>OW052060.1:7955798-10495580 GCA_932526445.1 Phragmatobia fuliginosa | reverse complement strand
GCCTATTTACTAGCCTATTTACTTGCCTATTTACTTGCCTATTTACTTGCCTATTTACTTGCCTATTTACTTGCCTATTAACTCGCCTATTTACTTACCTATTTACTTGCCTACATACTTGCCTATTTACTTGCCTATTTACTTGCCTATTTACTTGCCTATATACTTGCTTTTTTACTTGGTTATTTACTTGACTACATACTTGCCTATTTACTTGCCTATTTACATGCCTATTTACATGCCTATTTACTTGCCTATTTACTTGCCTATTTACTTGCCTATTTACTTGCCTATTTACTTGCCCATTTACTTGCCTATTTACTTGCCTATTTACTTGCCTACATACTTGCCTATTTACTTGCCTATTTACTTGCCTATTTACTTGCCTATTTACTTGCCTATTTACTTGCCTATTTACTTGCCTATTTACTTGCCTATTTACTTGCCTATTTACCTGCCTATTTACTTGCCTATTTACTTGCCTATTTACTTGCCTATTTACTTGCCTATTTACTTGCCTACATACTTGCCTATTTACTTGCCTATTTACTTGCCTATTTACTAGCCTATTTACTTGCCTATTTACTTGCCTATTTACTTGCCTAATTACTTGCCTACTTACTTGCCTATTTACTTGCCTATTTACTTGCCTATTAACTCGCCTATATACTTACCTATTTACTTGCCTACATACTTGCCTATTTATTTGCCTATTTACTTGCCGATTTACTTGCCTACATACTTGCTTTTTTACTTGGTTATTTACTTGCCTACATACTTGCCTATTTACTTGCCTATTTACATGCCTATTTATTTGCCTATTTACTTGCCTATTTACTTGCCTATTTACTTGCCTATCTACTTGCCTATTTACTTGCCTATTTACTTGCCTATTTACTTGCCTAATTACTTGCCTATTTACTTGCCTACATACTTGCCTATTTACTTGGTTATTTACTTGACTACATACTTGCCTATTTACTTGCCTATTTACATGCCTATTTATTTGCCTATTTACTTGCCTATTTACTTACATATTTACTTGCCTATTTACTTGCCTATTTACTTGCCTATTTACTTGCCTAATTACTTGCCTATTTACTTGCCTATTTACTTGCCTATTTACTTGCCTATTTACTTGCCTACATACTTGCCTATTTACTTGGTTATTTACTTGACTACATACTTGCCTATTTACTTGCCTATTTACTTGCCTATTTACTTGCCTATTTACTTGCCTATTTACTAGCCTATTTACTTGCCTATTTACTTGCCTATTTACTTGCCTATTTACTTGCCTATTTACTTGCCTATTAACTCGCCTATTTACTTACCTATTTACTTGCCTATTAACTCGCTTATTTACTTGCCTACATACTTGCCTATTTACTTGCCTATTTACTTGCCTATTTACTTGCCTATTTACTTGCCTATTTACTTGCCTATTTACTTGCCTATTTACTTGCCTATTTACTTGCCTATTTACTTGCCTATTTACTTGCCTATTTACTTGCCTAATTACTTGCCTATTTACTTGCCTATTTACTTGCCTATTAACTCGCTTATTTACTTGCCTACATACTTGCCTATTTACTTGCCTATTTACTTGCCTATTTACTTGCCTATTTACTTGCCTATTTACTTGCCTACATACTTGCCTATTTACTTGCCTATTTACTTGCCTATTTACTAGCCTATTTACTTGCCTATTTACTTGCCTATTTACTTGCCTATTTACTTGCCTATTTACTTGCCTATTAACTCGCCTATTTACTTACCTATTTACTTGCCTACATACTTGCCTATTTACTTGCCTATTTACTTGCCTATTTACTTGCCTATATACTTGCTTTTTTACTTGGTTATTTACTTGACTACATACTTGCCTATTTACTTGCCTATTTACATGCCTATTTATTTGCCTATTTACTTGCCTATTTACTTGCCTATTTACATGCCTATTTACATGCCTATTTACTTGCCTATTTACTTGCCTATTTACTTGCCTATTTACTTGCCTATTTACTTGCCCATTTACTTGCCTATTTACTTGCCTATTTACTTGCCTACATACTTGCCTATTTACTTGCCTATTTACTTGCCTATTTACTAGCCTATTTACTTGCCTATTTACTTGCCTATTTACTTGCCTAATTACTTGCCTACTTACTTGCCTATTTACTTGCCTATTTACTTGCCTATTAACTCGCCTATTTACTTACCTATTTACTTGCCTACATACTTGCCTATTTACTTGCCTATTTACTTGCCTATTTACTTGCCTACATACTTGCCTATTTACTTGGTTATTTACTTGACTACATACTTGCCTATTTACTTGCCTATTTACATGCCTATTTATTTGCCTATTTACTTGCCTATTTACTTGCCTATTTACTTGCCTAATTACTTGCCTATTTACTTGCCTATTTACTTGCCTATTTACTTGCCTAATTACTTGCCTATTTACTTGCCTATTTACTTGCCTACATACTTGCTTTTTTACTTGGTTATTTACTTGACTACATACTTGCCTATTTACTTGCCTATTTACATGCCTATTTATTTGCCTATTTACTTGCCTATTTACTTGCCTATTTACATGCCTATTTACATGCCTATTTACTTGCCTATTTACTTGCCTATTTACTTGCCTATTTACTTGCCTACATACTTGCTTTTTTACTTGGTTATTTACTTGACTACATACTTGCCTATTTACTTGCCTATTTACATGCCTATTTATTTGCCTATTTACTTGCCTATTTACTTGCCTATTTACTTGCCTAATTACTTGCCTATTTACTTGCCTATTTACTTGCCTACATACTTGCTTTTTTACTTGGTTATTTACTTGACTACATACTTGCCTATTTACTTGCCTATTTACATGCCTATTTATTTGCCTATTTACTTGCCTATTTACTTGCCTATTTACATGCCTATTTACATGCCTATTTACTTGCCTATTTACTTGCCTATTTACTTGCCTATTTACTTGCCTATTTACTTGCCTATTTACATGCCTATTAATTTGCCTATTTACTTGCTATTTACTTGCCTATTTACTTGCCTATTTACTTGCCTATTTACTTGCCTATTTACTTGCCTATTTACTTGCCTATTTACTTGCCTATTTACTTGCCTATTTACTTGCCTATCTACTTGCCTATTTACTTGCCTATTTACTTGCCTATTTACTTGCCTAATTACTTGCCTATTTACTTGCCTACATACTTGCCTATTTACTTGGTTATTTACTTGACTACATACTTGCCTATTTACTTGCCTATTTACATGCCTATTTATTTGCCTATTTACTTGCCTATTTACTTACATATTTACTTGCCTATTTACTTGCCTATTTACTTGCCTATTTACTTGCCTAATTACTTGCCTATTTACTTGCCTATTTACTTGCCTATTTACTTGCCTATTAACTCGCCTATTTACTTGCCTACATACTTGCCTATTTACTTGCCTATTTACTTGACTATTTACTTGCCTATTTACTTGCCTATTTACTTGCCTATTTACTTGCCTATTTACTTGCCTATTTACTTGCCTATTTACTTGCCTATTTACTTGCCTATTTACTTGCCTATTTACTTGCCTATTTACTTGCCTATTTACTTGCCTATTTACTTGCCTTTTTACTTGCCTATTTACTTGCCTATTTACTTGCCTATTTACTTGCCTATTTACTTGCCTATTTACTTGCCTATTTACTTGCCTAATTACTTGCCTATTTACTTGCCTATTCACTTGCCTACATACTTGCCTATTTACTTGACTACATACTTGCCTATTTACTTGCCTATTTACATGCCTATTTACATTCCTATTTACTTGCCACATACCTTTCTATTTACTTGCCCATTTGATTGCTTAAATATCCATGTGATAAACTTTAATTAAAAACTATAACGGCATAAATGACTTTTACTTGTTAGTTCAGGAGTTATAGAGGCCTGACTTGTAAAATGCGCTTACTTGGAAAATTTGATACAAAATTAACGCTTTAATTAGTAAACATAACAACTCATCTATTGGATATTATTTTATATTGACGTACCAGTTTCAGTGACTGAGGAGTTCTATGCCTGGCCTGCCAAGCACTTGGCCGATTTTTTTTGCAAACTATTTATGTAGGTATGTACATAACACACATCGTCCAACTCTCGTAAACAGTCGATAAAAATAATGAAATAATTTATTATATGGACCATAGGTTTGCCCCTAAGGACATTTTATTGCCTCACAGACAACGTGCAAAGACAATTCTCACGTAAGCGAATGTACTCACTCGGACAAAAAACCTTAGCTGCCTCTATCGTATTAAATACGTAATGAAACTGCTCTGTGACAGTATCGAGAATACCCCTTAGTGTACCTCTGGTAAAACGGCGCGGCCAACATATGTAAATGCTACAGGAGACATAATAGGCGCCTTAAAAGGAAGTACATAAATTTTAAAAGTTTTCCAATTTGAATTTAACTAACAACTTGAGATTTTCTTTCGAGCATACTAAAAAGTTTTAGTATTTTAACTAAGCAGCTTTGGGACTACAGTATGTTAAGAAGAACAATTATTAACTGTAAAGAGTTAATTTAAAAACCTTTTTTATTTTCTTAATATTATAATAAGAAAAGCAAACGTTAAACTTTACTAGGTTTGTAAAACTAAATTTCAAACCACTAATAAAAACTATGTTTTAGTTTCATTTGTTTTTCTGCTAGCTTGTATCACATTTGAATTTTAACCCCTTTTTATAACTAACAAATTATGATTCTGTTAGTATGTACATAAATTACAATTACCAATCTCAATGGGAATAGAGATTTCATGGTCCCATCTGTATTGAAGCCTATCGCTTAGCAAGTTCAAAGTTCTTGTTGGATATTGATCGAAACAACGCTCTAGGTCCCTTAAGAACATTATTATTATGTATGTTGTATCAATTACATTTTAACATACTCATAGGTACTTTAAGAAAAGCACCTGCTCCAAATGTATTTTGGTTATTAGGTTTTGTCTTGAAAAGGTAATCTAAAACACTATTTAAAGCCATAAGTGGTGCATGGTTATTAATGGCAAGGAGTATTAAGATATTTCATTCTGTTACATTATTGCTTATATAAAATAATTTATAACTCACAAACACTACTAAACTGTATGGTTGGTATAGCGGTTTGTGAATGGGACTGGTGATCTATCGATGTCAGGTTTGATTTCTGGAATGGCTCAGGAAAGTTGTTTAGTTTTGCTTACAAAAAATTCGGGAATACTGTTAAGTTTAGAATAAAATGATATTAGAAATTTTAGAGTTTCAGTTCTAAGTATGGTGGACCCCCAAAATTTATTGCTTTTTTTCTATTTTTTTTGTAAAAATATTTATGCGGTTCACAGAATACATCTACTGACCAAGTTTCAACTGTATAGCTCTTATAGTTTCGGAAAAAAGTGGCTGTGACATACGAACGTACAGACAGACCGATATGACGAATCCATAAGGGTTGCGTTTTTTGCCATTTGGCTACGGAATCCTAACAATCGTCAATTTACTGCTGATTTTTACTAATAAAAACTATAAAATTGATTAAACATCTAAAAAGCTTTCAGAACAAATTCCGTTAGATATGTAACATTTTATTGTCAATTGTCTGCAAAAGATATGTCCAGTAATAAAGATAAATCGCCTGTGGGAACACTATCTACTGCTAGTAAAATTTTACTATAGACCATTATAATATGTAGTTTTGACAACATTTACTATGGATTATTACAATATAAATACAAGGGTGAACAAGAAAATATTTTGATTGGTACCACAAATATCTTTACACGAATCATATAATAAAACCAACTGAATGATTGTCAACTTCGTTTCAATTATAATACTTACGTCACATATCTTACACGCGGTTTTCTAATCCTAGAAGACCCAAAACCAGTGCTATGATAACATTTATCTGCGATTAAAGTTACTTTCTGAATACAGATATCAAATTAACCAATTGCTATTAATTGCTAATCGAAAGTCTCAACCAGGGAGCGCCAACTACTTCTATATTCGGCAAATATATTACAAGATCAATTGCATCCAGTTACAGAACTAATGTCCAAGCTCATTACATAATTATTTATCCTGGATCTTATTCTTTGGTCTAGGATCACTTACTACTAGACTAGAACCGTCGAATGTTACAAGTGCCACGGATTAATATTTAAACCAGAGTAGAACTTCTTCAAGTTCAATGTTAATGTATGTTGTGGCATTATAAGTGATTTAGATTTAGTGTATAATTTTAAGTACTTCATTCTTCTTCTGAATTTATTATATATTTTAATTTTTTATCATAGTAAAATTAAATCTAAATTCCTATTAGCTTATACTGAAAGTAGTTTTACAGGTTTACAGCCCTATTGATATCATCGTGCTCATCATTATCAGTCTTTTTTGTTCAGTGAAACTCTACTTTGAATCAAAATTAGACTACTAGGATCCAGCATAAAATTTTCATAAAACATCCTTGGAGTTGTGGTCAAAGCAACATAACAGCGTATTGTTGTATATAAGATTAGAAGTACGAATGACAAATATGGCTTTCTATCGAGTCAACTCATAATTTCACTCAAACATCGAAAGAAATGAAAAACGTAACGAGTGGCAGGAGCTTATTTTACTCTTATAAATGTCAAGACTGACATGGGTCTCGGGTAGAAGTCACTACAGTATTTTGATATGATAGATTGGTAACTTATAGTTAGATACTGAAGTCAGTCGCCTTGGAAAATATATTTTTCCATTCATCTAGGATTTCACACTGTTCTCGTTCAAGATGTAAATGTAAGAGGTTTACTATAATGTCAATTAATCTACAGTAAAATAGTCAAATTTTAAATCAACTTTATAAATGCTTTGCCATCGACTGCAGTACTTTTACTGAATGACATTATTTCTTGGTCTTTACCTTTACCTGGCAACCTTGTATAATGTCAAGCAACCTTGTAAAATTTCGAATAGTATAAAAAAGAATAATTTAAACAATAAAACATTTATGCATCGCCAAGTTGATATAGGGCACTCGTTTATAAGGCAAAATTAATAATAATGAAGAAGGCCTAGTCTAGCAGTGGACTTTTAAAAATTGTAGATATTATTTGACAGAGATAAGAATTTATTCATGTGTATAAAATATAGTATAAATATAGAGAAAAAACTTCTTCATCACCAAGAAAATAAAGTCGTAATAGATTCAAGTTTTTTACTACCTTTGAAATAGAATAAATCTCAGGTTAAACTTACATTCTTTTAGGTTATTGAAATACTTGTCCAAATGTTTAGGAAAAAAAACTTCTAAGTCGAAATTTAATTTCTCGCGAGTACCGTCGAGTCGTACAATATTATATTACTAAAGTTTATAAAGTTATTTCATTTCACTACCTCAGGGATAAAAGTTTGGCTATATCTGTAACTAATACATAAATAATCTTAAATTTCGGTTAAGAAAATTGATATTGACGGCTTTTTGCTTTGCTGCCTAGAACTTCTTGGCAGTTAAGATTTATTAAATTAATTATGATGATGAAGTGCAACCTCTACCTTTAACTTTTGCTCATTTATGATCAAAGATGGAAGATTAATGGTAATATAATTTACTAATATACTGTAAAAGGTGACTTTAATGTCTTCAAAATTAAGTGATGTATGATAAGTATACATGACTAACTTTAATGTGATAATAGTTCTTCTAGAATTTAAATGGAAAGTAATTTTAACTTAAATTTAGTATATCAAGTGTGTATCCTAGTATATCTAGTAAATTTTGTATATACTTCAATAATAAATAAATATTTTGAACATCTTACACACAACGTTATCTATTCCCAAAGTAAGCAGAGCTTTGTGTTATGGGTACTAAACAACTGATATAAATACATAAACATACTTTTTTTTTGTAAATAGATACATATTATACATAGAAAAACACCATGAATCACACAAATATTTGGTCAGACCCGGGAATCGAAACCGAGACCTCTTGATCAGCAGCCACATACGCTAACCACCAGACCAACAAGGCAGTCAAATGAAGTCAAGTACAGCTATAAAAATATTTGATGTTACTAGAATGTATATGTAACAAAGACCTAGTGGGATGCTTCTGCGTAATTCAGGCTCATGTCTCACACTCACCAACGAAATACGACAGCACCAATGCTGTCACTTGGTGCGAAAACCATCGGGGATCTATTAACTATGTATTATCTGACTGCTTTATCTCTACTGTTTGTACATGGATAGCTTTCTTTAAAACAATATATTTACAAATATCTTACACTCTACACCACAAATACTGGTTGTAACCTTCCGCTTGCGCTCATAAAAAAAAACTAAACAGCATCATTTACAAAATACCGTATATCATTACCGCTTCGAAAGTAATTTTTCACCGTATTTGACTAAAAACCCTTGATGGTTACGCGTCCTGGGTTCGATTTTTACTTAACAGTAATAAGTATTCAGAGAACGTAGCTTCAAGTAAGCTTGTCGGCAACGTGCGGGGCTATGTCAAATTCATGAGCAGTCTCCTGTACAAGCATCTTACATAGAATGTCAAGTAAAAACGAAATACCTTTGTCGTATCAACCCTGCGAGACGATACTCCGTCAGAAATATCAAGTTTTAGAACACGCAGGTACAAAATTTAATTTGTCATGCCATGCCAAAGAAAAATATTTAATCTTTTCGAGATACGGTCTTGGAAATTCTTATGAGTTGCTAACAGAATTTTATGTGGTCTGTATATCCAACTTGTCAAGTCAATCTAGATATTCTTGAGATCTGACATAATAGTATTTCTCATGAATAACCATACATAACTGTCTCATTAAGAACGTAAACTTTGACAAGTATTATTTAATAAACTTATTGGAAGCATTGGAAAAGAATCTTATGTTTCTGTCTTTGCATGAAAACAGCACTATTTCGATACATCTTTAAATTATCGAAAGCAATATAAAAAGCATCATAATTATAAATATTTATAACTAGCTGCGGCCCGCGGTGTTACCCGCGTATATAATTATGGTTGCTATGCAAGTGTGTTATGCATAGCAACCTGTGAAGTTTTGACAGGAGATAAACTGTGATACATTTTGTCATCTATTTTTATATTTGTTTAATCACCTTCGCCCGTGTATCTCGATTATTGCCGTAAAAAGTATCCTATGTGTTATTCTGATATATAAGCTTTATTACTGTAAAGTTTCATCCAAATCCGTTCAGTAGTTTTTGCGTGAAAGAGGAACAAACATATAATACATACACACAAACATACTCACGAACTTTCACGTTTATAATATTATGTAGAATAAAAATGATTTTTCAAGGCACGTATTACGACATAATCTCTATAACTGAGCCTTATCTCGTCTACAAACTTTTATCGCTATACACTTTCACGCAGCACTAACGATGTTTTACCCACTGTAGTTTCAAAAATAACATATTCATTACCACAATGTATCTGATTTACAACTAGTGATAACACAACATCCATTACAAATAGGGTTAACCTATTTTTGCGGGTACCGAAAAACGATGAGGACAAAGGGTAGGCGACAAATCATGCCTGTACAGGGCATGGGGCAAAATGACGGGCGTGTTTACTAAACCCTCGGTAGCGACACTTTTGGACAACAAAGCGATCTCCGGGGTATGAACTCATCAACAATGACATGAGATCAAACATTTATAGGTGTTCAAAGGCTTTTTGATCACATACTTCAATGATTTAATGGCTACAATTTTATATCCAAAATAGGATTTTAAATAGGAAAGCGAGTTTTTTTATTGGTATACGAATTTTATGTGTATTCAGAAATAGGTATAGAAAAGAGCATAGAGTACCTTTCCTTTCCAATTATTTTACTTAAGGAATAGATAAATAACTAATAATTAAGATAAAATAACTTTACATCTCTCATGTTGGGTAAGTAGGTTCGTAGGTTCCAAATGGGGCTTGTAAGTGACTTATTAGCGCTCTAGGGTAATAATGTAGCTAGAAAAGCCCTGGGCGGTAAGTAATTAAAAAAAACGCTTCTTCCTTACAAAAAGTGCGCGTACATCTAACCATCATACTGGCAAAGACATCATGCATTCAGCCTTATGACCAAAGAGGTCGCTTTGCTATTCAGCCTTGTCTTCGTGTGAGTATATTAGTCATCAATTTTAAATATCGAACGGCGAAGCTCAATTTCATTCTTGAAAAAAACAATTAAAAAGTTCTTTACTTGTTTCTTTTTAATGAAAAGAGGCGGGAATAGAAAACTTTTTATTTAAATATTGTTTTTTTGGGATTTTTTTATAATTACGTGCTCATTAGGAAAAAACATGAATTCTTCAAGTGATGAAGATAATACATAAGCTGCACTCCCGATTCAATAAAAATGGAAGCTGAAGCAGCAATTAACAATGTTTTATTTTTATAATGCCGGTGTTTTTCTACTTACCTCACAATCGAGATGTAAAGCAGAATAGTTACCTCGGGTGTAAGCACCAATTGCACCCTCGAACTATAGGCGCCCTCGCTGCGCTCGTGCGCCTAAATATCTCGAGCTGCAATTGATGCCTTACAGCCCTTGGGTACTAATCTACTATTAATGCAAAGGCAGCTTACTAAATCTACAAAAAATATAAAGCTGACAAATTACAAATTTATTATATGAGTTTTCGTCAGTGAATCTATCCGCGTGTGTGTCGGTTATCGTGGTAAAAAGTAGCCTATAAAAGTCCTTCTTTAAGAATCAAAGTATCTCAATGCCAAAATTTAATGAAGTCGGCTTATCCGTGAAAGCTTTACAGACAGACAGACTTACTTTCGAATTTATAACATTATGTATGAAAGCATGGATTACATTTTCATTCTTTGGTTCATTTTGTAATGTACAGTGCAGAAGCGGCACTTTATGGCGACAAATAGGTTGTTTTTTTTTATCCCGATGTACAACAACAATTTTTAGGTATATATTATAACCATTCAATTGTCTCCTAAAACAATCTCTAGGAGTTATTTGAATTTGTTAATTGAACGGTATATAAAGACAATTCTTTACATACCGTTCTGTTTATGGTTTAATATCTAAAAGCTTTTTTCAGACATATAGAGGCTATAAACATAAAGTTTACAATCTCTCAGCAGGTCTCTAACATAATAAGTGAATATTCATAAACTTAGAATACCACGTGGTGACCGATGTCCTCACTGCTATGACTCCTGTGAGGGTCGTAAGAGAAAACTAAGGGACCCAACTACATAACACAAGAGCACTGCATACGGTGGGAAAACTTGATACAAATCCTATTTCAACGCGTATTACCAGCGTAGCATGTATAATAGATCTCATTGGAAAGTAAGTTTTGGTCCACAGCAATGGACATTAAAGGCTTAGGCATAAACTAATTGACATTTTCACCAACGTCTCCTAAATTTAAGGACGGTTTTCATAAATTATACTTAAGCAGTCTTCTTACTAGGAGCAAGCTATCCTATGTACCCCTTTTTCTTTTTTTTTGTAGTGCGGAAATCCCCACAGATACCACTATGATAGCTATGTCGGGATCGAACCGACTAAAATCGTATGCCGTCTTGGGTACTGTGAGTACTATCGAGGAAACAACTGGTATACCCTCGAAAGGAAGTTCCTGGAACCCCGACGTACCTCGGGCTACCTACCGCTTGTAGATGGCCCCCTTCTGTATGGGACTAGTCACTAGACACTAGTCTAAAATTAGACTTAAACGGCGCGTGTGACAGTAGGCCTCATCTGTCACCCCTCTGTCACCCCCAGGCGCTGCGTTTATAGAGGACGGAGATCCTTTAACGATATCCGTCGTCCGAGTTGCCTGCGGTATCTGGCCCGTTCCGGGCCGTAGGTAGCCCTTATTTTTGAATAGATATTTTAACACGTAGGTGTCTCCTAATGGTCAGTGAAAATGAAAATATAACTAAGGGTTTCTATAAAAACAAATAAGTCTATAAAACTAATATTGATTTGTAAATTGGAAATGACATCTTCCCTGGCCTTCAATCGGTCAGAACCGTCATATACATTTTAGATTCGATAAATTTTACAATAGAAAAATACGACTTTAATTCATTTTGTAATGTACAGTGCAGAAGTGGCACTTAATCGGGATAAATAAGTAGGTTTTTGCATAAATAAGGCATTATTATCTGAAGCATGTTCTTCATGAAATCCTCAAAAGGCAATAAAAAACTAAATTTGTTACATTGTACTACTAGATAATAAAAAATAGCATATATGAGAATAAGCTGCTTATTTACTAAAATAAACAACTCTTAACTTATCTGTGTAACAAGTAGTCGCTCTTTCTCTGTTATTCTTCTGTGAACTATAAATTAAGATTTATAGCATCAGGGCCCAGAAGATGACTCGCACACGTTTCTTTTTTATTCAAATTTTGTAAAAGAACATTAAAATGACTTTTATTTCATCTTCACAGTCACGATCGCAAGAAAATTGACTCCTCAAAACTTTAACCGCTGTTTACACAACTAAAATCACGTAGATAGGTAAATTAACAAACTTTTTACTACGCACAATAAATTTTGAAGACGTGTTTGAATAACCTGCGACCATATTTAAATTCTTTGATAAATATAGTTTTTGTCAATTTAATTCGTTTTATAAAATTGCAAATAAAACGGATCTTTGTGACTGCGGTCGCTCATAGAAAACATGAAACTACAGAGTTGCTAGTCCGATGCTATTCTTTCAGTCCGTTTACTAGGATCAGGCAGAATGGTTTATGCTTCGGTAATCTCACTTCGTTTGCCTCTGTTCTCCGTGAATCTGTGACAATTATTTCGATCAAAACATTCTCATATGTCCCAAGCTGCGTAAATGTTTAAATATACTTTAAAAAGCAACTAACACTTAATTCCTAAAAATTACTTCACTATAGTCGTCACAAAATAAAAAGCCCGGTTTGACATTTAGACCAGTGCTTATAATGTTTGAAAACTAAATAAATTATAGTAGGATGAAACCCATTGTAAAAGGAGGAGAATAGTACAAAAATTAAAGGAAAAATAAATTACGGGCGATCTGAGGTCGGGAAGGGGGAGAGGGGGGGTTTTAAGGGAAAAAAATGGCTTAACTCGATTTCCTGCAAAACTACAAGTCCTATGGAAAAAAATAAATGGCAAAGTTGTAGGTAATAAAACAATCTACATCTTTTGCGTTTACACTTTTTTCACATAATTAACAAACAAATAAATAATAAAGTTAATATTAAATAAAACATCTACAATATTTTGAGAAAGTTGCAGAATCTTCTTTAAAGTATTTAAAAATAGTAATAAATAGGCATATACAAATATAATTTAAAGAAGATTCCATAACGTTCTCATAATATTGTAGATGTTTTATTAAATATTAACTTTATTATTTATTTGTTTGTTAATTATAGTAGTATATTTCGATTTACAATATTTTTGTTTATCATTGTAACATGCAACCTTACGATTTTCGAGTGATTCAAGTGTAAATTTTAAATAAATATCTCAATAACGATTAAAAAAAATCGAATTCGAGTTTCTTCATTTTTTGCATTTTCTGAGAAGATTTACTATGGTAATATATATATATATATATATATACACCATCGGAAAGTAGAGATTTCATCGAATAGAAAACACCCTATTTTTGTTTTAAAGGTTGATATTTTGACGGATGAATTTTCGATTGAAAATTAGGGTATTTTTTCGGTATTCCGTCAAAATGAGGTGAAAAAATGGATATTTCAAATCAAATAAATTACGTTGTATTCGGTACATAAAAAGCTAAGTTTTCACAAAATTTCGTTAAAAAATAATTTTATTTGTAAAAGATAAAAATAAAAAACCAAAAACTTGGTTTTTTGGATTTTTCACATAAAATTTGAGGTTATGTGAAAAAGTGTAATTGCAAAAGATGTAGATCTTTTTATTACCTACAATTTTGCCATTGAACTTTTTTCCATAGGACTTGTAGTTTTGCAGGAAATCGAGATAAGCCATTTTCTTCCCTTAAACCCCCCCCCCTCTCCCCCTTCCCGACCTCAGATCGCCCGTAATTTATTTTTCCTTTAATTTTTGTACTATTCTCCTCCTTTTACAATGGTTTCATACTACTATAATTTATGTTCACTTTTTGTTATTTTAAGAGGCTTCTACTCTGGTCTAATTTGTCATCGTGGCGTAACTAATACGATTAATTCGTGTTTTTGAGTGCAATTTTTCAATATAAAGTTAAATTTGATGCTTAATTATGATTCGCGTTGTGATAGTGTATGGGTAACATAGTAATTAAATAGGATTATGAATTTGATTTTTCAACATGCGGCATGTCAAATGACAAATAAATCAAAACGGGCTTCTGATTTTGTGACGACTATATAATATTAACGGGTCTATTCAACACATCTATCTGTCAGAGATTTATGTCAGAAGTACTGTGACAAATTAAAAGCATTTTGGCGTTATTAGATTTACAGGTACTCAAAACACGTTAACTGTGGCAAATATTATTTAGTCACCCTCTCCTTTGGTATATTGTTCGTATTTATTTCAATTTAAGTAGAGTTATTTCTTACCAAATGTACTAGGTACGCACATTTCTATTCAAAGAATGATATGTCATAACATATCTAACTAGTAATTAATTTATTTCCAATATAAGCTTAAAGTATATTTACAATTTTAACATACACGTATCAAAAATTACCCAGCATCATCGCTTAGTAGTAGCATTCCCAAAATACTGGCAGCCCAGCATTGCCACGTTGAATCTCAATATAAATTATCTGTGCTAACTATATAATGAACATAGATTCCACACATATTGCATCCAGTCGACAAAATAAGCATAACAAAATTTTGAGACAGAAAAGTAAATTTTCATTTTATATGTGTCTGCCAAAGAGTTACTTTGGCAGACTTATGTAACAAGTCTCTATGTTATAAAAAGCATGAATAGTAAATATGAGTAAATAAAACTTGTTGGTCTAATGGTTAGCTATCCTAAATGTAGTATATTATGACCCTTAAAAGTAGTTCAATTCCTATTAAGAAAAAGATATTTCGTGATGATATATTATTATTAATAAACTAATTTAATAATTATTATTTTCGGACATTATCACACAATGCCATCTAGACCACATTACTAGTACTATGAGTACTACACAAGTCCGACAACATAGAAAACACCTCACAGACAAAATACTTGTACTACATCATCATCATCAGCGTATCGTAGTCCACTTCTAGACATGGGCTTCTCCTATTGCACGCCACTTGGTTTAATCCTCGGCTTGTACTTATTTATGTAGAAATTATACAAACAATTTTTTCATATATCTATCGGGAGTTGGTTACGTGCCACCAAAATCAAGAATTACTTACACGATCCAACCTAAGCCTGAGTCATATCGATGCCTTTATTTTATTACCGGCTGCTCTCAATCCCCCTTTATTGCGAAGTAATTAATTTCACACGTCTCTCGTGACTCTTGCCTTAGTTCCTTAGTACATATAAATTGTGCGAGACTAATTTCGACGCGCACTTATTGTTATGTCAGGCATATTGTGCTCTTGGAATCGTAATCGTCTCAATTCTCTTAAATTTAGTTTAAAATTATGTATGGAAATTGACTTCACTTATGCAATTATTTATTTGTTAGGGTTCCGTAGCCGAATGGCAAAAAACGGAACCCTTATAGATTCGTCATGTCTGTCTGTCTGTCTGTCCGTCCGTATGATAAGAACTATACTTTTGAAACTTGGTAGGTAGATGTAATCTGTGAACCGCATTAAGATTTTCACATAAAAAAACATTTTGGGGGTCCCCATACTTGGAACTCAAACTCAAAAATTTTTTTTCAACAAACCCATACGTGTGGGGTTACATAGGTGTTCAATAATGATATTGAGGTTTCTAATATCATTTTTTTCTAAACTGAATAGTTTGCGCGAAAGACACTTCCAAAGTGGAAAAAAGTGTGTCCCCTCCTGTAACTTCTAAAATAAGAGGGTGATAAAACTAAAAAAAAATGTTGTACATTATCATGCAAACTACCAAAGAAAATTGGTTTGTTAGTTTTTATTTAATACGTCATAAATCGTAAACCGCAATTTACCTTTCATTCGATGAATTCACTATTGTAAAAACATCGATTAAAGTTACAACGAATTCAAGAACTTTTATATGATGTTACTTGCTGATACGGAACCCTTCATGGGCGAGTCCGACTCGCACTTGGCAGCTTTTTTTTTACCTAAACGTGATTGTATTGGGAGTGAGTGAAGCTATTTTCCTGATTATAGAAATGTTTAAAAATAGCTCGGAGTTTGGTCATTGGGGTCTTAAACCCCATGCCTCAGGGTGCACGTAAAGTGCACTTTATTTTAAACATCCTGTGGAGACTTTACAGACATACATGAAAAAGAACACAAAGAATAAGCAGAATCAGAAGAACAATTTGTGAATCACACAAAGTCTTGTCCCATGTGGGTTTTGAGCCCACAACACTTGGCGCTGTAGAAAGCGCCGTGATGACTGCATAGAGCCATACACCAATAGGCCAACAATGCAGTCTAGTCATAAGAAAGTATAGATTTAATAATCATTTAAATTGCTTTCAACAGTTTCAACATTTAGCTAAGTATACGCGTTTGTTTAATCGCTCGCTCGCAACACTTGACACTGGCCATCAAGTTCGAGGGTGAAAGTCGCGAAGGACCCTCGATTGTTTGTGATGAAATAAAGTCGTCAAACCACATACTTATGTGGTGGTCGAATGAATAACCTTAGAAATATACTTACCTTATATTTGACAAAGCTCGAGACCAGTAGGGGTCTCGAGCTTTGTCAAATATAAGGTAAGTAACTTCGAGCGGCCTCAGCGTAGTAAGTGTCGCTTATTTAGTTTACTTGTTACAAATTTTAACCTCAACCTATTAACTTACACATATATCTTTCGTACTTTGTCTAAGTCATAATTTTTTTTTTCTTTATGTTAGCTAGTAGCAACAAGTTATGTGTTTATTCAATCGAATTATTTACAGACATATTATCTAATATCTTAACTTATTGTGGATATAAAATTCAAGTATATTTTAATTCACATCAAATAGCCCCAATTATTATTTAGCGTATTTAAACTTTTTAAAACGACTATTATTAAACAAACTTAAAAACACTGGAAACAAACCGCACACATATAAGTTTGACGATGAAAATTAAACAAAACTTGATGTTGAACTGTACTCAAGCCACTTTATTTATCTTCTTTAGTCAATTCACTCGAAAGAATTACTCTTGTTTCTAGTGACACAGCCGCACAAGATCAATCTTATCACTTTGTTCCACCTGTCCCACTTGATAAATAGAAGATACGCAGAAATGGATTTCTTATGTTAAAAACAAAAATCTCTTATAAACCACTTTCCTTCCCCTAACATATTGTTTTAGAAAATAAAGAATTATAAACTTTTTACTTTCAATATTACATTTTGATACGAAATCTTGAGAAATGTTTTATGTATGCTCGTTTGATGGGAATTGAAGTTTTACGAAGGCGCGCGATAAAATATATATTTATTCATAACTTTTGTGTTCCCAGTTCTTATTATGAGAGTAGAATCTACTAATAAGTGTGCTGAGATTTTACAAAAGTAAGACATAGCATAACACCTTTGTCTGCTAGGTATATGCATAGTAATTGTTATAAATTATTTATCTGAACAACAATCCAAATACATTTAGAACACATACAGAACTTGAATAAATTTAGCTCAAAAACAAAGAACTAATATTTTTTACAAAAAAAGCGACTTTAAGGGTTGCGAGTACCCAAATCGCGACAGGTGTGCCTATTATATAAAATATTATTGCATTGAGAACCTCCTTCTTTTTCAAAGTCGGTTAAAAATAGTCTGTTGTAAGAAAGTTAACTTAAGATTTATTTTTATAAGAAGGTCTTTGAACTATTTTTATGTTTAAAGAATTTCGCTTTCGGGGATATTATTCCTTGAAACGTCATAGTTAAGATAGATTAATTACTCTTAAACTTTTGATGAAATTTTTCTGTGTAATAAATAAAAATTCTCATAATACTATCTTTTCAATGAAAAAGAGGAGGATGAAGTAAAGCCAAAGAAAAAAGCATAACCAAAATACCTGGAGTGCTGTTCATTAAAACGATAATAAAGCTCGCGTCACCGTGTGACATTCATAAGCTCATAAAAAGGATCAGGAGCTTTACTGGATAACAGAGCAAAAGAAATATTTCCCTTACACTCGTATGGAACGACAAACGTCTGCGTTTATACAAAAATATACGCACGAAGGATTTCTGAAGCACCTACCTAAAACTATTTCTTTATGTAGCCAGATTCATACATTAAATGCAAATGTGATGTGTTGATAATGGCAATACACTTTAGTGACGTACGCGAGAGAATGCTTACAACTTTTTATATTTGGTTCTGTATTTGCTTCAGGCTTTGAAAATAAGTTCTTGAGAATACTACATTCGGCAAGACAGAAAAATATTTTCCTATTACTTGGTTGCATATTTTAGCACAGGCTGAAATGAGCATACTTTATGATTATATGTTACTATTCAAATCAAATAACTTTTCTTTCCTTTTCTTTCTTTAAAAAAGACAATTATATATAAAATACAAATAGAATAACTAACTATGTATATATAGAATAAATATGTATATATAGAATATAAATTCCTATTTCGCAGGGACTTTACAAACATACATGAAACGTACACAAAGAACACCCAGACTTAAAACAACAATTTGTAAATCACACAAAGTGTTATCCCACGTGGGATTCGAACCCACGACACTTGGCGCAGTAGGAAGCGGCCGCGTGGCAACCGCTTAAACCACTAGGCCCACCGTGCAGTCAAAATTCAAATAACTAGTAACAGCAATGTAATATTATAATCGTTAATTGAATATTTTTATTTAGAAATAATAACTTTTAAAGATAGCAGTTGCTTTCAGTTGCAGTAGTTGTTTTCCAGACTATCCAAATTTTATTTAAATCGATTCAGTAGATTTGACTTGAAAGCACGACAGACACACAGACAGAGTTACTTTCACGTTTATAATATTAGATTTACCTTATTAAAGCTTTTCTATTAATTTATAAGTATAGCTTTTGTTGGTAAAGTGTATTTTAAAAGTTACTGGTGTCTACATAGTCTAATATTCTATATTACTCACTATTAAACTCCGGTCAATTTGATTGATACAGAACTGGTAACTTCAATCTTAATTACTGCTTCTACAAGGTTTCAACTCATTGTAGTACCTACTTAAAGACTAATTTACTGTTTGTTTGGCAAACCACATAAAGAGGGTTTTCATACAATCAATCAATAAATTGTGGTTCAAGAGGAAGGTTTGTATAAGTAACACATGCAAATTAAAGGGAAACCGAGAATTTCAATACGAGTCGGATCGCTAGTTTATGATAAATTTAATGACAAATTCGTCCATATTGATGTTTGTAATATAAATTTGAAAGTAACTCGTTCCGATTGTCTGTCTGGTATGCTTTTACGATTAAACCAACACTCCAATTTTAATAAAATTTAGCGTGAAAATACTTATAGCCGATACACACGCAGGCAGAGCCGCGGGTAAAAGCTAGTGACTTGATATGTATATCCTTACTTTACATAGTTATAAATTTCTCACAGTTTGCAGAATCATATTCAAATGGTTATTTTTCGGCATTAAAAATAAAATATATGACATAAAAACCGCAACCATGAAATATGCCTTGTACTCAAAACTGTATGAAAAAATGTGTTTCCATGAAACGCTTCAACTTTCACTAGCGCCTTCTTATAAACCTTTTCTATGTAATTTTTAATAAATATTTATTCAGTATTACTACCAATACGTGAGGTATTTCCACACCCGGGAAGGTGGGTTCACGACATCACCTGGATTATAAATTAGATTTCATTTCTACGCGTTCCGAGTTCAGATTTTCGTATATTTTAGAAGCGGGTAGGTAAACGTTACGTAGCTTTAGGGATACGCAGACAATGGAAAATAATTCATAGAATACATTCCTGATACTCTCGAGCTTTCTAAAAATATTATAATGAGATGGATTTATTAAAATTGTACAAATCTCATTTCGACAGCTGTTAGATTGATCATTCTTTATAAATAAATGCGGGAAGGTATTTTCATCACAAGCCGGTGTTCAAAAATAATGTAGTTATACATTCAATGTATAAGATGTAGAGTATAAGCTAAATGAAAGTACACAGTATAAGTAACATGTGATAAGGGGATTATATTCGAAGATTTTTTATTAAGAAATAAATTAATCAAAAGAAAGAAATTAATCAAATACGAATAGGATCAACTGTCTTCGTAGCTTTTAGTTTAAAGCTTTTTAAGTTTATTACAAGCATTAGTGCAGTTGGATTCACAATGAAGAACACCAAGCTGTTAGTTGATATTAGAGAATTCTAGTGCTTCAAATAACATTATTTAAATTACATAAACAGTTTAACGACTCCAAATTATTACCGATCTCATGTGAAGTAGAGCATAAAACTCACGTTTTCTACTATTCTTAAAATTCACTCACAACTAAATAAATATCATCTACTATCAAACAGATTCTAAACATAGCACGCATTTACAGTGAACAAGAGGTTACAGCCCTAAATCGTATATTTGATAACCCATTCCAGTGTGTACACAAATTTTAAATAAAGAACCTTGAGCTCGACTACAAATGTAAGATTAAGCACTGAAAATGTTCAGCCTAACTCGACGAATATCCTCAAGGAGTTTCAAAGAGTTTTCATGTTTATTCCACCCACCTGTATCTTACATAATATGTTTTACTTTCACGAATCACGACTATCATTATTTTCGTCGACATAACCAGCTTGTACATTCACACGGTGATTCAGAGGAAACATATTCAGAATGACACATTGTTTTCACGCTCAATTTAAAAATCCTGTACCACTAAAGAGGTAACTGTCATCAGAATTAATCACAGTTAAAAGCGAGACTGACAATTCGATGGAAAATGCCGTAGATAGCTGGTAACTCTGCCGTGAATTGAATTATCACAACGTCGCATTGGTACAGGCGGTGAGGTTTTTTCAATTTCCGGTTTATGCTTGCATTTTGTCAGGCAAATCAACACTTTTATTGAATCTTCGTAATTAAATTTATTTCATGCTATGCTAGGAGTTTAAAACAGCATGATGTACGTAATAGAGTGTACTACTAGAACAAGACAAATAGAAATAGATTAGTAGATTTAAAAGTTGTACATGAAATTTAGTATTCTAATTGTACATTTTTAGGGTTCCGAAGTTTATGACTCCCCTCTAAAAGCTAAACGGCTGGCTCAAAAATTCCGGAAAAATTCGTAATGATGGTCC
Organism: Phragmatobia fuliginosa; assembly: GCA_932526445.1. Taxonomy (NCBI): domain Eukaryota; kingdom Metazoa; phylum Arthropoda; class Insecta; order Lepidoptera; family Erebidae; genus Phragmatobia; species Phragmatobia fuliginosa. The sequence goes on along the minus strand of OW052060.1, from coordinate 10,474,056 downwards.
ATATAATGAACTTTGAAGGAAAACTATAACGGATTAGATGACTTGTTAATTCAGGAGTAATAGAGGCTTAACTTGTAAAATGCACTCACTTGGAAAACGTCATACAACATTAACGCATTAATACGTAAACATAACAATTATCTATTGGATACAATTTTAAATCCATTATCAGTGACTGAGGAACCCTTTCTGTGCGTGGCCTGACACGCACTTGGCCGATTTTTTGTTTATACGAATAGTATTGATGCTATTATTGACTGCCTCACCTCTTGCCTTCTTACTAAGTTCACCTGGAATATGGCTGCAGATTGTGACCATTTCAACTTGTTTTTTACCAAAGATCATTTACAGTACAAAATTAAACAAAATTTTCAGATGAGTGAAACAATACTCGTAATAATTAGATGAAATCAATTTTGCCCGCCACCTTTAAATTTGTAGGTACTATAAAATGTCTTTGGGGTAATTTTTTCATGTTAGAACTAGTTACCTCAACCAAATCAGTTCTTCGATTTCTAGAGCTCTATTGAGTGGTAATACAGGCCTTAGAGCAATAGTACTCGTGGTATTAAAATGGATGTACTGTTGACTCAAAATAACTGAATTTTGTCGTGCAAGAGCTTTAATTGGGCACAAATGGGACGTCTCGGCCGAAGTAATAAAGAAAATTTGTTGAAATTTAGCTTTAAATAGGTTAGCAACTGTATAGTTGCTTGTAACCAAGTCTATTAGATTACCAGAGTATGCGATCCGTTTCTTTCCCTAATGCTGCGGGGTATGAGTCGTGAAACAATTATCCTATACATTATACTCGTATTCCTTTAAATATTAAACATCTGCCGCCAAGCTCTCAACATAGGTAGCGAGAAGACATCAACCGCCTCGTTCTCTTTTTGATTTTCTATATAATACGAGTTTCAAATCTAAATATTCTAAGTTGAAATTGAATTCTCTTGTGTCAGTTCAACCAGCTGTGGTCTCCAACAAGTTGGTAAACTGAAGTATATAAGCTGCAATTTTGGTTTCGTAGATTTAACATGTATTAATGTATAAAACTAGTGCACAAAATCTATATAAACTTGGACTGATTAATGCATTGTTTTATAAATTTACTAAATCCTTTAGGGTGCTGCAGGCGGGGCCAAATATGATTGCTACCCCCTCTTTACTCCGATTGTGAAAATTTACATGGCCTATGTCACATTCCAAAGAAATAAAAATACATACATACTCTCGAAAAACATTACCCTCCTTGTGACACAGTCAGGTAAAAAGAAAGGTTTTTAGCCAAGTGCAAACCATGTAGGTAAAAATATTACTAAATTAACCAATTCTAAACAGACTAAGTGTAGATTAGGGTGGGGTTCTTAACATATTAAAAATCCTCCGTACCTCGGAAAGTACGTTATACAGCTGGTACCGGTTTCCCGCCTCGTGTGTGAAGTGATCGTACCGTAGAAGGACCCCTAAAAGTACCTTCAGTAACAGTCTTTCTACAGAACTTCGATGTCATCTACCTACTTAGTGGAGGTCTTATGATAGCTGCTTCACTTTAAAATTCGAAGTCTAGTCATATCGTAGTCGTAGTAGACTAAACACTATTCCTAACCAAAACTGGTTCGGATGAAGAAAAGAAAACTCTGTAATTAATTTAAGTTGAAAGGTTTTAACTAAGCTTCCCTAAGAATGACTTGGAAACACTAGACCTGATGATGTTAAGGGATATTACATGGATGAGATAAGCGGCATGAATCTGTAAATCGAAAAGTAACGGGTCAGTAAAGCCGAGATTTTTTCGCGTTTTGTGACGTGATAAATGGCTAAAACCGAGCCGTAGTCTACGGGCGCCGCGCCGGCCTGGACTCGACTGGAGCAAATGCCAATGACGCGAAAAATTGCTCTTATTTTTCTCATCTTTTTAAAAATGTTTTGTAGTAAACTATCTGTGTTTTCAACTGAACTGAACTGCCTGACTGAATGAACGCGATTTTTCTGCCAATTAACCGAAACCTAAGAAATAATTACATTAGTGATTGACATCGCTGTATATCATTTGTGTATTCTGGACTTTTACTAATCTCATTAGTTCTCAATGTTTCGAAAATTTTATTATGTATGTGTATTGCTCTTTTAGGTTGAACTAAATGTAATTTAAAAAAGCAGCCAAGTGCGTGTCAGGCCACACAAAGAATTGGGTTTTGTAGTCATCCATTATGGCACGTGGATATAAAATCGTATTCAAGAAATAAATTATTAAGTTTACATATTATTTCGTTATTATGTACGAAGATTTTCAAGTAAGCGCATTTTACAATTTAAGCCTCTACAATTCCCGAACTAACAAATTTATCCAAGTCGGTATAATTTTCCTTTAAAGGTAAACATAGGCTACTATCATTTAATTTTTCCAGATTTTTCGAACAAGCCGTTTAGATTTTAGAGGGAGGTAACGCCCTGTTTTAAGAAAAACATGCCCTTTAAAGTTGAAAAACTCGCAAACGGATACCCAAATCAAAAAGTCATCTTGCAAACCTCTAAGTGTTTTTAAAAGGCCTATCTAATGATACCCCACACGATGGGGCAAACGCGAGAAAAATAAATCATCATCACTTTACGTGCAGAGGAGGTACTCTAAATAAAAATATTATTTTATTTTAGCACTTTGTCCCGGGAATCGAACCCGAGACCTCAAGTCAAGCACAGAAGTCGCATACGCTACCACTGCGCCACCGTGCCAGTCTCATAACTTGTCTCAAAGGTACGTCTCAAAGTATTACGAAGACAACTCAATCATACCGTTTGATACTGCTACTTATACTTGACGTTTCAAAAGTGCCGTTGTATGGTTTATTTGAAATAAAATGGTTTAATTTGATTTGATTTGTAAAAGAAACTAGTGTAGTAGTATATTTACCAGTAACATGAAATAAAATAATGTTTCACTCCAGGTAGAGGAGAATTTGAGAAAAGTAAATTTTAGGGGAAAGTTTATTACTTCATTTATTTTTACGGACTACTCTTTCGCAGCCATTGTACGTTGTCTATTCAGTAACTATTTTAACTCCTTGGTGAAAAGTATTACGAAGACAACTCAATCGTACCGTACCGTACTGGTAAAAAAAGTCGTGGTAGGTAGTGTATTTAGTCGTGTTTTAACCATAACATGAACTGAAATATTTTTTCCCTCTACGTAGAAGAGATTTTGGGAATATTAAATTTCAGGGGAAAATTTAATACTTGATTTATTTTTGCGAACTATTCCTACGCTGCAATTGTTCCCTGTCTTTTTAGTAACTGTTCTTTAACAATATTCACTCCTGTTCAGTAAGTACTCCTGGGTGAAAAACAACGAAATTCTTATTTAACAGCGATTTTTTGCATAGCACACTTTTAAGAACTTCAACTTGCAATTACTACAACGGTGCTTGTGGTTGCAATCTTGAAATGCAATGTATCTTGAAAGCAGTTTGTAATGTCTCAAAAAAAAAGGTCTTGCATACACAACCGTAAACCTACATAAAAATTGTTACCCTACTACGGCGAAGGCAAGAGGAAGGTTCAAAGCCTTGGAGTCTCATCAACAGCATATAACGTCCCACTGCTGGGCTCTGGTTTCCTCTCAGAAGAGGGTTAAGGCTATATGTTCCCACACTAACCGAGTGCGGGTTTAGGGTTGGCAAGATAACATTGCGTGCGTTGTGACTATGTCATCTTGCCGTTCGATCTTTTAAAGCAGGTCGAAGGCCTCCAATTTATGCAAAACTTTGTTATAGTTTTCTTGTTAAATAAAGATAATTTTAATATTTACTAAGTTGGACTAGTTAGACTTCAGACTTGGTGAACATGATAACCGGCATGCTTAAGTTAAATTACTACGCCAAATCTTTTTCGACAGAGAAGAAAAAACTATGATAGGAAATGAAAACTAAAAATTACTTATCGACCGAAATTAGTGTAAAATTGCTACTCAAATAATTGTAACCATCTTAAACAATAAAATCTTTTCTATATCAAGCTGTGTTGAGCGGCATTATCCGCAGGTTTTGTTGCTTTTCAATCGGATATTGTTTACTATTTTATTGGTTTTAATTTGGTTAGCCCTACATTAAAATAATTAAATTAGCCTAATTATTCTTATGTCAAGTCTTCTTAAGTCAATATATATATATATATATATATATATATATATATATATATATATACATATATATACTCAAAACCGACAGGTCCCTGTTCTACCATTAGTCGCAAATGGGTAAGTTTTATGAAGTAGGAAAAAAATATTTACTTTACTCCGGCAACAAGAAAATTATGTGAAAGTTATGTGACTCAGAAGTTATAAATAAAAAAAACAATGGATAAGAGGTTAAGCACAAAATCTAGTTTTGTAATTAATATTCGACGAATACGATCATGTACAGTCAATATTAGAGTCTAATACAGACAGCACAGCATCTAGAACTCAGGAAAGGGCTGAATTTGAATCCCTCTATTATAACGTCTTGGCGAAGCTCAGAGTATCCTATCGACCCCTTAAAAGCCAGACCGGTCTGACGATGGTGATATTCGGTCAATGGTCATTATCACAAGTTATAATAGTTTCAATATTTTATATCTGAGTCAATCTGAGACACAACTTTTTTCACAAAAAATGATATAAGCGCCATCTATTGCAATTTAATTATAACTTAAAGCAACAGCTCCCATATCGCGTTTTCCAACGAATTAATAGATGTCGCTATTTGAATGTATTTGGTGATTTATAATTTTATAAATCACCAAATACAACAAAACCAAAAAAAAAATTTCATCATAGAGTCATAGAGTATTGTTTACAATTAATTTTAATTTGCACACAAAAAGCACAATCAGCATACATTTAATAAATTGGCAACACGGAATTGTACCATGTTTCCATACGTTTACTAGAGATGGTGCAAAATACAATTAATTATGTTTGGATGTTTTGAATCGTTTTTCTTACCACATTGCATTAGAAAAACATAAATCACCCGGAGACCTTGGTTAGGGTTTACGAGAAGAACTACCAATCTATTCATATCTAAGTTAATTAAGTTTTAAACGTTGAAAAAGCTATGTTATAACTTATAAGTCGCTAGTAGCAATATAAACCAAATAAAATCTTGAACTATTAGTTTCTTAAACTTCCAAATAGATGGCAGGGTAAGTAGGAAAAATGGAATTCTGTGAACCAAAGTTCCGAGTCAGTTTCCAGTTTAGAAAAATTATCCATAACGCATGAATGAATGATGCATTACGCATTTCGAACATTGTAGGACAAACTACTAGTAAATTCCAGGCAAAATTTATGTTTGAAGTTTTTGTCACCTTATTAATGTTTGATTTTTTTGGAAGCCAGAAAGAGTTTCTCTATTCCGTCGTCCCTTCATTCGATAATCGGTCATTAGTCCTTTTTTTAAATTGTTATGAGCTGTAACAATAATCTGTCATCATCATTATCAACCTTATAGAGTCCACTACTGGATAGAGAAATCTTCCATTTCGTCCTGAATATCTGTAATTCAGGTTAAAACAGCTTGGATACCGATATAACTATGGACCTATCAAGAATACCGTTTGGACGTATAATAACGAACTGGTACGAATTGCTTTAATAGTCTACTACCGAATAATGCTTAGGCCTTGTGATACTACGCTAATGCATGTAGATATTTGTCACGTGATTAGGTAATGTGACTTATAGCCATTTTCAACAAAGGCCCCTAAATTTAAGGGGCCACCTAGTAAGAGTAACATAAGTAACCCTTGGTGATATTTTTTTGTTGCTCTAAGTGTAGCCCTAGTGTTATTTTTAGATAGTAGGTACTTTCGAAATTTTTATGATGTATATGCTGAGATATTACGAACATAATATAGGTAATGGGCACGAAGTCGGTAAGCCCACAAATTTCTTGATCACCAGCCAGGTGGATAATCTCATTCAAATGACCTGTCTTTCTTTAGTATTTATTTTAATTATAAAATAATATTCATGTAAAAATGGTAACTTGCCTCAAACATATTTTTTCAAACATCTCGCAGGTTTCAACCCTTCTCAAATCGCCTCGTTTGTTTATTTTTTTATTTTAAATATTGGAACTTACCATATAGGAAATGCAACATTAATTTAAATAGTTTTAAAATAGGGGATATAAAATGACCCTCCAGCCAGGTCTACATTTCTGTATTAGTACTCGTATATAATAGAAGAGGTATTTGTCAAATTTTCAGAATGCCCCAAACAATCAATTAATCAACAACCCTTATATAATGTTCCACGGGTGGGCTCGGGTCCTCTCAAGAGAGGGTTAAGACCATACGTCCCCACGTTGGTCGAGTGCGGGTAAGGGACTGGCTTCAAACACCTACTTAAAAATGTCTTCCACCTCTCAGACCATGCCTTGATGAATTAGTCAGCCAGCCAGGGCAAGTAATTTTATACGTATGGATAAAACTTAAGAGATAGCTTGTCACATTTTCTTTTGTTCTTGTACTCGTATTTATCACTTTCATTATCTTTTTACGTAGTTTTCCGTAAACATTTTCCGTCAACTGGTTAGTACAGTTAATATAGTCATCAGTATATAAAGGCGACCTTAATTTCCGACTTCCGTGTTCCTTTCCGTATTCATTAGGAACTTGTATGTTTTTTTTCTTTGTCCACAATTTGTTTTTTTACACAAAGAGAGCTATTGTTTATTATGGTGAATCTTTTTGTAAACAAAAACTGAAATGGACATTATCCTTACTATACTATATTATAGCTTCATATTATTCATTTGTCATTTTGTTTTTATTTGAGTTTCACAACTCTTGGATAAAGTTACATATATGTCAGATAAACACTTCATCATCATCGCAGTGGACATGCTGGACATAGGCCTCTCCCATTGCACATCACTTTGATCGATTTTGAGCTTCCAGCTCCTGCCAGCCATCTTGCGCAAATCGTCACTCCACCTGGCCTGTGGGCGTCCTACACTACGTTTGCCAAGTTGCGTTCTTCACTCCAGAATTCTTGTACCCCAACAGTAATCAGTTTTGCGGCTAATATAGCCAGCCCACTGACACTTCAGCTTGCTAATCCAATGAGCTATATGGATGATATTAGTACTCTGACGGATTACCTCATTCCTGATACGATCCTTCAGAGAAACGCCGAGCATAGCCACCTCTATAATTATACAAAACGGAGAGCACGTAAAGCCGTCGGTCCCGGTTGTCATGAACATCTATGGCAATCGTTATTGGGAAGTCAGTGCCCTCAAACTTGCTGACAACTAGTTCAACCTTCGAATTTCAGTACTCCCTTAGGGTTGTGGAGGTCCGATGCTAGTTGCTCCGTGGAAAAACTGATATTTAGATATAACCGGTTGAACTAGTAGCCGACCCCAAATAATATTGGGAATAAAGCTAGGAAGATACATCTCAGTACAGATACACCTGTGTAATATGTAGGCTATGCTATCACTGGCAGTAGTTTCAAAACTACTAATAAATATAAGTACTCCTAATAATTATATATTACTTAAACTTACCTAATATATAAAACTTAAGTGATTGTCTATTAATTTCACCTATTTACAATAAATACATACACATTACACATAGAAAACACCCAGACTCCAAAAAAAATATACATTCACTTTTATCTGTTAAAAATCAGATTTTATAGTATAAAGAAAATGAAGAAACTGTAACATCATGTATTCACGTAACTGAGCGTTTACTATACGCCATTTTTTTTAAAACATTCTGTTACTGAAACCTTAGTATGATATTTTATATACGGATGTGTACTTAGTTGAGTACATAACACATTGAATAGTTCTTAACGTGTAAAGGAAGCAGATGTGCTGAGTAAAAAGTGGTTGATCATTTAGAGCCGGATTACCACGTTCTGTATAAGGATGATGGCATCTGTGAGTGACCATACTGCATCCGATGATTCCCAACACTTTTTCTAGTATAATTACAACAGCTACTGTAGAGAATCGTGTTAAAATAATTGAAAACATAAATAAAAATATTGTTATTTGGAAATATATTTAGTAATAAAACTGATGAATGAACATGAAATCTTATCTATGATATGTAGTCCTAAGACCGATGTGTTTCCACTTTGGGACATTAATACACTTAAAATATCATGAAGTAAGTGTCAATATGAACATTGGATAGTTTACTGAGCGTGTTTAGGACCAGAGGTTATTTTGTAGTTCCATTCATGCGGATATACGAAATAATGCTTCAGTATGTATAAGTAATGAAAAATCAAATGTGTGTAGATTTAGGTGTTACATCTACACACACATTTTGATTTTTCATTACGTTTTTAGGGTTCCGAAGTTTATGACTCGGAACCCTTATAGATTCGTCATGTCCGTCCGTCCTCGACTTACCGTCCAAACGGTAAGTGCTAGAAAGATGAAACTTTGCGTGAATATGTGTTGTAAGTTCATCGACAAAATGCTACAATAAAATTATGAAAAATATTTTTATTTGGGGTACCTCCCCTACACGTAAAGTGGGGATGATATTTTTTTATCGCGGCTACCTCATCGTGTGGGTATCATTTGATAGGTCTTTTAAAAAAAATAAAGGGTTTCTAAGACGGTTTTTTGATTTAGGCACTATTTTGTAAAAACAGGGCGTCCCCCGCCCTCTAAAAGCGAAACGGCTGGCTCAAAAAATCTGGAAAAATTCGTGATGGTGGTCCATATAATTAACTTTGAAAGAAAACTATTACGGATTTGATGACTTTGTTAGTTAAGGAGTTATAGAGGCTTAACTTGTAAAAGGCGCTCACTTGGAAAACGTCATACAAAATTAACGCATTAATACGTAAACATAACAATTATCTATTGGATACGATTTTAAATCCATTATGGGTGACTGAGGAACCCTTAGTGTGCGTGGCCTGACACGCACTTGGCCGATTTTTTAGTGTTTTTCTTTCCCTTCATAGTATCGTTGCAAAAAAATCAGATTTGAATGAAGCTAGCCTTTGTATAAAATATTAGCAGATAATATTTACCCGCTATAGTTTTTTCATTTTTTACAGAAAAAAATTGTATCTGTATTTTAATTTAATCACAAAATTGTCTTTTTTCCACGACAGATGTTCTAAAACGAATACTTTATAGAAAAATTCAATTTTACAAAGAGCATAATGAATTTATTAAACTCAGTTTCTTTAAAGAATTACTGTTCCGTAGATATTTTTATTTAAAAATTTTGTAACTCTGTTCTATCTTTACTAGATAGACCAGAATCCTGAATTTTCACGAAATATATAATATTCTGAGTTATATATCTGATTTAGGTTAAGAAAATACAAATAGTAATGTATAGTTTTGAAAAATAAATGGGAAAAAAAACATTATTGAAATTAAATATTGTTCTTAATTATATAATTAGGCCTAGGAACAAACACTCCCTTCTCGTAAATGCTTTGAGCTTATAGAATGTCACAGAAAGAGGGTAGTCAATGCGTTTTTTTCCCATACTAAACATTTTGTAATATTTTACGCGGGAAAGTTTCCCACTTACACATTTTAGACTTCCATTCAAAAACAATCGTCTGTCACTATGATCCCCAAAATAATCTACAAAGTTTGATACATGCCAAATACCCATTGCGAGTTAATTGAGTTTTTTAATTTTGCAACAAACCGAGGTGCAGTTTTAATTGTAGTAGGCCCTAGTTATTTTTTATTTCTCTATCTCTCTTATTCCTTCTGATGCGGTCGGTTGTGTTAACGATTTTGTAATATATTTATTTTAGACTTCAAGTCGTCAACAGTTCTAATGGGTGAAAAAATTACCTGTGACTTTGACGATGTATAAAAATCGGCCAAGTGCGTGTCAGGCCGCGCACAGGAAAGGGTTCCTTAGCCACGATCCAATAGATAATTGTTATGTTTACGTACTAATGCGTTAATTTTGTATGACGTTTTCCAGAGAAAGGCTTTTTACAAGTTAAGTCTCTATAACTCCTAACCTAACAAAGTCATCAAATCCCTTATAGTTCAGTTCCTTTAAAGTTCATTATATGGACCACCATCGTGAATTTCCAAGAGTTTTTGAGCCAGCCGTTTAGCTTTTTGAGGGGGTTGGGAGCGCCCCGGTCTACAACCTGGAGAATAATTCAGAAACATCTCACTAAGCCGCCATAGTTTATGTCACCATGTCGCATAGTATGCACTCACAATGGGGATGGTGTCCCCTACTCCTGAATTCTACTGTACTTTCCCATCAGGCAGGGTTGAGTCACTTTGATAAGCTTTAATAAAAAATAAATATACCATAAAAATCAGTGTTTCAGCAAACTAAACTGTAATATAAAAAAACATGAATATGGTAGTCCTCAAGGCCGACAAGCTTATAATCGTTAACAAAAGAAAACTTATACTACCTTGAGAAAATCATGAAGGAAAATTTAGTTGAAAAGGTTTTGGAGGAGTTTCATGCTTTATGGTCGTTTTGCGATGCTGGCATTCGAGTAACTTTGTAATATAACTTGGAAATAAACCACATTTAAGATCGAAATAGTCAACTGTCTATCTATAAATGTAACAAAAAAAATAGTAGCTTTTTTATATCTCCGAGATGGTTCCTGATAAAGGTTATGATTAAAACAATAGACGGACAGAAAAGACAATGACTGTAACCTACTGGTTTTGATTACATACTATCTTTTAGATCATAGTCATAATAAGCGCCTTTGTTAATGTTTATACTCGTCTTATTAATTTTATAATTTTATCAAAATACGAACGTAACTTATTAAACAATTCGAGATGGATATCGCATATTTTTTCCTTATTAATATACCATACCTATAATGCAGATAGCCTAGTATTTTCGATGTATCTATTTCTGTATGTGTATGTGTCCTGTATATTACCTTACAAAGAAAACTCATACAAAAAATAGAAATGAGTATATCCACAACCTATAGCATAATTAAATGAAGTGTTGTATTGCTGTCACTACATTTATTACATCTACTAACATTACTTGCAATACCCAAACCGTAATTTTTCCCGACAATACCGCCCACCGACATATTTTTTATAGAAGAGATCACAGCACGTGCAATGACCTCAATGTTTATGTGGTTGTGCACTCTTGTCTCCGAGATAAAGGTAGTTAGAATAGTCACGTCCTCATTAACAGATGCATCAAGTTACGTACCTCGTCTAGCCTTGCAGTTTACCATTCCTGGTCACCTCCGGAACATAATACCTAACGGCATTTTGTGTGAGTTAAAATCGAGGCGATTCAAAGTAGGTTAGCGCTTTTATAAGGTATTCGTGGAAAGGTTGGTAGAATTATTTCAAGGTAGTGTCAATTTGGTAGGGTGTTATTTATAATTGGCTGTAACTGTATAAGATACTAAAGTATACTCGTACAATTATGTTCAAAATATTCATTCCAATGCAAAGTAGTTGAGAAATATTTGTATATTTCTGAAACGAGATCGATGCAGAAACATCTGACCAGGCCGCCATGGTACGGGTCACCATTCTACATTGCTTACCCTCACAATGAGGATGGTGACCCCTACTCCTGGATTCTACTTATGTTTTCCATCAGGCAGAGTAGAGTCACTTTGGTAGGCTTACATATAACTTTTTTTAAATGCTTTTAGGTATGTTTATTTTACAACTTAATACACAAATTACAAATTGGCGGACTTAATGCTTAGACATTATTCGCCAGACAACCTTGGGGTGATGTACATTACTTAGAAATATAATACGGTAGATATTAATAATTTGTTTAACCAGACAATATGAAGTACAAATTGTTTTGAGTTCCTATTCTAATTTACAGAAAACTTTAAGTAAGAGTAAAAATCCACTAAGGATTTAATATTTACACATATAATTTGACAAATCTTGGAGAGAATTAAATTAAAAATACAAAACACAAGTTAACATATTATATTATACAAACAAGTACAAAACCCATGCGGATATGTTTACCATAATGAAGTTAAGCAGTCTCAAGTGAAAGCGAATGTGTAACAGCTTGTGTTCGCACCCTTATGTCTGTAACCTCACATGCCGCACAGTTGATCGTTGACTTAAGTAGGATAATTATACACATTAAAGTTGACGATTGATCAAATTCATTAATTGTAAGATCGTTGGGGAAGTAAGAAGCCGATATCGCGTATAGAGCCAAATTACTCTGCGATGTAACGTTACGCGACGCGACTAAACTACTAAATCGATTTGAATGAATTTCGGTAGAGACATAGATTGGACAACGGAGAAGGACATATCGTGGTAACCGATATACAAAAGCTACATGAGATTATTGTATGTTTGTATAAGTATTTGTCTAGATACATTTTCATTTGGATATTAAAAGACAACACCAGCATTAGGAATATACGTTTAGAGTTAGGACTTTGCAAACATACATGAAACGAATACTAAAAACACCCAGACTCAGAACAGTAATTTGTAGATCACACAAAGTGTTGTCCCATGTGGGATCTAAACTAAACAGACATTATTAAGCAACCATTAAGCCAACCGTGCAGTCAATCTTATATCAAACAAATCCGTCCGAAAGTAGTATGAATACGGTTTAGTCACAAATTCATTTATACGTTAAGCACAAAATTAATGCTACCAACACAATCACAAAATTGAATGATGTATACAACTTTTCAGCACTATGGTAGGTGTTACAATAAGAAACTCAGATTGCTCATTAAACAAGAAACTTAACAAAACAGTTATGCCGTTTCTAAATAAAAACAATTTAAAGCTATTGTAAAAATCAAAGACGACATGGAACAAAAACGCAATACCGCAATCATCACCTCGTAACCGATCATGGTAATTACAGTTTATGGCCCTCCTGTAGCGGACTTTGGGTAAAAAAGCCAACCAAGTCCGAATCTGACTCGCACACTGAGGGTTCCGAAAAATTATTATTATATTTCACTGCTGCTGCACTGATTAGAGTATTTGATAGTGATACTAACTTGATCTCTTTGTATTATTACTTTCGAAAAAGAGTCTTGACGGACGAACATTGAAGTGATCTTATATGTGGTATATTTTCGTTACGAAGTACGAAACCCTAAAAAATTACAAAGTGCGAACGCGTTTCTATATAAATAACCTTTAATTTTAGTCTTAGTCTCACAGGAAAAATAAAACCTACGGTATAGAGTTTCAATTTTTTTCAACAATAATACTATCCAACCGATCGATTGAGTATGCGAATCAAATAAATGCGCTTCGGCATACAACTGCAAACATCAAAAGTTTCAGGTTTAATTCTCGCTCAGAACTAATATTTCAGAAATCTGACATACAACGTCATTATAGTCAAACTAAGCAGAGCTTGTACTATGGATACTAGACAACTAATGTTTTTAGAACTTCCATCTTGGTGTCTAAAATAATAGTGTCAAAAAAGAATGTTGAGCGCTTATAAGATTTGTGTAAAATGTAAAATGACGAACGAAATATTAATAGATGTAGTAATTACGCTTTAAGACAAAAGATTACATTACAAATATATCTAATGATATAACAAGGCAATTTAACGTTCTAACATGTTTTTATTATCTTAGAATTGTGTTTGATATTTTTAAATTGGTACACAAGAAGATGTGTTATGGATAAGAGTTTAACTTCTTCGGTATTTATTTTTCGTATCAAAATGCGATACAAGTCTAAAATGATATTCTAACAACTAAAAATATATGAAAACGAATCTAACTACGACTTCATTCATTTGCGTAAAGTGTCTAATAATTTTAAACAATAAATGGAAAGGCAGGTACCTAAATTAAAAACAAACGTAAATACCGTTATATTTGGAAACTTGTTATTCCTCGATTTAACACTAAGACTAACTGGAAAAGTACCTAGATTAAAAATAAACTTAAATACCATTAAATATTAAACTTGTTATTCCTTCAAAGAAAGGAACATGAACAAATGATATAAAGTTATAATTACATTCTTAATGGCATCTATTTTCTATTTAAGTTTTACACGAGTTTACAATCTTGACTAAAAAGTTCGCAGCATCTTCGTCCGTATTTCCAGGTAATAACTTGGCTTATCATTTATCAAAATCAACTCCGCGTCCTGTATGAAAGATATTTTAATTAGAATCTATTTAAAGACAAGCTCTTTGCAAAAATACCTCTCTGAATCAGACGCAATACATTTTAAACAGTGACAGTCTTGTTCAAGCCCTAAATAGGAACACTTATGAATCTTATTAACATTTGAAAACACTTTAATGTTATCTACGAGTAGGTATATTTAACAAATTTTAATAGTTTAGATATCCATAAATCTAGTGGTATGTTTGGTTTCAGTGCAAGAAAGGCTATGGGCTATATGTAGGCATGCTAAGACCAACAGGAGCAGAGCACCAATGAAGAATGTTTTAAAATCGGGGTACTTGTGCTCGTATGTATAGATCATGAATTCCTTTGGCATGTGAGAAATAATTAATTTATCATCACATATATTAATTAATTTCGTTACCTGTGAGATGTATTTTTCGGTCATGATATTAATATTAGTAAACAGATTAACAGGTTGAGTTATGAAAGGAAGTTCTAGCAAAGTACCAAACATCATGTCATCACTAATGTTGGGATTATTGGCGCAGAGGATAATGAAACACGTCTTCGTCTGTGCTGCTCAACAGTTCAGTTTATTGTGTGCACGACAAATTGAAGTTTGTTTTAAAGAAATCTTTATCAGTTTCTTATTTCACTCAACACTCAATGGTCTAATGTAAACCATTTAGTTATTTATGGAGGCTTGAGTTTTTGTTACAACCAACAGTCCCCCTCAAAAAATGCAAATGTACAATTCGTAATTTAAAGTTAAGTTGAGTGCTAGTGTTTTTGAAACTAATTATTAATATAAAACAATAAGACAGACCCCAGAAACGCCCCCCATCACCACTTCCTAGTGTTTTAGTTGGGAAGTAGAAGCGGAGGAACAAACTCCCCAACAACACATCTGTCTGTATTTTAAAATTAGTACACATACTTTGACTTAAATCTAATATAATCATAAGATGTCGCTTTTGCCAATACATCAGTTACATTATGTCATATGTCATGATATATGGGAATATAATATAACTTTAACATTTTATAAGCAACTTATAAACTTATATTATATAGATTATACAATGGAGTATGATTTCAGATTGAGTCTTAAATATTATAATATAACTTCTCGAATTTTTCGGTTTTATAGACTGACTTTACTCACTAGTTGATTACCTAGGGAAATATACTCTTATTTTTATAATCTATAATAATAATAATGAATTTATTGTAGTAACATCAGCTAATTACAAAAGAAATTAATGTTAGGTATGTATAAGTGGCGGCCTTAGAGCTTGAAGACAATCTCTCGCATACAATGATAGTGCCACTTTAACATTTTAGTTTTAACATTAATTATTACATAATATGGTATAAATTTAGATTGTTACATCTGGGAACTCCTCTAAAGGTATCGCTTTTGTAAATATAATATCAGTTAGTTCGTTACTAACTGTACAGTGTGATTAGCGATTTAATTTCTTTTCGCATTTACTTTCTAATAATATCTACATTAAAATTCAATGAAAGTATAAGAAAATATTATTATCATTTTTAATACAAGCATTACGAAAATTCTTCGCATCATTGTCTAATACATTAATGAAGTATAAATTTGTGTCTGAAATCTTACAAATTTGGAAAGGTATCGCTTTTGTTGACATATCAGCTAGTCAACTTCCTGCAGAAGTTTGAACTAACTTTATGAGTTCAGCAGCGATTTACTTCCATTAAAGAGTGTACTTGATATCGACATGTTTCGATTTTTATGGCTTTAGACAATATTAGGAATAGTAATAAATTTACTATTTCCCTTCATTTGAATTGAAATGCTACTTAATAGCAACTTCATACTGACTGTTTTTCTTACAGCCTCATATTATGCCATATTACACTCGTCTTTGAGGACACAATAACATTATTAGTCATCATCATCAATCATCATCAACAACCCATAACGTCCCACTGCTGGGCTCGGGTCTCCTCTCAAGAGAGGGTTATTAAATTCTTTTAACATTATTAGTACAATTATTAAATTCTTTTAAAAAAATAGAATTTGCGTAACCGATTACTAAATGTCTATTAAAAGTACACTTAGACGTTAAAATAAAATAATAACCGTAACCGGTTAAACTTAAATACTAATAAATCTTAAATCTATAGTGAGAAAGATGTTTTAAACCTTTCGATAACTATTCGTTATTTTCAGACTGATATTTACTTAAACACAGTGACTAGATACACAAATATCTCATGTAGAAATCATTGTGTAAGTATATCAGGCATTATGCTGCACTTTCATATGATGCATTTGAAATTCTTCGAAAAACGGATTACAGCATGTTGTAAATAAATGGATTGATATAAATTTAATGAAATTGCATTTTTGACTCTTGAATTTATATACCAAGGATCTTTTATTTTTATTTATTATAAATCATAAAGTTTATGCATTATCTAAATCGCATTCGGAAATAACAAACCATAATATTTTTAGCTTATATAAATACATCGTCACAATGCAATATCATTTACAATTATTCATGAAGTGTTTGTCTACATATGCAATTTCACACTTATACAATTTTGGTCTAATATTTATTTATAAGAATCCACTTCTCAATTTTCAAAGACCCATACTTTAACTTTTAACAACAACATTGAAGTACTCAAACTAACAATGCGATCATTGTTTGAGACCATCTACTTGTAACGTTTTATTTTATTACACACTCGGTTTTATTTACATAATTTATTTGAAAGAACATTATTACAAATACGGTCTCACACTCAACAACGAAAGTCAAAATTACTTCAAAAATAAAATCTTCCCGATGAGGGCTCAAGCAACCAAAACTTGTTTTGTATCGTATGATATGACATTTAATAATTACTACTAGGTATATGAAGTCTTAGATGTTTCTTCAAAATACCATCTTTGATTGCTTTGAAGTGATTGCATATCGCTTTGCCTATTTGCCTTAGCAATTAGTCTTTTAATTAGCAATTCAAACTTTTGGTGTAATAAATATATACATATAATTATAGTAATAGTAAAGATTCTACATTTTTTAAGATACATAAATTTCCTTACACCTTTTTAATAATTATTTCACTGAGTCATTTGCTGCTGTGCTTTTAGCAGGAAAACAAAATTGGTGATTAAAATAGATTTGGCGTACAAAGAATGCCTTGATCGATCGGATTAGATCGATTACCTTTGTCTATTTGTATTCTGGCTTGCATATAAAGTTCCTTTTTATTTGCTCAAAATTTGATATAGGTATATCAACTTTGTCAGATTATTTTCAGGCTCATTAATTAGTTTATTTTTCTTAATTTAACATAAATCAGCCTTACTGCATATTATTTTTTATTTTTTTTGGCTTTATTATTGTTTTGTTTTAATTTGGCATACATTAGCTTTGCCGGATTATTTTCTGGCTAACTAATTTTTGTGCCTAGTTGTCCTTTTATTTTATTAATACATTGTGTATTATTTTATTATTGATTATTTTGGGCTTACTCATTTTTGTTGGTTTCTTTTTCAATTAGTGAAATGGGCGTCAAATATTTGACTTAATGCTGCTCTGAAGGTAATTTAAATAAAAGTTAATTTTGCTTTATTTTAAGTGCTTATTTCTGTGCGTTAAATATTAATTACATGCGTGATTAAAAAATTCTAATGGGGAACATATTGGATCTACAATTGGCTGTGAATACAGCTTTCTCTCGCACTTTTGACTTCTATACCTACTTGAAACTAATTTATAAGGTACTTCAGTTAGTTTACGATTTATGCGTTTTAAGATACTGATATAAATGCATTCCTTTATCAAAACAAAATATTTGGAAATACGTACTTTTAAGTTACACAACTAATATTATTGTACGATAATTTTGGTTAACTTTAAACAGAATTGTAACGTTTGAAACACGTATACACTTCTGATATTGGAACAGCGATCCTTCTAAAGGATATAATCGTAATTCCCCATAACATTATCGATAATATGACTTTTTAACTTTTAAGGTAAATTCAAATTCAATTATGCGTTGATGCCAGAACTTATAGGTATGCGTGTTGAATATGAATACAGGCGTAATTTAGCCATAATTAAATTAAATATAATTAGAACAACTTACTTATATAAAGATATTACAACATATTGTTAGTGCTGGTACCAGACTTATAATATTTGTTGTTTTTGTAAACTTGCAAGTTTATTACATAAAATTGACATACCTGTACCTTGAATGTTTTTCATCTATATATTATAATAGTAACCTTAAAATCTTAGATTAACTGTAATATTAAATTTTCCTTTGTCAAATGAGATATGCTTGTTCTTCACAACTGCGATTTTTATTGGGTTTCGTAGCGTATTTATGTATGATAAATTACGTCCTGTTTATTTACAGTATCATTCGTTGCATTCGAAACTAAAAGAAAATAATTTGTATTAGTATTTGCATAAATGTAATTAATTATTTAACTTACATTTTGAATTTGAATAACTAAAACTCTCCTTGTTACTGTTGGAAATCTGCACATCATTTATGAGGGAATTCTGGCTGCTGCTTTTACAACCATTTCGGCAGTTTTTCTCGAAAGAATGACAATCTTTCTTGATATGATTTCGTCGACCACATTGCTTGTTATTCAACTTTAAAATCTTATGAACTGAAGTGTTAGAATCAATGATAACATATCATTGATTGGAATATGGTTAACATTACATTATATTCTTCAATCATCTTTTCTTGAATGCAGTAGTATTTCACGGTTAATTGTTCCACTCTTTTTCTAAAGTTGTTATAACGCCATTGTAGGAAGTCTCTCTTATTTTGTCTTCCAATTTTGATTTACTATTTCGCTCATCTTCATGTATATTTCTCTTCTTTCATGAATTCAATTCGAATATAATTTATTTTTATATTTAAAACTATTTTTGTAAACTTTAATCACTTTGAATACTGTACTACTTTTTAATAACGTAGCCTGGGCCCATAACCTGTTGGGATTATTGGCGCAGAGGATAATGAAACACGTCTTCGTCTGTGCTGCTCAACAGTTCAGTTTATTGTGTGCACGACAAATTGAAGTTTGTTTTAAAGAAATCTTTATCAGTTTCTTATTTCACTCAACACTCAATGGTCTAATGTAAACCATTTAGTTATTTATGGAGGCTTGAGTTTTTGTTACAACCAACAACTAATATATAATCAAAAAGAACACGGCCTAAATGTTCTCGGAATTATTCCAAACTAGAATTACGAGCCTTTATCTGCTTTGCCAATGATAAATCAGCTGTCTTTTCGTACAGTCTGCGTGTAGCCGGCGATACCTTGCAAGGCTGTCGCACGCGCCGCATACCACGGATCAAGATCAATATCGCCGTCCCTTTCTATCAGCGTCGAATGCGCGATCCAGCGCAGCGGCAGCCTACAAAAAATTTAAAAGGAATTTAATACAATCTCTACATTTAAATATTGGAATATGAATAACACGTGCTAATATTTTCATTTATAAACTTCTATTAACGGTTTTATTTAGTTTTCCCTGTTTGTTTGTTTGTTTGAGTTAAATCTAGTAATTGATATTTGATCGCTTCTTAATTGTGGTTTACACATTTTGTCAGAACTACCTCAATAATAATAATATGGGTCTTAAATGAAAGGACTTGACTTAAAATGAAAGGACTTGACTTAAAATGCAGTTGCCTTGACAACACAGTTATTCTATCTAGAATAACTGTGTTGTTGTCAAGAGAAGAATCTTCTTCTCCCTTTCTTTTCTTCCTATTGTAAAAAAAAATTAGTAAATAAATAATTAAAAATAAATAAATAAAAATAATACTGTGTCTTTCCGTTAATAGGATGATTATATTGTTTGGCAATAATATTGATAGAATGTATGTTGGTAAAAAAACAGTGTATATTGTTTGGTAAACTTGAATTAATATAAAAAAATACTGCATAATTTTTATTTTTTGAAACGACTCCCGAATTGCATAATTAAGTTGATAAAAATGCTATGCAATAGCTTTACTGCGGCAGTCCCCGAGTGCCACACGACTTTTTGAAAAGAACCCAGGACTCCAATTTGAGTATCTTTTTTCTGATCCTCAATTTTTTTTTACTAGAGCAGTAAAAATAACTAACAAGCACTTTAGTACAAATTTAGATATAGACATTTTATGTACCCACTCTTGCGTAAAACTTTCTTAGCAAATTGTATAACATCTAGCAAATACATGCTTGGACAACTAACTTTCATACTTTACCTCGTGTGAGTTTTCAATTATATGAATTAGGTATCTGTTTTACCTGTCATTGGTGAACTTAGTTTATTATTTCATATGATTTCTACTGTGTAACTTTATGACACTGTTCTTCGTAGAACTTAGCAGATAATACTTATCTGTAGTCATTGTAAGTACCATAGATTAAAAAAATCCTTTTTCTATGTTATGTACACTTATGTACATCCATATTTCATATGTAACGGGTTTTTCAAGGAGAACTTTGTTTTCTAAAACAAAATAATTTTATATTATTTTTATATATTTTTTATGAAGATGATTCAAATTTTTATTGTATCACGAAGAGAAAAGTTTGGCAATTATAAGAATGAAAAATGATATCTGGCAAATATCCGCCATGAGCACGCTGACAGATGTCGATTCTTTCATCAAGGTGTTTATGCCCTTTTTGGCGAAAGTGCAGTTCTATTTCCATAATCACGGATTTTGAGTTTTAAGGCTGCAATATATTTTATTATTAGGACGTACTTTGATATTGTATAGGTAGTTAATTTTATTAGTAATCTAGGGTGAAGTAAAATAATAATTATTGTATTGTATTGTTATTGTTATTAGTTGTATTATTGTATTGTATTGTTGTATTGTTATTAGTGATTTAAGTCGGGGCTGACTCTATTAAAATATTCCATCCCAAAACCAATAGAAATATGTTTACATAGCTAAAGCATAATTTATACAATACATATAATACATATACTGTCTTGTTGGTCTAGTGGTTAGCGTATGCGACTGCTAATCAAGAGGTCACGGGTTCAAATCCCGGGTCGGGCCAAAAAGTGTTTTTGGGTTTTTCTTAGGAAATTCCTAATAGCAGCCCGGAGTTTGGAAGCTTGGCGGTGATTCACGCCCGTGCCTCGGAGAGCACGTAAAGCCGTCGGTCCCGGTTGTCATGAACATCTATGGCAATCGTTATTTGGAAGTCAGTGCCCTCAAATATACTGACTATTAGTTCAATCTTCGAATTTCAGTTCTCCCTTAGGGTTGCGGAGGTCCGATGGAGGACCGGAGGAAAAACCGGTTGAACTAGTAGCCGACCCCATATAAACTTGGGAACAAAGGCTCGGAAGATGACATAATTTATACAAAAATACAGTCGAAAGACTTTATGCAGGTTTAAAAAACAAATCCTTATTATTTCATTTGTGATTATAGATTTTTTATTTTACGTACCATATGACCCTATGAAATCTTTTGACCTTAACAAATTAATATGAAAAGTAGTGTAGTTATTAGGGTTCCATAGTTCATGACTCGGAACCCTTGTAGATTCGCCATGTCCGTCCGTCTCAACCAACCGCCCAAACGGTTAGTGTGAGAAAGATGAAACTTTGCATGAATATGTGTTGTAATTACGTGGACAAAGTGCTACAATAAAATTATGAAAAATAATTTTATTTGGGGTACTTCCTCTACATGTAAAGTGGGTATGTTTTTTTTCTCGCATCTTGTGGAGTATTATTAGATATATCTTTTAGAAACATTGTGAGGTTTCTAAAACCATTTTTCGATTTAGGTATCCGTTTATGAGTTATTCAACTTGAAAGAAAAAAAACTTTCATTTTTTTTCTAAAAACAGGGCGTTCCCGTCTATAAAAGCTAAATGGCTGGCTCAAAAAATCTGAAAAGGTATATACTGAATTTTCAAGGAAAACTATAGCGATTTTGATAACTTTTTTATTTTAGGAGTTATAGGGGCCCAACTTGTAAAATGCACTCACTTGGAAAACTTCGTAGAAAAATAAGGACATAACAAGTTAACATAACAATAATAATTGTCTATTGGACACGATTTCAAATCTATCTATCATTATAGGTAACTACGAAACCCTATTCTATGCGTGGCCTGACACACACTTGGCCAATTTTTATTTTAAAGATAATGAAACAATACCTCAATATAAGCTACGCTGTAAACTGATATGTTACCTGATTAAATAAAAATAACAACAAAAATGAGTATTTGAGGACTATTTAACGACAATCATGATTTATATTAAGGAAAGTAAACCATATGTCTCGCGTGCAAGCTGACACATGTGTAACGGTTTGGCTGAACACCGATGCGTGACGATTGACGACCCTGTCCACTACGACACGGGCTTCCAACGGATGGGGTGACAAAACCGCTCCCTGGTGGTAACACGCTATTACATCATTTTCAACCTGTTTGAAGTACTTACCTATTTACAAAAAAAATGTTTAAAAAACTTTCTCGTCAGGGTCACCACTATGGAAGAACAGGGGTCGAGTTCCTCCAACACAAAAGGAGAATCCTCTGACCAGGCGAGGTGAGCATGCCTGGCGAGTCAAAGCCCAACGGTTGATGTTGGGCAGATGTGTATATGCTAATCGGCGCGAGAAATTGTACATCACGATTTAGGATTAGTTACTCCGTGGTTGTGTTACTCCAGTACATGGCGCTGTTGTATGTTTTCGCTTGCGCGATAATAATGTATGGTAATCACATCACTCCCTCCAAGACCGGAGGTCGATATATGATGAGTCGGTTGTTTGAGGTCCATTGTGGAGTCTGCCAGTGCGAGGAATAAGTAGTTCAAGTGAGTCGGAACTGAGTACCGTTAGTTACATTCTAGGCAACAGGTTACACTTTAGCAATCATTGCCTTAATTTATTTATTTTATATTATACAAAAACTAAAATTATAATGTTAAAAATATATTATTATTGTTGAAAATGTAATATAAGGTTTCAAACAACATAAAAATACTTATAAAAATATTTTAAGGTCTAAATTAAAATGTTAGTGTGACAGACACACAGTTTAGACATCATCATCATCATCATCAACAGCCTTTAACAGTCCACTGCTGGACATAGGCCTCTTCTTAGAAGGAGGTTTAGACATACTACACCTAAATACTAACTAGGTTCCAGTATGAGTTTGCAATTCAAGCAGTAGAACAAGATCTCGGTAATCCGAGTCATTCATCAGGTTGAGGTTCGAGGACAGAAATTCTGCGATGATCATAATTCAATAAGTATTAAAAAAATGTGATGTGCCTGTCCTGTCTGTCCTGTCAAAAATCCTGCGACAATTATCATTAAGAGAATGCCATAGAATAGAGCAATACGGTACGGTATAGTAGCTATAGGTCGCAGTCGCTCTCCTATATCCAAGTACCCTCCATGGGCATATACATTAAACTGTTATGATAGTACAGAATTTGTTTCGAAGTGTGGGAAATTTAGATGTACTTATTTTTATTTACTGTTTTGTATATGAGTCTAAAATATACGTGTGAAAACATTTCTATGACTGACTATTTTGTATTCGAAAAAAAGTATGCGCCTACAGCTACTCTCCTGTGGTTTGTGAGCCTGTGTTGCTTTAAGATAGAATTCATAATGATAATGGGAAATTGAGATAAAGAAAACGGATAAAATTCTTTAAGATAACATAATACGTGAATAGGTATCTAGTTTCTATGCATACTTTTTTATTAAGTTAATTACAAAACAAAAAAAATAAATAAAAAATAGAAATATTGTACAGCTCGCATTTTTATGCGTTACACAAGTAGCTGCACCCTACAATGAACGTCATCATAATATTTATTTCAGCATATACAGTGTGTCCTTGCATGTAAAATATGACAAAGTGTTGAAATTTGTACTTACTAAATTTAATTGTGTTTATTTATATATTTATGTCACAATATTACTACAGAATCAGATTATGTATAAAAAATTAATCCATTTCATAAGGATGGGTCTTCTGTTTCTTTTTCAATTTGAGAAAGTATTCCAACCAGATAATTCATTAAATATATATTAATTATATCATAACAACTTTCTGATCAGGTAGGTCAAATTGGACTGAGGACAATATAAAACAAAAACAACATATTATCTGTACAAGTCACAGTTATTTTTCCACCCAGCAACATTAAAGCACATTACATAAGGAGGCGGGCGCTTAATAGCTTGTAAGTGGTAGTTTACTGACAAACGCGGTTCGCCGCTGGATCAACACAACATCATTTTATAACGTATCCAACAGTAACGGACGCCCAAATTCCTGTTAGTCGGGTCAACAAGCCAACCGATTAAGATACCCCAGATAAATTAATGCAAGTTGCTTTATCTTTTGACCTCCGAAAATTGATCGGATTGCATTTCGCCCGCAGAAAAATCCAAGACACGCCTACGAAAATTATATGCTACATGCACCGTAACAAGACCGTAAATGTAACCTCATATTTTAAATTATATTGTTCGTATTTAGTTCAAGTTCCGACAGAAAGGGCCGATTAATTATGTTTTTATGAATTCACTAAATTGAAATTTAGTACCTAAAATGCGAACTCGTTGGATTAAATTCTGAATTCATTACAGTACCTTTGATGCCCGTTAAAGTGTCAACATCGCTCAGACTATCAAAGTTATCGCAGATGTCTCTATGATTTTCATTTCAGTGATAAGTACCTAAAAAAGTCTTGTGGTAAAAAAATATTTATTGTCAATTGTTACATGAAGGGTTATTTATTTTATAATCAAATTATGCATTTGAATAACTATACTCTTGCTCAACACTAACATTACCACTTATTTTGAAACATCCAGCTAGTTAGGTAGGTATTGCAAATGTGCTAACACATTATATTAAGCAATCACTCTATATATGTTACGTAATTTCACGTATACTATATTGGTTCCCTATATCTCAAACAAGTAGGAGACTTTATTTATAATCCTGTTCTTTATTTTAGAATAGCAGTGTTGTGTTACCATCGCTCCTGAAGCCATACAGTACCGTGTGGGGACAATATTGATTCAAGTGAGGTTTCTGTATAGTAAACTGTTTGTACTGCTTCTGCTGGCGGCTTCGAAGCTTTGACATTGTAATTGTCTATAAGCTATTAAGTTGACATAGCTGTGACCGCATGTTTAACTATCGTGTAGGTCTCACGGATGTGCCGTATAATTGAATAATACCGGTTGAGTTTTAACAAGCGACCACCCGTTACCTGGAATTGAACTGAAACAACTCGAAAAATACGTGTTAAAGACAAGCTCTTTAAATTTATAAACAAAATATTTAAAATTATAATGGTAATGACCTCATTTCAAACAAAAACAGTGTACAATAGGAAAAATCACAACCATTATGAAATTCATATTCAAAAGTATTGTATAATATAATCTTGTTAAACAAGCTATGCACCTCGTCATTATTACAAACACTAGCGTAAATTCTGATCTAATTATCATTATGTTTAGGAGCCTTTGTTCTTACATCACCGGCTATTAAATCTTAAGAGGCACCATAAGATTGCGTAAAGGCTGCTGCAGCGATACATCACTTTCTCCTCACAGATATCGGGCGTTAGCTTCTATTTGGGTCGGCTTGACTCATTGCTCGGCTTGTGTATTCTGATAGCAAACTAAGCAATCCACTTTAAAAAGGTCATACAGTAGATATGAATGTGAGATACTTACGCCTCTGAAGGATCGATTACTTAACCTCAGTCTTGAAACGGACACGTCATCAATCATTCCTCTTATTAATATTAAAATAAAAGCAGTGCGTAGTGCATTGTACCATTGATGTATTAGAAAATGATGGGAGATTAAAGGAAAGAAGAAACTGATCATCATAACAAAGATTTTACGGAAGCATAAATAAAACTTATATTTCAAAGAATGTTCGTGAAATAATACATCTAACACATACTAAAACGACTCTAATAATTTATTGTTTAAAAGTATTAAGACGGGCTTTGGCTAACATGCGCTACATTCAACCTATTTTTGTTCAGTAATCCGAATGAACAATACAAAACTAATGACAGTTTTACGTGTTGTCGTAAACCAACGCGAACCCTCATAAAAAAATATTTGTGCAACAATACAAAGAGTAGCGCTTAGAGAGGAAGAATTTTACTACAGAAAATACTTTCAGATGTATTGTTTTTATATCATATATGCTGTAGGAAGACACTGTACTCATACTATGACGAGTCATAAATTGTGTTACCCCATGGAAAATGTTTACGTACACATACTAATGCTTTGCCCATTTAGAGTTATTCTACACTGAAGTAGAATACCTATGCCGAGATTATCTTTTTAATATTTAAATTCAAAATTATTTTAGAAGATTTTGAAATTATTGCCTATACCTAAATTAAAATATTATGATCTTAGATGTTTAATTTGTTACTAACATACCTACTATAATATAATACTGTAACAGAAGAAAGCATAATTTAAACAATTATATTTAGAGACAAATAGTTTCTATTTTATCCTTGAGTAAATCAACACTGACTGCCTCTTTGGTAAAGCGATATCGTAGGCGACTGCTGCTCAAGAGATCTCGTGTTCGATTTAAGGATCAGGCTATAAGTGTTGTTAGGTTTTTCTTACAAGAAATTAATATCAGCCGAGTATGGCATTTTGGCGATGTTACAAGCTCGTGCCTAGGAGAGCACGTTAAGTCGTCTTGAATGAACTTCTATGGCAATCGTTATTGGAAATTCATTACCCTCAAATATACTGACCAGATCAAAGTTCGAATTTAGTTCGCCCTAGAGTCGTGGAGATCCGATATCAGTAGCTCCATGGGAAATCTGAACTAATAGGCGACTACAAATATAATCTTATGAATAGCA
Organism: Phragmatobia fuliginosa; assembly: GCA_932526445.1. Taxonomy (NCBI): domain Eukaryota; kingdom Metazoa; phylum Arthropoda; class Insecta; order Lepidoptera; family Erebidae; genus Phragmatobia; species Phragmatobia fuliginosa. The sequence continues at coordinate 10,446,958 of OW052060.1, read as the reverse complement.
TTGGCTCACAAGATATAGCAAACGCTCAATCTAATCTAAAAGAAGTATATGAAACATCGGTGATGTTTCATATACTTTATTTCCTCACATGACTGATTACATCAAAACAATAAAGAACTCATGCTCTACATGATTTTAAATATCGCTGTAAGAATCCTCTTACTGCAGTGGATAAATGTTAAATGAGGTCGAAATATATTATTCCCGTATGTAAATAATAACTGGTGTTAATATTCTTGGCCTTATTATAAGTTTTTATGAAATAGTTGAAAGTGCGGAAGCTTAATACTGATGAGTTAAATCGTTGGCAAGAATGTGAAGAATTAAAAACTTTTGTATTACAATTTTAAAATTAAAAAACGTACGTCCGTAATAATATTGATTGAAATAAAGTTTCCGCGTTAAAGTGTTTGTGAAATTGATAATGCCTCTTAAATTCAACAGTTATATTTTAACAATAGGAGTGTTGTCTTATTTCTGATGGTAAGAAGATTAAACCGGTCTAGATTTACTGGTATGTTATTGTTACCAAACTAACTAAACACTGAAAACCGACAGAAAATCCATTTACTCTTTATACACATTCAGTACAACTTACCTAAGGAAATTTTTGTCTTAAAAATTTCGACGCCCATGCATCGCAATAAGCAATGTTTTGATATGATTCTCAGCATGTATTTAAGAAGTGTCTAGTTTTAATTATTATATTACTATTTTATTTTTTAATTATGGACACTGAAGTCATTGATTCTTTGGGATTGATTGAGTTTGGGAAATGAAATAAAATATGTACGTCTAATACGGATATTCTAAACGAAATTATTTGAACTCTGTCTTCAGAGTTCAACTAAAGGTTTAGTTAGGACTTTTGTTCTCTAACTATTTTATCTGACACGATATGTATCTGTATTTAGGTTATTATGTTTTGTGTTATAAAAAATTGAGTAAAACTATATTTCTTTTCACAAAATCAGTAAGAAGTTGCTAATTAACTGTATTAACACAGTGACAATTATAAGACGATGTCATGACTGAGTTAATTGACTGTGATTTACAAACCAAACAATATATTACTTGCAGAACGAATTGATTTGTCGTGTTTTAAAAGCAAATAAATCTCACAAAACCTGGGCTCGTCTCGGAAATAAAAGACGTTGATTTTCTACGTCGTAAAATATAACTTTTATATTGTATTATGTAGGAAGTATTCACACGGTGTAAGAACCGGACTAATTTCTAGGCACTTATGTAAAAATTCAGTTTTATTCTTATGACTGTACATTAAATTGCAACCACCTCCACAAATTGGTTTAAAACCTAAGAAATTTAGTTTTATAGATCAATATTACTCTAATAATAACAATTTATGTAAGAAAATACGTCAATGTTTGTGTCTTTATGAACTAATTGAGGAAAGAAACAACCTACAGTTTGTTAACAATATCGATGACAACATCTAAGGATTACATTGCACGGATAAGGATAAAGAAACAAAGAACTGCGAGTTTATTTGCTAAAGGTTCGTTATTCGTTAAGTGTTTATTTACATATGGATTCATAGAACTCCTAATATAAAATCATCTCGAATACTACTTTGAAGATTGGCATAACTAATTTTAAGATTGACATTGAAATAAATTTAAGAGATATAAATCCTTGGCTTTGTTTGTTTGACCAAAATCGATGGTGAGTTCCACGTCCTCTTTCTCATGTATTAATTTAATAATTGATTTCTAGCACTTAACGCCTAGCTGATCTTATGTGATGTGTAGCACTTGTTTAGAAACAGTTATATTCAAATGGAATGGTATCTCCTAGCAACACATGGCTGCTGAATGATTTTTCTCGCGGCTGAGTGCCCAAGTTAATATCATATCATTCGCATCGAGTAGTCTATTAAAATCGTTAGTTTGAGATAGTTCGAAAAGTAATTAAACCGTTGTGCGGTTGTTATTGAGTGTAAATCGATATAAAAGATTTACGAGTAATGTATGTGAAAAGAAGATATAATACTTGTTTTGTACATTAAGAGAACGAATGACAAACAATGCTAAATTAATAGAAAATATTTTTTATAAGTACTTGAGAATTTAAACGTCAAATAAGTAGGTGAAGTAGGTATGTCTCAAGTACATATTAATACAATTACTAATTGTGTATTTATGACCCAAGCGAGTCGTTCGTGTAGCATCCGCGTTTTTGTTGCATCTCCATTCATGGAAGCCGCTATTGCCTATTGTCCTTGGTGGGACTCCGTAGAGGTTAAATTTTCTTGGTTTTTGAGTTCCATTGATACAAATCAACTAGATCTTTCTATCAGTGATAGGTATTTACGTATTGTTCTGTGTCCATAATATTTTTACGAAATTTGTCGTGAGTAGATTTCTTTTAATTTATGAAATACTTGCTTGCAATCACTTTTGTCAGGTTTCAAATTTCTGATTATTATTGTAATCGTAGTATAGTTGAATTGACCAATGTTTACTACTATTCAAACTTGTATAATTATTGACTAGTTGCTCCCCGCGGAATTACACGCGGTGGATTTTGTACATTATCAACAACAACTGCGAGTAACGCCGCGAGGTAAAGCTAGTTTAAAAAAGTAGCCTAAGTTACTCCTTATTTGTGAAAGAACCGTCAAAATCAATCCAGCCTTTACAGATAGACGGACGGACAGACGGGCAAAAAAATAATAATTGTTTTTTTGATGTATTATTATTATTTACTCTCACATGCCTTTAAAACTACAGACACTTCAATTTAACTTAATTTTATAGACCAAGATTAATTATTTTAAAAAAGAAATATTATTATATTTGTGATTGACTTAACAATAAATCTTTATTTGACTGCGTTCTAATAAAAGGCTATGCATTAGTTCAACAGGAAAAATAGGTAGGCTCACATAACAAGTTCCATCAGTCGCCGAGGTATCATGAATAAAGTGAATATCCATTAAAGATTTCCTATTCATCGCTTTCATAGTCAATGTTGCCATGAAGCTAGCCATATTGGATTTCAGTGCGAGGAAGCTTTACGGGATTTTTAAAATTATTTTTTTCACTCTCAGCTCAGTGTTGCTTTTTAGCGCTTCATATTTCATTCAACGTTCATTAAACAGAATGTGAAGTTCTGAAATGAAAAATGTTCGTAGGAGTTTCAATGTAATGTTTATAGAGGGTCTATTCACTAAACTTTATAGAATTCGACGAACGATGAGTTTAGTTTATTTTGTAATGTATTTAAGAAACTATTTCTTCTAATACGAGATTTTAAATACTGTACCTATTATCGGGAAAAATTGATAACTCATTTGTCGAGTGTACAATATTGACATAAATATTATATTTAATACATATTGTAAGAAATGATCCTAAACAGCTTGAAGGATTTTGATATTGATTTGTCGTTTGACTGGTCATAATTGAGAAAAACTAGTCAGGAACCAAAATAAAGTAAGAGAATAAATTATATTTTGATTTTATGATTTTTTCGGGGTCATTTTTTATAATTTATTGTTAAACTAGCTTTCCACCCGCGGCTTCGCCCGCGTGGAATTCGTATATATCGCGCGACACGGTAAGGGTAGATTAAACAATCTTACATGATTTTATGTTTGAAAATAAGGAACTTAGACACAAACTTTCGTCCCCTATTTCAAACCCTACTTTCTACCTTTATTTTCAATCGGTTCAGTGGTTTAGGCGTGAAAGCGTAACAGACAGACAGACAGACAGAGTTACTTTCGCATTTATAATATAAGTAGGGATTACACCATCGGAAAGTAGAGATTTCATCAAACAGAAAACACCCTAATTTTTTGAAAAAAGTAGATATTTTGACGGGTGAATTTTCGGTATTAGGTCAAAATCGGGTGAAAAAATAAATATTTCAAATCAAATAAATTATATATAGTGTATTCGAGGCATAAAAGGTAAGTTTTCACTAAATTTCGTTTAAAAATAATTTTATTTGTAAAAGAAAAAAAAAAAAATTAGTTTTTTAGAATTTTTCACATATAATTTGAGGTAAAAATCGGCCAAGTGCGTGTCAGGCCACGCACGGGAAAGGGTTCCTCAGTCACCCATAATGGTACGTGGATTAGAAATTGTATCCAATGGATATTTGTTATGTTTACGTATTAATGCGTTAATTTTGTATGACTTTTTCAAGTAAGCACATTGTAGAAGTTAAGCCTCTATAACTCCTGAACTAACAAAGTCATCTAATTCGTTATAGTTTTATTTAAAGTTATTATATGGACCACTATCACGATTTTTTCCAGATTTTTTGGGGGGGGGGGGGACGCCCTGTTTTTACAATAAAATGTGGCCTTTTATTTGGAATTTCTCGCAAACGGATACCTAAATCAAAAAATGGGTTTAAAGATCGTCTTAACAACCTTTTAATGTTTTTAAAAGACCTATATAATGATACCCCAGACGATGGGGTAGCTGCTAGAAAAAAAACATCCCCACTTTACGTGTATGGGAGGTACTCTAAATAAAAATATTTTTCATAATTTTATTGTAACGCTTTGTCGACGTAATTACAATACATATTCATGCAAAGTTTCATCTTTCTAGCACTTACCGATTGGACGGTAAGGAGGATGGACGGACGGACGATAAGGGTTCGAAGTCATAAACTTTGGAACCCTAAAAATTGTAGATCTTTTGATTACCTACAACTTTGCCATTTAACTTTTATAGGACTTGTAGTTTTGCCGGAAATCGAGATAAACCGTTCTTTACCCTTTGTTTAATATATTTAGCCATCCAAAGTGACTCTACCCTGCCTGATGGAAAGCATTAGCAGAATCCAAGAGTCGGGGCTACTACACTTGCTGCGAATACAGACAATAATGTATGGCGGCCCACACTATGGCGGCTTAGTGAGATGCTTTTTGACGCCCCGCTTAAAGGACCCGAAAACCTCCCCCCCTACCCCTTCCCGACCTTAGATCCCCCGTAAATTATTTTTCCCTTTTTTTTATAATATTCTCCTCCTTTTCCAATAGGTTTCATCCTACTATAATTTTATTTGTTTTCAAAAATTATCTACCCTGAACTACTGGTCTAGATATGTCATTGTCAAACTATCATTATGGTTGCCATGCAATTGTGTTATGCCTAGCAACCTGTGAAGTTTTGACAGGAGATAAACAGTGATAGATTTTGATACCTACGATTTATGTATTTTTATAATCACCTAGCTTTGGCCTTTGTATCTCGATTATTGCAGTAAAAAGTAGCCTATGTCCTTTCCCAAGTTCAGTTCTATCTTCATACCAAATTTCATCAAAATCGGTTCAGTGGTTTAGGCGTGAAAGCGTAACAGACAGACAGACAGACAGAGTTACTTTCGCATTTATAATATTAGTATGGATATTTAAATTACGTTGTGATTGACATTCCTAAAACGTCATAATTAGATATGACGTAAGTCTATAATGTTACTTTTGTTTTTTAAACACAAATAAAAAGTATAACTTTAGAGAGCATATGCGGGGTAAACTCATTCAATTATGACTATTTGCGTCATTCATTGCTGCACATGCGAAGTTCTAACATGCAATTATCACACGCGAATAAGCTTAAATAGAAGATCATAGATTGTACGCTAAGACTAAAATATATTTATAATATTGAATGCTCATGGCCAAATTGCCTGAGGTGATTAGAGACAATCGCTGAGAGTAAGCAACGATGGCGCGGTCAGTACCTAGATGGGTGACCATTTGCGGCATGATTTGTTATGAGCTTTTCAGTAATTCGGAGAACACGTTGAGCAATTGGTCCCGGTTGTTGAAGAGACTCGAACCCTACAGTGTGATATTAAGGGTTATTGATGATTGATGATATTTTGTATATAATTGTTATGACAAAATAACTTCAAACATTTCACACACAGTCGTCTGATCCCAAAATAGAAAGAGTCTGTACTATAGTAATAAAATAACAATAATATAATAAATTATAAATATTAGGGGTTAAAGTATGATATTACCGATTTGTACTGAAACATTGAAATTCGTTTTTTTTTTCATTTTACATATTTATTTAAGTAATCAAAATATCTACCATTATTATCTATACATTGCTGCCATCTAATAGGTAGTTCATTTATACCTTTGCGATAGAACTCTAGTGATCTACATTCTACTGTGTGAAAGCAGTTTGTAATGCTTCCTGGGAAGAAAACTTTTTATCAAGAAGAAAATTGTCAAAATCACGAAAAAACTGGTAGCCCGGATGAGCAAGGTCTGATGAATCGGAGTTCGGCACAGTAGACATCTGCCGTTATTGCTTGACCAGATCGAAGAAAGTTATAGTGAATAACACCATACTGAGATCACCAAACAGTTACCATTACCTTTTTATTGGTAAGCTTTGCTTTAGGACACTGTTGCGGCGTTTGAACTGGGGTCAGCCATTGCATTTTAGGTTAGGGTTATCGTAAAGAATACTCTCGCGGCTACCCTATCGTGTAGGATATCATTAGATAAGTCTTTTAAAAACAATAAGGGGTTTCTAAGACGATTTTCATTTAGGTATCCGCTTGCGAAAAATTTCATTTTAAAGGCCACTTTTTTGTAAAAATAGGGCGTCCCTCCATTCTAAAAGCTAAACGGCTAGCACAAAAAATCTGGGAAAATTCGTGATGGTGGTCCATGTAATGAGCTTTAAAAAAAACTATAACAGATTAGATGACTCTCTTATTTCAGGAGAGGCTTAACTTGTAAAATTGGCTTCCTTGTAAAAAGTCATACAAAATTAACGCATTACTACGTAAACATAACAATTATCTATTGGATACGATTTTAAATCCACGTACCGTTATGAGTGACTGAGGAACCCAAACCTGTGCGTGGCCTGACACGTACTTGGCCGATTTTTATACATGTCACAATTCGATTCAATATTCCTTCATTTCTGTATCGATTCAACAAGGCAACACAAATTTCAACACAAATTTCAACACGCGTTTTTTTCTGCAGATCAGTCAAATTATGAGGCACCCATTTTTCATATTTTTTATTTTATTGATTTGACGCAAATGAGTCAATATTGTTGGTGAGGTAACGTTGAACCATACCACTAATTCCTGGGTAGTTTGGCTCAGATCGGCTTCCACCATCTCTTTCAATTTATTGTTATTCACATGTGTGGGGCGGTATTCCACGTGGTTCGTTCTATAAATCAAAATTTTGATCACGAAAGCGTTTAAAAGCGAGCAGTCAAAATCTTGAACTCGCTACCAGCTCACGTGTTTCCTTCCCACTATGATCCCGGGTCCTTTAAGCGGGGCGTGAAAAAGCATCTCACTAAGCCGCCATAGTGTGGGCCGCCATACTTTACTATCTGGATTTGCAGCAATGATGTGTGGTTTCTCCCACTCTTGGATTCTGCTCATGCGTTCCATCAGGGTAGGGCAGGGTAGAGTCACTTTGGTAGGCTAAATATATAAAAAAAAATCGCACGATGCGTTCATTAGCAGTCCCCTGTCCAAACGCAACAATGATATTGCGAGCTGTTTCTGTCGCTTTGGTTCCGCGTCGGAACTCGTATTCAAAAATCACTCAAATTTTCTCTACTCTGAATAAAAAAAAAACACTGAAAGTCGTTAATCGAATGTTGCACATTTTTTAAAAGAAGAACTTCATAGGTACGATTTGAAAAAAGTTTCACTCAAAAATCTAAAACCATGAAGGTTCTATGTCAATTCGAAGTACATATTATAATAAAACGGTAATTTCATACTTTAACCCCTATTATTTCGGACACTTGACACGCAACGCCATTTAATGCCAAACTGAAGAGAGCTTGTACTATGGGTACTAGACAACTAGATATAAATACATAAATACTTTTTTTGCAAATACTTAGATATATACATAGAAAACCATACAAACAACTGGTCCAACCAGGGAATCGAACCCGATACCTCTTGATCGGCAGTCTCTTACGCTAACCGCTAGAGTAACCAACGAGACAGTTATACGAAGTTAAACGAAGAAGATAATATCATAGATAATAATTCACATTCAGAAATAGTACAAATACTCGAGCTTATCACCCTGAAATCGAATCCACTACCTCAGGTATAGGGGATCGAGTTACTAACCACTAAAGCCCCATTACACAAGCCCGTCGATAATCTTTGTTTTGTAGGCCTGTTTACATAATACTTTTAATGGTTTGTTTAAAATAATTTTGTCGGATTATGATCATGATATTGAGTGAATTAAGGTGTAACTTTAAGAGCAGCAGCTATCCCGATCTTGGATAGACCACATGCACCATGTCATTTAGGAAAAACGACACAGGATTCATATCATACAAAATGGTAATAAAACACTTTAAATGTTTTCTATCTACTTATCTGTTTAGCCAACTGTAAATGAATTTAGTATCAAGTTTGTTATAATGTATAATTCTGTTCCCTGAAAAACAGTTGACAATAATTTGGGGATAAGAGGATTCTCATTACATTACATGTATGAGTTTTCTGTTAATAAATCAACAAAAGTATATTCTTCAGCCAATAGAAACCAAACAAAATAAACATATAATAGACAAATTGGTGATTAGCGAAGAAATAGTCCACAGCAGAGAAAGTTCATAAATATTATCACATTAAAAGACGCCTGGCATATATGACTAAGGTTTGTCACTCAGGGAAAGCACACAAAACTCCCACCACACACAATTTATACGATAGAGTATAGACTGACAAACTAACACTAAGAGTTTATAAAAAACTTATTTCAGTATATGAATATATAAAAAAAAATTATAGATTTGGGATTGTTTTTTTATTATTCAACAATGATAATTATAATTTTTTCACAGAAACACCCAAATATGAAACACTAAATTGTGTAAATGACAATAAATAATTCCAAATTTAACCTTGATACGATGAACATTATGCAAAAATGTTAAAAATAATGACGTAGTAACTATCTTAACAAATATACAGCTAGTAGTTCTATTTAAGGACAAAGATTTTATGTAATTTCCAAAAATCGATACACATTATGTGCCAAATTACGGATAAAGTTTTTTTCTCCATACCTTTAATAAATTCTTAAAAATCAAAAGTCTTAATATCAGAAACAAAAGTGATAATAATGTTATTTAATCCAAAAACTTCTAATTTATTTGATCGAAAACGGCATTAATTAACTACAAGCAGGTGGTATTACAATATGAGTAGATATAATATTATCGACGACAATCAATCTAACTTCTTAGTAGATAGAATAAATGATAAAGAAGAAGCTTCAGTGGACCGCCCTTCAAGCTTTGAGATCGAGAACCGAACATGCACGACGCCGAAAACGAAACCCCGAAGCCAAACGAACACCAACTTGAATGCGACTACACCAGCCAACCGGGGAACCAACCGAACCAGCAACCAGTCGAAAACGAAATATTGTTGAATGAGTACGTCTCGTTCGACCGCGCCGCATGCGGTTTTAAGTTATTCTCTTCGTCACACAGTTGTGACTGTAAGTGGAGTGAAACTTAGAAAATATAGATAAGTTATTGAAAACCAATCTATAAAGTGTTAATTTGCAGAAGACGACCGTTCATTGGATTTTTCTGTCAGAATTCCGTGAACGATCGCGCCACGAATATTGTTTTTGTTTGTGCGGTTTATGCCGGTGCACTAATTGCTGTTTGCGGAGGTAAGCAAGATTTTTTTATTGAGTTTGCTAATAGATATTTAGCTGGACAATATTTAATTTGTGTTGTTCGTGCTATAATCTTTTAGGAATGTTTGTTCTGTTACTAAACTAGTTTACTGAAAACAAAGCTATTCAAAAAACCTGAAGAAGGCTTTCTCAAACGTTACACTGAGTCATTTTGATAAGTTTATATGTGTTCATATGATTAACTTGGAACTTGTATAGTAATTTGTTTTACGTAACGTTTCCACACAGACATTTTTTGTATTTGAAAAAGTCATTCATCCATGTTCTAGCGACAATAAAAAAGTTACCTTTTGCGTGTTGATATCTATTGAGCGGGCTCATCCACCGACTAAAACCTGTTCTCGGCCAGATGATGGTTTGTTATTATTTTTTGTCCCGAGTTGGTACCTCAATGGCATACTGGGAAAGAACTACCAGCTTATACCTACCGGACTGTATTATTTTTGTAACGATTATAAATCTGCTGTAAAATTAAGGTAATAATTATTTTGATGCAGAAACCACTGCTTTACAACAAAGTGATAACTGCTCCCCTAGACTAGTTGCAAACATTTTCATTTTCTATTCTATTTAAATTTAATTGGCCAATATTTTCTTTTGATCACGCGACTGAGTGACATTAGCCAATAAAACAAAAGAATACAGAATACAAAAGAAAACAAAAAATGTTTGCACCTAGGCTAGGGAGCTGCCCAGTTGCAAACATTATCAATTTAATAAAATTAAGCAAAGTCAGCACTACAAATATTCGAGATCGTAAACTTGGGTTCAAATTCTCGGCACGTCGACAATTTTGACATCAACTAACTGGGAAGTCTTGAATTAATATTATAATACCTTTTAACTTTAGGGGTGTAAGTAAGACGGGCTTTCATATCTGTCTGTTTGTTTACTGACTTGAGCAACGTTTACATAACCAATACCTACAACAGCTAGGTGTCACGTTTTATGCTCAGCAAGACTTTACTCGGAATGATTGCCATTCAATAATTTGACGTGCATCGAAATTCATCGAATTGGATTGGAATTAAATATGAGTTTATTGGTATTTTTTCCTTATTGACTCCGATGTGCTGTGTTTTGAAATATATTTTAGCAAAATTAACTTGGTTTAGGCTAAGTTACTTAAAAGTGCCAGACAAGGGTAAACTCTGCTTTTGTTCAAAGTGTTTAGAGTATAAGTACATATACACATCTTTCAAATGAATACATACCTACTTAAAAATAATTCTGCAATCAAAAATTATTGCCAATGTTATAATTCGGTGTTTAGATTAATCGTTAATTTATTTCATTCTACTAAAAATAATTCGAGTAACAAGTAATCGTAAAAATCGTTTTTTATTTTTATTTCACAATCATTTTGTATTTAGATTTCATTTAAATCATACTGTTTGCTGTATATTCCGATAAGATATGAAAGTCTGGAATGTACCAGAAATGCAAGGTTTTAAGTATTTTTCTGTGCATTTTTCTTAATGCTATTTCCTCCTATATTGATGCATCCCCTGACTAAACAGATTCGACGACTTATACGATAGCTTCAGTTAATTACAAGAGGCAGACGATCGACTCCCCGTTGATTAAAATTCTATCTTCACTGCACTGATTGGTTTTACTTAAAATAAGAAATCCTATTTCACCTTACTTACAGTGAAAACTTTTTGTTACTTGACAACACCAGAGAGAACACCAAGATGTAAAACTAATATTAAGACAATAGGATACTTCAATTATCGTTTTTTTTTTTAGTATAGCACAAGTAGGTTCCAGTTTCAACTACTATACATCTCTTTACATTAAAAAAAGAGATAAAGTAGAATAGGTACATATTTAAATACAAATCTTAAAATGACTGAAATCTTAAAATTTCAGTCTATATTTTTTATTACCATGCAAATTCGTCTGCGTCTCTTTTCAGTCATTGTTGGATCCTATTGGTCTAAGCGTGTTGTTAACTATCCTATCTTTATAAACCTAAAGGTCCTTACTGTAATTTATTTCTGGTGTAAGTATATTATTACACCAACAACACAAATATTTTAGAAAACAACATGAAGCAACAACGTGATATGAAATTTATGTACAATAGATAAATGAAATGACAAAGGCAAAAATAAAAACAAGAGAATTTAATCTTTCGTTCATCTGACGGGCAGTATTTAATAACTTTACTTAAATTGTACGTATATCTTCATTGTTCTAGTATTTATAAACCTTTAAGAATTACATTGCTATGCTTGCATAATTCGTAACTCATCTTTTTCTATTGTTTTGCTTCGTGTATGAAATAAAGATAAATAAAATATGTAAACACATAAATAAATACATTCAGTAATTGGAGAAGAGAAGAGTAAGAAAACATTATAAATTATAGCATTCAATATTAAAATACATCAGAAACTTACTCAGGGTACATCCTGGGCAACGGAAATGAAAACGTCTGCCTTTGAGGGAGGTGTTGCGGTTTCCGGCTAATGATCTATCTGCACTAATACAGACAAAATTGATCCATATTGAGCAGACTAGTATAAATCACTTTATGTATAATATTAAACGCATACCTACACTAGTGTCTTGAAAGTGATAAATGATATGATTTTAGCTAGTCTTAGTTTTTAAAATTCGAATAGTATATGATAGTATATGATATGATAAATGATATTTATTTCTGCAAGTAAATCTTTTCAGACATTTTTACAAGTCGGACTTAATAGCTAGAAGGCGCCGGCATTTCCTAAGACTCACTCTGGGAAGAAACGCCGAAACAAACTACAGAGGTGTCTTTTTGTTTTAAGTCCGTGTACAATATTAAAGACAACTATGTGAGTGCAGTATAGGGTCCGGGTTGGCCTTTTGAAGAAAGGACCATATTTTTGAGTCGACCTGTCCTTACAGACGACATACGGGCCCCAGCTATCGTGTAGCCTAACCGATGTAGTCAGGATCCACAACCCGGAACACGACACTGCCGCCAGCAGGACACTTGAGTAGGCCGTGAAAACACTCAAAACCACCAGAAAATTACTAAAATATAAACTAACATTACAACCCGTCTTTTGTAGACGTCTTTTGTAGATTTCTTTCTGTCCTCCTGACTGAACGAAATTATGGATATAACATTAGATAGTAGACAATGAATGACTGAAGAATGAATACCAGAGTTGACTGCATACGCTTTTTTTTCCTTTTTAACATGCTTTTAATAGTTTTATCTTTATGCTTATTTGTTCGTAATTGGCTTTGGAAATTTGTTTCGAGTTTTTAAACTTATTTTATTGTGGTTAGCTAGTCTTAGTTTTTAAAATTCGAATAGTATATGATAGTATATGATATGATAGTTCTCGTAATGTTTTTTATATAATTCGATGTTACTGAAAGATGGTTCAATATTAACATATTTATATGCACATGGATTTAAGTAAGTGAAGTTCCTTCTAAAACGATATTGTTTTTTAAGTAACTCTCATGATTTATTCGATATCATTTTAAAAAATTATAATTAAAATAGGTACAGGCACGCCTAACTGTGGTAAGGAATTTTGTAAAATTTAGCTAGTCATTGGTATATTAATCTCGAACCCATGAGTAGGTATTGTTTTTGGTGTAAAACATTTCTCTTCTAATAATAACATTATAAGAAAAGGTAAAGATAACTTAATTGTGATTATCCTATACTACTAATTACCATTAACAATGTATATAAATAAAAAGGTAAAATGACACTATCATAACATACCGCCACATATTTTGTCGTTATCGAACTTAAGCCACAATTGCATTATAATATCTAGAATGCAGATTAACATACTAAAAGATATCTAATCTCTTGTTAACAAGTACTTAAGTAAACATTCATTTACATTTACTTATGTAATCAGACTGCTAGCCAAATGGCAAAAAAAAACGTTTTATATTTTATTATCTTGTTTCATTGGCTAATATTCTGTTTTGATCACCTGCCTGAGTAACATTAGCCAATGAAGCAAAAGAATATAGAAATAGAATAGAAAACAAAAAACATTTGCAACTTAGATAGGGGGCAGGTGTTGTAAAAGAAAATTCAAACCGAGGGGTACTCAACCGCACAGACTGTCGCGCTACAAGTTCTCACAAAAATATGTAGGTACCTATCGAATCAATTATTTCAAGGCAAACTAAGATTAAGCTCATTACCGACTTCATGATTACAACGTCGACCAGGTATTACATTAACGAAGGCCTTTTAATATACTTATCTACGTAAGCAGCCTAAGTACATTTAGGTAAATATAATGATAATATATAAACAGCTCCTAACTTATCAATATTTAATTAGTGAACGTCGATATCGATATCAGATGTGTTTATTTATGTCAGTAGCTACTTGATATTTACTTTGCATTAAATATTTATTCATTTAAAACTGCAAATATAATAAAATTTTAGTTCACAATCTTGGTTAGCTGTGATGAATTCAGTCATTTCAAAACTAAAAAGAGTAACCTACGTCCAGTAACATGAGGCAAATTCTGGTCTACTTGAAGTCGGTGTCACGTCAATAAATACTTGATTGACGTTACGTGCTGGGATTTGCACCTGATGACACTGTTTTTTCGTTTTCTATAAAAAAAATACATTCAGCCTTGCATATAACTGGGAGGAGTTTAAGACGGGACGTCTTTACTTTCTAACGGATATAATATTCAATCACACAAAGAATACTACTTTCTTTCACTATCCAAATAATGTCAATAATCAATAAGAAAATATCTTCGAACTAGTTAAGTATACAATACATTTCTGCATCGTGTCGGCCTTATACAAAGGTAAACATATAATTAGGTATCGATTTCTTGGTAACATAATTTATCACATCCTGCCAGCTATTTGTGAATCAGGACGAAGACGATGCGTGTACCTACTAGTCATATCATGCAACGTTGACCTGCCTTTTGACGTCAGTGATAACGCAGGGTAAATGTCCTGGAGACATCCGGTAAAACACTAAGCTATCAAGAACCAACATACGGGTATTGAGTAATTTAGTTATAGTAATTGGAAATAGATGTAAATTATTAAGGTTAGGCAAAATATCATTGACAAACTTTTATAGAAAACAAAGAATTTTGTATTAAGTATATAAAAAATAAATGCAGTCTAATTGAGAACTTTTTTTGAAGTCACTAAGTATCTTATGAAGTCATTAAGAATGTTTACTGACTAGTGCAAAATAAATCCTCGGCATCATCGCCTACTTAATAGCGTTCCCAAAAGACTGGCAGCATTGTCACGTTAAATGGCAATGCTAATTTTGTGTGCTTAGAAAAAGACCGATAGTCTCATCTCGAGAAGTGATGATTAGTTACTGAATCAGTGTTTGTATATAGAATTTATGCAAGTAGTAGTAATATAATTTGATTTCGAGTCCGACATCATATTTTTTCCATCGAAATTGAACTATACGTACGTATAACGTATAAAAACAGATTAACACATTTGCGTTTATAAGACTTAATAATATTATTGTTCAACCCCTATCGTATTAATATAAATTTATGATAAGGGTATGGGGTGTAGAGTATCTATAACAAAACAAAAAGTTAACGTTAAGTCACAAAGTTTTCAATTTATGTCATTTATAAATGTGACGAAAATTTACTCATTTAACTATATCAAAATTGATTGTTACAATTAAATACTTATTCTGATCGTGTGATAAATTATAAACTCGTTGGAAAATTGGATGACATAGAAGAAGTTCCCTTAAATTATTCATCCGTGTCGCAGCCTCGCAGGCCAAGTGAGGAATCCATCCAAACGAATAAAACTCCCCATAACAAATTCAGGGACTTTTAGTTAACTGTCCGTTAAAACATCTGCATGGTGAGTGGCGGTGAAATGGAAAAAAAGTTTAAGTAGCTACAAGGTGTTTGGGTAGAATCATTTTTTTAGTTACTAAACTATTACTTATTCACAAGTTCTTGGTCTTATTTAATGTTTGGCATATACCCAAGCTTGAGTTTGAGTTAAGGAATAATAGAACAAGATTACTATAAAAAAATAATTTGAATTGAATGTTATTGTACTATATATTTTGCAAGGGTATAAGCCTGTTGCAAGCAGTTTCAGACAGAAATCCTGCCCGCATACGCTTTTTACTTTACTTCCAGTCCTAAAGAGCTACCGTTATTTATCATTCTTCGTGGGTAGCTCTAATGTCTACGGGCATTTGGATATCAGGGTATTTTATTTATTTAATTAAAAAAAACTACTTAATACTTGATTCATGATAAATAAAGTCGATATTCTTAAGTTGAATAAACCATTATAATACGTAAGGCAAAAACTTTGTACCCCTTTTAACCCGACTGCGAAGGAAGGATTATTACTAATAATTATGCGAACGGAGGAGTATGAAACTAGGCAAAGATAAAGTTTATACGTGCAGTTTATACGAAGTGAAGGAAAATAAAAAGAATAAAAAGGAAAATTAAATGAATTATGGTCCAATTTTGACCATTGAACTTTATTAATCATCTCAAAATGAAAACCTACATAAACTTAATCAATTATTTATGTATCGGTAGCAACAGTAAAGGTTGACTTTATAATATTTACGATGTATACTCTAGCAGAATATTTTATAGGTCTATATAATAAGCTCATTAGTGATGCGAGACGTATAGGCGGCTTACTACAGCTTTTGCGATTATGAATATAATATTACTTAAGGCAAACGCTATTTGTTAATAAAAACGGTATATCAAGTGCTGTAATCGAAACAGATGTTCCATTCGCTAACGAAAATAAATGTTAATCGATAGACTGACCGGGTAACGGAAGTACCTAAGTATTTAAAAGCAATGGGAACGTTAGAAACTGGTTCACCTGACGCGGGGGTAGTAGATATAAATAATGTGCTAATTCCATCGGTCGGCTTTGTCGACCGACTTGCAGTACGTTGCCACCGCCTAAATTGCATTCTAAATAACTTTGAACATACAACAAATTACTCATTGTATGAAGTTAGATTTGTAAAAACCCTTAGTGTAAATAGTCCTCAAAATCGATTGCATATTTACTACAAATTATTCGTTTCGTAGATTATTATTATTCAAATAAAACTCCGATGTGCCTTTAGGCAATAAATATGTATGTTTAGCACTTTGGATCGGCGCAATACGTCATGTAACATCTTTATAACGACCCCAAGTTAGGTCAGCAAAAGTCCGGAGGTAAATAGAAAACTCAGCAACTTACATATTATTGTGCCACGAGGGTTCATAGACAAGATAATAAAGATGTCTAACTATCGTTAGCGCTAGTTAGATCATCATCATCATCATCAGCCTATCGCAGTCCACTGCTGGACATAGGCCTCTCCCATTGCACACCACTGTGATCGATTTTGGGCTTCTCGCATCCAGCTCCTGCCAGCCATCCTACGCAGGTCGTCACTCCACCTCGCCTGTGGGCGTCCTACACTACGTTTACCGTGACGCGGTCTCCACTCCAGAACTCTTCTGCCCCAACGGCCATCAGTTCTGCGGCTAATATGGCCAGCCCACTGCCACTTCAGTTTGCTAATCCGGTGGGCTATGTCGATGACCTTAGTTCTCTGACGGATCACCTCATTTCTGATATGATCCCTCAGAGAAACGCCGAGCATAGCCCTTTCCATAGCACGCTGAGCAACTTTAAGCTTATGGACCAACCGTACCGTAAGTGTCCAGGTCTCGGCTCCGTATGTCATGACAGGTAGGACGCACTGATTGAAAACTTTCGTTTTTAGACATTGTGGGATCGACGACAAAAAGACCCGACGTAGCTTTCCAAACGCTGCCCAACCCAACTGAATTCTTCTATTCACCTCATCCTCGAGGTTGTTTCTACCCAACTGCAATGTCTGCCCAAGGTAGACATATTTTTGAACAACCTCGAGAACGGTATCGTGTACTGCAACCGGTTCCGGTAGAACATGTTCATTGAACATGACCTTGGTTTTGTCCAAGTTCATCCGTAGGCCGATGCGCATAGAAGAATCAGCCAGGTCATTCAGCATCTGTTGCAGGTCCTGCAGTGTCTCTGCCATTATGACGATGTCGTCCGCAAATCGCAAGTAAGAGATGTATTCGCCATTAATGTTAATGCCACGTCCTTTCCAGTTTAGCGTCTTGAACATATCCTCCATTGCATTTGTGAATAATTTCGGGGAAATAACGTCCCCTTGTCTCACTCCTCGATGCAATGGTATGGACCTTGTTTGCTGATTCTGTACTTGGACGGTCATGGTGGCGGTATCGTAGAGACATCTCAGCACTTGGATGTATCGCCAATCTACCTGACAACGCTGCAGGGACTCCAGAACAGACCAGATCTCAACCGAGTCGAAGGCCTTCTCATAGTCCACGAATGCTAGACACAGGGGCTGGTTATACTCCTGGGTCTTCTGTATAATTTGCCGCACTGTGTGTATGTGGTCTATGGTGCCGTATCCGCTCCGAAATCCGGCCTGCTCCGGTGGTTGAAATTCGTCGAGTCTTTGCGCAAGACGGTTCGTGATGACTCTTGAAAACAGCTTGTAGATGTGGCTTAGAAGGGAAATGGGTCGATAGTTCTTCAATAAGGTCTTGTCGCCTTTTTTGAAGAAAAGAACGACCAAACTCCTACTCCACACCTCCGGAGTTCTCCCTTCAAACAGGACAGCGTTGAAAAGCTTTTGGAGCTCCCTCAGTACGGGTTTACCTCCAGCTTTTAATAGCTCTGTTGTAACGCCATCCTCTCCAGGGGCTTTTCCATTTTTAAGCTGTTTAAGAGCCATCTCGATTTCATCAGTGCTGACTTCTGGCAGGTCTTCGGTGTAGTGACGCGTTAATGTGGCTCTGGTGTCCTCATTTTCGGGGTCAGGTCGAGATGCATGCGAAGCGTATAGCCGGCTATAGAAGCCTTCCACTTCCAAAAGGACTGCCGGTTTCGAGGAAACAACTTCTCCACTTGTTGTGGTCAACTTCGTCAGTTCGCTTCTACACAGAGATTGTACAAACACTTTTGACCCCCGATTTTGCTCGATCGCTCTTTCGATGGTGCGAGTATTGGAGCACCGGAGGTCGTGTCGGACGAGTTTCCGTATCTCTATGTTCAGCATCCTCTTTGCCAACGAAGTGACGGGTGGGTTTTCACGCCTTTTCCTCATCAACCCTAAAGTCTTCTCTGAAAGCTTCGACTTCCTGCCTTTACGCTGCAGTTCACAGAATCTCGTACCTTCGTCCCTGAGGATTCGAACCACATTTTCGAGGTTCTGGTTTACGTCTGTTGTGGTTTCCACGGCAGCGAATCGGTTTTCCAGGTTTGACTGGAACGTTTCAGATCCTATCATGGCTTGATAGGCCAGTTAGATATAAAGTAAATTTTAATGATTTCAAATTAATGCTTTCAAATTAAACTTATTTAAATGTTTCGAAATAAAGTTACATTTTATGTGAAATAAATCACGAATCTTAGCATGTGAAATATTTGTCTCAAAATTGTTTTATGATGTCGGTTCCCGTAGTGATGTTGTGGTTTGAATACAAAAGCGATGACACCATAGTCATGTAAAGTACAGGCAATGTGACACTAAGTATTATACAGCTTACTGGTATATATATCAGGTGGGACGTGCAGTACTAGTCGTTTGCATATTATGCCAGTGTGAGATTCGGCAGAACCGGAATTCTGACGCGTCAAATTTATGCTACTTGCGACAGAACTCGACACCGTATACGTAACCAAGATGATATGTAGCTTCTATTATTACATTTTAACATTTATTTTTTCTTTATATAATTTATCAATTTATTTATATTATTTAAAATCATTTCGTCTCATGGTAATCTTGTGTTCCTATTCAATAAACTTTGTACTTTCCTTATTGCTTTTCAATCTTTGAAGGTGGTCTCATTTCCTTTCGTCAATAAAGAATAATGTAATGGTTTACCAGGATAAACTGCAACTTCAAGGCAAGTTCAGTCACAAAGTTTTAATGATAGAGTACCTTTTGCTTTGTCAAGAATGTTACTATGAGCGTGTTGGTTGTAAGAGCAGTGAACTTTGCGGAGTAGCGAGACTCTTCCACACCTGAGGTTTACTCGCATGCCCATTAATGCCGACAATTTAAAGTTTCGAGTAGATATCACGCCTTTATCACACATTATACGAAGTACCTACGTTACTTAATGACAAAAGTATTAAGTTGTCCAAAAGGACGATAATGCTTTTTACACAAAGCAAAGAAAATGTTATAATATGCCAAAAAAATAACTACGCAATATTTCTTGCAATTCAGATCATGAACAATTCCGACTAATAAAACACCGATTTCATGCAAGCGTCAGCATGCTTACGTTTTATAATAATTCCAGCAAGTCATTGAAGTAATAAACATAAAAATTGCATCGTAATTGATTTTTAATTTGAAAAAACTGAATTTAATAAGTACTTCGTCAACAACTTAAGTTGCGTATTATTACATCGATATTTTATAAACTTTATATTAACCAACCAAAGTCACCACAGCCTACACTATTATAATAAGGATTGAAATCAAATAAAACACGTCCAACGCAGTTTTCAGGAGAATATGAATTGATTGGACGTGATTGATATTGTTTTCATAACTAAAGCGAGGGTGGACACTGAGACAATTTTGAATTATCTGTTTATGAACGATGCTCGGTTCAATGCGTGTATTTGTAACTATGGCGTGTATATATCTGGTGAGCTTATGGACTTTTACGGCGAAGTGAGAGACTATTTTAAGTGCTCCCGTCATGCAGCCGGTTGTCGTGACGGAACAACGCTCGGGTTGAGCCGTTGAATAATTAACAAATTAGTTCCACTATTGAATTAATTTATTCACTGATTTCCCTAAAGCTTTATACGCATCAATCTTATAACGGTGCGATGAAAATTTAATAGTCATTCACTGAGAATATTACGACTCAAAATTCAAGTGTTTGTTGTTACTGGGTAATTGGATTATTCATCATCTATAATCACGATTCACGATTATTCAAAGTTTATTTTATAATACTTAAATAATATCTATTTTTATTTGTAAGCATACAAGTTTAAAAGGTAATTTACATTTAGAGTAATGCCTATACATACTTTGAATGGCTACTAACAAGAACTTGCAACTGAATGTAAAGTACATAATTCTGCAGTGTTTAACGGTATAATAATTCTAGTGCATTGTCGACCAACGCTGTGACTTTGTTCGTATAGGCTAGTTAAGAGATGCAGATGACATTTTTATATTACCTATTACTGACTTGAACTAATATTCTTAATGGATGGCAATAAATGTGGGATTACTCGTAAATGGTTTGACTTTGGACGTTTGGACGTTTGGCCTAGTGGTTTAAGTTGTTGCCACGTCGCTTTCTACTTCGCCAAGTATCGTGGGTTCAAGTCGCACGTGGGCCAACACTTTGTATGATCCAGGAAGTATTGTTCTGAGTCATGTCCAATGTTGTGTCCGTTTCATGTATTTTTGTAAGGTCCCCCGTAACACAGGATGTATGTTCCTAATGTGGGACTTGTCTTTTTTAAAAACAAGTCAAAGAAAGAATGGTGTTAAATTCTAAGTTCACTGTTTATTATTCTTTGTACTACCAGCTTAGAAAGCGGAGTTATTTTGGCCTTTATCCATTTTCGACAGCGCGATGCGCAAATCAGTAATACTCCGTGTCTCGCATACGTTTACACACAACGGTAAGTGTTTCCCATCAGCAGTAGATCAGAGTCAGATATCTTAACAGAAAACGTGCAGAGAAATAATTTTAATTTTTTGTAAAATTAACAGAGCTATGTGTATAATTAACTATTTATTTAGGTATCTATACACAAAATGATTAATAGCATTATTATTAATCATTTTTCTTGTATCAAAATTCATAATCTAGTTGTTTTTGTAACTTATGAACAAAGTAGAAATAAGCTGATATCAATAATACAGCGTCCTATCGCTAAAAGTCCATAGCATAGAGATAGAAGGAATTGGTTAGTGAAGGGTTAGTACCTGTCTATACGAAATGATGTAAGTAGGTATAACTATTTATATTTTGTAGTAGAAAACGTATTGATATATCGCATTGATTAATCGAATGTTCCATGTCCCTACACACGGCTTCTATCGATACAAAAATATTCTTAGTGCGTTAGTAGTTTAAACAATAACATTTAAATGAAGAGGGGATGGACGGAGGTAGTAATCTCTTTTTAAGATTTTAACAACCCTGATCCTTACCACACTATAACTTAAAAATGGTTTGTAATGAAGGAATAACTCTAAAAAGAAGATGTATTTATGCAACATCTAAAACTAATCACTAAAAACAAAACCTTGTTATATTGTAGCAAAGAAAAAAGACATTTGTACAGCTACGAGATTTTTTTTACCTACCAAAATGATTAACGTTGCCCTTTAGTATAATTGTGGGCTCCTCACAATAAATAGTCGTCATTAGGGATGGTGGGTTAGGGCCATTATGTTGAAGCACCACACGAACGCGCGACTACCGCGAGTGGAGCTTTTGTGAAACCACTTACACCCTTTCTCGACCAGGTTTTTCACACTAATTACTGACTTAGTATTTAGTCTACCATATGTTATGTTAGTCACTTGTTAGTGTCACTTTAAATTCAATTGAAATATTCAAAAGGTGAAGTAAAACCAAGAAAATTGTAGGTAACAAAATAACTTAATCTACCATATGGATATGGTATACAGTATCGGATAGTAAATTTTATGGTGTTACACTATGATTAGTCTTTATCTGCGGCTCTTTCCATGTGCACGTTGATTAAGTCGGTAAAGAGTAACCTATATATACTCTTCCTCAAGAATCAAAGTATCTCCTTACCAAATATCATTAAAAGCGGTATAGCAGTTTTAATCGTGCAAGCGTAACGGACAGACAGACATGCGACAAATACACACATTTACTTTCCAATTTATTATATTAGCATAGATTAGAATACTAGCAATATATGTATGTGACTTGTATTAAGGTTGGTTCATCACTTCCTTTTTCAGATAAGAGCAGATAAGAGAACGCAATCCGAAATTTCAGCTATTGCGACTTCCAATCAATCGTATGTATTTCTAAATTTAGAATCTTTTTACGCTCGTTCCCCCTTCCTGTCTCTTTCAGTCTCTCTCTCTCTCTCTACTCATCACTGTGTGTGTTACCTTTACGTAGTAGACAATAGCATTATTGATGAATTGTCTGACAATTCACACATTAAGTACTGCTCTTCCTTCTTGATTAAATAGTAAAACTACGAGAATGCACAACGTTCAGCGTCTCTTTTTTCCAATAATTATACCCTGAACTTGTTTCACACGTGAACAACAAGACAATTATCTAAATAAGTATAAAAACGACAAGTCTAATCCCATTAAGTACTTAAAAAAACAGCAAACGGCGAATCAGTCACAGCCATCGAAGGTTTTTTAAGCAAACAAACTTGTATGTATACTCAGTTAGGTAATCCATGACGAATCCTTTTAGTCTCAAAGCAAAAATTGTTTGCCCTTTTTTCATATCCGCAAAATATGCATAAATCGCAATGTATTTTATGAAATCCTATTAGTATGAAAAATGCGAATATTTGTAACGTGCTTAGTTGTTATTCTTTTACGCAAAAACTACTGAACGAATTTGGATGAAATTTTATAGTAATATAAGCTTATATATATCATAATAACACATGGGCTATAACTTATTTTGACTGTTTAATTTGACTACAATATAACAAGAAGCATCAAATAACTCGATGAAATTTACAAAAAAGCGGCCAAGTGCGAGTCGGACTCGCCCATGAAGGGTTCCGTAACAGCAAGTAACATTATAAAAGTTCTTGTAGTTCCTTGTAACTTTCATCGATGTTTTTATACTAGTGTATTGATTGGATGAAAGGTATATTGCGTGTTACGATTTATGACGTATTAAAAAAAAAAACTACTCACTAGATCTCGTTTAAACCAATTTTCGTTGGTAGTTTACATGGTAATGTACAACATATTTTTTTTTTAGTTTTATCATTATCTTATTTTAGAAGTTAGAGGGGGGGGGGGGGGCACACATTTTTCCACTTTGGAAGTGTCTCTCGCGCAAACTATTCAGTTTAGAAAAAAATGATATTAGAAACCTCAATATCATTTTTGAAGACCTATCCATAGATACCCCACACGTATAGCTTTGATGAAAAAAAAAATTTGAGTTTCAGTTCCAAGTATGGGGACCCCCAAAATGTATTGTCTTTTTACTATTTTTATGTAAAAATCTTAATGCGGTTTACAGAATACATCGACTGACCAAATTTCAACAGTATAGCTCTTATAGTTTCGGAAATAATTGGCTGTGACATACGGACGGACAGACAGACAGACAGACAGACAGACAGACAGACTTGACGAATCTATAAGGGTTCCGTTTTTTGCCATTTGGCTACGGAACCCTAAAAACGACAGTGTTTGAGCACTATCATAACATACGCTGCCTAAACCGTTGGAGTTACATTATAACAATGTACCGTGTTCGTCTTTAATAGTATAAATTTTTTTTTTGCGAAAGCATATTCCTACCTAAGCCAGTATGTTATAAATAATGAGCTTATAGCTCATTTTACACACTGAAATTGAATAAGTAGGTAGGTACTTTTTTACAATACGCATTTAGGAGAAATTATCAAATTGTTATTAAAATTGATGCATTTTTTTTTACACAAATAGTATAAAATCTTTATAATCAATAACTTTCATAATTTATATTACTATTCTTTGAAGATAAAGTATCATTCTTCATTAGGATAATAATATCAATATTTTTTATTAATATTTATATGTATTTATAAATCATAAGAGCCCAAATACAGTTACACAAAGAAATCATAACCAAATATAATTGGCAGCCTTATCGCGATCTTCTCCAAGCAACACATGGATTGAATAAATAGTAGGTACGTTGAGGAGATGGGGATTTGTTATTCTTATCGTTTATTTTACTTCATTTTCTATATTGAGAGTTATTATTATTAGCCTACACAACACACCAGTTCGTGTTACTACTACTACTACTTAATATTAACTTTTGTATAAAAAGTTATCTGTTATCAGAGCATTAAAATTACACCGTACTTACCAAGACGTTCGACTGATGAAACAAGTATGGTGACGTCATCACTAACCGGTCATCGTTACCACTCCTATAGAGTGACCTTCGGTGTTGACATAATCACTTAATATTCTTTTAGGTAACATTTATAAGAGACTGTTAGAGGCGATAGTGTGTCGAAATAATATGACTATCAGTAGGTACGTAGGTAGGTACTATGTTATGACTGCACTAGACATCGAAATGCATTTGTGTGCGTAGGCAAGGCGAGGCAGGCGCTTCATGACAGGCGGTAGCCTATATCCAAAACAACAGCTGTAAAAGCACACTTACTTAGCCTTGACTCCGCCCCGTTGATTTGCTTTAGGTAATTGAATTGCAATGAAAAAAAAAAATTCGTTCTCATCACAAAATGATTTGTTCTGTGTGGAAATCGAACGAGAGACCTTTTTCTCATCAGTCAGGATCATAAACGAAGTACCAACACATAAATTTAAATGCCCCTAATTTTAACTTAATCTTGGTAGCACAAGTTTCGCATTAACCAAGACAAAAACAGTCAAGTAAGAGACCAAATGGTGTTTTGGTAATATAATGCATTATTTCCGCAATAGTTTTCGTTCATTAAAAAAAAAAACAACAGCCACTTTTTTTCGTGGCTCTAGCGACTGGCAGCAACTCAATGGAGAAAAATACGTAATTTGTCTGTGACCACATGCCTTAGTAATAGTATACACACTTATTGTGTGTAGCTATGTGTAGCTATCTATTTTTATTTACCACTTGATATGATTCTATTCATATCAAATAATAATTAAAAATATAGACAGATATATCATACAAAATTTCTACACCACCCTAAGGTTGACTGGTAGAAAATACTGTTTGTATTAAGTCCGCCGATGTACAAAAGAGCATTAAGTTTAATATATAAAGCAAATTAATTAGAAACTACTTTGTCAATTGCGATCAGCAGAATGAGGCTTATAGAACCCTAATACTACTCTAACAAGCAATAAGTCTTTGAAAATATTTATGTGAAAGGTGACTTATCTCAACGTCAAAAAATATAAATGACTCTAGGTAATATTATCCCACTGTCAAATTGCAGAGTTTATTGGTTGGTTTGAATAAGCATTTAACATGATTGTTTATCTGTACTGTCTGATAATAAATGATTATATAATCATTATTGTTACTTAGATAATAATAGACGTAATTTAAATTGAATTCTAGTACATTTATTCTTAATATTCTACCAGAAATTATTTTTCTACACACAATAAAATGTTACACAAGGATTATCATGAATTCATCACTGACAGTTTATTAAGTTCCCTAAGAAAAAATAATAATAATAAAGAAACATATTCATGATATAATCTAATTTACAAAACATAATAAATAATAATATGTTATTCGGCATGTTTGTCTGTTGTATTTTTTAGTATGTTATCATGTACAAGTTGATAAAGATTTTGAAGCGAAAACCACAATAAATGTATAAAATGTTATGACTTCCATATATGCACCTACAAATAATACCTACTTTCATTTCATCCAGTGCCATAACTAGAGGTAATAGGGAGCAGCAAAATTTCCAACTAGCGTCGAACGGATATTGACCCAATTAACGGAGCCGGCTTAAAGAGGGGTTGATATTTAATGAAAATTACGGTACTAATTTCACGTCGTTCAATAGTATCTAGTGATCCTGAATCGTGTAATCGTCTCGCAATTACGACATCTACATTCATTGCCTTCTTCTCTTAGTATTAAATAGTTTTTATTTATTATAAAAATATCAAAATTTGCACAGCTGTTTCGGGAAGTAGCTGCACTCGATTGCTAGTAGGGAATTGAATCTCGCGTTCCGAGTACTCACTGCAGTCGCAGTCGCTCACCATTGCAACTGGAGTGAGAACTCGGCTAAGCACATGCAGTCTCCGGAGATCTTTGGTCACGGGTAAACTACCCGGTTATATACATATATGCGATCGAAGCCAAGAACGGAATATAAAATTTATAGTAAGCAAAAAGCATTTGGCGAGAGAAAAAGCCTTGTCGATAACTATTATTTTGAATTAGACGTAAAGGCAACAATACAAAGTTTTAGCAATGAAGATTCATTGCTAAAACTTGCTTCTTTATTTCTAAGCTTATAGAAAAACTAGCTTTCCGCCCGCGGCTTCGCCCGCATGGAATTAGTTTATATTGCGCGACACGGTAAGGGTATATTAAACAATCTGACATGATTTTATGTTTGATAATAAGGAACTTCAACACAAACTTTCGTCCCCTATTTCAAACCCTTCTACCTTTATTTTCGCGATAAAAAGTATCCTATGTCCTTTTCCAAGTTCAGTTCTATCTCCATACCAAATTTCATCAAAATCGGTTCAGTGGTTTAGGCGTGAAAGCGTAACAGACAGACAGACAGACAGAGTTACTTTCGCATTTATAATATTAGTAGGGATTATACCAATAAGATAACTAATAATAATTAATACATAAATATTTCGGACATCTTACACACAGCGTCATCTAGTCCCACACTAAGCAGAGCTTGTACTATATGTACTAAACAAGTGATATAAATACGTGAACATATTTTTTTTATATAGACTATAAGAGACTTTAGTAGGTACCTACGTGAACTATTGCTCACGCTGGATGCCTTACAAGGCTCACAAACGTATATTAATGTAACACAATAACATTCTTCAGACCTAATATATCATTATGCATTTGAATATAATGTGTCCAGTACGTAGTGAACACTAAAGACGTGTCAAGGACCTAACAAGTTGTTTGTAATTTCTGCATTGGTCGCCATTTCGATCAAAGTTCTTTCATGATTAGCCGAAAGTTCAGTTTAAACTTTTCGTTTGTTTGAATTGTTGATTCTATTTATTCAAAACTAGCTTTCCACCCGCGGCTTCGCCCGCGTGGAATTCGTATATAACGCGCGACACGGTAAGGGTAGATTAAACAATCTTACATAATTTTATGTTTGATAATAAGGAACTTAGACACAAACTTTCGTCCCCTATTTCAAACCCTTCTTTCTACCTTTATTTTCAATCGGTTCAGTGGTTTAGGCGTGAAAGCGTAACAGACAGACAGACAGAGTTACTTTCGCATTTATAAAATAAGTAGGGATTACATCATCGGAAAGTAGAGATTTCATCAAACAGAAAACACCCTAATTTTTTGAAAAAAGTAGATATTTTAACGGGTGAATTTTCGGTATTAAGTCAAAATCGGGTGAAAAAATAAATATTTCAAATCAAATAAATTACAGTGTATTCGAGACATAAAAGGTAAGTTTTCACTAAATTTCGTTTAAAAATAATTTTATTTGTAAAAGATAAAAATAAAAAACCAAAAACTTAGTTTTTTTAATTTTTCACATATAATTTGAGGTTATGTGAAAAGAAGTGTAAATAAAAAATCGGCCAAGTGCGTGTCAGGCCACGCACGGGAAAGGGTTCCTCAGTCACCCATAATGGTACGTGGATTAGAAATTGTATCCAATGGATAATTGTTCTGTTTACGTATTAATGCGTTAATTTTGTATGACTTTTCCAAGTAAGCATATTGTAGAAGTTAAGCCTCTATAACTCCTGAACTAACAAAGTCATCTAATTCGTTATAGTTTTCATTTAAAGTTATTATATGGACCACTATCACGAATTTTTCCAGATTTTTTGAGCCGACCGTTTAGCTTTTAGAGGGTGGGACGCCCGTTTTTACAAAAAAAGTGGCCTTTAAAGTGGAATTTCTCGCAAACGGATACCTAAATCAAAAAATGGGTTTAAAGATAGTCTTAACAACCTTTTAATGTTTCTAAAAGACCTATATAATGATACCCCAGATGATGGGGTAGCTGCGAGAAAAAAAACATCCCCACTTTACGTGTAGGGGAGGTACCGTAAATAAAAATATTTTTCATAATTTCATTGTAACGCTTTGTCGACGTAATTACAATACATATTCATGCAAAGTTTCATCTTTCTAGCACTTTCCGATTGGACGGTAAGGAGGACGGACGGACGGACGATAAGGGTTCGAGGTCATAAACTTCGGAACCCTAAAAATTGTAGATCTTTTGATTACCTACAACTTTGCCATTTAACTTTTTTCCATAGGACTTGTGGTTTTGCCGGAAATCGAGATAAACCGTTCTTTACCCTTTGTTTTATATATTTAGCCATCCAAAGTGACTCTACCCTGCCTGATGGAAAGCATTAGCAGAATCCAAGAGTCGGGGCTACTACACTTGCTGCGAATGCAGACATTAATGTATGGCGGCCCACACTATGGCGGCTTAGTGAGATGCTTTTTCACGCCCCGCTTAAAAAACCTCCCCCCCTACCCCTTCCCGACCTCAGATCCCCCGTAAATTATTTTTCCTTTCATTTTTATAATATTCTCCTCCTTTTCCAATAGGTTTCATCCTACTATAATTTTATTTGTTTTCAAAAATTATCTACCCTAGACTACTGGTCTATATGTCATTGTCAAACTATCATTATGGTTGCCATGCAATTGTGTTTTGCCTAGCAACCTGTGAAATTTTGACAGGAGATAAACAGTGATAGATTTTGATACCTACGATTTATGTATTTTTATAATCACCTAGCTTTGGCCTTTGTATCTCGATTATTGCAGTAAAAAGTAGCCTATGTCCTTTCCCAAGTTCAGTTCTATCTTCATACCAAATTTCATCAAAATCGGTTCAGTGGTTTAGGCGTGAAAGCGTAACAGACAGACAGACAGACAGAGTTACTTTCGCATTTATAATATTAGTATGGATTAGTTTTAATTCAAATCTGACATCACTACATCACCATCCTTTAACTGTCTACTGTTGTATTATAGATCTATTCTGATAAAAGAGGATTGGTAAAGGGTAAAGGGTTTGTTTCAAGTTATTTCTTTCTCTTTACAGTGATGTTATCTTGCGAAGTGTGCTTAATTAATCGCCTCTTAATACACTCATCGGGTGAATAGGGGTGGAGACACTCTGTATTCTTAATCCGACACCACACGGAGCCCTAAATGACATTATATGGTAAATGTATTGTCAATGTACTTTCATGTCTCCTTCCAACATATAAATATGCTCAACTCCATTAGGGGAATTATCTACCATAAATATAATCTCTACCTACATTTTATACTCCAAAAGCTTATGTATAGGTTGATATTAAATCGCAACTCTGTTTTTAATGGATTATGGTCACGGAAACATTGACAATACAGTACATAATATGTATATACAGTTACCATACATACCTTAGTTATCTACTTACTACTATATTAGTCTTTTGGTAATTGCTTACTTCAAGGAACATCGTCCAGTCCCAAGCTAAGCAGAGCTTGTGTTATGGGTACTAGACAACTGATATAAATACATAAACATACATTTTTTTTGTAAATACATACATACTATACATAGAAAACACCCAGACTCCGAAACAAATATTTTTGAATCACACAAATAATGTTTGGTCCGACCCGGGAATCGAACCCGAGACCTCTTAATCAGCAGCCGCATACGCTAACCACTCGATCAACGAGGCAGTCAAATAATTGAGAATTCCTACTATAACAGTCATGTTTTGGACAGCTCAGTAAAAGTTTCACGATAATCGGCTTAGTAATTCAGGCGTGAAACCTATAGGTACAGGCAAAACATTTTTATAATCCGAATTCTATTATTTTTATAAATCAACTCAAATGTTCTTACTCAAGCCTTATTGTAGATTTAGAATAGAATAGATTATGCTTTTTTAAGTGTGCGAGAATGTAACAAGTGATAGGTACGTTTTTCAAGTTCGTTATTGAAATGTATTATTAACAATTTGTATATTTAAATATGTATTAAGTTCAAACTGTTTTATCAGTGTTTAATTTTATGATGATAAAAAATCTTTATTGAGAAATTATTGGTTATCACCTCATATGTTTTTTTTGTCCGAAAATATGAAATAAACCAAGGAATAATGAAATATTGTTTTGCAGAAAGAAAGATTTCTACGTTTGAAATAAAACGGTATTGTCTATAATATTAGTACATAATTTTGTTAAAAACAAAAGACAGAATAAACATCAACGATCCATATTCAGGTAATAGGATTTGCAGGCCGTTCCCCTGACACTCTAGGAAGTGACCCCACTAAACGGAAGAGTGAACTCAATAAGCCTTTATTTTCTCTCACCATTCGTCCCATATTCTCTCCGAGGAAATCTACGCATCGTTTCCCTGACAAACTTGTGACAACGTGTGAAAATTAATTTTCATTCTAAAATTAAAATCTGACCGAGTTTTGCTTTTCCATTAGCAATAATGGTACGAGACTATTGATTTGAGTTTATAGGTGGAACGACTATTTCAAATTATTCCATAACGACAGTTTATAAACGTCTTATTTCCAAAATACATTTAGGTACCTATATTTGTGATGAAATTTTAATAAATTTAAATTAAAAATTAAGGTTCAACAATCTTAAAAAGGACACAATTTATTACGTGTCTGTATTTACAATGACTTCAGTTTGTGAATATTATTTTATTCACAGAGGTTAGTAACTTTTTATAATCTAAAACCAAACCCGCAAGTTGATAAAGACCATCAAAACAAGAAAAGTTGCCTACCTTCATGTCTTCAGACACGAGAGATACAATTTACTGCAACTCATTATGATGGGCAAAATTGCGGGGAAACGTCGAGTAGGCCGTAGAAAAAAATCGTGGCTTCGAAGCGTCCGCGAACATCCGCGAGTGGACCGGAGTCAAGAGCGCCGCGGAACTCTTTCACCTCGCCAGGGACAAAGCAAGGTTTTCAGGGCTGATGTCCAACCTCCAGTAATTGGAGAGGAACAACAAGAAGAAGAAGATTAATATTATTAAGACTACTCAAACTAATATTAATCAAAGATACTTGATGTAATTTCATATTAAGATTTATGTAACGGTACTGTTACAGCAGTACATCATTAGCATTCACTAGAATAATACAGAATTATCTAACCAAGCCGCCATGGTATATGGGTCACCATGCTACATTGCTAACCCTCACAATGAGCTTGGTGGCCCATACTCCTGGATTCTATTTATGATTTCCATCAGACAGAGTAGAGTAACTTTGGTAGGCTTAAATATAAAAAAAAAAAAACATTTTATAGAATATAAGTACATCATAATACTAATTTCGTGACAGTTATGGACTGAGGAAGTGCACACTGTACCAGTGTCTTAGAGGCTCTATGGTATTGTCAAATATTTAAAACTATGTACTACTCAAATAAGTACTTGTGTAAAAATAAAACAAACAAAAGAGGCGCTATGACAATAGAAAAACATTTGTAGCGGTACAAACATACTTTGTAAATCCCAATAAAACATTTCATGGGAGGGTTTTGCTTTTTAACTCTTTGTGTCATATTTATTGTTAACGTCAGTATCTCATCAGTTGTCATCGAACATTCCAATCATTTAATAGAAATAATACTTTTTCAAATTTATTTTCAAAACCCACGATTAAATTTTGTTTAGCTAAATTAATTATAAACTGACAAACTTTTAGCTATCAATGAAATGTTGGAAACTTATTTGAAAACAAACAAATTCTATGCTAATTTCACAAACGACTTAACAATAACACAACATGATGTCAATGAATCTGTCACGTGTTAAGTCGTAAGACAACGAAAGAGTTCATTTTTAGCAAGTTCCAGTAAGTTATGTTGTTAAACCATGTATGTAATTACAAAAAATGGTGAGAAGCTTAACATTGTTCTTTATAAAACCGGTCTCAAATATGGCATGTGTTAATTGTTAACAACAATAACGAAATACTCTATGGTAGGTATACTTTAAAAATTTACGACTTGAAAATGTTTGAGTGCATTGTATTCTCACGATAGAGAACTGGACACGCCTGTATTACACATTATAGATACTAGTACACTGATGAGTTAGCTAAATATATGTGTCACATATTCCAGTGTATCGTGAGCCTCTAATGGTATAATTTGTAAACAAAAAACTTCGTATTAACATGCACGAAGGCATAACTGGTTCGTGGAACACATCACCTCTAAAAATAAATATTAGGTAGTACAATATTTCATTTCTTTAATATTTTTCTATGCAGGTATTTAATTACAGCACATGTTTGCTTCTTATATGGTAGGTTTACTATTACATCTTTAGTAACTGTAAGCATATTGGTAAATAGTAGAAAAATTGATTCGCTGCTGCAAAAACAGTAAAGAAATTATTTCACTTGCCTGCTAGGTGATTTAAATCGCTTGATTAATCACTTTCAATAAATCACTTGATTTTAAGAGTATTAAAGTAGGTATAAACTTTTGTGTATGCTTGAAAAACTCAAACATTAATTTTTCTTCGCTCTTCATTTCTTATATTCCACAAATGTGGCTGGATTCAGCTGGTATCGAACATTTTTTTTTTACCGTAGGTATATTATGAAAAAAATAAATTTACAAAAGGAAGTGACTAAAATAAAAATAAATCTCGATGAATTTTTAATTTTATTTTTGTATTTATTTAAACATGTTGATAATATTCGAGTACAGAAAGTAATAAAAATATTCATCATTATGACAAAATAACACTTCCACTTTTCATATTCAAGAGCAATATTCCTGTCATAAACTTGCATGTCTCGACAATTTCACCTGGATATCATAATCTCATTCTGGGATCAAATTTGTTCACGTGCAAGAAATCCTGCCCGACAACGTATCTCAGCTCAGACGATATTTCCTTTACTAATGTAAAATTGATCCTATAATACCTAATGTCACCATATTTACCATTACTTTCCTTTCTCCGCAGCTTATTCAGAGTTTTACTTATAAGAGAGCAATGTAACGGGTGTTTATCGAATGTATCTGTTTTAAGATCGTTCCATCGCTATGTCCATCCGTTTAGACCGCTCCGACCGCAGCGTCGACAAAATAACTTTAGTTCCGTGGAGAGTTCCCATCGAAGTGAACGTTTAGTGATGTTTCTCCGAGTGACAATACTTGATACTTGAGTTTTTGTTAAGTGAACCAATATACCAGAGGTTTATAATTAGAAACAAATCTGAAGTGAAGTGATTTCTGTGTCTTTCATAATTCGAAATTTTACCGTACTTGTTTGTGTTAAGTTGAAGAAATCGTTGAACTTTGAAATACTTTGAAGGAAGTAAGTAACTTAGCAGTTATTGTTAGATCTTTATCAATATCGCTGACGATATAAATTACTTACTTTATACAATATCGCTAACTTCTTTAAATTTACTTTTATCGTATGGTTTTTAACTTTATAACAGTGTTATCAAACGTGATTAATAATCAATAATAATCATAGCTATCATGTTTAAGTAAACTATAATATGATTGATTATTAATGATTATTGATTTAAATAATATAAATATCCAGTAAATGGTAATCGAAGTGGTGTATGTTCAAATGTCAACTATGTTCTAAGTATGGATATTAAGAATTTAGTTCATTGAAAACGTAAGTATTTTTGTGCTTCTGTATTTTTTTTATAGAAGAACCTTTTTCAATCAATTATGTACTTTCTAAAATTATCAAAGCAGATATTATTTTATTCAATTTGGTGTCGTAATAAAAAAATAAGTTCTATAAAAACTTATGTTCTTAAATAATTTCGGACAATCGTGAGCCCAGAATGACGTTTAATTTCATAAGTATAAAAGTTTTTGGGTAAAACTTTTTTCATAGATGTATTTTTATACATTTTAAAATGAAAAAAAAATCTTAAGTAACTTTTAAGTAACAATGTGATGGGCTTATCGTCCACAACGATTAAAGAGAGACATTAGTGGAAATAAAATATTGCATTAGCTGTAATTTTTCAACAATAATAGATTTTAACAGAGCGGATAAGTGCAACAGATAAGTGGAAAAAAATGTGTAATACATAGGTACAAAATATACATGTTAAGAAAAATTAATATTAGAATGATAACGTCTACCATACACAAAAAGTCTGTGAAGTTGTTTGGTTTGACGCTAGGGTTTTTGGAATTTCCAAACAAGTATCGCTTTATACTACGTACGTCAAACGATTACATTCTCAAAGAGGGTTAGAGCCAGGCAGGCGGTCAATCATAAAATAAAAAAGACAAAATAAAGAAGTACGTGATAGTATATCGAACTGTTGAGTGAGCCTTGATCAATATCGTGAATGGAAGAAGATAAATTCTTGCAAAAAATCAAAACAAATTTGGGAAAGAGTGTAAAGATGATAATGTGTTTTCAGTAGATGTATAATTTTAAGCAGCTTCAATACTAGCACAAAGACTGAGCCATCTTAAAAGACCATAAGAGTGAACTTTAAAACTGTCTAGAAGTAAAATTCTAACCCAATTCTTAAGATTGACTAAAGCAGATGGAATACCATCTACTTATCTAAATAATAAATATACATGCCAGAATAAGTTGTGGATTCTTTTCAATTCTTAGTTTATTATTTTTATCTCTTGTGTTTTTAAAGTGTGGTAACGTATTATTTTCATGAAAATGATAAATAACATCATCGTCATAAATTTCGGACTCGATCCTTATCCATCAATCCATCCTTGTGCTGTGCTCTTATCTGTTGTTACTCGAGTTCAGCATTCTTCTACGTCCTGATATATTTTTATTTACTTTATTAGTTATCTTTAAATATCATGAATTTAAAAAGTTATGTTCTTATATAACGTATATGGCCATGGATACTATAGTTTAGGTTTATTTGCATTACTAAATGGACGGAGTACCGAATAATAAACTAAAAGCAGTAAAAGTTTACATACATTCAAAAGATTAAATATTGTAATCTTTTTTTAATTAACATACAAAATATCTTCGGAAATTTGTTACGACAGAACATATTTTTCATAACTGTCATTAGTAAATAGAAAGGTGAGATATCTGCTTTAAAAATGTATTATATCCTTATTAGAATTTTAAAACTTTCAATTGCATTAATCTATGATAGATGAGTTTGAGCATTACGAATATTTTGACCACTTAAAATGATTTCTTACATTATCATATTTTTTCATAGTAATATGCTACCAACAAGATTATAAATCGAGGAATGCGATGACAAATTGTCAGTAATCAGGCACTTTTAAATCAATAGTCATAGTATTGGAATTTATATTGATTATGTTGAAATCCGTGTTGTTTTTACTTTTAGGTACAGGGTTCAATGAAACTTACATTTGTATATCTGGTTTATTCCGGTTCACAGTTAAAAAATGCTGGTGTTTTAGTGATTTTAGCTTTTAAACCTTTTATTGCAGTTTCGTGCGATTCTATACTTTACCTTAGAAGCAGGCACAATTTGTACATGTGGTTGACTGTTACCACAATACCGCATGCGATGCTGCCAGTCATGAGCAACAAAACGGTAATAACAAGTTATGGTAACATAATACTGAGGTATAAAAGAACAAGTCAAAGATATTTCCAATACATATAAAGAAAATTCTTAGTATTATTAGTTTGTAGTATTCAATTTTGCTTGCTTTGTCTTTGTTCATGTTTCAACAGTCTTTTACGTATTTCCCTTTGCATTTTCTTTGATCTATACTAGAAAGAGCTAGAAACAGTTTTAGGAGAAAAAGATCCGGGTTTCTTTTGTTTAAAGTTGTAAAAACAGCTATACTTATTAATTCTATCGTATCTAATAAAAATAAGAGCTTCCACGCATTTCTCAAGCACTTACTTCTAAAACATCATCTTTCTCTGAAGCACGTGTTGCCTGAAGTGCCATTGACGCGTTTGCAATCTTGTAAAAGCTTTTTCACACCCTTTAGACGAGACCTTTTCATCTTTTACATGTCTACCCGAAACCTACTTTTAAGAATACAATATTTATTACATAGTAGTTTCATCTATAGTCTTGCAATTTAAGAACTGTTTAAGTGAATATATTATGTATAGTATGGCTACTTATAACTTTTATGAAATAAGTTTAAAGTTTAAAGAAATATAAACACTAGTAGTTCATTATTCGCATTGGTCTGCTGCATTCGTATATTTCGCCATTTATGATTTTCTTCTATATCTATGACAAGCCCTCTGAAATGGAAAACTTATTTACAAAGGTAATTTATACATAATTCACATAGATAACTCTTGTGACATAGTCAGTTAAGTGTCAAAATTGTAGTTGAGACTCAAAAAAACTTTAAGAGTATTAGAATATTTCAAAAATTAATATCTATTAAAATGTGCGTTTCTAATAACATGTAAAATTTTCATGTTTTTACTGTAAACGGGACTTATTCGCGATAATACTATAAGTTTACAGTAAAAACATGAGTATGTGTAAAAGTCGCGAAAGTTTAAAAACAATTATGTAAAATTTTGTTAGTAGGATTGCATATAAAATTTATACAATATGTCAATTCCTTTAATAAATCATAAATAATATAATCAATTAAATACAACTGTTTTTACACTTCAACATTGGTATGGTTCGAAATGTGATTTAGTATATTGTGTGGTTTACAAGTTATCTAATCATTTAGATACCTGTGCAGTTTATATGTAAAAAAGTTGGGTTGTTTATATTCGCTACTAGTCGAGTCCGGCGGTGTTGCTCGCGGTTATTGTTATAGCGCCGCATTGCACAACAAGTCTAGAAAAACATTGCCTAATTTAAAACCGTAAAAACCGGAACAGACATTTAAAATAAACAATCTTTTTTTGAAATTCATTTTTACTATCTTCGCTCCGCGGCTTTACTCACGATTTACAACGATAACCACAGGTAAATCAACGGGACTTTGCTAGTTGAAAGTCAAACTGTTACAAGTTTGCACAGAACATAACGCTTTTACCCTCAATAGAGAGAAACTGGTTTCATCTCGTAAAATGTGACTTACGAAATGTTATATAATTTGATTTTCTCGATATTTTTTATCATTATTGTAACGTTAACTATGTAGATAGATGAGTTATTACTATTATGAGTTAAATTTAAGTAGTACTTTTTAATTGTATTATAGGAACAGTATGCAGACCGTTATTCAAAAGAACCAGTATTGTGTTCATCTTTATCTTGAGTTAAACGTGGTAACGTGTGGGATTTAGCGCGACAATAATACACAATCATACTATAACGTGTGACATAGTAGCAAGTTGAGGTCGACCTGCCGTAATACTGTAATGCTTTACTTGTGTTGATATTTCCGTATTTTCTTCATTATTGAAAGCTGTTATTTAACAACTTTTTATTTAACAAAATTTAACTCGTGACTGTTCTGCTGTTAGTTGTTTTAAAGTTTGACAAAGTATTTTTTTAAACTCAAAGTTTCTTTGTGAACTTGCATGGATTATGATATATTTAACGGGCTTTCTAAGGAGTTATTTGATAAACTATTGGTTAAATCATCATCATCATCATCAACAGCTTTTAACAGTCCACTGCTGCACATAGGCCTCTCCTTAAAAATAAGGTTTTGGCGTACTACCACGCTGGCCAGACGGGTTGGTATAGGGTTGGTTTCTAGTTTTCGTTCTCTTTGCATTGATTTTGTCTTACTTAGTTTATACCTTAGTTGCCTTTTACGACACCCGCGGAATTAATAGGGGTGGTGACACTCTGTATTCTTAATCCGTCACCACACGGAAATTGGTTAAATAATCTGACTGTTAAGACAAAAGTTATGAATTTGATTTACACATTAGATCAATGATAAGTACAATCATTTGCAATTTTGATAATATATAAAATATACGGATGTCATCTGTGTCAGACATTTTAGCTCCATTTATTAGGATTCCGTGGTCAAATATTTTTTCAAACTTCTTCTTTCTATGCTTAGTTATAAACAGGCATCGCAACCCTGAGAGCGCCTTGAATACGAAGTTTTAATTAGTTGTCAATGTCTTTGAGGGAACTTGTCAATATAGATTTCCATGGGTACTTATGACAACCAGGTGATGAGGTGTTTTAAATTGCTCTAATTGGACTTGCAAACTTTGAACATTTAGTGATATACTATGACATGCTCTGATTATTTTGTTAATATTGCAATGTTTGATAAAAACACTAAGTTATATAGTAGTACTTATGTCATGACTGTAACAACAAATTGTACACTTAGTAAGCAATAAATAATTTGAAATTGAATTTGAATTGTAACGGATAAATAAGTAGTTTTCTTAGCTTGCAAAATATGAAGGATACCAAAATATAAAGCGGCATCCTTAAATTAGAAATCAGATATCGGAGTAATAGTTTTTGCTTGCGTTAACTCACAGAATAAGCTATTGAGATTTCGAAGAATAATAACACATATTCCACAAAAACCAACACACTGGTAAATGTCACACTCAATAGATATATCTATAACTTCCTCAATATATACAGATAATGGATGTTGCAGAAATTTTATCTTAAACAGTTGGCACATGTAATCATACTTTCACAATATTATCACGACAAACTGTATCGGCATATATCTCATTACGAAACTTATCGTTCAAGATATCTATCATAAATCGATGCACTCTCACGTCATTATTATATACTGATATCATCTGTATCAGACATTTTATCTATGTTTATTAGGATTCCGTGGTTAAATAGTTTTTTAAACTCATTTTCTTTCTATGCTTATAAACAGGCATCGCAACCCTGAAAGCGCCCTGAACCGGAAATTTTACGTTTTCTCTGAAGTATGAACCTTAAGAGGCAGTTTTTAAAACTATTTTACACTTATAATTTTAACACAATATATATATATTAAAGTTATAGCCACAATGAAGAAAACAAAGAAAACCCTGATTTGTTTTATCCCTTCAATAAAATCATATACAATAGATGATGGCTCCATCATCCAACACGTAATTTGGCAGATTTATTTATTAACCGACTTCAAAAAAAGGAGGAGGTTCTCAATTCGTAGGAATCTTTTTTTATTTTTTTTATGTATGTTCAGCGATAATTTCGTCGTTTATGAACCGATTTCAAAAATTCGTTTTGCATTGGAATAGGCGTAGCTTTCAGGTGGTCCCATCGTCAGCATATCGGGATCTGATGATGGGATCCCAAGGAAATCGAGGGAACTCGACAAATATCATAGGCAAAATTTTCGCGATTTGGGTACTCGGAATAGTTTTTCTTTGAAGTCGGTTCCTTTTTGTTAGAATTATTTGATGATAGCCATTCCTATCGCATTGAAAAATTTGTTTGACTTTTTCATTTAACAATATTATTCTACATTATTCTTGTTCTTAATAGATATTTTCTTTAAAATAAACAAAATCAATGCATTGTTTTATAGACAAAACTAACTTAAATTACAATGGTATTGATAAAGATGGTGACGAAACAAATACATTATGTCAACATGTACGTAATTCCAAGTTATTGACACAAACAGATGTTATATATCACGTATTGTCTCTTTGCCTTTGTAATCTTATCCTCAAGGATAAGTTATTTTTTATTTTATAAAAACATCAATATGTTTTTGTGAAATAAATAAAACAACTTTTTTTTTTTATGTATTTCATGCCAATGATAAGAAACCAACGAAATGAAAAAATGCTGTAGTAAACGAACTTACAGTAACTTGGGTCACTATATTATTACTGAATAGGTAAAGATAATTAAGTCTAAGAATTTCCTGAAGGAACGTTTATCTATTCTATGATGTTTTCCCATAAGAGATAATTTAATTAGTGAACATTTTAATACTTACACCTTTAAAACGGAGAAATATCAAGAACGCGGAAGTTTAGGCAGACGAGTATGAGTACTCTCGTGAGTATAGGCCCGGCTTGACTATTAAACTAATTAATGAACTGGAGAGATTTTAGCAAAAACTAACTTCCTACAAACTTTCTGTTGTTTTCAAACTTTCTGCAGACTTTTATTGTTGAATTGTTACAATGTATATATTGACATGAGGTGCCTGATATGACTTTCATTGAACAATCTTACGATGTACTTGACAGCCGTGTTGGTCTAGTGGTTAGCGTATGCGGCTGCTGATCAAGAGGTCTCGTGTTCGATTGCCGGGTCGGACTATATATTTGTGTAATCCACAAATATTTGTTTCGGACGCTGGGGGTTTTTTATGTATAATATGTATATATTTACAAAAAAAAATGTATTTATATCAGTTGTTTAGTACCCATTAAACAAGTGTTGCTTAGTTTGGGACTAGGTGACGTTGTGTGTAAGATGTACGAAATATTTATTATTATTTTTATTACACACGTATATATTATAGTAATATAACCTCTGTGATAGTATATTTTGTGAAATTAAATTATGACTGTAAGAAAATCCTCGTAAACTATTAGATAGTCAAAAATCTTTCTCGTTTGACCGGTTTTTACACCTTCCTAAGGGTCTTGAGTTCGTTTACCGGGTTAGGAACAAATACTTGTATGATTTGCATGTAT
Source organism: Phragmatobia fuliginosa (assembly GCA_932526445.1). NCBI lineage: Eukaryota > Metazoa > Arthropoda > Insecta > Lepidoptera > Erebidae > Phragmatobia > Phragmatobia fuliginosa. The sequence goes on along the minus strand of OW052060.1, from coordinate 10,405,617 downwards.
TTGTTCCGAAGTTTGGGTGTTTTTATGTATAGTTAACTAGCATTCGCCCGCGGCTCCGCCCGCGTGTATGTCAGTTATCGCGGTAAAAAGTAGCCTATGTCCTTTCCCCAGTTCAGTTCTGTCTTTATACCAAATTTCATCAAAATCGGTTCAGTGGTTTAGGCTTGAAAGCGTAACAGACAGACAGACAAACAGAGCTACTTTCGCATTTATAATATTAGTAGGAATAAGTACATATGTATTTACAAAAAAAAATACGTGGAAACTCTACATAGAAACTCTATATGTATTTTATCAGATGATTTAATAGTTTTGGTTGTATACACTGCTATGGAACTTCAATACTCATATTTATGCATAAAGTATTCAATTAAAAACATAAACCCCAAAAAGTGTATAAATGTCAGTTAAATATATGTATTATGGAATTGAGTGATAAAAATAGTCAGCAAGACATTGTAGATTTAATCAATGAACATTACGTTCATAACAAACTAGTACTACATTTGGTATAAAAATTACGGCAATGCTAAATGATTTGAAGCCACTATTTGGAAACTTAAAACCTCATTTTAAAATTTTGCAATTGAAAACCAAGTGACTAGCTAACCGCATTTATAAAAGAAATTCTACATATAGACGAACAAAGTGCATGATCATGTTATGCTACGAACATTAAACAACAAAGTCTATAAAAACTGGAGAATAAATTACTTTTGTAAGACATAGATAGTTACTTATTTTCCCAGTTCTAGATATCAAAAATTCATGATAAATACGTAAAAATTTTATATGTTATAAGTTATAATAGAAGTAAGCTTTCTTCGAAAGTGATTCGTTAACAATTATTATTACTTTTTATAATAGACAAAAAATCTTATTGGAAATAACAAAAGTTGGAATTCGTTTCCATTTCAAATTGAAATTGAGAATTTTAGATTGACTTTAGTATGAGGTACCTTCTCTAAGGACTCAATTTCACGGATCATTACACTCACGTTTGTTTTATAACTCGGTTGGTCGGTAGAATTTTCTAAATTTTATTTCTTCGATCTTTTGTTTGTATGCTCACAAACGATGAGTTATTTATGATTATAAAATAAATTTTGTTACTTAATAATTGAACTGTTAATGGATAGTTTTTATCAAATGACACTTATAAACAACGTTTGTATTAAGTCATCTAATAGGTAAAATTAAGCTAGATAGTACTGAAACCACAGAATCTGGTGTTAAGATGTTCCTAGCTATTCCTTCGTTTTTTTTGGAAGTGATCACCGTCCAGATTCAACTTCTTTCCTAATATTAAGCTATTTAAATTACAGCAATGTAAATTATTTAAAATTTCTTTGATAAATGTGACGCTATTACTTATTGTTATCGAATATTACCTCCACGTTATATCTTAGATGTGGTGCATTGAACTCTATTCTGTTCATTCATTCTCCATTATTTCCGTGTTTCATGTGACATGGACTCTTTGTTATTAGCTCATTGCGTTATTTATAAAAAGATATTCTCGAGATTCATCTCTTATTATTAACTTGCTACTACAGTCGACGTATTCAGAGTTCTAAATATGTATATCTGAAAATATAGAATAAATGTCGAAATAAATGAATGATTAATACATCTAAAGCACAAAACTAAATAAAAGTATTTGTGGTGTTAATGAACTAAATCGACGTATTGAAATGGACTTTTGATGTCAGTAGGTATTTTATTTACCTAATACAACAATATGTATAGTGCAGCGAATATAGGTCGTTAAATATTTTAGATTTGGACTAAACGTCAAGATTTGAAAGATTCGTTATAACTTTATATTACATGAACTATCAATGAATGAAAAAAACAATATATTGAATTATTTGTTACCTACGTAATGTAATTTTCTGTGGACATTAATCTCGGTAGACGTTTATGCTATTTATTCATTTAACAAAGTAGTTACCTATAAAGCATTTTCAATAGTGTAACTTAAACAGTTTCATTACGAACACTTAAGTTCCTTTATGTTGTAAATGTTTAAGATCTTTAACACTCTTTGAGACAAAGAATGTTGTGAATATTTTATGTTTTCGTCACTTAAGTCATATTCCTCAGGAGCCAAAGCATTATTTTCTAAACAAAAACTTGAAGTAATTACCTATGTGTGTACTGAATATTCAACAGCATTAACTGCAACCAACACTCATACAACTATTGGTTGCTTTAAATGAAATATCTTGTTTACTACGTACGGAATGTGCAAGGTCATCGTACCGATATACCTAGATATACTGCATGTGCATATTACATCACGTAATGCTTTGGAATTATAATAAAACTACTTACAGTCAAACAATCTGGATATGCGCCCACCTAGTTCACACGTAACGAGTAGTAAGAAAAGTCTGGGGTAAAATAATTATTTTAATTAGTTTGCAGTAGAGATTAAGATTCAAAGCATTCATTCAAGATATGGTTATTATAGTTAACTAAATAGCTTTATGATACAAATTATTAAAGTAACAGAGAGTTTCCAGCAGTAAACGAGTTGCTTGTATCGTGAGCATTTTTTAAAAAGCAAGTTGGTATACATAAAGAAATTAGATTTAAAAAGCACTTACCTTTTTCCCTAAGTGTATTAAATGAAGGGCAACACAAATATGCCACTCAAAACACGACTTCATACTTTCAGCATAGTTGCAAATAATCGTATCCATTAAGAGAAAAGCCTTATTTTTACTCGTTGATATTTTAAAGACTGGCAACGTTAACATTTTTGATGTTGATGTAAAATGCCAGTCCTAACTAATAATAGATTTTGTTTGCACTATATAGAGGAAAGATGAGGCTATATTCCTGTTTTTAGGCTTTCACCAATTTTACTGTACTCATGTTTTTTACTGTATATGGGACTTATTCGGACGTCGGAAAGAATTTTATCGCGAATAAGTCCCGTATACAGTAAAAACATGAGGCTATATTCCGTTGCATGAAAGCGACACCTGGTACAGGTTTTAAGAATACTGCAGATTTTAGTGACACTGAAATAGCATTGGCGGTTGTTATTGAAAAGTTTACCTTATTTTCTTTCAAAATAAGGTGTAGAAACCTTTACTCAATTAAATTTTTGTTTAAAACTTTATAGTATGTATAACAAAAGAGGCGTCCTTATACATGAACTGAACTGATGTAGTTACTTTTACATTAGTTTCGAAAACCTATATAGACCACTTTTAATCTAACAGACATAATGGTGGTTCTAAATTACTAGAAGACTTAAATATTACACAGGAGATTAATAAACAATTATTGCCGCACATTCCAGTACACTGTGATAGACCCGAGTTAAAAGCATTATGTAATAGCCGCAAGTTAACTGGTTTCTACTGAACTATGGTTTAATACTCAAATGCACGTTATAATTTTCATCGTCATTTCATCATCAGACCAGGTTGTGGTGACAATAATTCACTACAGTAATCTAAATATTTGGTTGATACATTATCTTGTACCGTAATCGTTACCCTCTAGAGAGCATGTACCTACTAACTTGATTTTATATAAACACAGGCGCAGGGATGTAATAATCAAGTTAGTTATTATCGTTGAATTAGTTTTTACAGAATACTAAGCCTAAATGTTGCCACCACGGATCAGATGTCATTTTGAAATATTGAAATATCCTATCCAACTAAGTACAATAATTTATCAAAAAAAAACACCTTCAAGAAAAACTACACCGAGTACCCAAATCAGGACAGGCGTGCTTATGGTATTTTAGGAGTTTCCTCGATTGCTCCAGGGTCCTATTTTCAGGTACTGATTTCCTTCTCAGGGGGAAATAAAAAAAGAATATTAAAAGCTATTCACCCAGTCAAAAGTTCTGAGGTAACAAACGTGAAAAAAAAACCGTCGAATTAGGAACCTCTTTCTTTTTTGAAGTCGGTTAAAAATAAATATTGTTGTAATTATAAATAGCAACTATTCTTGATGTGATATTTAACAACTTCTAAATATAATTGTTATTGAATGTCATCTTTAAGAAGGCTTTCAAGAGTTGGTGGCACGGGTTTTAAGAACGAGATTACTAAGTATAGGGGGTAGTGACCGAGACTATCCAACAGTGCGTCATTGCTAATCTTAGCGATCTACAACACGTCGCAATGACGCACCTTGACCTCCAACTGACTCACTAGCTAACACAACTACTAATACTAATTACAACACGACTGTTTGAAATACTAATTCTTTATTTTTTGTTATGGCAGACTTAATTCTGTTTTGACTTGATAAAGTCTATTGTTAAAAAGACTACCATTTTTACAGTCGTAAAGTGTCTCTAAAAATAAATATTATAATTACTAATCCTTGAATAGGTATTTTCAGTTCGTGCAGAAAATGAGCTGTTTTAAGCACGCTACCCGAATTACGAACGTTGAATTAAGTTGTTTGACATGTTAATCTGTTAAAGATGCTAACGTGAGTAGATATCATTATACGAAACCTACTTACATAGGTACAGATACTGCTCCAGTTGGTTTTAGTTACTGTACGGTGGTTTGGGTTGTATCATAATAAAAATCCTTATTAAAATTGTAACAGGTCGATGTCGAAAGATATCGAAGAAAAACTTATGAAGGAGTCTTTGTTACAGTAACAGTTTTAAGATGTATACTACTAAACACAGAAAAACTGTTTAGAATTTATGTTTGCTGTGTTGTCAGAAATAACCACTTTGTATGTGATCTTTTAGCATATATTGTGTGAAACTTCTTTTAACATTTGATGTTTATTTATTTCCATCCGTCGATAAATAAAAACGTTATATCAGTTTAAAGAGCCGCTGACAAATGCTAATTTAATAATCCATTACATTCGACCACCTCAAATCTGTGCGCATGGCGTGTCAATCATGAAAAAACATTTTGTATCTTTCCAACAAAAAGCATTTAATATTGTATTAACTTAAACCTTTCATTGGGTATTTTTTGTAACTATTCTGACAGAAATACATACACAAAAAGTCACTTTTTTACCTGCCTAAGGAAGGTCATTCGACTTCAAAAATACACGAACACGATTTACGTGTGTGTATGCCTATGCATTTAGCGTTGATTGCCATGACTTGACAGCTCTTAAACTTAACTATATAACGGTTCATTTGACCTGCATATTCATAGAATTGTTTTGCTCCATTGGTTAAAGGTAACCATACCTTCAACCAATAAATAGATTTGGAAACAGGATAGTAATTTTACTTCACCACTGACAAGTCCCTTTGAAATCCTCCCTTAACCGTACAATATTTTACGTAACAACGTATAAGCGATTTTTTTAATTATATTTAATGTTTTTCAAAACTCACGTTTAGGTTAAGCTCGCCTTTATACATGTAAGTTTCTGGTCACTAATTTATTTATTTGTGTACAATAAAGAGTACATAAATGTAATATAATTTCCGTGTCATGTTGTTACTCACTATCAAACCGAATTTCACGTTTTTAAATTTTAATTTATTTGACCTTGCCTGAAAAGAGTAGTGGACTTTTTTATATTACTAAAGTGAATAATTGATCTTCAAATATTTGTTAGGCACTAAAGGTGCATACATTATTTATAAATAAATAACACAATGTGACCCACATATTTAATATCGCACGAAATCTGTTTTATAAGTTGGACATTATTTAAGCAACATATTTCAATTTAAACTGTTTGCATATTTAAACAAATGTTTGCCAATAATAATTACGTTGAAAGCCTTTATTATTATTGTCAACCCCACGTTTTACTTTACTTATCGAGGATAAAGTTTAGAAGGTTATCGTGCGATATGCCCTTGTTATGAATATGGGTCAAACGATATTGGTTATCAACGCAATCGTGATACAACAAAGTGCAATACAAACACATTCCTTTTCAGTTGACACAGATAACATTGTCGACCCAACAAGAGGTTTATCATTTGTTATCCGAGTATCATCTGTCGAATAATCTAATACAATCATTCTACGTTATTCAAAAATATATATTTTGTAAATATGTATATGTATACAAGTATAAATTAATGAAGTGTCTATTTGTAAATTGTAGAAATGTTTTTTGGTTAGCTCAGACATTGTACGTGATTTATATTAATTTGTATTATTGTATAAGCGTAAAAATATCAAGCCTTATTTATTAAAAGTGCATAAATTTTAAATTAAAGCTTTTCACTAAATGCAAATGAAAGTATATAGGGACATGTATAGATCAAAAATTCATTTATTTTAATTTTCTCCTTTTTTTCACTGGCAAAGATAAGGCTACTTTTATTTTCAAAGAAATATGATTCCAAATAAAATTAAAACCAATTAAATAATCATTTAATTGGTTTTAATTATGTACATAATTATGATATTAATCTTAAACTTCGCAATTGTAATTTAAACTGTTAAAAAATGCAGTTATTACAATGACGGGGACAGTAAAAATGTTAATAATAATGTTCACACGGTGCTTGCTATTTTAATCGTTTTACTATCGAACTTAATATTCAAATTTATATAAAATCGAGAAATACTATTGATTTAACCAGTTTTACCAGGATGTATAAGTTACAAAATTCAAAACATAATACATTAAAGCGAACATAATATATCGCTTGAGGCGGATTAAGTTACATTACGTTAAATGTAAATAAAAGTAGCAAAAATATTTTGTTGGCTAACATATAAATGACAGTAATACGTTTGATGATTACTAGATAAACAAATCCGAATTTGTCATCAAAATTCAATTCAATTTTCGTTCCTAGGCAAAGCGTTTCTGAGAGGTCTGTCACCACGACTTTACATCCGTAACTCGCGTTTGTATTCAAATTGAACACCATGTATCGCGACCTCAATATTGATCAGGTACGTGATACTCGTCTCCATAAGGAGTTTTCACTTGAAACCTTTTGATTACCATCGATGCCCAACACTGAATAATCAATAGCGCACTGTGAATGTAAACAGCCTTCAAGACACTGGTTAATGAAAGTGGAATATTTTAAAAATAGTAATATCCTTTTTAGAATCAACGCAGATATCTTGTGACTTTAAATAGCAGTTTCTTATATGAAACGAGGCTAATGCATATAATAATTTAAAACATAGATTGATCTGAATTCCACGGGCATTAGTGCTACTTTTTATGGAATAAATATTTCTTGAATCCTGACGCGTGATCATTTTAAAAAACCCTATCATGCAATAAGTATTAATTGCGAAATAACAGAATAATATAACCGTCTAGTGAGAATTAGGTTAGATTTTAGTAGCCTTCTTTTAGGTTAGATTTTGAATTGTTACACAATTTTTATTAAAAAATCCTTTATTATTTCCTTATTAAGACAATCTGGAATATGAGTAATACTTGTAGAAATAATATAAAAACATTGAAGGCATAGGCATTTTCTATTTGTAGAAAATTGTATATATTGCTAGTTTAACAAAAGTGCTTGGGTCGTAGCCAAATATGGACTCGAATAGGACTCATATCCTTCCGCCTTAAATGTGTTGTATTTCCATATGGAACAAAATATATTCTAAAATGTTGATATTATTTATGTAAACTGTAATAAAATACAGGCATATACATATTATTATATGAAATGTTTATATACGATATATTATTTTTATTATGTTTCTTTTTCCTCACCGTTCTTCTTATTTTGTCACCAAACTTTAGCTGTGGCTTTTAAACTGACTTTACTGCTATTTAATGGATGTGGTCACGTCTTTATTACGTCACCGTATCTTCCCAAGTATTGAGGATCGATTGCTACAAGTGTGTACGGGTTTTATTTGTGTTTGAATATTTATTAAGTCAGGCGCTGCACAAGGATAAATATATGCAAGTGTTGTTTTTCTATACAATAAGTGTAAGTTGCCGTGTTCTTCGGGGAATCTGCTGCGGTTTATTTCATGTCTCAGAATTTGTACAGTTTGCCATTTCATAGCAGGAAATCGATCAACTATTACGCTATTTTTGTCACAGTACATCAAAGTGAGTAGTGGTTGTAGTACACAATTTGAAGTGTTTCTTGTTCTCTCAGTTTTAGTACATAGTAATATGGTTTTTGTAGCTACACTGAAGACAAATTCTCCACGTGCACCATGTACAGTAAACTGTATTAGTATATGATCTAGGTACCAATAGCTAGTAATTTTGGTATCGGAATAGTACAATATTATATGTTTCACAACGCCTACGTAAATAATGTTTGTGTAGAAATAACAATGACTAATGGCTTCCGTTCTATGTAAGAGACTTTAGCTATAAAATATTAGGTACTTATACGTTTGTATTATATCACTAGCTGAGTCCCGCGGTTTATCTTTCTCAATCTCGAGAAACGCCGAGGAGCGAAGCTAGTCAATAAAAAATTGCCTAAGCCTAAGCTACTCCTTGTGTCATCAGCATTATATCAATTTGAATCCCGTCAAAATCGATCTAACCGTTCTAGAGATTAGCCGGAACAAACCGACAGACAGTCGAACAGACATTTTTTTTAAATTGCTTTTTTGATGTAGATACCGTATACACTTTTCATACAGATACTTAAATTTTATGTATATGTATGTATAGACCAGCTGACCCACGCAGCCCCGTCTGCGTGTTCTATTACCCGTAGCGTGATGTTAAAGGGCGAAAGCAAATTTGATTCCTATAAAAATGTTCATAGTGTCCGTGTGGTGACGGATTAAGAATACAAAGTGTCACCACCCCTATTCATTCCATGGGTGTCGTAAGAGGCGACTAAAGGAACAAAATAAGCAGCTAACATCACTGCCAAGAGAAGGAAAACTTGAAACAAACCCTTACCAACCCGTCTGGCCAGCGTGGTATAGTAGGCCAAAACCTCCTTTTAAAGGAGAGGCCTATGTCCAGCAGTGGACTTTTAAAGGCTGTTGATGAACATTAAAAGATAGGCATATGCTGTCGCTGACTTTTTATTAGAACTATTAAAGGGGAACAATTATGTCATACATATTTTTGCGAAACTTTTACCGTTTACGCAGTGCACGCAGCGGAAGCTCTCAAGAGGAAAAACTACCCGATTTTAAAACATTCTTCATTGGTGCTCCTCTCCCATTGGTCTTAGCGTCATAATATACAGCCTTCCTCGATAAATGGACTATCTAACACTGAAATAATTTTTCAAATCGGACCAGTAGTTCCTGAGATTAGCGCGTTCAGCCAAACAAAAAACTCTTCAGCTTTATATAAATTAGTAATATAGATGAACCAAAAATTATTCGTTTTACTCTCAAAAATTTCACAGATAATTGCCGAAATAATCATATGAGCTGCTGCTAATATCAAAGGCATGCAAAAGATCTTTTGTATTTAAAATTTTGCCTACACAATCAATTCATAGTTCTTTTAAAAACATATAGTAACTTCTAGAAAACTAGAGTTGTGACTCGTGATTCACTAAACGATAACAAGCAACGATAGCAATCATAAAAATAAACAGAACTTCAATTTCAAGAACAACTACGTACTGAATCTAAACATTTGTCGTACTAATTGCAAAAATGAAGGAAAAAAGTACACTTACATTCCTACAGTTCTTTTATGTGAGCAATTCATTAAGTCCAATCTTTTTACTTCGTTTCTTTTCCGTATTTGTATTCGTGCTTATGCCTGAAGAAATACAGCTCCAGTACTTCAACAAAAACTCGAGGAAATTGACTTTTATTCAGAGATTCGTTTACTGTAAAATATTTGAGATAAATTGGAACAATTGTAACGTTTCCTTTTTTTATTCTCCTTTGTATTTCTGAAAGTGATTGACAATTTTATTAAAATTATTGATGGAAATAATATCTACAAGCATTATTAGGGTTCCTTACTTCACGTATCGGTACCCTTAGGTATAGCTTCATTATGCCTGTCCGTCCTCGACTTACCTTTCAAACATTTACTGCTAAAAATATGAAAGTTTGCATAGACATGTATTTTCTTATCACGACGACGAATGCTAAAATAAAATCATGAAAAACATTATTATTTGGGGTAAATCCACGTGTCATTATTACGCAACCTCATTTTAGCGTGGCCTGACACGCACTTGGTCAAATTTTATAATATAATACATGTTGAAAGGAATGGCACTTTCGAATTAAGCCTGTTAAACCTCCTGTAGATGTAATGTAACTTCAATCAATAAATTAAATTAAACGGTTTAGATATTTCAGTTTCATTATTCAATAAATAATTATGAAATCTATGAGTCCGATACAGCGCTTTGTAACTAGAAACCGAATTTCATCCACAATATTTAGACAAGCAGTCAGCTTGACAGTTCTTGATGTTAGAATCAACATTGAATATTAAATATTTTTAAAGCTAACGGATGCCAAAATGCTTTCCGGTGGTCTGTGAGCTTGATTGCCATTTTAGTACTATGACAAGACACAGTTGCTGCACTGGTAGTAGCGTAAAAAGTATTAGTCTAATGCCATTTATAAATGGCCAAATGACGTGAAGAAAACGTGCCACCCTGCCTTGACTGCCTTGCTGGTCTAGTGGTTAGTGTATGCGGCTGCTGATCAAGAGATCTCAGGTTCTATTCCCGGGTGGGACCAAATATTTATATGATCTACAAAATATTTGTTTCGGAGTTTGTATGTATGTATTTACAAAAAAAAATACCCACAATACAAGCTCTGCTTAGTTTGGAACTAGATGGCGTTGTGTGTAAGATGTCCGCATTATTATTTATTTATACCCTGCACGACATTGAAAATTTCACCTGTGAATTTATAATTTTTATATTCTTGCCTCTTTGGTTTAGCGTATAGCTATATAGATGAAGAGTTGGTTCCTTGGTCGATCGGAAAGTGTTACAATTCGGAGTATAGAAGTTTGTCAGTGTTTCACGTCGGAGACAACGTAAAGCCGTCTGTATGGTTTTTGTTGTGATGAAGATCTATGGCAATCGTTGGAAAGTCAGTACCCTCAAATATATTGCCAACTAGAAGTCAATGGTACTTCTAATAGCTGATAATTGCGTCATATTTATATTATTTAAAAAAGTAAATAACAAATACATAGTGTCAAATTCAAGAGTACGAAACGTCACAATTCTAATAACGATTGGTCGGAATTGAAATAAAGAGTAAGGCAGATATCCCCCAAAACCAACAATAAACATGTCTTATGTCATCTTGTAAGTCACGTCGGCGATATGTCCAGATTACTTTTAACGCTAAATTTTATTACGTAATTGGAATTGGTTTTAATTTCTCTCCAGCAATAAAATTATCGTTAATATTTTTCATAAACTGTAATAAAAGTCGTCGGTTCGACTTACATATAGACTAGGAAGTCATTCCTATTTAATTTAAAGCTAATAAAATTGTTTTTACTACTTGTGTAATGGTTTTAGATGCAATTTTAATGTTTTTATTTAATTTTAACATGAAGTTTATCATTTTTTTAATTTGTATTAGCCAAATTTAAAAAACTTTACAACTTTGTGTTAAGTGTCAATTAAGTTTTAATTGCATATATCCGTCAAGCAAATTATATTATTGGTAGTTATTTTTCATAATCAGCTATTATTTTTTTACTTAATATTCAATTTACCAATAGTATAATGTCTGTTTCTAAGGCATATGACCAGCAGTAAACTATTAAGGGGTATTGATAAATAATAATAATAAATATTTCAGACATCTTACACACAACGCCATCTAGTCCAAAACTAAGCAGAGCTTGTATTATAGGTACTAGACAACTGAATAAATACATAAACATACTTTTTTTTTTTGTAAATACATACATATTATATGTAGAAAACACCCAAACTCAAAAACAAATATTTGTATATCACACAAACATTTGGTCCGACCCGGTAATCGAACCGTAGACCTCATGTTCAGCAGTCGCATACGCTCCCACTGCGCCACCGAGGCTGTTATAGTGATGATTGGTTGAAATTAACTACGTTTTGTAAGGTACCTTATCTTTGATGGTTGGTATCTCTCTTATAGTCTACTATTGCGATTTACTAATCTCCCTAGTAGAGAGAAGTAACTGCGATCTGTTGCAGTAGAGATTTTATTTTACCATTAGTCGACACACGCAGCCCCTATCTTCTGTTGCCCATAGGGCCCATGATATTATACTGCGGCAACATTTTTTTCATTAATTATATTCACGAATTTTTAACCATTTACTTTTTTTATCAATACTCTGCTCCTATTGGTCGTCGCGTGTTGATAAATAGCCCATAGCCATTCCCGATAAATGAATCATCTACTTAACAGTGAAAGAATTTTGCAAATTGGACCAGTAGTTCTTGAGATTGGATTTGGATAATATTAGTATTGATTTGGTAGGTTTTAATTTGAGCAGTAACGTTATGTCACCCATCATCGTCAATTTCATTATACAAATGAATATTCTTCGTCTTTCGTCGAAAATCTTTCGTCATACAAATTTGCATGCATACAGGTTACAACTGATTTGCTAGAACCTTACAGTTCATACAACAGATTAGAATGTAAAGTAACAACTTAAGTGGGTTAGGTTATCATTACTATACTCAGATTAGTTGTCATTATTTCTGAGTTCTCTATCGTAATTAATGATATAAATAGAATTTTTTTATCAATCAAATCTATCAAACCATGAAGACGAAACTGAAATTGTACTATTATTTGTTAAATAATTTATCGGAAATTTGATCTTGTCTTCTAGTTGCCCGAATGACAGTTTGCTCACAAAAGAAAGTGCGGTCATAAATACGATGACATAAGTATCCATTATCTACGGTAATGCTTTTAACCGAAATAATGTATAAACGTTATTACCAAAAAATAATTCAAATTCAAGAAAGTAATAACAAATTGAGTCAGATTACAGAATATTACACTTTATAGTCGGTGCAGAGTAATTCTTAGTTGCTTTTCAACGAGTGTGAAGTTTTTCCCTGCATCTAACCCCTTACTCGCGCACTCGACACTTGGTGGCATGGGCAGTCATAGTCACTTTTCGTCTGCCCGTTTGCCCACTCGTTTACCTCCTATAATGTAAAAAAAAATCTCTCTGTATTCCGTCATATAATCTGTAATACCGTCAGTCTCCGCTATTACACACGTTTTAAGACGTCAGTCTGTATTAGGCTCATATTCAGTTTTTATTAATAAACTTCCGTGTGTCTGTTTCCGAAATTATGTAGGCTATTCTCTGTTTATATAAATTCACTAATAGAAAATAGAATTTAGTCCAAATATTACTATTAACTTGTATTTTAAAACGAATCTTGCGCCCAATTGTATGTAAAATATAAAACTGGTAATTACGACTATACGACTAGACGATAATATCGTGTCACAGTTACAGACAGAGCTAGTTTAGATACATAATGATAAAAGCTATCCGTTTGTAGACCACCGACGTTGAAGATTAAAAGATAAAGAAACAAGATAAATAGTAATTAAATAATCAAAACAAAGAACTACACAGAAATTTAGATACTCGTTTCTAGATAACTACTAAGTGTATTTTAGTATCTGATAGAACAACATTGAGTTCTCATTTCTATTAACAGAAAACAATTTCTAAATGCGACAGAAACGTTAAAAGTAATTGTAATACTCGATTAGCAATCATATTTTGTTATAAAAACACAATAGTTCAGTTATTGCACTTTTGTTACTGAATTATTGTTGCAGCAGATAGTAAAAATATCTAAGTACTTTTGTCACGCAACGTAATTTTTTAACATGTCCTTGAACGTGTCATAGTCAGTAGCAAGCGCTACTGACTTTGTACTAGTAAAATATGTATTATAAAAATATCCCTATTTATATGTAGACGGCCGTGTGTGCGGTTGTTACTGTGACACTATTTATTTGACCCGTTTTTGAAAAAAGCAGAGAGCAGTTGACCGTAAGTTTTAGTAAGAAGATACATGGCTAGAAAGAGAACTAAGTTGGCAGGCCTGAATTACCTATAAGTTAGTGCTATGTAATAAGTCACACCCTGAAAATTACTAATAAAAGTTGTCTACATTTTATTTACCCCCGAAATAGAAAATAAGAAATAGCAATAGAGAGAATAGAGTAGGAAACAGGAATCCCACCTGGAAAGTTTGAATGACCGAATGAAAGAAAGAACTAGTATGCGGCATGAAAGTGCGAGAAGCATTAAAGCGAGAACTGGTATGAAAGGAAACAGTAGGAAATAGGCTCCAAAGAACATTGGAGGTGCTAGTATTAATAAAAAAAAAAAAAAAAGTCACACCCTGTGTGTGAGTGTGTGTCCCGTAAACCTCATTAAGTCTATACAGATAGTATAGTTTGTACCTATTGTGAATAAAATCAAATCTATTCCTTTAGAATTGACAATATTCTGTCCAAAAAAAACTTTACGTTATGTTTACATTTTTTCTCGTTTCATAAAATTAAGTAAACTAAATACCTGTAGTTACTAAAGTGTGCCTACCTATTCAGTACTAAGAGTACGCAATTTTAAAGTTGGTAAACCCAAATGTCATCCTACATTACATCATTTCGGAGGTACCTACGAGTGTTCATGAATCATAAAACTGTTACGACCGAATACGTATATTTCGATTAACAACGGCAGTTCCTATAAAACTATTGCTAAATATTGCCTTTTTTCAAAAAATGAAATTAGCAATTTAACGGTGAAATTTATATAGTACATCTGCATTCCCAAATCCAATTTTCATACTTTCAAGTGAGTACTGGATTTGTTAGTAGTTTTAAAGATCACGCGATAATGAGATTTCATCAATAATACATTAAATTTCGAATATTTTCACTGATAATTAGGTATAAATTTGATACTTTTTGTAAATTACTTTCCGCCCCAAAACATGTAAATAGTATTAGATCACTTCAGTATTTGACGGATAAACCACGTTAAAAGTAGAGCAATATCCTAATAGAAATTGATCTCATTTTTGCAAGTCTAAAAAAGAAAATTGTCTAACAAACATACGTACTAAATTGTACAGTGGTAAAAATTGTTAGTAGACACCGTTGTCTAATCTTATTGACGCTAAATGACTAACCAACATAATTGGCAATTGTGGAAGTTGAATTATTTAACACCTTAGGTCTGTTACTAAATCAATATTGTCCCTATTGTTACTAAATCAATATTGTTCAACCTCTGTATATCAAAACGAACATTTTGGAAGGTTAAACAACTTTGTAAGTACATTTATGATACATGAAGATACACGATAACACGTATAGAACACAATCCTTGAAGTTAACGAACTGCCTTCTTTTACTTGTCAGTTTGTGAGTCTCATAGAACTTGCAATTGAAAAGTCTTCTTGCAACACTATTACCAAGTTAGATGGGAAAGTTCCACAGAATACAATTCTGTAATACCGATAATAACGATGAATATCGTATGCGTTCCATTGTTCTCCACTGTCAGAGGCAGTGAACACTTCGCAATCTTTACTTTTCTTTCGTGATGTGTAATTTGAAACGAATTTGAATTCATGATAAAAAAATATACCATAACGTTGCACTGATCGAATGATTGTTCGATAACAGTTTCCTTATTGAATATATAGACAAGATATCATCTGTAAATATCTACCTGTTATAAATTGTAAGGTATAATGGATAGTAATTGTAATTTAATGTGAATCTAATATTAATAGTATTGGTATCGCTTACTCCATTTATATGGACATTGCGCGCCGAAGCCTATCCTATTCTACGATTGTTACATTTAAAAAAATAATATTTTTTTATAGATAGTTCAAAAAAATTGTATCTACCTACTAATGATCTAAAGTTTATGGAAAAAACATTAGGAAACCAAAAAGTATTTATTCTGAAATATATAAACTGCGTCGATATTTAGTTTTTCTTTCAATATTTTTATTCGACAAATAAATTGACAAACTTAGTGTCTGACTGGCAAGACCTGGATTCAAGAAGACCAAATTCGATCAGAGTGGTGTGCAATGGGAGAGGCCTATGTCTAGCAGTGGATTGCGATAAGCTAATGTTGATGATGATGATAAATAAATTAATATTTGCACGTTTGACACACAACATTATCTAGTCCCAAACTAAGCATAAATTGTACTATGGATTACTAGACAACTGATAAATACATATTATTATATACTTTTTTTGTAAATACATATATACATATTTTACACAGAAAATATCCAAACTCCGAAACAAATATTTGCATATCATACAACCATTTAGATCGATCCGAGAACCAAATCCAAGACCTCTTGATCAGCAGCTTCATACGCCAACCACTAGACTAACAAGGCAGTCATAATGAAGAAAATTGACCACAATAGATTAAAAGTTATAATAGATACGTATTTAATTTTGATAAAGCTACAACTTTTATTTCTCTTATTTCTTTGGATGACGAAAGAAATTATTGTTGTGTATGTGAATAAATAGAAATATAACGTAGGTAAGTGCATTGGAAAATAAAAAGTAAGTGATTGTGTGCAGTGCCGATATGTGTGAATCAGATTCCGCCAAACACATTAGTAATGCGACAGTATTCACTTCGGTTCCTTTGCTCACTTCCTGCATAATTTATATTCAGAAACATTATAGAAAACGTCATTCGCCTTAGTGAATCAACTAACCATTTTCTGTTGAACTGTCGTTAAAACATCCGCTTTTTGAAAATTAAATACTTATTTAGCATCTTTTTTTACAAATTTGTGTAATAATGTGTGAGTTCTAAACTAAAGAGAGAGTTCGTGATTCGTCCCTTATATGTATTCGTAAATGTTCATCTTCTCTCCATCACTACCAAGCCCAACGGGGTTAGTAACGCACTGTTAAACTGAATATGCAACGCAGTATTGTTTTTTCTTACTTCTTTTGCTTACATATATAAACCATTTCTAGGAAAGCTTTATAATTGAGGTATTAACAGTTTTTATTAATCAGGATTAAATTTTAACTAATTTATTTTTGACTTTTTGTGCTGCCAAAATTTGCATTCCGATAGAACAAGTGTAAAATCGGCCAAGTGCGTTTCAGGCCACGCATAGAATAGTTCCGTAGTTACCCATAAAGGCTTTCGTCGTGTCCAATAGATAATTGTTATGTTTACTTATACCCCACACGATGGGATAGACGCGAGAAAAATAATTACCCCCACTTTACGTGTAGGAGAGGTACACCAAATACAAATATTTTCTTGATTTTATTGTAGCACTTTGTCGACGTGGTAGAAACAATACATTCATGCAAAGTTTCATCTTTCTAGCACTAACCGTTTGGACGGTAAGTCTAGGACGGACGGACGGACATGACGAATCTATAAGGGTTTCGAGTCATGAGCTACGGAATTCTAAAAATGTCAAAAAGAAATAGTAATTGCAATCGTAACATATTATATTAGTAAAAAAGAAAAGATTAAAATATTAATAGCGAACTGAAATAGGAAAGTTCCTAATAAGTATATGTAACCAGAACTTTAAAGATTTTGTTTGGAAGTTATTTACAAATTACTCAAACTATAACTTCATTTAATTGCCACGGGAATGGACCTTCAATTTAATTATTTATTACCCATTTAAATTATTTATCTCGTAACGCTTGAACTAGAAGGTTATCTCCTAAGGTCGTGCTACTTTTCACCAATTATAAATAAACTTTGTCACTGATAAAACGTCAATCAGTAGAGCTAATTACTGTTTCAATTATACTAATTGACAAGCCTGTTTATTAATACCTTCTTAACTTACCTTTCAAGTCTTTCCAAGAATCAATTGGTGCAAAAATCGATTAGTTACACAACACTGGTAATACTGTCGCTATAACTAGCAAGGTTACTTGTTACGTGATTATTCTAATCGAGTTTAGTTTCGATTATTACGATACGATGTTGATAGATGGTTGGATGTCTTTTTGTAACGAATCAATAACAATGTTATGACGGTCGACGAATCTGTTCAATAATGCAATGACCTGTGATCATGTTAGATGATAAAAATGGAAGTAGTTTGTTACGTAGATTTAAGAAGAGAATGTATGAAATTGATTCTAGTATTGATTCTAGTATAGAACTTCTAGTATACTGTGAGAGTGAATATCACATTGAGAATCGATAATTCTTAACGAGTGAAAGAGCCAGTAAGAGAACGTGAAAGAAAATGATTTTTTTGCTGATATAGGTCTTGTAAGCCATAGTAGCATTTTAAATTACTAATATTATATTTCTGTATATTAAATTGACATATAGGAAAAAAGTACCGATAGGGAGAAAAGTAAACCGATCAACATCAAATTAGGTTGTTAATAATTTGCGTCGAACAAGCTATTTTACAACACTTTTTATAGATGTAGCATCTACCTACTTGTAGCAGTAGTAGCATTAACATAACAACGACTTTTGAATATCAAAGTATAAAAATGTTCAGTTTGCTATTAATTTACAGAATAGTCTGAGTTGTCACTTGTAAGAACTCTTTTAGTAAATAAATAAGCACTTATTATAATGTCAATTCCAAGTGAATTAAATGTGATCAAATTCTTAGTATATTTGCGAGAAATTTATTTGCCGAAGTGATCCTTTGACTGCTCGCCGACAGATTCCATCCATCACACAAAATAATCACGCACATCACAATTCTTTTACACAACATTACTGTAATCAATGTTCGAAAACACTCTTTGTTTGCGTCCTTAGCCGTACAATGCAAAAATGCGTCATTGTTTACTTTAAAAGTAAACCATTTTTCTCCTTTTTTCAAGTGGTACATAATAACCCTACAAATTAAATTTAGTGCAGTAATTCTACATTTTTAGGTTCTCGGCCATTTAAAAAACTTGCTATTTCTGCATAAAGTTAATCTGTTGTTTAATTAAATTATTGCATAGTAGTGACCCGTGTAAATAACTTATTTGGATGTTGATCTACAGTTTTGTTTCACAAGCTACCTACTTAAGTACATTCAACAAATAATTGATATTCAATTTTTTTGTTCTTGCGCAAGTTGCTACCTGAGGTCCATGTAGAAATATGTTGGTATGTGCAAATAGTATCGCAAAAGGAGACGGACAAGTTAAGAAACCTGTCGGGACTTAATGACTGTGAGTGTTCAATGGTTGAAGTACATTATAGTTATCTGCTTATGTCGACATCATTTTGGTATTAAACAACTGGCATATGATATTTTTGATACTGTAGAGATACTAAGAAACTTGAGGGTTAAAAGTGTTTGTACATAAAATATAAAACAGCAAACCGCTTTTCTCTAAAGCAACCACTTGACAGCATGGCATTAAAGGTTTAAGCATGTCTCGCTATAATGTTTCCCGCTGGCTTTTCTACAAAGTACCTACTCTTAAATTCCTTCTAGGCAATAAATTTATCAAGATATCGAAGACATTTTATACTTTTAGATTCTTTCACGTTATAGGATGGCTGTGTTTTCTGATGCATGCTGCTAAATTAGGTTAGAGTACTCTATTTTTTCAATGAACAAGGGCGGTTTCTTCCGGGTAGTTTGATAATTGCCTGTAATGCAATAATATTGTGGAAAGAACATACTAAATTACAGCGTAAATTATCGCTATCGTCATATAAGTATCGTCGCTGGTACAGGGTTACAAATGTTACAATATTTTACGACTTACGTTTATGTTCGTTGTTGCAGTGGCACTAAAAATGAAGTAACCAGTGAGAAAGAATGCGGTGGTTCAAGAAAGGTGAGCCGCCGCGGCTGCTTGCTGTCACACCTGACGCTGAACCACGGTCCGCCAGAAGATCCAGGATAGGCAAGTTCATATTTATAATTAGCTTTGTACTGATAGCGCTAAAATGGAGTTCTGTCATTCTTCAAGAATCACAGTATCTCCATGTCAAGTTTAAGTATTATCGGTGCAGAGATTTAGATATGAATAGCGTAACAAACATGATAACTTTTGAATTTATAATTTAAGTATAGAGTTTTAGTTATCACTAGAAACTCTTTGCAGTGTCGGTCCCTATCGCAGCGTAATATTTAAAGAAATCTGTAATTTCATTCAACAATTGATAGCACCATAAAGTGCTTTGTACGCAAACTAAGCTTACAAAACAATGCATTAGTCAGTCCAATTTATATAGCCATTTTGATACTTGTTTTTCTCTTTACAATACATTAATTATAATCAGTCTGGTTTTTTGTTTCTATAATAATTATTATTGAGTGTATTTGATATATAACTTATGATTGTTTATTTTAATACATTTCCAGTTTTCACTGTATTACACAATAGTTGGCTGGTAGAAAATACCCTAGTCTTTGTGTGTGTGACTTAAAAGACAGGTGCACACAGAACCTTAGGCACGTGACGTATTAAATAAATAAATAAAATAAAATGTAACGAGAGATATGACCAATACTAAAAAACTGATAAAGAATTATTATTTCCAGTTTCCAAAAATCTAGGGACAGTTACTGTCTCGTTTAGTTTCGTTAAAGGTACACTTGCTGGACAAAGACTTTCTATTTAAACAATTATTGTATTTGCTTAACCCCTATATTATATTAAATACATATCTTCCACCAAGTATTTATCTTAACAAACATAGATATTATGAATGGGTATTAACTGTTTTAATCTCGTGTCTAAACAAACTGGACTTCAAACAGGAAGGGGTAAACATTAATTTTATTAATTCATAATTATGAGTATTAAATACATTAAGATTATACTCGCTGACAAAATTGAGATTTTATACGAAGGTTGCTGATCATAAAACACAAAATATTTCTTGTATAAAGGACCTTGCCTTGCCATAAATACTGTAAGATTAATTTTATTTATAGATGTTAAAGATGTTAAAATCTCAACCTAAAAGTATACTTCTAAAGTAGTAGAGCCACGCTGATTTCAGCACACATGGGTCGTCTCGATTGGGCCTGTACTACCCTCGATTTGGTGACCGACTTAAAATGACAGAATTCGTGCTGTTGTCTTTCATTGGTAAGTGATAGGCAGGCTCATTTAAAAAAAACTCATTTTAACGGTAACAAGGTTTTTCTTTCTTACTTTAATCAATTTTTGTCACATTCGTACCTATTTTATATTCTAACGTTATAGAAGGATACAAGATCCAGTAGCTATATGGGGCCTGATTATTATTTGAGATTCAACTGGAAACTTTGTAAAGATTGCCTGTTGGAAATACAAATGACGTAAAGTCGTAATAACCTACATTCAGCAAATCAATATCTATCGAGATGTTATGCTCTATTAGATATCCAAGTCGTAAACTATAAGATTGCAGAACTGTTTACACTCGTTAAAAAGGGTTACTGACCCAGACTCCCTATTAATTGTAATCATTGTTATAATTAATATTAAATCACTCTGCTGTTGGAACATTTTATAATATATCGTCTGATTCTAGTGTTTGCTATACATAGTTATTTTAATAAGGTAAGAAACACATTTTTATAGACACCCATTCTTAGCCCGGTATTAATCATAATGTGTTAAGACACGACAAAATGTAGCTTCTTTTTCTACGCATATAGCGTAGAAAAAGAAGCTACATTTTATCGTGCCAGAATGTACCTACATACTACTCTTTTAGGTGTCTATTTCTTTTGATCTTATAATAGTACTGTAAAGGCTTTTCAGCATTATTACTTAGGCAGATAGGATTAAATACAATCCAGGGTAGGTAAAACTGACAGGGCTTGCTTTAATTTTAATATACCTTTCTCTACTTGCACTAGCCGCCCGTCCCGGCACCGCACGAAGAATTATAGGTATTTAGCAAAAACATTGAAATCTATAAATTAGAACACACTCTTGCAGACTATCCATGAACATGCTTAGAACAGTCGATTACGTCTGTTTTTGTTCAAAACAGCAATTTGGGAGTTATGACAGATGTATGTATACAAATATGTACATCACTTATGACTTATAACAACCCCCACAATTTGTGTTGAGGCTTAATAAAAACGGTATATTACTATAATAATACCTTTGATATCATAACACATACATACAGGAACCATTGGCAAATTGTATGTTTATGGTATCTACCTATCTGTCGTAGATAAAACCGTTAGAGCGCGAGCGTTATTTCTTAAATTTAATTTTGAAAAATATAAAACTCATGATAAATTTATATATGTCCGATTTGAATAGTTCAAAAAGTAATTTACAGGTAATGATATGGACTTGAATATAAAGTGAATTATTTGGATAAGAAATAATACCAAGGTGTTAATATTTATCCTTAGTTGTTTGGACGTATTGACCTGAATCTGCCCTGGCGGTTGAGAGTATGTCATGCTCACTCAAATGTCACGCTGATGGTGGCGCGTGTGTCTGATCATTTGATTCCCTTCAAAATGGTTGAGTTGAATGGTGCGGATCCATGCGTCATGTTCGTGAACGGGCGCTGTCAGTTGTGACTGGTCATCTCTTAGTTGCCACGGCTTATTTGAATTAATTATTTTATTTTTCAATTGTATTTTTGTTGTACTATGGATACTTTTAACGTGCACGTCTTGCTACATCGTTCTCACATAATGTACCATCTCAACATGAATGATGTAACCATGATTTTGTAAAAACATTTTGATTTAAAAGAGTGTCCATGGAGTTTCTTGCCCGTTCTTCTCCATAGAGATCTACGCTAGGGAATGGGCAACTACAGTACTTTCACAGTTTTTGTGTCTTGTGACTGGGACTGTAGCTACATTTTTGTTTCGACAATTCAAAAGTGCCTGTAACTGGCCTACTTGAAATAAATGCTTTGATTTTGATGATTTTGATTTTGTATGTTGAATATTTTACCATGAAAAAGTAGTTATTGTGACAAAACTTTTTCTAGATATTCATGTTCCCTATACAAATGTAGTACATCACTTTGCTCTATTGTCAATAGTTTTTGAAACTATTGTATAGTATATGTTCGTCAGGGATAATGTACGGTTCTAATAGTGAAAGAATTTTTCAAATCGGTCCAGTAGTTTCGGAGCCTATTCCTTTCAAACAAACAAAAAAAAACAAACAATCAATCAAATCTTTTCTTTTTATAATATTAGTATAGATTAGTAGTCATGTACCTTTAAATTACAATTTTTTGGTAACTATTAATAACAGTAAGTACAGAAAAAAAATAAAGCTTTAATAGAATACTAGCTTTCACCCCCGGGCTCCGCCCGCGTGTATGCCATTTGTCGCGGTGAAAAGAATCCTATGACCTTTCTTAGGCACTAGACTATCTGTGTACTAAATTTCAGTTAAATCGGAGCAGACACACAGAGTTACCTTCGCAATAATAATATTAGAAAGGAATAAGGATTTCTAGAATCTCGGTAAATTTTACGTGCTCTTTAATAATTCAAATCATAATCATTGTCTAGTACTATTCTTAGCTATAAATGACATTTATTCAAGTTTATTGCAGAAGCAAGTTATACTGGATTTTAGCAAAAATCTAAAATTAGGGTAAAATCAAACAGTAATTAAATATTTAGTTGGTTGCATCCGTTGTACTGACAACTTGATTTAAACATATTGAGAACAAAAGCATTCTTTACATTTTATTATAATAGACTATCTGTGTACCAAATTTCATTTCAATAGTTTTAGTGTGAAAGCTCGACAAACAGACAGACAAACAGAGTTACTTTCGAATTTATAGTACATATTAGTAAGGATAGTAAGTAAGTAAGGACTAGAAAGGATACATACATAGTTCGGATAAGGAAGAAAGGATTAATGTAAATTACTGCTTCAATTGTGATCCAAATGTGAATAGACATAAATTTACTAAACATATTTCAAAATGTCGTACAGCTTATAATATTAAAATCCATTATTGCGGTATTGATGAGTATACATTGTAATGGCACTATAGCTTAGATCTCGAAGGCATAAAGGGTTTTGCAGATAATCGTATTCAATCGCATTCTAAAAATAGACAGCTGAGATCATGCCGTGTTAAGTCCATAATACTTTCTTACAAGGATTTTCCTGTTTAAATAATCTTCTAATACGAGTTTTGCGATGTTTATAACTCATAATTTTAAGCTTTTAAGGCTTTTGCAAATTGATAATGCTAATTTAATTATAATATTTATATTTATTTAACGTTAAGTTGATTTGATATAATTTGCACATTATGAGAAGGAAACCTTTAGGAGTAGAACTGTTTACTAGATGAGCTACCGAGATGCCTTTATTAAGTATGTAGTTACAATGATCATCACGATATGCCATGGTATAGATTCCTGAATACCGGTACTTTTATCATTTGTCCGAATAACACAATCCAATCCATATAGTCAGGTTCACTGTAGGACTTATGCCTGGCCTGATATTTATTTGTCTCCATGGTTACTGTACCTCTAATAAATTTCATTAGTTTCATTTAGTTGGATATTATAAATAATATTTAAGTAATATATTTAGTTAGTTTGAAAGGTTTTTTAAAGTGGTAGAGCCAAGCTACACCAACACCAGTAGCTCAAAAGGGCCAGGCTCGAACCGGGAATTACCACGCTCTCACAGAATACCGTCGTGAAATAGCAGCATATTAGTGTTGCTGTGTTTCGTCAGGTGAGTGAGAGTTCCGGAAGCCCATAAGGGGTGATTGGTCTGGGTGTTTGTGCTGTATCGGGCGGCCGTTTGGGCTCGCAAGTTATTGATGCATTGGGTCACTTGTCCTGGAGGTCAGCGGGATCCGAAGAAACGGTGCTCCGCTAGCCGCCCGTGGTTTGTAGGGGGCCCAACTAGCGTGCTAGCCCCACGTGAAAGGCTGCCCCGCCGGCCACGCATAATCCCGGAGTTGCTCCATCGTGCCGGTTGGCGACCGGATGGAGAGGACCCGATGGCGACTCCCGGGGGGGTTCGGGCGTCCCCGCGCTCTCCATACAAGTTCCCCATCGATGTATTGTTCCTTGCGGGCTGCTTGGCTCCTGGTGTGGTACTTTGTCCCAACTTCTTTCCCCTTCCCCTATTCACTCTAACTATGAAAAGATCCAAAAAGAAAAGTAAGTTTAACCAGCGGTTGCACTTCCTCTCCCTTAAAGTGCATTTCTCTAATATCCGAGGATTGCACTCAAATCTCAATGATGTCCATCACCACCTCGAGACCGAAAAACCGCACTTACTCTTTCTAACGGAGACGCAGATCTGTAACCCGTCCGATCCAACATACCTGCACTATCCTGGGTACATCCTGGAGACCCAATTCCGTGCCCACGCAGGCGTGTGCGTATACATCAGGGACGAGATCTGCTGTCAGCGTCTTCGTAACTTGGAGGTTCCTGACCTTTCTGTTTTATGGGTTCTTGTGAACACTGGCCTTGATCAAATAGTTTACGCCAGTGTTTACCGTTCGCATAGTGGAGACCAGGAGACGACAAGGCTATTGAACCATCTAAGTGAAGCTGCAGATTCGGTCCATCGACGCTTTCCATCTGCGCAGTTGGTGTTTCTCGGGGACTTTAATGCACACCATGAAGAGTGGCTGTACCCGTATAGCGACACTGACCACGCTGGAAGAGAGGTCTACAAATTTGCAATATCTTGTGGCCTCTCTCAGCTCGTCCACGAATCCACTCGTATTCCTGACATCGTGGGCCACACTGCGTATTGCCTGGACCTTCTGCTGACAACCGATCCCGACAGATATTCGGTTTCCGTATCACCACCACTCGGGACATCGGATCATTGTGTCGTGAAATCTGTGTCGCACTACTCGCCTCCTGACACCAGCCCTAAAGGCACTAGACGAGTGTGGCGATACAAGTCAGCGGATTGGGATGAGATGCGTCACTTTTACGCCTCTTATCCTTGGAGGCAGGTCTGTTTTTCTTCTTTAGATCCAACGTGCTGCGCAGATGCTGTCTCGAGTGTGATTTATCAAGCTATGGAGTACTTTATTCCTTTCGCTGAACTATCCCTTGAGACCAAAGCTCGCCCGTGGTTTAATGCTGAATGCCTCTTAGCTGAAAAGCGTAAGCGTGAAGCCTATTTGTCATGGGTTGAAGCTCGTAAAAGCAAAGCCTTGGATCTCCAGTCTAAGAAGAAAGCATACAACGCAGCTGCTAAATCCTGCAAAAAAGCGATAAGAAAAGCTCGATTTGACCACATTGGCCGTATAGGTGAAAAGTTAGCTTCTTTTCCCTCAGGGAGTAAAGCTTTCTGGAGCCTCGCCAAGTCGGTCGAGAAAAACTTCTGTCGCTCTTCGCTGCCTCCTCTGCGCAAACCTGACGGATCCCTGGTCCATAGTGCTGGGGAGAAGGCAAATTTATTTGCCAATCTCTTCGCTGAGTGTTCTCGTCTGGATAGCAACGGCAGATGTCCACCCCAGTTACCTCCGTTTGGCCCTAAAATGAGTGCTGTTAAAATCCACCAAAAAGAGGTACTTAAATGTTTGCTGGACCTGGACATTAATAAGGCCAGTGGTCCTGACGGCATTCCAGCAGTGGTACTGAAGTGTTGTGCACCCGAGTTGTCCCCTGTTCTGACTCGTCTATACCAACTCTCTCTAGAAACTGGCAAAGTTCCGAGATCCTGGAAGCTTGCTAATGTTCAGCCTATACCCAAGAAAGGAAGCCGTGCAGACCCAGCCAATTACAGACCGGTCGCGATCACCTCTATAATCTGTAAGATTATGGAGCGGATCTTAAATAATCGTCTCCTGACATATCTTGAAGCAAACGAGCTGCTTAGTGATAACCAATATGGTTTTCGCAGGGGACGCTCGACGGGAGATATGCTAATATATGCCACCCACCTTTGGAGCGAGGCCTTGGAAGGTCACGGTGAAGCAATAGCTGTTTCGTTGGACATCTCAAAGGCCTTTGACCGCGTCTGGCACCAGGCATTACTTAGCAAGCTTCCAGCATACGGCATACCTACTGAACTCTGTGACTGGATTTGTGATTTCCTGAGGGAACGGTCGATTCGAGTTGTCTTGGATGGCTGCTCTTCCGATCTAATGGCAATCAATGCTGGGGTACCTCAGGGATCTGTTCTCTCTGCAACCTTGTTTCTGCTGCACATAAATGATCTTTTAACACCGGATATTATTAGCTACGCCGATGACAGCACCGTAATTGAGAGGTACACGACCAAACCGCGAGCTAGTCCAGAGGAAATACGGTCCTTGAGAGAGTCCATGATTGAACGGGTGAACGTGACATTGCAGTGGGTGTCCGATTGGGGTGACGCCAATCTTGTCCAGTTCAACCCTTCCAAAACACAGGCGTGTCTTTTCTCCGCGAAAAAGAGTAGCTTTGATTTAACACCCACTTTCCAAAGTGTATCCTTACCGATTACTAACCATCTGGGGCTTCTAGGTATTACCATCACCTCTAACCTTAGCTTTGGCAAACAAATTGAGTCTATGGTACAAACAGCGTCCAAGAAATTATCGATTCTGTCAAAGGTTCGTCGGTACTTCAGCTCTGAACAGCTGCTTAATCTTTACACTGCCCAAGTTCGATCCTGCATGGAGTACTGCAGTCACCTCTTGGACGGTGCAGCAAAATATCATCTAGAAGCTTTGGACTCGGTTGACCGAAGAGCCCGTAGGTTAATTAATAACGAAAAGCTCTCAAATAGCAGACTACACACCCTCGAGCATCGTCGTCGAGTTGCCAGCTTGTCGGTTTTTTATAGGATACACTTTGGAGAGTGCTCGAAAGCTCTTTTCGAACTGATTGAACCATCTCCATTCCTTTATCGGACTACTAGGCGCAGGCAAAAGTTTCATCCATACGTTGTTGGCATACCCAAAAGACGAACTAAACGGTTTGACAGCTCGTTTTTGGTGAGAGTCGCCAAAATTTGGAACGACCTGCCTGGGTCTATTTTTCCTGATTAGTTGAACTCTGGAGCCTTTAAGAGTAGAGTGAACAGGTTTCTTTTGGATGGGCGTGTACCATCTTCGTCTTCATCTACACTTTCCATCAGGTGAGATGGAAGACAAACGCCTATTCCATTACAACAATAAAAAAAAAAAAAAAAAAGGTACAACGATTTACAAAAAGTACTATTATTTTACAAAAGAACATTTATTTTTTGCCCAAACCAGATTGAATCATTGTCTCGGCCGAAAATATATATCAAGGACATAATTATTTTAATTAATAAAAAAAAGCATTATTAATTTTGGTTTTTTAACGTCTTTAAACTGCTCACAAGGTGCTTAAGCCCTAACACCAACCTAAATAACATGAACCAATTATGTAATTGACAAACATTTCACACACTAATGTCACCCATACCACGACTATGTGAGTTAACTATGTTGACTAAATAATTAGTGTGGTTCCTTTGTATTCAAACACACCAGCAGCATCATGAAGTATCCACTATTTACGGACGCCACGATTTGTCATTACTAATTGACAGTCAATAGCCTTTTCCTTACATAATCACGCAAACAGCCTTATGGTTATGTAAGAGATTGGAGTTAAAGAAACAGAGAAAATAGGAAGTATTTCTAGGTGACACCTGTATAGAAACTTGGAATTTACCTTAAAAGGTTTAGTTGTTTTGCTCGTTAGGGAAAATAAACATTATAATGACGTCAGTTACTACCACAAATGAATTCTACGAATTTCCCAATGACACTTTACCTACAAACAGATAAACTGAAGTTGCAACAAATCGTTTCACCTGTCGTATGATAATACAAGTTTGGTAATGGAAAGGTAATGTTGTAGCCAAGGAAAGGGAATGTAACTTTCCCTTGAGTCTCCTCAGTAACGTAAATATGTATACAAACAACTGATACTTTAGATTTAGATTCGTATGATTAGGAAACTCGAGATACAGAACAGCATATATATTATGTCACATTAAGACAGTTAATAATGAAACAAGTGATGTAAATTAATTGTTGCAGTATTTCTTTCATAGACCAAATAATTATACATTTATGAGCAAATCAACGATTAAATTATTAATTTGGATATTATATTCCTGCTAATTTTTATCGCACTATAAATTTAATACGGTTGCTAACCTGAACAGGTACTGTAACAATTTTTTTTCCTCTTTTAGTACAAAAATATAGGTATTTATCATTTTAGTTATTAAATTATTATAGATGTGTTAATCAGAAATAAGTTAATCCATAGTTAGAAATATTGAATATCAATTCCTAATTTGGACAAAATTTAGGTTCAATATCCTTACTGATTTCCCGTTTTGAAACAGTAGTTTTCTATTTAACGGCATTGGAGTGCTGTAGTTAAGTTAATCAAAGTGAAGATTATTTATTGACCGGTGACATATTGTCATATGACCAGACTATTCGTAATTACAGTTTCACTGCACATATCTACGTATCTATCTATTCATACAGTTTTCTATTTTACTTTCAATTTCTTGTACTAATAACAGTAATTTTCTTTTCGTTACAGATATATCTCCTGTGCGCTGCACGGATAGGAAAAGTAGTAGCAGCTCAGTGGAAACTAATTTTTACAATCTCAACGATCAAATAATTATTGTAGAAAAATCTCCACATCGATGTCACCGTGGAGGGGAGACTCCAGTTAGCCGCCGTGTGTCACTACAAAGTAGTTCTAACTCACCGCAGGAAAGTTATAATACGTCACGCAAAAACCGCGGAGGCTCGCTGGAGAAAGATTATATGGTTTATCGAGAAAAACGAAACCCGTTACTCGATAAAGTTAAGAATACTAAATTATCTTGTTTTAAATCTAACGGCCCACTTCGACATGGCGACGATGCAGCATCTACCTCTGGAAGTGATTGCAGTGGATTTTGCCACGTAGAAGAAGTTACTAATGGTCGTTATACGAATAATTATCCGGATACGCATATTGAATTCGAAAATCATAATCCATGGGTGAAAATGCCTAATTATGACGATGAAGTATTTTTCGCCAAAAGTATGACTAGTCCTGTAGAGTGTCACTGGCGAGAAGGTAAATCTTTTACCAACAGAGGTACTCGCTGTTACAGTTCCGGCTCCGAATGTGATAGGTACCATGCAATACCAAAAGCTGGTACAAAACTGTCTAAATCGAGTGACCAAATATTCAATGATGACTATGAAACATACGATAGTACGGCTGTTGTACTAAACCCTTCTAAAAAGACTGATAAGCTTAAGAATAAAGATGGAAAGGAATCTATTGGGCCCAGTTCCTGTTTATCAGCAAAACTGAGAGCTATGTCTGACAGATACCTCAAATCATCAACAAACAGATTTCTTTCAAAACTCTATAATAAAAATGGAGAAAATGATGAAGACTTAAATGCTAGTAATGATAACATTTTAAAGTCTACTAGCGGCGTTAAAAGTCGCAAGAAAAAAGGAGGAGTTAAAGCAAAGCTACGTAGTTTCTCGTATGGCGCCTTGCCTGGATTAGAGGAGTTTCAAAAAGGTCATTCTGTATTTCACGATGATGTTTATCAGATATCTTGTGATGATGAGAACATTTTGATACAAGATTGTGATGATACAGATTCTGGAATATTGGTTAATGAATCAGCAGCATCTTCCATTTTTGACAGTGACAGAGTTTCATCTCGGTGTGAAAGTTCTGCTTCTCAATCGAACAATATAGTTCCTTGTCACAGTAGAAGTGTGTCAGGTGACCAAAGCTATGTAAAAACTAGAGTTTCAGGGAGAATGAGTAGAGAACGAAGTTACCCTAGACCGAGACCTAGACATAACCAAAGAGCGTTGTCACTTGACCGTAAAGAGATTCTTAGGCGCATGCCAAAAAAAGAAAATGAATGCGAGGAACCTCAATACTTGCAACTAACAGAAAAGCAGAAGATGCGTCAGAGAGATGCTACTCGGGATTCTGGAATTCCTCCAATACCACCCTGTCGAAAACCACCTAAGGCTAATAAATCTGACATTACAAGTGTAGAATTTAAAGTAGTCAGGATAATGAAGAACAACCCTTCCGATGATCTCGGAATATTTATTGCTAAAACAAAGTTAACTGATGAAGGCCACATTGGGTACTTAGTTGCTCACGTGATACCTGGCGGATTAGCTGAAAAGTGAGTATATCGAATTTATTTTTTGTATTTTATACTATTTACAAAAGCTATATTTTCAAACTCACAATTATCATGAATAAATCATTGCTAAATAGAAGTAATAAATGTTCTTTATTTATGACGATATTAAATTGACACAAAGTATCGATACTACTCCGATTCTAAATTTATCTCTTGGAGTTTCATATTTATTATATATTGTATGTTTTCGTCATGTGTTTCGGTAATGCAGTGGTAGTGGTAGTGGAGTGTGAATGTTTTCTATCCACAAAATGTAGCTACTTTGTTTAAGTGTTGAGTTTGTAACTAGATGGCGTTGTGCCTGAAGTCCGAAATATTTATTAATTTAAAGTAGTTATAAATTACAACTATTTTAAGTAAATGTATGATATTTTATTTTTCAGAGAAGGCACACTTCGTATAGGAGATGAATTGCTCAACGTCAATGGTCGGCGGCTTCGTGACCTGACCATGCCTGAAGCCAAAGAAGCCCTCAAGTCGGGTTCATCAGAAATTGACATAGTTATTTGTAGACAGCGCGACAAAGCTTCAACAGACATTAGGCATAGAGAATCATCCAAAAGACGGGTAACATTAATGCGAGAAAGCTCAGTGGATTACGAGAACGCTATAATTTTAGGGAAGGAAAAACGCGCTGATAAAAGTGACGTCAGAGCAGACCGACGTCGGTCGCAGGACGAGTCCGCATGTAATCACACCGCGCTATCAGCAGCGGACGAGCCAACCGACGACAGTCCGAGCTCGCATTCACACTTCCTCAAAGGTCAGAACGCGAGTTACAGCAGTATGAATAACAAGCTGTTGCGCCGGCAGGTCGTGAGTTATGGTGGTGCTAATAAAGACGCGCTCGCTCTCAGTTGTACCAGTGATATCGTCAATGTCGATACTCCGGATGGCGTTGAAAGAACAAAGTGTAAAGATGACAGTGAAAGTGAAACCCCGCCAAATACTGCTAACTTCTGCACGTTACCTCGAAGACCAAGGGCTCCCACACACACGTATCACACGATCACCTTTGAAAAAGGACACGGAAAGAAACCTCTTGGATTCACCATAGTCGGAGGTCGCGATTCACCGAGAGGTCCACTGGGGATATTTATTAAAAGTATTCTTCCACAAGGTCAAGCAATTGATGATGGAAGACTTAAAGCAGGTAAGAAATTGTTTTGATAATATAATTTTATATGTAATTTGTTGTAAGTTATATTAAGATCGTAAAATAATTTTAAAATTCTAAATTAAAATTACAAATATTTTTCTCGGAATGACTAAAACGTTGAGTAAACTGTGAAACTGATTGCAAAGAGTAACATTTTATATAAATAGCTGGCAGTTAGCTAATAACTTATAAGAATTAATTCAACCCTTCACGATTCAATTTTGATTAACACCAACACATAACGAATATGTCTAACAATAAAATCAGACACTTTGATACAAAATTATGAAGAACTATACTTATCACAGAAGTGTCTTATCGTTTTAGGTACAGTCACTACATTATTTTATAACCATAATCAATTACATATACAAAGTACTTAAATAAAACAATAGAAAAATGTTCTTCGTGCTACTTTTAGTCATATCAGTTGACATTTAGATAGGTATTACTTTGTATGTTTGTCGTTCGAACAAGCATTGAGGAATGTAATATGATAAGGATACTAAATCACGGCCGTTCGTTGAAATAGTATAATAACAAAGCATTATATCAACAACCTGGCATATCATACATAACAGTCACATATAAAATTGTTTATGCAATATAGAAATGGTTTATTAGTATTGCCACAATTATAGATGTCAGGTCAAATGTTATTGCAAGACGGCTGCTAGTACACATACATAGCATGAACTTTAACCTCTCTTAATTAAATGCGACATAAAATATACATTTTAAACTTAATTAGCCACTAGCTAGTACAAAATGGTTTCAATGTCATATCAATTCTGTCACTAAATTGTGTCACATGCAAATACTAAATATGATATTAGATTGTGATGATTTAAAAAGGCTATCACTATCACAGGCTATTGGTTGTCTATTTAGTATGTAATTGCAGAACTCGTCGAAACGAAATGTAAACTAAATTTTATAGTTTTTTTTTCAAAACAATAATCTTATGTGTAAGCCAGCTAGAAAGGGCATAAGTATATGGTATATTATATACCTATGGCTATAACTGGCCCATATGTATGACATCAGCTTAAAGTTGCTCAGCGTGCTATGGAAAGGGCTATGCTCGTATCAGGAAAGAGGTGATCGGTCAGAGAACTAAGGTCATCGACATAGCCCACCGGATTAGCAAGCTGAAGTGTCAGTGGGCTGGCCATATTAGCCGCAAAACTGATGGCCGTTGGGGCAGAAGAGTTCTGGAGTGGAGACCGCGTCTCGGTAAACGTAGTGTAGGACGCCCACAGGCGAGGTGGAGTGACGAGCTGCGTATGATGGCTTGCAGGAGCTGGATGCGAGAAGCCCAAAATCGATCAGAGTGGTGTGCAATGGGAGAGGCCTATGTCCAGCAGTGGACTGCGATAGGCTGATGATGATGATGATGTATGTATGTAGAAACGTATATATAAATATGAACCGACCCGATACTATTGGTGCATGGCTTCATAGAACACTGTTGTTTTTCAATTATCCAAATGTTTTATTACAAAACTAAAACACTTATATTCAACGTACGCAGACACCAACACCATTAGATGACCCGTCATCCATTTAC
Organism: Phragmatobia fuliginosa; assembly: GCA_932526445.1. Lineage (NCBI taxonomy): Eukaryota > Metazoa > Arthropoda > Insecta > Lepidoptera > Erebidae > Phragmatobia > Phragmatobia fuliginosa. Next base: position 10,371,827 of record OW052060.1, on the reverse strand, counting down.
TTAACCTACCATAAACAGATGTTTGAAACATAGGTCTCTCAAACTGCAAGCCTCTGATCGATTTTTAACTTCTTGCATCCAGATACTGTCAGTCATCAGGAGCAAGTCGTCACTCTATGTGTGATACTACACAATTCTTAGGAATCGCTAGGCTTAGATATTTATTTCTCCTCCTTGTTATCGTTGTTCTCAATTTTGAGGGTTGGTGGCATTTTGCCAGTTAGAGCTTGCCATCTGTTCCAATCTTGAGCAGTGACTAGGTCAACATGGATCGTAGTGCCGAGAGTAGAGCAAACTTTGTCTGTCCCGCGCAACGAGCTAAGGCCTCTTATCGCTTTTTCGATGCTTTTTCGCTGCTTTTTCTTCGCTTCTTCGCTGGCCGAAGTATTTAAGGATTCTTCGGAGGCATAAGGGCGATATTTAAGATCAGAGTCACTTAATTAAATACTTCTTTAATCTGAACCAAGTCAATAGCGGTATGATAATATTCAGATATCCTCAAATAGATTCATTAATATCAAGGCAAACACAGTTTTAAGATTATAAATGCTAGAAAAAGACGACACGTAACTTATTTTTCTTCGTTTCGTTTCGGAGATTTTGATACAAAAATATGGTTTTGTTGACTTGAGTTAATCACTTTTTCAGGTGACGAGGTGTTGGCGGTGAACGGCCAGGCTTGTCATGAGCTAGCCCATGTAGAAGCTCTAGCATTATTCAAATCGGTACGCAGCGGTCCCATCGAGCTCAGAGTATGCCGGAGAGTGAAAAATCCGCAGTAAGTATCTTAATTTGTTTTATTCTCTAATATAAGCAGTACAGGTAATCTTTAGTATATTTAAACAAACAGCAGTTATTCCACTTTCATTTATGCAGAAACACGGAAATGTGTGGAAAAGAATAAAGTTTTAAAATTAACTAGAATCTCTGAGATCATTTTCTTGATAGGAGGCCATTAATATTCTATTAATACTAGTAATATTATGTATTCTGTGTTAATACTACATCAATATATATTATTTAACACTGATTATTTATTACAATTTAAAAATATTGCATTACAAAGTTACGTTAGTCAAAATTCCCTAGGTATGTTTGTTTAAAAACACCTAACTAAACTACTCAATGCTTTTGGTTAAAACCATTTTAATTTCTAAATATTAGTAGGTATTATCCTTATAAAATTCCCAATAGCAGCATAATAAAGAAAATAACAACAAAAACAAAGTAGAAATATCTATTGCCGTCAATATTCACTGCATTAAAATAACATGTTTGTTGTTGCATGTTGTTTACCTCATATAATATTTTAGTCTGGTGTAATATCCTTAAACGGTTAGTATAAATTGTTATGAATGAATGATTGTGGTTAGTACCACATAACGGGGAAACCACAGAACAAATAGTATGCCAAAATCTGATTGCTGCTTGAAATCGTGTGACGTCAATTGCACACATGCAAACGCTAGTAACATTTGATATACAAATGTGATTTCTAGGCAATATGTTTTAGAAAATTTATATGTGAATCCTTAATGTCATTGTGTTTTTTAATAAAAATTAATTAAATTACACATCATTTTATATGCATATTCAAACAAACAAACGCCGGTTATTTACGTAGCGTGCGCCAAAAGCTCTCAAACGCAACAATATTTTGTTCCCGCTTTTACACAATTTTTCATTAACACTTCGCTCCTATTTGACGAAGCGTGTTGGTATACAGATTATTAACTTCACTGATAAATAGGCTTTCAAATATAAATAATTTTAAACCCAAACAAGTAGTACCTGAGATTAGTGTTTTCAACTAAACATACAAACAAATAGCTTCAGCTTTAAAATATTATTCTACAGCATAGATTATTGTAATCTAAAGTCAAATTTACACTTCGATTAGTGAGAATACAGGTGATTAACACAAGCGTTTAGTGATTAGGAATAAATACGAGGGGACCGCAGCTGATAAGTGTAAGTGATTAGTAATCAGTGAAATCGAATTGATTGAGTAGAGAAGCATGTTCTAGTTCTTTAGGAGTAATCACGTTCCATCTGTCCTTCCTTCTTCACTCTCTCTAAACACATTTAGACATGAAAATACAAATACGATACAGCTATTAAAGTTGTATTTTCAGGATATTTCCAAGCGACATTAGTAGATATTTGCTGTTTGTGCCACTACCTCCACTTACGTTATCAACTAAGTTCATCAGTTGCAATAATCACCATACATTTTATATACATAATTCTCCCAATTAATTTATTTACTGAAAATTGTTACTTACTCTCAATTTTATGAGGATACATCGAGATTAAATGAAATTAATTATTATTTAACCTTCGTATATAATTTTGTAGATTTAAAAAAATATGTTAATATAATATTAAAAAAAAACATAAGTACAGTAGTAAGTCACAAACATTTTTTTGGCAATTCAGTTCTAAGTAAAATAAAATAAATAATATCAATGTTTATATTAGTAATGTTAGTGGATAGTTATATATAGGTATATATATCTTAAAACCGGAATCATAATTAATAATTTCAACTTATTCAATCATAAATTTTGTTTCATTTCCATTTTAAACTGTCAGTGGTGCGTTACCTTATCCGATACGGTCATTTATAATTACAACTCATTTAACACTTTTATGAGGCGGTAGGTAATTGGTTTGTTTTACGAACACGGATGCCATTAATATTCATCTTGGTCAACTTGGTCACTACAATCATTAAAGGTGTGAAGTAAGTTTTTTCACAAACACACGCATGTGAACACGCATTGACTGAACTTGGCCAAAATAATAAAAACCTGTTACAAAACAAACATACATGTGAAGCTAATAAAAAAACCTGTAAAAAATATTTGACATGCTTAGCTAACAATTTGTGCTATACTAGCGGTCGCCAAGTGTTGTGGGTTCAAATCTCACATGGAACAGAGTGTGTGTGATTCACAAATGGTTGTTTTGAGTTAGAGTGTTCTTTGTGTCCGGTTTATGTATATTTGTAACGCAGAATACATTCCCAGCGCGGGAGTTGTCTAATTAATAAAGATAAAAAGTTACATAGGTGTGATAGGTTATACTCCTAGTTTAGTAAGTAAGGTGTAAAGTTTTTCTACTCATATGCTTAACAATTAAAAGAGTATTTCTTTCTCTTTCCAGATCAACCAAAGCTAAATCATGCACAGACCTTCTGAACGACGACGAGTGAAACGTCGATTGAAATCGTTAATGTATTCATACATGAGTATTCATTTCGAGTAATGTTTTAATTTTGCACGGCATACTTAACGCAAACAAGTCAAATAGATAAGCCCTGTTTGTTATTAAAAATGATCTATTTAATGTACAAATGAATGTTAATAAACGCCCCAGCAAAGTTAATACGAAACTCAGATATAAGTGTATGTACACGCTGAAATAAGCTTATACATATAAGAGATATATTAGTCACTAGAGCACACTGTTTTTCCAGACGTATTTAAGTGCGAAGAGATTGAGCACGCTATTAAATAGCTGTAATTAAATTCTATAGCTTCAATCACTTTTGAGAACTGTTATGGAAGAATATTCTAGTAGAAAACACTCGTACACTCTTTTGTAATATGTATAATGGAATTATCGTATTCTCGCAACAAAAAATAGTTGAAAATCTGTCTTTAATGTGCCATTTAAACGTAGCCTTAGCGTTTAGCGCCCTTTCCGTTGGGTTAACAAAAATTACTTGCTAGAGTTTTTGGAACGAAATCTGTAAGTACCTGAATTATTTTTCTTTACTTTTCTTCTAATTTTTTATCATTAGAATATGCCTGGACTGTAATCCAAAGATAAGAAAGTAGTATTTCTGTTTTTTGGTGAAAAGACGGTGTAAATTTTTTCTCTGTGCATAATGTATGTAATAATCAGTTCTTTTCTATTGTCTTATTATTTTATCACCTTCTGCGATTTAACTAGTAATTTTTAAAATCAAATGTTAAACCTTTGGTCGTCTGTAAAGTTTAGTATAAAATGTTAAATGTAGATGTGAATAAATTTATATATTTGTGCAATAAGATTATATGAAAAATTATAAAAGTAGAAAGTGCACTCTTCAGGCAAAGATCTGTCTACTGTGATAGTTTAATTTAATTAATATTTTCTTCATTGTTGAGGTTTTTTGGCTATATTGTGGAAGTTATTATACTGCAACGCATAGTACTATACACCTTAGTAGGTAAGAAACTGTTGTATTCCAGATGTTACAAAATTAATTAAATACACGAACGTTCTATGAGAACATTAAAATATGTTATAAAAGAAGGCATATTTCGCAATCCACAACCCAGCAACATTCCTCACAGTAGGTATCTATAGACAATTTCTTAGAATATTACTAAAGGTGGCTTAGTTTACATAAAGGACTTATCTCATATTCACGACATTTACAGAAAAGTAAAAACAGCTTAAGATTATATATAAATAGGCCACCTTTACAACAATGGTAATATTTCATAATGCATTATTCAATGAGAAATCAACATAAACTGTTAATAGATACTTATTACTATTGAGGATTTCGTAATTGCAATTGGCGTATTTTGTAGCATCTGGCCTATATTATTGAACTACTTGAAAGTTTGAATACATTTTTGACATGGTAAACAACTTCTGCATTATAGCAAAAAAATGTATTAGACTGAGCTTCAATGTGTAAATAACTGGTTTTTCGCTTTTATCCGCTATATTATTTGATATGTATCTATATAGTATTGAAAATTCTGATACTTGACATGAATAGTTAAATTAATCAATGATACTATTCCAGTGATTATTTGTACTTACAACGATCTTGTAATTTGATGTCAAAATTTATTCACTAGATAAAAGTTTCTTGTAGTGAAATGTAAATTAAAATAAGAATAGTAGTAAAAAATATAAATAACCACACTAAGTTGCTAAATAATCCCACACTGAACCCTTTAAATATATATGAACCCAATTGTAATTTAGACTCTGCACTAATAAAATCTGCGTACCACTCTCCTTAATAAAAAGGTGTTTATATGTGTAGCAACACAACAGTCATGGCAGACCAAAGTAGTCCTAGGGTGAGTTTCTTTCTTATCAAGTCGCTGTCGACACTGAGTGCGTTCGGTGCGGCGATTGGCTAAGATTTCAGTGCGGGCCAATCGCAACGCTACCACATCGTCACTGTGACGAATATGGCGATTGAGCGAACATAAATAACACTCACACTAGGACCTCGGAGTGGCGTAAAAAGAGACGCATTTACTTCAGACCTAATTAATGTCCGACTAGACGTAACTAATAAATTCCTTTTTCGGGTGAGTCATGTTTTTCATTAGTTGTTACTTGTTAAAATAAATAAAAATAATGTAAGGATAATTCTGCATGTTTAATTTTATGGTAGCATGTTCAAAGTATCGTCCCAATCAAGAGTAGATAAAACTTCGTAATGAACTGACCTTTTTGAAGTATCTATTACTTTCTCTTATGTATATTATTTATTATGTATTCTTCTATTTTGGTTATACTATATAAATTTGAATAACACTCGTGTTTTAACGAGTGAATAAACTCTTTTTTCTCGTGTTATTATTGTTATCTTATGGTTTGATTTTCTAATCCTTCAAAAAGGCTTACTATTTTGTCATAGATAGGTACATATCATCAATTTATAATTATTGTAAGTAATGAATGATTGTTTAAATAATATGATAATCATAAATATTAAAGAGTATTTTATTTCTACCTCTCCTCGACAAGAATTGTTGCATCTGCGTTGTTTTTACACAAGTTCGAAAACTATAATGAGAAGTGAGATTTCGTGTGGATTGCACAGTGAATCGTCGTAGCGTCTCTCGTATGTATAGTTAGTTTAAAAACCATGTATAATGACTTCATATTTTGAAAGATGTATTTATTAAAATCAGCTAGAGTCCTAACATATATTATTTGTCTAGGTAGCTGAAGTTTCGCCTGCAGATAAATGTTAAGACCCCGACGTAATAGTGATTTGTAAATATCGATATAATCATCAAAAATTTATTGCTTTTTAGTAATATTCTAATTCTAAGTGGCAAGAATTAAATTATGAAAAAAGACAAAACATGAAATTATATATCGATGCACTGAGCACAATACTTGACAAAACAGATTAAATAATTAAGAAAGAAACACGGTTAATAATATAATTTTTCAATTCGAATTATATTTTTTTGTAAAACAATGCCACCTAGTTTGCGCCTTCAGTTTCAGTGAAATAATTAAAGACAGCGCCCTCTAGCGAAAATCATACAAATGAGAAATAAGTAGAAACAAAACCGTTACCAATAGATGGCGTTAAGAACGGTTAAAAGAAAAATTGGCCAAGTACGTGTCAGGCCACCCACAGAATAAGGTTCCGTAGTCACCCATAGTGGCAGGTGGATTGAAAATCGTATCCAATAGATAATTTTTGTGTGCTTATTTCTTCTATATTTTGGAACGTAGTTTTTCAAGTGAGTGCATTTTACAAGTTAGGCCCCTACTCCTTAATGAAATTTATCTAAACCACTATAGTTTTCCTTGAAAGTTGAATATGTAGACTACAATAATGATTTTTTAGATTTTTAGCTTTCTAGCACAAACCGTTTAGGCGGTAGGTCGAGGGCGGACGGACGGACATGACAAATCTATAAAGGTTCCGAGTCATGAACTACGGAACCCTAAAAAAGGTATCCTGGCGTCTTTAGATATAAAATATTCTGTGATACTTCATAAATGTAAAAGATATCCTTACTATAATGCTCTAAGATTAATTTTAAATTATAAAATTATATGGACTTTGACTTGTTGAGGACACAGGAGGCTGTTTATGAGAAACACCCGACTGCTGACCGCAGGACGCCTTTTTGATTGTGTGAATCGATAAGTCAAGAATCTACGGTAAGTATCTACTCGCATAATTTGTAAGCTTTAAATGGATATAAATTACTGGACCTTTATTAAAACATTTTAAAATCTAGTAAAAATCTAGTCTTAGAAAATATAAAAGATAAACGGATTCCTGAATTTTTCAACGTAGGCAAGTCAGTGAAGAGGTATAATAGTGGTATACTATAAACTGTTATTATTCTGCGGTATTCTGTGGTCGTGTAATGCTCATAGTGCCTATACAACCTCCCATCTTAGTCAAAACAGTTGAAGGCTATAATTTTGTTCTCATCTTTACAAATGATTACGGCTGGTAATACATAAAGTCATTAAAATAAATACTTAATTTCGTTGGTTACTTGAGGATTATTAGCCAGAACTACGTTTAAACTAAGTCTCAAGTGTAAAACAGACACGTTCCTGTTTTTACTTTTGGTATCGGTAAATATTTATTTATTTATTTATTTATACATCATGCACATTGGTACATTGGCGGACTTAATGCCTAAGGCATTCTCTACCAGTCAACCATTGTATGTATGTAACCAAAATATGTATCGTACTTATATTAATCATATTGGTCACAATACCTACCTATTTGTCACCAATGATAAATCAATAAAACACTCTCTAACGAAGTCATTAAAAGCAATCCTCAGCATTTTTTTAAGATATCTATCTTAACGGCTAAAAGGGCTCTACTATACAAAAGGTGTGTACTCACTGTACAGATACAAGTCCGGCGGCTACGGCGGAGGCAGCGCGGCATGAGCGGCGAACTAGCGACGGCGTCACACCAAAACCAAGCGCACACACGGCAAGACTACAAAACAAGTCAACAAGTCCCGTTTTGCGAAAATTTAATGATTTGTTTGATAGCTATGTATAATTTTAGTTTAATTTATATTATATTTTTGTTAAGCTGCCCAGCATCTCTTCTCTGGCCCGGGAATATGTACGGTCCAATTACCGTACATGTTACCGCGTCAGCGCTTTAGTTTATTTTATACATTCATACAAATTTGTAATCACTTAGCAAGAAGTCAGACACGAAGCAAGTCATGTCACAATTAAATACATTGTTAATCATCAAGGATTTTCATTTATCAAGATTCAAACACATCAAGGTCGTCGTTCGGTAGCAACAAGGCAACCCCACGACAACTTTAATATGGTATAATTATATGTGTACTGAGCACATACTTTTTATGGGTAACCATCATTCATAAGTAGGTATGTGTTTTAAAACAACATATATAATTATTGTATATTCATACACAGTCTCTATTACAGATGACAATTTTTAGGGTTCCGAATTTTATGCCTCGGAACCCTTAAAGATTCGTCATGTCCGTCTGTCCGTCCGTCCTCGAATTAGGCAATTCTCACAGGGCCACGCGCTTACGCGCGTAGGCGCGTGGCAGCAGATCACGCGCGCGGCGACGGAGGAGCAGATCTGCCTCTTCGAGCAGATTTTACCGCGCCTCCGCGCCTGACGGCTTTGTACATGGCCCGTACCAAACTAAAGGTTACTTTCCATTTGGTCGTCGTCGTCTGTGTTCTTTGCATTTCATATCCCAAATTGCTGGGCATTATTCAATTTCGTATATAAATTTATTTACTGCTGCGGCCCGCCCCGCCTAAGCGCGCGGCGGCAGAATCTGCTAGCGACACTGCTAGTGTTGGACCTGGCGTGTTTTCTATATTAATCGATGCACTTGCATACAATATTAAAATCTGCCACTCCGTAGCGCGGTGCAGTGTGTGAATCCCCTTACCGTCAAAACGGTAAGTGCTAAAAAGATGAAACTTTGCATGAATATGTGTTGTAATTACGTCGACAAAGTGCTACAATGAAATTACGAAAAAAAAATTTGGGGTACCTCCCCTACAAGTGGGGATAATTTTTGTTTCTCGCAGGTACCCCATTGTGTGGGGTATCATTAGATAAGTCTTTTATAAACACAAAAGGGTTTTTATTTAGGTATCCTTTTGCGAAATATTCCACTTTAAAGTGCACTTTTTTGTAAAAACAGGGTGTACCCCCCCCCCTCTAAGAGCTTAACGGCTGGCTCAAAAAATCTGGAACAATTCGTGATGGCGGTCCATATAATGAATTTTGAAGAAAAATTTTAACGGTTAGTGACTTTAATGGTTCAGGAGTTATGGAGGTTTAACTTGTAAAATGCGCTCACTTGGAAAACGTCATACAAAATTAACGCATTAATACGTAAACATAACAATTATATATTGGATACGATTTTAAATCGACGCAACGTACCATTATGGGTGACTGAGGAACCCTTTCTTGTGCGTGGCCTGACACGCACTTGGCCTATTTTTAATCAATATATTCGGCGTTATTATCTGGTTTTACACTAGCAGTTAGTACCTGTGGCTAATACACATCCAATTAATTGCTCATAAACGCAAAGCAAATAAACCTTTCATGGCGAACAGCACTAAATGGTTTTTCTCGTGCGCTTCCTAGTGGTAGTTTTCTCGAACACCATCAATTTGATCTAATTGCGGTGTGAAACTTTCCCTTGGATTATTAACTAATTATAAACAATAGACTGGCGTGCATAGGATCTAAGAACTTCAATCGTTTTCATTAAAAGACGGAAGAATAGTCGCGTGACGATGTGAATAGCACTGTTTAAGAATAAATGTGACGTACATATAACATACTTCTACACTTAAAAACAAGGTATGTAGATCAAGTTTGACATAGGTTATGTCTGCACATACTTACCTAGCGTTGTAAGACTAATCAGGTTTAAACATTACGGTAGCTTACATCAGAAGTTGAACATTTCATAATATTTTGAATTGGCTATATTGTTCATCAGCAACACCTTTTCAGTTCAGTGATGGATATAGAAGTCTCCATAACATATAACAAAATAAAAATACATAAAATTGCGAACGTGTTAATTATTGAATAATATGTAGAATTAATATGCATCAAAATGATAATGTTTGTTTGCATACATCAATATGCTTGCAATACTGCCTCGTTGGTCTAGTGGTTAGCGTATGCGACTGTTAATCAAGAGGCCTCGGGTTCAAATCCCGAGTCGGGCCAAAAGTGTTGTTGGGTTTTTCTAGCAGTTAAGCTGTCGGTCCCGGTTGTCATGAACATGGCACTCGTTATTGGGAAGGCAGTGCCCTCAAAAATACTGACAACTAGTTCAACCTTCGAATTACAATTCTTCCTCAGATTTAAGGCAAACCGTTCGAATTCATTTCATATCCTTAAGGATTTAGTAAATATATGGTACATAAATAAAAAATATTTTTTAATTCTTTTGTCCGTTTGTCAGTTTGTACTGGCTAATTTCTAAATCGGCTGGACAAAGTTTGAAAGGACTTTCTCTGGCAGATAGCTGGTGACATAAGGAGTAACTTAAGCTAATTTTTTAGACTAGCTTCGCTCTGTGGCGTTACTCGTGAATTAAAACAATAGCCTCGGGTAACACCACCTGACTCACTTAGTTAAATGAAATGAAATTAAAATCATTTATTCTGCAATTAGGTTACATGAACACTTTTGCAAGTTAAACTTTTTTTTTTGAGCAGATGAGTTCGGCCTTTCCTAACTGGACTAGCCCTGAGAAGAAAGGACGAAACAAACTCAGGGATCACAGTCTCTTTTAAAGTTCAGACAATATTCTCAAATGCGATAATTACAATTGTAAATTTTAAACACAACATGTATTGGACTATGAGAGCATCTGTTTTTTTCCCTGGAGTATTCTACGATAGTATTAGTTTGAAATATACCTCTATTACTATTGAACGATTATCAACACGTCAATACAATTAGTGCAGACCAATTAGCATTTATTATTACATAAAAACAATCATACAATTAATTAAGAACCATTGCGCAGGTGAGACAAGTTTATTGATTGACTATTGAATGTTGCAAATGTAGCTTAGATATAAATTATATCACAGACGCTCAACAGAATTTTGAGAAACATACGACTTATTCTGTCTCCACCTCTAATCATTCAATAAATATAATAGAGTATTAATTGGGCTTTTATAACGGTACCGTGATATTTATTTAATATTTTATTCATGTCGTCTTGCGAGACAAATATTTAATGGGGGCTTAATGAACAAATATTTGAGTAAGTAAATAATTATAGTGCTGTCAGGCACTAGAGATTAGGTAAACACGTTCACAAGAAAACTGTGTAGAAAATGCTATTAAGCTAAGCGCAAAAAGGGCAGGTTGCTCAAGCTAGACTTAAATTACAGTTAGATAAATATTTGCAGAGGCCCACGTGCCGACACATTATCGTGGTTCTCGGTATTTCTAAGTTTACAGTGGCAGGAGCTTACAGGCATCTTATATCAACGTGATGAAATCGGTTTGTTTGTGCGATAAGCCTAATGAGTGTCAACGACTTGCTCTGCTTTCGAAACACGTGTAAAAAGGTGGAGATAGTTGTTTTGTGGTATTCGAAGGCAATTGAACTAATAGGAAGAAATGCTACTGTCCACATGCATCTTGTTACACAAATTAATATGTTGCATAATATCGGTGTATTTGCAAAATCTAAAAGTACTGAGGACGCGATATCTGAAAAAGTTACCTCACTTACCTGAATCTTCGATAAATGAAATTCGCTCAGGACAGGGTTGACAAGAGATGAGATCAGATAGATAATATTAAAATGGACATATTTCTTTCACAGTATTATAATGTAATATGTACCTACATTACATTGATCAGTTTAACGGACTCATTAAAGAAATATTCAAGAAGTGAAATTATTGTTTCTACCGTACTTACTAACCATAGAAAATTATTCTATACAGGCACCGTTATTTAGCATACAACACTGAAACCCTTTTAAAATGATTCCCCTAGCTAATACTATATGCTGTTTCGTTAAGAGGTTAAAACCATTGTTAACAAGGGGTCCTCCATAACCGAGAAGTATGAAAGCACCCTTCACAATAAATAAATTTTAAATTTTCAGAGCAACCTCCCCTTCATCCATGCAAATGCTGATTAATGTTGGAAACGTGCAGTTTTCAAATGTTGAATCATGCATCAAAATTTGTATTTTAGTTTGCATGTATATGAAAATATACACAAATGTATATCTTTCCGTAAATTTGAGTGATTTAAAGAAATTTTATACTGCTCATTGGTCAATATTAAACGGTTATTACTTAAGTTTTCAATGTCTTATTTAATTTGATTGACCAGTGACCTTAACTGTTATTATTATTAGATAGGCTTTCCACAGATGGCTATGTGATAGATTATCGTATACCAATACTGATAGGACTCTATTGCATTCGCTTTTTTCAACAAAATAAATATATTACATGTTGTATGTAAACTAAAGAAAATTAGCTTGAGGCAATTGAATTGTCCAATTCAATTGTTGTTTTATTACCTGTAAAACAAAAAGATGATTGCAAATAACTATTTGTAAAAGTTATGCAACACCATCTGTTACCTTAAAAATCTTCGGAGTCGCCATAAGAACAAAACAATATGTTGTTAAAGAAACCTGTTACTCGTTACTTTCATAATAGGCCTAGCGAAGTTGTCCGACCGTGATGCGTGCACGCAATGTCCTAGCCAGCGATTAGCCGTACTAGTCTAATGACGCGTAACAATCTATGATGGGGGAAGAGCGATTTCTAAGTGCCTCCAGGACATCAATAATGACGTCACTACAACTTCTATGTACGTGCAATCTACACTACGAAAACATTGACTAAGCTTTTGAGCTTTTGCTAAATGTATTTGTATTCTTTCTTTCTCTGTGACTGTATCATTTCAGGTGGTCTATTTTTTGTTTGAAATGCTTTGATGCCTTAATTACTCGTCTGTTTATCATCAAACTTAATATTCGTGTTTAGAAAATAAATATTATGCTATTCTGAAATTAAATTTATAAAAGAAGCCGGCAAAACCAGTGATTGTTGGTAGCAAAGTAGAGAATATTTACCGTTAATATTTTTGCTGTACTGTTAATCACTGAATATTTATATACATTTTAAAAACAGTGAATAATGTATGTTTAAGTATCACGATGAAATTTAAAATGAAACTATAAATTTTATAATATATTTTAATAAGTTTTAAGAGCCTCGTGAAATAGATTTTATTAAAGTAATCATTTGGCAATTCCACGACTCAGATGATAATGATGATGGTACAAGGCCACACACAAGAAAGGGTTTCTCAGTCACCCATAACAGTACGTGGATTTAAAATCGTATCCAATAGATAATTGTTCTGTTTACGTATTAATACGTACTTAGAAAACGTCATTTTGTATGACGTTTTGCGCGCTTACTTAGAAGTAAGCGCACTTTACAAGCTACGCCTCTATAACTTTTGAACTAACAAATTCACCTAATCTGTTATAGTTTTCCTTTAAAGTTTATTATATGGACCACCATCACGAATTTTTCCAGAAGTATCATCTTTCTAGCACTTACCGAATGACGAATGAAAAACGAACACATATTGCTCATTCTTACTTCCTCTTTTTTGAGACAAGGAAATGTTTGTAACTAAGTAAACAACAGAGGAAACAGTGGACCGTACGTAATCTTAATAAAGGGATAGGTCCCTTGTGTCCATACAAACTAAGTAGGGTGTTTCCTACTCACCCTCGGGGTAATGGTTCATAAGTCACAGAAAACATTTGTGGTAGGATCACTTTCAAAAAAAATCCATCGCCAAAGTCACAGCTGCAGAAAATGACAGTACAAAAGAGGGGAGAGTTTTTCTATTTTTAGTACTTTTCGGGTTTTTCTGTGCAAGTGCTTTGACTTACGTTTTTGTTGTAAAGTTTATCTTTGAAGAAAACTGGCTTAGTTGTCGTAACGTGACGTAACGTGAGTAAAATAAATTATCAAACTGAAACAATAATTCAGGTTTATTATTAGAACAAATTTTTATTAAAATCCATTTTAGTACTTCATAAGACATGTTCCATTCTTTCTTTTTCATTCCGTTGACTATTTTAAAACTTATCCGCGAACTTAACTAAATCTAGCTACCCATCTACACCTATTATTGTATTGTTAGATTGTACATAGGTATACGGATTAATTAATTGCAAATATAATAAATGATGATTTAAATGATAAATGATAATAAAGTTGTATAAAAATGGCTAATGTTTTCGAGACTTGTTTATTATTTACTAAAATCATTGACATTAGATAAAATAAATTTATTGCTAGAATGCATTTAATGGGTTTTTTTTTCAAAAAAGAAATTTCTTTTGAAATTTTTTATCTCAATACTGGTGTGAATTATGAATTTCTTTTTTCCTTTTAGTCTGTGAATTTTTTACTCCATGAGAATATGAAATATTATGTGAAAGATAAGATTGTACATTCTCCGTAAATCTTGGTTAACGGATTCGAATTTATGGCGCATCGTAAAGAATATCCTTTACAAGGTTTTAAGAAAAACATATTATGTAGGATGTAAAACGACTTTCTTGCTTCAGTTTCAATCTTTATGATTAATTTAAATTAACTTTAATTTATGTTATGTTATTAATACAGTGATTTTAATAGTTTTTCAAAACTTATTAAATTTCTTAGTAAATTATTAATGTAAATGTAATTATAATTGTAACTGCTATAGATAAGTGATATTCAAATTTAAGTAATCGTAAAGAGTGATTCAATGTTACCCTTTGATTTGAGCCTCAGATAATTAATAGTGGAGTTCTTTCAAAACGGAGCCGAAACAGTCATCAGTCATTTTTGAGACATAATTATTCGAAATAATTATATTGCACACATTTTCACACATAGTAATTTTTTTCAACAACAGGAATCCAGTTATCTTTTATCATTTTAAATTATTGGCTAGTCTGTTTCTAAACATGAGTATTCTAAGTTTGTAAGTACCTAAAGAATTCACAACCAAATTCAAAGGGTCCGTAAATTTTATAAATTATTAAATTTATAAAACCTTAAAGTTACTATCGTGTTACTATTGTACGTTCCTGTGACACGCCTCTGTAGTCAATGGGACGTATTGTGTAATCTTCTACTGAAGGTTAGTTCATCACTTATCACCAAATTCTATTAAAATTACACACATTACTATTGTTGTTGGGATTCGGATGGTTAAACTACAAAAATTGTGACGAAAATTAGAGAAAATAACATATAATTTAATGTCAGAATACAACAAAACTTCATGTCAACATTAACTCTAAAACGTTATATAGCGTAAAAAGGTGCCTCTTCCGTAAGATAATATGCGTTGCAAATAATGAATGAAATCTTAAATCACCTATTCTTAGGTCACTCGATATTTTTAGCGTAATATGAATAGGAAGATGACGATGAGATGATAAGAAGTTTTAAAAGTGCTTAATAAGCCTTATTAAAAGATAACTTAGCATAAGCACTTACATGAATCTATGTTTGTTTGTAGGTATAGGATATTATGCCTATCAAAATTTTCTGTCACTTTGTACCAATTGTGAAAATCTGTTCTACTTTATTATGTAGGTATACTTTCAAGGAAAAAAATTAAATTGTCACCAAGTAATGTAAGTTTTTATAATGGGATCGCACCCATGATTGAAACTCACATAAGCATTTGAGATGAGCACGGTCTATTGTTGTTCCCACCGCTTTTCACAATTACCTAATGGGATAATTTAATAAAAACTTCATATGAACAAAAACTGATAAAACAAATTTATTAAAATATGTGATCCTAAATAATTATATGGTAACTTATTGCAGTATAATTAACAAGTGAAAAAGAAAACAATGTGAGATAAACTCAGTTTTGAATTTACAAATGTCACCTTTAAATTTATCGAATGACTTTGAGAATAGCATCTCATTATGTCGTACATGTCGCAAGCAGAGTGACAACAAAAGGTCGATTTGTCGCTGCATTGTCGCTTCGACAATAGCAACCGGGTCGAGTGACTACGGAACTGCTATAATGTGTGTACCTCAAGCGCATGCCTTGTTTGTCCTTGTCGCTTTTATGCGTCTTAAATCTTATGTTATGTTCGTGAGGCATCTAGTAAAGTTTGAATGCTAAGGAAGACTGAATTAATCAATACTTCTCAGTTTTATAATAATATTCAGAATTGCGTCGGTAATCAGGTTAAATTAGATGACATAAAAAACATAACTTGTAAAAAATGTAAGTTGAGCTCAACCCAACTCTATTCCCAATTTTGGAATTTGCTTTCTTTCATGGACATATAAAGCAGTACTAAATCATTTCTATTAATCAATAACTCATATACATATTAAATTCTTATATAATTAGTAACAG
Organism: Phragmatobia fuliginosa; assembly: GCA_932526445.1. NCBI lineage: Eukaryota > Metazoa > Arthropoda > Insecta > Lepidoptera > Erebidae > Phragmatobia > Phragmatobia fuliginosa. The sequence goes on along the minus strand of OW052060.1, from coordinate 10,355,587 downwards.
CGAAATAACGTCTTAATTTTGAGTCAAACGATCGTTTGAAACATAAGTTTACCCTAGCTATACTCTGTCCATTCCTTTATTATCTTTTTGACAGTTCAACAAATTTCGAAATTAGTGACGCCCTCACACGTCACCGATTCGATTTGAAATCAAAATCAATCGATATAATATTCTTTTTGTCAGTATTGTAAATAAATAAAATGTGCACTATTATTATATATAATTGGCCCAGAACAAAGAAAACTTCCTAACATAGTCACTTAAAGGTCGGTGTAGTAAGTTTTATGCGATTTTTCAAATGTATTTTCTCATAACTCTGGATTTAAACGTTATTAACCACGCGTTTCAAAGTTAAATTTTACTAACACGTGCATAGTTACATTTTAAGTCAGTAGTCCAATAATAAATTAATTAATGCACAGAGTAATTGTTCTTTATTCTAAGTTTGCAGTTAAATTCCAAAATTTCGACTTAATTCCTTGCAAATAATCAATCTTGAAGTCATACTATTTTAATTTCCTTTTTATTTTATTAAATTTACAGAAACAACACTTACATGAAGTCAAATTATTTTGATCATAATAATATGATAGATTATTTTAATCGTTTAATCGATTTATCGTATTTCAAGGACTGTTTTATATGTTGTTTTTAGCGATGCACACTGCCCACTTCCTTATCCGTCTATAAAGTACTACATTACTGTAGTACATTATTACGAAAAAAAATACCGGTAATTTATAGGCGTGACCTGTCAAAAAGATATTAAACGAATGGACAAGGTATAGTGTAATAATTACGAGTATTTATTAAACTAGCCAGCTTAGCTAGTACTAATGTAGGTATCATTTAATCGCATTTCGTTAATTTACAAAAGTGCAACTTAGTCTAATTGAGCCTAAACCTTAAGAACTACTTGTACACCAAATCTATACTGTAACATAAAATAATTTATTATATTGGTCAATGAAATAATTTTATAATATTTGTATTTGGTCTAAAAATTTACAATTATAAAAATATTATTTTCTTTCTTGACTGGGTGTATTTGTGTTTTCATGTAAGTTTGTAAAGTGCCCCGTGACACAGGACGTATATTCCTAATGCGGGAGTTGTCTTTTCTAAAACTAAAGTAAATAAGTCCTATATATACTCATACTTATTACAAAGTTACTTAGGCAGTTTGTGTATTTAGAAAACTTGAAAATAAATTATCTTTTAATCAATAACATGGTTTAAATAGCAAATACTCATTCTATTATAAATCTGAAGCGACTTTGTCTGCTAGAAGTGCCTTAGCATTTTGATGGTCGACCAGTGAGTGGGTGACAAAATTATGAAGATTTAAATAGTTACAATTCTTAAACGATTGGTTCAAATTGAATGAAATTTGAAATAAAATTAGCTATTATAAAGCTTCATTACTGAACATTCAAGGTTTTAGGTAGGCATATCCACAACGATTACATAGGAGGTCGATAATAGCCTGAATTTCTTCGAAAAAAGCATGTGCCGTGCCACTATTTTGCTTGACTTAACGGGATCACTGCCGTGCCACCCAGACAAGTAAGTTAAAATCGTAAACAATTCTTAGGTACATAAAATTATTAATGGATATCAAATATTAGATTTTGGGATTAACATTTAATACAAATATGTATTAGGTATAATATATGGTTTACCAGAAGTTTACCTATCATAATTACATGAATTAGGTAAACGACACGTTTCAATATATTTGTCGATTCTAAAGCAAACCCAGGTGAATGTCCTTGGTATGTCAAATATTTCCAGTCATGTAAGGTATTAGCTAATAAAACCCCATAAAAAGCAGCGCAATCGTATCACATGGAATAAAATAAAACTTTAAAGAATAATGTTACTTGAAGTCTAACGAAATTATCGACGGTATGGTTCAATACGGTATTCCCGATATTAGTGGACCGGTACACTTATCTATCCAATTTGCTAATACTTAGTAACACAGAAGCTTTCAAAAGCTTCGATATAACATTCATCAAGGCCGAAATGGGACCCAACTAAACCAAACACTTGATAATTAATAGTGACATACCTAATAAATTCTCCCACGGGCTACAATATACTGATCTTGATAAGCCTAATAAGTATATGTCAAACAATAGATTAGCTTCACTTTATGTATACTTATATATAATCTAATATCAATAAACAAACTAGCAAGGTAGTTTTATTAAAAGCATTTAGATTGCATCTGCAAATAATTTTACTAGTATCTGTTCGAAGTACGTTCGCAGTTCGCAGCAATATTTTTTGCGAACGCTAATGCATCTGATATCGAGGAAGTCGTTGGCTCGGGCGACGGAAATTGTATAGCATTAGAGAGACATTAGCCGTTATGTAAGGGACACCTTGCCCTTATTGCTGCTGACAGTTAATAGTTACTTAACGGTTTAATGTTTATGAAACTTATTTATAACTTATAATTTTCTAGCTTTTGCCCTCGGCTCCGCCCGCAAATGTATCGCGGTAAAAAGTAGCCTATGTCCTTTCCCGAGGTACTATATATCTCTATACCAAAATTCATCAAAATTGGTTCAGAGGTTTAGGCGTGAAAACGTAACAGACAGACAGACAAAGTTACTTTCGCATTTATAATATTAGTAGGGACACACTCGAGATTTGCTGTGCTGTTCAGTTGGTACCGATGTTTAAAAAAAAAGCTATTTGACTAGATGATGTAATCCCTATGTTGGAAGCCATTATAGCTGTCACATTTGCCAACCATCAGTTTATGCGAAAATATTCCCTAATGCATAATTGCGGGGATGACCAACAAAATCTGAATAGTGGGTTGTCTTTTTGCCTTATCATCACCTATTGGCCTTGGCTTTACATAATCATAATCAGTCAAAAAATACTGGTAAAACGTGCAATGACTTAACAAAATAGTCAATAATCTTTTTGGACAATAGAGTTAAATTTGTGCTAGAATAATGTTAGTCACGTAGAGCGTCCTCTGAATGGACTCTCTCTATCACAGAAAATATGAGTTATACAATATAATACTATAATATAATATATATAATCAAAACATAGGGTTTTTCGTAGTTATTTCTGTAAATGTACCTACTGAGAAAGGAAAACAAATTATGACAAGTATAATTATATCAAGTAAAGTGATAAAAAAACAATGACTGAATGACCTTATTTTCTAAATATTACAGTGTTATAAGTATCTAAGTGCTATTTATTTATTTTATAAAAAGAAAGAACTTTTGTAAAAAAAAGTGCGAATATGTATATGAACAATCTGTTACATTTAATGTGAACTCCAATTGTAGATACATCAAACGCATGTACCTTTTTCTGTGAATTCTTAAGTATTATACATAGTAAACAATAGTTTTTCGTAAAATTATTTTCATAACTTTAAACATCCATTGCATATATTTGACACTAGAACTAGATTGAATAAAAATTTTGATCATTGGACTATAATAGTCAGTTGATGCAAACAGCCTTGAAGATGTGTTAGCTCGATTGAATCCTCAGCGTCCAGTCGACCAATCATGTCAATCAGACGCACCTAAATTGCCCTATTTACTAATACATTTGCTATTGTTGGATATATCTATATCAGTACAATAAATTGTATGCTATCTATTCGAGAGCCTTGATTCCATCCAGTTTGTTATCACTTGGCGAAAATTGGATTGAATTGAGAACATTTGCGAATCCCGTATAGAATCGAACATTAACCTGATTACGATGTTTATTCTGTAAATTTCTTGTGGAAATACACTGGAGTCGTATTTGGTAGTAATAAAATTGTATTGAGCGCTTACGCTTACGTAAGTATTAGGGAGTTAATAGATGCGGAAGTAATAAGCAGTAATGAATGAAAATTTGTTTTTTGTTCGATATTTGATTTTGTACTTACATTAATTCTATTATTCAGAGAAACTATTAATATAAGTACATATTCGTTGCCTGATTCTAGGCAACGAATATGTACTTAATAGTTTATCTATTATCATGTTTTAGCTTAACTTTAATTTAGTCAGTTTTTGTAACCAGGATTATGTATACTATATTTATATAGGTATTATAATTATGAGTATCTATCTATATAAGTTCGATAAAAGGGGAAATAAAAATACGTTTGTAAGTCTCTGTGTGTGAGTGCGTGTTATATCTAAAACTTTTTAGAGATAAAACATACAAAAAAGGAATTACGTTAGAACTCACTAGATGGTCGATATTATAAAACTGGTCTTAAGCCTCCCACAATATCTGCAAATAACCTTTTGGAACACAGTTAAATAATCATAAAACTATTAACGTAAACTAAAAACTATAAATAGTTTCTTAATGTTGTACCTACAAAAATTTTCGAACTCTAAAGTGAACCTATCTAAACCTACATACTATCAGTTGAATTATAAATATAATAATTATACGTATATACGTTGATACTTACCTAACAGATCAAGTATATGACAGATACGCAACACGATCAATGTGTCATAACTAGATAATAGGTATTCCAACCGAACGCACCAATTACACCACCAAATACCACTAAGCGTGCCGCAATCGACCAACTCATCCGAAACAGAATGATGCTACGTGTGCATGTAGGGCCTCCACAAAACATTCCATAAAATCAGGATACCCATACATTTCATTGTTTTGAGCTTAAAATTACATAACAAATTACTGTTTTTAAGATTGTGGTTACTAATTTGCAACTCTACAGTTATTTGTGTAATTGCAAGGCCTAATTGAAGTTGAATTACTCTAAGGTAATCGAAATTGTAATCTAGGACATGTTTAAGTAAATACGTGACAAAATAAGAATAGCAATTAGTAGTGTTACAAAAGTAAAACGGAAATAATATCAAAACGGTAGACACAGTTTAGGAGATCATATCTTAAATAACATTTTTTTTACATTTCAAGCATATAATCTGAAACATGAAACAGTTTAATCGTTAAGTATTTTAATATTTTTATACAAAATTCCTGAATATTTTGATGTGAAACATCTATAGGCGCACGTATGTGAAACATCTATAGGCGCACGTAAAATAGATTTCTGGCCTGGCGACGCCTGGCGACAGGCGACGCCTGGCGACGCGTCGCCACGGCACGCTATACGATGGTATATATATACAGTGTATATGCAGTAGTGTGTACGGTGTGGCGTAAATTATAATTATAATTATAATATAATTATTTAATTATAATTATAATTATAATTTACGCCACACCGTACTATTTTAATAATTAGTAATATTTTATTTTATCATTATGACATATTTAGTTCCTATTACAATATGTTCTTTTCTGCATATTACTTTTACAAAATAATGGCGATGTTTCACATCTGCCAGGCGTCCCGTGACGGCTCACATTTATTTTTTGTGTATTTTGGTACAATGCATTTAGTTTATACACTTAGATACAAAATTCACAATTGAACGCAAACTTTAATTTACACAGGTTTTCAAGCAAAAACAATAACTTGATGAATTTATTGTACGCTAGATAATTACAAAAGCTCTTAATACTATTATCTTGGATAGAAATAAATAAATAAATATAAATATTTTTGGACATCTTACACACAACATGGTCTGGTCCTAAACTAAGCAGAGCTTGTATTATGGGTACTAAACAACTGATATAAACACATTAACATATTTTTTCTTTTTGTAAATACATACATATTATACATAGAAAACACCTAGACTCCGAAACAAATATTTGTGGATCACACAAATATTCGGTCCAACCCGGGAATCAAACCCGAGACTTCTTGATCAGTAGCTGCAGTCACACTAACCACTAGACCAACAAGGCGGTCTGAATACAACCCGTCATACTTAATATCCTAACATGTTAAGCCAGATTTCAAGGGTTCTATTATATTTCTATTCCAGACAATAGTGTATTTTTTTTCTCTCTCTTTGATGATAATAGTACATATAAAAACTTCCTTAATTGCAATAAGACGGTCGTTGTAAGATGTCTAAGATATCTCACAACTAACATTGTAACGTATCATTACATACGGGTACATAATAAACTGTAATATTATATAAAACCTAATCATTTATTGTATACGTGAATTAATATGATCAGATAATACGTTCGGAAGCCTTTATTAAATCATTATGTTGGAGAAATTTACAAGAGACTCGCTATTATATCTGCAAATCATTTCAATTGTTGCTGGATATTACTGGTGAGATAAAATTATTTAACAAGTAAAGATTACAACTATTTACAACAAAAAACATGAATATGTGTAAAAGCCGCGAAATGCTAAAAACAGTTATTACGGATGCGAGTCTAAATTCTCTTACATATCGCGAATTCCAGTATACAAAAAAAATACAATTACAGAACTAGTAGGCATTTAAGGCATTGTCATAAATTAAGAGGCTTGGAACTATCATGAAACTTCATTTATCGTTACGAAATTTTAACACAACTTAATACGATTTGAAATTTTGTAAGTATGCGTTCAATCATCAGAAGTTAAAAAATAAATAATACACTACAGTTGTCCTGAGAAACTTGTGGTCACACTACACCCCACATATCCGTGACTGTTCATTCGGCCGTTGCCTGTGAAAATAACCAACTAACACAGTGCGAGTATGGAATAGTATTGAACAAGAAAAAATTAGGTCTACTCATAAATAGCTTCCAGACGTTCTTGATTGAAGAATGGACATGCGAAATAATTAACTGTTATTAAACTTCGTGCTCTATTTTTTAATTGATAAACGCTTCAGGCTAAGCACATCATTCATCATATTGATTTGATGCGAATGACCTGAGGAACCATATCTTCATTAGTATTGAATGTAATATTAATAAAAAATAATATAAAATTGAAATGAATTTTAATAAAATTAATAATTTATTAACAGTCTTCTTTTGATTTAGATCATACATACCTAGGTTTATATCTTCTGGTATAGAAACATATGAACAAGATGGCATAGAGTTTGGAACAGAAGATATTACTTGGTTATAGGTTTATACTGCACACTCCAATAAATAATTAATTACTTATCACATTTACTTTTAAATATTGACCTTTCATACAATTTATTGACATTCAAAACAAATCGTCAATATGCAAAACATAACATACGATCATGGCTGTCGTGCATTATCAGGAATTGGACTTTGAGATTCGCGTCGAAGCGTTAATTCATACTCGTCCACTTCATTTATAAATAAGAAAATTTGTGTCAGCAAATGTGTTTATTACGGATACACATTTTTTTACATTAATATTGTTACTTAAATGTTACTACTATACAATATTACTCTACTACTCATTGTAAGTATCACTTTGACTGTATTTTTATGTCTTAGCTGACACAATCACTCTTCTCTACCTGATGGAAAGCATGAGTAGAATTGAAGAGTGGTATCACAATCTTCATTACAAGCGGGGATAATGCAGCATAGTGGCTTGCACTATGGGGGCCTAGTGAGGTGCTTTTCAACTTCACTTCACTCGTAATTAGAGTGGAAGGTAAACACATATGTACGTTTAAAGTAAATTTCAGGTTTTGACTGCTCGACTCAGAGAGAATAAGCTGAACTATTTTCGAGAGCGTATGTTATTATTACAGTCAAACCTGGATAAGTGAGAGTTAAAGGGAGCACAATCACGTTCTCGCTTATAGAGGTTTCTGTTTCTCGCTAATGGAGGTTTTGAGAGCTTAAAATGACGGGTCCAGGCTATTACTCTCACTTATAGAGTTTTCTCACTTATCCAGTTCTCACTTATCTAGGTTTGACTGTATTTACATACAGTAAACCACGAAGAACTTTTATATTTTAATTTAACTTATCGCACATGGCTAAACAAGTTAAAGTAAGTCTTTAATTCTGCGAATCTAGCCACACCGCTAGTTCATTTACTAACATACACCTCAAGAGAACTATTGGGGCTCGACGGGCCGGCTTAAATACAAATTTATTTATTTATTTAGTTCCACTGTAGATTGCAAACCCAAATGAAGACCAATAGAGATGAGGTGTATAATTTTATTTATAGAACTAATCCTTCTGTCTGTAAGAACTAGTTTATCTCTATCATAAGATACAAAGTATAAAAGAAAAATGCATGCTGGAGAATGTAGTCCTAGTAGTTTAGTAGTTAGCTATCCTGATTGGATGGACCAAGGTCATGAGTATGTCTATGATGTATTAAAAAATAATTATTACTTTACCACGCTGGCCGTCTGGCCAGTGTGGTAAAGAAGGTCGGTGCAGCTCATAGTGTAGAGTTTGGGTTTTCTTCTGATTACAATACTTCTGTTCCCTTGCGTTGTTTTCTTCCTTTATTGACTGATATGGCAGCCATGGAACGAATTGGGGTGTTGTCTCCGTGTTTTAATCCTTAGTCAGTTTTTTTTGCGAATATTCTCAGAATATTCTCAGACAAATTCAGTCATCTATAGAAACAGATAAAATGGAAGTGTGTGTATGTACTATTATAGGAACAGTTTTTTTACTAAATGCATATGAAAAGTATACAGGTACTCTCATAAAAAATCAATCAATAAAAATTCTAGCTGTTTGTTCCGACTTATCTCTGAAATCGCTTGACCGATGGCATAAGGGACAACTTATTTTTTTATACTAACTAATCTTAGCGGTTTTACTAACGATTTACAATAATAATAGCGTAACACCGCGGGACACAACTAATTTGATACATATTTGTAAAGAAATCATGATTCATCGTCAAAGTCAAAATCACCGTCAAATTTCATCACCGACTCGAATTGAAAATGGCAATACACTAGTGAGGAAACATTAAATTTCGGTATCGTCACGGTATATTCCAAAAACTTCGCACTAGACCACGTGTTGGAAGTGCATCGAAATATGAGTAATGTGAATGTATACTGTTTATATCGTCACGCTTTTTAAACTTACGGGGTTACTAGAACGACTAACAGCTAAAAGTGTTACAAAGTAGGTACTACAAGATCATTACCCACTGAGTAGGTGACAAGTAGGCTCGTTAGAGAAACTGTAAGTTTAATAAGTACTGCAATTTAATCATATACGAGTATTATAATCGAAAACCTGATACAAAAAGATTGGTTATTGTTTATGACGAAAATCAGGAAACCATTACGTGAGTTGTTTAATGGTTAGTGACCACACAAAAACACCAAGAGTCAAGAGTCACCAGAATCCCGAATTTCAAAGAATTACATTTTCTACCTTATTCTCTATACTAAGGCCTAAAATCAGATACTTTTGTTTACGGATCCTTCAATCTCGAATTCTTAATTTTTTTTATTTAAAAATTGCTAGCGCCGTTCTTAGTTACTTACTTAATAGTCCAGAGTTACATACTTAAACATCGAACAATGATAATTTATTTAAATAAATACATAAATTATACATCATTTCTTTTAACTTTAGAATGTTAATCATTAAAAAATATGAATTATTGGGCACTACCTTATCTATTCATTACACGGCCGCAGCAATAGCTTCCGCCAGACGCACTGATGAAATCAAATGCCTCATAATAATGGCTTTGGAATGCGACTATCGACAATGTGTACTGTATTATTTTACATTATATGTTGAAATCACACTATTTGGTACGTTTAATAGCTATTACTACAAATGTTCACCAGTTATTTGCGAAACGTTTTTTACACTACATTTTCTAACAGTAGATCACAACATATGTTAAGCATGATAAATTAGAAGACATCGAAATCTGTTATCAGAATGTTAAGATTAGTTACTTATCCGGTATTTCATTGTTCAGTTTGTTTAGGTGATAGCTTTGAAATTACTACATCATACAAAAATTCGTTTGCTTTATCAATATCCTCACGCGCGGGAGCATGAATGGTCACCCTAAAAAGTCACCAAGAACCATTACCCGATATGTGATTACTAATTCACAATGTTGTGAAAATATGTCTTATACAAATAAATAATTTATTGTATTATGTTCACTTATTAATAACTGACTTCAGTGTCCTTATTTACCTTGGAAGAATTCCACCTGGAAATGTTTCACCAGTTGAATATTGACTGACTGCCTGACTGTTATAAAAACTGAACAATTATCAACTATGTATACATAATTAAGTTTCTCAATTTTAAAATTGTTGTTCTCTCTTAATCTATAGAAGATATATGTGGTACATCCAGAATTAAAATGGCAATTTTATCAAAGTAGCGAACAGAGGTTATTGAGCTTCAAGACCTATGTACATATATTATGTTGGCTAAGTATAATTTAAGTTCGATAATTATGACGATAAATTTAAAGAAGTAACTAAATAGCGACAACAACGGCAAGTAGTATAATTAACAGTAAGCATTTGATTTGAAATAAATCCATTTTCAAAAATTTAAAATTAATTACCATGGTACACCCACCTGATATTCATTTTGGACGATGAATATTCTTAACCGCTGCATATTTGACTAGCTTGTTTTCGCTGCCCTGCCGCGTATAATGTCGGTTATCCCGGCAAAGATTAGCGCAAGTTTTTCATCAAGAATCAAAGTATCTCCATACTAAAATTTCATTAAAATTAGTGCAGCGGCTTAGCCGTGAATGGACAGTAAAAAGACAGACGGAGATACTTTAGAATCTATTCTAATATTTGACTGCATCAGTAGCGCAGTCGTAGCGAATGGGCCTGCTGTGCTTGAGATCCCGGGTTTCTATTCCTGGGTCGGACCTAAAATTCGTTTCTGTGTTTGGGTGTTTTCTGATATTATTTATTTTTAAGAGGTAAACTTTGTGAGGTAATGAGTTTGAGCTATTATAGGTCATTAATTTACTGATCAGAGTTTAAGAATCTTTTAACAATAGAAATAAATAATAATAACAAATAATAAGGTATTTGTGAGTGACCCATGTACACGAAAAAAGGCTACCGCGAAATGCGTTATACGCGCAGGCTAAAGCTAATTTATAATAATAGTGTGGATGGTTCCCGATACCATATTCTTTCATTGCTCAGATGTAAAATGAAATCAGAGGTATGCCATGCACATTTATAATTCTTTTCAATTAAAACGAATTATAAAATTATATTAATTGTATTTTAGATGAGTAATTTTAAAATAAATATCTTTTTACTAAACGTTATATTCCTAACTAACAAGAAGTTTAATGTCTCAGCACGATAACAAGTAAAGACTGACTTTACGAACGTAATAAATTCTAGTAATAGGTAAGTTTCATACCCATAATTAAGTGTATGAATACACTAAGACTGTGTAAATTATTTTCATGTGAATCTAGAAAAGTTGGGTAATATTCTATAAATTATTTTATTTTTGCTTTCAAAATATAATAACTTCAATGTGTAGTTATATATATACAAACGAATAATTAAATAAGATGGTTCTAAGAGTTTACAATTAATGATTTAAATACGCAGTGAAAATTATTTTAATTAAATTTAAACTTTGAAAGCATTCTAACAAAAGTTTGGGTATTCTAACACAATCTAAATGTCCGGTTGTATTAAATTAATTCGTTTTTGCACCCTCCTCTTCGTTGTTCGCGTTAATTAACGGTTAAAGCTCCGCCATTTTATTACAGTAATAACTACCAATAAGCGATACGTAAAGCATGAGTTCTGCACTAATTCGGTACATTTAAAATTAACAAGAAGTGTTCAGAACCTGTCCTCAAAACAGGCGTATTAATATTTTCCACTTACAAAATACATTGGCGCCAAATTCTTGACTCAAGACCACCCACATTATTTTAACGATTTAATATTACCTATCATTGCTGTTTTTAAAAATGATAACATTAAAATCCGGATAAATTAAAGGCAATAAAACGAAAATTATGCAAGCATCATACAGTTTATTGATTAAGTTAGATACTTTGTTGCAAAGCTCAAGCTGTATAAATGTTGGTCTACTGCCTCGTTGGTCTAGTAGTTAGCGTATGCAGCTGCTGATCAAGAGATCTCGGGTTCGATTCCCGGGTCGGACCAAATATTATTTGTGTGATTCACAAATATTTGTTTCGGAGTCTAGGTGTTTAATATAATATGTATGTATTTACAAAAAAAAAGTATGTTTATGTATTTATATCAGTTGTCTTAGTACCCATAACACAAGCTCTGCTTAGCTTGGGACTAGATGATGTTGTGTGTCAGATGTCGAAAATGTTTATTTATTATTTAATGTTGATTTATATCTTCAAATCAGAATTACACATCATTAACAATGCATGTAAGCTGTGAAATATGATGCCCAAAAATAAAACGACGCCAACAATACAATATTACTGATTCCGAGGTCAATCAAAACAAGGACCACGCCTTTGAGAGAACATCTACTGATATTTTGTTTCTAAACGAACCAACCTTCACGCTGAACGGTCACGAAGCGAAAACTAAAATATCATCGATAACCCGGTTTACAGTCGTATACTGCTGTTGCTTCAGTAAATAAATAAACATATCTGTTTATAATCCAATCGTACCTTAAGCAATCCCTTCGTTTACATACTGAACGGATTGAGCCGACATAACATACTGAACCAAAGCGAAAACATTTACTACAGTATTTACAAAAAATAATAAAAAGAAGTTATTAATATGTAGTACAGTTTATCAATCTGGTACATGTTGTTCAAATTGCAGTATATTCGCAGGGTTCATGTGTGTGTAGTTAATTGTTTTAAGTTTTTCAATAGATGTAGAAAGAATTCGTGATGGTTATAAAAATTTCATGAAATTATTATACTCTTATCCTCAGTAATGACTTCCAGTGTTAGGTTAAAACACTTCAAAGCTTATGTGGTTTTATATCTTAAATCAATATAGTAAAAAAGCAGTACTAAACGCAGCTAATCTTTTTGTCACTGATAGTACAAAATTATACAAACGGCCGTTGATCTAGTGAATGCATCGGATACTGCATCGGTCGAAAGGGCCGCGGTTACGGCACGGATGCCTCTCACTTGCGCCGGCCAAATGTCATCGCCAACTGTGCCATGAGGTAATTATACATCTATCGACTTAATGTGGGAATTGGAGAACAAAGCGAGCATGGTTAACCTTTGTAGAGGAAGTAATAACCTAACATTGATCGCGGACCCATGCATTTTGTACAGATTCTCTTGTCAATTTTAGAGTTTATCCGTTAAACTAAGGTTAATACTATTGAGGTGTTAGGCCTTCCGATACGGTTAATTACTTTCAAAACAGTACGTGCTTCTGGTTCTGTTCTATTTGTGTGATTAAGTGTAGTAGAATGTCTTAGAGAACATAAAATAGACAGTAGAGTAAAATATAGTGTCTTGTTTTGTACTTCCTATGCATGTAACTTTTATGCAGTTGTGTATTTGTTGACTGTAAAATAAAAATGATTATGGTATGAAAATAAAGTTTTCACCTTACAAATCACAGAATAAAGTCCTGCTGTACTAAACAAACTATGCTAATAAATATAGTTATAAAAAAATGATTTCAATATAGCCATTGAAATGTAGAGAAGTATTTTTTTTGTTACAATGTTTTTGTGATAGCACACTTTTCCTTTATAAAGTTAAGTTCCTTCACAATGCTAAGTATTACGCATTAAAGATGATTATACCTTACACACCTTAGAGGTGTTTATAAGTATTAAAGTAAATACATAAACATCTCATCAAAACTTCGTCATCAAAACTTATAAACATCTCGAAGCACTAACTAGTATCCAGTGTAAGTAAATTATTTCAATGTACTTTATACACGTATTAGCTAACGGGTCAAGGATATTGCGTATCAAGCAATGGTGCACAGCATGCTTCCTTCCTCACTTTATTTTATAGACAATAAATGGTCAAGTGTGTCCAATTATGAACAATGAACAAATTTTGGGTCAGAGGTAATTGTTATCAAGCTGAGACAACTTTGTCACTGAAAATAAAATTCATCAAATACCAAAGTGCAGAATAAAATGCTATATTTGTTATGAGTTATAAAAATATCTCGATAATGTAAAGAAAGTGTTCTAAAGTATTTCATTCATTCATTTTTATTTCACAATTTTATATAACGTCACATTTTAAATTCTACTGTAATCTTACTATATTCGAATGTTTTTGAGCAAAGTATTAAAATTAACAAACTTATTGTGCTAACAAATATTATAAACAAGAAAGTTTGTGAATATGTATGTATGCATGTTTATTGCTCTTTCACGCAAATCTTTTGAACGGATTATGATGACACTTTACAGTAATATATCTTATGTATCAGAATACCACATAGGCTACTTTTACTGTACTAATTGAGTAACACGCGGGCGCGGCCGCGTGCGAAAGCTAGTAGGTAATAATTATCTATTATATATAAATTCATATCAATTAAATATCAATTTTAGGGTTCCGTAGTTCATGACTCTGAGCCTGTATAGATTCGCCATGTCCGTTCGTCCGTCTGTCCGTCCGACCGTCCGGCCGTCCGTCCTCGATCTACCGCCCAAACAGTTGGTGCTAGAAAGCCAGGTCCAATAGGTTTTAAAACTATAATTAACGTCTTAGCGTCTAATTCTATTTACATGTATTTAACAATCTGTAGCGAAAGGCTACTACAGATATCGCATTATATGTGAATGCTTTAAACACATGAATAAATTATTTGGTTTATTTTCGGAGGTCGCTTCACAGTACCCTAAAATGTTTAACGAGCGCAGGCAGGAAGATATAATTAATAAAAGATCGGCTAAGTGCGTGTTAGGCAACGCACAAAATAGGGTTCTGTAGTCAATCAGAATATCACGTGCATTTTAAATCGTGTCCAATAGACTATAGACTCTCCAATAGAATATAACTCCTGAGTTAACAAAGTTATCCAACCGTTATGGTTTTCCTTTGAAGTTTGTTATATGGACTACCATCACGAACTTTTTCGGATTTTTTGATGCAGACGTTTAGCATTTAGAGAGTGGCGAACCTGCTTTGACAAATAATGCCTTTAAAGTAGCATAATAACGGATACCTAAATTAAAAAATTGTCTTAGCAATATTTTTAAAATACCTTTCCTATGATACTTCACACAACAATGTAGACGAGAGCAAAAAATCATCCCTACTTTATGTGTAGGGATGATTTGGTACACGAAATAAAAATATTTTCCTTGATTTTAAAACAAACATAAAAAACAAATAGCTATGCAAAGTTTCATCTTTCCACCACCAACCGTTTGGACACAAAGTCGAGGACGGACTGACGTACGTACGGACGGACATGACGAAACCATAAGAGTTCCGAGTCATGTACTACAAAACCCTAAAATAGCATTAGCAGATCGTCTTTAATAGGTGCACATTTCAACTGAAATATAAAATTAATGATAATGTTTACGTTTTGGATACGAATGTTTACAACGCATATTTCAAATTCTTTAACGATACTAACATTATATTAATAGTAACTCGCTTCCCTGAGTTCCGATGTGATTTACTATTAAAATAAGTAGTACTATGTAGTGGTACTATGATTGAAACCAATATTGATTACGTTCTTCGTTCTTAACATATGCTACGTGAAAAACTGGGAATTTGAACCTGAAAGCTCTTAATGGATCGCGTCATGTGCTAAGCACTAGACCAACGATGAAGTCTCTTCAGTTAGAAGCTTAAACCATAATTATCTCAAATAAGAAATACTTGCATTTACTATATAATATAATAATTTGGCAGCACATAATCAAAGCTTTTGTTTAAAATTACTTGTCTGCACACAAAACAATGACAAATATACTCTGTTCCCTTCAATTGCCCATTTCATTTGGATCTCATTAACTCCCAAAACACGTTGGTTCCCTTCGAATATAAAAATGCAAAGTAGACACGTAGGCAAGTGCCAAATTCAAATTGTATGTGCACCCCGAATTTGTGTAGTATTTGGACTTTGTGCAATAACAAGATGTTGTTTTCCTCTTTAAGATGGCAGCCAACGTTCACTTTCTATACACATCGTAATTTTGATTCCACTGTTTTGATAACTCGCTTCCTCAGTTACGTAATATATCTAATTATGATTTGCATCTAATACATGTGTAGGAAATGAATCGACGAGATTCTTTAACAAGCATGACAAGTATTTATACATAAATAAGGTCCTTGTAACGATAATTGTATTGGAATATCGAGTTACTAGACTCTAGAAACTGCAGTTATCCTTATTGCTATGTTTTTGTGGTGTTTATTCATAAAAGCACTTTCAATTATTGCATTATTTCTAACAATCATAATTTTTGCACAGTGCACTTTATTTGGGACAGTTACAGATTGAACATTTCATGAAAATGTCCAATATATATAATAGCCATTAAAATGGGTTCGTGATTAATGCGAAATGAGAGACGTCTTCCTTAATTGTACCTATGTATTCTACTAGTAGCAGTAATAGGCTATTCTATAATTTTAACGCTTCTGTTATCTTCTCAGAGGTGAAGAAACTTTTATAGTTGAGTACCTGTGCTTTGAGGTGAACTAAGTAAGTACAAAAATATTAGCGACTTACTGGATGTTAGTTGATATAATATAAAAACAACAACAAAAGCTCTTTAGATAAATATATACAGCACGAGCTTGGTGGCGCGCTCTGATGTGTTTTTAACCGGTTTTAAACATATCATGTAGGTACCTATTCCCTCTAATTACGTCAATTTTTCGCGACGTACGATCGCTTCTCACTAAACTTGCCATATTGGTTTTAAGCATTATCAAAGGCGTGGAGCCGTACAGGTAATTGGGTGTTTGCTTTTTATTGTACCTTCGTTCGTGTCTCGTCCATATCGAAATGTTTCCTAGATCGTGAAATGCCATCCGGCTCCGTAACCTGACCACTTATTTACTGCACTGAAATATAACAGATATTTTACTGGCAGGTATCTATGTATTTAAAAAAAGTTTAAGGTATAACTGCTTTGCACAGATACTATTAGATATAGGGCTGCAATTAAATAATGCTTATTAAGTTATATGACCGTATTCCTTCCTAAACCTCTCCGATTTAACTCTATCTTTCTCTCAATTTAAGAGCAATGCCATTGTCGGTGAAGAAATCGCCAATATACTTCTGGCAGGTTTAAAGAGGTCGTTACTATCCAAATCATCAGTATAATGAACAAGACCTAAAAATCACCAACTGAAAGCAAAATCGAGTAAAGTAGAAAGATGTCTAGACGATTGTGGTACAGAAAACTAATATATACACTGAAAGAAGTAAGAAACTTAGTCTTTCTAACATACTTAGTGTTGGAAACAAAACTCACACAATAAAGCGGAAAACTTTCCAGAATATTAGATAATTCGATAGAGAGCCTACAGAATATTTGATACAGAAGGAATGTCTATTTCATTTCCCTTTTTCTTCTTCCTAGCCTTCATTATTCTCAAAATTATTTAAGGTCTTCTTCTTCTACCAAATTGACTCTACTATGCCTGATGGAAAGCATGAGTAGATTCTAGGAGTAGGGGTCACCACCCTCATTGTAAGGGCAGGCAATGCAGCATGGAAACCCATACCATGGTGGCCTGGTCAGATGTTTTTGCATCATTCTACCAGTCTCCGGAGGGCGGGAGAATAATGCAGAATGATTGGGCCTCCGGTCTCACGCTCACCAATGAAATACGACAGTAAGAATGCTCTCATTATTAGGATGGTCTTCTGTGTGAGGGTACAGTCAAACCGTTCCATTCGTGCTGATATCAGCATGGCTGACTACTTACCGCCAAACGGCATATTGAACACTAGTTCAATCAATATTCGATGATTTTCAAAAAGGCAGTTTCTTTATTTCTTTTACATTTATTGAAAAAAGAATTCCTAATATCGTTTTACAATTTTCAAGTATTACTGAGTGAAAATAAGCTATAGATATGCGATTGTACGAGATTTCTTTTAATCAGAACACATTCATAAATAAAATTCATATCCATATTGTTATTCAATAAGTGACTGTGAACATAAATATGAATTAAAAACAGTTTATAGAAACAATCATACATATGTTCAATTCCATAAATACTAAAGGTTCTTCAAATACCAAATACATTACTAGCTATTATTAAATGTGCCATATTATTACTACAAGTAATCTCTCACATATTAACTAAAGACGACCGGTATGATTACAATCCTTTTCATTTCATTCAAAATATTACTCGTTTACAGCTTGTGTATGTATAAACAGTGCGTGGGACTAGCTCATAAAGATTGTGCGTATTATTGTATGTGACATTATCTTAGGATATCATGAAACTTACATAATAACCGCTGATTTGCATATCAGTTTGTAACTTTATACATAAGGAAACTAACTTTGGTTGTGTGACACGTGCGTGAACTCCTGTACTGTGATGCTGCCGTATAACTGTCTCTGACAACTCTCTGGATGCGTCGTCATCATCAACTTTGTTGCACTCAACCTGTTCTAGCAGTACTTTAGAAAATACATATTTAACAAATTATGTCGAGTTAAGGCAGATGGTTAATACTCCCAACTATTCAGCTATGAAATCCTCTTTTTGCGTGAAATATTTTTGCAAGTAATTCTAGACGTAATGCGGGCGCAATTACTCTTCGAGGTTGTCCAATAAACAACTCATGTCCTCACATACATTCCGTCCGCTAAGGTGTTTCATATGAGGCATATTTGGAATAGCTGTGAGGATGATGAACTTTTGAGCGCCGTTTTGCATTCTGCGTCTATTTCAGTATCGTTGGCCGCATACGCAGTTACGCGTCAAGCTATGTTTATAGCACACCGGTGTTAAGTCAATTACTCCTACCAGTGTTACAGATTGCTCAAGTGGCATATACGTCTGTAGAAGTTCTGCCGCAATCAGTAAATAAACTGTATTAGTTCAGTACGTTTAGGACAAATTCTATAAATAAGATAATCACTGCCATTTATCGTTTACGTGGCAAATTAACTACACAAACTTACGTTTTTAACAACAACAATACAAACAAAAGATACTTAGATACCCTTCGTTATTAAAATAAAAACAAAATCTCCTGAGATGCAAACCACAGAAATAAGTATTCACAGTAGTCTGTCACT
Source organism: Phragmatobia fuliginosa (assembly GCA_932526445.1). NCBI lineage: Eukaryota > Metazoa > Arthropoda > Insecta > Lepidoptera > Erebidae > Phragmatobia > Phragmatobia fuliginosa. The sequence goes on along the minus strand of OW052060.1, from coordinate 10,336,486 downwards.
AAAGTTTTATGATTAAAAAGTATATACCCGAATATAGCAAAGCTTTTATCAGAATATAAAACCAAAACATATATTATTATGTTCAGTGTGAAGGGAGCGGGTTTCGTGTCCCTCAAACACCGGGAAGATCCTCCGACCAGGCGAGATTGTGTTAAAATGTTAAAACCTCATGCTTACTATAATTGGTATAAATATAAGAATAGCGACATAAATCTCTGTCTATGTCACCCGGACTATTATTACAAATCTATTAATAAATAGTGAAATATTGTCCAAACATATATGTATAGACTGCCAAAAACGATTACTTAATACTTAAACTGAATGGATACTATATGTAAATTAAATCAGTGCACCGCATCGCACAAATCAGGACATAAGAAACCAAACGATATTAATATTAATATCTACCATATTGCCGAATTTCTACTTTAAATATTGTCGTTTCATTAAGTCAACGAACGAACGAGTCATATAGTCATACCGCAAGCAACTAAACGGGACATTTTATTACATTACAAGACCTATGAGAACCATTAACAGCTGGGAAATATATATCATTGATCACGGACAATCACTCGAAGATGTCACAAAGTAATAAAATTGTTTCATTAGCCCTTTGCGATAGTTACGATCGACGAAGCACCTGCCGCTATTTAATGTTATGTGCTGCCGCGCTTAATATCCATGAATAAGATACAGCAATACTATCCCATAGGGGCCTCGTAAACTAACCACGCTTTCTTACACACAGTTTATTGCAGAAGTTGCTATTTAAAAAATGTCGTTTTTTATACACCGATGTACACTGCATCTGTCATATGAATATATGTACAAAATATGTAAAACCTTGATCCGATAAACATACTGACTTAGGACCATTAAATGATATTGCTACTTTTACGAGTGTTAAGGTATTTTAACGCCATTCAACTAGCATGCACTATCTTATTCGTTTGCGAAGCAATAACATCGTTTAGAATATTTAAAAATTAAAGGCAATCAATGTCAAATTGAAAACTGTTGTTTATATTATTCTAATAAAATACATTACTGACTGCCAGTTAGAAAAGAAAGTATGTAAAGCAAACTAAATGCGGGTATATGGAATGTACGGGTCGATCTGCGTCAATGATATTTTGCCTAACAGACTTCGTATTGGCATTATAGTTAATCAGATTAATATTAACGAGACTGGCTAGACAGGATCTGTCCGCTTCGTGGCTTTTGCAAGAGGATGTAATTACATCGTCGACCAAACAAATAAATAATCCGCGCACTAAGCGATGACAGGATGAGACCAATGCCTGGCATAGTAACTCAGATAAATGAACGAGATAGGCGGTCAGTATTATTAAGAATTTTAATTTATTGTTTATTATAAGGAATGTTAAACGTGTGATATTTTATATATTCAGGTTTTATAATCGTATTTTAATTACACTTATATTATAAAATCGAAAGTTTGAACTGTTTTCTAACACTCTATGCCTGTGCCAATTTTTATAAACTTGATATGAAGGTAACTGATACCCTGAAATGGAAAAAAACACACAACCTGTGCGTTTTCTCCAGAAAGAAAATGGAATACGTAATACCTACGTATGTATGTATGTACGCTACTTATGTAGTACTTTGTATTTTTGTGTTTTCACAAACATAATGTTTATGGAACACTATTAGAATATAGTCGTATGACAATTGTTCTAAAATTAGTTAAGAAGTTCATTGAAACAAAGGGGTGAATAAAATGTAGAAAAAGTAAAGAACACAAGGTCGGCGCGGGCGTCGAGTAGGGCAAAATGGCAGGCTGCATGGCTGGCGCGTCGCGACGGATCGATTCTGTGCGCCAGTCGCCGCCGTCTGTAGGGTTGACGCACGGATTACGAGCTCTAATTTTAAATTAGACTTAGTGTTACTGCCACTAAGTTAGGTTCACTTTGTATTTTTAGGTATCAGTATGTATAAAGCTTTGCTTTTAACAGTATGTTTTTTATTTGAGTAATTAATAGTAAGTAGTAGTAGTAGTAGTTTTTTTCGGGTAGGTGCTAAAAAAGTGAACACATACATTCAAATATCTCTAAATAAAATTAATTAATTTAATAAGAAAAAAGTTACAATTTTGGCAAATAAAGTCTATTAAAGCTTAGACTTGCTGTACTTACAGTTATACAGTGCTTTATTAGAATACCACAGTGTCTACATGATCTAAGACTTGTATCCTGACTACCTGCCAGCACAACAATATACAATTTCACAAGGTATAATTTATTTATCTCTTTGAACACTTCATCCATCACTATGCCTCAGCTGTCTGATATACAGGAAGCGCAGACCAATTTAGAGGAGAGTTTTTCTAAGAGGATGGCTCAGATGGAGGCACAACTGCAATCTGGTGGCAACAGCAAGGAGACAGTTTCGCGGTTGTCTGAGGAATTTAAAACCTTCCGGGAGTTGGTGTTCTCTGTGTTAGGTCTTCTTCGGAAGCAAATCTATGAATGCACTAAGATGGTAGATGCTATAGAGACCCGTCATCGTTACAAAACACTCATCTTCTTGGGAGTGCCCGAGGCTGACAAAGAGAACTGTAGTGCAGCCCTGCTTGAGATTGTAAATGGAAAGATGGGACTGCAAGATATATCACAGCTCAATATAAAGCAATGTCATCGCATTGGAGCTCCCTCAAAGGAACATCGTCGCCCAATCTTGGTGAGGTTTTCTACTGCAGAAGTTAGGTCCATAGTTTGGAAATCCAAAACAATGCTGAAAGGTTCCGGGTACTCTGTTAGGGAATTCCTAACTAAAACGCGTCAAGCTGCCTTCGCCATGGCCCGACAACATTTTGGGATGTCATCCTGCTGGACACAGAACGGCAGCATTGTGATCAAAGCCTCCGACAACAGTCGATACAAGGTTACATGCACTGACGAGCTAAAACCGCTCATAGTGAAATTTCCAAAAACAGTATCCGTGGGCTCCGGTAATGCAAGCACAGACACTAATAATAAAAGTTCACGGAGACGCTAGTACGTCACTTTGTTAACAGTGTGAACTGATCCTTTTACACCCTATGGTTCTCATGCCTTGTTCTCTATTTTATACCAGCAATATTTCATATTTCATTATTCGTACACCTATTTTATATTTTTTTCGTACACCTACACTTCAGTAAAAATTGTTTGTTTACAATTTTTGTGATGCTAAATGCTTACTCGTGACAGCAAAGCGTCTGTCAAATTGACGTTTCGCTTTGGCTCAGTCAGTAGGTATGTCATTCAGAGCGGGTGCGTTCCGTTTCTTGTAACGATAAGTGGGAACAGGGCATGGAAATATTTGGATTTTGTTTGTTGTTTGTGTAATTGATTTTATTTTTACTATTTCTTTTATTCTCCTGTCTATCTTTTGTGTGTAAGCTGGCGGGTAATATAGAAATACATACAGGCCTCCGTTTAGTTAGTTAATAAGCTTATAAATTCATTTATAAATTATAGTCTATTAATATATATTTATTTTATTATATATTTATATTATTATATATTTAAATTATTGTTTGTGTACTCGGCTGTGATGGTTACAGATGATTGTGAAGCATACTTTTCTGCCAACGACTCCTCCGATAATGAAAGCTTCCGTTCCCTACCTGACACATTGGGTGATGAATTACGTCAATTATTCAACAACCAACCTAACCCTCTATTGAATGTGTGTCATATTAACGCGCAAAGTGTTCCCAGTCACTTTAGTGAATTGACGGAAACTTTCACTGACATTAATGTACATGCCATCCTGATTTCGGAAACCTGGCTTAAGCCACGTCTAGCTTCCACCTCCTATCCTCTTACTGGTTACGTACTTATCCGCAACGACCGACCTGACTCTAGAAGGGGTGGTGGAGTAGCCATCTATCTCCGTGGGGCTTTGCCCTATAAAATCCTTGCCACCTCTTCTTCCGATCCATCCACAACTGCAGAATACTTATTCCTTGAAGTTTGTGTCAAGGGCTCTAAGGTTTTACTAGGTGTTGTTTACTGTCCCCCGGCTGTCAACTACTTCTCCAGTCTGGAAACAGTTCTGGAATCTATAGGGTCAGAATATTCACACCACATCATAATGGGTGACTTTAACACCGATCTCCTAGCACCTAATTCATCCCGTACTCGTAATCTCCTCCACATCATCCAATCCACTAGTCTCCATGTCCTCTCCCTTCAAGCAACTCACCACAACAATGAGCACCAGGATACTTTGCTTGACCTAATGCTCACCTCTGCTCCAAACCTTATTTATTCCCATGGTCAACTTCCTGCTCCTGGTTTTTCTCACCATGACTTAATTTTTCTTTCTTACATCCTAAAACCTCCTAAATCCCCTCCCAAAACCTTGCATATTCGTAGTTTTAGACAAATGGATGTTGTAAAACTGTGCGCAGATGCTTCCGCTTTAGACTGGACTAACTTAACAGCAGCTACAGACACGAATGTTAAGGTCAGTATTTTTAATGACACAGTTCTTAAACTATACGACATACACGCACCAATGAAGAGAATAAAATTGAAGCGCCCCCCAGCTCCATGGATGACCGAGGAAATAAAAATGGCCATGAGATGCAGGGACCGTTCATACAACAGGTATAGGAAGAATCGCTGTGAGGACTTGTGGAACCTTTTTAAGGCTGCTAGGAATCGGTGTAACCAGATGATACGTAACGCCAAACGCCGCCACATAATTCAAAACTTAGAATCGTCTTCACCCTCCACTATGTGGAAGTTCCTTGGCACATTAGGCATTGGTAAGCAACAACGCTCCGAGGTTAAGATGACAATTGGTTTAGACGATATAAATCGCCACTTCTCAGTCACACCTCAGATGGATCGTCAAACCAAGAGTCAAACCTTGAGCTACATTGCTGGCCTAAGCCATCCTGCCATAGAATCCTTTGATTTTTCTCCGGTATCTTCTGAGGAGATCAAAAAAATTATCCTATCCATCCGGTCCAACGCTGTGGGATGTGATGGCATCAGCCGTCACATGATTGTTACTATCCTGGATCACGTTCTACCAGCAATTTCCCATATTGTTAATTTCTCACTTGACTCTGGCACCTTCCCTTCCCTTTGGCGTAAGGCTTTCATCATCCCCTTGCCTAAAAATAACAACCCCTCACTTCCGGAACACTTTCGACCTATATCCATACTCCCTTTTCTTTCTAAAGTTCTTGAGGCTTGTGTTCATAAACAGCTCTCACAGTTTGTGTATGAGCACAAACTTCTAAGTCCTTTTCAATCTGGGTTTCGACCCGGTCACAGCACAACCTCAGCTCTCCTCAAAGTGACTAATGATATTAGGGAGGGTATGGAAAGCACCAAAGTCACAGTGTTGGCCTTGGTAGATTTCTCAAATGCCTTTAATACCGTTTGTCACGACGTTCTACTAGCCATCCTTTCCTATCTTATGATCTCCTCGGAAGCTTTGGAATGGTTTTCCTCATATCTTCAGGGACGTCAACAGTGTGTACATCTTGACGACTTGTCGTCCAATTGGTGTGACCTTCTCACTGGCGTCCCTCAAGGCGGTATATTATCTCCCTTATTATTTTCAATTTTTATCAATCTCGTAACCCAACACCTTCGGTGTTCGTATCACCTATACGCTGATGACTTACAAATTTATACGCAGTCGAGTGTTGAAAACATATCATGTGCTATTGAAAAAGTCAACAAAGATTTAGAGTTCATAAGGGACTGGTCAAAGAAGTTTGGTTTATCAGTAAATCCAGCTAAATGTCAGGTGATTGTCGTGGGGAGTAAACAAATGATAAGTAGGCTGGACATGGCGATCATCCCACCAATTGTCTACAACAACCAGACTATACCTATGAGCTCAATAGTAAAGAACCTGGGGCTATATATGGACTCTTCACTTGACTGGCGCGCACAGGTATCACATGTCAGCCAGAGAGTCACACTGTGTCTCCGCACTTTATATCCTCTTAAAAACTTCCTTCCCTCTAAAACCAAAATTACGCTTATGCAGTCCTTAATTATTCCCTTGATCGATTATGGTGATGTGTGTTATTTTGACCTGAATGCAGACCTCCTCAATAAACTAGACCGCCTTCTCAATAACTGCATTCGATTTGTTTTCAATCTTCGCAAGTATGACCATGTGTCTGCTTTACGCTCCCAGCTGCAATGGCTCCCAATTCGTCAGCGCCGTAGTTTGCGTGCACTCACTTCTCTTTTCTCTTTTCTTAATTCCCCGTCGTTACCTGAGTATCTCGAACCCCACCTTCGTCTTCTTTGTTCTAATCATGATCGAAACCTTCGGTCAAGAAACAATATGCTTCTTCTTTGTCCCCCTCACACCTCCAACTTCATCAATTCTTCTTTCTTTGTACAGTCAGTGCTTTTGTGGAATGCGCTGCCTACCGAAATCAGGATGATCACAAACCGCCTCACATTCAAAGTGAAAGTACGCGACTTACTCCGTAATAAATTGGCAGAACAATCGTAAGTTTTGTATCCGACTGAGTACTTATATATTATATTTATATATGTATAACTATTCTATATATGTATGTTTATGTATTATAAAGTATAATATTTTATTTGTTTTACATATATATTTATTTGTTTTTTATATATTTTATTTGTATATTTACTTTATATAATTCTCTTTCCAATTTTTTGCACCTACCACACCATATTACTACATTACCCTAAGGTTGACTGGTAGAGAATGCCTCATGGCATTAAGTCCGCCTTTGTACGATATGTGCATTAAGTTTAAATAAATAAATAAATAAAGCTACGTTGATTTCATCACGAATGGGGCCGGCCTACTACCCTCACACAGAAGACCATTTTTTTTTATTTTTTTTTAATGTGTGAAAAATCATCATGGACCGTCTCCCCACCGGGGGTTACGGCGGGGTGGTGTGTCGGACTTGAACCGACTAAAAAACACACAGTGTGCCCTCTCCGCGCTTCTCCGTTTAGGAGGAGGAGAAGTCCAGGGTGGGATCTCCTTCTGAACTTCTCCAGCGCCTGCCCGCTCCTGATGCGGGCACCGTCTCGGATGACGACCCTCTCTTAGGCGGCTCACACAGAAGACCAGCCTCAAACAGCATTTGTTCTGTCTTATCTCGTTGGGTGGTGTAAGACTGGAGACATAAATATTCTAAATCATTTTCCTATAAAAGTAACTGATAGACGTAATTATTATACGAGGAATAACATTCTAATCAGTCTTTTAGAAACCAGCTGTAATATTCATAAAATTAAGAGGAGGAGTACCTACGATACAATTGGTAATAGCGCAGATAATGTTGCTCCATTTTCACCCTATAAGACACACTTATGTATAAAATAGAGAAACATACTACAAGTGTATAAATATTTTAATGAATATCAGTTTATATAAGGATATATCAATAAAGTTCAAATTAAACGTGTTTTGATTTTTAGCCTTATGAACTTACTAGACTTACTTAAACTTCTTGAAACGTGTAAGAATAAATAAATGTATACATGTTTTATTATTCAGAAGCAGCCCTACTTCCCAAATATCTGTCTGCTCTTTTGTACCACCGCGATATGAATCGCCGTCCAAGTTATTGGTAGAAGCATGCTTGAATGTTAAACACAAACACCGTCAAACTTTAATATTAAACTTTAGAAGAGATTTTATGAATGCGCTGACTATTTCTAAAGCTCTAAACTCTTGCCTTAAGTAGCAGTATTGAGCTAATGCAGCATATTATTTCTGCAACACAGTACAGTTTTCTGCAGTACTTTGATTAGATTTCTGGCACTTGTTTAGCGCTGGCAGGTTTGTATAGCCGCCTCGTGACTATAAACTTGTAAAGTTGATTATTAAAACACTTACTGTAATTTAAAACATGTATGTAATCTTGTTTCTCATACATGTTAACAGAAATGCACAAAATGATAAAAGGATCATACAGAGAAAGTGAACATAATGGACGATTGTGCAGTATAGCCATGAAGGTGCAATAGATAGACAGAAAACATAGTTATTTTTGAATCACTAATATAAGTATGTGTTGTGTGAAAAGGCTAATTAAGGTAAATACAAAGTAATTACTAAGCATCCTTAATTTTCATTGTATCAAAAATTTTGAAACAGCTGACCATCGTTGAATGTCATTTGAAAACAACAATGTGTCATTGTCATTAACCTGATAATTCAGCACTTATCACGTTAACAATTACATGAACCGAAAGACAATGTTCATATAATCAGTTTTAAGAAATAAAGAAGTTCTTTTATGAGTTCGATGAGAAGTATTATGCAAATAAAGTTGCTTGAAAGAAATTAAGGTCTTTGTACACTACATATCTGACATTTTATGTATTCTCTTGTATCTCTGTGATATGGTGTGCAAAAAAAGTTTTCTATCTATCTATTCATCATGTTGCAATGCAAGAATGATGTAACAACATCTCACTAGGCCGTTTTGGAGTGGGTCACTGTGCTGCATTGTCTTCACTCAGAGGCAGAGTAGTCACTTTGGTAGGCTAAAATATAAAAAAAGAAGCCGACTCAAAATAAAATTGGGAATTACAAAATCGTAAAAACATACTTTTTAAAAGTAAAAGTTAAAATTCGTGTTAGAAAACCTTTATCCCAATATAAAATTCATACTATTTTTAGTATATATTTACCTTTGGTATGATGACACATTATGATCATAAAGCTTTAAATAATGAGCTATTATATATTATATAATCATGTCACTAAGTATTTTCGATATCTAAAGTGCTATTTCTTATTTAAATTCATGATGATGGAAACATCTCGAGAACTCGTTAACTATATCAATGTGCGAATCGTCTGGATCTGATAGCTTTCCAATAACTGTTTGTGGACTTTAATCGATATCTTCTCAAAAAGTTTTTCAGTACTTCGTCATGAATGAAGTACTGTAGAGATTAATTTGTTCAAAGTTTTTGTAATTTATTGCTGAGATTTATTTGATAACAATATCACAGGTAAAAGTAGTGATATTGTTGTTTTGATGGTTAAAATTAACTTGAAATATGAGAAATGCTATCGAAAATTATAAATCCCCCTCGGGCCGTCATCTCACGGGGCGGTGTGTCAGACTCGAATCGATTAAAATCACACGGTGTGCCCTCATTGCGATTGAATTTTAGGAGGAGTCTATTGAAAAAATCTCCTTCTAGACCCCTCCCAGCGCCTGCCCGCACTACGTGGGTGCCATCTCTATTTAAACTCTCATATTGGGCAACGTCCGGCACACGGGGCCCCCTCGAGTAATAGATTACGCCCAGCCCGTGGGGGAAACGCCTTCGTAGGGCCCAGTCGTATCCCATGTTCCCCAGGAGTGGTCCTAGGACAGACCCCTGCGGAACACCGCACGACATGGCCCTGCGTCTTAAGACGCCATCTGGGTCCTCGTACATGACGGTACGCTCCTCTAGATAGTCTAGTCTAGTCTAGACCATTGCAGGTGATGGCGATGTCCAAGGACACCGCCATCACCACGCGCCACAGCTCACTGCCTCTTCGGTCACGGCCCTTAGGTGTAAAACAGCATTGGCCGTCTAACCCCCCTCTCAAAATCCGAATTGGGCGAAATTTACTGACAACTAGTATAACCTTCGATTTCAGTTCTACCGGTACCAATAAAACCGTTTGAACTAGTAGCCGACCCTAATTAATATTGGGAATAAGGCTAGGAAGAAGAAGAAGATGCAAATTAAATATAGAAAACACCCAAACTCTGAAATAAATATTGGCGGATCATAAATACATTTGGTCCGAGGCGGGAATCGAACTCGAGACCGCAAACACAGCAGTCGCATACGCTCCTACAGCGACACCTAGCCAGTAAATCCTGTTTTCATGTAAATAGGTAGTTATCGGTACAATTATTCAAATAAAAACAGAAATACAAACTCCTAATAACTTGTTATGACCTCAATAGTCTCAGAATTCGTAGTTCGAGATGCTACTGTTCAAAAGTTATTATTTGTCAACTTTACATGAATACTAGGTATCGTAATGAAAGTAACAGTGGTATACTTTTTATTTGCAATGAAATCAAATACTCAAGTTACCGCTCTTATCTGCTTCTATTACATCTTGGTAGTATTATGAGATAAGCACCGGATGTAAGGACGTGGTGGTCTGTTGTCTTTACAGACCACACGGTTTTACTGTCAGCTTAGATAATATCAACATGTCAACGTATGTGATGTGTGGTTCCATTACTTTAGAATACAAACATGCCTCTGAGAGCATGTTAAGCGCCGTCCTGGTCGTTATAAATACCTACAGTTATGACACTAGTTCAACCAACAAATTCAGTTCACTCTTATGGTTACTGAGGTCCAATACCAGTCGCTCCGTGAAATAACTGATATTCAGTTAAAACCGGTTAAACTAGTGGCCTACAAAAAATAATATTGGCAATAATAAAGACAATAAAGAAATAAAAGTTTACAAAAAATAGACACAGTAGCTGTTTGGTCACCCACACTGTGGCATATTTTTTACTTTTAGCCTTTTTATATCCATCGTAAATTCTGAACAAAAAGTTTACAAAAAATCAAAGAAGATTTTACGTTTCAACTTAATTTTACATATAAATGATTATTGTATTATGTAAATGAAGTTTAATCTATGTATGTGTAGCATTATGTACAAATAACTTTATAATAAACCTTGATTTTAGAAGTGCGAGACCTCTAAATTTTACCCACCTGCAAAAAAGTGATATGGAAACTATGTTTTTAGGGTTCCGTAGCCAAATGGCAAAAAACGAAACCCTTATAGATTCGTCAAGTCTGTCTGTATGTCTGTCTGTCTGTCCGTCCGTATGTCACAGCCAATTATTTCCGAAACTATAAGAGCTATACTGTTGAAATTTGGTCAGTCGATGTATTCTGTGAACCGCATTAAGATTTTTACATAAAAATAGAAAAAAAACAATACATTTTGGGGGTACCCATACTTGGAACTGAAACTCAAAAATTTTTTTTTCATCAAACCTATACGTGTGGGGTATTTATGGATAGGTCTTCAAAAATGATATTGAGGTTTCTAATATCATTTTTTTCTTAACTGAATAGTTTGCGCGAGAGACACTTCCAAAGTGGAAAAATGTGTGTGGGGACCCTCTAACTTCTAAAATAAGAGAGTAATGAAACTAAAAAAAATGTATGTTGTACATTACCATGCAAACTACCAACGAAAATTGGTTTGAACAAGATCTAGTGAGTAGTTTTTTTTTAATACGTCATAAATCGTAACACGCAATTTACCTTTCTTCCAATCAATAAACTAGTATAAAAACATCGGTGAAAGTTACAACGAACTACAAGAACTTTATAATATATGATGTTACTTGCTGATACGGAACCCTTCATGGGCGAGTCCGACTCGCACTTGGCCGCTTTTTTTTTATTTGGATATCTACAGAAGTATAATATTAATCCTAACAGAAAAAAAATGTGTTACGAATAAAACACTTGATTGTAAGTCGATAATTTGAAAATAAAATAGATGTATTCATAGTTTTTAGCACAAGTCTATGGTAATCATTATTGGGAAGTCAGTGTCCTCAAATACAGTGACATTTAGTCCAATCTTCGAATTCATTACGCCGTCAGTGTTACGGAGAACCAACGCCAATTGCCAAGAGGACAAACTGATATTCAGGTAAAACTGGTTGAACTAGTAACCAGCCTAATTAGTAGTAGTAGTCTATGAGGATTAATAAATGCTGGGAAGAATATGATTAATCGTTTAGGAACAAAAAATCTTCTCAAATTGTCTTATTCAAATCTCATGTAATATTTAGTTATTATGGGTGATAATTCAATATTTTCTTTATTGTATAAAAAATGAATCAAAAAAATATATTGACAAAAAGTTTAGATTGTAATTTATCATTGAAATTGAGAAATTTAGTTGTGTTCAAAGTGCATCTGAATATAAACTGAAAATTAACATAATTCAAAATTCAAATTATTTATTTCGGACTCTGAATCCATATTAGGTTGGTTACAGTGACTTAAACTGGTGTTAAAAATGTAATATATGGGTATATACAAAAAAGTATAATATATAAGCACATACACATTAGCAAGTATGGACGTACAACCACCTTGACATAAGTGAGGAGTCCCACCTTTCTGGAAATACATTCAGGATGCTGTTGGAGGGGGAACGGAGGCGCACGAGCATGGAAACGCAACGCTTCCATATTTTAGCAGCAAAGCCATCAACTTCAGCCTCCACGAACATGCTTGACGCGCTATAATGTACAAGCGCTATAATGATCTCATATATATCTCATATAATATAATATCTTTCCCCAGACTCAGGAAAACAGGATCATCGTAGGTATGTATTAATCTTTTGATCTTTCACTATAAAAGTAATCTCGTAGGCGCAAAGTTTTGGGGCCTGCAAACCATGACCGTGTTTTAAATAAGATTAAACACATTACAATTCTGTAATATTCCGCGTACAATTTCTCTCAAAAGAATCGTGTACTATCTACATTATGAAGGTTGTATGTTCAGGCTTTGTTAACATTTTTTCTTTTCCTGTTTTTGTTTCATGATATACCCAAATAATACTTTATCGCTATTAATATAGTATTTAGATTTCCTTAATTTCATTTTATTTATTAATAGTCCGACCTTTGTGTAAATTAATTACGAACTTGAATTGTATAAAACATGATTGTAATAAATTGCAGTATGTTATATGTAACTAAACGGCACGGAAACATAAACAAGCCGGTACGCATTTTACTGTTTTTTATGAAGTTATTAGAGAAAATACTGTCAAAAGATGCAAGATACCTATTTGTTTAGCGGTTAGCGATCCTGATGGATAAGTCATAGGTATATATATATATATATACCTATATATAGGTCCAATGTACACATGCAAATAAAGAAACAACATATAATTTATCATGCTTAAAAGTGATATGCTGTGTGGGTACCATAGCTATGATTATTAAATGCACTTACGCCTAATATCACCAAATGGGTGAGGTTTATCAAGTATATGAGAAGTGAAATAAACACCGCCCAATATTTTGGACACCTGTAATTTCATCCCACTTAATATTAGGCAACAGGTGAAATAAATAGAAATGACTAAATAGGATTATATAAACTGAATAAAAATGATTGTAATGAAGAGAAAGTAATAGAAGGAAATGAAAATTGATTTAACAGAGCGATCGGACAGTGAAAGCAATATAAGCCTAATATTAACAATCAGAATATTTTACGTTAAGTGAAGAGACTATTTATCTTGTATTTTTATTCTATTCGATATATGCGTTAATTTCACATTATATAGAGAAATCGTCCATATATAGAATATATATGTAAGATTAAAATAATAATATCATCAAAGACAAAGGCTGGGCCTGTCAATTTCAACTACAAAATAACGAAATCATCTTAGACATACAATGGAAAGAATACGTTGCCTCATCTAGAAAAATAACATCATAATAAAAAAAGCAAAGCATATTTTTTTATATTTTACTACTATTGTGGACCATTTATAATATGACCACTAGCTAAACTCTTCATGAAAACATACATCTTTTACGTTCAACTTGTAAATCAAGGCGCGTATCTTTATATCCACCAGTAAATGGAAGTTCCATAATAAAAAGTTGCTACTAATCGTGTTGGGCGGTATTAGCTGGCCGATATTATCTGGCAACTATTAGGCGGAAGAAGTTCCGAGGCTTGGTCGGTTAGAAGCGAGTTACGTCATCATGATACTCTGGTGAAAGATGTTCGCATACATTCATCTATGTGTTCAAGTAGCATGTATAATGTATATAAATGTTTTCTAGTATTAAAGTCTTGTGTTTTATGTCTTTGCTTACTTTCTCGTCATCCTAAGTTTAATAAAATAGCTTACCGTAATAGGGACTATTTAAGTCGCCATTACGGTAAGCTATTTTGAAGTTACCGTTTAAGTTATGCTATTATGTTACCGTATACTGTTTTCGCTTGACACAAATGACAGTCGTTAAGTAGATTGTTAAGATTTTCTCCTACGAAGTTGATGAAAATATTTAGAATTTAGATTTAATTTGGTATATATGAAAATTTTAATTAGTAATTTCGTCCTTATTTATATACATGTAAATACTAAATAAATGTAAATACAAAATTAGTATATATTAGATATCTATTTATTCATTGAAAAGTCTAATCATTTTAGAGATAGAAAAGTAGACTAAGCATTTTTATAGCCCTCTAATGGGCTATACTATAACAGTTATAGGTTACCTAGCAGTAACAACCTTGTTCTCATTGCGAGTGTACCTATCGTCACTTATCTGCTACTCCAGAGACACACACCCATGACACCCTGCTATATTTCAGGTCATGCCGATCCATATATTACATCACATATCGTTATTTATTTGCTGCGTACCTGATTGTAGATTTAAGAATTAAAACACAAAAAAGTTACTAGTAAACATATTTTGTTAGTGTATGTGAAGTATGGCATTGAAATACCTAATTGCAAGGAACTAAGAATAAAAAATAGGTATAAATACATTTTATTACAGAAAAATACCTACTACCAGTAGTTTATTTGAGCTAAGTTATTCTCTGAACTCACCGCTATGTAGACGCGAGTGTAACTCGAGGGCTTAGGTGACTGGTGAACAGCATAAAGCCGGTCGTTGATCTTTATTTACCAACACCTCCTCTTGTCCTAACTGCCGTCGACGGCTGCACAGTAAGTACAAAGTCTAATAAGTACGGGTTGTTTCCCCCAAGACGATTAGCCCGTAATGAAGATGTTTACAAACATTTTCATACGACCCTTCTGGCTAAAATGTTTGAAAGATCTGATGGTCACATGTTTTTGGAAATAGTTGATCTAGTCTACTATGAAACATATATTATGTAGCTCAGCGATTTAAATGTAGTTGCAATACTAATCTATAAAAAAATCTGCCAAGTGCATGTCAGGCCACGCACAGTAAAGGGTTCCTCAGTCACGTGGATTTAAAATCGTATCCAATAGATAATTATTATACTCCAAGATCCCAGAGCCGCCGGACCTACGTCATTTGTGCAAAGCTGAAATTTTCAGGATTATTAGTACAATGTCTTGTTAAGATGTATGCGTACCCATTAGCTTGAAAGCGGGACCGTTTGTGAGATAGCGCGAAGTACAGATGGTAAAAATCCTTACTTACCTACGTTAAAGGTGCAAAGCTAGTATTTACAATTTTTTTAAGAATATTATTTAAAATTAAAATTCATTACTGCCAGACACATTCCGTGGGCCATTACTTCTGCCAGACGTCTTGAAAGTTGTGAAAAAATTACGTAAACTACGTTATAGTAGCAAACCTAAATTTTATAACTATATTATATAACTATATTTTATAACTAAAAAATGTATACATATTATCTAAGGTAGGTACTATTTTAAGACCCTTTGTATACGGCCAGACCAGTCCGAAGGGCCAATCATCCCCCCAGATACCTTTAAATATTTGTAGTAATTAGGAAGCTGAGGTATATCATCTTTGGTATTATTTCAAGAATAGAATTGTAAATTATTAAATGGGCCGTTTAAAGTGGATCAAAATCGCACCCATAGGAGTTGGTTACAAACAAACAAACATACAGGTGAAGCTAATAAATGAGCGTGTAAAAACCATTTAATATTTTTATATACCTCAGCTTCCTAATTACTACAAATATTTAAAGGTATCTGGGGGATGATTGGCCCTTCGGACTGGTCTGGCCGCATACAAAGGGTCTTAAAATAGTACCTACCTTAGATAATATATATAAAATTTAGGTTTGCTACTATAACGTAGTTTATCTAATTCTTTCACAACTTGCAAGACGTGTGGCAGAAGTAATGGCCCACCGAAAGTGTCTGGCAGTAATGAATTTTAATTTTAAATAATATTTTTTTAAAAAATATGTAAATACTAGCTTTGCACCTTTAACGTAGGTAAGTAAGGTTTTTACCATCTGTACTTCGCGCTACCTCAGAAACGGCCCCGCTTTCAAGCTAATGGGTACGCATACATCATAACAAGACATTGTACTAATAATCCTGAAAATTTCAGCTTTGCACAAATGTCGTAGGTCCGGCGGCTCTGGGATCTTGCTCTATTATGTTCACGTATTAATGTGTTAATTTTGTATGACGTTTTCCAAGTGAGCGCATTTTACAAGTTAAGTCTCCATAACTCCTGAATTAATAAAGTCATCTAATCCGTTATAGTTTTCCTTGAAAGTTCATTATGTGGACCACCATCACGAATTTTTCCAGATTTTTTGATCCAGCCGTTTAGCTTTTAGAGGGGGGGGGGACGCCCTGTTTTTACAAAAAAGTGCCCTTTAAAGTGGAATTTCTCGCAAACGGATACCTGAATCAAAAAATCGTCTTAGAAACTCTGTATTGTTTTTAAAATACCTATCTAATGATACCCCACACGATGGGGTAGCCGCGAGAAAAAATTTACATCCCCACTTTACGTGTAGGGGAGGTACCCCAAATAAAAATATTTTTCAAAATTTTATTATAGCACTTTGTCGGCGTAATAACAATACATATTCATGCAAAGTTTCATCTTTCTGCCACTTACCGTTTGGACGGTAAGTCGAGGACGGACGGACGGACGGACGGACGGACGGACGGACGGACAGACGGACATGACGAATCTATAAGGGTTCCGAGTGATATACTTCGGAACCCTAAAAACGTGGCTAAATGTTTTAATTTTATAATAATTAAAAGTTATAAAATAAATAATTAAAATAATATAATACTTTATTAGTTTATTATTATATTGAGGTAGGTCTTCCCAGCTAGATAGATGAATCGATAACGATAAATCATCAATAATGAATTATTGATGATTCATACTTATCGATTCATCTGTCAGATGCTCTGGTTTGAATCTTGAAGTCAAATATTAAATTCTAATAGTATATTTCCACTAGATGTTTACTGCAGTTTGATCCTCGTTCATGAACGATGCTAAACTTTAAAAATGTTGTAATATGAAGTTATATAGCCAATTAATAACATTCCTTAATAATATTAGCATTCTTAAAGAAACGCTCAAACATTTTATTCAATCATCAACTGTACAGTATAGATCGTGAGTCCTTTGAATACCAAAACAATGAAAGCTTAATACATATTAATATTCAGGTGAGTCACACGGCCTACACAAATCAGACATTTGGCACAAGCCAACACAGATGATATTATAGGAACGCAAAAAGCTATCGAACGGAAGTAACGCACATACGTGATATCCGGAGACCGGGGCGTATGAGCTTCGACAAAATCAATCGGAAGTCAGCTTCTCTTGTGGGCTTCGTCCCGATGCTCTAACTCGTATATCATTTGGTACGTGTTCACTAGTCGGGGGGGTTCGAATAAAACTGAGCAAAATAAGACAGATATATATGTACCTTCTTATTTTCCTTTATCTAAAAGTCCTGGTCATAGTCTTAGAATTTATGGAAAATTAACCTTTTGGCATTATTTAAGTCGTTTTAATTTCAGTAATATTAATAACTTTTTTATAAATATCGGAAGGAATGTTTGTAACATTTGAATTTAAAATCATTTAGCCGTCCACGTCTTTCTATAAAGCCAAGTGTGCAGCGTACTTCATTTTGTTTACCTGTCATCATTACTCATCATCTAATGTTTTATTTTACAGATACTAGCGAATTTTGTAAGTCGAACCCCAAAAGTTACTCGTGCCCAAGATTTATGTACACCCAAAACTTTTAACAGTATTTTTATACTTCTAACGTTAAAATTTGTTTCGTACCCTTTGGGTTTTATTTATTACAAGTAAAGAGAAGCGTGACTTGGAAGTACAAGCGTCTTTACCAGGAAGTTTAAATCTAATAAGAATATATACTTTATGTCGATAAGTTATAAGAAAAAAGGTTACATTTGACAAGATAATGGGATGTCAACAGAAATGTCACAAGTTTACCGTAAACACACTGCTTTTACATAAGAATCTTCGTTCGTTTTGCCTTAAATTAACCATTTTATTAATCTATTTACAGGGTTATGACAAGCAGGTGCACAAGAATGCACTTGTGTTTTAATAAAATATCATACATATACTACGCTTAAATTATTTATTTGAGGAAGTCTAAGTGTATGAATTTTCAACACTATGGGTTATAATAATACGGCCTATTACTTTATGACCAGAACCAACAGCTGAATAGAAGTTCATATTTATGTTAACTATATTTGTTTCAATTTTTTTTCTGTTATCAAATGTTAACATTTACGTTACATAATTGACGTAATTACCGCTCTAGTCGTTGCATTAACTTTGTTGACATTAATATTGTCGAAAAAGAATTACATTACCTGAAATGACTATATGACTACTTGTTTACTATTTTATTTCTTACAAATACTAACGTGGTAACAGAAAACAGGTTAAGTTTACATAATAATGTATATTTCAAGTGTTAAGTAGTATTATATTAAGTCACCTAACTGAACTTGATAGTGTTGTACCCATTTTATCAGATAAATATGACATATTACATAAACCACTTACTTTTAGTCAAGTTATGTTTCCGTTTTCGTTAATATAATCTTACATGATACTACAACACGTGTATATGATGATGTATTTGATGTAACATTTACGAAAGGAACTAGGCAAATGACTTTTATAATCAATTCCCGAATTTAAAGCTCGCTATTGAATCACCACACTATTTCAGCATTACAATGAATATCTAATTATCTCTATAAATAGTTTAGTAATTAAAAGAATTCCACAGATTACACGTAAACCTGTGATGAATAATAGCTTAGGTCACGACAAAGTGAGCACGATTTCATTATTATTCCGTACGCATCGACGAATTATTTGAGATTCGCTTCATTATGATTAATAAGATTTGATCTTATGAACTTTTCTTATGAAATATCCTAATTTGAGTAGAAAGTAGAAAGAGTAGAATTATGTATTTAGTTAGGATATTTCATACTTACTATTTTTTTATTTAAAGCGACACTAAAATTCAAAAGTTTATACATAGGGTATTGTCTGGACTGAACTCACCTCACAGTCAATTGTTATTAACTGAGTAACAGATTTCTCCCTATGGTGATGAATTAAAAAAATGAAGTGTCGCCGCCCATAGGTGTTATAATGAACGACTAATTGAACAAAATATGCAAGACAACATCACTGACAAGAGAAGGAATACTGAAACAAACCCTAAACCAAACGGTCTCACAAATATGGTAAAGTAGGGCAAATCCTTCTCGCCGTGTCTAATTTTATTGTGAAGTGTTAAAGGATGTTGTTGACTTATCTTATTAGCGTTGTATAAAAACCAGATTTATTTTGTGCGAAAACCACTTTTAACTCATTAGTCAATTGATACTGAACTGAACTTTTTTATAGGACAAGTGACAAAATAGAATTCAATATTCGCATTGAAAGATTCCTGTCAGATGAGACACCCTGGCGCCAACAGAACATGAAGCTATTTACTATTTATCTCCTCAATGCATATCATTTCGCTCTGGGAAAACTCTACAGAAGGGAAACTTGTTTTCCTGTCAAGCGACATCGAAAAATCATTCTGACATATTGTAATGAAGATTTTTCTACTGGATTTAACTATTTGAGCAGTCAGAAAAAAAATATCAGTTGGTTGTTTGTATATACATAACATACAAACGGTCTCACAAATATGGTAAAGTAGGGCAAATCCTTCTCGCCGTGTCTAATTTTATTGTGAACTGTTAAAGGATGTTGTTAACTTATCTTATTAGCGTTGTATAAAAACCAGATTTATTTTGTGCGAAAACCACTTTTAACTCATTAGTCAATTGATACTGAACTGAACTTTTTTATAGGATAAGTGACAAAATAGAATTCAATATTCGCATTGAAAGATTCCTGTCAGATGAGACACCCTGGCGCCAACAGAACATGAAGCTATTTACTATTTATCTCCTCAATGCATAACATTTCGCTCTGGGAAAACTCTACAGAAGGGAAACTTGTTTTCCTGTCAAGCGACATCGAAAAATCATTCTGACATATTGTAATGAAGATTTTTCTACTGGATTTAACTATTTGAGAAGTCAGAAAAAAAATATCAGTTGGTTGTTTGTATATACATATTTATGTTTTCATTACTAATGAAAACATAAATATGTATATACAAACAACCAACTGATATTTTTTTTCTTTAAATACGAGAAAATATTTTTGAAAGGCATTGCCGTTGAACTTTCGTGTTATATAATTACTTTTATTAAAATTAAAAATGTTTTTCATAATGCAATGTGTAACAAGAATCGACTCTATGGCAACTATCCAGGTTTTATATGTGTCGTAGGTAAATTCAAATCTAAAGACTACTGTGTGAGTTAAATTGTTTATTAGCAGAGGATAAGAGTGATTCTTAGTTCTTGTCTTTATATATATATTTTCTTTTGTAAAGAAACATACATGAATATAAACATATTAAATAGAGTTTCTCAACAGAAGTGAATTTGCATTACGATTATGTATACATGTAGGTAGAGTTTGCAAAAAACAAGTTTTAATCACTATTAATTACTTCTAAATTTAGCTACCATAATGTTACTGCTGTACAACACATCGAAACTGAATTTAAAACTACATAAGTATACCCAGTAACAAAGAAATAGACGACCAGTCCTAGGATAAACGGTTATGTGTATATTTTTCCTTCATTACTCGCAAAGTGATTGGTGGTAATAGGCTTGTTTATTACTACGTAAGTTACGAGTATTAGCTATGTTCCAAACCAAATTACGACATGGGCAGAATATGAGTGCTAAATACGCTTTTGTATACCGGTATATAAAATATACCGGTATTTAGGTTTGAGTGTATGTATGTAGGTGAGCATATTCTTCAAAGATTAGACCAGCAAATTATGCTTACCAATTTACCTGGGAATTCCGGAATTCCTTCCGTTATGAATTTATGGTAGTATATAAGACATGATTTATAGACAAAAATCTCAAGTTTTTCTGCAAAATGCGTCTACTTAGTAACATTTCTTTGATACTAATACAGTACTCAACTAATATTCAAACATAGCTAGCTACTGAAACAATAACTTACTGAGTGTGTTCATAGAAGCAGTTCTCGCTTACATCAAATTACCATCGTTAGTGACTTGCGATTGGAGAGACCCAGCAGTTAACTGCGATAGGGTGATTGATGATGACGAAAATATTAATTTTATCAAAACAAAGAGGAATAAAATCTGAAATTAAATCATATTCTTACATTTTGATACCATCCTAGAGGCTTCTCCAATATCTAACTATATAACTCTATAACTCTGTTATAAGAAGAACTTAACACTTATCTAACCAAGACTACTTAAAGCTAATGCTGTCTTGATCCCATGATTTGATTTAAAATCCTTTGCGAAATTCCCGAACCCGAAATATATTACGCCGACTCCAGTTGTAATCAGAAAGCGGGAAATTGATATTGATGATTAATTATTCATGCCAATTAAGAAAGTTGATCTCGGCGCCAAATTTTAAGTTCTCTTACTTTTACATCTCTTTACATTCAAGTATATTGCATCCTTATTATATTTATGTCTATCATAAAAATGTTCGTGCCGGTGTCGCCAATAAAATTGATAACATGACTTCGGAGAATGGAGGCGTCGTTACAAACGGATCGATTTTATATGAGTGATATAAACTGGATAATAAACATAACTCAATCTCTCTTCGCATAAAGACGCGGGTAAAATATCGATAATATTTTATATGGATAAGATATAGATGTGAGGATGACCGTGTCGTCAACTGGACTTTTCAACGCAACGTTTTCTGCACTTTATGGTTTTTACTCGTACACATTAACGACCAAGTTGCTCTTTACTCTACTTACATTATCTACATAGATATTGGATACTAGATGAGTATATTAACGAACATGTGTACTCGCAGAAACCAAAATCACAAAATATGCAGGGGAGCTATTTGAAAATAAAATAAAATATTTTCTGTCATAACTTTTCATGTATTTGATCAATAGAAGAATAGAATGTAAGGGCATGAATCAAGGATTATTAAAATCTATAAGGATATATTTATAATAAGGACTATTTTGCATTTGGCTGTGTTATAAACCAGTGTTTTCAAAACTTTGTTTTGTGCGGGTATTCATGCAAAGCAGCGATATGTAGAATACCTTACAACTTACCTAGTTATAAACCACCTTCATACTCAGATCGTTAATTTACAAAAGAAAACTGGGAAAGGGAAATATTTTTTCTATTCATTTTTCAAACCTTTGGTTACTATCCTTGTAATTTAATAAAATATCCAGCCATAACATTCCACTGCTGGGCTCGGGTCTCCTCTCAGGAGAGGGTTGAGACCATGCGTTCCCACCCTGACCGAGTGCGGGTTAGGGACTGGCAAGACAACGTTGTGGCTATGCAATCTTGCCGTTGGATATAAGGCCTCCAACTAAGCTTCACGATTATTATCCTACGTTAATTTTCGATACCATTCGATAATATATTGAGGACCTAATTGTTCTCATCTACAGTATAATATGTCTATGTGTTAAGAAGCCTTAAAAGAATTAATCAAGCGCATTTTATGATACGGGACTATTCGATATTAATAAAGTTAATGGTGCTTAAAACAGGCTAAAATTTATTATTTACTTTATAGACATAAAAACGATTACTAAAAAGATTCACTTATTCTGACTGTTCCATACTAATATTATAATTTCAAAAGTATGTCTGTATGTCTATCTATCTGGTACTCTTACAAGCGTGAATCACTGCACTGATTTCAAGAAAAAATTGCACTTATATACTTTGATTCTTGAGCAAGGAAATAGGCTAATAATAACAGACACACGCAGGCGAGGCCCAACCAAAAACAAGTTGATTAATAAATTTTGCACAATGAGATGTTAGTGCCCAATTGATAACTATATTTTAATATATAATTAATGTTTTAAAAGAGAGGCTTTTAAATAATCGTGATTGATCGTAGTTTAGATCACACCACATGGAAATACGAAGTAGCCATAAAACTGTACCGATCTCATTTACTACATTTCCCTTAGAAAAGAGAGAAAAATAGATGGTTCTGAGGGTGTTTTTTCTACGTACATTTTTAACGAAAAGTAACGTAATCTATCTTTTTCCGTCGTTCATGAAAGGCGTACTATAATGCCAAAACTATTTTGTATTTCATTTTGGTCTGTCTATATGCATTGTGGTCTGTCTCGTTGGTCTAGTGGTTGGCATGTGCGACTGTTGATTAAAAGGTCTCGGGTTTCAATCCAGTGTGGGGCGAAAAGTGTTGTTGGGTTTTTCTTAAAAGGAAATTCTTAATAGCAGCCCGGAGTATGGAAGTTTGGGGGGTGATTCACGCCCGTGCCTCGGAGAGCACGTTAAGCGTCGGTCTCGGTTGTCATGAATATCTATGGCAATCGATATTGGTAGGTCAGTGTCATCAAATATACTGACAATTAGTTCAACCTTCGAATTTCAATTCTCCCTTTAGTTTTGCGGAGATGCGATGCCAGTCGCTACGTGGCAAAACTGATATTCAGGTAAAATCGGTTGAACTAATCGCCGACCCTAAATAGTATTGGGAATAAAGGCTAGGAAGCAGAAAACGTATGTGAATCAGGTTGGAGTCCGGTGGTGGCACAATGTATTCCACGTTGAAACAGCAACACTTCTTAAGCTGAGGTAGAGTTAGGACCTCAATAATTAAGTCTTTGTTACGGCTCACAGTTTCATTCAGTATATCACCTAGTATCGTTGAGCAGATTATCCGTGAATATGTTTAATGAATATTTTCCTGTGCGTTTTTAAACATGATAGGAATAAGTACAAACAACATTGAAAACCCACACAAAAATACCTTACGTCACTTAACTACGCTTTTTAATTGTTTTATGGAAATACTAGCGCTAACGCAATATTTTTCATGACTCAATTTATGTAAAAAAATGCCTTTCCCGAGGCCGCATGTATCGCAATAAAAAGTAATCTAAGTAATCTAATTCATTTGAAATTACATACCGAAACTCAAATTTTATTTATTTGTATAGATATAGATGTAATTGAACATGTTCAAACTTTTTTATAGTATTTTTTTTAGAAATGAAACTCAGAAAGCAGACCCATTACTAGGAACATAACAATATTTTAAATAATAATATCAAACATTAAATAAACGAAAGAACCAGTTTATTAAAATCGCTAATCTATATCTTTTGATCAATTCCACAATATCATACTCAATAATCTATAGAAAGTGGTCTTAATTAAATATACAAACTCGCTACATAAATACACAATTCATTAAAACATCGAATAACATCCGCTGGAGCGAGTATCTTGTCGAAAGTTTTTATAACGAGTACGAAGTTCTGTGCGATGCTGTACCCGTTTAGGACATCCCGGGGAAATAGATAATGGATTATATCAAAACAAGTTTACAATTAAATGTTTATAGCTGTTCTAATGAGCGCCAATTACCATTCAATCCAATTAAAGATAAAACCTTAATGCCGATAATATAGTATTAATGTTTATTTAGTTTTACGGTGTCATTAATACCCTGTTGAAAATAAACCGTCAGCAGCGTCGGTGCTACACCGCATTACAAATTAATTTTATTATTCACTCATATCGCTAGTTGCTGTGTTGTTTGTTCATCGGTTTCTGTGTTAGGTAAAAACCAATATTTCATACATAAGCAAATAACTATTAATGTCAAAAGTTTTAAAAACTAACCAATAACTTTTTAAAACTCTAACTCTTAACTTAAAACTTTAACTCTCTAGAAGATGTTAGTTATCATATAAACATAAAATAAACCTTCATGAATCATAGTACAAAAGAAGGGCTATCAAACCTCTTAATATTTAATACGCATAGGTACCAAGTGGTAAGACCTGAAAACTTGTAATGCACAAAACCATAATATGCAACGTAATTCGTTTTTACTTCACAATTTCTTAGGTTCAACTATTTGGCGTTTTATGTATCCACTTATTGCCACCGTAAAGTATGTTACTCAGTCTACTTTAGATGAAGATATCCCATAAAAATAAATAAAGGCACCATAAGAAACAACTAATGAATGTATGTGCTCTAGTTGTAAACGATGTTTGCGGAAATCCAATAAATGCTGTACTTTTTAGCTTTAGTTTGGCAAAAACACATGTTACATTTTTTATATTGAATTGATTGGGTTGGGTATAAACTCATCGTTGAAAAATTAAAGAAAAAAGTCCAAATTACACATTTAGGGAAGTCACTTTCTATAATTCCAGTACACATAAAATGGAAGGTTGTGATTGTTTTCTGCGAGTTGTTTCACAAATATTTTTTAATGTAACAAACTTAATGCAAGTAAGCCATAAAAACTTAAATTAAGCTTTGTTATAAAAAATATTACACAAGTCGTGGTACCTAAGTTTTTTAAAAGCCTTTGAAAAAATCAAGTTCATGTTAAATTCGACATTAACATTTTATATTACAGAATGCATGATCATACAGTATATTTTACAACATAATAAACGAGTCAAAAGAAACACTTAGTATGTTAGCTTTAGTCCGTCGACTGCCAAGTATGGCAAAGGTTCCGGGAACTTTAGAACCTCCACATCTTATGCGGAATATAAATTGTGTAACGTAACTCGTCCTTCCGCCTGTACACACCTACGATACTCGGTTTAATTTACTCCATTGTAAACTACACAATGGTACTGACTCTATTCAACATCCTATAAGAAACTTGTATTTTTTTGATACTCGTAAAATCTCTTTTTGGGAACTGAAATTCCAAAACGAACAGAAAATAATTTTGTTCTAAGTATCTAATAAAAAGTAGATTCTAATGAAAAATAAATTATGCGGGACATTTATTATTCGTAATAATTTTAAAGAGAAAACTATTTTACAGTACCATATATTTTTGATGAGAAACAGACGTTCGAGTTTCGATTCCAGTAAGAGCTTAAGCCTAGTCTAGATCTCCATTAGTAAATAAGTTGTGTAAAATATTTTCTGTTTTTTTTTATTTCCAGCAAATCAAACAAAAACTAAACTAAGAAATTAATTAAAAACCATCAATACTAAATAGTAGACTAAATCATAAAATTAAGTTCGACAAAGACATTTAAAATATAACATAGTTATAACCATACAGTACTTTGAAAGTTAGTAAACTTAGTTAAGCATATGAAATATATATCTTTAAAAACGCAATTTTCTTTCCTTAGCACATTCAAAGTTTTAAAAGGAATTCAGTTTAATAACACCATTTTTCATACTCATGTCGTAATTTATTGTTAATAACAAAACAGTTAGTCACATTAAAAGAACTATATATTTAATGATACCTCAATATGATTAATCGATTGCCTAATCGAATATACGTCTGATTTGTTTTGATAAAATTACTGTGCAAACTACCTAATACAATTGTATGCAAATGATAACAGCATTCTTCATTCTTCAAAGAGTTAACCAGAACAAGACTAATTAAATGATACTCTAATTCTAATTATTCTTGGAACAATCGTAACTAGAGGTGCTAACGTAGGTTTTAGATAAACACTATAGTTTAGAAGCAAAGCAAGTTTTTTATTTATGTAAGTTCTGAAGAACGCAGGACCTAAACGCGTTAACCATTAAAGTCCATATTTTAATAGTGTAGTCACGCTCAAGAACTCAGCATGCGTTTGTTAGAACGATGTTCACATACAGTTACTGCTTATATTAAACATGCTCGGTATGAACGCTGTATATGTAATTAGTCAACCTTCTGTAGTTTTTACCTGTGAAACTTATTCGATTAGGTATTTTTCTACTAACTACCATCGCTCAAAACTGTTATACGTTTATTTACCGTGTCTACAAATTTTATGCATTCTAATTCGTTGTGAGAATTTTAACAACGATCGTTTGTGGTAATCCTCTAATGATTTCACGTCCGTTTATAAATTGGGTATCTTTAATGCGATTGGCTGATTTCATGTTATACCTAACTTCTTTACGAATATCCTAAGTATCTATACATAATTTAATCATTATATAAACATTTGGACCGAACCCTAGACCTCAAGCACTAAATTTAGTAGCAGTTCCGACACTAAAAAGTTAGTTATAGTTAGATATAAATATTTCAGAATCTAAAGAAATATAATTAAACAAACATGTTCCTTATTGATGAAGTCTCGCTAGTAAAACGTTGTATTCATTCTGTATTGTACCTGACCTAATAAAGACTGAAACAATTTATATCTAAATAGTAAAGATACTTTAAAGATTTTCTCTCCCTAAGTCACAAAATTAATATATATTTAAATGCAAGTATATGTACAATAGTTACACCCATGTCACAAAAGCGTTTCCTTTACATCGAAAACACCTGAATCTTATACAAATATTATAAATCAAACAAAGGGTCCGACATAAAAAAAATAGAATGATAAAGATCCAAGAATAATGTCAGGATATGGATAAAGGGATAACACCGTGTAAAGGTAATTTAGGTTCATAAAAGCGAACGTATTGATCAAAACAAAACAATAGAAACAATAACGAAATTCGCAGACGTTCCCCTCCGGCCCAATTTCGTGACAACCCTCGCAATCGTTGGGTGAAATAAATGGTGCACGAAAAATTTATGTCGTCAGCCTTTCTTTTTGGCCCAGATTTGTGGACCGACTTCCTAACACCCTACTTCGCTTTATCAAAGCAATTCTTCAACTAGTACTCGCTGTAATATATTATATCTACTTTCAGCCGACTTTTTAAGGACAACCGATGTTTTGCGCTTGGAAATTTTGTTTTATAAATTGATTTTACATCAGTGTATATTTAGTACTTGTTCATTATGCCTTTTGAATCTGTTGTAATATCAATGCATGCGATACTAATATTATACGTAGTACATCAACATTCGTGTTCTCATAAAAAAATAAATAATGAACTATTTATATTGAACAATGAATTTTCCACAATCATTCAAATGTTTATTATAGCACGTGTATAATAAAAATAGAAAAATAACACTTTTTAGGGCATACATAGAATATTCTGCAAAATTAAAAACGATACTAAGAAATACAATAAAACATATTGAAAGATTAAATATATATTTTACTAGAAAAAACACTCTGTATAAATTATCCGTTTTGTTGCTCAATAAATATCTAAGACGTTCTGTAATTAAAAACTAGTTCAAATATGCAGTATTCGTGTGCTCTGTTACCGCTGTGTTAATATTTGGTGACTGCGACTGTTGTTCAAACAAGTAACTAGCACCACATATAAACTATTCCTGTCTACGAAATCTTGTGAAACTCTGGGACAACATAAAACGAATTTAATGTATACCTACCATTGGTATTACGATTCCATATGATAAAAGATACCTTTTTCTAAAGTAGTTAAGTCTACACGATGTTTTAAAACTTGTCAGTTCCTTACACTATGTAACAATAATTAATTATTTTTGGACTATTGCACATTAGTGTGAAGTAGCAAAGTGTTTTAAATATCTTAAATTATACCTACTATTATTAGCTAAATGAGTAGCAATTAATATTGAACAGTTTAATCGTTTTAAGCTGTAACAACCACATCATGACCTAAAAACACAGACCGCGATACAATATTGTATATTAAGAATAAAAAACATCTGACCATCACTAAGAATAGGTTTAAGATGGTGAGTTATAAAAGGAAACGGTTCCCGAAACGTCGTCGTACGCAGTCGTGTGACACGGGCCCGCGATGCGTGCACGCATGTTTACCCGTTCCTTTTAATTATCCATGAGTTGTAAATCTCGAGGTGTAGCGTAGCATTACCTTAATGTCCATACACTAAATAAATATCTAACATGAAGCCACATGCCAACATTATGTCATAGTAGAAATTATGGAACGAAACACCACAATGTACAACGACAAGCTGTTATACTTTAAGAACTGGTTATCGAAACAAGCGTGCTCTTACCGGCCTAAACCGGCGTACTTTTTTATCTCGTTCGCTGATAAAACGGATGGAAGACATCTGGTGTAGAGCACGGTTTTAAGTGTCGTAACTAAAAAAACCTTTCATGTCGGGGTTGGAAGTAAAAAGATTCTGTGTTTTCGTTCAATTATCTCATTTGATACATCGATTGCAGTCAAGTCGTATAAAATTATGAACGGTTACGGCTTAATTCATGACCATGTGAATATATCGACAACTCAGTAGGCGGTGGCGTCGTAAACAGTGAAGACTGAGTCACGAACGGCACTAAATATACTGTGAATATGCACATCGTTGACGCGAAGATGGCCTTCTCGTTGCCTCTCACACCTAGCGTTGAAGAATTGGTACCAATTAGGAAGTACTGGGATGCACGGCAGGCGGCACATTGAGGTCGTCGTACGAATGTTGGCAAGCAGCCAACTCGCCTTCGACTCTTCTACAATTTTAACAATTTGCACTTAAAACCCACTCTGCCCCGAAACAGTCAATACTTACGTGGTTAGCTCACTTTATTGGCATTGAGTTTGACGTTGTATGATAATTCGGGTGCTTAATTTATATTAAGTAATTACGATATGATGCAATCAAGGTTGTTCTTGTAATGCTATTAAGATTTTAAATTTAATATTAGTGAAGCTGAAGTAAAGAAAAATATTAAGTTAATTAGTTGTTGAATATCGAATTCTTCCATTACGTGGTCCTGATAAGAAGTAAAACATTTGCGTAGTATAGATAATTTTATATTTACGATAGTAAGAATTTTTAATGATGTATGCGTCTAATTACATACGGCAGTAAGTAAGTCCGTTGTTTAGTGTTTTTGAAATACCTACATCTACTCTCAGAACTCTGATAAGATTGCTTTCTTGTCAGCTTTCAGTCTATCAAGAGCTGAGAGAGAGTGTGTTAAACCACTTCTGAAGAAAGTAACCTGGTCGTATTCACATGTCATATTGTTCTTACCAAACCTTATTGCACAAGATTTCTGATACTAGCGAGTAACGCAAACCCGAAGGCTGTTGACCTACATTTCTAAAAATATATACAAATTGACTATTTTAATCAATAACACGAGTAGCTGTGAATATTAAAATTTACAATATTACTGATATAGTAGGGGTTGCCTACTTCTCTCTGTCAAAATCTAAAAGTAAATAGCTCTCGTGACCGTTTTTCATTAAAATGTTCTATAGCTGTATTTAAGTTGGGTGACACTATTATCAGGAGTTGAACCGGCAACTCTTGAGCGACGTGAACGACGAATACGATGTGATGCGACACACACGACGACGTACGATACTACGTAAGCGAAAACAAACGACTCGATACGATGCAATACAAGCAATGATGCAGAAACATCTTACTAATAGAGCAAGAGCCCAGAGCCGCTAGACCTACGTCATTAGTGCAAAGCTGAAATTTTCAGGATTATTAGTACAATGTCTTGTTAAGATGTATGCGTACCCATTAGCTTGAAAGCGGGGCCGTTTCTGAGGTAGCGCGAAGTAAAGATGGATAAAATCCTTACTTACCTACGTTAAAGGTGCAAAGCTAGTATTTAGATATTTTATTAAGAATATTATTTAAAATTAAAATTCATTACTGCCAGACACTTTCCGTGGGCCATTACTTCTGCCAGACGTTTAGACAGTTGTGAAAAAATTAGGTAAACTACGTTACAGTAGCAAACCTAAATTTTATACATATTATCTAAGGTAGGTACTATTTTAAGACCCTTTGTATGCGGCCAGACCAATCCGAAGGGCCAATCATCCCCCCAGACACCTTAAAATATTTGTAGTAATTAGGAAGCTGAGGTATATCATCTTTGGTATTATTTCAAGAATAGAATTGTAAAATATTAAATGGTTTTTACACGCTTTTTATTAGCTTCACCTGTATGTTTGTTTGTTTGTACCAACTCCTTTTGGTGCGATTTTGACCCACTTTAAACGGCCAGATTTTGTTCAAAGTTTGTAGATTTATCGGGGACCAATGACAATACACTAATATGAAAAAAAACCTAAAAAAATCTTTAAACAAATTAGTATTTTTCTAAAAGATTAGTTTTAAAAACGTAAACAAATAGGCTTTTAACCTAAAAATAGAAAATTATTTCAATGTAAAAAGCGTAGGGCGACGTTACTGAAATATTATCAGAAAGCACCCTACGTTTTTGTGGGCCCAAGTCTTAAAATAGTACCTACCTTAGATGATATGTATAAAATTTAGGTTTGCTACTGTAACGTAGTTAACCTATTTTTTTCACAACTTTCAAGACGTCTGGCAGAAGTAATGGCGCACAGAAAGTGTCTGGCAATAATGAATTTTAATTTTAAATAATATTCTTGATAAAATATCTAAATACTAGCTTTGCACCTTTAACGTAGGTAAGTAAGGTTTTTATCCATCTTTACTTCGCGCTACCTCAGAAACGGCCCCGCTTTCAAGCTAATGGGTACGCATACATCTTAACAAGACATTGTACTAATAATCCTGAAAATTTCAGCTTTGCACTAATGACGTAGGTCTGGCGGCTCTGGGCTCTTGGTCCATAAGACACATAGTGTGTCACCATGCTGCATTGTCTGTATTTACAATGAGGATGGTGACCACTACTCTTGGATTCTACTCATGCTTTCCATCAGGCTGCGTAGAAACACTTTGGTAGGTTTAAATATAAACAAACGCGTGTCCTAGGTAATTTACGCCATTTGCGTACATGCATACAAAATTTACTTAAATATTCATACTTAAAATACAGACATATTTTTTTTGTAAAAAACAGAAAAAAAGCAAATGTAATTATATTACGTTTACAGCGTACACACATACCTGTTGCTTACCTAGGACATTCCGTTAACTTGTGTATTTAATTTGAACATAGTCTTAACACATGGGTTTTCTATTACATAGCAAAGAAAACTACTGCGCATATCTTTATATATATAATTCTTCTGTGAGTGTGTATGTCACTGAACTTCTCTCAAACGACTGGACCGATTTTGATGAAATTTTTTGTGTGTGTTCAAGGGGATCTGGGAATGGTTTAGATTCGCAATTGGACCCGGTAGGTGGCGCTGCGATCAAGTTCTGGAATTTTAAAGTTCGGCGGTACGAAGTTCGCTGGGTCAACTAGTTAATGCATATAGAACAAGTTGACCTAAATGTACGAACATATTGTAATTTAAGATTAACGGGTTACGGCCATCATTAAATTTGTGAAGTGGCTACATGTTAACATAATACTTGATCAATCGATGAAAGCATAATTGAAACTCGAGTTGTGGTGCGTTCGATAAAGTTCGATTAGCGCAAATGACCGAGCGCCTCTCCGTAATGTTCTCGCCAGTCGCCTTACTGTAATGTTAATCCCAGCTTTTTAAGACTCATACTTAAGATGCAACACACAACAGACAAAACAGACTGTAACGAATCTAAGACTATAACGAGTTTAAAGGATGTGTTTACATGCAAAATACCATGTGTTTTAGATACGAAGATAATTTGATCTATTAACGAAATTTCCATTGATACTTCTTTCTAAAGAGTGACCTGTGTCCATCAGCGAACTTTCAAAGACTGGTGATGAATTAAAGTTATCGATTTTGTGAGAATTTGTTAATGTTATGATAAAAGCTTCAACCAGAACGATATAAAATGAAAGATTTAATTTAATAATTTTCTGATTAAAGAATACATTTACACAACTGTCAACTTCTACATTTAAAAAAATTACTTCAACAAATAAAATGAACTCAATATTGATTGATCAGAATCACAAGTGCTTACGACGAGGAGGGTTATTGACAGTTTTTGTTATCAACTTGCAGTCCCGTAAAGAATTTGGTTTGGTGTTAATGTGAGTTTGACATACTCAGATGCATGTGTTCTCGATTGGGCAGGCCTAGAAATAAATGACGATTTATTTCTTGCTACATAACATCTTCTAGTTCTACACCTCTTAAAAAAAAAATTAAACCTATAACTTTACTATTTCGTAACAGCTATCTGTTTCATTGTTTTTACCTATAGCCGAAATTGTCCAAGAGTTGGGGGGGCTGGTAGTTTTACATAATAAATATAGTAAGTATATACCTAATACAAATACAGTGTCCATCGTAACTCGATGTACCTATATTTAACCTATATTAAGATTATTATTTGTATTTAGATCTGTGAGAGAGAGAACAATAAACATGATTATTATTAATTAAAATACTTAGTAATAATATAAATAATTGGTACCCAAAACATAATAAATAGTAATATTTCACAATAGTTGTTATCACTTTGTATGTACGCAGCTTAACTATTTTATTCTTATTTTTAACTTATCATCATAAACAACTATTTATTTTATTGTACTATCTTAGGGATACAACATTGTTGCATCGGCAGAATGACACGGCCATCGCAATCGAAATAATTTTAAGAACATTATGCCTTTATTATCATAAATAAGCGTTTAAGTTATTTATGAATGTATTAATATCCTTCGTCCTGTATAGTAGAAAATTTTATACCTGGATTCTATCTTATTTCTTAGCATTTCTGCTATGCATTACTATGATTATGAATTTAATAGTAACTATCTCTGTCTGTCTGTTACTATAATGGCAAAACTGATGCATCGATTTCAATCAAATTTGAGAATGTGATACTTTTGATTGCTGAGGTAAGACATCCGATATATCGCGGA
Source organism: Phragmatobia fuliginosa (assembly GCA_932526445.1). NCBI lineage: Eukaryota > Metazoa > Arthropoda > Insecta > Lepidoptera > Erebidae > Phragmatobia > Phragmatobia fuliginosa. Next base: position 10,302,651 of record OW052060.1, on the reverse strand, counting down.
TATATCCGATATATGGTGATATTATAAACTGTCTTGGACCACCGCGGGGTGTTACCTGCGGTTATGTAAGAAATCGTGTGTAACGCCGCTGAAGTAGTCTAAGTTAATAGTCTAAGCTACTCATTATGTCATCAGCTTTTTGCCAGTTAAATTCCCGTCAAAATCGGTCCAGAAATTCAAGATTTACCGGAATAAACAGATAGACCAACATTTTAAAAATAGCTTTTTGCATTAAGTACCGTACTTTCATATGAATTTAGTAAAAAAACTGTCATTTTGATATTACATACAGTTACTTCAATTATATTTATTTGTATAGTTTGGATAGTAACTCTGTATGTACGTCTGGTATGCTTTGACGAGTACTGCACTCGTTTTAACGGAATTTGTCATAAAGATAGATTACTTCTTGAAGAAGGACGCTTACCGTGATAAGCCCGGCCAAAATTATTATCTTTCTGAGGTCGCGAGAGTTACTGTTATTAGCATTGATTACACACAACAGCTTTTTAAGCGAATCTCAGATGTCACCGGTCATCTGGTGGTAAGGGACCACTCCTAATCCTACCCTACCTATTCAAGATACAAGTGTGTTTTAACCCCTTATGTGATCTGTGTAAAAAATGTACTGTAGCATCTCTCTCTCTATGAGTAAGTAGTAAAGTCGATATGTGCAAATCAACTTTACTAACATTACCAAGGTGGTCTGCACAAAAATTTTTTTACGCAACAATTTTTTATTGAAAATGAGAAAAAGACTATTCCAGTATTTAGAAACTAACCTATGACAAAACATTTTTTAATACCATTGATTCTAAGTTAGAAATATCTTTTACAAACACAATAACACAGTTCAGTCAGTCCTTACCGTTTCTTTTCACGCGGGGAATGCTTTTCGCGCCACACTCTTCGTGGGGTAAACGAAGAGCGTGTGTGGGACTCCTGGGCAACCGGTCTACCCACTAAACCCTGCGGCAGCCTACCTCGGCAGTCGTTAGGAACACGGAACGCATCAGCAGCTTCTGGTGTCCCACCTACCATACCCTATAACTGGGCACATCCCGGGGTGACTGTACTCATTACTTACCGATCTAGACAGCAACAGGCAGAACATCGACCTGCCTTAGACGACGGACACCGGCCAGACATTGGGATATCACCTGTCTCGGGTCGTTGGCAGCGGTCACATCTCCCCAGGATGTGACCGCAGCGACCTTTCGGCGACGATTGGTGAAATCGGTAAGTTACACGTCCTCACCTAACAAAGTGCGAAATGAAAAAAGAGACTGTCTCGACAACTAGGCAAAAAAGTTTTGTAACATGCAAAATCAACCTTACATGACCTAAAACCTAAATTGGAAAGAAAACAAGAAATCGTGTTCATAAATTGCGTTAACGTAACATATTCCAGATTAAGGTCATGTTTCCTTAACAATAAGTCGATGTAACAGGACCCGCCTATTAGCGCAGATGACTTGCCAGTTAAGTGGTTCGCAGTATCGCATCAGTCATAATTCACAAGACCCCACCGAAAGAGCCCCATAACAAATAAGAACGGACATTAAACAGAGTTTAACTTCGCATTTTCGTCTGAAAATTATATTTATTTAGGCCACGCGGAATTTATTCAACTTACATAATCAAAAAAAATAGTTCATGATGTGACAATCTACGTAATAAATCTAAGGTTGTTCCAGAGATTCATTATTATTACACTCATGCAAACGCATTCAAAGTCTCTTATTCAAAAGCCCGTTGCATTTATTTTCAAATGAGCTTCTTTCGACTTTTTAAGAATAAAGTACAAACCTAATATAAACAAATATATTCAACGGTATAATGGGTTTGGTAATGACTCGTCATTTAAGAAGGACTGACTCTTTAGTTACAGACGAAGAACAAAGACTCTCGCCACGCTCCTGTTAATTCCTCGACACTTTCCCAGTGCAGTGACGTTAAAAAGGAAGTCACGCCTAAGGTTCGTTGATCCACGTGCCTTAATAACCCCCTCATAATGAACTCTGTTACACATGAAAATGAAAGTCAAATGCTGTTTAGAAGAAAGTATGCGTGAAGAAGAAACAGCGATTACATTTACCTCATTTTCATAGTCAATCATTTGAATGTAGGACAGTAAAATACAACGAGTTCGCAATGCTGATGCAAACATGTTGTATTACACCTGAACTCGTTTCAATTTGATATCATTACATATTATAAAACAAAGTCCTGTCTGTTTGTCTGTCACTGTCAAGAATAATCGTTTACTTAGTTTATCCTGGTGCGTAACGAATTGGTGCTAATTAATCAACAGTGTCCTGAAATTAATATTGGAACCAAAATAACGAGTAAATTAAATCTAATTATAATATTGTTCGATATTAATTTACTAGTAACTCAAAAACCTCCTTCATCCTTTGCTATTTTAATGATTTGATGTAATGTGAAAAAGATGGCCGTACGTCTCACGTCACTTTGTCATAATTATTAAAGCAGACTCGCTATCTCCTACTAATCTATGAGCTCATCTCATCATCCACTAAAACATTTTAAAAAGGTGACATAAAGGTGCAAATTTTTATCAGTATCTAATGTTTAAGTAAGAAAATTGTAGAATGAAATTAGAAGAACATTGTTACTTCATAATAAAGAAATTTGTTATTTCTCATCAAAGTAAAATGTTCCATAAATTATGAATTATTATCATTAGGCTTGTAGTTATATGTAGATAATGTAAAAAACTGTGTGAACAAATACATGCATATGTATATATTACATACGTAACACTAATATGTTAAATTATAATTACGTGTTATCAACATGTCTTAATAACAGATCTACTAACAACACTTCCGTAGAATGTATAAACGAAACAAAATTTTATTAAAATTCCGTAATACAGCTAACTATAAGAAGTTGCATAAAATGTAAACAAGTATTACTTGTTATAATGTGTCGATAATTGTGATACAACAATCAAAATATTTTTATATGCTTACAGAGTGATTGTAGTTTATTTCACTTTTAGTTTACCACAAAACAACTTTCACCATACATTTTGTAGAGTGAAGTTTCTTCGGTAGCCGATATGAGATGTTCATGAAAAAATCGATTGTCATCACAACTCGAGTAACGATTACAATAGATATAATATCGGTTGTGGTATCTGCTTTATCATCGCATGTTATTATATGGAGATCAGTTGTCGACGTGCACGTTACACTTTACGTTGTTTAAATCTGTTTAAATCGATACTGCCATAAAACTATTTTTTCATCTAATTTTGTTCTTTTGAATTGATGACGTCCAATAATTAAAACAAATTAAACTGAAGACTTCAAATTATTCCAATAGATTAACACTTATCTTTCAATGACTTCACCTTTACTTAATACGTATTTTTGCAGTACCCAGAAATATATATGAAGTAAACTAAAATAAGTAATCGTCTACAAGCTAGAACCTGTGATTTAGTATCCCTACATTCTTGACCTCGTCAATCAAAGCCCTTACGTTTATTTTATTCTTCTTGAGTGTGAGGAAAAAGAAAATATTTCCCTTCCTTCATAAGGCTACAAATTCGATTTCTTCAATATGTACAGGAGTCAAGCGTGCCAATATTATCAGTGTAAATAGTTCATTGAATAAAAGCATTTACGACTCTACCTAATAATTAACAAGAAGCGATAAAGTACCAGTTAGTGGTTGTAAGCGATTACGAGCTAATTATTCATTTAAGTATCGCCGTACACGGCAACTTGTTTTGCCTTCAGTTTAAAACTTCAACTTGAATTGTTGTCCTGGGAGCCTTAGTCAAGAACGTGCGGCGTTCCAATGCGTACATACTTGTTTAGAAAATGTCCAACTGGTATTATGTCAATCTGGTATTCAGTAATAGATTGTGCTCGGAGCAAGTAAGCATCACGCCGGTAGTTTTTCAAAACCCTATACACAAATATATCCAAATTGTGTAAAAAGAAATTGTAAATCATATCAAATTGTACTTCATTACTAAAAAAAAACACTTGTAGGTGAAATTCTCATCCGTCGTCGTAATATTTTCGTCTTATTTTTCATTGCACATAATTACATAAAACTGTGGGGAGTGCGAACCCAGACTGATTCATTTGGGCGTTCCCGATTAGTATAGGCGATTCTTTGATTAATCGATGCGATTCTAAGGGAATACCATCCTCGATTATTTAAATGGAACTGACCATTACTCGTCTTAGACCTTAAATGCTGGATAATTTAGGATATCAAATGAAATAATATAATTTTTATTTTCAAATAAACCAATACAACGGCACTTTTGAAACGTCAAGGAGTCAGTCAGTAGTCAGTCGTGAAGCTAATTGTCTGTTCCGATTCGTTGATCCTATGGAGAAGAACAGACAAGAAACTCCATGGACACTTTTTTCCAACATAGTTTATAAATTTTTGGTTACATTGTTTTAGACATTTTATTAAGAAAACAGTTGAATGTAAGGACCATGTAATGATGCTGATATTTACACAGGTAGTGTCCAAAAATAACTAAACATTAATATAATATATCAGTTGTGAGATGACCAGCCACGACGTGCGGCGCCCGTATCACGAGCATGACCTATGCACCAGCCATCGTCCAGTTCAACCATATTGTAGGGAGCCGAATGACCGAAAACGATCGTTGCAATCATTGAGAATTAAAAGTTTTATCTGCACGGTTCACAGAAATGTGTTTCTATATTTTAGTCCAAACAATAAGTTTAGCAACACATATTATTAAAAATTCATGAAATCTTTGTGTTTTATAAAAAAAAAAAACAATAAACACAAATAACGAGTTACAACATCGCACAATACAACTAAGATTGTGGTTGACTTTACATATGAATGCGTACTTGCACAACAGGAAATTAAGGAAGCCTCAATCATTCAATAATGGTGTTAAGCTATTAAACTGCAAAAACTTTCATCCATATTTTTTATAAATAACCATTATTCGGTTACAAATAACGCTATACTTTAAATGTAACTATTCCGCTTGTAGAAAGCACTATGCTTTATATATATGCGGTGTTGTTGTATAAAAAAAGCGATAAGAAACCGTATATGTAGCAGTAGGTAGTGGGGTAGAAAAAACGATCCTTCCATATTCCGCGAACGCTTAAAGATATCCATGTTATTCACAGCAAGTACATTTAGATACGAAACAATGCGTAACTTACGTTCAAGAACGCGTAATTAAACCATAGAACCGGATTGTTTATGATCGGATGGCTATTCATCGTAAATGAGGTCCTTGCCGAGACGTGTTCTATTTCACTACCTAATGGAAACACTATCAGGGTGCCTACGTATGAAAAATATTTATACTTTGTGGAGATCACTTCTTTGTGAGATTAGTTATATCTGATAAACTTGGCGCGTATTAGAATAATATCAGGTGCTACCACAAATTTAATGATAAGATTGTGTGGTATAACAACCATTATCTACCTGCCACCGTTTCTTTGATAATGGTCTCTGGAGTAGATCTACGAAGTCTTGTAGTTAGTATTTGCTTTAATAGATTTGTATTTCTGTTCCATTGTAAAGGTAACTCGATATATTAAAGATTGTTTTACTAAACTTTCTTTTTGTTACTGATCTTTAGTAATAATGCCTATGTTTAAATATTATGACTATGATGATCACATAATGGTGTTATGGAATATTAAATACTTCAATACTTAAAGTTACATCAAAGAGAAATGGGTTATTAATGATTCAGTAGTAATTTATTCATTTTATTCACTTTCGTTTGATCAAAATAAAAATTGATTCAGTTAATGTTTTAAAATTTGAAAGCGAAAATTTAATATCACTTTTATGATTAAGTTTTGCACAATACTATATGAAAACACTAAAATCGTAACACACCTCGATTAAAAATAATACCTATATCGAATTCTACATCAGTTAAGGATAATCGTTTGTATCTGGTAACACAGGACTGTAGTAGATCCAGGGCGCATTCCCGATTCGTTCCCTGTTGTTTTTGCGGCTAGGAATTCACTAATGGGTACAGGTTTAGCTTCACCATAGAACGCTAGTGGTGTTGTCCACTAGCGTTCCATGGTGTAGCCTATGCTTAAAATAACAAACCTTGATTACGGTGACAGTGGGCAGATGAGAACATCACAGTTATTTAGACATTCTTAGTACATTTACTTTCCTGACTCTAATATTTTGTTGAAAGTTGCACAGTTTTACTTTTGTCATTGGTTCCACATTATAAAATACATTCATTCTAAATCGCAAGGATACCCATTGCAAACGAATTTGTTGGTCCTGATTTACGACCTAGGCGTGAAATTAAAATGGTTGAAAAACTGTGAAGTATAACGTATAAATGTTATTTTTGTCCTATTTTTCATTTCGTATATAGTTATACTTATACATACTTGTAAAATTATGGATGAATATTTTTGCATTTTGATAGTTTAACACCGCTATTGGATGATTGAGGCTTCCTTAATTTCCTGTTATGCAAGTACGCATTCATGTGTAAAGTCAATCACAATCTTAGTTGTATTGTGCGATGTTCTAACTCGTTATTTTTATTTGTTTTTATTTTCAAATATTTTTATAAAACACAAAGATATCATTAATTTTTAATTATATGTGTAGCTAAACTTATTGTTTGGATTAAAAATTAAAATATAGAAACACATTTCGGTGAACCATGCAGATAAAATTTTGGATTTTCAATGATTGCAACGATATCCTAAATTATCCAGCATATATGGTCTGAGACTAGTAATGATCAGCTCTATTTAAATAATCGAGGATTGTGTTCCCTTAGAATCGCATCGATTACTCAAAGAATCGCCTATACTAATCGGAAACGTCCGAATGAATCAATCTGGGTTCCCATACATCGTAAGTCGTGAGACCGCTCAGAATCTAGCGAAGTGAATGACCAATTACATGTCAGGGCGGATGTGCCTCGGTGATTCCACTCGAAATGTAATCTAAAGGCGCCATTACCTTCACGTGGCTTCATCCGCCTCATCAGCTACGTAATTCACGTAATAAAGGCAATCTGTTGACACTGACCGCCCTTTATATCGTACAAATTGACCATTAGACCTCCATTCGATTTCTCACTATCTTCTTCAATATCATTTTTTTATCATATTTCGATTTTAACTATTTATGTTCCGACTTCCTTTTAACTCTATGGCATTCGATATTTGTATTATTACCCATCACCTTCCGTCGTTATATTTAAGTCTCAGTAATTATCCCAATACTAGTTACCGCTATCATAGATCACTTACTAGTACTGTAAACTCAGTCACATAATATTTATAAATAATGGCTTTGAACTCTTCGTGATTAGTTGTAAATCGACTTGGTCGGCGTTGTACCAAGAATTGACTAATGTCATCTTGTTCAGATTTCTTGGAAAAACCACCTTGTTTTTATTATCTCTCTATTCTATGAACATTAATTAGTAATCGATTAATAAAAAGTGTTTAAAAATACAAAATAAAATGCTATTACCCATTATTATTGCAGAATTGTTTTTAATGAGTCCTACATTTTGATGGCTATGTATTAAAACTGTATAATGCCAGCTAATGCAAAGACTGTTTTATTTTATTATGCAATGTGTAACGCGGTTTAAAGCTGGTGTTTGACTGTGTTTATGTAGCGTAGCCCTACAGGCATACACTACAGTGCGTGGAAGTAGAACGACCTCGAAGGACGGCGCGGTGTCGGCGGCGCGCGCGCATTGTACTCACCGCGGTTGCGCTATATCCGCATAACTCGCTTGACCGCCCCGCACGACTAATTAAAGAGTTATTACTTAGAATTGCTGACAACTAAATATTTTTCTAATTCGTCGACCGTTACTTGAAAACATGCTGGAATAGCACCATTTAGTAGTTTTATCCCTCTTCTGAAAATAACTTTTCATAAATTGCTAAAGTATGTCCAGGTATCTACATAAATACATTTATGTTCAGCAACGAAAATCGCTAATCGTGAATGAAGGTTTTATTTTCATAAAATTAAAAGATAGGAAGATAAATTATATATCAAACTGCCAAGCAGTAAATGACAATTGTGGCGTGGACATTGCATTTAACATTATTCATTTTATTGCTTCTAGATGGATAAAGGCGAAGATAGAAAAACAGAGTGTAAGTTACAAAGTAACTCTCCAGATGTCTTGCTCCTACAAGTTAATGATAGAGCTACTTTGTAACTTTTGCATTACATTTATGAACTGCATTATTATGCTTTTATTTTTCTAATAATAACCTGGCAATTGTGTCAGGTGTTAATTTAAAAGGCACAATCATACAAGGCATGTCTCAAACTAGGCAGTCTGTAATATGACTACTAGACTACTGATTCACTTGTATATTTCTAGATACTTCTTCATGGAGCTTCCGGTATCGCACTCACCATTAAATGAATACACAACACAAAAGTACGAATAAAACAAATAAATAATAAATATTTCGCACATTTAACACACAACGCCAAGTAGCTTCAAACTAAGCAGTGTTATCTATGAAAACTAGAATGACTGATAGAATACTTATATACTTTTTTTTTAAATACATACATATTTCGGTAATTTTTATTTTTCAAATATTTCGGACATCTGACACTAAGTCCCAAACTAAGCAAAGGTTGTATTATAGGTAATAGACAACATACTTTATTTAAAAAAAAAAACCACATTATATTAAATACTGAACTCTGAAACAAATTTCTGTATATCATACAAACATTTGGTCCAACCCAGGCTTTGAACCTCTGTCCTCAAGCACAGCAGTTAGTACACATACAATTATCTTAAATATTAAATACAGTTATATTGTTTGACGTAAACAAACTATATAACCGAAGCCACAAGTTAAAAACAGCTGTAACTTGGTAATCTTTTTGATATGGTGACATTCAAAGATTATCCTCTGGCTTTCAAACATTGTTTGGAAGAACGTTGGCAAAACAGGCGACCTACATATTTTATGTAACGTCATTATGATGTTATCCCAACGTCTTGCTTCGCTATATTCTCGATTCAACCCTCGTCCCATCGTAATGCGCAGAATATGGTATTATTTGTTTATTTTTACGACGATACAGAGCGAAAATAGTATTTTTTTATACTAGCTAGTAAGATAGGATTATATTTTGATTGTATGTCTGTGCCGTGACAATTTCGGAACGTCCTGCACTTAGAAGAACCTTACCATTATGGAATTTATTTTTATGATATAGATAGGCGAACAAGTAGTGATCACCTGAGGTCAATATGTAACCATCATCGCCAATGGAAATCTGAAATTAAAGAGTCAGAGCGTTGCAGCCCTATGAGTCCTCTTCGAAGAATCAAGTAGAAGGATAGGTTTTTATGAGGGTTAAAATTAATGTAGCCTATGTCACTCGGGCCGATCGTAACGATAACATTGCCCTCCTTTTTTACAAGTTTAAAATCGGTTCTGAAGTTTAGGTGCTACAGTAGAACATACATAGAATACCCAAAACGAATCTTTCCTTTAGCTTCAACTTACTTGGTAAAAAGCTAATTAATGTATAATTTCAACCGATGCTAGCCGATCATATCAGTTGGTGTTAGTAATGCCTTCACGTTAATAAACTAATCAACTAAATCATAGCAGTCCGTAGAAGTATTTAAATGTTTGCTTTTAAATAAAGCTATTTCTATAATGTTTAAAAAAAGTTATAAAGAAATTAAAACCATGTACAAGATAGCAACACGTAACTTGAACGTTATAAAGTTAAATTGTATTTTAATTGTTCATTTACTTGGAAGAAATTAGAAATCGGTGGTATGCTAATAAGTTTAAAATTCTTCTAAGAAATATTTACCTATTATTACTTGTCCGCAAATAAGCATGGCAAAGACGTTTGATTGAGGTTTAAAAGACCCGGCGCGTGTCCGGCGACCATCCAAGTGAGTCGGTTGAACATTGGAATGCCATAGTTTCCTGAATCGGTCATTGATTGCTCAGTTATTCGACAAGCTATTCTCTTTCTATTCATAATGGTTTTATTTAATCTGAAGTAAGTGATTCCTATTATGCTAATGAGTAAACCCGTAAAAATTTAAGTGCTATCAATTTTGGTCCTTGCATGGAATTTTGCAAACAAAAACCCACTGATGACTATTATAATTGAGATACTTTTCAATTGAATTCTATTCGTCAGTTCGTTATATCAACTATTTAATAATATAAAAATAATTTATAAAAACTATATAAATATGAAATAACAAAAATGTTTATACAAAAATAATAAAATTAATTATAGCAATTGGCTTCGCAAAATTATTGCATTTATCATCGTCTAAATAATTCAATGGTAGTTGTTTTATTATACTGCAGTCGAGATGATATGTGATCTCTCACATAAAGATACTATTTCTTAACAATTTACATATAAAATTAGTGAATATTTGTTTTAATAGATGAGAAATATTTAGCTATGTTATATGCTAATTTAATTTGAATCCCGTATCCAAATATGTAACTACGTGACTTTTTAACTCTAAGCTAAGGTAAACGAAGGAGAGTAAAATAAATAAAGTGGATTTTATGACATGAAATAATTTTCTTTTAAATGGGTTTCAAACATTCAAAGGAAATTTAACACACGTAATGAATATACATACATTTGTATACGGTAATAAAGATTCAATTCTTTAATCTGGCATCAGCTTAAAATTACCTTTATTAAAAAAGAAATTACTCTTTCAAATTAATGACTAGGTACAGTAAAATAATTGCAGGTATTTAATGGTAGCAGGCGCCGTAAAACACATAACGTATGGACAATCATATCTAAGTGAAAGTCAGATGTACTATATGACCAAATACCACAATTGTACGCAACTTGAATATAGAAAATTATATTAATGATACATACTCGTATATAGTAGAAACTAATCGCGGCCCTCTTTCATTATTATTACAGCTATGAGTGTGTTTGTAGCTGGCATAATAGTTATGTATAGAAACAGTATTGTTTTATAGTACTTATTTGTTAATTGTTAAGTGCTTGTGTGTCAGACTTAGAAAGTGTCACCACTACCGCATCATTGGCCAAAGTTCAATAGAGTGACTATACAATCCACACAAATTAACCAATTGAAGGGTTACCAAATTTAAATAAAAATGTATACGGTATTTACATCAAAAAAACTATATTTAAACATTCTGTTGGTCTGCTTGTTCTGAAACGACTTGACCGATTTTGATGAAACTTTCACATGCAGACAGCTAATGACATTAGAAGGAACATAGGCATTTTTAGACTAGCTTCGCTCGAAGGCTTCTGTCGCAATTTATAACAAAAACCGCGGGATTCAGCTAATAGCTTAAAAGTAAGGTATTGATAAAAAGTAATAAAATGTATGATTCGTAAAAACTGGTATAGCACAGTACTAAAAATTAGGTATGTATTTAAACTAAAGTAAAGTTTGTAATATAGTTTCTAAAAACATATCTTTTATATATAACTATACTCAGACAAACATAAATAGACATGCGTACAAATATTGGTACTGGTTGCAGTCAAATTTTACTCCAAAATGGTACTCTAAAAATTACTTTTTGAAATTGAGTGACGGCATGATATTTTGTGTATTAATCTTAGAGATTCATAAGTTTACTAGTAAAAAGTTCTTGATAACTAAATGTCAGAATTAACCACGAGGCATACACAGCTGAAATTTTGTTTGTGTAAATAAATCTCAGGTACTACTAGTTGAAATTCAAAATTATTTTTGTTGGATAACCCGTATAACCTACGTATGGTATTTATCAAAAAACAATTGCTAAAACCTCAACAAATATTTCTTTTGTGAGACTAAATTGTATGGTAGATCCATACAATTTCGTCTCTAATACAATTAATATAAATAGTGTATTGCAGTTAATTAAACTTTTTAATCTTTTACGAATAAATAACCAAACCTTTATCCGACACTATCTTTTGCCTGCGTGTAGGTCCGTCATAGCGGTAAATAGTAGCCTATGTATTATTCCGATATGTAAGCTACATTATTTTGAAGTTTCATCAAAATATATAATATTAGTAGGATTACCTGGATTATTCACCCAAAGATTTAAAGATAGAAATTACATTGAAAAGTCCCCATTATTTCAAATGTATAATTGCCTGTCTGTCGATCAAGTTGAGCTCAATAGTCTGACCTCCTACTACGTGAATAATACGTAAATAAGGAAATAAATATAATAATAACAATTATTTTTATAATTTTGAACATCTGACACATATCGTCATCTACACACAAACTAAGCAGAGCTTGTACTTTGGGTACTAGACAATCATAAAAAAGGCTAGGTATTGTCTGCGACTCCACACGTATGGATGGATGGATGGAACATCATGGTCAAAGGTATTCGGGGTAATATTTAACCTATGACACTCATAAATAATGTGTTTTTCTATTAGTAAAATGGTTTTTAAAATCGGTCAATAGATCCACGGATGGATGGATGGATGGAACATCATGGTCAAAGGTATTCGGGGTTATATTTAACCTATGACACTCATAAATAATTGGTTTTTCTATTAGTAAAATGGTTTTTCAAATCGGTCAATAGATCCACGGATGGATGGATGGATGGAACATCATGGTCAAAGGTATTCGGGGTAATATTTAACCTATGACACTCATAAATAATGTGTTTTTCTATTAGTGAAATGGTTTTTAAAATCGGTCAATAGATCCACGGATGGATGGATGGATGGATGGAACATCATGGTCAAAGGTTTTCGGGGTAATATATAACCTATGACACTCATAAATAATGTGTTTTTCTATTAGTGAAATGGTTATTAAAATCGGTCAATAGATCCAGAGAATACCTTACATTTAGAACTCAAATTCATAATTTCATTGTATCTACAGTGAGAGGTATCTTTCATATTTGACGATGTAAGGAAGTAATGTACCTACCTACTTACCAAAATTACCGCTTTTTCAATATCTACCTACAATTATACAGTTTTAAGGTGTCGTTAATTATTGGTTGCCTGTAGAAAGATGGGTAATGCTTTATTTTCTTTTTTTATTGTTTAAATTCAAGCCTGTCAAAATGACTCATCTTTATCTGATAGTAAGCATTAGTAGAATCCAAGAGTATTAGTAGCTATCCCACTACTACACATCAATACTATGGTGGCCTAGTGAAATGTTTCTGAAACATTGGGCCTCCGATCTTGCAGTCACAGACGAAATTTGACAACACAAATGCGGTCGTTTTAGATCAATCTTCTGTAAGGTTGTAGAACCTACTTATAAAATACTGAGTTCTGCAGATGTTAATTTTCTTTTAAATACATATCTAGTTAATGAATTCACATCGTCTTTTAATGTATGATCATGAAAATAATTTAATATTATAATAAAATTAGTTATACTTTTTTGTAAACGAGAATTAAAGGTTTAAGTTGAAAATCAGCGCTGTGAACGTGAAGCCCAAGCATTACCTGACGTTTAGACATTAAAATTTTTGGGTATATTTTTTAAAATTCTGTAAAACTAAAACCTATTTACCTTTATTCTATTCTCTGTATTAAACCGATTTAGAAAAACCTTTCTTTGCCATATGTGTACTACTTACTATTAAGCAGTATCCTCACAAAAGTTTAACGTTCTCATACAACATACATATGTACATAAATATTCATTACCTAATGATGACCATAACAAAAATGGCATGACTATTTGCAAGAATAAAGTGTGTCGCGTGCGCAGACAAAGATGTTCTCCGCCCGCCAATCATTCTGTTAATTGGAGAGAATCATCGCCGTAGAAAGTGCGCCGGCTTATCGTGGGCTACGGGTACATCGATAGTGACGAGTATACTATAAATCTAGTGTGAGTTTACTTCATATAAACTCAACCGTCACAGTGATCGCGTTCTACGTTATGATTGGCCCGCAGTGAAATCTAAACCAATCGCAACGCTGAATGCGCTCGCTGTTGAGAGCGGGCTGAGTAGAAATATACTTACACTAGGTCCTATGCAGTGTCAATGGACACGCGGCCGCTCGAGTGCAACAAACTACGATACACGGTCGTTCACGTCACCATTAATTTGTACACGGTAATGTAATACCATGGCGTTAACATACACAAAACAAATGAATTAGTAGTAACAATTTACGAACAGTGCGATACGATGTCGTGTCACTAGTTAGAAGATGTGTTTCTGTCTATGTCATATGTTATATAGTATGTAATACAAGTACACAAATGATAGCGATTATAATTTGTAGCAAGCGGTTCTCCATTTAATTTTTTTGTCAAACGTTGTCAAATGTTGTTTTACTTGGATTATAAGAAATCACAAACATCGATGAAATATATTTACAAAATTCCTAAAGAGTACACCAATCTAGAAATCGAAATACGTGTGTTTTAACAATTAATAGGGAACTTTGCTATATTACAAATATTATGAGCCAAATATGCAAACAAGCATACGGTCCACTGAGCACATTCAAATATAGAGTATAACCTTCCTGCAAAGTTATCGGCCATTAGCCTGATTAGAAAAATACACTTTAAATGTATATCAAAAACGTACAACTATTTATAGAGGTCGTTCGTAATACCAATCAAAATGTGACAATCACTACAAATATATTTAATCTTTTCATTCAAGGTTTTATATGTATAGATGAATTTTAAAAATAGTTGATAGTCGTTTATAGATTATATAATCGTACACGTTGACGTTGACTATTCAATGGAGATGTCAGACAGAAGTGCACAAAGCATCTACCTACCTTCACCTGTCGCGAAGCCATACAAATCGATAATGAGGACTTATTGCGTCATGTTCGCTTCTAAGGTCTATTGAGTATCGTGAAAGGCGTGTGGGGTGTTTGTATGATAGCAAACCGTCAGCACATAAGGCCGCTGAGTCAGTGGCCCTTCCTGCGCTAAAGCCTTTTGGGGAAATGTTACGTGAGCTGTGGGACGCGAACAGCAATCCAATGCCACGGCGCATTGTTTGACGAGCCTTGGCTGCTAACGAACTTATGATAAGAACCTATAGAATCCATTTTATGCATATCTTATGCACACATTATTACATCATCGAGTAGTCCTTTGCTATAAAAATGCTATAAAACTAGTTAACGTCACACGCATGTTTAACCAAACTCTAAAAGGTAATTTGAATTTTATGACATCCCCGCAGTGCTGTATTTACACATTTGCCGCCCCAAAGCTATAAAATTTTTGCCGCCCCTACTGACTTCTGAAATTAGAAACACTGTTCACAATAAAGTTAATTCCTTTTTTTATGAAATAATCTAGTTAGGTACTAGATTCTTTTTAAAACTTTTTTTATCGTCGACACAGGATTTATATTCCAAATTCAAGAATGATCTTTGAAAAAAAGCTTACTTTTTTCTGTGCCATATTTTTTTGGGCCAATCGGCCGCCCCCCTAATTTTGCCGCCCCAAGCTTCAGCTTTTTCAGCTTCTATGGTAAATCCGGCCCTGCATCCCCGTTTTATCGGTTAGGTGCCCCTTGAGCCCCCGCGTAACATGTGGCATTTATCACATTTGGCATTATTCCCAGCTCTTCGAAAGCAACACACTGAATATTGCTTTGTCGGAAAATACAAAGAAGTTCAGTAGAAACGTAGGTAAAAATAAATGCTATATTTTATTGCAGATGGAACTACAGTATGATAATATTTTAGATACAGGTACTGTCTTAAAATGTATCATACCCCTATCCAGAAGGTGACTATGAATATTAGGTTATAAACACGGTCTATACATTTAAAAGTGCATGTTTGTAAGGTACATACGTATGTAAGTTTCGGTACCCATAGAACATATGTTCAGTTTACAAGACCTTTTTGCATATATTTAAGCCTACCAAAGAGACTCTGCTCTACCAGACGGAAAGCATGAGTAGAATCCAAGATTAGGAGTCGCATGTTGTCAAACACTATGACGGCCTAGTAAGATGTTTCAGCATCTTTGGGCCTCCGATCTCACGCTCACCAACGAAATACGAGATCGCAAATGCTGTCATTTTAGGTTAGTCTTCTGTTTTTTAGGGTAGTACTTACTGGCCAGGTTGATCCGGCCCATTCGTGCTGAAAGTAACGAAGCTCTTCTTCTACATAAATTGAAATCACAGAAATGTTAAATTATTGCAAACGCTGCTTAAAATATACTTAAATAATAATATTATTATGAATAAAAAAGCCTTTTAATCCGATAAAAATACATGCTTCTTCCTCCTTGCGTCGCTCTCCTCAGTTCTAAGGGTCGTGACCCTCACTTGCTAAACTTTTGTGATGCTTCTTACACATGCTTCTTACACTACAATTTTTTTTTTTTTTTCATTGTTATCATTATTCGTGTATTTGGTGCTTCTTCACGTTCTGCAAATCCGTTTGCCAGTTGGCAAAGGCCTCCTCCAGCTTATTCCATTTTGGTTTCTCTCTAGCCACTCGGCTCCATGTAGTACCTGTAACCTGCCTGGTATCGTCATCCGATCTTTTTTGTTGTATACCTCTTTTTCTTTTACCTTCCCTTGGATACTTTTATGTAATTACTTTGCTCCACTTCTTGTCAGGACAGGACAAGTGGAAAATATACTTAACTTACTTTTTATTTAAACAACATTATCGTCGAACTTATTGACGTTATTTACCAATTCATTTAGTTATGTACTTACGGTATTATAAATAAATGATGGGACGTCAAAGGACCAGAATGTCGCAATGTTGTCGGCTCTCGATTTGTCAACGTCGCGGGACATTGGAGCGGCTGTCAACCACAGTATAATAAGTTAAGAAAATATGAGAAAATTGATGTAAGCATGCATAAGACAGGAAAAAAAATGACACGTGCTTGCTTGCTTTTCATGTTTGTTAGCAATGTTAGTAGGTTTTTGATATTCACAAACGGTAAAAAGAAGAGTATAAAAATATAATTTACCTAGAATATAATGAATGGTACAAATATTTTTTTATATTATAAAAACAAGAAAAATACACGATGAGTAAACATTACAGTACACAACTATAAAAATGTTATAGTTTTGAACTCAATTTATGATTCTGAAATCTAAAACATGCCAGACGCTATCATCCTACCTAACTTATTGTTACTCAAACTATGACTTCCATGAATATGACTACACGGTTGACCTTGTGGTTGAAGCGGTCGCAAAGCCGCTTTATATTGCTCTAAGTATTATGGTTCAAATTCCACATGGGAAAACACTGTGTGTGATCTTCAAATTGTTGTTCTAAGCCTGGGTGTTCTTTGTATCCGTTTCATGTATGTTATTAAAGTACACCGTGACACAGAATGAATATTATCCTTTATGCAGAATTGTTTTTAAAAAAAGATACTTATCTTGATAACAGTACATGTCTGGGCAGTAAAACTAAATGTGATAACCTATTGAATGTATTCTCTGTTTACTGCAATGTGGATTAAAATACCCAATGTCAAATCTTACGTAAACAATAATAATATGAATGAAATACCGTAAATATTATTTAAAAAAATAAAGATGTTAATTTTTTTACGTGTCAGTTTATTCAGAGAAATAAAAGTTAAACTGGATGTGTTAGATTTAATCATTAAATCAAGTCATACTTATGAATTCATCCATTACGTACATAGTGAAAAAATGTTCTCATATTTTTCTGAGTGATTTATAACAGATACCATGCAATTGTGGACGAAAATAAAAAGAAATAGTCAGAAGTGTGTATTAAGATGTGCGTGTGTGTGTGTATTATTATGTTCTTTAAGATGCCTTACTGTTTAACTTTAAAAATGAATTTCTTCGAGTCTTAAACATAAACGTCACAAAGTCACTTTCATAATTGCAACATGCAGAGTTATTGTAGAAGTATCAAATAAGTAACAATTTAAGTGGACCGTTATTGGTGTGTTTATAAATAATGAAAGCATAAAAAACTTTTGTACTCAGTTAAATAATTGATAGTAATTATTTAAGGCAGCTACAGGTGTAGACGTTTTTTTTCTGAGGATGTTGAGTGACATTTTTCAGCCAGTTAATTGTAATGACTGTCGATCTCACAAATAAGCACAAGTTTTTTGATCAACATCTTTAGGAATCCCGTTCATATTTCCACACCTGTCTCTTGGGTCGCAATGATGTCTAATTTTTATTCCTCGGTTCTCACGGTATAAACTTTTTTTTAAAATAAATGTCTTATCAACATACAAAAAAACTGTACCTAAAAAGGCTTGATCGATTTTTCACGTTAGATGAGGCCGGATTTTATCTGGAACAAAAACTATAATTACCATCACCGTGCTAATACTGGTATGTTGCCAGTTAAATGTACTTTGGGCGAATTTTTTAACCGTGTAAATGGTTGTCCTTACAACAGTTACAACCTCTTTCATTACCTTACAACTTTATGTTGTGTTCACATACAATTGTAAGTAAATCGAACATTAAACTTATGCACTTTGATTACTCGCTCACTGTTTTAGGGAAATTTGCGATAGGCAGTGAGTGAGTTTTATTTATAAAATATCTTATTTTTACAAACAGTTACATTTGTATATAATATATGTATATTATATTTCCACGGAAATTCAATCAAACCCTTGGAGGTATTTTACGAGTAGTTGGTAAATCCCAACAATTAGTAGGTAACTACATTTTTGAAACATTTAAAAGAGAAGCTAGGTTCATGGGGACCGATTGCTCGTGCTATCTATAGACAACTAAAGAGCTAGCTATAAACAACTAGCTAAATAACTGATAGGCTCTCCCTGTGACCAAAAAAGGAATTTTGCTAGCACAGAGAATTATCATTTCCATTCAACGTAGCAATGCTGCCAGACTTTTGGGACCGCTACCAATGATGATGATGAGGAATGTTTTTGACGCTTGTATGTAAATATTCTCATTAGTTTTATATTTAATGTTTTAAATTAACAAAATTCAAAAACAATTTGAAAGTTTAAATACAATATAGATGTAATATAAATACATGTTAGTAAATAATTTATAGAGAATCTTACATGAGACGTAAACTGTATGTGCAAATAAGCAGCTTAGCAATTTAAAGACATTCCCCGTCAATCTTAGGAACGTTTTCATCATTTTAGTTTAAAACTATAATGTTAAAATATATTCTGACCAGGCACCATGACGCGTGTATGTGAAATGCAATCAAATGCTGCATTGCGAAGTTCTACGGCCGCAGCTGCGAATGCAAACATGTTATGTTACGCAGATGGTTAATTACTGCACAATCGCAATCTCAGTAAGTCATCTTTTGCGCATTATGACTTTGGCACGTGGTACATTTTAGATATTGTTAATGCATTGAAATATGAACACTAAATAAATTTAATAAAGATTTTATTATGGTTGTTGTTTTGATTGCTGTGTCAGTTTTCAGTTTTTATTATAACACTTTATAATTGTTGAAGAATGTAAGAATGTTGTTTTCATATTGATCATATTTCTCTGTGGATAACATGTAATAATGTTATAGAATAAAAAGCTATCTTGACCATAAAATATCCTAATAACAACATATATATACATATTATAAGCGATTATACAAGACGCAACGTAACCTTAGGACACGATTACGTTGATAAGAGGCTTTAAAAGACTTAGTTCATATTAACATGTAATAGTGGATAGTCCGTGCAGAGGTAAATTGGATTATGCTCTATTTATGCCGTATACCGTGAATTAAGTCAAGGCACGATTTCATGCTTTATATATGTACATACTTTATATTTATATATTATGTGAATGGTGATAATTGTGTTAAATATTTAATTTCACATATTACAATTATACCATCCCAGTGATTTCTACCGTCATTCTCCTAATTATCGAGTAAATCGTCTGAAACATAATTCTATAAATGCAAGAACGTAAAACGGAAAAGTTGAATAGGCACTCTTACCAATTAACACATCCACCCGAAGTTGCTAAATCCATAGGAAGTTTACCGTTTGGATCTATATTTCTCAACACTTGATTGCAAGTATATGCAGATATAGCTCCAATTACGCATATCTACTTAATACGTTAAGCATTATCGTAACGTCCTCTAAACTAAATTCCTAATATCCGAAAGCATTCAGTAAGACGCCGGATCCTCATAATTATATATGGATGTATTGCACAAATATTAAGTTATATGTAACAGTATTTGAGGCAAGCTTACGTATTAATGAAAAAAAGACACGGATTAAATTCTAAAGCTATTAGTAAGCAAATACAAATGTACAAATAATTATTTTAGGTCAACAGTGTCAGAGGACTACTACAAAATGTACAAAAACACCCATTTGTTATACCAACTGTATAAATAATATCACATAAACCAGTTGAAAATAGCCATAACATTCCCATATTTATGAGTTATTATTAGTAATGGTAATTTTGCCGTCCCAACTTTATGTCTTGTCGTATTGAAACAGGTTTGGTTCCTTGAAAAAGTTTATCAATTTGTGTATAGCAACACAAATTGAAAAAGTTTTTTATCATTACATAACATTACAAAACAAAGTAATATGAAACTATGTTCATGAACATTTAATCTTTGAAAATATGTTGTTTTTAATTTTGTTTATTAGCACGTCATTTTATTAATTAAATATAATGCATATTGTCTTACCGGAATCATCATCTTCCTAGCCTTTACTATTCCCAAGTTTATTTAGATTCGTCTACTATTCAACCGGTTTTACCTGAATATTAGTTATTTCACGAAGCGACTAGCATAAAACCTCCGAACCCTGAGGGTGAGCTAAATTCGAAGGTTAACTAGTTGTTAGTGAAGTTTTTGAGGTGGAAGTGCGATCGATGGTCTGGCTATTGGTTTCGACACTTTGGCAGAGAGTTTCATCAGATGCGTACAGGAGCTTGGAGAGGTCCGGATGTCTCCGGATCTCTCGCACCTCAAGAGCAGAGTGGCACACCGTGTGGGTTTAGGCGGTCTGATTCCGACATACCACCCCACTGCAAACCCCAATGGGGTGATGGGGTGACAGCCCTTAGGTATTGGCCATCCGTAACGAAAAAATAGGTTGTCAGCATATTTGAATATTGTGTTGTCAGAATCTATAAATTATTTATGTAACAGTTTTCTTAACAAAATAATAAACGGTAATCGTTTCCAAAGACTGCTGAATTGCGTTTAAACAAGTAGGTAATTACTCCATGAGCGGACCAGTTGGTAATTGTATTCAAGTAATATAATGAAATTGACAATTGCGATCTACTACATGTTGAATAATGTTTCCGATTATATCACCGAGACTCAGGAAACACATTTCGATTACAAGTGACATTAACTTTTTAGCAATTATTTTATTGTTATGGAAATAATGAATATGGTATTCTTTACTAGTGTTTAAGAGATTTGGCAACAGGACACTGATAGTGAACTAAAATCACGACAAGGACAACTTTTTTTCTCATAGATTGTGGTAAGCTACTGCCATAAATCTACACCATTACTATTACTATTACAAAACTAACAACATTACGTGTTTATATACAATTATAGCGATACCTGGTCATTCACTAATTGACCTTAAAGTTCGTAATATTGAAAGGATTTCTTCCTTATATGTAAAAAAGAATGTTTAATTTATTACACATAATATATTACATTCGACTAATCTTATTGCTGCGTTTTTATACGTTCTAATTTGGTAATGATAATTGCGTACTTAAATTGCTATAAAACTACAAAACTTGTCTCCATATTAATTGCAGTGTATATATGTACATATGTAATATATTATTTTATGTAAATGTATGATAGAGTCCCACACAGTCATAATATATTACCTCATTGTATTGTTGTTTCTAATCTCAATCAATGAAAACAAAATCATAAGAAAGAATTTTTCGAAAGAATAGACTTAGACCGCTAGATCTTAATACAGTTACACTGTATCTGAATTGTAGCTTAATCATTTTAATTTTTTCATAATCGTACCATATGTAGGCTTTAAGATTACATAAGATGAATAAAAAGTCGAAATTTTACTAAGCTTTGTATCTAGATGAAATAATTTCAAGGTGAACTGAGTACACCTAAAAGTCTACTTTATACGTCTGGATGAAATCAAGGAGGTATACAAAGTGGAATAAACCCTTGCTTTGTTGTTGTTGTTTTAACTACGTTCCACGTTGAGACCACATAATTCCCATCTATTTGTAAGTTTTTTAATCATTTTTACTCTTGTAAGATGTCAGTTTAGCAAGGAGGCAGGACTTCTTTTAGATAAATACTAGTTTTTATATAAACCCTTCTTCATCTGAACTAGCTCACTAAATGGTGCCACCACCATAGTGAGCGTTACCAAGCTGCACTGTCTCCTCTCACAATGAGGGTGGACCCTTACTTTTTGATTGTTAAATACAAAAAAATGTGGGGTCCAAATACGGCTAGCAGTACCTACATCATCATTATCAATTGAATTAGTTAGAAATGTATAAGCGTTTTAAAGCATGCTTACAAATTCTTTGTCAATGCTTTAGGAAACATTTTATACGTAGTAATATTACAATGTGTGTGTTACAAATATTACAGGTATACTGGTATTTTTGCATTACACTTTATGCAAATTTATTAATCGTTATCTACTTACATATTAACTGAAGTATAATATAAGGTAATCCTGATCAATTTCCATCATTTGCATAACGGATACTATGTTTATGCAATATTTTTGTAATTCTACATTGGGTTGGCATATAATTATTTAAATATCATACACACCTCATCCGCCTTTAATGATGCACTACTGCACATAGGCCTCTACTAAGAAAAGGTCTTGGCCTACTTTGTCACCCTGGCAAGATAGAATGTTTCAGAGTTTCTCAAGTTTTCTGCTGCCTCTTTGGTCATGCCTTTAAATCAAAAATTTGCAGTCGATATGAGCCCAACAAGCTTCAACTTCATGAGTAGCACCTCTAGGTACCTATTTAACTCAGCTACGTTCAACCGACACGTACGCGTTTAATGTTATTGTTCTCTTTTATTTCTGTATTCTTATTACAAGTCATCTCACTCGTGACTAACGCTGTTTTTAGTATTTTGAGGTGTTTTAAAAACTTGTATCAGATTTGAAGGATAAGCTGAACACACGCAATATTGAGTCAGCAATGTAGAGCTACTAACTGTTAAAAGATAGCCTACTTTCTTCAGATATGTACATAATTTTAAATACAAATATAACTTTCAGATAAAGCTGTAAATAAAGCAGAGTACATAGCACATAACTCTAAATTAGAAAACACCAATATTCACTTAACTTATAAAACTATTAGAAACGAACGTTTTGAATCGCATCCCTATTAATTTCTTAATCTGTTGGATTTATTTAAGTTTTCCACGGTCTGTTAAAGTAAGTTTCATATTGAAAAACGAACTCTATGGTTTGAGTCTTACACTCAAACCATAGAGTTCGTTTTTCGTGACGTCATTACTGTGAGCAAGGTTTTAACGAAGTTAGCATTCACAGTTTTAATAGAGGCACCTTGTTAACATAAACATTAATTTGGGTGGTCAATTCATTTAATGTATCTATGTATAACTCTTCATAAGTATGTGTTTGAAAGTTAAATGTTTCTTAAGTTAAAAGTAATTGTTCGGACAGACAAATGTACATGTACTGAGATTTATTAATATTATTTTGACAACCCATAACGTCCCACTGCTGGGGTCGGGTCTCCTCTCAAAAGAGGGTTCAGGCTAAGGCCATACATATTTCTTTCTGACAAATTAATAATTTTCTAGCATGTATACCAAGCTTTGGGCGCACACTTTACTTACAAGCTAGATATTCGAGAAGTAACCGTTATGTTGGTTCTGTACTGTGCATGATATAAAATTTAAGTACGCAATTAACAATTATAATTGTACAAAAGTGTAGAATAAATAATACGTTACAGTTAGACAGCTCCCTGGACCATGTAAACTTGGTGAAATGTTACGCTTAAGACTCCCAGAGGAGACTTCATATGTTACTCTAATAACTTTTATTTCAACGTGATTTCTGTCAAACAGAAAAACATACATTCATTTGTTCAAAATAAAAAATAGTTTCAAGTCAAGTATGAATTCGAAGACTGACTGTATAAATTAAGATGAAAACTAGATCTTGAACTAGAAACGATTGCCTTATTGCTTCGATTATCTGGAGAAGTTAGACCGAATGGAATAACAATGCTACGAATTTTTCATATCATCTGATATACGGAGATCAATAATGTTCTTTCTTATAATAACAAATGATTGCTTTCAATAATATAGACTTTCCGATGCTAGCACTTTGATAATATGGATGAAGAAAACGTCTTTCTAGAGCGATAAGTCACTACTGCATTTAATAAGCAAAAACGTATGTTAGGAAATTTCTGCAGGGTTTATTATTCTAAGATCCTTGAAGTACTATTAAGTATTAAAATTGCAGCAATAAACCATGCGAATGTAATCTATTGCTGTTATCTAAGTGAATTTACATTTAATAATTAAAATATGTGTTACGTACGTGTCACTGGTGCAATATGTGTGGATCTAAGGAACGCTGCTATTTAACCTTCAAAGACCTGATACCAAACACCCGTGTAAAACTCAATGTCAGTTAAATTGCAAAGTTATTTTCTCGAGTTTATATTTTATACATTTTATATTTTAGTAAAATTGTAATCGGTTCAACGAATATTTTTCATTCGAGTACACAAGACATCTTACTTTAATTTAAGTTCTGTTTAAATAGCTGAAATCTAAAACAGGTGTAGCAAAAATCACTCCATTTCTTAAAAGTACTTTACGTAATTAGTATAACGGTTCGACATATTTATGAAATGTTATATATATTTATGATCGTACACTGACTGTAAGATTTAAAACATAAAGTGGTATTTAAATTAAATTACCTAATTATCTTACATTCTCGTATAACTCATGACTAAATTTAGAATAGTATATACCACTCTCCATAATGCATGTATAGTAATGTTTATTATATCTATTAACATAAAAAATATGCAATAAATTTGATATCTCGAGCAAAGAAAAACTTCAGATTGTATAAAGTTACTTATACATTTTGATTATTATTTTTCCTCAACGTTCGTTGCCTTTGTGTGATAATACGGTATATGAAGAAAAATACTGAATAATAAATGCTAATAAGTGGCTTGGGACGAATACATAATCGAATAGAACTAGTCCCCGTAGCATAAAGGCTGCCATAGAATTCTAAATACTTTGAAAAGAAAAAAAGGGTTTATGGATTTCAAACTTATATATTTTCAATAATACGATGTGACACAAATTTTACCATTTATTGATCAGTTTAAATCAATTTATTAATTGTCTCACGGAGAGTCAAACCCCGGCCTTACAGAATATCGATACCAAGCTAGCTAGTTAGCAAGTCAACCTAGTTTACACTTGTAAATGAAGTTTCTTTAGGGCCAAGCCCAATTTCTTTAAGGAAACTCAAACACTATGTATCTTGCTTACAGTTGTCCACGGGCGACGGTAAATAAAGATGAGAGTTGTGATGCCGCAAAACTAAACCTGCTCCGTAGGTTAGGATTCGATTAGATGAAGCGAAAGTTTTCTTATGACCGCCTCGCAGTTTCCACACAGTCATCACATTATGGTGATGGTAAATATCGATGTTTTCACTAGGCAATAACATGTAAATTATTAAATTACGAGTAATATATATGACGCAGGTGATGCGTCAAGAAAATTATTTTAAGAAAATAAAGAATTCTGCCCAAAACTTGTACGTTATCATCATCATCAACAGCCTTCAACAGTCCACTGCTGGACATAGGCCTCTCCTTAGAAAGGAGGTTTTGGCCTACTATACCACGCTGGCCAGACGGGTTGGTATAGGGTTGGTTTCAAGTTTTCCTTCTCTTTGAATAGATGTTGTCTTGCGTAGTTTATCCCTTAGTCGCCTTTTACGACACCCGCGGGATGAATAGGGGTGGTGACACTCTGTATTCTTAATCCGTCACCACACGGACAAACTTGTACGTGTTCCGCAGATACAAACAAAGCTTCCCATTTACCCTTAGTGTAGTAACCGGAATGAAAGTCGTCCCTCATAAAAGCGTTTCATAACTAAGTTAAAAATTTACACGTACGATAATAGACACTTAAAATTTAAGTGTTAAAAATTATAAAAGTTGTACGAATTATTATTAAGACTTAGTTCTTATCTGCAATCGTTTGAATTTTCGAATGCAATGTTACTTCATTGGAACTTCGTAACTGTAATGTTATCTGAGTGGGTTTTTTTTCTGAAATATTTAAAGTTGAAAAGTTGCTTGTTTTCATTCTTCGCAAAATTGCAGATGCAATAATTATTTAAGTTTATTTGGGGTGGACACAATATCTTTTCTTCATGCATTCGTAACTGACGTCATTTGTTCACTGGTTACCCTCCCTTTTAGCCGTATTCTCTCTCTCTCTCGTAATCTGCCATCTTAATAGTCGTCGTCCGTAATTTCTGTCTCTTGTTACCTTTTATTGAGTTACTGTGCCTGACTAAAGTCCAGCAATGGAATAACCGTTCTACATACATACACATGTCCCTACTTCCTGAAAATCATCTATTAATATCTATTGTATATAAATTTAAATTACCGTTTGCGTTAATCATCGGAGGAACGCCAAAAAGTAGCTCTACTTGTTATTTAATTTTAATTTAATGTTATTCGATCGCAAAATGACTTCGAGTCCTTTTATATGTAGTAATATTCGTCTTTATAACACAAGTATTTACATATAAATTAACTGACTCTTTTCACAGTGTATTTTAATAAGTTGCAATAGCAGTTATGATCTGCTCCATAAATATAAAATAAGTAAATTATTTTGGCTCGTATGCGCTCCAATTACGACTACATATATTTGTATTTACTTTAATAAATAATTAACTTTCGTGTCAAAACCACCTAGTTACCTATAAAAATGTTCTTGTCTTAGCTTGCTCTGTTAAATAAGATTAAAATACATTTCACATATGTAAAAATCTTTCTATTTCTAATTTTTGGTTAGTATGAATTTTACGCGTGAAATAAGTCCTTGTCGGCAGTGAAAAATAGCAATTAAGCAAAATCTATATTAAAACTAGCCAATGCCCACGTCTCTGTTCACGACTGTTCCATCTATTACTACCTAGGGGAATAAAAATAGTTTACTCGTACGCCCTATTCCCAGACCTAGTAAATAAATAAACATACTATATTTCTAACCGTTTTGAAGGAGTACATTGTGACGACATTATTATTATTATTATAAATTTTACATATTATAAACGCGAAAGTTTGTGAGTATGTATGTATATTTGTTGCACTTTCACGCAAAAACTACTGAACGGATTTGGATAAAACTTTACAGTATCGAGATACACGCGGGCGGATCCGAGGGCAAAAGTGAGTAATACATAAAAACTGCCTAAAATAATTAAATAAAGTAACATTTTTGAGTAATGTTGTTTTACTTACATAAAAATTGGGCTACATTTATTTATATTTATAATATTTATGAATATACAGTTACCTATTTTTACAACGTTTTTAAATAATTTAAGTAAATGGTTTCATAACCCATGGTCAAATTAGTTATTTTATCTATCTACCTGATCTGGATCTTTTTGTACCTGAACACCCTACATAAAAAAATGCTAAGTATAAACCTTTATTTAAAAGTTTGAGTATATATTGACAAAAATTGTTGTCCAATCCTTAGTGTTTTGGATATTTATGTTATATATAAAATATGTTTCAAAAATGTTCTTCGGAAAAGTCCAAAGCCGATTTTATGGCTAAAGTAACACGCTCAACGTGTCAATTCAATTATAAATCTGACAGTTTTATAACAATCAATATCGAAGTTACAACAAAAACAACTTACAAAGTATTTCCTTCAGCCGATGGGGTAATAATTTTGACAGTTTAGCTTTATAAATGGAGTAAATTTAGGACAAAAGCTGTGAAAAACGATGTATTTTGACATTCTTTGTTTTGATGCCCTGACAAAGAATATAAATATTTTGACGTTTCCTGCGCCATTGTCTGACATCCTATTAAATTGTGTTTTAAACCTTGGTTCTTAATATTTAATTATTCTTGATTTTGAATATTTAGCGTTATATACCTTAACGGCACATTACAAAAAGACTAGATGATATAAAACATAAATAAATGAACTTATTCTATGAATGAGAAACACAGGTCTAATATGGTCGGAATCAAATAGATTTCTAACATGTTCCTAATATTATTGTGGCTACTAAGAACTATCATTCAGCAGGCAATATTCACGTCCAAATGATCGCTGTTTACTAAAACACAATACGTAGCGAAAACAATAGGTTTACGGGTCGTTATCATCGTCGCTTTTATTCGAAGTCTATTGTTTGAATCATTAAATCAGATCTGAGTGAAACAACGTGGTATGAATGGATGCACTTGTCGCGTGCATGGAGCTCGGATGTTGGCTTATCACAGTGGGTGTAGGAATAGAGGATAGTGGCTGCCCTGGCTGGTGCGGCGTGTGCGGGTACCGGGCAGTCAGCCAGTCAGTCGCGCTGCGCACACCGAGGCCGCCGCTCCTCGCTTCGACCTCGCCTCGACAGTCTCAGGCCGCCTCGCGCCGCCTACTCTTATCAAAACATTCCCGCATTGGGATCGATCCGCATGTCTTTACGCGCCTCGCACTGATAACAACGACTCAGGACCGCTGCGTGACTTTGTGACTCGAGTGCTCCTGGATGTACTCTCTGATAAACTATTGTGTTGTGTTTTATATGTGATTGAGTTCTCAGTAAGACAGTTCTGGATAAAACTGACTTTAAAGCTTGGACTTATACTTATACTCAAGGATTTAATGTAAGTGACTGTCAATACTTCTTTCGTTTAAAAGTAACGTACTTTTGTTAAATAGTTTATATTTGTTACAAAATATTAAATTAAATGTTTCATCGATTAATAATTAATTAACCAAAACACCTTGATTTAATAAAACTGTGGTAACGTTGTTCTGCCAACTTTCGAAAATAATAAATTTTGAAGTATAATATATAAGTCAATGTTAAAAGCAAGTTTATAACATACTTTCACATTATTTTACCCAATTATAAGTGTCTTAAAAAAGACTGCCGTCGTCAAAATGGCACACGAGACTAAATAAAGCAAAGAAAATATAACTGCTCAGTAAATAACGAGGTCGTAAGACACGCTTTGGTTAAATTTAAACTTTAATGTTCATGATAATAGTGCATTTATCAGAATATTGCTTAACAAAGTCAAGTACATTATATGTGACATTGCGTTAAAAAAAGGATTGAAAATAAGCCTTAAACACTGGCCACTAAAGAAATGAAAAAAAAAAGTTTAAGTGCAATGATTAAATCTAGGTCTTAGTGAGAAGTCAAAGAACCTAAAAATGATACGCAGAATACCCCACCTAATTACACACTAATAAGAAAGATGAAATATATTCATTGAAGATGCAGTTTAAGTTTAGATGCAACACAGATATTTTTACCCAAAGAGGCAAACATTGAAGGGTTAAAGAAAGGAACGGAATTACCAGCTGGTTTTATTAAAACAAGCTTGGATTTAATGACTTTAAAAGTATGTGTGGTCTTTCATATTTCATAAGCGTAAAACTGAACAGAAAGCAGTATTAATTATATTCAAGGCTAAATTGTAATACAAAGCAAGAAATATTATTTATATAGTAACATTTTACATGTGCCTTTATTGTATTTTTAAATGAATGTTTTTTGGTTAAAACTTCAACTTTTTGTGAGTGATAATTGTCAATAATAAACCAAATTTTAAACCAAACCAACCAAACAATTACAACCAAGTAAGTGTAGGTCACAATTGTTGTATTTTTATTAAGAACTATTTTTGCAATTAAAAAAATGTGTGTTGATTAATTAATGGTCATTCAAAATGCAGTGTGGATAAATAATTAATTTATCTATCACCTTATTTTAGAGCTATGTGATGAAGATATTTATGGTGATCAAATGTGATAACAACACTTTGTGTGTGTAATACAATATATTACTTACATATCATAAAAATGAATACATTATAACAACTCTAGAACATGCTTTACATTGGCACGTCAATTACAATTATTAATATAAATATCTGGTCACGTGTTTTATATTCTTATCTGATCTGAAATAATTGCAATAATAAACAGAATGCAGAACAACGTGTTCAAGATGACCAGAGCGCGCATGCGCCACGATCATTATCAAGATCACTTCGGTGACTGGCACATTCACATTAGAAGCGCT
Organism: Phragmatobia fuliginosa; assembly: GCA_932526445.1. Classification (NCBI taxonomy): domain Eukaryota; kingdom Metazoa; phylum Arthropoda; class Insecta; order Lepidoptera; family Erebidae; genus Phragmatobia; species Phragmatobia fuliginosa. The sequence goes on along the minus strand of OW052060.1, from coordinate 10,272,239 downwards.
AGACCGACTCGTGCAATTATAATATACATTCTTTAGGCACGGACATTCCACATTGAATTATTATTAATTTAAAACTACTTTTAAAACATAAACCTTCTAAAATAGACTGTGTGTACAATTTGCCATACAGGACAAATAATCGTTTTACTTTTCGTGGCATTAAGTCCGCCTTTTTGCTACATGTGCATTAAGATTTAAATAAAATAAATAAATTAAATCTACTGAACCAATTTTGAAAGTTCTTCTACCAATAGGAAGCCACTTTATTTGCGTGTCATAGGCTATATTTTAACTAGAAAAATAAAAAGTAGTAGTTTTTCGTAGTAGTCGGGTTTGCTTTGAAAATGCCCAATGAAGAAGAATGGTACCAGTTAGCTAATCTAAAATATGCATTTAGATTTATGTCATCATCATCATCAGCCTATCGCAGTCCACTGCTGGACATAGGGCTTTCAATTGTACGCCACTTGGTTCGATCCTCGGCCTATTATCCTATTCGATTTAGATAAGTGTATTTAGATATATTATGTATAAAAGTATATTTGTCTGCAATGTTCATAGTTTCAAGCTCTGCCTAGTTTACAACTAGACGTTTTGCGAGATTTATGAAGTTACCATTATTATTAAAATAAATATTTCATATTTTATGACTACAAGAAAGACGATTTATCGTATAGCTTTGCGCAGAGCCTTAATTGGACAACTAACATAACATCTAAAATGCTGCTATTGGATGAAACCAACAGCTTTAAGCCGTTTGACTAAAAAGGGGATGCCTTGGGGAATTTGTTAGTCGAGAGCCACTTAAGTTGCCCTTTTCCCATATGCGACCACGGCAATGTTACAATGACTTTTATTTCTTAGCTCCCAGAGTCGCTATAACAGGATCCGCGTTGTATACTGCATAATGAGATAAAACCCCTTAGAGTTTGCCGTATGATAAAAAAGTAGAATAGCTTTAAATAGGTCGCACCTCTCCCATTTTCACTTTACATTTTCTGTCATATAATATATGTAATGCTATTAGCTAACGGGATTATATTTGTACCTTTCAGAAATATTCAATCAGGGTAAAACAAAATACGACAACTATCTACTATAATATGAAGACTACAGGTTGAGTAATATCACGCTAAAGATTGCTAGAGGGGCTGAGTAGTGACCATAAACGTAAACGTAAATTAAAATTGCGTATAACACGTATTTGTCTAAGTTTTTTTTCTATTTATCTTTGAGACTATGTCCCTGGATCTCCTCCATTTTTTAACAAATATGCAACTGATTAGAATTGTACCTTTTAATTTTTTAAATAATAGACCGTTTGAGCAGATTTATAAGCAACATGAAAGAAAAGGAATCGTTTTGATGACAGTTGACCAGAATAAATCTTTGTGCTCTGTAATCAAGAACAGACATAAGTATTGAAGCCCGAAGCCCTTTACTAAGCCTATATACTCACATATTTGACGGCCTACTATATTTCGGTAAACTGACTCATAGGGGTTTACGTTTAAAGTGAACGCAAAATACATTCAAGACGCTGAAATTTATTATGTTAATGCCAATGTGGGATTAGGAGAAAATACAAATTTAACTTGCTAGAAATATCAGAGTATATTAAGTTAATTACTTACTTTACTGTTCATTACTTTTCTGTACGGACAGACTGACAAATCGGTATTTTCTTCAAAAGATCAACCTAGACTCTATACATACTGAACTCATGTAGTTTTTATTTAATAAATGTTCACGGATTTAAAATAAGACCTCTGTTTGTTTCGGTATTTTTCACCGAGTCAGTCTTAGGAAACGCTGGAGTCTTTAAGTTCTAGCTGTAATATCCAAGGTGTAAAAAAGTCTGTAAAAGATTTACTTGTAAAATAAATATCATTTATCATTTTCTAACCAATTAATTGATATAAAATTGTGTCAATATCGTCATCTCTATATACATAAGTCTCAATTCAATATCGTAATCGTGCTATTTTAATGTTAATTTCCCACGTTTTTTATGCCTGTACTACATAGAACCTACTGCCCCAGGTCACTAGTTCTATTACAGTTATTATATCACCTGAGCAAGACAAAATGCATAATATCTGTCACACGATGTTGGCAATACGTGAATGCCTTACTAAAGGATTTCGTGCAAACAAGTTTCGTTCGAATTCTCACACCACAGATTACCTTGTACTTTGTCAACTAGACGTTTAATTAAGACAGTCACCACAGCGAATGGTTGACAATCGTCCTACTTATACTTTATAGTTATTTTTGTGTTCTCGATGCATACATTTTTAAGTGTGTCAAGTAAATTTAAATCTGTGCTTATATAACGACCTTCATAGCTTAGCTTAGTAAACCAGAGGAAATTGTAAACAATATTAAGAGTAAATTTCAATCAATCAGTCAATTGTTGCGTAAGTAGTAATGATTAGATCTTAAAATCATTTTATCGATTTGTGTGCTTGCTGCATGCTCTTCAAAGCTTCTAGTACCTACACATAGGTTTTTAAGATTTACACAAATATTTTTTTTATATTCTTTCAAAAAAAAAATTACTAACATTAAATTCTCTTCAGTGGTTCAAAGTACACAGTCATGCTCCTTTCATGGATTCTTACAAAAAGCAACATGTGCTGTTGCATTACAGTTCTTATTTAATTGTATAGTAATTATTGTATGAAAAAATAAACCAGTTCAAACTAGAGTACGTATTATATACCTATACCTATATATATATACCTCTAAAGAAATAACATTAGAAGACGTTTTTGGTAATTAGAATGTCAAGTTTAATCTATAAAAATAAATGAAATTGGATTGTCCTTATGTGATATCAAATGAACAGTTTTTTACTAAATGCATATGAAAGTATTTAAGGTACTTGCATTAATAAGGCATTTTTTTGTCTGCACGTCTGTCTGACTGTCTGTTTGTTCCAGCTAATCTTTGGAACGGCTTGACCGATTTTGACGGGACAACAATAACCGCGGTTAACACTGCGGGAATCAGCTAGTTGTAACTGATATCACAATTATTTTTTAAGATAACATACCTCAAAACAAAAATGTCACATATGTGAACTCATCTGTCAATCTTTATTGTTGTGCAATCTGCTACGTTGTAGACATATTTTTCGTTCAGGGATAATAGTCCTTCAGTCTAGAAATTACTTCCGTGCCGCACATACTCTCATAAATATATCGGTATCTGATATTTGCCGGAAAATATATATGTCAACAGTTCACATTTTAACATACATTTTATGCACGTTGAAAAATGTATGAGTGCAAATCATTTAAAATAACAAACGCAATACGTATTAACAATGAAATAGAATCTCACGCTCGTATGACTCACGGTTGAATGAACTAGAATTATTAATATATTGTATCCAAAATTACCTGTTATTCAACCGTAAACATAAAATTTCAAGTAATACAATCTTATATCATAGAGTGTTCATTCAACTTGCCCTCAAATGCGATCAAGACCAATAAAAAAGTAACAGCTTGTTTTACAAACAGGTATTAATTGACAGCCTGTGACATTTACAATCTCAAGGTCGACATTGCGGTTAAACAGCATTTGGGTATATTTTCTACAATTCGAGACAAGTGCTTACATAAATAAGTACATGTTTGTTGTAAAGTTGTGGCAAGAAATTATGTTTCAATAAAGTGATTATGTCATCTTTTAGGGATTGTATTTGACCTCTTCACAACATGGAAGAAAAACATGTTGTGCACATACATATATAATCACAGATTTTTTACACTAACTTTTGTTAAAACAACTCTCTCAAGCTGATCATGATAGTAGTTAGTACCGATCATCATGGTTATCAATATTATAAAAGTCCTTGGGCGTCGTCGTTTAAAATAAAATTAACTTAGCCAATTCAAGGTTTTAGACGAGGGAGCTGCTTTGGAGTACTTCAAAAACAACAAGTATTGTATTTATTTTCTAGCATTATTAAAGTACAAAAAAAACACATATTCGCCATTTTTCTGAATAGTGTCCCAAAACGGAATATTTGAATACCACACTATTTTTATATTATAGAAAAATAGTTTCGGAGAATACATAGTAAAATTGTGTAATTTAAGAAAGTTGCATCACACAATGGAACTGACGAATTTTTTATAGTTGAATAATTCTTTAAAAGTAATGAAAGTAACTTTTGCAGAATCATCCTATCTAATAGTTTCTTTCGTTTATTGGTTTATTTTAGTCAAATTTTCCCTTTTAGAGTTATACCACTACAGTTTTTTTTAAACTGTTACATTTTCAGCTCCTTTTGTAACGCCTTTATTTCTTGTTTTATGTTGCGTTGTTTCTACAATAATTGCTGGTTTAGTTTTGAGCCATAACTATAAATATCTTATTAGTGACAGTTAAATAAAAGATCATTGAAAGATACGTTACAAAATTTACCAACTATATATATGTATATATTTAAATACTCACTTCTCACCATAAAATAAATAGTTAGAGAACCCACACATAGATCAAAGCTTTGATCTGATCTGTCCATAACATTTATATTGGCATCAGTATACCTACTGGAAGAAGAATCTCGTCAGAAACTAATCTATAAACATTAAAAGTTTTTTATCGGAAATAAAACAGAGCTCATTGAGAGCAAGCTTGATTCGGATTCTGTCGGTAATGGTGCGAGGCTGCACATGCGACGTGGATATCATCAGACCGTTGCAGCGTTAATCTGGAGTATCTGTACAATTTATCAACATCGCCCTCCGTAATTAAATATGAAAGAGATATCCCTTCATATAAATTCGTTTCTACTATGTGTAATGTTATCGGGTCTTACAACCGCTTTACAGAATGCGGAAGGTTATTGCTGCTATGATGAATGGATTATGAATAAATAAAGTAAAAAAGGATTGTGTAGGATATATGATTGATTGTGAGAGGATTTAAATCTTCTTTATTAATAGTAAATTAATACAATTAATTATATGTTTTACATTTAACGGATCAAGCAAATGAAATCAGGTCGTATGAAATTCGTTGAATTAGCAAGTATTAGAAGGCTGTGCTTTAATTATATGTTAATCAGTGACATTTTGTCGTATCAGACTTAATTATTAAAATTAATTATAATTTCAGACTTATTCTTTCTTATGAAATTCAATTTTACTATTGCTGTTTACATAGGTATGTCATGTACAATTTCTTTACATATTTCTAAATTAAAAAATAAGGAGAACGTTAACATATAATCATATAATATTTATAATAAATTGGTAAGCGGTATTAATCATAGTTCTTTAATTTTTGAAACCTTAACTAAAATAAAGATAGACAATGTAATACATATTATACGTACAACCTTTCAAATGTACTTAAATACAATGAACAGTATCTAATTTGACAGTAATTAGCGACAAAATAAATAAGAAGACAAATCTAGTTTACACAAAAAACTAGAAAACGTTAGTATTTTTAAGTGAAATATACGCTTTTGAAACGAGGTAAGTGGATTATATTGATTTATAAACATTATTATAATAAATAACTCGAATGTCATTCGATCATCAGAATAGGTACGAAATTATCATTTATTTACAAATGTTATATAACATTGATAATAGTTACATCGAAAGGCTACAAATCGATATTAAATAAGATGATATTGAGTTGACTCGTCTAAATTAATTGAAATCGTTAACTAGCTGTTTATTTTATGTTCAAACAAGTTCAGCATTATTCCTTTTCATTTTATCCATAAATAAATATCGAGTTTTACGGTGATTTCTAGTTGTGTGTATTATAATAGTTTTATTGCCCGTAAATTAAATCCTAAATACATTAAAACTAAAGTTGAAATATGTAATTTATTACAAGTCACAAATGTTACATGTCATAGTCTATTTTATTGAGTACATGAAAAGCCTTTTTAAAGTAGCGAAGGAACTAATCTTTAACAGTCGAAATTTTGAATTTGCTGTAGTAATATCAGTACAATAAAAGAATATACTAACACTTCACTTCTAGAACTTATAGAATAATTCATGGTTCCCGGATTATTATGTGAGTACTGTGAACTCTGGTTCAGCCTATTGGCGGCCACTTCCAAATGAAGGTATCACTCAAATACCGCCAACCATCTCTATCTTGGGCAGTCCGCATCAGCTGCCAGCCATTTTCTTCTAGTCGTGGGCTCATTGTGCCGCAAGGTGTCCTATAATACATTTGTCTATTTAATTCAATTAATTAGCGAACTTACTTACCAGTAAAAATAAAGCATTTTCTGGCAATGGTATGGGATTTATCAGATTCAATATTCTTTTTAGGTCGCACAAAAGTTAAGCAAAAGCGATATCATTTTCAAGGTTGAACAAATTTTAGCATACTTTTTTTTTACGAAACATGACAAGAAGTTATTAAACTAAAAGCAAGTACGTACCTTTAGCTCTGAGATAAGATACCTCCAAACTTTTGCAAAATCATATGAAACAGGTATTGGATATATATTTGGAACTTAAGAAGAGGTATGCATATTCGACAGTTTGGTTATCAGTATCGAGGATAAATCTAGAGATCAGAAATCCATTTCATGAGTTCACTAAGCGAAGTATGAGTTATTTAATGATATATATTATTGTTATCATAAATTAATCTATTATAAATTTCTACTAAATCGATTAATAATTACAAATTAGACAAAGTACACCTTTCATAATACATTCTAATTTATTAATGTATTACGAAAGATTCCTATAATTAATACAATAGATACAAAGTGGTAATCAAATAGTTTACTACAATAAAATGAGTAATAACAGAGTATCAAACCATTTAAATATCTTGAAAAGTGATTTCAAAAAGAACAAATTACTTAGTCGGCAGACTGGTTTAGCGTAACTCCGGAAGCGAACAGGTTCCACGCTCTCAAGATAAGTGATAATTAGAATTTAAATTTGTAGTAATGAAAAATGTTAGAGAATGATTTGATGGTCAATTTAAGAATTGATTTTTTACTGAAAATATTACACATATTGAGTAATACGGCTTTCACTGTCTATCAAGTTGTTACATTGAAGCGGCACGCAATGCTTTTAGGTAACAAAACTGCCCATCAATTATTTGGCCACGTTACGGTGCACCGACTACGCTTTGCCATAAATTTCGCATAATAACTCCCACATAGTTGTATACACTCAACGTGCGTGCTATGTTCATGTTCAACTGGATATTTCTAGGATCTAAACCGTTTAATTTAATATTTCAAGGAATTTGACTCAACTCGAACCATACTAGCTACAGCCGAGACGATGTTTCAAAAGTGTTGCTGAGTTAAGCTGTAACAGATTTAAATTTGGAAAGCGTATTTTTATACAAATTATTCCAAAACGGTCAACAGTCTTTAAGCAGTAGCAACTTTAGATGTATCACTAATGTTTTAAAAATCATATCCATCTCATCTAGAGTTCTATCTATAAATTCTATGTAACAAATAAACATGAAATATAGCACTTTACTATATTAGTAGTTCTGACTAGGCAGGATATTAGTACTTGCCTCTTTTTAAGCTATTTACTTGGGGCACCGACTGATGCATGTGACTAATCAATTTCTAATCTAAGTCTTCTACATTCTTATCACATCAGTTCTTCTTGTAATTTTCGTCATCTTTGACTTATTGTATAGAATGAAAGTTCTACGAGTCTCCAACCATTTTACGAAATCCATTTTGTCAAAAAGTATCTTATTTCTGGAATAGGTAATTGTTTAAATATTTAATAAAAAGCGATTATTCTAGTACTTCTACTAAAATGTGTATGGAATTACGCGTATTCATAAAACAATGTGAATCGTATTTTTTTTATTGAATTTGGCATAATTCTTGATATCGTTGAAAAAACGTTCCATGACCGTGAAGCATAGCCAACAACTAGAAATAATTGTTCGAGATAATTGGTGAATTCTGTTGATCACACGTGGAACTAATCGGCATCACGAGTTCCGTATAGCATATCCGATGTATGGCCATTCGACTTCTATCGTTCTACTTGCTTTTAAGGACATGTATATTATGAGGTAAATTTACCCGTTTCGACCGTCTTGGGACCTCTGTCAAGAGCTGAAGTAAACGAACACGTGCAGTTCCACACGCTATACTTGAAATAACACATCAAGGAAATATATACGACAAACCTGTGACTTTCATTAATATGTAGAAAAGAAAAAACATACATTAATATTTATTAGACGCTTTTTATTAACTTCGCCTGTATGTTTGTTTGTTTGTATATTTGTAACTGACTCCTTTGGTTGCGATTTTGACTCACTTTAAACGGCCAGATTTCGTTCAAACTTTGTAGATTTATCGAGGACCGATGACAATACGCTAATTTGAAAAAAAAACGAAAAAGAAATGTTCAAACAAATTAGTTTTTTTTCTAAAAAAAATGTTTTAAAAAACTAAACAAAGCTGTAACAAAGCGTGGGGTGCTTTCTCAAAATATTTCAATAACGTCGCCCCACGCTTTTTACATTAAAATTATTTTCTACTTTTTAACCGACTTCAAAAAAAGGAGGAGGTTCTCAATTCGTCAGAATCTTTTTTTTTTTTTATGTATGTTCAGCGATAACTTCGTCGTTTATGAACCGATTTCAAAAATTCTTTTTGCATTGGAATGGGCGTAGCTTACAGGTGGTCCCATTGTCACCATATCGGGATCTGATAATGGGATCCCAAGGAAATCGAGGGAACTCCTCAAATATCATAGGCACAATGTCGCGATTTGGGTACTCGGAATAGTTTTTCATTCAAGTCGGTTCCTTTTTGTTAAAATTATTAGTTTCAAACCGTGTTTGTTTAGTTTTTTAAAACTATTTTTTTTTTACAATTCTGATGATCGCTTGACATTCGAGTGACCTCGTTTTAAAAGCAAATATTTTAGTTTTGAAAACTAAAATATGTTAAAGATTAATCAACAACTCACAGCGTCCCTCTGGTAAGCTCGCGATCTCCCCTCAGGAGAGGGTTAAGGCCATACGTCCCCACGCTGGCAGAGTGTGTGTTAATGATTATGTGTATTAAAGCATATCGAATATTAATGTTTGATAAAAAGTAAATATATCAAAGTGGTCTGCAATGGGAGAGGCCTATGTCCAGCAGTGGATCGCGCTGGGCTGATGATGATGATGATGAAAAAATAATTGAAATACTAGAATATAATTTAAAAAAATGTGTTTCAATTTCTTCATGAAAGCAGAGCAGAAAAGATTAATTAGGGAGTCGGACATTTTAGATAGAGCGTGAAAATAAGTTACTTTAACATACAGAAGAATAATGTTCCGTCTGGTAAATTATATCGGCTTACAATTGGAGTCACGAAGACAAGTGAACAAGACAAGAATATAATTTAAAGTATTAATAATTTTAACAAAAAGGAACCGACTTCAATGAAAAACTATTCCGAGTACCCAAATCGCGACATTGTGCATGATATTTGAGGAGTTCCCTCGATTTCCTTGGGATCCCATCATTAGATCCCGATATGGTGACGATGGGACCACTTGTAAGGTACGCCCATTCCAATTTAAAAGGAATTTTTGAAATCGATTCATAAACGACGAAATTATCGCTGAACATACATAAAAAAAAAAAAAGATTCCGACGAATTGAGAACCTCCTCCTTTTTTTTTGAAGTCGGTTAAAAAAAAGCTTTTTATTTAAGAAGGGTCCTTTAAGCGGGGCGTGAAAAAGTATCTCACTAAGCCGCCATGGTGTGGGCCGCCATACTTTATTGTATGCATTCGCGGCAATGGTGTGTGGTTTCCCCCCCTCTTGGATTCATCTTGTACTTTCTATAAAGTAGGGTAGAGTAACTTTGGTAGGATAAATATATATAAAAAAGAACTAAATTTACGATCCTCTTCCGACATTATCTGCATACAAAATGAGCCTTGCAAATGTCATTCATTAAAGTAAATTATTTGGTCCCATACTATGAATGGAAAACTTATCCAAAATAAACTCCTACAATCACATAACTAATGTTTTAACAATGTCATATACTTATAAACATTTTATAAATGTTCTCGGCTTAAAATTACGAAACGCCAGCAGATGAATACCTATCATTGATATAGTGACCCTGAAACATCTATTACATCATTCAGCGCAGGCGTTCATATTTATTTCCAAGCAAAATACTATGTTATTCTAATACATAGTCGTAAATATGTTACATGTGAAGTGGCAGGGAACGAAGTATGTGACAGGAAACAGTCGAGTTTGTTTTATTACCGACTATTAATGTCTCATAGCTGGACGTGCCTGATTTACTTAGACGAGGTTTACGTAATTCCAGCCACTTACCTTCCGATACCGTTGGTGCATCTCTTATCTAATCAATTAAAACGAGCATTGACCTAAGTTTATCTCTAAAATCAATTTAAATGAATACCTCAACAATTATTAAGTAATAAATGAACCTTTAGCAATAGAATATAATGGGGTCTCGTTACATTACGAAAACAAAAGCACCTTTTCGTTGGGATTTCTCTGTTTACAAGCCGGACATTCTTGTCATTGTTTGTCTAACAAAACGTGCCGTTGTAAAGGTGTTAGAGTTTTATTAAGGCATGTTTTGTTGTAGTCGTAAAAGCCGTATTTGGGTGTAGGAGGATAGACAGTTTTAAAGGGCATTTCTCTTCAATGGTTACTACCACCTACAATGCGTGTGTTATATGTCCCGCCCGCCCACGCGTCTTTAAATTGTTCTTTATCTGTACTCTGGATGAAATTACCAGAATACTATATATCTATTACAAATCTCCTTTAACCTCAATATGCTACGGAAACTACGGAAACGATTATAATTATTTATATCGGTAAATCAGAATAAAGGGTATTTAATTACCTATTAACATTCGTGAAACTTTAACATTGAAGTAAGCAACGGAAGATTGAGTATGTGTAACTAGGATAACCGTCATATTGATAGCAACATCAGTCTTAAAAGTGTCTATTAACCTCTAGCATAAAATTTATTAATGATATTTTCTGTTATTTATATCTTCTAGACATATTTAACTAGTCGAAACTAGACTACTTAAAATAAGTGTAGGACGCGCTAAGTGTTTGCGGTTTTAAATGTGTTTAGTGGTGTTTTGAAGAATTATTATTTGAATTTCCATTATCCATAATTACCTGTTCAAAATTTTAATACCTTACGTGTCTATTTACTACAAAACTGTAACAAGGCAACTAATATGTTTTATCAATGAGTATTCCTTGTTATACTAGTCTATAGATCAATTTGTATCCGGGCCTAAGTACCTAATTCTTAAGAAATACAAGAGCTCGGCTGCTTGTCATTTCTAACGATTAGATTAATTACGTGGATTTGTTGCTGATATTTAAGTAAATTTTTATCGGTTTTCAACTATGTCTCATACTTGTAAAATGAATTAGATTTTCATTTAATGTACGGGTATTAAACGAACGTACGTCGGTACGTACTAGTTTCACTTTACGAGAGTCGCCGATCAAAGGTATAAATTGAAATAATAAAATTGCGGATGTATTGGCGAAAGTTACTGAACCTGTATGTTTTTGCAATGTCTATAAATTGAAAGTGTTTGAATGGCTTAAGTAATTTAATTTTGTATATATAAATATCAAATAAAAATGGTTTGCTTATGAGTTATTAAAAATAATCTTATCCTATTATCATTGTAAATGCGGAAAAATGTGAGAGGTATGGATATGTGAGTGTTTTTAACTCTTTTCCGAAAAAGCTACTAAATAAATGTATGTGAAACTTAACAGTAACATAGTTCATACATCAGAATAAGGCAAAAGATAGTTTACAATTAGGTGCATTTGTTATGTAGCTATTAATTGTACTTTAAAATTGCCGTGCAAGTTTGCCTTCCAATAACATGCTATAATAAACTTATCTATCATACATTCAACATTCTTGTTTATACATATTACGTAAATTAATCAAATTTTAAATTTACATTTCGAGTCTACTTCATACGAGACAACATTTTACGCACCGCCGCACTATCCGTGTCGAAGCGTGTATAACGCAACAACTGGCACACAATATGCTCGTATCTACTCGTATATCAAAAAGTATGTTTATGTATAAAAACGACGAAAATTACGCTTTTCTTTTTCTGAAGTATGTTCATTTATAAAAAAGTTTTCGACGAATTGAGAACTCCTTCCTTTTTCTGGATCCGATTAAAAAGCGATTTCATTGCACACTTTAGCTAGCTTCTGAGTATAAATACTACTACATTAATGGAGTGCAAATAACAAAGTCCATGTACTATGAATATTACTAAAATACAGAACGTAATGGATGTTTGCTTACTATGATTACGGTGTTCCAATTTTCCGTTACTTCCATAGTGTTGATAATTAGTGGGTCATGTTAACTTTGATTTTAGTACGAATTAATCTCCATGTACTTGGCCAAGGTGCAAGCGTTTCGCGTTGAATCTTTCATATAATCAAGCACGGTTGAGGGATTGGGTGAAAATCAAACCCACAAACCGGTCTGTCAGTGTTAGAATCGATCCACAATACCAATGAAAAAATCAACATTACACCATTGTACGATCTATCTGATCATAATTTGTACCATTGGTTTTTGTTAACCCTATCCCAAATAGCTCTGTCCAGTCAACACCCACCAGGCTTTGTACCAAACTTCTTACTTAGAAAATTGTCAAATATACTTTTGACATTTAACAAAATAATCTTCTTCGACCTCTTTGTAAACTATCATGTAGGCATGTAAGTACTTGCGTTAAAGTTTATTGAAGTCTATCTTAGCTACCAAAGCTATAATCTATACGTTTTTCAAACACTGTCAACATTTAAGTATCTACCATAAAACTATACTACCTTATACCAAAAGTAGAACTTATTTTATTTGTATTTTCTTCACTGCGTACCATAACCATCAATATTGTTTTAATCAGTTTAAATATGTGTGTTATTACCTCAGCTAAAACGACAATATGTTTTACCGTTGAAAAGTTATCACAAAGTAAGAAAGGTGAACAACGGAACAACGATCAGATATACACATTGCGTAAATACCAAGAAAATGTAACTTTTCAGCACACACTACATCACGTTGGTCTAGCGGTTAGCATATGCGACTGCCGATCAAGAGGTATTTGGTTCGATCGGGCTAAAAAGGTTTTAATGAGTTTTTCTGACAGAAATGTTTTTTGGGATCTTAATCCCCGTGCCTTAGAGAACCGTTAGGCAGTAAGTCCTGCGCTTCATCTTACCCCGGTCGTTTCAGATAGTTGTCCCATCGGATTGTGAGAGTAAGGGTAGAGAGAGTGCACCTGTTTTTACGCACACAGTTGTGCACTATAATATTTTCTGCCTAGTTGGCTGGTGTCGGTTGAGACTAGTCACCGTGGCCAAAATGGGCTAGTAGAACTTCATAACTTTTCACTGAGATACTTGCCCTGAATAATACTACATTAACAAATTGTTTACGATATTTTATATATTAACATTTATAATTTACAGTTTACATAAACGTAATACTATAGTAGTTATATACAAATATGTATTTCAATGATAATATGTATTTTTAGCAGTCTGATTTTATATACATATTTATAGAAACAGCAATGAAGTTTACAAAATTATTTGTCTCTCTCTGCCGTCTCTGCCGTCAGGATTTTTAACATAGTAGCGTGAATGATGAAGCATGCTGTTCTAGTATGTTCATATATATTAGTAACTACTGTCATAGCTGAGCTGTTTTATGGTCAAAACTGTTTATATTTCTTGAAACACCAGTCATTGTGAAACATGTTACACAATGACTGGTGTTTCAAGTATGTGTAGTTTCAATCTAAGTTGTATACAATTAGAATAAGTAAAGAATGAGAACGTGGGTAAACTTGTAACGTCAATCAACCTTTGAGTTCAGTTAAATATTTGTATACAGAATCTAAAAATATAACGAAACTAATGCTCATCATCAACAACCCATAATGTCCTACTGCTGCGCCCGGGTCTCCTTTCAGGAGAGGCCATAATCCCCACTCTGGTCCAGTGTGGCTTGAGGACTGGCTAGTCACGTTGTGGCTACGTATACATTGGTATAAGTAGACACAACGCTCGTTTTTACCAAATATACTACTCTCCTTACTAGAAGCTTCTTAACGTAGGTATGCCTTAAAGCCATGAACATGTTTCTGAAATAGAGCAAATATGTAGATGTGCCCTTAAGGATCTGAATCTCGTATATTAAAATTTAACATATTTATATACAAGCTGCATCACATTACTAGATTATAAGGCAATGCAAACTCGACAGGTACACGCCTGGCTTCGCCAAAGACATGTGTAATCTTGAGTGTGGGAGTTCGTAAATTATTTAGAAATATCTTAAACAAAGACTTTATGTAACCACCTGGAAGACTTCTATATAAACAGACAAAAGGAAACTAAATAAATTGTGTAATATAGAAATCCAACTTACAATTGCAATTTAACGACACGTGAAAGTGGCTGTACAGTAAAATTCATTATCTCCTTTACATGTCTATAAAGCCTACATAAAAGACGATTGAATGGACCCTCTATTCTCTGCGTTTGAGTAACGTTTTACAAAAACCTTTCATGGATTGGACTTTATCATGATTCATCTACGACATTACATTATAAATCGTTCCCCTATTATTTGCACGTGTGTGTAAGCAATGAATATACTATTAATAAAATATCAATAAATCTTAAATTCCCGGGTAATAAACTAACCGCGAAACATGTGCTTTAGATGTATGCATTTTATCCAATACCTACTGCGAATATCTTTGGCGTGTTTGTGGTCTCAAGTGCTCCTCAAGTTACCGTCAAAGCACGTTTATGTGTTTACACTGTACCTGCAAACAATGACTTCTACTTTTGCGATCCAAGTAGCACTCAGAAAGCTCGTCAACATTATTGTTTCTCTGTATTTTGTTAGCAGCTACCCGGCTCAAAAATGAATTTATACAGTTAAACGCCAGGGAAGATACTTCATACTTATTTGCTACTATAAGATGCTTTATTTTTATATTACCTACTTCTTGAGAAATAATTCAAAATGAGTTAAACAAAAACTGATGTAATTGATATATTTAACTGTAAATGAAATGCAAATCCAAATTTTAATCACGTCTTACTACGTACAACTTTGTTGTAATGTATGCAACTGAGCAAGCGCTCCATACTCAACAAGTCAGTTTAACCTACGTAAATACTAATCAAATTCAAATATGAGTATTCAAAAAAGTAGTAGGCGCTAGTAAAATGGTCTATCATATTTTTCGATTAACGAATACAATCGCACTCATTGTTGTATTGTAAGAGTGTTCACAAAGAACTTACATAATTTCCAAAACAAAGGAATCTCGTCTCACCTGTTTAAAAGGCGGACGTTTCTAAGTTTACAAACAGCAATTAAGTATTCAGTGTCAAACTTTTCTCTTGAGTAGGATTTGAATATAAGTATATGGAATACTGTTAAGAAGCATCTAAGTTTTCTGACACCAATATTTAATGGAGAAGATTTATTTCTACAATGATGAATTGGTAAACCGAGGGAGGTTGGTTGGTTGTATGTAAAAAGGTTGGGAATGCTATGACTCAGGGTATATAGTTGCATGTCACGAACCGCGGCGAAGCTCTAAACATACTAGTTTGCTAAGAAACACTCTTTCAACAGTTTTATGCCGCCCTATTGTCTTTCTATAGATGGCGATAAAACACTCTCTACGTGATGGAATTTTTATATTTCCGATCCCTGAACGCTGTTTACATTACAATTTCAAAATTTGTACTTCTACATAAAAATATGTTTATTAATATATCATATACAAACATTCAACGTTAAGCGTATCTTAATCCTTAACCGATAATTTAATCATAGATGCTTATATAGATGTGATTTAATCATAATAAGATTATTTTTTTTTTCGGACATCTTACACACAACGCCATCTAGTCCCAAACTAAGTAGAGCTTGTATTATGGGTACTAGACTATTGATATAAATACATAAACATACTTTTTTTTGTAAATACAAACATATTATACATAAAAAACACCCAAACTCCGAAACAAATATTTGCGGATCATACAAACATTGGGTCCGACCCGGGAATCGAACCCGAGACCTCTTGATCAGCAGTCGCATACGCCAACTATTAGACCAACGAGGCAGTTTTATTAGTTTTATAGATAGGTAATGCATTTGACAACTTTTTTTACTGAACTGCATTTTTAAGACATTAGACTGAAAATTCATAATGAATGTTACAGTGGAGAGTCGCGTTGCCTGCACCCGCGACGCTTGTTTCACTGTCCACCTATGAACACTGGTATGAGGTGAGTCATGGTTCTAAATTTAATTTTCTATTTCTGTACTCCATGCTACTCTAAATAATTGCATATTTATGACGACGAATGTACCTGTTACTACTTCTACTATTGTAATTACGAGACTATTCACAATGTAGATACTTTCCTAAGTTTTTTATTTCCACAATTTTCCTAGAAGTGAAGTAGAGAGAATTGTTGCGTAGCTGTTAAACTAAAACGTGCACCATATACTAGAGCTAGCTAGTAGTTAGCAACGCACACCTGCCTCGAGACTTGATGTCAATGTCCGTCAAATGCGACCCTCAAGCTTCTACTTAGTTCACAAGTTACTTTATTATAATGTAGTATCACGCGGATATGACACCGCAGTAAAGTTAGAACAAAAACAATTTGAAAATACATTTCGGAGAAAAAATTACACAAATTATTTCTTAAGGCATTTTAGTTTTTATTGTCATTACTCACGCAAGTACGGAGTTTCTTCAGTTTACATGCAACGCTTCCAGTACAGGAGAAACATATTATGCATATGTATTTGGAAACAAAATCTACGGCTACAGAGTTAGCTATTTCTGCTTGGAGGAGATAATGAAAAAACGTTACATTATTAAGTCTAATCTAAGATACTAACTAGTCACCATGATTGATTACTTCCTCCCACATGACATACCGTTCCCGCTAGGAATCTTAGAGGTAATCAAAGTTATTAAACTATTAGTGTCTAGACTAGACACTCTAGATGGGAGTCATAGTAGCTGCCGTCCGCATTCTACATTATATACTTGCTGCAGTCATCAGTTATGAAAAAAATAACAATTATGAAACCTTTCTGAGGTATAAGAAAATTTACTCTAAATTTTGTTATTTCTGGACTGTATCTATTTATTATGATCGGTTTATATATTTTTCTCTAATGTATGATTTTTTATAGAAGTAAAATATTATTATATGGTTTATTTAAAAAATATTAATCAAAAGTGTCAATATTTTTCATATCATTTTTACGCCATACACTTCCCGACGAACAGATTACATGTGGCCGTGGGATAATATAATATATTAATAAAAAATAAAGGACCATTACTACTTTAAATAAACTTGGATATGCAATACATTGATTTATAAGCACAGCGTCATAGACTTGATTCACGTAGGTATGAGTTTAGGAACACGAAGACTTTCTATAGGAACCACAAATATGTTGCAATAAAACAACAAACAAATAGCATATCTCTACATTTATATTCTATAACTTGGTATCATACAAACTATTTATAAACTATGCTCGTTCAAAACTACGTACTCACTCGTGGTGACCGATAACGTTCCGTGTGTGGTACGCATCCGGCAGGAACAGGCCGCTTCCTTAATCCATCATATATTACGTCACTACCGCCCTCCTAAAATACAATTTAAAACGTGTCTTAGAAAACAAACAGTGTAACGTTACCAACGAAAATCATTTTACTCGACAAACAACGTAATTCGGTCACACATCTTCAGTTTGTGCGGATCTTGATAATTTGCCTCAAAAAAATTCATGACAAAGAGCAATAACTACATAAACGCACAATTTATCTTGCTATTTGTGGAATTTTAAACTTTATGGATTTTCAAAAGATTTTACCAAAAAACTAATCCTTGCTTTCAAGTACTAGACTCCAAAATGCACTTAGAACCAGAGCACTGAATGAAGCTCTACCAACTTCATATTAACGAATTATTTAGGTTACTGTTTCTGCATCGATAAAATGACTTAACCCATTAACGTTACTTATAACGGTATTACTGCTTAAGTATAATTAGTACGGTGCGTAGATAAATTTACCAAGTAGTAGAACACATCAAGAACCAGATCAAATCAGGATAATAGTGATTAGACAAGACTAACGGCGGAAAGTTGTGATTTCCGTGCAACCCTTGGCTACTGAAGAACCGCAAGATAAACGTTGCTACTATTGGCATGCGCATGTCTTACATTATACCACATTCACATAATTGTGGTGTCTGTGTCAATCACGCATATTTAATGACAGTCAACACTGGTTCACATCCGTCTGTACTTATCCATAAATTATTTGTCTCAGAATATACTAGCGTTAAATACAACTGTTTCGCGACTTTTATGTTATATTGCTATTATTCTAGTTTCTGAATTTCGTGAGTCCTATCTGGCAACTTTAACAATATCACAGAACTATTATTAAATACTAGTAGTTACAGTCACAATATCACTTCGACCAGCTTATAAATATTAAGTTATATTTTTTGAAGTAATTGAGACATGACACTAAATATTCCTGATCGTTGAAACAAAGACTTCATAGTGTAATTTGCAATATTTTGATATAAGTTAATTGATAATACTGGTTCGAGGAGTTTTTGAAGTGTTCACTTTGGGTAAGTTTATTAACAAAACCATACAGAACAAGCGGCCCTTTAAACTACTCATAGGAATTTGTTTTAAAGAATGCATTAGACTTTCTATTATTATAGTACCTCTATATCTTTAGGTAATAGTTTTCGTTACTATATTCGTTTCTACAAGTTACTAAAATAAATAGAATGAATTTTAAGATGGTGTCCGTTTATTTACAGAGCAGTAGGCGCGTACGGACTGGCGCCATGGATGCGTGAACGGTCATCATGCGCCTCTTCCGCGGGCCGAAGCGCAGGGAAGTGACCGGGCCAAGAGCCGTCGCAACGCCGTCTCCGTGCCGAGACGCCGCCTCTGCGGACGGAGCTATCATCACGCCGCAACTTACACCAGATTTCACACTTGTCACCGCTCTGCCAGCCATGGTTATGGAGGATGATGTCAAGGAGATGAAAAGAGGTAATTTACTGATAATTTAGTAGTATCAATGGAACAGACAATGATATTAATACATATAATTTAATTTAACTAATTAAATTTACACTTCAACAAAACTTTGTAATTAACTACATTTTCATTTCTTAATTTTTTAATGTTTCAAATACATTTGGTATATTTTAAATCAATAACGCAAATAAATATAAGTTATGGACGTTATTATTTGACTTATGTTTCCAGTGTTTGCCACGTGGGGACGTCGCATGGGAAAAAAACTTGAAATGCTAAAGAAATCAGACACTAAAGAAATAACCCAAGAAGCATCATTTACAGCCAATGATGAAATGAATGACTTAAAAGAAGATACAGCAGTTGTTATGATTGGACAATATAAGAAAAAACAACATTGGAAAATGGGACGAAGCAGTTCTGATTCTACATCTTTGAAAAAAGATAATGACACAGATTCTATTAAAAGTGGCTCTAGAGATAGATCTCCTAGCCCATTTAAATCGTTTTTTCATAGAATGGGATCAACTGGAATGCTCAATTCAGCAAAATCACAATCTCTGAATATGAGCAAATCATCTAGTAATTATACAGTAGCTACTAGCTCTAATTTATATCGTAGTTGTTCCACTTCACATCTTTCTACGTATGTGAAAGCCGATGATCCATCAGATGACATAGATTTACAAAATGAAGAAAATGAAAATAAGAACACACCATCAAAGCAAAATAATGTCCTACAAGAAGAAACTTTGGTAACATCCTCAACAAAGGCTGTCAGTTGTGACAATATTAATAACCTAAATGATAATCAAACCAACAACGGTGCCTCTAAAAAACCAAATTTTCCATACGCATTCTTGCGTTCAAAGTTATCAGTTTTGCCGGAAGAAAATAGTATAGCTTCACAACAACGGACCAGTTCTATGAGATTAAGTTTATCAGAGAGAATAGATAGAAAATCACCAAAATTCCGAAGAGATAAAAATTATCTTTCAAATTCACGATCTGAAGAACGATATCAAAGTAGTGATAGTATATCTATTCTCGACGATAATATACATCTTAATAGTGCATTAAGAAAAGATTATGATTTTTCAAGAACTTCTATGAGAAGTATTAATGACACAGAAGGCAATTTTTATCCTGTTGGACGAGTAGATGATGTACCTAGAAGAGCATCAATGATATCGCAAAAGACGCCTCTTGATTATGATCCTATGCTTATACCACGAAACAGAAATAGTCTACCTGTATACGAATATAATTCTGTACTTGGGTCAATGAGAGATTTGAAAACTGAATTCACATCTTCTATGCAAAGTATACATCACGGACTTGAAAATGCTGAAGTACAAACTCATCGCCTAAGCAATTACGTGAGTTCTAACGAATCTGGTTATGACAGTGATGGTCGCCCTACAGATGAACATAGCAATCATTCTCCACCTGGTTACTCAACTCACTTCAGTAACGTGTCCATTCACAGAGATCCTATTAAATGTGAAGAAAAAGCAGGAAATTTTTCTAGACAGTTCAGTTTGAATCATAAAATTAATATTTCCCAAGTTCAAGTACCACTTAGACGTAGTTCTACCCCTTGTGCATTATTTCCGGTAGAAAAATCTAATTCTTATGAATACCAAAACGAAAGTAGAGAAAGCATAAGTAATTTTTCTACTGATAATCAAAAACATACAATATTTGATCATCTTGACTCTAAGCCACCTCCACTTCCGAAAAAAACTATCAACAAAAAACCTCCTTTCGTATACAAAACTATAACATTAGATGAACGTGTACAGACTAGAAAAGTTAAGCTTATACATTCTCAAATAATTCCCACTGAACATTCATCAACCCATAATTCTAATAACATACATATAGAGTCTCAGCCTCAAATGTCACCAATCTCTGGAAACGATATTTTTGGCAGAGGACCCTGTACCAAGCGATTCAGGAAAATTAGACTTTTAAAATCGAGATTAGATGAAAGTCTTGGTGTTTATCTGGCACAACATAGAATTGACTTTGATAGTACTGGTTCAAACTTTGAAGTTAGGTATATTGTAGTTAAGTTAGATTTTGATGGGATAGCTCACAGAGACGGTAGATTAAGAATTGGTGATGAAATAGTAAATGTGAATGGAAGGGTTTTGAGGGGATTGTCTTCTTTACAAGAAGTGCAGCATGTAGTTAATTCCTGTTCGACAGAGGCTACTCTTGAAGATGGGACATTATTTCAAAGATATCAAGTTGATCTTGTAATGGCACATGACGAGGTCACTCCTATAACGCTGGGTAGAATTATAAACAGTCAACCTATAGAACAGAATAGTGGTATATTGCCAACATCAAATGTTCCCCCAGATATAATTTCTCAAACTGTCCATAAACCCGCACCATTAAATCAAATCACAATAGAAACTCATTTTCCTGCCGACAGTCAATTTCACATAAAAAATACTAATAATACAACCAAAGAACGTTTAAATGACAAAATTAATTATGAACATAGTAGCAGTAGAACCGATCTTTGTCAAAAATGTGAAGTTGGTCACGTTAATAATGGTCAAACGCAATCAAACCCAAAGAGTGACGATGAGAAATTGCTTGAAAGGCATTGTTACACTCAATCTTCATCGTTGCAGAATATAACGAATATAGAAATATCGTTACAATCTTCACCAACTGCGAAATCAAGCAATCAAGGTAATAATTATAGACCAATATCATTCCATAGTTCACGACCACCAGCCGTTCCTGCAACATATGCCGTTTACAATGATAACACCACGAACGAAATTAAAGAAAACTTTTCCCATTATATAAAAAATGTTCCAAGATTGTACCAAAATAGGTCATTTGAGAGCATCCCCGAACAATTAAGAAATAGCAGCCGGAGCAGATTTTTTAACAGAGTTGGATCACAGCGATGCCCTACAAATCCTGCCCCACATATGTCAAGGCTTCAGCAGCATACTTCTGGAGCTAATAACCAGGTTCACCAACAGCATGGAGGTCACTATGCACACAGTTCGATACATAAAGTTGAATTTTGGAAGGGTCCAGGACATAAAAGTCTTGGTTTCAGTATTGTAGGTGGAATTGATTCACCCAAAGGACATATGGGTATATTCGTTAAAACAGTTTTTCCAAACGGTCAAGCAGCTGACCGAAATACTATTTTTGAAGGTATGAAATACTCTTATTATATGACATTATAAGTAAGCAATTTATAAAAAAATCATGTAAAAAAACAACATTGTGGTTTCAGGCGACGAGATCTTGTCAGTGAACAATGTGCCAACACGTGGACTGAGTCATTCTGGGGCTATATCGCTTTTCAAACAAGTAAAAGAAGGGAAAATTGAACTGACGCTTTCAAGAAGAAGGTAAGTGTACGATTTTGATTGTTTTTGTGGATTTTTTTACATAATACCCATAAACCTTGTTCCTACCCACCTGGGTAATATCACCCAGGTGTATTAAGTAAACTTTGGGTGGGTGTCCTCATTTCACCTTGGAAGTATTTCAAATAGAGGTTATCACCCAGGTGAAATGAGGACACCCAGAAGTCTATTTTATGCCGCCGGGTGATATACTTAAGTGAACAAAGGTGACATTTTTAATCATCTTGTGTATAATAATCATAATATCTCAAATTTACAGACTACTCTATATTTAAATAATATTATATACATTAAATAATTTGTGGACAGTATTATCATATTATATAAGTCCCTGTTTCCATTGGAATCTACTATCCAATGTTTTTAAAGAAATGTCATTAAGAGCGAAAATTGCTTGCAAATTTTTCTTATCTGTAAGTATTAAAATATCGTAAAATGGGCGACCTTCATTTGTTGTTACCGATCTAATCGATATTCACTTGTTCTCACTGATATTCATTTGTTTCAGTATCTAATATTCATCCATGTATAAATATAATAACAGTTCAGATCTTGCCAAACTACGTGAATGATTAAAACATAAAAGGTCGTCAAAACCATTGTCAAAGGTAGTCATTGCCAAAAGTGTATCATAGAAAAAACTTCATAGTGCTGTCCGATCCACTGGTGGATCGAGATAGGGGATCCTCATGAATAGAGGGACTTAAAATTGTAATGATGTCCACAAATTGTATAATGAACATCAAAGTTATTTAAATATTAATTTGCGTTAGTAGACTTTTGGTTTATTCCACAAAGTGAAAAAAATCAAAACTTTTGCTTTCACATACACGTTATGAATATAAGTGAAAAATTATAATTTAATTACATGTTATATCAGTATACTTATTATTACAAAAATAAACAAAACACAATGCAAACTATTTTCCAAAAAACATTAATATACTTTTACTACTAACATATCTATAGAGCAGTTAGTCAATAATATTGTACCTATTTTAAATCATATTAACTTAATTTGAAATTTTCCAGAGCACCCAGGTCAAGATCCGTGGAACCTCTGGGCAATTTCCGTAGTGATGCTAAAAGGAATTAAGACATTATTCCTGTACAGACAGTGGTGTCATCGAGTGCAATAATTCGTATAATTATTTTAGCCAAAGGCAAAACGTTGTCTCTTGCTTCAGTACCGGTTTAATTGTCGCTGAAGTAAGTGAATGTTATTTTACGATATTACTATAAATATTGATATTGTAATCGTAATATCAAGTATGTTAATGTTCTATTGTTATAGTAAAACAAATAGTATGTCAATTTAGATATACAAGGTTATTCTTACTTAATACTTTCTAAAGCCGATATTTCCTAAAAGTATTATACGCACAAAAAATAAAACAAAAAAGAAACCAAAAAAAAAATACAAAGTTGATTTATTTGCATTGTTGTCCTCGTGGAAATATTGTTACCTAATATACGTCTATTGCTGATTCTGGAAAAATCATTTTTAAGTTTCGTATTAAGTAAGAATAACCTTGCCTATGGCATTATATATGTACGTAATAACCATTGTACGTCATGTTTATTGAATAACGCTAATTTTTGTTAGCTTTCGTGTAATAAGACTGTGTATATAATTATTGCTAATATAAAATATTTGTTGCAGTACGGTATTGTTAAAGTTAGAATTGCTAGATCTCGTTATTCGCTGAATTTGTACATATTTTTAGACGTAATAGAACTTTCCTATAAGTTACAAAACACTGTATTCCCTGAAAACCGTTACATGACAATTTATTTTCAATCAGACTGATATATTTAATTTAAGTACCTTTTTAACTACCAAAGCATTTTAGACTTAGCCTGAGAACTGTAAAGACTTTATAATATCCCTGAACATGCTTTGTCCAAATGCAATCTTTTCACAAGAACACAATCATGATTACAATAAGGATACTTAGATACTTCTTAGAATACACCTTCATTCTTCAAGAAAAACATTGCCTTCTGTGTAAGGTATTTTTTTTCTTTTTGATTAAATCGAACTTATGGAATGTATGATATGACCTTGACCTATCAGATTGAATTCCAATCAACATTTTTCTCAATAAATCTTTAAATTGTAACACTAAACTAGTGCTACAATGGTAGCACTAGTTTCTTTGAATATTTTGGTTATATGTAACGAAAATGTAATTTCTTTCTGATTGTGGTACCAAATATAACATAAATCCTGCTTATCTAATAGCTATACTTAAAGCAAATAAAGGTAGTTTACAATATCTACATCATTTACTTGCTTACGTTAGCTAGTACATAGAACAATACTTTGTAAAAATCATTTCACATTTTAATGCATTATTTATATTCCATGCGACTAGCATTTTAGTACAATAATGTGATACAACTTAACAGCTGCAGTCCATAGAATTTCTGTTTTTTAAATTTTATAGTCCTTCGCATATTTGTGATAACAGTTGTAAATTATCCATCGAATTAGCTCCGTCCAATAAAATTACATCAGTAAACTGTTTTGGAAACATTTACATTACTCATGTTCGTTTATGAAAACGATGTCTTAAATGGATGACTGTTTAAGTTTTAAATGAACTACGAGTATACCTCAAACACAGTACATGTTGCAAGTTCTGTTTGATGTATATCAATTGTACTTCGATGCTTCTAAAATAAACGTGGTAAGAATTATTGCCTTTCATTACACGAAGCCCACTATCCTATTAAATATCACCGATAAAATTTACCACTGACGTAATGCCTGTTTGCGTGACTCTGGTGCACAATTTCATAAAACGATTGAACATAATAATATTTTTGTTATAATAATACTGTGGACACTTGTGTCCACAGTATTATTATTTGGGTTGGTTTGGGACTAGACGACAACATCTAGTCCCAAACTAAAACATATGTAGGAGTTTGGGTTTTTTCTATGTATAACTTGTATTTGTTTATAAAAAACAGTATTTCATCATCATCATCAGCCCATCACAGTCTACTGCTGGATATGTGTCTCTCCAATTGCACGCCTCTTGATTCGATCCTCGGCTTCTAAAGATTTACTACCAAATAATACAACCCACTGATGACCTAGAGAATCGCTTAGTAACTGTAATATCTAAATTATGATATTCCCTATGACACTATAGACATAAGTCATGTTCAGTTACTTTGCTGTATAAATTAAATATTGAAATAGTGAACTTTAACCATTTGGTCTAAAGTCAAACTAATTTGTCTCAACAGGAAAAAATACAAGTAAAAATACAAAATAAAGGAAAAAAATCCAAATGAACTAATTATCTCTAATGGTAGAGAATATAGTCAAGCATGAAATATCGTCTATGTAACTAAAAAATTATCGCCAAATATATAAGCGCAAAACTCGAGAAACGATATTATATTTTTAACAAGGCGCTTATGGAGAGAAAATTGAAAGAGGTAAATAGAAAGAGAAAAAGCAAAACTTTTATTTTTCCATAGAACCATAGAGCAAAATTAAACATTTGTCCGATTTTGACGGGACTTCTCACTGGCAGATAGCTGATGTTGATATTGTAAAGAACCATCACAATCGCGGCTAACAGTGTGAGGTGCAGCTAGTTATAATTATAAAATCGATCAAGTGGAATATATTTTCCTTAACGACACCGGACGAGCAAAAAGTTAAATTAGATTCATAGCTCAATTAAATTACTTTAAGGTAAAATTATTAGAATCAGTTTTCTTCCTCAATCTTATTCCTAAAGGGTCGGCAAATCTACGACAATACCACTGGACTTTGATTTTTATTTTAGCTATTTCCATGCCATCATCTTCCTAATGTTTATTATTCTGAACTTGTATTTGGAGTCGGTTACTAGTTTAATCGGTTTTACCAAAATATCAATTTTTCTACGGAGTGACTAGCATTGGGCTTGGAAGTGGAATCTTTTAATGTAAATCGCTATCTACTTTTAGCTTTAACTCATGTACTCACCCAGCGGAAAATTGTGCATAACGTTTTATTATTTTTGTGTACTATAGGGATAGAAAAACCAAACTATTTAATTGATTAAAACTATTTAATTACAAAGTTAGGAAGAAAGTTAATGCTAACAACATAAATATTTAATAATAAAGAATGAATATTAAATAAATGAATTAAAATTACATTTCATAAATTATCCTACTAAGATTAAAATAACATCATAAATTTTAATGTTAATATTATCACAGTAATAAAATAGACACCTATACAGTTTATGTATGTACTAAATGCTTCGGTGTGATTTAATTTTAAAATTCTATAAAACTTAGAAAATAAAAATACACAAAACTGTAGACCCAACAAACAAGTCGAAGGTTGTGCAAAGAAAAAGGAAACATTACAGATTGAATTATTTAATTTTTTACACTGATTTTATAGAATTTTCAAAAAATAATAAGAGTTTTGATGAACTCATAGCACCACCAGAATTAAAACATTTATAAAACAATGTATGTCTTAATGAAAAGGCTATTGTATACAAATCTATATCACCGTCTGATGAACACAATCATTGGCTGTGTCGGGGTCGAGTTTATAAAAAATATACTCGTTTTATTTATTCATTATACTCGTACTTCAATTTTGATGTTACGATGTCACAAATTATGCGACACACAAGCACAAATAACTATAATGTGCATACATCATGACTTATTTTAAATAGAAAATAAAAAAATAAATAAAATCATTTGACGTCACATAAAAGAGCAACTCCTCGTAAAATCCAATGGTCTGGGTTCTTAATTGTTACTAACCACAACGGAGTGATAAATGTCAATCCTGTGCGTACTGGCTTTTTATAAACCGGACACTGTAATCAAAATAAATATTTATTTATATTTTACGCACAGATGTTGCAACGGCGGACTTAATGCCGTAGGTTTTTTCTGTCAGTTGACTTTAGGGCGGTGAAAAGCCCAAGTCAAATTCGATGGACGCACAGTAATATTAAGCTAAGAGTATAGTATTAAACACTAAATAAGTAATCTTTGGTAGTAACGTAGGGGTAAATCCGTAAAGGTTTAATTTTAACTAAATAGTGGAATAAGCACATGTGAGTCATAAAAGAATG
Source organism: Phragmatobia fuliginosa (assembly GCA_932526445.1). Taxonomy (NCBI): domain Eukaryota; kingdom Metazoa; phylum Arthropoda; class Insecta; order Lepidoptera; family Erebidae; genus Phragmatobia; species Phragmatobia fuliginosa. The sequence continues at coordinate 10,244,486 of OW052060.1, read as the reverse complement.
TATTTTAACAATCAAACAAAGTGCCAACAGTCAAGAGTTTAAATGATATATCAGTCTTCCATACATATTTCCCTAGTGTAGCCCTCTTATTGAACCAAGCGATAAAAGTAGCGGCGACTTATCCATTATATTAAACAAAGCAAGCAGAATAGCATGCACTTTTTAATAAGATAAATTCCTGAATAAATACTATAAATTATGTGGAGATTAGAACACATTAAAGAACGTACCATATAAAGTTTAGGATCTTTTGGTGCCGTGGAATTAATGGCATATACATGCACAACGGGCATCGCCGTGTATAGAACTTTTAACGATGACTCGGTTAAGCGTTGATTGCGCCGGTCCCATCCGGCACCATCCATAAACAATCCATGAACGTACACACCTTCCTATAACAGTATAACAAAAAATTTTGAGTAAATAAATGAAAAATCATTTTTCCTAACCATATGTTTTCTGACAATATTATATTAGTTCTGTACTACTACAACCTATACTGTATTCTAAATTAAACAGAAAGAAGAAGACAGAACTTCTATAAAGTCGTTTTAGCATTTGAGGATAATTTGCATAACCATGTCGCTTATAACAATCATAAAAGCACACAAATCCGTTGTGTATAGTATGAATAAAAACCAAGTAGCGTGCAATTGGAAAGGCCTATGTTCAGTAGTGGACTGCGATAGGCTGATGATGACGATGAACATGCAAATTTTCAGCTGAGGTTCGTCTTAAAGGCGGACGATATTCTGGTAAAACCAGCTTTTCCACGTAGTGTTCTATAACTAGGTATTATTTCCAGCACAACACACATACATTGAATAAAACTTTTTGCCTTACCGGTGGCGGTGCCTTGATATCTTCAAGCAGGGATTTCGTGACATCGTTATGTAGAGCGACCATGTCGAGAGCCCAACCTTTATGAGCACGAGTTACTTCTTGACGCATCGCCGTCAGGAAACCTATGTTAATACAACATTCTAATGATTACTCCCATCTATCATTCCTTTCCATAACGCGTAAAGTCCGAAAGTTCACTTTCTTATTTCATAATTTAAATTACTGTATTTGATTTTATTTGCTCACAAAACTTTGAATTTTTACGTCTTTACGCACGTACGGTATAAGTTATCAAATAAAAAGTAAGTTTTCGGACGTTACGTTATTGAAACAAAGGAGTAAATATTTCACAAATTGTGGTCATGTCCTATTAACTCACCATGGATCACCACCCGTCGTTATCGGGACAGTTTTAAGGGGGATGGGGATAAAATTCAAAAACGAATCAATTCCATTACCTTGCGGATTGAAGAACCCAGTCATCCAAAATGAAAACGGTCTAGCCTGAAAACACCATGTTGAGAATTGGATGTTTCTCTCCAAAAATTCAGTAAACCAGAATCCCAACGTTGATGATGACCACGAAGAATTCAACCAAATTGAGGGTACTTTTGCATCGTAAATATTGTCTAATGAATCGCGAAGAGCCTGCAATTTTGTAATTGAAAGTTGTGAATCTGTGAGTTATTTCTGTACATGATGTGTAGAATTATATCTATGTAATAGAACTCATTCTATATACAAGCTCTGCTTAGTTTGGGATTAATCTGTGGATGTGTGTCAGATATCCAAAATATTTATTTTTATTTATTTATCCATCTATTATCCAATGTGTTTCGTATGATAATTGATGTATGATGTAAAAATACAAAGCACCAATTTTGTAAATAGATAAATTTATAAAATTTATCTATTTACTTGAGATATACTATATACTTTATCTATTTACGTGCTTTGTAAGATATTAGGAAATTCGAAAAGTTTTTATATAAAGTCAGAAACTTATAACAGAAAAACATTACAAATACAATTATTTTTCGAAACTCTAATCGAAGGGTGCATGTCAAGAGCATGTAGTGGACATGCGTAGTATTAAGCAAACTAAAAATAATATTTGGTCTTAAATAAAAATACCTCATTCATGATAATAGTCCCGTCAATGGCGAGAAGTAAATCCTTTAACGTTGTACGCACTAGATTTATGACTTTTTGCATTCGGTCAATTTCTTGGCGTAAGAAAATAACCATTGATCCCAGACTACCATATAACCGTAATCTGAAAAGAAATGAAACGGTCTGAGAATACATTTCTCGTTAATGTTTTATTAAAATACAAGGTGGACCTAAAGTTTCATTTCAAAGGTGATTAAAAAAAAAATTAGTTATGTGAGATAAAAACTGTTTCTTTATTCTCAAAGTACAAAAATGGGGATTTCATTTTTTTAAATTACATCATCCATATGTGATTCTTGAGTATTTTGACACTGCTGCAACCTGGAGCGAAAATTTTCAATGACGGCCTCACAAGTGTTTCGTAAAATGTTTTGCATTCCCTCTCGAATATTTTCCTTTAATACCTCTAGGGATTGCTGTAGCAAACTTTACTTTTAAGGTATCCCCAAAGAAAAAGTCTATTGGGGATAAGTCCGGTCTACGAAGTGGCCAATTAATGGCACCTCTTTTTTATGACTTTTTGTTTAAAAATTAGCAAATTGGAGCCTGTGAGTGCGATCTTGAGGCTTTAATTCCTGTACCATTTGAATTTTGTACGGATGCAAATGTAAATCTTTGTAAATAATAGAAATTGAGTCCTATGTAAGTTAATAAAATTAATGTTTTTTTATTATTGAAATTAATCAAATAAAAAATAATATTTAACTGTTTTTTAGACTTTTATGCATGGTTTTTCTTCTATAGCGGGACTTATTCACGATAAAATTGTTTAAAAGGTAATTATAGTCTGCCCTTGACCATTAGCGGTGCAACCCGTTCGAAACGTGCTTTGGAATGTAAAAGGTATCGTATCCTTTTATTTTTTTTTGCGAATAAGTCCAGAACAAAAAAGGAATATTTAAATCTATGTGTAACATAGACGTTTCAACTTAGTTTTTGAATTTAAATATTTTATTACCTATGGATCAAAAAAAGAAATATTTGCATTTTTTTCAGGGAAAAATTACCTTTCTTTAACTTCATGGGGGTCAAAATTTGGGGGGACTTTATCCAGCATTTCTTTTGTCTGCCTGTATACCGATGCCTCACGTGATTCACCCCCGCCACCTCCTGATTCCTTGGGTTGAATTGATAGTATTGTATCTAATAACTCCTGTACTGTGTTACGTTGGTACCTGATGTTATAAACTTTGATTATTATGAATTAATGTGATGATTATCTTTAGGTGATGAGTGCTGCATTGTCTCCTCTATCCTACTTCTAGATTCTACTTATGCTTTCCATCGGGCAGAGTGGTCACTTTAGTAGGCCTAGATATGAAACAAGACAGAAGAAGGCGTAATGAAGATCATATTGAGACAGATATTCTTTTACATAGCTATCGTGCAAGCATATAATTGATTTTGATTTGTAAAACTCATTGTAACTTAGTAAGGTAATATAATATTAATATAGTGTATATTAGTAAAATGTACTAACGTTATGTCCGCATTGGTATGCAAACCGTAAGCTTGCGGGGGATCAACAGTTTTCATTTTCTCAATTTCCTCTATATACTCGGGAATATTTTTGAACTTCATAATTCCATAGCTTTTATAGAACTGAAAGTCATCATCGAACAGCTGGTCTGTGAACCATACTTTAGTAAAGGTAGCGAGCAGGCGGTTATCAAAATCATCAGTAACGCGCCCGCCATATTGTACAGCTGACACCATATATCTAAAAAAGTACATTGTTATTCAAGTGATTCCTTATTTAAACTAAGAACATTTTATACATGAAATATGGCAAGTAAGCCATACCGACTTTGACTGCCTCGTAAGTCTAGTGGTTAGCGTATGCGACTGCTGATCAAGAGGTCTCGGGTTCGATTCCCGGGTCGGACTAAATGTTTGTGTGATCCACGAATATTTGTTTCGGAGTTTGGGTGTTTTCTATGTATAATATGTTAGTATTTACAAAAAAAAAGGATGTTTATGTATTTATATCAGTTGTCTAGTTACCCATAATACAAGCTCTGCTTAGTTTGGGGACTAGATGGCATTGTGTGTAAAAATGTCCGAAATATTTATTATTATTATTTATTATACCGCACTGTGTTCCAACTGGGGGTTTGTCCAGGTTCTAACGCATCCAAATGATTTTGAACAAACAAACAACATGACAACCAGTCAGCTGAATTAAATTCATAGGGAATATTCCATCCTAGAGGCCCAAACTTCCTCCGCTCTTGCACAACAGTATGCAGGAAAGATATGGTGTAAATGAGAGGAAGATAAAACGGACTGTCACTGTAATCCAGGAAATCTTGACTCATTGAATCATAGGTTCGCATAAGACCAGCTTTAATACCTAGAAAATTTATTTTAATTATTTAGAAACTCTTACATTAAAAAATATACTAGTAGCCGATCGAAATTCTTACCAGAAGGAGGCTCACAAGTATATTTTATAGACATTTGCAACAATGTAATTGGAAATGTTGGATGCACTTCTGTAGTAATCCATAACCTGTGACAAAATTAATTATTGTAATATTTATAAAATGTTACATGTATCTTAAAATTTTAGCGTATCTGTTACAATTTAAAAAAATCCTTTATATGAGAAAAGTATTTCTCAAATAAATATAGCGCACGGGAGTTTTTGAATACTTGGATAACTTGCTGAAGAATAAGTGTAGAAATGTAAATATTGTGTAAATAACTGTAATGCTATACGGAGGATGTATCATTTAAATTTCCAATGAGACAGAAGTCGATGACAGTTCAAGTTAAACTAGTATTTTAAATATAACAAACAAATAATAGATTAATTTCAAATAGCCCTTCAGTATTCTTTGAATATAAAAATCAGCTCACCTGAACATAGGATGCACTTTCGACGGATCTTTCTCAAGTTCACCAAATTGTTCCATAACTTCTACCATGTATTCAAGGCCCAAGTGACAATTTTGTAGTAGCACCCATAATCCCTATTAAAACCAGAAAATATTTAAGAGCATAGTCTAATATCAACTTACTAATATTAACCCTTAGAGAAAAGTTTAAAGAGATAGGCATTATGACAGTTGCATCACAATATATTTTTGCAAACATTATGTTTATAAAACAAAATATGCATTTATATCACAGGAATAGTGACGTTCACTCGGTGAACACGAGACATAAGCATAAATTAGTAGGTCAATATCATAGGCTACATAAAACGCATAATTCATTTATGGGTCTTTCCGTGCGATTTTTTAATAGGTTACCAGCTAGTGTTATGAGTCTATCAGTGGAAAAGTTTAAAAATGTAGTCAAAACTTATCTTATACGTAAAGGTTATTATACAGTTGACGAATTTTTAAATGATAAAGAAAAATGGTTTTGACTACTTGCTCCTTATCATTTTATTCTACTCATGTGAATGCTGTTATCACATTGTTTAAGAACATGATTTTACTTTTGTAAGTAAAGATTCTACATGACTAATAAAGGCCATTCTTCTCTTTCTTTTGATCTTATAATTAATATTTTATATTTAATCTTTTGTTACCAGTAATTTGGCCAATATTTGAGCACATATAGTTTTTACCTTTGTTGTAAGTAGATGCTCCTACTATGTTGTACCCACTGAGGCTGTTGTTTTTTTTTTTTAAATTACCATAAGTTCTAATTTTTAATCACTATAATTTGCATCAGTCCTCTAACATGGTGTATAGTATATTAGTGGCAGCACCTTACCCCCATATCAGGTTTATTATATTAACACATTAAAACTATGTAAACATTGGCGATTTGAAAGGAGTGGCCGCGAGTTTTTATTGCCATGTTCTTTTCTCCGGCTCTACCTATTGTTTGCGAACATGGCATAAATGTACATGTAGAATCTTGACCTGTCACAAGAGATGTATTGCATCCTAAGTGAATAAAGAATTTTGAATTTGAATTTGAATTTGAATTTGAACTACTTTCACTGAATAGAGAGTTTTACCTCTTTGAGACCACGTTCAATAAGTTTTCTTGCATGTACCTCTTGACCTTGTCCCATAGATATAGACTGACAAATGTTCTCCAAACGCTTAGCTGTTACTTCGATAGACGGAGTTGGATCTGATCCCATAGCCAAAAAGCCTATTAGCGGTACAAGAGGTCGGGACTCCATTACCAATTGCTGTAATTGAATAAGTAAGAATAAAATTCAAGAAAGGTCATAAGTGAGTAATGGCAGGACATAAATTAGTTGCTATTTGACTTCCTAGAATTTATTAAATAATCTTTCTAAATAATTCCGTGATCATTAGAAACACTAGTTACCTCGTAATTTACAATAACAGCTTCAGAATATCGAACTCCCATGGACGCCACTACATATTTCCTGCGAGATGAATAAAATCATAAATCAAAAAATATATAACCATTACCTATAACGAAAAATATTATTACTATTACCCTTACTTGAAGACTGTTACTATCTTGTTATTACTGATTGAACTTACAAACGTCACTGTACAAGAAACTTACAAGCTCTGTGCCAGTGTTCGGTCAGGACACCAAGCACGTACCATCAATAACTTTCTGAATACATCCATACCGTTGTAACCGTCTGGTATAGTTTCTTCCTCAGGCGCTTCTTTGTCAAACCTGAAATAAATTGCAAACTATAGGTCCGGTAAAATATGTGTGTAACACATACATTTTACCACTTTGTAAGTGTCTCTCGCGCAAACTATCCAGTTTAGAAAAAAATGATATTGGAAACCTCATTAACATTTTTTAAGACCTATCCATAGATCCCCACACGTATGGTTCGGATTAAAAATGTTTTTTTCAGTTTTTCAGTTCTAAGTATGGGGACCCCCAAAAGTTAGTTTTTTTTCTATTTTTATGTAAAAATATTAATGTGGTTCACAGAATACATCTACTAATCCAATTTCAACAGTATAGCTCTTATAGTTTCGGAAAAAAGTGGCTGTGACATACGGACGGACCGACAGACAGACTTGACGAATCTATAAGGGTTCCGTTTTGTGCCATTTGGCTACGGAACCCTAAAAACACAGTTACATACGTATAGTTTGATTGACAAAATCTTCATACAAATAATTGAAAAAATCATATTATCTCATAAAATATAATAAAAAAAGGAACCGTTTCATTGAGTTCCTATAGTATACAATCTGACTATAATTACTTACCAATTCTTCCAGCCCCTTTCGTTATTACTAACTTGATTTAGAATATTACTGTACTGACGTAGATTAGATAGTTGGACTAAATTAAGCCATGACATGTCAGTAACCCACTTAAATGGTTTCGGTGGACAAGCATTAAGATCCAGTGCAGCGCCACCTAAAAAATTTGAAACGCATTCAGCAACCATATATGTATGTATATATTATGAACGTTTTCTAAAGTGCAGAGAAAAATTAAAGAGTATCTTCCTCAAATTAATATACATCATTTTTTCATTGTATGCAGGATTATACAACATGATTGCACGAATTTCATACGGGCTTAAGTGGCCGTCTTGCCGCTATCTATTGCACCGAGTGTTGGGAGTTCAAACCCCACATGGTACAACACTGTGAACCACAAATTGTTGTTCTGAATTTGAATGTTCTTTGTGTCAATTTATTTATGTTTGTAAAGCCTATATACATACATATACAGTAATATTCCTAGTGAGGGAGTTCCTTTTTTGAAAAGTAATTACATATATCATTAATGAATGTATACAAAGACATGAAATAGATCTAAAAAGCATTTTACTACAGATCAAGGTCGATAAATTTGAAACCAAAAAAAATCATAGTAGGATGAAACCCATTGGAAAAGGAGGAAAATATTATAAAAATTAAAGGAAAAATAATTTACAGGCGATCTCAGGTCGGGAAGGTGAAGGGAGGGAGATATTAAGGGTGAGAAACGGTTTATCTCAATTTCCAGCAAAATGACAAAGTTGTAGCTAATAAAAAGATCTACAACTTTTGAATTCACACACTTTTATAATATTCTCCTCCTTTTCCAATAGGTTTCATCCTACTACTTTTTTTCACTTTTTATTATTTTAAAACGCTTCTACCCTGATCTAATTTGCACAATCGGCCGAGTGAATTCATAGTTTTGATGCGAAAATGAGCAAAGTTATGAAAGAATAATACATTAACCGCATTTATCTTTGTTAAACAGTAAATACTAAAACTAATTGAATTTTTTACAAAATATATATATACATAGTCTGGCATTAAATACAGTTACAATTAAAAATAAACAAAATGTAACATAATTGTATTTCGAACCTGTCAATATTTTATGATCAGTCAGTTTTTTATTTTCGCGCCAATCGGTTGTTAAATATTTTTGTGATATTAAAATGAAGTGGGATGATATAGAGATCCGAATCGCTGTGATTATATCATTACAAAGGTAGGTATGGGGCCAAATACAATTTTTTAAACTATTCACACGCTTGGAATTAGTCAAATGTTTGTGTATCGGGGCTATTGATGGGTACAATGAAACCTTCGCTATTTGTGACAGTGTACGAAAAAGGCGATCAAAACAGGAAAATAATTCAAAGAAATCCTGTCAGAAAGTTAAAGATTTTATCTTGAGAGATATAGATAGTTCCTGGAACTATGACATGTATTTTAAAAGATGACTTAATACTTGCAGCCTATAAGAGACGGACTGATCATTACTTATCTGATAATCTTAAAATAAAAGGGTGCTAAAATCTAAAATAAAACAACTCCATAGGCGGACACTTTTAAACTGCAGTGATTTGGTGGGGTTTTAGCTATGAAGGAGTGACTGAGCCATATTTTGTGAAAAAGATATCAAAACAAGTTTTTCAAGATACAATGGTGTCTTGATACACGTAAAATGTCCCCGTTGTACTCTGTTGACGAAAGCTTATTTATTGCTTTGAGTATAAATAAACACGTTCAATCTGCTTGAAATGTTGTTCAATTGTAAAAAAAAAACTATTCTCGGATAAAAAATTTGAAGCCTCTAATAACGATTAAGAAGGTGTCTAAACCATTTAACAACACCATATTCCATCGCCAAGAATGGTCTTTTCCACTCAGCATTGGTGTGGAACGAAAGTCTACTTTCTACTTTATCAGAGCTGAAGACTGACCATCAATTGGTCCCGATCTTATTCGTCTCGATTATTATTTATGGTCAGTTTTAGTAAGTATGACTTGCTCTAAGCGTCATGATAATTTGGAGTCCCTAAAGCAATCCATAAGATTGGCAGCGAAGAATTTCTCCATGGGAAAAGTGCGTGCTTATATTAATGACTGGTTTCAATGTTGAAAGGACTATATTTCAGTCGTAGGGAATAATCTCTTAAAAGCTTCACATACAGGTTGGGTACATTTTCGGTATTCGTTTAAATTTGAATCGGTAGCTGCGACGAACAGCGACGGCGGAGTAGGGCGAAGCGCAAAACTGGCCAATAGGAATTCAGTAGGTACTATGGCGTCGTTTAGTGCTAAAAAACATGCGTTCTGTGTACGCGAGTACTACCGCAACAACGATTATTTTACTCTGGTGCTACGAAAATTTTGCGCTCATTACAACATACGGCGTAAAAATGAAGCTCGATCGATTTCATTGATTAGAAAATGTGTACAAAAGTTCAAGAAGACAGGTTCAACAATTAATCAACCACGACCCGGCCGACCTAAAACATCAAGAGATCCCGAAAACGTCGAGTATGAACGTGTAAGAGCATCTATTCGTGAAAATCCTGGAATCTCTACTTGGAAGCGGTCTAACGCATTAGGCATGCCCAGAATATCTTTGATTCGAATTTTTTACAAAGATTTACATTTATATCCTTGCAAAATTCAAATGGTATAGGAATTAAAGCCTCAAGACCGCGCTCACAACCTTCAATTTGCAAACGAAATGGACAAAAAGTAATGTCCAAAATAGGTGCCATTAACTGGCCACCTCGTAACCCCGACTTATCTCCAATGGACTTTTTTCTTTGGGGATAGCTTATAAGCAAAGTTTTCGACAGCAACCCAGACTCCCTAGAGGAATTAAAGGAAAATATTCGAGAGGAAATTCAAAACATTTTAAGAAACACTTGTCAGCCGGTTATTGAGAATTTTTGCTCCAGATTGCAGCAGTGTCAAAATAGTCAAGGATCACATATAGATGATGTATTTAAAAAATCGCCATGTGTGTACTTTAATAATAAATGAACAGTTTTTTCTCTAATGACTAATTTCTTTTAAATCATTTGAAATGTAAACGAACTTTTGGTCCATCCCCTGTATTTTAAATATTAAATCAAGTAACACATTATAGTTTTAATTAATTGAAAAAAAAGATTGTTTCTTATATCAATTTTTGTGGCGACTGCATATGAAATATTTAAAAATCTAGAGATATCTAGTATGTAATATTGATTGATAAATTTTCTTAAAGATAAACAGTTCTAATAGCTCTAGTTAAAAAAGGAAAAAAAAACCTTTGATGAAGTTCTGGAATTCGTCGAATGTTATATATTCCCTCTGCAAGTCTATTTTCAAAGTCAACAGCACGAGAAACAGATATTTGTGCTTCTCGTAAAAGCCTCGACAAATGAATTTAAATACGTCGAATGTCTGGCAGAAATTAAAATGGGATTAAGAATTAGTTGCTATTTTAATTAACAGATGGATATTAAGCTTAGGAGAACGATCTGATAGACCAGAGGACTCCAACCACCAACACAAAAAAATAAATAAAAAAAATGAAATTATTTTAACAAAATCAATAGTTTGTTTTTTGTAGACTGAAGCAATGTAAGTAGTTCATTGTATAACAATAACAATGTATGTTGCATAACAATGTATTAGATTATATAAAGCGGGCGAGGGCACTGTCTCCTGTAATACAGGTGTATTACCTAGCACGGGAGACACGGACTTCGAATAGTTGTATCGTGTATTGTATGTCAATAAAGATTATTGTTATTAACATTTAGATGTTTTCTTTTTTTATGTTAGTGGTCTGTTGAAAGTCAAGCTTAAATTACTGTTTTCTTGTTAGTGAAACGGTCAATTTTTTTCATGAAAATCTAATTTATTTCAAGTACTCAATAATAATAATAATAATTTTAATTAAAATATTGTACTTTTTTAAAAGCCTTAGCCTTTAGTCGGTTTGATCTCGACACACCGCATAAATCACGATATGGTGATAGCTGTGGATATTTGCACGCATTCAAAAAACCAAGTTTTTTTTTTTTTATATAGAAACATACATGCACAATAGGTACATATTTACGTAAGCTCAGAAATAAGCTATGAATTACCAAGTAATCGATAATGAATCCAATTCTTCTAGAAGTAATCGGGCTTGGCGTAGATCGTTCCATGGATATATCGAAACGTTCTAGAAACTGCGCTAGCGAAGTCTGGTACATGTTGCAGACGAGCGACATGTTGCACACCAAGAAGTACAACACGGAGCCACGCGTCGCCACCGGTCGATACTCTTCACGAGCGAGATTGATTTTATTTTCAGTTTCTTTTGCAACATCTAGTTTTTCTCGCACCTTGCCGCATCAATAAAAATAATGTTATTCTTACAAATTCATCTTCAACATAGACTTACTAAAATACTTAGCAAATAATATCCTGTATCTTTAACCAAAATATAGAATTATGCATACACTGAGTAGATAAATGATGATGGACAGATGGATTTGATTATAGTCTAAATCAATGAGAGTTTAGTTCCAACATCATTTATAATAAATACTTACCTCTTTATTCATAAACATTATTTAAGTTTATGAATAAGGAGGTAAATATTTCATTGAAGGAATTTAACTATTAATATACATGTCGGCGTATCGATTATTTTAGCTGGCAACACTGTTAAGTGTCTGAAGGTAAGACACTGACGCAACGACACGTGACCGCAGGGATGGGAATCATTGACACTTTAAAATAATAATAACGCGATTGAATGATTGATTTTAGTCGATTACGTTCATGTCATAAGTCATAGACAAGGATCACAGGTGACAATGATTTTATCCCATCCCTAGATGATTATTGTTCGTTCATTCGTTCGTGAGTTCTTTGAAAATGGAACGTGGTCGTTGACGAGTACAGTTATCGCGGATCATCTCGTGTGAGCACCACGTGCTCGGTGGAGTGTCTTATTTAAAATTATTAATCATGGGATGCTATTCAATGTCCTAACTGTATTTCGTGATCGAGTGCTTCAATAAAGTGAATGTACGAGAACATTCTCCTCACCCGCTAAACTCACGTCTACCCTCAATTAGAAATATGGGGCCTACTAACGTTCCCAGTGGACTCAAGATTTAACATACATAAATAAATAATACATATTTCCCTTAGTCACGGCATATGGCGGAAACTATTATTCCTTAACTTTTTTTTTAATATTACATAGCCTAATTGTAGAGAAAGGTGATATGCTATACGCTTCGACAATAGCGACGCATCAATGAAAAGAGACCCAGACTAAGATGCTTGGTTTAAATAGTAATAAATAAAGGTGTATTTTTTATACTTACTTCCGTAGCTGTAGATTTGGTAACATTAAGCACTTGAATCAGAGTAACATCTTCTACGAGCGAACCTTGTATAGTGGTCAGTTTATGTAAAAGATTTGCTTCTAGCTCCTGCATCTTTCGACGGTTAGCAGTAACGTCCATTATAAGTTGAGTACGTTCTGCTTCCATCTCAGCTTTTTCAGTCAAAATTACACGACCGAGCAGTTGGTCTTCCAATCCTACACAGTATCATATGTATATTATTATTACTCTAAAATGTTAGCCAACGATTACATCAAAAAATATAGATACATAAACTTAATACATGAAGACTTCAAAAATGGTTATTGAATATTACGCCACTTAATATGTTAGTTCTTGTAGATATAGAAATATCGCAAGCTTAAAATTTTCTTACCCTGCATTGTTACAGTAAAGTCTATGATAGAAGTTCGAGCAGAAATCTCAGGCGTATAAGCCGGGTTAGGTAGTTTTGTTGTTATATATATTTTATGGCCAGCCATCACATCAATTTCTTTATCTCCTAGTTTCACCTTAAAGTTTTAATTAATTAAAGTAACAAAGTGTTTAAAGAAAGATTTTATAGTTCTGCCGAATGTTTAATTTATTTATAAAGAAATACGCGAAGGAAAACTTTGTATCCCGTTTTACCGAATATTATGTAACGATTTCAGCACGATTAGGCTGGGGTGAACGCGGTATTACCCTCACACAAAAGACCAACCTCAAATGTCAGCATTTGCACTAATGTCAGGTTTTATTCCTGAGTAAGAAACCAGAAACCCAATTATGCTGATTCATCTCACTAAGCCGCCGAAGTGTGGATCATTATCCTACATCGTCTTCATTCACAATGAGGATGATGACGACTACTCTTGGATTCTACTTGCAAAGTCACTTAGGCGGCTTTAAATATAAGAAAAATTCTAGAAGTTAAAAAACCTAAAAATATTTCTAATGGTTTAATTTTGACCGGGCAACCACCAGTTAGAATTTGCTTTGCCAGTTTTAAAATAAGCCAGTCTTTAGATACACACTTTGTATGTTGATCCGATTTTGATATAATTTTTTTCTAGTACATTATCAAGCACTGGATCCAATTCCTCAGCTACGTCTTCTATTAACATAGACCTGCCTAATGAGACACAGTCTTCCACGTGGTTCCTAAAATTGAAAAAAAGTATAATTTGCAATGACAATGAAGCTTAAAAGATGTCCAAAAATACTCTCTGGCAGCTCTCGATTCAAGCCTGCTCCAATAAATATTTCCTTGTGGATTCTAAACCTTTTTTCCATAGATTTTATTGATATGATTAAATAATAATTATAGGGGATCATTTTAAAAGTTTCTACTGTTATTTGATACTAAACTTTTAGTCATCTTACCTATTGGTATGTAGTGACAGTAGAAGATGACTAAAATAAAAAGATAATAAAAAGGAATAATATATTAATAGAATAATAAAAACATGTATAGATAATGATGAATTGTAATTTTAAGCAATGCGTTTGCAATGCAAATTTCTATAGAATTTTTGAACTGAAACTTTGTCCTCTATCATAAAATGAAGACGGTATTAATCTAAAGGTAACATAACATTCATAAACTTCTGTTAACTTATATAAGTATCGACATTATAGAGAGTATATACCTAAAATATTTATGATTAAGTGTCGTCACGATGAGATCATTTAACTTTTCCATGTTTTTAATCCAGTTCTTGCCCTGGGTCTGTGGATCAATCAGAAGTGGAAAACGAGAAGCCTTGGTTACTATGATACCATTCTGAATTGACAACTCGTCTGTAGGCAATCCAAATAAGTTCCATTCTCCAATCTGTAAATAATCACTTACTTTTAAACTTATAGTCAGGTGAACTACATTTTGTATGTGTACGGTTTCGTATAAGTTTTACTTGGGCATCATATACATATACAAATGTAAGTTTTCATCAACTTTGAAAAACTAAAGACTTTAATCTGAAATCTATTGATTGCAATGTGTCTCTACATATAATCTGTAACAAACATACTGTAGAAGTGTCTGTGAGTTGATCTGTTATGTTTAAATTCATCGATACTGGGATTTTCCTTCTCAGTAGTTCCGCCAACCAGTTCGCTACTATCAACGAACGGAATTCTTGATTAAATGGCCCAGAGTAGGACAAAAATCTGTAAATATTTATAATTAGTATTATTTTTAGATTTTTTTTTCTGTGTATATCAATTTTTTTGACAATGATGGTTTTCGGTAATTAATTCGGATTCATGATTAAGTTAATCCCGAATAATTAACCAATGCGTCACTTGTTACTATTTCAGATCGAACAAAAATGATATCTAAAGCAACTCATGATTTAAGTGATTTCAAATTCTTTATGGGTTATTCGTTGTTAGGTTTCAGTTAGAACGAATAACTCACCCACACAATAACAATATATCTCCAACGAGGCGTTCTATTTCTGACTTAAACAGTGCAGACTGTTCTGTCCACCGAATGCGTTCACCACTCAGACCATTAATGAGAGCAGTGGCAGCGTCCATTTTTTCCTGACATCTAGCTGCGTCGTCCAAAACAGCTTGTTTCAGTTCCATAGCTTCATCAAACTGACGCTGGACATCAGCTAGTTCTTGCTATTATTAAATGGTTAAATTATTTATTTTTATTTCTATTACATAACATTATTATTCTGCAACATAAGCAATGTTTTGAGGGAAGCATTTGTCCAACAGAGAAGGTATTTCGTATAGACCGGGTGATGGATAATGATTAGGAAGGGCTTTTTGAATAAATCTGGCAACCTTGTTCATTCGAAACGTTTAAGAACATATTATTGTCAAGTTATTGTCTTTAAATATATTAATATTTATTGTCTTTAAATATATTAATATTTAAAGACAATAATAACAAATTACCTAGATCAAAGTAGGATTGATATTTAGCTAGTCCATCTTTTTATTATTCTTGGTTACATAACATTTGAAAAGTACCTCTTTGGCAGCCAATTCCGCTTCTGCTGTATCCAATTCCTTCTTGGCTGCTTGGTATTTACCCTGCATTACTGCCAAATTTGCTTTTAGCGGTAACACATCCTTATTGACACTATAAAATTGCGCCATCGCAATAGTCCATGAAATCAAGCCGGCGACGTTACCACAAGCCACTTTAGCTGCCTCAAACGTGTACTGGCTACAAATAATATTACGAAACGTATAAGGAAAATTACATATATCCAACGTACCTTAATAAAAGGAATAGAAAACCTATTTATTTTTATAACTTTTCCTAGAGCATTATTTGAAAGTCACAATTAAATAACAATAAAAATTATACGCTTAATAATTTATGATAACTCACGGAAATCTGAAGTATGGCATTAACAAATCAATCATTTCCGCATTTATTTCGTCTTTCGGATAATTTTTCAAGTTACTTAGAAATCGTGCGTCTGCCATAACCTGTAAGAAAACGTGACTGAATTTATTATTCTGAACTTAAATAATATAAATATTTCGGATATCTTACACACAATGTCATCTAGTCCCAAACTAAACAGAGCTTGTATATTGGCAATCACCTACCATCAAGCGATCCGTCTGCTCGTTTGCCCCCTATAATAGGGTAAACCACCCAATCATTTCATCCTGAAGCACAAGCTTCGAGCTTAGCTTAGGCACCAGTCTTCCACAATATTGTGCAAATTATAATGTGTATTTTTAAGTTTAATGTACCTATACTATATTGTGGTAAGAAAATAAACGATTATTATTATAATTAATCATTGACACTTTAAGAGAATGCTTCGTGTCAGTCTGAAATTAAATTACCATAAAATCTCATTTGCGAAAGCTAATAGACAAAACATAGGACAGAATCAAAGAAAATACTTTAATCCTCGTTTCT
Organism: Phragmatobia fuliginosa; assembly: GCA_932526445.1. NCBI lineage: Eukaryota > Metazoa > Arthropoda > Insecta > Lepidoptera > Erebidae > Phragmatobia > Phragmatobia fuliginosa. Next base: position 10,228,020 of record OW052060.1, on the reverse strand, counting down.
ATAATCATTTTTATGTGATTGAATAGTATTAAATGTGTCATATAGAAGCAAACATAGCAATATCCACTTTTTTTTCAAACCGACCTATTTACATCGGCACTGTCTACGTGAAATTCTAGAAGTGTTTTATAATAAATACCACAAATGTTTAATAGTGTTTTTAGTGTTTTATAAATTTTATAATATAATTTATTCAAAAACTTATAGGTATTCATACAAACATGTGTTTCATTTAATTTGCCCAAAATTGCAATGAATGGAGATTGCTACATTTGCTTTTATGACTCATTATTAAATATTTAACACTTAAATCCGAAAGACTACAGAAAATCCTATTATTGGCATAGAATTTATAGTCTAATTATTGGCACGTAGTTAAAGTAGGAACTAGGTAGGTACTTACCTATCATTAAAAATATAAAATAAGCCTACCTATGTGTACTTAGGGTATAATTATTATTTTTCATATTTTTCATTTCGAGTAGTCTATAGCATTTGAGTAACACGGACAAAGACGGTAGCCCGTAACCATTAATAATTGTATCTGGTTTATCGCACTTATCAATATTCTATTTCAATAACGATACAAAATCAACTTTTGTAAGAGCTCGAGATGGATTGTCACGCCGCCACTCTAATACGGTCTTCTGCCAACCACCTTTTAGAGGTCTAAAAGCTGAGACATCTGCAGGCTGAAGCAATCGAGTGCAATTGGGATAAGGTGCTATAAGCACAATATCCAATGAGGAACAAAGCTCACTGACGGCGGCGTAGGTGAGGTGAGTTTTGTGCCCATCTACAAATGATCGGAAATGGTACTTGATTTCGCACGAGATGCAGATGTGACACTTTCGGGAGAAACTTTCTGTTTTCATCCAGCCATTGTCACTTAGGGCTATACTCAATCTGCTGGTACCTTTGAAGCAATTTCACTTTCCAAGCGCTTGTACGGGTATATAATAATAGGTTAGATAATTTCGCCATTGGCAGCAAAAGTAAACAACACTGCTAATGAACTTTTAGCTGGGGCGTGGTCGATCTCGTAAAAATTTTTTGCTCCCTTTGGTGCCAAGATCACACCTGTCTTTGCGCAAAGAACGAATTTAATTGCGTCACCTTCGGCAGCAATAGTAAACAACACTGCTAATGAACTTTTAGCTGGGGCGTGGTCGATCTCGTAAACATTTTTTGCTCCCTTTGGTGCCAAGGTCACACCTGTCTTTGCGCAAAGAACGAATTTAGTTGCGTCACCATTCAAGACTCTTTTTGATTCTAATAGAATTTCAAACAAACTGCGATCTTTTAGATATCTTTCAATTGCCTGAAACTATCCTTTTATATAATTTTCTGATACGGTAGCACTTGCCGCAGTTACTGCTTCCGGAGTTCTTATAACAATATCCGGGTGCCGCTTTAAGAAGAGTTTGAACCATTTATCTCCTGGAATGCTGTCTTTGAATGGGTTAGATCGGCCGCTTTTTTATAATTTTCTGATACGCTCTTCAGAAGATCTTCTTTACGTTTAGGAAAACACTTCCCATGGCTGACATTTAACCAATTCTTTATATTATTCTCTTTCTACTCTATATAAATCGACTGCACGGTTGGCCTAGTGGCTTAAGCGGTCGCCACGGCGCTTCCTACTACGCCAAGTGTCGTGGGTTCAAATCCCACGTAGGACAACACTTTGTGTGATTCACAATTTGTTGTTCTGAGTCTGGGTGTTCTTTGTGTCCGTTTCATGTATGTTTGTAAAGTCCCCCGCGACACAGGAATTAATATTCCTAATGCGGGAGTTGTCTTTTTAAAAATAGAAAAGAAAAATAAATAAAAAACATACACATAGTTTATTAGCACACCATGTTCTATTATGGGCACTACTGCCAATAATTAGCACTTTTGCTATTGGCACTGTGGGCCAACATTTGAAAATTGCTATTTAAGAAAAAATATCGATGGACAAACAATAATTTAATTTAAAACCTTTACAAATAGATCATAAACTCGTTTGTTGATAATATTTGTAGAAATCCTGACATTATCACTAATGCCAGAAAAGGATTTTGATGAATTCATTGATCCAATGTTGGCACATGAAATAAATAAAAGTGATAAAAAAATAAAAAAAATAATTTTTGTATCTACTGCTATGATGTGTAATTAAGTATATAAAATTATTTCAAAAGTATCAATAAGCCGAATAGCTGTGATATATTATGATTAATAAAGCTCTCACCTTAAGAAGAAACCAAAATACTTAACTACTATAAATCACTAGCACAAAATGTCAGTTATTGTTTCTAATTCGCCGTATTAGTTATTGGAACAATGTTGACAATTCCTAACAGATAAATTAAAGTATTTTACTTTTTAAAGCATACTGAACTTGAATAGATTATAGTTTCCTTGTTTTTTTCAACTAAACTCTAAAGTGCCAAAAATTGGAGGAGTGCCAACGATTGGTTGGTTTACCCTATATGAAAAAAAACTGATATAAATACATAAACATACGTTTTTTTGTAAATATATACATATTATACATAGTAAACAAACTTATTATATTACATTGTATAATACTGGTATAACTAGAATGCTGAATATTTATAATATTGGTATAAATTTACTCTGCAATTAATTTATTAAATTGAAATAAGGAAAAGAGTTCATATTACATATTTTAAAGAGATTTTTCGTTTTTAATAAGATTATTAAAAAAACTTTACACGGTACCACTATAATCATAATTATCAAACCAGTTTAAAAAATAATCAAAATGCACCTTTAATGACTCTGCCCAAGATGGAGTTAAAAAGTTTTTCTCAAAATCGGGTTTAATTGGATCTATTCGCTTTCTAAAGAGCAAAATAACAGCGTCCATAATAAGAGTGATGAGATATGGCGGCTTGCCTAATTTCCTAACGGTCGCAATATCCGCAGCGTTGATAGTCTGTAAAAAACATTCAAAATTATTATGGTAAAAATATGATTTTTCTTAATATGTATTTCTTTTTGTTGCAACAATTGTTGTATCTAAAGACGCTAAATATCTAACACGTAAGTATTCAAAACGTCGTTTAGTAAAACATTAAGTCAAATCTTTTAACGCCTATTGAGCCTTGATACCGAAGTAATATATCGATTTTCTTCTCTCATCATCTCTTTTATTAGCTATTTGGGAATTATATCCGTATGATATGGTTTACTAGGTTTGACAAAAGAAAACAAAAAAATTCGCGACTTAACATTTATTCTTATATACTGAAATCAAAAATTGACATCAGACCAGTCACTCATTAACATAAGTTTATGTCGTAATCATAAGGTCGACTTACTTTTTTAAATGAACCTCTGTGAAGTGACTCTGATGGAAAATATAAGAAAGTCTAGTGTGTGTGTTGTGTGTTGGTCAACACACTTATTGCAAATTCAGACACTTATTGTAGCATGGTGAACCACACACTATGGCTGCTTATTGATGTTTCTGCATCAATGTACAATACTAATAATGACAAATGTCTCTCTCATTAGATTCAAAATTTGCTTAGATTTGTGTTAACATAAAGAGAAAAGTGGCTATAATTTATCAACTAAAAATATTAAAGTTTGTGGTGTTATACTTGTAATGCAGCCTCAGCCGCATCTAGTGCGGGTTTAGCGTCAGCGAGTTTCTCCTCTGCAATTGCTGTTTCTGCTGCAATAACTGTCACGAGTTTAACAGCAACGTCCTTTACTTCCAACACTTCGGCCTTTACAATTTCAGCTGCAGCTTGTGTATCAGCAACAGCCGCTAACACCTTAAAGGAAAGAAATTTTACAAATACTTAAATAGGTATACGAGATGGTTTGTAGCCAGATATATTTTAAGATTATATAAATATTGTCGCGATTGTTTGTCACTGCCATGGAATTCGTGCCATATAGCAGGCGACTCCTTTGGCGTCTAACTGTCTGTCTGTCTATATACTTTCTCTTTACTTCCATGTGGAAATATTGTGAATCATGGTCCCTCAAAAATCTCCGAAAGCATGTGTAAAGAATGGCATTACCTGAAAATTGGTCACAATATGGATAATAATAATCAAAATATACTTTAAAAAAATAATTAATTGATGAAAATTTTGAAATATGTTAGTTTTATTTGGGATTCATTTTCAATTTCGTACCTCTTCAGCTTTAGCTGTAGCTTCTTTGATTTCCAACTCTTTAAGCACCAGTTCTTGTTTCAATATATCTACGCTTTCTGCTGCCTCAACAAGCTTGTCTAAACCTGTGATCATTCTATGACAAATAATATTTAATATTGTATTATTGTTTATTATATCTGGTCCCAGACTTAAAACTTTCATAAAATTTTAAAATCGCTGTTGAAAACTACCACGCTCACCGAAAACACAAATGAAAGTAAAAATCCATGTTAAAATAAAGAATTGGAAAAAAACTTGTTAATAATCATTTTTAAATATCAGAGATAACACCAATAATATATTACAATTAAAATTAATTCCTTAATCTTTTATAACTCCTTATAAGCGATAATACCTTAAACCAAATGAAAAATTTAAACTAAACAGTAAGTTTTCTCTATAGAGGTTCGCTAATAACACTTGACTTGTATTATCCGAAACATTTTTATGGAAGAAAACCATAATCCAAAAGGTTACTTATATTCAAAATACGTATCATAAAATTTTGGATGTACGAGGTATGTTGTATTACTCTTTTTGGATAAATTATATTATTTCCTTTATTCAATAACTGTTAGCAAAAATCTAAGAACAATGATAAAACATATAATGCAATATACCTTCTTGCCATTTCTGCAATAGTCTCATGTTTATCTTTGTATAAAACCTTATACCCGTCCAAAAAGGATAAATATGATTTAGGAGTAACGTGAGCCTGTCTTCTAAATCGTTCGTAATACAAAGTGCACGTGTCAGCTACGTTATCTTGCACCATACCCATTATCTGAATTAATTGGGTTTTCGTTTCTTCCGAACATACAACCTGAAAAATAAAAGATCTGTGTCTGGTACCAGTCTAAAAAACTGTTGCAATAAATATTATTAAAAGAGATAGGAGTATAATTATTACTTTGCACCTTTTTTTTTTTTTTTCGTGAGGAAATCCCCACGGATGCCACCAGTTGGTGACTATGTCGGACTCGAACCGACTAAAACCGCACGTCGTCTCGGGTACTATGAGTCGAGAAACTAGGTATACCCTCGAAAGGAAGTCCCTGGAACCCCGACGCACCTCGGGCCATCTGTTGCTCCCCTTCCGCCACATGCGAAGCGTGCGCGTTTTGTAGCGCTCGCGTTGCCACCCCGGCCTACTTCTAGGGTGATAAATGGCCTCACCTGTCACCCCCAGGCCAACGCTTAATGAGGACGGAGATCTTGCGATCTCCGGCGCCTGAGTCGCCTGCGGTACCTGGCCCGTTTCCGGGCCTGGCGGGCCGGAAGAGTTCTAAACCTCTCCCGGTCCCGCTCCGCCATCTCCTTCGCAAGCATAACTTGCTCGCAGAAAGAGACGGCGGAGTTCCACGCTCTCTCGCTCCGTAACATGATCGCAACCATATTACTGAGCGAGAGGATCCCCACTCCGATGGCGGCCACGAGATCACGCCTCGGGTCCCCGCCGGACATTCTGCCAACGTGTGGAGCGCCGTGTCCGCAGTCTGGCCATCGCAGTGGTGGCACCCAGGCGTTGGCTCCTTACGAATCAGACAAGTGATCACCGAAACATTCTTTTCCAGTGATCACCTGCATCAGCCGATATGAGAGGCTCCCGTGACGCCTCTCGAGCCAATCCTCCATAACGGGTCTTACCGCCGCAATAACGGCGTGCCCATATTATTTTACACCCTAAAAACTTGTCAAGAAAGAAGATAAGTTTACCTTGAAGTCCCACAAAAAGTGGTATGCTACTTCTATTAGGGCTTCTTTAGGCCACTTTTGAAACCAGTCCATTATGGATCCAGATATCAGACCTGGAAATTTCATTGCTCTGCTTCTAAATTTCTCGCCCACCTTTAATAAAACTTTCATAAATCAGTATAATATGTCATGGGTCAGACGCTTAATAATTGTAAAATGGTGCGAAGTATTTAATGTTTGTATTGTGTGTATGTAATTTGTAAAACTAAACGACATATTTTTTTAGGCTTATAGATAAATAAATATGTACTAAGCTTGTATACTGTATTAATTTAACTCTGCGTTTCCTATGAAATAAAATGAAATACGTAATGATAATGACAGTAAATGAACAATAATGAGACCCACTGGCGAGAAACAAAGTACAACATGCAAGTTGGCCCTCGATCTCATGATGAAGTATTCATACAACACGTCTGGTATTGGAATCCTCTTTGGCGCGTGCTTTTTCATAATTGGTGTTAACTCATTCATTATCTCATCTAGAAAATATATCGCAAGAAGATTAGGAACAACTCAGTGATTATAAATTAAGTACCTAGGTATTCTATTTAACAAAAACTCACCCATTTCATCCTTGGGGAACAAATTGGCAATTTCTCCAGAGCTAAGAATATTATTGAGAAATTCTAAAAACTGTTCATCTTTAATATCGTTGTCAGTAAATATGAACGATACTCCTAATCCCTGTAATCCTGCAATCCGGTACAGGATTTTAATATCCTCCATGAAATTGCTTACATTATACGATCTGAAAATAATACACAAATATGAAAAATCTATTTTAATAAACCAATATTCAATATTCTGGTATAAAAATTCTCATAATCCACTACATTTTTTCAGCAGATAAAGCATGAGCATACTAAAGTAAAATTTACGTAAATCTTCAAATTAATCAAATAAAACCATCAAAAAACAAAACACTATTAAAGTATGTTATTACAATAATAATTTTCTCTCTAGTAAACATCATCATCATCAACAACCTTCATTATGAAATACTGGACATAGGGTTTTAACCATATTTAATTACAATATGACCACAATTTTTTTTTGAAAAAAAAGTACTTTTTACCTTGTCAAAGTTATTTGGTAAAAGGTGTAGTTTGCAATAAACGACGCTAGTTTAGTCAAACTTTGTTTTCCAGAACCACCGACTCCCACTAACAAAGCGTTACCACTATAAAAAATAGAAAATTAATTATAGTAAAAATCTAGGAACCTAAGGAGCAACCAAGTAACTTTTACTCACCGAGAGGTATTTATTATTCTAGATATTATGAACAAATGCACCATTGCATCGTGGAAAAATACCAAATCCAAGTGGGCTCCTCTAATTTGTTCGTTGAACAAGTCTTGAAACATCGCCAATTTACTTAATACAAACTCCCAACTGTAATTTAAAATTTGCCGTTTTTGCGGATAAGTCAATTTACAAACTTTACGTGTATATGAAATGATATTAAGTATTGTTTGAAAGGCCATAATATGTAACAACAAATATGTAGTTTGGAAATAATACAGTTATTTAGCATCTTGAAACTCATGAGGTCTGAAGCCAAGAGTAAAATAATTAATAGGGGTTATAATATGCACGAGAAACTGTTTTAACTCTACAGGAACTGCAATTAGCAACCATTCGTGACCGCCATTCGCCAGACATTGCTCCAACGGACTACCATTTTTTTTGTGATTTGGACTATTTTCTACGTGATAAAAGTTTTCTTCCCAGGAGGCAGTACAAAATGCTTTCACACTTCTTATAGAATCTAAATCACTAGAGTTCTAATGGTAGATATTTTGATTAAATTAATATGATAATGAAATAAAAACGATTTAATTTTCACAGTACAAATCGGCAGTTTCATACTTTAACCCCTAATATTAAGAGGGCCATATCAAAAATTTCGTAGTTGAAATGGAACCTAAAACTACTCTACATTAACATAAATGCCCTAGAGATATGTATGTACATACCCCAACTTCAAATGCTTTTTAAGAATGAAACTACACAAATTCATATGGTTATAATAATATGCTCTAAAACTAACGATGGCAGTTCTTCGTATATTTTCGGTGCTTCAATACTAAATTCTTCATCTTCGTCACCTGTTGGATCAGCTGCTTCTCGCAGGAAATTTACAAAATATGTTTCACCTTGGTCGAATTCACTAACGTATTCAGCCAATTCTATTGTAGCTGTATGCCAGAAATTCTCAACAAACCAATCTTTGTCTTCAAAGGTTGTAAACCTATAGCATTATTATTTTGTTACTACTACAAAAATATTTACAGTCAATTATTTTATATAAAACTAGATGAGGCCTGCGGTGCTACCCGCCGTTATTGTTGTAAATCGCGAGTAACGCCGCTGAGCGAAACTAGTCTAAAAAAATTGCATTAGAGCCACAGCATACTAGCTACTTTTAGCATCGGCGATTTGACGACTGCATCGATGCTGATCAGATGCCAAATCGATGCTACCGGCATCCGAATGTGTGCGGAGAGTAGCGTTCAGCTGCTAAAAAGCGACTCAATCTCCGCGTTTGGCGTTTTTAAGTGTGCGGTGTAGAGCGTTCGGTCGCCGTATTTAGCTTCTAAAAAGCGACTAGTTGCCGATCGCCGATGCTAAAAGTAGCTAGTGTGCTGTGGCTCTTAGTTACTCCTTATATCATCAGCCTTCTACCAGTGAATATCCCGCCAAAAACGGTATCTAGCCGTTTATCATCAGCAGTTCAGGAGATTACCCGAATCAGACAGACAACATTTTTAAAACTTTCTTTTCTGGTGTAAGTTATGAATAAACTTTCATAATATATGCATTTAATATAAAACTTAATTTGATATTACATACAGACAATAATTTTATTTATTTGTATGGATTCGAACACATCAGAAATCTTAAAGTTAAATTATAGTCGTCGTCTTTCTTTTCTTTTTCTTTTTAGTTAATATCAAATACATAACACAAGTACTACTGGTTTGTAGGTAGGTACACACACCTGTCTGAAATAACTCTTAGACATTCATGGAACCACAATTTTATTGCCATTTTAATGGATGGAAGCTCTTCTTTCTTTATAAATAATATGCCTTCCCATATACGAGATAAATCTCTGAGATTGAAAATATAGTGGAACTTAGCCGGCGTCGGTAGCATTTTTATCTTGAGAAAAAATAAATAATATAAAATTCTGAAGTAAACAACATGTTGTGATATACTAATGAAACTTCTATGCGAGATGTTAAATCATTAAATTATAGCTTTTACAACGTAAATTCGGTACTAAAACTACGCGTTTGTTAAATTTTTGTTTTTAAGTCAAAATTTAGGACTATGACAATATAGGATTATATCGACAACAATGTAGAATTTGTATAGTTTTTTTTTATAAAACTAATGATAAATGGAGTGATTGTTTTAGTCTTTAGTTGTGTCATATGACAAAACATTGATGGAAAACGTGGAAGACAACACTAGGTAATATATAATTCCGAAATTTACATTCTAGGTCATCCCGTTATTCTGGCTAAAGCACAGGAAACTTAATAACTTTCTAGCCTTTATTATTCCCAAGTTTATTTGGGGTCGGCTACTAGTTCAACCAGTGTTACATGAATATCAGTTTTTCCACCGAGTGACTAGCATCGGACATCCGCAACCCTGAGGGTGAATTGAATTCGAAAGTCGAACTACTTATCAGTATATTTAAGAGCACTGACTTCCAAATAACGATTGCCATAGATGTTCATGACGACTGATATCGATGGCTTAACGTGCTCTCCGAGGCATGGACGTGATATACTCTGGCCTATTATTAATAATTTCTTGCAAAAAAAACTCAACAACAACTTGATCCGGGATTAGAATCCGAAACCTATTAATACGCTAATATCGAAAAAATAAATAATGTAATAATAAATTTAACTTACTTATATCATGCTTACTTACTTTAGTTTGTTGCCAGATGACACGAGTAACTGGAACCAATTTCGGCATGAAGTCCACGATTTTTTTGTCAAAGCGTGTTTTGCAAAAATATCCAGCACTTATGGTTTCTAAAATAATAAACAAAGTTGAAAATAATACTGAATTAATAGTCTTAATTATAGCTTAGATAACATTCGGTCGTCGAGTCAGTTTTGGCAGAGGTGATCCAATTTTTTAATCACTTATTACAAAATTCTAAGGCCATTTACACATTATGCCGCTGCGGCAGCGTTTTTCGCCGCCGCGTTGCCGTAGGAACTGCGGCGTTTCGCCGCACAACCAGCGACACAAATTGTAGAATAGTCGGTCTCACTCGGTCAGTCGGACAGAATGGACAGCACCGAAACTATTGCGGTGCGTCTTTGTGTTGCTCTGTGTGTAAACGACCAACTAAACTCGTACATTGGTTGAGAACTACGGTACCGCTCGCCGCTACCGCCGCGATACATAAACTTGCCGCCGCCGCCGCCACGGCGTCGTATGTAAGGATCCATACAAATCCAAGGACTGGCTCTGCGGCTCCGCGGCGGTGGCAGTGCCGCTGCCGCTACGGCATAATGTGTAAACCACCTAAGCTATTCATAATTGATACATAGTGTTTTGTTTCCAGCGATATATGAATTAAAAGAAAAAGAAAAAAAGAATAGTTCCCTTCAAAGAACAATGGGTAATTTTGTATGGAACCTGTACCCACCTTTGTAGCATTTTAGACTAGGTGTCATTTCGAAGAGGCATAATAGACTAACTCAAAAATAAATGAACGATCTCCCATTCATTCATTCATTAATGAATGAATGGGAGATCGAAGTTGTGATAGCTTCTTTATTACATTTTTAATTGGCAAGTGTTATAACAATCGCACATTTTTCTGTTCTGTAGACAAAATAAATAACCAGTCATTTTTTCTGTCTAAAGAGAGACCAACTTAGCTTCCTACCGTTTCGTTTTTGATACGGAAAAAATATTAAATAAAAACCATCAATCTTAAAAAGCACAGTTTTATTACAAATGACAGCAAAAACATCATTTTTAAATCGTGTTGTTACTCTCAATGATTATATCATCCCAGGCACTTCCCGGACCTACGAAGTTATCTAGGTACCTGCCAACACCTAAGTACCATATTATGCTAACAGTGTGGGCACAGGCACCTAGAGTTCTCATACCCGTCATGCAGGAGCAATAATAGGCTTCGATGGCTTCACTGCCCTGGACATTCACTTTGATCAAAATATATGTGTAATATATTTTATTCGATACGTGCCTCGATAATATGCAGCCTCTAACTAACGAGCAGTTTTCGGTCACTAGCCCATGCTGCGACATATTAGGGCTACGGCTAGAAGATACATCAATATTATATATACCATCTCCACCTCGCACATGCTCGGCAACATATGATCTAGCGAGCTTTAAGTGGTATGTTCCCAAACTGAATAGAATGACGTCTTCTTCTGTCAATTGCTACTACTCACTCACGGATGGTAGCTATATGGTTGCATACTGAATATCAGTTACAACACACCGACGCTGGCGCATAATAGTTCGAAGTACCTAACGTATAAAATCGCAAATCGATTTTCGACATTTTCAACGTCGAATATCTTTTTTCCCCCGCAAGCTACAAAGTTGCCCCCATACAACAAATATATATATTTTCAAAGACCTTTCTAATGGTACCAATTTCAATTTGCTACATGGGTGGGTACGTTTTGTTCCATGTTCTTTCAATAAAAACTTTAAATACATAAATAATATATTTAAATCATCATCCTGCTGGATCACTGCTGGATATCGGCCTCCCTCTTCCAAGGCATACCACAGAGCCCGGTCTGTTGCTTTCTGCATTCAGTCGCCGTCGGCCCTTTTACGGTTGAAGACTTCTGTCTTCTATTTTATATGTTAACATTAAGTTCTATTTAAATGTTAAGATCTTAGATATAAAATTTTCGTGTCAATATATTAGTTACCATACTCCTCAGAAAAGGCTTGACCGATTTGTATAAAATTTTGGAAGCATATTGGGTAATTCTGAGAATCGGCGAACATCTATTTTTACGCATACGAGCGGAGCCGCGGGTATCAGCTAGTCTTAATATATATAAATCTCGTGTCACAATGTTTGTCCTCAATGGACTTCTAAACCACTTAACCGATTATAATAAAATAGGCACACCATGTGCAGTTCGATCTAACTTGAGAGATAGGATAGTTTAAATCTCAAATTATAGTACCCGGTAGGTGGCGCTGCGAACAAGCTATGGGATTTCAAATTCGGGCGGTACGAAGTTCGCCGGATCAGCTAGTATTATATAAAATAATATGGGTTAAGGAAAAATTACCAAAAATTTTGTCCATAGATACAATACTTGGTAACGTGCAGTTAAAAATGCAAAACTGTCGCTTTAGACGGGGTGGAATATCATTTCTACCGCCACCTGTAGCAACAGAGAAATGTTGAAATAATATAATTGATTACAACAAATTAAAGGAATAATGATTTATTATGTAAAATTAACACCTAGTTATAACCATTCATTTATAGTTTCTATATAAAATGATTTTTTGTGACGTTCTTATTCTGACACACTATAAAATTGCAACTACGTTGACAAATAAATAAATGAGAATTAGTTGAAGGATTTCGTGTACATTTTTAATTATCAAACTACGATACTTATCATTTTACTTTGAAAGTATAATTATGAATGTAATAAAAAAATATACCTGGATGTATCATAGCACCAAAAATTTGAATGTCAGCGATGATGGTGAAATCACCAGGCTTTTCTAAGGAGTAAAATCCACCGCCTTCCATCATTTGTCGGACTATTTCGTTTGTTACCTAAAGATTAAAATAATAGTACGTTTTCAATTGCACTTTTTATTGGAGAAATCGTATATCTGATATATCCAAAAATACAAACAACACTAGAACAACACAATATATTCGAGTTTACATGTTTAGTAGGTAAACAGGGAGAAACTGAATACCTGCTAGTAAAAAGATTAAATAATTACCTGATCACCCCAAGCATTCACTACTGGCATGTTGATGTCATCTATGAAGACTGTCATTTTTTTACCTCCCGGAGGCCCGTAAGTCATGCCGACACGTTTCTCCACGTAAGACTCGATAATTCGCTGGAAGTTTAAATATAGTTAGTTATCAAATAATGTTAATCTAAATTGTTATAATCTATTCCAGTTTTCTTAGAACTAAAGGTTAATAAATAAATAATAAGTCAGGAATGGCCCTAAAAATGACCAAAACGACTTATGAAACAAAAACCAATCACAACCCAGGTTATCACAACCCAATAGACATGGTTTGTGATTGGTTTGAATTCAAAACGAAAGCAAAGGCAAAGGTCTCACAATTAACTGAATAACCGTAACTATGTTCTTGTGACTTAGCAATTGGTGTAAATATGATAAGGTATTAAAATTTTGTATCTTAAACACAAAGTATTTTAATGAATCTAAACCAACACACACCTGAAACATATTTGGTGTGGTAGCGGACGAAAAGTTTATCATTTTAAACAGCTTATATTCACTATCATAATAGGACATGTAACTTTTTAACATGACAGTCTTTGCCGTGCCTTGTTCACCAATTAGAAGCACGGCTTTATTCTGCTTGGCAATTGTCTCAATCAAAAAAGTAATACAAACGTTATCAATGTTTGGAACCAGAATAGATGAATATTCTGGAATACTGTCACTGGGATAAATGTAAGGCTCCACATGATCGGACCTGCCAAAAGATAATATTATTAGATTTTGTAGCATAAAAAAATGTTTTGATAATGTGCGCTTAGCCATGTGGCTGAATCGCGTTATTATTCTGATAACTTCGAGACGATACGAAGTCTTCAGGAAAATAATTTTATACTTTACATCTAGAATAACACAGACTGCACATAAAGACATAAACAACTGCAAGATCACGTTGTATTTTGCGGTGTTAATTAATAATATTTCTATGTCTATATCTATTGCTTTGTTAGTTGCTGTCAAATTCAGCAATTATTGAATAAAGTATAGCTTTACACAACAGAAAGAGGACAGAAAAAATGACAATACATGTGATGAAATTTGGTCCGACCCGGAAATTAGGCCCGAACAATATTATTTATAGCTATTAGTTTAGTATGCCAAAATCTTCTTTTCAAGGAGATGCCTTAGTCCAGCAATACATTAATTCAATAATAATAATGGCGAGTACCTATCAAAATTATTCTACAAATTCATTGATTTTGTTATATGATGAAATTGTCCAAACTCACCAGTGTTGCCAAGTACCTTGCAAGCTAACCATATACTCGAAAGGCATAATCCACTCTTTCGACTTTCCACCAGGCCAATCCAATCGCACAGGGCGTGACATCATAAACTCAGCCATACGGGTGCGAGCGTCAAGTTCCAATACAGCCCCCAAAGACCACATCATAGAAAATATAAATAAACGCTCGAGATGGCGATCAGTGTGGACCTCTGCACGAATAAGAGAAAAATTAATAGTTGCAAGCAAATTTTAATGACATTTCAGGCTTATGTCTATTGCAGTGGACATAAATGGAACATTCAAAATCAGGGTCACCACTTGTTCTATAAAGTACTTACTGCCTCCTGGAACCTCAATTTGCAATAATCCAATTAAAACGTCAATGCATTGTCTGTAAACAAAAGTAAATAAATAAGTAAATCACTTCTTTAACCTACAACTTGGTACTAAAAAGTAAAATAATTTGTTTTCTTATCTGTTGCTACATTTTTTATTCAATAGGTAATTTATTTCGTACGTATTTTATTGTTTGCGTAAACGTTATATACTATCCTGCAAATTAGATGTTTTTAGAAGAAGAAGTATTTATAATAACAATAAGAGACTATTTGGAGTGTTGATCTTTTGAAATAAAGACTTGTGAAAATATTTTGTAATAACAATAGCGACTTATTTAAATGGCCACCACTAAAGTCGCCACTATTCTTTCGGGTTTTCGCGGTCTTTAGGACAAATTAGTAGCATTTTTAGCATGGCCTTTCGAAATAGTTTGTTGTTTTTTTGCCGACGATTATAACAGTTAAAGAAAAAAATAAAAAAATGTCCCAACGGTCAGCATTAGTAGCAGTTTTAATGGTGCCTGTTGGAAATAGGGCACAGCAGTTATTGTCCACAGCTTCAATAAACAAAATCTCATTCTTATTATAAATTTAAATTCAAGAGTTAAGTTATTGTTATAGATATAATTAACCTGATATATATTGCTTCTAGAAGTTTCATCTTGGCTGGTAGTTTTTGTTGAACATAAGAATGCACCTCGTCGTAAATCTTATTAAAAGCGAGACGGAAACAGTCTGCTTCTTTTTGGCTGCGTTTTCTTAGCCAACCCTGTATCATTCAATTACAACATACGTAAGACTAATTACATGTACTGATGCTAATTATAAATTAAGATCTTGTTCAACTTCCATAATTTTAGTGATAACATATTTAACAAAAGAAATGCCAAGTGCAGATATGTTGATTTTTCCCTTGAGCGATATACGTAATGCAATATATATGATTTTACTAAAGACTTTACTGAAACACGAAGACATTTATGTGAATATTTATGATGTGAATAATTTCCCCTTTTTGTAAAAAGATTATTTAAAGCAATAGTCATTGACCAATATTTTTAACCGACTTCAAAAAAAGGAGGAGTTTCTCAATTCGTCGGAATCTTTTTTTATTTTTTTTTATGTGTGTTCAGCGATAATTTCGTCGTTTATGAACCGATTTCAAAAAATATTTTTGCATTGGAATGGACGTAGCCTACAGGTGGTCCCATTTTCACCATATCGGGCTCTGATGATGGTATCCCAAGGAAATCGAGGAAACTCCTTAAATATCATAGGCACAATTGTCGCGATTTGGGTACTCGGAATAGTTTTTCTTTGAAGTCGGTTTCTTTTTGTTAAAATTATTTAACTTTTTCAAGGTACTAGAGCCACGCTAGTTTTAACTCGAATGGACCTTCTCGATTAAGGCAGTACTACCCTAAACACTGAAGACCAACTTCAATTGACGGTATTCGCGCAGTCGTATTTCGTTGATGCAAGCATCTCAATAGGCTGCCATTCACAATGATAATGGTGACCACTAACTACTCTTGCATTGCTTTCCATGAGGCAGAGTAGTCACTTTGGCAGGTTTAAATACGAAAACCTTTATTTCCATAAAATTAAATGACGTTTTGCTCATACCTCTAATATGGGTTGCCATTTCAGTACAGAGGACGATAAAAACACCATGCCCATCCGGCTTACGGTTGCGGGCGAAGCGTTATCGACATTGTCTGGTTCAAATACCAGTTTACTGTTTGATGCCATTGTAATGCGATCACCATTGGCTAATGTCAGAGTTTTGTTATCATCGAGTACAGAATTCAGATTCTCAATCCATACAGCATCTACAGGACCATCTATAAATAATAAAACAATATTAGTTACTCATAACTTAGGACAAAACGCTTGAATCTGCAACGGAATATAATTCGTTACCTAGAACAATCCAAGTTGTATCCGATTTCTTTACTTTTAATGCTCGACGCCAAAGAGTAGAAAATATTCCGTCTGTCCAATCATTAGTTGCTACATCTAGGCGGCCAAACATTTGGGGTGCAGTGATAGCCTAAAAACAGGATCTTATAAAATAAGTTACATTTTAGCTAGTTTCATCAATCATAATGAATAAATTAGTTTGTAATATAAAAACATATTTTATATATGTAGTTATTTTATTAGATGTCTGTAATACTTTTTTTTCGGACATCTTACACACAACGTCATCTAGACCCAAACTAAGCAAAGCTTGTATTATGGGTACTAAACAACTGATATCAATACTTAAACATACTTTTTTTTGTACATTGTACATACATATAATACATAGACAACACCCAGACTCCGAAACAAATATTAGAGGATCACATAAATATTTGGTCTGACCCGGCAATCGAATCCGAGACCTCTTGATCAGCAGCCGCATACGCTAACCACTAGACCATCCAGGCAGTCAAATGAGGGAATAATGTAATCAAAATATTGCATTAGGTTTAACCCCTATATTATATGAAGCATTAAATGAGAATTAATTACATTATCTTTAAAAAAAATACCTTAGGATTCATCCTCATTTCCTTATGAGGTTTACCGAGTAAAGTTAGAGAAGCCATGAGCGTGTGTATGCATGTTGTTTTGCCTGAACCAGTGGGTCCTAAAGTCATCAAGCCGTGTCTCACTAGCGACGTTTCGTACAATTGAATGATTTTTAAATTCCAATCAGGATGATTCACGAGACCCATACGTTCTGTGATAACGCCAATAGCGCGTTGCATGTCCCTGAAATTAGAAAATCATTTTTGTACAGCGTTAAATACACGCTTTATATAAAATATATCTTAATATAATAATAATAATACAACAACTTGCCCTTAGATACAAACTTGTGAATTTGGAGATGCCATACTACAAGTATGAGCCCGACCCAGTTCTCGAGAATGGTCGTGCTACATTATATTAGGATCGATCTATTATCACAGATAGGACTATTGTTGCCAATAAGCCTGATATTGTGGTGATAGATCGATTAGAGCGCCGCGCAATGATTGTCGATATCGCTGTTCCTCATGATGAAAATCTCGTTTAAAGTTGAAAAAGAGAAACAAATCAAATATTTGGATTTATCTCACGAGATTGTTGAAATGTGGAATGTGGATTCGGCGATCATGGTTCCGATAGTTGTTTCTGCTCATGGTTTGATACCCAAGAGCCTCGACCAACACCTTAAGAGGTTCACGTTAGATGGCTGGATCAAGGGTCCGATGCAGAAGGCAGTCCTTCTTAACACGGAACGTATAGTAAGGAGGTTCCTTTCTTTGGAGCCCTAACCACCGGTTTCTTGGTCCCTGTACCCGAAGTCGGTGGTCTACTATTTTTTATATTTTTAAATGTACTTTTTATATTTATGTTTAAAAATGTAATTTATATGTAAATATTATCAAATAAAGAGAATAATAATAATATATCTCTTTATTATATACCAGAATAGTAACATAAAACGGTAGCTTACACTAGGAGGTACAAGAGGCTTTATCGCCCGTTTATTACATTTGAAAAAATACAAATTACGTACATTTATGAAAAACAGAGTTGTTTATTTTGTTCATGTTACGCACTGGCCACTTATAACGGCGGTATATTACTTTAATCGTTTCAACCTTGTTTTTTAATAATCATAACACTTTTGAATGAAATATTGTGCTGCACTAAATTTTTGCACTAAATTATATGAACTGTAATGACGCAGAATGTTCGATGTATTTATTTTTGACTATAACGTGATGTGGCCGCCTCTATTCGCATCACTGTACCTTTTGTATTGTTTATTTCGTTATTTTTCTACGAAGTTTTCCAAGTAAGCGTATTTCACAAGTTAGGCCTCCTACTAACTCTAACTACGCTAACTCCTGAACTAACTAAGCTATCTAAGCTCTTATAGTTTACCTTTAAAGCTCAATGTATGGAATACTATCATGAATTTTTATAGATTTTTTGAGCCAGCCGTTTAGCTTTTAGTGGGGGGGGGGACTCCGTTTTTACAAAATTGAAAAAACTCGCAAACGGATACCTAAATCGAAAAATACTTGGACACACTACTGCGGCCTAGTGAGAAGCTTCTGCATTATTGAGTACCATCTATCAAAATTCAAACGTCGGCGAAGTTCATACAAAGCCCCACTATTTGACTTACCTCCATTGCGTTTGAGTTAATTTCATACCAGGGAATAAATCTTCAATCAAAGATATGAATAAAGGCTCATCTTCATCAACCAGCTTTGAAACGTTCATTTCCCTGTCAGTGGAAAAATACTTTATAAACATTAGCTGGGATTCAGTTGTTAACATCACTAAACTAACCTAAACTAAGCATTTGTTTTTGAATTCTAATTTAATTGGTTTACAGTACATTTTTCAATATCGCACGCATGATGTTAGTTCAGATTCAACTAAAAGTTCATCGGAGATATTGTTCATTAGTTCAAAACCTCCAAAAAACATCTATCGAAGATTATACCTTATGAGATTAAAGTAACAACAAATTTTATTCGACTTAAATTTAATTATGTTAACAAGAGAAACACTACTATTGTTATGGTGTTGAATCATTCCAAAATAAGAATCGGTAACAAGTAACTTCATTCAATGCTTACTTTAATACTCTCATCATAATGTTCTCTTCTGTACTTTCCGGATTGGCTCGTTTTTGAGCTCCCATAGTACGCAATACAGATAAAATATTGCGTAACCCGAAGTCATAGTGCACCTGCTTTGAAAGCTGTTCCTCACAAAGTTTGTACAACGTGAAGAATTTGCGAGCTGTAAAAGGTTATCCCTACTAATATTATAAATGCGAAAGTAACTCTGTCTGTCTGTCTGTTACGCTTTCACGCCTAAACCACTGAACCGATTTTGATGAAATTTGATATGAAGATAGAACTGAACTTGGGAAAGGACATAGGCTACTTTTTACCGCGATAACCGACATACACGCGGGCGGAGCCGCGGGCGAAAAACTAGTTTGAAATATTTCTATTAAGAACAAAATAATAAGAACTTAATCGTGGCAATTATGAACAATGTCAATGAAACAATCCTAGTAATTCGGTGGGTATAATTATATTCTTATGCAAACACTGAATTTTATTTACTATTCAACATTGAAAACTTGGTACTTGACACTGTTTGTGTATTGCTGAAATGGATATTTAAAGTACTTTATTAAAATTTAATATCATATGAAATTTTGCTATTCACGATTAAATCGGTCTACCCTATCCGGTAATTAATTGGTACAAAAAAACCAATAGATGATTATGAAATCTAGTTGTTATAGTTATTATGTAAAATTGCTACAGCTAAAATTATGAAGCTTCTATTTTACTATTTCAGCCAAATTTCTATTCTGTTTTACCTACCCAACACAATATTCTCTTTAAATCCGCAACTGGCCAATTTGACTCGGATGATAATTTGCCTGTCGGGGACCATCATCGCCACGGAACGGAATTGGATTTTCAAATTCTCAGGTAATTCTTGTCTGCCAGCGTACCCAGGATTCATTGTGATGATGAACGCAAACTCAGGATTTAGACTTACTGTGTCACCGTCACTGAAAGCATGTAAAAATAACGTTTATACTACACCTGATCGGAACAGTAGTCAATATTCCCTGAAAATGAAAAGAGAAAGTTAGTCTTTTCCTTGACCTAAATAAGCGGGAGGAAAAAATGTATGAAAATCCATTTCTAACGTGTTTTAGCGGGAGAGAAAGTTGTATGAATTTTCATTTCTCATGTGTTATCTTATCTATGGTGCGCGCCTGCCCAAAGAGTTTTCATATAATTTAAATATGGAATCTCCGTGCCACTGACATCCTTTTGTGAAGAATGAAAAAAAAAACAAAAGAAGCGCGAAATATTTTTAAATATTATGTCAAATTCTAAGCGAAATTGTGTCTTACATAGTGTCTTACGTTTTGATTTTATTTTATAAACTTTAAATGTTCCTCACAGGTGTAGTATAAAGCACTGTGTAGCACTCGGGTGAAAGTCCCATTCCTACCTCGGGAGTATTGTGGCCCTAGGCTGCGCCTTCGGGCCACAAACTGCTCCCTCGCTAGTAATCGGTTCCTTTCCTCCCTCGGTGAACAATGTACTATTGTCGACTTAGATACTGTCACTATGACAATAATATTATTTCACCTAATGTAAGGGGTAAATTATATTAAATTCAAATAGATCACAACTGTTTCGATTATATACTACTTTAATGACAAACTCATAAATAATCACCATATATTATATTTCACAGCATACTTTAAGGCATGAACTTTTTTAGAGTATGTACCCTATATTATAGGTGACACAGAAATGAGAAATTTCTTTAGGTAATAAATACCTGAATATAAAGAAATCTTTCTTCTCCCTCCTGGCAGTGAGACAGATGTAAATTTGCTGAGCAGCCACAGACAACACAGGCAACTCAATCCGGTTAAACTCATCGAAACATCCCCAAGTACCTGACTGCGCAAGGCCTTTGTAAATACGGCCTAAGCCTAAAAAAACATTTGCAAGACGTTAGTTTTCCATAGTCCAACTAGCTGATGCCCGCGGCTCCGCTCGCGTTTTAGAGGTGTGAAAAATAGATGTTGGCCGATTCTCAGACCTATTGAATATGCATATAAAGTTTCATAAAGATCAGTCAAGCCGTTTCGGAGGAGTATGGCAACGAAAACTGTGACACGAGAATTTTATATATTAGATTAAGAACTACTTCAGATGAAAACACTATTTTTTATATTAATTTGACACTTGTACATAATATAGATGTTAAGGTTCAATGAAATCGATTTCCTATATATTATAATTAATAAAGTCGATTTTGGTTTCACATTTGATGTTGAACATAAGACCATTAAATCCTTAGAAATTAAGCCTTTCTAATATTATACTCTTACGAGTATAATATTAGAAAGGCTTAATTTCTAAGGATTTATTTTTAATTTAAAAACATTTTTAACCCCTTTATGCATGGTCTTAACATAGACATTTGTACAAAAAAAAACAATAAAACCATACAAATTGCTTTCTTTACCTCTGAAATCCATTTGATCGGAGCAGTTAAACACAATAACGAGCTTCCCGAGAGTGCGGGCCATATCTTTGGTGGTCTCGGTCTTGCCCGTGCCAGCTGGCCCCGCGGGTGCACCGCCCATACTCATACCAATAGCTTGCGAAAGAGTGATATAGCAACGATCCGTCAGTGGTGTGATTACTAGCCGTTCCGTTATTCCTAAATACTCGTTCTAAACAAAAAACTAATATATTAATAATTCCGTTTTGGAATAGGAGAGTGAGGGATTTAATTGAAGCCCTCAAATTGCGATAAAACGTCTATGTATAACACGTCTCGTAAGTAGCAACTTACTCTACTTACTTCTATACTACTTACCTCTACCCCTAGACACTAGCAAGTGTCTAGGGGTAGAGGTAGTGGTTTCTCGGCTCTTATTATCCGAGACTGCGCGTTATTATACTCGTTTCGAGTCCGACATAGCTACCAGCTGGCAGGATCCGTACGCATACGGATTCCGAATTCCGTTCCCGTTTTTTATTCGTACGGATTCCGTACGAATAAAAGACGGGGAAGGGGTAGTCCTGTACCATCAGGTGGCTCATTCGTTCGCCTTTGTCCTTTTAATTCATACAAAGCTTGAATAACATAGCATATAAAACAATCATCATCATTATCACCGCAACCTAAACACGTCCACAGTTGGATATAAGCTCTCCCAGGCGTGGAGAGCCTGCCAAGTATCCAGTTTGCCGCTACTTTTCAAAACAATATAGTATAAAACAGCGTTAAAACTCAATTTAATGATTTACTGCCTCCAGTGGAAACGTATGCGACTGTTGTGCTTGAGGTCTCGGGATCGATTCCCGGATCGGACCAAATGTTTATGTGATCCGCAAATATTTTTTTC
This sequence comes from Phragmatobia fuliginosa, assembly GCA_932526445.1. Classification (NCBI taxonomy): domain Eukaryota; kingdom Metazoa; phylum Arthropoda; class Insecta; order Lepidoptera; family Erebidae; genus Phragmatobia; species Phragmatobia fuliginosa. The sequence continues at coordinate 10,205,492 of OW052060.1, read as the reverse complement.
GGACTTTGGGTGTGTCGTGTGTATCATATTTATGCATTTTTACAAAAAAAAAGTATGTTTATGTATTTACATCAGTTGTCTAGTACCCATAATATAAGCTCTGCTTATTTTGGGACTACATGACGATGTATGCATGATGTCCGAAATAATTATTTATTTATTGTAACTACTGTATGGTGTGTTTTTCTAGAATCTTTTATGAATTATCACTATATTTTATAAGGATAACTTTTATGATGATTGCGTTTAAGTGAAAACAAGTACCTGATATATAAAATCCACGTCTGTTATTGATACGAGACATTCATCAGAATCTTCAAAGTAATAAAAACGAGCTTGCTTCTGCCACTCAAAGTCCCCTATAGATTTAATTCTCATTTTGACGAGGTCATCAAATATGTCTCTGGAATTTGCATTATTATTTGATTCTTTGTATTTAGTGAAATTAGTAGAATAATTAAAAAGTGGTTGCAGGTATAAGGTTTTTGTACCTCTGATGTACATGAATGGTGATCATAGTCTCCACTTGAGTTCTAGCCAAAGGTGCTAGATCTGTCACTGTCTGGTCAATTAGGCCATTTAGTAAATCGAGGAACTTTTGGTTGGTGATTCTCATGATGAAACGATCTACTCTTGCTTTCTTCAAAGCATACTCTGCGTCAGTAGTCCATAAAATCTGCATTCCTAATAAACCGGCCTAAAAAGTTTTTAAACATTAGATACTAAAATAAAATTATAACACAAAAAAATCAACTAAAATAAGTTTAACAATGAAAAAACAAACAATGAATTAATTTTAAGCTTTGAAACATTCAAAATTGTCAAGAAATTAGTCAATGCAAAAATAATTTAAATAAACTCCCATCTGTTAGTGAATGAATAACAATGATAAAAATATTTTTAAAGTAATATAAAAGTATAAATAAATTCTCTGTATAGAACCCCAAATGCACTTCTACAATAAGCTATCCAATTAACATACAACCAACCAGAAACAGCTTGCCCATAATCACAATTAACTAGAAGCAATTAACGCTACTCAGTTTATGTTAGAGGAGAGGGCGCCACAGTGCCACTGTAAACATCGAGTCAGTGTTTAAATTGAAATAAAAAAAATCAACTATAACCAAAAAAAACAGTCAAACCAGTAATTGCACTGAACTAATTAATTGTGAATTGTCATTGTCAACAAACAAACAAACACTGTTGTTAAAATTATGAGTGATCCGATGTATGTTAATTTATATTTTATTTTGGAAATAAATGGCTTTATTATTATCATTAATTTACAAGTTAGCTTGATCTTTTTGACAGACTGGCTAGTAATGGGAAACAGAAAATATCTAGTGGTCTAAACAATAACGTTTTAAAATACTTGTAGCTGTGACGAGATGGTGTGGGTATTATGTGTGATTTTTTTATTTAACGATCAGAAAAATTTACATCTGTCAAAAAGATCAACCCAGCTTGAGCTAACTTGTTAAGCATTTAATACTAACACAAATGAGAATTAAAACGAAAACCTAGAACGATCTTCTTTCGGCAAATTATAAAAATGATTTAATAAAGAAGAAGAAATATGTTAAAACTTAAATTTACCTGACCCGGAAAATTCCAGAATCCAACCAGAAAATCGAATTCTGGATCTCCTGCCATTGTTTGTGCTATATTTGCTATTAGGTTTCTCACTGTTTCTTGCATTGAATCTAACAGAACATTTATCCAAATCTGTAAAAAAATATACATTTAAAAACTGTATATACGTAAATGAATAAACTGTAGTCATACAATTTCAATGAATAACAAACTTGGTTTTGTAAGTTCGTATTACCTCAACACCTCCAATACAGGTCACAGGTCTCTCCAGACCGATTGATTCCCCGTTGCTGGAATTCATGACTACAATCCTCTCCTTATCGTCAAAGTCGACTGTATAAATAGCGTCAAATATACTTGGCAGGTGAGGCTGAAATAATCGTATTTGTTTCGTAATAATGGCTTTAATTTTAATTCAAAAAGTTCACAAATATGATATATCCATCTAAAATTGTTTGACGTATCGACTAATGGATTCAAAATTCAATCAAAGCTAAGGTTGAAGAATCAAAAGTTAAATCGCGTCATAAAATTACCTGTATAGAATGTGGGTCTGATGCTTGTCCAAGAATTTCAAGCAATACAGGATCTGAGACGAAGAAGAATCGAGGGAAGATAAGTCGTTTGGTTTCCAGGTAGCCAGTGAGCGACTTCTGGCAAGCTTCGAGCTGTTCAAATAAGTGTGGCAACATTTGTTTCAAGGTATCGTCCGAAGTACAGGTTTCCACGCAGTTTATTATATCCCGTGCTCGGTACATAATCTTAACGTATTGTTTGTCAATAGTCTGAAAATATGCAAAAAATTACAATTAGTGTACAAACTATTAAGTAGCTGTTGATAAACAATGGTGCACCAGTGTGTCATATTCCATCGGGATGTTCTCATCTTGTAACTTCACCTTAACCACTTCCAGACAATCTGCAACTGGTACATTTGTAAAGAGTGATTCTACGTCAAAACTGACCATCAACATCATTGACAAAACATGCATATGATTTGTGTGACGACCAACACCTAAACCAATAGGTCGAGCATGTTCGGTGTGTCCTACGGAACAATGGACATAGGGTGAAGTTCCCACCTAGACACAAAGTCAGTCACCAGAGAAGGGACTTTTGATTGATTCGGGCTCAAATCACTGGATTGAGTTTCATAACCCACAGATAATAACGACTGAACGCCACTACATACCTAGATTGGCCAGGGAAGCGATTGAAATCACTAAATACAAAATTTTCAATCGTGAAGATGGGTTTAAATTGTCAAATGTCTGGAATCCTGTGATTCGAATGTGCAAAAACCGGCGTTATCAACAAAATATAGTTTCGCGATCAGATACTGTTAGTATTGTGTATCGAGATCAGTTACGAGTGAAGCAAGCAAGATCTTCAGTTACTCCGTGATCATGGCGCTTGTAACAGCGCCGACATATCGGATACACACTACCAAAAAGGTACATGGTAGCAATCCCGCAAATTCATATTTTAATGTTACTGACCATGAAATTTTAAAACAATATAAAGTATGAATGCATATTATTAAATGCTATGGGATGCACGTTGACTAATTAAGAAACGGTTAACAAAAAAAAAGCAATAAAATTATAGACTTGAACTTTTGTAGAAAGAGTGATAACAAAAATGTGTAATGTGCTTTATTCTACATTACTACAAACCCCAAATCGCTTGGCTTCTTGGGGCAATTGCTTTGCAATGTCACCCCCCACAAATACAGCCTCTAAATACATCCACAAATTTTGTACTTGCAGCCACTTATCTAGAATCTCACTCGTGCTCACAAGTTTATGGATCCACATAAGTATGTCTTTTTTGAATGGAGCATTATATCTGAAAAATATCATCTAAAGATAACCAGGTTACCATTAATTAAGCATACAGAGAATATAAACTTTTGTTTCAATAACATCATTTTACAAATAGCACCTACTACACTTTGCTGTGATATATAGTGGTTACAAAACTGACGCAAAAGTAGAAACATTAGACTAATTAATTAGCTAATATTTAAAATATTCTTTGAAGTGTGCTGTATACCACAGCAAAGTTGCTGCGGTAACTTTGTTGTTTCAGATAAAACTTCTCATAGCTATCAGTACCTGTTTGAAGCTAATGAATTGAGCACCATCAAGGAGTCTTCAAGCAGAGTAATAATGTCAAGCGTTTCTTGTGGCTTAATAAGTAGTTCCCCTCTATTCTTAAAGTGAGTAAACGAAAGATCCACGACCGCCCAACTAGCTGCCACTTCTTTGAGTTTCGCTTCTATATCTTTTTCTTTGACAGCACTAATACAAATATCCTATAATAGTAAATTTATTTTAATATTAAAGTTCTGTAACCCATGATAAAAACAATTGAAATTCGATGAGTCCGAGTAATCTTATTTTAATTTTATATGAGTTTCTACGCCATATAAAAGTATACTTATATTACCAACATCATGCAAGGTTCAGAAGATTTTTATTTCAGTTTCCAGAATGACTCAAAAGCTAAGCTAATTGTTTGCCCTCATTTGCAATTGATTGCAATTTTTGCTTGCAAAATGAGCTGAGTTGATGTTTCTTCTATTTCGAGTTACTTCAAAATCTACCAATGGGATTAGTAACATATTTCCTACTAGTGTTAGACGTAACATCAAGATTGCGAGACTTTACGAGCGGAGAAGTGACCAAGATAATAAGTGAAATTTAGAGAAAAAGTTAGTAAATCATAAACTACAGCAATTTCAAGTAAACTTACTTCAACATCTTCTTTATTTTCCAAGAGCGGCGCTTCCATAATATTAGCTAATGTGAATGATTCTGATTCCACATCCAACGTACATTCTGAAAACAATAATTAGTATAAGTTACGGTGGGTTAACGAAACATAAATGGTTAAATAATTTATTATTTGACTTACTCATGAGATTTTCGAGTCTCTTCCAATGTCTTTCCTTCATGGCCTTATCAGCCATTAATTCTAAGAGTGGACAGGTTTGGTTGAAGTCATCAATCTTTTTTTTCAATTCAATGAAAGCAGGCCAGTCTTTCATGCCCTTGGGCAATTTTCGACACCTAGTGTTTTTTAATAATTATTAATAAATCATTTTGTTGAGAGAAAAGTAACGTGGCACAAGATTTTTTTCAAATACAATAATTTGCATACACAACGGGTCAAATATGCAGCGTATAACCGTAGTTGAAGATACTCATGCACATTTAAATCAATTCACTATTTTCTACGCTCCGATTTACTTAAAACTGACTAGTTTACCTAATATCAAAGTCCGCTAATTGTGAAACTATTAATTCAATGTCAATTTCCACCCAAGGGGTTTCGAAGTAGCCGTCAATGGAATTCATCACCAATAGATACAAACTATAACTGTTAACAAATATTCAGAATATTAATGTTATTTCATTTGTACGCTTATAAAATAAAACTTCAATAGTATTATGTGATTACAGTTTGCTTAATAAGTTAAATTCTTTTTTCTTCTGATGCAAAATGGGATAATCCTTAACTTCCATTCCAAACAATTTTTCTCCATTAGAATACATTTCAAATCTTCTCCACAACTCATCAAATCTTGACTGAAACATGATTACTCTGCAACAAAAAGTAAAAAACAATTTAGTAATATCCATTCCACCTTATGTAAAATAATATAGATCAGACTGATTTGATGCAACCATTTTAAAATATTGTATTCAGCTAACGAAATATATTACGAATGACAAAGAATAGAAATTTATGAATCCAGTTCCTGAATACGATATTTCATTACAGTAAACGTTGGATTTTTCATAGTAAAGCACTACAAAAATACAATTATGACAGTATTAATAATCATAATAACATTAATCCAAAAAAATATTACAAAAGTAAAACACAATAGACAACAAAAAACGCTAATAGTATTATAAGCCAAAGTTCGAATAGTTACACAAAGATAAGCCCGGTAAGAATTACTTTACCTATCACTAGCTTCACGAGCAGATAGACCAGGTGTCAGGGGGCCAAAAGCATCGTAATCAGCATCAAATTTCAATACGTCCTGCATGAATGTTCTCACACCCTCAGTAAGTTCTCTTTGCAGTGGACCTTGCATGTCTACTATTCTCTGTTGAACTTGCTGTGACTGTAAGAAATATTAAAAAAATGAACTTATAGGATGATACAGATTTAGATAAATATTTAAGATTCGAATGTTTAATAATAGATAAGTAGCCAAGGGCTGTAAGGCATCAATTGCAGCCGGAGAAATTTAAGCGCACGAGCGCAGCGAGGGCGCCTATAGTTCGAAGGTGCAATTGGTGCTTACACCCGAGCTAACTATTCTGCTTTACATCTCGATTGTGAGGTAAGTAGAAAAAAACCGGCATTATAAGAATAATACATTTTATCTTCAGCTTCCATTTTCATTGAAGCAGGGCGTGCAGCTTATATCTTCATCACTTGAAGAACTCGTGTTTTTTCCTAATTAGCACGTAATTATAAAAAAAAAAAAAAACAAAAAAATACAATATTTAAATTAAAAGTTTTCTATTCCCGCCTCTTTTCATTAAAAAGAAACAAGTAAAGAACTTTTTAATTGTTTTTTTTTTAAGAATGAAATTGAGCTTCGCCGTTCGATATTTAAAATTGATGACTAATATATTCACACGAAGACAAGGATGAATAGCAAAGCGACCTCTTTGATCATTGGGCTGAATGCATGATGTCTTTGCCAGTATGATGGTTAGATGTACGGGAACTTTTTGAAAGGAAGAAGCGTTTTTTGTTTTTAATTACTTACCGCCCTAGGACTTTTCTAGCTACATTATTACCCTAGAGCGCTAATAAGTCACCTACAAGCCCCATTTGGAGGTAATAAGAACCTACTTACCAAACATGAGAGATGTAAATGTCTTTTTACTATCGTGCAAATCAGGATAAAATAACATAGCACATAGCATAGAGTCACGCCTATTTGCCAAAGTGGTTAGCAGAGACAATCGATCTCCACTTACTATGGTCCAGACACACTTCTTTTGCTTTCATTCATCAATTGCTCCATACATATTCGCCGATTCCCGGTGCTCTGCACATGACCCTTATTAAGAACATTACCAATTTGGTCTATAAATGTTCGCCGTGGACGACCTGTTACAGTACTTCCATACACATTCGCTATATAAATTCCTTTCGTGAGTTTTCTATCATCTATCCTGTCTAAGTGGCTAAACCATTGAAGCATACTCTTTTAGTCCTTGTCACTGCATCTTCTTTCAATCCGCAACGTTTTCGTATCATAATTTTTTTGATACAAATAAATACTTCTTTCTTTTAGCTTTCACTTTAATACGTAATAAAACAATAGTAATGTAAATAGATCCTTACAGTTAACAACATGTTTTGAAAAGCGTAACGTAATCCGTACACCATGTCAGCATCGTCTTTCGGAACATCAATATCAAATTGTGCAAAGGTATTGTAACTTTCTTCAATTAAATCTAACTCCATATCCATTCTGTAAAATAAATACAAATATTTATAGTACATCATTTACCACTCAATACAATATCTCATCGTGTAGAATAAATACGGCCACTAGAGATATTTGTGTCTGTCAGTACGTATTACTCCATAATTTTAAATTTAAAAGTCCATATTATTTCTGTAAATTACCAACTTAATTATTCTAAAAGAAACTAAACAATAAAACTTAAAAAGAATATAAATAATTCACCCAATGAATTCTTCTCTAATACGCTCCAGACACATCATAGCGAGTCTAACATCATCCAGGTCCTTTATCCTTTTAGCCATGACCTTCATACGGTCTTTGATAAATTGCATAAGTTTAAGTACCCGTTCTCTGTAAGCTATACATAATAGTTTACCTAAAACCCTCTTCCATTCAATGGATTCCAAATGAAGCCCCAATTTACAGTCATCTACGATTAAAATAATCGTTATTAAAAAAAATACTTACTTAAAAAAAAAAAAAAATAAGAGACATAAAAGATACCAGTATTTATCTGAATTGAGCCGATAATATGCTTATCTGGTAGATGCAAGACTTGCTCTGTTTGATCTTCGTATTTGTGGAGCATATCCTTGACTATGACATTAAGGGGGTTTGAATCTACAAAAGCCTGCACTTGCTGCACTCTATCTTCGGCCCACAAATGATCAAATTTAGCGTAGTTCTGAGAATACACAAACACTTAGATATGACTACCATAACATATGCGACACTTTAGCAAAGCCATAGTCTTTAGGTCAGTGTAACTATCAATTTATTTTTACCTTTAGTAGTGTTTCGATATCAGGCTTATACATGTACATTATTCCTTGTAATGCCATTACAGATCTAACTATGTCTTTGTGTTCCGATACCATTCTAAAATAAGATCTAAGTCCACCCAATGTAGATCCAGTACGTGATCCTGAAAATTATACTATTAAATATAACATTGCTTGTATAAGGAATATATGAAATAAATACGACAGGATTTTTGTCAATAAATAATGGGATCATAGGAACTCACACCTATTCAAAATGTATGATTTAATTAAATCAAGCAATGAGACATAGAATAAACAATCCCAATAAAACAATCAAAATACTTATAACACGAGAAGTTACATTGTTACATTTTTAAAAATATAGTCCTCCCTGAAAAAAAGCATTTATGCAAAATAAAATAATAATTTTAGAAATTGATTATTTCCAAACAGTCTTTATAGAAAAGTCAGTTAAATGAATGTCAGTTCGGTCTGTTATTCATGTCGGTTATTAAGCCTGCGACGTCATTGTTGTGCATAAAATAGAGAAATAATTTATTTGACTTATTTGACATTATTTTTTATATATCTTTACAAATTAGAAAACCATAAGAGAACTATCGTTTATTAATAGTAAAAAGTTATCTTTTAATCACTAATGGTATATTATTTCAGTAATTGAAAAAAATAATACTTTAATAGTTTTAAAAAACTAAACAAACACGCTTTTAAACTAAAAACTAGAAAATAATTCTAATGTAACGGTTACAACAAGAAACGCGGGTAACACGGGTTGAGCTAGTATTTAATAAAAGAAGTAGGGGTCACGCGGCGCGGCGTCCCTCCCGTTTTCCGCGGTGGGCTGTCGCCAAGCTGGACAGGGACCTACTAGAGGAGGCGGCCATTGTTTGCTCTTGGCTGTCTCCGCAGGCCCCGACCGAGGAGGTCGACGTGGGGGCTGGTCGCTTCGCCGATGCGTTAACGCTCATCTGCGATGCGGCCATGCCCCGCGTTCGTGGCCGTCGGCCTCCTCGGAAGGAGGTCTACTGGTGGTCCCAGGAGTTGGCGGACCTCCGTGCGGCCTGCGTACGTGCCCGGAGGTCCCACACCCGGAGTCGGCGACGTCACCGCGGAGGCGGTGAGGAGGTGGACCGGCTTCACGAGGAGTACCGAGCAGCTCGGGAAACTCTGAGGCTGGCCATTTGCCGCGCCAAAGACGCGAGCAGAAAAGAGATGCTGGAGAGTCTGGAGCGTGACCCCTGGGGTCGCCCTTATCGTGCGGTGCGTAACAAGCTCCGCACGTCGGGCCCCCCCCTTACGGAGACTCTCCAGCCCAGCTTCCTGCAGGAAGTGGTCGAGGGCCTATTCCCGCAGCGGGCGGAACACACACCCCCGTCGATGGCCCGTCGTGGTCGTCGTCGGGGCAGCGTGGGTGATGTTCCGCCTGTCAGGGAATCTGAGGTAGGGGCGGCTGTTCTGCGGATTCGATCCAAGAACACCGCCCCCGGGCCGGACGGGGTTCCAGCCCGAGTGATGGCCCGTGCCCTCGACTACATGTCGGACCACCTCAGGGGAGTGTTGGACGCTAGCCTGGCGTCCGGACGCTTCCCTGAGCGTTGGAAGTGCGGGAAGCTGGTTTTGATCCAAAAGCATGGACGGCCTGCCGATTCGGTCGCGGCCTACAGGCCCATCGTGTTGCTGGACGAGGCGGGTAAGTTGTTCGAGAGGGTTCTCTCTGCCCGCATCGTCCGGCACCTCAGCGAGGTGGGGCCCGACCTGTCGGACGCCCAATTCGGCTTCCGAGAAGGGCGTTCGACGGTCGACGCGATCCTGCGCCTGAGGGCCGTGACCGAAGAGGCGGTGAGAGGCGGCGGAGTGGTGTTGGCGGTGTCATTGGACATCGCCAACGCCTTCAATAGTCTGCCATTCGGCTGCATCAGGGCCGCACTCCAATACCACGGAGTGCCAGGGTACCTGAGGCGGCTGGTGGCAGACTATTTAGAGGAGCGTACCGTCGAGTATGAGGACCGAGATGGCGCCTTGAGACGCAGGGCCATGTCGTGCGGTGTTCCACAGGGGTCTGTCCTAGGACCACTCCTGTGGAACATGGGATACGACTGGGCCCTGCGAGGGCGTCTCCCCCCCGGGCTGGGTGTAATCTGTTACGCAGACGACACCCTGGTCACGGCCCGGGGGGCAAACTTTGAGGAGGCGGCGCGCCTGGCCACCACGGGAGTCTCCCGGGTGGTCGGGCGCATCGAGGCGTTGGGTCTGCGGGTGGCCCTGGAGAAGACGGAGGCCCTGCTATTTCATGGGCCCCGTCGCGGTCCGCCCGCCGGCGCCTCGATCGAGGTCAACTCGGTCCTCGTACCGGTCCGGGCCCAGATGAGGTACCTGGGTCTGGTCCTCGACGGTAGGTGGCTCTTCGACGAGCACTTCCGACAGCTTGGACCTAAATTGGTGGGCACTGCCTCCGCCCTAGGGCGACTTCTGCCCAATTTGGGCGGGGCCAGTGTCCCCACTAGGCAGCTGTACACGGGGGTTATCCGGTCGATGGCACTTTACGGTGCACCGGTGTGGGCGGCGGCTCTGTCCGCCCAAAACAGGGCGCGCCTATGGCGCCCCCAGCGGATACTGGCGGTCAGAGCCATACGTGGATACCGCACGGTGTCCACAGAGGCGGCGTGTGCCTTGGCCGGAACACCCCCGTGGGATTTGGAGGCGGAAGTGCTCGCCGAAGTTTATCGGCGAGTGGCTGACTTCCGGGCGGAGAATGGCTTTCGCCCTCCGCCCGAGGACGTGCGCGAGTGGCGCGAAGCCGCTCGCCGAGCCACCATGCAGAGATGGTCGTTCCGGCTGGAGACCCCACGCGCTGGCTTCGCCGCCGTGGAGGCTCTTCAGCCGGTCATCTCGGAGTGGGCAGGGCGGCAGCACGGGACCCTTTCCTTCCGGCTGACGCAGGTGCTTTCCGGGCACGGTTGCTTCGGAAAGTATCTGCACTCGGTCGCTAGGAGGGAACCGAGTCCCGCCTGCCACCACTGCGACTGCAGTGAGGACACGGCCCAGCACACGCTGGCGGTCTGCCCCGCTTGGGCGGCGCAGCGCCGGGTCCTCACTGCAGTCATCGGAGGGGATCTCTCGCTGCCGGCCGTCATAAGATCGATGGCCGGCAGTGACAGTTGTTTTACCGCGGTCGCAACCTTCTGCGAGGACGTAATCTTGCAGAAGGAGGTGGCGGAGAAGGCCCGGGAGGACGATATCCACTCGGACCCGATCCGCCGCCGGCGCCCTGGGCGGCGGAGGCGCGCATATCTGCGTCTCATGCCGCCCTGAGAGTGGCCGCGGATGGGCGGGACGGGTTTCCCGTCCGTCCGCAGTAGAGGCCAACCGCGAGGGGGCGACGCTCGCGTGTGACCGGACGTTGCCTAATCAGAGAGTAAATTTTTGAGATGGTGCCCGCAACAGTGCGGGCAGGCGCCGGTTGGAGTCCAGAAGGAAATCCCCTCCCTGGACTCCTTCCAATACAAAGGCGCAGAGAGGGTCACACCGTGTGGTTTTAGTCGGTTCGAGTCCGACACACCACCCCGCCGTAACCCCCGACGGGGTGACGGTCCGCGGGGATTTCCACACGTAAAAAAAAAAAAAAAAAAAAAAAGTATTTAATAAAAGAATAGGAAATCAAGTAAGAGTTCTAAATATCTGAATACCTTGAACACTGTGCGAACAGATGAGTGACTCGGCGGTCCTCAGTTTTTCTTTCTTAAGTTGTTCTTGTTGACCCCACATGAATATATTGCGATGAATATCCATAATACAATTCAAAATAACCTAATGAGATCGAAAAAGAATTAAAAAGATAAATACCTAGTATTTTTGCTACCGATTTATTGGTTAATGTTTTGACTAACTTACTGCTACACGTCTATCTGTCTTACTTATTTACTGTCAACCTAATGGAAATCGCATACATATTGAAGTGAATATATAACATCACGTAAATATATAATGTATTATTTAATATTGTAAGATGGTTAGATAAAGCAAGATATTATAACCATACAATATCGCGAAGTGCCAATTACTAAAAAAAACACAAGAGATCATAGATACGAAATACTTATTAAGAAGAATATGTTTTGAAAGAAAAGAACAATCGGATCAGCAAACTTGAATTACCCCAACATAAAATGTAATTGATAATTTGGTTAACAATTTTTAAGTTATTATTTTCGAAACAAGGTATTAGTATAAACTTTAAATGATTGTAAGTTACCTGTGTAAATGATGATTGTATCTCCTCTAGTGCAGGTTTTATTAAGATTCTGGGGATTTGCAAATACATGTTCGTCAACATTAACGGCTTAAGTTTCTTTTGTTCGACTGGATCAGTGGTCATAGTAAGAAAGCTGAAAAAACCAACAATAAGAAAATAGAAAGTTATTTATTTATAATTAATAGCATTAATAGCACAAAAGTGCTATATCGTAAGTACTTTCTAGATAACATATTCATAATATCATTGCTTTATGTATAGGTAGATACATTCATTTCATTAATAAGAAAAGTAAAATATTTAAGTATTCTGGTATAATGTTAAATGGCTATATATAATTTTTTACGGAAACCATTGTATATTTTATTATTTGCTTAAACATAATATTTTTACGAAACCATATTACCTAGAAACCGAGGCCCTCCGTCTCAACGTATCTAGACTCTGCCGCGTACATTTAATTAATGATTCCAAACATTTGGTAGCGAAATAAGCAAATAATTCATTACATTCGTTTATAGCAGGATTTACGTCAAATCTGTCGGGATTCTCTATCTCCGCAAAAGCTGTAAATAAACGTCATTAAATAATTCGCTAAATAAAATATCACTGTTACATTACTATTTTGATGGATACAATTAATACAAACAAACAATAATTGGAGAAAACAAGTTAAAAACAGTAATTTTCATACTTAAGTTTCAATTGTGATTAACAAAAATACCTGCGTCTTCGGGAATGACTCTTGTTGCTGACGTAACTTGCTTTAAAGCTTTTTCTATATCCAACCTATATTAAATAAAATTAAAGTAAGTAAAAGTTACTATAAAAATGTATATACTAAGTTTTTTGTAGTGATACTTTTAACCGATAGACATCCCATCGAGAGGGAGTGTGTGAAAGACCTTTATTCAATCCAAATTACTATTTGTAACAACTATTTTATTATAGGCACGCTAACAAACACATTAAAAAATAGTGAAAACACCGGAGTTGTTTCGATGAACGCCTAATTCTTAGGAACCACTGTTAATTATAATATTATTTTAGAGTTCGAGATCCTGTTTATCGATGAAGGTTTATTTATTGAACATGGCGCGCTACAAGTAATAGAAACCGTGCATCAATGTAAATGTTGCAAAAAAGGGGGAACAATTTATTATTCCCTGTAACAGACGCAGTCAAAATATATTAGTTACATTATATTTTATTTACCATTGATCTTTCAAATCTCTTATTTGCTTAGAAGGTACACTCATTATGAATTTATTAATAAGTTCTATCACCGCGACTTCAGCATTTGATGATTTTTGTTGCAGTTCATAAGCTGTGAAATAAAAAAAAAATCACATACACACTACTCTCTTAACATTTAATCAGTCTCATGTCTAATTCATCAACGTAAATGTAAAACCAAAAAATAAAGAACTGGAAATTGGCTGTTAACGTTTTCATATTTTAGTACTGCTGGTGGAAAGTAAACCCTCAACTAAAGTCATAACTAGTTAAATCTTTGAATTCAGGTTACTCCAAGGGTTCTGGAGGTCCGATGCCAGATTCCATTACAGGTGCAAGTGGTACACTGTGTAGTTTTTTAGTCGGTTTGATTCTGACAAAGCAAGCTCCAGTGGAGTGGCAGCCTGAGGGGATTTCTATACGTTAAATAAATGAACTACGGAACGCTAAAAATAGGCCAATGCCAGTCCCTCCGTGTAAAAACTTACATATATTCAAATAAAATCGGTTGAACTGAACCAACCGAGTTGAGTACTAAATAACAAAGAAAAACTATTCCGAGAACCCAAATCGCGACAATTGTGCCTATGATATTTGAGGAGTTCCCTTGATTTCCTTGGGATCCTATCATCAGGTCCCGATATGGGGACGATGGGACCACCTGTAAGCTACGCCCATTTCAATGCAAAAAGAATTTTTGAAATCGGTTCATAAACGGCGAAATTAACGTTGAACATACATAAAAAATAAAGATTCCGACGAATTGAGAACCACCTTCTTTTTTGAAGTCGGTTTAAAAGGATTTTTAAAAATTGCACCTTTATAAATTTGATGTTAGGCACAGGGCAATAGCTCATTTGAAGTACAAGTCATCCTGTCTTGAAGTTTAACAGTCACTTACCAATGTTATCACGTCGAACAAAATTTTCGTCATAGAAAATAGTTGGATCTACAGCTTGCTCCGGCAAATAAACAAGCAATGTTTTAGTAATTGAAGTTAAAATAGGGTCTATGCGAGCTTCTTTCAAATCTATAACCTGTAAAAGCATTTCTCAATTAATTATAAGATCTACTGAACGAATACTTAAGTTTTATAGATATGAAATTCTACCTCTTTGAGGAATAAATCTACTTCGTCGAGAACCTTTTCGATTCTCTCGCAATATGTTGGTATTTCAAGAGAGGTCCATGTTATAGTTGAAAAACCGGGTTGGAATACCTTCTCCATTTTTATCAACTGTGCTCGTAGTAGAGGTAAGTAAAGTTTCGGCATACTCCTATAAAGTAAACGTAGATAAAATCATTATACGGATATTAGTATGGAAACCTTTTAAGACCACAAGTATTACATTAAACATAATATTATAAGGTAGTACAGAAACGCTGATTTCAGCTCGATCGGGGTAGTACTGCCCTCGCATAGAAGACCAACCTAAAAATGATAGCAGCATTTGTTACATGTTGTATTTCGCTGGTGAGTGCGAGACCGGGAGTCCTATGATGCAAAAGCATCTCACCAAGCCGTCATAATGTGAGTCACCATGCTGCTTTGTGTGCAGTCATAATAAATGGTGACCAACACTCTTTGATCTTGCTCAATCTTCCCAATAGGTAGAGTAGTCAGTTTGGCAGGCTTTTAAAAGAAAATATAGATACGCTCGGAAAAACGTTGTACTCCTTCGATGCAGGTAAAAAGGGTTTAATTAACATTTATGTATATCGGGGCTAGAAACTTCATTGACGATAGAGTACTACATATTATCATGACGAAAAATATCATCCCAAATTTACCCATTATGGTTGTGATGTGATAACAAATCGGTAGTAAAGATAAAACAAAAAGTAAAGTTATACTAAAATAAATTATAAATTCAACATTTATATTATACATGTAATGTACCTTCGTATTTGATTATTTCTTTCCACCAAAGATTTAACAAGTTCATAGTTGTAAAAGAGTTTTTCTTTACAGAAAGCTAATACTTGAGCACCATCTGGTACGTCTGTAATTTAACAAACGGTATTAAATAAAAAGATTTGATTTTAAGCCAGTTTTTTAATAATAACAATAGTTTAAATTGTCTTACAAAGTCCCAATTGATACATATATTCAATCTCCCTGATGCATTCCGGAATATATATGTTGAAGTTCACTATATACATATTTGTAACTGGATGACGAATCAATAATGGAGTAATTAAACTCAATCGTACCTTTAAAAATAAACAATACATTGAACATAGCAAAAAAAATATAAAAAAAATTGAAAAACCTTTCCTAGCTTATACTTGTGCAACAAAGTGGTTAATTAACTGTACGGTTAATTATAGATACTCTCTTTACTATGCTGAAGTTTGTTTTTTATTGTTTTTATTTAGTTGAATGCGCTAATCTTTTATACAAATGACGCTAATGAGTTAGTACTCATTAGCGTCATTTGTATCGGACTAGTGTCCGATTAGAAAAATTATAACTATTCCGTTATTAGGTCCGTTATCGAGGAAGGCTATGGTGAACAAATTTCTTCATTTTGTTATAACATCATGCTACGGGCAAAAGAAGATGCAGTCGAGGTTCCGTGGGTCAAATGGTGTGTGATTTCGAAATGAATATTCCAACATTTATCACTAGTACCAATTGTTGATTATTACCTGTCCAATATTTTCAGCCCATGCGTAATGATATATAAGTTCGAATTCTGTAAATACTATAGCCATGACATTGTACAATTTTATACAACGCTGTGTATTCTGTAAAAAACATATTTATTATAACATCATAACGCTAAATACGGTTAAGATATTCAAATACTTTTAGATTCTATGTGATGTATTTGTGGAAAGAAAACAAACATGTTATAAATGTAACACTGATATTACGCAGTTTTTAGTTAAATCATATAGTACTCTAAAATATCAATGACAAAAATGTGTTTCAAATTCATGGTTCAAATTGACATTTCTTATGTACTCGTTTAAGACATATAAATGCTGCATACCGGGTGAGTAATAACTTCTTCATGTTTCTTGAACACTTCCATTGGTACTTTTATATTCTTGTCATAAAATCTTATCCACATAATGCGACCAGCGACTGGCGGCATGTTCCTTGGCAGTTCTGGATTTTGTCTTTCGTCATTATACCTGGAGATATAAATTATCGGGGGCTAGTGAATAAAGAACAATAACCATGGGAATAATAGGAAGCAAATTGAGAAATATTGTCTTTTCTAATGAAAAACAACATTTTCTCACAGTACCTGTCTCTTATTGATTCTACTTCATGTGTATAGTTTCTAATTAAATCGTAATATTGATCTTCAAGATATAAACAATCTAGTTTCAGTTTCCCAAATCTTAGCAATAAATGTAAAGCTATTTCGGTCGTTGGACACTTATTGACGCTCTGGAAACATTAAAATATAATGATGAAGAGAGAATAAAAATGAATAACAACTAACCAGTAAGTAGTATTCCTAGACACACACAATACGTGAAAATATAAATTTTCAACTCTATTTAAATATTACTAATTAATTTTATTATTTAACTTATAATACATTTCTTTTTTAAAGATTTTTCAGTTTCAGTAGTTATTCTGTTCTGTTTTGTTCAATTCCAAAGAGGGGTCATGTTACAATTACGAATTAATCTTAAGTATTTATCAGTATTTCTTTAAGTTAAAAGTAAATTTAAGGCATAATTATGTACAGTACAAATAGTAAAAACTAATTTACATTGATCATAAAATTTTCTAGCAGCAACTCTTGGTTAGCCACAGCGTCTGTATATATTTTAAAATCCTTGTCAAAATCTGGACGTCTGTAACATAAAACATAAAATAAATAAGGCTTATCCATCTAGGTTAACGTATTTTAGATTCAAGCATTTTAACCTGTGATCTAAAGCGTCGTAAGTCTTCGTTGATATAGTTTTATAAAGTTTGTTAAAGGTTGCGGCGAATTCCTCTATCCCTTCTATTGTTGTTTTGTTCAGCACATAATATGTAATATATGTTTGGAATAGATGTACTATCTGTAATATATAAAAAAAAAACTTAGCATATACACAAAGAAGCATGACAGTAGTAAAATAATATTAAGTATGTACTTGATTCTTTATTATATTAAGGATTCCATGCGCGAGTAATTAATAACAATAACAATAATATATGTTTTACGACGTATGAAATGTTTTTCGTTCTTGTTCGCTTCGAAATATAAAGTCCGCAACGGATTTAAATGCAGTTTCCATCGTCAATTAGGATGTTCCAAGACAGTTGTAGATGTGCAAATACAAATTTTACACTATTGCTGATACTTTCTTAATTTAACTAGATATATCAAAGTAATGTACTAGACAATTGTGTATCTTAGGTAAAATTAAAAAAAACATGAGTAGAGTGGCCAACGCCGTTTGCACACATGCAAAGCCTAGGTAAGTCGCTAATTAATTCATAAACCTAAGTTGCGAAACAATACTGAATATAATACACTATTGAAAATAATTACCTTTAAATATATACAAGTATTACACATAAGAGAAAGGTATTCAACATAACATTTAAAAAAAGTTGCTTCATTATACGACAGGTTTTGTCTAAATTATACCTTTTCATAGTAGAGAAAGATCTGTTGTCGAGAGATGAAAAAAATATCTTATGTACGTGTATGTTCTAACCAGGCAATATTGTTTAAAATATGTATATACCTATCATTTAAGGATAGCTTTCACTGGTCTTTCTTATTGGTTGTTCTTTCTATATAACTATTAATATCTTGTTACCTTAATCACTCTAGTGCGGAAAGTTTCGAATTTGCCAAAAATATACATTTCAGAGCAATCAAAGGGCCTCTCATCAGATGCTTCCATCATCTCTTGTTGAGTTTCAGCATAACACTCACGATAAAAATTGTAAAGATTCAAGCACAGCTGCAAAGTGTTATCGTTTTATTATGCGGAAATTTCCGGTACAATATTTGTTATTTTTGGCTCGTCAAAAATAAAAATCAGTAGTACAAAGTTTTCGTATGAAATAATCTCTGAGATAAACATATACAACTAACAACATATTCAAAGGATAAAGACGTAGATATTTTGATAATTTTTAAAATTATATTTATAGTTATGAAAATTGGAATAATGTATGAGTACAAACATACTAATAGTATAGAATAGAATAATCTTTATTGTATGAATAGATGAAATATGATTTGTGATAAAATTTGTTACTCACTTTGGATTTATTTATAAACTTGAGCTTATCCTGATTCCATATTGTCTTTCTTCCGTAATTAGTTAAATAATCCATACACATGTTAAGTATCTGATTCGTCACTTTTACTAACAGTGTGGATATCTGTTTCGTTGTATTGTAATACCGAGATGTAGCAAACACCATGCGGATGGTGTACAAGAGACCTGGAATGTACTGTTGCATAGTTTGTGGGTCGCATCTGTAAGTACAATGAATATAAGTGTGTTCATCAGACGTGGGTTAGAAATGATAATTTTTTTACCAGAAAAAAAGCTAATTCGCCACATTGGCATTATGGTTTCATTTAGAACTTTCTACGTCCTGTAAGTGAACATACGTAAATAATTTAAAATAAGTTTTATATAAATAAGAATAGGTAATACGTAGGAAAACTTCTTGTAGATTAGTTCAGCAAGAGTACACGGCAAAAGCATGGCGGAGAGTATTCCTGCCTCTAAATAGCTGTACCTATAATTCCACCAGGAGGTGGTATCAGGCGAGAGAATTAGCCGTTGTCCATTATTACCTAGGTAGGTATTATTATAATATATCTAATAAGATCTACTAACCTATACAAAGGTTCGCAGAATTTCTCCAAAGCATATAAATATTTGACGTTATCATAAGCTTCATTAAAGTAATCCGTTACCATGTTGTCTAGCCTTCTCCATTTCTGAAATAAATCAATCGTCTTTAGTTTTATCTTAAAATGCAAATGATTATATTAGTTGTCAATAATAAGTAAATGAATAATAATTTGTAGTTCAGAGTTTATAATGTACACGTTATTTCAATCTCAAAGAAATGAACTGTATTATTTAAGAGTGGTCCTTAATTAAAATAATTTAATATCTTTTCGTTTACAATGTAAGGGATCACAAATTTATTTGGTTTAGTGATACTATAAATATTCGTAATAAGATTACGGTTTAATTTCACTGTTTATGGGAAAGTTTCAGATAGTTAAATGAGATTATTTAACAAATTTGTGTGTATTTGCCTATTTCTATTCAAGACTCGTGAAGTAAAAATTTGGTTATATGGCAGCAAAGTTCACAACAGCCTATCAAGGACGTTATCAACAAGCGGTGAAAATAACCCAAATTCTTGTATTTAATACAACTCCTATCCAACGTTATAAGTAGCACTATAAATAAACCTGTTAGCAGTAAAGTAGCATTGTAAATAAACCTGATTTATACCTTAAGCAGTTTAGATTTAGCTCGTATCAAAGCATGAATATACATCATAGTAGCATCACTCTTGATATGTTCTATGATAGAAGTAAACGAGGTTAGTTGACGTCTCCAGTGATCCAGTTCCGCTAAAGGTCCAATGTTCGATGGTTCGCGTCTTAGTTGCTGACTTTGTACCAATACCTAAAAATAATAATTAGGATAAAGATTTAGATAAAAAAATAACAATAAAAAAAACTGCTATTACACAGAAAAATACTAAACATCATTATTTACGAAACTGCTTGCTTACTGTAAAGCTCTTCAGACCTATTAGGTAAAACATAAACTGCACTGATGCCATTCTGGTGTAAACAGTCAACTCGCCTGGTTGCCTAGCTATTTGCGAATCAGAAAAATGTTGAGAGTTGAGTCTGAGCGTTATTTGTGTCTATTTCGTAAATGTTTACAAAATCGTTAGCGAAGAAAAAATAGTTTCAGAACATCTACCAGATTCACACACAAATACTAGTTGTTCGATAAAAACCTTACCATCGTAATCTGTCTCATCCACTGCTTAACATAAGTACAAATTTCTTCTAACACTGCAGTTTTGGTAATGGCTGCTTTCATTTTCTCAGGATCAGACAACTCATCGTTATACAAATCTAAGTTGATTTCGAACTTTGTGCAACACTCTAAATCTACTTTAGTTTCTGTCAAATAAGATTAAATTTAATTGAGTAACCATAAAATATAATATAATTTTAATATCATCAGATTTTCCTATGATTTAGTTAACTCATAACAGTATACATTACATGTATACTGAAATACATACTAAGCTCGGTAATAAATACTGTTACTCTCCACAATCTACTTTTGTCAAATTTTTTATAAGGGCGTTTAGGCCTCATACTCACTTGCAAGATAATCTACAAACAGCTTTATCTTGGATACATAATAGGCTATCATATCTTGACTTCTGGGATTAGGTGGATTAAGGTCTCCCCAGGCTTTGCATTCTTTAAGGGATGGTACATAAACATTATTCATAGTCTTAAAGACGCCCGAGACTATATTATCTTTGGGTCCTTTAATATCGATTATAACAACATAGTAATCCTGAAAGTAAAACGTATACATGATTTGAGAAATTTCACACTGATTATTATTGATTTATATAACCATGGATAAATTGATGAGTGTTTATTCTTTTTATAATAACAAAATCGGCCAAGTGCGAGTCGGACTCGCCCATGAAGGGTTCCGTATCAACAAGTAACATTATATAAAAGTTATTGTAGTTCGTTGATTAAATGAAAGGTAAATTGCTGTTTACGCTTTATGACATATAAAAAAAAAAACTACTTACTAGATCTCGTTCAAACCAATTTTTGTTGGTAGTTTACATGGTAATGGTACAACATATATTTTTTTTAGTTTTATCACTCTCTTATTTTAGAAGTTAGAGGGGGGGGGGACACACATTTTTCCACTTTGGAAGTGTCTCTCGCGCAAACTATTCAGTTTAGAAAAAAATGATTTCAGAAACCTCAACATAATTTTTGAATACCTATCCATAGATGTATCCCACACGTATGAGTTTGATGAAAAAAAAATTTTTGAGTTCCAGTTCCAAGTATGGGGACCCCCAAAATGTATTGTTTTTTGTCCATGTTTATGTAAAAATCTTAATGCGGTTCACAGATTACATCTACTTACCAAATTTCAACAGTATAGCTCTTGTAGTTTCGGAAAAAAGTGGCTGTGACATACGGACGGACAGACAGACAGACAGACAGACTTGACGAATCTATAAGGGTTCCGTTTTTTTTGCCATTTGGCACCGGAACCCTAAAAATTACAAGTAAAACAGATTTCATTATTTAACAATAATGATTGAATTATCTTGGTGATTAATTGATGGATTGGTTGGATTTTCTATAGGAGTTCAAAACTTACAATTAATGTTTTGAAACTGACATAGTAGCACATTTTTGAAATCTGTACGTTAATATTTTTGAGCTTAAAGATGATTTTAATAGTAAATGAAGAACTAAATCGGACTAATTTTAATAGGAGCTCAAAAAATTACTTACGTCGGCAATATTTTTTGTATCTATAGCTTTATTCTTTATCCTGTACATAGCAACACAGTTGCCTACTGTGCCGATAGTAGAACAATCAGATATGTATGTCCGATCCATCGTGCCTTTCTGGTGAGGAACAAACCGACCAGATTCTGAAACATAAAACCTTATTGAAGGCTACCATAATCCTGTACTAAATTAAGAAATATTTTCTTACTTTATATTCATCAGTTCGCCCGCAAGGTTGCGGAGGTTCGATGCCAGTCGTTAAGTTAGGATAACTCTCTATATGAATTAAACAAAGACATTACCCATTTTAGGAGGGGGTAGATTAGCATCACACATGACGATACCATTTTTGCCACCTTCCACAATAGCGCTATCTAGTAAATCTATATGAATATCAGCATCATAAACACCGTCCTATAACAAATACTCGAAATTAATACGAAAATAAAAAAACAATAATACATTTCGGACGACACACAACGTCATCTAGTTCCAAACTAAGCAGAGTTTTTATTATGACAACTGATATAAATACCGAATTATATACCTACTTTTTTATAAATACATGCATATTATACATATCGAAATATTTGCAGATTATACAAACATTTGGTCCTACCCGGAAATTGTACCCTGAGACCTCTTGATCAGCAGCCGCATACACTAATCACTAGACCAACAAGACAGTCAAATACCGCTTTTGTAAAGAGTACAGTATTTTATTTCACTCACCAGCACGTAATCACATGATTTGTTTAATAACGTTGCTGCATTCTCTAACAAAAATCTGTGTTGCGTTTTGAGACCACCCATGCGATTAGAACGAGCTTCTTTAGCTTTAGCCTAGAAAGAGAAAAGTCATTCATTATAATCGTATAATCTAATAGAAAATTGTTTAATAAAACTTCAAAACTTATTTACTTGTTTATCTTTATACGTTTCTTGTCCTAATGCTAAAGTACTCATAGAAAGCCTACTTTTCTTCTGGATACTTTGGATACGAGAACTAATATCTAATATCGCGTTTAAGGCCGTTCTGTCCACATCAACACGTTCTGCAATGCCAACTGGCATCTTTTGGCGTCCTTTTTTTAGTCCCCATCGTGATAATGTACTCATTTTCAAACCAGCAACATAGGCTGCTTGGGCTTCTGCCGCTGTTAGCTCTGTGGCTTCTTCTTCAGGTTCCACTTGCTCTTCTTCATCTGGTGGTGCTTCTTCTGCAATATCCTCTTGTGGAGCCTCGCCATCTGGAGCTTCACCTTCTGGAGCTCCAACATCAGGAGGCACTGCATCACCTTCTTCGGCCATATTAAATTGTATTAAAACAATTAAACTTCTCGATAGTAACAATCACTATTTTGATGTTTACTTATCCAAAGTTCACGTTCGTTTGAAAGAAATTAACGACAACAGCTGTCACTTCCATATTTAAAATTTAAAAAAATTGCCTTTATCTCTAGGAATAAATCTCAACTAACCTTTATACGAATAATATCTAAATTATGCTATCAACGTGCTTTGTATTGATACGGTTAGATTAAAAAGAAGAGATAGGAACCCATACAAAACCTAAATGTGAAATCTCATTTCAAGTTCAATATTATGATATATTTTATCTTTTTATTTCAAAATCTCACATCGAAGAATACACGAAAACAACAAAAAAGAACTAAGAGAATCAAAAGCCATGAGCTTCCCTACTGATACGGGTCCACATCATTCATAAGAAAGTTTACACAAACATTCATTCAGTTTATGAGAGGTACAATGTCCGTGTGGTGACGGATTAAGAATACAAAGTGTCACCACCTCAATTTATTCCATGGGTTTCGTAAGAGGCGACTAAAGGAACAAAATAAGCAGTTAACATCACTGCCAAGAAAAGGAAAACTTGAAACAAACCCTTACCAACCCGTCTGGCCAGCGTGGTATAGTAGGCCAAAACCTCATTTCAAAGGAGAGGCCTATGTCCAGCAGTGGACTGTTAAAGGCTGTTGATGATGATGATGATGACAATGACATACACAAAATGCAATTAAAATTAAAGCCCAAAAACTTATTTAAATAAATAGAAATCGGCCAAGTGCGTGTCAGGCCACGCACAGGAAAGGATTCCTCAATCACCCATAATGGTACGTGGATTTAAAATCATATCCAATGGATAATTATTATGTTTACGTATTAATGCGTTAATTTTATATGACGTTTTCCAAGTAAGCACAGTCTATAAGAACTAGCAAAGTCATCTAATCTGTTATAGTTTTCCTTTAAAGTTCATTATATACCATCACGAATGTTTCCAGATTTTTTGACCCAGCCGTTTAGCTTTTAGAGGGGGGGGACACCCGATTATTACAAAAAAGTGTCCTTTAAAGTGGAATTTCGCGCAAACGGATACCTCAAATAAAAAATCGTCTTATAAACCCTACATTGTTTTTGAAAGACCTATCTTATGATACCCCACACGATGGAGTAGCCGTGAGAAAAAAAATCATCCCATTTTACGTGTAGGGGAGGTACCCCAAATAAAATATATTTCATAATTTTATTAAAGCACTTTGTCGACGTACTTACAACACATATTCATGCAAAGTTTTATTTTTCTAACACTTACCGTTTGAACGGTAAGTCGAGGACGGACGGACGGACATAACGAATCCATAAGGGTTCCGAGTCATAAACTTCGGAACTCTAAAAATCATAATAATTATATTAACTAAATTCTCTGTTTGTTCCTCTGATTATACTCTCCATCAGGCTGAGCAGTCATTTTGGCAGTACTATATAAAAAATGTTGAGAACGGATCAGTTTAGTGTGTCTTCTGGCAAAAAGCGTATTTCACACTTGCGTTTCTGATTACATGCTACCTATAAATAAATAACATCTGATAATCAGTCTTGTAAAAATTATATGTAGTGAATGTCGTAGAAACAATTCATTTTCAAATAGAAATCACTGCGAGTACAGGATATACCGCAGACCTTTGTTCTACGGATTGATTGTGGAAGGTTACAGTTATAAATCTAACTGTAACTCGTACGAGCTAAGATGGCACCTAGCTCAAAACGAAACCCGATGCCGTTCCCCAGCGTGACGGCCCTCTGTGGTCGTGCGAGTAGCGTTAGCATAATTGTTACCGTTGCATGAATATTTCCAATTTGAGAATTTGCTTGGTGCTATTTATTATTGTTAATAATTAAGGGATGATTACTTATCCATATTTATAAAAATGAATTGCTGTTCGTTAGTCTCTTTATATGACTACAAAGCATAAGAAGTTATATTTTAATTTGGAATTTTGATTTTACTAGATCTTTATAGAAAGACAAAGTGTGGTAAGTAAGAAAACACCAATCTGTGTTATTAAGTTTCATCATCATCATTCATCAACAGCCTTCAACAGTCCACTATTAAGTTTAATACTACTTATTAGTTTAATAAATAGTAATTTATTATTGTTATTCGATTTTAGTAGAGTTTTTGTAATTGTTACGTGTTCGTTATAACAAAAAACTCAATCCTTCAACAAAAATATTACTTTTAACGGTATCACAGAACAAACTAAAAAAAAAAATACACATTTCCAATACGTTTGATAAAACAGGTCTGCGACTAAAAAACTACATATTTTAATCATTTTCTAAGCAATTTTGACCATCCAAAAACAGGAAAAATATTAAAAATTGATACGATTATGTTCATTCGTAATAACCCTGTGGTTTTTTTTTTAATTTAATAATAGATAAAAAAAAATTAAAAAATTAAATCCTAAGTACCCGTTCTTATACTTGTGGGATAGTAGATCCAGAGAACAGCACTGAACTAAAAATGATTGGGCACCCCGTGAAACCTGGTAGAAAATGTCATCAATACTACTTTCAGTGCGGTCCACTTAGCGCCCACAACGATCAAAATGCTCCTTTAGTCGTTCCACTTAACGACCGCGGTCGTTGTGGTCGCGGCCAAAACGTCACTCATGACGTCATGACTTACTCTCACACGAAGCTCGCGACGACACATTTAAAAAGGTGGGTCGTGGTGATCATTGAGAATATTGGCGGCCTTTTCAAATGTCAAAGCATCAAAAATGGCGACCGTTAAACTTACGTTGAAGTTTTCTTTTTTCACAATCATATTTTCGTAAAATCGTATTCCATTCTTCATCTGAACTGGTTGAACTAGTACTTTCTAGAGCATTAATGAGACCTCTTACCAAATATCCAATTGCCGCCGCAAACGATATTTTATTTACATTTGAACATAAATTAATAAAATACACCAATAATATTAAATATAAAAATTAAATTATAAGTTTTTAATTTAAGTCGATTTAAACAATAATTAATTATTATTTTCAAGGCTTACATCTACATTATAACCTAACCTCTTAAATCTTTTGTTTTTTTTAAAATTCTAATATTATTTACCTCCACGCCCAAAACGCTCTATAATCCATTCCACTTGAGATTACTATAGTAACGCTCACAAGCAAGTGGAACGGGAAAAACTGCGGTCGTGAGCGTGATCGTTGTGAACGCTAAGTGGAACGCACTCTTTGGTATACCACCAGAAAAGGTTTTGTTGTCCCCTCTCCATATCAAATTCGGGTTGGTTTGGAACTTCTTCGGGATACTAAGGATGAAAATCGGAAAAGGACTCATCGAAGTATCAAGGAAATGAAGAAAAGGTTTCATGAAAATACATGAATAAGTAGGTACAATATTGTTACCATATGTCTTAAAATAGTCTTTAATTTATTAAATATTAATCTAAAAAACTAAAATTGGATTGATTTAAGTCTTAAATATAGTTCTGAAATCTAATATATTAAATTCTCGTGTCACAATGTTCGTTCCCATACTCCTCCGAAACGGATTGACCGATTCTTATGAATTTTTTTATGGAGCCGCGGGCATCAGCTAGTATATTTCTAAAATACTGTTTTAAATCGTCATGATCATCGCCTTTCAATTGTAGTTTCAAAATAACATATATATTTCACTTGAAACTATAGCGTCCCACAGGCATTCTGGTTATTTTTCGAGTCAACTTTCTATAAACAATTGGGTTACCCAGACAAATCTAACAATGTATTAATTAAACAAATTCGTACTGTGACCTAATTTATACTAGGTATTAAAGAGTGCCAAGCAGTCGGGTAAATAATGAACGAGGCCTGCTTCCTTTTGATATGCATGCGTACTTTATTAACTCAGGTAATCACTTAAGATAAAGTATTAAGTTAAACGACTTGGTGCAAAATAAATGGTGAAATTCAAAAAAATATAAAAATTGCACTCGGTACCATCAACGTCTGTTATTCGTGTCAGGTTCCATCTTAGCTCGCACTAGGTATACATAGGCCATAGCAATTAAATACCATTATTATGATCATTGCATTTATTAAAGTAAAAACTTACGAAAACTAAACAAATAAGAAAATAAACGTTAAAAAAATATAATGCACATTATCATAAATCGAAATTCTAAAAACTTGAAAATATTTAGTCCAGGTTGTATCTTTATATATATTGATATGTGACAACTTGACAGGAACACTTTAATGTTTCTTGTAACTATATTGCTATATCATGTGCATAGTATTAAATGCCCTTTTAAAATTATTTGATATCACATAATATAGCTACTCCTCTAAGGATCCAGTGGTCTGGGTTTTTGAGCGTTGGCAACCATAGCGGCGTAATAAACGTCAACCCTGTGCGAACAGGTTTCTTGTAAACAGGACACTGAAAAATAAATCAACTTTAAATTTCGTAGTAAAGTAGTGATTTATTTATATTCTAGTAACTTTTAGTTAGAAATTTTAAGTTTTTGTACATTTTTTTCATTTCCGATTTTTTTTGTTATATTGGTACACATATATGTTTAACATATGTTGGCATTCTCAGCCAATTTGGATTAGTAGTTTGACAACTGAAAAGGTTAGTCACGATTTCGTGTTTTTCGATTTGTTACTTTCGATAAAATGGAATTAAGTGCTCCTAGGCACTTAAAATATTGACTGCGGCATTCGACGAGTTCACTTTGTCTCAAAAAGTATTTAAGTAGTACAAGCGCTTTACAGAAGGCCGAGAACATGTTGATGACGATGAGCGTCCTCGAGTTGTACCTACGTCAACAAGCGAAGAAAATTGCTCGAATTACTATTAGGGAAGTAGCAGAGGATTTTGGCAAAATATTAGTGAGTCATGCCATGCAATTTTCTCGAATGTTTTGGGCATGAAACGTGTGGCAGCGAAGTTTGTTTCGACATTACTAAATTTTGAGCAAAAGCAACGTCGCTTTAGTATCGCTCAGGAGTTGTTGAATGACGTCAACAATGGTTCAGATTTGCTCAAAAGTGTGAAAAGTGGTGACGAAAGGTGGTTATGACGTCGAAACCGGCGTTTTGTCACATTTGATGAGATAAAGTCAGAATCGAAGAACGAACTGATGGCCCTACAGAAAGGCGCATTTCAGAAGTGCTTCGAGGATTGGAAGAAGTGCTGGCATAAGTGCATCATATCTGAGGGAGATTGCTTTAAAGGGGATAAAATAGACATTGATATACGATATACATAAACATTTATTATAACACGTGCTTTTCTCTTTTCTTTTATAAAGGTATATTTTGTTAGCATAGTTGATATTGTTTCTTTATGCTTGCTGTGATCTCCTGTAAGTGAAGTTTGGAGTACCCCTTCATCAATTACTATGTATAATTAACGTAATTCACAATACGTGAATAATCTTTTATATGAAATCCTTACTTAATAAATAAATAATGTTATACCAACCATGTATAGTTTAGGGTCCTTAGGTGCAGTAGAGTTAATGGCATATATATGAACGACGGGTAATTGCGTGTACAGAACTTTTAACGTTGACTCGCACAAACGTAAATTGCGCCGATCCCAACTGGCACCGTCCATGAACAATCCATGGACATAAACTCCTTCCTGTAAATTGTGTTGTTAAATCTATCATTATCCTTTTTTAAAAACAAGTTCACATATGTATAGGAAGCAAACATAATAGAGTAAGAGCCCAGAGCGATCAGACATAACTTATTTTCACATGGATGAAACCTTAACTACCCAGTAGCGTCTAGTGTACTTTTAATACCTGCGTGTTTGTGGAACTAGATCTGTGACACCTGGGCAGATACCAGGTGAGAAAGGTAACTAAAAATAAAGAGTTATCTAACTGAAATTAGTATGGCTGATCTTTATATATATTTTGTAGAATATTATTCTAAACTAGTTTCATAAAGTGTCAGACACTTTTCATGGACCAGAGCTTTTGTCAGACGCTTTAAAGGTCGACAAAAAATTAATGAACTTTACTTATTTTAACATGCCTGACTTTTTAATATGTTAATGAAGTAACTATTACAAAGTTAAATTTCATCAGTCAGACAAATTTGAGTGACCAAACATCCCCTAAATACAAAAATTATTCAGTCGAGAGTGCGAGCGCGAGAGCACGATTCGCATGCTGAATAAAAAAATTAAATATATTGAAAATACTTACTCATTTCAATCCAAGATTTTTGCTTCCTTATTTAAATAAGACGAACTTCAATATTAAGTTCTTAATTAATAACTATTAAAAAGAATTCATTTATTGCATGTTTGGGATAGTGAATATATGAGGCGCCATTTTATTTTATACGGAAGAATCTTTATTTTATTGTAAATTATATAGTTAGTGCAATAGGTATTGCTATTAAAGATTATTTATTCTTAATATTGCACAGCAACTTGGTAAAAAATATTCCCTGTACCTTAGAAGGGTGTCTGAGGTTGCTTTGAATGGAACTTACTTTGAAAGGCGTGCCAGAGGCCGAAGCCACCTCACAGAGGCATTTAATTTTGTTAGTATGCACTATACATTTAATTTTATTATTATGTTATATACAGCAGGCAGCATACAGTCTTAATGACATTCTCTTTTAATTTGTATTGTAAATAGTTTTGGTTTAGATGTGACATCCCGGTGGATATTATCAAATTTTATCTTATAGTAATTATCTTAAATCCAAATAGTTTTGATGACTCTGACGATGATTTTCTTAAATTAGCTAAGACACGTGGGAAATTTAACTTCAATTAACAGTAGACAACCCTGTTAGCACGCAGTCAAAATGGCGTTCGATATTTCGATAAAATTTCATTTGATTAATTTAATTGGTTCATAACAATATGGTTATTTAAAGTTTACTTAGCGATAGCTAATTATTTTTAATTGTTTTCAATTGTTCTTTGTAATTCCTGCACACTTTTATTATGCAAATCGTCGTTTTTTATCGCATTCCCGGCTGAATATTTTTTGTATTTAGGGGATGTTTGGTCACTCGGATTTGTCTGACTGATGAAATATAACTTTGTAATAGTTACTTCATTGGAATATTTAAAAGTCAGACATGTAAAAATAAGTAAAGTTCATTAATTTTTTGTCGACCTTTAAAGCGTCTGACAAAAGCTCTGGTTCATGAAAAGTGTCTGACACTTTATGAAACTAGTATGAAATAATATTCTACAAAATATATATAAAGATCAGCCATACTAATTTAAGTTAGATAACTCTTATTTTTAGTTACCTTTCTCACCTGGTATCTGCCCAGGTGTCACAGATCTAGTTCCACAAACACGCAGGTATTAAAAGTACACTAGACGCTACTGGGTAGTTAAGGTTTCATCCATGTGAAAATAAGTTATGTCTGATTGCTCTGGGCTCTTGGACCATAAGACATGTTAAGGATTTTTAATACAATAAATATAGTCTTACTAGTGGCGGGGTCTTAATATCTTCCAAGATAAACTTCGTGACATCGTTATGTAACGAGACCATGTCAAGAGCCCAGCCCTTGTGAGCTCGTGTCACCTCCTGTCGCATCGCCGTCAGGAAACCTTAAAAGAAATAAATATTTTAACGCAAGTATATAAAAAATGTGATGTGTTCTTTTCAATTTTATAGTCAGATCATTTCTAACTTATGTCAAATGTAGCAGCAAGGTCACGGCCTTTTTCATTATTCCTACGTTTTACTAAGTGAGTTAAAATTTTATGTATCATTCCTATAATTATGCTTTTCTATATCTACTCGTTTATCTACATACATACCTTGTGGATTAAAAAATCCTGTCATCCAGAAAGAGTTAGGCCTGGCTTGAAAGCACCATGCTGAGAATTGAATAGTTCTCTCCAAAAACTCCGTGAACCAAAAACCCAACGTAGACGACGACCATGAAGACCTTAACCAAACAGAGGGCACTTTTGCATCGTAAATATTGTCTAATGCATTCCGTAAGGCCTGAAAGAACATCAACATATCAATATGAAACAATAACTTATTCAAATAATATTTATACGTATATCTTCAATAATGTGAAAGTGATTTTCTGTTCTGATCTCGCTAAAACTGGAGTTAGGTCATAAAATATTTGTGAGAGTTAAGGGTAAAGGGTAAGTTGTTGCAAATTGAATGAAGATCAGAACGGTAATTGTCATACGTCCTTTAGTTTTCATTGCGTACTTCGTACCGATTTTAAGCGATTAATATATTGATTGTAATTTTGGCGCTTTGTAGGCGAAAATTTTAAACTATTTCAAATTATTGCAAATTAGCTCAACGTGAAATAGTTTAAGAGCTACAACCCGATTGTGGAAAACTTTCGATAAAATTTACATAGCTTTCGTCATTTGGGCTCGTATTACAAAGCTATTGATACCTCAATCTTTTAAAGCGGTTTAGTAGTTTAGTTGCTAAGGTGAAATATACCAAACCATACATAACATAATATACATATTTTCCTCCTTTTGGCTTAGCCGCCCTCGGGTAAAAAAGAATAGAATCCAACGTGATACATTTTTTTTTATGAAAACATTAGTCTTAAACTTTATTTAACTTATTTGTTAATATATTTAGCAAGCTAGTACCTCATTCATAATTATAGTCCCATCAATAGCAAGCAGTAAGTCCTTCAACGTCGAGCGAACAAGATCTATTACCCGCTGCATTCGATCAATTTCTTGTCTTAAGAAGATAACCATAGATCCCAATATTCCGTATAATTTCAACCTGAAGCAATCAATTATTATATCGAAGACCTGCAATTCCGCTGCTTATCAATTATAAGTTATGCTTATGAGTTCATTCGCATTGAGGATGGTGACCATCACTCTTAGATTCTGTTTATGCTTTCCATAAGGCATGGTAGTCATATTGGAAGCTAATATATAAAAAATGGAACACGATCCCAATGTGTGTCGAGCCACACCCAACTTATTGTATTTTTTCTAAAGGAAGGGGGGATGGGAGACGCTCGACTCAAACAAGAATAATTTTTTTATCGTTTGATATCTCACAAATGGGAATATTCACAAAATGTATTAATTTTAAAACATCTATCTAATGAAAATGAAAGATTGTTCTCTCTACTAGGCCTCTAGTAGATAAAATAAAAAAAGTAGGTAGTCACCTGACTACCTACTTTTTTTTATTTAGAGTCGGCGTGACTGACATATACGCAAATGCGAGTTTCACTAGCTAGTAGTCTATGAAATATTGTGTGGACAGCTGAACGCGCCTGTGACTAGTCGGACAGACCGGTTGACGAACGGATATGACAAAACTCTAATGGTCCCGTTTTTGCCATTTTGATTACGGAGCTCTAAAATACAAACTAACCTTTCTTTAACTTCATGAGGATCGAAGTTTGGTGGCACTTTATCAAGCATTTCTTTAGCTTGTCTGTACACCGAGGCCTCACGTGTTTCACCACCACCACCTGCTGACTCTTTAGGCTGTATAGACAGTATTGTATCCAAAAGTTCCTGAACTGAATTGCGTTGATAACTAAAAAATTAAAGGATTGAACAGTTGGTGATGACGGATTAAAAATACAGTATGTCATTAACCCTACTCATTCCCTGTGTGATGTAAGACGCGACTATGAGAGAAAATTACGCAGCACAAAGGCACACTTGAAACGAACAATATTATAGTAGGCTAATTCCTCCTTCCTAAGAAGAGGCTTATATCCAGCATTGGACGGTGGACTGTTAGCAGCTGATGTAATTGAATAATTAGATTGGTAGATAGGTGTGCAATTACACTAATACTAGCTTTCGCTCACGTTTATAGGGTAGGCAATTACAGGGTACTTTTTATAGCTGTAACTGGGTGAGTAACTGACGGAAAGCTACATTAAAACTAAATACACGAGGCGAGTTTCACTTTTTCTACTACCTGTAATGCAAACAATGAAATAAAACATTAGTTGTATATATTGTAAATTTCGTGTGGTGGCGGATTAAGAATACAAAGTGTCACCACCCCTATTCATTCCATGGGTGTCGTAAGAGGCGACTAAAGGAACAAAATAAGCAGCTAACATCACTGCCAAGAGAAGGAAAACTTGAAAAAAACCCTTTACCAACCCGTCTGGCCAGCGTGGTATAGTAGGCCAAAACCTCCTTTCAAAGGAGAGGCCTATGTCCAGCAGTGGACTGTTAAAGGCTGTTGATGATGATGATTTGTATAAATGAAATATACTAACGTTATATCAGCATTAGTATGCAAACCATAAGCCTGGGGTGGATCTGTAGTTTTCATCTTGTCTATTTCCTCAATGTACTCAGGTATATTTTTAAACTTCATTATACCGTAGCCTTTGTAAAATTGGAAATCTTCGTTAAAAAGTTGGTCTGTAAACCACACTTTAGTGAACGTAGCCAAAAGCCGATTGTCGAAATCGTCAGTCACACGACCACCGTATTGTACGGCTGAGACCATATAGCTGAAAATACAAAGATATTTATTTTATTTAAATTCAAATTATACTTAAATTACCTGTTTTACGCCAAACTTAGTTACTTTACGTGCATCTGTATGCACGCAGTCAGTATAAAACAAAATGATTATTGTGATTGATTGATATAGAGATATATATTTAAGGTATGTCCGTGTGGTGACGGATTAAGAATACAGAGTGTCACCTCTCCTATTCATCCCGCGGGTGTCGTAAAAGGCGACTAAGGGATAAACTTCGCAAGACAATATCGATGCAAAGAGAAGGAAAACTTGAAACCAACCCTATACTATCCCGTCTGACCAGCGTGGTATAGTAGGCCAAAACCTCCTTTTTAAGGAGAGGCCTATGTCCAGCAGTGAACTGTTAAAGGCTGTTGATGATGATATTTAAGGTATAGCTTCTTATAGAATTCAGAGTTTCTGTAATGATGAATTAGTCTGAAACTATAAATTATTTATATTCTTTAGAATTAAATTTATATGTTATTGAAAGTCTGCATATTTTCTTTAAAAACGTTTGCCACACTAAGAAAGATACAAAGAACACCTTAACCCAGAAAAACAATTCGTGGATCACACAGTGTTGTCTCATGTAGGGTTTGAACTCGCAACACTCAATGCAATAGAAAGCGAAGAGGTGACCGCTTAAACCACCATGCAATTCGTGCACATAAATGAAGATCTTTAGAACTTCAAAACTTAAGCCTTATTATCGGTTTTTAAAATAGATTGTATGCAAGTATAATACTCTGATTACCAATTCTCTCAATACACATTTTTAAACAGAAATTAGGGAACGTACCGAACCGTATTCCAGCTAGGTGACTGTCCCGGTTCTAACGCATCTAAATGATTTTGTATGAACATGCACGATGCCAACCAGTCAGCTGAATTAAATTCATACGGAATGTTCCACCCTAGAGGCCCAAATTTCCTTCTCTCCTGCACTACCGTATGCAGGAAAGAAATAGTGAATATCAGCGGTAGATAGTACGGACTATCGCTGTAATCGAGGAAGTCCTGACTCATGGAATCGTATGTTCTCATAAGACCAGCCTTAATACCTGAAAGTAAATATTGTGATGAACTTATTTGAGCAGTCTCGATTAACAGGAGAAAACACACCGATTAAATATCCTGGAGACATATACAATATACAATTACTTCTATTACTAAAAGGTTCCAAATTCTAAGCAATATCCTTATCATGTAGTTAAAACATTTTAAAAGTAGGTTTATTGCGTCTTGTTTCTTTTTAAAAAGAAATTATTTATTTGGGTCGTCGGCTTTTAAATGAATTCGTAATTTTAATTTTATTATTGTTAAATAACATACCAGAAGGCGGTTCACAAGTATATTTTATAGACATTTGTAATAAAGTTATTGGAAACTTGGGATGAACTTCCGTGGTAATCCATAATCTAAAATGAAAATAACTCTTATTTATTAACTCTTTATTTTGCTCGTATTCAATACTAGCTTTTACTTTTACTTATTATATATTTTATATTCTATTAAAATATATTATCTATATTTAATCTATTATATATTACTTTAATTGCGCTAAAGGATTAAATTCGAAAAGTGATTAAATTGAAAAAAGTAATATAGTAAAAGAATGACCTTTCTCAAGAATCAATTTTTTTTTCGGATATCTTATACACAACGCCATTTTTTACACACAAACATTTGGTCCGACTCGGGCATCGAACAAGAATAATCTCTTCAATTATCTTCATTTCAAATATCATCGAAATTAATACAATGGTTTAGCCGTGTAATTTTACAGACAGACAGTTACTTTCGAATTTAAAATATTAATATTGATTTTGAATATTTATTATACACTAGCTTTTGCTTAATGTCCTTCTCCTTCTCTGTACCGAAATTTAATGAAGTCGGTCTTCAAAGCAGATAGAAGTCTGACAAAACAGTCACAGTGACAGTTACTTTCAAATTATATATTAGTATGAATGAATACCTGAACATTTCGTGCACCTGCTCAGGCTCTTTCTCTAATTCGTTGAACTGTTCCATAATCTCCGTCATGTATTCAAGACCCAAGTGACAGTTTTGCAGCAACACCCATAAACCCTTAACATAATTTAATAATTAACACAGTGTCAAATTATATGACGTCACAGAGTTTACCATAACGAGAATCAGATAAATTACCTCTTTAAGACCACGTTCAATGAGTTTCCTTGCATGTACTTCCTGACCTTGACCCATAGATATGGACTGGCACAGGTTCTCCATTCGTTTAGCAGTTACCTCTATGGATGGTGTTGGATCAGACCCCATAGCTAAAAAGCCTACAAGAGGCACAAGAGGTCGGGATTCTAAGACCATGTTCTAAAACAAAATGAACCTTTGATTTATAGAGTAGCAAAACTTTATAACTAGCAGTACTTGACTGAAAACAATCAATCGATCAAACAAATCGATTACACGTCCTTGCTAGATTAACATGCTGTCAATTAATATCGTAATAATAACTACATAAAAATGACTTAGGTCAAGTGGTTGTCAGTCAAAAACGAAATATACAAAAATTTGTTAGTAGTAATGATAATTAAACTCATTATGTACCAATGAAATAGATCAGTCAACTG
This sequence comes from Phragmatobia fuliginosa, assembly GCA_932526445.1. Lineage (NCBI taxonomy): Eukaryota > Metazoa > Arthropoda > Insecta > Lepidoptera > Erebidae > Phragmatobia > Phragmatobia fuliginosa. The sequence goes on along the minus strand of OW052060.1, from coordinate 10,169,144 downwards.
TTCAAAAGTATAAAATGAGTCTTTACTAATACATAGAAATTTTTAGTTAAATATTTGTCTCAACCCCGAAAAGAAAAACAATATTGATGTGATAATGACTGTCGTATGGCTTAAGTCTAGTAGTAGACATCCTTCAGCTAGGATGCTGATGTTGATGAATGACTGAATGACAGTCCTTCAGGAAAATGCTATAAAATAAAGAAAATCCAAAAGATTAGTAACGTAAGAAGTATGTTTTAAAAATACCTGTTTCTTTAAAAAAATAGACAAGGCAATAAAAGTATTTCAAAGAACAATTGAAGGACAAACAAAAGACCATGTTTGTCTGAAAGAAATAATTACTTCAAAATTTATTATATTTGTTTGAATAATTACCTCATAATTCACTATTACAGCTTCAGAATACCGGCTACCCATGGAACTCACTACATACTTTCTGTAAACGAAATATGAAACATTTATATGCCGATAATATTAGGAAAAGGTAGAAATAGAAACCAAATTATTATTAATAAATAGATAAGATTTTAATATTATAGGAGACGTACAAGCTTTGCGCCAACGTTCGATCAGGACACCACGCTCGTACCATTAGCAGTTTCCTGAATACATCGAAAGCATTGTAACCGTCGGGCATTGGTTCATCTTCGGGTGCCTCTTTATCAAACCTAGAAAAACAATAATTTTATAGCTTTTTTAAAAAAAGGGATTAGTTTTGTCAATCTGATAAAATTAAATAAATATACCAAGCCAAAGATATGCTAAACTTACGCCAAAAAGTTGTAAATCCCTTTGAGAAAGAACATACACATTACAAAAAGGATATCAAATAAAATATTTATAAATGAACTAAATGGTTTGTTGAGTGACGATTTTCACCTAAAGGGTTACAACAACCTAAATGAACAACCTAAACGTTAATCACATCTAAATTTCAGTTAAAACTATTGAATAGTATAGAAAAATTATATTATGCTAAGTATTCAAATTTTATAATGAAAACATTAAACTGATCTGAGCTACTCGAACTTACCAAGCTTTCCATCCTTTCTCGTTATTAGTAACTTGATTTAGTATATTTGAAAATTGACGCAGTTGTGACACTTGAACCAAGTTGAGCCAAGACATATCAGTGATCCATTTAAAAGGTTTTGGTGGACAGGCATTGAGATCCAGAGCAGCACCGCCTTAATTTTAAAATTGATATTATTTTTACCACACTAGTTACATGTATGATAAAATATTACTCATAAATCTAAATCCCGTTATAGACGCGGGTGGAACCGACGGTATCAAGCAAGCCTACATTTTTTTTTACTTTACTTCAAATCTTTTTTTACTTCTAGACACACCGAATTCCAAGCTGTCACAAAAATCTGGAAGATTACAATATTTTATCTGTCTATCCACTGGTTCATCAATTGTCGACTACTCGTAATGACTGACTGCTGGACTAGGGCTTCCTTTCAGGAGAGGGTTAAGGCCATACGTCCCCACTATGGGCGAATGTGGGTTGGGACTGGCTACGTAATCTTGCCGTTGGATGTTTTTGAGCCGCCCAAATATATCTAACTAAGATTTCGACTATTATACTATGATAATAACCGGGGCTGACTGCTTAACGTAACCTCCGGATCACGAAGACGCTCATGGTACCATGCCACTAACGATCACCCATTCAGGTACTGACCGCGCTGCCGCTGTCGTGATTGTTTTTAATAACCTAGGGCAACTTGTCTATGAGCGTTAGCGCTAACTGGTTAATAGGACTAATTAGGTTGTTACATAAAATCTAGTAACTTGTTAATTTATGGTCTAATTATATTATTATGTAGAACTCCAATATTTCTTTCGCGTCTTCTTTTTATTTCTCTTAGTCAATTGCCGCTTTCTACCACATATATATTTAAAATACTTTAAGTAACCAAACAAGAAAAATCGAGTAATAAAATATTTTTTAAAACCTTTAATGAAACTCTGGAATTCTTCGAATGTTATGTATTCCCTTTGTAAGTCTATTTTTAAAGTCAGCAACACCGTGAACAAATACTTGTGCTGTTCATAAAATCCTCGGCTGATATATTTAAATACGTCGTAGGTCTGGTAAAATAAATAATTAACAAAATTAATAACTTATGGATTTACAAATATATTTAATCAACGAAAAACTAAATTTTACCAGATATTCGATAATAAATCCAATCCTCCTTGAAGTAATCGGGCTTGGAGCAGATCGCTCCATTGATATATCAAAGCGTTCCAGGAACTGGGCCAACGATGTTTGGTACATGTTGCACACGAGTGACATATTACACACCAAGAAGTATAGTACAGAACCGCGAGTAGCAACAGGACGGTACTCCTCACGAGCCAAATTGATTTTAATCTCAGTCTCTTTGGCTACGTCCAATTTTTCCCTCACCTAATCGTTGAATAAACAAATAAGAATATTTTTTAATGAACTTATGATAGTCTGCTAGAATAATGTTATCGAAATCAATACTGACCTCTGTAGCAGTCGATTTGGTTACATTAAGCACTTGAATTAGGGTCACGTCTTCTACGAGTGAACCTTGAATAGTGGTTAGTTTGTGTAACAGATTTGCTTCCAACTCTTGCATCTTACGCCGGTTAGCGGTTACATCCATGATGAGTTGTGTTCGTTCAGCTTCCATTTCTGCCTTTTCAGTTAAGATTACCCGACCAAGTAGCTGATCTTCCAGACCTATGTAATATCATTTTTGAATTATTTTCAAGCTCATAATTTCCCCGTCTCTTATCTAATTTTGTTTAATACTGCTCCGCTGCTGATCTGACCTCCGCCGTCTTACCAGCGATTTACAACAATAACTGCCAGTTACAACGCGACGCAAAACTAGTATAATAAAAAGCAGCCAAGTGCGAGTCGGACTCGCCCATGAAGGGTTCCGTATCAGCAAGTAACATCATATAAAAGTTCTTGTAGTTCGTTGTAACTTTAATCAATGTTTTTATACTAGTGTATTGACTGGATGAAAGGTAAATTGCGTGTAACGATTTATTACGTATTAAAAAAAAACTACTCACTAGATCTTGTTCAAACCAATTTTCGTTGGTAGTTTACATGGTAATAAATATAACATATATTTTTTCTAGTTTTATCACTATCTTATTTTAGAAGTTAGAGGGGGGGGGCACACATTTTTCCACTTTGGAAGTGTCTCTCGCGCAAACTATTCAGTTTTGAAAAAAATTATATTAGAAACCTCAACATCATTTTTGAAGACCTATCCATAGATACCCCACACGTATAGGTTTGATGAAAAAAAAATTTTTGAGTTTCAGTTCCAAGTATGGGGACCCCCAAAATGTATTGTTTTTTTTCTAAATTTTTGTAAAAGTCTTAATGCGGTTCACAGAATACATCGACTGACCAAATTTTAACAGTATAGCTCTTATAGTTTCGGAAATAATTGGCTGTGACATACGGACGGACAGACAGACAGACAGACAGACTTGACGAATCTATAAGGGTTCCGTTTTTTGCCATTTGGCTACGGAACCCTAAAAAGTAGTCTCGTTACTCAAATCATCGTCTATCTGCCAGTTGGACTTTAACTCAACGTCAAAATCGGACAGACAGATAGAATGAAACAACTTTATAAACTATATTTTTATGAAAGTACTGTAGGTATTACTTTCATTTGTACGTAGTGAAAAGCTGTTAATTTAAAATTACTAATAGATTTATGAATTTTGAATAGATTAATTGCACCAACCCAGTTGTACGTGTCCCCACATAGAAAAACACTGCTATACAAATAATTATTTATTATTGTTAGTTGTTTTTTTTTTAAAGAAAAAAAAATTGTGCCTTAAAAATTAGCTTATAATCTATTTATATCATAGCTTGAATGATTTACCTTGCATTGTTACGGTAAAGTCTATGATAGAAGTTCGGGCTGAAATCTCGGGTGTATAAGCCGGGTTAGGTAGCTTTGTCGTTATGTATATTCTGTGGCCAGCCGTCACATCTATCTCTTTGTCTCCTAATTTTACCTACAATATATACTTAACAGTTATTGTCTGATTAAACACTTAAATACGTCAACTTTAACTTTTTTAATCGAAAATTTAACAAAACAAAATTAACACCAAGGCACCCTGATGTTAGGGGCTATATTTCCTACCTCAAAATCTATTAAACCTATTTTATTTCCCACCATCTATTAAATATGACCACAATACAAGTAATCAATAAAAGATAATTTGCTTAACACCTTATAAGTTGATCCTATCTTGATATAATTCTTCTCAAGAACATTATCCAGCACTGGATCTAATTCCTCAGAAACATCTTCTATTAACATAGGTCTTCCTAATGATACACAATCTTCTATGTGATTCCTATAATAATAATTGTAATTTATTTAAAAAAAATACACTTAAGCTGGTGACCTATATTATTTTCTGAAATTGAAATAAACATATTATTTGAATACCTATATAACCTATATAACCTTTAAACCGTGTAAAACGTGTCGTACACAGTGTTATACTATATTACCAAATTAATTGACCGCAAAAACCTTTGCAGCACGCGATCGTAGTAGAAGTTAGTAATATATGAACTTTTGTAAAATGATTCCCGATCCCGATGTAGAATGTTCAATGGAAATCTTCTATAAGTAGACTCGGACACTGTTCAAAGTCCACAATGTATTTTGAGCCATACTGATTAGATTATATATAATTTTTTCAGTTCTATTCCAATAACGACTAACTTATTACTTCTATAGCTATAAAGTATTCTCCTAGCAAAATATTCAGGATTGTTATTTTCTATCTTTATGTATTGTTGTACAACAATGAAATATAAAATACTGAGGAATTAAATACCTGAAATATTTGTGATTGAGTGTCGTTACTATTAGATGATTTTCTCTCTCCATATTCTTTATCCAGATCTTACCCTGCGTTTGTGGATCTATTAAGAGTGGAAAGCGTGAAGCCTTTGTTACAATTATACCATTCTGTATAGACAACTCGTCCGTAGGTAATCCATATAAATTCCATTCCCCAACCTGTGATTATTGAATAAATTGAGCAATTATATGTATTTAACGATAAACACTGAAATCTGAGCTGAAGAATTATTACTTTCAAGACCAATGGAGATTTAATGAAAGCGTGAGGAGACGTCACTGGAAGACGTCACTAGTATGCAGTCTTACATGAGTTTACATCAAAAAACACGCGTATATTAAAAAATGAATTAATTTTAATACACAATCTCTTATAATCTTTCAATGATTGAAATCATTAATTTTAACACTATTTGATTATGATTGACCTGCAAAATAATACCTTGATAGACTTTCTTAAAATTAGAAATAAATACAAAGAAATACACACCGTAGCCGTATCTGTAAGCTGGTCTGATATATTTAAGTTCATAGATACTGGTATCTTCCTTTTTAATAACTCACTGAGCCAATTGGAAATTAACAGGGAACGAAACTCTTGATTAAATGGTCCAGAATAGGATAAAAATCTGCATTTACAATAATAAGGTCAGACGCTATATTATGTATACGTGCCCTGATCATGAGATTGTACATCCCGCAAAAGTTTGAGGGTCGTTAATATTCAATATCAAAACCCTATACAATCGCGGGATTACAATCTCAGGGAATATTTTCTAGTTGTGGGAGTATGTTTCAATTTAATTGCAGTGGACACCAGGATACTCTACTCACCTGGTTAATGAGAATTTTGAGCTAACCTCTAGTACCTAGTACTCATAATCACAGGAAAGTTCAAAAGGCAAAGGTTGTCTTTGTGCGAATATACATAAATTGTGGATAACTTCATCACGGCAAATTATTGTAAAATATATTCTTAAAGATGGTACGGTTGACACCTGTTGAGTGTGCCACCGTCCTAGGAAATATTGTTTCTGGTTGCTATTTCATTATTGACCATTCCTCAAAAGGAGAATCTCGTGAAAGTTAAAAAACAAATAAAATATTTGAATATGGAACCGAGTTATAAGTGGAGTCTGGTATTAAAGGGTCTGTTGCAGAAGGCAGTTCTTCTTGATACAGTCAGTATTTTTAACTTTTAAGTAAATGGAGCTAACCCACAAAGCAGTAGTATATCTCCAACGAGCCGTTCTATTTCTGATTTGAACAGCGCGGATTGTTCAGTCCACCGAATACGTTCTCCACTAAGCCCATTAATGAGTGCAGTAGCGGCGTCCATTTTTTCTTGGCATCTAGCCGCATCATCCAACACCTCTTGTTTCAACGCCATCGCTTCATCAAACTCTCGCTGTACCTCGGCTAACTCCCGCTAAAGGGCAAATTGTTTAGTTTTAACAAAATTGACTTATTGCGCATTTATTTTTCACTCCCTATAGTGTCAAGTATAGTTATTTTTTTGCAATTACTCTCAGCCCTACTAGTTATTTCTATAAATAAGTTTCTAATGAGTTTACTTTTATTTTACTAAAAACTTTTTTCAAGCAAGCCATTATAATGGGTATTTAATAATCTTTGAGATTAATATTAAAAGTTAGATTGTGAGCATGTTTGCGAACCAAACAATCTAACTTTTCGTACAAATAATATTTGAGGTTTTTTGCACCTAAAACTAAATAATTATTACCAACTTATAATACTCATCCATACCCATAGGGATAAATGTATAAAAAATAAACATAGCCCTACCGGTGGTTGCAGAGCAAAATGTAACTGCCGCTTTTTTTTTACAACCCATAGTTTAATTCAAATTAAGTCTTACCTCTTTGGCTGCAAGTTCTGCCTCAGCAGCATCTAATTCTTTCTTAGCTGCTTGGTATTTGCCCTGCATTACAGCCAAATTTGCCTTCAGCGGCAGAACATCTTTGTTCACAGCATAAAACTGAGCCATCGCAATAGTCCACGAAATGAGCCCAGCGACATTGCCACAAGCTATTTTTGCTGCTTCAAACGTATACTGCCTACAATTTATCACTTTAGTGAGATACGAATTAACTAACTCATTTCATATTGCTGCATATTATAATTTTGTATCACCCTAAAGTAAAATTCCATACCCCGTACCGTATCGCATTGAAACACTATAATATATGTTATGTGTCTGGCTAATAGATTGAGACCTATTCAACCGCATAAAACATTTAATTTATTTCATTCTTAAAAAAATTAGGTCACAAATAGAAAATTATGAAATAAGGCCTTTTTTTTGAATATCCAAAATAATATATTACATTGACAAAAATTAGACTAGAAATTAGACTGAATCTAAATTAACGTAGGGTAATTAAAAATGTTTTTTTAAAATTCAACATCTCTCAAACAGTTCTACTACTGGAAGTTTTATTCCGTATCATGCAAGAAATTTGTACAAATTATAAAAATGAAAGATATATTTTGGAAGTATGAATTTAGTATTTAAGAGGCAACTTACGGATACTGAAAGTATGGCTGCAGCAAGTCAACCATTTCCGCATTAATTTCATCTTTTGGATAATTTTTCAGATTACTTAGAAACCTTGCATCCGCCATAACCTGAAAAATTAACATTATTATTATAAAGTTGCATTTTTTTTTTCGTTTTTTTACCGCTGATCAAGAGGTCTTGGGTTCGATTCCCGGGTCGGAAATATTTGTGTGATCAACAAATATTTGCTTCGTAGTCTGGCTATTTTCTATGTTTAATATGTATTTACAAAAAATTATGTGTTTATGTATTTATATCAGTTGTTTATTGCCAATAATACAAGCTCTGCTTAGTTTGGGACTAGATGATGTTGTGTGTAAGATTTCCGAAACATTTATTAATAATTTATTATGTTAATGCATGTATACCTTCAAAGATTCAGCCCATGAAGCGACCAAAAACTGTTTTTCCACGTCAGGTTTCACTGGATCGATACGCTTTCTAAATAGTATAATTACTGCATCCATAATAAGCGTAATAAGGAATGGCGGTTTGCCTAATTTTCTTACGGTTGCAATATCGGCAGCATTAATGGTCTGTAATAATAAGAAGTTTTTAGTAATAAAAATGACTCTAAGCATTCTTCTAAAGGTTTAATGGTTCAGGTAAAAAAAAACAAATAAAAAATTATTATTATTATACAACTTTTTAAAACATTTTTCACAATTAAACAAGTTTGTTGATTTACAAACCTGCAATGCAGCTTCGGCAGCATCTAAGGCTGGTTTGGCAGCAGCGAGTTTCTCTTCTGCAATCGCAGTCTCAGCTGCGATTACTGTCACGAGCTTTACCGCAACATCTTTTACTTCAGTTACTTCGGCTTTCACTACTTCTGCCGCTGCTTGTGAGGCCGCCACTGCTGCTAGAACCTATATTTTTGTTGTTAGTCATTATCAGAATTTGCACACTTAAACATTAGCTTTCAAACCGACTTATATTAAAAAGCGATCAATAAAATGAGTGTCTTAAGAGGCAGGCAGCTACTACGCAGGAAACTTAACTGCAAAGACAAAGAAAATCTTGAAACAAACTCTTTACCAACTCACCTGGCCAGCTATTGGCATAGCTGGCCATATAGTGGCCGAAATCTCTTTTGTAAATATAGGCCTATATCCGGCGGTGTATTGTAAAGGCTTTTGATGAGGATAATAGAGGAAAAATAGGGGTATGCCACAACTGCATTATGTTAATCAACTGTAATTCAAGTTTATAGGCATATTTCTTACTTCTTCAGCCTTCGCTGTGGCTTCCTTTATTTCCATTTCTTTTATTTCCAATTCTTTTTTCAGTTCATCTACACTTGCCGCTGCTTCCACCAATTTACCCAAGCCCGTTGTCATTCTGCAAACAAAAATCTTTAAATTAAATCTATCGTAAAACATATTATTAAAGTCAAACATAATAATGAATTCTTCAACGTTTTTTATTTTGTATTGAGTGTAGTTATTATTGATACTATGTGTATGGCTATTTCACCTATGCCGCAACACATTGTATTTGGAAAGAAAATTGTAATGCAGCAAAACGGAAGAGTTATATGCCTCTCTCAGTCCAGGTCCACCATCTCCTTTGCAAGCATAATTTGTATGTTTTCCTGTCATTTTTTGATATAAGTATTACGGTTAAATGGACATTAAATCTTTATGCCTCTTTAACAGTAATATATAATATTTGTAAATACATAGGTAACTATACCTCCTTGCTAACTCTGCTATGTTTTGGTGTTTTTCCTTGTACAAGACTTTATATCCTTCTAAAAAGGAGAGATATGATTTAGGAGTGACATGAGCTTGTCTTCTAAACCGATCATGATATTCTTCGCATGTATCAGCTACATTGTCTTGTACCATACCCATTATTTCAATGAGCTGGTGCTTTGTCTCTACAGAACACACCACCTAAATCAACACAATAGAAAAAATTAGGAACAAACTTAGTATGCTGTCAGTACAATTAATAACCTATTCCATTTTATTATTATTATTATTATCATTTTATTTCAGACCGAAATCCATAATTTATAACAAACTATTTTGAAGTAAATGTACCTGGAATTCCCACAAAAAGTGGTGAGCTACTTCTATTAGTGCTTCTTTGGGCCATTTTTGGAACCAGTCCATAATAGAACCCGATATCAATCCTGGGAATTTCAATGCTCTGCTTCTGAACTTTTCACCTACCTGGAAACCAATATAAATTAATTCCTGCAAACATTTGCGTGCGTCACAATAGCTTTGTATACAATTTCGATATTTTTAAATAATTACATTATTAAGAGAACAATAATTTATCAGTTACTCTATGATCATGGCGCTTGCGACAGCGCCGAAATATCGGATACTCACTAACAAAAAGGTACATGGCAGCAATCCCGCAGATTTCTATTTCAATGTTACTGACCATGAAAGTTTAAAACAATATATAATAATTTATGTCCGAGGGGACCTCGAACTGATATCCTATTGCAAACAACTAATGGGCGCAAAATCAAGAGATATATTTGTGTATCATTTATTGTGATTAACTAGCTGAAACACAACTTCGTCAGCGTCTTTCTGAGTGTGATGATTTGAGGCATGCCAGCAAAACAGCATCCGTTAGATAGTTTCGGAATTCACAATGAACAATAACGTAACACGAAAGTAGACATTCCCTTCTTATCTTTCAATCTCACTTATAGTACAGTATAAAATACTAATGGTACTTAACTAAATCGATAGATTAACTTACTGGTGAGAAACAAAGCACAACATGCAAATTAGCCCGAGACCTCATAATAAAATATTCATATAATACATCTGGAACTGGAATTCTCCTCGGTGCGTACTTCTTCATAATTGGTGTCAATTCATTAAGAATTTCATCTACGAAAAATAATAATAATTAACTTATTACTGTCCGTTTAATAAACATCTTTAACTTAATGAATTTTGCTAAATTCATTATTTAAGGAAATCAAAGAAGGTTGTAGAGCCACAATGATTTCAGCACGAAAGAGCCGGCTCGACTAAGGCGGAGCATCTCACTAAGCCATAGGTCACCATGATGCATTGTCTACACTCACAAAGAGGATAGTGACGTCTACTTTTGAATTCTACTTATACTTTCCATCAGAGTATAAAGTCCTCAGGCCAAGCCAGAACATGAGTTATTTTTTTTTTTTTTTTTCATTATTCTGTATAGAGTCACTTTGTTAAGCTGAACAAGTAATTATGGAGGTATTATTAAGATGGATTATATTATGATTATGAAACATTTTTAAATTTATGATGTGATGACTCACCCATCTCATCCTTAGGGAAAAGATTAGCGATTTCCCCAGAACTTAGAATATTATTAAGAAACTCTAAAAATTGCTCATCTTTAATGTCATTGTCGGTGAATATAAATGAAACACCGCGCCCTTGTAAGCCAGCTATTCGATATAATATCTTTATGTCATCCATGAAGTTGTTAACATTGTATGATCTGTAATTAATAATATTCATGTAATACAATAAGGAAAATAACATTTTAATCTACACAACAGATTTCAAGAATTTAAGAAAAATGATCTGTAACGAAGCTTTGCTTTGCATACCTCCCTCCTCTTCCAGGATTGTGGTAAAAAATGAATAGTCTGATTCCTTAATGTAACAGTTTTCATCGAAAACTATGATTATTTTAGGTCATATTTACCTTGTCAAAGTTATTTGATAGAAGGTGTAATTTGCTATGAATGAGGCCAATTTAGTTAAACTTTGTTTTCCAGAACCACCGACTCCCACTAACAAAGCGTTACCACTATAAAAAATTCAAAATTAATAATAGTAAATATGTAGGTACATAAGGAGTAACCAAGTAACTTTTACTCACCGAGAGGTATTTATTATTCTAGATATTATGAACAAATGCACCATTGCATCGTGGAAGAACACCAAGTCTAAATGAGCTCCTCTAACTTGTTCATTAAATAAATCTTGGAATCCCACTAATTTAGATAAAACAAACTCCCAACTGTAAGAAGACGGTAACATTTTTTATTTATTAGATAAATATAATTAAAAATAGATTGTCTAAAATGTAAATGTAATATATTATCATCAATCATTCGCGTCCAGCCCCTGCAAGTCACTTTGCGTAATTCCATTAAGTATTGGATTATAATCTAAAAACCACAGTTCAGTAACTTACGATGGTAATTCCTCATATACTTTTGGAGCTTCAGTACTAAAGTCTTCATCTTCATCACCGGTTGGATCAACAGGCTCTTTTAAGAAATTCACAAAGTATGTTTCTCCTTCGGGGAAATCGTTAACATACTCGGCTAACTCTGTAGCAGCTATTTTCCAAAAGTTTTCTACAAACCATTCTTTGTCCTCAAATGTAGTAAACCTGTATGGTTCAATCAGCGAAGGGTTATAGCTCAAAAGTTTGCAAATAAATTACTTTATTTAACATGAAATTACCAAACGAATATTCCTTTCAGTTGGGTACCTACATGAGTTGCGCAGTGGTGGTGTATGCGACTAATGAGCTTGAGATCTAGGGTTCAAATCCTGGGTCGAACCAAATGTTTCTATGATCTGCGGATATTTATATCGGAGTTTGGATGTTTTCTATGTATAATATGTATGTATTTACATGAAAAGAAGTATTTAAGTATTCTATCGGACAATATAGCTCTGCTTAATTTGAAGCTAGATGACGTTGTGTGTTACATATGCGAAATATTTTATTTATTTATTTACAAACCTATCCGAGATCACTCTTAAACATTCATGGAACCACAACTTCAACGCGACCCGCACCGATGGTAACTCATCTTTCTTTATAAACAACATTCCTTCCCATATCCTAGATAAATCTCTGAGGTTGAATACGTAATGGAACTTGGCAGGTGTTGGTAGCATTTTTATCTAAAGGATAAGGTTAATAACTATTTTAGTAAGAAAATAAAAATCATTTAATAGCAATTTGATACAATACTATTAAGCACACTATTTTTAGAGGTGTGAATTAAAAAGTATCCCAAATTTATATTTTTTTTTATAAATAATTAATCATCATCAAACCCGATACAGTCCACTGCTGGACATAGGCCACTCCCATTTCACAACACCTTATATTTTTTGATAACATTGATCAACAAAAATCCAAATAGAATTTCTAAAACCTCGTTGCGTGTAATTCACAAAGCAATTAAGTTACTAAATTAGCACCTTGAAAAACAGAGGGGCGAAACTTGAACTGGAAAATATTTTTTCATATCGTTACTGATTGGAGCGGAAGTTATAGAATAGAGTAGAAAAGATCTTTATTTGCACACCTTATGACAGAGTTACAATAGAGAACATTAAATGATATAGGTATATGTAGTGTACAAAGGGTGACCTTATTGCCAAAGGCAATCTCTTCCAGGCAAACATAATTATTATCATTCTTTTAAACATATTTTGTTTATTGTTTTAATAATGCACCTTTTTTTAAAACAAATAAGTTTGTGTAGAATTTAAAAATATTTTAAATTTTACAATATCTTGATCTCTCTCTGGAGCTTTAGGGAATGATCTCTTCCTCCACCGGTTTCTGTCTAGCGCGTCTCTTACAACCGAGTAGAATTTAAAGGTCGACGAGTTTTTTACGATCTTTTGCCTTTGGTGTCCCCACCACGATCAGTTCTAGTTTCCAGATATCCATCATCTCTGCGCATTGTGTAGCCGAAATATGCAAGAATGCGTTGTTGGCACATGGTGGACAAGCGAGTTTCTATTTGGAGTTAGTTCAGGATCGATGCATTGGTGCGTTTCGCAGTCATTGATATTTTTAACATAGTCTCCAGCACCACATCTCGAATTCATCAATCCTTGGCCTTTCTCGGGCGAATATTAGCCACGTTTCCACTCCATACAGGAAGATAGGGAATACCAGAGCTCGTATCAATCGGATCTTGGTTTTGATACAATTCCTCTTTTCTTGCAAATGTTGTTCAAACGGGCCATAGCATCCTTTGCCATCCCGATTCACCTCTTTATCTCGGTGACACAGATGCCGTCGTTGCAGATTTTGAGCCCAGGTAGACAAAGCGGTCAATGATGCCAATGCCAGGAATATTGCAGGTAGCACTAGTTAGCTTTCTAGCTCGATCTACTATCATTATCTTGGTTTTAGCTCTCTTCACCACGAGACCAATGTTGTCACTTTCTTTCTTTCCCCTCCAGTCTTCGGAAAGGCTCGATAATATTTTGATAGTAATGTTTTAATAAAGGCTTAGATTTTTCGGTAAAAAATATAAATACATAGTAAATTCTACCATGGATTCTGCTCAATTATTTTTCATGTAGTTTGCGATTCATTGAAAATAACATAAATATAAGTTCTCTCAAATATCACGAGTACAAATTTTTTACTTAATTTTGGACTTTTTTTTGTCATTTTGTATTTTTGTAACCCACAAAATCTTAAACAGATCCTTTTATTACATATTTTAGTAATTAGTCTATAGTATTTAGTAATGAAATATAATTTTAAACTTACTTTAGTTTGTTGCCAAATGATGCGAGTAACTGGTACGAGTTTGGGCATAAATTCTACAATTTTTTTGTCAAATCGAGACTTACAAAAATAGCCAGCGCCAATGGTCTCTAAAAAACAATACACATACTATCAGTTTTTAATTTTTTTAAATCAATGATATAACTAAAGTGGACTGGCCTGAAACAATGATTTTAAGGAGAAAACGACATCGTTTATCTACAGTATTTGTTTGGCAGACCTGTTACTCCAGTGGTTAGTAACCTTATCTGCTAAACGAGATATAGTAGGTTTTACTGCCATCCAAGACACAATATTGTGTGATGAGCACTATGTTTGTTCTGTGTCTGGATGTAATTTATATATGGTATGTATGTAAGTATGTCTACCAGGAACCTGACAGGCTTCATTTAGAGATCAGACGGTCCAGGACGGATGTGTTCAGTTATTATTGTTATACTTGAAATTATATATATTCACAATTAAAAAAACATTAGTTGTAAGTATATAGCGCTCATAGTCAAGTAGACTTAAATGATTGGAAACAATCACCGAGAGTAAGCAACGTCGGCGCGGTCAGTACCTAGATGGGTGACCGTTTGTGGCATGATATGTTATAAGCGTTTCCGTGATGCGGAGGTTACCTTAAACAGTCGTTCCCGTTGTTATCATAAGATAACAGTCTACAATCTTAGCCTTCGAGAGGCTTAAACACATCCAACGGCAATATTACGTAGCCTCAACATGTCTTGACAATCCCCAAACCGCACTCGGCCAGCGTGGGGACGTATGGTTTTAACCTAAGAGGAGACCCGAGCCTATCAGTGGAACGTTATGGGTTGTTGATAGTCGTAAGTACTAAGTGAATCAGTCATATCATCACCTCTAAGAACTTAAGGTCTAAGATCAATCAATGAATATAGTTTCATCAGTACATCGTCTAATAGACATGGAAAATATATAAGTCAACTTCATCCTAAGGCAAGTTGGTGACAGTCATAATAATTTAAGAATCTCAATTACTTGAAATGTTTAACTGTGGAAGTGCTCTAATATTTAGACTTACCGAAAATCTTATCCATAGAACCAGTGCTGGGCAATGTACAATTGAATATACATAATTGTCTCTTTAACCGTGGGGGTATGTCGTTTCTGCCGCCGCCTGTGACAAAAATCTGGTTACAAATTTTTAAGAACACAATTATATTTACACAATTTACTAGTGAACATCCACACTAATATTACGCTGATGAGTTTGTATTTTTGGTTGAGCGCTGACCTCAGGAATTATAGGACCGGAAGGTATGATTTGAAAAAAAAAATTAAGCGTTAATTATCGATGAAAACTGTATATGAACAAATGGAGCGGAGTATTTGTAAAAAAATGTTGCTTAAACCGGGGAAAATTATTGCTTTAGAGAGCTTTCTTTAACGATTAAAGTTTCAGTAAAGCAATATTATAGATACACAGATATTGTAGATAGATTATAGAAATAAAATAGAATTTCTCCCCTTTATAGTTCTGTTATGTCTAGCTATCTTTCAGTGTAGGCTTTATATGTTAAATTAATTTCTAGACGCTGTTATTAACATCATGTTATTCGTAATAAGGCTTCTTTGCCCGTTGTGTGAGTCAGCTAGATGTTAGATAAAAATTAATATATATGAAATTAATCAAACTTAAAAACAATAAAACTTCATTAATATTGTGTGATAAATATATTTACCAGGATGAATCATGGCACCGAATATTTGTATATCCGCAATGATGATAAATTCACCGGGTTTATCTAAAGAGTAAAACCCGCGGCACTCCATCATTTGTCGTACTATTTCATTCGTTACCTAAAATATAATGTTTAATTTAATACAAATGGGAACAACCTAGTTGTGTAGCACGTGAACACTTTTCGTATAAGAGCCTAAATAGTAAGACAATTTTGATTTTACTACTATCATCATCATCATCAACAGCCTTTAACAGTCCACTGCTGGACCTATGCCTCTCCTTAGAAAGGAGGTTTTGGCCTACTATACCACGCTGGCCAGACGGGTTGGTAAAGGGTTTGTTTCAAGTTTTCATTCTCTTGGCAGTGATGTTAGCTGCTTATTTACTACTATACTTTTTACAATTCCCTCACCAAAAATGGACTTTACAAATATACACAAAACGGACACAAAGAGCATTCAGACTCAGAGCAACAATCTGTGAATCACACAGTGTTGTCCCGTGTGGAAATATGACTACGCAGCGTAGTTCCATTTCATATAAAATGAGGAAATACTGTCAATACTATCTACTGTCAATAAATATGGCCATAATAAAAAAAAAGTTATACGAGTACATATAATCTGGGTAATTTTACCTGGTCACCCCATTCATTCACTACCGGCATGTTGATGTCGTCTATGAAAACTGTCATTGATTTACCTCCCGGAGGACCATAAGTCATACCGACACGTTTCTCTACGTAAGACTCGATAATCCTCTGCGGTATGAATAATAAGAGAAATGAATTAACTCATCTAAAATCTACATACATTCATAAATAAAAAGCGGCCAAGTGCGAGTCAGACTCGCCCATGAAGGGTTCCGTACCAGCAAGTACCATCATATAAAAGTTCTTGTAGTTCGTTGTAACTTTCATCGATGTTTTTATACTAGTGTATTGATTGGATGAAAGGTATATTGCGTGTTACGATTTATGACGTATTAAAAAAAACTACTCACTAGATCTCGTTCAAACCAATTTTCGTTGGTAGTTTACATGGTAATGTACAACATATATTTTTTTTAGTTTTATCACTCTCTTATTTTAGAAGTTAGAGGGGGGGGGACACACATTTTTCCACTTTAGAAGTGTCTCTCACGCTACTCAGTTTAGAAAAAAATGATATTAGAAACCTTAACATCATTTTTGAAGACCTATCCATAGATACCCCACACGTATAGGTTTGATGAAAAAAAAATTTTTGAGTTTCAGTTCCAAGTATGGGGACCCCCAAAATGTATTGTTATTTTTCTATTTTTATGTAAAAATCTTAATGCGGTTCACAGAATACATCGACTGACCAAATTTCAAAAGTATAGCTCTTATAGTTTCGGAAATAATTGGCTGTGACATACGGACGGACAGACAGACAGACAGACAGACAGACAGACAGACTTGACGAATCTATAAGGGTTCCGTTTTTTGCCATTTGGCTACGGAACCCTAAAAATACATTTACGAATATCATTTTGGTTACAAAGAACTACTGTATAGTCAATAGGGGGTCAAAAAACTTGTCCATCGAGTACTTTTGGAATTAATGAATTGGGTTTAAATTTGGAGAATAGTGAAAGACAAAACTAGGTAATTAGTGTTATTTATGAAAGGTTTTGTACTAAATGCTGTCATAAACTAAATCCCTTACAGATTTATTACAATAATGATATAATGGATTAAAATAAACCAAGACTAAACAGTTCCAAGCACAGATTTGTAATGAGAACTAACTTAGACCTACGGTTATTCAATTATTGACTTCCAAAAAGTTTACCTGAAACATGTTTGGCGTAGTAGCAGATGAAAAGTTTATCATTTTAAATAATTTATATTCATTGTCATATGCGCTCATATAACTTTTCAACATAACAGTCTTCGCCGTGCCCTGTTCACCAATTAGAAGTACAGCTTTATTTTGCTTTGCAATTGTTTCAATCAAGAATGTAATACACACATTATCGATATTTGGCACCAAAATTGATGAATACTCTGGAATACTATCACTAGGATAAATATAATCTTCCACGTGTTCTGACCTGTAAATCAAAACATAATTTGATCCAAACGTGATTTCTCTATCAATAGTGATGTTATATGATTAAACAACAGGATTTAAGTCATTTTAAGAAGATATGTGTTGTTTAGATGTTTTAAACTACAGACAACAATTGAAATATATTTTGAGCAGTTATACATCGAACAATAGCTAAGTATAGCTAACCCATAGATGTATCTTAACGATATCAACTAAATTTCACTTAATATTTTTATGAAATAATAGCGTGTGAAGAAATTAAATTAATAAATTATTATTATATACTCTTTAATCAAACCGTACTTAGAAGAAGGAAAATTGTTTAAAAAAATATATTTACCAGTGTTGCCAAAAGCCGTGGTCGCTAACTACATACTCGAAAGGCATGACCCATTCTTTCGATTTGGAACCAGGCCAGTCCATTTTCACAGGCAGTTTGGTCATAAATTCAGCCATACGCGTTCGTGCATCTAGTTCTAACACCGCCCCCAGGGACCACATCATTGCGAAGATGAATAAACGTTCTAAATGGCGGTCAGTGTGTGACTCTGCATTACAACATAGTATTATTATGAAGTTCAGGCCTAAATGTAGTAGTACAAAATTAAGATATTTTAAAAATACTTACTCCCACCGGGAACTTCAATCTGTAATAGTCCTGTCAAGACATCTATACATTGTCTGAAAGTAAAGACCGACATTATCACTTAAATAGAAAATATAATTAAACTGGATTAGGATTCTGAGGAAGAGGATTTGAGGGTGATATTACAAAATGTTAACCCACTCAGCTATCACTTGGCCTAGATTCCCTCATAGTAAAATGGAAATAGAAGTAGAATTACCTCACGTATATTGCCTCTAGAATTTTCATTTTCGCAGGCAACTTTTGTTGAACGTATAGATGCACCTCATCGTATACTTTGTTAAAGCTATGTCGAAGAACCTCAGCTTCTTTTTGATTACGTGTCTTTAACCAACCCTGTAAAACATAATCTCCTATAATCTTGTGTCTAAGTAGAGTTGCTGGAGGCATGAGAAACTCAAAGATGCTGACATTAGTTTGTCATGCACCGTGGTATACGTACCTCTAATATGGGTTGCCATTTCAATACGGATGAAGATAAGAACACCATACCCATCCGGCTTACGGTTGCCGGCGAGGCGTTATCGACATTGTCTGGTTCAAATACCAGTTTACTGTTTAATGCCATTGAGATTCTATCACCATTAGCCAATGTCAGAGTTTTATTGTCATCTAATACAGAATTCAAGTTTTCGATCCAAACAGCATCAACAGGACCATCTGTAAGAAATAAAATATTTTTAGCACTAGGTGCTAATAACCGTTCATTCGTATAATGATCCAATTAGTTACCTAGTACGATCCAAGTTGTATCCGATTTTTTGACTTTCAAAGCTCGACGCCAAAGAGTAGAAAATATGCCATCTGTCCAATCATTAGTTGCTACATCCAAACGACCAAACATTTGTGGTGCAGTAATAGCCTAGAAATGTATTCCTTAAATTATGCACGTATGATCTTTTGGAAAATTTAGGTGTCCTTCGATTAAGCTAGTATAATTGGCGTAAGAAGGCTGACAAGAGCTGGATATGAGAAGTCGAGGGTTAAAGTATGTGAGGTGCAATTAGAGAGGCTATATCTAGCCATGAACTGCGATAGGTTGATAATGGTGAGGAAGCTAGTATAGCTTTATCTGCTAGAGGGAGCCTAATTTAGGGCGGCCCGTTTTTAATCATTTTTGAGTAAATGAAGTTATTAGTTAGTGGAGACCAAAACCTTCCACTGGCTCTAGGGTGAGGCACTTTTAGGAACGCTTTTATGAAGCTTGAGTTGCAGTTATCCACGGACTGTGGTAGTCACCTTTTATGTCACTTTTATTATTCATAAAAAATGTAACACCAAACAAGTAGAAAATTCCAAGTATATATTTAGGCTATGTTTGAAAGGTTATTATGTTTTTTTCTTAGAGGAAGCCTATGTCCAATAGTAGGCGTCCTTTGGTTAAGATGATGATTGTGATGGTTTTACTTGAATTAATATAATCTTGGAACATTCTATAACTTGGATTTTATTCTAACTCGTAAGAATCGTGAATATCCTTTTTTATTGCTTTTATAACAAAACAAGCATGTAAACTATTAAGGCTTAATTTGTTTTACCTACTGACCATATTAACGTATAGTAAGTACAAAACAGCAAACCTTAGGATTCATTCTCATTTCTTTGTGAGGTTTACCGACTTCAGTTAACGAAGCCATGAGCGTGTGTATGCAAGTTGTTTTGCCTGAACCAGTTGGTCCCATGGTCATCAAGCCGTGTCTAACCAATGATGTCTCAAACAACTGAATAATTTTCAAGTTCCATTCCGGATGATTGATTAAGCCCGTGCGTTCTGTCACTATAGCTATAGCACGCTGCATGTCCCTAGTATAAATTACATCATTTTAATTTATTTAATGTATCATCAAAGAAATTAATAATTCATAAATGTAATCAAAGTATATTAGGAACCAAAATGTGTGTGCCACTCTGTCTTTGATTATCAAAAAAGAACGGTCGAAACGAATCGATATCTTTGCTTGCTTAGGAAGAGCACATTATGCCATACGTATACGTACGTATTTAATGTGGATAATAGTCTAAATACTCACTTCCACTGCGTTTGACTGAGTTTGATACCAGGGAATAAGTCTTCAATCAAGGAAATAAAAAGAGGTTCATCTTCGTCTACTAGCTTAGAGACATTCATTTCCCTAAACAGAGACATTAAAAATAGAATTTATTTAGTATACAAAGTTTATTACGTATAATCTTGCATGGAATTATAACTTTGTAACGTGATTGTAAAAAAAAATCATATATATTTACACTAAATAAAAAATAATAACCCATCTCCGGGCGCATCAGTGAAAAGCCCTATAATGGTGAACGCACACTTATCCGCGCCGAACGAATCGAAGTCAAGTAGGCCTCGCACACTTATCCGCACCAGAAGAATCGACCGTGCCGAAAGCATCGACCGCGCCGAAGAAATAATTTCAAGAAATAGTACTCGTGGGTTGCTCTGTCATACGCAACTGATAGAATGCGAGCGCATCGATCGAGGCGACCGCTTAATTTTAAAACCGTCTAAAAAATTAACTAAACCGTCTAGGATTTCTGGGGTTCTTCCAGATGCGGACGATTCGTCGCGGGTAAGTGAGCGAGGTTTCATTAGATTTCATATAAAGAATTCTAAAATTCGTTTCGTTCGGCTCGTTCGACGCGTTCGGCTCTGATAAGTGTGCGATTAACTTCAGAGGTCAAAGTGGTCACCATGGCCGAAATCGGTCGGATTATTATTATTATATGTATATGCATTTACAATAAATAATACAATAAAGTAATAACATAGTCGTTTTTAAGTAAACAAAGCAAACATTAAGTAAATTAACGATGTTAAGAAGGCTTGCGATGGAATAACTGTACCGCTTTTACAAGAACTTTCCAGAAATAAAAGACTATTTAAATATAAGACTACTACATTGACGATTTAGCTGAAATTCTCAATTAATCTCTTACTTTAACACTCTCATCATAATGTTCTCCTCAGTACTATCAGGATTAGCCCGCTTTTGGGCGCCCATGGTACGTAACACAGACAGAATATTCCTCAATCCAAAGTCATAATGCACCTGTTTCGATAACTGTTCTTCACAAAGTTTGTACAACGTGAAAAACTTTCGAGCTGTAATAATATAATATTGACAGTATTATTTAGAATTTATGAGCATCCATGAAGTCTTGAAAAAAAATTATGTATAAGCCTTGTATCTGAGATCTGACTGCTTTGTCATAGCAACGGTCTTTGCATTTTTTTTTTTAATTTTGCTTAAAAAATACTACAAAGCATTTAAAATTAACTATCAATGAAATATAACTGGCTGATGCCCGCGACTCCGCTTGTGTACGTTTCATTCTTTATTACCTAGGGTATAGAAATAGTTTACGCCCTATACTGAGACCTACTGAATACTAATAATATTATAATTATATATATTTAATGGTATTATAGTCCGTTGTACTGCCACTAAGATTTTTATTATAAGTAAAAAGAAAGATGTTAACTGTTACATATTCCACAGGTACTTACCTAATAAAATATTATCTTTAAATCCGCAGCTAGCCAACTTGACTCGGATAATAATTTGCCTATCAGGTACCATCATAGCCACTGAGCGGAACTGTATCTTCAAATTTTCAGGCAACTCCTGTCTTCCGGCGTATCCCGGGTTCATTGTAATGATGAAAGCAAACTCAGGATTCAGACTTACTGTGTCACCATCGCTGTAAGAGTTATAAAGAAATTACTAAAAGTTTTTTTTAATATAGGTATTTTTAATGAAAACAAAACTTGCTTTGCATTTCTATAAAATACTAAGTTTTAGCTAATAATACCTGAATATAAAGAAATCTCTCTTCTCCCTCCTGGCAGTGAGACAGATATAAATTTGCTGAGCAGCCACAGAGAGAACAGGCAACTCGATTCGGTTAAATTCATCGAAACAGCCCCAAGTACCTGACTGCGCAAGGCCTTTGTAAATACGGCCTAGACCTAATCAAGATAAGTGAGAAAAAAATTTATTAATTCTATTGTATGTAAACGAGTGTGGTAGGTACTAATATTATTAAAATTTTAATACTTTGCTAACCTCTAAAATCCATTTGATCAGAACAATTAAATACAATGACCAGTTTGCCTAGCGTACGACCCATATCCTTGGTGGTCTCAGTTTTGCCAGTGCCAGCTGGTCCAGCGGGCGCACCACCCATACTCATACCGATGGCTTGTGAGAGAGTGATATAACAACGATCCGTCAAAGGAGTAATTACAAGACGCTCCGTTATTCCCAAGTATTCGTTCTAAACCAAAAAGTAATTAAATTTAAGCTACGACCAAATTTAAAACAAAGAAGTTCACTATTCAGTTGTTGGCTTATCGTCAGACCACCGCTATCAAACCTAATCAGATAGAGTTGGTAAAATTTTAATACCCATTCAAGAGTTCCCCACGTTTGGTTCTATATCAGAAAAGTTTCTAATTGCAATACAGAATACTACTTTCTTCGTATGAAAATACGGAGTTCTCGATAAAGAGGCAGTATTCATTGACCTTCAAGTCCATTGTAAAAATGCCTGATAAACCCTAGAAAAAGCGTCCCTGAGAACCCTATAGATTTAGAATTACGTTTTTTATAAAATAAAATATTTTTATAAAATAAAATCTATACTAATTCAAAAAGCATTTTAGTTTCCCGAATATTATTTTGAACACTGTTACTTGAACGCGATTTTTCCAGAGCTACATTATGGCATTTTTGAACTTGTTACCTGATATACAAAATCGACATCAGTTATAGATACGAGACATTCATCAGAATCTTCAAAGTAATAGAAACGAGCCTGTTTTTGCCATTCGAAATCTCCTGTAGACTTAATCTTCATTTTAACCAGTTCATCAAAGATATCTCTGCAACGCAAATCAAAAATGCCTTATCACTTCAATATAACCTATTTCATAAAACTAAAAAACCTTGCTAGTGCAAAGGATAATTTATCTGGGAGTTTTCTGATGATGTGGTACTGTTTCTTTTTAGAGAAAAAAGAGGGAAGAAGAAGAAAAGAGGTTATGATTATAATTCCATTTTAGTTTAAACTATCTTTACCTCTGATGTACATGAATAGTTATCATAGTCTCCACTTGAGTTCTAGCCAAAGGTGCTAGATCTGTCACTGTCTGGTCAATTAAACCATTAAGCAGTTCCAAGAACTTTTGATTGGTAACTCTCATAATATAACGATCTACTCTTGCTTTCTTCAGAGCGTATTCTGCGTCACTTGTCCACAAAATTTGCATTCCTAGTAGACCAGCCTGGAAAAATAAATTGATTAGTTAAATGGCAGTAAGCAATGAAATGCATTATTAAATCGAAATCATGGCCTTACATTTACAACGTAGTTTTTACAAGTTTGCTTACATTTACATTTGGGTCCACTTTTTATTGGCAAGAAAATAAAAATAAAATATTGGTTCACTATACAAATATTACAATATAATTTGAAAATAATCTTATACCGCTTTCAGTAAGTTCTTCAAAGAAAGTTAAAAAGTTCAATCAGGTTTATTAAAACATACATATTGTAATATACATTCAGATTCAAACATTTCGTCTAATATATCAATATTTTACGTGAATGTAACGTGTCCTCATCATTATTCAAATAGTCCATTACTGGACATAGGCCTCTCCTATTTCACGCCACTTAATTCGGTTCCCGGCTCCACGCCTTCAAAGCGTCAAGCATGTTATCTTGCTTAGTTTATATGGAAAATAATTTATATCCGTATTCATAACTACCTGGCCGGGAAAATGCCAGAATCCAACTAAGAATTCAAATTCTGGATCTCCAATCATAGTTTGAGCGATATTTGCGATTACATTCTTCACAGTCTCTTGCATTGAGTCCAATAGTGTATTTAACCAATGCTGTAAAATGTGACATATGGAATGAAAAGTCGAGTATTTTATTCGTAAATGTAGATTGTACTTATTTAGGTAGTTTTTTTTAAAGACAACTCTCGCCCTAGTCCCCCATGGCGTGGCGCACTGGTAGTGTATGCAACTACTGTACAGAACCAAATGTAAGTATGATCAACAAGTATTTGCTTCGGAGTTTGGGTGTTTTCAAGTACAAGCATTGCTTAGTTTAAGGCTAGATGGCATTGTGGGTCACGTGTTTAAAATATTTATTAAAAATTAGCTAACCCAGCGTAATTCGCACCACAATTTTTTGTTGAATATTTATTAACTTTCGAAAAAGTTGTTTCATTCATGCAAGCCTTATCTTCCATAGCTAAGTGCGCAGACTAACTATTTTCTTTTATGCAAACCTTGTCCTGACAATTTAAAATACAAAAGAATTTTCGAATTTTGTGCAGTGGATTGAAACTTATGCGCGTTCATACATATCGATGACTAATTTATATTTACATTAATTTAATATTCAATTCGCCATGGTACACATTGTATTTCAGCTAATCACTTTGAAGTATCACTTACTACTTTTATTACTTACTTCAACTCCTCCAATACAAATGACAGGCTTCTCGAGATGTATAGACTCTCCATTGCTAGAGTTCATAACCGTGATTCTTTCTTTATCATCAAAGTCTACCGTGTATATGGCATCGAAAATACTGGGTAGATGAGGCTGAAATAAATATAATATCTAGACACTGTTGTGATCAAACCTCATTAGTAATCTAAACCTTATTTTAAAACCAGAAAAGTATGAATTTACGAAGTGATGTCAAGTTACTCAAACAGGTCTTCCTTTTCATACACTCGATTAGATATTCGGGTGGCTATATAAGAAAAAAAGTCAATAAAAATAGTCAATCAGTAAGCAAAAGTTAAAATAGAATATTAGAAGAAAATCACACTGACTTCATTTACATTTTTGAAAGGGTAGGATACTAATAATAATGATTACATATACATCATTCTTCCCGATAAAACTCTTTTTTTTTATCGTAATATCCAAAAAATACAAGCACAACATACAATGAACTGAACGGTACATTTTTAACACTTACAAATAACAATGATTTTATTTTAAAATAAATTTCAAATTTTCACATACCTGTATAGAATGTGGATTTGAAGCCTGTCCCAGAATTTCCAATAATACTGGATCCGAAACGAAGAAGAACCTGGGGAAGATAAGACGCTTGGTTTCCAGGTAACCTGTAAGTGATTTCTGGCACGCTTCCAGCTGCTCATACAAGTGGGGCAGCATTTGCTTCAAAGTATCATCTGAAGTACATGTTTCTACGCAGTTAACTATGTCGCGTGCTCTGTACATTATCTTCACGTACTGCTTGTCAATTGTCTGCACAAAGGTATAGAAAAACATACAAATAAAATCGGTTTTATTTCTCTTTCACACAGGCACAAAATCAGATCATAAACTAAGTGTTACATTATCGAGTAGATAGTGTTTATTTGATATGGAGAAGTGAATGATTTGAAAAAGAAGTCAAAATAACATTAGTTCAAAGATGTTGTAATTGTTTCGACCCTTGTGTATATGAGTGTGTGTTCGTATGGATGTGGGGATATGTGGGTATGTGTGTGTTTATGCGTGTATGTGTACAGTTATCTCTCGGGCCTGTCCCCTACTCTGATCGTTTTTCCAATCACAACATGAACACACTCGCATTTGACTCCGGTCTTAACGAGTCAATCAGTGTTCCGTTTTCTTATCCAAGCCCTGAGGTATCCTTTCCCTTAGCTCCCTTACTCTGTCCTTTTTTCTTGTCATTAAAAATTAGTGACGTAAATAACGAAGCCACCTTAGTGTGGGTTGCATACTCTACATGCCTGTATTCGCAATGAGTATGGTGACTACTACTCTAAATATGCTAACCAAACTATATTTATTTTAAAAATAGTTATCTTTATAAATTCTTTTAATTAACAGGCAAATAGAGCATCGAGGCTGTAAGTCGTTGTAAATTGGAATCTTAGTAACTGAAGTTGTTAACTTAAATGTTTAATACAAACCGCAAATCTTTTGGCTTCTGCAGGTAATTGTTTAGAGATATCGCCTCCAACAAACACAGCTTCCAAGTACATCCACAAATTCTGGACTTGCAACCACTTCTCTAGAATCTCACTAGTGCTCACTAACTTATTGATCCAATGCAAAATATCTCTTTTGAATGGTGCATTGTATCTGCAAAAATAAATGAATAGAACTAAAAAAGTATTTACGAGTTCATATAGGTTTATTTCTGATGTAATATGCTTCTCTCTGAATAAGTCTTGCTTCAAAGTATTGGTTATTTTTATTCTGTTCTTTATTTTCTGCGTATCATACCTGTTGGAAGCTAAAGAATTGAGAATCATCAATGAGTCCTCTAACAGGGTGATAATTTCAAGCGTTTCCTGCGGTTTAATCAGTAGTTCTCCCCTATTCTTGAATTGAGAAAATGTAAGATCTACTAATGCCCAACTGGCTGCCACTTCTTTCAGCTTGGCTTCTATATCCTTCTCTTTCACGGCACTTATGCAAATATCCTGTTGAATAAAGAAAAATTCAAGCTTCAGCAATTTCGATCGATAAGTTATTAATTTCTCTTTTTCAGTTCTTGGTAATTTAAGATGTAATTTAATAAAATTTGGAAGGTCCTGTTCTGTAGAGATTGCTTTTACACATTTTAGGAGAGATTTATGGTTAGCAGTGTACTACACTATCATGGTTTATTGAATGGTAGAAATTTTCTGGACTATGGATTTTATTGAGTCTTTAGCTTAAAAATATTAGGTTACAAATATTAATTTTAACCAGTCGTTAAAAAAAAAAGTTCTTACAATTTCTTCTAGAAAAGAAGCTCTTGAAATAAAAAAAAAAAACCAAGAAAAATCTTAATATACCATGTGAAACATACCTCAACGTCTTCTTTGTTCTGCAGCAGTGGAGCCTCCATAACATTGGCTAATGTAAATGATTCAGACTCCACATCTAATACGCATTCTATAAGAAACAAGATATTAAATGAAGAACATCAACACTCAAAAACCACTTTTTAGATTTAACTAGCGAGAATGTACTTTGATTCAATTAAAAATACAAAATGAAGCAACAAAGCATCACAAAAACTGATAATATTGAAACTCATGTCTCCTTTAATTGTTTTTTCATATTTTAATATTGCAACTTACTCAATAGTGTTTCTAATCTCCTCCAATGTCTATCCTTCATAGCCTTGTCAGCCATCAACTCTAGAAGTGGGCATGTCTGATTGAAGTCATCAATTTTTTTCTTCAATTCAATGAAAGCAGGCCAGTCTTTCATTCCTTTTGGTAATTTACGACACCTGTTTTATTATAAAATATATATTTTAATAGTAGCTGCGCTACGCGATGTTACTCGCGGATGTTGTTATTCTTTTACAACAACAAATGTGAGTAATACCGATGGGAAAAGCTAGTCTTAAATAAAAGTAGCCTAAATTACTCCTTATAACAACTATTTACCGCTGAAAGTATTGTCCAAGCCCTGCCAAAGATTACTCGGAACAAATAGATATTACAGACAATAAATTAAAAAAAATAAAGTAAGTATCGTATAGACTATCTTATATATTTAGTGAGAAGCTGGTAATTTCAAATAACAAACAGATACTTAAATTTTATTTATTCATACAGATTAGCTTGAGAACAATTTCTCTTTCTTTCAATCAACGGATTGGAGAGGTTTTTTAAACATCTATTAACGTAATTAATTAATGAAAATATTTTTACCTTACATCAAATTCTGCTAACTGTGCAATTATCTGTTGAATGTCAATTTCTACCCAAGGAGTCTCGAAATAACCATCAATGGAATTCACCACATTTAAATACAAACTGTAACTGTTAAGAAAAATGAAGGTTATTTTGATGTAGAGATGCTAGACAATAATCTAGCATGAATAGGGCATTAACATCATTATGAACAATATTTCATCTTACAGTTTGCTCAATAAATTGAATTCCTTTTTCTTTTGGTGCAAAATCGGGTAGTCTTTTACTTCCATCCCGAATAATCTTTCACCGCTAGAATACATTTCGAATCGCCTCCACAATTCGTCGAATCTCGATTGGAACATTATTACTCTGAAAATAATTAGTAATATTCGATAAAAGCAACATATGAATCAAGTATTGTGCTTAACACGCTTGTGTTAGTGTAAGATATAATTCTGTTGGTTTGTGTTTTCATGCAAATCCATGCAGTTAAAAATAATTAAGTACAAAATACAAATACAATGCGCATAGTTTCTTAGAAAACTCAAAGTCCAATATTAAATAATCCCTAACAGATCCCCGCGGTTACCTTAACAACAACAACGGAGAGAAACGTCGCCAGGCTAAGCTCCTCTAATAAAACGCTATCTGAAAGTAAAAGTTCCAAAAGAGCTATTTCAGAAGTTAGCCGGAACAAACATGAAGACAAATAGAAATTTTAGAAAGTTGTTTTTTATTTAAGCACTGTAGGTACATACTTTCGTATATCATTTTCTACATTTAATCAAAAGCTGTTTACTTAAACGAACATCAAAGTAATTTTGTTAAGTTATTATTGTATATACTTCCATATCTATTTAGTGAGAAGCTATTAATTTAAAGTGACAGACACTTCAATTTTATTTTTTCGTATTACTATGTAAAACTGAAGATAATAAGTCGTGTTTTAAAATTTTACCTATCGCTAGCGTCTCGCGCAGATAGACCCGGAGTCATGGGACCAAATGCATCATAATCAGCATCAAACTTCTGTACTTCCATTAAAAATGTTCTTACACCTTCTGTAAGTTCATCCTGCAGTGGACCTTGCATTTCTACTATCTTTTGCTGTACTTGTTGGGACTGTATAAATAAATATTGTATTATTATAAGGTTGTTCATCAAGCACTTTTAGGCCCTATCCAGGAATCGAACCCGAGGCGTCGTAATCGGCAGTCCCATACGCAAACCTTTAGACCAAAGAGGTGGTTAGCTAGTGTAAGGAAGCCATACATCATCTTTGAAGCGTATCTCCAAAATTAAACATAAGAAAAGTCTGTAGAAACTATTTAGGTAATATCGTTACCTATGTCTAGTGTACATACGTATAGATATTGTTTAAGAGTTTAAAACTAGTCTCTTACAGTAAGTAACATATTCTGAAAGGCATAACGTAGTCCATAAACCATGTCGGCATCTTCTCTAGGAATGTCTATATTAAACTGAGCAAACATTCCGTAACTTTCTTCTATTAGATCTAATTCCATATCCATCCTGAAAATCAAAGTATAAATCATAATCAAATACTTCAAATCATTGTAAAAGTTACCCGAGTGAAGCACGGGGGCCCTGTTTAATTCCCGTGCTTCCCCTAGGTGAAAAAATATCAGGTGGAGGTACTAGCTCAAGCATGGTTCTGTCCTCTAATAAATACCTACAGAAAACATAATATGAAGTTAGTGCTTATTTATATGAGCAGCTTCCTGTGGGAGACATGATCACTGTTTGAGTAAAACTAAGCTTTTGATAAATTGAGGAAAACCATTGACTTTTACGTTTTTAAATTTTAGTAGGTTATTTTATCTTTAAATATTATTCATTACGTTTTTAAAAGCATTTCATACCCAATGAATTCTTCTCGAATAAGGTCCAAGCACAACATTGCAACTCGCACGTCATCCAAGTCTTTGATTTTCTTGCTCATGGTTTTCATACGGTCATTGATGAACTGCATTAGTTTAACAACTCGCTCTTTGTAAGCGACACACAACAGTTTGCATAAAATCCTTTTCCATTCAACCGACTCCAAATTAAGTGCCAACTTGATTTGTTCTGCCATTAAACGATTTATTTATATTTTTGTATGGTGGAGAGCAACAAGATTATATTTTAAAAATATTTAAAAATCAAATACCAGTATTAATCTGAATGGACCCGATAATGTGACGACTAGGTAAGTTATTGACTTCTTCTGTCTGCCCATCATATTTGGTGAGCATATCTTTCACTATAACATTTAGTGGGTTCGAATCAACAAACGTTTGTACCTGCTGTACTCTATCTTCTGCCCAGAGGTGTTCAAATCGACCATAACTCTATAATAACCAATATATGATTTATTTGAGGCGTGTAATAAATAATTTATGAATATTGCACACATGGATAGCTCATTCATACCTTCAAAAGTTTTTCAATATCGGGTTTATACATGTACATCATTCCCTGTAATGCCATTACAGATCTAACAATATCTTTGTGCTCCGATACCATTCGAAAATAACTTCTTATTCCGCTAATTGTGGATCCAGATCGAGAGCCCGCTGAAATTATATTTTAAGTTATGTGTCAATGTTATATGAAAACTAGCCTTAAGCTATTTAAATAAGAGCGGATAATTTCCAAATGGGGTGGTAAGTGTCGCTACTAGTAATGGCGGTCGTCATACTACTGACACAGATGCACACGTGCTATTGGTTCTTAACTCGTTTCATAAATATATTACATAACATTATAAATAACACAACAATTATTAGTTCTAAAGGCTAGAATTTCCCCGGGTCAGCTAGTAACTACATAAATTGTTCCTCAATAAAAATATAGATAAAATTCGAAGGTTCGAACGCTAATTTAAATTTTAAATTTAAAAATTAAATTTAAAGTTTATTTTTACTGTTTTATTGTAGGTTAATATTTGTAATGATTATAGGTAAACAATATTAAACAACATAATTATTAAATTAAAATTAAGGTAGGCAAAAGATTTCAAAGAATGGGGGTCTCAAATCGGTTGTCAGCCACGCTGATTTCAGCACGAATAGGCCGGCTCGACCGAGGCAGTACTGCCCTCATACAGAACATCATCCTAATAATGACAGCATTCTTGCTGACGTATTTCGTTGGTGAGTGTGAGACCGGGTGCCAAATCATTTTGCATCATTCTCCTTGCCTCCAGAATTATCTTACCAGGCCGGCATGGTATAGGTCACCATGCTGCGTTGCCTACCCTCACAATGAGGATGGTGATCCCTACTCCTGGTTTCTACTCATGCTTCCCATCAGGCAGTCACTTTGGTGAGCTTAAATACATTTAAAAAAAACGATAACTATATTACTTGTTACTTTGCAAGTCAAACTTTTACGATGTAAAAAATTGTCTAAAGAGAAAAACCTAATACCTGTAACACTACGCGTCGTTGTTAAAGCATTGCCCAGGATCTGTTCTTTCTTAATTTGTTCTTGTTGACCCCACATATATACACTGCGGTGAATGTCCATGATACAATTCAATACTACCTGAAGTGGAAAGAAATTGTTTTTGAATTGTTTCATACAAATTAACATCAAGTTTTTCAGCACATGGCTATGGGTCAAACTTGACCGGAGAGGCTACTTGGCTGCTCACACAAATAAATGTTTTCGTTCCTGTTTACTCAATGAGTTAAATCTACCTTAGACCCAAAAGTATAAAAACAATCTTTGAGGGGTTTTGTACATAGTACCTAAATTGGAACTCAATTGATCCAAAAACTTTTCGTGCTTTGAAGCTTTTTCATATAAAGTCTATCGACTTACTTTCACGACATTAAGTTTAGAAATTAGAAAGAGATAATTAATAAAAACTTTTTTTTTGTACAATCAGATATGCTGATATGTATTTGGTTTACAGGAATTGATTACGAGAGTTAATTTTAAATCAACCATATTCAAATTGGTGAAGTAAGTTTAGATTGGTTGTTACAGATAAAGAAACAAATCTAAATCGGATATGAAGAAGTTTCTGTTAAGCAACAGTGTTACAATATCTACGGTATAGCTAAGTTCACCTGTGAAAATGCTGATTGTATCTCGTCTAGAGTGGGTTTTATTAATATCCTCGGTATTTGAAGATACATGTTTGTCAACATTAGTGGATTCAGTTTCTTTTGCTCTTCAGGATCGAGGGTCATAGTCAGAAAACTGCATAGAACACAAACAAACGTTAGCACTCTCAAAAATTAAACATTTACATAAGTGACAATAATATTAATAATATAATATCCTCTAGTCCAAAACTAAGCAGAGCGTGTGCTTTGAGTACCTACTAGACAACTGATATAAAACCATAGGCTTCATTCTTTTTTGTAAATACAAACATATATTATACATAGAAAATACCTAAACTCCGAAGCAAATATTTGCAGATCGTACAAACATTAGGTCCGATCCGGGAATCGAACCCGAGACCTCTTATCAGTAGCCACATACGCTAACCACTAGACCAACAACTACAATGATTCAATACCTAAAAAAGTATACATTTACAGTCAATAAACAAGTTCGTAAATATCTTCCTTAACCTATCCTATAGCACGTTCCTTAAATGCTACAATATTCTAAAGGTGGTACTTAATTGGTAACATACCTTGATACAGAAGCGCGACGTCTAAGCATATCAAGGCTCTGCCGAGTACATTTAATCAATGCTTCTAAACATTTAGTGGCAAAATAAGCAAACAATTCATTGCATTCGTTGACTGTCGGCCCTATATCATATCTATCTGGATTTTCTATCTCTAGGAATGCTGCGAATAAAATAAATTTTAACAATATTATAAAAAAGAGACATGACAATTTCTCAATAGTAATTATGAAAATGATACTTTTAACTCTTGGTACTTATTAGTAAAAAACAGATATAATATATAGTATCTATTTAAGAACGAATTAAGAACGCGGATTAAACCACTACCTGTACTCATCCTGTACGTACGCACTTACCTACTCTTAAGAGAGCAAACTAAGCCGAACAAAAAAAAACTGTGTGGTCACAATAGTTTAGTATGCCAAAACCTCTTTTCTAAATACAGGGCTATGATCAGCAATAGACTACTCAAGGTTGTTCATGAAAAAGACAGATCTATAGAACGGTACCTGCATCTTCAGGTATTACTCTCGTAGCCGATGTAACTTGCTTCAAAGCCTTTTCAATATCCAGCCTGAACATATTAAATAGAGAGTAAAATTACACTAAAGTTAAGGGTACATAAATATTAACGTACACTATGATCATAAATCTGTGTTTCTTAAACAGTAACTTATGGACCAAGAGCCCAGAGCCGCCAGACCTACGTCATTAGTGCAAAGCTGAAATTTTCAGGATTATTAATACAATGTCTTGTTAAGATGTATGTGTACCCATTAGCTTGAAAGCGGGGCCGTTTCTTAGGTAGCGCAAAGTACAGATGGATAAAAAC
This sequence comes from Phragmatobia fuliginosa, assembly GCA_932526445.1. NCBI lineage: Eukaryota > Metazoa > Arthropoda > Insecta > Lepidoptera > Erebidae > Phragmatobia > Phragmatobia fuliginosa. The sequence goes on along the minus strand of OW052060.1, from coordinate 10,135,491 downwards.
CTTACCTACGTTAAAGGTGCAAAGCTAGTATTTACATATTTTTTCAAGAATATTATTTAAAATTAAAATTCATTACTGCCAGACACTTTCCGTGGGCCATTACTTCTGCCAGATGTCTTGAAAGTTGTGAAAAAATTAGGTAAACTACGTTATAGTAGCAAACCTAAATTTTATACATATTATCTAAGGTAGGTACTATTTTAAGACCCTTTGTATGCGGCCAGACCAATCCGAAGGGCCAATCATCCCCCCAGACACCTTTAATTGTAGTAATTAGGAAGCTGAGGTATATCTTCTCTGGTATTATTTCAAGAATAGAATTGTAAAATATTAAATGGTTTTTACACGCTTTTTATTAGCTTCACCTGTATGTTTGTTTGTTTGTAACCAACTACATACAGGTGAAGCTAATAAAAAGCGTGTAAAAACCATTTAATATTTTACAATTCTATTCTTGAAATAATACCAGAGAAGATATACCTCAGCTTCCTAATTACTATAAATATTTAAAAGTGTCTGGGGAGTTGATTGGCCCTTCAGATCGGTCTGGCCGCATACAAAGGGTCTTAAAATAGTACCTACCTTAGATAATATGTATAAAATTTAGGTTTGCTACTATAACGTAGTTTACCTAATTTTTTCACAACTTTCAAGACATCTGGCAGAAGTAATGGCCCACGGAAAGTGTCTGGCAGTAATGAATTTTAATTTTAAATAATATTCTTGAAAAAATATGTAAATACTAGCTTTGCACCTTTAACGTAGGTAAGTAAGGTTTTTATCCATCTGTACTTTGCGCTACCTCAGAAACGGCCCCGCTTTCAAGCTAATGGGTACACATACATCTTAACAAGACATTGTACTAATAATCCTGAAAATTTCAGCTTTGCACTAATGACGTAGGTCTGGCGGCTCTGGGCTCTTGCTCTATTATGGAGTTTCATGCCGATTGTTCTCCATAAGAACGACATTTTAAAACCGAACCAAGGCTCTTAAAATTAAAAAAGAATAATAGTTACCATTTATCTTTTAAATCTCTTATTTGCTTACTAGGCACGCTATCTAAGAACTTATGTATGAGTTCTATGACAGCAATTTCGGCATTTGATGATTTTAATTGAAGCTCTTGGGCTGTAAATAAAAATCGATTGTTTGATCAGATAACATTAAATTGATTAAGATGATTATTGGTCTTGAATACTACCACTATTTTCATGATTTACGTCTAACTGAATCACTTACTTACTCTCAGTATTGTATTAATAAATCAATAAATCAATATTTCAATATATTATATCGTATTTTTTTTATAAAGACGTACCGATTTCATCACGTCGAACTAGATTATTGTCATAGAATGCATTAGGATCAACAGCTTGTGGAGGTAAGTAAACAAGCATAGTTTTTGTTAAAGATAATAATATTGCATCTATGCGAGCTTCTTTCATATCCACCACCTAAAATGAACATTTTAAGTTAACTAACTTCAAATTTTTTTTTAATAAAGCAGTGTCATCTTGGATTTGGTTCAAATTACCTCTTTAACAAACAAATCCACTTCATCAAGAACCTTTTCAATATTTTCACAATAAGAAGGTATCTCAAGCGAAGTCCAAGTAATTGTTGAAAACCCGGGTTGAAAAGCTTTCTCTAGTTTTATTAGTTGCGATCGTAACAGAGGCAAATAAAGTTTTGGCATGCTCCTGTATATAAATAAATGGTTTAAAATATTTTTTAATAGTTATATTTATAAATTTTATACTTAATATTTCAGTTTTACCTTCGTATTTTATTATTTCTTTCAACCAAATATTTTATTCGCTCATAGGTACCAAGAATCTTTTGTTTACAAAATGCTAATATCTGAGCGCCTTCTGGTACACCTGGAAATTTAAATCACTTTACGTAACATCTATCTATAATTTATATTAGCGTAGTGTCAAAGTTAAGTCAAAAAGCTTACGGAGTCCCAATTGCCACATATATTCAACTTCTCGCATGCATTCGGGTATGTAAACACTAAAGTTGACTATGAACATGTTTGTAGTTGGGTGACGAATTAAAAGAGGAGCTATTAAACTTAACCGCACCTAAAATTATAAAGTAGATTTAAAACCATTTAAAGGAACACTATGAATTCTAACCCAAATCTAGTACATATTTAAAGTACCTGTCCAACATTTTCAGCCCAAGCGTGGTGATATATCAGTTCATATTCCGTAAATACGATAGCCATAACATTATATAACTTTATACATCGCTGAGTATTCTGTTAACAAATTGTCGTAAGTTATTGTTAAACTTTATAATTGATTTAACATTGTAAAGGGAACAATAGTATCCAGACCTGATATATTTCTATGTCATCTATGTGTATTAGTGTTAGAGGATCTGTACAAGTATATTCAAATTTATTGTACAGTATAACACTTTATTATTAAACATAAGCAAAATATTTATATTTTTATATAGCTGTCAAAATTACAGATAAATAAAAATGAAAGCATGTGTAGAATCCATCCATTCAATCCAATATCCAATAATAATCCAATAGCATGATGACTCGCATTTTAGCGCTTATGTGAGATGCTTTTTCATGCCCTTAGTGGCTGGCGTGTGCCGCTGCTGATCAAGAGTTCTCGGGTTCGATTCCCGGGTCGGACCAAATGTTTGTATGATCTGCAAGTATTTATTTCGGAGTTTGGGTGTTTTTTTATGTATAATATGTACCTACGTATTTCCAAAACAAAGTTTATATGTATTTATATCAGTTGTCTAGTACCCATAGCACAAGCTCTGCTTAGTTTGGGACTAGTTGATGTTTTGTGTCATTCGTCTGAAATATTTAGTTTATTTGTTAATTATATCATTATTTGAATGTTTGGAGTGGAGTGGAATGTTTGAAAGTCCCAGAGACACAGAAAGTTTATATTTTAAAAAATAAATAAAGAGAAATTAAAATAAAAGCTCTGAACTACTTTGTATGTAGATTCGTATTAGCATACCATGTGAGTAATAACTTCGTGATGCTGCCTAAACGTCTCCATAGGCATTTTTACATTTTTATCATAAAATCGAATCCACATTATACGACCAGCAACTGGTGGCATATTTCTCGGTAGTTCAGGGTTTTCTCTTTCTTCATTGTACCTTGAAATAGTAACTTTACTTTTATGCAATTGAACATTATATTTTCAAGAGTGAAAATATTTTTTTTCAGAAACGACAAACTGATTGTTACGATTTTTAGCAACACATATTGTTGGAAAGATAGATGTATACACAAGTAAAATACCTGTCTCGTATTGACTCAATTTCAGCTGTATAAGTTCGAATCAAATCATAGTACTGGTCTTCAAGATACAAACAACTCAGTTTCAGGCTTTCAAATCTTAACAACAAGTGTAAAGCAATTTCCGTGGTAGGGCACTTATTAACGCTCTGCGAAGTAAATTTTAATTATTTTGTAATAAAATAGTAAATTTATACTCTATATACTATATACTCGTAATAATATTTTATACATTTATCATGAAGTTCTCCAACAGCAATTCCTGGTTAGCAACAGCATCTTTGTATATTTTGTAGTCTTTATCGAAATCTGGTCGTCTGTAAACACAATGAGGCATTTTGATTTTTGTTTCTAAGTCGGACTTTTTAGTTATTGTTTATTTGTTGCCAAACCTGTGATCCAAAGCATCATATGTTTTCGTCGAAATAGCCTTGAAAAGCTTATTGAAGTTTGCTGCGTATTCTTCAATACCTTCTAGAGTTGTTTTATTCAAAACATAATATTTAATATATGTTTCAAATAGATCTATTATCTGTAAAATGATAGAATAAAAAGTGAACATATAACTATATCAATCAAAAGCAGGGGGTCAGGCTAATCAAGAACAGTGGGTGAGCTAAAACCAAAACCAATTTCAAAAAAATGTGAGTGTACCTGCGCATTCTAAGGCTTTCGTTTTTCATATTAGAGGTTATTCATATTTCAGTAGGAATGACTATTAAGGCACAAAAAAAGTCACTCTCTGTTGTAGAGATGCTTTTATCGTTTCAACAAAGCGCTAAGTTTTGAATGTCATTTGTTAAACGTATTAACTATATTAAAAATAATAATGAAATTGTACAAATGTATAGTAATTGTAAACCAATAGTTAAACAATGAACTAAAACAAAAAGGATTGACCCCAAAGAATAGACTAAATTTATTTTGGTCTACTGATCATACCTTTAATAATCTTTTGCGGAATGTTTCAAATTTTCCAAAAATATACATTTCGGAGCAATCAAAAGGCCTCTCATCAGATGCCTCCCTCATCTCTTGTTGAGTTTCAGCGTAACATTCGCGATAGAAATTATATAGACTCAGACAAAGCTATGTGGGTGAAAGAAAAAGTTTAATCATGTATACAGTGCCAATAAATGTTTTAGTTTTATATAATTCAAACCTTACTTTAGCCTTTCTTATAAAATTGATCTTATCTTGGTTCCATATAGTCTTTTTACCATGATTAGTTAGGTAATCCATGCACATGTTCAGTATTTGATTTGTTACTTTAACCAGCAGTGTCGATATTTGTTTCGTTGTGTTATAATATCTAGATGTTGCAAACACCATACGAATGGTGTATAAGAGACCAGGAATGTATTGCTGCATACTCTGTGGATCGCATCTGAAGGGAATGTAATACATATAAAATGAATATTAAATATTTTTTTACAAAGGAGTTCGATTATCATCAAATGAATTTATGCACATTTACGCTTTGATAAAAAGAAAATATTATAAAAAGAACTACATATTCAGTAAAATTTCTACAAATATTAGGTCTTTACCTATGAAATTGCCGTTTTATATGCAATAAGTGAAAGTACTTATTTTTTCAAACTTTTTTATTTCTGTTATTCGAAGTAATCACCCATGCCAATGACGCATCTTTGCCAACGCATTGGCAGTTTATTGATGCCTTTCTTGTAAAAATCAGCTGGACGGGACGCAACAAACTCTTCAAAGGCATTTTGTACTGCCTCTCGGGAATTGAATTATTACCCACTAAAAAGTTGTCTAAATTTTGTAAAAAGTAATAGTCGGTAGGTGCAAGGTCTGGTCTGGCAATTTCATAGGTAAAGACATATTACAAACACTACATACATATACAAATTTGGCCTGGTTCATGGTGGCCTATAAATATAACCAACAAGTTTGTTTTAATTTGTTTTTCTTCTAAACGCTTCTCCCGTACTAAGAAAATATTCTATATGGTGGGAGACTTTTCAGACTTTCAAACACACTTATATGAAATGGACGCAAAAAGCATCAAGACTCAGAAAAACAATTTGTTCCTTGTGGGATTTTAACTCAGGCCTTTTCGTTGAAGGTTGCTGAATACCGCTCGGGACCACGATCTTTTTCTCTTACCACACACTCGGCGCAGTAGAAACCGTCCGAGGCGCGGTAACGGCTCATACTGCCATATTTGCAGTCAAAAATCGAGCAGTCAGTTGACTCGAGTAAGATAGATCGGGTATGATCGGAAGTTATCAGAGTCAAGTAAATTATACCTGTATAACGGCTCGCAGTATTTTTCCAATGCGTACAAATATTTAACGTTATCAAAAGCTTCATTGTAATAGTCAGTAACCAAATTATCTAGTTGGCTCCATTTCTGAAATAAAATTATATAAATAAATAAATATTTGGACATCTGACACACAACATCATCTAGTCCTAAACTAAGCAGAACTTGTGTTATGGGTACTAGACAACTGATATAAATACATAAACATACTTTTTTTTTGTAAATACATACATATTATAAATAGAAAACACCGAGACTCCGAAACAAATATTTGTGAATCACACAAATAATATTTGGTTCGAGCCGGGAATCGAACCCGAGACCTCTTGATAAGCAGCCGCATACGCTAACCACTAGACCAACGAGGCAGAAATGAAAATGAAACTCAACGTCAATATTATGTAGGTACCTATTTAAAAAAAACATCAGTAGTCAAAATTAAATGATTTTCAACGCTTTGTGCCCTCTTTTAAACGATCAAAATCTGCCAAGAGCTGTACGGGAGAGTACTTTAATAAAAAAATGACTTTTTTTACATAAATACATATTTTATACGGTTTATTGATATACTGATACTCAAAACACTAATTGAGTCTATGTTTTACCTTTATAAGTTTGGATTTTGCACGTCTCAAGGTGATAATATACATAATAGTTGCGTCACTTTTGATATGCTTAATGATCGACATAAATATTGTAAGCTGACGTCTCCAGTGATCTAACTCGGCTAAGGGCCCAATATTGGATGGTTCACGTCTAAGTTGCTGGCTTTGGACTAACACCTGCAAATGACCTTCGATAAAGCTTTATCTTTCTACGGACTATGTTATGTTCATAGTTTGCCTTATGGAAATGATCACCTAAATTAGGCAACGACGGCGCAGTCAGTACCTGTGTGGGTGGCCGTTTGTGGCATGATATGATATGAGCATTTCCGTGCTTCGGAAGTCACGTTAAGCAGTTGGTACCGGTTGTTATCATAAGACAGCAGTCGTGAAGCTTAGTTGGAGGACTTTAGGCGGTTTAAAAACATCCCTTTGGATGAGTACGTAGCCACAACGTGTCTTGCCAGTCCCCAACCTGCACTCGACGTGCGTGGGGACGAATGTCCTTAACCCCTGAGAGGAGACCCGAGCCCAGCAGCTGGACGCTATGGGTTGTTGATGAGGTTACATTAAACCTTAAATTCTTAATTAACTTCGTTCTGTAAAAATAGAGTTCTCAAACTTTTTAGAGCCCCCCATTAACAGGGGGGTGTCACTCCGCAGTTTAGGTATAGTCTGCCGGGTCAGACCCGCCGGTCGAACAGACATCGTCAGAACAGTTAAGAGTTACACGATAGAAAGAGACGCAATTGTAGGTACATATAATCGTAGTGATTCGGCGCTTTGCGATCTGAATTGATCTTTTGACACCGAGAGTATCTATAACTTTAATTTACTTTTCGGAGTGAGTCTTCTGTACTGGTACTATTATGTATTCTGTGCCATTAACCGTGACTGATAATAGTAGAACCAGGAGCAACACATTAGTTTGCTTTCCAAAGCACGGAGCAGTCTCATGTTAAGAAGAGTCACCTATCATGAAAAGCCTGTTATTTAAAACGAGCCTCAATAGATTTTCAAATTTTGAGTTCATTGTTGATTGATTAAAATGTGACAACATGTTACCATTGTTATCTGTTTGATCCATTGTTTTACATATAAACATATTTCTTCTAACACGTTTGTTTTAGTGATAGCTGCTTTCATTTTTTCTGCATCATTCAACTCTTCCTCATACAACGTTAGGTTGATTTTAAATCTTGTGCAACAATCTAAATCTATTTTTGTTTCTGGATAAAAATAAATCACAATCATTACCTATCCCAGTATGATATGTATGTCCGCAGAAAGTGGTCAGACCCAATTACCTAGATATTACGTTGTTGATATTCATAATAATACATATGATGTTTAAGTCGTTAACATTTAAATACAAAGCTGAGTATACATACAGAGATATTTTAATATGGTAACACGGAATACTACATAATATGTAGTATTCATTAGAAGTGCATTAGGTTTCATAATATGAAACCTAATGCACTTCGTGTTGAGATCAGAAACTTATCCGCATTCCCTCGTTTGCAAAAATAGCATTGTAGACATGACCTCAAACCTTTATATATTTTCATTATAATAATAAATAAAGAAATTAAATAGAAATAATAGTAATATACTTGTACATAAATAATGTTTTGCAATTTTTTTTAAACCTAGGCTTCTAATAATTACTAAACCTGAATCACTTGAGCACTACTTACTTGCAAGGTAATCAATGAACAATTTTATTTTGGAAATATAGTATTTAATCATTTCTTCACTCTTGGGGTTCGGTGGGTTAAGGTCGCCCCAGCCTTTGCATTGTTCGAGCGATGCAAGAAAAACACGTTCTAAAGTTTTATATATACCGGAGACTATGTTGTCTGTTTCCTTTCTCATATCAATCAACGCCATGAAATAATCCTAAAATGAAAGCTTGAACATATAAGAATACTCTTTACTCTACCTCTAGATTGGTATATCGTTTGATTAGAGGCATAAAATTCAACATAGTACTTAGGCGATTAAATGATTCAAATATTGAATTTAGAAAATCCTTGACTAGACCAGCTTGTGAATTTCTTTCTATTTTTTTTTCTACTTAAAATTTTACATAGAGAAACACGGTGTGAAGTAGGCGTATGGCTATGAACAGGTGTTCCCCTCAAAAGGTGTTGTGTTTGTGTCAAGCATAAAGCTAAATAGGCATTACTCTGTTATACTCGGAATGCTTTTATGTATAGCTGAAATAGACAATAGTTTTGTATGCTAGTCTAAAATGTGTTTGTGAAGATTTCGCGCCGTAAAAATTGACTTTTTTGTAACGGAAAAATGACGCTATGGGGACTCCGATCCGTGGTTCTGTGGTGCTCTATGTATCTTAATGCTTCTCTACCTTTAATTATTCTGTTTTTATTTACTAGCATACGAAATATCATGACTAGGAACATATTATTAAATAAAGTAACCAACGCAGATGTGTTTATTCCAGCTTAATCTACGACAGTGTTGTGTTTCAATAGATGATCCGCTTCATTAAGTCCTATCCTATGGAATGCAACAGGGTTACAGATGCACGTAGGGTGCTTGCGGCGGGCCCTCGTAGTATGATCCTACTACCCGCATCTCTACCAAAAGCTTTTAGTTTTAATTTTGAACTAATAAATCACTTACATCAGCCACATTTTTAGCATCAATGAGTTTATTCTTGATTCTGTAGATAGCAACACAGTTGCCAACAGTACCAATTGTAGAACAATCAGATATATATGTCCTATCCATTAAGCCTTTTTGATTTGGCACAAAGCGACCAGATTCTGTAATATGAAGAGACGCTCTAGAATAGTTAACTTTAACCGAAGTTCTAAATAGCTAAAGTTCAATTCAGAAAAATATCTAATGAGCAATAATTAGCGAGTTAAGATGAACCTTCAGATCAAACTATCAGATGAGTAGGTATGTAGCAAAAAGTCTGTTTCTCAAACTGGTGACTGGATACTCGGCACATAACTCACATATTGCATCGAAATAGAAATAGACAATATCATGTCCTTTTTATGTTATTCGTTCTTGTTGATTTGAATAGCTGTCATGATTTGTGTTATAGATGTTATACTGTGCTACTACCACAAAGGAGTCATGCAACCTTCTAAAAAGTTGCTCGACTTTTTTATACTATGGAAGACAACACAGTGGCATAGTATTAGAGATAGTGGCATAGTAGAATCGAAAGTTATTTTAAATTGTTCAGTATCTTCTTTTAAACTTATAACTCATAACCGCGCTTTTTTCATTTATGAAATATCAGCTATGTCAAGTAATGAGACAAAATATTTGGCATCTTTCATCCTTAGACTATTAACCATTACTTGACCATTTTTACTGCACTTCGTCAAATTTTATTAAATTTAAAAGCTGCCGAAATGACTACTTTGCCTGAAGGATACCATGAGCAGAATCCATGATAAGTAGTAACCATCCTCGTTGTGAATGTGGACCCTACAGCATGGTGACACACTACGGTGATGTAGTTGAATGTTTTTTTTTCATACCCCGCTTAATAAAAAGACACGGGGGATCATAGTGACAGGGAAACACGTGCGCTGGTAGTGAGGTCATGGTTTAACTGTTCGGCACAGGTTAAGCCGAATATTTAGTACGGGAATATTTAGTTGGCCACGTTGCCACTTTAAAACGTAACTTCTAAAGCCGGCACGTGTTGCCGTATAGAGAAAGGAAGAAAGTCTTATCAGTTTGAAAAGATCATCAGAACACTGTCCATCATAAAGGCGAAATAGGACTGCTGTATAGGCGACATCTCTTTGCAACTGCGGAGGCTCAAGGGATCTTCTAGGTTCAGGACTGTTGATAGTGCGAACTGCTCGTCGCTGCAACCAATGGAGAGCATCGAGAAAGTACTGTGCGGATCCACCGCATTTGAAATACAATCGCACATCTCTGCATCCTCTTCTATCGCATGAACTCTACTTTAGGGTTTTACTCTCTCTATCACACATATTTAATTGCTCCGACTAAAAATTAAAGCATCTATGACCGACTTTTTGCAGGTCAGATTTGTTTCGATTGGTTAGTAGCTGTGTCGTTACCTATATTCATTTACCTATTTATACCTGCTTCTCATTCAGCTATGGAAGGAAATAAATCAGCACCCAAGATACCTAGGGCATATTCTTTACATAGAATAGTAATTTTAGGAAGAAATTTGGTTAGCTAACAATAGAATAAAGGTAAGAGGCATATTCATTTCATTCTTCATTGTTTAATTATTTCAAAGTAAATATGAGTATCAGATGAGAGTAAGTAATTCTTCAACGGCTCTAAGACCATTACAATTTATCAATACAGAATATTACTGCTATACTTGGGCCATTACGAACGTGCGAACTGAGTCCAAAAATAGTTAGAAACTTACATGTCATGATGAATTTTACTTGAAGAAACTAGATAAGCCTCTCAATTTTAATCTGTTACTATAAAATAAACAAATGTGAACCTAATCTTTACCAGATTTTTTCATGTGATCCATAGTTTTTCTGTTCAACGGGCCTAGCCAATCAAACAGACCATTCATCGTAGATATACATTCCTCGGAAATCATCGTTTTTAGATAGAATCTTTGAAATCCTAAGCAGTAGTTCCTATTGGATACACTTTTCTGCATAATTTAGGTTTATGACTATTTCAGGTATTGTACTTTACTTTTAAAATTTAGTTCTTTTTTTATAATTTAGCCTACCAAAGTGACTACTCTGCCTAATGGAAAGCATGAGTAGAATCCAGGAGTAGGCCACCATGCTCAATGTGAGGGTAGGCAATGCATCATGGTGACCCATACCTTGACGGCCTGGTAAGATAATAAGTTATAGAAATTAATGCTCCCTGTCATTAGGTACATACCTACATAACGTCATAAATTCTTCAATTCCGAAAAAATAATATTGAGAAAAACATCGCAATAGTAAATTACGAAAATTACCCATTTTAACAGGAGGAAGGGTTGCGTCACAAACCACAATACAGTTTCTGCCTCCTTCTGCAACAGCACTATCTAACAGATCAATATGAATATCTGCATCGTATACACCTTCCTGCAATTAGGATATTTGGTGTATTTATTCTAAAATTAATGGCAGAATGGGAGGAGAATAATTATGTTTTCTTACCATAACATATTCTGATGGTTTATTCAGTAAAATAGCTGCATTCTCTAGCAAAAACCTGTGTTGTGTTTTAATACCAGCAATGCGGTTTGAGCGAGCTTCTTTAGCTTTTGCCTACAAATGGAATTATGAATTGATAAAACAATTCTCTACAAAATGAAACTAATAAAGCACTATGTATTAAGTTTATTTACTTGCTTGTCTTTATAAGACTCATGAGCTAACGCCAAAGTACTCATAGACAATCTGCTTTTCTTTTGAATGTCTTGGATTCTTGAACTGACGTCAAGTATCGCATTCAATGCTGTTCTATCTACTTCGACACGTTCATCTGCACCAACTGGGACCTTCTGACGTCCCTTCTTTGCACCTCTTTTCGAAACTTCACTAATCTTTTCGGTAAGACCATACTCAGTTTTGGTTTCATCTTCCTCTCCTGATTCTGCAGCTGGTATCTGCACCTCTGATTGCGAAGCCCTTTCTTCGAGACCTTCAGAGACTGCGGCATCAGGAGGCGCTGCTGCAGCCTCCTCTGCCATTTTCAAATCTATTTAGTGTAAACGAAATAGAAAGTTAGCTTAAAACTTCTAATGCACACGATGGTGCAAATAATTTTGAAGGATTATAGATGTCACTTCCATATTTGAAATTTATGACATAATTTAAACATATTTCTTAAAATGCCAGTACCAAAAGTAAAACCAGTGAGAGAAATTCAAAAAGTTTGATTAGCCACTTTGATCCGAAAAGTATTTTAATTTTATTCTTTTAGAATACAAATGAAATATTATAATTAATACGGTCTTTTTCATAGAGCAGCACGAGCCTACCGGAGGGGAGTTACCATAGCGTATCCAAAAAGCCTCGTCATTTTTTGCGGGGGAAATCTTCACATTTTTGGAAACCCCTACAAAAATAATCCTCTATCATAATATAAACACAAACACAAAAGAGATCAATAATTTCACCCACATATATTATAATCATTTTTTGTGTTATAACACCGTAATGCAACTATGGTAACGTGCAAACAATCGTGGATGTATTAACTGTCGATATACTATAAATTTATCATATCGATAAATTTGAGAAATCGGGATATTTAAAGACACTTTTCATTAGTTATTACAAAAGTTCTATAATATATAGCTCTTAAACTTGGATTTATAGGAAAGCCGCGATGAATAACTGAAAACACTGTGGTCAAACTTCTTTGACTGCACGGTTGGCGTTGTGCACGACGCTTTCTACTGCGCCAAGTGTTAGGTATGGGTTCAAATCCCACAAGGGACAACACTTTGTGTTATCTACAAATTGATTTTCTAAGTCTGGGTGTTCATTGTGTCCGTTTCATGAATGTTGGTAAAGTCCCCCGTGACATAGGATGAATAGTCCTAATTTGGGAGTTTTCTAAAAAAACAATGAATTTCACAAGTAGTAGGTACTTTATGATTAGTGACCGAGCGAAAATTAAGTTTCGTTTTCGGCCGGTTTAACTCAAGCTTCCCATGATACTACGGTCTATCGTTAATGGCATTGCTTTTTGATTATGTTTTACATATAAACTATTAACATTGTCCGTGTGGTGACGGATTAAGAATACAGAGTGTCGCCACCTCTATTCATCCCACGTAGGTGTCGTAAAAGGCGACTAAGGGATAAACTACGCAAGACAATATCAATGCAAAAAGAAGGAAAACTTGAAACCAACCCTATACCAACCCGTCTGGCCAGCGTGGTATAGTAGGCCAATACCTCCTTTTCAAAGAGAGGCCTATGTCCAGCAGTGGACTGTTGAAGGCTGTTGATGATTGATGATTAACATTCAGACTGGATTCTAGGGTAGGACCGAAACATTTTTAAGTGGTTCAAAAATAGTACATCTTTTATGTTTTCAAAATTTCGACAACATGTCTAAATGCTGATATGGTACTAACTAAACTAGGGGACAGACCACACTTGGAATCGGTACACGAAAATCTTAAGAACTACGCTTCTATGTTGCTGTAGTCCTTAACATTAATATCTCTGCGATTCAGTTGACAGTGGATATGACCTCCTACTACATGGTAGGCCATGAGCTGTATACCACATTAATAGTGTAATATAAATAAATAAATGCATAGCTAACTAAGATAATTGATTTCATTATATGATTTATTGGTATGGCTAGTTTTTTTTTTATTTTATTTTTTTTTAAAAGACTACTCCCACATTAGGAATATAAATTCCTGTGTCGCGGGGGACTTTACAAACATACAAGAAACGGACACAAGGAACACCCTGACTCAGAACAACAAATTGTGAATCACACAAAGTGTTATCCTACGTGGGATTTGAACCCACGACACTTGGCGTAGTAGGAAGCGGCATGGCGACCGCTTAAGCCATTAGGCCAACCGTGCAGTCAAAGTATTTGTTGAGGAGGAAAGGGCTGAGCATTGCCAATTTTTAGGTTTCCGTAGTTCATGACGTCCGTCCGTCCATCCTCAACCTACCGCTCAAAAGATTGGTGCTAGAAAGATGAAACTTTGCATTAATATGTGTTGTAATTACGTGGACAAAGTGCTACAGTAAAATAATGAAAAATATTTTTATTTGGGGTACCTCCCCTACAAAGTGGGAATGATTTCTTTTCTCGCGTTTGCTCCATCGTGTGTGTGAGGTATCATTAGATAGGTCGAGGTTCCTAAATTCGATTTAGGTATCCGTTTATGAGTTATGCAACATGAAAGCCATTTTTTACTAAAAACTGCCCCCCCCTCCCCTCTTTAAAAGCTAAACGGCTTGCTCGAAAAATCTGAAAAAAATCCACATTACACACATTAGACTTAGTTATACGTCATAAAGCCTATAACCAGCGGAAGATCAAGACGCTTCTACTCTTTTCCTCAACTACTTATTGGAACTAGACAAATAGGGTAGGTATCGCTATATTGTTAGCGATATAGCGATATCCTATTTGACCAGTTCCAATAAGTAGATGAGGAGCTATGAAGGAACAGATTAATATACTACGTAGCCTGTCAAAAACATAACCCTTATTGGCTACCGTAGTCGGGTAAAAATATAATGATATAGAAAATATAACGATATTTCGTTGTGAATATATCACATTAATAAATAAACATGTAAAATCTTAAAAATAAAACCATAACAATTATCTATTGGACACGATCTTAAATCCACGTTTGCCATTATGGGCTTTGTTTATAAACATGTCTATCTATATAATCAAAGATTAGGGGAATGAATTACAACGGATCCTTATTCTGTGCGTGGCCTGGCACGACTACCATTTTTTGTAGAGAAATATTTTCATCCATAGGTACAACATACAAAATTATTCGCCTGTCACAACACTACAAATCACACTTACCAAAACAAAAAAAATATAATTTCACATTCATAATCACATTCTGTGTCATAAGTCATAACAGTGTTATACATACCTATTATTATGCCCATTTGGGCTTATGCTCCGACACAGGGAATCGCCTGCTACACCCTTCTGTGTTGCTCTATGATTTTTCGAATTCTTTATTCGATTGATTTTAAAAGTATCGTAAGTACCTAATGCGTCTAAGATCTACTATTTAAGAAAGCTGTCTAAGTAGTTGGTAGCTTAAATATTTTTTGGAACGGCAGCACAGAAAAAGTTTTCATGAAACCCAGTTTGAAGTTTAAACTAGTTAGAAGTTTGAAATCAAAATCAAAACAAAAACAAATAAGAAATTTTTGTATTTTGGTGACAATGCGCCGCAGTTGGCGAGGCCGATATCGGAATAATTGGTACCGTTCCCGTAACTATAAACATAATTCTGAAAGTTCAAGTTTAAATGATTCTTCGGCTACTGTACGTGCAGCAAGCACTTCAGGTTCTTCAAGAGCACCAGCAAACCAATTACCAATAGTTTTACCTATTACTAATAAAAACAATATCTGGAAGTTGTATTTTCCTATTGAAGGTAAAAAGTAATTGAAATATTTGCCTCCACCAGGTAGAACTCGGCATCAAATAAACAATCTTCATCTTTATTAGAAGACTATAAAATATAATTTTATTTGTTTCAGATCAGCAAGCAAAAGAAGAACTCACAAATAATATAAATAATTTCAATGCTTACATTGAAAGAAATAGAAATCTATTTGATTTGGAGAAAATTGATCAAACTCGGAGTGTCTCAACTCCATTAGATGTGGCTAATCTTATTAGTGATTCCGAATTTATTAATGGCTGGCCAACATTTAACACGGAATTATTTGAACACCCTGATACCACCTTAAGACTCCTGGAATATTGTTTACATGAGGTAATAAATAAAAATTTAGTTATCATCATAACTCAGTAAAATTAGGTGAATTTTATTATGCATAATGAAACATTAAATAAAAAATTCTAGCTTGAAATTTTACATATTACCCATTTTCATAGGCAAATTCTGCATAAATACTTTCAGAAATTTTAATCTTAAATTTTTTTCATAAATCAAATTTCGAAGAAGCCAGTTTGCTGATAAATTTAAGTATGACTAAAAAGCTGTATTTAATCAACAATGATGTTATCTATTGCAGAAATTTAAATTTGAATCTAAGATAAAAGTGAGAGTTTTAAATCACCAGCCTGTAATACCAATAGCAAATTTAAAAGTAAATTATTTTGGTAAGTATATAAAAATATAACATTATATTATTTCTCAGTACAGTGATTTATAGCCAAAATAAATTCAATTGACTGGAATGGCACAGTATTGCATACATCATGAACTAGTGACTCAATGTTCTCAACCTACTACATTCTGAACTTTCAAGGCTGGACTTTTAAGGATGGCAATCTTCATAACAATTATTTTAAACATATATAACAAACAACGTTCTATTCAATACAACAGCAAAAAATATTTGTTCTGATTGTCTTGCTTGCATATCTTGATTTCAGGTAAATTGGTTACACTCAAAGGTACCGTGATAAAAGTGGGTAGTGTAGGTCTGATTTGTACATCTATGGCATTTGAATGTTCCGGGTGCCATAACATTCAAGCAGTTGTTCAACCACAAGGAGTATTCACAGGTATTGTCCTTAATTAAAGTGTGCTTCTGTTTTAAGCTGTTATACCAATTTTTTGTTAAATATTTTAGTAGGTAAGTGTCACAGAAAGTAAAATCTACATGAAATAAACTAATGCAATCAAAATGAGTACTGTTCCTGTACTGTACTGTTAGTACTAATAATGAACAGAAGGTTAATGTTTTAAATGTTTCATCTGCCTTGATGGCTCAGTCAGTCAGTGAGGTAGAATATAATGACTGCTGTGCTTGAAATCTCGTTTTTGATTACCGGATGACCAAATGTTTGTATATTGGCAAATATTTATTTTAAGAGTTATGGTATTTTCCATGTGTGATATTAGGTACATATTTACAAAAAAACGTATGTAAGTATTCTATCAGCCAATCTAGCTTACAGATTAAAAGCACTGCTTAGTATGAAGCTAGATGGCAGCAAGTATCCAATATCCATCTTTATATATATAATTCTTCTGTGTGTGTATGTCACTGAACTTCTCTCAAACGACTGGACCGATTTTGATGAATTTTTTTGTGTGTGTTCAAGGGGATCTGGGAATGGTTTAGATTCGCAATTGGACCCGGTAGGTGGCGCTGCGATTAAGTTCTGGAATTTTAAAGTTGGGCGGTACGAAGTTCGCTGGGTCAACTAGTTTATGTATAAATTTTTATGTATGCTGATAGTTCTGATGTGCAGCTGTAATTCAATTGGCTATGCCTTTACTGTACTAATTTAGTAATATTTCGAGTATATTCATCGGTGAAAAAGATAACTGCATCTTTTTTTATTAGTACTTATTTCATTCATCAGTAGCAGACAGCCTTTATCTTTAAACTTAGCACATTTTGTTTATAACAGCTGGATTGACTGAATGAATATTTTTTGTAAATCTAAATATATCTGTTTGTATGTAATTTAAAACTTACATTTCAATCTCTCTATGCATATGAAAGTATATATATGGTACTTACATCAAACTATCATTTTTTTAAAAGTTTGTTATTTTAATATTTTACAGCCCCAGTAACATGCACACATTGTCACGGTGGGTCTAAATATGAACCTTTGCAGTCATCGCCTTTCACCAACACAACAGATTGGCAAGTTGCTAAAATACAAGAGATTCAATCACAGGTATGAATTTAATAAAATAAAAAATAACGGCTAATTGGTGTCAGGCCACGTATAGAATAGGGTTCCGTAGTCGCCCATAATGTTACGTGGATTTAAAATCGTGTCCAATAAATTAATTATTTGTTTACTTAATATTTTGATATTTTTGTATGATATTTTTCAAGAACCTAAGCTTAATTAACAAGCCTTACCTCTATAATTCCTGAACTAATAAAGTTATCTAAACTGTTATAGTTTTCCTTTATAGTTCATCACATGGACTACCATCAAATATTCTTTTTAATTTTCGAGCCAGCTGTTTGGTTTATAAGAGGCATTGTTTTAACAAAAAAAACTCTTTATAGTTGAATAACTCGCAAACAAATACCTAAATCATAAAATCGTCTTAGTAAACTCTCGATTTTTTGAAAGACCTATCTAATAATACACTGTGCGGTAGACCCGAGAAAAATAAACAACGTGTAGGGAAGTTACCCCTAATAAAATGATTTTTCGTAATTTTAATTTAGCACTTTGTCGACATAATTTGTAGGTAGTAGAGCCACGCTGATTTCAGCACGAATGGGCCGGCTCGACCCGGCCAGTACTACCCTCACACAGAAGACCATCCTAATAATGACAGCATTCTTGCTGTCGTATTTCGTTGGTGAGTGTGAGACCGGAGGCCCAATCATTCTGCATCATTCTCCCGCCCTTCGAAGGCCGGGAGAATGATGCAGAATAATCTAACCGGGCTGCCATGGTAAGGGTCACCATGCTACATTGCCTACCCTCACAATAAGCATGGTGACCCCTACTCCTGGATTCTACTCAAGCTTTCCATCAGGCAGAGTAGAGTCACTTTGGCAGGCTTAAGTATAAAAAAAAAAAAAAAAAATTTTTTTTCATCTTTATGGCCTAGCCGTTGGCCGTAATTTCGTCCAACGGCTAAGGGTTCCTAGTCATGAACTACGGAAGCCTAAAAAGGTATTAGTAGTGGCTGCTATAATGCTCTGTGGTTATGACATCAGTTGACTGTGTAAACAAATTTGATCAGTGGACACTGACTCTTTTTAGTTTACACACCCATATTATGACGTAATAATTAATAAAAACATGAGAACATTCAGTTTTTTTATTTTATTTTATTACTAACTTAACTCCGCTCCTTTGATATATAGCCTTCTTCTACCTGTACTATTTAACATTGAAAGCATTTTTCAAATCAAACCCACTTCCTGAAATGAGCGTGTGTTCAGACAAAAGATATATAGGTTGAAAGCCCAAAAAAACTAACGGTGTAGGTTCAATAACTAATACCTACATAGTGAGGCATTTGTTGGTTCCATGTAAACAGTCACTTCGCCGAAATACAATTTGAAAAGTATGAACCTATTGTATAATAATATAATTAAGAATAATAAAGAATTGATAATAGTATTAGTTAAATATTTTTAATGTTGCAGAGCTTATCGGGCACTATACCTAAAAGTGTGGAGATAGAACTGCAAGGCGACTTGGTTGGCACAGCTTGTCCAGGAGATGTCCTGTCTGTAACGGGAATTGTTCAGGTATGAAAAAAAAAATGAATATCTATCTGGGCCAAGGCCATAATTGATATAGAAAATACTGTACTGGGTGGATCGACGTTTTCTTGTTTCGAGTATACCTAACGGAACAAGAAAACATCGATTCACGTTTTTTCTAATAACGAATAAGGTAGCTAAGATAAAACTATATCTGGTGGTACTATCATATGCAATTAATCAGAAAACTACTTCAGTACCACCAATTAGTAACCGTAGTAGTTGTTGGGATATAAAACCCATTCCCCCACATTATGGAAACTAAATATGTACCTATATAATAATCCTGTATCTCTATCATATATAATACATACATATACATATTTAATTCTCGTGTCTGGTTGTTACGATGAACGCCAAAAATAATTAACCGATTTAAATGTATTTTTTAGTATGTGTTTTGATGGCGTGCCTAAGATAAGATACATAACATCACATTTGACCGATAGTACCCTTTTTTTTTTTTTTTTCGTGCGGAAATCCCCACGGATGCCACCAGTTGGTGACTATGTCGGACTCGAACCGACTAAAACCGCACGCCATCTCGGGTACTATGAGTCGAGGAACCAGGTATACCCTCGAAAGGAAGTCCCTGGAACCCCGACGCACCTCGGGCCATCTGTGGCTTGCAAGCGGCCCCCTACCGTGCGAGAACTCCGATGCTCCCCTTCCGCCAAATACGAAGCGTGCGCGTATTGTAGCGCTCGCGTTGCCACCCCGGCCTGCTTCTGCTAGGGTGACAGATGGCCTCACCTGTCACCCCCAGGCCTGCGCTTATGGAGGACGGAGACCTTGCGATCTCCGGCTCCTGAGTCGCCTGACCGATAGTACCCTGGCATTATTGAATAGAGAAGCAGACGAATTTGCATTAGTCAGATAGTATCCTATAAATACTTTTGAAACTTTTACAATAACCGCACTTTTAAAACTAGGTTTTGCTACCCATATCAGATAGGGAGAACCTAGGCTGAACAGAAAGGAGTCGCCATCACCGGATACGATGTGGATGGATGATGATGTATTTTATGCGTAGGTGCGCGGTGAAAGCAAAGGCGGTGAAGATGGTAAAAGAGCAGCAAGGCTTTTACAACTGTACATTGAAGCAGTCTCAATACACAGTCACAGAAACCTCAGTAATCCCACATTATCGTTCACTCTGAAAGACTATTATGCAATTCAAGTAAGTACCTATTTGTAATTTTTATGTAAAACTAGCTGTGCATACATAATTTTAAATATAATCCTAAAATATGCTAAGTTTTGAAAATGCCTATTAACTACGAGACAATAATAACTTCAATAAACAATATTGAAATGGTTGGCTTCAGGAAATACATGCATCAGAAGACGTTTTCAGACTCCTGGTACACTCCCTGTGTCCGACAATTTTTGGCCATGAGGCAGTAAAAGCGGGACTCATACTCGGCCTCATCGGTGGGACCGAACATGACAATGGCCCGAGGTCTAATCCTCACGTTTTAGTAGTCGGCGATCCGGGTCTTGGAAAATCACAATTATTGCAAGCTGCTGCACATGCCGCACCAAGAGGTACAATCTGATTTTTACTTGTAATATTATATTGTCTTGAAAGACATGGAAAATCTTTACTAATATTATATATGCAAAAGTAACTCTGTCTGTCTGTCTTCGCACTTTTATTCCAAAACTACTGAATCTATTTAAATGAAATATGATAGGTACGCAAATAATCTAGAGCCTAAGAAAAGACATTATTTTAACAGCGTTAGCCAACAATCACGCGGGCGGAGCGGCGGGCGAAAGCTATTGTTATTGACTTTATTATTATCAATTTTTTTTGTTTACGATAATCCCAGCAGATACCACAATATTATTACCCAAATAACTGTAAATAGTAAAAATTAGGGTCTAATTCCAACTGCATGCGAGCTGTTGCTAATAATTTACTGATTTTGAGGTTCTATAAATTTACTCATTTATACAATACACTCATTTGCAAAAAAAAACGGGCGGTTTCGATTTTCTTCCTGGCTGAAAAAAATAAAATACCAAAAAGGTTTTAATCATTTGAACATGTTACCGGCCAGATATAAAAGTGCCATAATGTTTTTAAAAGTACCTTCCAAATTCAAATTTTTGACTGAGCCTGGTTTTCAAAGAAAACAACTTTTAACTACATTTTGTGGCGCGAATTCCCTATAGTTAATATATACACTAATTAACTTTTTGTCAATTTTTATGAGATTATCTGATGTCCTTGACATTTAAAAGTATTGTTATTGCTGTTTAGCAATCTCGAAAATGGTAGATAAAGTGATAAAAGCGAGCAAAATTATTGCGCTGCTTGAAGAAGGTTGCAGCCAATGCTTCGTGGCTCAGAGGCTTAATGTGAGTTGGTCGACTCTTCAAAGGACCTGGCAGCGCTATCAAGAGACCGGTTCCGTCAAGAGAAGGCCTGGTTCTGGCAGAAAGACATGTACCGAACCACGGGATGATCGTCTTTTAGTTAGTCAAGCGTTGAGAAATCGCAAATCATCTTATGTGGACCTCAAGAACAGACTCGAAGAAGTAAGAAATGTGCAAATTAGTCTATGGACGGTCAGGAGGAGGCTTCTCGCTGCTAATATACACAGTCATCTCTCGGCACACGGCCCTAAATTACTCCGTGGACAGCGAGTTGCCAGGCTTAGCTTCGCTCGAAATTGTGTGTCATGGACTCATGAAGACTGGGATAGGGTACTGTTCTCCGATGAAGCCAGGATATCTCTGCATGGTGAAGACCGACGTCGGCGAGTGCTACGTAGACGAGGAGAACGCTTTGCAGAGGCATGTTTTGAAGAAATCACACCTTATGGAGGGGGCTCTCTTATGTTTTGGGCAGGAATAAATTCTATGGATCGTACGGAGTTAGTCTTCATCGAAAACAGTACACTGACTGGACACCGATACATAACGGAAGTTCTAATTTCTTATGCACAACCCGTTTTAACCGCTCTTGGCGAAAACTCAATTTTTATGGACGACAACGCTCGCGCCCACCGGTCTGGCGATGTGGAAGCGTATATGCTAGAAGTCGTAATTCGTCGTTTGGACTGGCCAGCTAGAAGTCCGGACCTCAATCCCATAGAGCATGTCTGGGACGTTCTGAAGCGACGAGTGAGATCAGTGCAGCCAGCTCCGCAGACCATCAGAGAGCTAAAGAATGTGATTACCCCGGAGTGGGAACGTATTCCCCAAGAAACCATAAAAGATATACTCGCTAGCATGTCCAGACGAATGCAAGCCGTGATTTCAGCAAGAGGGGGTCACACTCAATACTAAACATTTATCCGCTTTTAATGTATTCCATAAAAACAAAGAAATTAACGCGTTTCATTTTTATTTAGCGAGCAGGTACAATAATAGTGTTTTGAACTTTAAACATTATTTCTCAATAATTTAATCAAAATGTTATGTTAAAACTGATGAAAACTATTCCTTCCTAATTAATTTATAAAATTCTGAGAATAACAATACCTAAAATTGTCAAACAAACAAATAGTAACTATAAAATCGTCCTTTGCTTAAGTGCCCGTTTTTTTTGCAAAAGAGTTAATTTACATTGTCAATCTCCATTTTAGGTGTTTACGTATGTGGGGCGTCTGCGTCTGCGGGTGGCCTAACAGTTGCGTTAGGGAGGGAGGCAGGGGGAGACTTCGCTCTCGAAGCAGGCGCTTTAGTCTTAGCCGATAAAGGTGTCTGTTGTATAGATGAACTCGATAAGGTAAATAACATTGTTGATTAATATAAGACAGATTAAAATAATAAGTGAGTCTACTAGTTTCAACGGCGGAATTCTGATGACTAAGTAAATAAAAATTGGCCAAATTCGTGTCAGGCCCCGCATAGAATAGGGTTCCGTAGTCACCCACAATGGCACGTATTTTAATATACAACTTTTAATTTCCTAGTATCTTCTTAAAGTTGCACTGCACGGTTAGCCTAGTGGTTTAAGCGGCCGCCACGCCACTATCTACTGCGCAAAGTGTTGTGGTTTCAAATTCCACATGAGACTTTTCTTGTATCCGTTTCTTGTACGTTTGTAAAGTCCTATGTGACAGAATGGAGGATTTACATTCCTAATACGGGAGTAGTCTCTAAAAAAAAATCATCATCATCATCAGCCTATCACAGTCCACTGCTGGACATAGGCCTCTCCAATTGCACGCCACTTGGTTCGATCCTCAGCTTCTCGCATTCAGCTCCTGCCAGCCGTCTTGCGCAAAAAATCACTTGTATGAAATTGTACATTTCGCAGATGAGTTCGCATCACAGCAGCCTCTTGGAAGCGATGGAGCAACGTCGCGTGAGCGTGGCTAAAGGCGGAGTGGTATGTAGCTTGGCCGCCCGTGCCACTGTACTGGCTGCGGCCAATCCCTCAGGAGGGAACTACAACAGGTTCTACACAATTTCTTAATATCATCCTCATTAGCACAAAAACTATATATTTCTAACATATGAGTCGTACTCGACCGAAGTGTGTGACTTTCCGTCAACTAAATGAGGTTACTGGAAATCAAACCTTACCCTTGTCCGTCTGTGTGGCTGTCACATACAGTAACTAATGTGGCAGTCAACGAAACAAACATTCTCCCTAAATCCAACTGTAACTAAACTGCCTCTGGTGATAGTGGTTGGAAACTAATGTAAAAATATATCAATGATAGTTTCAGTGGTGGGCGTTGGGAATAAGTGGCTCTGAGAGGGCTGATACCTTAAGTTCCTAGCTTCTAAAGGTATCCGTTTTGCCTCATAGACCAACTATATACGCACTACTAGTTGTGTTGTGCTATTCCCGAATAATATGATATGTAATGACCCAAATATCAGTAAAATAATTCAGTTTTCAAAAATTATCTTATGCTATAACAAATAAGTTAATCTTTTGTTCATCTAAATAAAGGCTTTTCTGATTTCATTCTCGCCTTTAATGATTGTGAGTCTTATTTTTGCAGATCAAAAACAGTTGCAGAAAATCTGAAACTAAATTCAGCACTCCTCTCAAGATTCGATTTAGTATTCATTCTATTGGATCAACCAAATGAGGTGATTTTCATATATTTACATTATTTTTTAGACTTTTATATATTAACAGAATTAACTTTTGTTACGATTAACACCTGAAGCCGAAAATGTATACTTGAATTTATTAGGTACTGTGTAAAACCATTAAGGAATTTCAGGACTTAAAATAAAAGGCAGGCGATGTGAACTGTTTGCTGTGAGCTTCTTTAATATAATGACGTAAAAATTGACAATCAATCAATGACACTACACAGTAATAAGATGATCCTTAAATATAATAATCGTCAATACGTTGCTGCCGCATTAAACGTAGGCGCTCCAACATGCCCCCGGGCGTTGAAAGTACCACTTTCAACAAGACTCCGAAGATACCGGTAATGGACATATCCTGTTGAAGGCCCTTCGTATTGTGCCCATCGAGGTCTTGATGTCGGCTACACGAACGATTCCGTCAGATCCCGGGTGAACAGCCGTAACTCGTCCTAATCTCCACTGCAGAGGCGGAAGATTGTCCTCCTTTATGACGACTAAGGTATCGACCTTCAAGCCATCCTTACAAGAGCGCCACTTGACGCGTTGCTGCAACTCAGCAATGAATTCCTTGCTCCATCTTGTCCAAAAATGTTGGCGAAGCTGTTTGATGCGCCGATACCGACTGTGAGGGTTAGTGGAATGCTCTTTAAAATGTGGCTGCGGCAAGGACGTGAGTGGACGACCGACGAGAAAATGACCTGGTGTCAGCGGAGTGCAATCGGCAGGGTCTGAAGATAGTGGTGTTAATGGGCGTGAATTTAAAATTGCTTCGATTTGTACTAATGTGGTGCTAAGTTGTTCGAAGGTTAAATTACAATTTCCCAACACTCGGTATAAATGATACTTAACAGATTTAACACCCGCTTCCCAAAGACCGCCGAAATGAGGGGTATAAGCAGGAATGAAATGAAAGTTGATTCCCTCACTGGCCATACTCGCACCCAAGGAATCTCTGCTACCTTTTAAAAATTTGGAAAGTTCGTTGTACGCACCAACAAATGAGGTACCGTTATCCGAATAAATATGTACGGGCTTTCCTCTCCGTGCTATAAACCTATGTAAACATAATAAGTAACTGCTGCTAGTCAAGTCACCTACAAGCTCTAGATGAATAGCTTTGGTTGTAAAACAAATGAAGATTGCTATGTATACCTTTACGAGCCTACAACCGCGACCTGAACGACTAGCACTCATAATAGGGCCAGCATAATCGACGCCTGTGGTTTCAAAAGGAAAACCACCTGGAAGAAGGCGCTGCCGTGGCAAATTACCCATCAATGGAGTAACCACCTTACCCTTCATTCGATGACAGAGTACGCACTTATGGTAACAGGCCTTAGCTAGATATCGACCTCCTATGGGCCAATAGGACTCTCTTATTGAAGCCAACAATAGTTGTGGCCCTGCGTGCATCAACCTCTTATGCTCATAATTAAATAATAATTTAGTAAAATCGTGAGTGGACTGTAATAGTATAGGGTGTCGTTTATTATAATTAAAATCAGAATTGTCGAGACGTCCTCCGACACGCATTATGTTAACATTATCTAAATAAACATTAAACTTTAAAAGGACGCTCCTTTTAGGTAACTTTTGTTGTGATAAAAGTAAGTTGTACTCGAAGAATGATTGACGCTGACTTTGTATAATCAAAATATTTAAGGCCTTTTTTAATTCATCGTTTGATAGAAAATTAGAACTTATCGATTGCTTTTGACATTATTTAATAAATCGCAACACATAAGCCGTAGAACGTACTAAGCGAGAGTAATTAGAAAAGCGACTAAAATCGATTAACTGCTCATGATCATATTGCTTAACACTGACAGTTAGTGACACATCGGGTCGAGTTTCAGGGAGAGTATTCGAGTCTGAACCTTTGACTAAAGAGGGCCAGTCACATGGGTCTTGTAGTAGAAAGCTAGGACCAGACCACCACAAGTCCAAACTGTGCAGATTCTGAACATCAACGCCGCGTGATATCAGGTCTGCTGGGTTTTTATCCGTCGGGACATGTGGCCAGGTACAGTGACCTGCCAGTTCTAAACTTTCAGCAACGCGATTGCGTACAAATGGCTGAAGTTTAGAAGGCAACATCTGTAACCACCCCAAGACTATAGTGGAGTCAGTCCAACAACACACGCGACTAAACTTCACTCTAAGTGAGCTAGATACCTTCTCGCAAAGACGAGCTCCCACCACAGCGCCGCACAACTCCAATCTAGGAATTGTGGTTGGTTTGATTGGCGCTACTCTACTCTTTGCCATCAGTAATCGGACCATACAGTCACCCTCACTATTGACGCTACGGATATAGGCACAAGCTCCATATGCACGTTCAGATGCATCTGTAAAGATGTGGAGTTCTAAGTCTGTATACGATTCACAAACGATAATACGTGGAATTCGAAAAGAATTCACACAAGGCAAGTTTGTCACAATGGCTAGCCATTCTGCATTAATTTCAGGAGATAATGGATCATCCCACGATAATTTATCAAGCCACATTCTTTGTAATAACATTTTTATGCTTATTACAAAGGGGGATAACAATCCTAAAGGGTCAAAGATTCTAGCAATGACAGACAACAAGTCACGTTTAGTATGATTGGTGGAAGACACGGTGGAAGTGACTGAAAATACGAGCTCATCTGAACCTGCATACCAGCCTAAGCCCAGCAGTTTGTCAGGCTCAGTAGACCCAAAATTTAAGTCAAGTGATGACTGGTCAATCGCAGACAGCAATTGAGGCTCGTTTGACTTCCACTTACGAAGTGGCATGCATGCCGACGCAAGTGTCTTCGTAACCTCCTGACGAATAAATTTGACGTCATCTAATCGATCCCCCCCTGTCAGGAGATCATCTACGTAAAAGTCGTGTTTGATGACGTCAGCAACCTTCTCATTCTTACAGTCAAGACCTAACTGATAAAGGCATCGGGTAGCTAAAAATGGTGCACTAGCTGTACCGTAAGTGACAGTATTTAATTTATAAACCTTGACTTGATCTGATTCCTTATCGCGCCAGAGAACCTGCTGCAGGTGTCTATCAGATGGGTGAACGTCCACGCATCTGTACATCTTCTGGATATCTCCGGCTAAGACATACTTGTACTGTCTAAACCGAAGAAGTATAGACAGAAGGTCGTCTTGAATGGTTGGGCCAACCATCTGTATATCGTTCGAAGAAACACCAGAAGTTGTGGGACAGCTCGCATTGAAGACCACACGAAGTTTCGTGGTACTGCTCTGCTCACGTAATATCCCGTGATGTGGTATGAAGTAACCAGAAGGGTTTAAGGCTGATTGTTTACATTCAGTCATACGCCCTAGTAATTCATACTCGGACATAAACGCGTGATACATTTTACTAAATTCAGTTTTGTATTTTAATCTACGCTCCAATGAATAAAGACACTGAGTAGCTTTATGAACTGAGTCTCCCAGAACAGAAGGGCTTTGTTTGAGTGGAATACGAACACAGAAGCGACCGCTCGCCAATCGTGTCGTATTTTTAATGAAGTGTTCCTCACACCTCTTCTCTTCTGGAGAGTACTGAGAAGTCTTATTATTAATCTCTTCTAACTGCCAAAACTTAGTCAAGTCAGTTCGAATTTTGTCTAAATCCGTATCAGTAGAACTCAATTTAGCAAAATGACACCTTATATTATTAGAAAGCAAGGTGACGTAATTACGACTGATGGGACCGGACACGATCCAGCCTAGTCTGGTTTCGAATAGGATAGGTTTTCCAATACCTAACGTTATCCGCTGGGTACCCAATAAGTCCCAGAAAACATCAGCACCAAGTAATAAATCCACATCAGCAGGCTTGTAAAAAGTGGGGTCAGCTAGACAGACTTGAGACGGAATACCTAGGTCAGCAATGTTTATATTACGACATGGCACCTCAGTAGTAATTGATGGTAAAACAAAACACATTAATTTAATATTAAAACAATTATTAATTGATGTCATATGGATACGACATGTTTTACCTACGTGTGACGTCACGTTACTAATGCCAAATATCGACCTATCTATCTCATTAGTACTTAAATCTAACTGTTTACATAATCGTTGCGTTACAAAACTCGACGTACTACCGCTGTCAAGCACTGCGCGAACCATATGTTCACGACCACTACGATCACGTAACTTGACTAACGCGGTGGATAACAACACATCATGTTGATTATTATCACAAAGAGATGTGATGTTAGCCGATAACGCAACATTACTTGTCTCAGTGCTCGCTGACGGCACCTCCGACAATACAGGAAACAAGTTATTAGACGAGTTTTGCAGATTATCTTGATTAGTATTCGCTATACTTTTAAAATCAACAACATGAATAAGTGTATTATGCCGGCGTTTACAATGTTTACAACCCGGCTTCTTACAGTGATTAGCAAAATGACCCGGGCGAAAGCAATTATAACAAACTTTGTAGGTAGGTAACAACTTAATACGAGCTTCAATGCTTAGTGCTAGAAACTGTGTACAATTATTTAAATAATGGTCACCTTTACATTTAGGACAAACCTTCATAACTGTATTGGTACTAGAACTATTGTTTCCTTGCACAGTCACCATAGATTTAACCTTAGGGCATACCTTTGTATTCAGCTGGGACGAATTATTTCGCGACAATTCTAACGTTTCGATTAAATCAGCGCGCGCGCGTATGAATTGAAGGAATGTATCAAAGGTAATCTTACTATCTTTATCTATACGACCCTTATACTCCTCCCACTCACGGAACGTTTTGCTGTCTAGCTTGCGAGTAATTATATAAATCAGAAGAGTGTCCCAGTGCTTAACAGGTTCACCTAAATATTCTAACGAACGTAGGTTTTTATTTAATTGATCAATTAATCCCTTTAAAACGACTGATGATTCTTTAGTTATGAGATCAATGTTAAATATAGCCGCAATATGATTATGTATTAACAACCTCTTGTTGTCAAAGCGCTCGCATAGTACATTCCATGCCACAGTATAATTACTTGCAGAAAATTCAATCGACTGTATAACGACAGCAGCGGAACCCTCCAGTGACGTACGTAAATAGTGGAATTTATTTATTGGGTCGATATCATCATTAGAGTGGATCAGACTCGTGAAGGTATCATGAAACTCCAACCAGTTGTTGTAAGACCCATTGAATTTAGGCAACTGAATTGTAGGTAACTTGACTGGCTTATGACAACTAGCGCGGGCACTATTACCACTATGAAAAGAATCACTACTTTTATTTAAATCGCTTAACAGATTTTGAGCCCTAGAAAGTGATCTATAATACAGTGATTCAAACTGTGATCGCTCAGATAATTGTAATTTAATATCATCGACGATAGAATCTAATTTTAATTGTACCTCATCATATTGTTCGTACAACGACTCAATCTTGCCAACACGCAGCTGAAGTTCTGTTACGTCGCATCTACTCATCGACTTAGGATCAGTTAGGGCATCTAGATAATTGATAAATGCGGTTAAACGGCCTTTAAAGCTGCCCCGCTTCTTTACAAGCTCCTTTTCCTCGGCCATACTGGGAAACGGGTGAATTAAACCTGTAATTTACAATATTATAGCGTGAACAAAGTATACGTATAACTTTTTTAATACCTACAATATTTTACACTATATGCCAACTACAATATTCACATTAAATACTAACAAGAAATAAACAGTAATAAGCGAATACTAAGTACAAACTCGTTTTATAAAATGACTCATAAATATTAACAAACAGATAAGAAAGAGTAACGTATAAGTATATATATGCGGTTATAAATGTTAACAATCGCTAATAATTGCATACCAAATAAATCTAACACTCAAGAAATTGTATCTAACTTTTACACCAAAATACCTACTTATATGCTAATATGTGAATAATATTTTTACACTAAACTAATCTTAACATTTTAACTAATGTACACTTAAATTGAAATAATGTAATATTAATAATTACTATACCTATAACAAATAAGTATGATTTTCAATTTAACTGCAACTCATTAAGATTAAAAAGCACTATTCACATTTACTATAAACTGTACGGTAGATACATATGCGATGAAACTACACTAATTGATACAATAAAATTGGTAATAATACACTAACCTGATAATATCTTCGACACAGTTCGCTTATATATTACCTGATTTGAGTGTTGGGTTACGATATACCTGATGCATGAAAGTTAACACCACAAAGTACTCTTTTTATATACCACTTCGCCGGTAGTTAACGCCCGTGAAGATTGTCTTATTTATTGTAATCTTCAGCTGATATTCCTTATAATTGATTTTCTTCAACAATATAGCTGATTGCCGATTATCCGGCTCGAAGGACCATGTGTAAAACCATTAAGGAATTTCAGGACTTAAAATAAAAGGCAGGCGATGTGAACTGTTTGCTGTGAGCTTCTTTAATATAATGACGTAAAAATTGACAATCAATCAATGACACTACACAGTAATAAGATGATCCTTAAATATAATAATCGTCAATACGTTGCTGCCGCATTAAACGTAGGCGCTCCAACAGGTACATTATATACAACATTAGCCCAATCCGTTTTCAAATTATCTCACAACAACTTTTACACAGAACAATTAACTAGAGATAACTTTCATGTTTATATTAAGACCTTTTGAAACCGAGCAATTGGTCAATAATGTAACGTTTCGAAACTGCCTGAAAAGTTCCTTAGAATAAAAATAATATATATTTTCAGAAAATAGATGCAATGCTATCAGAACACGTGTTAGCTCTTCATACAGGTCAAAAAGGAAAATCTTCCGCTAAAACGAGTCTCAATGCTAGTATAAACACAAGCCAAACGGACAACGAAGTTTCTCTAAGGTAACTCAATCATAAAATTAATATTATTTATTTATTCGTTTTTATATGACAGAAATGTATGTGTACTGTGGGTATTCACTTGATTGTTACACTTTGGCATTTCGAAAATCGCATTTATTAGATAATTATATAAATATTTTCAGACATTTTACACACAACGTCTTCTAATCCAAAACTAAGAAGAGCTTGTATTATGGGTACTAGACAACTGATATAAATACATAGGCATACTTTTTTTGTAAATACATACATATTATACATAGAAAACACCCAGACTATGAAACAAATATTTGTGGATCACACAAACATTTGGTTCGACCCGGGAACCCGCGCCCTCGTGATCATCAGCCTCATTGAACGCGAGCGCTTTCAAAGAAAATCAGAAAAACTTCACATTTATAATATTAGTATAGATTAATAAAATGAGTAATATTGCAATGACATTTGAAATGGTATCATTTTAATGCAAACTAAGACAAATATAATTTTGTTTTCAGTAAAAGATTGCGACTTAAACCCGGCGAAGTGGTAGATCATTTACCTCTAGTATTACTAAGAAAATATATAGCTTATGCTAGACGATATGTACATCCTAAAATAAGCACTGAAGCGGCAAACGCATTACAAAACTTTTATTTAGAGCTTCGTCACAACCATCAAGGTGGTTCACATGATGGAACGCCAATTACGACCCGACAACTAGAGGCATGTATACGATTAGCACAGGTGAGAATAGATGTTATGACGAACTAATTTACTGTCATTACAGATTTAACTGAATCCTGCGGTCTACTAACGCCTCCGAGCGAAGCTAGTCTAAATAACTTTGCCTGCCTTATATCATCAGCTTTCTGCCAGTGAAAGTTCCGTCAAAATGGGTCTATCCGTTCCAAAGAATATCCGGAACATTCAGCAAAAAAAATTAGAAATTGCTTTTTTGATGTACACTGTATTAACTTTCATGCCTTTAGTAAAAAACTGTTATATGTATAATGTATATGTAATACAGATATTTTTGCCAAAGTAACTACTCTGTCTGATGGAAAGCATGAGTCAAATCCAAGGGTAGTGAATGCAGGCAGATGGAGATTCTTGCCAATTCTTCCCTATAGGAATGATATTTTGGTATCGAGCAATTAGACATTATTGTAATTTTTCGAAAGTGCCTGAAAAAACCTACTTAAATTAAAAGCTTTTTTGACTGATTAATGCTTGCACATAATTGGACCTCGGTCTCACACACCATCGAAAGACTACAGCACGAATGTGTCATTTTCCGTTGGTCTGTTGTGTGTGTCTTTTTAATGGAATAGTTTTTTTAGAGTATTTGAGGCCGATATCAAACAATAGTTGCGGTTTGGACCGCACTCCTCCATGAAAGCTCTTCAATTGCTTTTTTCATAGTTATATAATTGTTAAAGGCTCGAGCCCGAGTAGATTTAAGAGAAGAGGCGACTGTGGAAGATGCAAATGACGTCATAAGCTTGGTAAAGCACAGCCTAATAGATACATTCAGTGACGAATTTGGAAACATCCAGCTGTCGAGATCTATCAACGGATCGGGTGTTAGTTCGAGAAACAAGGTTAGTGCTTTTATTGTTAAAAATAAGTAGTAATAATAATAATAGCCTCACGCATCCTACTCTACTACCTGTAACCCGACCAAATAAACAAACAATTTTTATCACACAATTGTTTGGTTAGAATCGATCACACTGTCGCGATCTCTAACCAATAAACCAACAGTGACTATTTGGATTATAATCGGCATTATTATAAATGACACTTGAAGCAAAATGATACTGCCCTGACGTTGTGTACTGCCATGGTAATTAAACTAGCCTCTGCCCGCGGGTTCACCCTCGTGTCAGTCGGTTATTGCGGTAAATAGAGGCTTATATTATGAAACAAAATATCTCCATGCTTAAATTACATTGAAGTGAGTGCAATGGTTTAACCTAACAGACTTACTTTTGAATTTATAATATTAGTACGGAATGTTCGTGAAACGAGCTTTTTCTTATGGATGTATCTTCTTCCTAGCCTTATTCCCAATTTTATTTGGGGTCGGCTACTAGTTCAACCGGTTTTACCTGAATTTCAGTTTTTCCACGGAGCGAGTGGCATCGGACCTCCGCAACCCTAAGGGAGAACTGAAATTCGAAGATTGAACTAGTTGTCAGTATATTTGAGGGCACTGACTTCCTAATAACGATTGCCATAGATGTTCATGACAACCGGGACCGACGGCTTTACGTGCTCTCCGAGGCACGGGCGTGAAATCACCGCCAAACTTCCAAACTCCGGGCAGCTATTAGGAATTTCCTAAGAAAATCCCAAAAACACTTTATGGCCCGACCCGGGATTTGAACCCGAGACCTCTTGATTAGCAGTCGCTTAAGCTAACCACTAGACCAACGAGGCAGTTATGGATGTATATGTATGTATTTTTCTTAAGTCTGTTCTGACAATTTAATAAAAAAACATTAATAGTTCCACAACTCTAGAATTAAACAGTTTGTAATAATAATTCTTTCAGTTAAAAAAATTCCTGGATGCACTAACAAGGAGATCGCACCAATTGGGTAAAGATATATTCACGCGGCAAGAAATGATTCAAATACATAAAGCTGCGGGTGTGGCGGGAGACGCTAACGATCTCATTGAAGCGATGCATATACAAGCCTATCTTTTGTTAAAAGGATCGAACACTTATCAACTAATAGCTATATAATAAAATATTTTTAGAACTTTTGTTATTTTCTTTAATCACTGCCTCTAAATTACTCATTAATGCAATCGTTATTGGGAACCTTCGAATTCAGTTCGCCCTCAGGGTTGCAGAGGTCCAATTCAATTAAATCACTGAAACAGGTAAGCTAGTAGCCGACCCCAAATAAACCTGGGACTAATAAATGCTAAAAAACTGCCTCTAAATTACTTTTTGTTATGCAGTTTTTTTTAAGTATTGATCAACCATCTGACTCACTACAGTTTCATAGAAAGTTAACATATTTTTATATATATTTCTTTGAGTTTAATAAATTACTACTAACTTCATAAAACATCACATTGCTTAGTTTCGAAAAAAAATAACTTAGTCAATTTATTAAAAGTAATATTAACATACTAATATTGTAAAACCAACATCAACAAATATGTTAAGTTGTATAAAATATGTACCTCAGTTATATCACAAAAACAAGGCCAACAGTACACCAACTGTTTTTTTTAATTATCTCAGACAAAACACACAGACTGAAATTAATCAAGTTCAGACTGAAATTGATTAATTTTAGTCTGGTTGTTTGTGGAATACAGTCTTACTGTCTTCTTCCTTTACATAAAAATCGGTTCTAGAAGGCACATTTTTAAGAGCAATAGCAACATGACAACAACAGTACAAGGCCATGTAAGCCAATGCACAATTTATGAAAGATGGTGAATTAAATAGCCCAAAATATAAATTTCCTATATCCGTCCCAGCAAATAAATAAAAATTTGATATTGCTGATAAACCTAGCAAAGGTGTACACAAAAAGGCAATAAAACGTGTTTCCATTGCATCTGTTTTTAAAACTCTTTGCTTGAACTCCAAATATTTCTTCGTCTTTCCAATAGCTTTACCAGTGTATTCCAATACGATACCAAAATAATTTAAAATGGACCAAACAAATATACTCCAAGTAGTACCGTGCCATGTAAAAATGAAAATAAATGTTACAAGTGAAGAAATCAACTTGTAAAGCATCTTGTTCATTGTCACATAATATTTTAATGTGTTATAGACTGGAGTGTATATATATCTGAAATGGAAATAAAGTTTAATAGTAAACAATTAAGGGAGTATAAAGACTAAATAAGTAAGAAAACTAAAAAAAAATCAACTTTGACTGCTCTGCTCAAGATTTATATGATCCACAAATATTTATATGATCCACAAATATTTATTTCAGACTTTGGGTGTTTTCTATGTATTTATCCTTATTGCTGTTATGTACGTATTAAAAAAAGAAAAGTATAAAATATTTTATAAGTCAATCTAGCTAAATAATACTAGCTCTGCTTAGTTTGAAATTAGATTTAGAGTTGTGTATCAGATCTTGTGACTTTGGAGGTCAAATCTATATTCACATCGCAATTGAACTCAATATGTTCAGTAAAAGTGAAAATATAGCGAAAGTGTAACAAACAGAATTAATAATAGTAAGAAATCAAGAATTTCACAGGGAATATGTAGCATCACATATCTATATGGCAATAGATTCCTGTTCACTTTGCTTATTTGCTCCCAACATTGTGTCTTTATTTCTTGCAGTAATTTCATAGGGGGAATCATACCTTGAAATTGAATTACTCAGTAAATATGGCTATTTATTCCTAGAAACCATCACTATCTCTGCTCGGAATAAAATTATCATTATAGGCTTCTCCCAAGGTTCTTAGAAATAATTATTTATTTATATACTTACTTGAATAAAAATCTGTAGAGACCAACATCAAAATACCTCCACATTTGAGAATACACATGAATTCTGGCTATGCACCTTGGTGTTGGAGGTGGATCAATGTTATCTAATCTTGCAAAAGATGTAGTAGTCCCATATGATATGACATATTTTAAATGAAATTCCAAACCCATCCATAAACCTCCACCGCATAGGGCTGAAGATGGCAACATAGTCATGGCCTAAAAGAAAGTAACAAAAATAAAAATGAGGTTCATCAAACAAACATCATTGACTACCACAATGACAGAGTAATGGCTGTGCTTAAGTCTCAGGGTTTGATTCTTGGTTAAAAATATGATTTACAAAAATTTGCTTCAGGTTAATTTTGCAATGTATAATAAATATATTACAAAAAAGCAGTTTAGTACCATAGTTAAAGCTCTGCTTAGTTTGTTAAGATGGTGTTTGAATGTGGTTTAATACTATATTATTTATTTTACAATTAAATACCAAATTAACTCTAATCAAATAATTGAAAATGTACCTTTAAATTACTCTGCATTGCAATAAAGTATATGTAGTGAAAGGCAAATTCGAGAAGTAGTGTATAAACTACATATAATGCCATATTCCAAATAAAGTTTTTAAGTCTGAGTGCCAAATTATAGTTTTGTACACAAAAACTCTTTTCAAATGCCTCATAATCAATAATTGGTCCAACAAATAATACTGGCAAATACAAAACATAACTGAACATGTTTACAAATTGTGTGGATGCTGATAGAGTAACATTTTCTTCATTTTCAGCACTTTTCAATATTTTTACTTTATCAACATAATCCAGACAAAAACTAATACATCTTATTTCAACCCATGCCACTGCATACAACATTACAAAAACTGCTTCATCACTTTCACTGTCCATAAAATACCAAAAATAATATTTATACTTTAGTGAATTATAGCCAGCTAGTAAGGCTATACCTGTGAGCCATATACTAACTTTTTTACCTCCAAAGAATATTATCAACCAAAATATTATAGGCTGCAAAATTATGATTAACATCTGTTTAATACCCATGTAATAAACGATGAAAATTATACTTGAAATAATATACCAATATTTCAATGTGGCGATATAACTTCTTCGTAATGTTTCCGATATGAAAAATTGAAATAAAATGTAAAACCATGCAGTTCTTATCAGATATTTCCATGTACTCCATTCAACATCAGATTCATCTTTCAGTCTTCTTATAAATTTCCATCCTGAATTTAAATCTCTCAGTGTGTATTCTAAATCCTTAAAGTTTCCTAGTACATCTGAAATGAATAATAATATTATATATGAAATAACACGAAGGAACACTGTGTACAAAAAAAAATACCAACTTACCAGTTTGTGCCTTAATCAATTCATACAGAGAATAAAGGCAAGCTGTAGTCCATACACTAAAATGAATAGCATTTTCGATAGAATTTAAGTTACTTTTCATAATAATTACAACTTTTGAAATTTCGATAATATTGACTTTTAGGCAAAGCCAAAACAATTTATCTAATTTATACTTTCGAATTTGACAGAAATGTAACGATCAAATTGATCATGACCATGACACATGACACTATAGCAGAGATGTGTAACTCAGGAGTGATTGATTTAAAAGATGTATAATCTGTCAAAATGCGGAATCACTCTTTAAATCTTTGGATTGGAAAACACATCTTTAACTCACTAACAGATCAGATACGTAGATGTAGTATGAGACAATAGATACAGGATATTGTGAATTGAAAAGAGATAACATGCGCACTCTACGAAATACAATGATGATACATAGTAAATTAGACTCTCTAGCGTTAGAATAAAGCTTAAAACCGATTGCGAGTATATGAAATTCTTTTATAAAAGTACTTTATAAAATCTTTATTTGATGTATCTATACAGATTTTTGACCACGATTTGGCTTAACTTTTATATCTATACAGATTTTAGAATGATGTCGTATTTTGTGATAAAACTAATAATTTGAATTATTATGAATTCCTCACTCCAGTGCTGCGGTTGGAAGGATATTTTCTGCAATAAACTTGATTGAAACTAAAACCTAAAATTTAAATTAAATAATTCATTAACGAAAATAAATTAATCTTTAAATAATAGTTAAAAAAACAAAACAATTCGCGTGCAGTCAAGTTTGAAAAGATTTATGGCGCTTGTGAACAATTATATATAATAAAAAGCGTTTATCATTGAGGGAATGAAAGAATCAATATCTACATGGATCAATAGATATAATTTGCATCATATAACTCTTTTAAATCTTTAACTCTTTTGAATCTTTGGTTTCGAATGACATATTCGTTCTGAAACCAAAGATTCAAAAGAGTTAAAGATTTAAAAGAGTGATTTAAATCTTCTAAGGAAAAAGATTTATAAATCACTGATCTTATTGGTGAGTTAGATTGCGCATCGCTACACTATAGTCCTATTTTTAAGCTACCTGACAGTAGCTAATGTCAATTGGTAAAATAATGCTGCCATATTTAAACTAATAGTGATGCATTCAGTACTCATTCAATCAGATGAATGAACAATGAGTGTGAATAGTTGATCATTTGAAACTATAAAAGAATATTATATCTATTTAAGAATGTAATAGTATAAAAGTGCTCTGATATAAGCTAGTAGAATGTAACTACAATCAGGTTTTTGACGGCTCATGCGCGTCGCACATTATGTTTTTTGACCCAAAAAACAATCATCCTCTTATTATATTTTTATTAAATCGATAAATCAATTTAAAAAGAAAGACGAGAATTCCTGATGTTCAAATGTGCTTTGATCAAAAGATATTTTTTTTTTGTAAATATAAAAAAAAACTAGATCACATAAGAGTTTCTGTAAATCTACTAATGTCCTTCTTTGCGGCTTTAACATACACAAATAACACAAAAATATAAACCATAACATGAAAAATACGGGAGATAAAAACAAAAAATGTTATTTCAGGATTTATTTTTTACAGCTATATCTTGTCTTAGTTGGATTCAAAACCTTGATAAATAACTAGCCTGTAATAGTAACAGTAATACAAAAAAAACAATTCCGAATCAT
This sequence comes from Phragmatobia fuliginosa, assembly GCA_932526445.1. Lineage (NCBI taxonomy): Eukaryota > Metazoa > Arthropoda > Insecta > Lepidoptera > Erebidae > Phragmatobia > Phragmatobia fuliginosa. The sequence goes on along the minus strand of OW052060.1, from coordinate 10,096,854 downwards.
GCAGGATCTTTAAGTTACAAGCTTCTGGAGTTTTGTCCTTTTTTCTCTGGTTTTATGGTTGTTAATAGAGATATTACTCATCTGAGGGCAAAGGCAAAGTAAACAGGAAGGGTATTGGCAGTATACGTGTCAATAAATTTCACTCTAGTGTTTAAATTACTGAACATCAATATATTTGCTCTATTGTTTTGGTTTGTTTTATTTGTTTGTTGTACTTTCTTGCACTTGTGTTAAAAATAAATGAAATGAATCGAATTGAGTAACAGACAGACAGAATTTTTTGCCCTATTTATACAAATTTTTAAAAAGAATCAATTGTGATAGTCGGATGTAAAAATTAAATACTCACAATCTTCAAAGAGATCATTTACATCATCCGGTTCATTTAAATCTGATGTTGGTATTTGATATGGTTGGATCAGTTCTAAAGCCCTCACTAGTAGTGGCTTACGGTCTAATTTTTGTAGCCTCTTCTTTACTCTTACATCAGAAATGTAGGGGTCAGACTACACAAGTGATACGTACCCGTACCCGATATCAGCAGTTCGGCACACTAACTATTCGCTAGACAATCGACGCAATTTTATTCATTCAGGAGTTTTTTCAATCATTCACTTTGTCACAACACTATTTTTATTTTATCAAAAACTGACAACACAGTAAACGTCAGTGGATATCGTCTAATTAAAAATACGACTATAGAGTTGAAAACGCAATTATTGTAAATGTAACACAAATCACAATGATAAATGAAAACTTAGTTTTAGGAACTGCGTATCCGATTAAAATTTCATGCTTAAATTTAAGTTGAAATTAGATTTCATTCAATCAGTTAAAATAAAATAAACAGAGTTTAAAAAAATTTCAATATTGAAATTATTAACTTGAACATCTTTTTATGTTATAATTTTAACAAAAAGAAACTGACTACAAAGAAAAACTATTCCGAGTACCCAAATCGCGACAATTGTGCCTATGATATTTGAGGAGTTCCCTCGCTAGGCCAATTCCAATGCAAAAATATTTTTTTGAAATCGGTTCATAAACGACGGAATTGTCGTTGAACATACAAAAAAAGATTCCGATGAATTGAGAACCACCTCCACCATTTTTAACGCGTGTTAAATGTGTAAATAAAATAAAAAGGTATATGGTAGCAATCCCACTGATTTTTATTTTAATGTTACTGACCATGAAAGTTTAAAACAATATAATATCTTTTAAGTGTCTTATGAACCCATGGATCAACTGCATTAAGCATTACGTATAATGTTATAATGTTAAAAATCTGTGATAATTTGCATTTTTGACAGACACTGATGAGAGGTTAATGTGACTGCACGGTGGCCTAGCGATTAAAGGCCGCTGCATACGTGACGGGATTTAACACGGACGGAACGGGACGGGAAGTTTTGCAAATACTGTTACACACAAAATGTATCTATAGGGAAATGCATACTTCACGGAGACACGGACGGGGCGGAACGTGGCACGCACAGGACGTGCTAAATATCGTCGCCGACGATTTTTAGCACGTCAATAGCAATTAAAGCCATTTCTTGAAATGAAAAATACATCTTTCCTTGTTCACAACACTAACACGTTAGATCCGAGTCACAGTCACGATGCGTATGCAATTAAATCACGTTCCCGTTTATAACGAGGCAACCACGTCCACGTCCCGTCCGTGTTAAATCCCGTCACGTATGCAGCGGCCTATAAGCGGTTGCCATGCCACTTTTTCTACGCAAGTGTTGTGGGTTCAAAAACTACACGGGATAAAACATTGTGTGATCCTCAAATCGAATAAAAAAGTTATATCCACTTTAATAAATGTGTGGGTCAGTGATGTGTACATATAAGTGGAATGTGTAAATAAATCTGTTTTTTCATATAAATTCCAATAAGAATATACATATTTATGTAAATGTAGGAGGCAAAGATATATGTATTGAGGTATCCTTATGATAACGAATTAACCATGGCCATACACTGAAGCTGCATCTTCTGGGCCTTTTTGGGAGATTGTAACAGTTGTGGACAGATTGAAGTGTGCCGAGTAAAAAAAATATCATCATCAACGTTTTTTTTTATGTTTAGCATATAAGCGTTGAAAAATAATAGACAAAAAAATTATTTTTTTATTTTTCATCTTTTTGCCCACTTCAAAAAAGTGCGCCAAAACGAAGCGGAAGTTGTTCTCATCTTATTTATTTTTCTATCCTATTCTAACAACCTTTGGCGCCGCTTTTAAAACCTACCGACTTACTATTTAAAGACCGACTGACATCTTACGGTGTTCTATGTTTAGATAAAAGTTTATAACAAAGCCCATACCATTGCATCGAGTAGTTAGACAAGGGGACATTATTTCCCCGAAATAGTTCACAAATGCAATGGAGGATATGTTTAAGACGCTGACCTGGAATGGACGTGGCATTAACACCAATGGCGAATACATCTCTCACTTGCGATTTGCGGATGACATCGTCATAATGGCAGAGACACTGCAGAATCTACAACAGATGTTGAATGACTTAGCTGATTCTATGTGCATTGGCCTACGGATAAACTGGGACAAATCATGTTCATTTAACATACCGGAACCGATTGCAATGCACGGTACCGCTCTCGAGGTTATTAAAAAATATGTTTACCTTGGCAGACATTGCAGTTAGGCAGAAATAACCTCGAGGACGAGGTGAATAGAAGAATTCAGCTGGGCAGCTGCATTCTTCTATTCACCTCGCAGCATTCGGAAAGTCAGGTCGAGTCTTCTCGTCGTCGATCCCACAGTGCCCAAAAACGAAAGTTTTTAACCAGTGCGTCCTACCTGTCTTAACATACGGAGCCGAGACGTGGACACTCACGGTACGGTTGGTCCACAAGCTCAAAGTTGCTCAACGTACTATGAAAAGGGCTATGTTCGGCGTTTCTTTGAAGGATCGTATCAGGTTTTAGGTTTTATAGTTACAAATATTTACTGTAGGTTTTATTTTCTTAATAATAATTTAAACCTACTTGATATATTTTAGGTCATTTTATAATTTATGTCAACAATTGTCTTACACTCCTAAAATTTGGTTTAATAAACAAAAAGTTTTAAATTTGCTTAATAAAATAATTTGTGTAATTATTATAAAAATTATACCAATACATATTTATACAAGGCTCGCCTTTATATTATTAATTATATATGATCTAGCCTGGTTAGTAGACCCTTTTAAGTCGTAATGGTTATGATACCTTTATAAAAAACATAGAGACGTCATGAAAACATAAAAACACAATCTTTAAAACGCAACGCTCATGTGCATGCCGTTTACTTTTTTTTAACAATTGAAATATTAAATCTTTTTTTTTACAAAGACTAAGGGACAGCCTTAATTTCAATAAAAATAATTCTATGTATGTAATATTAAGTAAATTACACACTACACAGTAATGATTACTACATACTTAACGATAAATTGTTGCAGCCATATTTTTGCAGACCGATTTGCCAAATTTATCGACAAATGATCTGCAACGATTCTTCATGTTAAGTTATGTTCAATAAAGCTGCGTAAATCGATCTGCACCGATAAATCGCAATCGCAATGATTAACGGAATGTGTGTAACGGGCTCAATGATATCATCATGACGATTCTCAAGTAGTACTGTTTTTATTGGGTTTCAAAATCTGCAAAAATGTACCGTAATTCTAAAAGGTTACGTGCGATTAAAGAATGGCCCTGATACAATATGCTGTTCAGTTTCAGTGTTCATTCGTTCTCTCAACGAGACTGACACAGATTTTTACGAATTATAAGCAGTTTCTGACAGTTCAGTTCACGCTCGGTAGTATACTTAATGTTACATACTCTTTGCTCGGTAGCATAGCATGAACGAAGAGCGAGTTGTAAGATTTACGTGTGCACTTTATGATATTATGTACTATATCTAGTCACATACCTATCTAGTTTCTGCTTAATAATATAATAATACTATATAAACACACAATTATTGTACTTAATAAATAAAAAAATGTATAAGTGGCCTGTGTTGTTTTGTGGGTTTTTATTTATTTTTAAGGGTTCTTCAGGTAAGAATATAGTTTTTAACCTACTTTTTTAATACTAGATAAATAAGAGTAAATCAAAATTAGGGAAAAGTTGTAAAAAAACTGCTTAATTGCGTAAGGTCTATAAGACCTTAGGATTCTTGATTAGACAAGTATGTAGGCATGAGTCTCAAGAGTTACTACGTTTATGAATCTTATCCCGCCAAATTTAAATATCACGATCTAACTAACTTTAATGTTACGAAAAAAAAAAACTTAAAATTTTCTAATGAGATTTATACTTTTAATTTATTATTATCATGGCAATATTAAGAGTTTTACGTAGTTAATCACTATTTCACTATGGGCATGTAGGTCGTACTTGCATTAAATATTTAAAATCAGACTTATTAACTCAGTGAGAATACTTTTTAGGAAGTGAAAAATGTAACGGATAGTAAATGCTTTTGTACACAAAATGTTAAATGTATTGATTAGCATGAAATATAATTTTAAGGTGTGTAACCGATTTTGATGAATTTTGGCATAGACGGAACCTTGCGAAAGGACATAGGCTACATTTTACTGCGTTAACTGACATACACGGGCAAAAGCTAGTAATAAATAAATCCAATTGTTCAGCCATATCATACACACACACACACTCACGTCTTGTATTCCCGAAGGTTCGTGGCTACTACAAATCATAATATTAGACGCCTAGAGCATTTTGGCGTCTATAAAATTATAGTCCAATTGTTTTTCTGGGCTGAACTCCAATGCTTTTGAAATTTCACATTATCTACTAGTTCAATTTGATAATTCAAAACTAACAAAATGAAATATTTTGATATGCAAAACACATTTATGGAAATTATTCATGTGTAAGGTCGTAACAATTACGTTAAAGAAAAAATACCATTTCATTATTGTCTTGAATATTAAAATGTATTTATTATTAAAAAGAAGGCATTGCATTCTACCTGACCTTATACGATAAATATTTTTAGGCACTCACCTACTTACATTAGGTATAATACGTCGTATGTTTGACCTCAGTGTTCAAACTGTTTAACTGAGAGAGTATCGAAAGTCTAATATACCTACTACTTGAAACCAAATGAAAAATAATCCCCTCAAATCTTTACAATCGAAAACTTTAATTGAAAATTTTGATCTGATCGGTTATAACGATTTCATTATCATGTTTAAAAATTTAAAAACTTTTTACAGCCTTGGAATATAACAGACAACGACTAAACACAGATTTCTTACTACATGAAGGAGGAGCACAAACGACTGGATCCAAACGAGATTACGTTAGCTCAGATACTTTGAACTCCAACCAATTTCCAGCATTAGGACCTCAAGTTACACCAAAACCAGCGTCAACAATTCATCCAAGTAACCAGCCGGCAACTCCGAAAACCATTTCAACAACAGCCGGTATCAATTCTGGACAACAACGTAATCCACAATCCTCGACCGGTAAAAGAGATTATGTTGCACCTCAATTTCCAACTCTGAAACCAGTTCATAACAACCAGCAGGTAACGCCAAAGATTACTACAACCACGGCCGGTGTCAATTCTGAACCAACGCGTAGTCCCCAATCCTCAAACGGCAAAAGAGATTATGTCGCTCCCCAATTTCCGGCACTTAAGCCAGTGCAAAATAACCAGCCAACACAAAATAACCAGCAAGAATATCAAACATCTGGTAATAAAGTAAAGGATCTTATTAATATGTATGATAACAAAACGCCAAGTCAAGGGACATCCAGTTACAGTTCAATTCTGCAAGGTTCTACAAATAAAAACACTATAAGTTCATCAACAAAATTTACACAATCTATACCAACAACTTCTCCAATACAACCCACAAAACCTATGAGTTTTAGTTCTATTGTAGCAGGACAAAATAAGGCCAGTACATCTAGAGCTCAAACTGTCACGACTGCTAAACCAATACGTGCTCCTAGTTCACCGGGATCTCGGCCTGGAACTCCTGTTCTGCCAAGTTCTATTGTAAACAATAACCGTCCTGCCACATCCAGCAGCACAAATGCTGTAACGGATGCTGAACTGCAAGTCCTAAGTGAAGAATTACTGAGAAAAGATACTAATAATGTAGCTCGATACATAACAATTAACTATCAAGAAAAGACAACGTCACAATCAACGGAAGATAGGGCTCCACAACCGTAAGTAATTTTTTACGTTTCATATTACTGAGATTCAATAGCGGATCAATGTGGAGGAATGCGAAGAGGTCTGCGAGAGGTTCCTTAAAAATATTTGTATCCGTCTTATAATATCTATGTAAATATTTATATTGTATTTGAAAATCGCGTCACATTACGCAGTGATTTTTAGGGTTCCGCAGTCCATGACTCGGAACGGAACCCTTATAGTTTCGTCATGTCTGTCTGTGGGGTATCATTACATAGGTCTTTTATAACATGGATAGATTGCTAAGATTTTTTTTAGTTCTGTCTGTTTGCGAGTTATTCAACTTCAAAGGGCATTTTTTTGTTAAATCAGGTCGTTGTCGTGGTCCCTCTGCCAAAAATCTGAAAAATATCACGATGATTGTACATTGAATGAATACTAAAAATGCTTAGATCACTTTATTAGTTGAGTAGTTATAGAGGTCTAACTTGTAAAATGCGCTTACTTGGAAAACTTCGTACAAAAATAACGAATTAATGAGTCAACATAAAAATTATCGATTGGACGTCATTTTAATTATTTTATAAATCCACGTGCCATTATGGATGACTGGAACCCTATTCTATGCGTGGCCTGACATTTAAATAACTATTAGATTAGACCTTGGACACCAAGATCTTTAGGTATGTTAAATATATTATTGTTTGAGTAAGACAAACCAGATACGATAGTTCAAGAGGTTCACTAATCGCGATAAAGTATTGCATATTAAGTAATACTATCTGAATATAGTATACGCATAAGGTACTTTACCTCAATAAAACTTCTCTCCTTTGCTATTCTAGTAGCTAGCAGTCTTGTCGTTCTAGGAATAATGGTTACTGCTATGCAAAGTCAGATAGAGTTCCATACTTACTCCTTACACTCCACAAAAATGGTGATAGAAATCGTAATTATATTTTATGAATATTTGTGAAGTGCTAGAAGTAAGTATATGTTTAAGCCATTATTGCGTCTCAATGTAACTATGACGTGGTAGAACGATGATTGATTAACCGTGGTGTCTTGTATTAGAGGACCTACTTTAAACAAATGCCTCTCATAAATTATATACGTCTCATTTATTGACTTTAATAAAAATGTAAATATTGTCTTACAGATTGCTAACTATATCACCTGAAGTGTGGAATATTCCAACTATACAGAAGTTTGTGCCGTTATTGGACAATTACGAACGTGACTCGTTGGTTAACGAACATGTTACGCCACAGGTACATTATTAAGTATGCTAAATTCAATTCCCGGTAATTATTAAGAATTTAAATTACCTGTCTGGACAGCGAGTCCGTACAGGTGGTCAAAACCTCCTATGCAATATACTGCTAAAGGTTATTAATTAATTTTAAGTTAGAGTACTTAAACCAAAATTTAAGTTGGAGTATTTAAATGGAGATAGCCGTATCGGTGGACGAAATATAAGTCCGATGATCATTATTGGACGAACCTAGTCTAGTCTTGGAGAAGGTCACGTCCACACGTGACCTTTTCCAAGGTTCGACAGTTCGATCAGATTCTGTGGCACCCGAGGATGTCTATGCGGATTGCCGCAATCTTCTCCAGGTCATCAGAATCCAGAATAATCAAATTAAGGCTAATGCGTGGGTATTGATCTCCTTTTGCATGAGATGATGGTGCATCTGCAGAAATGTACAAAGTTTCTTATAAATGAAGAAGGATTTGACCCGAAAAATATGTGGCGACTTTCACATAAATCGCGATGAAAAATTATACAACAGCGCCATCTAGCGAAGAAACACTGAACCACGAAGATAACACGAAATTAACTATACGAAGTAATTACTAATCCTGAATCGCGATAGAGAAATTCTCGCGCCGATTAGCATATATACAACATCCTAACATCAACTGTTGGGCAGTGGTCCACCAGGCATGATCACCTGGTCGGAGGATCCTCCCTTTATGATGGAGAAACACGACACCCGTTCCTTCACAAATACCTCTGGGGCTTACTCTGAATATAGAGTTTCGTTTTTAGTATATGATTATAATGATATATTTAAAAAAGTATTTTATTGCAGGAGCGAATCGAAGAAAACAACTTTATGGATGCGGTAATGTCAACAACAGTAATGAGACATTTAATGAATTTCTTGAAAAACAAAGGTAGATGTGGTTTTTTTTTCTAATGGTAGATATCCACTCATATATATGTATGAGCAATTAATTTTTAATTGACTTTGTTTCAGGCTTGGTCTCACTTGATCCAAAGCAACAGAGGGACTTTGTAAAACAGCTTTGGTTTACATTATATTCAAGAGGCAAAGGGAAACTAGGTAGTTCTGGTTTTGAACACACGTTTCTCTCAGAGATTAAAAATGGTGGAGTACAAGGTATAGCGTTCATAAAAGTTAATCAATATTTTATGTTTGAAACTTTATTACGAATTTAATAACTCGTTATATTTTAGAAACTATAATTTGACTCCCAAATTTAAGGGTTTTGTATCGCTTCATTTTTTATTTTCGCATTTTTTATTTATTAATTTAATATACAGAACGTGTTTTTTAAGGTTTACACAATTGGATATATTTCTCTAAAGAAGAAGCGGCTAACCGAGTCAATTACCTTGGTTATTTGAAATACATTGAACTAAATGATGTGAGTAAAACATAACTTATTACCTATTTTCTAATGATCCTATTCTACTGTACTACCTGCGTGTATACGTATACCTATATTAATCAACTTTCTAACCTTTAGTATTCCCAATCGTGGACGTATATTTTTTATACGTCCATGTTCTCAATATTATTTGAGGTCGGCTATAGTTCATCTGGTTTTTCTGACTATAATTTTTTCCATGGAGCGACTGGCGTAGGACGTTTCGTGGGAAGACCCTAAGAGGATCCGGGCGTCATAATAGCAGCGATTTCCGGACTCGTCCTATTTCAGGCGCAGAGTAGCACACCATGTGTGGCTTTAGACGGTCCGATGCCGACATGCCACTCCGTCGTAAACCCCCGTCGTAAACCCCCTTGGGGTGACGGCCCGTTGGGATTTTCACACGTAGTTATGAAAAGAAAAATTGAGTATATCTGAGAGCACTGACCCCTAGTAACGATTGCCATAGATGATCATGACTACCGGGATCGACGGCTTAACGTGCACTCTGGAGCACGGACATGGAACATCGCCAATCTTCCATACTCCGTGCTGTTATCAAAAATAATATAAATGCCTTCATATCAGGGTGACGTAAAGTTTAAAAGACATTCGTAGTTTCAAATATTTATTTTAGTGTTTAAAAACTGTTTCCCTTGTAATCTTCTTTAAAAAAACTGTTTTATTTACAGAAAGGAGCCTTATTGAAATTCCATTTTAATCAACAAGGCATGGACAAACCAGTTAATGGCATGTTTATTGGCACATCACCGGAACTGGAACTAGCGTTGTATACCCTTTGCTTCATCACCCGTGTCGACAATGACTGTAATTTGAAACTTGGAAGTAAAGATGTGAATATTGTGACTTATAATTACCGTTACCGAAGTAAAAATCTTGTTGGAACTGCTTATCCTCAAATATAATTTAGATCGGTTTGATAAAGGATACTTTGCCGACTGCAATAATAAGAATAGCAATGTTCATCATGGCAATGCCAATTTCGCATCTGTGCAAGTTACAACATGTTCAATAACTTTTAAATAAATAAACAAATGAACCTTCCGATGGAGCACTTGTTGACATTTGCTATGCACTCGCAATAACATTGTAATTTTTTTAAACATACCATTATGCATACGTTATTGAACATTGCTATTCTTATTATTGTTCCTATAAAATTGAAAATTGTTTACCATTTACTTTTTTAATTTACACTTTATTTTGTGGGACGTTAATTTGTAAGCATACCTATATTACTTAATAGTCTTTTTATAAATATTTGTTTTGGACACCGCTAATATTGATCACCAATGTACCTACTTGTAAATATCTACTAATGTCATGCAGCTAATAAAACTCATTTTTTTTTATTTAAAGTACATATTTTGTTCGTAATTTCTTACCATTCACCGTAATAATAGTTACCCGTAAGATTCAAGTCGGACATGTCTACAATCCTGAAATAAGCATGATGAAGATAAAATTTGAAAAATGTATTACTTTTCACACGTAGGTACCTATACTCGTATACCGAGTCAAAAGTAATACATTATTAAAATTTCATCTACATAGTTGACATAAAAAACGACAAAGGAAAAGTCGTTTTTAGGGTTCTGTAGCCAAATGGCAAAAAAACGGAACCCTTAAAGATTCGTCAAGTCTGTCTGTCTGTCCGTCCGTATGTCACAGTCAATTTTTTCCGAAACTATAAAAGCTATACTGTTGAAATTTGGTCAGTCGATGTATTCTGTGAACCGCATTAAAGTTTTTACAATAAAATAGAAAAAAAACATTACATTTTGGGGGTCCCCATACTTGGAACTGAAACTCAAATTTTTTTTTTTCATCAAACCTATACGTGTGGGGTGTATCTATGGATAGGTGTTCAAAAATGATGTTGAGGTTTCTAATACCATTATTTTCTAAACTGAATAGTTTGCGCGAGAGACACTTCCAAAGTGGAAAAATGTCCCCCCCCCCTGGTACTTTTAAAATAAGGTAGTGATCAAACTAAAAAATATATATAACATTACCATGCAAACTACCAACGAAAATTAGTTTGAACGAAATCTAGTTATACTCTGTCCATTCCTTTAATATCTTTTTGACAGTTCAACAAATTTCGAAATTAGTGACTCCCTCACACGTCACCGATCCGATTTGAAATCAAAATCAATCGATTTAATATTCTTTAAGTCAGTATTGTAAATAAATAAAATGTGCACTATTATGATATATAATTGGCCCAGAACAAAGAAAACTGCTTAACACAATTACTTGAAGGTCGGTTTAGTAAGTATTATGTGATTTTTCAAATGTATTTTCTCATAACTCTGGATTTAAACGTTATTAACCACGCGTTTCAAAGTTAAATTTTACTAACAAGTGCATAGTTACATTTTAAGTCAGTGGTCCAAAAATTAATAAATTAATGCACAGAGTTATTGTTCTTTATTCTAAGTTTGAACTTAAATTCCAAAATTTCGGTTTAATTCCTTGCAAATAATCAATCTTGAAGTCATACTATTTTAATTTCCTTTTTAGGGTTCCGTAGCCAAATGGCAAAAAACGGAACCCTTATAGATTCGTCAGTCTGTCTGTCTGTCTGTCCGTCCGTATGTCACAGTCAATTAACACTGTGTAGATATTACTGACAGATTACTTGCTCGAGTAAGTGATTTTCCGTTATCATGTATTTTTATTATCTGTCTTAATAGTGTTTCTGTGCATGTGCATATTTTATACAACACCACAGATGGATAGGAGAGTCCACCGAAATCTTTCAAACTAATCAGCTTGTGAAAATACAGTTTTTCATTAGCTGGTAGCAATGATAAGCATTCTGGACAGTTGATTTTCGCTTGTAGTTTTTGAGTTACAAAGCCGGCTATATAGCCTACAATTTGCTCCACTGTTTCTGGCAATTGAACGCTAGCGTCTAGCATGTTTGATAGCACCATGCAATTTTCTTCTTCTGTTTTATTCTCACCTGCTGCAGTAGAGTAACTAGCGCTGTCTGTACTATTTCTAAAGCCAGGAGTGGTCTTATTGATTACCGAAGAGCAATTTAGTATTGGAATATTCTCCAATGGTATGCTGTTGCCTGTGAATTTAGAGCTGAGGTTCAAGTTCATTAAAGTCTTTTTATATATTCCCATAAATTGACAGGCGTTTGGGTTATTATTGCAACGACCGTGGTTGCGGATCACTCCAAAAAACAATTCAATATGGTCTTGGCTAAATTTATAAGGTAAAATAAATTTCAATTTTTGTGCCTCCACTAAGCGAGCAAAAAGTAATTTAAAACTTGAAATACAAATAAGAAGACCTAGAAATCCAGTTTTAGGCTGAGTTTTGATTACTGGTTTCAAAGTGTTGGTATATTCCTTTACTCTTAGTCCATTTACTGTATGAGTTGTTTTTTTGGACTGCACATTAATTTGAAGATTATTAATATATTTTTCACTTAGATCTAAAATATCGTATAGTTTTTCTTTTTGTTCAACCGAAAAAGGGTGTTTAAATCCGTGTCCAGAAAGTGATCTTGCATTTAATATATCAAAAAGGTTGTTAAACGTTTCTAAAAAGATAACAGTTGCATGTGTGTCTTGAAAATCAGGTATCTTTAATTGCTGCGAACAAAACTTAATCGCATCAGCTACACTTTGACTTAAAGTTTGAGTCGCTAGTTTCACGTTCATGATATTATTTCGGAACTCTATATGCCGATTTGATAACTTATTCCCAAAATGCAATCCAATATTATCTTGGACATTTTTGAGTTTTTGCAAATGTGCCCACTCTATTTTATTGTTGTTTTCAACTAACAATGTCTTTTTCGCCTCCAATGTATTACGCACAAGTTTAACCATATGACATGGGTCCAATATCAGAACTACTGGGTCTCCGGTAGATGGATGGTCAAAAAAAGTTTTTAAGTTATTTGTGTCTTCAAAATTGCAACCCATCATCTTAGCCGTAGCGAGGTTAGATGCACAACCATCAAAGGTCAAACTTACTACCTCAGCTCCCACGGCGGCAAGACCATTTACAAAGAAATAGCCAAGTGGCAATTTAAATGCATCATTTAGAGCTACTAGCATTAACACATATACCTGTGTAGCCATTTCGTCCGATGGCCCGAATGTAACAAGCCCATCTACAGTTTGTCCATTGAATATCTTTTGTTGTCTTATACCCATTTCGTCAACAATCAGACAGGCAAGACTTTTGTCACTGTTAGAGTATTTTAACTTTAAAGCTGCGAATGCTTCTTCGGTAAAGCCTGGCTTTCCATCTATGGATTGGTACCATTTAGATAAGGTTGACGGATGAGGAAGAGATGAAAGCAACTGTCGTCTCACATATTTATATCCTGCTGGTGAATAATAGTTTAGCGTTAAAGCGAATCGCTGGTGTAAACTTCGTCCATCTTTTGACTTTTTCCTTTGTAGGGCTAAAACGATATCATCAGAAAATTCATTCAATGCAGTATTTTCTGCAGTATTGCTAAATCCATTTTGTTTCAATTGCGATAAAATATTTTTAAGCGAAATATTTTTCACAACTAATCTTTTATTTCTACGTTTTAGATTTCTGATCTGTGATAGTCGTTTCACTGCTAAAATAGTTTTATTTCGTAGTTTTTGTTTTAACATGTGCGTTCCAGGTGTATTTAGAACAGATTCAATATCTGAGGATGGTATATTTGTCGGCGTAACGCATGAGCCTCTTTCTTCAAAAGTATTGACTTTTGAGACAAGATTATTTTAAATTTTTTTTTTCTGGGTTCCTCTACAACAACATCGTTACATTCAGTGATGGTTTTATTCTCCTGAAAATAACATAGGTGATCAATTTTAAATCTGGGAAAGATGATCTTTATTTCAAATAGATACGTATATACAGCTGAAATAAAAATATCGAAACCAAAGATTACGTGTAAAAAATAACAGTTAAACCTCACCAATTTACGTTTTTGTACCCTATGCGGTTGTGGTTCTGCAGTATTTGTTTCAGTTAATTGCTCAGGTAAAACACACACTTTAAAATTTACAGAAACTGAATTTTCATTAACCTAAAAAAATTAAACATGCTTTAATTCGACTAAACAATGAACTTATAATTTTTAATCCTATAGTAATTCTCATAAGCCTAAAAAGCCGGACCGGCATTACATACCGATTGTAATCTTTGATTAGTGTTGTTTTCATTTTCTTTATTTCTTAAAGATGTTTCTTCAAGACGAATCATCTGCGTAAAAAAACAGTTTCATTTTAGATTAAATAATAAATATAATTATTTAAAAAATAAAACAGTAAGTACTTACTGTACAAACTGGTACTGCAGTTTTGTGTAACATTGTATAGCCCTTTGATGATTTGTAAAAATCATTTTCATCAAAATGAATGGAACATACTCTGCTGGTTTTCGCAGGCATCCAGTCATATTCCTGTCTTTCCAACTTTACTGCAGATATCCACTTTTTTTGCCGAATTGCATCGGCAGGGAAACTAAAAGAAAACAAATTTTGCAAAATACATTAACGTTATAAAATTTTCAAAATAAATATACCTATTTAATATTAAAAAATATTTTGTTGATATACTTTTTTGTTGTTTTCACCAAGAAGAAAAAATACAATCAAAAATTTACTGACTTCATGTTGCATAGTGTTGATTTTCTAGGTTTGATAAAATATTTGCAAATCATTAAATATAATTATAATTTTGCTACTACTTACCAGTGAAAAGTGATCCCTGGGCATTTTATCCTTGTATGGTTCCTGCACCACTTCACAACACACGCTGGCATGGTTATTGACAACACAATAATAAATCGAAATATGACGTCTGTTCGCTTGCAAAAACAATATCCGACTAATGGCGCCGTGGGCTCAACTTTTAAGCACCGCCTACTTGGGCCCGACTTTTGTTGGGTCATTTTTAGAGCGCAGTTAGACTTCCTGACTTATTATTTATTCGTAGGTTATTAGTAAGTTTTCTGTTTCGGCATAGTCTTTAGGTATCAACCACTCCTGAACAGTGTTTTTAAGGCGACGCGACGTTAGGTTTAAAATTTTATTGTCACTTTTAAACAATTTGCTGTATAAATAGGGTCCTGTAAATATGTATGACTGTCGGGCAAACACAGAACGTGCTCTAGGTATGTCCCACTTAAGCGTTCTGTGAGATTTTCGCGCTTTTGTTTTCTAAAATTTACAGAAACAATACTTACATGAAGTAAAATTATTTTGATCATAATAATATGATAGATTATTTTAATCGTTTAATCGATTTATCGTATTTCAAGAACTGTTTTACATGTTGTTTTTAGTTATGCACACTGCCCACTTCCCTACCCGTCTATAAAGTACGACATTACTGTAGTACATTATTACGAAAAAAAATACCGGTAATTTATAGGCGTGACCTGTCAAAAAGACAATAAACGAATGGACAAGGTATAGTAGTTTTTTTTAATACGTCATAAATCGTAAAACGCAATTTACCTTTAATTCAATCAATACAGTAGTATAAAAACATCGATCTACAAGAACTTTTATGTGATGTTACTTGCTGATACGGAACCCTTCATGGGCGAGTGCGACTCGCACTTGGCCGCTTTTTATTTGTTGTTAGCTTAGCTTTTTCGGCCGGTAAGCCGGTCCAGCCGTCTCAGAGTTTAGCCGGAACAAATACAGACAGACGTGTAAGCACCGTTACATTCTTTCATATAAAAACTGTTCATTTGATATTACCTACAGACATTTCAATTTTATTTATTTGTAGGTATAAATGAGAGAACACAACTTTCTTCTTCTTCTCGTCGCTCTCGAAGCTCGTGGTCCTCCGAAGACTGGTTAACAATAATGAATTAAAGGCGATTGCGGAAGCTGAAGAAAATCAATCTACAGCTGAGCCAGCAGCTTTTAATGTAGGCATCAAAACAATATTGTTCCATTTGCGGCAAATTGGCAAGGCAAAAACTTGATAGATGGGTGCCCCACGACCTTAACGCCAATCGCCATCGCAACGTACGCGTCGAGACCTGCCTTGCACTGCTCAACAGGCAAAGAAATGAAGGAATTTTGAAACGAATCGTTACGTGCGACGAAAAATGGATTCTATTCGACAATCGAAAGCGCTCAGCAACTTGGTTAGACCCTGGTTCAGTACCAAAGGGATGCTCTAAACCAAAAATGACCCCTAAGAAGGTGATGGTCACTGTTTGGTGGTCTTTTTACAAAACGGTATGAGCATTAATGCAGATGTGTACTGTGAAGAACTGGAGTGAGTGATGGAGAAGCTTGCACATCTGCAACCAGCTTTGGTCAATCGGTCGTCCGCACTGCTCCTTCACGACAACGCGCGACCCCATACTGCGCAACAGACAGTCTCCAAGCTGCAAGAGCTGGGGTTGGAAGCTCTCCCTCATCCGCCATACTCACCAGACTTTGCACCTACCGACTATTACTTTTTCCAAAATTTAGACAACTTTTTAGAGGGTAAAAAATTAAATTCCCGAGAGGCAGTACAAAATGCCTTTGAAGAGTTTGTTGCCTTCCGTCCAGCTGATTTTTACAAGAAGGGCATCAATAAACTGCCAATGCGTTGGCAAAGATGCGTCGATTGCATGGGTGATTACTTCGATTATCAGAATGAAAAAAGTTTGAAAAAATAAGTACTTTCACTTATTGCATACAAAACGGCAATTTCATAGGTAAAGATCTATTATTAACCGACTTTGTATTACATGGATCTCACAACTTTTCACGGTAGAAGAACTGAGTGGCGAGACTTGGTACTTTTTACAAGTTATGGTTTTTGATGGCATTAATTTTATAACGAAAAAGTCTCGTTTACAGTAAAAAACATGAGTAAGTAACCTTAGTAAATCATTTATGTGCCAACTAAATAATTAAGTTGTTTGAATGATTAGACGATTAGACTTCTAAGGTATTGTAATTTATAATATTGTTTATGAAAACACATTAGGGTGCAGTCCTCCAGCGTGAGAATTTAGGATTGAACACCCACTAGATATACTTTGCATGCATACAGACGCATCGGGCACTGTCGCATACATACCGTAGCTAATAATCACCGATTTTCAGCTTGCTCTTTCAAGCTGATAGACACTGCTACCCCCTTAGGGCTACTTTTGCCGAATTGCGGCGAGGCCAGTGTCGCAACGAGGGAGTTGTACACGGGGGTTGTCCGGTTGGTATTTTACGGTGCACCGGCGTGGGCGGCAGCACTGACCCCCCAGAATAAGGCGCGGCCCTGGCGTTGTCAGAGGATATTGGTGGTCAGAGCCATACGCGGTTACCGCACGGAGTCGGAATACTCCCGTGGTATTTGGAGGCGGATGTGCTCGCCGAAGTTTATCAGCGAGTGGCTGACTTTCGGGGTTTTCGTGAGTGGCGTGAATTCGTTCCCCTAGCCACCTGGGTTCGATGGTCGTTCCGGCTGGAGACTCCACGTGCTGGCTTCACCGTCGTGGAGGCTCTCTTCAACGGCGAACAGTCCACATTATCTCCAGTCCCGAAATTCTTCAGAATAATGCGGAAACATCTCACTAAGCCGCCATGGTGTGGGTCACCATGGTGTATTGTATCCACTCACAATGAGGATGGTGGTTGTGGTTAGGTGGGAGGTGGGTTGAGTTATATCTCCCGTTGTCATAACAGATGAGCAGGTTCATTGAAAGTGTATTGGCCAAAGAGTATGTAACATTACGTATGTCGTGGCCAGCACCGCGGTGCCCCCTACAGCGCTGCGTCCGTGTGCATTGCACACTCTGCACTATAGGTAGATACGCCTCTGTAGACATGGTAAAATATTTTTTGGACATCTGACACACAACATCATCTAGTCCCAAGCTAAGCAGAGCTTGTGTTATGGGTAACAGACAACTGATATAAATACATAAACATACTTTTTTTTGTAAATACATACATAAATATGTAATACATAGAAAACACCCAGACTCCGAAACAAATATTTGAGAATCACACAAATAATATTTGGTCCGACCCGGGAACCGAACCCGAGACCTCGATCAGCAGCCGCTAACGCTAACCACTAGACCAACGAGGCAGTCGAAAAAAGTCGATCAATGTTGGTCATGCTCACGTAAAAATAAACATACTCCAAAAGTTCTTTACTTTTACTGATTGTTCAATATGCTCATACTAACTATTACTCAACGAATCACTTTAATAATTTCCGAGTAATGCTGTAGGTAGGTATAATCCTTACTAATATTGTAATTGCGAAAGTATCTAACTCCGATCTAACTCTATAAAGAAAGTAGGTATGTAAATAGATCTCGAACTAGTTTAACGTACCTATCGTTAATTTGATTTGTGTCGTCGTCGTCGAATTGAACGAAACTTAAAAAAAAATCGCAACCACTATGAACTTGAACTTATCTTGGTTAATGAGCTCTAGTAAATAAGTTATTTACAAAGAATGGGTCACATTCATTAATGATTACACTGCACAACAAAATTGCAACTTTTGTCTGATGATTGACTTTTATCACGATGTTTACTAATTTGACGTCGCTGATTTTAGATGTTTCCTCAGTTTTTTTTGTGTAACAAACAGCTCTTGTTTACGAATTAACTATGGCTATCACAAAAAAACAACGTATTACCGTGTTACTTTGCTCATAATTTCTAACTTGTTTTCTTATTATAATTTGATATCGCATCGTCAAAACGAGTTTGTATGAATGATCCGTATCATTTTTGTTTCATTTGCGGAAAATATATTATGTTTTAAGAATACCATTTGAATGTGACAACGTTCATAAATTGAGGCTTACAAAAAATACTTTGGACACTCCCTGGAAATGAACGACAGGACAGGACATTGTGGACAAATAAGGAATAGATAAAGGGAATAGATTTATGTACAAACCGCTATGATACGGAAAAACCCGTGAACCATCACGATGACTGTTATTCTTGCTTGGTAAACATAACTGCTATTAACAGTTAAAATCGAGCAAAATGAGAATATTCATCCATACAATCTTCTTAAAGACGTTTTTTAAGTCATATTATATCACCTGAACCTTAGCCCGGTTCTTCTCAGGAGAACGCTACGGATTTTGAGGCGAAAACTGACACTAGTGATAGTGACTTTGAATGGGAATTGAAGGCGCCAAAACTATTCAACGAAGATGATTATAATATAGGGAATGCAATCTTGTTTCCGCGAGATCTCGGCCTTTTTTGCGAGATTGATCTCAGACGAAATAAGAGCGAGATTTTGTGAGTTTAACGAGATTGCACTCGATTATAAAAACATCTTATTCGAAGCGGTATATTTTGTTAATTAATATTAATTTTGACTGCCCGGTTGGTCTAGTGGTTAGCGTATGCGGCTGCTGATCAAAGAGGTCTCGAGTTCGATTCCCGGGTCGGACCAAATATTTGTGTGATCCACAAGTATTTGTTTCGGAGTCTGGGTGTTTTCTATTTATAATATGTATGTATTTACAATAAAAAGTATGTTTATCTTCGATCAAAGATGTTCATGTATTTATATCAGTTGTTTAGTACCCACAATACAATGTTTATGTATTTATATCACTTGTTTAGTACCCATAATACAAGCTCTGCTTGGTTTGGGACTAGATGATGTGTGTAAAATGTCCGAAATATTTATTTATATACCTAATAGGTACCTATCTATTATAATGCAAGTACTGAATCAGAATAGTAAAGTTTTATTTAATTGTTAATAATAATCCAGTTTATAATAGTCAATTATTATTCAACTTAGATAATAAGTTTCAATTTTTTTGGCTTGTTGTTATATTTGTTACAAAAGACCTGTTTTATTACTAAAACATTTTTGCTTGAAACTGGAAAAGTAGACTGGTTGTTTCTTTCATTTGTTAACCGACTTCAAAAAAAGGAGGAGGTTCTCAATTCGTTGGTTTTTTTTAATTTAATGGAATTATTAATGGATAGATACCTACGTACGTTTACTACATAGAAGTTTATTAAAAAAATATAGGAATGTTTAAATATCTATAAATAAATATATATTAGTTTATTCGTGTTTAATTATGCCTGTAAAAGTCAACAAATCAGTAATTTTTATTTTCATTTTACAAAACAAATTTTTTTCAGGCTCTACTGTAGCTTAACCTACATGAATTAAATACTTTGACAGTTTGTCTTTCTAATTCTAATACATGACATTGGTGAAATTGTGGCCCTACTTTACCAAAGGGCCATCAAAAAATTTTATTGAATTGAAAACAAATATGAGATCGTTTTTTGTCTTTTCGGAAGACAGCCCCCATTTCATCTTATCCACATTTTTTTTATCACTGATTACGACGAATACTTGAAGAATAGAACACTTCAATTAAAGACGTTATTTACTTGACATTGGCAGTAATAGCTAATATTCTTAAGATTCAGCTGGTTGAACTGAAGTAGGAAACCTATTAAAACTATTATTACATTTTAACCTATTATTACCTATTAACCTATTATTATAAAGGTCTATGGCTGATTGCCATTTCCATTTTAAAACGTAGTTTTATTACATTTTCTTTGGCCATTTTAACAAAAGAAGAAGAAAAAGAAAAATTATAGACAGACAAACAATGATGAATGCTTAAAAATCTTTTGAAAAGATTCGTGAAAATAAATGTTTATCTTGTAATACTTATAATTTATTTCGTAATTTATTCAAATATTTTGATTATTTGCAAAAAAAAACATACAAAACTGCCAATCTCGCGAGATCTCGCAGTATTGTTATTCATAAACTCGCGGGATCTCGCTTGAGCCCCAATCTCGAGAAATTTTCATTTTCTAGATTTAACAGACCTTAACAGAGACCCGGGACTGTCAAAGCATGCTTTTGAAAGTTTATTACTAAGACAGATAGTGAGAAAAACGTATGGAATGAGTTTGTTTGGTTAACACAAAAAAAAATGGGAAATAAGTTTATAGATGAAGTTCGGACTTTTTTCAACACGTACTTCTTGGACGTGTTACACTTACTACTTACTACTATAAATAAATGATAAATGATATTTATTTCTGTAAGTAAATCTTTTCAGACATTTTTACAAGTCGGACTTATAGCTAGAAGGCGCCGGCATTTCCTACGACTCACTCTGGGAAGAAACGCCGAAACAAACCACAGAGGTGTCTTTTTTTCTTTTTTTTTTTTTTAAGTCCGTGTACAATATTAAAGAGAACTATGTGAGTGCAGTATAGGGTCTGGGTTGGCCTTTTGAAGAAAGAACCATAGTTTTGAGTCGACCTGTCCATACAGACGGCACACGGGCCCCAGCCATCGTGTAGCCTAACCGATGTAGTCAGGATCCACAACCCGGAACACGACACTGCCGCCAGCAGGACACTTGAGTAGGCCGTGGAAACACTCAAAACCACCAGAAAATTACTAAAATATAAACTAACATTACAAGCCTACACTATACTCACATTTACAAACTTACACAAAAAAAAACAAAAAATAAATAAAAAATACTATACAATTCAATTTCAACGAAAAACTAAACAAATTAGAATAAATGAAATACAAATTAGAACAAAATTTAAATGTTCATCACTTGTGGGAGCGAGCAGCATCACTCCCAAGCAAATTTATCATTTAAATTTGCTTGGGAGTGATGCTGCTCGCTCCCACAAGTGATGAACATACAAATTTCATAACCCCAACTTTTTCTATAGATATGGCAGATGACGAGATAATCGCGTATAACCGTTTGTCGCGATCTTAGACCCTAAAAAATCTTTTTTTAGCGGCACATGGATCAATGGGAATTTTTGGCGTATTGTTTAGAACCACAAAATAAAGATTTATCCGAAATACAGCTGTCCCCTAATTTTTCTGAAGTTCGGTCATTTTTTTGTCTTTATTCTCTGGACTAAAAGTATTATTTAATTTAAGTAAAATACGGCCGTTAAGTAAAATGTGTATTGACAAATTACATTATTATTGCCAACTGTATGGCAACTGGCACTTAATTTCTATGAGCAAGCATTCTGTACCCTTCATCAAAACTTCCAAACATTTCCATTGAGATAACTGTTTGAAGGTGACAATGTTAAACAAGATATGAATGTAGCAATTTTACCTAATTAAAAGGTTAAAACAAGATCAGTTGTAGCTCCAAAATACTTATGAAATTATCGAGTCATCTGACTCAACCTAAAAAATATTATTTATTATTGTTTAGTAGGTAGTAGAGCCACGCTGATTTGAGATTTCAGCACGAATGGGCCGGCTCGACCGGGGCAGTACTACCCTCACACAGAAGACCATTCTAATAATGACAGCATTCATGCTGTCGTATTTCGTTGGTGAGTGTGAGACCAATCATTCTGCACCATTCTTCCAGCCTCCGAGGGCCGAGAGAATGATGCAGAATTATCTAAGCAAGGGTGACCATGCTACATTGCCTACCCTTACAATGAGCATAGTGGTCTTTACTCCTGGATTCTACTCATGCTTTCCTTCAGGCAGAGTAAAGTCATTTTGGTGGTCTTAAATATAAAAAAAGTTTTATATTTTTCCCACCTATTGGGTTGAAAATAAAAAGAAGTTGGCAACACATTTTGACATACAGCAAGCAAATCAGCAATATGTCAAACGTCAGTTTGAACTTTGATGATCGAGTGAATACGCACAGTTCTGCAAAATGTGCTTTGTTTTTTAATTATGCAATGATTTTAAATTATTTTTAAAACTTCATACCTAAATTAAATTTCATCCAAAGAATTTATTAAAGTCGTTCATTTGTCGTATGAAATAAAAGTATTACCAATAAACTGTTACGTGAGCACAAATTGAAACGAATTTAACATTTTTGTTAGTGTTTTGTAGAAATGTCTCTAATAATAAATGTAAGGAGGCAATTTGTAAACGGTGTTGGAAAATTAAAGTGTAGTTTAACACATGGTAATCAAAAATCCTGCTCCAAAGTTTTGTTACGCAGATGTTATTCCACTCGTGAATTATTGAAAGAGGCTTATTGTCGTACAAGACTTAAATTCAAATGTAAGTGTACGTTATGTATGTGTAAGTTATGCAGACAATTACCTTTTCTAATTCGAATATTACTTTTCTTGTTGTAGCTAAAAAATTGCCTCAAGATGTGAATCCTAAGGGTGTGTTTGCATGTAATGAATTAGATCTGTCTGAAGTAAAAGTGTATGGGTTTGACTACGACTACACATTGGCGCACTATAAACCCTCACTAGAACACTTGCTATATAATCTTGGTAGAGAAATTCTTCTGGAAAAGTATAAGGTCTGTATCAGATGATAAAGTTTCTTTTAAAGATAAAGATAAAAGTTCTTTTTTTTTTTTTTTTTTTTTTCTTTCAATTATTTATTAAAAAGTTCTCTAAAGAATTAACCTAGTAATGCTTAATATTTATAAAGCTATGTATAGAGATTGTATAAATATTGCCTTAATAAACTATGTATAAATATTATTATTTTGAATGTATGTTCACAGTACCCACCAGAGATATTGCAGTTGGAATATAAACCCAATTTTGCTGTAAGGGGCTTGCACTATGACATTGAGAAGGGTTTGCTGTTAAAGTTGGATTCTTTCCTTCAAATACAGTTTGGTTCCGTGTACCGTGGTCTCACACAGGTCTCTGCTGATGAAGTGCTACAGCTATATAGAAATAGGATTATACCTATTGCTTATGTGGAGGGTGATACAAGGGCACACAAGGTATAAATTATTTTTATTACATTTAATTTGTATTGCTTTGTGCTTTCCTATGCTATGTACTAACTTTACCTTTATTGATCAAGTAGGTGTTATGATGTGACTATATAGCCTCCAAAGGAGCTAATTACACACTAAATAAATAGACCAAAAAAAGTTTAGGTCTACTGTAAACAGCCTTTAGCAGTCCCCCACTATTGATTATAATGATATCTACATATAGATAAATAAATTACTATAGATAAAAATTAATAAAGATAATTAAAAAAAATTGGATTGTCTGTATGTAATATTAAATAAACTATAAAGAGGCTAGTGATATGTAAGGAGTGCAAAACAGGCACTGTATAACTTTATAACATATTAAGAGAAATGTATAAGAGTATTTATGAGCCCAATTCGAGGTTTTAAAAAAAAAAAATTGACAGGAATTTTGCTGGCAGAAAGCTGATGACATAAGGAGTGACTTCTGTAATTTTTTTCTAAACTAGTTTAAAAAAAAAAGTTATTGTTGTGAATCATGAGTAATAACTGTGTACAGTTATTACTCATGATTCACAGCTGTGTACACAGCTAGTACTTAATATAATTCAATAGGAATAGTGCATAAATTAAATAATATGGTACATGTACATACAAACATTCGTATTTTTCTCATTACATTCAATATTATATATTAACTTTTAAACTTTCGTGTTCCATGATAATTAATATTATTTTTACGAGAATTCAACGATATCACTTATTAAGGGTATTACATACCTCTGATTTGCCTGACGTTTCGACCAGTCAGCCTGTGACCACGGCCAGTGCAACCTGGTCGAAACGTCAGGCAAAGCAGAGGTATGTAATACCCTTAATAAGTGATCGCGTTTAATTCCCGTAAAAATAATATTAATATTATATATTATGAAACTAACATTTTTCGTTTACGACTACAGATCAAAGGCATGCAGAATTAAAGAAAATGTATAAAGCAGTGCACCGATAGGAAATACTGCATTACACATATGCTACTAAAGTAATGAGTAAAATTCCTAACATCTGAAATCTAATAATGGATTCCATACATTAATAGTATTGAGATAAGATTGAAAGTTATTTGTAGTGTGTAGGACTAGGCTAGACGGTGTCTGTCGGTAATCACTGGCACTTGTAGGCAATCATTCATTTGTACTCCCCTCGTGTTATGTTGATATACAAGGACCTTGTTTCACTCAATATAATAGCATAATAGGTATTGTCAGGACAGGTACTGCTGTTTATATTCTGGAAACTGTTTACAATATATACAGCAGTGTTCTGTGGAGTATTTTGTTCAACATTGAAGTAATGTAATCTCATCCTAAGTAGTTGATAGTACTAGATTTGTTTATCTTATACTTGAATAGACAATAACTTTAGTAAAAAATATATGTAATAGTATTATATTTAGGTATATTATTTATATAAATAAAATGGCAGTGGTGCCTATTCTGTTGTTCGAAAAGTCTCTTAAATAAACCAAATGACTCCATTAATCTAAATAAGTAGTTAACAATTTAAGAGGCTGATTATGATGAAGATACCAGTGCCATTTCTGTCATTCGAAAAGTAATAAACTAATTATATTAATAGTAATAAACTAAACAATTATTTAAATTAAACAGTGGCTAAAATTATTATGTCCCTATGAACAGACATAATTATATGACACAGACCTGTAATTATAACAATAGCATTTTAGTTGAAATTTTAGTTTATTGATACAACAAAATGAGCACCATTCTCCCTTTCTTGATATATATACGAAGGTAAAACGTAATCATCCTCTACCAATAATCTAATGCTACCAATTTTATTTCAGCCCAACAGAGCAAAAATGGTACATTTAGCAGATTTATTTTCTGTACCGGAAATGGGTTTATTGTGTAATGTTGCAGAGTATTTCATCAGAAATCAAATTGATTACCATCCAGAAATTCTATTTTTGGACGTCAAAGTAAGTCTTATTTATATTTAGGTACGTATTTTCTAAATTAAGTAGATATTTATCATTTGTTTCAATATAAAAAAAGAATGGATGGCGATAGGTAGATACTAAGACAGGTTATCTATCTTTGATTGATTCCTTAAAGGGAGGTTCTCCGCGTGTATGAAAAATCTTGCGATTGGAGTTTCGGACTTCGTAAAAGCGTTCAAAAAACATTTTTAATTAACGCCTGTCGAATCGCCGTTCCTGTTTATCATGAACATCTATGGCAATCGTTATTGGAAAGTCAGTGCCCGAGCCCTCAAATATACTGACAACTGAACTAGTCAACTATCGAATTTCAGTTCTCCCACAGGGTTGTGGAGGTCCAATGCTCGTCGCTCTAAGGAAAAACTGATATTCAGGTAAAACCGATTGAACTAGTAGCCGACCCCAAATAATCTTGGTAAAAAAGGCTAGAGAAGAAGAAGAAGAACAACAATGGATTTGAAATAAATTATCGCCTACAGTATTTGAGAACTGATAGGACCTTCAAGCCGCCAGTAGTAAGCTAGCCAAGAGTAGGTACACAGACGTCACAGGCCGGTAACGCACTAATGACACGTCTTCTTAAATTTTTGCACTGAAATCCATTTTCCGATGTTTTACATTGTTCATCCATTTACATGAAGTATATTTGTTGTAGAATTCAGTTCAAAGTAGTCACCCAATCATGCATAAGGTAGTTGCTCAAAATGTGGAAGAATATATAAGGCCGAATGGACAACTGAGGTATTACTTCAAAATGCTACAGGATAGTGATAAGAAACTATTCCTCGTTACCAACAGCCCTTATCATTTTGTGTGAGTAACTAATAGTTTATTTAAATATTATTCACTAGACTCATTTGTTTGTAGTGTGTATATCTATATTTACTTTAATGATAATAGAGTACTAGTTACCTAATAATTTGTTGCAGAAATATTTTCAGTGCTCTTGTCGTATGTACAGTGTCACTATTAAATCAGGAACCAATCATGTTTATAAGGGTAATAATGTCATTAGTACATATTTAGCTCCATTTCTCTGAATATCATGAATGTTAAATGTCATATATACTGGAAATAAAGTAGTCGATTTATTAAAGAAATTTAATTATAACCGTAAGATAGCCATTTTTTGGCACGCGCCAACTCGACCGGGCTATAAAACTAACACTTACACACACTCAAAAAATAATGTATTTGTTAACACTATAAATACATTATGCGAAACGAAAGTCTCCTACCCGGCTACTGCAGATGTGCTTAAAGGGGTTTCTCGAGCACTCGAGGGCCGCAGACAAGGCTATCGGGAGCAAGCCCTATATATTAACGGCCACAAGAATTAGGCGGGGCGGTACCAATGAATACACGTACATAGAAGAGTAGACATTAAGGATTTGTTGTACCAATTCCAAGGGGATAGTTGGGGGAACGTCCGTCTCTCTCCTCTCTCCTTAGCTTTGCGATGCGTAAAAGAAAGACAGCTGCCTCTGCCGCTTGAGAGCCGCAGAGACCGCAATTTCTGTCGCAGAAAGTTTCTTTTCATAGCTCCCATAAGAACTGTGCTCCTAAATACGTCTGTATTAATTTACGATACCCTTCTCCTAAGAAAGCGAAACAGGATTCACAAAAAATAATTTCCTAAGGTAAACATGAAATTCTTCCATAAAGCCTGGTAAACTTCTGTTTTTAGTAGAATCCGATTGCGTGGGAGTTCCCACAGAAAATTCATAGCAAATGATTGTGAGAATCTATTATTGACATATTTTGAAAATATAGATCTCAGATTTTTCATAAATACAAACATAGACAAGTGATTCATGTGAGGAATTACTAATTAAAAAATAATTTAGTAAATCTAGAAGCCTTTCACTAAACGTTCTCTGACACGAATAACACGTTAATAATTAGAAATCTGAATAACCGGTAAATTATGTAAATTTATAAGTTACTCGAGATCTTTCTAGCGCACACATTTTTCTTTGTTTTGTTATATTCCTTATCTGTATCTGTTTTATATTTATATTGTAATCTATCAATTTGATGATCAATACATACAAAACAGTGAGATAGCTATGTTTGACTGTCTCTTAATCTCAGAAAGTACTAGTCCAATTTGAAAAATGGTTTAAGTGTTAGATAATCTAGGAAGGCTATAGGCTATGTATTATCACGCTACGAATAAGAGGAATACAAAATGTTGCAATAATGTGGGAAAATTGAAAAATGACTAAAACAATTTTAATTAAAGAATTGTCACCCTTTAAAAGTTCTAAAAAATAATCGCAAAAGTATGTCTACTTTTAAGGTTGGCTCACTACAACCTTTTTTATGGTAATCAAATAATAATTTTAATATTCCAGGAGTGCTGGTATGGAAATGTTAGTTGGTCACGATTGGCGGGACTTCTTCGATGTTGTGATTGTAAATGCAAATAAACCAACGTTCTTTACTGAAGTTTCGCGACCGATACGAGTCTTCGACAAGAACGCCAATACTCATATTTGGGAAAAAGTTTCTTCATTAGAAAAGGGAACCATTTATTATGAGGTACGCTTTTATTATTTAAAAAAATGCTTTATCTGAAACCCTTTCTTTAAAACATCATAATGTATGACATCAAAATTTAAGATAACAAATGCATGTATAGTATATTTCTATAAATCTAATCTAAATCTAATCTTAATATTGCAAAATAAAAATAACTACATACTTAAATAGGTATGTAGTTATTATTATTTTGCAATATTTGCGTTAACATTTTTTATTTTATTGATCTAAAGACCTCGTGTTCAAGTTTATAATTACTATATCCTATCCTTGACCTCGACGAAGGAAAAACAAGTCAAATCTAATATATTTAAATGTATGCATACATAATTATGTAAAGCATCACACATATAGACCAACATACGCACGTACACAAATACTCACACACACACCCACACACACACACACACACACACGCACACTACACACACAAACACATTTACACATAAAAACACACTCAACCACAGACATAGTTACCATATGATTTTACTCAAAGAGGCTTCTGTATTGCCTAGTTTTAATTTGTTTGTTTTGAGAATTGGATTAGTTTTATTTTACATTCTATTACAACTAAACTATACTATTATACCAACTAAAATGTATAAATATCCTGTTAACTTAAACCGCTGTCTTTCGCTAATTTCTGTTGTTGCGTCACTAACACGACAAAACCAACTTTTAGGGTTTCCTGGTGTTGCTTTCAAGAGTTTTTGAACGATAGAATTAACACCAATGAATAAATCTGGTATTGGTTGACGCGACACAAGCTCAGTCACACTGAAAATAAGTCACTAATAATAATAAATTATTTTTAAGTTGAATAATTAAAATAAATATTCTACCGAAATTGTATTTCAATGCATTATTAGAAACTAACTTTTCGCCGCGGCTGTGCCTGCGTGGGTATCGATTATCGTGGTAAATAACCTACATATTATTTATATATATTAGTTCGGAGGTTTAACCCTTAAGTGTAACAGACAAACAGATTGATTTATTTTTGAATTTATAATTAGTGTGGATAATATGACGAGTAATGCAATGTTAATAAATTTCCAGGGTACAGTGAAACAGCTGCAAGATCTGACAGGTTGGTGTGGTCACCAGGTTTTATACTTTGGCGATCACCCGTACAGTGACCTCGCTGATGTCACTCTCGAACACGGCTGGCGAACAGGAGCTATTATTAACGAGTTGACGGTAGGTCCTTAACTTTCTTTACTGAGTAAAAAAATAGTTATAGCCATATAACCACATTTCTCCTAGAGATATTATTATATATAATTATATTATAAAGATAGAGTTATATCTTGAAGGATTTCCTAGTAAGATAAGTTACGTAAAAACCGTTCTTAACTAATATATAAATAATAATAATAAATATTTCGGACATTTTACACACAACATCATCTAGTCCCAAACTAAGCAGAGCTTGTGTTATGGGTACTAAACAACTGATATGAATACTTAAGGTTCGAGCACATTATGCCGGGCCGCAGCGTGTCGGGGCGGGCCGCAGCGCAGCGCAAAATGCTAACTTAGCACATTGTGACGGGTCGGGTCGCAGCGCATTGACGGATTTTGAGTAGAATGTACCGCATGCGCAACTGTTGTGTATTTAGTGCAACTGTACCTTATGGATAGCTCTGACGAAAAGCTTTCTTTTTTTTGCCTGCTGTTAGAAGAAGAAGAAGAATTTAGAAGAAAAAGTATCAAAAAACGCAAATTTCGTAAAATAAACACGTACGCGCATGCACACCAATCCGCTTGCTATAGCACACTGTGACGGGGCGCAGCGGGGCGGGGCGGGTCGCATCGCACGGACGCAAATCCGCGTCGCAATAATGCGAGCCGCTGCGGCCCGACACAGTGTGCGATACTTCATACAATTTGTATTGAAGCGATTTGAGCGGATTTTTGCGCTCCGCCCCGGCACGCTGCGGCCCGGCATAATGTGCTCGAAGCTTTAAACATACTTTTTTTTTGTAAATACATACATATTATACATAGAAAACACCCAGACTCCGAAACAAATATCTGTGGATCACACAAATATTTGGTCTGACCCGGGAATCGAACCCGAGACCTCTTGATCAGCAGCCGCATACGCTAACCACTAGACCAACAACACACAACTATCTCAAATTACGTACTAAGTATAATGATAATGCTATGTTACCGATATTTACTAATGGACTAGTTTATTAATTATAAATTTATATTTTCACAATTGCTTCATCAACACAAGGGAGGGTTAAGGCCAAACGTCCCCGCACTGGTCGAGTGCAGGTTGGGGACTGGCAAGACAAGACTGGAAAGGCCTCCAACTAAGCTTCACGACTGTTATCTTATGATAACAACTGGGGCCGACTGCTTAACGTAACCTCCGAATCACGGAAACGCTCATAACATATCATGCCACAAACGGTCACCCATCTAGGTACTGACGGCGCTGTAGTTGCTTACCCTCGATGATTGTTTCCAATCACCTAAGGTTACTTGGTTATGGGCGCTTCATGGCTATGAGTGCTTCAAAATATACCTCATAAGTTCTAAATATGTATATAAATGCCACTAGTGATAACTGTCATAGAGATCAAGTTATATAGAAAAGACTATAGGAATATATAAGTAAGTATTTAGTTAGCGTAACATACGCTCTGCTTAGTTAAGAATCAGATGTCATATGTGAGCTGTTTTAAAGTTCTTTTAACCCGATTATGGCGAAGCCAAAAGAAAGGGTAATAGTTTTGGTAGTCAATGTACTCGTAAATTTGTATATTCTATCATAGCGTTTAAACCGATTTGAATTAATGAGGATTCAATAAATTCGTAATGTAGGCCAGGGAGACCTATTCTACATAATATAATGAATTTTAACCGACTTCAAAAAAAAGGAGGAGGTTCTCAATTCGTCGGAATCTTTTATTTTTTTTATGTATGTTTAGCGATAATTTCGTCGTTTATGAACCGATTACAAAAAATTCTTTTTGCATTGGAATGGAAGTAGCTTACAAGTGGTCCCATCGTCACCATATCGGGATCTGATGATGGGATCCCAAGGAAATCGAGGGAACTCCTCAAATATCATAGGCACAATGTCGCGATTTGAGTACTCGGAATAGTTTTTCTATGAAGTCGGTTCCTTTTTGTTAAAATTATTATATAAAAGGTTATTACAATATCGCGTTACAGATTTTTAAACTTTTTCTTATCATATTTTTATGGATTTTGAGTGTATCGTGTGTATTATTTGACCAAATAAGGTTGCCATGATTTAGAACCATATACGATGTTATCACAGCGATCAATCTGACGCAAATATATTACAAACACTATTAGTTTTTCAATATTGCCTTGATAACGCTTAATGGTTTTCATTACACTGATAAGACGACTGTACCATAATACTTTTCCTATATTAAGAGCATGCTTGTGTGCGATTGTTTTTGTACCTTTACAAATAGCGGGAAACAAGTGGAGTTATTAAGAAAAAGTAACCTAAGTTCCTCCTTATATCATCCTCTGTCTTCTTCTTCTAGCCTTATCCCCAATATTATTTGGGGTCAGCTACTAGTTCAACCGGTTTTACCTGAATATCAGTTTTTCCACGGAGCGACTGGCATCGAACTTCCGCAACCCTAAGGGAGACCTGAAATTCGTAGGTTGAACTAGTTGTCAGTAAACTTGAGGGCACTGACTTCCCAATAATGACTGCCATAGATGTTCCGGGGCACGGGCGTGAATCACCGCCAAACTTCCAAACTCATTTCCTAAGAAAACCCAAGAACATTCTTTAGGCCCGACCCGAGATTTGAACCCGAGACCTCTTGATAAGCAGTCGCATATGCTATCCACTAGACCAACGAGGCAGTCTTCTACTAAAATTATCATCAAAATCCTTCTAGCCTTTCCAGACGTAACATGGACAGACAAACAAAAATTTGATTTTTGATGCAAGTAATTGCAAGTTACAGTTTGTTTTGTTCTATCATTTCAGCATGAAATCAATACATTGAATACCCAGTCATTCAAGGAGAACGCCAACTGGCTGCAGATGCTCACCCAGCTTATTGAGGACCACCAAGATTATAAAGATCCTGAGGCGTTAGAGGTCCTAAATCAATGGATGGCTGAAAGAGATTATCTAAGGTTAGACTTCCTTCCTAGATTTCCTTCGTTCATACACCGAAACAACTAATGAAACAATGCATTTTTGGCTTTCAAAGTACGCTATTGGCTCAAAAGCAAGTAAAAAATAATTTTATATATGTTGCAAAGACGTTTGTCTGACGTAAACGTAAAATGGTCGTTCGTAATGAATATTGTACGTAAGCACATAAGACTTTTTATTGCTCTTTCTAGTACTTATTCGTTTAAACGAGAATCTTGCCAAGTGAGAGCCAACATCGACACTTTACGACTGCTTCATGGAACAGTGACAGGATGTATTGCCATTTGGACTTAATTATGCAATAAGGAACTAATCCGCACACATACCAAAATCGAGATAAGGACAGGACCCTTTCTTTTTTTAAATGGACCTGTCATAATGGCTCTACTCTACATGATGGAAAGTATGACAAATAGCGGTGGTCACCATCCTCAGTGTGATGGCGGTATAGTATGTTCCTATTCATCATTGGGCTTCCGGTCTCGCTCTTGCCAACGAAATGTAGTACCACCCCGGTCGAGCCCGCCCATTCGTGTTAAAATTAGCGGGGCTCTACTACCTTGACACTACTCTACAAAAATACAAGGATAAATAATTCGATTTGGCATATGTGTGTATTGTAGGACGCCCACAGGCCAGGTGGAGTGGCGATTTGCGCAAGATAGCTGGCAGGAGCTGGATGCGAGAAGCCCAAAATCGATCGAAGTGGTGTGCAATGGGAGAGGCCTATGTCCTGCAGTGGACTGAGATGGGCTGATGATGATGATGATGGTGATGATGATGATATGGGTGAATTGGTTCCTTGTTGCATATATAGGTTCATTTATGATACAGCGTCACAAACTGGTGACTGAAAAGTAATTTGTTATGACAATTTTGGCAAACATGTTTGCATTTACGCACAAGAAATGCGTCGCTCTCACTTCTTAACCTTTAACTACCGACGTGGATTTTTTGTCACGCTAGTACCGACGTAGGGCCTGAGAGGCCGCAAGTATAACATTGAATAGTGTGGAAAATATGTAAACTGAGTATCAAATTATAGTTTGTATTGTTAATTTGGGATGTTATAGCTAAAAAAAAGATAAAAATAATCATCAACTTTACTTAACTTAGTAATTATATACCTTAACTCCTTTGGCTATGTTTTTTAACTAAAATATGACTACCAGACAAAATTTTGATTTCAAAAAAAAAATCACAACTTAGTAACTACAAAAAGTACTTTTCCTTATACTTTAGGTTTAAATCTACTAGAAAAATAATAAACAGCATTTAGAAAGCTTCAAATAAAAAAAATGTCCAAGAACAAAGTTACACACAATAGCGCATGTTTGCTTAGCGCACTGTGATATATGGATTTTCTATATAGCTATAGGTGAACAAGATACACATATTTTTCTTATTTTTTCTTCATTGGCTTAACCTTGAACTGTATCTGGCATATCAGAACCGAGTATTCTTGCCAAGCTCGTACGAAGCTATCCAGACAAATGTAGGTTGACTACCCTCCTCTGCGTAATCGTATGCTCCAATACTAATCGTTATAAATACACTATCAGTCTTTTGTTTCATATGCACATTATATAATATAACATATAATAATATAATATAACATATAATATAATATAACACATTGACTGAACTTATGACAAAAATTCTATAATATACTATACATACAATATACCAAATAAACTAAAAAAAAAAAAAAAAATTTGGAAAGACGTGAATTATGTATAGATAAACACAGTTTACCTTTTAACGTCCCAGCTACATCAATTTTCTTTTGAGATTTCTGTAACAAGGCACTTTACGTTGCCGTATCATAAACAAAAAAGTCACGTAACTACCGACGTTGGGCCTGTGAGGCCGCGTCGGAATTTCAAGTTGAAATAACTTACTAAAATTATGTTCGCCGGCACTTCTACCACATTCAATGGCGTCGGTGTAACTAAACTAGCAGCTACTGAAGAGTACAGAGGTCTCCTACACGGGGAAGGGATAAATCTAACAAAGTGTCAACCTGCCGCGGCCTCACAGGCCCCACGTCGGTAGTTAAAGGTTAAAATAGACAGTTGCAGAATTATTTTGGGAGTAAACAAAAATGTGCAGTAAAAATGTAAAGAAAAATTCGACCTATTACTCACAACTGGCATGATCCATTGGGCGAATATTGCGATGGCTTTTCTTTAGCTATTACATAGTTATATTGTTGTACCGATATAAAGCTAATAGAAATACAACAATTTAAGATGTTATTTTATTAAGAAAGCTTACGACTAAATAACAAAATAATTGGGAAAAGCTAAATATGAATTCGAACAATGGTTATCCAAGAAGTAAGTTCAAGAATCAAAGTATCTTCATACGAAATTTCATTGAAACGGTGAACCGGTTTTCTTGTAAAAGCGTAACAGACAGACAGAGTTACTTTAGATTTTATAATGTTCATGGGTATATTTAGAATGATAAAGTTTCTTGTTAACAATCACTTTAGCCTACAAATATCCACCTACAAAGATATGCCCAAATAATTGCGATCTAAAGGTTGCGTACCTGTTAAAAAATAACTTGAGTGTTGAAAAAATAAGTCATAGCTGGTAAGTTCGACATGCTAAAATGCCAGGTATTATAAAGAGTAGGTATATGAATAGAATGTAAGTATATAATATATTTAATGTAGTCTATGGTAAAATTCAAGAGGCTTAAAAAGCGAACAATACCTTTGGTACTAGATATTCATTCAAGTATGTTAAAGGCTCAGTAATCACACTGCGCTACGAACGGTCAGTATTTTGTACGAAGCAATCTCTCAAAACCCCTTTTGCTATTACCCTTTAGAATAAGTGTGCTATGTCTAACATTAATATGAAGTGTTTCTGCTGTAAATAACGCTTCTCTTTATTTTCATGCTTCCATTGTAGGAGTTTTAATATCCCTTCCAGGAATGAAATAAAGGCTGTGTTTAATCCACAATTCGGTAGCGTATTTCGGACGTACCACAACCCGACCTACTTCTCGAGACGACTGTTCCGCTTCGCTGATGTCTACACGTCAAACATCACGAACCTCATGAACTACTCCCTGACACACACTTTCTACCCCCGACGAGGTGTAATGCCACACGAATACGGCTCATATTTCGTATAGATTTAAGTTTAATTTTTATTTGTGTAAGATGATTTATTTATAAACAGCATTTGTATACTAAATAATGTTTATTGATATCTCAACGATTTAAAAACTTTATAATCATATCTTAAATGTTATGTTACGATCTTTGATATGTATAATATATACATCTTTTATATTCCTTTTAGTTCGTTCAATTATGTCATGTAATTATGTAATGTGATATAAAAATTAATGTGAGCAGTATTTATACTTGATAAATATATTCGGTTTAAAACACCTTTGAATTTTAAGGCAACATAGGTCCTTTTTTAATTATTGAAGCGTGAACAACAAAAATAACTGTCTGTTAAGTCGCTTGTAAACGTTCTATGCAAATTGCATCTTGTTGGCTATTTTTCTTGACTAATATACCTCAGTATATTTGCAACTATAAGCAAGCGGGATAAAACATTTGCAATATAGCCGGCTAGACATTAAATACTTGGAACTATTATGAAATATATCGACAATATCGCAATATTGCAGCAATTATTGCACTGTGTTGAGATATATAATCAGTAACTATAATATTGCAGCAGGAAATTGACAAAAAATAACCCGTTTACCCGCACCTTTACGATGTTGAAAAGAATCGTTATCGACGTCAGCATCGCCAATCTAGTGCATGACATGAAACCATCGATCTTTTAAAAGTTTATTTAATCTATTAAGATTCCCGAAATGAGTTTAGTTCATAACTAGAACTCAATAAACAGGGCTAAAATAATAATTATTTTGTAGGTTTCAATACAAACTGGGACTAAACAAAAATAATAAATATTCTTTGTATAGATTTATTTATTATGCCATTTGTTTTTAATCGCTATGAAACCTTTTGTAAATTTTCTCATTAAATTGTAAATTTGATAAGGAACCATCGTTCGCATAATATAGTGAAAGAATATCTATTAGACTTGTTGTTGGCACATAAAATTTGAAATTTAAATTTGGCGGTATTCCAGTGCCTCGGAGAGCATGTTAAGCCGTCAGTCCTGGTTGTCATCATCATCAACAGCCAATCATTATTGGGAAGTCAGTGCCCTCAAATATACTGACAACTAGTTCAACTAATTTAGTTCGCCCTTGGGGTTGCCGATGAATTCATGGAAAAACTGATATTCGCGTATAACCGGTTGATATTGATATGACCAGTTACTATACCAGTAGCCGACCTCACATAATCTTGGGAGTAATAAAGACTAGGAAGATGATGTTGACACTGTACTACTTAAAAGTTTTAAATCTTGAAATTTAACATCTCTTTCACTTGTAGCATTTCTTAATATTATATGTAGTTTCTTTAGAAAATAAATTCATGCATTTTGAACATATTTCAATGAATCGGAAAATCTAAAACCTGTTGATAGCAACGTCTTTCTCTTATTTAGGTTGTTATATGATCTTAGTTATTGTAAGTCGTACGTTCAGCAGTGGACGGCGATTGTAAGCCAGTTAAATGAGTTTTTAATGCTAAGAACCACCGTGAATAGTCGCTCGAAATATATATTTTTAATACAAAAATGTAAACTGTATTCAAGTTGCGGATTTTTTTTGAAAAAATTGATAAACTTTTTTGTACGTTTTTTTATTTATATACTTGAAGATATCTTTTACTGCCGCATAACCAACAATATAAAATGCTTGAATATATTTATTTAGAAACTTTACCTGCTATGTAGTACGTTAACTTTCAGTCATAATGAGGTATATTTAGTAGTTTTCGATTCAATGTTTTTAAAATAAAGCCACATATTAATTTTTATTATTGCTAGCTGTTCTTATATAGTTTTCTTCTTACTAAGCTAATAGGCGTTCAGAAAATGCAGAGTTGTTTTTTTAAAGCACCACGAATCAAAATAATCGATCTGTTGATCACGTTTGCTTCTTAGTAACTTTTGATATTGATAGCCTTTTATTAGTATAACTAGCTTTAACCAGCTTTAAATAAAATATGCTAGGTACTTAGTGTAACAAATTCATAATTATATCTGCACATCCTTAGAGTGAGAAGTGTTATACAAAATGTTATAAGTAAATTGAGACAGAATAATCATTTCTTTAAGTCTTGTACATTTGTGATATTTGGACGATTATGTATTGAAAAGAAGATAATTGTGGGATGTTGCAGTATTGTATGTTTTTTTATATTTTAGTTACCCACACCCAGTCTTCTCTAGAAATTCTCATACTTTGATGGTGAATTCTATCATATTATTGTAAAATTTAGATTCCTAATTTAGAACTCTTTATGATTATAATTGGATCTACTTATATTATAAGAATAAAGATTGATATATGAGGAAGTTTCAGTCGAGATGATTAATATCCTTGTCTCTTTAAAGATGGGGTCCTTATATCTATTCTGGCATTCTGGATGCGAATTGGTTCCTTATTGCATAAGTAGGTCCAATTGCTTTTTACCTTTTTTTGTAGGCACTCATATCTTTTCTTACTATACTGCCTATAGATACTACCAATATCATAATATATCATAAAATTATTTTATATAATTCTAAGTGTTTCTCAAATCGCTTGTTACGGGTTGAATTGTTTATTTCTATAATCTGTTATATGTAGATAACAGTTTGTATTGCTCATGTATCACTAAAGGTTAAGGCATAAGATGATCTTATTATCATTATTAGATATATTACTATTTATAAGCATTTTAGTAACAATGTTCACAGATAAGTGAAATGTAATAAATGCTAGTCTTTTATTCGTTATAATATTGTAAAGAAATTTAAGAGAGTTGATAAAACGTGCTATTTTATTTCCGACATCGTTTCAATCAAAGTATAACTTTAGTTTAAATTAATTAAAGATAGTAAATTTTTTGTTAAAATAACCAAAGTTGAGGGCTAGTGTCATCGCCTTACTACTATGTATAAATAGTGTATCTCAACTGTTTACTATAGGGATTCTATATTTAAAATTGCCGAAGCTAAAAGAAAGCTAATTCATAGACTGGCAGTGTTTCACCGTAACGTTTAGCGACAGAACCGATTTTAATTATTGACGTGACAAGAGATTCGTAATAACAGCGGTGATATGAGCTATCATCTATCATCAAAGCTTTTTACGTTGTCAAGTGATAGTTATTGAAACCATTTTTTTTATGACCACGTAGTGATTTTATATGGGGCATTTATCAACTCTCGATAGACTCGAATCGTTGCTGGCATCTGATTCGTATGTAATTCTTATTTCATTAAAGTAATGGTACATATTGTAATATAAAAAGTATATGTATCGCAATAAGAACGATTTCACTTTGGCAATCATAAAACATATTAATACATATGGCGGCAAATTTTCTCGAATGTTTAGAAAGGATTGCCTTATATATTTACTGACAATATCTGTCGAAAATAATGTATTGGAATAAATTAATTCAAATGAATACGGATGAGTGATGTCGTTCTTATTCATTGTTTTATATTAGACGTGTTGCACGTAGATCTGCAGTAGTTGTGTTCAAATAGCCTTATAGAGTATATGAACTGTTGAATGAATCTTATCTTGTGGCATCACTGACAATAAATAACGCACTTGCATATCTTCACTGTATGTGTAGGTAATAAGAACAAAATATTTCAATGAAAAAATATCTACTATGCACTAAAAAAAGTTCCTCATTTGGATAAGTATGACGCAGAAGCATATTATATTTAACATACATAATGGTAATATGTAGAAAAATGCACAAAAGTAGGCCTGCCATCTCTAAAATTTGGATACCACGAGTAAAAGTGCAAATTTTAAAGTTCAAAACATGAACATGTCAACTGTTTTTTTTATGTAATCAATTCACACGAAAAAGTCTCACATTGTACTTATATTTTTTAAAACATAAATTGTACTCCTTTGGAGATTTTAGAAAAGTAAGGAAGAAAACGTTTATCAATGACATTGAAACACAGTCAATTAATACTAGAGTACTATAATTCTTTAACCGACCGACCAAAAACAAGAAAATTACACATGTAGTCCGGGTTTGACCCGGACGCCCCACGGTCGGTATCTAAAATAGGACGAATCCGAGAAAACCCGGACGAATGGCAGCCCTACACAAAAGTTACATTTTTCAAACAATATGCAAAAGTGACTACATTCAGGGGTGTGTTATTTAGACCTGTCAAAAATAAGTTTATAATTCAAGTTCATGATAGTTTAAGTTGATACTGGTTAGTATGACCTTAGAAATTACCTACCCCCATGGGAACTTGGGACATTCATCGTGAGAAGAACACAGACGAAGTGAAGAATGCCAGTGGTTTCAAAAATCTAATAATTTATTTATCAGTTATAAAAATACCAATTTAGTTGTTGTAAATCATTGTGCTTTTTGATATGAAAATACGACCTAAATCCTAACCCTTTCAAATCTGGGTCTTATCTTGACAGTAGTGAAGAATATGAAACGTGAAGTCTCAAAAATCGAATAATTGCCTTATCAGTTATATCAACTGGAATATTAGAAATCTAAATGCTGTTATGCTTTTTGTGTGACAAACTTACTACTTACTACTCTGTTTTCTAGTCTTAGTATAATCTTTTAAGTAGATACAATACTCACATACCTATTCTTATGAAAACTTTAAAATATGCCTACTGATTTTGTGTGTTAATATATTATGTTTAAATAGAAGTATCTTCATTCTTATCATCTTTACAATATTTACATGAAAAGATACGAATTCATTCAAAGCAATTTAATAAACTTTTTGTTTTAGACGAATGTTCTAATAAAATCTTATTTACATTTATTTTGTTTTATTGCTATGTCATGACCTTATAACAAGCTGTTGCGA
Source organism: Phragmatobia fuliginosa (assembly GCA_932526445.1). Classification (NCBI taxonomy): domain Eukaryota; kingdom Metazoa; phylum Arthropoda; class Insecta; order Lepidoptera; family Erebidae; genus Phragmatobia; species Phragmatobia fuliginosa. The sequence continues at coordinate 10,056,493 of OW052060.1, read as the reverse complement.
AAGTTATACGAGTTTATCACAAATTATATAAAGGGCAAGACCCCGCTATTCGAAGCTTGATATGAATATACGTTCTAACTATATTTGCTTGTTTATCTTTGTTATTTAGTACGTAACATATACCTAGTGTTTGTAACAACAATTTGATGTTAGAACGTGTTACTATGCCTTCTTAATATTTCTTTAAAAAAATACCTGATGGTCTGATAAACTAGCAAAGGTTGCGGAGCTCTCATCCAAAGGAACGAGAGCACCGGTTGTTGTGGAGAGCCTCGGGGGCCAGTCTATGTCCAGTAGTGGGTGTCTTGGAACTGAGATGAAGATAATACATAGAGAATTCAGTATAGAAAGTTCTAAGTATCAAAATATATTTAAAGAAGTAAGTGAAAGTATGTATTAAAAAATCAGCTTTATTTCTTTGAGACATTACATTCACATTACAGAGGTCACAGTTATTTATACAAAGATTTCGTCCCCTACGAGTAATAATATTTTGAGAATATTTTATCATTTTAATTCACCACGAAATCCATCAGCTGTTTGTTAACGAGTATTATATTAATAGTTTCTCCTACTTACACTTATTTCAGACTAAGGTTTAAATATTGGTTAGGCAAGAATTTTTCCGTCTTTAAATAGTAGTCTAAATTATTGTGTTAGTTTTGGCATACTAGAATGAAAGGGCCATGCCCGGACTATTCGAAACTGCGATGACATATCATAGATGTTTTCATTGTTTTAAGAAATTACTTTATTTTTTAACTTCCATGATATTTTAGGTTCTTAACTAATTACGCATTTTCACTATGTCTAAAGGTGTTAATAGAATGGGTACGCAGTATCAATAAGTAGTACATTATCAGACTTGAGGGTCTTAGTCTGAATACTAAAGTTGATGTTATTGTAGCGCAGTTTGCAGGGCCTGTCGGGTCGAGCCATAAAGCACAACGTGTACAGCGCTGTCTCCAGCTCAGGTGAAGTGCCAACGAACATTGTAACTTCTGGTGCATCTTTAGTTTCACTCAGAACTGAGTGCTGCTTGAGGATCATACCTTTCTGTAAAGTCAAAGGTAACAATGTAAATATATTTTCTAAATTGTCTACCATCTTTTTTGGGCGACTTTAATATTCGGTCTCGATTCCTGAGAGTAATCTGAAGTGTAACACTTTATCTAATTTTGATAATTATCATTTTTATTATTTATACATATAGCCAACAACGTGAAGTCTGCCTCTAATTGAACTAGATACTAATATGAAAAAAATGTAAGAAAACGAAAATCGAAACATGTGATTACTTACACCAGATAGATCAAGTTTGTCGATGTAACCCAAGTAATTAGCCTTGCGGTCTAGTTCCCTTTTAGCGAAGAACAGCCAACTGTGTAGACCTGTGAATATAGCCAATTACACTGATTACTTTTTGCTATTCAGAGTATTGAATCTGTTTGTCATAGTCATAGGGTAGTTTTTATCCATAATAACATGGATTAATACACTGAATTTCGTACTAATTGTCTTCCTTTACCAACAGCCTTTAGTACTCCACTGCTGGAGATTGGCTTTTCATTAGGAAAATTGTTTTGACCTATTATACCACACTGGGTCAGACGGTATGGTATAGGGGTTGTGTCGAGATTTCCTTCTCTGTACTATTGTCCTGTCCCTTAGTCGGCTCTCACCACAACCACAAGATAAATATTGATGGTGACATTCCATTTTCTCGATCATTCACCACACGGATAAATATACAGTTTTCCCTAAGTGGTAAAATACTATGGCCAAAGTTAGTTATAACTGTGTTTAAAACATTACCAAATGAGTAAATAATACGTTTCATTACTTACCAAGCACATCGTTTGATTTAAGCTCAGCCATAAAGACGTTTTCAAAAGCGCAACTGCACTTGCAAAGGCCGGTCCAGTGGCGCGCGTACTTAGTAAACCAGATCTTCTTTAATAGCTCCACTTGTTCAGGATACTCGTTTAACTGTGTTATACCTATAAATCAAAAATAATATTAACTTTTGTTACTCGAAGTATCTTTTTTAGGGTTCCGAAGTTTACTTTGACTTCGAACCCCTATAGATTCGTCATGTCCGTCCGTCCGTCCGTTCGTCCATCCGTCCGTCCATCCGTCCTCGACTTACCGTCCAAACGGTTAGTGCTAGAAAGATGAAACTGCATGAATATGTATTGTAATTACGTCGACAAAGTGCTACAATAAAATTATGAAAAATATTTTTATTTGGGGTACCTCCCCTAGACGTAAAGTGGGGATATCATTTTTAAAGACCTATCGTCTTTAAAAACAATAAAGGGTTTCTAAGACGATTTTTTGATTTAGGTATCCGTTTGCGAGAAATGCACTTTAAAGGCCATTTTTTTGTAAAAACAGGTCCCCTTTTCTTAAAGCTACACGGCTGGCTCAAAAAATCTGGAAAAATTGATAGTGGTCCATATAATGAACTCTTTGTTAGTTCAGGACTTATAGAGGCTTAACTTTTACAATGCGCTTACTTGGAAAACGTCATACAAAATTAACACATCAATACGTAAACATAACAATTATCCATTTGATACGATTTCTAATCCACGTACCATTATGCGTGACTGAGGAACCCTTTCCTGTGCGTGGCCTGACACGCACTTGGCCGATTTTTTTAGTCGATCTATGATGATATTACAGTAAATGGTTAATATTACAATTCTTTCATCGCAAGTTTTGTCCAGTGTTCTTTAAAAGACTTAGCTACATAAATCTGTGAAGATGTTTATTTGATTAGGATGATTAATAGTATTTAAAACTTATAGTTCTGATAGATAAGAAAGCAGGCAATGCCTGTGATTAAGTTTAGTATTTTTACATTTGCAATTTGAAGATATTGCTCAATTACGATCTAATCGTTTAGTTGAGTTGTATCTGTTTGTATATAGAGGTTTATCAATTAGAGGTTTTGCCGATAATAGAGTTACAGGTTATTATTTTCTGTTTGCAATCTCCAAAACTTTTCCTCCCATTCTTAAATACCTTTTTATAAAACACTTATTTCACATCTTGTTTTTTGTATAAACTGCAAAATATGGGTATTTAAAACACCTAAGTAGTATTTATTTTCATTTTATATCGACTATCTAAACTACAATACCTAATAAGAAGTTTAAAGTGTTTTGCCTCTCGATTTGGAACTTTTTAGGCGACTGTTTCAAGACATTATACTTATTCCATAACTTACTGAACTTTAAATAAATCGTAAAAAACGAGTTTTTCTTACCTTTACTAACCAAGAAGTTCATAAGGCTTCTAATAGGACCAGTTGCGAGTATAGTGTTGATATAAGTAGTTAGTTCCGATTCCTCCTGCAACATGACGTCATCCGACATTAGTTTACCTTGTTCTCACTGCAGGTGTTCACTTGTTTATATTGGTAGGTACACGTGCTTAGAATAAATTGCTCAATTGTGGCATGTAGGTACTTACATTGGGCGTGACAAATTCTGGCCTTATTACATTTTTGTGATAGTTGTCGAAAAGAGCCACGAATGGCCTAATTGTAGGTCCATTCCAGACATTTTGGGGCACGTCCAGGAGACTGTAATTTCAAACGTAGATACGAATTACAAGTGAATTTTCGAGTGAAACATTTTTTTAATATTGAAGACTAGTAGACGAAGTGTAAATAATTAATATCTATTTCATTATGAATAATTCCCAAAGTTCTGTCTAGTATCTTATGTTTTTATAATATTCTTAATTTGTCCAACTACGTTATTCTCTCTTATCTACTCAGATCCCATTACGAATGTAAATATAAAACTATCAAGGAAACATTAAGATATAAAATTTATAGTTTCTATTGTTTCTAGCAAAATAAAAATTCTCCTAATTGTCAGATGTTATGTCGATAATGATAAAATTAACACGAAAGAATGCCGAGGGCATCGGTGTAAATAAAAATAAATGTCTAATCGAACTGCTAGAATAGACAAAATTTATATGAAGACTGCTAAATGGAATTAAAAGTAACAGTTATAAAACATGTTATACTACTCTTTAGCCTAACTTACTTAGATTGCGCCTCGTCCTTCTTCGACAAAGGACTGGTTTTGCCTTGCAGATTGACTTGGATGTAGTTGAAAGCGTTGTTTATATCCGCGTTGAACATTTCTTCACTAACACGCAGCAAGTCTTCATCCGTGGTACCATCTTGCGCTTGACGCAGCAAGTCTTCGTAACTTTTCTTTTTGGCATAGTCGACCACTCCACTCACTACTGTGCCTATCTGCTGCAGCGTGTTACCGGCTGTGTTGCCTTGCTGACCAGTTGCGTGGTTGGAGATAAGGTTAGGCAAGATGCTGTTGAAGATTTGACCAGCGGCGTGTGCTATGTCATCAGCTCGACATACCGCAAGGCAAGCAAAGAGTAATAAAATAATTTTCATTTTGAATATTATTTGAATACGTTATGTCTAGCGCGATCACTGCGCACTAGTGAATAGTGATCACTGAGTTCAGTCGGACTATGCGATACAGTGCGACCTTTGCATGATGTCATGCCCAAGTGTGTACAGATACGGCATGTTGATGATATTCAAAATACGGATTTGCTAGGTTTGACAACAACGTTGATTCTACTGGACGCAATATGAGATTTGACATGGTAATTGTCTCCAACCTAAACAATATTGACCTTTGCTAATGCACATTGCATTTGCAAACTTAATAGTTGACTCCCTTTAAAGTACTTCTGATACTCAAAAGAACGATTTCAGCATCTATAGTCGGCGCTGGAGCACAGCTTGATTCTATACCTGGATTGCTGGATTGAAAGGATTTTTTTCTTATTTATTTATGCTGTTTTTACAAACGAAATGAATCTGAATGTAGGTATGCTGTTTTATAAGCTAGTTTTTATAGTATTTATCCTATTGCTGATTGTAAACATCCATTAACTTGATTTAATTAGAACCGTCACTTTAAACTGGTTACTTTATAGGTATACTTAGGAAAGAAACAACATTAAATATAAGTTATGAGAAGGCATGATTTTAATACTTACGTGTTAGGATGACGTAGTCGTATGATGGCCTACTTCTCCAAAAAGAGGATAAGCAGTCATAAGTAGCATCTGAAGGGTTACTAGGCACATTTGACGAAGATTTACTTGCCATGGTATATGCCTTTGACATGTTCGATTGAGACTATCGTGTGTTGTGTCAATTAGTTGTTTATTTCATACCAAAAAGTTAAAAAAAAAACACAATCTTAAAATACAGTGACTTCAATTTTCACTGATAATAAATGATGCTAAAATGACTGAGTATGATGGTCATCATCTTGAAACACTATGGCAGCCTAGTGAGATAATATTCTAATAATAAATAAAGTGTAATCTAATGTTTATTCCGTCAGTAACTATCGTATCAAATCAAGAAGAAGACAGTAGCTAATCTGGTTCAGTTGATTGCTCTTGAAATTAAATGCTGCAATTTGTTTATTAACAGGATGATCTATGAGGATGTTTCAATTGGGGGTTAATTTATAGTCTACAAATAAAAGAAAGTTATCAGTTAGGGAGACATTATCAGCGGCAAATCGCCGCGGCCGAGTGCGCACACGAAATGCAGCAGTAGCGTGAAATGCGTCCGCACAGCGGGAAAATCGTATCTTAATATATGTTTAATGCATTAGGCTCTCGTCCGATCATATTGGAATACTTGTATGGTTCTGTTTAAGAACAGTACATAGCAACCGTTCAAAATGGTATTATATATGTTGAGTCGGTAACAATTTCAATTGTTTTCTGATTGTACTCTTAGATCAGTTCACATTCAGATAAAATCAGTCTCTGAGTACATAAAGGTAACGACAAACTATTATTTTAAATTTAGTCTGTGCTGAAATAAAAAAAAAATGGGTGTAATTTATTCGCCAGGAGCAAAACAAAATCTTAAACCCGCATTTGTTATGAGATTGTTCCCTCAACGTGGATTGTCATTAGATAATTTATATGATATAAAAGCTTGTCTTCTGTTCTGGTCTGTCCTTTTTTCCTGATCGCAAGCGGAGCCGCGGGCATCAGCTAGTTTAAATTAAATTTTATGAAAGTCCTGGTGGGTGGGTCAGTACATGAAGTAGTCGAAGAACATTTCAGGCGAGTAGTCCCTAGAGTGCGCGATAGGATAAAAATTACTAATTTTAAATTCATTTATTTATTTAATTAACAAAAGTAAGTAAGCACAGTTAGTTTAATTGCTTATGATTTTTCCAGTACTTTTACATTTCTCTTTTGTCACTTATTAAACGAATCTTAGTGTAATATTATTATAATGCAAATGATATTTACACGCTTCAGAGTACAAACTATGAACGAGTTAATTAAGACAATGTTCCACATTTATTGTCATTTATCTGAATGTCCGGTAGTCGGCTGCGCGCTGCGCTATTTTCTTATCAACTGAATATGTAGTCTAAACAGCGCAACCATTACCAAATGCTCTAATAATATATCTACATATCCTTATTCACCAAGCTTCTGTGATACAAAAAAATGGTGAAATTATGGAAAATACTTTATACTTTTTATTTCAAGTAAAACATAATGGTTAAATATAAGATGGACTTAAATTCTTTTCATTGCCTTGAAACGGCGAGACTTTATAAAAAAAAAATATTTTTTGGTATTCAGAGGAGCGACGATCTTTTCTCTAACTTCTTCTTAGCGTTTCGATAACAAACGTAATGTGTCGGAAACATTATATTTTTTTTAGCCCAAAACGCGGTCACTTTGATACCGTTAACGGTAGCAGCCATTAGGTCGTCCTGCGTGCAGGTGTCTGGGCACCCAGAGCACGATGGAAGATGGGACACTGTTTCAATTGCACCGCACAAAAAGCTGAGATCATCACCGGCCGAGAATCCCCACCTAAACAGGTCCTCATTGCTTCGGCCAACTTGGGTCCGAATTCTATTTAAAGACCTCCAGATTGGCCACGGTAATTTATGTCCAGGCGGAAGGCTCTCCAAATGGATTCGGCAAGGACACCCCCTCTCTCCACTGTTTGCACCTTGCTTGGGACAGGTCCAAGTACAGTGTGCTGACACATTGTGCAAAACTTTTGCGGCTCTTTAGTCTTTGTTGGGGTGGGGTGTGGCCGTACATGGGATGCCGCTGGCTATTCTCCATCCTAGTCCTCTCCGCTGAACTCGCCACAACCCTCCGAATCACCGGAGGTGCTACTCAGGCCAGCGGGTACAACATCTTATCCGAGGTCGGTTTGAGACAACCCGTAATTATATGGCAGGTTTCGTTTAGTGCTGCGTCCACTAGCCTTGTGTGAGCGGATCAGCTCCATACGGGGAATGCGAATTCTCCAGCAGAGAATGCCAGTGCTAGACCAGATGTCCTCATTACCTGCGGCGAGGCCCCCTAGTTGGTGGTACGTAGTCGCTGAAGTAAGTTGTTACGGGCGTGTACCTTTTTTTTAAATATTCACAGTTTTTTCTGTATGTAAGAGACCTGTCCAAGGTGATACCCAGGTACTTTGGATGGTGGTTGTGGTTAATAGGTTCGCCCCGCCACATGATATTGAGCTTTCGATTCACCTGGTTGTTCCGAAGGTGAAACGAACAAGAATCGGTTTTTGATGGGTTTGGACTAAGTGGGTTGTCCTCGTAGTACCGATCTAAGTTGCGGAGAGCCGCAGCAAGGTTGACCTATACCTCCTCAAAGCTGGACGCTCTCTAACTGACCGTCACGGTTAACATGAATGACCTAGCCTTTACTATGAATGAACGTAAACATGTGTAAATATGTTTAAGAGAATGAAAGATACCTCTTCACTACTTTGGTTAATTACACAGAAGGATCAGGGGCGTCTTTACCTATAGTACAGGGAGTGCAATACAGAGATGTAGGGAGCGCAGCAACGCTGGCGACGACATTTTCAATGAACTTGTAATATATTCAGACAGGTCCTTGTAAGTTCACGAATTCGTTAGTAGTAAGGAGAAGATGTATCCTGTAGGTAATAGTCTCAGGAACTGCGTAAAAGAATGAGATAATCTAACAGGAAATCGAGATAACTTAGTTTTTTATGGCCTGGTGAAACAGTTTCTAAAGGAGAGAAGTCAATACGAGCACCATACGAGGGTCGCATTTCGATACGTTCACCTGTATACCGAAGTCTTTGAATCAAAGAAGGAGGAATGCGGTAGTATCGTAGACCTCCTATAGTACCATTATCGAGGTACGTAAATACTAAATACACTCACGGACTCATAAACTGCATCAAAGTAAAAAACGACTTTGAAATAAATATGTTAACCAAGTATGCAAACTTTCTACACAGATTTTAATTGAAACGTCTAGATTGGTTCGTTAACTTTAAAACAGCGTAGGGTCATATCCCTAAGTTTAAGTTTGTGTACTGGAAAGGACTTTAAAACTTTTTTGAAGAAAAACAGAAATTTAAAGAAAATTGGTTTAATTAAAAAATTGGTTTTGACAATAGACACAAGCTTTATGCAAGGGTTTTTTTATGTTTTAATAAGGTGTATTACCTCCACGTGCCTTTATAACGGATTGTAAAAGGTTCCACATAGATTTGATTAGGGTTAATAACACATGTTGCGGAATATTGTCCCATTCTTCTAAAAGTGCTTGTCTTAATTGTGCCACTGTCGTAGGCACAGGATTTCTCGCTTATACAGCTCTTTTTAAATTGTCCCAAAGTTGCTCAATGGGATTAAGATCCGGGCTGCGTGCTGGCCAATTCATTGTACGTATCCCAACCTCTTCGCAATATTGTCGAACTTGTGCAGTAGAGTGCGGCCGGGCATTATCCTGCATTAAAGTAAATTTTTCGCCTATAAATCCCATGTAATGATTTTCTAAGATCTCTGCTATGTAGCGATGTGCAGTCAAACCCCCTCTACTACCGTTTTGACGAACCATGTCTATGAACACAAGTTCTGTTCGCCCGTTCATCGATATACCACCCCAGACCATGCACGAACCACCTCCAAAAGGAACACGCTCCTCAATGCAACTTTGAGCATATCGCTCCCCACGTCGACGATATACTCTTCTGCGACTATCTGCACCATATAAACATGTCCTACACTCGTCTGTGTACAATACGGAGGCCCATTGCTCTTCTGTCCAATTTAGGTGATCACGCGCAAGTCATAAGCGAGCTTGTCTGTGAGCTACAGACAACTTTGGACGATTTGCTGGTCTAAAAGGGGTGATATCCGCTTTCTTTAACCTTCTTCCTATTGTTCGTGCACTAACGTTTACTCCACGCACTTCATTAAGATCTGTTTTGATGTTAACTGACGTGAGGAAACGATTTCGCAGGGAAGTTATAACAATAAATCGGTCATCACTACCGGTGGTTCACAAACCTTCTGTATATTCTAGAAACCGTAGACTGGTTTAAATTTAAATTTCTACCAATCGTTCGTTGATCCAAGCCCTCCCGTACCAATGCTACAATTTGAGCAGCTTGTTTGGACGAAGTATCCATATTATGGTTCAGAAACTCTCGATGAGTTAACCCAACAATTCTGCTGGTAACAATAATTCAATTGTCAAAAGAATAAAAAATCAATGAGAATCATTTTTTTTTTTAAATTTGCTGTAAATAACAGGCAAATCTGATACTACGAGTAAATTTTCTTTTCCCGGCTATATTCATTTGTTTTACTGCAGTTCTATTTTTAAATATTGCTTTTTATAAGATTATGAGCCACTCTCTCCGTATTTATATAATTTAATCTAAAAAGTTTGCATACTTATTAAAAAAATCATTTCAAAGTAATCCTGAAGTTTGATGCAGTTTATGAGTCCGTCAGTATATATATAGGTATTACTTAGAATTCGCTCGTAACTCTTTTATATGTATAACTTTCTGTAATATATAAATCAGATGCAAGACGACCTGCAAAAGAACCGCTCATAGCCGAGTGGCCCAAGGTGATTGTTTCCAATCACCTTGGGCCACTCGGCTATGATGGGTACGAAATGACCGCGCGGTCAACCCTAGATGGGTGACCGTTTGTGGCTTGACATGTTATGAGTTTTCCGTGAGGGCACGTTAAGCAGTTGGTCCCGGTTGTTTTCATAAGATAGCAGTCGTGAAGCTTAGTTGGAGGCTTTTGGGCGGCTCAAAATCGTAAGATTACGTAGCCACAACGTGTCTTGCCAGTCCCCAACCCGCACTCGGCCAGCGGGGGTACGTATGGCCTTAACCCTCTCCTGAAAAGGAGGACAGAGCCCAACAGTATGACATCATGGGATATTGATGTGAATTAATATAGGATTACTTTGTGAATACCCACGAGTCTCCCAACTAAGAAAAAGTAAGGCTGACGTCAAAAAAAAATTAGAGAGAAGACTGTAAATCTGGTGTAGAAATGCAAAGGTATACAAAATATTTTCCTTAATTTCTACAAACAGAACGCCCCTCTTGAAAGTACTGGATTCTCTTGCTCGTGTTTCCATCAGAAAGAGTAGTTAAAAAATTATGCAAATATAAAGCTGTCGGGCATCAAAAACGGTGACGCCTATGGTACTTTTTTGACCTTTCATTGACCCTCCATACAGAATAATCGATCGAACGATTTTTTTAAAAAACTAGCCTGCCAGAATGGAAATCATGAAAATACGGCATAGCGGCTCATACTATGACAGTAAATTACACTTTTTAATTGATTGGCACTGGAAGGAGGAGAATATGTATATGCAAATAACCTTTAGTTCGACAACGTATATTGGCCATTTTAAAGGCCAGCATTTTTGTCCTGTCGACAAAGTTAGAAGGAAGCACTGGTTGAAAGAGTTCGGCAGAATAATCTATGAAGATTGTTTATGTCATATCACGGAATGCAAGAGACCATAATGACACAACAGAGGTTCAAAGGACTCGGTGACTTTGGGACTGTTGATAATATGGACTGTTCTGCAACCCAAAGGTGATACTAGACGATCGCTACTAATTCTGTAGGATCAAATCTGTGTCTTATATGGAAGACACAAATTCTTGAGCGAGAAGAGCTATTTCACTTTGTTTGGTACACCTAGCTGCCGCGGTCTAGATTCCGACAAATGTCTCGATACCAAACCGTATTCTGAAAAGTAGGGAGGGGAACAAGCGAAGACTTTTCAGTAGAGAATGTATACATTACAATCTCATATGCCTATTTAGAAACCAAGCTAAGAACCAGATTAATGTCAACGACAAGCTCCCTGTCGTTTTTCCTCAACGTCTGCTAGCTTGACTGTTAGGTGATATCAGTGCTATAAAGTGCCAACATATCATTGATATCCAGAAAAAATAGCATCCTAAGGTACACTAGCATTTAACTACCAAAAACCGGCAAAATCAAAAGGGATCAACCTAGTTGCAGAGTTTGCGAGGCAGACCGAATATCAAAAGCTTGGAGAGAAGCGTACGGTGCCAGACCCTATCGAAGGCCTGGATGTGAAAGCTGATTGCCAAGGACTCCACGTGTCTGTCAATAGCGTTACCCCAAAGGTGTGTTACGTATACTAGAAGATCACCAGTGAATCTTCTTCTTCTTAGTCGAACACTCTTGACAGAGTGATCGTGGCAGTTGATAGGTAGTGTTGCGATTAATCGTCGCCGCTCAATTTCAGGGCCGCCATACGTCTTGCAATGTCTCTCCACTGTTGTCGATTTGCTGCATTGCGGACACACTGTACTACAGTCGATTTGGTCGTAGCTTTAATTACGTCTATCCATCGGGTTGGGGACTGACCCCTCGATCTCGTACCCTCCATACGACTTTGCACGACAAGTCTCTCCATCGAATCTGCCTTTCTAGAGATGTGCCCAAAGAACTTCAATATTTGTAACTGCACAATCGACGATAACCTGTGTTTTATATAAAATTCCTTGAGGATGGAGCTATTGGTGCGGAACGCTGTCCACGGAATTCTCAGCAGACGTCTCCAGCAATACATCTCTAAAGCATCGTTTTTTTGGTGATCCTGTTTTCTTAGTGACCAGGTTTCAGCCCCGTATAGAAAGATTGGAAATACGAGGCAGTTCATTGAACGGACCTTGGGGTTTTTGGTTATTCTCCTGTCTTTCCCAACCGTTCTACTGCTGATCTTGTGATGAAGCTAGTGGAGATAGTGGAACTAAGGTAAATATATAATTGTAAAAGCTTACTAACGAGATGGTTATGACACATCTTTTTTTTTACAAACTCGCGGTTAACTGATGTGTGCATTTTCCACAAACTCATCTTGGAGCTTAGTGTGAGTTTTTCATATAAACTCGACCGTCGCGGTAACTTCGTTCTTCATTGCGATTGGTTCATCGATTGCAATGCCAAACGTGCTCGTCGTCGAAACCGAGTTGAGTTTTGATGAGCGCGCCTGCATTGAAAATTGATTGAAATTAAAGGATGCGTTAAGAAGGTACTGAACTTACGTAATACACTAACTTATGCCCGCGAATCCGCCCACGTGTATGTCGATCAACTGTTTAGCCGTGAAAGCGTAATAGACAGACGAAATTTTGTCGACGAAAGTTTTGAATTAGAAGTAATAGTAAATCTACCAACAATAGCAAAAGCCTTCATTTGAAGGTGAAGTAATTTATTCATGAATTGATGTTCACCGTGAATGAAAAAACTGAATTCGAATTATGCTAAAAAATAGCGTTAGCGCTTATAGCACTTTCACTACTTTACAGACAATTTATTAATATAACTTTAGTCTTCTCGTTTACGAATTTTACTTATTATACTAATAAAATGGGAACTATAATGTTCAAAAAGTCATCATCAACAACCTATAACGTCCCACTGCTGGGATCGGGTCTCCTTTTCAGGAGGGAGTTAAGGCCATACGTCCCCACACTGGCCGAGTGTGGGTTGGGAACTGGCAAGACACGTTAAGGCTACGTAATCTTGCCGTTGGATGTTTTTAAACTGCCCGAAGGCTTCCAACTAAAAGCAAGCAATCATTAGAAATGTCAGTTTAAAATTTATAATAAACTGTTGTCTTTATTACCTACTTTCCTGAGATAATTTGATATTTCCCAAATATTTGAAATTATAACCATTTATTACATATTTACGATTCAACAAGTTTCTTATTGAAAAATAATCTATACTATCTATAATGTAATATTATTATTTATTAATTTGAAAGTAAATCTATATGTCTGTTGCGCTTTCACGATTAAATCGTTCCACATAATTCAATAAAACTTGTGAAAAATCGTATGCCACTCTTTTCTATACTTAAACGTGGGCGGAGCCGCGTTAAAATCAATGCACAATCAACTACTATTGCGTCTTCGATACATTTTGATACGCCCTAAGGTTGCCTGGAAGAGATTGCCATTGGCAATAAGGCTAAGGCCGCCCTTTGTACACTACCTACATATCTGACATTTTATGTAGATACTCTGTTGTGAGTCCGTAATATGGTCTGTAAGTAAAGAGTTTTCTTTTCTTTTCTATTCTATTATTTTAAATTTCCAAAACTATATTGTAAGATTTGTCAAAAATAGCAATTCTCTCTTACTTCTACAATATACCTGTGCTCTAATAAGTCTTGTTATTATAACTTCAAACCATCATATTTTTCTATTATAGAATTTCAATTTTATTTATACTCTGTAGTAGATACCAACTGCTCTTGTTTATATTCCATCATCCCTAGAATCCTCCGTTAACATAACGTTACGAAATAGACATTAAAATATGATTTTTGTAAAACACTTTCAATTATCTACATATGTTTCTGCTTTCTTTCCGCTCACCATGTATTTTGATAAAAACACTATGTATTTGTAAACGATCTAGCTGTATTTTACTGATATTATAAATGACGTATTAAAACTATAACTGACTAAAAGTAAGTGGAGGTAATAGAATTATAGGCAGTACTTCAAAACTTTAGTAAATATTATGTTATGTAAAGTGTTGTACACGGGAATTGTAAACATGCCGCATTTACCGAGAAACGTGTTATCGATGAGGTCACTCCTCGCAAGAGGTCGCTGACGGATTGACGTGTCAGTTGGATTGTACGCCGTCTTGACCCTGAAAAATCTAGATATCAACCAATCCGCACATTTACAAAACTGTTTAATATTTTGTACATCAGTTTGAAAAACTAGTTCCGAACGGAGGTTGTGTTCATGATGAAGGCTGTGACGCTAGTTTTGTTGTTCGCTCTGTGCTACGTTGAAGGTAAGTTATTTCATTATTTTTGAATTGTGATATTCATATCAAAATAGGTTTTATATGTACGTACACTGGTAATTCTTTTCTGTATTAATTCTAATGTCAAATCAGAGTTTACAACAGTTTTAAAGCGCGGTTCGTTCCTATTAAGTCATATTCACAAGTTATTTATTTGAATTACAGCTCGCAAAGTATTTGCGCCGATAAACAAAAATGCCAACATCGACTTTATCAATATGGAGAGTGGGGGAGCCCGGAGTAAACCAGCGGCCTTTGAGCCACCGAAGCCTGTAGTACCGGTTGCACCTGTACCTACTACCAAGTCACCAGTACCTCCTGTTGCCAAGCCTGCAGTTCCAGCGTCAGTGACGCCTGCTCCAGCTGGAAAACCAAGTGTGGTATTGCCGCAAAAACCAGGACAGCCGGCTCAATCACCTAGTCAAATCAAACCCATACCTGTAAACCCATCTCCAGTTGCTAATCCTGCCACGACTCCTGGACCCGGTAGTGTACAGTCACTTATTAACTACTATGACAGTCAAGGTAAAGGAAGTCCCATACGCCCGTACAGTTACAGTCAAGCTGTAAAACAAGGTTAAGAAAAGGTTTACAGTGCCCTATCGTAAAATATATTGGTTACCCATTTCTTGTGTATTTTTAATTGTGAGAATAATACGCTGTGTATATATGCATATATACCATTGACCTTAACGGTATTTTCATCTCTTTCAAACAATCATTGGATGAAAAGATAATTTATAACTTATAAAGTACGAAGTACAATGTAAGAAAAAGATAGCATTGTTAAATTTGCGAATCAAGTGTAAAGTTAAATCTGAAGTTCATTAATTACTTAACTTTTATTAAATTTAATTTATTTTCTATGAGATCTCTTTCACATTCATTATATATCTATTCTGCTGTACAATTAAGCTATACCTATATTCTTTTTATGTTTAGGTTTTCATAACATTGAATATTTACCGAAACAAATAATTTAAATAATGGTCAATTAGTTGCTGTAGAAAACCTATTTTCCTTCTATTTCAATAATCAAAATAAAGGAATTCTTCTACTTATAATAATGTAGTTTCATAATTGTTAACTTTCATTATTAATATTGGATTATATGTAGATGTTTACTGTATTCATTAGCAGAAACATTTTATAAGCTAAGCTATAAAAGCTAAGGTTCATTTTCAAATGATATTATGACTTTAAATAGTTATAATATTCATAGCGTTTAACAAGCCAGTTTAGTTTATTGCGGTGAAATCGATATTCTCGATAACCCTAATGAAACCTAAATAAGCTTTAAGGTTTTATTTTGCCGTGTGCCACCCACGTAGGATATTTTCTGTTGCATTTCAACAACTTTCTAAGGACTGGCTTTCAGTAACCCATGCACAAATCTATACTTAATATTATAAAGCTGCAGTTTGTTTGTTTGTTTGAACCGCTAATCTCCGGAACTACTGGTCCGATTTGAATGATTCTTTCAGTGTTGGGTAGTCCATTTATCGAGGAAGGCTATAGGCTATTTTTTTTTTTAAATTATGGATCCGTAATAAAATTGCTTTTTTGTAACACAAGGTGTAAAATCGAAAACCTATTTTTTCCACGGAAACGAGAAAAACGCGGGTGAAACCGCGGGGCACGGCTAGTATTAAACAAGTTTACAAGTTGCACCGATCGCAGGTAAACTTGGGAAATTATTAGAATAAGTACTACAAAATTACAGTATATTAAAAAAAAAACTTAAACATAAATTACTAATAAAAATTCATTTAAGTCACTTTGTATCATAACTTAATTTAATTAAGCATACACAGAAACATATAACACCTTAGGAAGGTCAAATTAAAGGTCAAGTTACAAAATATTTTGTTTGTAAGGCTAAACTTTTTTATGGATAGAATGCGTCTAAACCACATTTTTAAACGGTAGATTTTTCACAATTGAAATGAGTTCATTTCTTTGCCTAAAATACGCTTAACTTGAAAAGTAGAAAAGTAACTTGGTTCGTTATACTTTCGTTATGTACCACATGGTTCTACTACCTGTAGTAGTACCACGAAGCTAGAATAGAATATACTTTATTGTACACCACTAAATACAGTTTTTACAGTTGTAAGTTTCTATAAGATATGTACAATGGGCGGCCTTATTGCCAAAAGCAATCTCTTCCAGGCAACCTTTGGATGGACATTTCGACAAGAAAAAAGTAAAAAAAGGTAATTAAGGTGTGTTGAAACTATAGTGTGCCAAAATAGATATATGAATACACATGTACACAATATAAATGTATATAAGAAAGAGCCCGCGGTTCCGCCCGCGTATAACTCGATTATTGCAGTAAAAAGTAGCCTATGTGTTATTCTGATATATACGCTACATTACATTAAAGTTTCATCATACATTAGTAAGGATTTATATCATATATATATTAAATATTATATAAAATAATTCTGTCATGTACAGCTATCGAGACCAAAGAGTACTTATGAACCCAAATAGTGATCTTTAGCCATTTCCTTAAACGCTTTCAGTGTTTGTGCACGTTTAATGTGTGTCTAGGCACCATTATAGTCGTCACAAAATAAGAAGCCCGGTTTGACATTTGTCATCGTGGCGTAACTAATACGATTAATTCGTGTTTTTGAGTGCAATTTTTCAATATCAAGTTAAACTTGATGCTTATATAAGATATGCGTTGTGATAGTGTATGGGTAACATAGTAATTAAATAGGATTATGAATTTGATTTTTCAATTTCTTACATGCGGCATGCATGACAAATGTCAAAACGGGCTTCTTATTTTGTGACGACTATAGCTCCAAGGATTCCGACGAGGCTGAAGAGTCACGCCGATTCCATCACGAATGGGTTGGCTCGACCGGAATGATACTGCCCACGCACAGAAGATCAATTTAAAATGACATCATTCTCGCTATCGTATTTTGTGGGTGATTGCGAGACCGGAGGCCGAATGATGCAGAAGCATCTTATTAAGCCGCCCTAGGGTCGGTGACCATGCTGCAATGCCTACATTGACAAAGTAGATGGTGAACACTACTCTTGGATTCAAGTCATGTTTTTCATCAAGCAAAGTAGAGTTATTTTAGCAGACTTAAACATCAAAATAAAACCGGTGTGACAGAGGAATCGTTAGGAAGGAAAACGGTAAAAGTTTCGAAATACGTCACCTGATTCTGGGGTTGTGAGTGGTTAGGGGGGAGGGGGGGGAGGTGTCGGAACCCCCCTTCACCATTTTTACCTGCCGGAAATACTTGGTTCCCTTAGAAAAAATTAAAAACAGAAATTTGTACAAACATTATTTATACCACTTTATATACATGTTTTATTGCTTTATGCATTATAGTCGACGCTACGCGGGGCTCCTATTTCTGGGTGGTTTAAAAAAAAATAACCACGATGGCTAAGGCGGCAGCTTCGCTGCGCTACGCTCCCTCCTTAGCCATCTAACCTAACCCAATGAAGGCGGATTGTGCCAATTCGGAGTAATACATTGCTATTAATTACCTAATAATTATATCCTGTTCTTATACATTTCCTTTAGCACATAATATATAAAATATAATTACCTTGATTAATTAATTACAGTAAAGCAATCCAAACAGAATCCAAGAACGTAGCCAAGTCGTAGAAAAAACACAAATCGATACGGAAGAACACATTCACTTTGACTCGAAAGCAAAGGAAAGACGCTTAAATTTGAAATTTGCTGTCAATTAGTGTCAAAATCATCCATCCAAGATGGCGGGTTGCGTTTCGTTTCACGTTTTTCATATAAAACCTAAAAATTACATTTGAAAAACTGTACTAAAGCATAAAAATACGTTCCGTTTTGCATAATTGCAATTGTATTTAAGAATTTTTGGAAACTGTTTAAAAATATTTAGACGCAACTCCGGCAGCCAAAATTACTTTGGGGGATTAAGACTAACTCCCTTAAGCCCCCTACACCACCAAAACCTTCAAATTCAGGTGACTCGTTTTGAAACCCAACCCAGGAAAACCTTTATTGGTATCGATTTAATTCAATTCACTGCTGACTAACTGGGCGGTGTGTTTTCCAGTGCCGAATGTTACCGTGAGTGAGGGCGCGCGTGGAGGAACGTGGTTTTCTCTTCACTCGTCGTAATGGACAACAACAACGAGATGGAGACGTCTACGATGCTTAAATGGAGAATTTATTTGAAGGTGATGTACATACTATTGCGGGTAGGCATAATGAGTAATGTTAATGTTTTAGTAATAACTGTTCCCTGACCCTTGGGTCAATATCTGGCTCAGAATGGCACATGGCGTGATGTCCGTTCGATTCCAAAACACGGTCCTGCCTAAAAATTCCGATAGGGTCGCCACCCCTGTAACAACTTTTTTTAGTTAGTATAAATAATTCGTATTGGTAACGCAATAAGATGACGTGTTTAGGTGAGCGCCATCTTTATCAGGTTAGCGGTAGCTCTTACACTCCTTCTTCATTGGTTTTAGATAAACTTTCAACCGCGAGTCGTCAGATGGCGTCATTTCTCCTAAATGTAGCACGGATGAGATTAATACTCTGTGGTAAATTGTGTTCTGTGTTATCTTTGGTCATAAGTCTGTTTTGTCTATGAGAATCAGGTGAGGTTTTTTGGTTAACGAGTGGAGGGTAAAAGTTTTATTCCAGCGGGACCTTGAGATATAATATATATAAAGCGGGCCCTAATTTCCCGAAAAAGCACTCTTAGTTCTACTGCGGTCCTAGGCGAAACTCTGCTCGTTGTAATATTGGTTCGTGAAGAATTCCTGGTGTTTAACCCGCTCTGCAAAGTGGTGAGAAATCTGCTTTCTTTATTTAACTATATTTCCTTGTACCAGTCTGTTTGTGTGATTATGTACTTAGGATTGTGTCTCATCTTTTTTCCTAGGGTTCCAAGGATTGATTCCAAGGATTGATTTCAAGTTTTGGTTTGAGATCTACCTCAAGTAACACACGCGTACGTAACCAACGTTGGTCTACCTTCGGCTTTACCGTCGGGCAATCAAGCGTGCAGAGGCGATCGGGGTACAGGAGAGCTCCCTCCCGTATGACATATCCACTAGACTTGCCACAGGATCGCGTATGGTTTGATAATCCAATAATATTATCTACTGCTAATCTCTTATTTTGTTCACCGGTTCTTCCGTGACGGGCTAACGGACCTTTGCATCCGGTCTACTTGGTGTGAAGTTCAATCTTCACTATAACCTACAGGCGGATCTAGGAGCAAACAATCGAGATCAATAGGACAATATTTTGTAGAACAACCCACCTTAATAACGTTTATATAACTCTCTAGAATTTAGGCTGTGTTAACAAATGTATTGTGTCACATTTGTAAATATATTTGTGTGAAACTGATAAGTGGTTTTCTTTGAATTCCCTGAATTACTGCAAGGCACACTTAGTAATTCTCTGTGTGATCAAGGCGCCCATTTAACTCATTGCTCTCTGATATTGGCTACCCGGGGAGTAACCTTTTTATAAGAAAAAGTGTTACACCCCACAGGCATTTTTACGATAGGTTCACGCATATTTGAGGTTATTATGTTTATACATATGTTCTATGAATGTAAAGTATGCGTATACCCTAAGGTGAGATTTTCTTTTCAACAAAACGATGCCGAGATGAAATTAGTATGAACATGGGTTCTTACTTACCTCATCCTCCTAGCCATTATTCCCAATTTTATTTGGGGTCGGCTACTAGTTCAACCAGATTTACCTGAATTTCAGGGGTTCTTACTTACCTATATTCTTAAAAAGAAAAATACAAGATAGTATATGCACCTGAAATCATGTAATATTTTTTATAAAAATTTATAAAGATTACTTGAGTACCTAATTAGATTAGCTTTTCAAATTTTCAGTATTTGTTACGTTAAAGAAAAGAAAGTTGAAGTACGTTTTATAAAGGAGATGTTAAACACACCTGTTGAATAAAAAGTTTATTTATATATAATAGTGCAGTTGACCACAATTAGAAATGCGAGTCAACGGCCGTCACATCAGCCGGATACATCTACGGATGAGACATAAAAGGTGCATTAACAAGATTTAAACAATCGCAGTGAAGCCTATTCCAGCAGTGAAAGTGTATGGCTGCAACGAGGCGGACGCAGGCGAGGCGAGTGGAGTCACCGAGCGTTGGGTCTTTCATTCATACTAACGACGGTACTCTCATAATCTCACAGATTCGAAAACAAAAGACTATTCAACACAACATGTTTAAGAACAGTTTTATCAGCTATGTGTGTGTGAAACATATCTTAAAAAAAAGTTATGTAATGATTACATGAAAGACTGTCTCTTGGTAACAATAAAATTGTCTCCAGCTTTTAGAAATCGTTTGCAATGATATACTTTTATATGATATATCTAAATTGAGAATTTTTTAGACAATACTTTCAGAGGCTAAATTTTGCGGTCTTAACATCTGACTTACACAACAATCCTACTAATATTATAAACGCGAAAGTTTGTGAGTATGTATGTATGTGTGTGTGTATGTATGTTTGTTGCTCTTTCATGCAAAAACTACTGAACGGATTTGGATGAAACTTAACAGTAAAGGCCGCTGCATACGTGACGGGATTGAACACGGACGGGACGTGGACGTGGTTGCCTCGCTATAAACGGGAACGTGATGTAAATGCATACGCACCGTGACTGTGACTCGGATCTAACGTGTTAGTTTTGTGAATGGAAAGATATATTTTTCATTTCGAGAATTGGCTTTAATTGCTATTGCTAATGTTTAGCAATAGCGTCGGCGACGATATTTAGCACGTCCCGTGCGTGCCACGTTCCCGCCCCGTCCGTGTCTCCGTGAAGTATGCATTTCCTTATACATTTTGTATGTAACGATAAAATACGAACAGGGATAAACTACGAAAAACAACATCGATGCAAAGAGAAGGAAAACTTGAAACCAACCTTATACCAACCCGTCTGGCCAGCGTGGTATAGTAGGCCAAAACCTCCTTTCTAAGGAGAGGCCTATGTCCAGCAGTGGACTGTTAGAGGCTGTTGATGATGATGATGATGATGTTTGCAAAACTTCCCGTCCCGTTCCGTCCGTGTTAAATCCCGTCACGTATGCAGCGGCCTTTATATAGCTTATATATCAAAATAACACATAGGCTACTTTTTACTGCAATAATCGAGATACACGGGCGAAAGCTAGGTAATTTTAAAACTACATAAATCGTAGATGTCTAAATGTATCACTGTTAATCTCCTGTCAAAACTTCACACGTTCTTATGTATAAAACACTTACATAGCAACCATGATGATAGTTTGTAAATGGCTAATTTAAAAATGACTCCTAGAAAATCACATATGTAGGTTTCTTTTTATCCCGAAAATAGTAGATAACATCGCGGGGCCTAGCTAGTAATTTATTACAGAAATTTTGTTATCTTGTTTTACAGCGGTTTTTATCTATATAATTCTTCTAACCGATTTGCTATATATGATATGCAAGATATTTATGTACAGATTTATTATCAAGCATTGGAAATCACCTAAATTTCACCCTTCTCAACTTATACTCCGACGTGACATCCTCCTTATACTCACATAGCTACGTTTGGATATTTCTCGTATTCTAATTGAGGCACGCAGGCATCTCTAAGTGCCCTTTTTAATTTTTTGACTTGGATTTCGTCAGCCTTTAGTAATTACTAATAGCTCTTGATAAGCTACTCCTCAGAAGGGAGGTTTTGGCCCACTATGCGACGCAGGCCAAAGATTTTTTTCAAGTTTTCTGCAGTGCTATTTTCATGTTTGTTCCGTCAGTGGGTTCTTACGATACCCAGGGGATAGGTAAGCTTTATAACACTACCTATCCTAAACAGATAACTGACTTGAACATAAATAAACATTTAGCTACTGTGAAGTAAATAATAATAATAATTAATTCTACCTGCAAGTATAAACAGTAAAATATATTGTAATAAGTAACCCAGTTAAAAACTTTTACTGTATTAATGAGGGCGTCTAGTAACCGCAGTGGTATTTATGCAAAAGAAAAATAACTTGAAAATAATGTTTCTATTATTCTAAGTTGAACAGTAGAACGGTCGTTTCTTTGTACATTTTCTAGGTGACTAATAACCTCAACGTAACGTGCTATAAGCTTTCTCACCATAATTTTGCCATGCCGCATGTCGATTG
This sequence comes from Phragmatobia fuliginosa, assembly GCA_932526445.1. Lineage (NCBI taxonomy): Eukaryota > Metazoa > Arthropoda > Insecta > Lepidoptera > Erebidae > Phragmatobia > Phragmatobia fuliginosa. The sequence goes on along the minus strand of OW052060.1, from coordinate 10,034,034 downwards.
GATTTTTAATTGATTTAAAAAAGAGAGTAATTTCTTAGTTCAGTTGTTTTGAAGTACCTATTTATTTTTGTTAAATATAGGTTATTGCTGCTCATTGTATAGCAGGCGTATTTGATTAATATACAAAACTAAACCAATAATTTCAGTCTTTTGATTTATTAAATACACATTTGTTAAAAAGAAACTTCTCTTCCTTATTTACTAAAACCAATTAATTTTTTAATTGACTGTTTTTTTGTAATTTACTGTAATCGTTAAACCAATTAAACGTACAACATATTGACTAATCTATTAGAATAGTACTGTAAGGCTTAAAAATTGTACACACATGTCTTGGAAATTAATTTTAACCCTACTTCTATTTATCGTATCGAAACGAAACTGTATGGTCAAACACTGTCTTGGTGACATAGTGGTATCGGACTGCTGTGCTAGGTCACGGGTTCGCTTCCCGAGTGTGGCTAAATGTTTTTGTGATCCATAAATATTTGTTTCGGGTTTAGGTGTTTTCTATAATAATATGTATGTTTTTACAATAAAAAAAACGGCCGAGTGCGTGTCAAGCCACGCATAGAATAGAGTTCCTCAGTCACCCATAATGGTACGTGGATTTTAAATCGTGTCCAACAGATAACTGTCATCTTTACTTATTAATGCGTTAATTTTGTATGAATTTTTCCAAGTATGCGAATTGTACAAGTTAGGCCAAAGTCATCAAAGTAATGGTTTTCCTTTATAGTTCATAATATAGACTACTATCATGAATTTTTCCAGATTTTTTGAGCCAGCTTTTGCTTTTAGAGAGGGGGAGGGGATAGGCTAGGAAGAAGAAGATGATATTAGTTCTTTAATTTGAATTTGTGTGGAAGTCCTCAGTGGTCACTAATAAACGCTTCGAGTATAAGTATAATTTCCTTTAATTTGTTTTGATGAAACACGACCAGCAAAATAATATTGATATTTTGTATTGCGATCCTATCACGAGTAGCCGAGGATCGAACTAAATAGCGTGCAATTGGAGAGGCCTATGTCCAGCAGTGGACTGCGATAGGATGAACATGAAAATGAAACACGACCAGACTTAATAACAATGATCCGAAAATGTATCCAAAAGATAAACATAAACAATTTTGTTTAAAGTAGATCTCCATGCAATTCTTTGATCATTGGGTCATCGGCTCAGGTCTAATCTCAGAAGAGTAATAAGGCCCTACGTCCACATGCTGGCTGAGTGCTGATTGGGGGCTAGCAAGACACGTTTTAGTTACGTAATATTGCCACATGATGTTTTTTAGCCGTTCAAAGGTTTAAAAACATCAAAACAATAATTATAAACTAATGTAAATTACTAAACTATATTGTTAAGGAAGAAGTGTAGAATGTATTTGTACAAGTAAGGCGCCGGAAGCCTTCACGCTTGCACAGGTAGGGCTGCAATCTGCTCACGAAATGTGCCACTTTCACTGTCTTCGTGAATCATCACAACGATTATGTATACAGGATGCCTTATACCTCCAACATACGTCATTCGCGACTTATTGTGCAACCGTGTGCTCATTTCGAACTTTATAATAACAATATTGAGTCAACGCCCTTGCCAAAAATAATTTTATACATTTGGACATAACCATGTTTAGACTAGCAATTAGGAATAATACTCGTAGATTAAGAAAGGAATTTTTAACTTTCGACTTCACGTTATATTAATTACTAGCTCTCCACCCGCGGCTTCGCCCGCGTGGATATCGTATATATCGCGCGACACGGTAATGGTAGATTAAACAATCTTACATGATTTTATGTTTGATAATAAGGAACTTAGACACAAACTTTCGTCCCCTATTTCAAACCCTTCTTTCTACCTTTATTTTCAATCGGTTCAGTGGTTTAGGCGTGAAAGCGTAACAGACAGACAGACAGACAGAGTTACTTTCGCATTTATAATATAAGTAGGGATTACACCATCGGAAAGTAGAGATTTCATCAAACAGAAAACACCCTAATTTTTTGAAAAAAGTAGAAATTTTGACGGGTGAATTTTCGGTATTAAGTCAAAATCGTGTGAAAAAATGAATATTTCAAATCAAATAAATTACAATGTATTCGAGACATAAAAGGTAAGTTTTCACTAAATTTCGCTTAAAAATAATTTTATTTGTAAAAGATAAAAATAAAAAACCAAAAACTTAGTTTTTTGAATTTTTCACATATAATTTGAGGTTATGTGAAAAAAAGTGTACATAAAAAATCGGCCAAGTGCGTGTCAGGCCACGCACGGGAAAGGGTTCCTCAGTCACCCATAATGGTACGTGGATTAGAAATTGTATCCAATGGATAATTATTATGTTTACGTATTAATGCGTTAATTTTGTATGACTTTTCCAAGTAAGCACATTGTAGAAGTTAAGCCTCTATAACTCCTGAACTAACAAAGTCATCTAATTCGTTATAGTTTTCATTTAAAGTTATTATATGGACCACTATCACGAATTTTTCCAGATTTTTGAGCCGGCCGTTTAGCTTTTAGAGGGGGGGGACGCCCAGTTTTTACAAAAAAAGTGGCCTTTAAAGTGGAATTTCTCGCAAACGGATACCTAAATCAAAAAATGGGTTTAAAGATCGTCTTAACAACCTTTTAATGTTTTTAAAAGACCTATATAATGATACCCCAGATGATGGGGTAGCTGCGAGAAAAAAAACATCCCCACTTTACGTGTAGGGGAGAGACCCTAAATAAAAATATTTTTCATAATTTTATTGTAACGCTTTGTCGACGTAATTACAATATATATTCACGCAAAGTTTCATCTTTCTAGCACTTACCGATTGGACGGTAAGGAGGACGGACGGATGGACGATAAGGGTTCGAAGTCATAAACTTCGGAACCCTAAAAATTGTAGATCTTTTGATTACCTACAACTTTGCCATTTAACTTTTTTCCATAGGACTTGTAGTTTTTCCGGAAATTGAGATAAACCGTTCTTTACCCTTTGTTTTATATATTTAGCCATCCAAAGTGACTCTACCCTGCCTGATGGAAAGCATTAGCAGAATCCAAGAGTCGGGGCTACTACACTTGCTGCGAATGCAGACAATAATGTATGGCGGCCCACACTATGGCGGCTTAGTGAGATGCTTTTTCACGCCCCGCTTAAAGGACCCGAAAACCTCCCCTATTTTTCCTTTCATTTTTATAATATTCTCCTCCTTTTCCAATAGGCTTCATCCTACTATAATTTTATTTGTTTTCAAAAATTATCTCCCTGGACTACTGGTCTATATGTCATTGTCAAACTATCATTATGGTTGCCATGCAATTGTGTTATGCCTAGCAACCTGTGAAGTTTTGACAGGAGATAAACAGTGATAGATTTTGATACCTACGATTTATGTATTTTTATAATCACTTAGCTTTGGCCTTTGTATCTCGATTATTGCAGTAAAAAGTAGCCTATGTCCTTTCCCAAGTTCAGTTCTATCTTCATACCAAATTTCATCAAAATTGGTTCAGTGGTTTAGGCGTGAAAGCGTAACAGACAGACAGACAGACAGAGTTACTTTCGCATTTATAATATTAGTATGGATACGTACGGTCAGTTTTTTATTACCTACCTACCAAAGTGACTCTACTCTTACTCATATTTTTTACTGTATACGGGACTTATTCGCGATAAAATTAAAAAGGTTACGATACCTTCTACTTTCCGACGTTTCAAACGGGTTATACCGCTCGTGGTCACGGGTAGACTCTGCCTGATGGAAAGCATGAGTTGAATCTAAGATTAGGGGTCACCGTTCTCATCATGTGTGTGGGTAGACAATGCAACATGTTGACCCTAACTATGGCGACCTTTTGAGATGCTTCTGCATCAGTGAGCCTCCCTTCTCGCACTCATCAACGAAACACGACAGCCCCGGTCGAGCTGACCTATTTCTGCTAAAATCAGTGAAGCTCTACTATGTACCTTAATCGTGACGAGTGGTAATTGAGTGGGTTAACAAATACTACATGCAAACTTTGGCTATCTTAGCCAGGTCAGTCTTTAACATCTATATATGATTAATTATACTACCTAACCCGACAAACTTCATACCGGCTTGGAATAAAGAAATATTGTGTTTAGTTATTAAATGATAGTGACCTACCAGGTTTTAAATATACATAACTTCCATCCTAATCGGTACAGCCGTTTAAAAAGACATAAGTGACTAGCACAAGTACAGAAGGACTATATATTAATGAGATAAGTTAACCATGTAATTGTATAACTATATATGTACGCTATACTTGAGAATGTTTTAAAAAACTCGACACGTTTATGTCTTTTGAATGACTCTTGTTTTTATTTATTTTTTATCTTGTAGGCCTGTGTCGTCTTTATTATTTTTCCAATTCGAATACGTTGTACCTACTTCCTTTAAAAGTATGTGCTAAGAAATTAAAATGTTTTTTTTTTGGGCTAAGACTGAATCAATAATTTCCGAAAAGTACCTAACTGTTTTGCTGATTTAAAATAAAAAGCGTAATATCGAGTGTCGCTAATTGTTTATCGCCAATTAGCGATCTATTCTATAAACTGATTGAATTTGAACTGAAATTAATTGTTAAACAGCTAGCCGGTACTTTATTGCAACTTAACATTCTCAATGGATTTAATCTAATGTTTACATGTTGCGTTATACGACTCTGGATATCCGTCAATATCTTGGAAATAAAATTATTTATGTTGATCTGATATGACGAGTATGCGAGCTTTCTACATATAGTTGATAGTAATTTGACGTTTCAACTTTCTTACATTCGTAATAAGAAAATCAAGTGTATGTCACAATAACCACTCTTGTACTCCTCAACTAGTAAATTAGGCATATTTATTGTCTCACAATGGCATTGCCTACTTTGTCTCATATTGAAGTTCCCATCGGCTACGCTTATTAACGCCCTGACAATAGCACACTTTGCTCAGGGCTGTCTCCTCATTTCGATCACGTAATTTAAATCTTTTAAGTATTTTATTATGTTAATAAAATCTACAATGGTTTCTACTGAAAATAATTATGTTGGTTTTTGAGTGTTTCGATTTAGCGACAACTACGTCACTTGATTTCCTGATGCTGTTTTCCTAAAATTAATTCTATTATATCATAGGTAAAGCATAAATAGTATTGTGATTTTTATTCTTTGAGAAATAGTATTTCGATTTCTGGTACTCAGTTGACTATAAGAGGGGAAACTACTTACATAGTTACAACTAGTTCTCTGTTATCTTCTCAAATCTATTGTCTTGAAGTAAATTACTCTTAAAATGGACCTATTATCTACCAAAGAATCTAACACTATCGTAAGCCCGGCGATGAAGCGTGAATGCTCGAATAAGTCCAAAGGATGGAAAATTTATAGAATAGATTTTGTCGATCAAACAATTTCGATGTTACTTAAAAAACACACGACAACGTCATTGAATCCAGGCCCAATAAAGTTTGGTTCGGCTAAAATAGTATTGAATCTTTAGTGACAACTTAAATTATAGTTTTATTATAACTTTTGATACAATTAAACAACATATGTTACCTGAGCTATTATTTAAATATATCAACAAATCATTTATCAAAATTAGTGAAGTAATAAAATAATTTTGACTGTCTACATGTGTCTGTTTTTTTTTTATATTATAGGGGGCAAACGAGCAGACGGATAGCTTGATGCTAGGTGATTACCGCCACCCATGGGCAACCGAAACACCAGAGGAGTCACATATGCGTTACCGGCCTTTAAGATGGGAGTATGCTCTTTCTTTGAAGGTTTGAATGTCGTATCGGTCCGGAAACACCGCAGGCGACAGTTCATTCCACAATTTAGATGTGCGAGGCAGGAAATTTCGGGAAAACCGCACTGTTGTGTACTGCAGAAATGCATGTTCTAACATACAGACACACATATAGACTGGCAAAACTTTTTTTTTTTTCTTCCTAGCCTTATTCCCAAGTTTATTTGGAGTCGGCTACTAGTTCAACTAGTTCTACCTGAACTTCAGTTTTTCCACGGAGCGACTGGTATCGGACCTCCGCAACCCTAAGGGAGAACTGAAATTCGAAGATTGAACTAGTTATCAGTATATTTGAGGGCACTGACTTCCCAGTAACGATTGCCATAGATGTTCATGACAACCGGGACCGACGGCTTAACGTGCTCTCCGAGGCACGGGCGTGAATCACCGCCAAACTTCCAAACTCCGGGCTGTTATTAGGAATTTCCTAAGAAAAACCCAAAAACACTTTTTGGCCCGACCCGGGATTTGAACCCGAGACCTCTTGATTAGCAGTCGCATACGCTAACCACTAGACCAACGAGGCAGTTATAGACTAGCAAAACTATTACCCTTTATTTAATCTTCTCCGTAGTCAGGTAAAATAAATAAAAATACTTTTACTATCATTGGAGTAGTAACTTTAGAGTACTGAAGATATTGTTCCTACTTCTTTCAAATTACTAGTAAACTCCAGGTCATGTAATGAAAAAATCGTAGTCAATATGGCTTCTTTACTTTACACCCAAGTTAAAGTGGTAACATTCTAAATATTCCAGTAGTTGCAGCAGCTAATGTCTACATATGTCAACATTGTCTTCAGTATTGATATTTGTTTATTCCTTAAATAAAATAAAGGCTGAAACCAGTTATATTATGAGACAACACACACAGTTTACCAAAATTAATCCTAAAACCCTAGACGGGGTACTGATGCAACCCAGAACGTTTTATAAATGTCTCATCAGTAGCATCAAATAAAAGTTTGCACAAGGTGTTCAGACTAACACAAATTTTATGTAATAAGGCTGATTTGTGGTCTCAAGTTCCTAAATATATATAATGGCACATTCTTCCTTTAATGATTTTTCTGATTGTAGAAGTCACAGACATTTTAGTGTGTTGTACTCCAGTACCATAGAGTAGGCATAACGTATGTGCTAGAGTTAAGGTTCTAGGGTTAAGACTAAGAAGTCCTGTAGAACTTTTAGTTTAATTTCGTACGTGTCTTTTGGTGTTTCTTAATTAATAGCTTTATGCATGGGAAAGTATATAGTGGTATGTACTTAAAAAACCGGCTAATCTCTAGAATGGCTGTATCGATTTTTACGGAACTTTCACTGGCGGATAGCCGAAATTATAAGGACTAACTCAGGTTTCTGTTGTTGTACAAAAGGGTGCAGCTAGTTCTATATAAATTAAATACGATCCGGGGGATCCGAGGGAACAGCTGTTATTGTTTGACCCCATTTTACCCTAATGTAATATTGGGTTGATATATTTCTGTGTTAAACTTAACTTATGATCATTTTCACCAACTAAACTTAAACCTTTACTACTTACTAGAAGACCCCAAACGTAGATAACCCCTCAATTTAAGAGAACTTTAAGCACTTAGGTAAGTCTAGTAAAAACCAAAATATAATTAAGGGCTTCCTAACTTTCTCTAAGTGGTTCCTTAAATTTAGGGGATGTTGGTGCAAACGTCCATTACTCATTTAAAAAACGCCATATAAATATAAATTTCAATGGTTTATAGCAAAGCAAGTATACAAAACTATAAATATATTTATTATGCACTGTAACTTTCTTACTAAGAGTGCAAAATAATGCGTGCGTTACCCCAGCAAAAAAGCAAAAAAAATTGGGCCTTAGAGAGATGAGAGTATAACAGAAAATTAGTGTGTTCTGAGGTGTAATTTGTTACAAATAGCAAAATTTGTGCATGTAGTAGTTTAAAAGTTATTCGACAAAAACACTTTTTGCTGGAGTAACGTTTCAAACGTTACCCCAGCAAAAAAAATTTTTTTAAGCGTTTCAGACCCAAACGAAATACATGAATACATAGCTTTTGTTCCGTATTAAATGTTAGCAAACAGCAAAATTTGTGTGAGCTGTGGTTCTTAAGTTATTGACAATTTTGCTGGGGCAATATTTCGGTCTTGTCTAGAACTTGAAAATGGCTGAACGCAGAAGTTTGAAAAAAATACCATCGATAGACCTTCTTTTGCCTAAATTTGTTTAATCATTGGTTTTAAAATTGTTTGATGAACACCGATGTAATAAATTGGTTTTAAAAATCAGAAAAAATTGTTTTGCTAGGAAACCAGTATACTTACAATCAAATAAAAAGCTGTAACATATAGCCATGGTTTACATTTATAATGACTGTAAATTTGGAATTAGTAACTTTAAACAATATGAAGGTATAAGTAAATATTATTAATTTTAAATGGTATATTTAAGTCATCGAATACGCAGTTCCTATAAGAGAAGGAAACGTGGCAAACTCTAACAAATTTAAGTATATCATCAACAAACAAACCTGAAAATTTCAGCTATTAATCACGAATATTATAAAAGTTATATGTAAAATAAGAATGTAACAACATTCTCCTATAACCCGAGCAAAATTAAAAGGTTACGTAAAAGCGACCGCGCGATACATTTAAATATCTTCGTAAATGAACGGCTTGGTATCTGGTATTTTGTACAGTCAACAGAATATTTTTATCAGATTGTAATTTAAATATTTAAACTAATTTTAAGTAAAACCTTAATTTTTTTGTTTCATACAGTTTAATGCTTCATTCGAATTCAAATTAATGCAAACCAAAATATCATAACTCAGTTGGGAATAGTGTTTTATAAAACAATATAAAAATTACAAAATTTCATATAGTATGCTATATTTTTTCCTTTTTTTGTTCTTGTTATGAGAAAAATAATAAGTTACATTCACCGCGACACCATGGAAGCAACAGGAAGGCAACAAATGTAATTTTAAAAAGATTAATGCGTGTAAAATACTGAACACATTTTACAAGGAAAGGACAAGGAAAATTTTACAAGAAAATGTTACTAAACATTGTAAATATTTATTTAATTCATTGTTAAAAAAAACAAAAAAATATCTAAGTTAGTATCTAAACATGTTGAAATTACTCAACTATCTGTGATTTTTCTAAACATTTATGTACTTATGTGAGCGTATAAGACTGATTTTACATAAAAAAAATGATTCATACTCAATTCAATATTCTTGTCTCCCGGACCTAACTTTTTTTGTTTGTAACTGTACCAAGAAAATATTCTATTATACCATTCATTTCAGATGTCAGCCGAATGTATGGCGCGGTCGCTTTTACGTAACCTTTTAATTTTGCTCGGGTTATAGGAGAATGTTGTTACATTCTTGTTTTACATATAACTTTTATAATATTCGTGATTGATAGCTGAAATTTTCAGGTTTGTTTGTTGATGATATACTTAAATTTGTTAGAGTTTGCCACGTTTCCTTCTTTTATAGGAACTGCGTATTCGATGACTTAAATATACCATTTAAAATTAATAATATTTACTTATATCTTCATATTGCTTAAAGTTACTAATTCCAAATTTACAGTCATTATAAATGTAAACCATGGCTATATGTTACAGCTTTTTATTTGATTGTAAGTATACTGGTTTCCTAGCAAAACAGTTTTTTCTGATTTTTAAAACCATTTTATTACATCGGTGTTCATCAAACAATTTGAAAACCAATGATTAAACAAATTTAGGCAAAAGAAGGTCTATCGATGGTATTTTTTTCAAACTTCTGCGTTCAGCCATTTTCAAGTTCTAGACAAGACCGAAATATTGCCCCAGCAAAATTGTCAATAACTTAAGAACCACAGCTCACACAAATTTTGCTGTTTGCTAACATTTAATACGGAACAAAAGCTATGTATTCATGTATTTCGTTTGGGTCTGAAACGCTTAAAAAAAAATTTTTTTTGCTGGGGTAACGTTTGAAACGTTACTCCAGCAAAAAGTGTTTTTGTCGAATAACTTTTAAACTACTACATGCACAAATTTTGCTATTTGTAACAAATTACACCTCAGAACACACTAATTTTCTGTTATACTCTCATCTCTCTAAGGCCCAATTTTTTTTGCTTTTTTGCTGGGATAACGCACGCCAAAATAATGCGTCAGTTAACAATTATTTTATAATACACACAATCAGCCCTAGTTAGATATCTCGTTCATTATTAACGTTGTCAACTAATCTACACACAATGACAAGAGATCATTTTGTGGCTTTATAAATACATACATTCTTTAGCAAGCGAAAGTGATATCACATTTTATGTGAAAATAATGCTGTTTTATGGAATTGGTTTCGTTTTTAATAATTAAATGTGACAATTACTCAGCTTATTTAGAGGTAGGGAGGCGTTTTTGGAAAAAGTTATCTCTTGTGAATTAAAAACCAAGCCTAATAATGTTATTATCTACTAATGTTTTGAGATCTATTCATCCTGATATGTTGAAATTCTTCTTATCATCTAAAATTAGCTGTTAACCAGAATCGTTAGGATTCAGGAATAAATGAATAAAGTGTTTAAATTAAAATAAAATTCGAATAGAGTTAATGTTTTTATTTTAAATTAACAAGATTTTTTTAAACATTTTATTAACTTTCTATTTCTTACGTAAGACTTACAGAACAAGAGAGTTCTTTTAGAAGTGGATATAAAAGTATAAAACTAGTAATATTGAAAAATGTATACTCGTCCGACGATTGTTTAAAAGCACCAGAAAGACAAATACCGTCGAGGGTGATGCGCACTTGTTAACAACTTGAAATATATTCAATCCATTGAAATAATCACCTTCATTACGTTTTTCGTAAATAACCCAACGATGAAATGACCTTGGAGGTTTTGCAGTTTATACTGTGAACAATAGGGAATTTCCAACATCCGCGAGACTCACTTTCGTACAAGACCCACAACTGCGATATATTATGAAATGATTAAGCCCGCCCCCATTCTTCGCGCGTCCGCAACATCAACTATTGAATAATCGGAGCCGCCTGGCTCATTCCAATGAATGGTTGACGTATGCACTTACACAACGCATAGTTTTTGAACAAAGGTCAATGGCGTATAATATTACGTTACCCGGCGAAGTAATTGTCTATCATTCAATTGATATATTATTTAAATGGTATTTGATTTAGTATTCTGTGTTTCTCTCTGCTTCATTTTCTTAACGTATGTTTGCGATAAAAGTTGATCTTATGTAATAATTAATGTAAAAAAACCTAATAAAGCGAAAAGAGCCCATTTCAAATTTAAATACCACCTATTTTTGGATGAAAGTTTAATATTATGTAGATATTTATTAATTTCCATTATGACGCCGAATCTTTCTTGCAAACACTATTATTTTCCAAGTCGTGATTTCGTTGCATATTTATTTCGTTCGTAATTAGAAATTTGGTTTACTATACGAATAAGAAAAAATCTTACATAACTTTCTAAAATTCTTGTTTATTCAAACATTAGATAGTATGACTTCGCATTTAAATTAGTTTGTGTCTATTGCACCTTTTCTCTAAAAGTTGCAAGCCTTTAAAGATTAGTCGACGTTTTTGTTGCAGTTTAAAGCAACCTGAAATACTGTTAGTCAAAATAAATCAACTTTCACTTTTGTAAACGTTATGTACATTGATAAATGTTTCAATGCTTCATGTATTGAATTTAATACACATAATGTTTTAAGTAAGACTTATGTAAATCGGTATACTTAGCTGTTGGCATAGAACAGTGACTAATACAGACCGAATTCAGACTGTGTTCCGTTTACAAGAAAGTTGTGACACGGCTTTGTTATGCAAAGCGGATCTTGGTAGATCATACCTGACAATCCTGCATATTTATACCTATAAAATCACCAATCAATTCTGCCTACTCTATCTAGAAATGTATTTAAAATGAATGTATATATTTTTAGTCGTAATATGCTTACAAAAATTGATTAAAAAGAAACAAATAAACGAGTGAATCCAATAATAAAAAGTTGCTAATTTGCTTAGGCATATACTTTAGGTTAATCACACTGAAGAAATTATAAAATCAAATCTGGTAATATAATGAAAGGCACAAGTAAGAAATAGTAACTTTTCAGAAATATTAGATGCACGCTCGGAATAGATCAAAAACAAAACAAAGTACTATTAATGTCTCAAACAGTGCAGTTTAAGTACTAGAAATAGTTTAATCAATCAGTTATGCTGTAATTGGTATTTATATAAATGCTTCTAATTAAACACAAACTAAAAAAGAAATTATCGCATTACTGAGACATAGAGAGAAACAGAAGTATGAATAACAACCGAGTCGGGACAGAAATGAGGGGGACGAGCGGTAGTAATTAACAATTACTCGAGATCATTCACCTGCAGCGCACACATGTTGAGATGAAAACAGAAAGTAATACTGGCCAAATTCGTGCACCTTAGTAAGACAATGGGCAATTTATTCGATTTCACTCTTTCCGTAAATTTCATATTTGTGTGTTGGCGCGCTCTGAGCAGGCCCGGTGCGTTTGTGAGAGCGTGCTTAACTTATGACGTTTGGCTCTAGGTGCTCATTTTAATTGAATATTATTATTATCCGACAGCGTCAGAAGGAGGTTATTTTTCGAGCGTATGTATGAACCTATGTATGTATGTACGAGTATGTCTATTTCTTTGGCACGTCCTACAGCCCAAACGGCTGGAAGCATTTTGACATATTATGAAGTGTCGTTGAATTCGTTAGAATAATAACATAGGCTATATAAATTTTTAAAATGGCGCCAGTAAATGGAAAATGCGAGTGTGGGTTAGTTTTTATTTTGCAAGCAATTTTGTGCAAACAATGATCTTTACAAATATATATACCAGTACATCATATTACATTAACATTACCGTTTTAACAAAAAATTCAAAGAGCGGACAAAATATATCGGGACGACTACGTAAATTGTACAAATTGATATTTGTAAATCAACTTTTGGGTTAATAAAAGCAAAAAATCTGAAATAAAATAGGTAATTATTATAGAAACAAAAAACCTGACTGCTTCAAAGTAATGAACTGAAAGGAGAAAAACAAGTATCACAATATCTGTATAAAATTGGACTGACTAATTTCGTTATTTTCTAAAATTTAACACCTTATGGTGCTGCAGGCGAGTACAACACAATACTTTGTTACCTACAGGCAGAGGCTTATCAACCAAAACTACATTTGTCAGCGCATTCGGCACCCTAAAGTGTTTAGTAAGTTTATAAAAGAATGCAATTAGTCAATCTAATTTTACACTGATAAATGTGATGCTTGTTCTTCTCATTTCAGTTCAGTACTTTTAAGCAGTTGAATTTTTTGTTTCAATAATAATTTGGACAAGAACAGCGTAAACTAACCATTGCCAATCGTATTATACAAAACGGTTGGAACGTCAATGAAATTACTACTTTTCTCTATATTCGCCGTGCATTTGCTGAACTTGGTCCTATTCTGACACGTTCATGAGGCAATCATCGCTCGGTTGGTCCTTTTTTTTTAAAAGTGTATTAGATCTATATATGATGTTGTTTCTTATCGTGTATGTTTCAAAATAAATATTATTTTCTTTCTTTCTTTTCTTCTTTCTATAAGCAAAAGTGCGAGTCGGACTCGCCCATGAAGGGTTCCGTAGCAGCAAGTAACATCATATGAAAGTTTTTGTAGTTCGTTGTAACTTTCATCGATGTTTTAATATTAGTGTTTTGATTGAAAGAAATGTAAATTGCGGTTTATGATTTATGACGTATTAAAAAAAAACTCCTCACTAGATCTCGTTCAAACCAATTTTCGTTGGAAGTTTGCATGGTAATGTACATCATATATTTTTTTATTTTTATCACTCTCTTATTTTAGAAGTTACAGGGGGGGACACACACATTTTACCACTTTGGAAGCGTCTCTCGTGCAAACTATTTAGTTTAGAAAAAAATGAAACTAGAAACCCACCCAAAACTAGAAAATTGGCAACGGAACCCTAAAAAAGGAAAAAGTGTAAAAAAATTATATATGGGCTGTGTAATACGTAGGAACCTAATCAAAATTAGTCGATGGCACTATATCAAATGTTTTTGCCATTGACTTTAATTCCATATTTTATGACATGACCTTCATGACCTTCACGATTTTCGTAAGACGGCATTTAAAATACAGCTGCACCCGTATAATTAGTTTATTAATTGTTGTTGATGTTATAACACCAAATTATTATAGTTACGAGTAATGTACAATGTTAATATTTATTTCAATTTGTATAAAATTATTCTAGACTATTCCTGTCATTTAGTTTTCATTACATATGAATACTTTGTAGCTAATCAGGTTTATTTTGCATAAATGTGAAAACAAATTATTTTTATTCAGTGTAAATATTGCAACCTAACTTCCTAGGGAATATGAACTCGAACTTTATGTTACTTAATAATAACAATATTTGACTTTGTATCAAGTATTAGTCCAGTCAATGAAAGTTTAACTTTGCCATTTTAGTTGATCACCTGCAACCAACGCGAAAATTTCCGTAAGTCTTCGTAGATTAATATACCAAAATTGCAGGGTGCTGCATTACCGGCAAAGGGTTCAATTAAATTGCAAAAGGGTGCAACAACAACTTTTTGTCTATATTTCGCGATTGGCTGAAAAAATAAAAAAAAATCTACAACAAAATTGTAGATTAGTACACCATTAGTACACCTTCGAGTAGAGAATTAAATTCCCTACAAGAAGGTGTCAAAGTATTTTCGCGTATCTCTGATAGTGTTTGCGCAAAATGCATTTAAAGGTGCAAAGTTAAAAAAATATTATTAAGATTTTTTTTTAACTTTTGAAGCGATCCTACATGTTTCATTGGGATTTATTTGTAATTTTTGGGCTACATTTTAATTTATTTATACCTTTCATATACCTAATAATCTTGACACAAAAATCATTTCAATTTTATATTTTTATTATATATTATATATATTTACATATTTTATAACTTTTGTATTCCATCGGATACAGCGCAGATTTGCGTTTGAAACGTATATTTGCAGTATATATTACCTCTCCATTTACCTGAGCTATTATAAATTTCATTTCAGGGGACATTTATAATAATACATCACTGGTGGAGAGAGAGCATGGTATATTTTACGCTAAAACTATTGATTTTACAAAAAAGGTTATTACATAAATTATAAGAAATTTTCTGTAGTTTAATTTATTCATATCTATTTTTATCGTAAAAAAGTCGGAAAGGAGATATTGTCAAAAAACTGTTAATTGACGACAATTTTAAAATATGGCGGCGCGAGCGGCAAAAATATTCGAGGTGGCAAAGTTGAAATTCGCAAAGAGCACATCGAAATCTATAAAATTACCAATTTTCACAACTCCCGGAAAACTTTCTAAGTAACTTTATTTTTTAGCACCTATAATTATTTTTTGACTGTGCCAAGGATATAAAGAATTTGGCAAAAAGATATGAATTTATAACTTTTCACAACGTTACAATAAAATCGTTGCTAAATTATAAAATTTCCTTACAATGTTAGTGCTACCCAAATTGTATTATTGTTATTATTTTATTTTGAATTAGTGCTCATTATTATCGCTTTCAGTTTATACCCATTTGGACAATATGTAATGACTAGATAATATCATTATTTTTATCTTCCTAGCCTTCAATATTCTCCATATCATTAGGGTTTGGCAATTTATTACCGATTTTACCAGAATATCAATTATTCCTCGGAGCGACTCTATTATAAAATCCATTAAAACTTAAATTTAACTGTTACTTTTTCATATTTACCTGAAAAATTCCTTGTTTGCTTATCTGGTACGTTTTGCTTTCATTTAATTTCACACCTAGAGGCTGGTTAAGAGTAGGCGAAGGTGAAGGTCACAAGTTTTGTTAAATAAAAGAGATACGATAGCTTTACTTACCTTTGATTATCAAAGTATTAATAAATGTGCGCAGTGTATATATATATTTATTTTATTTAAAACTTATTGCACATGTTGTACAGAGGCGGACTTAATGCCATGAGGCATTTTTAAATCAGGTGATGCGGAAATCATATTTAATTTGTATAATTATATATTATGTTATATGTTCCACTATATATATATAGGCTTGTGATATAGGCTATAAAACATTTTTTAAGTTATTACATAGGCGGGTTATAATTTTTAAAGTTTTTCTTGTTCTTTAATTCTAGTTTTCCAGAATTAAAAATCCATTGTGACTCTTAAACAATATTTCACATGATAGCAAGTGTTGGTCTAAAGATGACTGCTCCTGGGCTGTTTTATTACTCAAAGTTCGTGGATATGATTCTCGCCTAGCATAACTATTTATATGATAAACTTGATATTTTGTTCTGTGTCTGAGTATAATGTATCCACAAAATACATGTATGTAGAAATGTGCAAGTATGTTAAGAGCAATCTGGCTAAAATAGTCCAAGTTTTGCCCAGCTTCAGAACAGGCGTGTAAGTGTTAGATATCTGAAGTAACAATTGATTTCAACACAAACGGGTCAGCTCGTCCGGTGTAGTACTACCCTCGTATCAGAAGACCGTATTTCATTGGTTGGAAGTCCGGAGGCCTAATGATGCAGAAGAACCTCCCTAGGCTGCCATGGTGTCGGTCGCCATGCTGCAGTATCTTCACTCGCAATGAGTTCCAGTATAGTTATGTTGGCAGACTAAAATATATATCAAAAACTACTGAACATAGATCTTAGTAAGGAGATTTTCGCTAACAATACCGTGTTGGCCAGACGAGTGGGTATAGGGTGCCTTTGGAATGTATATGATTGGTAGATGATGGAACAATATATGAATCGTCTGATTTCATCATTGACTGAACATTCTAGGCAGCCACTGATAAAATACCTTATTAACGAAAACTCGTGGCTACTCTGTTTCAATTACCCTTAATTAAAATTTTAATAGCGGAAAGTAAGGTGCTCCGACAATAATTATTCAACACACTCTAAGAATAATAGTTATTAGTTGAATTGTAAAAATATTTAAGTGTTCACTATTAAGTTATTATGATAGGTACTTTTATTTCTAAACATGGCTAAAGAAAAGTTTGACAGCGCTTCTTAATGCCCAATTCGCGACTTGTTTCAAAACTGATTTGTTTAAAAAAAACGAACTAGTAGTACTTATTTTAAAATAAGACAGAGGCATTGGCCTGTTTTTCATGTACGGTAAGGTAGAGAATAAAATATCACTGTACCAATATACAAATTTTTTTGATGAATATGATATAGTAGGCTAAAACCCCCTTTCAAAGGAGAGGCCTATGTCCAGCAGTGGACTGTTAAAGGCTGTTCATGATGATATCCTTGGTCGATTTGTAAATATGCAATAAGTCTCTACAAATAGTATTTTCCTTCAGGAATAATCCTTAAATAACTGTTGTTATTAATACCATATATTTTTTACGGATATTCTCCTGCTTACTCACAACTATTTATAACTTTATCTGTTGGATCTAATGTTATAAGTAGCTTAAAGAAAACATGAAAAATCGTTTTAAGCTGAGCAATAACGAAACAATATACCTACATTTCGGTACAACTTAAATGGTACATGACAAACGAAAAGTTTCATAACAATGACCGCACTATACCCACGCAGTGACCACTCATTACGATGACATCAACAAAGTCATTAAAGGATTTCAAAATCCGAATAGACGTCAAATCCGCCCGATCCGGGATAGAGGCAGCGAGCGATGCAAGCGCGGAACTTTCACGCGTATAAAACAGCGCGGTGGGCGGCCGGCGCGACCAGTGCGCTCCACACCGGCGAACCTGCGCTAGAGCATGCGCATCGCGCACCACACACGCGCTCGCGAAAACGAAAGTGATAGATAAGCGTAGCACCCAGACTGTGACAGTGATTGTGCGAACTCTAGAACAGTGATCGGTAGCTGTCTGTGTTATCCTGAAACTGTTTCTTCTATCTGGAACTTGCGACCTCACCAAGGTACAGGATTTTGAGGATTTATTTTGGACGATTTGACAGCGTCTAGTGTTTGTAAAATGTGTTTCGGTGTTATGAAATATTGTGAAATTCAAGACTTAAATTTGATCCACGTTAATATTAACATTTTAGTGTCAAGCTATTAAAGAATTAATCTATTAATTTTACGTGAATATTGATAAGATCTTATTTAAAGTACTAAATATCTTTACATCTATAACACATTTTATAAATGCGCGTCTTTTATATGTATTAAAGCTTTATATCATAATGTACAAAACTATATCGAGCTTTGTCACTTTAATCATGTTGCCTACGAAACTGCTACGCCGCTACAGATAATCCGGAGCTACGACAGTATATAGTACATCTATCGAAACAATGTAAATTATGCGTAAAAATGTTATCTACAAACAGTCGGTTGTAGAAAGTTGCATAATTTTCACTTTCACTTTCCGAAATTGTTTTTCTTTGTGTATTGCAAATATTTGAACACATACACTCAATTTGCGGCTCAACGATTATTCTGTCCGCAGCTGACGTTATACGGATTTTTTTTGTTGAATGGAATTTTGTTCTTTATTATAATAGTGTTAAGATCTAGTTGATCCGCGCCATGTGGTGTAGCCGGTGGCGATGTGGAAAGTAGGTCATGCTCACGCGTCACACCGCTTGCATTTTATAGATGTTCCGCGGGGTTCCTCACTTACGTTATTACTAATATCTATGTTAACACGGAAGTAGTCGGAAGTAACTAGGTTTGTGTTGTCTGTGGTAGGAACGGTTTGTGACCGCTGCGGTAACCGTACTTTGTAATATGTAAGTCTGCGCTATAAAAGTTCTTGTCACTCTGCTCTAAACCTACGCAATCGTAGTTTAGTTGTAAATCCACTAATGAATACAAGATACAATAAAGAGTAGTGTAGAATATTATAGAATTATATATGTAATATAACGGAAATGATATAATTTAATAAATCGCACAACAAAAGTAAAATCTAGCAATCGACCTTTTCAGGCGTGCTTATCTCAGAAGTGTGTTTTAAAATGATTTGACCTACACAAGAACCAATTCCTGATTGACTTTAGATTTCAATAACATATACATGCTTTAATACCACTATTATACATTTAAAAATAATTCACTCTGTTTGTTCGTCTGTTACGCTTTGACGGTTAAACTGCACGCTGCAAATCAAATCAAATCATTTATTCTGCAATTAGGTTACATTAACACTTTTGCAAGTAAAACTTTTTTTTTGAGCAGATGAATTCGGCCTTTCCTAACTGGACTAGCCCTGAGAAGAAAGGACGAAACAAACTCAGAGATCACAGTCTCTTTTAAAGTCCAGACAATAATATTCTTAAGTGCAAAAGACATTATTTCAATATAATGTCATAATTAAAATTTGAGTTTTTTATACTTTCACTAATATTAATAACATTTGGCATGGGGATACTTTATTCTTGAGGAAGAGCATAGATCATTATTTACAGCAATAACAGACAAACAAGCGGACGAAGCCGCGGGCAAAAGCCAGTTTCATATATAAATAAGAAAGCTTGGTATCTGGACAGTTCATTTCTTACAGGTTCTGAATTGTAATTTAAGTAACTTTTCTTTGTACATATGTCGAAACACGTAGGTACATTTCCTAGCCCTTATTCCCAAGATTATTTTGGGGTCGGCTACTAGTTCAACTGGTTTTACCTGAATATCAGTTTTTTCACGGGGCGACTGGTATCGGACCTCCACAACCCTGAGCGAGAACTGAAATTCAAAGGTTAAACAAGTTGTCAGTATATTTAAGGGTACTGACTTCCCAACAACGATTGCCATAGATGTTAATGACAACCGGGACGAGAACGAATATGGCAAAACTCAGTACGAGACAGGTAATTTAAAATTGTTGATAAATTGTTTGAAATAAAAAATAAATGACATTTTCTAAAAGCTTTCTCCTATTTAGGGTAGTTAAAATTATCGAACAGCTCGTCTAATGTGTTTATCGGTACCGACAGCCATAAGTGTACACCCAGCTCATTTGTATTAGCCTTATCTGTCGAACAGCGGATGCGGTAGAAGCCTCTATAGTTATTACTGCGAATGACGGTTGTTAAACAGTATATTGCGAAATTCGTCCACACTGTACAACTTCCAATTCTATTGTTCGAATGCATCAAGATTTTGTAAATGTACAGTTTGCGTAATGCAAGTGTGCCATCTCCTGGGATTGCTAAGTGCTCTGTCGAAACCTGCGTATGTCGCAAAAATACCTAAACATTAAAATGATTTCTTTGTAAACTATTAAAATTAACTTGGGATCTTTAAAAAATGTACTTTTCGAAATAATTTCGTAATACACGTAATTACTGCAATATTGAATAGGTATATTATCTATCACAAACTATTTGGTAAATTTCTAATCGTTTACGTATAATATTTATTTTAAATCGCTACTTAAACCAAAAATCATGTTACTAGAAGCTTATAGATAATTTATTATATATATGTCTACTATTATTAGAAGAAATTAACTTAATTACTGGATGGCTTGAAATAAAAATATTTCCTATATAGTAACTAATAGATGTCAGTCTTACAATTAAAATCACTTTTAGAAGAGTAGGAAATACTTTAATAGGGATAATGAATCTTGTTAAAATATAGGTGGATATTTCTTTTGATGCCTACTAAACGTTTTAATGTATATATTTGTTTTTGTAATAGAACGAAGCACTCAAGTAAAAGTATCTCTAATAGAACAAATACATGTATATGTAACATCCTAATTTTAGTAAAAACTAAATACTACCCGCACCCATGTCATAAAAATGCAACAGTGCGTTTGTTTGTCATTTGTCATCATGTCAATTTAATACATTGTACTTGAATGGCATTAAATAACGAATGAATAATTTAGTATTTATTAATAAATATTACTCTTTTAAAACAGAACTTAATAAGAAATCTTCTCGGGGTTGTGAAAGCCATTTCAAAATTGTTATTTTTAAATGTAAATTTGTTTGATTTCGCTTTAGATGTTTTAGAGTAAGGTGAGGTAGGGATAGGTATTTTAATTTTACTATAATTCTTATTTTCATCTATTAATGTTGTTGTTGTCTTAACATTGGCAGTCATTTTTAGACGTAGATGGTTTACAGGGAAACACAAATATTTTTGGAGATTGGTTTTAATAATTTTATTATTTAGCAAAATAATTAACATTTTAGTTAATGCAAAGAAAATCCGCGGTTTTCCTTATGTTATACTAGCTTTTCGCCTGCCGCTCCGTCCGAGTCTAGGTCGGTTGTCGCGATAAAAATTTGCCTTTGTCCTTTCTCAGGCTTTAAAGTATCTAGGTACGAAATTTCATTTAAATCGGTGCAGTGGTTTTTGACTTTATTGTGAACAGACAGAGAGGCCGACGCGGCAGAGGACTTTACCTTATAATATGTAGTGATGAATCCCCGTTTTACTCTATAGAAACATCACTTTACCAAAGGTACAGATCATAGAGAGCTGTATAAATAGCTTTAATCTGCAATGTTGAGACATGCAAAACAAAGCCCCACCTACATACCTGCCACATTCATATGGTACACTGTCACGGTCCGCGTTTCATTAATAAAGAAAGCTTTCTCTAATTTGCTTCCAAAAATATACGGAATTTTGCCCACCGAACGTCAATATTACATAATGACAGTAACTTTTACATATACATATGTTAAATGTTACGTTTAATTTATTCGATATTACGATGTTTTATTTAAATAACAAAATTTCATATAGCTTTCAAAGTATGCTACTTAATATAATGAAATTATTACATATTTATTTATTTATAAACTGATACTTTCACTTTCGCAGGATTAATTTTAAAGTGATAATGTCCGAATGTAACGGCAACTTCAAAGTGAAAGCGTTAATGAGCATGTCGAGTTTTAATTTCCATCAAGACTGCTTAAATCTTAAAAAAAGTAGTATTTCAAATGAGATGCGCCGTAATTGTTCACTGATAAAATGATTAATATGAAAAACACACGACTTTGTTAATATTAAATGAGTATAGTTTAGAACTAAGCGACTAATGAGGTATTGGCTTACATACTTTGACAAATTGGTTTTAAGTTTCAGGCGATCTATTTATTGCTAGAAAAGCTGTACATTATTTTTATATACCAGAGGGAAGTGTTTAATATGGGCCTACTTTTATTAACAATTTCAAAAAGCTAGAACCTGAAGAACCTGTGTATATCTATGTACAATCACATAGTTATTCAGCAGTTGAAATTTTGTTGATGAGTAGTACTATTCTACTACAGTATGGATTTTTCTTTTAAAAACACATACAATTTATACATAAGAGCACACTAGCACATTAGAACTTCATAATGGATGGAGTCTGCGATAAAAAAATTAATTCTATCTCTTATAAAAGGTATTCCTGTATTTTATGAAATAGTGTTCGGTTTTTAATCATAATGAATCATATTGTTTTTTGCCGCGGTCTCGTTCTGTGAGAACGTTATGCTCCAGAAGGAGTCCGATCGGGATCGGGTCGGGAGCGGTCACATCCTGGGAAGATGTGACCGCTGCAAATGACCCGAGATAGGTGACACCCCTGGTGCGGCCTGGGGGTGTCGACAGTACCTACTTAGAGTATTTGTTTATGACAAGTTACAAGTAATCATCTGTCGTATTGATTCAATTCAATGTGCCATTCTGCGTACCATTTTTTTCTTCTCAATACATAAATGCAGCAGAGCGGATTAAATTTTGTAGTGATATTTGTTTCAAAGACTAAATTATCAGTGTTAAATTTTACAAATAACTACATCAACCAAATGCGAGAGTTATAAATATGAAAGATATTTATCATGAAAATACTTAGCAGGAATTGGTAACCATCTTAAGTGGACTGCATAAAATAAGTATCTCCATTGATTGATAGATGACATTTGTTAAACGAAGATTATCTAGTGTGTTACGTATGTGTACATGTCGTGCACGTTATGAGAGAAATGTGTACTATGTGAGTAAGCAATGTAAGCAAGAAATGTATCTATGATCGCTTGCGTTGGCATCTTGCTCCCAGCGGCGCGGCGTCGCCAGTGGAAAGCGAGTCAGTGTGTCACACCAAGGGGCACTCCTCGACACTTCTCTCGACCGTCAATACCAAGTAATCAATGTTCAATATTACACTTGTTATTAATAACTTTTATTGCTTTGTAATGTTCGTTCCCTTTTGAATGTTTACTTGTCTTATGTATTTAAACTATTTGAATGTTCACGTTTTAAGTCAACGCAAATTTAATAATATCATATTAAAATCAGAAAACCTGCAAAAGAATCTTAGGGGTTTGAAACTAAAAGGTGACTCTGATGAAATACTAAGAGTGGTATAAATTAATTGATTCTTGAATGTGTATTTTAAAAGATTTGTTTCGTTCTAGTTCTAAGCAAAATTCTGCTTCAAAATATTTTGGAATAGTATTTTGGAATATGCGTTCTGTCACAAAAAGAAGATTACTTTTCAGAAATATGCATTTTAATAAAACAACAGTTTTCATATGTTCTCTGTATAAATATTTGTAGTGACAATGATTCGTATAATTTGATCTCTATCTAGTCAATTCACTTTACTTGGGGTCTCAGTAAAATAATCATACTTCGGATTCGAACCCACTTAAGCCCTAGTGTGTAGTGAAGTTCCATCACGCTTTACCTGCTGTCTCTGAGTATCATGGTAGACCTTGACACCTTTGACAGCTGACAGCCACATTTCAGGGGCATGCAGAGGACGCTGACCCCCTTTCGATTAATTGTAGAGGCGCCGCGGTACAATTCGTGCCACTTCATTTATGATTAATGTGGTCTATCAATAATTTTGCATTTATGTAAATTGAAAATTAAATTATTTAAATTAAATTATGGATTTAATAAATTAGAAACACGCAAACAATATCAATAGAAAATCCATCTACCAGGAAATATTAACATAACTATTAAAATGCTAGGTGTTTTTCTGCATATGCTAAAAGTTTAGAATAATGCCAAATTTTTACTAGACTGTCTCTAAGTACTGGTACCGAAAATAGTCTGGGTAGAACATTATGCTCCTTCTGCCGCCGTCGGTTATGTAGGATATATATTAGTTTATATTTGCACAAAACATGTACATCACGTAGTGAGTTGCAAAGATAACTTTAATTGATGTACTACTTTAAGTCAAATAAGTAGATCAGTTAGTGTCAGGTAATGGGGTAGATTTATTCAAATTGGTATCGGATACAAGTTAGCATGAACCTGCCTCCGTCGATAGCGGTCACCTAAAAACTTCTAGTACATAGATTTACTAATAGATTCAGAGCAGTGACAATCATTATGTTAGAGCTATTACTGCAGTAGTTTTAAATGTATATGATAATTGATGGTATGATATTAAGAACTCATAGTTTCTTGAGTTATATAAGTTAATTTGTTTCATTATCGGTAAAATCGCAAGACTGCTCAATTTTGTCGGGTAATATTTCTTTTGCGTGTAATAATAATACAATTTGTATTTCCTTTTATATTTTCAGTCGTTCGTTGTTAAAATTATCTTTCTGTTGTTAAATTCATTGTTTTGCTGTCATGGGGGTTGAGGAAATTTTATTTAAGTTGTTAATCTTTTTAATAGGATGTTGTTATTTGTTGTGAGAGCGCCTTCTGAACTTCGGCGGTTACTAATGATTCATTGAAAACAATTCCTTCATTGTTACTTGTGCAAGGATCAAATAGCGGCAAAAAAAGTTTATATACAAAAAAATAGATTGCAACTATATTAATTATATAATGAAGTAATAAAAGTATACGTAAAGCAAGAATTTGGAAAACCTTTTCGACGAAAAATATGCGAACGGAAGAGTATGAAATTTTTCACAGTTAAAGAAAGAAAGGAAAAAGGTATGATCGTATTTTGATCAATGGACGACCACTAGTTTGAATAAATCAACTAACAAAACAGTGATGAAATATTGTCGAGTCGGCTTAGAAATTGTATATAATTAAGAAATAAGTTCTCACGTCCCTTCATATGCCACACTAAGAAAAACCAGTAGTAATAAAGTGGGTGTTGCTCTCTAACAAAATGCTCTTACTAAGTAACTCTCTGGTGTGTATTTGTTTACGATGTCATCGCTGAAGCGTGCCTGGTATTGTTCTTGAGGCCCACATCTCAAGTGGGACTCATTTCTTTCGCCTGGGAATCAGAGTTGCAGCTATTTTGTTCTCCGCAAACAAGGTCAAATTACACTACAATGACTTATTTACGTATCTTGACTAAAATTGTGCTTTTACAAAGTAGTTTTAATTAACCGTGTGACATTTTATCTAGACGCTATTGATGAGCTTTCTAATATGAAAACCATTTATTTAAATTGTTTTCCTTTACTCAAAAAACCAAAAAGCAATGGGTGCTGATAAAAAAATTGGCAGGTATTTAGATTATCTAGTAATTTTATTTTTAAGGAATTTGTTACAAGAAATATATTGATATCTTTAATTGACACTTAAGAAACATTATCGGCAATATAGAGTAGTTTAACTACAGCCTAACTATTAAGAATCTATAGATAACCATATGAACGGACATTAAGAAAGCAGAGTTATACGTTTTGCAACATATAAAAGCTGATAATTATAGCAAAAAAAGGAAGTAACAAAAACGGTTACTCGGTAGGTTTATATCTCCTCAGTAAAATATAAAAATAAACGATGTGAAAGTATAGGGTGTTTTGGTAAAGAACGCATTCAAAATTCAAAATTTGCGATATATATCTAATTTGACTTAGTTTTATTAAATACTAGCTTTTACCCGCGGCTCTATCCGCGTTTACGTTGATTATCGCAGTAAAAAGTAGCCTATGTCCTTTATCAGGTTCTTGACTGTGTGCCAAATTTCATTTAAAACGAATCAATAGTTTTGGCGTGAAAGCATGACAAACAGACAGACAGAGTTACTTTCGCACTTTTAATATCAGTAAGAATTTCTTATACAAAAAATAATAACTTAATTTAAAGCCTGGACTTGAAATATCTTCTCTTTTTTATTTTAAAAATGCTATTTAAAGATAAAAAATGAAGTTTTTTTATGTGTGCTTCAAAACTCAAAAAATTTAAACTTCAGAGATAATTTTTATCCGCTTTTATAAAAATAATGTGACATAGCGATGTGGGGTACTGATATTTTTTTATAAATCTGATTTTCTTTTAATTAATTAAAAAACGTACTTTAGAATATATGCCATAACACTAATGTAAATGTAGATCAGGAATTGTCAAGGAGTCAAAATTTAAATGTACTTACTCTACAGAAACACATTATAATTTAACCAACATTTTAGATAATAATGTATGAATAAGTGCTATGTATGTATGTAAGATAATAAAATTGATGGTTACTAGAGCGGTGAATTAAAGCGTTTAATTTAAACGATTCCAGCGAATAAGAGAAATATAATCTCGCTTCCATCCGCGTTAAATCGAGCTGATGTAATTTTTTTTTGTCATCGGATGAGGCTCACAAGGAATGCGGTTATGCGAACAGTGACCAGCTACTAACAGCTTTCCACTGATTGTTTTGATCGAAGCAAGTGTCCGCCCCGAGGCGCCGCGCGTCGGTTAAATGCTCGTTATTTGAGATACACGTTCAGATATTTGCATTTAAAAAGCTATTCATCTTAAATTCGCATGTGTAATTTGATCAAAGCATAATTATACACCTTCGTTTAGTTTAGTTTCCGATTCAATAGGAATGATTTAATTATTATAAACATTACAGCGTTTCGTAATAACTGCAACATATCATTAGAAAGCGCCACCATAGCTTATTTGTAAACTAACAATGTAACAATTATGGGTGATAAACGAATCTCGCCCGTATTTTCTAACGAGAGACTGTGATAGCGCCCCCATGCACTCCCTATCCGCATACTTGTGCATTAGTAACTCGCATGACAATTATAAGAATTTCACTTTAGTTATGCAGCTCTTAAAAATCTTGTAGAAAGGCTTAAAATTCATAACATTATGAAGAATATGTACAGTTTTACCATATTAAGGATCATTTTCAGCCTATTGTGATCCACTGCCGGACAAAACTCTATCACAGTGTACGCCACTCTGATCGGTTTTGGGCTAACTTTCAACATCTCATAAAATATTTCAAAATATAAATCAAAAGTCAAAAATGTTTTGGAACCTATGTTGAAAAAATGTTATACCCTGCGCCTCTAATGTTAAGAATGCATTCGTAAATATCATATAATCATTATCATTACAACCTATAGACGTACACTGTTACAAATTCAAAAAAGTTTACCTGGTGTTTTCGTGTTAAGAACCTAAATACGTACTATACATACACAATGTAAATAGAGACAGAGATTTTTATTTAACTGTGTGCGTAAATTTATAGTGTAAGTTTAGTAACTGTAAATGTTTAAAAAATAAATATTTCTCTACTAATCTACTTCGTAAGAGAGCATCTTGGAATTTATTAGCCGAGTGTGAGTAAGTAGATGTGCACAGAATATATTTTTTTAATTTTAGAAAAGAAACTGAAAGTATTAATTAATTTTATATATGAATTTATGTGTGTGTAATGTTTGAGTTTTATGAATTATTAAAAAGTTGAATCGGAGAAAGTATATCAAATTATTGTGCTCCAATTATGATGTGAAGTTTTATGTTACGGTAAATGAGCTTGGTTGGCGGGCGAGACAGTTGTGGTAGAGGTGACACTATGTGTTTATGCTAAGCACTCTTATTACAATAATAATACAAGTTATTTTTATAAAACAGATGTATAAATTGGGACCAATATTGATGGTGAACAGTGACACCTTAATGTCAGACAGAAGCCGACAACATCAATCCGCTTCACGTGCCTATAATTACATCGGACATTAATGAGAGATTACAATCACTATAGAAGTAAAATGACAGCTGTAGTTACGACTAAAGTGTGGTCGTGATAGTGGTTTTTAACGTCTGATCTTAAATTGTGTTGAGTGTTGCATTACAAAACTAGTAATGTATATAAATACGTAATATCGTGTTCTGAATTTCTGGACAGTTTTTTTTTACATTTACAATTTAAAAATGAGATATTTTAATAACTTTTTGTATATCAAAGCTCATTTGTCCAAATTGAATCTCATTGAGACAGATTCTGTGATAGTACAATGCAACCTCCCAAAATACTGCCGCAACTATAAAGTCACAATGACATCCTTATCGGTCGAAACTGCTAAGCACCTAACACAAAACGAACACATATTCTCTAGCTCCGAAACACGTTCGCCTTTATAATGGAAAATAGTGACAACTCCAATCTTCCTCTCAAATTAAAATTCCACAGAATGATTATTATTATTGATAATTAAGAGTCTATTGAGCCATCGTAATATGGTATGTACACTGTTTATCGAACCGATTAATCTAACAACTTAATCTTCCACTAATTATCTAAATAGAAAGGTACTTCACTCTTGAACTGCGTCTAAACAAGTATAAGTACACTCAATATTTCTTATCGAATTACTCGTGTGTCGAAACCAGTTGGAGGTTCTAAGGGCTTGTGAGACCAAACTGGTGCATTATTTATTACTACGGCGATTTCTCGCGGCCTGTCTAAAGATTTCACCACTTTCATCTTGTACCTGCAAGTACTTATAGACACCATCCATCCCACGAGCACTCCACATACTTCGTCAGGGCCGACTACTAATCATTAGTCTCTATATTTTTTATATATATTTCACATACCTATGCATAGTCCTATCGACAAAGTAGTTCAACAGTAAGTTATGAAAGTATTTTTCGTGTTTTCGAGGATAATAAACCAGTATATTGACTAGATCTGTTTAAAAGAAATTTAATGAAATGACTGCTCGCTACGCTTAGTCTCGCTACATAAACTTTGTAATCGTTAAGAAAAAATGTTCAAATATAAGACGTGTAACGAGCTAACGTGTAGTTCAGTTCTATATACGAGTGCTACTTTCAAACAACTTCTAAAAATAGAAATGGAAGTAGACTTCATTTAACAGCACTAGTGAGCAATTAATTACAAGTATTGTTCTATCTACTTTCGACACAGTACAAACCACGATTGATCCCTTTCAGCAAGCGGTACATGTGTCGTCGTCACATGCTTTCACTTTCGCGTCCCGGAGCAGGAAGGAAAATAACTTATTATCTACCATCTACATTGTCACAAGGACGATTTCACTGCGTTCACAATGCACGGCATAGATAACTTCCTTGTGTAATAGAATGATTATTGTTTATTATGACATCATAATAGAACAATAGTAAATCCTTTGTAGAATGTAATGACTTAATGGACTTGCTGGAGCTTAGCAAGTTACGAACATAGACTGCCTAATTATGTATGTACGAAATCTTTTGTAGTGTTTAGTACTTTAGCGGCCTGAATATGATTTTTTTGTTATTTTGCTAATTATTTATTACCGATATCTCGGATTAACACAACATTTTGACACTAGCACGATGAACTGTTTACCTTTTGAATGCACTAAAATGCCCTTTGCATGAAAACTGTAAACAATTTTAAATACCTATCAAACTGATTTTATTTTAAAAACCTTAAATCTCAGTTATAACAATTCTTTTTATATAGATAATAATATAGAGCTTTTAAAATACTTCACTCAATATTTTGAAATATGTCGTGTCTGGATTGTGTGACACAACCTTCTTTGGCGATCGCTGTTGTTATTAATAAATTATTGAACCCATGATAAATCTTGGCAATGAAAATGTATTGTTTCAAAGTTGAAAGAATTGTGTCAATGATCGATTACGGCATAGATTACCATTACGATTAAGGATCTAAGTAGAAGTCTATTGTTTTATATTGTTATTTACATTCCATACACGCAATAAGAAGTTATTTATTGGTGGTTTTGTTTGTTTCAGGCATCTTGATTGGTTTCATTCTAAATATATGTCACGGAGATATTTTTGTAAGTATATTTTACAAATTTATTAACTGTTTTAAGTGTTTTGACTCGTAATTACCTAATTACCTAGACTACTGTTATGACAAGAGGAGTTAACTTTCGTGTTAAAATTACAAAAAAGATATTAATTGAAAAAAATCTCGTCCATTTTCTCGTTGCTATAATTATTCTAGAAATGTCTTTAAAATATTATTAAACTAGACTCACTTTCTAAATGTCTTAGCTGTGCGGACTTTTTCATACTTTTTTAACATTCCACTAGTTACGTAAAAGAGAAACAGTTTTATTACCACGTGTTTTTGGGTATAAGTTTATCTGTACATCTATGCAAGTAAATAAAATTGATGTGTCTTATGTAACATCAAATAAACAGTTTTTACTAAATGTTTATCAATGTATACTGATACTTGATACTAACATCAAAACAGCAATTTTTAATTTTTTTGCCTGTTTCTTCCGGCTAATCTCTGGACAGATTTTGACGGAACTTTTTTTTTTTTTTTATATATATTTTGGACATTTTACACACAACATCATCTAGTCCCAAACTAAGCAGAGCTTGTGTTATGGGTACTAAACAACTGATATAAATACATAAACATACTCATTTTTGTAAATACATACATATTATACATAGAAAAACACCCAGACTCCGAAACAAATATTTGTGGATCACACAAATATGTGGTCTGACCCGGGATCAGCAGCCGCATACTAGACCAACAAGGCAGTTAATAGTCGAGATTTACAATAATAACTGCGGGTAACGCCGCGGGACCCAGCTACTAGTATATAAAGTGCATATCTAAACGGTTACCTATACCAGACAGATGTTATTATTCAATTATGTACCTTTTTTTTAAAGACAACTCCCGCATTACGAATGTTCTGTTCTGTTCCTTTTAGTTACTAATTTTCTAGCGTTTATTAGCGGACGAGTACCTACAAATTCAAACGATATCATCATCATCTCAGCCAAAAGACATCCACTGTTGGACATAGGCCTCCTCCAAACTCTTCAAAATAGCTACTATTATAATTAGTTATATTTTGAAGAAAATAAAATGTCAGTTTAGTTCTCTCATTTATATCATGTGTTACATAACTAATGTCTAATGTGAATCTCGAATGTTACGCAATGCTTGTTAAAAGCAGAAAGTCAGCCATAGTTTGTGTGCACTCAATCATTTCTTAACTAAAATATATCGACTTTCACCCTGAGTAATTACCTATGCAAGAGACGACTCTTATGCAATATTTGTGAGCACATTTTGTGCACAACCAAAGCGTGAGAGTGAAAGTACATAAGGACATATTAAATTAGTGACATTTCATTCGACCAACTTCCAAATGTTGTTGTTTGCTTTCCATGGCAATGGTTTCTCATTACGTTCACCGTTTTTTCTGCACAGACTTAAAAATATGCATAATTTTTAATTTGAAAATGGACAAACAGCTCCAGTCTTTTACATCTATTTTACATATATTTTCTTTTCAAAATAAGACTATCTGTTAAATTGAATACAATCACAATTTCTATTGCAATAAATTGCAAACTTATAAATATCACACTAAGGCAAGAAACCAAAGGTTAACTCTGCATCAAATGAAAGAACTTTCGTTTGTACGTGACTTAAGATAAATAATTTGTACAATCAACTCAGCCATCAAATTTTCTCATGGCAGTGAAAGCAATAACCCTGGGCTTGATGATAGGCCGACCAGAACTTCAAAGTCATTGTCCTTTGATCGACGTCCGCGTGTATTGTCTCACCGTCCAAGCGACTGAGCTGCGCTGGCGCCGCTGACCAATGTAATAAATTATCTCACAAAGTTACGCAAGTTCGGGAGCGTCGCCCTCGTCCTTGGCCCGTAAACGTGAATCAACTTTCTCTTTCCCGTCATTGCACTCAACATAAATCATTCTTTCCCATTGCTTGATCTAGATGCGTGAAGATCATTCACACTGATAAGCTTGTATACTCGTATACTACTGCACCCACAATTATCATCTTAACTTGACTCTGTTTCTGTTTTCTCTTTAGAAATAGTTAATTACTTTATTTAAAATGCGTAGGATTTTCGCACAATATGGTGAACAATGCATACGTTGGCCGAGAGGCAATAGCTGATTTCGAGGTTGATTTTATGTTTAAGCGATGTCTACAGACATTCATTACCATTTCATCATTTATAATCGACTTTGCCGGAAGTTTACATTTTTTGCAGAAAATTAATGCATCACCCACTAAGAAAATCCTTAATGTAAAGTTTTTCTAAAGATGTACAAAAAGAGCGATTTTACACTATTTACATTCAAAAAATTTAATGCTAACTTATTTAATGCTAACTTCTATATGTTATATGACAGTTATATGACAGTGGCGCCCGGCCTGAACTGGAGCCCAGTAACTTTATTACAGCTTTTCAGATGTAGAAGCAATGAATATGATGCACATTCGTACACGTACGAAAGAAACGTGATTTGATGTTATGCTGATTATTTACAAAGAGAAACTGTGTGTTAGAATGGCGAAGTCCGATCAGTATGTAATTTTATCAAAACCTAAATACCTTGGCGATGGATCAACTTGTACTAACAAGTCTATAATTGCATAGAATTTGCATAATGCAGTAGAGTTAACGCGCACAGCATGTATTAACATACATATACAAAGACAAGGTTGGTACTGATAATTCATACACCTACAGGCCTACTGGCTGTAATGCAAGTAGTGTGTCGCTTGCATTAATTTTCTTCGATTAACTATGCACTTAAATATGTGTCTGTTACTTGATAAATGATAAGCTTACCGAAGGTCTCTTCCAAGAAGCGCCAACTATTCCGGTCAGCCTTCATTAAGTAGTAGACAGGGATATTCTAATTTGTAGCTGTCAGTTTGTTTTGCCAATAAGACTTAGTTTACAGAAATAATTTAAATCTACACTTGCTTTATTTACACAATTACTTTTGGCTTGAGTCATTGCTAATCATAATCTATTTAGACAAGTGCTGGAATCCGAACTTTATATGAGACATAAATAATTTGTCCTATCCATAAATATTGATAGTCAATATAATTTAAGTCATTGAGATCTTGTGTGTGTGTGTGTTTGTGTTAATAATAAGTAGATTTCATGTAGGTGGCTACAAAGATAGCTGGTACATGAGACGTAGAACGTTTCACCGCGGACCCGGTTTTACGTATACGGAAATATTAATAGGAAATCCCTTACAATAACATTTCGTAAGTCGTTAAAAGTAACTTGTTTTGGAGCACTCACTTTCCATTTCGATTCTAATCACCCATCTACAACTAAACAAGTTCGGTTTAACATTTTTATACCTTAAGCAACTTGTAACTCATATTTATTAATTTTCATTTATCGACTAGTTATAAGCGAGTAAGACTCAAGAAGACAATATATGTGATTATAAATATAATATACTTTTAATTGCTTTTGTAAACTTTCATTAATCATAATATGTAGATACTTCGTTAGTGAGACATGAATCATTCGCATTGTTTGGCGGGCGGCGCGGACACCGATATACTTTTTAATGACTAGCTTCAACTTCATGCAAATAAGGCAATTTTCTCAGAAAACAAGGTCGATTTCTTAGAGATACAGCAACTCACTTTTGCATAGAATAAGATTCGACGCTTGATGACGTTGCGGTCTTTATTTTTTTTGTATCCTATATTCACATGATAAAGAAGATCACCCGTAAATCGTCATTATAGGCACCTCGTATTTGTATCAGTAGGCATCTTTGTCGATACAAAGTTTAGGAGATAAATTTTTATCATTGGAGTAGGTAAAATTCTAAAATTCTTATTTCGTCATCTCTCAAGACATCTCTCACCCTAATTAGAAATATAATATCCTGTGTCGCAGGAAGCTTCGCAACCACAAAAAGAAGCCTGTTGATGTTACACTAAAATTTTGCTCCAAAATTCCCAAAATCTTGAAGTTTGCTTAAGACTATTCATTAGAACTAGACTACAACGACGATAAAATTAGCCTCAGTAAGGTTATAAATACCGAAGAGTTTAGCATAATTAATAAAAGAAAAGGAATTTAAGAAATCGCAGACATTTACATAAAATAATGTTATATTATTCTCTCTTAACTGTCACAATGTTAAGTAACTTTTTACACTAAAAACACAACATTTCCTCGAATTAATTCCGGCAATATAAACGTTAGTGACCACTTTCGCTTACATAATTTAGAGTTTGTCGTAATTTTAACACAAACTACTTCTTTCCGTTCTCGTTTGCACTTCAGTTTCAGAGATACCGCTTTTTATTTCATTTTCTTTTGATAACAATGCAAGTGCTTCACCAAAGTTAAAGTATGTAATTTGATATTATGATCTGTATTCGGCTGATTTTAGCTTTAAATGAATAATATAAGACTTAAAATAACAGATTGTATTAAAAAAATAAATTAATAAGGTTTTTGAATTTGCTTTATCCTTAACAGTAATCCAGCTTTTATGTAATGAGCAACATTTTTAATTAAGACTCTTTGTATTGTTTACACAATATATATTATGACAATTTAAAAGTTTAAACTTTAAAAAAACATAACTTTAATATTCATTATTTCAAAAATAATATCAGGCTCCTATTTTATCACTAAAGAATTTTTCGCTTTTCACTCTTGCCTTATTTTAAAACAATTATTAAGAACAGAAAACTCTTTGTCATACGCCAAATAACGCAAAAACTCAAAACAAAAAGTGTATGGATCCTATAATATTTAATGATACATATTGAAATGGCGTAATACGTGCACTAATAATTAAGTCTCCTAATTAGATTAAGTTGACTACATAATCTGAGATCAAGAAATACTTTGTGTTACCGAACTGATAAAATAATCGTTACGTAACCATGAAAGACCGGCTAATTGTACCGAGACGTCGCGGCCCAACCGACACTAATACTCACCAGAATCTACACAATCGCTCGTAGCCAACGAAAGTTACCGGATTTTGATACCTCCAATGCCAAGTGCTGCGAAGAAAGCGAGCCCAGCTTCCCCTACGAAATGTTTCAAATATAACCGTCTCGCTTCTTAGAGCTCCGTATAGAATATGAAGAAAGAGACAGCGTGTGCTTAAAAGAGAAAGTGGGCCACGTTACGTTTCTCGATACCATTAGCACGGGCATTGAACGTAAACGTCAACGGATAGCATCTTATAGGTGCTCCGGAAGCACTTGAAACTAGGTGTTATGATCGTAATACTTGAGTATAGTTTTGTTTGTATTTATTTGAGTACGGCCAAGGTGTGAGTTCAAGCGTATCGCCATTGATACGGAGAGTACCGAGACGCTGAATTCGGAGAGCAACGAACTGAGGATATCGGTGAAAGTGTTGCGTAGTGTAACCTTGAGCCCACGTTGCTCTTTAGCGAATCACCTAATCAATACGTCACTGCAAAGTGTATTCGATACGCAAATGCTCAGTTACGCATACCGAATATTATCAGTAATTGAGACACGTGTATCATGCTTAATAAAGTTAAAAACTTCCAGTATTGCTTAATTTTATAATTACATTTTTTTATTACTTGTTGATAGTCTACATAAATCAAGCTTAAAAGTTAAAGTATGCAAATATAACTACAATCTGTTTTTTTAATATATTTGTATTACTTTTATCAAGCTTAAAAATTCGCAAAACACAGATTCGCGGTATTTAACCACAGGTTACGGCGATTACGTGGTGTGAAAACTAATATTGGAAATTGTAACACAATTATCGTATTGAGGCAAGCATTTGGCATTAAAAGATTACATACAAATGTCTGTTGTTCTAGATACGTGGTGAAAATTAAGTTACCTCTTTAGAAATGTCACACGTGCTTTTCTTTTTAATTACATGACATACACTCCCCTAATACTTTTACAATTACATTAATTACAATAACAATATTATTTAACTGGAAACTTTTATTAATTAGGTAATATTCGTTAAAAACATTTTCGTATTTAAATCTCATTACTCAATTATTCATCATCATCGTCAGCCTATCGTAGTCCACTGCTGGACATAGGCCTCTCCCATTGCAGACCACTCTGATCGATTTTGGGCTTCTCGCATCCAGCTCCATGTAGATGCAACAATTATTCAAACAAGACAAATTTAAATTTCCTGTTATGTACACGTAACACGTACCATATATATTATAAAATAGTCTCAAAAATGTAGGGCAATTTCAGATAAAACAATTAAATACTTCGTTTGGTGTAGCTGTTTAAGGCTACGACGCTACTTTATTAAACAAGTGTATTAGATTAACAATGCATTATCTCTTAAGAGATTCCCATGTAAGTTTGTTTACCTTTTAAGTGAAAATCGCAATCATCGTAAAACATAACAATAAAATGACAAGTGCAGTTTTTCATCGCAAATGAAAGCTAGTAAAACAATACAACGGCTTGTTTTACGTACACTCGCAGATTGATTTAAGGCTCGTATCATTTGAGCTCTTGCGATTGCACACGTTAGCATATCATTCCTTAGAAACGCTTCGATAGATAGCCATAGATTACGTATAGTTTCTTTACGTTGTGAATGGGTGAAATTTGCAGTGTTAAGGATGTTCGTCTTGATATACTCCATTTTGTTTTAATAACTGCCTTCCACTATGAAACAATAACTTACTAATCCGCAATACACGCTCGCTTTCTAAATGTAATGTATACTTATACAATAAAAGAGAAGAAAAGTTAATCTCTAAACGATTCTCATTCATTAATTTAACAAAAACTTTCAGCTCGTTACTCGCCAATTAAAAGTCACAGCATCGCGAACACACATACTTAATCAGACGAAAGTTACTTAGCAAACGTTTAGAGTAATTATAGGACTATGTATACTAACAGGGCTTTGGTATTTGAATACCCAATTGAGAAATTGCGCAATTGGTTGTTTGTCAACTTTGAAATATGTGCAAGGGAGCCTTGATTAAACATTCATCGACTTTCAAATATCTATCAAAATATTTAGAAGATACTTTATCAAATCTTAGTACCATTATTGCTATAAAGTTTGTGCAATTATTTATCGTCAATAAAGAGTCAGGTTCATATCCCTAATAATCTCCTTTTCCAGTATTAAACATTCATATATGTATGTTAGTTGTGGTGATTGCTTTCTGCTCGTATCAAGTGCGATGTAAATTTATTGCAAATTTAGAAGATTGAGTTGTTGAACTCCGTTTTTATTTCTTGCTTAACATCAGAGATTGATACGACCTGCATAATATCAAGTGTAGGTTTTAATTTCATAAACCATGACTAGCCAACTATTGATTGAATTTTATCATAAGCAAGTTAAATAAAATTATAAAGTTTATAAAAATAAATAAAATTGAAGTTCCAGTTTGATATTTTAAAATAGCTGCTTTTTACTAAACGCATATGAAAGTACATACGGTACATGCAACATACGTACATGATCTTTTTTTAAATTCAAATTTAATTTTTTTGTCTGTTTGTTTCTCTGTCCCTCCGTCTGTCTCTATGTATGTTTGTTCCGACTAATCTATGTAACGGCTGGATCGATATTGACAGGACTTTCACTGCCAGATACCTCAATGCAAGATATAAGTTATTCTTCATTTTTACAGTCAGTTGTTATAAAGCTACAATTGGAACCGCGGTACTCAGTTAGCTACTTTTTTAAACTACATTTTTTTCAAAGCACAATGCAGTTCGCATGTTTAAATAAAATTACACTCAGCCTAGTTTCATATTTCAGGCTCTAAATGTTCCACTCTAATTAAATCAAGGTTAAACCAAGATTTTTTTGTGACACAAAAACCCATATGGCACCAATTTAACGTACGTCATGCAAATTAATGTAATCATTTCATATATTTTTTTCAACTTTGGAAAACCTAACAAGGCACAGTCTTGTAGGAAATGTTAACGACCAGTTTGCTGATAATATCACTGATGGAATATTTTGATCTTATCTGCCAGATAAGATCCCAAGGTTATACCACAGAGCCCGGTATGCTACTCATAAGCTAGTTTGCCAAGGCGGAAACAGTCACCGAGGGTAAACGCTCAGTACCTTGATGGGTGACCGTTTGAAGCATGATATGTTAAGAGCGTTTCCGTGATTCGAAAGTCACGTTAAGCACTCGGTCTCCGTTGTTATCATTAGAGGACAGTCGTGCAGCTTAGTTGGAGGCCTTCGGGAGGTTTAAAAATGTCCAACTGAATGACTATCTTTTTTTTTTTTTTTAAAAGACAACTCCCGCCTAAACAACTGGTGCAACAGGCCCTGTATCAATAGCACGATCGCTTGGACCTCATGAACCTACCTAAATAAACCTAACCTAACCTAAACCGAACCTAAAATAGGTATCAAATAAGTTAAAAATAATTATTACTACTTTGTACAAAAATGTAAAAGTAAATAATACATATGATTATATTATGATATTAACTATCTCAGCTTATGCACACCAGCTTAAAACACATTCAAAAAACCTGAAAATGGTTAGATAGTTTCGGATTCATTGACACATGACACGTACGACCTGTACAAATAATATAATATAAAGAGGATCTACTGACCCCATTCCGATAATTTTATTATCAATTATGGTATGTTTGGATTATGCTCATGCTTTCCATCAGGCAGGGTAGAGTCACTTTGGATGGCTAAATATATAAAACAAAGGGTAAAAAACGGTTTATCTCGATTTCCGGCAAATCTACAAGTTCTATGGAAAAAAGAAATGGCAAAGTTGTAGGTAATTAAAAGATCTACAACTTTTTAGGGTTTATGACTTCGACCCTTTTAGATTCGTCACGTCCGTCTGTCCGTCCGTCCGTCCTCGACTAACCGTCCAAACGGTAAGTGCTAGAAAGATGAAACTTTGCATGAAAATGGATTGTAATTATGTCGACAAAGTGTTACAATAAAATTATGAAAAATATTTTGATTTAGGGTACCTCCCCTACACGTAAAGTATCATCATATAGGTCATCATTATATAGGTCTTTTAAAAACATTAAAGGGTTGTTAAGACGATTTTTTGATTTAGGTATCCGTTTGCGAGAAATTCCACTTTAAAAGCCACTTTTTTGTAAAAATAGGGCGTCCCCCCCCCCCTTAAAGCTAAACGGCCGGCTCAAAAAATCTTGAAAAAATCGTGATAGTGGTCCATATAATGAATTTAAACGAAAACTATAACGAATTAGATGACTTTGTTAGTTCAGGAGTTATAGAGGCTTAACTTCTACAATGTGCTTACTTGGAAAACGTCATACAAAATTAACGCATTAATACATAAAACATAACAATTATCCATTGGATACAATTTCTAATCCACGTACCATTATGGGTGACTGAGGAACCCTTTCCTGTGCGTGGCCTGACACGCACTTGGCCGATTTTTTATTTACATTTTTTTTCACATAACCTCAAATTAGGTATATGTGAAAAATTCAAAAAACCAAGTTTATGGTTTTTATTTTTATCGTGTACAAATAAAATTATTTTTAAACGGAGTTTACTGAAAACTTACATTTTTATGTCCCGAATACACTGTAATTTATTTGATATGAAATATTTATTTTTTCACCCTATTTTAGCTTAATATCGAAAATTCACTGTCACCGTCAAAATATCTACTTTTTTTTCCGATGGTGTAATCCCTACTACATAATATTAAAAATGCCAAAGTAACTCTGTCTGTCTGTCTGTTCCGCTTTCACGCCTATACCACTGAAATAATTTTGATGACATTTGGTATGAAGATGGAACTGAACTTGGGAAAGGACATAGGATACTTTTAATCGCGAAAATAAAGGTAAGGGTTTGAAATAGGGGACGAAAGTTTGTGTCGAAGTTCCTTATTATCAAACATAAAATCATGTAAGATTGTTAAATCTACCCATAGCGTGTCGCGCGATATAAACAAACTCCACGTGGGCGAAGCCGCGGGCGGAAAGCTAGTGTATTATTTCCTAGTGCGCAAGACATGAAAAACTGTTCGGTAAAGTGTTGAGTTACGTCTATTGTAGTATTTTATAGATTATTATAATAAGTTATAAATAATTAAAAACTAAATCAAAGTAAATTTATATAAAAGTTTTCAATATGTAAGTTGTTATTTGGGCAATTGGTAACATCAGATAACTTAGACTAGAGCCTTTTCTTTTTTTTTTCCTTCTGAACTTGTTAAATCAAAACTTTAAAAAAGAATATTTAAAGAAAAGTAAAGAAAATTTAACTATTGGTTTTCATAATTTTTAAGTGGTAAGTATTTGGGAGACGTGATTTCACTTTAGAAAAAAACAATTCAGTGTTATTCAAGGATATGTTTAACAAATACACCACACTAGAATTTAAAACAAAATTAATCAGCCCTATTGACGTAAAGTACCTTACAAAATGCACCAAACCCTAAAAAAAGTAAGAGTGTTTTTAAAATTTATGTACAAACATGCATTAAAGTGTCGCTCCATTCAGTTCCTTAACAATACTTTCACTTTCCTTCAAACCGGTTTCGGTATTGGCGCTGCATCGCTCGTAATGCCCTCTGAACTGCGTTAAAAGGTCATTTGAAATAGGTGGGCACGGATAGCCGTTTATAGTGAAAAAAAATATCTGTAAATATATATCGGTAAAATTAGTATATATCGATAAAAATAATATTGGAACTAAAAATACTTTGTAATGAAATGAATAAATATTGTAAGTAATTTTGGAATTGTGTGATAACATACTCGTAAACTTATGAAAGCAATTGGTTATATTTTCGTATTTCTTTTGCTAAACCTTCAGAACTGACAATAATGATGACGTACTTCTAGCTGATTTTGGCCACGGTGGTCAGGTTCAACGTAGACCTAATGTTCCTTCACTCTCGTAATCCTTTAGGACCGATCCGAGTAATCCGTAATCCGAGGAGCAATATTTGTGTTGTAATCGTAACTTGTGTTTTTTTTTTGAAAGTTATTAGAGCATAATATGAATCGTACTAAATAAAAGAAATACTACTATTAGCTGCTTAACAGCTGTAAACTATGGGAAGATGAGGTGTAAAGATGTGTTCAGGACAAGATGGAGTGTAGTATCACGTCGCTGTGTAATTGCTTTACGTGACTTCACTGCTTTCTTGAGTAGCACGCAAACACAATTTAGACTTCATCTCTCAATATACCACAATCTACATTCTCCGCACGATTGTAATAATTTTACTAGCTTTATAACATTTTTAAAGTAAGAAAAATATGTGTGAAAATATATATTTATAAAGCTTATATTTCGTTACCAATCGACTTCACGTTAACTGAGGAAATTGTTTTAAAATTTTATATGTATAGACTTAGAAATAATTTTACATTAGCCTAATAATGGTTCGTGGATTTAAAATCGTATCCAATAGATAATTGTTATGTTTACGTATGAATGCGTTAATTTTGTATGACGTTTTCCAAATGAGCGCATTTTACAAGTTAAGCC
The DNA here is from genome assembly GCA_932526445.1 of Phragmatobia fuliginosa. Lineage (NCBI taxonomy): Eukaryota > Metazoa > Arthropoda > Insecta > Lepidoptera > Erebidae > Phragmatobia > Phragmatobia fuliginosa. Next base: position 9,992,600 of record OW052060.1, on the reverse strand, counting down.
TCTATAACTACGGAACTAACAAAGTCATTTAATCCGTTGTAGTTTTCCTTCAAAGTTCATTATATGGACCACCATCACGAATTTTCCGGGATTTTTTGAGCCAGCGGTTTAGCTTTTGGAAGGGGGGGGGACACCCTGTTTTTACAAAACTGCCCTTTAAAGTGGAATATCTCGCAAACGGATACCTAAATCAAAAAATCATCTTAGAAACCCTGTATTGTTTTTTAAAGACCTATCTAATGATACCCTACACAATGGGGTAGCGGTGAGAAAAAAAATCATCCCCACTTTACGTGTAGGGGAGGTACCCTAAATAAAAATATTTTTCATAATATTATTGTAGCACTTTGTCGACATAATTACAACACATATTCATGCAAAGTTTCATCTTTCTAGCACTTACCGTTTGGACGGTAAGTTGAGGACGGACGGACGGACGGACAGACGGACATGACGAATCTATAAGGGTTCCAAGTCATAAACTTCGGAACCCTAAAAACTGTAATGTTCAAAAAACACTTCCTTTTGTTTATAAAAAAAACAAAAGCATTTGAGTAATCATTTATTAACTTTAAAGATAACGCCTTCAACTTTGAACTACCACAAGTTAATCATTGCTCTTATCTGCATCTATTTAAAATACTTAATAAATGTACTAGATAAATTATAGTCACACTTTCTGCCCGAAACTCTGACCAAAGTTTCCTGATATTTTTTATGAAGAACTTGGATGTTTTTAACCCCACTCCTGGTCGACTTGTACAATTTTACAGCTCTTGTTGAAACTAAATGCATCGACTTACAGATCAGTAAGAAGCAGAAAAGGAAAGTTCTGCGTAAAGTTGCGATTCACGGTACTTTTTGTCGATCATCTCGTGTGAAATCTCTTTCATGTCTTTTTATGTATTTTTAATATGCGAAGCAACATAATCAATTCGATCAATGGAGTTGATAGTAGTTTACCAACGCGAATCACGCCGCAGGCGAAGCATTAATGTTACAAGCCACTAACTATACTTATCATAATAAGAGATCATGTAGACATGTTATTTGGTTTGAAAAATGAAGAAAGTGAGACGGGCTGAATATAATTTTTAAATTAAAAAGATAAAATATGTGGCTTCATTTAAACGGACACAGAATTTGCTTGCGCTTGAACTTCTCTGTCGTTTCAGTAATTTTAAGAAAAGAACAAATTTAAAAAAATATCAATCTATGACTGTAAATATTTTTTGTTAATTTCCTTAGACAAAATTAGGTAAAATTCATAAACAAAACAAATATCAGGTACCTAAAATGAACGGTACTTATATTTTACTTACTTATAAATTCAAAAATACCAACTGATACAAGTTTATACAGATAATGTGGGCGAACTTGTTATCGTGTAAGAGTAGGTGTACAACATTTATTGCGTATCTCATTAAAATACCTATTATAATTAATTACTATAGGTTGTATCATCAGACAATATTTTTTTATTAGAGATTTTTTTCATAGGAATTACAATCAATGATTAAGTTTAGGGGAACTTCATTTTCCATCAAGTATTTCTAAGATGTATTTTTGGATTACTAATACTTTAACTTTTGCCACAAAGAGCAAAAACTTTTTTTTTAAATCCTAATTTAGTTATGATTGTATCTGTTCATGATTAAATCCTACGAAGCATTTTGCACATCTTAATAATTTTTTACTTCATTCGTCTCTGTCGTACATCTGTTCTTTACCAAATAATTGTTGTGTTCTTCTCCGTGTATCATCCCGACCAAGGCGCATTAAACCCCGATATTTTAATAAATTCTATTTTAATTTAACTTACATAATAAGAGAAAAACTTATTCTCACTATCCGAGCACTACAGGAATTAAATGAAAAAAAATAGGAAAGCATTGTAAAGCGAGCTATGATGCTAGATAAGGCTATGTTACGAAAGAGACAAATCTCTTATGTCATAAACGTATATTGGATGGATTGGTTAATGTAAACAGCTCAAATATATGACAATCACAACAATTTTTGATCTAAAGTAGTTTCGAAAGAAATAAAAAGTATCTATGCTATTAATAACTTACTTGGTAACTCACGCATCAGACATCCTTAAATTATAACAGATAATAGAAAACTAAGTAGTAATTACAATTAAAATGCTGTCTATGCTACAGAGTATCAGTTTGAAACCTCGGGAAATAGAAGGTATGATTCGTAAATAACGTATTTAATAATTAATTATAAATAATTAATAATAATGCGGATGTCTCGCTATTAAAAAAACTAGTTTAATAGTTGTGAAAGTCTAAATACAGTATATATAGTCATAGAAGATCATTGCTTTTCTAAAATAAAACTTACTTTTCATCATTCTATACGTGACTTATATTATAAAATTAAACTTCTGATTTAAAATAAATCGCAAGGAAAAATCTAACACTAGTATTTTATTTCAAATTATGTGAGAATGGTTTACTCGATAAAACCGCAATAGGCCTTTCGTGGTTAGTAAGTGTTGCACAGGTTCTTATCAAGTAGATTGTTCACTGTTCAAAAGATGGTTATGGTCGGGTGCTCTTAATTGAACGGGCTTGAAACGGATTTTATTATATGTATAGCGGCAGATTACAGAAAATAGAAAAGGCCTGAGGGCCCGCTTTCTTGTAAGTGACTAGCCCAGTTTTCTGTGGGAGGTGGGCGCAGTCGCTTCAACAAATATGTAACGCTTGTCAGCTTCACTCTCTCAAGTCTATCATAGTAATAAGGTATTCGTTTGCTGACCACTTAGATTGCGACAGCCCGTTTTTGATAAGAAGTAGTCAATCATGGCACTGAGGAAAGTAGGGAAATTTGATTCGTAAATAACTTATTTACGATTCTTTGTAGCGTAGAAATATGACTAACTGCTATTACGGGTAACTTTGTTTTCATAGATAAAAATCTACTTCTATTGCAAATCATTTCTGTATGTGTCAGATGTGAATGCCTCAATATTAGCAAATATTTAATTTACATTTTAAATGATAGCTAATGTCGTGTATCTTTTGCATTAAAAATATCTATTTTCCCGTTTCTGTCTCAGCCGTAAATCTCTCGGTCGTGACTCCTTAGTTCTAAAATCTCAAGTATGTCTGGTATGGCTTGCCTTTAATCTGGATAAATTTATGTAATAATTTATATAATCAAAAGCATAGACTAAAAAAATAAATGAAAAAATAAATCAAAAGGTAACAGAAGGTCAGATTATCAAAAATATATGTAAGGAAATAACAAAAGTTTTAAAGAAATGATTTTATTTTTAATTTTAGATATCTATTTGAAAAGTGCGGTCAAGCCGATAAAATGGATACTGTTTTCTCGGTTGCGCAGTAAATACCCTGATGCAGATATAGTATATTCTGAGATCGACAGATGAGACTTTCTGTGCTTTCTAACCAGCGAGCGATCGAGTGTCTGGGGTGAAATCGTTGCTAGCGCGGCCGCCGCCCCGACAGACCGTGTGCGGACGACGGACATGGCGGCATGCGCAATCGGTAATATGCGCATGCACATGCTACTGTTGTTTTTACACACGACAAAGCTGTATGTCCACGGAACACTCGATGGATTCCCTGACCTTTATCACGAAAAATAAATAAATATAAAAGACATTTACTTTTCTATCTGTAGCTAAATCATTGTCTTTCAAAAGACTGAAGCAGATACGATAAATTTTAATAGCTCCGTCCACTAGGAAACTCTGCTTAGATTACGTGGGGAGATTTTAATTTTTTTGTTTCACTTTGATCCTCAGATGTTCAAAAATGAAAAAAAAACCTTTAATGGTAGGGGATCAAAACAGTTTTTTATTTTAATAAGAAGCTTTCCAAAAAATTCAGTTGTCATTATATATATATAGGTACGCTCCAGGGGATCTAAGCAAAGGATCAAAGTGAACGGAGTCATAGAGATCCTTAAAAATCTTGTTATACTTATTTTAAATCTCAAATATTATTACCATTCATCATAATTACAAAATAATATAATTGTTTTGGTTTGAAGTTCGTAATAATTACAGTAAATGCCTATTGGTCTTGATGGTATGCATCATAATATAGACTTATTGATTTTTTATGTATAAATAAGTATAATATATACACTCGAAGCGTCAGTAGGCAGTCACACACGACCTTGTGTGTAATAAGGTGAAGGCCGCGCGTAGTTTCCTCTCGATACAACAGGAGCGACATGCGCGCAACGTTTCTTGGTGTAAAGATGTAGCCGGTGCAGTTCCGGCGGCGCTGGTTGCACTCGGTCAGTGGGTCAGAGCCACTCGGCGCGGCGGTGGGGTGTCATATGCACGGAGAGGGGAGTAGAAGGTGTACCACCAGTGCGCCGGACACTGTCGTCGCCGTCACGCCTGGTGTGGCCGCGCCGCCGCGCCATTAACACCCATGTCCTGTATCACACGTGACCCTAAGGCCCTTGGCTAGTGCTCATTTGAACGTGTTTGGTTGCAGGACGCTGACTAACTGCATTGTGACCATGAAGAGGATCAGGTTGCTGCTGGTAGCTGCTGCGCTCCTAATACAGGTGAGCTCACTCTCTTTCAAAATTCATGCAAAATCTTTTATTTGAAATCTTGAATATTAAAATAAGAGTCTTCCAATACCTAGTAGGTATTCGTTATCTCTTATTATATTCACAGTAGCTTGTGTCTTATCCCTCCTGTATTAATTATAGTCAAATTACCTTTAATTTTGTACACCAGTCAAAGTAAAAAATAAAACTGACTTATGTATATCGTACCGTCTCTGTAGTTTACTAACTTTCTGATGAGTGAAAAATCTGGGACACACTTTAAATATTTACAAAATTAAAACTTCCATAGCTAAAGATAACATCTACACCTACGCCAATTACTTATTTTATAGCTTCGACACAGACACACATAATAACTTCTCAAAACCTAATTTAAATAATAACTGTGTGCAATCAGTAGCGCCGTTTTCAATCACAAGGTGCGTGTACAACTCCGATACCGTTGTCGAACAATCTCGCACTATTATACTCGTATTATATGAGAACAGCTAAACACTATTTACACTTCACTTATTCTATATTTCTTTAAGGTAGGAACACATTGATGTGACATGATGTGTCAGAAAGAGTCTCGAAGGACCTTTATGATGACTTAGCTTTTGACGCGACACGTTATCACGACTACAAGAGGGTAGTTAGTTTCTCTACTCTTACTCAGTAGTTCTCTGAGCATGACAGTGTTACAGCAAAAAACTAAGTAATTGAAACTGTGAATTTGACGGTGACACACAAAATTAATTGCAATTTGTATTAATTAAATTTTCCGCAAATGACGATAGAGTGAATTGTGGCGGTATACGCGCTTATGAACTTGGTTATAATTAATTATGGGATAAATAATTCGATATAAAACGCAATTATTGAACATACATATGTATATATATATAGCTGTACAAGAGCGTTATTTGGGTAAACCCGACTACCGAAAGTATGTAGCAGAATACTTTATGAAAATTTAAGCATCGAGAAGACTCGGCTAGAATATCTGTTCGGCAATAAATTTTATATAATCTAGATCAATGAAGACAATTTCTTTAAAAATAAATAACGCAAATTCTATTTTGATAAAATGTAGCTACTAGTTAAAAACAGATAACCGGAATTGCACTGATGGTTGGCAAGATATATTACAGTTAAGAATGTTGTTGGGACCTTTGCAAATTAGTACTCCATTTATAAATGAATTCGATAAATGCCATTTGTAAGATACATTATTTCATATAAGAATTACTGAGCGGTGCTGTATGCTATGCTCTATACTCTTGCATTATTCAATTTTTTCCGCTCGCATTCTCCACAACTGGGCTAATGATTCCGTTAGCACATACACAAAACAACAGGCTATTTGAAGGCCGCAAATACGTTAAATGCCTACGAGAGAAATGTTTGATTATGTTAATTACAAATCACTTATAATGTTCAACAACTTTTTTCAAAGTACTACACCAAATATCTCTTCGTGATCTCCAAACATCTTTGTAATTTGTACAAGAAAACAGTAAAATTGCTGCAAATATACAATTTATAGATGTATCTTTTAAGTTAAAAACACTTTCACCGATAAAATTGTTCGTCACTGAAAATGTATTACGTAATTTGGTTCGTGTAGCAGATTTCTTTTGTGACAAATTCTATACCACTATTATGTACCGATGTAAAAGAGGTCGCAATTATTCCATTATAGTAATACCTACGTAAGTTATTCGTAACGTTAACTTCAAAAGAAAAAATAAAAGGAAAGTATATTTTTTGGCACTTTACTGTAATAGTATTTCAATAAATAACATATTAATATACCACTCCTTTGCGAGATAATTAAAATCAATACTCGTCGTTTAAAATATGAAACTATCAGTTATGTTTTCCTTTTATATGTATATGTAATTCTTTGTAAAGTTACCTAAAACAGAGAAACATATTAAAATGTAATAAATGTAATGAAATACTTAGGCTTACATTTGTTATTCCACTAATACTAGTAATGTATATCTTTTCATCTCTCAACATCATTAGTCTACTACAGTCAACTGCTGGATATAGGTTTCTCCCATTACACGTGATTCCGATCGATTGAATTTTTTTTTTATTTTATCTCTCATAAATTAGTTAATTTATAGACGTTTCATAACCACTCTACGTTATAAGATTCAATTTCTCTAATCACAGTTCATTAAAATCAAAGGTACTTCGTTTGCAGTATATACTTGCATCATTTTCACTTCGTTCTAAAACTATACTGTTAATTATATATCCGAAGTATTAAAGAATATATTTGGTAGAATGGTGTAATCCATACTTCACATGCAGTATCATATTTACTAATGAATCTAGCAAAATCATGTAAGAAAGCAGTTGTTATAGAAAGTGTAAATTTGCAATCGCTTTCCATCGCTTGCTTTTTACGGGCACCTCTCATTATTGCTATTGTTTATACAACACGATTAGTTAAGCTTATGCTAAATAGTTAGAAATTAACATCAATTACATTGTTTTAGTAAGGTCTTACTATAATAGAAATTTGTGATTTATGGTTTTAAATGAATTTAACAACAAAAATCTTCAATGCGGTTTATATGGGGATTAAAATGCAAAACAACATAAATACTATTACTTATTAAGTTTCATCTTTGTATGTTGGCTTTTAGAGTCATAAAATCACAGGTAGGTGGGGAGGTTAAGATTGTTTTTATGTCCAATACCTAAAATCAGTTCCCAATACGTTAACTAATAAAGGTGTCTTAGTCGTAATTTATGCAAGAAAAAAGGTGCTATGTATTCCTTGGACATAAAACACTAAAAAATAAGAATCGAATACATAGTGTCCATTAAAACAAAGAATTAAGTTCAAAGTACTGTAATCCAAGTAAAAACTTTTCATGAAAGTTAAATACCCTACGTCACCCGGGGCATTATTAAGAATCTATACATCAAATTTATTAAAATCGATTCAGTAATTTAAACGCTATGGTAGAACATACACGCAATACATAGACTACCAAAACAATACCATTTCTTTATGATTGTCAAACAATGTACAAAAATGTAAGTACATTTACGAGTGAATATATGTTGCTCCTGTGCACATTTTCTAGTTACATAAAAGGAAAGTGTTTACAAGGATCAGTGACACAAGTTTCAAAGTTCAAGCGGATTACATTTACCATGACTTGTAATAAGTAAACAATATGCCTTTGCTACCTAGAAAGTATTCGTATTTTATTTGAATGTATTACGGTATTTTGCATAAACAAAATAGGAACTTTCCATATTTTTTTTACAGTTTCTTTGTAGTCAGCAATCATTTTAAGGATATAAATCTGAAAAATGAAAACAAGTACTCGAAGAATAAGTTCTTTTGCTTTTTTTTCCAAACGGACGAAAGCTTATGGTTTAAAAATAGAACTATTACCTTAATATCTATTTTCATCAACTATACTTAAAACATCTCCTTACTTGGAGCCCTAGAAAGTAAGTAGCCCCTAAATTTTAAAATAAATACCAGCACATATGTGTCCCCTAAAGGTTGGTGAAAACGAAAATCACTAAGAATTGCCTATCTCCAAGTTGCCTCTAAAATTTAAGGGACGTTGGTGGCAACGGCCACAAGTTTTAAATTCTATTTAGGACATCATCGACAACCTTTAACAATCCACCGTTGGACATAAAGTGTGCATTTATTTTTTTGATGCGTAAGCGTTACAAAGCTGCAACTGTGCTTTGTTGTAGAATATAATGCAGTTACCGTTATAAAATGCTGTTGTATGTAGTGTTGTTTATTATATTTAGTTGACTTTTTACATCAAGATTAATCTATAAATCCCTGAGTAAATAAATAAATAGGACTACTTTCTACTAGTCATGTTACTTATTTTGCACTTTTTTTATTTGCTTGCACTAGCACCGAACACACTTCCCACGCGCTGACACGACACTATGTTGCAGTGATAACAATTAGAATTGCCATGTGTGGGGTGACCTGAGAGAAATTTAACCCACTACCTATAGTATAGATTTAGATATTTATTAGAACTGGATGTCGTGAACTGTTCTAGGATCCCTCCAATTTTATAGGTGCAAAGTGGCACACCGTGAAGCTTTAGTCGATCCGATTCCGACACACCATCCCGGCGCAAACGCTGGTGGCGTGACGTTCCAAAGAGGTTTCCACACTTTATAAGAAAGATACTTATTAGAAGTCAAGTATGTAAGATTAGAGGACCATTTGAACCCTTTGATTGAATTGTCGGGTTCATAATCCTGCTAGAGGCCGTTGGCTCACGATCATTTGATCTATGATGTACCTAAACACATCAACATTTTTACCAGTTTACAGCTGGACATGAATCCTCTCTTTATAAAGGAGGTTTTGGCTTATAATACCACGCTGGACAGATGGGTCGGTATAGGGTTTGTCTCAAGTTTTCCTTCTCTTTGTAGTGATGTACTTCTTTCTGTTTGTCGTTTGCTGCCTTATCCCCTCTTACGACATCCATAGGAATAACAGAGTTGATGGCACTCTGTATTCTCAATCCGTCACCACACGGACGAACGTTTCAAAATATTTAAATTAATTAATGAACATGTAAATTAAATATGTTTATCTGTATCAGCAATATAGTTAACATAAGCTCGATCTCGTTTGGGACAGCCGTCTATGAGATATGGGATGATATTCATACAAATAAATAAAATTGAAGTATCCATTTCTATACTACGTTTATATCAAACAAGTCAAAAAAATTTTTCACTAAATACATTTGAAAGTATTATATATACGGTATTTACATTTATCTATCTATATATAAATGTAAATATATATACATATATATATCTGGACTTCCACAAATAATTTAAGACCAAAATATTAGCCAAATCGGTCCAGCCGTTCTCCGACCGATTTGGCTAATATTTTAGTCTTAAATTATTTGTGGAAGTCCAGAGAAGGTTTAAAAGGTTAATATATATAAATGAATTGTTATTTTTTTATTTCTTTGTTTTAAGTTTATTTTATATAAAAGTTTAGGTCTTCTATTTATCGATTTAGGCAGTACGAAGTCTGCCGGGTTAGCTAGTTAAAAATACTTTTAAAATTTTATTTCTTTAAATTCGTTCTGAAAAAAATTGTTCCTAATCTCGGCTAATCTTTAGAACGGCTGGACCGATTTTGACGGAACTTTCAATGGCAGATAAATGAGTAACTTAGGCTACCTTTGCTCTGCGATGTTACTCATTATTTACAACAATACTTGCAGGTAACACCGCGAGACTAACTAGTTACTAATAAATGATTATTGCAGCAAAATAACATAAATAATACCGTTAGTCTAGACTCAGTGTCTAGTAAATCCTCTTTTATACATGTTTATAGATTTTATTACAATTTTATAATCAAATAGATCTTTCAAAAACAAGAACATTTAAGGTGACTGCTGTTATTTACATCTTTTTATTAATATAATCCGGCCCATAACTGGTCTAAGGATGCAACTCTTGCGGTAAGTGTGTTATGCAAATAACAAGAATATCATAAATAACCTCGACCTTATTAGGATTCACGAACATAAACAAAAATCCGGTTCCTCTCTTTCTAGTTCATTTAAACAACTTTCTTTAGTGATGTACCAATTTTATATAGAGGTATGTAGGCAAAGTTATTTTCAAAAACATATTTTAATTACGAGTCATACAAACTGCAATTTTTCCCACTACAGGGTAGCCAAAAGGAAGTTGGGTAATAGTTTCGGAAGTCTATGTATGTTCGTTTTTTCCACAGTAGCGCCTAAATTACTTAGCTGATTTTATTCAATGAAGCCTTAACACTTTTTTCAAAAGTTTTAACATTGTCGGATAGTTGTTTAAACTATTTCTTGTTTTCGGTGCCTATAAAGATTTATATATTATGTCAGTCAATAGTAATTTACATTTCACGTTTTTTATTTCTTTTTTTTTCGTGTTTTCTGCTCAATTTCGTTTGTATCTAATCATCATAGATAACATCAAAGCAGTATTCGAGTCAGACTTCATTTAATCTTTTACGTATGTATAGTACGGCTTACGTTAATATGTCCTTGAGCTACTTATAATGTTGTTTAGATGTGAATCTATAGTATAGCTACAGACACTGGTATTGATCTATCTCTTTTTCCTGTGAAGACTGTTAAAAAATGGCCAAAAAAACAAAATATTATATACCTATGTTCTACACACAGTACCACAAAACCTTAAAAAAAACGATTCGATTCTAATTAACAGCTATCGTTCAACAATCACCTTACAAACAATTAAAACTCCTAAATAGAACTAAACTTTAATAACAATCAATATTTAACAATTATATTATAGTGTTATCCAATGTGACCTAACGGTTAACCTACGGACGGAACTGACGTTCTCGAAAAATGTTAAGAGACGGTACATAGAAATTTATATTACCATGACTGTTTGCTTGCCAAAGAAATTAAATAAAACAATTCAAATCCCCAATACTAAACAAAGGGCAGCAGTGTCGTACATATTTCGGGTGGAAGCGGATGTAGGCGCGTACTTACTTTCACCTGTGGCGACGAGCAGCACCTGTCACCTCGTGCGGTTGTACGGTGCTTGCTTTTATGCGAGTAATCGCTTTTATCAATTTCTCACAATTATTATCCACGCTAACGAGTAACATGAAATAAAAGTCACGTACTTTTCTCATACGAGTGACAAACGTGTTGGCTACATTATTACCAGTGTAGAAGAAAGCATCGTTTGATGGAACTAGCGAAAACATTTTTTCTTATCATCGTGGTTCATTCTATTTAATCAATGTCCCAAATCTAAGCATGATAAAACTATGACATTTTTGAACAGTTAGCCAATTAAGTTTGGTTCACTAAATTTAATTCAAATGTGTCATCAGCAATATATTTAGTGCCGTTTTAGAAATATCTGTCAAGATTTTAACACTTAAATTAAAATTTTATTAATTAGAAACCTGTTTCTAGCCATCTTATTGATAAGTATCCTACGTCGAGAGTAAATTGAATAAAATTAAGTAGCAAATATAATTTCAACTGTCGGGTTTCTCTATTATGAACGGGTACTTGTCCTGCGTGAAAACTGCCAATGAAAGCTCTAGTTGTCAAAGTTGCGCTTGTTTATAGGTCCGGTGTTTTCTTCCGCAACTCACAATCTCGATCACTGGGTAATTTCTAACCGGTTTAGAAAACGCGAGCGTCGGTACGCACCTACCAGCCGTCCCTGTTCACCGCACTGTTGGCGATAACCAGCCACTTGCTGCTATTCTTACATACTAGAAAAACTACATTATCTAACAAATACCTAACTCACCAGCTCTCACGCCATATTTTTCTAAACTAACTTCCAAATGGGGCACGATCCAGTTATACACCCTCGAGCACATAAACCAATTATTATTCACTCATTACACACTTGTCTATCTATACACGAATGACTTATTTACATCTTGTATAATTTCTGATATATTTATTTACTATTTTGTGATGTATGTATGTATCTTTTATAACTAATTATTCTAATTAACAAGCCAGTTGGTGAGTGCAAAACGCAATAACTACAATGTTGAATATTGATCTATAGTAAAACGTATAGAAAAATAAAAAATGAAAGATTTTGATAAACTATCACAGATCTTAAATAGGATTTTAAATATAACTCATTTAGTGGATATGATTATACTCGTAGTTATTTACATGGTAATTGCTTAAATGAGCCACTCATCATTGTAGAAAGTCGTAAAGACGGATGCGCGATCGCCACTCGCCTGAAGAAGAAGCGAGGCGATGGCGCTCCACGCACACGCTCGCGTAGCATGAAATATCTAGAGTGAGACGCTTCTTTGGAATGTACTATTTCGAAGCTGTTAGTAGATTATCTATCGGTAAACACTTGTAATGATTCATTATCTTGCCTTAAATGTAATTAATCTATTTGTTAGGATATTCAAGTGAATTTAGATGGAGCAGTCAGTCATGCAAAATTCAGGAACAACAAATGAGTTAATATTCGGTTTTCTCTTTTCAGGAAGCAACATGTGAACCGCCGGTTGACTCATCTTCTCTGCCACTAGAACACCGAACAGGAGCTGGCTATGGTCCACCACTGCCACCCTCACACACGGATGACCCTTGGCCTTTAGCAACACCTGATGGTCCTAAAATAAAACACCTACAAGTTCAGTGTGAGAAGACGCGTATGCGTGTAAATATAGAGTTTGATCGTCCATTCTATGGTATGATATTTTCTAAAGGATTCTACAGCGACTCCCACTGTATGCACTTAAAACCGGGCACTGGCCATCTGAGTGCTACTTTCGAAATTTTCTTGAATAGTTGTGGAATGAGCAGTTCCGCGAATCATAATGTTGCGGCTTATGGAAGTCCTACACCTAGTGGCTCATATGTAGAAAACACAATCATTGTTCAATACGATCCTTACGTTCAAGAGGTATGGGATCAGGCTAGGAAATTGCGATGCACGTGGTATGATTTCTATGAAAAAGCAGTCACATTCAGACCATTCCAAGTTGACATGTTACACGCTGTCACTGCTAACTTTCTCGGGGATAACCTGCAGTGTTGGATGCAAATACAGGTCGGAAAGGGACCTTGGGCTTCAGAAGTTTCTGGTATAGTAAAAATTGGTCAGACAATGACAATGGTTCTGGCGATCAAAGATGACGAAAATAAGTTCGATATGTTAGTAAGAAACTGTGTAGCGCACGATGGAAAACGAGCACCTATACAGCTGGTGGATCAATATGGTTGTGTGGTGAGACCAAAAATTATGAGTAAGTTCCAAAAGATAAAGAACTTTGGTCCATCTGCGTCAGTGGTCTCGTTTGCTTATTTCCAAGCTTTCAAATTCCCAGATTCTATGAACGTACACTTCCAATGTGTAATACAAGTATGCAGATACAACTGCCCAGAACCGAAGTGCGGACTTGGCGCTGATTATGGAGTCCCATTATTGGGTGGAAATACACTTGGTGTTGAAGAATATGGTGTAAGTAATGGTGGCCCTCCCCATGGTGAATACGGACCTCCTCCACCGGCACAACATGCTGAGTACGGCGTGCCCCCAGCGTTCCCGGATCCACGACACCCCGCGGATACAGTAGGATCTTACTCAGAAAAACGTGACAATACTGTACCACCACCACAAGCACAAGTTTCGTCTACACCTAACGCACCAAACCCATCGTCACCTGCTCCTGTTAGAGATGAAGATGAAGTCAATTTGCCTCCCCCACCGCCACCCGGCCGTAGGGGTGTTTATAATACTGTTAAGAGGAAAGATGAAGGTCATGGAAATCTAGCTATACTTGGTGGACGACCACGGTCCGTCGAAGACTTACCAGAAAGGTTAGTTGGATTAAGAAGGCGACGACACACTTCCAGCCAAACTCGAATTTACAAGCGTGATGCTCAAGAAATGACTGATGTCAACACTAGTAGAATAATCCAAGTAGTAGCGCCTGGTGACGTCAATTTCGCGCTGAACAACGCAAACGCCAACGAAACAGTAGTGATACAGTCACCGGCAAACGATCCGGAGACGATATGTATGTCAGTACCCTCATTTGTGGCGGGTCTGGTGATGTTATTACTAGTTTTAGTAGTTGCGTCCCTGGTAGCGGCGTTCCTGTTCGTGCGCGTGCGTGCTTTAGACAGGAAAGGCGCCCATGGTACTGCAGCGTACTACGAGACGGATTACGTGAAGCACACAAACTAGTAAATATGAGAGGTGCGAATGTGACGCGAGGACGTTTCACAAACTTTACTCGGATCCAAAGAGCGTGCGCGCTTCGATCCCGGTCGGACGGCGGTACCCTGCGTCGCTGTCGCGATCGCGATCGAAGTTCGGTGACTGTGTGAAATATTTATTTAGTCTTTTAACGAGCGTGATGTATATGTACGACTGTTTTTGTAAATTATTTTATTCGTGTGGAAAGCACCCTGTATTGCCTTTTAGTCGATACATCTGTTGTAATTTTGTAAAGAGTCGTAAGTAAGATTTATTGTAAGTTAAATTATAATTAAAAGTACCAACCCAAGTGTCGTGTAAGATGTATTATTGATTTTATACCCTACAAATATGTTAATTGTTTATTAAGCACATACCTACTTATTGATAGTGCTTATGTGAGGCAAAAGCTACTGATTTATTCTTGTCATTATAATGTTTGATTTAATATGAGATTATAAAACTCAAAATAGACCATTTCTAGGGAAACTTTTTGAAACATTTGCCTACAAAGTTGAATTAAACAATTACTCACAAAATATTTTTCATTGAATCTTATCTGTTAATACTCCAAATTATACGCTATCCTCGTATCATTTTTTTCTTAAAAATTTCAATAATAGAACGAATCTGTTATAAGATATAATAGTAAATAAATAAATAAATAATATTTTGGACATCTGACACACAACATCATCTAGTCCCAAGCTAAGCAGAGCTTGTGTTATGGGTACTAGGACAACTGATATAATTACATAAACACACTTTTTTTTTTGTAAATACATACATACTATACATAGAAAACACCCAGACTCCGAAACACATATTTTTGAATCACACAAATAATATTTGGTCCGACCCGGGAATCGAACCCGAGACCTCATGATACGCAGCCGCATACGCTAACCACTAGACCAACGAGGCAGTCAAACATTCATAAATACCAATCTTTTCTGAAAAAATATTACATAGATCAGTTCGTACCCGAGACCATATGTCAATTGTCATAAAATTTTCCACATATTTCTTAATAATTTCTTATAGTTGTGATGGTCCTTCGGTTGAACCCTAGCCTAAGTGAAGTCATTAATATCGTTTGTAAGAGTTTTCATTAAAGCTCGAAGAAACCCTCCAGACGATAAGTTTAGTTTAGTTTATGGATTGCTGATGAACCCTCAAAAGAGGCAAGAGTACCTAACCATCTACCTGTAAAAGCCATCCTTAGTTGACACACAGTCTTTCCATCGGCTTTATAGGCCTATCGTGAACAAAAAGGTAGGGTATTTAAGGAGAGATTATGAACTATTAAAATACATTACAATTGGTTTATTATGATCACGTTTCTCGTCTTAGAATAAGCGATAATAACAGATGTCTAGATGCATTAGCCTATATACGAGTACACAGGTATCCGCCCGCCTGCCAGGCGCCCAGGAAATCGACTCCTGGTTTTTCTATCGCTCGACTGCTATAAAGGCTTAATTGACCTATCGAAAGCTCTAGAGTATTCAATCATTAAAACCCCAAATTCAAGCACACGGCATGCACCCAAATATAGTCACCCCAGTATAAAACATTACAATGACATATCACCGAGACTTTAACGTAAGCAAGAATGTCAGAGAATCAGTCGGGAATCGTCACTCGTTTTAACCTCTGTTTTTTACATTGCAAGCCTTAGGTATAAAGAGGTCCCCCATGATTCTAATACAAAGGTACCGATAAAACAACAACAATGCAAAGAATTAGTAACAGTAGTAGTTTACATAAAATTATCGGAATACAAATACATAATTAGATGTGTGTCATGTGTCAAGCAAACAAAGCCCATACCATTGCATCGAGGAGTGAGATAAGGGGGCGTTATTTCCCCGAAATCGTCCACAAATGCAATGTTTAGGACGCTGAACTGGAAAGAACGTGGCATTATCATCAATGGCGAATACATCTCTCACTTGCGATTTGCAGACATCGTCATAGTGGCAGAGACACTGCAGAACCTGCAACAGATGTTGAATGATCTAGCTGATTCTATGCGCATCGGCCTACGGATGAACTTGGACAAAACGAAGGTCATGTATAATGAATATGTATTACCGGAACCGATTGCAATAAACGGTACCGCTCTCGAGGTTGTTCAAAAATTTGTTAACCTTGGGCAGACATTGCAGTTAGGTAAAAACAACCGACGACGAGGTGAATAGAAGAATTCACCTGGGTTGGGCAGTATTTGGAAAGCTACGTCAAGTCTTCTCGTCGTCGATCATACAGTGCCTAAAAACGAAAGTTTTTAATCAGTGTGTCGTATCTGTCATGACATACGAAGCCGAGACGTGGACACTTACGGTACGGTTGGTCCACAAGCTCAAAATTGCTCAACGTGCTATGGAAAGAGCTGTGCTCTCTACGGCGTTTCTCTAAAGGATCGTATCAGGAATGAGGATATCCGTCAGATAACTAGTCATTGATATAACTCACCGGATTTGCAAGCTAAAGTGGCAGTGTGCTGGCCATATTAGCCGCAGAACTGATGACAATTGGGATAGAAGTGTTCTGGAGTGGTGACCGCGACTCGGCAAACGTAGTGTAGGGCCTGTGTAGGTAGAGTGAAGATTCGCGCAAGATGGTTGGCAGGAGCTGGATGCGAGAAGCCCAAAATCGATCAAAGTGGTGTGCAATGGAATAGGCCTATGTCCAGCAGTGGACTGCAATGGACCGATGATGATGATGACTTTTAAATAGCTTTTATTTTCCATTTTTAGTTCAAATAATTGTAGGTGAGTAACTATTTCATCTGAAGCGCAAGAGACTACCTATGGAAATTACCGCCGTTGAATGTTTCTCCAGTTGATGCGAATAACTCTAGTGGTTGGGGGCACGAATTGAAACTGAGCATAGCTTCCAAAGTTATGTTCAGGCGCAAGATTTCTGCTACCGAGAACGTGGTCTACGAAACAATGGAAATCGTGTCCAAGTTTATATCAACTGAACCTTGCCTTTATAAAATAGAAGCAGGCGAATTACTGAAATCAACAGGCATTGAAGGGCTACTTGTCATAGCGTCTGTGTTAGCAGCCTATCGAAAGGCTACCGGGATGTTAAACGCAGAATGCTACTGCTAGTCTTCAGTTGGGTGATTATGGAACATACATAAAATCCTGAGAGTAAAGTGAGACTTTATATAACATCTTAACGAACGTCTAGTCTTGACAATTGAATGAGTAAGAATACACTCACATTAGGCTCTCTAAACATTTTACTAATCGCAACGCTTACGCATTTAGGTTTGCGTGTAGTGCGGTTAACAATGCGATTACCAATATGACGTGAATATTTCAGTCGAGGCCTTCACAGCATCCCTAATCTGTGCTTAACCTAAAACAACTGTGCGCTTATCATCATAAACACTTTAGATAGTGTTCCTTTTTGCGATTTATAACCTTACAAATTGCTTAATAAATTGCAAGATGAGAAAGCGTTACGCGAAAGACCACAATTTAGACGAAAAACCATCAATGCTTTATAAATGCATTAAGATAAGCTAAATGTGTAGATAAAGGTAGTGAAGGTTCCCAATCTAAATCTCAGCTTTGCATGTATTTTCTTTTGTACCTACAGATTAGAAGACACTAGATCAGCTTCTTAAAGTATCTCAAATTCTAATATTAGCTGACAGATCACCTAATCGACCTAAAAGAATACAACTAAGACCCTATTTGTGCATGTTATTTAAAGAATCATCCTCCAACCCTTCACTGGATTACCTTTCATCATCAGCTTATGTAAAAGAACAACCTACACTGCGTTTATGTAAAAGAATACAATTGATCCCTTGCTCAATGTCACGTCACCTGAATGGCTTGAAAGTATACAACTAAAGGTACATTCAACCAATCAACCTATCGCCGTCCACTGCTGAACCAAGGAACCAAACAACACCAAACATCTCGTATCCGATTCCATCCAACGACAGCCACATTCTTTAAATCGCCGGTCCATCGTTCTGCATCGCCCTACACTGCGTTTGCCTAGTCGCGGTCTCCACTCAAGCACACTTTGGCTCCAGCGACCATCAGTTCATCTGGAGACATGATCGACCCACTTCCCCTTAAGAGTATTGATTCTCAGTGCGATGTTGGTTACTTTGGTTCTCTGCCGAATAAACTCGTTACGAATTTTGACGGACAGAGAGACACCCAACATCGCACGTTCCATGAGTTTATGAGCCACTTCAAACTTGTCGACCAGTCCGAAAGGTACATTACACATATGAAATTAAAAAAAAAAACAACTCCAAACCGTTAGGGAGTTGTGACTTCCATCATCAGCTCACCTGAATGAATTGGAAGAAGACGACTTAGGCTAATATACATACATATAATATTTAATGAATTTTCCTCCAACTTTTAAAAGTTAAAAAGTTGTACCTTCAATCATCAACTCATCATAATATAATGACTACCAGACGCATTTACCTAATAGCTTTAGAAAATACAATAAAAGACAGTGTCTTTATGAAATTTAAGAGATGCCCTCAATTTCCTCGGGATCCGATCACCAGATTCCGACATAGTGACGATGGGACCACCTGTAAGTTACGCCAAATCCAATGCAAAAATATTTTTTGGAATCGGTTCATAAACGACCAAATTATGAACTGAACTGAACGCTGAACATGCATAAAAAAATATATTCAACGAATAGAGAACCTCCTCCTTTTTTAGTCGGTTAAAAATTCGTAATAGACAACGAAGACTCCCGGTTGAATCCGACCTTTATACACGGACTACTCAGAGTACGACCAATACAAGTCGTACATGCTAGTCTCTCCTAAAGGTCTTTACTCTTCCGCGCCTTAAAGCCAAGTGCCCTTCGACCAAGCCGCAATCGGCCTCTCCCAGCGTCTTCAGACTAGGTAGTCGGAAAACGTAGACGCTGAAGAAAAGAGTATACTTGGATAGCAAGGCAGGTGCCTTGCTTTCCAAGTATACTCTTTTTTAGTAACATCCTACAAAGACGTACCTACTTAGTGTTTGGCAGATACTATGGACCATTATCAGAGCCACTCTTACAAAATTCGTGTTGAAACGCAATAGATCTTTTGTTTATAAGTGCTCCATTAAGAAGATTGGATATTAGGGTCTATCCCCTTTTATGAAGAACGACAAATGAGTGAAATAAATAAGTGTTTATTTTGATTATGTGAAAGTTGTACTATCACATGGTTATCCTAATGGTTTTCAAAGTAATAATAACATATATTATTGGGTATTGTTTTGTTTATTTATCTATACAACTAACTGACATAAACGATAAAAATAACAAAACCTAAAAATTGAGTACGTGCAATACGCAAAATTAGACATACATATAGTCAGGCCACTGTTACTTATCATTTTCTTTTAGCATCATCTCCAAGGAGCATTTTTCTTCGGAGCACTGGTCTTCTGTCTATCCCTAGGTGAAACCAAATTGACCAGGGATGGATATCCTACTTTCTCCTGACTTTGAGAAATGTCTCTCAATATCTCATCGTTTCGTTTCCCTATAATATCTATTAAATCCTGTAATTAAAACGGAATAAATATACCTATCGTTATAATAGCAAAAAAATATTAACGAAAAGGACAATAAACACTGTTTATTTTTTGAACATCTTACACACAACCTCATCTAGTCCCAAAGTAAGCAGAGCAGAGCAGAGCTTGTGTTATGGGTACTAAACAACTGTTATAACTACAGAAACATACTTTTTTTGTATATACATACATATTATAAATAGAAAAACACCCAGACTCCAAAACATATATTTGTGGATCACACAAATATTTGGTCTGACCGGGAATCGAACCCGAGACCTCTTGATCAGTAGCCGCATACGCCAACCACTTGACCAACAAGGCAGTCAAGACAGTAAAAACTAAGAAACACCCTTACAAAATACTGTTACAAGCAAACAATCATACGAATACAGGTGAACTGTGAAGCTAATGAAAGGTTGTTATAGTAGCATCGCTGGGTCAAGTGTATTGAGATAAAAGGAGACTATGTTGAAAAATTAATCGCCACTTTTCCAAAAGATTTCTTTTTCTTTTGTAGTAGCCAAGTACTTATCGGACCACCCTCGTAGGAACACCTGTCTCGATTTGGGTATTCGGAATAGTTTTTATAGGATTTATTTGTCAAAATTATTTTATAATATTGATAAAAGTAATGTCTAAGACATGGTTGTTTAGGAATTTAAACTATATATTTTTATTCTAGTTTTCATATTATTTTACGACAAAAGTGTGTTTATGTTTGTTTCATCGGTTTGTTGAAATATATGTTATATATAACTAGAGATTGAATACCGGGATCCCGGGATCCCGAAAACCGGGATCCCGGACCGATTTTTCTTCGGGATTACAATCCCGGGATTGACCCACAATCCCGAAATTTTCCGGGTTTGAAAAAGGAAAATCTAGGCTAATAAAACCCTTTTTTGTTCCACTCAAATCTTAACCGAAAGTTTTTTAAACTAGACAAAGTTATTCTCATTGTTCTAAAAATAAATTCACGCTTAATTAGGCATTGAAATTTTTGACAATAGTAGTAAACATAACAAAAGAGTCATATACGGCTTTATAACTCGAACGTGAACCGATGCTTTTACTTAGGCTGACTTATTAGGCATTGAAATTTTCGACAATAGTAGTAAACATATACCTTTATACAAAAGAGACATATACCTTTATAATTCGAACGTGATCCGACGCTTTTTCTTTGGCTAACTAATTAGGCATTGAAATTTTTGACAATAGTAGTAAACATAATAAAAGAGACATATATCTTAAAACTCGAACGTGATCGGACGCTTTTTCTTTAGCTTTAAGTTATGATTTGGGATTATATAACCCTTAAATTTGTAATTAAGTTATTTTAAAAACAATGAGTTTAACTTTGTCGAAATTTGACAAAAATAATAAAATAAAGACTTTATTTACGACTCAAATGAAACGAAATAGATTTCATGTGACACTTCGGCAATTGTTAAATTTGACAAACAAACATAATCTGTCAAACGATAATTGTATTTTTTTAATGATAATTTGTAAATTTACTTAATTAAAAGCTGCCCACTAGTAAAATTTGCATGTAATTTGTAAAGATTGTAATTAAAATACTAACTGTCATTAAAACAACTAGTTCTAAAATTATATCATTACTTTTATCAACTATTTTGTTCATTTTGTTTTAATTCATGTTTGTTTCTTTGTTTTTCCTTTTGATAATTATTAAAAGTTAGTTTTCTTTATTAAATTGTGTTTATTATTAAACTATTTCAAATTTTCGTATAATCCCGGTACCAGTACCGGGATCCCGGGATCGCACCGATACAATCCCGAAATCCCGGGATTGAAAAATCGTCCGGGATTTGCAATCTCTATATATAACCTCTTCAACTTCAACCTGGAATATCTTTAATTCTGGACTTCTATAACATCTAAGATAAAATACTTTTTTGAATATTTCACCCCTAGACATTAAAATTATGTCAAAAAAATTTTTAGCGCGAGTTCGCTATTGTTCTACAGCATTGTTATTTTGAAAACAGAACTATTTTCGGACCGTAACCTTTTTATGGGTGCTACTTTTAACTTGCGAACACAGAAAGAAAAATTACAAGAGGTAATAATTTGAAAAAGTACACACTAGACAAGATGCAAATTGTTCTTAGTATTGGCTTCTTCAAAAAAAAAAATTGTCGGCTGATGTTAGTTCTATACCGCATACTTAATTAAGTACTTACATGTTGAAATAAAATTGGCTGATTCCTCCGTGGGTGCTGCATCTTATCGCATGAGAGTGTCCCGGTACCCCGGGGTCGACTAGGTGAACTTAAGTTGTCTAACAACGTACAATACATTTGAGGGACCGTCTGTGAAGCTACGTTCACTATTTGTTTAGACCTCCGGAAAGCGCTAAGTGGCGTAGTAGGAGGACATATAGGTACTGTAAAATAGAATTACCAGAAAGTAAAATATGATCAATTCTCATGCATACTTACAAAACAAAATCTATTTGTGTATATAAATATTTACCAGAAAGTAAAATATGTTAAAGTTTCTTGCATACTTACAAAATAAAATCTATTTGTATATATATATGTATATGTACCTATGTATAGGAAGTTATATACACTGTAACAAATTTTTAATTCCATTGTAAGAATTTACCTACAAATGGTTCGGATGTAATAGTTGATAACACACCCACTGGGACTGATGGAAGACCCTGCCTGATGGAAAGCATGAGTAGAATTCAAGAGTATTGGCGACCTACGCTATGGCAGCTTCGTGAGATGCTTCTGCATCATTGGGCCTCCGGTCTCACACTGACCAATGAAACACTAATGATGTCGTTATTAGGTTGGTATTCTGTACTTTTGTTGTTGTTGGTACTCCGGTCGAACCGGCCCATTCGTGCTGAAATCAGCATGACTCTACTACCTATACACTCTAGATTCATTAAAAGAGTGGCGCCATCTGTGCACTCTGCACAGATGGCGCCACTAGACGCGGCAATTGTGACTACTAACTACAGTAAAGTAGTCATATCACCGTCGCCGAGTTGGTGTGTACAATTCTGGATGCGATTCTGATTTTATGAACAATAGGAGCGGTAATCGGTAAGTACAAAATTGGAAATCTTCAATTAATTATCAACATACAAAACTTGAAAGTAACGTTTTACGAATAGAAAATTTGTTTTAATTGAGAAAAGGAAAATAGTTTGAAAAATCTTAACGGTTTGTTTCTAAGGCAAACGGAGCAAGCTATTAACATTAAAGAAAATATCACCCCAACTCTGGTTAACCCACGAGAGTGAATAGGAAGTGTATTTTTAATGTTTAGTATAGCACATGAAAGAATTGCCTCGATATTATATTCAGGCGCGATATTCTAATTCGATCAAGTTAATACCATTTCACTTTTATCTAACAACTACTTTTAAAAAACTGTATTAGATTTATAGTCGACTAGCTAGCCCGCGTAAATCGTATGTCCATTATCGCAGTAAAGAGTAGCCAAGTAGGTCCTTCCTCAAGTTTCAAAGTACCTATTTCCATGCCAAAATTTCGGTTCAGTCGTGTAAGCGTAACATTTTCTTTCGAATTTGTAATATGGAAGTATGTATATCAATATTTTTATTAATTTTTACTTGGGAGGTTATGGCACTAGTTAGTAAGAATAGATAGGCATTTACTATTGAATATATAGACCTACCTTCGTCTTTTAAACGGTGTGTTACATTTCATAAATAAATACATACCTTTATTAAAAACGGATTTAAATAAGTTTCGTATCTGAAGATCTTTGATTGAGAAATTTGGCTCTATCATCGGCGCAGTTACAATGGCGCTGGTCTGACATGGGCGAGATACACGCCGAGGTTGACGTTTACATTTATTTTTAAACAAAATTGGTATTTCACTGTTTTGATGCGTCTTCTGCAAAATCGCGTTAGGTTAAATATTACCTCCTACAGAGACTCGAACAAAATACATATTTTTTATGAGCTAAGTGACTACTCTAATAGAGCATAAGGTAGAAAATAAGAGTTGTGGCCACTCTCACACCATACTCATTGCAAAGGCAAATAATGCAATATGGTGAGCTAAACTGTAAGTTGACATTGGTCTATCAGGGAATTATCAGCCAGTAGTGATACTAGCACATAAAATTCAGTTACTGTTTGCAGTAAGTACCTGACGGCATTCGAGCGACGTTCGGTTTCGGCGGATCGACACTTGTGGCCTGAAACATTGCGCTTCCAATGCTATTGGCGGCGTTGCACAGGAGCTGACATAACAAGCATCCTTCTGCCGATGAAGCTGATCAACATAATTAAAATTTAATTGTGGATAGCAAGCGTATAGTACATAAAGACAGGTAACAATGCAGGGAAATCATACTTTTTCAAAATGAAAACACTTTGATCTGCGCGTGACAGAAACAGCCTTTACCAGTCTACTGCCGAACATAGGCTTCTCTATAAAAGGAAGTTTTGGTGTCTATACAACTCTGGCCCGACGGTCAGGTATTAGATTTGGTTCAAGTTTTCCCTTCTCTTTGCACCACTGTGAAACTGCAGAGTTCGCTTCCTTAGAAGAATCTTAAGACACTAATGCGTAAATTCGAGGTGATAACGCTCCCTAGTTTTCGCGGTCAGCATGTTTAACCACAAAAAATACCCGAAGATGTGTCAGAGTTGTTTATTGTGTTGAACTTTAGCTGTTAATCCTAATAAGACTGATATCGATTGACATTAGCATAAGTGAAAGTTTAAGAATATTTTATTGAAAACTAGCTGATGCCCGGGGCTCCGCTCGCGTCCAAGAGGTATGAAAAATAGATGTTAGCCGATTCTCAGATCTACCCGACATGCACACAAAATTTTATACAAATCAGTCCAGCCGTTTCGGAGGAGTATGGGAACGAACATTATGACACGAGAATTTTATATATAAGATTATGTAGATAAGGATGGATGACGTGACCGGATCGAGGCTCGTACATCGGTAGCAGCACCTGGGTCGACGTGTGTGCAGGTGGGCATCGCTGGGGTCTCAAAGTCGCCACAGGCACAAGCAGCGTCTGCAGCCGCTTCCGTTTTGTGCATATGTAACTTTATGTTGTTTCGCACTAAATGCGGCTTGATACTTTCAAACCACACGTCGCATAACTATGACAAAAAATATTGCTTATGGTGAAAATAGTAGTAATAGAAATTTATATATAAGTAAATAATATGTTAGATTATATTTTATACAGGTAAATTTATATGTAAATTTTTAGGTATACCTACTACAATATGATAAAGTAGGCACTTACACCAACTAAGGCAGATTCAAGATCGTAGCGGAGACTTTTTGGTATCTTTTTGTTACCGTTTTTTCTTCGACATTCATTTTGGTGGGCGGATCGTGATTGTAAGTCCTTGATGGTCTTTGCCTTAGAAAGATCATGTTTTGCTCCATTGTCGCCGTTAGACAACACATACTCTGCCGACGGTGATACTTTGAACTTCCGCGCTTGCGACATTAAATATCTCGCACTGGATATTAAGAACAATAAATTAACGAATTAAGGGTTACAGCAATTCAATAATTTCCATAAATTCAGTAACTACCAAAAAAGTACACGTATCAAAAATAAACTTCAAGAGCACAGCAAAATTTTAAGTCAATCGACACCTTCATCTGTTCTGTCAAAAAAAAGTTTTTTTAATAGCTCAAAAAATCTAGATTGACACCAACTTGAGACAATGGTTACAATACTATAAAAGAAGGTTTAATGCACCTCAATATTTCAAGAATTACGAATATTAAGTAAGTCGGACTTTACTATGCTATTACAAAGCTTTTATCACGGGCTTTGAGCGAAGAATCAAGAAATTGAGTAACGAAAAAACCTAACACCCCATGCTAAAAAAGGATAGAGAATATGATTGTAACTGCAGTGCGACAAGGGCAAGTATGTAGGCAAGTAAATAGGCAAGTAAAAACACAAGTAAATAATATGCAAGTAAAGAGGCAAGTACATAGGCAAGCAAACAGGCAAGTAGATAGGCAAGTAAATAGGCAAGTAGATAGGCAAGTAAATAGGCAAGTAAATATGCAAGTATATAAGCAAGTAGATAGGCAAGTAAATAGGCAAGTATGAGAGCAAAACAGGTTCGAGACACAAATATAAAATTAGTGAGCCAGAGCGAGAGAGCAAATGTCGGTGTGTATATATATTGCACACTGTACAATACTTGCTTGTATTTGAGTATTTCACGTGTGTTAGTATATGTAAAAAGTACATGAGCTAATACTACTGTACACTGTGTGCTACGTATTATAGCTTTTTAGTAAGAAGTCAGCGTGGTGTGTTATTATTTAATAGTGTTTGTTAGTATTTATATCATTTTTAAACAAACAAACTTTGTAATTATCCTAACCTAGTTACATAATAATATATTCATCTCATTCTTTTGTCGATTTATTGAAGTTTCAGTTCTATCGTGTGTAAATCGCACAAACACCTTTTTTTATTCCATAGATATCTTCATATTAATCCCTTTTATGTAACGCGTTGCTCAGGTGGTCAAATATATTAAACTTAAATTTTACTAAAATAATCTTGTTTTATTATGATATTTTCAATATTCTATTCTATTGTCAAATCGATCTATATAATATAGTATTAAGTATTACACCATGCAATTTTAATCTGGAATCATTAAAATATAACATTAGGTAGATATAAAATAAAAGAAAAGAAGAATAAGAATAATATACAATATAAGAATGTCGGTCATCTGCTGAATTATGATTTGTGCCACATAATATTTTACATAAATTTTTAACTAAACTTATAATATAATAAACTTATAATCTATCACGTCCCCCTCTAAAACCCAAACGGCTGGCTCAAAAAATAAGAGAAAAATTCATGATAGTAATCCATATACTGAATTTTAAAGGAAAACTATAGCGGTTTTGATAACGTTTTTATTTCAGGAGTTATAGGGACCTAACTGTGAAATAGGCTTATGGCGTTAGGCAAATTTTTGAATCAATGCAACTTATGGTTACAACAGGTCATTTAAATTTATTCGTAGCTATACTAACAACTGTATGCAAGCGCCATCTAGTGACAATACCTTGAGAGTACTTGTAAGTCTTGAATTCATCTAATATACCTAAATATTTAAGGATCTACCCAAATTAGTAGTATACTTTTCGTCTATTCCTCATTCATATATTTGTTTCTTTCTTGCACGAATTTTAATTTATTTTCGATCTTCATTAATTTTCTAACCTAAGTTAATTTTTCTTTCTTATTTATATCATGCTTATAAAATGTATATATGCTTGTAAGTAAATGTATTTTTGAGAAATTGTCGGTTCCTTCAGGGCCCCCCATAAGACGGAGGCCCTGGGCACAGGCCCCGTGTGCCCTTATGGTAAAGACGGAGTAGAAGGTAGTATGTGTTAACGGTAACTTTGTCGCACCATGTATGACAGAGTTAATACAATAAACCAGTAGTGAAGCTATTTGGGTTCTAACTTTGTGAGGTAAATACACAGCATCCCCAGTTAAACTTAATTTCTTATTATAACAAAATTGTTAGTGTCAAAGAATTGTAGTTTGTCATTATGTTAACTCTCTAAGAATTGTAAGTGATTATTCAGCAAATGAATGTACCTACTTTGTCTTTGCGACATATTGTTATAATATGTATATATATATATATATATATGGACTACTATGACTGGGACTAGTAATAGATTGAAGTGATAAGTCATGTACCTTTGTTTGTTTTGTGGTAGGTACCGAGACACAAGCCTGCATATTTTCTAACCTGGTAGGGCCCTCAACATTCTCAGGGAGATCAATATGGCTTGAATCCCTTATGCAGGTACATTGATTGCTGCTCAGTGTCAGCGAGTCCACCCTGTCCGCATTATAATTACACAGGGCTACTAACTTTCTTGCAGTAAGGATGTGTTCATCTATATGTTTTTTTGAACATACATACCTACTTATTGAATATTATTGGTTTAATATTCTAAAAAAAATTGGTTTACTTTAACTTTTTTATAGGAAATAAATTTGCTTCTGCGGTATAACATCTACTTAGCTCTTATTCTAGAACTTTTAACAGTTAATTGAGTACTTTAGTTAAGTATGGAAGCAATTATAATCAAACCTAAACAAAGCTTAACCTATGACTTTTATAAAAATATATTATGTAAATTAAAGGTAGGTTGAAATTTGATTTACATAAATC
Source organism: Phragmatobia fuliginosa (assembly GCA_932526445.1). Classification (NCBI taxonomy): domain Eukaryota; kingdom Metazoa; phylum Arthropoda; class Insecta; order Lepidoptera; family Erebidae; genus Phragmatobia; species Phragmatobia fuliginosa. The sequence goes on along the minus strand of OW052060.1, from coordinate 9,964,439 downwards.
ACTTCATTTGAAAAATACGTTCCGCTTTTACTATAACCAACTAATTAAGTTTTGTATAAACTATAATAGGAGTGTGAATAATTTTGCCGAATGTCAAAATAAAATTTATTAAATTATTCCAGACAATAATCTTATAATAAAAATATTTAAGAAGGTTAAGTGAATTATTAAGCAAAAAGATGTTTGATAATCAATATTGGAAAAACGGAATGCGTCACAAATATGTTTCACTCACTACCTACTTACCTTGCTGTCCTCGAAACATTTTATTAATCAGTTTAGACTTTTAGTGCTTACTTTTAATGAGTCGCAATGTATATAATAAACTGGGTACGGGCATTCTTATCAAGACTAGCGAATAATATTTTAAATACTCGTTTATTCAACAACAAATGCACTTGCGATGAGATCAATGAAATTTTATTATATGGATCAGAAAACAAGGAACATATGGAAAAAATTGGCTTATACAATTTACTCTGCATTTCTTACATGATTTTCAATGCCAAAAAGACTTTAGATATGTGTGTGCCAAGTTTAGAGAGTAACACCTTAGCCAACAGTCTTATCAAGGTTCATGAGGAAGGTAAAGTGAAAATTAGAGTCATCATACACAACTGCAAAAATTTTGATAATTTTTATTTCTTAGCTAGAAAAGGTATAGATGTAAAAGTTATAACGCCAGTTGTGCGCCTGGGACATGATTTTTTGTTGGTAGATGCTACCGAGGAGTTGAATCGTGGTGTGGCGGTCATCGGCTCCCTTGACTATAGTACCCAGAGCGTCAATTGTAATAGAGACGCGACAATGGTCACTTCCGAATCAGTTGTGGTAAAGGCCTTGCAGAGAGAATTTAGTCGTAATTGGAACTTAGTTACTGGTAAAGCAAAACCCAGAAATGACCAAGACGAATAATGAAAAATATAACAAACAACCACCATTACAGATTAGTTTTTTGTGTTATTGATTATATTAGAAGTATGTATAACATTATTAATTGATTGCTTATTATTATTGTTATTAAATAAGGAATGTTGGATGTAATAATAAAAGATATGTAAGTAACAAAAAATACTTTTAATTTCATCATTTGCGGATGAGATGATAATCACTTTATACATTATATTACAATATCATTATACCTAATAAGAACTATTCTTTTGTACTCCAGTGCCGTTATTAGTCTAAGCGTTGATATTACACATATATATACCAAAGTTCTACGAGGAAGTAGTGTGACATTTATTATAAGAACTGACAACAGTATCACAGTAAGTATTTGTAGTCGTAGTGTTCAATATTCGAGGTATTATCAATCATCATTTTGTCCTTAATGACATTCAGTCATGTCTTTTAAATAAAATATATTTTCAAATTAATCATAGTGTAAAATAAATATAATATTGAAAAAAATAAATTGAAACGACGTTCACTGGAGGCAGAATAATACAAGTGGGATGTACCACACATGTGTTATGTACTTAATCTGAAATAAAACTATTCAACAATTACAGACATCACTACTTACAATTTATAACAATAGTTTTGACGAGAATACTATTAGAAGAAAATATTGTTCTTTGGGAAGGAATAGGTATTAAAATAACTTGTTAACACTAATGTATTTGACTTTATATAGTATGTAACACCATATATCCACACATGTACGAGGTGTTACATACGCAATACTATATTTATCTTGCTCAACGATTAACTTTTATTAACAATATTAACATAACAAGCGTCGTGTTGTTCGTCAGACTTTGCTTGCTTCCAACTATGAACCATCATTTCGTAATGTCAAACAAAATAACATTTAAAGACAATATCTAGACGATATAACTTTTTAAATACAAGTCTAGGAAAATATATTACAGTATTAAAAAATTGTAAAACGCTATTAAGCTAAAATTGTAAAAGAAAGTCACACTAATAATATAATTATTCTTAACTTACTACACTTTTATAATAGTTTCACTGAGAATTGCTAAATTAAACTACGAACGCTCTTTAGTATGTGTTCATTATATCCTTGGCAAGTCATATACGACATTTGCGAGTCCCTAACCCTTTCATGTCGTCAAAAATCATATTTTCGACGACATGAAGTGAGATAGGCCACAATATGAGCCTTTTTTATTAAAACCTATATATTAAAATGTGAGGGAAATTGTTCCTACATATTTTAAAATCAATTTCTCAAATCGTGTTTTAAATACATAAAAACAGTTTCATCAGCAGTATTTGTTGAAAAGTCATGGTACGTAGTTCCCACAATGATAGTTCAAGTTATACTGACCAAGAAACTAACCAACATTTATCTATTATTCGAAATTAACACATGGTTTATTAACGTCAGAGGGCTCTTTCTGTACTCCAACTGCCAGGAGGTCAATTCTCATTACAAAAATTAATTCAGTTCCGATTTATTCTCGATAAATTGATCATTATATTGTGACAGAAAGTTTCGGTATTATGCTAGTCATACTTGATCTCTATGAGAGTTATCACTTGTGTTATTTTAAAACTTTGAAGTGCATTTTTAACCAACTTCAAAAAAAAAGGAGGAGGTTCTCAATTCGTCGGAATCTTTTTTTTTTATGTATGTTCAGCGATAATTTCGTCGTTTATGAACCGATTTCAAAAAATCTTTTTGCATTGGAATGGGCCTAGCTTACAGGTGGTCCCATCGTCACCATATCGGGATCTGATGATGGGATTCCAAGGAAATCGAGGGAACTCCTCAAATATCATAGGCACAATGTCGCGATTTGGGTACTCGGAAAAGTTTTTCATTGAAGTCGGTTCCTTTTTGTTAAAATTATAGGTGTAATTTTTATGTTTATAATGTACTCCACTTCAATTCCGATAAAACTGGATGTAGTAATAGTTCATTAGATTGGTTGTTATGATATTTTTGACATCGAGAGTTCATCGGAACTGATTTTTATATTGTGAGAATCGACTTTCTGTTCTTTCAAAGTCTAGCTCTAGCTATTACTTACAACCCCTAATCTATCCATATATACACAATTAATATATTAACAATATCCATATCCTTCCCTTTACCTTTCAACGTTACTCCGAACTTGTCCACGTAATACGCAAACTCGTCTAATTACAGTCAACTGAATAGTTTACTACCCTTCGTTCCTAATTCCTGCTTACCCTTTACAGGCGCGAGTTTATGTTAATGATTTAACTAGATAATATTCCGACGACAGTCACTCCAAGGGAAGAACTCTGTACTAAAAATATTACAGTTTAATAAATAATGTTCTGAAAAGCCCAGGCACTATGGTATGGTACTATCGGGTTGTTTATGTATAAAATACTAAATTCAGTGATTTGTGGCTTCCTTAAGGCTGTATTCACTTTAATTTGCTTATGCTGACTTGACTATAGGCTTCAATCTATATCAATATATCGAAGCTTAACTCTGTTGCCAGTGAGATTTAAAAGTTATTTTTTTGTTTTTAATAACCCAGTTTTTGAAAATTCATTTATTCATCAACTATATGTTATAGACCCAGCCTGCACTCGGTCAGCGTGGGGACGTATGGCCTTAACATAGTCCCCAACACGCACTCGGCCAGCGTGGGGACGTATGGCCTTAACATAGTCCCCAACACGCACTCGGCCAGCGTGGGGACGTATGGCCTTAACATAGTCCCCAACACGCACTCGGCCAGCGTGGGGACGTATGGCCTTAACATAGTCCCCAACACGCACTCGGCCAGCGTGGGGACGTATGGCCTAGGCCCTCTCCTGAGAGGAGACCCGAGCCCAGCAGTGGGACAATATGGATTGTTGATTGATTTAATTGTCTACCTACTAACTAATGCAAGGCATATGCCTCTTCGCTGGCCAGTCAGTTTGGTATAGGGTTTATTTCGGTTGATTGCAGTGATTTCCCTTAGTTGCCTCTGACAATACGTACGTGATGTCTATTACTTAGTTCAGTATGTCGATTACTTATTGTATCAGTATTAACTAACGACTCGCCTCTGTGCCGCAGTGGTAGCTGATGCGACTGCTTGAGGTCTCGGGTTCGATTCCCGGGTCGAACCAAATATTAATTGGTTTCGGAGTTTGTGTGTTATCTATGTATAATTTGTATGTATTTACAAAAAGAAAGTATGTTTATGTTTTTATATCAGTTGTCTAGTATCCATAATACAAGCGCTGCTTAGCTTGGGACTAGATGACGTCGTGTGTAAGATATCAAAAATATGAATTGGGTAATTAATACAATCTTTTACAATCTATACGTTTACATCCTTAGTTAGCGCTTACGATAATCATGATATGAATAAGAGTGCCGCCACTCCGGATTCTTGTTTCTCAGAAAGGAAAAAGCTTGAACACTAGGTTGTTATGTTTTTTTTTCTTATATTTATATAATCAAATGTATCTAATATATATATAATAATATGTGAAGCGCAATCAGAAATAAATAACAACTTTCTGTACGGATTTTTATCAAATTTTTTCAAAATATTTTATGGTATTTTACGTCTACCCTTGACTTAAAATGATTTTGATTTACTGATCTGATTTGGCGTATTTAATATCAAAATAAATTTATTACTTTAAAAGATATTATGAATCCGGATGTGTTTATTTTTCAGGCATTCACCCTATCTGACCCATCATAATGCACGTTGCCAGAGGGGTACTTAAAAGATATCAATGCCAAACTTCAACCAAAAACGTAAAAATGCTTATATAGATTTTAGACTTGTCTATAGTCAAATCAGCAAAATTTGATAATAATTTGTAATTTGATTAATTTTAATTATTAAAATAAATTTGACAATTAAATTACAAATAAGTGGCAGTTCATAGACATACAAGCGTATGGCACACGTGACGGGTAACATGTTACCCTAATACCTAAACCTAAGCCAAAATCAAGAAGGAATGATCAGAATTTACATTAATTCATAATAAAAAATCTAAATCCATTAATATCTTTATCTTATTATTTATAATCAGCATTTTATAAGTAGTGCGTAACATACATAATCATAAGATCATTTCATTTCTCTGACATTAATTACATAGTTCCCGATTATGAATAGTCAAGCAATTGCTTTATAACACTCTAATTGACACTAGGCGCTTTTCATTATATGACGTACACCACACACCTTATTGCGAATTAATAGCAATATTTCTGCAACTATTACACAAGGTGCTAACACTTCATACATTAAAGTCATTTTTCAAACAATCAAGTAACGCATGTAAAAGCCGAACACTTCTATATTAATTTTGCTATATAAATATTTTCAAAAATGCTCCCCGCACATTTCTTTACTGATTTGGCTTTGGTATAGAATTATGCCTTTACTCATAGCCAATATGAGGCGATTTTGGATATTTAAGTACTCGATTAAGTATTCTCTGTAGCTATTCACACTAACAAACCTAACGATCACCAGATTCACAAAGTTCAAAAGTGTACAACAAAGTCCTAGAATAAAAAAGTTAAACTTACACTTAATACCAGTGAGACATGCATATGACTAGTTCCACTGCGACGAGTGACCGTTTCATGTAAATGCATCGCTTCGGGGCTCTCGGAGTCCGCCTCAAGGCGATGACTGGGTAAGTCCTAGTCACTCCCGAGAGAAAGCGGATGTCATACATCGACCTCGATGTCACTGGCGGCTTCATGGATAGAGGGTGACTGGGGGGAGTCTTCGTCGTTCGTGTCGCCGAGATCGTGCGGCGAAGCTAAGGCGTACTCGTGAGTAGAACTCGTGTCATCGTCGTCTTCGCCAGGTAAGTCCTCGTCCATCATTATAGTCGCAGGTAACGAAGGTGATACCTCTTGCAATTGACTTGTATATACTGAAATTATACCGAAATTTTCAAATAGTTTATTTACTTACACATCTGACAGGCTGAAAGTACATAGTATAAATTGGCCATATTGCTAAAGATATTTATTACATTTCTATTGTCATTTGTAGCTGTTTTTGAGATGCAAATATGACCTGGGCATGCTTAGAAGCACTTAGCGTGCTTATGAACAGTTGCAAACACCATAGTTAATTTCAGAGTCAATTTAATGGGTTTTAAAATAATAGGCAAAAAAATTATTTTCCTTGCAGAACTTTGCTGGTGAGTTTTACAATTGCTAAGTCTAAAACAGTCAGATTTGTCAAGTCTACAGAGTTTGCCCAGTAAGTAATTCTGGTGTAGTAATATTTATATGTCCGTGTGGTGACGGATTAAGAAAACAGAGTGTCCACCCGTATTCATCCCGCGGGTGTCGTAAAAGGCGACTAAGGAATAAACTACGCAAGACAACATCAATGCAAAGAGAAGGAAAACTTGAAACCAACCCTATACCAACCCGTCTGGCCAGCATGGTATAGTAGGCCAAAACCTCCTTTCCATGGAGAGGCCTATGTTCAGCATTGGACTGTTAAATGCTGTTGATGATGATGATGATGAATATTTATAATTTCAGACTTAGCTAAGTATAGTAGCATCCTATAAACTCATACTGATAAGTGATTTAGTGGTATTTTTTGAACCACTCAATTGTTTTGAAGGCCGACCAATCTTGAACACTTAAACTTAAGACTTGAAAAAGAAAAATATTTTTAAGTTGTCTGATCTTGTCCTGTCATATATGCATTTTTATGAGACAGAATTTGTGGTAAATGTTGAATAAATATGTACAATACATTTTAGTTTTTTATCATTTCATTTCACCATTACATTTACTCGACTCACTCACACAGCTGCAGGCCAGATGATTATTATTACTTTCAAGTGAATTTTACTTGTGTCAAAAAAAGCAGTTTTTGTGTGAAAACAGTACAAATTTACCTTTTATATTAGAATTCTTAAGGTCAGAAGAGTAAGAGAGAGATTCTTCCATTGCCTCCATAGAGAGTGTGTCACCATCTAGACTATCCAAAGAACCGGAACATGACGGAGAAGTATCCTCGTTTGAGTTAACTGACACTTGATAACTATCCAACTGCGGTATGTGTGGTCTCACCTAGAAAATTCATACATATTTATATTATTATTACATATTTATATTTTAAATAGTTTTTCCAGAAACCTTAAGAAATTTTAATTCATAGCATGACATAGCATAGAGTAGACATAGCTAATGTTATGAGACATGAAACTGTTTTAATCAAATTTCTTAAATCACCCTTTTCTCTGCACTACAGGGAGAGATAAAAAAGGTTTGGAAGGAAGAAGGAAGGAAAGTGAATCAATTGACAATTATAATGATGTTTTTGGCTATTGTAAAAGTGTCAACTTTAACTAAATATTTTAAGATAACTCTCTGCTTTAGAAGACACAGTGAAGTGCAGTCCCAGTAACAACTTATTTGTACTACAGTTCCTATCTTTGTGTGGGAAATTTCATCACATTTAATGCTTTGAAACATTTCATAAATATGGATTTACAGTAATATATAATAATAACAAATAAAAATAAATATTTCGGAGATCTTACATACATCCCCATCTAGTCCCAAACTAAACAGAGTTTGTGCTGTGGGTACTAGACAACAGATATACATGTTATGCATAGAAAACATTCAAACTCCGAACCAATTATTTGAAAATCATACCCAGGATTCGAACCCAAGACCTCAGTATCAGTAGACCTCAATATCATAATGGCACTGGACTTTGCCTTGCCCATTTTCACCAACTAACTCCTTTCTAGAAGCCCCCTATCGTAGGTAGCCCCTAAATTTTAAGAGACATTTAAGCACTAACATCCCCTGAAGGTAAACGAAAATACCAATGAGGGTTACCTATCTATTTCTAAGTGGTCCCTTAAATTTTGAGGATGTTTGTGATAACGGCAATAACTTTACTCAAAAATATTTCTTTAAACTTTACAACATTTCTGTTCTTTTGCAAAAAATTATATCTATAATCTCTAGCCTATTTTTTTTAAATTAAGAAGATATTGTCTATTTCAAATAAATAAATATAACATGTTATTTACCTTCATTCCATCAGCCCTATGTGGATTTCTACAACCTTTGCACTTGCATTCCGTACAAGGTTTACTCTCTACATAACACGGACACCTCTGTCCACAACATGTCAGCTTTCCTGGGGTGGCAGTGGCATTCCCGCACCGACATCCTTTTCTTTTACTGCCAGCTGAACTACGAGATCTATTTGAGGGCTTTTTGAAGCCTAGTTGATTTGATTGCTGCACATAAAGTTTTACACATTTTAATTATGTCAATCATCCTTTCTTATAATAATCCTTAATCCCTAATGTAGTGGCACAGTGATCATAGAACCTAGAATATCATAATTTGCACATATTACTTGGCTTGAATTGTTTTAATTGTGTAATATGGAGCTATCAGTAGCAACATTTTTATAGTAAGGTTTCTTGGAATGCATATGTGACTTCCAAAAGTTAGTCACAATTATTTTACTTTACCATAATTTCCAAAATAAGTTACATGTATGATACACAATTCCAATACGTAATTAATTTTGTTTTTGTTTTTCATAATCCTGGTATTGAGTGCATCAAAACTCAGTTGAAGTAGAAACTTTTAACAGTTACAGTTACTTTTCCAGTTTTTATCAAATTTATTAATATTCTTAGGTAGTGTGGGTGGTTTAAATTTAGTAATTCGATATTTGACTATTATTTATTTACTTAATAATGGCTCCGAGGCGAAAATTAACTATAGAAGAAGAAGGAAGAGTGTGGGAATACAAAAAATTAAAAAGTTTAGAGCTGTGGGAACATTAAAAATTATTTCAAAATGTATGATATAATAAAGAAAGTTTAGAATATGTTTCAACTGTCTTGTTGGTCTAGTGATTAGCGTATGCGACTGCATATCAAATCTCTGGTTCCATTCCTGGGTTGGACCAAATGTTTTCGTCATACACAAATATTTGTTTCGGAGTTTTGGTGTTTTCTATGTATAATATGTATGTATTTAGAAAAAAAAAGTATATTTATATATTTATATCAAGTGTTAATTACCCATAATACAAGATCTGCTTAGTTTGGGGACTAGATGGCTTTGTGTGTAAGATGTCAGAAGCATTTGTTTATTTAATCCTAACCTTGTAAATAGGCACCTATACCTCTTTTACCCTGAGGGAAAACTGAAGTCAAAGATTAGACTAGTTCTCAGTATATTTTATTTTAGAGTACTGACTATCCAAATAACAATGCTGTAGATGTTTAAGACAACCGGGACAGATGGCTGCTCTTAGATGCCTCAAAAGGCATGGCGATTAATATTGCTGAACTTCCACAGTTATAAGAAAAACACAACAATGCTGTTGGCCTGATCCAGGAATCAAACTCATCTTAATTGGCAACTGCATATGCTAACCGCTAGACCAACTTGGCAACATGGTTCTTTTAAATTTATTATTAATATAATTAGCATACAGCAAAAAAGTCTTATATTACATTTCTCTAAATTTTGCTAGTATTTTGTGATTCAAGAGTGACACTGAGTTTCATTGTCAGATTTCTCTCATAACGCCTATTTGAATTAAGTTTATTAGCCAATACTGGCAGCCGGCAATATGAACTTTAAATCACATAGTTTTAACATGGTTATGGTCTTTTTTACTATGAATTTGAAAATTAAGTAAGTAAGTTGTGAAGAAATATATATTTTATTTCTTTTCTTTTTTGATATATTATTTCTGTTTATTGAATTAAAATATTCCACGATCATCAACACAATCAGTGTTTTAAGTATTTTTTAATTAAATTTAAGTGTTTCTCGAGCTTAGCAGTAAGACATTATGGATTATTGATGTTGAAGATTTTAATCAATGTAATTAACTATAACAAAAATTTCAAAATGTTGTAGGCATTTAGTAGTCATGATTTATTATATCATATTTCATATTAAAATATTATTTTAAATAGATTTCAGCCCTATGATATTAATTAAATTAACTTACCTTGCTTTCATGACTTGGAGACTCAGATGGAGATGAGTCTGTTTCATCGATAGCTTTCCTCTTTATAGTGATCTTGTTACCAGATCCTGCATACATTACGGAATACATTGGTGAACCATTAGACGTAGATCTGGAGTTTGGTGAACCTTTGCAAGATCTAGACTCTGAATTATTTGAACCTGAAGCGGTATTTGTTTGAGTGCCTGCCGAATTTGTATACACACATGGCAAGATACTATAAGCAGATTTAGAGAGTCCAGCTGTACTTTTATAGTCATCATTAAAGCCTGCCCCTTCCTGTATTAAATCTATTAAGCCCGAGCTAGCCACAGTACCTCCGTTTACACCAGCTACTATCTCATCTTCTTCCAACAATATTTTATACACGTCTGTGTCCATGAAATATTCACAAAGTTTTTTATAACACTGTAAAAGTATACGGAGTTGCAAGTTTTCAGCATAGTTCTCATAGTCTTTGCACCAACCACATGAAGGCTTTAGTTTTTTTCTTCCACCTTTACACTTTTTACAAACATGATGCTGGCAGCTTGAGCTCGTTGGCGTATAAGGCTCCTTTAAAAGATTTCCACATACGGTACAAGATAAAGATTGTCGTAAATAAGGAACCAAACGAAATAAATCTGTCCACGATGATTTGTCTGCAGCGTCAGCCAAAATTATCAATCGACATGTTGAAACATATAAACTCGTGGCATTCATTGTTATTATAAAAAACTATACATTAAAACCATTTACTGATTTATAAATTAATTTGTTTACACCAAAGTACTATACAACCAAAAAGCCGCAAACGTCTAGTCAAAACTGTCATTGTCAAACTAATGTGAGAAAGTGATGTGTTTATCTATAGTTTTATTTGATTTATTGTTTCTAAACGTAATTTGGTTTTACTAGAGATGGGCGTTTTTCAAAATTTTGCTCAGGACTATTTTGCTATGTCCTACGAGTTTGACCATTGATTAAAAGGCAAAAATGTAGGAAGTGAGTATCAAATTATTTTATGTTAGGGTAAAATGTTTAACTTACTGTGAAAAAAAAGATAAACATAAGACATAAGCGGAAAACATATTTTAATATTTAATAAAATACCAAATATTATCCTACTTTTTTATGTGTCCTTCATCATATCCTGGATTTTGATTACGTATTTTGGAGAATATATAAGCTATATTTAGATATCTTTAGTATTACTCGAATGAAATAACTCATTTTATTTGTTTTTAAATAAAATATAATAAGGTTGTCGTATATTTTTAATATAAATACTGAAATTATCGGATTTAAAAAACTGGCCACAGCGGACAGTCCTGTACGTAACGGTATGATTTTATAAAGAATAACAATAACATTGTCTTTGGCTCTAACTATTTTCAAGCAATGCCATATTGACAATGTTTTTATCATTCATTCGTTCTTTTCCTTTGAATTAAAACTGAAGAAATTCAATCGTCAACACTTGCGGTCCGTGACGTACGTAACGGGTCTGTTTGTTTGTCCGGTACGAACATTGATTTTGAAAGGTAAGACCCACAAATTTTATAAACTACTCGTGTTAAATTATAAGTAAATATGTTGTAGATAATGAATGTGTACTAGTAAACTACTATAATCAACTTATTTTATACCAAATAAACATGTGATGACAAGTCCGCGTTATACGTAACGTCCAGACGTGACGTGATTTAGTATGAAAATAAATGGACATCCTGTACGTAACGGAGCAAAATTTTGAAAAACGCCCATAAGCTATATTTGGATATCTATAGTATTACTCGAATGAAATAACTCATTTTATTTGTTTTTAAATAAAATATAATAAGGTTGTAGTATATTTTTCTAATTTAAATACTGAAATTATCGGATTTAAAAAACTGGCCACAGCGGACAGTCCTGTTACGTAACGGTATGATTTTATAAAGAATAACAATAACATTGTATTTGGCTCTAACTATTTTTAAGCAATGCCATATTGACAATGTTTTTATCATTCATTAGTTCTTTTCCTTTGAATTAAAACTGAAGAAATTCAATCGTCAACACTTGCGGTCCGTGACGTGCGTGACGGGTCTGTTTTGTTTGTCCGGTACGAACATTGATTTTGAAAGGTAAGACCCACAAATTTTATATACTACTCGTGTTAAATTATAAGTAAATATGTTGTAGATAATGAATGTGTACTAGTAAACTACTATAATCAACTTTTTTTATACCAAAAAAACATATGATGACAAATCCGCGTTATACGTAACGTCCAGGACGTGACGTGATGTACTATGTGGACTAAAAACGTTACGTACTGGACTCGTAAAGATGCGTTCATACTGTCTTGTGCAATTTAATATAAATTAAAAATATAATCCACCCAGAGAGGTAAACTCATTACCTTTATAGGATCTAGTCACCTCATGGTGAGCAGGTTTCCTTATTATGTTATAAATATCCTATTTAGACTAGCGATAAAGAGGGTGAACCCTAACATTCCTCACATCCTCGGCCCTTCCTTACAAATTAATTTATTCCTACTCAGGTAAATTATGCCGTTGACTGGTGCCGAGAGAGACAAAAACAACGGCGATATGGACAAAAACAAAGAAAATGAAGAAAAATACAACAAAAGAAAGAAGTCGAAAGACTGAAGAACATAAACTCAAGGTAAGTGAACTAAATAAGGAAGAAAAGGAAAAAAGACGGAAAATTTGAAGATAACAAAAAAGGAATAAAAGGGAAAATAAAAAAGTAAATAATACTAAGCCAGCTGTTCCAGTGACAGTGCCAGAGATGCAAGATAATACAAAATTAAAGAAAAAACAGAGATTGAATTACCGAAATTATAAAAGATATCAAAGGACATTAAAAACTTGTGAAAGGTTAAAGAAAGTTATTAGTAATTTAAGTAAAAATAGATTTCGCCTAGAGACTAAACACAAAAAGATGATTGAGCTATTGGAAAATGAAAAAGTTACTCTAAAAGAAGACCAAACAATCACGCAGAATTACCTACTTATTGGTTCCCTATTTTATTTTTGTTACTACTTATTTGACATTTTTTTGTATCTGTTGGATTTTTTTGTAAGTAAAGAAGTATTGTTACCTACTTAATGTGAAAATGAAACTGAGATAGACTTGAATCCCCTAAGTTTTTTGTAAAATATATTTTTAAAATGCTCAAATCAAAACAGTCTGTGATATGTTATGATATGATATGATATATGTGACTAATTTTATAGAAATAAGTACAGTAAGTGATGTGACTTAAATAATATGTCACATCACGACGTTTTTGAAATGTTGAATAATATTGTATTGTTTCTAAAATGACTACAAATTGTGCTCATTGTAAACATAGCTTTAGAGTTCCTAAACGTAACGACTGTTGTCCACATACGTAACTGTCCTGTTTTAGCTGTTATAGTTTTTATTTTTTTATGAAAAAACCTTTGGGAGTTATGTTTTTGTTTTATATGTCTTTTTGTTATTTTTTGTATTTAAAAAAACTTACCTATAATGTTAGTCTTTCAGAATAGTTATCTATTCACAAAGTTTGATAGTCCAGAGTGCCATTTAGTTACGTACAAGACATATTTTATATTTTAAACAGCACTAAGAGGCAAGATATCACAAAGTGGTATTAAATTTTAGAAGATTTTTATGTTGTTGATTAATTATAAATAAAGCTGATTAACTTTGATATGATTGATTTATTATTTACTTTGAATGAAAATGTAACGTACAAGACCCCTGTATTGGCAACCCTCACTATAATAATACATTAAATAGAAATTATACTCATTTCCGTTTCCGGTCGTTGAAGTGTCAACAGGTTTACGCTATTCGTCGTCAACAAAACAATTAGTGAAAGTGGTTAATCTTACTCTTTAAGAACAGTTGTGTTACTATAATTTGCGCAAAACAATATTAGAACACATAGAAGAAAGAGTCCTTACATATTTTGAAGATAAAAGATAGAAAATAACATCCACAAGTTTGGTAAGAACATTAACGCCATTTTAAAATAAGTTCAACTTGACAGCCGGGAAAATAAACAAGTGCCAAACTGTCAATCACCTGGGTTGACAACTATCTTGAGTGCTGCCATCAAAAATAATTATTATCTACCATTTTGCATTTACGTTCCTTTCCACTTATTTAATTTCGATCACATGGATAAACAATTTCAATTATTGTTTGATAAAATGAAGATGGAAATGGAGAAACAGACAAATGATCTAAAGGAATCTCTTACAAAGAGTATAATGGATCGCATGGACGAAAAACTAAATCCTTTGATAGAGGAAAATGACAAACTAAAACAAAAAATTTGTAACCTGGAGAACGAGATCGAATACTTGAAGAAAGAGAAGAAAAGTAATAACATAATTATTTATGGGTTAGAAGAGAGCGAAAAAACGACATTAGAGCTATTTAAAAAAGTTAAGGATATTTTCAAAAGAGATTTAAATTTGTCTGTGGATGAAAATGAAGTGAATAAGCTATACCGTCTAGGAAAAAATCAAGCCAAGAATAAATGTAGACCTGTGCTGTTTGCATTTACGAACGGATGGAAAAGAGACCAAATTTTGAAAAATAAAAAGAGTTTGAAGGGAATTTACATATCTGAAGACTATACGAAGGAAGTTGTAGAAAAAAGAAGGGCTTTGATACCACAGCTACTAGAGGAAAAAAAAAAAGGAAATATTGCGTTTTTGAAGTACGATAAACTAGTAGTCGAGAAACCCAAAAATGATAAAAGGAAAAGAGAACTTTCTACTTCACCACAGTCGACGTCAACTAATAAACCTAAAAAACAACCAGCGGTCAGTTCAATTACAACAAAAAGGACAAATGCCTTCGATTTGATGAGATCGAGCTCTCTTACTGATATCGTTCATCATAAAAACAAATAGCAATCAGCAACCGATAAACGGATAATCCAACTAAAACACGAAAACCAAACAAGAAAAATAACACAACCTTCCCCAACCCGATTGGTCCTCGTGGGGGATAAAGACCATAACCCTCCAACTACACACGAAAATAATAGCTCAAATAATAGCTCAAACAAAAACAGAAAATCAAAAATATATCTTGCAACCCTCAATGTACTTACACTTAAAAATGAAGAGAATCTCACAGAACTAACACATGCTTTACAACATATCAAATGGGACATCGTAGGTCTGAGTGAGGTAAGGCGAATGGGAGAAAGAATTATTTCCCACTCAGACTTCCTTTTGTACCATATGGGAACGACCCCAGGTTTTAATGGGGTTGGTTTCATTATCAAAAAACATTTCGAGAATTATTTAGAGAGCTTCATAGGAATATCAGAGCGCATAGCAGTGTTGAATCTTAAGCTACCAGAATACAAAGATCTACCGCCTACCGAACAATCTGATACGGAATCAATAGACTCATTCTATCTAGAGTTAAATAAAACAATCCAGGAGCACACCCATAAAAACCTTGTTGTTATGGGAGACTTCAATGGTCAGATAGGAGAACGACAACCAGAAGAAGACATAGTTTTGGGACCATTTGTTTATGGGAAAAAGAAAAGAAGCAGAAACGGTGAGAAGCTGGTAAACTTTGCACAAGAGAATGGCTTAAAAATTTTGAATACGATGTTCAAGAACAAAGAAAGTAGGAAATGGACCTGGATATCACCTGACGGAAGAATAAAAAATGAAATAGACTTTGTAATGAGTAATAAAAGCAAATACTTCTCAAATTTAAAAGTTCTAAACCAATTCAATTTTGCTACCAACCATCGATTGATCAGAGCAGAACTGATGACAACCCCACCAAAAAGCCCAAGACCAAAAAATAGTATGATGAACACAAAACCTTCGAAATACCAATTATTTCAAATAGTCAAATCTATAGCTTCAAATCTTGTGGATTACAATAAAGAGACCACAAATTTAGAGGTTCAAGAAAAGTACAACTGGTTGGAAGAAACAATAAAAACATCTACTCGTCGAGGCTTTAACAGCAAAGAGTTATCTAATAAGTGGATGACTGCCAAAACCATTGACCTCCTTAATCAAAGAGCTAACTTCATCAAAGAAGATAAAACTAACGAAAGCCGAAAACAGATTGCTAAATTGAGCAAAGAAATAAAAGAAAGTATTAGAAAAGATAAAATTCAGAAAAGAACAGAGACAATTGAGAGACATATTTCACAGACAGGAGGAATTAAAAAGGCATATAAAGAGTTAACTAATAAAAAAGATTGGATCGTACAGATGAAGGACAAAGATGGACTAAAGGAAAATAGAAGGCTAGGAATATTAGGAATTGCAACATCGTACTATAAGGAACTCTATGAAAATACAAAAACAGGAAATGACGTAGTATTGTTAGACACCTCACCCGTACCCACCATCATGCAGGAAGAAATAGAATTCGCTATAGACACTCAAAAAGACGATAAAGCTCCAGGACCCGATGGAATAAGCAATGAACTACTAAAACAAGCGAAACAGACAATAGCACCTGTTCTCAGAGAAATTTTCAATGATATCATCAACACAGAAAGGATTCCACAGCAATGGACTCAATCTAATATAATTCTTCTGTACAAAAAAGGTGATCAGCACGATATCGGAAACTACCGGCCTATAAGTTTGATGTCCAACCTGTACAAAATATTTGCAAAGATCATTCTCAAACGAATAGAAAGACAACTCGATGAACAACAGCCAATAGAACAAGCAGGTTTTAGAAGAGACTACTCAGTACTTGATCACATTCATGCAGTAAGACAAGTCGTAGAGAAATATGCAGAATATCAACTTGTATACTATTTGGCATTTGTTGACTACAGCAAGGCATTCGACTCCTTAATACATTCAAATATCTGGGAAGCTTTAAGTGAACAAGGGGTAGAACAAAAATATATAAGAATAATTAGAAATGTGTACAAAAACAGCTCGGCTTGCATTCAACTGGAAAAGAAAGGAAATTCATTTATGATAAATAAAGGGGTGAGACAGGGAGATCCTCTTTCTCCAAAACTTTTCTCCGCTGTTTTGGAAATGATTTTCAGAAAGTTTGATTGGGAAGATATGGGGCTAAATATCGATGGCCGCCCCCTAACACACTTGAGATTTGCCGATGATATTGTGTTATTCGCAAAAACGCCAGAGGAACTAAACAAAATGTTAAGTGAACTTACATTGGAAAGTGAAAGAGTAGGACTAAAGTAAAATCCTGAAAAAACCAAAATAATGACCAATGGACAAAAAATCTGTATAAATGTCGGAGGATCGCAAATCAGTTATGTTGAAGAATATATATATCTTGGACAGCTTATTTCACCTAAATACAACACGAACAAGGAAATTGAAAGAAGGATAGTAAATAGTTGGAAGAGATACTGGGGCTTAAAGGAAGTGATGAAAGACAAAAACTTAAATATTACAACAAAGAGCAAATTATTCAATGTCAGCATCTTACCAATTTTAACATATGGATGCCAAACATGGCCCATAACAAAAAAAATAACAAATAAAATTACCACTTGTCAACGAGCAATGGAAAGGAGCATGATAGGAGTAAAAAGGAAAGATAGAATCAGAAACACCATAATAAGGAAAAAGACCAAGGTACAAGACGTAACTTTAAAAATAAAAAGGCTAAAATGGAAGTGGTCAGGACACATGATCAGAGGAAAGGACAAGTGGAGCAAAATAATAACACAATGGTATCCAAGGGAAGGTAAAAGAAAAAGAGGTAGACAACAAAAAAGATGGGATGACGATATCAGGCAGGTTGCAGGTACTACATGGAGCCGAGTGGCTAGAGAAAAACCAGAATGGAATAGGCTGGAGGAGGCCTTTGCCAACTGGCAAACGGATTTGCAGAACATAAAGAAGCACCAAATACACGAATAATGATAAAGATAGAAAAAATTATAACAATATATATTGTAGTGTAAGAAGCATATTGTATTTTATCCGATTAAAAGGCTTTATTATTATTATTATTATTATTATTATATACTCATTTAATATTGTTTGATTATGGTTTTTCTTAAACCTTAGTTCATTGTCAATGTCTACATTTCGTCGTTTATTTAAAATTTTGTTATGAAAATAAATGGACATCCTGTACGTAACGGAGAAAAATTTTGAAAAACGCCCAGATACTTTAGTTTAAAAATTACGAAATATTGGTGTTACAAAATATTGAATTTTTGTATGTATAAGTTATCTTGAAAATATATTTTGTACAACAAAGTAAAAACTCTTTTATTTTAAATTCTGTACAATATTTTTATTCAATCTAATACTCAAAATCACCAAAGCCACGCTCATGCAATCCTTGATAATGATCAAGGACTGCATGAGCGTGGCTTTGGGCGTGTATTTGTGCCAGCCGTTTCGCTTTTAGAGAGAAACGGGGTACGCCCTGTTTCTAGAAAAAAATGGGCTTTCAAGTTGAATAACTCATTAATAGTTTTAGAAACTTCACAATTTTTTTAAAAGACCTATCTAATGATACCCCACACAATGGGATAGACGCGTGAAAAAAAATCACCCCCACTTTACATGTAGGGGAGGTAACCCAAATAAAAATGTTTCTCATAATTTTATTGTAGCACTTTGTCCACATTATTACAACACATATATTCATGCAAAAATTCATCTTCCTAGCACCAATCGTTTGGGCAGTAGGTCGAGGACGATCAAAAGTCACGATCGAAAAGAATACCTCATGGCATTAAGTCCGCCTTTGTACAACAAGTGCAATAAATTATAAATAATTTAATAAATATTTAATTTTATATAAAATTTTATTTTTATGTGTAATATCACAGAATACATAATAGTACCCGTAGTAATATGTAGGTATGTTTTTACAAAAAAAAAATTATCTACTTAGTGTTTAATACTCTGCAATGGCGTTTCATGCGTTTCAACTATTACCTATTACCACACCATAGGACCGGGCATGACCCGGTCTGCAAAAATAAAAGTTTCGATATAAAAAAATATATATTGATAGATCTTAATTAGCCCTTTCGAACTACGTTACTTAATTTATGAACCCCTCTTTCGTTTCCCCAGGAAGAATCAAAATATTATTTTCCTTTTTGCACCTTTTCAAAAACCTGTATCTCTTTAAAATATGGTTATTTTTTATTCTACCAAGCGTAGAAAAATTGCCCTTGAGCTGATTTAAATTGCCCGCGTGTCAATTATTATAAATATTTAATATTATTGCTTTAAAAAATAAAAAAAAACTGTAATGGGATTTCGGAGACAATTATTTACGCATTGCGCATGCGCGGTAGAAAAACGGCTCTAGTCTATGGGCAGCATTTACAACAAAATATCAAAATATAAAGTTAAATGAAGGTTAAGGGTTTTTGAAAAGGTGAAAAAAGGAAAATGATGTTTTGATTTTTCCTGGGAAAACGAAAGAGGGGCTCATAAATTAATTAACGTAGTTCGAAAGGGCTAATTAAGATCCATCCATATATATTTTTTTATTAAGGCAAATTTTCATTTTTGCAGTCCGGGACATGCCCGGTCACCACAGGTCTTGACGAATGACAATGACGATCGAATATGGCCAGCGTTGCCAGAAGTTCTGATTTTGGCGTGACGTTCTGATTTTTATTTTTTTAAATGACTCATCCACTTTAATCTAGAACGATCCTGTTCAAAGAAAAAAGGACTTAAAAATTACTTTGCGATTTTATATTTTTTCTTTATTCAGAATGCAAAGAAGACTTTTCTACTTAACAGTGGGGTAAACATAATTCAAATTCTCATACACGATTTTCTATGACTTTTTTTGCTATCTATTGCCACGTAAACATAATTTTTACAAAATATTACAAATTACTTATTTACTTAATATATACACAAATGAAACATAATTTAAAATACATTTATGTATTTATATCAGTTGTCTAGTACCCTTAATACAAGTTCTGCTTAGTTTGGGACTAAGGTGTGTGTGTGTGTAAGATGTCCGGTTTTTTTAAATTATTTAAATAAAAGGTTTTTAAATCTTTTTACTTTGCCCCTCTTACGACAAAAGAGTTTGTGCTGCGGTTTTCGGCGCAACGAACGTTCGGACAAGGTAGAACTACCGCACGGCGCGCACCTTCCAGCCTAATTGGAACCTCTGTTACGGCTTTACCATACTTCGTATGAATCTGCTTCATATGCTGGAAAATGAAATGAAAAAGTTAGCTTGAATTTGGGCTTACATCATTCCTAGTTATTTTTTTTCGCGCGGTGCGGCTAATCATCTTTTCCGCCCCTAACGATACTTAGCTACTCTTCATTAAGCTTGTCCTCCCCGCCTTTTCCACTGTGACGCGGCAGACTACTAGTGTAGGACCTTCCAAGTATGAGCACAGGAACCACGAAATCCCGCCAACTCCTAAGACCACCAGTAAACCTCATTCCTTGGAGGCCGACAACCCCGCCGACAAGTCTTTCAGTTAGACCAACGTCATTAGTCACTTCACCGCCTTTTACTATGCTGAGAGTTAACGGTTCAAATCTCATAATAATAGAACGCTTGATACATAAACTGCTAATAGATTTGTGTGATCTTTGTGTCCGTTTCATTTAGGTTTATAAAATCCCTAGTGACTATGTAATACTCCTAGTGAGAGTGTTATTTTTAAAATGCTACATACACACATCCTAAAAACTTACAAGTACACTTAAAACTACAAGTAGGTATTTATTTATTTATTTTTTATAAACAGCAATGATAACGACGACAGGAGCAATTCCAGTTCAGTACATTTCTATAGAATTAATAAAATAAAGCACGTAATGTTTATTCTGAAATGATTATAGACTTTTTTTCCTTTGTACTGTTTTATTTATTTTTATTTCTTTATAAACTTTATGCACTAAATTTGTACATATAGGCGGACTTAATGCCCAAGGCATTCTATTCCAGTCAACCATCGGGTGGTGTAGAAATCTTTTATGGTAGGTGCACAGAGGTTAAATATTAGTTACACTAAAATGTACATAGTTCACAATATATTTAAACTTACATGCAATATACACAAATAAATATTTATGACAGCATAAAAATACAAATGCATAAAAAAATTAATGCAAACATATCTAAAATTATATACATATACATAAATACTATATTTGTAAACTATAGGTAAATAGCAGAGTAAGTGTAAGGTATTGGTAATGATTATTCTGCCAGTTCATTATGAAAGAGAACATGTACTTTTCTTTTGATAGTTTTAATAGTCTCTCAGAAGAAATTATCGCTTCCAAGATGGATTTTATATTTAAGTAGCATTTGCCAGCGGCTTCGCCTGTGTGTTATTCTAATGTATTATTTTTTATTGCCTTTTTCATCCTCTTAGGGGTGGAATTTTCCGAAATCATCTCTTAGTGCTTGCCTACGCTCCTCAAGGAGCACACATACATGCCAAAGGAGAAACCCGAAATCCATACAAATTTGGGCCTGGCGTTACAGTGCTAGAATTTGGGCATAAATTACAATATCTATGACGATTTCACGAGCCTAATTTTCAGGTCTCCCAGCAATGGCCAAATTGGTAAAATCAGACAATTTTTACATTTTAGGTTATGTTTAGGTATTGTTCGAGTTATTTTAATAAAAATTGGCTAAGTGCGTGTCAGGCCACGCATAAAATAGGGTTATGTACTCACCCATAATTAAATCGTGCCCAATAGATAATTAATAATAATAATAAATAATAAATATTTCGGACATTTTACACACAACGCCATCTAGTCCCCAAACTAGACCACTGAAATAAATACATAAACATCCTTTTTTTTGTAAATACATTCATATTATACATTGTTGTATTTGATATTATTTCTTTATTTTTTAAAAAGTTTTCTAAGTCAGCTTATTTCACAAGTTAGGCCTTTATAACTTCTGAAATAAAAAAGTTATCAAAACCGTAGTTTTCTATAACATGAAAAACACGATTTGATACATTTGTGTTTTCTATGGCATAGTCACATTAATATAAAAATGCAAAACTACCCTTTCATGCTATATTTAATGCTGCCAGTTGTAGATATTTTGAATTGCCGCCATTGTAAGTAGTTGTGTCACGATTCGCTGGCCAGACTCTATTTACATTGATTAAAATACCTATTAAGACAATCATTTATACTAAAACAAAGAAGTATTATTTATTTATAACAGTATCGATTTCCACTAAATCAATCCTATTTTAGGAATGCTACGTTTGTGGCGCTAGTTACGTATATTGAAATAAGTGTTGCAGAGGTTTACAAAGATCGTTTAAAACAATAGAATTCTACTTATTTTCTACACTTGGCCATTGCAAATGAAGCTAAGATTTCGATAGGTTAATCAAGCAAAATAGACGATTTTTTTAATACATATCCCATTCGTGTAACGCTTAGGCCCAGAATCGGGTTTCTCCTTTCAAGCAGTTAAGGCTGTGTCGTCGTCAGTCAGCTACGGAACAGTTTTATATTATCTTATATATAAAATTCTCGTGTCACAATGTTTGTTACCATATTCCTCCGAAACGGCTGGACCGATTTATATGTAATTTAGTGTGCATATTGGCATTGGCCAACATCTATTTTTCATACCCTTAGGGGATGTCCATTAATCACGTGGTCTTCTTTTGCCATTTTTTAACCCCCCTCCCCCTTGGTGATACACGGTGAGGTTTCAGGCACCCCCCCTCCCCCTCTATATCACGTGTATTTTTTTGTACCTACAAAGAATCTATTTTTTTATAATAATTGTACAATACAGGCATATGTATCATCTAATTTTACTATAGAAAATTATAGACTACAATACTAATATTCAGAGGTAGATAGAAATGAGAAAGGTTGAAGGCTGTTTTTGACTGACATGCAATAATGAAGAAATGCGAAAATCTTTATCGTACATACATGAACATAATTTAATATCAGTATCCTCGGACCACGGATTACCAAGACTGTCTGAAACATCAATAACTGAATAAGCATCTCCAGACTCTTTTACAAGCTCTGCTTAGCTTGGAACTAGATGATGTTGTGTGTCAGATGTCCAAAAAAAAAATCTTATTGCTCAGATGCAGTTGCTTATGACAAGAATTTACATGTGCCTTAACTTTTTTATTACGAGGTCCCAATGAAGACGTTCCAAATAAATACACGTTACGCTGCTTTCAGGTTCAGTATTGCGCCTTTGCCGAAAAAATAAATACACGTGATATATTACTACTCCCCCTTGTGATGTTTCGTGATTTTTTCTGGACCCTCTCCCCCCCTCCCCCTTTAAGCCTCACGTGATTAATAGACACCCCCTTAGGATGTGAGCGAAGCCGCGGGCATCAGCTAGAATTGATATAATATAAAATTATGAAAAAGACAACATGATATGACCTACCTATCCTAGACTGACCTGTCGAAGAGTAGGTATTCTTTAAATTTATTATAGTATTACATACATATACATTCTTAAGTGTAATTAACAGTAGGTAATGCTTCACAACATGTAAATGTACTACAAGACAACAATTCTCACAGAATTATTCAATTGAAAGCGTTCATTCGCTTCTCTGGCCTTAGCACCAAGTAACCACCTCTCATATAGCCATTCGGGCTATGCATAGGTACATAATATTACGTTGTTTTCTTACATTCTAATTAATAACTTAATATCCACTTAATAACTAATTTCTTTGTTTGTGAGGATATAAACAGTTTTATGTTTTAGAAGCTCTACCCTGTTCAGTATTGTTGCATTGATGAGAAAAGAGGAACAAGAAAATGTGACAAATAAAAACAGTATTTGAAGCACACAACCTTTGATATTAGATGCATATCCAATGAACATTTGTATCTATATATATTAATGGATGACAGTATTTACTAACCAATGTTTAAGCTTACTTAAATTTCTACAGAATTTAAGACAGTGAGAAATATTACAGCTTTTTGTTTGTATCTACTGTTGTGCATACATTCGTATGTCAAAAAGGGTTGATTTTACAAAAGTTGACATAAAATTAATGTTTCCTGTAAGTACAATTCATGGTTCTGGCTTTAGATTCAAGGAAGAATTAGCCCTAAGAGGTTTGAGGCCATAGACTGATCGAAATACAACCTAAAAATATATATTATATATGCAACAACAACAAACTTACTAATTAATAATCGATTTTATTGTGTTCTTATCTAATTAGATAATTAAAAAATAATTATGAAAATTTATATCAGCTCTGACACATTAGCTTTGAATAAAAGTAAATAATTAATTTTGTTTGTCTAGTCCACGGAGTACCTACTAGAGTTTAATAATAAACAAACATAATTGTCGACCAATCGAAACATTTAGATATCAGCGGTATCCTATAGTGGTGACTACCAATCTGGGCCGAGCGTTCGACTACCGCGCTATTGTCTCAGGACAGAATTAGTTGTAGATAGAGAGTGCTTGGCCATAGAAGGACGTGTTGATAAAAGATTACAGCGTCGCTAGTATCAGTTGATGCACGGCCGCGGAAGGAGTCTCTCCGCACAGCGGATTCTGGCTGAGTGAACATTCGACCACATTACACTAATTGAATCAATTCAACGAATGTCTTCCGTCGCGGATTGCAGCTCCCCAACGACAAATACATTTTATAGTGCACCGCTATATTCGATTCTATAAGTTGTGTTGTGTTGTGAAAACTATTTGTGAAGTGAGAACCTTCGTGAACTAAAGCGATAGTGGAAACATTCGAGATGTACAGGTAACTAATTTATTGTCAACATATCTTGTAAGGGGACTCGTAAGGTGTATTGAGAGTCCTACGGTTTTCCGCCTTGGTCAAACGGCTTATACAAGAATTCTTACATCCATGTTGTCAAAACTGTTCAAACTATCTAAGTTTCGATGATAAAATCGATTACCGTCATTAATAATTGGTATTAGTAATCAATAGTCTGATAGATACGTTGGAAGAACATTTATATACTGTGATTTTATATATAAATAAAACATTGCACAATAAACATGCATTACAAATCAATTTTACAGATACAATATACCCAATCATGTGTCATGTGACGAATACACATTTGCTGCATTAATTTCTATAAATTTAATGATAAGAAATAAACAATTGCGCCCAATATGACGTGAAAGGGCGTATTCTAACATTCTATTTTCCTCATGCGTAGTTTTAGGGTTAGATGAAAATAAAGAGACTAATAAGGCTCGATGAAAACGAATATCTCCTTTCATTATTATCATCTCAGCCGAAAGATCTTCTCTGCTGGACATAGACATTTCTTCGCTGTCTTTGTCTTTGAACCATGTGTCATATTTAGTTTATTTGTTTCGGTTGATTCAAAATACATATCGATCTTATCAACATAAATGACTCCTCTATTTCGTAAGACACAAGAATAATGCAAGTCCTTAGATTTAGTTATTTATTAGAGAATCTCTATATTGCTATAGGAGGATCCTTTAATTAGTAATTAATTCCTAATTGCGTCTGTTTTTCAGTCGTAGCGTTAGCGACTGCTGTGCTACAATGTCAGGTTCGATTCCCAGTACGGACTAAATGTTTGTATGATCTGCAAATATTTGTATTGGAGTTTGGGTGTTTTCATGTTTAATCTGTGTTTACAAAAAAAATATGTAATATATGCTAGCTTTCGGCCGTAGCTCCGCCCGCGTTTACGTCGGTTATCGCGGTTTAAAGTAGGCAACTAGTCCTTTTTCAGACTCTACACTACCTGTAATATTTTTTTTTAAATCGGTTTAGTAAAATCGCGTCAGACAGAGAGGGTTGTTTTCGTATTTATAATACTAGTAAGGATTACTTTACATTTTATGCATTCATATCAGTTGTCTAATACAATACTGCAATCTCCGCTTTGTTTGGTACTAGATGGCGTTGAGTGAATTTTCAGAAATATTTATTTAACTACTAAGATTTTTATTTTACAAATATTCTTATTTTACCTTTTTTAATTTATATAGATACTCTTTACCAAATGATCTTGCTCATTTCATTATAAATATTGCAACACGTTGTATTACTCGTAAATGTAAATAAAAAATAAATATACTGATCTCTGCATTTCCGAGTAACACTTTCGTACAACCGAAATCATCTTATCAGTATTCTGTGAAACACAGTTTGTAAGCCGCTTTACCCGACAATAATCGCTAAAGCTGCGTAATCGAATTGCGACCTTTCAGAGAAGTTTAAACACATTCCTAAACTTGCTATGAACCAAACAAATGAAGTAATTCCCAAAATGTTTATAGAGAGTTGTTATTTTTAAGGTTTCATAACAAAATGGAACTTATCTTCGTTGGCCCTCTATCAGGACCTTTTATCAAAAAATAACACCATTTACGCTTCGTTTTTGTCGCATATTTTGAAACTCGCAAGGAAATCAAAATCTATAGGATACTTCCCATTGTCAATAAAATTCGAAATGAAGCAATGCAATGTAGCACAAGTGAGGGAGGGATTCCAAAAATCGTAAATTTATAGTTGGGTCACCAAACAAACTGTTTTGCGAAACACAAAAAATTAAAATTAATAAAGTAATCCAACAACAGATTTGGTGAATTTTAGTTTAGTGATGTTTCATGCATAATTAAAGTATTAAGATGCATGTGTAAAACCAATTTAAAACACAACATATAAAAACCCCCAAATTTTACAAATCGCAACGAACTTCTAAGGCAATAAGTTTTAAAATGTAATGGATATTTAATTTGTGGACAAACAACATTGTATAGTGAGTAGTGAAGCAATGCAATGTAGCACAAGTGAGGGAGGGATTCCAAAAATCGTAAATTTATAGTTGGGTCACCAAACAAACTGTTTTGCGAAACACAAAAAATTAAAATTAATAAAGTAATCCAAACCGTAAACCGTGTCATTATATTTATTAAAGATACAAGGAAGACAAATATTACATTAAACTAGTTACACTTTAATGATTAAAAGGCCTATTATTTTATATTATGTTACTAGCTTTTGGGTACCGCTCCACTGGCGTTTTTTTCGGTTAAGGAAAAGTAGTCTATTTAAGACCTTTCTCAAGAATCAAAGTATCTCCAATTTTATTGAAATCGGTTAGAAGCGTTAGAGGCAGGCAGATATATAGACACACAGACAGTTACTTCCTAATCTATAATATCACCTATGATTTATTTTTGGTTTTTCTTTGTTACTTTACCCTTGTCATCAAATCAATTCATCAGTTTAGCCGCAAAAGCGTATCATTTGTAATATTATTATGGATTTATCACATCACATCATCAACAGTATTTAACCGTCCATTGCGGGACATAGGCCTCTCCTTAGAAAGATTTTGGCCTAGTGGACCGCGCCAGCCAGACGGGTTTTTTCAAGTTTGCTTTCTCTTGTCTTGTCTAGCTTACTTGTACTTCCATAATTGTATCTATGGGACGAATTATAGACAAATTTATCACATCTATGGGATGAATAGGGGTGGTGACACTCTGAGTTCTTAAGTCTTCGTCGTTGTGTTAATCAGATGGTCTCCTTCAATTCTTCCCCAGTATATTTATCAATAGTAGTCTGGTTATCACACGTGTATGTGTGAGATGTGCGAGGATTATTATTACTAACTTTGATAGAGGTAGCCGATTTTCATCATATCAAATCTACATAATCATGAAATCATTACTACTAACTAGAATTTCTGAGCGATATCCTTTACGGTTTCCTCAATAGTTAATTGACGACTAATTGTGAAAGAAAGGACTAATGAAAATTATAACAGTGTAAGTATTCCAAAATTTAAAATATCTATTTGATGGTCTATTATTTTTCTTGCCCCTTCTTACATATCAAGCGATGAGGTACCGTAACACCTACTCTTTATGACAAAGCCACTAAGCAGTTATTTAATAAGGCGTGGGATTGGTATCATTACATTATTTACATACATTTTTCTACTTTACCTATTACTGATTGTTTCCTTGTTCAAAATATTTCAAATATTATAATCGCCAGTGAATTAAAATCAATAGACGAAGTGAAAAATCTAGTATGTAACCTCTCATAATAAAAAAATGATTCAGTTCCGATCTACTCCTGAAGTCTCGAATCTCTTAAAAGTGATGTCATGACCTAATGATGACAATACTATCGTATCGTCTTCAAAACATTAGATCATCATCAAACAACACAGCATTTAGAAGTACACTGCGGGACACAGAGCTCTTCTTATTTGCTTATCTTCATAGTTCTGATGTCGTGTGTAGTGTGCTTTCTTAGTCGCCTCTTACGATACCCACGTATTTTCATGGAATGTTTTAAAATGTGAAAATCGGTGATGCTTAAAAACATCGTAATGTGACTGAAATTAGATTGTATTGTGATGATAGATGCCAAATCCAGCCCAAAATCGATTACAGTGGTGTGCCTCACAACATAGGCCTCTCCCATTGAGAGGCCTATGCTCAGCAGTGGCCTGCGATAGGCTGAAGATGATAGGTACTGATACCGGAATATATTTTTAGTTATCAGAACACCTATTTTTAAGTCAATTCATAATCCACTCTCGATTTAATATAACAATAACTGTATGTGTGGTGTTTTTAGACGATTTACTAGATTTGCATTTGCAAATTTCAAAGTGAAAGACCACCCGCCACGTGGTGAACGACGGTTGATAAACACCTGAAAGAATCTCATTTAGACCAAAACATAACACGAAATCGTGATAAATGGAAAACGTACGCTTCAAGTAAAAAGCTACAGTTAAGTATTTGTTCACCTGAAGCGTACGATACAATAAATGACAAAAACAATACAGATTGCTAATATTAGTCATATCATGAGCAGAAGTTTAATCAACAAACATTACGACATACCTACCTATAACATAATTCTAAATGTAATTATTTACAATAGAACAGAAAAATAGTCATTGAGTGCAATCCTTTCTCGAACAACATTGTCAGGGGCGTTGGCGCATCATAAAGATCAATCAGACAATTGAGGCCGCCACGCATGTTGCGCAGGAGTGTCTCTCTCAATAGCTTCCGTTGAATGAACCGATCGGCTCACTAAGGCACAATAGCTAGAACCTGAAAAAAACTCATTTTATTTATGTAAGAAAAAGGGTGAAATTAATATAAAATACACTGTATTTTATTTTGCAATTGACTAGGTGATACTCGTATTTACATCTCAGAATATATTACTATCTAAATTTTTCTTTACTATTCTACATAAAGGATACTCTAATGATCAAAGACATGTTTAAGGAAATAGTAAATATAATATAATAAAATTTATTATTGAAGGGAAAATTCAAGGGAGACGAGGTAGAGGCCGAAAACGTATATGTTGGACAAAGAACTTAAGAGACTGGTTGAAGGTGGACAGCACAGAAGCATTGATTCGCATGACCGAAGCAAGGGATAGATACAAACATATGGTCGCCGACCTCCGTGATGGAGATGGTACCTAAAGAGGAAGAATGATCAAAGATACTGATGATTTATTAGTTTTAATGACAATTTCAAAAATAAAATGTCAAAATATTGAATGGGTAATATAGGTATTTTGTACCTACTACCTAGAGACATAACGTTTAGAGTGTATCTAAATACAATCATGTGTAGAACAGTGGATACAATTTCCATACGGTGTTTAGAGTTCCGTAGTTCATGACTCGGAGTCCTTATAGATTCGTCATGCCCGTCCGTCCATCCGTCCTCGACTTACCGCTGTCGCAAACGGTAATTGCTGATGAAACTGATGCAACTTTGCAGGACTGTGTGTTGTAATTACATCGATAAAGTGCTGCATTAAAATTATGAAAAATATTTTTATTTGGGATACCAAGTGGGGATGATTTTTTTTCTCACGTCTACCCCATCGTGTGGATTATCATTAGATAGGTCTTAAAAACATTGCGAGGTTGCAATTTTTCGATTTAGGTATCGGAGTTATAGGGGCCTAACTTGTGAAATGCTGCACTCACTTGGAAAACTTCGTACAAAAATAAAGAAATAATAAGTAAACTTTTAAAGTATCTATTGGACACGATTTCAAAGTTACCTATCATTATGGGTGACTACGAAAAGCTATTTTATGCGTGGCCTGACACGCACTTGGCCAATTTTAACCATACGATTTCCATCAGATGTCCCATACACCTAAAAATACCTATCTTTCATCACCATCATCATTAACAGCCTTTAACAGTCCACTGCTGGACATAGGCCTCTTCTTAGAAAGGAGGTTTTGGCCTACTATACCACGCTGGCCAGACGGGTTGGTATAGGGTTAGTTTCAAGTTTTCCTTCTCTTTGCATTGATGTTGTCTTGCGTAGTTAATCCCTTAGTCGCCTTTTACGACACCCGCGGGATGAATAGGGGTGGTGACCCTCTGTATTCTTAATCCGTCACCTCCCGGACATTATAAACATACCTGTCTTTAAACATCCTAAACTAGATAGAACCTACGGTATAGTAACCAGACTGATTAATATGTTGCAAATTTTACTCGAATTGCCATCATTGAGCTTATTATTAGATATGAATCATTTATTTCTGTTGAAGTCTATCTTACGCCACTGGAGAAACCGAGTAAACAATTAAAGAAGATTAATTTGACCTCTGGGCAATTAAGACAGTTGACAAAGACCCCTGTGCTTCGCGACTTATCGTCTTGGCTTGTTGCAATATCATGTGTGCTATAAACTGAACTTGTAAAGTTCATATTGTAAATTCTATGGTTACATTTATTCCTTGCCTCATTCACAAGCAGATAAGCAGAAAATGATTGCAATCAATATAAGTTCCGTACGACATAATTATAACCTGCCACCCACCCAAGTTGCGAACGTTTTTCGTTTTCTATTCTCTATTCCTTTCCTCTATTCTCTTGTTCCATTGGCTAATATTTTGTTTTGATCACGTGACTGAGTGATATTAGCCAATGAACCAAGAGAATACAAAATAGAAAACGAAAAACTTTTGCAACCGGGCCAGGACGCTGGTCTTTATAGATTTACAAAATTATTCTCTATTATATAAATATAATTCTCTTGCCACATTGTTGCTCACGGAGTATTCCAAAATTATGTAACCGATTTTCAGGTTATTTTAAATGTGTGTTTTGCTGGCGTGCCTAAGATGGATAGTTATCACCACGCTTAGACCAACTGAAGCCGAGCATGATGGAAAAGAGAAACAGATGAAGTAGCGTTCTAATTCACCCAACTTCTTACAGACTTATTAAAGCCTAAGTGCTATCCATGAATAAACTATGAATATAATATTATCAATAAAATTTGCTTTAATATATCAATAATTTTTGCTCTAGTAGCATATTCTTAAAAAAATAAAATATAGATACACAAATGAAACAAACTGAAACTTATACACTTGTTTCACCTAGGTAAATTAACACCGATTCTAAAAATTTTATTAGTTGAATAATAAGAAACTGAAATTAATGAGCAAAAAAAAGAACTGTAGAATACAAGGGATTTAACGATGGAGATCGTGAGTTGGTAGACAGACTGATCATGGGAGCCGTGGTAAAAAAAAGACCAAGTGCGTGTCAGGCCACGCATAGACAATATGGTTCACCCATAATGGTAGGTAGATTTAAAATTGTGTCCAATAGATAATTGTTATGTTCCTACTTTTTATTTTTTATTTTTGTACGAAGTTTTCCAAGTAAGTGCATTTAACCAGTTAGGCTTTCATTTCAGGAGTTGGAACTCCTGAAATGAAAAAGTTATCAAAATCATAACTTATAAAGTTATAAAAGATGAAACTTTGCAGGACTGTGTGTTGTAATTACATCGATAAAGTGCTGCATTAAAATTATGAAAAATATTTTTATTTGGGATACCTTTATTGTTTCTTTTAGATTTTTTGAACCAGCGGGTTAATTGGGGGGGAGGGGGGGTGACGCCCTGTTTTTACAAAATAATGCGCTTTAAAGTTAAATAACTAGCAAACCGATGCCTAAATTGAAAAATGGTTTTAGCTACTTCACAATTTTTTAAAAGGCCTATCTAATGATAGCCCACTCGATGTGGTAGGCGTTGCAGCACTTTTTCGACGTAATTACAACACATATTCCTACAAAGTTTTATCTTTCTGGATTGAGGACGGACCGACGGATATGACGAATCTATAAGGGTTCCGCGTCATAAACTACGGAACCCTAAAAATGGTACAATGTGGACGGTGGTTCATAAGATTAATATTCGTAGACCAAATTTTATTAGTAAGGTATTTTTCTATAAGTAGGTAAACTTTAAAACTGATTACACAGAATTTGAAAGGTGTTAGAGTACCTAAATAATCATATGATTATAGTAATAGCTTAAAATATGGAGACCAAGCTTCAAATCAATAAATTAAATGAAACAGAAATTATCAATAAATAGCGAAGTATCGATATAATGGACATATTATGGTAAGAATACACAGTGAAATAATTAGAGCAGACCCGAAAATGTTTTGCTTTTTTTTCGCACGTTATCTCCTTGCACGGATTGTTTATGCTATAGTCAATATAAAAATATTTCATACACACTTCATCGTATCCAATCTTCACCTTGAATATTTTATCAGCAAATACGCTAAATGGCAACCAAAGCCATTGTCATCGCTCTATCTTTATAGACAATACGCTATCACCGGTAACACCTGTCGCAGACTTTGATGAAAAATCTCCATCGTGTATGTAGGACATGGTCAATTATTGTCAGATTAATAATCAGGTCATGTTGATTTGCAGTTGGTTTTCATTATCAACACAAAAAGAATAAAATTACATAAACAAAAAACATTACATAAATTAATACTCATAAAAAATAAAACGATAGTGATAATAGGTAAAGGATAATAGATAAAAGGTAATAGGTTCGTGTAGAAAATCGAAGAAGCTACATAGAATGTGGTGCTGAGAACGCTAAAAACTTTGTTGATAGTTGGTCTTCGGATGTCAATGTCGTATGAGATTATATCTAGAGCATGACTCGATAATTTCCCTAGTCTATATGATGCTAGACTGCTGAACTGATAGATATTTTTATAACTCTAATTTGACGCAATTTACTCAACTACAAAAGAGGCGGTGAATGACGGACAGAGCGAGCGACACTCCTGCGAACCGCCGCGCCGGCGTCACATCACGAGGATGCCACCAATTGTTTACTGCACCACACTGTCATTGCATTACTTATACTGTCTAATACCATATTATTTAGCCTCTATTATTTTCATTATCTCTAGTGACATTTGTAAGATTAGCTAAGTTTTACAATGTCACCATATGACGTGAGCAAATTACGGGTGTGGAGTGGGATGGTAGGTGTACACAGTAAAAATGTTTTTTCAGCTAAACCGTTTCCGCGTTCGTCATTTGTACAGTCATTGTAATGTATGTAATCAAGGGCCCTATTCCAGGCACTTGATTACAGGTTTAGACTAATAAACTGCTTTTTATTAGTTTATGGTAGTTCAGTTTAATGTATAGGTAATGTTAATAATGATTTGTAACGCTTGATTAAGGTTACGATAGTATCAAATACAGTAAACAAAATCGACTTAAATCATAACTATTAATTTACATAATTACCTAACTGTAATTATTGATTATGAATAGTATACTTTATATATTTATTTTAATTAAAGCATAGGTTAAACCTTCACCAATACGTGTAGGTACCGAATAGAGAAGTGCATTGAAAACTGATGTCCAATCTCAAGAACCCTACTTCGTTTCGCATACCTAGTTAAATTGAAGTGCTAATCTATATGGTACTCTTAAAGCATCAGGTAACCGGGGCAAAGGCCTAGAAAGTACAATCTTCACCATGTCACACGACCTTAATTGCTAATACTATTTGCGTTTATGATAATCGCAATCAAGGTATCAACAATAACTATGTACTAGTGGAGTATTCGTACATGTGGAGTTCCACGTCAGTTTTTCGATATAATAAAACAACTGATATCTCTTTTAATTGTTTCCATAAATAATGAGTGCATTAAAATTAAATTCGCTAAAATCGATCTCATGTTCCAAGATGTTTCAAATCACAGAACAGAGAAATATAATACTCTGTTCTGTGTTTCAAATTATTATTGGGTATCTGTTTAAAACGACGTACTTAATTTCTTAAATATTGACTAGATAACTACAGCTTTCTATAAGGCATTGACTGCCTTGTTGGTCCAGTGGTCAGATCACAAACATTTGTTTCGGAGTCTGGGTGTTTTCTATGTATACAAATGTATGTACATATTTACAAAAAAAGTATGTACAAAACTACTGATATAAATACATAATTTATATCAGTAGTTTTGTACCCGTTTTAGACCTCTACCTTTAGAACCTCTGCTTAGTTTGGCACTAGATGATGTTGTGTGTAAGATGTCTAAATATATCATAGACGATTTTAACTGTGAACGTTAAATATGGACATTATATTTATCATTTTAACTCATTATTTGGTGATATCAACTAAATTAGCTACTTATGATAATGTCTGACGTTTGACGTTCATAGTACGAAATACACTCATAATTAATGCTAGTCTTATCATCACTATCCATATCAATGCTACATATTTTATCGCAGAAACTGTAAGATATACCTAATCAAGTATGAATAGGTTTTCGTAATGTGTGGAAAACCAAAACACGGTCACATCATTTTAATGCACTACTTTTAAAGCAAACATTGAGTCATCTATTTATTTATCTGTGCCTATCTAGTTTCAACATTGTTCTTTTATGAAATATGATAAAATATTTTTAGTTTCATAGAAAAAAAAGAATATGCTACATTCAGGCACATATCTGGATTGGTTACATTTATTTATTTATTAGGAGACCAACGACTTGTATTAGAATGTAATTAACCAAAGGTTTCTTAAAACTAAGCATCTGGCCACTTACAGGTAGGATATAGATCAAAGACAAGTTACTAACAGTGTCTACACGAAAACTCACCCAAATATTCGTATGTTCTAGGCCAGTTGGCCAGGTACGTTCCGGGGGAGAGCAAAAAATGTTTTTTACAAAGTTTTTTATTACATAAACTAATTGTACTAACTAAACACACACGCAGCTGACTTCTCTACCACCATATAATTCTGGAAGTTCATTTTTTTAAAGTATGCTTGAACAAAAATTTCATCTATTTGTGAAAATAATCTTCTTAAAATGAGGCTAAATCTAAATTAAAATAAAATAAAATAAAGCCATGAAATTGAGATTCTAGATAGTGATTTACATTATGTAATGATGTTATCTTCCTTGATTCATTTGTTTTTAGGTGAGAAAATGATGGAACTAACATTCAATTATTGGTCATAAAATTAATTTCGCAACGTTAGTTATTCGGGTTTGCTTGAATGTCAGTTTTTAACCTAGGAAAACAACACGGAAGAGGTTCTCAATTCTTTCTTATTTGTAACAAAAGATGGATCCAATTCAAGTGTAAGTCCTGATTGCCAAAGCCGCCATGGACGTCTATCGATCTTGTTTACTACTCCCACGTGCGCATTTAGGTCCCCCATGGCAAACTTGGTCTCTTATCTTATGATGGAATACTAGCAATATGTTCATCAATTTTTTCGCAGAAGGAACGTTTTTCCTCATACCTGATTATAGGCTGATTATAATCCAATGCCATTTTAATTACTATTAGCTGATCTGATTATCTTTCAATACTGATAACTCTATTTTTGAGGTGGTAATCGAGGACAATGCCTACGCCACTCTGTTTACTATTGTTTCCATGGTAGACCAGTTGGTACCCCATTCCTAGGTCTCTAGATTTCGACCCCTTCCATTGTGTTTCTTGCACACAGCAAATGTTAAAGTTCCTTCGTTTCAAGTTTTTTGCTAGTTCTTGTGTGCGGCCTGACCTCGTCGCCAATCTTAATCTAATAACTGACTGCGAACATGTTTTCTTGCCATTGTCGTCGCTTGGGGGGAACGCCCTAGCATATTTCTCTCTCTTCGTGTTCGCGTACATTGGGCTGTACCCCCTAGTATTGTTGTCCTTATCTTACTTGTCTTATATTTAAGCCTACTCTGTGACTCTCCTTCGTTATCTTGTAAGAAAAACTCAACACTTTTTATCTGACACGGTGATCGACCCCGAAACGCAATCGCATACGCTAACCATTGGACAAATAAATTAGGCAATTTGGCAAAAAGACCTAAATTTATTACACACACATGGAACACAGTACTGCAATACGCAAAGGAACTGTGTACTTACATATTCATACATATGTAGATACCTATGCATAGATTTCTGCTCAAGATATGATGCAGTCGACTGAGGGTAAGAACTGATAACCCCAAAGAAATTGTTAGTAGGTAGCTAGTCCTGTGTGCAGTTTGATCCCTTGACCCCGCACAGAGAGATAAGTATGAAGCATATCTGTTCCATACAATATGAAGTATCTTCCTTGCCATTCAAATATACAATCGTTTCGTTGATCATTTTTATCTATGGTTTACTGTATTTAGATACTGGAATTTAAAAAAAATAGCGTTATATAATTAGTGAGACTTGATAATAAAGGAAATAGGCTTAAGGGTACATCGATAAAAAAATCAGAGGCGTAATTTGCAAAGCTACTTAAAAGATAATTTTTTGATATTTATATATTTTTATTCAATACTATCTGAGCCCCAAAGTGTCAACCGCAGTTGTACATTATATCTACAGTGGTTTTTCACAATAGTTTTGTAAATAAATAAATATATCAGACATCTGACTAAGCGGAGCTTGCAATATGGATACTAAACAAGTGATATAAATACATATCTATATTTTTTTAGTAATACGTACATACTATACATAGAAAACAATTGCAGGTTATACAAACATTTGGTCTAACATGGGAATCGAGCCCGAGACCTAAAGCACAGCAGTCGTATAAGTTATCACTGTGCGACTGAGACAGTCGTGGCAGTTTTTGTCGATTCTCGTTTTAAAACTGAAGTAATTTGTTTTAAGTATTTTATAGTAAAATAACTAGATAAGCAAGAGATAAAAGAGTCGACAACTTTAAAGGGCCTTACAGTCTTTTGTTTCAATCGTACGTTATAAGAACTGAAGTAGGTTCTTCACCTTAATAACATTATCTTTTCCTCACTTACTTATCAGAGAGAATGATTCACTTCGTATTTTTTACTCTTTAGTAATATTTATTTTATCAGTGTCATGGGTTACACAAACATTTACCTTTCACAAACGTAAAGAAGGTAAACGTATTTTAAATATTTTAGAATATTAATATTTGTAAAGTATATCTTAATTAACAAACCTAACCAAGTAATAAATTGCCTATCTCAGAAATTAAGGGATCCTGGAAAGATGACTGTTTCTACGTTCACCGCATGGAGGTACTATCAGCTTATGTCATTGATCTCCCTTGCTGTTTATAAATCACTACTAGCAAATTACAAGTCATATACTTGTATTTAGAATGTGAATCCTTTTCTAATGATACCAAACACGGTACGATTATCTTTATTTATTTATTAATCTTGGTTTTATTTTCTTTTGAATACGTGACACTCTACACATAGCCTATAATTAACGGATATATTATATTACGCTTCAAAAGATATCTCATTTATATTTTTCTGAATAGTGATGTAGAAGGTCTGCGGGAACAGACAAGAAAACCATCGAAATATCACAATTATCGAATAAATACGGACAAAGTAACAAGCAAATGTTAATAATATTTATATATTTTTTTTGAAACGTGCAAGTAACGCTCTTTACAGTGATACCAAGCACGGGATGTTTATCTCAAATTTATTTATTAACGCAGAACCTGATGACCGCTAGAGGGCGTCATATTAGATTCAGTGACACGTCATAAAGCCTATAGATAACCAGCGTCCCGATCAAGACGCTTCTAACAATCCCCTATTTGTCAAGTTCTAATAAATAGTTGAAAAGCTATGAGAGAACAAATGAACATACATACACATACATACATAGCGTTTCAAAATCTTATCTCTCCGTTGGCTCTGCCGTAGTCGGGTAAAACTCATATCCCTCTTTTGCCTTAGCCTTGGAAATACGTATAGAAATAAATAAGTTCTATTTAGATAGTTAAATCCTATTTATACTTATTTTTTTTACTGCAGTGATTTCTTATACTTTCACTATAATCTTTTCTAATGTGATACAAGGATTATATATATATATATATACTATATCTATAAGAACATTTGTAACCCTAGAACCCACAGGGAGACTTTGTCCAAACTAGAAACATGATGTGGAAAAAATACTCTGGCAATTGTAGTATAAAACTTTATATTCTTATTTTCCAGATTTATGAAGATTTTGTTTGTGGCATCGATCCTGTTTGTACCGAAAACATGGACCAAAGAAATGATAGAGATGGAAGCTTTAGGAGCTAAAGCTACTCATTGCACTTATGAGTATGCATTTGATATGTATGGGGCCCACTGTGCTGGACTACGTCTCACGAAAATACCAAAGTTGAGAGGTGGACTTGAGGTACCTATTATTTGTTTAAAATAACTAACTTGAAAAAAAAATAAAACATACTACCTGCAACCACATTAGTATGTAGACAAGTAGAAGGCATCGACCGAAGGTATCCAAGTTACTTTTTGGCAGTAGGTATAGCATAATATGTACCTACTACATAGGTGACTGACACAATATGATCACTTCAGAACACAGAACTTCACACAAATCAGAACTTGTTAAAGTCACGGGTCTTTTATTGAAAATCCTGTCTCTTGATTTACAATCAGAGTTACTTGTACTCGTGACTTTGGCACCGAAAAGCCATTGTTACGAATCTATTGATCCCAGTAGGTATTCAGTAGGTAGTTTGTGAGCTATGATGGGACGTACATAGACTGCCACAACTATTACCCTTCATATTGGGTTCGCTTTGTCGGGTATAAATAAACTTGTAAATGATAAAGTATGTCACGACTTATAGGTATTTTAGGGTACAAAGATAGCGTATTTGTAAGACGAATTAACGTCTTTCACTTATTAATCCTTAATTACTCGCACAAAGAATATTACATTACTGCTCGCATGGGGTCACAGATGACCCCAAATAGAAGAGTAGTTTTTAATATATTTTGATATATATAAGTAAATAAAACTATTTTATTATTAAAGTACTTTATTTATTCTATAATATCTATAAGTAATAACATGAATTACTAACTAATTAGACAAAAACAAGTTAAACTAAAATAACTATCAATAATCAACAATTTGTACTAATGTATACTGAGGTCATAGTAAATACTAGTATTTTTAGGTACTCTCTCAATCACCATTATTACACAGTTGACAGTATATGTCAGAACGATCATTGCACACAAATCTTGTATATTTCTGGCATTTTGTTGGAACGAGTTTTGCAGTGGTTGGTGGGACGCGATTTTCCAAACTCATGCACATCCATCAGACGTTTTTTTACCTCCTTAGGAGTTGCTCTGACTTCTCTGGCTCAGAACCTGACCCTCCAACTTATTTTTTTATCAGAACCTTCTTCATACTCAACCAGCTATTGCGCAAAGTGCTGTTCTCTCCTATCCATGACTAACTCTGACGAAAAGACTAAAATCTTAGTAAAACGTTTTGATTTTGATAATTTCATTGTATGAAGCTGTTATAAACATATTTATAACAAACAATTATTCAGTGAACATACAATAATCCAAATATAATTCAATAAATACACAAAAAAAAATACAAAAAATGAAAAACTTACCTCTTCCAATAAAGTTACGTAATTACTCGCATGGGGTCACCGCTCAAGAGTGTAGCGGCGAAGTCTTCCACTTTCATGAATTGGTCGCTACTAAAATACAAACTTAGACGCGCATTATGAAGCTACCAAGGGCGCGGAGGGAATCAGGCTGCGACAAGTGCTTCATTTTTTAATCCGAAAATGCTTTGACCCCATGCGAGTAATTAAGGGTTAATCTAATCATAATTATTTTTCTAACAGATTCTCGACTTCAGCGACAATAAACTGCAAGCTTTACAGGCTGATACGTTATCCAGCTTAACAGGCATTAAATTCCTTTATTTAGCCGATAATCGGATTTATATAATAGATGAAGGCGCTTTTAGAGGGTTCACGTATCTACAGTCACTGGATCTCTCAAACAATGTCCTATTGAACATGCCTAACTCTATGCTTCAATTGCCTTCCTTGAGGAAATTGTATCTCAGAGGAAATCCTATTCTTTATACAAGCAACGAACTAGTAATAGACAGGCCTATTAAAGCCCCGTTAGAGCTCTTGGACATTTCTGACTGCAAAATCAAAGTGTTGCCATACTGGGGTAGCCTACCGCAATTAGTTTATTACAATATTTCATACAATCCACTGACGACATTGAACACGTCCCATTTTGCGCCGATGTGCAATTTAGAAAAAGTTGATCTTACAGAATCAACTGATAATTTGAAGCTATGCAGCATGAGATCTCCATTTTTATGGTTTCAAGAGAAACGAATATCATTCCAGTTAGAAGATTATTCTAAGCTGAATACTAGAGGTATAAAATTATAACAATCATTACTTTACTATATTAGAAATAATATTATTCATAGTTTTAATTACATATTATTCTGCCTCGGTGGCCCAGTGGTAGTGTTTGCGACTGCTATGTTAATGTAAATGTTTGTATGATCTACAGATATGTTTCCAAGTTTGAATGTTTTCTATGTATAATATCTATGTATACCTACTTATCAAAAAAGTACATATATGAGTATTCTTTCAGCTAATCTAACTTTCATAGCACAAGCTCTACTTGGTGTGTTAAGAATTATATAAAATTTGCTAGTATAATGTACCTAAATGATATTTTGTTTTTTCCTGGGAAAACGAAAGAGGGGCTCTTAAAATAATGAACGTAGTGCGAAAGGGCTAATTAAGATCTATCAATATATATTTTTCTATATCGTTATACATTTTTGCAGGCCGGGACATACCCGGTTATATAGAGAGCTCTTATGGTTAATGTTGCGAACAGTCTCGTCGTGAAGTCAAATGAATATTAATATCATAAATTGTTGTTTAATTGTTGTTATTTAATTAGATTGTGTTAATAATTATGTAACAACTGCAAAATACGATACAGAATAAATTAAATAAATATTTAATAAACAACTAAGGAACTTTCCAGCAGTTTGAAGCTAATTGGCGTTGTGTGTAACATGTTTGAAAATATTATTCTATTTTCATTTCAGAGTTCGAAAAGTGTCCTTCAAACGATTTGATAGTAAATAACGCTACGTATAATAGATGCAAAGCAGATTTTTTGCAGGTATGGATTGAATAATATTTAAAAAAGTCTCTAAGGTCCTTCTAGATACCGTGCCGTTTTATGGAAATATATTAATAAGCTAAATTAGTCTTCATACTATTCATGTCTTTTTAAAACTGCCTATAACCCTAGGCAGTAGCTGGTACTTAATGTATCTACGTTCATACATTTATTAATTTTTCAGGTACAAAGCGTCAGGACGTCCCGGCGTACTTGGTTGACAATAAGCGGAGGACTTGCAGGTTTCCTCATAGGTTTTATATTGCTGCTGTATCTGATGCACAGACACAATGTCGCCCAGACTAAAACCAAAGCTGAAAAGTTAAAACAAGCGACACCAGTCAAAGACTCAGACAGG
Source organism: Phragmatobia fuliginosa (assembly GCA_932526445.1). NCBI lineage: Eukaryota > Metazoa > Arthropoda > Insecta > Lepidoptera > Erebidae > Phragmatobia > Phragmatobia fuliginosa. Next base: position 9,922,735 of record OW052060.1, on the reverse strand, counting down.
AATGCTACAGCAAACCTTCTAAGGAATGCTTCCTAGTCTTAATGTAGGTACACACTACTGTAGATCTTTGTTGTGAGCAACACTCAAACCTGCGTTAGGTCTCAGTTCTAATTACGCAGTATACTATACATTCCCACATCTAACACAATTTGCACGATAAAAATTAATGTGTAAAACCACTCCCAATTCAAAAGACATTTCACGAATTAGAAAACGGGTAATAATCTTTATACGGCTCAACAGCTTTCATTTAAGTAAGGGGCTGTCCATTAATCACTTGAGGCTTGATAGGGGGGGAGAGGTTCACAAAAAAATCACGAAATATCACAAGGGGGAGGGGGGGTGTAGTAATATATCACGTGTATTTAGTTTCTTCTGCAAATTTTCGCATCATTATCTTTATGTCAGTCAACCTGCGACCTTTCTACTCTACCTCTGAACGTAATTTTTGTGGTCTTTAATTTTCTTTAATAATATTAGTTGATACCCATAACTGTATTTTATCAATATTTAAAAAGAAAATAAGATTCTTAGTAGGTACTAAAAAATACACGTGATATAGGAGGGGGGGAGGGTAGTCTTAAACCTCCCCATGTATCACCAAGGGGGAGGGGGGGGGGGGGGGTTGAAAAATGACAAAAAAAAAAGATCACGTGATTAATGGACGGCCCTTAATAGGTTGGTATTTTACCAGAATATGTCCTTCTATTTGCAAACCACGAGTCACCCACTTAAAACTATAACACCCTGCCTGAAAAAACAATAAACGCCTAAATTAATGTGTTGTAAAATCTAGGTATGAATGAGATATGACAGCATTATAATATAAAATTATATCCTTAACTCCATTTTAGGAAAGTTATTTATATAAAACAAAACTTTTTTTTTGTCTGGTCTTTCGAGCCACAAAATTTCATGATACATTTTTGGTATTGATTTAGTATCTATGTATATTCATGTTTATCTCTTCTATATGATTACGTTAATTAAAAAAGACAGTTGTGCGTATAATAATGCAACTATAAAACCAAACCTATGTACTGATTACTATTGCACTGTTACTAATATTTTAATAAATTCTGTGGTTCAAGTATAAAAACACAAGAGGTGTTTTAATATAATCGATTGTAAAATAATTTATTTTTAAGTAACACTAGTATGTCACGGTTTCCGATCCAGACATTGATAGCAACTCTAGGAGATTATCATCGGCTATAAAAACTATAACAATGAGTAAGTGCTGTAGTTTAAGACCACTTTAAATAATAATTTAAGTTAATTGCCATTAAATGCCTACGTGTATAGAATAAGAATATTTATATATTAACTATAAATATTTATTGGTAATTGATAATCAAAAATGTGCTTGGTTATGCTTATTTATGTACCTATTTAACTTTGATAATTTCTACAGCTCCGTTACAGTTCCTCAAATCTTGAAATATCAATAACCTTTAACTTAACTGTTTAAAAAATTATATTAGATAGTTATTTGTTTATTATTTCAGACATTTGACGCATAGCGTCATCTAGTCCCATAATAAGCATGATTTGTGCTATGAACACTAGACAATTAATTTAAATATAGGTATATCTGCATATTTTACATTAAAAACACACCACAAGATGCTCCTTCTCGTAGTTACAAAAAAAAACTGTTAACCTTATTTTGTAAAAACTATTTTTTGCGCAATGTTTTTGGGCAAACAAAATCTTTTTATTTATTATTACCTAATTATACAGTGTTTACATAGAAAATTATGGGATAGTGAAGAATAGATAACCATGAACCATATCTAAATTATTATAAAATTATTATATAAGAGTGCTGAGATTTTAACAAAAGTATGATTTTTCTTTATGTGTGAGCAGTCGTGAGTTCGATATCTAAATTGACTGTGTCGCTTCAACGCAGCAATAGGCTATATAGCAATAATAGCTCTAAACCGTCTGTCCTCAGTATAAACATTTATGATATTTATATCATTCATATAATATATATATACTTATGTATCCTATTGTCAGCATATAATATGTATATGTACACGTGTATATATAGATATTGGAACTGTAACGAATCACTTGAAGTCTTATAAGGCTGACTAGTTTTAATATTGTATTGTTCATATTTTGTTTTCTGAAATGATTGAGTGGGGCACACTGATATCAGTATGATCGATCGTCGATCTAAAGAAGATTGAAGTGAGTTTTGTATTTATAGCTAGTAAGCGATTGTTTTCTTGTTTTGTTTATTTTATCAAATACTGATATGGAAATTCGGTTTTTTGTCCATTTTTTCTTTCTTTCCTTGTATCAATATTGATGCGATAAAATCGTACGAAAAATATTTCCTAAAGAGTAATGTAAGTTAATGCAAAGTATAATTTACGTCTAAGAAATATACGAAATTAAAATGTTTTTAGAACATAAAATTACCACCAAAAATGGTACCTACAGTTGACCTGGACCTCAAATTCTGAAATTAAGAGTGAGAAAGACAAAGTCGCTGTTAAATTAATAATTTTAAATTATGACGTTAACAAACTAAATCATCGCCAGCAAGAAAAATGGAAAAAGGACGTTGCACACGCCTAGCAAACAACGGGTCCGTTGTTTGTTCAGCCGATCAGAAATAATAGTAAGAAGAAAATCGGGCCAATGTGCGTCGCCAAATACTTCCAGCGTAGAGGTTTTATCGCTCACTATTTTCTATTGTTGTTCTGAGTTTGTTTGTAAAGTCCCCTACGACACAGGATAATTATACTCCTAATGCATATAATTACATACCTACTAACTATAAATTAGAAAAAAAAACAAATGAATTTTAGATTTAAATGTAATATAAAGGTGAAAAACCTCTTCCCGTTACCAAAGATATATTTATGCTTTTTATAACAAATTGGTAATTTAGTTTGTATTTTTTAACAATACTTTGTATTTATGTAGAAAATAAGTTGAATTCACTGTGATAAGTAATAAAATTGTTGCTGAAACTTAAAACGTTTAATTTTTTATCATCATCAACAGGAGTTATCAACTGATGAAATATGATGAAATAGGTCTCTCTGCAGAATAGAGGTTTTGGCCTTTTATACCACACTGGTCAGACGGATTGGTAAAGGGTTTGTTTCAAGACTTCTGTTACTATACAGTGTTATGATTCTGCATTTTATAATCTACTAGCTTTCGGCCCCTTGTATGTCGGCTATCGCAGTAAAAAGGATTTCTCAGGATCCAGAGTATCAGTGTATCTAATGTTATTTAAGTCGGTTCAGTAGTTTTAGCGTCAAATCGCGATCGATAGACTGAGAGAGTTACATTCGCAGTTCTAGTATTAGGATATACTAATATTATAAATTCGAAATTAATTCTGTCCGTTACGCTTTCACGGCTGCACCAATTTCAATTAAATTTAGCATGATACTTGAAGCAGGACATAAGACTACTCTTTACCGCAATAACCAACATTCACGCGGCGGAATCGGGATCAAAATATAGTTATAAATAAAATCAAACTCAACTGAGTCCCATTTTCCAAAAATGAATTATATTTATATGAAATTAACAAACTGAATTAAATCGTCACAAGCTAAAAATATGATGCTATGTTGATTTTCGTTACGTTAAAACATCTCCAATTGAATCGTAATGTATGTAAACTAAACAAATCAATAAAAACGACAGCTGAATAAACACGAACAGTGGTTCCTTCAGTTGGACAATTCAAATGTCCTCGTCCGAGTCTGCCAAGACATGTTTTGAATGCCAGCTTTAGGGTAATTCCGTTGAATGTTGTCCAAGATTTGGGTAGATTGACATTTATTTCAGGTGTCTTTCTTTTCACTATCACTAATAGATTTAGTTGGTGGTAGCGTTTCCTTCTCTTTAGCCAAGCGTTGCTTACTGAACTTCCCCATGCCCGGCTGATAGATCACCAAGCTTGGGCGGTCCTGAAATATAACATTCAAATATTTTATTGTTTATAATTTTTGAAAATTAATTTGAAAGGAACTCTGTCTTTCTGTCTCTCACGCTCCACAAGCTAATTGCTGCACTGATTTCAATGGAATTTGGTATGAGAATACTTTGATTTTAGAGGAAGGACATAGTCCTAATCTTGATAACCGACACACATATGGGCGGAATTGAGGAAAAATGCCAGTTCAATAAAATTAAAACAGGACTAAGCGTTATTCATAGCAATGTTAAATCTATAAATTAATACGTTAACAAAACATTTTGTACGCTTTTTATTATTATTTATTTTTTATTATGACTTCGCAACCCTGAGAGCAAAATGAATTCGAAGTTGGAACTACGAGTAGTTGTCAATATATTGCACTGACTTCGCAACCCTGAGAGCAAAATGAATTCGAAGTTGGAACTACGAGTAGTTGTCAATATATTGCACTGACTTCGCAACCCTGAGAGCAAAATGAATTCGAAGTTGGAACTACGAGTAGTTGTCAATATATTGCACTGACTTCGCAACCCTGAGAGCAAAATGAATTCGAAGTTGGAACTACGAGTAGTTGTCAATATATTGCACTGACTTCGCAACCCTGAGAGCAAAATGAATTCGAAGTTGGAACTACGAGTAGTTGTCAATATATTGCACTGACTTCGCAACCCTGAGAGCAAAATGAATTCGAAGTTGGAACTACGAGTAGTTGTCAATATATTGCACTGACTTCGCAACCCTGAGAGCAAAGTGAATTCGAAATTGGAACTACGAGTAGTTGTCAATATATTGCACTGACTTCGCAACCCTGAGAGCAAAATGAATTCGAAGTTGGAACTACGAGTAGTTGTCAATATATTGCACTGACTTCGCAACCCTGAGAGCAAAATGAATTCGAAGTTGGAACTACGAGTAGTTGTCAATATATTGCACTGACTTCGCAACCCTGAGAGCAAAATGAATTCGAAGTTGGAACTACGAGTAGTTGTCAATATATTGCACTGACTTCGCAACCCTGAGAGCAAAATGAATTCGAAGTTGGAACTACGAGTAGTTGTCAATATATTGCACTGACTTCGCAACCCTGAGAGCAAAATGAATTCGAAGTTGGAACTACGAGTAGTTGTCAATATATTGCACTGACTTCGCAACCCTGAGAGCAAAGTGAATTCGAAATTGGAACTACGAGTAGTTGTCAATATATTGCACTGACTTCGCAACCCTGAGAGCAAAATGAATTCGAAGTTGGAACTACGAGTAGTTGTCAATATATTGCACTGACTTTGCAACCCTGAGAGCAAAATGAATTCGAAGTTGGAACTACGAGTAGTTGTCAATATATTGCACTGACTTCGCAACCCTGAGAGCAAAATGAATTCGAAGTTGGAACTACGAGTAGTTGTCAATATATTGCACTGACTTCGCAACCCTGAGAGCAAAGTGAATTCGAAATTGGAACTACGAGTAGTTGTCAATATATTGCACTGACTTCGCAACCCTGAGAGCAAAATGAATTCGAAGTTAGAACTACGAGTAGTTGTCAATATATTGCACTGACTTCGCAACCCTGAGAGCAAAATGAATTCGAAGTTGGAACTACGAGTAGTTGTCAATATATTGCACTGACTTCGCAACCCTGAGAGCAAAATGAATTCGAAGTTGGAACTACAAGTAGTTGTCAATATATTGCACTGACTTCGCAACCCTGAGAGCAAAGTGAATTCGAAATTGGAACTACGAGTAGTTGTCAATATATTGCACTGACTTCGCAACCCTGAGAGCAAAATGAATTCGAAGTTGGAACTACGAGTAGTTGTCGATATATTGCACTGACTTTGCAATAAAGATTGCCAAAGATGTTCACGACATACTTATTTAGTTCAAACATAGTGTTCAAATTTACTGGTCAATACAGTCAAAATTCTAAAATAACGAATTACAATGTAAATAAGTTACAGTGAAAGCGATTAGGAATTTCTTTTGTTTTTAAATCTATTTTTTCTATTTAGGACCTTATATTGATTAATGTTATATATTTCGAGTCAGTCGAAAACTTAACAAAGAGCAATATCTGTAAATAGAGCCGTTAAGGAACCTGCTCTCCTGTGTGGGTAGGCAGGGAGGAATGTCGAGTCACCTACCGAGTTAAGTAGATACTCACCGGGCATTACTGCTTCGGTGAGTATCTGAATAAGATCGGACGCGAGGAGACGGCACAATGCAACCACTGTGCAGTCGACTGGGACTCCGCTCAGCATATATTGGAGGACTGCCCCGCGTGGGCGTCTGAACTTCTGAACGGGATCGGAAGAGGGCCGATCCCGAACGAAGAAGACGTCAACGGCTGTAGGAAATGTTGACGTGACCACGGGTCGCCGGAGGATGGGAACTTCTGGTGGCGTATAGATTGCTGCATTGAAGGGTTAAAATGGCAACCTGGTTGCATTGAATGTGAGGTCGGGCTGCCACGCCGGAATCGACGGAGGGAAATGGTTTTCCCTGCGATAGGGCCTGGTGGCGTTTGAGGGAGGACCTAAAATAGTAGGCGCCGAAGATCGATTGTCGGGGTATTTTTAGTGGAAACACCATATGCTCCTGGCTCCTGATACCCCGAGGAGCCGAGATTCGTAGGGATTTTTCCACTCCATCAACAAAAAAAGGGCTATGGGATGAGGCTAAGTACCTTTTAGGTAAGAGAGTAGGTGGACACATTACGAAGTTGAACAACTGACCTTAGTCTATGATTGGCGACCATTTCATTATATTGCTACAATTCCGTGCTTTGAAGAACACGTTAAGCCCTCGATCCCATATTAATCCTATAACAGTCTTTCTACAAAACCTTTGCATCGCCTAGTACTTGAGTTATGGAGCTCTAAAACCGCTACGTCTTCGAACCTTGTCATAGCATTTTAAACCCAAGTTAATTTTGTATGTTAAAAAACGCTTGAAGAGTTTAGACATCTAGATAAGGGTCTTGCATTAACTGTATCACAGAAATGTTAGATCATTGCTAGTCAAAAGTGTGAAATTGTAAAAGAAATAGTACCTTATTTCTGATTCTCCGTTCTGTACGACGATCGCTGTCATTTTTATCTTTTTCTTCAGATTCTTCTCTTTCACTGGACTGGCCCCTGTCATCGAGTGATTTCTGTCTTTTCAAGAGGTACTCATCCTTATTGGGAACTTCGCCAGATTCCAAGCTGCTTCTTCTCATTTTCGAAACACCAACAGAGGTCATTTTGGTAAAGGTTTCGTCATTGAAATCTTTTACTTTACCATCTTTGAAGGATTCTTCCAATTTCTTCTTTTCCATGCCATCTATAATTTTGGTGTAATCATCGGTTTTGACATGCGGAAGCTGAGTAAACGGTTTGATATCATCGTGGCTGATTGACTTCATTTTAATGTCTGTAGATATGATTTTATTTATTGTTGATTGTTTGTCTGTCTTTACAAATTCGGTTTGTTTGATTCTTTCTTTCCTAGTATCACTATACTTTTTACTCTTCTGTTCGCGAGGCGACTCTTTAAACTTATCACGTTTATCTTTTTTATATCCTTTATCAGAGTCCTCACCTTGATCGTCTTCTTTTTTATCATAATCAGTTTTTTTCTTCTTCTCTCCTAATATGTTAATTCCTGCCTTACGTTGTTCTTTATATGTCCTAGATTCAAAAACAGATCCATCTCTACTTTCCGACTTTACCTGGTCATCTTTGCCGTCTTTCTCTTTTTCCCATTCTCTAGACTTGATTCTTTTGACTTCACCGTCAGCAGTATCTTCCTCCTTAAATGCGTCATTCCAGAATTATTAAGAGTTTTAAAACATTATATTACGACTTGACATGAACTACAACAACATAATGATACAGACTACAATCAATTCCTATTGGACAAAATATACATGAATTAATTTAAAATGATAAATAAACAAACAACAGTAGCTACAAGTGATGTTAAATCTGTAAAGAGAACCTTGAAACAAGTATCACCACCACTTTTTTGACTACCTTCCTGTGTCTCTTTTTTATCACAAAATTTACCAGAAGTTAATGTAAAAGTATTATGTGTTTTAGTTGATAGAGCTGGAAAATGACTATCCCAGTCGGAATCTGTACTGATGAACTCATCAGATCCGTGAGTGGTTTTCAATTCTGTTTTAACAGCACCACACTTTCCTTTACTCTTATGATATATCCTCTGTTCTCCATACCAGAAACTGTGGTGGTTATATTTGTGGTGAGAATAATCTACATAGTCATTAAAGTTTTCATCTTCAGATATATCACCAGGCCTCTAAATAAATGTAAGAAAATTTTTAAATGAAATAGAAATAAATATTATGATATAGAAATGATTAGTAATTATTGACACATATTGATAAAATCAGTTCACTTGTCATTATGCCTTAACAAAACACAAATAATATACATTGCTTATTTCGAATAAACAGAAGCCAAAGAATTTACATATTAATCAATAACAATTCAATGACGTTAATATGAAAATAATAGGGGCTAAAGTATGAAATTACCGTTTTAATGTAATAGGTACTTCGAATTGAGATAGAACCTTCATGGTTTGAGATTTTTGAGTAAAACTTTTTTCAAATCGTACCTATGAGGTCCTTCTCTTAAAAAATGTGCAACATTCGATTATCGACTTTCAGTTGTTTTTTTTTATTCATTCTGGTCTATCAAGAAAGATGGATACTTCGAAAATTGGAGTAATTTTTGAATACGAGTTCCGACGCAACGCTGCAGAAAAAGCTCGCAATATAAATGTTGCGCTTGGAGAGGGGACTACTAATGAATGCACCTTGTGATTTTATTTTAAACGCTTTCATGATGGAAATTTTGATTTGACACACACAGATGTGAATAACAAAGAATTTAAAGAGATGTTGAAAGCAAAATACCCAGGAATTAGCGGCATGGTTTAATCTTACCTTACCAACAATATTGACTCATTTGCGTCAAATCAATAAAATATAAATAAATAAAAAATGGGTGCCTCATGATTTGAAATCTGCTTTGATTTAATCTGCAGAAAGAAACGCGTGTTGAAACTTGTGTTGCCTTGTTGAATCGATACAGAAATGAAGGAATATTGGATCGAATTGCACGATAACCGTAAGTGAAAAATGCAATGACTGACTCCAGGTCAAACGCCGCAACAGTGTCCTAAAGCAAAGCTTACCAATAAAAAGGTAATGGTAACTGTTTGGTGGTCTCAGCATGGTGTTATTCACTGTTACTTTCTCCGATCTGGTCAAGCAATAACGGCAGATGTCTACTTTGCTGAATTCAGAACAATGATAGCAAAACTTGCAGTGAAACAGCCCCGACTCATGAATCGATCTTCACCATTATTGTTCCATGATAACGCGAGACCTCATACAGAACGAAAAACCGTTTTAACTCTACAGGAACTGCAATTAGAAACCTTTCGTCACCCTCCGTATTCGCCAGACTTTGCTCTAAGGGACTACAATTTTTTCGTGATTTGGACAATTTTCTTGATAAAAAGTTTTCTTCCCAGTAGGCATTACAAAATGCTTTCACACTGCTTGTAGAATCTAGATCACTAGAGTTCTATCGCAAAGGTATAAATGACCTTCCTATTAGATGGCAGCAATGTATAGATAATAATGATAGTTTTTTTTTTAAATAAATATGTTAAATGAAGAAAAAAAAATTATTTTAAATTTTTCAGTACAAATTGGCAATTTCATACTTTTACCCCTAATAATAGCACAACATAACTCTTAATTATACTTGACTGTTTCCTTTAGAACAGGTCACATTTTTCTTTCAAAACAATAGACTCAAAAGCAAAATCAACATTGATTTCTTTGGGTTTACATTAAAATTTAATTGACAAAATGAATAAGTAAAACAGCATTTTTTGTTTATCATCATCATCAGCCTATCGCAGTCCACTGTCCCTGCTGGACATAGGCCTCTCCAATTGCATGCCACTTAGTTCGATCCTCGGCTTCTTTAATTTTATGGAAACTATATTTCTTTAATGTCAGAATTTTCTCAACAACAACACTCAAATTATTTTATGATTATATCAGTACTCTATTCGCAAATAGGTTTTAGGAACTGATTGGACTTATCATATTAGTTAGGTTTCTTAAAAATCTAAAATGCATTTCTTTGTGCCATATAGCTCCAGAATATCTGAAATTTAAACATTTATAAATACTTAGTTAATGTGCATTTTACCTTAATTGTCATTTCTTTGGTTTTGCGTTCATTCCTCATCTTTCTCTTGTCATTGTCTCTTCTGCGGCGCTCATCCCTTCCTCTCTTGTCCTGTTTACGAGCAGCAAGGTACTCTAGCAAAGGTGTCGATTGTACCTTTTTGTCATTTACTGGAAAATAATAATAATCTCTTCATTTCCGAAATATGTATATATATAATGTGTTAATAGATAATAGACCTTAATATCCTAAAAAGTCCTACAGTAGGTACCAGTCAGCATCCAGTACTCAGTACTGGCCAGTTACAGAGATGGCGATATATAATATTTGGCATTAAAGTAGGTAACGTTCTTATAAGTACATATATGCACCGATCGACGTCGTCCTGTCGCGAGCTGGCACTACGTCGTTTTGTATAGCGGATATACAAATATACAGATTTTATTTTGTTATAGGTACACAAATATGCAAGGCGATAATATGTAATATGATGATGAGAAGACAAAAAAAGAAGGGTGCTTGCTGCTAACACTCAACAAACTACCAATCAAATCAACCTTGTCAGTAGACAATATTAATGCAATAGTTGCAGAATAGTCACTGGTTCCTGATGCTTCAAACAGGCGAGAGACGTGCGACATGACGTCGCAAAGACAAAAAAAAAGGAATTTACATGTTCTCCATACAAAAAGAAGCTGACTCAGAAAAGAGCAGATAATAATGTCAAGTCAGCTACGGGAGGCAGGCATTTGCTTTCAGGACAAACAATTAGTTTCAGGTAAAGATGTCAGCAAGAAAGTTAAAAATAGGAAAAAAGAAAATCAGATCCAAACCAGGAAGAATCAATTTGACCTTTGTGACTCGAATCTCATGAAGAGGATTGGATACAATGTGGAAACTGCAAGGATTGTGTCTATGAGACTTGTGCAAATATATCAGACATAAGAAATTAATACATTTGTGATTTTTGCCTGGTATAAAAATGATCGTTTTTTACTGGCCAGTACTAGAGAATTTATTTATTAAGTTGAGGAAATAAAATTGTATTTAAAACTAAATTAACAGTTTTTTATTAAAGCTTATGAAAGTATGTACCTTACACCAAAAAATCATTTTTTTATCTGTCTGTGTTAGTTCAAGGTCAGCTAGATTAATTTTGACAGGACTTTCACTGATAGAAAGCTGATGACCTCAGGTGTAAGTTAGGCTAATTTGGTTTGGACAATTTGCTCTACAGCAGTCCTAGTTATTTACAACAAATAACTGCAGATAACAATGCAGGACAAAGCTAGTTTTTTGTTTATTTATAATTCTTGCGTGCCTTAAAACACTTTAGCTGATATTTAAAGTATTTTATCTTTATCCTACACAAACCTTTAGGTGACTGTATTGCCCGACTCTCCTAGTTAATACATGCAATTTAAGTAAATAATATATAATTGATTATAAGTTCACCACTGTACTGTCATTTCTATTTGCAATGTTTATATTTTCGTTTTTAAATTAAATTCTCGATTTTTGCACACTACAAAAATATATGAAGAGGCTGACAAATGCAGGGCAAGATGGCAGATTTACAATCCTATTCTTATTTGAAACACATTGTACTCAGGTGAAGTTTATTGTACACACCATTTACATTAAGTGTTTCTTTCATTCCAATGGGTTAAAAAATTTAATTTCATTAGTTTTAAGAACTACCGCTCAGTGGTTTCATCAGCAGTCTAGTTACTAAGTGACAAACAAAGTAGAAGTTTGGGATTAAACTGCTATGTGTGATATATTTATATATGTACTAGCTGATGCCCGTGGCTCCGCTCGCGTCCAAGAGGTATGAAAAATAGATGTTGGCAGATTCTCAGACCTACTGAATATGCATATAAAGTTTCATAAAGATCGGTCAAGCCGTTTCGGAGGAGTATGGCAACGAAAACTGTGACACAAGAATTTTATATATTAGATTTTAGCAATAAAACTAGGAATTTAATATTTTCTACTTATTATGAGTCTCATATGTTGTAATTTCCTATTGAATATTTTATTAATATATTTAGCAATTCTTACTCAAGGTCCTGTTGTTGCATGTATTAACATTAAACCTCACACATACACACACACATAACCTCTTTATTTTTTAAAGTACAGTCTGTAGCTTATAAAAATGTTAATTGTTTATTTTTTAGGATTTTCATTGTAGGTTAATTTGCATAGTGCAGTAATATTATTAGTATTAAACTCAACATGCATACTTACCATCATTAACCGGGTATGAAAATTCGAGTTTAGGTTGATTTTCTGCTTCAGGGTCTTTATTGAGACTCTCAACAAATTCTTGATAAATTGGGTCAGTCTCTATTGTACCACATTTTGGATCTTTCTTCTTCTTCTTTTTAGGTATTCTTTGGAATGGGGCATACTCTACAATCCCCACAAATTCTAGTCCTGTAATTTATAAACTCACTAAATCAATCTTAACTGAGTACAGTCATAATATAATGTGCATAGGTCTCCTCTTATAAAATTCTCTATAAAATTGATATTTTTAGTGGATTGACAAACATTAGTACATAACTGCATTGTATGCTATTTACTAATAATAAACAAAAGTAGTTCACCTTTTTCATCTAAAAACACATATCCATCAAATTTATCCCTAAATAGGTAAATATCATCAACATTAATAAAGTTTATATACGCTCTGGAATAAAGATTGTTGCCAAGAGAAGGGTCAGGTTTGGCGAAATAAAAGTGATCGTGGTCAGGTATTGGTGAAACCTGCTCCAAGAATGCTTCTTCAGTCATGGTAGGTGGCAAACGCCGCAGAATTATCTGAAACAAACATAACATCGTTTAAAGCCAATCACCCGTTAGTGATATACTGACAGTCAACAGTTTTATAAATTAGGAAAACAGTCACTTTCGTTAGCGGACGTTGAGTTTTTATTTTCTTATCCTTGTTCTTATTTATAAAGATTTTACTGCCCGAATCAGACTGCGAGTCTTTTGCATCTTGGTCTTCAGTCATTATACAATTTTAACAATATTCGTTATTTTTTATGCAATCACTCAACATTATCAAAAAACCGTGGTTCGTGTGTGTAATTTTTTTGACATTTTATTGGCAGTCGTCAGTCATCGTAGTCAAAGACTATGTCAATGCCACAAAGTTGTTTGTAAAAATTAGTCGATTCTAAATCTAAGTACCTGTCCGTTGTTTTTAAAGATTACCAAAACCTATTTTTTTACAAGCTAAACCAAAATTTTTTGCCTGGTTCCAATCACCAGTCAAAAAATGTAAATATTAACAGGCCAACTTGATTATGTACTGATGCTGCTCAGTATGTAATGCCTTTGATGAATTCTGAATACTTTTTCTTGTATTTTGTTTAACGAAAAGGACTTAAATTTCAAAGTAGTAAACTTGTTACGTTATTGTTGCTGTCTAACGTCTAACGTATGCAGCGGCCTTTAGACTTTAAAGGCCGCTGCATACGTAACGAGATATTACCTCTGACGGGACGTGGACGTGGTTGCCTCGTTATAAACGGGGACGTGATGTAAATGCATACGCAGTACGCACCGTGACTGTGACTCGGATCTAACGTGCTAGTGTTGTGAACAAGGAAAGATGGATTTTTCATTTCAAGAATTGGCTTTAATTGCTATTGACGTGCTGAACATCGTCGGCGACGATATTTAGCTCGTCCCGTGACTGTCACGTTCCCGTCCCATCCGTGTCACCGTGAAGTATGCATTTCCTTATACATTTTGAATGAAACGATGTTTGCAAAACTTCCCGTCCCGTTCCGTCTGTGTAAAATCCCGTCACGTATGCAGCGGCCTTTAGTGTCTTGTGAAGAATAAAGCAAATCTAATTTGGTTTTTAAAATGATTGTATTAAATTATTTAAACACTTCGTTTTCACACTTTGATTTAAATCCCGGTGTTTGGCTTAGCTAACGTAGTTAACGTGGTAAGTCGTCAAAATAAATGTCAAAGTTGTTATTATTGACAGATGTTTCTGCAGCAGGAAGTCTGTCAACTGTCAAGTAGTGTCAAGCTTAAGAAGTAGGGTTATATTTTGCAAAGCTTCGATTTTTATAGCTATTAAATTTGCACTATTAGAAATGTTTTATTTAAAGAAATCGATACCAACAGTTAGTTTCATGATGATGGCTTCATGTAGAACCACTCGACATTTAAGATCTAATATTGCAATAAGTTTACGAACATTTTGTACTCCTGTTACTACGAACACAGGTACACAGGATTCGGGTAATTTCACAGAAGATGCTGGAAGCAAAATCAGCGGTTTCGCTAAAGCTTATGAGAAACAATCACAAATTTCAGAGGTGCAAGATATTGAACAAAATTACACATTTGCTTCTCTACTAAGAAATTCAAAATTAATGGATGTAAGTTGATTTAGTTTCATTTAACAATTAAATTATGACAATAATTAGCAACGACGAGCACTAATTTTTTTCTGTAACGACTATCTTTTTGAGGAAGTTCGTATTTACCAACGTAATGAATGTTATACTTACTCGTAAGTATATTTATTAATCTGGTAAATCTACTTTATGACCAAATGGTGGTGTGCATCATAAACATTGCAAGAAATGTCTTCATTTACAGGAGTGTTAATATGAAAATTAAATTGTACTCATGGATTCTACTAATCAACTTTTAATATTTGATTACAGTTGGGCGACCCAAGTGGTAAAATAGTTATCGGAAAAATATTCCATGTGGTTCAAGATGATTTGTACATAGATTTTGGATGGAAATTCCATTGTGTCTGCACTCGGCCAAGTGTCCGTGGAGATGAATATGTCAGAGGAGCAAGAGTAAGAATCCAGATCAAAGACCTAGAGTTGTCTTCCCGTTTTCTTGGTTCCTCCACTGATCTTACATTGTTAGAAGCAGATTGTAAATTATTAGGAGTTATATCAAGCCCAGTTAGAGCAACAGTGACTGAATAATATAAACTGTAGGTATATTGTTTTTTCTTGTAGTGTAATTAATAGAATTAATAAATTAAGATGTTTAATGTTAACATGTTTATTTTATTATTTACATTAAAATTATGCTTGTGTGACTTTCTCTTGTAGGATTCCAAATACTTATTTATTTGGAAAATTCAAAGCTACCCCTAAACTTCAATTTATTTGTTGAGAGCCTTCCATCAGATTATCAAAATTCTGTAGAAAGACTTGTCAGACTTTATTGGGGTCCAGTTACATTACTCCAGGACTGATAATTTGTTAGTGTACGATGTTCTCGGAGGCACATCAGCCATGATATGTTAAGAAGGGTCAGCCATCCAATGACTGATCTGACTAGGATTATTTAACTTTGTAACCAACTAACAGTTACCACAAAGCCTTGAGTGTCAATCAAACAGGGCAGTGACTGAAACTCATTGGGAGTAAGGTGACAGCTTCAGCGTCGAGGATACAGCGCGTTAAAATGCTTAGGCTTTATGGAACTGTCCTCAAAAGCGGCTTCGAGACAGCGGCGTGGAAAGTGGCGTTAGCGCCACGCCCCGCTCTAGCTGACTTTAAGTATGCAGCTTAATATTTAGCTACACAGTAGGCCCTTCTTTTTTAGGGTTACTTACTTCATGACTCGGAACCCTTATAGATTCGTCATGTCTGTCTGTCCGTCCTCGACTTATTGCCCAGTTGGTGCTAGAAAGACGAAATTTTGCATGAATATGTCTTGTGCTTACTACGACAAAGTGCTACTATGAAATTACGAAAAATATTTTTATTTGGTGTACGTGGTTACGTGTAGGGAGGTAGCTACACGTAAAGTAGGGATGATTTTATTTTCACGCGTCTCCCACATCGTGTGGGTATCATTACATAGGCCTTTTAAAACATTGCAATGTCCCTAAAACCATTTTTCGATTTAGGTATCTGTTTGCGAGTTATTCAACTTTAAAACTTATTTTTTGTAATAACAGGGCGTCCCTCCAAAGCTAAACGGCTAGTTCAAAGAATCTGAAAAAAATCTTGATAGTGGTCCATATATTAAATTTTAATAGAAAGCTATAGCGGTTTAGATAACTTTTTTATTTCAGGAGTTATAGGAGCCTAACTTATATAATGCACTCTCTTGGAAAACTTAAATCCACAGACCTACAATTATGAGTGACTACGAAACCCTATTCTATGCGTGGCCTGACATGCACTGGTGGTGGTGAATCAACAGCTGGTGGTTATATCAGACCAACCAAAAACCGAACGTTGTACTAGAAGCCAGTTAACCACATCCACCCTAGAAAGGAAATATCAGGAATCCTGTGTGGGAACCCCGATTTTCTTTCTCTGCCCAAAAAAGGGCACGCGCTTTGTCCACATCTCTGATAATCTTACAGTCCCAAAAATAGTAATTCCTTTAGAAGTTCGTACATATTAGATTCTCTTAACAGTCGGGTATTTAATAAGAACTCTTATTTTAATTAACAGTTTATTTAATTGACGTACATTCGGACAACATCAATAATGAATGACATACAGTAGCATCTATTTATTGTCAGGATACATTATGTAAGAAGTGACTTACATTTATTAGGAATTATGTTTTTTACATTCCTCACTAAAAATGTTTAGTTATTATACCTAATCTACATATAAATATAGCTAGGTATATGTTCAAATTTGAATAGAATAAATATAAATGTTATAGAACTGACTTTCGATTTAAGATTTTTTTTAAATCAGATCCAATTTTGTATTTAAATTATAGATGGAATGATCAAAATATAATTTTTGGGAGGGCTGTAGAACCAGATGCTTAGACTTATTTTAAGCAAAGGTCTTGGTAATAATTCTGTTCTTCCGTCGCTAAAATATTTACTAAAATTAGAATTTCTGTAATTGTCCTTAGTGAAGCGATTTCCAAGATACTGTTTTTAAAACGTCGTCGTTTGACAGGACAAAACTCATTTTTAGTGATTTTTTAGTTTAGAAAATTTTCGAAAAACAATTAGCACCATTATTTAAATGTCGTGCGTTTCTGCGGTTAATTGATATTTAACTATTTTTGTTTGTTTTAATTTTAATATGTTTCAGCTAGTAAACTCTTCTAAAATCAACATCTAAGACACACTATTTACCTATCTAATAGCGTTATGTAAAATACTCAGAAGTATGTAACAGCTACAATACATATTGTTTGAAATAAAATGTATTGAAGTATATTAAATTCTAAAGAAATTAAGCATTAATTTCAAATTCCCATTAATTTCACTTCGCTTCTTTATTTGCTTCTTGTGACTCTTCTCCAAGATGTTTATCTTGTGCATATAAATTCCTTCAATATCACACATTTCATTCATGAAATACATTGCTCTTATAGCCTAAATAATATGTAACGATTGAATAGTACTTCTAAATTTAATTTCGGCAAATGTTGTTTAAAATTGACTTTTCTCGAAACAAATTATATATTTCGACATTTATCTGAACATCTATTACAGTATTATACACTCATAAGTTAGGTATAAGCATTCAAATGTAAAATGCATTTATTGATTAAACTCGTTCTAATAGAATAAGCTTGTGTCTATGACCCATATTGTAAGCATTTTTATTAGGTAGGTAAGTGTCACATTTGTTTGATTTTTTGTCCAAGCTTGGTAAACTTCGTATACCTAATAGCATAATATGCAATAGGTGTTTATTTACTACCTAATATTTAAAGAATATTAATATCATATACTTTCAAAGAGTAAACAACACAAAAAGTTAATTCAAATGTTTGACACCTAAATAACCATGAGATCTTTAGTTACGCCGACTGAGATTCTACTGTACTTTGTCTCCATTCCTAGATACAATTTCTTGAATACTGGGATCTTTTACAGCGTCATTCGTGGTCTGATCTGGTTTTGCTTCTAGTATCATCTCATCGACCGTAGAAGCGTTTGCATCTGTAGGTGGCACATTGGGATGGGCGCGTTCCCATTCCTTTAGATAGTTGACTACGGCAGTATGGCCAAAGGTCTCAGCTTCGTTGAGAGGACGACTTCCCCAGCGGTCTCGTGGGTCGTAAGGTACACCACATTGCGCTAAGAGAAAGTCCACACAGCCAAGGTGACCTTCGGCCGCGGCTAAATGTAGGGCTGTACGACCATCATAGTCTGATAGAGTCATATCCATACCGGACAGATGGTGCCTGTTGAATGAAAATAATGTTAATGTTCTTGTAATTAATTCACAAAAATCCACATGGTGTTAAAATACTTTTGCGTGTGAATATATATATCTTGTGATAATGATAAACCTATAGCTATTGAGAATACTGTGCTGCCAACTGAATTATTAAGCATTACAAGAAAGAACTTCTGTTCGAAAATAATGGACTTATCAAGCGTTATAGGAAGCCTACATGAGATAATGTTATCATTTTAATTTATAACGTAGAAAGCAGATAGTTGTACTACGTAAGTACTTGTCGAAAGCAATTTATTGTGATGGTTTCACCGGAACGGGAAGAAGAGACGGATCAGACCTTAGGCTGTTAAAAAATTAAAAAATTGTCAGCAGGTTCTGTTTTGTCAACTTATTTAACACGGTATTTTATTCTATTTACCTTCTTAAAGCACTGATGTCTCCACTGGCAGCGGAAAACAACAGGTTTACTATGCTGAGGCCAGTCGATTCGAATTTGTAACGACGTGGATCTTTCTTGTGACTGGCGTAACGAATGTTGTCATACTTGTGGAAATTGAACCTTTTGATTAGATCCTGAAATAAATTTTTATTGTATATCGTTATTTTAAAATATCTTATATAAACGTACATATAAAATGTATTAGAACAACGCTCGCGAGAACGAAGACAGAAAATAAATCTGACGTGGTCATATTTATGTATAACTACTGTATTATTCTTGAACAAACATTGCGCCATAACTTTTTTAGTAACTTTAAATTTGTGAGTAATAATATAACGACGTTTTAAGAGGTGGATTTTCCGACTTGTGATCAAATGGTTTATCATTATTTACTATTTGTTTGTCTTCGTTTTTGGGAGCATTACTCCATTACTCTGTATATAATATGTATAAAAGTCGTTACATACATCACAAAACTGCAAGCCCCTGCAGCTATTACCAAGAGGATCCAATGGTGGAGACCATGTGCAAATTCCCATAACGTTAGGGACTACTATAAGCATTGCTCCAGAAACTCCTGACTTGGCTGGTAGGCCTACTTTGAAGGCAAACTGTCCAGAATAGTCATACATTCCGCAGCTGTGCATCAAAGATAGTACGTTGCGTACTGAATCAGGGCGAAGTACTTTTTCATCTGTAATCGGACAAATACCTCCATTTGCTAAAGTAGCAGCCATGATGGACATTATATCGCAGTTAGCTTCCATGGAGCAGCACTGTAAATGAAAACAATGATCAGGTTAGATATTTAATAAAACTTACTGTACGTAGCTAGGTCTCTATTTGATCACAAAGTATGAAAGTCTTATTCGTCATCGTTTAATTTCATGATTATTAGCTCTAACTAATACAAATGCCTCAAAAACAAAAAATATAATACCTAGTTTTACTTATGAAACTTGAACCATTTTGTTTCGTTTTAAACACCTGAGGATTGTGACCACTGGATTCTACTTATGCTTTCCATCAGGAACAGTAGAGTCATTTCAAATATAAATCTAATTTAAAAATTAAATATAATCAAATAACAGCCGGTTTTTTGATAAATGAAAACATTTACGAATCTGCTGTGGAAAGAGGATTGCTTTGTACATTTCTCACTTAAATATTCGTAAATAAATAATTACTAAATTTGTAATTCTTATAACAGTAGTGTCGCTTTATCAGGTACCGATAATTAAGCATATACCTCCTATTTTTCGAATAATATAAACAAGACAAAGTCAATTGACTGCACGGTTGGCCTATGTCGTGCACCTATTTTTAATAGATATGTGCAATAAATAGATACTATTAACATATAATTATATCTACATCTAAAAAACTTAGTAAATATTTCAAAATGTTTAAAATTATTTCACCTGGAAATAGAAATCCATACACTCACGAAGATTTGTTTTTTCTGGATAACATTTGTATTCTCTCATGTAGAAACCAAGGGCATAGTTTCTGTCGGCAGCTTCACGTTCGGATAAAAATACTGCATTATTAAAACCCAAAACTTCATTCCCAGCTAAACGACTGAAGAAAGACATGACATAGTCAAACTTTTCAGCGAGTGTCATTTCGGGTTTGTCTAAAGTCTTAAGTAAAGAGCATACTAAGATTGCTCCTGCGTTGATCATCGGGTTGTGTGGTTTCACTGTAAAAATACATAATGATTAACACTTTTAATATCTCATGTTATTTACACTCACGAGGTTGGCAGCAGAAATATTGCTTTGTTGTTATTATCGTACTATTCATAGTTTAAAAAGTGACGCCACATTGCTGTGGGAGTAGATACGCACTATTATAGTCTAGGACGAGTTCATTGAAGTTCCGGCCGCTGGGCTCCGTGCCAACATATTGGTGTACTACGTCTGGTCCCAAAGTTTCAAGAGCCATCGCGTATGTGAGAGGTTTGCTGCATGATTGTAAAGTAAACGGAACATTGACATCACCTGAAAATAATAACATACATTCATTTACTATATTTTCATTAAATAAAAATATCCTGGGGTAATCGAATAAAATATTTTTTACCGATGGAAAATCGTTGACCGTCTATGGTGCATATGCTTATACCCCAGTTGTCAGAGCTTGCGCGAGCTAGCTGCGGTATGTAACTGGCTACTTTACCATCTGTATTACTTTTTGCAGCCCAATACATTTCTTCTATGTCCTTAATAAAATCTTGGAAATCTGGAATCACAAATTGACTACGGAATGCCCTAGTTATCAAAACAATGTTGGGTGAAATCACATCTTTAAAAGTTTGTCGGTCTAGTTTCAGTGTCTCAGGTGAACCTCCTTCGAAATTTGACTCTTTGTGTACCTTGTACAGGTTATGCATTACTTCTTTAACCCGTGAATCATTTTTTCTAATGCCAGTAGTTCTCAGGGCCTGTAAATACCAAAAGGTTTACATTTAAATACGTTTCATATGGCGAAACATCTTCTACAGAGTCATTATAGACTGTTTTGTTTGTTGTTTAGTGGGACTTACTCGCAATAAAATTTTACCTTCTATTTCTCGACCTTTCAAACAGATTATAATACTCGCAGTCACCTATAGAATGGCTTCAGTTTAGCGATGCCTTCTCGATATCCAAGGTGTGGCTACCCGCACTTGGTCGCGTTGATTGTTTGTACAGTCGGTACTGCTAACAGTAGGTACGTCGGGTAACAGAAGGTAACGTAGGTACATTTTACCTTACATTTTAAATAATTTTATCTCGAATAAGTCCCGTTATATAACTAAAGCTATTTCACTATACTCTTGCAATAAATAGATTAGTCAACTATTTTAAGGAATCATCATAGAAGAATTAAATCCTTTTGTAAATAGATTTATATTATATTATACTTGCGATAAGACCGCTGATTGTTATATATAATTTGCAACACTATATTTCTTTTAACATGTATACAATTATGAAATAAAGAAGTAAAATGTGGAAAAACACAAATGACTAAACTTCGTCATAAATAAATGATTAATAAATTTAATTAAAAGGTAAAACACAAAGGCATCAGTCAAGCCGATTATCTAATTATCTTAATAAGATTTAAGGTCTATTGATACCTGTTATGTACTTTAAAATAACATCTCGCAATTCAAAGTATTAAATAGTTATTAGGTACTTTTTTCCATTGGCTTCCGTATATGATAAGTTCGTTCCATTCATTTCCTGGTGCCCAATAAAAGAACAGCAGAGAATTTGCGATGTTTTTGTACCTGAATCGGAAATCAGGTGACAGGACGCCTTCATTGATACTTATGTATTTAATAGATAAAGACAATATACTTACGGCCAAAAATTTTCCAACGGGTAGAAGTCCAGTTTCTTCATTTTTGAACATGTCAAAGAGAACGTCATCAGCATTTTTGTGTGGTCCTTCGCGCACCCTGCTAAACAAAGATACACTTACACTTAGTTAAACACAAACTAGTAGTAAAAAATGCAGTTCTCATCAATATGGAATTAATTGCACGGTGTAACATTTTGTGTGATTTTATTTCAAATATATAAGAATAATTAGTTTCTTAAAAAATATGGATTCGTAGATATCCTACTTTATTAAAATAATGCAACCTTCAATTTTTTTACAAAACAACGTGTTTACGGTTTCGTAAAAAAATATGACGAAGGCCTAATAGAAGTTAGTATTCCAGTTTTATAAAAATATTAATATGAAGCAATTCAAATAAATTTAAATATAAAGTAAAGTTCGATTTATCTCAATTAATGAGTTTTTTTAGAAACCCTGTAAGAAAGCTCTAATCTTCTCTACCTAAATAAATAAAACAAAATAACAGTTGTTCGTATGTCTCGCTTTGGCTAACTTTGACGTTAAAATATTTGTGGAAGGTTTAAATGGTAAGAAACTTAAATAATAAATACTGGAGCAATTTAATTTTCAAATACAAACTGTTACTAACTTAGATATAAAAAATTGACACTTGGTTGTGAAATAAATATATTATATAAAACTGTTCAGTTACTAACTGACTGATAGACAAGGCAGAACCAACCGATACTACTGGGCGCAATCACCTGAAATTTGGCATGCGTGTTCCTTGAGGAGTGTGGGCGAGCATTAAGAGAGATTTTTGGAAAACTCCACCATTAAGTGGAGTGGAACTCTTCGTACACATGAGAATAACACGTGGGCGAAGTCGCGGCCTAAAGCTAGTCTTTAAATAAACACGTAAAGAAAAACATTGTACCCCTTTTTACGGAAACTATGCAAATGGAGGAGTATGAAATTTGCCATAGTTAAAATAAAATATAAAACGATTTATTATCGAATTCCAACAACTGAGCGTCTTTTATTATAGTTGCGTTATGAAATTTTCTGTTTCATAGCTGTAGAATTTGGCCGATCTCAATCACTATTTGATCTGTTTCATTAGAATACAAAACAGATCTTTTCAGAAATTAAAAAAAAGTGTAGAAGTGTCAATTAGTTGTTAAAAAAAAGTTTATATATATATAATAGTATATACACAAATATACGAAGGTAATACGTAACTCACCGAGTCGTCTAGTTGGAAATAAAATACTTAGATTGATCATGAGTCCGTGTATCAATAAAATTGCCAAATAAAAAAAACCTTATCCCGTATATTTAATAGGTGCTTTTCCGTGCCAATAAGTGCAACCACACAAAAAATAACAACATCCAGCTTGCACAAGGTGTGCTATCTAGACTACAAAAAATATAAGTAAATCACATCCAGCGTATGTATATCTAAGTGAGCCGATTTATTTATGATCCTTAAACACAGTCTTATAGTTGTTATAAAAATGTAGGTTTTAATATAGGAACAAAAAGCTAAATGAGCTCAGTTAGATAAGTGCTGACCGTATTTATGCACACTTTAAATGATGTTACCTCAAACTCTCTGCGCCCTTCAGTATTGCGGTAAATTATGTAAGCGAGGAGATTGATAGGGTTGGGTGCAGGTGCTTTTCTAATTGATAACCAATTACTAAAAAATAGTAAGCCAGTGTCTACATCTCGAGTTAAATGTGAAAACTTCCTACTACAAGACAGGCTAAGCCTAATGTAGGAAGTTTTTATATTAATATTTTTAAAGATGTAAATTAAAATATTATTATTAATACTAATATAAGTATTTTACATAGCCTCTATTTATAATAATACATGTCCTAAGTGGTAACGTAAAGCGAATAGATTGATAACTAAATATTTAGGTATATGACGATGTTCTGCACAGTGAAGATGATGAATTTGGCAAATAATGGTTGTTGTGGTGCTGTGTTAAATCTGTTTACTCAGATTTCGTCACGACAAGTTCTAATTTTATCTGAGGCATGACTTCTACGTATCGCGGGTGTGTCTCGACGTTCTGCCGCCGCTCGAGCCAAATGCACGCTTTAACAACTGTTAAATAGTTTCTTTTGTTATATTTACCCACATCTAGAACAGTCTTTTAATTATATTTCATAAGACAAAGATCTTTTGACGAGAAGCTAAAATCGGAAACGCGTCACTATTTCATATTTTACATTATCCGCTCTTTTTGTTCTACATTCTAAGAGTGTTGGTCAAAAATTGGCACTATCTTAAAATAGTTGGGATGAGAGTAGAAACGTCTTTATTATTCAAGAATTTCAGTGTCATACGCGCGCATAATATCTTCGTCTCACAATATAGAACACAACATTGTACAGTGTGATTGTAATATTTAAACAAGACAAAATAAAATTGGCAATGGCAGCGTCTGGAGTAGGGACACGTTTCAGTGAAGGATTGCGAATTGTAGTTTTGATAGATTAAGTAATAGCTTAGTCATTATTATTAACTCAAAATATTTAGCGGAATTAGTCAATTTGTGCAAAATAACCTAACTACTTATACCTGTGTCTACACAAATAAAACACTATTTATGTTCTTACTTACCATAATGCAGCCTAAGAAAGAAGCAAAAAAAAACAAAATTCATCATGCATTAAGTAAGTTAAAAAAAAACAAACATGGCCGAGAAATTAGCAAATTAAAATTTGTAAAACAAATGAACCAGCATCAATTTGCGTAAGTTATAAAAAGACAGGCAAGTTTACAGCCAGCTGTACTCACGTTGGATCGACGTTATGCACGAACGAGAATCGCCTGCACCATGGAACGTGAACAAACATAAATATGAAAACTTTATCAACCGCTCATGAACTTGGCCCAAAATGATAATAATAATTTACTTCATTTATTCAGTAAATAGAGCTTGATACACAAAAGGTTATGTGTTATTCGAAATCTCGATAAAAACGGAAGCTTATTTGAGGCACACATAATGTCAATTGTTACTGAAAAGTGACGTTAATGTGTTACGAAATATTACATAACTGTAATAAATGTATATGGAAAATTAGTTATTTCTGTTGGCTATGGCCATCATACGTAAGTGAATAGTTTTAATGTCAAGGGTGAATTGAACAAGTACCGGCGCCGACCAGTTTAATTTATATCAATAGGAATCGATCTGGATTATTAACATCAATTTATTTCCAATAAAAGTGTGTATGTTGACACTTACTGCTACAATGCATACCTCATATCGATAGACTGCACAGCATAGAAATGTGGTGCTGAATTCCTCCATTTCTGAAAATAAGAGAGTTCAGTTTTATAAGAGATTACATTTTACATAGTGGGATATCCCAATTATTACAACAAAAGCCGTACGCAGAAAATAATGAATCACTAGAACTAGATAACAGTAAGACACTCACATCAGGCTTGCCTATAATATAGTTGGGTCTAACTTGGCTATAATGGCGACAGCAGGTGCATATCGTTGGTTTGAAGATGGGGCGCGAAGCAATTGCGAGCCGGCACAGCTGACGAGAGTTCATGGCGTTGGACCTTTCGAAGGCTATTAACCAACTCCCTGCCGGTCGGAGGCACGGGCGAGTCGCGTCGGCGTACTACGAGTCTTATCTGAGGCGCAGGCGCCAACTGATGAGTTCGCTATGCGCACCTCTAACACTTACGTGTGTTTACTTTCAGTGTTTGCATGAGCGACGCGTGACGTGTTACTAAAAAATCGAAATGCTTTATTATCCAATTTAAGTCATGAGAAATACTACAAAAATACATATTCATAGCTTGCAAATGGGTTCTTTTAGTTTTATCATTAGAGCTATCTTCTACGACATCTACATTATCTACGTCACTCCCAAATCAGTAACAGTATCTTGATTGATGACGATGACTATTACCTATTCGGAATTGCAACATATAAAATATATGTACCCAATTACCTATTTTTTTCAAGGAATTGTATAAAACGATTGATGCATAATGATGAAGACTCATTCCTAAATCTTTGATACTATAATTCTTATCTCAATCTCGCCGAATTGGTTTAAAATACTTCAACTGCCTGTACAGGTGCAAGTCTGATAAAAATATTTTTTGTTTTTACCGACTTGTAATACCAATAAACCTTTAGAATCCCTTTCTATTATTACTTTGGAAGTTCTCATTACTACTGTTTTCTATAAAATTACATCATCACTACATTTAAAATAAAGTCCTCCGCCTCGTCTCTCTGTCTGTCTGTCGCGATAAACTCAAAACCAATGCATCGATTAAAAAAAAAAATACCCAGATAGTCTAAAGCTTGAGAAAGGATAACCGTAAACGTGGGCGGAGTCGCGGGTGAAAGCTAGTTTACTATAAGTATGTCAATGACTGACCACTGACTAGTACCTACCTACTACATACTTACCTATAAACTGAAATATTCCTGAAACGATTTTATATTAGATCTTAAACCCATGACCTTGTTAGTTGTATTTTTTGTTGATAGTTAATGTTGACAGTTAATGGTTGTGCCATTAACTTTTTAGCATTCAAATGCTAAATTGAAAATTTACCTTAAATGACGAGTAAGTTAAGTAGTACATTCTTAAATGCATTTTTTATAATAGCATAATATTTGTGTGAGTATTAATGTATTGTTCTCGTGAGCATTGAAGTATTTTATAATAATGCAAAATTCGTCATTTGGTTCACATGACTGATATAAATAAAAATTGCGAAGGTTGGTAAAGATTGACGTAAGAACGTTTTAATGACATACATTGCCATGTACTGATCCGAAAATATGCATATTACAATGTCATAATTGCTGGCTAACATTTTAAAAAAAATCGGCCAAGTGCGAGTCGGACTCGCCCATGAAGGGTTCCGTATCAACAAGTAACATTATATAAAAGTTCTTGTAGTTCGTTGAATAAATGAAAGGTAAATTGCTGTTTACGCTTTATGACATATTAAAAAAAACTACTTACTAGATCGCGTTCAAACCAATTTTCGTTGGTAGTTTACATGGTAATGTACAACATATATTTTTTTTATTTTTATCAATCTCTTATTTTAGAAGTTAGAGGGGGGGGACACACACACTTTTCCACTTTGGAAGTGTCTCTCGCGCAAACTATTCAGTTTAGAAAAAAATGATATTAGAAACCTCAACATCATTTTTGAACACCTATCCATAGATACCCCACACGTATGAGTTTGATGAAAAAAAAATTTTTGAGTGTCAGTTCCAAGTATGGGGACCCCCAAAATGTATTGTTTTTAGTCCATGTTTATGTGAAAATCTTAATGCGGTTCACAGATTACATCAACTTACCAAATTTCAACAGTATAGCTCTTGTAGTTTCGGAAAAAAGTGGCTGTGACATACGGACGGACAGACAGACAGACAGACAGACAGACTTGACGAATCTATAAGGGTTCCGTTTTTTGCCATTTGGCACCGGAACCCTAAAAACTGTTGTGTTTTTGTAAAAAAATAACAAAATTTACTAAACAAACAGATGAATTGTAAAACTGTTAATTTATGACATTACCTACCCAAAAGATTTATTTATTTTAATGAATAATTATCTATTCCAAACAGCACTAATTTTTATTTTCGTAATTTTGATGTTAACAACACAATACACAACATATTATTTGGATAGGCATATGTCCAGCAGAGGACGGTGATAGGCTTATGATGATGATGACACAACATTTTATATAAATAGGAATAGGTACACATCTTATATATGAAATTTTTTATGCATATTCAGTAAGTCTAAGAAACTTCTACTATCTATTTTTCATACCCCTAGAATGCGAGCGGAGCCGCGGGCATCAGCTAGTAACTATATAAGTGAGCGCAGTGGTCATCAATCAAGTAAAACATATCAATAGCAACATTACAAAATTTAACTAATGCATGTTTAATTAGAGATGTACCTAATAAAAACAAACAGGGCAAGCTAAATAAAATCGTTTCAAAAACATTAAACTCCTTCTGTTGCAGTCGGGTAAAAATAGAAGCGAAGAGATCTTAGAGTATTGAATTCAGAAGCCAACTGAACTAAATAAAATTTCGATGAAAATCTTTTTTGTATCTACTATTATTTTAAATATTTAATTGCACCTATGCCGAAAATCATGAAATTTAGCAACTACTCACATTACAAAGATGAATAAATAGTCGTGTTTCCTATTTAAATAAATAAAATAAATATTTGGACATCTTACACACAACATCATCTAGTCCGAAAGTAAGCAGAGCTTGTGTTATGGGTACTAAACAACTGATATAAATACATAAACATACTTTTTTGTAAATACTTGTAAATACATACATATTATACATAGAAAATCACGCAGACTCCGAAACGAATATTGTTGGCACTTTTCTAAAAATACTAGTCCTTTTTTACAGAGAGGCCTATGTTCATCAGTGGTCTGTTATCCTTAATCATTTGTTTAACTTGCTTTTCCACAGCTGCTGAAGGCCTTTTTA
Source organism: Phragmatobia fuliginosa (assembly GCA_932526445.1). NCBI lineage: Eukaryota > Metazoa > Arthropoda > Insecta > Lepidoptera > Erebidae > Phragmatobia > Phragmatobia fuliginosa. Next base: position 9,894,045 of record OW052060.1, on the reverse strand, counting down.
ATCAATAAGTATGTCATTGCTGAAGGAACGCTTTTATTACACTTATCTCTTAATTATTTTTTAAACTGGTTCGGATTAGCTTTGGAGTGTCGGTACATCTACGGGTATTAACAGCGTAAATCTTAATGAATGTATCGATTTCTTTTATCGATTCGCTTACCTCTTATAAGATTCCACGATAATATTTATTCTTTTGTTGAAAATAACTAGTTCTGCTATGTAATGGTGTTCTGCTATACATAAATAAATATGCACACGAAAATTATAAATCTGCTTTTTTTAAAGAGTAACTTAGTGTTTTGCGGAGGTTTTTCTCCATATAATGGCATTCAGGCTGACTAGAGTCTTAAGAGTTGATATAAAAGATGTTTAATTTGAGTATATGGCTAAACCTTGATTTTTTTAGCTATGATTGCCACAGCTCAAGTTCCTACTAGGTGATTACTACTACTAGGAATTCTATAAAAAGATTGATCATGGCCTGTTTAGGGATTTAATTACCGTAACCATTAAATATATTACCAAAGCGTGGTGGTGTATCAATGTCTTGTATAAGGTCACCTCTCTATAGACTGACCTGAATAAGATGCTTGACTTACCAAAATGATAATCTACCGATTATAACTTACTCAAAGGTCCCTCTGCCTTATTGTGATATTTTGTTACTGTGTAAATCGAAACGAAAATAATTAATTTGTATTTCGATTGAAGACCTCACAGTATTTGTTTTGTTTTAGTACTAAGTACTTTTTTTATCAACCTTTATGTATAATACTTCATACAAAGCATTACTTTTTCAGTATCTGCTTAGTGTTCGTCATCGGCCCTCGGGATGATCGGGAACAAATTAGATGTTTTATCTATGAGTGCATTGAATCATTTTTGATGCTCCTTCAAAATATAATTCATCATAGAATGGTAATGACTGCCTTGGTCGCGTAAGCCTTGCCTTGCCTTGCCTCGTGGTAAGCGTATACACAAACTAATCAAGAGGTCTCGAATTCAAATCCCGGGTCGGGCAAAAAGTGTTGTTGGGTTTTTCTTACAGGAAGTTCCTAATACTAAGCCCTACTTAATAGTATGGAAGTTTGGCGATGATTAACGCTCGTGCATCGGAAAGCACGTTAAGCCGTCGGTCCTGGTTGTCACGAACATCTATGGCTATCGTTTTGGGACGTCAGTGCCCACAAATATACTGACAACTCCCTCAGAGTTGCGGAGGTCCGATGCCAGTCACCCCATGGAAAAACTGATATTCAGGTAAACCGGTTGAAGTAGTAGCCGACCCCAAATAACTTTAGGAATAAGGTTAGAAAAAAGTAGAAGAAGAATGTTATTAGACCTAATTCTTCTACAATTATAGAATACTAGAATCACTCTGATTTCAGCACTAATGGGCCGGTTCAATCGGGACCCCTCATACTGAAGACCAACCTAAAATGAAAGCATTCTAGCTATCATGTTTCACTGGTGACTGCGAGACCGAAGGTCCAATGATGGAGAAGCGTTATAACGGCCTACTGAGAAGCGAAGAGAAGAAGAAGAAGGTCACCATACTGAATTCACAAGGAGTATGGTGAACACTACTCTTTGATTCTACGTATGCTTTCTTTCAGGCACAGTAGAGTCACTTTGGTAAGTTCATATATATGCAATCCGCACAGTGCGTGTCAGGCCACGCATAGAATAGGGTTCCTCAGTCACCCATAATGGTATGTACACTTATAATTATATGTAATAGATAATTGTTATATTTACTTATTAATGCGTTAATTTTGAAATAGACCATTTTACATATTAGGTCTCTATAACCTGAACTAACAAAGTCATGTAAGCCATTATAGTGTTCTTTTAAAGTTCATCGTATGGACCACCAACATGATTTTTCCAAATTTTTTGAACCAGCCCTTGTTTTTACAATAAAATTCCTTTTAAAGTGGAATAACTCGCAAACGAATACGTAAATTAAAAAATGTCTTAGTAACCTCTTAAAGTTTGTAAAAGACCTGTCTAAAGATACGATGGGATTGCTGTGAGAAAAAGAAACTATCCCCACTTAAAGTGTAGGTACCTCCCGTACCACAAATAAAAATATTTTTCGTGATTTTATTCTAGTACTTTTTCGATTAAATAAAAACACATAGCACACACTATGCAAAGTTTCATCTTTATAGCACTAACCGTTTCAACGGTAAGTCGAGGACGGACGGACCGACGGATGGACGGACATGACGAAACTATAAGGGTTCCGAGTCATGAACTTCGGAACCCTAAAAAGGAAATAAATCCTAAAAGAGGCCCTTGAATATACATTGTAGTTTGTCACAATTCAATTGAATAACACTTGTAGTTTTATTAATTTAATAAAAATTTTCATTTTCTTTACTTTTATTTTTTTAGTATTTTTATTTTTAATTTTAATTATTTGCTTGAAGAAGTTTAAAAAATTATAAGATAAATTTAGTTTCAATAAAAGAAAGAAATAGTTATAAATGTGATTATTTATTCATACTCTTTCTTTTCTTTTATTATACATGAAAAACTCAAATAACGTTGTTAGCAATGTATTCATAGTTTTGGAAATTCATAAGATTCTTACATTCCGATTTTCTCCGAGTTTTAAATATGGTCTATCTAATATACATATTAGAGTTTAAAATTTAGAGAAATAAAAATATACCCATTTACCCCGACTAAACGTTAAAAAAGATAACACCGAATTCTTTAGGATGTTTAGTGCTCTAACTGAAGATTTTTCCAAAAATATCGTAACAATTACACCACTTTTACTTGTTTCATGTAAACCACAAATTTTAAAACGATATAATATGATGGATCTTCCTACACTACTACTACACACAAACCTTAAATCATTTTTTTTCAATCATTCAGTATCATAATATTTTTATGTTTTATTCGGTTATAATGGCATTATTTTATACTGTGTTCTAATAAAACTACTTTATTCACGATTCCTTTGAATTTACCTCTGTTCCTCATTTCGTTTCTACCGCGTAGTGTGGTTACATATTTATGGCGGTCGCTAATAATATTCGGAAAACAAATGAAATACCTACATGATAATGAACTTTATTATTATGATATTTCTGTTAATAGTAATTATATGATTCTTAAAAAATACATTTTGTGACATAAGCAATACTTACTGCAAATCAATTCTCCATTAGGAGAATACAAAATTCAATAAGTTAAAAATATTTATTCACCTCAAAACCATTATCACATTCCATAACGAACTCGTTGAAATCACCGTTAGAAAAAGTTCGCATAACAAAACCACAGGGCAGTTGCAAGGGTTGCGCATATGCCGGGACCCGCACAAACTGTAACAGCGACAATTGCACGAGATGAACGGTATTTCCGCGCACGCCGCACTGAGCCATTCTCCTTTAGTCTGACGTTTATAAATATACTATGTCTGAGAGTGCCAAATTAGTTTGCAAGCAACCTGTCCCACTATATTTAGTAGAGTTTTACGTCGGTACGCTTCAGGAATATTTCAGTTAAAAAAGTTTTCTTCTAACTTCTACGGTAACATAACCAAATATGACGGAAGGGAAATGTAATCTTGTCTTTCAGTACAATCAAACTTTAGTCAAATAAAGATTGCGTCGCTAGTGGCAGAAAATAAAAATAGTTCCTAACTCACATAGGTAATTAGATGACGTAGAATAAGTTTCAGTTGTCAATGTTTCAACGAGTAAAAAATTACATCTGGATTCTGTACTAAATGGTGCACTGAATGTACCTAACTAATACTCGTATATATACATTTGCACTGCTAGTTTCTTCACTACTTTGTGTCATTAGTAAATTAAATTGCCTCACATTAAGATCACGACACAACACGGCACCGCATTCCCGGGCGAAGTGACACAAATTTTGTCGTGTTCAACTGCTTCATGTTTTTAACCATTTGGTTATTTGATGAGGTAACAATGTATAATAAAATATATTGTTGATATAATTTGTGTAATAGGGATTTCCATAGGTTTTCCTTCCTGGACCCAAGTTATCCAATTCTTTAGTAAAATTACCCTACAGGAAATATCATACCAGGAAAGTTTCTGGTGTAATCTAAGAAACTTGTTAAGGAAAAAAGAAATTTGATATTTTTTTAAAACAATTACAATGTTAAACGAAGTATATTCAAATGCTTCGGTGGTGCAGTGGTAGCGTATGCGACGGTTGTGCTGGAGGTCTCGGGTTCGGTTTGAGGGTCGTACCAAATAAAAAAGGTATGTTTATGTATTTATATCATACAAGCACTGCTTAGTACAAATTAAATAAAGCTAAACAACGCCATCTAGTCACAAGATTAGATGGCGTTGTGTGTAAGATATCCAAAATTTTTTTTTTTTTTATTTATTATTTATATTTACACTGACCTAGACGTAGCAGGTGGTTAATTGTGATTGTTTTGTAATCGTGTCCAATCAAATATAAATAGATTACTCTAATGAGTAATCACCAAGTGTCTCCTTTGGTGGAAATTATTCCACCAAAGGAGACACTTGGTTAGGTGCTGTCTAAATTCATGTTGTTCTTGGTTCCTAAGTCTAGTCATTTAATTGATTCAAACCCAGCGTTGGTACCAAAATGACCTATTAAGAGCAAAACTTGATCATTATCTTGTGTAAAATGATTCTCTCGGGTTTTGTTGATAGACGCTTTTATAGTATAAATCTGTGTTAAATACTGTGCTTCTTGAAACTACTGCAAAAATTCTATCCTACTTTTGATTAATCTGATAAACTTAAGCAATTTAGGAAATTTTGTTTTTGATTTATGTTTGAACTATGTATAATAAATGTATCCAATTCCAAAACAGGTTAAGCAGTCACCTATAAGTCTTCACCGGAATGCCATTCTTTAGATTTCTGTACAGAATACTGCTTAAAATTCAATAGTTCAATACCTTTCTAACTCTTCCTGTCTGACTGAGAATGTACTACACCTTCACAGTCATAGTCGAAGTCTCTATAAGTTAAGTGCACTGAAAATAGTGTAAGTTAAATATCGTACCAGCTGCGCCCCGCGGTGTTACCCGCGTATATCATGCATATATGCATGGCAACCGGTGAAGTTTTGACAGGAGGTAAACAGTGATACATTTTGACATCTACGATTTATGTATTTTTATAATCACTTAGCTTTCGCCGTGTATCTCGATTATTGCAGTAAAATGTAGCCTATGTGTTATTCTGATATATAAGCTATATTATTGTAAAGTTTCATCCAAATCCGTTCAGTAGTTTTTGCGTGAAAAAGGAACAAACATACACACATACATACATACATACTCACAAACTTTCGCATTTATAATATTAGTAGGATAACATACCTATAAAAATAGTTTAATAAAAACAAATACACAGTGATCCCAATGTCTGCTATGTGTTGAAAAATAGGCGTTAAAATTTTTAGGTCTTAAAAAAAATGATTTTATTAATTTACTGTATTGTATTAATATTAAACGAAATGTACTTAAATATTTGAGTGTATGTATTTCCCAAGCCAATTTGAGCTGTTACTCCCTACATATCAGTTATCACGTAGGTACTTTCCCCAATACATCTTTGCAAGGAATAATATGTTAGTTCTTTCCTTTTTCCTAGTTTAATGTGCAAACGTATACTCACGTCTCCTATCTCCAAACAACAGACCAATTCCCGACCTACTTCCTACCATTTCTTTTTTTTTCGTGCGGAAATCCCCCCGGATGCCACATAATTTTGGCTATGTCGGACTCGAACCGACCAAAACCGCACGCCTTCTCGGGCACTAGAAGTCGGGAAACCAGGTGCACCCTTAAAAGGAAAAACCCTGGGACCCCAACGTACCTCGGGCCATCTTTGTTTTCAGATGCCCTCCTACTGTGCGAGAACGAATCAAATCAACTTGCCACCCCGGCCTGCTTCTGCCAGGCCTGCGCTTATGGAGGACGGAGATCGTTTTGCGTTCTCCGGCGCCTGAGTCGCCTGCGGTAACTAGCCCGTTGCCGGGCCTGGCGGACCGGGAGGGTTCTGAACCTCTCCCGGTCCCGCTCCGCCATCTCCTTTGCAAGCATAACTTGCTCACAGTAAGAGACAGCGGAGTTCCACGCACTCTCGCTGCGTATCATGGCCACAATCATATTACCGAGCGAGAGAATTCCCCCTCCGATGGCCTCCCACGCCGGACACTCTGCCAGTGTATGAAGCGCCGTGTCCACGCTGCAGCCATCGCAGTGCTGGCACTCAGGCGACCTACTTCCTACCCTGGGCAAACCTATTGATTTCACACGTACCTACTACTATGTTTATTTACTTTTCTGCATCAATGTCTTCTTCCTAGCCTTATTCCCAATATTATTTGAGGTCGGCTATTAGTTCAACCGATTATTTCTGAATCAATATATCAGTATATATTTCTAAGTACTGTGTACTTAGTATTATGCCTTGCCTTGGTGGCCCAGTGGTAGTGTAAGCGACTATTGTGCTTCAGGTGTCGGGTTCAAATCGACCAAATGTTTGTATTATCAGCAAATAGTTGTTTCGGAGTTTGGGTATTTTATATCTTTTGTAACAATATTCTTTTTTATGGTATAGCGGGCAAACAAGCAGATGGGTTACCTGATGGTAAGCATCTACCGCCATGGTTCTGTTCAATTAAATATTCACAAGGTCTCTCTTTCAATCCCTCCCCTAAAATTAGGGGAATGAAGAAGATTTGGGCTGTCGTAGGCTTACTCAGGAGCTTATTGGCTTGGCAAAGAATTTGTTAAGTACGTTTTTGTTTGAGTATATAATGTTTATAAATTATTGTATTGCTCCTCGTAATTTTTTACTAGGTACACTGAAATTATTGTTCTGAGTCTGGATGTTTCTCTGTGTTCCTTTTATGTATGTTTGTAAAGTCCGCGTTACATGAGAATATTCCTAGTGCGGGAGTTGTCCTTGCACACAAAAAAAACACAATCACAGATTGCATTTATTGAGATCAAAAGATAAAGCTGAAGGTTCTAGTGATAAAACAAAAGAATACTAACTAGAAATCAAATTATATGCACTATCAAGAGGATTGCTGGTTTCAGTTACAACACTGTTAAGTAGTAGTTAGTAGTGTTAGGGTTATATTTGGTATTGTAAAAGAAAAAAAAAACAAAATGTCAATAGAGTAGTTGTAAAATATTTTGGGAATTTCCACTTCTAGGTCTGTAACCTCTTGACAAAAACGACTTCGACGGGGCCATCATTTCTTAGTATTAAATCAGTTATCATTTTGATGTCTGACGGACGCGTAATAGGCTTCAATTCAAATTCACGGATCACTCTTGCGACTGCTACCTTCATTTCCATCATGGCAAACTTTTGACCTAAACAGAGAAAAGTAAGTTATTTTTATTTTATTTATTTTACATTTTCCATATTTTATTGCATAAGTGTATTTTTAAGGGTTTTTATTTTTTATTGCCTTTATAATTTGAATTGAACTAAATTTTTAATTATTATATTTAATTACGTTTCATTTTTTTTCCATTCCAACATTCACTACGAGCTTCACACCAAATTCAAATCATCAGAGGTTTAAATTAGAGATTTGTTAGCATTTAATTAAAACACTCTCTGAATACCTGATGCGTCTAAACATTTTTTTCGATTTTAAACAGTGAAAGCGCTTTTCCCACCCTTGACTGCGGAAATCATGTCTGTCTTTTATTTCATTCGGTCAATCATCACTGGTTCATTCTATTATTTACCACTTATACTTAAAATGTTTTAAAGCAATAAATAGATTGAAACGACATTCGCTTCGCATGTATGCTATAGGCAGTACCTATATGTAAAAAAAAATGTACATTATTTTTAATGCAAAACAAGATACTGGAATTAGCAAGTTATAAAATAACAATTATATTTTATAAACATTTAAATCTTCAGCGAGTACAATACTGTACTCATTTTAAGTCTCGACCGCTTTGACATTTCTTTGAGCATTGTATCGCGTATTGGCGTATTGTAAAAGAAGTGTATTTTAGCATTTCTCTTGTAGCTGAAATTTAGAATCTAGAAATCTAGAATCTAATATTCACTTACAATTTGCATAAAGTCATAGGACTGTCACACATGGTGGTGTTCTTTGATTTAAATATTTTAAATGTAAACCATACCTACTACACGTTGAAACAGATATGTGGATCAACTATTTTTTATAAAATAGTATTGAGAGAGAGCATTCGGAGATTATTACCTATATTATTTATTATTCAGTTTTCTCACGATAATATTTTTCGCTTATAGATCAATGCAACTTATATTCATATGCGTCGGCTATCTTTTGAATTTATAACGATACCACTATAATGTAAGGTAAACAATTTGAACTCACCATTTTTTTTCCATAAAATCACGTTCCTATCTGCACTTAATATATCTACCTATCTACCTTTTTCTTGCTTCTCTTTGCTTGCTTAACTTACTGGATATATTTTTCTGAAAGTGTAAAAGTGAAACAGTCCTAACTGGTTTCGTTGACACTTACCAATGCAATTCCTTGGGCCAGCACTAAAAGGTATATATGCATACGGATGACGACCCACAGAGTTCTCTGGTAGAAATCGGTCAGGATCAAATTCATTGGGATTTTCATATAAATCAGGATGACGATGAAGATCATATATGTGCACGTGGCAGAAAGTACCAGCCGGTATCTCGTAATTACCTAAAATTGAAAACTTATGTAAAACAGTGCTTATGTTTTTTTTATGTTTAAGAATACCGAAGTGACTCCACCCTGCCTGATGGAAAGCATGAGCAGAATCCAGGAGTAGGGGCCAACAACCTCATTGTGAGGGTAGGCAATGCAGAATGGTGACCCATACCATGGCGGCCTATTCAGATGTTTCTGTATCATTCTCCCGGCTTCCGGAGACCGGGATAATAATGCAGAATGATTGGGACTCCAGTCTCACACTCACCAACGAAATATGACAGTATTAGGATGGTTTTCTGTTCACCATTATCGACATCGACGAGATACTATTATCAGCTATTGCCCCTTGAGACAAATCAAAGGTCTTGTTATATAGTTTATCAATTTATTTATTTTCGTTTCCGAGTTTAAATCAAATATAGATAAATACTTTGTGTAGTGCGGTATCATGACACTCATATCACAAAGCTTAGATATATTATAAATTTTATAAACTTTATTTAATAATTTTCCTAATTACTATCAATTTTTATCGTTGTTACTAATTGTAACTTATGTAAATTAACTAATAAACAAAGGGCATAATTTAGATACTGTAAGTGGTTGCACTTTCATCACAGTCATTTCATACATAAATTGTACGAAAAAAACATGGTACGTTTACCTTTAAATATTTATATAAGACCTGAATTTACCGTATAACAATAAATATATATATATGAAAAAACCAGCAAAGTAATGTGAGATTGTAAATTTCGCCTATCTAGAGATTGACATTACATCTATGATGTCCTTGTTTATAGACGTAAGTGTACTTAAATTACCTATTGATGACTAAGTGTAAATAAAAAGTTTGATGTTGTTGAAGTTAGTTCTAGTCTTTTTCTTTCGGAATAAAGATGTTGAATAATTATAAAGCATATTACTTACTTAATGTCACTTTTTCGTTCAAACTACGACTAATGAAGTGTACCGGAGGATAAAGTCGTAATGACTCTTTAATGCAACGTTCCAAGTACTTCAAGTTAGGCAGGTCTTCTAAAGTTAAAGGGCGTTTTGAGTCACCACACACTTCTATGAGTTCTTCAAAAATTTTTTTCTGTAAGTATTTTTAGAGACTGTTTATTGAGTAATAATTTAATTATTATTTAAATGTATTAATAAGCATTTCAAGAACCATTATATATTGAAACAATCGATTAACATATGTACAATACCCCAAAGTTTCTTAGTCTAGCGCATTTTGTTATTTACTATTAATGATGTTAGGTCCATGGACATAACAATTTGTTTTCACATATCTGTCACTGTTATTTATAATGATACTAGCTGACCCGCGAACTTTGTACCGCCTTAGAATATTAATTCTTATTAAAGTATTGTGTTTAGTTATTAGCTGATAGTGACAAATCGACAGCAGCGCCACCTACTGGACCCCGGCCGTTACCGCCACAATCGCTTTGTTCCTGCATTTTAAATATAATAATATCTTCAAAATTATTACATACTAACATATACATACTGCAAAGGGCCATATTAATCTATATAAAATGGACAATGTATTTAAAGTACTTAATTGGATAAGGATTAATACTGTATTGCTTAAAATAAGCCATTATTTCTAGTAAAAAGAAAGAAATTAAAAAATAGTGATTGTGGGTTATCCCTAAGAGATAGACATATAACATCGCGGACTTTATTGTAGACCTTTTTAAGGTTTACATTGTTTTAATCTATCTCGTAGGGTACAGCCAGCGCTTGCAATGTAAGCGTAGAAACACTATCTATTAATGAAAACGGCATCAAAATCCGGTGCGTAGTTTTAAAGATCTAAGCGTTTATAGACACAGACAGAGAGCAGAAGCGACTTTGTTTTATACTATGAAGTGATGTCTACTAATAGCTCACAGTGATGTCTATTAAGTAGTTGTGATTAGAATGGTTTTATCTTCATATTTTATTTTAAGTTACATAATTATGTAACAACTAATTCCATAGTTACTAAAGTACTATCAGTGTACGTTACCGACATCAATCAGACTCGAAAGCAACTAGTCATATCGTCTCTGATAAGCAGTACATTGATAAGCCACGCCGAAATTTGAGTCAGTAATTTACTATTTGTTTATTATTATATATATATGTATTGAGTCTGAAATAAAACTTTCTTTATCTGTGAAACCCTTCACATATTATATTTTCATCTCAACAGGGCATGTGATAGAGTGATAACCTTTTGATGATGGTTATACTAAAGCAAGTTGTTGTGGAGAACTTTAAAAACGTGTTACCTTTTCGCTGATCTAAATCATTATACCAGCCTAAAAGCGTACACTGCCTGACCAAATTCTCCACAATAACCGATCCTTTGCTGCCCTATGCAGTTGGAGTGTTATAACGAAGTATACCGATCAACAACCATACTTTTATAGACCCTTCATGAGACTTTTACCCTTCACGAGAAACAACATCATAATATCCAGAATATTATTCCTTTTTTATAGGGATAAAGAGAATAAAGTTTTAGGCAGAGTTTGCATAGCAACTATAATATTTTGTAATGTAATTTCTCTAAGAAAAAAAAATTACTATTTGGCCGGTTGCCAAAAATATTTACACGTAAACCAACCTGCGCATCTTCATGATTTGCTAGAAGCATAAAAAAGAATGTCAATCCTGCTGCAGTGGTGTCATGCCCCTGAAAATAGTCAACATACTACAAATTATAACTATACTTCTAGCCCCGACTAATTAAAATCGAGGTCGTCTGATGGCACGCTTCCAGACTTCATCTCTAATAATATTTTAATAGCATAAAAATGAAAAAAAAGGTACCCGGAATTCGTAACTAAGGTCAAATATTAATCAGATCGAAGTTGTAAAAACGGTTTAACATTTTATAAATAGTTGTTAGTCTGGTGTTCTCATTGCTAATTGACGATTGAAAACATAAACAACAATAAAAAATCTGACTCAGTCTGAATTCTAGTTTCAGGCCTCAGATGAATAAAAAGGTAGAAAACGGCCACGGCCTCTGTTAGCAGTGAGGCCAAAAAACTCGGCTCGTTTACGTGTATCAAAAGTACGCTTCATTTCCTCAGTATCGTGCGGGTAGTCAGTAACTTTGCCAAAAAAATGCTGTTCTGCGTAGTTATATGACATAAGTTAATTGACTTAAGCTAGGAAAATAATCAGACATTACATACTTCAAACATGAACGTATCCACTTCTTCTTGAATACCAGTTTTATCGATCTCTCCTTCTTTTTCAGCATGTATAAGTAAATCTAACATTGCTGTTCTTTTCTTCTTATTATACACATAAGTTTCTTCATTCACATCTGTATCATCGTACGAAATCTTGTTTTTCTCTTTATATTCTTTTCTCTCTTTTATCACTTTCTTAGTGAAATCATGTAGGATTTGTAGATATTGTTTTTGTTTCCTACCAAGCTGTGATATATTGAATATGAAATCAATAAAATAACAGAGGTTAGAAAATCTTTTATAGAAAATATATCCCATATCACATATGGCATCTTTATAAGATTTTGCAGAAGCGTGCTCGTTCAACTGATTTCCCATTGCCGTTTCTGAAATAAAAAAAACCGAACTCTCGAACAATGTAAAAGAGTGTTATTTTCTAAACAACTCTATTATTCGTAGTCTTGCACTAAAATCTTATCTATTCTTTAGTTATTCAAGTTATTTCAGTTATTTATATCAAGTAGATATTAGTAACTTAAAAACATAAGAATATTCATAATTTAGTTCTAATATTTTTAAGTTCGAATTTGAACTCCGTTGTTTGCTTTTTGGAAAATTATTTTAAAATCTTAGGGTACATTTTTGGCTATTCTCATTCAAATTTTGATGGGATGAGACAACTCTAAGGATGTATAATCAAAAGGCAATGAAGTCAGTGCAAAACATTATAATGACTTTATCACTGCTATGAAAATCTACTAGATAAACCATTTTTTTACTCTGGCAAGTGAGTAAATAACTAATATCCCATACTCAATTCTCAGATTTTAGAGATTAAACCTCTCGTTGTTTTATACTTTACTATTACTTTAGGCTTTAGAGGAAGTAATAGTACGAGATCCGGCTGCAAAATCTCTACGTTCATCGCGTAGTTAATCAAATTCACATTTTTACATACATTTATGATTAGGAGAATACATTGATAACAGGGTGCCAGTCAATAAGTGGCCGCAAGTAATTTTAATTAAATTAATATTATTTAATTTGCGAAAAAAAATTTCGTTCACTTGTTTTTTAAATAAAATACCATTCACATCATAGCAATGTTTGTAAAGAATTCGAAAATCGATGGGTGCCGTTGCACACTCGGCCGCAACTACTTCGCAGCCAGGTGTAAACAGGTAATAGTTTGGAGTATTTTTACGTTCATGACGTACACGCATGTTTATTATATTAAATTAAAGCTAATTTTTTTTAAATATGATGATATATGGCTGCCTGTGAACAAATGGCCGCAAATTAGGGTTGCCAGCTGTTAAACACTCGAGGTATTCGAGTTAAAGTGAATAAGAGTAAGCGCGCAACGACACTTGTTAAAAGAGGATAGCCTGTGTCAGCTGTGCGAGTATTTGAAGCCATTGCGCATGCGTCAATAGCTGTCAGTTAGCGACGCAAACATACAGTAGTAAGACGTTTTGGAGCTCGTTCCATACAACGTTGTTGATATTATTTATTTACTCAACTTGAAATAGTTATTACGTTGATAAAAGTTATATCAACATTTTAGAAAAACTAAAAAGTGTTTTTTGTGTAGTAAAACCAAAAATGTGCTGGATTTCAATAAAACATCTTTTATGAAGTGTTTTTCTGCGTTAATGTTTCGCCGCAATTTTTTTTGTAAATATTGGGATATTTTAACCGTTGAATCTACCGATGATTTTGGATACCATAAAAAATGTGTGAAAAAAGTAACTGTTTTAAAAGCAAAAGATAAACAAGAATTTGAGGATTTTTGTTAAACTCTGACCGTAAGTAATTGTTTTAATTGAAGTCAAAAATATATAAGGTTATCGTTCCTGTATGTAAAAATGTGACGACTAAGTTTTTACGGGCTGTGATTATCTGCCGCTTTTTTTAACAAAGGAAAAGTCCGACCTTTCAATTTATTCTTGAAGCTTAGAAAAATTCAACAAAACTTCGCAACGTTAATTGACCCAAACGACATATTTGATGAGAACAAAATAGAAGGTGTTCAAGAATTTACATGCCGGATGTATGGAATAAACAATTGCCAAAACGTTAACACTGGACGATTTATCATGTTCAACAAGATGTATGCGTCGAAAACAAACAAAATCAGAGGCTTTGATTCAACTCACATTTTACCGTGTTGGAAATCATTAAAACAAAAATTGTAACGCATAATTTTCGTCAATTCGATGTGGCTCAATGATACTGAGTTCGACTGTATAAAGTTTAGTGCGGAAAATAATGGTTGGCTTCTTTTGGATGGTTTCTTGAAACCAACATGGTTTCTTGAAACCAACATGGTTTCTGGGAAGCTCAACTCCAACACAAGTTGAAAATGTGTTATGTAACTCAGCTAACAAATCTTCTGACGATGAAGAAGGTTCTGATTGCGACGACGATAGTGACTACAGCGATGATGAAAGCAACGACGAATCGGATTTCAATTAGTTCATAAAAAAATGTAATACACTGATAAAAGATAAAACTCGATTTAAGAGACTGATTTTAAATTTACTGATATTTTGGAGTCAAGGAAATAAATTCTTGAGCCAAGAAATTATTTTGGATGTAAGTTAATTTTTCTTGGTTCACGAATTTATTCTCTTCACTCCAACATATCAGTTTATTCAAAATGGTTCTCTTGATTCAAGATTATTTCTCATAAATCAAGTTACATTTCTTATCAGTGTATGTATTGTATTAATTATTTGATGATTTTTTTGAATGCTCTCTATCATTTGTTTACTTTAAGTACAATGTTGATTTTTTTTAACTAATATTTAATGTCAAATTAATAACTGTATTAACGAACTGTAATAAAAACTTATATTTTTTCAAATATGATATGCGTAGTATCTTCTTTGTAAAAAAAGTAAGACAACCAAAATTCGATTCTTTATAAATACATTTTTACTTGATCAATAAACATTTTTTTTTATATAAAATAAATGTTTTCTTATTTTCATTTTTTTCCAGAATATTAATTACAATTTTGGAGTAAATGTACAGTCGTTCCTACTACTGTTGGGGTCACTGACTGAGAACTATTAACGCATGCGCAATGGCTTCAAATACTCGTACAGCTGTCACAGGCTTTCCTCTTTTAACAAGTGTCGTTGCGCGCTTACTCTTATTCACTTTAACTCGAATACCTCGAGTGTTTAACAGCTGGCAACCCTAATTTGCGGCCATTTGTTCACAGGCAGCCATATATCATCATATTTAAAAAAAAATAGCTTTAATTTAATATAAAATACATGCGTGTACGTTATGAACGTAAAAATACTCCAAACTGTTACCTGTTTACACCTGGCTGCGAAGTAGTTGCGGCCGAGTGTGCAATGGCACCCATCGATTTTCGAATTCTTTACAAACATTGCTATGATGTGAATGGTATTTTATTTAAAAAACAAGTGAACGAAATTTTTTTTCGCAAATTAATTTATATTAATTTAATTAAAATTACTTGCGGCCACTTATTGACTGGCACCCTGTTATCAATGTATTCTTCTAATCATAAATGTATGTAAAAATGTGAATTTTATTAACTACGCGATGAACGTAGAGCCTCCACCGTACGCCACTTTTTCCTCCACACACGCTTGATGGAAGCGCTCCCCTGGTTTTCTGTACACCAACTGCCTACCATCATGCTTATAAAGCATGAATTTAGACTCGTCCGTGAACATTACCCTAGACCAATCGTCTAGTGTCCAGTTTAGGTGTTCGCGCACGTATCTCTGTCTTGCAATTCGATGTCCCCGTTCCAGTTTGGGGCCATTTGCGGGCCTCAATGGTTTCAAATTTGCTTCAGCAAGACGTCTTCTTACTGTTTGAGCGCTTAAATTGCCACCTCCAAAGCGAATAAAGTGAGTTTTTAGACCAACAACAGTTTGAAAACGATTTCGGAGCATTGTAGCCACCAGTTGTCTGTCTTCCCTGGCCGTTGTGCATCTTGGTCTGCCATTTCCTGGTCTTCTAAGGTGTGATCCGGTCTCTTGGTACCGCTGGACTACCCGCTGAACAGTCGACAAAGATACACCAATGTTTCTGGCTGTTTCACGCTGGCTCCGCCCAAGTTCCAAAAAAGTTAGGATTCTGGTACATTCCTCTAGCGTGACTGCCATGCTTCACCTCACAGAATAATAATTATGCACGTGGAAGACGTTCACGATAATTTTTTTTGTGACAGAATAGAAATGGAAAGCATCCATAATGACATGAAACAAAAATTTTGTTTTTAAAAATAGTCATTTTTTTAAATTTTGTTTTTCTAATGAAGTTTTTTTCATCAACCAGTTTAAATAATATGCTATTAGAAGCGCAACTAAAAAGTCTTTATTCTGTTTTTTATTTCATTGATCTAGCTTTTACAGTTCTGGAGGTATTTCAATTTTTGTGACTGACCCGTAATTTTTGGAACCGAGTGTAGTTTATTAGGTTTTAAAGATGATAAAACTAACGACTGACATATATAAATATTACGCATTACGTATCCTCATAATCGATGGACCCTAGAAAGCAGTTCAAGTGACCGTTTGATAATGGGGTGAAAAAACTCATTGACAGTAATATCATGTACAAACTAAGTATTTATAGACACAATGTCTTATTGTTATGTTTACCTTCTTAAGCTATAGATATAAATTTATATTGATCTGTGGTGGACAATAAATCTTCGTCTTACAACAAAAACCCATAACGTCCCACTGCTGGGCTCGGGGCTTCTCTCAGGAGAGGGTTAAGGCCATGCGTCCTCACCCTGGCTGAGTTTGGGTTGGGGACTGGCAAGACAGGTTGTGGCTGAGTAATTTACTTCTGTTTCCAATCACCTAAGCTATAACCTCATAGCCGTAGCCTACTTGGCTATGAGTTTATAAACTTAGTGTTGACATAATTTAATTACCAGTGATATCTCTAATATCCAAATATCCATACAGTACTCTGAGATTAAGTAAATAACGCTAAAATGGGTATGATATCCCAATCTCATTTTTAATTATACTCCACTCTAATGGATGAGGCGAGAAGTTCATTGTAAATGTCCAGAAATAACCGACTTGTTTATTCATGAGAAAAAAATATGAATACATACCACATATAGTTTGGAGAGTGAAATTTGAGAGAATCGGGACAATGTCTACCGGTGTTCCAGCGTATTCCTCAAGGGTTTTGACTAAACGCTGAGAGTTCTCCTCTATCACCCAACTGAACTGGCGTAAAATATTGAAATGGAAAGCAGGAGTCAAAATTTTTCTCCTGTGCTGCCATTTTAAACCTGACAAATTATAATGCTTCAGGTTACGTAAAACTAAAATACCTACACTTAGGAGCCCTGAAGGGATAGGCAGATATGAGTTATGCTTAATTGATTTATGAAAAAAAAACATGTTATGTATATTCTCAAACACTTTGCAGATTTTTTTCCGCTAAATTATTTGCAAGATAAATTATTTGCCATAGCAACGGACTCAAATGAATAAAATATTTTTTTTACAATTTAAATCTTCATTTTTACATGCTTAATATTGTGATATTGTTTCGTGTTGCACATTTCTTCCATTCGTATGTGCTTATTTATTTTATAGAAGAAGTTGTATCCTAGTAGCTACACTTTAGTTATCTATACAAAATATTTAAAATATGAGGAATGATAAGTTAAGGTCTTGAAAGTCAATCATGGAAGTCAACATCAACTTGAGACTCAGTATATTAACACAATAATAAAAATTAAAAAAAATATTACTATACCTTTACTAACTAGTAATCCGTCACCAAGCCAAGGCTTCAAAATTTTATACATAAGACTTTTTTCATTGTATTTCATGCCTGACAATATTTTCTGAGAAAAACAATTTTCAATTTAAATACTTAAGACGAAAGTCGCGATTTATCAGCCAGGCGTTTTAAAATTTAAATATAGTTATATTTAAATTTCTGAATATCATATTCTACAAACCAAATAAATCAGATGCAAAATGTTGCACGTTACTGGAGTTAAGCATCTGATCTCATTCATCATCTTCATCGTCGAAAGTTTGCCCAATTCTTATGTTATTATATAATTAAATTTCAATCAACTATGTGTGATTAAAAAAAACAAACTGAAAACTTACCTCCACGTCTTTAGCATTGTAAATATTAACAGCACCAAACGGAAATGTCCAAATCCTGTATATACCCTTATTTTTTTCTGCTAATTCTCTGGCCAGTTCCATAAGGCCAACTAGACACAAATAATATGCCAATTTATTATAAATAGTCTATTTTAGAAATATTTTGTAACTAAGTGTAGTGACTATTACCTGAAGAACGCATTATATTAAGAGTATCTCCAAAAATAAAAGACTCTTTTGGTCCAGGTATTTTTCTAATTTGAAGAGCTCTAGAATTACAGTTACACACAATGTGTAAAGCACACAGGAATATGACAAATAATAATAAATACCAAAACATGGTTGCAACGTTTACACTCGACTGTTTAAGACAATGAACTGATCATGTATAACTAATAAATTATTAAATATTTATTCTTTCCTTAAGGGGCCAACCATTAATTACATCACACCATAAGGGGGAGGGAGGGGGTCGACGAAGTGTGACAATGTGTGACAAAGGGGTGGAAGGGGTCCTAAATTTCGTGACGTCACATTTCAAAGTATCTAAATATCTAAGCGTTAGCACGTACTTTAAACTATTACTTTACGAAAACCCCAGAACAAAAACATATACTAGTACAACATATATTATTATCTGTGTAAATATTGTCGACCACTCGCTCTAGTAGTTCTCTAGTGCTTGGCGAATTTTTAAACGTAAATTTTCTAAATATGTGATGTCACACTAGGGAGGGGGGGAGTCTCACAAATGTGACCAGCTGTGACAAGGACCGGGGGAGGGGTAAAAAATCATGAAATTCGTGTGACGTAATTTATGGATGACCCCTAAGGGTTCCGTGAGTCCGTAGAGAAAACCTACGCGTACGCCCTTGTGCGTCTGTATGTCTGTATAACCGTGTCTCACAGTCTATGCGCTCTGAATGTAGTTGAGACCTCAATTTTCACGAATTCAACACAGGTAAAAAAAAACATGCCAAGTGCGAGTCGGACTCCCGCATCGAGGGTTCCGTACAAACCTGAAGCAGCTTCAAGGTTTTATAGAGTTAAGTTATTTTTTTAAGTTTTATAGAGTTATTCGATATGAGTTTAAATTTAATACCTCTACGCGTTCATGAGGAAAGGGGCAGGAAGTTTAAAATTATTAAAAATATTTTTTATTAGACATATGATGTAACAAAAAATTTACCGTTTTCACAATTTTTCTTTTATTTATGCTATAAGAGTTGCTTCTTACCAAATTTTAAGATTCTGAGTTCACGGGAAGTACCCTGTACATAAAAGTTTCATTCCCTTGCGAGTGCCGAAAATTTGCGGCATAAACGGCTGTATCTGTTGATTGCGTTGGCTTAGGAGTTTGATGTTTTCACAGCTGCAAGAGACAGTAGACCTGAGTATTTAATATAAATTCCAGCTTGATACCTTCACGCGTTCTTGAGAAAAAGGGTCTTGACATACAGACAGACGGATGGACATCAAAGTGATCCTATAAGGGTCCTTTTTTTCTTTCGGGGTTTTTAAGACGGAACCCTAAAAAAATATAACTTGTTTTCTATCGTGAAAACAAGTTATATTTTCATAGATTCAGAAACCTTATAGATTCGTCGTTCGTCCGTCCAACCGCCCTCGTCTTACCGTCCAAACGGTTAGTGCTAGAAAGATGAAACTTCGCATGTATATTTGTTTATACCAGGTCAGCAAAGTGATAAAATAAAATTACCAAAAAATATTTTATTTGGGGTACCCCCCCTACCCCTACACGTAAAGTGGGATGATTTTATTCTAGCGGCTCCATTGTGTGGGGTATCATTAGATAGGTCTTTTAAAAACAAGTAATGATACTTCTCCATGTGATGAACTTTAAAGGAAAACTATAACTTTGTGAGTTCAAGAGTTATAGAGGCCTAACTATTAAAATACGCTTACTTGGAAAACTTCGTGCAAGATAATGATAATAATAATAAATATTTCGGACATTTTACACACAACGCCATCTAGTCCCCAAACTAAGCAGAGCTTGTATTATGGGTTACTAGACAACTGATATAAATACATAAACATACTTTTTTTTTGTAAATACATACATATTATACATAAAAAACACCCAGACTCCGAAACAAATAATTGCGGATCACACAAACATTCAGATGTTTATTTTCTCGTCCGCCATATTTAAAAAGGAGTACTAAGAATTTTATCATATCATAATTATAATACGAGTAGAATGATAAATTTGACTAGTGTCAATAATCTATAACGATAATGTCGTTATCACGTTATTTGTTAGTGTATTTGTACCAATATACATTATCAAGAATTTAAAACTTTAATTAATTATTATTTAATTAATTAATTATTTAAAAGTAGGTGGCGCCTCTGTGGCTTTGTTTGTGTTAAAGATGTGATGATGATGTAAGCAATCTTTAACAGTCAATTCTGAAATCTTGTTTCGAAACATAAGTCTTTTTTTTCATTTTCCCTTCTTATTTTAATCAATGGTTTTTTTTTTCGCAACGCATCAAAATGGTCAAAGGTTATAGAAGAGGATACTAGTGAAAGTCGACCTTCACCGATTTGTTAATTTATTCAAAATTATATTCTATTAAATAAAATAAGTTTCTAAACATAACCCACATGGGTTGCCAAAAAAATGAGTATCATTAACTATAATTATAAAAAAAATCTTTACATTTGTCTGATTTCTTAATTTAGAAACACTAGCAACCGTTATCTATGAACGTATTATATTTTTATATATGCTTAAAATAAATTTCAAGTGGTTGATTATCAATTTCAACTTACCTGTTTGTATGCGGCCAGATAATAGGTGCCAGAAATAAAAACCTAGGTGTTCCATGTTGCACATATTACGCACTTTCCGTTGGTTTGCGTTTGCGTTTATTACATTTAGTTAACAAGTCAGTGAAATTTAAAGAAAAAAGAGTCTTTATTATTTTACTTTATGATATTCATGAACACTTTTTTTGGCAACCCATGTGAGTTATGTTCAAAACGTTTTTGCTTGACGAGTATATGATTATTTTAGGATCTGCTGCATCCGCTTATTTTAAAAACTCAATAATCTATACAAATAATAAATTTTTTTGTGACTGTTTGTTTTTTCAAATTATCAAGTTTTCAAAGTATATATACGGTACGTACTTACAATTAAACGTATATATTTTTTAATTCTTGACGGTCTCTGTTTGTCTGTTTCTGCTAATCTTTGAAACGACGGGACCGATTTTGACGTGAAGTTCACTAGCAAATAGTTAATGATATAAGGAGACAACTTTTTATTAGAGTACCTTTTCCCCAGGGCGTTCTTCGCGAGTCGACAACAACACGGTAATACCGTGGGTCTCAGCTTGTCTTCTGATTTCCTGTTCGTTTTATTGAGTAAGAAATGTACCGTTCATAACCTGATCCAAGAAAAGTACGAAGTTTTCCAAGTTCCAAGATAAGACATAGAAAATGTTAGGAATTTCGTTCATAAGTATAGATTTTATTGGTCTCTTTTAACAAAACTAACAAACACTGGCCCATCATTTCGTAATACTAGATTGGCAGATAATCGAATATCTTCAGGACGAGTGACTGGCTCCAGATTGAATACTCGTAGCACTTTCGCCACAGCTATCTTCATCTCCATCATGGCGAACTTTTGTCCTGTGATAATCATAAAAATCAGTTTAGTACCAAATAATTTTTATAACAAAAATTACTTCTTATTAGGTCATAAATTAATTTTGCAATAGTAACTACTATAGTTAACAAAACAAATGATGAACCCAGTGTTCTTTGAGAACTTCTTATCAAAAGGTCAATTATTCTTAAATGATGAACGAAACGGTACAAAAAATCCCTTAAAGTGGATATTTACATTTTATATGTCGGTTATTATGGTATCGCAAATTGTAAGTATGAAAGCTAAGAAGTTGTTCGTGCAGCACCTTACCTATACAGTTCCTAGGTCCAGCACTGAAAGGTATATAAGCAAAAGGATGTCGGCCTACACAGTTTTCAGGTAGAAACCGATCAGGATCAAACTTTGTTGGATTTTTGTATATGCTTTCACGATAATGAAGATATAAAATGAAAATATGGCATATCGTTCCCGCTGGAACTGTGTAGTTACCTGAAACCGAATGAAATTTTATAACTTTTATTCTTTAGCAATAATATTCTTTTTTATTTTACCTAGGTTTAGGTAAAGTTAAAAAAATATGTGTGGCACTCGGGGACCGCTTATGCAATTATAACTATTTATTTTTTATTTTTGCAGTATTTTTTTTCTTTGATATTAGGTAATTCAAGTTTACCAAACCATATACACTGTCTTTTTACCAATATACATTCTAACACTATTATTGCCAAACAGTATAATCATCCTATTAACCGAAAGACAATGACAACTAAATAGGGAACGTAATAGTAATATGAGCATGTCTATGGAATAAAAAAACACTAAGATTCAATTAGACGGTACTGGAGGGCGCAGACGCTATTTATTAAGCCTACGATATCCCTTCTATTTGATTAATCTATGACGCATGCCAGGCGCTATGTATTGTGCCTACGATATCCCTTCTATTTGATTAATCTATGACGCTTGCTAGGCGCCTGTTATTTGTCCTTGTCGCACTGCAGTTACGATCATATTCTCTATCCTTTTTTATCACAGGGTGTTAGGTTATTTCGTTACGGAATTTCTTGATTCAGTGGCCGCGCTGACAGCCCGCGACAAAAGCTATGCAATAGCTTAAAAGTTCTAAAGCATGATTCGAGAGATGTTTCGGAGCCCGACCGGAATCATTAGGCTCATAATAATCATAATCCCATTGAAGAGGAAAGAAATACGTATTTGGAAAATACTTGCTTAGTTTTGTAGTTTCGCTCAATTTGCGGCTGATGAAATGGACGGGAGGATACATGCGTAAAGATTCCTTGATACAACAATCCAAGTACTTCATCTTGTTCAAGTCTTCCAGTTTCATAGGTCGCTTTGAGTCCCCAAATATTTCTGTTAATTCTTCTTGAATTTTATTCTGTGATATAAAATATAGGATCATCCGTCGAATTCAAATAATTCCTAGATTTACTTCTGTTTGCAACGACGGTAACATTGAATTTAACAAGTGTTTCATTTTATTTTTTTTATGTTTAAACCTACCAAAGTAACTCTACTCTGCCTGATCGAAAGCCTGAGTAAAAACCAGAAGTAGGTGTCACCATCCGCATTGCAAGGGTAAGCATTGCAGCATGGTGAAACATACCATGGCGGTTAGTCGGATGTCGCTTAGTCGGCCTAGTCGGATGTTTCTGCATCGTTCTCCTAGCCTCTGGAAGCCGGGAGTATGATGCAGAATGATTGGGCCTCCGGTCTCTCACTCAACAACGAAATACGTCATTATTAGGATGGTGTTCTGTGTGAGGGCAGTACTGCCCCGGTCTAGCCGGCCCATTCGTGCTCAAATCAGCGTTGTTCTACTACCTATTATTTATTTATTTTTAGCGGTTGACCCGCTTACCAAAAATATAAGATAATTTAATTTTTAACTAGATTTATCCAATCATATGCTGGGATCATTTTTAGATTCCTTTAAATTTTACTAAAATATATTCTCACAATTCCAGAGTTTATAAATTATGTACCAGTAAATCTACACACGCATGCACTAACGCACATACACACACCTCACCCACACACACACCAACACAATTCAATAGTTCAGTGGTTAACATACACAAATTATTATCTTTTCGTATCTTGTTTGGAGTGAAGTTTGGTTAATTAGGTTTTTTTCAGAAACTCAATCAATTTTGCAGATCTGTAGAATTTAATGTTGATGCACTTTGGTAACAAAAATGAGTAACAACTGTAAACATTCTTACCTGAATATCTTTATGATTAGCAAGTAACATAAAACAAAAAGTCAATCCCGAAGCTGTAGTATCGTGTCCCTGTAATAATAGATTTTTTTCTATAATTTTTATTTTAATACAACCAATAAAAAACACAAGTACAAGACCTCACTTCAAACATAAATGTATCAACTTCTTCCTGTATACCAGTTTTATTTATGAGACCTTCTTTCTCTGCAGATAAGAGTAAGTCCAACATTGCAGTTTTCTTTCTAGTATTGTAGAAGTAAGTGTTATCGTCATCATCCAAAATGGCATTAATGTCTATCTTATTCTTTTTAATGTATTCTTTTCTTTGATTTATAACACTCTCGGTAAAATTGTGTACTGTTGTGAGGTGAGTGTATTGTTTTCTTCCCCACGATGATAAATTAAATAGAAAATCTGGGTATAAATGTACTCTGATTAATCTCTGGAATACTGAATCACCAAGTTCATTTATAGCAGTTTTATATGACTTAGCTGACTCTGAAGTGTCGTTGCCGAGCTGAGTACCCATTGCAGTTTCTGAAATAAATGCAGTTTAATTCAGGTAAGACATCTAAAAATCACTGTGCTGTGACGTTTTTGCATCCCTAATGTTTATATTCCAACGCTAAATGGTCAACGTGTGAGGCGATTTAGGCTCAATTGACCTCACACGTTGATCTCCAAAGCAACAGTAACTAAAACTAAGAATGTGCTTCAGGCCACACGACTGAAGCAAAACTTAAGTAAATACAGAATACAAACACCGTGGCAACGTGTTTTAAATATACGAAATGTAACTGGCTATGACAAGGAGATAGAAAAAAAATATGCGCGGATACTGCTGTCTCACGCTCCAGCTGTAACATATGAAACGTAACTCTCTCTCTCTCTCATTTATCTTCACTAATCTATTACATATCTCCCTCTCAACGTCCGTTCACCTCGCCCGATCACACTTTCCGTAACTCTCGTGTCATACATTCACCAGCTTATTCTCGAAGTTAAGCGTGCATAAAGAAGTTTTACTTTCAAAACATTACGTACCACAAATGGAGTTCAGCGTAAATTCTGACAATACAGGGAGCAAGTCAACTGGTTTTCCGGTAGTTTCTAGAAGGCTTTCAACAAAATGATCACCGTTTTGGTCAAATATATCACAGAATTGTCTCAATATGTTGTAATGGAAAGCGGGTGTCAATATTTTTCTGCGTTCTTGCCATTTAGGACCTGAATAATAAAGGAGATTAATGATCCGGTCTAAGATATAACTAAGAGGTTAAATACTTTATAGTGTATGAGTCACGGGTAATGCTCGAAGACACAACATAATCATATATATCTACTCGTCGATGATATCTGTTTAAATAATAATTGAAGTATATTTTAATTTAAAAACTACCTATACTCACATAGTTTTTTTTCAGTACTGCCTTTGTATTACTCATAAAAAAATTATATATTAGAACCTACCAAAGTGACTCTACTCCTACTCTAATCCAGAGTAGGAGCCACCATCTTCATGACGCTGAATGATTGGGCTAGTACATCGCAAACGATTCGGTAGACCGTCTCGGCTATTTACACGCTTTGATTTTTATAAATTACTAGCTTCACCTTCTTCCATAACTCAGGGAAGTGTCTGACCGCCAAAAAGAAAATTCGAACACTTCCCTTAGGCGGTTGTATAGAATAGGGCTGTTATCTCTAAAATTTGGAAAACAAAACAAAAAGTGCAAATTCTCCGAATTTTAGAATTAAAAATCCTAACGTCATAGTTTTTTTTTCATACTCAATTCTGTCGAATAAGTATATTTCTTAAAGATCTTAGAGTTCTGTTAGACTCTCTCTAAATCTTTAACCGATCGACCGTAGTTGCCCGAGTCTTAATTGACACGGATTACAAATGAAACTCCGGCTGGACGATCAGATGACATAGGTGAGTAGGTGTGAATCCAGCATTAATATTGGTTTAAATTTTAAACAACTTTGGATATTAATAAGTAAACGCAGTAAGTAGTCTTCTAGCATTACCCGTAATGTAAATTTTACAATTATTATTAGTTATTACCGTTGCTTACGAGTAACCCATCTTGTAGCCACGATTTTAAGAAATTGTATATCAAGCTTTTATCAGCATGCTTCATACCTGAAACAATTGTCTGAAAATATTCATCTTATTAATATACTGTTCAGATTTACTGCTAAAATCAGTGAGTCTAATTTAAATTAGTTTTCAAATAAATGAAGTTATACTTTTATAACCTTTCGAATGACAGACATATTCTGGCGATCGAATAAAGAAAAATACTTTGATGTCCATTTTTACGTATGTCAAGGCGCACATTTTAGAAAATATTATATAGTCCGATCTGCAATCCTTGGCAGCAGTGCCTATGTATGCCTATGCATAGGATTATCGTTAGAACGTCCAACAGTGAATTACTAACATTGTTATAATTTAACAGTATAACACTGTCACATTCATATAAAAATTATCGCATTGCATGCACGGAGAGCGTTTTTAGGTTTCCGTAGTTCATGACTCGGAACCCTTATGGATTCGTCATGTTCATTTCCGTCCGTCCGTCCTCGACCTACTGCCCAAATTGTTGGTGCTAGGAAGATGAAACTGCATGAATATGTGTTCTAATTACGTCGACAAAGTGCTAGGATAAAATCATGAAAAATATTTTTATTTGGAGTACCTCCCCTACACGTAAAGTGGAGATGATATTTATTTCTCGCGTCGACCCCATCGTGTGGGGTATCATTGGATAGCTCTTCAAAACATTGAGATGTTGCTAAGATATTTTTTGATTTGGGTATCAGTTTGCGAGTAATTGAATTTTATAGGGCATTTTTTTCTCAAAACAAGGCGTACCCCCCTCTAAAAGCAATACGGCTGGCGACATACATAACATTCACAATAACAATATCTACCTATCTGCAGGTCAACGTCATGGTCAGCATAATATATAGCTACAAACCCTATAATTTGAAACATAAAAACAAAGGTCACATTCAATGTAAATATTGATAACCCCTGTATGAGAACATCCCGATAAGTGACACACTACGAAGCCGAAGGGCGGGCGGTAACTTGTATCTATAAATATGCATAATTAGCACATACATAAATACCTTCATAACACATTTACCACCCACATATCTGCAGGACCGTCATGGGCAGCATCAGCACAATATACAGCTACAAACCCTTTAATTTGAAATATAAAAACAAAGATCATATTCAACATAAATCTTGATAACCGCCTGTATGGCAACATCTCGTAAAATGCAGAATGGTACATGCTAATGTTGAATGACACCCTCCGAAGCCGAGACCTCTGGCGGCAACTAGTTTCTATCTTCTTAATATCTGTACCTCAGAGGTATACAATAGTAACTCCACATTATGTCGAAATTACTTTTATTATGTGAATGTTGTTGGCTCGTTTCCAGGTCCACATGTTTTCCATACCTCTTTTGCCTCCCCATGGACTAAAATATTTCTTTTCCATAGTATCCATTAAATCTTTTGACCGTAGGTTTGCAAAGTATTGTTTGTTTATACACATAACACGGGTCTGCATGTTTTATGGGTATGTAGCTAGCTTGCGTAATGAAAGCTTTCCAACTTACTATTCCCGATAAGTTAGGTACGAATACTATACGCTGACCACTAAGACCAAAAAGGCAGTCTTTTGTATGACGTGTTGTGTTTTCTTTGGTTATTTTAGTCCAACCGATCTATCCACTTATTTTATTTTTTGACGGACAACCCTTATAACCCTATATATATTTAGTACACCCAAGTAACAAGTTATCACTATGACAATTAAATTGTCAAACACACCTAATCCGTGTGGTGACGGATTAAGAATACAAAGTGTCACCACCCCTATTCATTCCATGGGTGTCGTATGAGGCGACTCAAGGAACAAAATAAGCAGCTAGCATTACTGCCAAGAGAAGTAAAACTTGAAACAAACCCTTTACCAACCCGACTGGACTGTTAAAGGCTGTTGATTATGACTTTTATTATACCATTGAAATCCCAAGAACCAGTTCTATATAATGGTATAAAGCATTTAGTCCTACGTCGCCTATGAAAAGAGATGCACAAATATTTACAGAAGAGTTATACAAATATTAACAGGGTTTAGGCTAAGTACACACGAAGCGTTTTTCTCCCGTGCCCGCTGCGGTTGCGGGCCCGCAGCTTCCGTAGAATGCAGATTTGTATTTGAAAAAACAAAGCACAACACACGACGCGTTTTACGCCCGCGGCGTGCGCGGTTGTTTGCGGCTCCCGATGCACCGGCGGGCAACCTGTAGAACCGCGCGGGTCGCGGTCACCCGCGCCCTCGGCGGGTTGCGCCCGTTCGCTTGGCGGGCGACCGTATCGTGACATGTTTGTATACCTCGGGATGTTTATATATTTGAATTAGTGGATGCACCCAAAACCTTCTGGTCTTTCTTTTTCTAATTCTTCTGTGAAGTAAATATATTGCAACAGCTCGTTTCTGGTGTGTGTCCATGGTGGTCTGAACCTCAACTGAACATTACCGCATCTTGCAACCGCCTGTCTTGCGATCATTGCCCGCAAACGTGGCGGGCGAAGATCGCAACCGCGACGGCCGCGTAACCGCGCAAATAACCGGTTTCGTGTGTATAGAAAAAAAACCGCAGTTCCACGACCGCAGCGGGCACGGGAGAAAAACGCTTCGTGTGTACTTAGCCTTAGGATCTCAAATTTCATACTTTTCTTTCACTTCCCTCTATTTATCATAAAAATTACAGCTGAGTTAATTATTCTGCCTTTATTATTGACCTATCAAAATTACATTCAAAATTTCACTACGCACATTTATGCCTCTCCTGTAAAATCTGGTATTAGCCACTTAATGTTGTATGCAGGTTTTTATTTTCAGGAGATAGATATAAAACCCAATATACTTAAATATATATTGGGTTTTATATCTATCTCCTAGATATACTTAAAACCCAAGTCATACGTATTTAGTTTATCTTGAAAAATTTTCTTATTGTAATTACTGCAGACATGAAAGTGTCCCGGGTTCGAGGCGAGTTGAACTTAGCTAATACGGCCAGGGGATGGGAACCACCCGGATTTAGTTTCGCTATTCAATCTTGAGCTGTATTGAATCTCGTTCTCATTGATCACGACATTGACGATGCGACCAATCCGTTTGACGATATCTATTACGTTCTCCGATTTATTTTCAGGTACACACTGAATTTTAATATTAGAAGTGCGTAGTAACTGATCCAATTGATTGCATTTCCCTTTGACATCAAACAATTCAGAACGTAATAATTCATTCTCTTTCCTCGTTTGGTTTATTTCTTGCCTAGGAAGTCAGGTAACTGAAGGAAATACAGTTTCCTATAAAGCATCACATATTTCTTCTCTTACGATATCTCTTATCTCTTTACACTAGGGCTCCGCACATTTACTCACTTCTGATTGTAAGAATTCTGATTTGTTTTGATTCATTTTACCACGCGTAACGTTAAAAGTCATAATATCCGTCATTGACGTAAGAGTATAAGGGCGTACCAGCGCATTGGAGTTATCACCTTATGGTTGTTTACTGCGACAGTGCGGGCACTGCCAGTTATTCGGAGCTCGTTGATTTTGGTTGTCCTCAAATGGAAAGCTTACACATTGCGTATGATATTTTTTAGTACATCGGACACACTTTACAAAAGCATTATTCGTAATGGCGGTATTACATGCCACACAATTACACATGTTGACGGATACTTACGCATCAGTGCCCCCAGAATAATCACTATGCTAGACCAGAAAAGCAAGTACGGTGACGACGACTCTGAGTTATATTTTATATAATTTTAAAGTGTAGACCACACACAACTTCAATCACTATTTTACTAGCTTGAGGCACCAAAATGGTTTGTTCATCAAAGAAATTTTAAATATACAAAACACAACACGTCCCTCTCAAGTCGAACAGTGATAGAACAGTTTGGGACTAGATGACATTGTGACATTATGTAGTTATAGAGGTCTTGTAAAATACGCTTACTTGGAAATTTTCGTACAAAAATAAGGAAATAATAAGTAAACATAAGAATTATCTATTGGATACGATGAAAAAAATTATGTATAACTACGGAACCCTATTCTATGCATGTACTGACACGCACTTGGCCGATTGTTTTTATATATTCTTTTCTGTGTGTGTATTGTTAAAAGGCCAAAGTCCGTAGATTTCAGAAGCAACCCTGACAAAGTCAAATGGAAGTTGTGCACAACAGTAATGAGTAAGTTTGTATTGTTCGAACGCATCAGGTCGCGCTATTATCGCTTACATACTTAAAGAGATTACTCACTGAAAAATAATAAATATAAAATATTAAACTATTTAAAATTTACAATGAAACAAATAACATTGAAAATCATATATTCTAATAAATAATTTTTGCCCGCTGCTCCGCACAGTATGTTGGTTTATGACATCTAGCTAGCTTTTGCCCGCGGCTGCGCCCGCGTGTAAGTCGGTTATCGCGGTAAAAAGTACCCTATGTCCTTTCCCAAGGTTCCGTCTATATCTATCTATCTAAAATTCACCAAAATCAATTCAGCGATTTAGGCGTGAAAACGTAACAGACAGACAGAGTTACTTTCGCATTTATAATATTAGTAGGGATAAATCAGGCCACTCATGGAATAGGGTTCCGCAGTCAACCATAATGTAGGGGGATTTAAAATCGTGTCTACTAGATAATCGTAATGTTTACTTATCATTTCTTTATTTTGTACGAAGTTTTCCAATTGAATGCATTTTACAAGTTACATAACTCCCATATAACTCCTGAAATAAAAAGATATCTTAACCGCTATAATTTTCTTATAAAATCCAATATATATTATGGACTACTTACTGTCATGATTTTTACAGATTTTTTAGCCAGCCGTTTAGCTTAGGGGGGGGAGGACGTCCTGTTTTTACAAAAAATTGTGATATAACTCGCAAACTAAATAAATCTAAACATGATTTGATTAACCTTGTAATGTTTTTAAATGCCTATCTATATCTATCTATCTTATCGACGTAATTACAACACGTATTAATACAAAGTTTCATATTTCTAGCACCAACTGTTTGGGCGGTAAGTCGAGGACGGAGGGAAGGACGGTCATGATGAATCTGTAAGGGTTCCGAGTCATGAACTAAGGAACCCTAAAAGTAGCCTATATAACCTATAACAAGTATACCCAGGCTATCCATTGCTGAATCCGTCCTTGTTTATTCTCGGCATGGTAGGTTACTATAATTTAGAATTGTGGCGCCAAGTTGTGATTTGCTTATTCAAGGTGTTACGTGGCAAAATACGAAATCCACCCATTTTATCCCAGATAAATGCCAAATAAAAACTTTAATAAAAGTAAAACCCTTTCTATCGATGACCCGAGTCCCGACACGTTACGGACGGATTTGAGGTGTAGCTACAGATTCATCTGATTCTGGACTTTCAGTGACTAGATTGTCCAGAATACCTACGTCTGTGAGAAGCCACTTTTATACGCAATCGATCAAGAGTAAAAAAATCGGCCAAGTGCGTGTCAGGCCACGCACAGAAATGGTTCCTCAGTCACCCATAATGGATTTAAAATCGTATCCAATAGATAATTATTATGTTTACGTATTAATGCGTTAATTTTGTATAACGTTTTCCAAGTGAGCGCCTTTTACAAGTTCAGCCTCTATAACTCCTGAACTAACAAAGTCATCTAATCCGTTATAGTTTTCCTTCAAAGTTCATTATATGGACCACCATCACGAATTTTTCCCGATTTTTTTAAACAGCCGTTTAGCTTTTAGAGGGGGGTGGACGCCCTGTTTTTACAAAAAAAGTGCCCTTTAAAGTGGAATGTCTCGCATATGGATACCTAAATCAAAAAATCGTCAAAGAAACACTTTATTGTTTTTATAAGACCTATCTAATGATACTCCACACGATTGGGTAGCCGCGAAAAAAAAATGTCATCCCCACTTTACGTGTAGGGGAGGTACCCCAAATAAAAATATTTTTCATAATTTTATTGTAGCACTTTGTCGACGTACTTACAACACATTCATGCAAAGTGTCATCTTTCTAGCACTTACCGTTTGGACGGTAAGTCGAGGACGGACGGACGGACAGACGGACATGACGAATCTATAAGGGTAGATCATAAACTTCGGAACCCTAAAAAGTTAAAGTTTGTCAATGCAGATGAATTCTGAATATTGAGGCAGAACTGATTACAAATACATTTAAAACACGCACCTCTACATCATCCGGATTGTAAATAGCCAGTAATCCATATGGGTATATCCAAGCACTGAAGATTCCATCCCAAATGTTTGCGTATTTTTTGCACTGCACCATGGTATCAACTGTAGATTATTGAAGTCAAATTAAATTAATCTAGCTATTTTGTATACAACATTATATATAACACATGTTTTTTAATAAGTATTCACGTTAACGTATATTACTTACCTATCGTAATTTAAAAAAAATGATACCGTTTTGACTATATATCTGATTAATTAAATGTAATGTTACAAAGCAATTGCTCTTTAGAAAAGGTTTACAATTTGTTTAATAAATTGTTTAAAATATACGGAATTTATTTACTTTAAACACAACAAGAAAACAAATAGAGCTGTTTCCACCGTGTAATAATTCCGTATCGGAGTTATAGCTAAAGTTATTATTAAATAATTACATATTTATATACATATATTTAATTAACATAAAATGAATTCGAATAAAAAATAGACGAGCCACGCCTACCTGGTGACTGTATAAATGTTAATCCATTTCCAATTATAAAATCTCTTTTAGGTCCGGGTATTTTGTTGATCAGCCGAGCTCTTTCATTATAATTTAATATGACATGTAGAACACATAAAAAAATGACAACACACAATAAACACAGAAACATCATATCTCATTAATACACGATTCTATCAAAGAACTTGTAGTGTGCTACTGGAAGCCTGATAGCTTGATTAATATAAAGACAAAACTAAACCATATCTTACATTTATATATTTATATCTATTCTGTTTAGATTATTATATATGTTTCACTTGTTATACGGTAAAGGCGTCTATTACTGCCACTTTAAACCTAGTTCACATTGATACGCAAAAATATACGCTTTGCAACAAAATTATCGCAGCAAAATTTTGCATCGGAAAATTGCCATTTTTCAAATCTTGTGTTTTCAAGTTTTCTAATGCTTGAGTTTTCAAACTACATCGTATTGAGATCATTTTTTGTTTGTTTTGTTGGTAATTTTGTGTAATTTCAGGCAAAAATTAGGTCCAATATATAGGCACAATATCGTGATTTGGGTACTCGGAATAGTTTTTCATTGAAGTCGGTTCCTTTTTGTTAAAATTATAACTGATTTATTTATAATACACTTACGTCTACCATTACAGATATGTAGATATATGTAGAAAAAAATAAAATAAACGGTTGGTGCTAGAAAGATAAAACTTTGCATTATGTGTTGTAATTATGTTAACAAACTACTATAATAAAATTATCATTAGGTATCCGTTTGCGAGTAATTCAGCTTTAAAGCGCATTTTTTGTAAAAACGGATACCACCTGTTGATGGCTATGTCGGATCGAACCGATTAAAACTACTATAAGCCGAGGAACCAGGTATACCCTCGAGAGGAAGCCCTGGAACCCTGGCGTACCTCGGACCACCTACGGCTTGTATGCTATCCCCTTATGTGTGAGATCCCGATATTCCCTTTTATTCTCTCCAAAAGGGGGGCGCGCAAGCTCCGTAGCGCTCACGTCGCCACCCGGACCTGATTCTGCTAGGGTGACAGATAACGTTTCTGTTGCACTAAATGACCAGAAACATTAAATTGACAATGATCGATGACAATAACATATGTTTATTTAATAGAACAACAAACTTATGAGCCTTTACAAAGATATAACAGTCTTTTATCAGTGTCAAAACAAGTAAATTAACTATATGTATGGTGTTAATCAATTTGAATACATTCAAATCTGTTTCATCGTCATCATTCAAATAACGTTGTTCATTGTCATGTCATATCTCTCTTAAATGATACTCTTAAAAGCAAATAGTTAGTAGCTAAAACCTACTATACATCCACAATATCTGAAATTTTCAAATTTTCGGAATGCTTAAAAGTGAGTTGGTCGTAACATAAAAACGTAGGTACCATAACACTTTAGCAACATGTGACTGCGGCTTTCCAAACTCGATTAAGTGTATCTTTGTTCACTGATAATTGTATCGATTATCTTGCTTCTTCAATAACGTTGTTTAATCCAGTGTCCTAAAAATCTTGTTTCATAGTTTTTCGTCGTTGTTTTTTGTTTTAGTTGGGTTTTTCCTTTTTAGGGTTCCGTAGCCAAATGGCAAAAAACGGAACCCTTATAGATTCGTCAAGTCTGTCTGTCTGTCTGTCTGTCTGTCTGTCCGTCCGTATGTCACAGCCAATTATTTCCGAAACTATAAGAGCTATACTGTTTCTTCTGTGAACCGTATTAAGATTTTTACATAAAAAAAGAAAAAAAACAATACCTTTTGGGGGTACTCCATACTTGGAACTGAAACTCAAAAATTTTTTTTTCATCAAACCTATACGTGAAGGGTATCTATGGATAGGTGTTCAAAAATGATGTTGAGGTTTCTAATATCATTTTTTTCTAAACTGAATAGTTTGCGCGAGAGACACTTCCAAAGTAGAAAAATGTGTGTCCCCCCCCCTCTAACTTCTAAAATAAGAGAGTGATAAAACTAAAAAAAATATATGTTGTACATTAACATGCAACCTACCAACGAAAATTGGTTTGAACGAGATCTAGTGAGTAGTTTTTTTTTTAATCCCTACTTAATATTATAAATGCGAAAGTACCTCTGTCTGTCTGTCTGTTACGCTTTCACGCCTAAACCACTGTACCGATTTTGATGAAATTCGGTATGATGATAGAACTGAACTTGGGAAAGGACATAGGCTACTTTTTACTGCAATAATCGAGATACAAAGACCAAAGCTAGGTGATTATAAAAATACATAAATCGAAGATGTCAAAATGTATCACTGTTTACCTCCTGTCAAAACTTCACAGGTTGCTAGGAATAACACACTTGCATGGTAACCATAATGATAGTTTGTAAATGACATATAGACCAGTAGACCAGAGTAGATAATTTAAGAAAACAAATAAAATTATAGTAGGATGAAACCTATTGGAAAAGGAGGAGAATATTATAAAAATGAAAGGAAAAATAATTTACGGGCGATCTGAGGTCGGGAAGGGGTGCGGGGGGAGGATTTCGGGTCCTTTAACCGGGGCGTGAAAAAGCATCTCACTAAGCCGCCACAGTGTGGGCCGCCATACATTATTGTCCGCATTCGCAGCAAGTGTGGTAGCCCCGACTCTTGGATTCTGGTCATGCTTTCCATCAGGCAGGGTAGAGTCAGATTGGATGGCTAAATATATACAACAAAGGGTAAAAAACGGTTTATCTCGATTTCCGGCAAAACTACAAGGAAAAAAGTTAAATGGCAAAGTTGTAGGTAGTTAAAAGATCTACAACAACTCGACTTATCGTCCAAACAGTAAGTGCTAGAAAGATGAAACTTTGCATGAATATGTATTGTAATTACGTCGACAAAGTGCTACAATAAAATTATGAAATATATTTTTATTTAGGGTACCTCCCCTACACGTAAAGTGGGGATGTTTTTTTTCTCACGGCTACCCCATCATGTAGGGTATCATTATATAGGTCTTTTAAAAACATTAAGGGGTTGTTAAGACGATTTTTTGATTTAAGTATCCGTTTCCGAGAAATTCCACTTTAAAGGCCACTTTTTTGTAAAAACAGGCCGTCCCGCCCGCCGAAAAATTTGTGATTTGTGATTACTGCCACTTTAAACCTAGTTCACATTGATACGCAAAAATATACGCTTTGCAACAAAATTATCGCAGCAAAATTTTGCATCGGAAAATTGCCATTTTTCAAATCTTGTGTTTTCAAGTTTTCTAATGCTTGAGTTTTCAAACTTCATCGTATTGAGATCATTTTTTGTTTGTTTTGTTGGTAATTTTGTGTAATTTCAGGCAAAAATTAGGTCCAAAATATAGGCACAAAAAATTTGTGATAGTCGTCCATATAATGAACTTTAAATGAAAACTATAACGAATTAGATGACTTTGTCAGTTCAGGAGTTATAGAGGCTTAACTTTTACAATGCGCTTACTTGGAAAAGTCATACAAAATCAACGCATACGTAAACATAACAATTATCCATTGGATACGATTTCTAATCCACGTACCATTATGGGTGACTGAGGAATCCTTTCCTGTGCGTGGCCTGACACGCACTTGGCCGATTTTTTTTTATTTTGTTTTGGTGCCGTTATATTTAAAGTTAGAAGAGACAAGAATACCATAGAAATATTGACGAATGCTAATAATATATGTATATTTATTTTAAATATACATCGATACCAAACGGCATATTTATTTCAAATTTATTTTTAAATATGACCGCCAGAGGGCGCCACATAACTCAGTGACAAGTCATAAAGTCTATAAGCAGCGGACGATTAAGACGCTTCTAATGTTTCTTTATTTGTCCAGTTTTCATAAGTAGAGGAACCATAAGGAACAGATGAATATACATAAATACATACATAGCTTATCCGAATCATAACCCTCCTTTGTCTCTGCCGTAGTCGGGTAAAAGTTAACATAGCTCACTCTCTCTCTCACAATACTAGTTGATGCAAAAAATGCGTAAGGCAAAGCATGCGTAATAGACGATCAGATTTTTTGCTGAGAAAAGAATGTATGAGAAAAAATAACATGGACTACCATCATGAGTTTTTTCAGATTTTTCGAGAAGGCCGTTTAGGAGTAGGAAGCGCTGTTAAAAAAAATGTCCTTTAAAATTTAATAACTCGCAAACGGATACACCTAAATCAAAAAATCATCGTAGCGAACTCTCAATGTTTTTAAAAGAGCTATTTAATGATATAACACACGATTGGGAATACGCGAGAAAAAAAATCATACCCACTTTTCGTGTAGAGGAGGTACCCCAAATAAAATCATTTTTCATATTTAACTATAGCAATTTTACGATGTGATAGAAATACATATTCATGCAAAGTTTTATCTCTCTAGCACTAACTGTTTGGGTATCTACTTGATGTAGTCCGTGATTACGCGATAAGCAGTCAACTCTGGTGGAGGTCGGGCTTTATTCCAAACCATAGAGTCCTGACGAGACTTGGCGTTCCTATGTGGGGTTCGCACAAGGATGAGTATGGCTACACGGCTATGTATAGCAAAATCACATGCAGAGCTTAAGTATTTTGGTTTGCCTAGTATGATTGATATCTAGTGCATGAGACAACGTGATAATCAAGTCAGTTGTGTTTTGAGTGTATCGATAATTGTTTTTACTATTATTATTATTTTAAATTTGATAAAAAAAAATTGGTTTGATGTTAAGGGTTTTGTTTTGAACTTCTCTTGATTTACTGGTACGATGTTACGAGAGACAGAACTGCTTGTTGATAACAAGCTAATAACAAGCTGATAACAAGTCTAGGAACTAACTTACAGCTCGTTGTTCTACCTTTATGTTACCTACGTGTTAATAAAAGATTTTATAATATATTTTAGATTATTTAAATTAACTCCTTTTGTTTTCAGCTCGACAAACACCACACAGCCTACTCAATATTCATTCTAGAGAAGGCAACCGCTCCGACAAACACCCTTTGCCGAAAATTTTAATTTGCGTTTATTTTTTATGAGAGAATATTAATTTATTGAAACTTAATTGGTACAATTGTCGTGACAACATTATCTAAGTAGCAGTCTATACCTTATCCACACATAAGTGTGTAAATAAGGTGCATAACGGTTCTACATAATTATTATCAATCTTCAGTTAATAAGATACTAATAACTTTGTCACAACCTTGCTTTTCGCCTATAAAATCTTCATATTGCAAACGGTCATATTTGTATAATATTCTTCTTTAAATTTTCCAATTAGCAGAAGTCATTAAGCTTATAACTTAGTTCACATATTTATTTTGTTGTTGATATTGGTCGAATTTGTGTGACGTTGAGCTGACGCTCGTAATTTACTTGTAAAGGTTTGTTGTCATTAAATTTACCAATTGTTACCTAAATCTATGTAACTCACACATAATCATATTTTTCATCACAAACAAAGTTGATGAAAAAAAACTATTACAAATACAACATGGTCAGGCAGGCACGCGGACCGGAGGCAAATAACCATAGCTATACACTAGGATAATGACTGCGCAACGAACCTAACGCACCCACTGCACCAAGAGGTTTCTCGTGTTCAAAGCAAACGTCAGAGTAGTATTCAATGTGTCGTATCCAATATACATATTAATTTATAATGTGTCGTCAACCCCAGTTAACGTAGTGGCAGGTGACAACAAAAATCGTTAAAATAAGTAAATGCGTAGTGAAAGAATGCGCTTCAAGGTTACAAAAGTATCAAAAATGAAGCAGATATATTTTTCGAAAGTAAATATGTTATTTTTGGGGTTCAGCAGTTTATGACTCGGAATTACGGTACGGTACGGTTTACGTCGACAGAGTGCTAAAATAAAATCATGTAAAATATTTTCATTTGCACACACTTAATGTGGGAATGTTTTTATTTCATCCATTATGTAGAGTATCATTAGATAGGTCTCAGTGATACCAATAACACATATTTTTGACGTTCCAAATTAATATGATCCTATCAAAATAGGGTTAAATTTTATGCTCTATAATTTTGCGATACATGTTAACATCGTTGGAGTTACAGAAACCAAAATAATCGAAAAATAATGTTTCTGACATTCGACTTTGAATAACTTACGACATAGACACGAGATTTCATGAGACTTTTGAGACAACTTTAAGAAATAAAGGTGTACAAGTACACACAGAACATAAAGTTAAAGTTCGAAAGTTTTGTAAATTTTGTAAAGCTATTCCAGACGCAATGTCTGGAATAGCTTTACAAAATTTATAGAAAAATATTTAATAATTTATAGGCACGTATTATGACGAGTCTCTAATATTTGAGGGTTCCCTCGATTCCCTTGGGATCCATCATCATATCCTGACGCGGTGATAAAAGGACCACTACGAGCGATGGAAAACCAGTTAGATATAAATGTCGGACATTTCTAACATCTTACACACAACGTCATCTAGTACCAACTGTTCCAAGTACTTCCGTGCTAAGCAGAACTTGTAATAAGTTTATGGGTACTTGACAACTGATATAAATACATAAACATACTTTTTTTTCTAAGTACATACATATTATACATAGAAAACACCCAACAACTCCGAAACAAAAATTTGTAAATCACACAAACATTTGGTTGCAGCGCGCACTTCTGTCTCCAAATTCCACGAGGGTGCTCCAGCCAACGCGCACGACTCCTCTGAGGACACGACGTGGGTTCGGGCCAGCACTCAGGCAAGTACCCCGCCGGCCCGGGAGTGGTATTCTTCGATCCATTTACCATGACCGCTGTCCATTTACAACATTTTAACATACATTCTCGTATTCTCCCTTTCTCGCTGTATTCAGGTTATCGTATTTCTTTAAAAAATAGTAAACTTCTCTATAAAATGTAGTGACGTATCAGAAGGCATCCTTTTTTACCCTACGGCGTCAGAAAGTAGATAATGTTTTGAATTGTGGTAGTGACATAGGCTATACACGGTGATTTTGAAAGCGTTTTGAAACCGAAAATTTTGAATTAGTAATCAATAACAGAAGCTATATATAACGTTAATTTAATAAAATATATAATATTTTTTTTCATCAAAGTCGATATTCATATCGTTTACAGATAAAAAGTGAGAAACAGTAGTAGCACTATTCAATCACACGTAGGTACATACTACAAATAGAAATACTATGCGTTTTAAATCGTAAATCGTCAATCGCCAATAAAATCAACGATTTCGTCTTTCAACCAATCAGGGCATTGCATTGACTGTGCGCCGCGGGACTCGCCTGTAATCGTCACGCGTCCTTCGCGTCAGTCGGTCACGGTCATCTAACCACGGACCAAAGGTCATCTAACCGGCAACTCGTACTTAGAGATGTTAATTGTTAAGTGATGAAGTTGATAAAGTGAAAAGTGATAGAGACACATTAAGTAAATTAAAAGACAATTGTATCAAACGTGGACGCTTGTGTGTTGAACGGGGATTCCATTTTGACCAGTTGCTTCGATACAGAGAAGTATTAATAGGTATGTAAGTAAGCAAATAAACTGTAAATAGGTATGTAAGTTAATTATTCTGTAGATAGCTCCGATTTTTTTAACACGCCTGACGTGGTTAATAAATCGAAAATAAGTTTTAAAAAAATAGGTATTTCCGCCGCAGTCCTACAATCCGTTGATAAATTGATTTGATGTGATTCGTGGTTAATAATCGAAAAGAAGTTTAAATAAATGGGTGTATCCGACAATCCGACAGTCCTAAGCCCGTATTAAGTATGAAGATCAAACTGGAGTCAACCTACGAAGTACCTACTCGCTAGCTCGCGCCTATAGGTAAAATTATAAATCAGCTGTTAGCGTCACCGGCGCGCGGCGTGTCTCATTCATACTACTTTGCAGTGCATTACTACTTTCCAAGTCGATCGAGTAAAAATGAATATTAAAACTGAAACTTTTTTATAGTCAACATTACAATTGATTTATCCATTTTTATTGGTACTATAGATGATTCCAAATTAAAATGTTTCGTTTTCAAAACGTCTATAAAATCACCGTGTATACATTTTTAAAATGGCGCCCGCAATCGTAAAAAAGCGGCCAAGTGCGAGTCGGACTCGCCCATGAAGGGTTCCGTAGCAGCAAGTAACATCATTTAAAGGATTTCGTAGTTCGTTGTAACTTTGATCGATGTTTTCTTAATAGTGTTTTGATTGAAAGAAATGTAAATTGCGGTTTATGATTTATGACGTATTAAAAAAAACTACTTACTAGATCTCGTTCAAACCAATTTTCGTTGGAAGTTTGCATGGTGATGTCCATCATTTTTTTTGTTTTATCATTCACTTATTTTAGAAGTTACAGGTGGGGGGGGGGGACATTTCACCACTTTGGAAGTGTCTCTCGCGCAAACTATTCAGTTTAGAAAAAAATGATAGTAGAAACCTCAATATCATTTTTGTAGACCTATCCATAGATAACTCACACGTATGGTTTTGATGAAAAAAATTTTTTTGAGTTTTAGTTCTAATTATGGGGACCCCCAAAATTTATTGCTTTTTTTCTATTTTTGTAAAAAAATATTAATGCGGTTCACAGAATACATCTACTGACCAAGTTTCAACAGTATAGTTTCGGAAAAAAGTGGCTGTGACATACGGACATATGTCAACGGAACCCTAAAAAATGACTAAGTGCATGTCTGGCCACGCATAGAATAGGGTTTCGTCGTCATCCATAATGGTAGGTAGATTGAAAATCGTGTCAATAGATAATTGCAAGGTTTA
This sequence comes from Phragmatobia fuliginosa, assembly GCA_932526445.1. NCBI lineage: Eukaryota > Metazoa > Arthropoda > Insecta > Lepidoptera > Erebidae > Phragmatobia > Phragmatobia fuliginosa. The sequence goes on along the minus strand of OW052060.1, from coordinate 9,852,447 downwards.
CTTATTATTTCTTTATATTTGTACAAAGTTTTTAAAGTGAGTGCATTTTACAAGTTAGGTCCCTATAGCTCCTGAAATAAAAAAGTTATAATTACCGCTATAGTTTTCCTTGAAAGTTCAATATATGGATCACTATCATGTTTTTTTTTTTATTTTTAGATATTTGAGCCAGCCGTTTCGCTTTTAGATCATCCCCACTTTACGTGTAGGGGAACCCTGATAAAATTATTTCTCATAATTTTATTGTAGCACTTTGTCGACGTAATTACACATAATCATGCAAAGTTTCATCCTTCCAGCACTAACCGCTTGGGCGGTAGGTCGAGGACGGACGGACAGACGGACATGGTGAATCTATGGGGTTCTGAGTCATGAACTACGGAACCCTAAAAAGGGAGGATGGGTATGATATTTTTACTTCCACTGGCAAGATAGGTATCAAATGAAAGATCTTAAAAAGACTAATTTCAAGGAAGAAATTCAAAAAAGAACTTATCGGTTTATGAAAGCAAAAAACCTGAAATAATATAATTATTTTAGAAAAACTTACTTTCTTTATTTTTTTTATTTTATAAATAAATTTATTCAATAAAGTGACATACATTAATTTAAAAAATGATTACATCGAAACCGGAGACCTGGAGGCTCAAGGAGACAATATCCCCTATTGGCTGAAATGGCCTGGTGAACTACGTCGTTAAGGGCATGGTGACGCAGGAACCTTCCCGAGCATCGACGACAGCTCAAAGCATGATGGTCGTCGGCCTCCACCACAGAGCCGCAGATGCTTGCAGACCCTCTCATAAGCGACGTCCGGCACACGCAGACGCCGCCCCTTCGCGGATGGCCAACTAATGCGGATGGAGGGGACAACCCGTCCCATCCACCCGTGGGCCGATACTATTACCAGACATAACCTTTGAGGATTGAGGATACTAGATAGAATAAAAGTGTGGTTTCTGTTGAGGTAATTGAACTGTTACCTTTAGTTAGGAAATATCGTACTAAAATAACAATAGTCATAGGTATGTTCTTCTATGAGATAGATTGAATATTGGAGAAAGACACGCGGCCGTAGTCTCTCGCAAAAGCTACTTGTTAATAAATAGAATAATAAAATTGTTCATCAACGTAAACAACGTGCAATCATCGTGTCAGTGAACTACTTTTACTTTATTATGGCTAAGAAGCGTTCTACCTAGTCTTGCAATAAATATTGATACAAGGAAAAGTCTTTTTTTACTTGCTATAACGTTTATTACTGTAGTATTGATACCATAATTCAAGAATATTTAAAGTATTTGAAGCTATTCCAAATGGATGCTACAGCTTCTTAAAAGTTAAGGCTAGTTGTAAATAGAAGCACGCGCTCTATCCATGGGAAAATTATACATTCCCAATCATATGGAATGGTTTACGTTTAGAGCAAACGCGCGGAGAACCTCCAGACACAACGAGTTTTAAGTCTTCAGCTCTGATAAAATCCGGAACATTCCTTCGTTTTAATTAAGAAGTTTCTTCAGAGCTTTGACCACACTATCATTCTGCTAGTTAAAACTTTGCTCGATTGTAAAGAAACCTCAATCGTAAATAAAAAAAATCTGTGAACTCTGTTTGCGTACCGCTTAAATAGTTGTTTTGGTTTTAGCACCTCATTCTTTTTTTAAATATCGGTTAAATAATGACCAGTTTAGTTTCATCTCTTATAGGCTGCAAGTCCTAAATCATCTTTTAAATTACGCGACACGGTCTTAGGAGCTATCTTTATCTCCCGAGATGAAAATAGCTCTTGTGATGTTGGATCTTTTCATTTCTGACAGGATATCTTCGAATATACATATATATATTTATATTTCCCTTACCGTTTTGATCGCCTTTTTCGTACTAACACTGATGGGACGGCCAGATCTTTATCTGTCACTAACCGAGGTAGTTTTATTGTGCCTATCAATAGCCCGGTACACAAACATTCCACTAATACCAAGTGTATGGAAAGTTTAAAAAATATTTGGTCCATTTCTCTTTGTCATCCCACTCCATTTTAATTTCATAAAAAAAAATGATAACCGATTTGACCGAAAATGAAAAAAAACCATGACTGATCATAACAGGTTTGAAATTCAAATGTTATAGTTTCTTTATTTTTAATTGTAATAGAATTTATGACCAGACTAAGTATACCTTATCTCTAAGAGATTACCTATCCTAAAGGTCCTCGTAAACGGACTATTTTTATGACAATTTCTTGCTCTCCAACATTCTCCATAATAAAGGAGAAACCCGAAATCCATACAAACTTGGGCCTGGCGTTACAGTGCTAGAATTTGGTCATAAATTACAATATCTATGACGATTTCACGAGCCTAATTTTCAGGTCTCCCAGCAATGGCCAAATCGGTAAAATCAGACAATGTTTACATTTTAGGTTATGTTTATTGTTTGAGTTATTTTAATGAAAAATTGGCCAAGTGTGTGTCAGGCCACGCATAAAATAGGGTTATGTACTCACCCATAATTAAATCGTGCCCAATAGATAATTAATAATAATAATAAAAAATAAATATTTCGGACATTTTACACACAACGCCATCTAGTCCCCAAACTAGACAACTGATATAAATACATAAACATACTTTTTTTTTGTAAATACATACATATTTAACATTGTTACTTGTTACTACATTTCTTTATTTTTGTACGAAGTTTTCTAAGTCAGCTTATTTCACAAGTTAGACCTTTTTAACTTCTAAAATAAAAAAGTTATTAAAACCGCTATAGTTTTCTATAACATGAAAAACACGATTTGATACATTTGTGTTTTTCTATGGCATAGTCACATTAATATAAAAATGCAAAACTACCCTTTCATGCTATATTTAATGCTGCCAGTTGTAGATATTTTGAATTGCCGCCATTGTAAGTAGTTGTGTCACGATTCGCTGGCCAGACTCTATTTATATTGATTATAATACCTATTATAACAATCATTTATACTAAAACAAAGAAGTATTATTTATTTATAACAGTATCGATTTGCACTAAATCGATCCTATTTTAGGAATGCTACGTTTGTGGAGCTAGTTACGAATATTGAAATAAGTGTTGCAGAGGTTTACAAAGATTGTTTAAAACAATAGAATTCTACTTATTTTCTACACTTGGCCATTGCAAATGAAGCTAAGATTTCGATAGGTTAATCAAGCAAAATAGACGAATTTTTTGGTACATATCCCATTCGTGTAACGCTTAGGCCCAGAATCGGGTTTCTCCTTTCATCATGATCAGTGCAGCGGCTTAACAGTGACAGCCTGAATAGGCATACAGACAGAGTTACTTTCAAATTCATAATATTGGTATAAATAGACGAAAGTTTTAGCAAACTTTAGCGTAAAATTTGATTAACCGACTTCAAAAAGGAACTATGTTACACTATATGCTTTTTTTTATTTTCGAAAGAGTGTTTCCCTCATCACCATTTTATTACCTACTTGTCTGGAGCTAGGAGAGGCTGGTTATCTGCCATACAGGTTCTACCTAGAACGGTAACCAGTCTCACACACAGATCTTTGCATTCCGAATTTGTAATTATTGATTTCACTGATTTTTTTATGTTTTTTGTGAGAGAAAAGAAATGAAATTATTATTATTGTTAATTATCAGACGTTGTCAATTAAAGGCTATCCTTTAATTATAACGCCAAATGCGTTCATGGTGACCGCAAAAGGGTGTCTAGAAAAGCTCGTGAAAGTTTAAAGAGAAAAACAAATAAAATAATTGGATTTATCTCACGAGATTGGCGATATGTGAAATGTGGATTCGGCGATCATTGTTCCGATAGTCGTTTCTGCTCATGGTGTGTTAGCCAAGAGCCTCGACCAACACTTTAAGTGGCTCACGTTAGACGACTGGATCAAGGGTATGATGCAGAAGGCAGTCCTCCTGCATGTCTGTGTTTCTGTCTGTCTGTATTTAGAACCCTAACCACCGGTTTCCTGGTCCATTTACCCGAAGTCGGTGGTCAACAATTTTTTTATAACTTTATATTTTTTTAAATTAATAATTACATAAATATCTATATAATTAGTATGTATGAAATAAAGTGAATAATAAATATTTATTTCCAAAAACTTACAATAATCATACATGAACCTAGTAATACCAGATATTTGAAATAGATATAGTTTGAAACAGATATTGTTTGGAACATCATGGTAAGATCTAACTTGTGTTATGGGTATCAGACCACATCAAATATCTACAATATTTGACAACTGTTTTAAAAAAAAACGAAATATGTGTGAAAAGTACCCTTCGCAAAAAATAATCACGAATATGCGTAATGGGCGGAAGTAGGGTATTTCGACTTTCCCGTGGCAGAATCAGTTCTATGAATTTGAACTACTCTACCAACTTCAGTATAGTCAGGTGCGATGAGAACAGTGGACTTTGCGTGTGTGTGTGTGTGTCTGGGTAAGTGATGCTTTGTCTCGAATAGTATCAATAGGTATATATTTTTGTATTTTGTTGTATCAATATATCTTGTTGTTATATAGGAGCTGGATGCAAGAAGTCCGAAACCGATCAGAGTGGTGTGCAATGGGAGAGGCCTATTTCCAGCAGTGGTCTGCGATAGGCTGATGATGATGATGAATACATCTTGTTGTATTTTACTCCAAACGTCTTTTTACAAATTTTACACGTACAGGCCCTTGATTGCGTAGTACTAGGTCGGCTATAAACACAAGGTCTGAAGGTAGTGTGACCGGCTCTAATTCAAACTCTCGCAAAATTGCTGCAACTGTAATCTTCATTTCCATCATTGCAAACTTTTGTCCTGCACAAAAATAACAAAATATATATAATTTGAAAATATCTTTAAATAGAAAATTAATCTAATAAGCCCAAACAGAAACAAAAATTTTCGGTGAGCTGTTGTTTTTGTCCTTAAGGATTTTTTTCAACTTTTCTTTAAGAGAAACTCATAGCTAACTTGCTCTGGGTGATTAGAAACTATATAATATTATCAAGGGTTAGCAAGGACGGCGCGATCAGTACCTGGATGGGTGACTGTTTGTGGCATGATATCTTGTGAGCGTTTCCGTGAATCGGAGGTCACGTTAAGCAGTTGCTCCCATATGTTATCATAAGATAACGGTCGTGAAGCTTTTTTGTAGGCCTTGAGGCTGCTTAAAAACATCTAACGGTAAGATTACGTAGCCACAAAGTGTCTTACCAGTCCCCAACCCACACTCGGTCAGCTTGAAGGATGGAAGGCCATACCTTAACCCTCTCCTGAGAAGAAACCCCAGCCCAGCAGTGGGACATTATGGAATGATGATGATTAAGTGAAGAAAATAGAGCAACAATTCAGACGTAGCTAACTACTTTGTAATTTTTAACAGACTTCAAAAAAAAGGAGGAGGTTCTCAATAAAATTCGTCGGAATCTTTTTTTTTTTTTTTTTTTTTTTTATGTATGTTCAGCGATAATTTCGTCATTTATGAACCGATTTCAAAAATTCTTTTTGCATTGGAATGGGCGTAGCTTACAAGTGGTCCCATCGTCACCATATCGGGATCTGATCATGGGATCAGAAGGAAATCGAGGGAACTCCTCAAATATCATAGGCAAAATGTCGCGATTTGGGTACTCGGAATAGTTTTTCATTGAAGTCGGTTCCTTTTTGTTAAAATTATATAATTATGTATTAAACAAAATGTTTAGCTAATTATATTTTAAAAAATTCTGAGCAATAAAAAGGACTCAGAGCCTAGGTTCGGATAGACGAAACGATGCACCATAAAGCTTTAACCTAACTACATTTTGTTTTAAAGTTTAACCAGCTTCGTCCTACGGTGTTACCCACGATTCTTGTTATACCTTGAAAATAAATTACTCCTTATAGCGAGCTAGCCTTAGTTAGTTCTTGTAACATTAGCTATCAGTCAGTGAATGTCTCGTCATAATCGGTCCAGTCGTTTCTAAAATTAGAACTTATTTATAAATTGTTTTTTTTTTTCATATACGAGTAAGTACCATATGTACGAATTTCATATACATTTACGAGTAGTAAAAAGCTGTTAATTTGAATTCCAATTCAATTAATTTGCATAGATTGCGATTAATAAATCCTCACCTATTTGTTTATATTCTAATTTCAAATAAATAGATGAAGACCGAATGTTTGTTATGTCGATCAGTACACAAAGTAAAGTAAATATCGTTATGAATATTTATAGAAATATCATACCTATACAGTTTCTAGGACCGGCACTAAAGGGGATGTAGGCGTACGGATGACGATTGACGCTATTTTCTGGAAAAAATCTTTCAGGATCAAACTTTTCCGGATCAGGATACAAATCGGCACGGTGATGTAGTTCTATGATATCAATATGACACATAGTGCCTGCTGGTACCTTGTAATTACCTGAAAAATAAATATTTCGCTTAGTTATTACTCCTTTATGCTTAACTAGATTTTGAAAGATTAGAAAACATCATCTAAATTTTCTAGTGACTTAGAGTACTACAATTCTAATTCAATTTTTTTTTTAAATATGACTGCTATAAATCTTGTGGAATAGAGATATAAATATTAATTTAAGGGCTTACACTACCATAAAACTACTGCAAAGTTGATTTTAGATCCCTAATACCAATAAGAGTTTTGAATTCGTCGTATTGGAAAAAATATATCTATTATATGTATTGAGGATAGTTGGTTGGTTGTAGGAAACTTTGTATATAAATACAACTTATAATGCAGACATTATGAGATGTGGATTTTAGATTATGTTTGTGTTTTCGTTATAAGACATACATTTTGAATTTTTCTTGTGCCAACCTGATTTCACTGCAAATGCCAGTCGTGCTCCGGCGCTCGTACGAGGAATTGCTACTAAGTAATTAAGCTACTGAAAAAATTTAAGATTTTTTGACGCGGGGTTATCCTTAAACTTTTTTAAGAGCACCTACCTCATTTTATTTTTTATATATTTGTTTCAGTTACATAATTGAAACGTAAATCTCATGTATTTTGAAAGTGTTGACAAATTTACAATTTACACCGTTTGAAACAGCTCCGAATAATAATTAGTCAATATACGAGACTACTTACTGGTGTGTAGTTTTTTGGGTTTAATGAGAGTAACAGTTAAGTTTAACTTATCAAAGTCGTTAGTCTTTCTTTACGACCACATTATTGCAATCTGACAAACACAGCATTATTATCTTTTACTTAGCATAATCATAATAGCTTTATAAGTACTCATGTTTTTTATAATATCATTGATCAAAACACTATTATTAAAACATCGATCAAAGTTACAACTAACTACAAGAAATTTTATATGATGTTACCTGCTGATACGGAACCCTTCATGGGCGAGTCATACTCGCACTTGGCCGCTTTTTTAATGTATACGGGACTTATTCGCTATATAATTAAAAAGGTTACGATACCTTCTAATTTCCGACGTTTCATGAGTAATGACGAAAACATGAGTATGTGTAAAAGTCGCGAAAGTCTTGAAACAATTATACAAGTCTTCTACAATTTAGGGACTAGCATTATAAAAGTTATAACAAAATTCCTTAGTAGCGATAACATATTAAAAAAAAAAGTTACCTACAAACATAAGCTAAAATAATATTTACAAAACTAACACAATTGAAATAAAGATATTCGTTTCCAACCATATTTTAGCATGAGAGATACAATGGCCGTAAACTTCTATTAACCCATACTGATTGAATTTTCATAGAATGCAAACATGTGTAGTTTACAATATGATACACAGTCCTTACTAAAGTGGACAGCTATTATAGGTAGGTAGCTATTGTAACAAATGAGTGTCATTGTTGTCAACAAGATATAGTACAAAAAAAATACCATTGAATTGAGCTTATTTGTAGCCATGCGAGCGAGACAGTTGCGGCTATGTAGGGCGGAGGTACATAAAATAGCAGTGAAGTGGGGGCAAATTTGAACTTGAGCTCAAAAATTGTGGCACCGTTTGATTCAAATTTTGAGTATAAGATTTTAAGACAGTTTTCATCTAATTTTCACGTCATTCATGTGTGTGTCATTGAATGCTTTTGTATAATTTCTAATATTTTTATACATATTGTCTGGTGTGACGCCATCGGAGACTAATTAGATCAAACTGAACCATTTGTGATGCACTGAACCAACTCGATGCATTAAAGAGTGCGGGACCTGATCTAATTCCACCTATGTTTGTTAAGAAATGTGGTCGATTGTTTGTATTGCCACTTTCCTTGATATTTAATCGTTCCATGACTGAAGGAAAATTTCCTGACGAAGAGACGAAGAAAGCTCGCATAGTTCCAGTTTTTTTTTACAGGCCAATTTCCATACTCTTTTGTTTTTCTAAATTATTCGAGTCTGTTCTGTATCGGCAATTGCTAACTTAATAAATAGTAGTATTTCTGATCATCAGCATGAATTTAGAAGCGGATTCTAAAAAACTAGACACCTAATTCCTCCTCTACAACACTCTTATCCGCAGCATTCTCGAATTTGCAAGTATTATATGGTCACCGTGGTACGCTGTTCATTCTCAAGGAATTGAAAGCATTCAACGAACCTTCACTAGAAACCTTGCCTATTCTTGCAGTGGTTTTTATCCGTAGAAGTCCTTATGACCAACGACTATCCAAGTTTAACATGACCAATCTTTTCAATCGCAGACGTATTTTGCAACTATGTTTTTTTAATTATATAATTAATAGTCGTATACAGTTTAATTGAATATTAGAAAAAATATCTTGAAATATACCCGACTGTTATCCCAGATATAAAATGGTTATTATTGTTATTATATACGCAATTTTCAAGAACTAATTTAGGTCTACAATCACCCATAAACAGAGTTCTTAATCAATATAATAATATCCAAACTTATGATCCAGGCATTGACATCTTTAGCCAGTCGTTTTATGTATTTAAAACAGAAATTACGAAATATTACATACCCAAAAACTAAATATAAAAGTATTATAAGTAAGTTAATAGGATATGAATATAAATGTATTAATAGTAGTGACTCATGTAAAAAATGATTATTTTGAGTAGATCGCTTTTGTTATAGAAAATGCTATGTACACTGTAATTGTTATATCACAAACAACCCACATGTTAGTATAATTATTAGTATAAGTATAATATGTATGATGTGGTAGTACTTATATAAATTAATAAGTAAAAAGTCATACTTAGGATTGTAGTTTTGGTCAATGCTCGACTAATTAAATGCACCGGAGGATATAGACGTAAGCTTTCCTTAATACAACATTCCAAGTACTTCATTTTTGACAAGTCTCTCATTGTAATAATACGGTTTGAGCCTTCAAATATTTCATCTAATTCTGATACGATCTTGTCCTGCAAACAAAATGGAGAATACAATGAATCTGATTCTTTTCTGACACTATTTTCACTTAGGTGTTTTAAATGTGTAGAATATTACTTACTTGGATTTCTTTATGATTAGCAAGCAGCATAAGGCAAAAATTGAGACCTGATGCAGTAGTGTCGTGTCCCTGCAAGGAAGTATGAATGAATAAGTAGACATACAATTTCAGCCCTAATGAGTGTTCACAACGTAAAATGCACCAGCTATCAAAATTTCAAGTTTAAGTCCTAGTATTTTGAGTAGGTAAGTTATTTTATAAGTCATTTTTTTTAAAGGAAAGCAATAATTTATCTAATTGAGTTATTCTTCAGTGGTTTTCATTAATTATTTATTATTATAAGTTACGTTTTTAATAAAGGAAACGCGAAAATACATTGTGAAGGTAACTTTAGCGATAACCGAGACGGCTCATAAGTAAAAATATTAATGAAATAATAGACTCGCAGACTAGAATGCAAAATAAAACAACACCTTTTGAGATACTCGTGTATATTTTTTTAAATTTAAGCCTTCCAAAATGACTCTACTCAGCCTGATGGTAAGCATGCGTTCAAAGAGTCCAAGAGTAGAGGTCACCATCCTCATACCGCCGTCACCATCCTCATACCGCCTAGTACCGCCTCACAACAAGTTTCCATCAGAGGCGCTCCACCGTGGACGCGATCATGCGCGTGAAGAAACTGGCGGAGGAAGCAGTTTCCCTGGGCGAAGTGGTGCTGGCGGTGTCTTTGGTCATCGCCAACGAGTTTAATACTTTGTCTTGGAGTTGCATCAGAGGGGCGATTGTGTATCATCGAGTGCTTCTCTACCTCCGCCGTATAGTTGAACCATATCTATCACAGAGAATCGTCATTTGTACTAGTAGAACCAGTCTCTGTCGACGTGAAATGTCGTGCGGGGGTCTACAAAGGTCGTTTTCAAGGCCGCTCCTGTGAAACATTGGCTACGATTGGGTGCTTCGCGGTGCATGCTCAGATGGTATCGACATCATGTGCTATAGCGTGTGATTGCGTATGTCAAGATGTACCTCGAAGAGACCCTGAGAGCCACATAGATCCAGTCTCATAGTAGGAGGCACTCGCATCGGCATCGCGCCTTATGTGAGATTTTTGGGCCTCGTAGGTACTCGACGGCTGATGGGACTTAGGACATCACTTCCGAAGTCTGGTCCCCAAGTTGGTTCGAGCAGCACGTGTACTGGCGCAGATAGTGCCTAATATGAGGTGACTCGATGACTCCTGCAGGAGGCTCTACGCAGTAGGTTTGTGGTTTATAGCCCTTTATGGAGCTCCAGTATGATCCCGATTCTCTCACTCGGTGGCATAATTAGGATAATGGTATGAAGCTAGAGCGCGTGGAGGTAGGCTTAAAGTGTTACGACGAGATTCGAAGAAATCGGAGTTTAGCGGTTACAGAACTTCATAACTCAAGTTAGTACTTGAGTTATGAAGTTACTACCTCTACCTACTGGCGATACACAAGTTCTTTAGAAAGGCTGACTGGGGGACTATACTATTTCAGATTATCAAGCCCTACCCCGGGGGAAACCATTTCCCACATCAATCCCGACGTGGAACTCCGCCGTCTTCTTCTGAGAGCAAGTTATGCTTGCAAAAGGAACCGAGAGAGGTTCAGAACTCACAATTCTCAGAACGCTCGTTCTAAGAATACCACAGATGACTTAGGTGCTGGAGGTTGTGGAATGATCTTCGTCCTCTATAAGCACAAGCCTGGGGATGACGGATGGCGCCATCCGTCGGCTCTGGGTCATGTCCGACATAACCACCAACTAGTGGTATGATATGTGAAGGGATTTCCGCTTAGGAAATTATATAGGGTAGTACCGCCTCGGTCGTGTCGATCGGTTCGTTTTGAAATCAGTGTGCCTCTACTATCTTGAAATCCATTTAATATCAAATAAGAATGAAGCTACCTATATTTAAAATCTAATGGTTACTACACAGATTTTCTTTATTTAATAACTTAAACATACATAAACATTCAAAAAATTGTAGACGGAAGGCGATTTTAATCGACATTCGATAAGCACTTGTCTTCTACTCACCTCAAACATGAACGTGTCCACTTCTTCTTGAATACCCTCGCCATCGATTAATCCGTCTTTTTCTGCAGATATCAGTAAGTCTAACAATGCTGTTCTTCTCTTATACACTACGTCGTCGTCATCCATTGAGTTCTCGTCATGTATGCTAAGCCCATACTTATCAGCGTAAATTTTTCTTTCTTCTATGACATTTTTCGTGAAATTATGAACAGTATTTAGGTGCCGTTTTTGTTTTCTTCCATATGATGATAAATTAAAAACAAATTCAGAATAAAGATAAAATCTTGTTAATCGACATACAAACAGGGACCCCAACGAGTGTATTGCATCTTTGTAGGTTTTACCACTTCCATTATCTTTAAGTTTAGTGCCCATTGCTGTTTCTGTAAGCAAGAAAATATTCATTTAACATGTACATAAATAAATGAATGACAGCAACACGTTAACCGTATTTGAAAACCATTGAACCAGTTGACAATATTTTTATAATGGTAAATGTTTGCTAGACCACTTCGAAAAATTTGAATTCGAAAAATAGATGTTAGACGTACCACGAGTTACACTAAATCGAATTTGTAATTATTTACTTATTCTTAGATATACATATCTAAGAATAAGTAAATATTGTCAATCATCATTGAATCCTCAAGTGAAGGTACTATTACAAGATTTGGTGGTACGATAATCAAGTTAGCAGTAGATATTTTTTTCAAACACTACCACTATTAAACTGTTTAGGGAGTTCCCTTTTGGAATTGAGCCAAGCATTCATTGACATAGGAAATGTCGAATATCATAAAAGTTTTGACAGCCAAAGTAGTAGTAGTAACTTTCTTTACAATTTATAGAATTATAAGACTTTTAGAAAAAAAACAGCCGAATAAATTGAAAAATTTTCTACCCTTAAGGTAGATTTCTTTAATTTATATAGGACCTACTTCGAGGTGTACCCGTTCCAATAAAAAAAGAAGTATTGAAATCGGGCTGCTCTGTAAAAGTTAATGCGTGGTGATACATAATATAAATTTACGCATCGAATTGAGAACGTCCTCCGCTTTTTTCGTCGGTTCAAAATCGTGCTTATTTATACAATTCGCAGAAGCTTGTTAAAATTACACATAATAGTCTAGTCGACAAGTTGAAAATGGTACAAAATAGAGATACTGCTCTAAAAATTATGTGCGAAAGCTCATTGGATCTGGAGTGACGCCTAGAAAAATGTGCCAAAAGCGTGTATTAGCACATAAAAAATAGCAAAAGTTATAAACAATTAAAGATGCAAAAATGGCATTTCATTTTTTGCCAATATTTCATAAACTATTATTATTAAAGAAATTTCAAAAAAAGATTCTGAAAGAGGAGGAAATTTCCAATAAAAAACTCCTATTTATAATTTTAATTTAACGCTGAAAATAGGTCCGCGCGCGACATTTTTAGGTTGGACGCGTGGCGTCAAAAGCGAGTACGGCACATTAATTAATTTATTTAAGGTATTGAATATTTCTTTTTAAATTTGAAAAAATATGGTGTGTTCTGAACACTATAAATAATTTATTTCCGTTGGAAATTTTACTTAAAGTTATTTTTTCAACAAGTTAAACAATTGTTAACTAACAAAATTTTCTCGAACCACCGTCTTAATTGTAAGTGAAAAATTTTTTTAAATAATTATCTTAATTTTTTTTCGCTTAGTAGAGCTTTTCTTACATACATACTTAACAGGATCGCGTCATAAAAGTAAAAAAATATCTATACTTTTTTTTTACGAATGGATTTGATGATGGTTCCAAGTATGGGGAGCCCCCAAAATTTATTGTTTTTTTTCTATTTTTATGTGAAAATCTTAATGCGGTTTACAGAGTACATCTACTTACTAAGTTTCAATAGTATAGTTCTTATAGTTTCGGAAAAAAGTGACTGTGACATACGGACGGACAGACAGACAGACAGACATGACGAATCTATAAGGGTTCCATTTTTTGCCATTTGGCTACGGAGCCCTAAAAATGTGCAACATTCGATTATCGACTCTCAGTTGTTTTTTTTATTCAGCTTAGACAAGAAAGATGGATATTTCGAAAATTGGAGTGATTTTTGAATACGATTTCCGACGCGGAACTAACCCTGCAGAAACAGCTCGCAATATCAATGTTGCGTTTGGAGAGAGACCACGTGGAAGACCACACACGTGAATAACAATGAATCGAAAGAGATGGTGGAAGCCGATCCAAGCCAAACTACCCAGGAATTAACGGCATAGTTTAACGTTACCTTTCCAAAAATGTTGACTCATTTGTGTCAAATCAATAAAATAAAAAAAAATATGAAAAATGCGTGCCTATTGATATAACTGATCTGCAGAATGAAACGCGTTAAACTTGTGTTGCCTTGTTGCATCAATACAGAAATAAAGGAATTTTAGATCGAATTGTGACATGTGATGAAAAGTGGATTCTTTACGATAACCGTAAGCGAAAAAGGCAATGGCTGACCTCAGATCAAACGCCGCAACACTGACCTAAAATTAAATAAATATGTTTAATAAGAAAAAACTAATTTCAATTTTTCAGTACAAATCGGCAATTTCATACTTTAACCCCTAATATTATTTTTCACGATATTACTACAGTATAGCAAGATTTATGCTGAATTGAATATGTAGTTTGTGCCGGAAATATTGCATAGAAAAACCAAATTATCAATGTAAATTTATTTAAAAAAGTCTTTTAAAAATCAAAGGGAACACACTGAAAAAATTTAAACACATTTATTCCTTTCTTTAAAATACATGTCTGAAAATGTATTATGTTCTCAGACCCGTTTTTAGGGTTCCGAAGCTTATGACTCGGAACCCTTATAGATTCGTCATGTCCGTCTGTCCGTCCGTCTGTCCATCCGTCCTCGACTTACCGTCGAAACGGTAAGTGCTAGAAAGATGAAACTTTGCTTGAATATGTGTTGTAAGTACGTCGACAAAGTGCAGCAAAGTAGAGTAAAGTGGGGATGATATTTTTTTCTCGCGGCTACCCCATCGTGTGGGATATCATTAGATAGGTCTTTCAAAAACAATAAAGGGTTTCTAAGCCGATTTTTTGATTTAGGTATCCGCTTGCGAGATATTCCACTTTAAAGGGCACTTTTTTGTAAAAACAGCCCCCCCCCCCCCCCATGTAAAAGCTAAACGGCTGGCTCAGTAAATCTGGAAAAATTCGTGATGGTCGTCCATATACTGAACTTTGAAGGAAAACTATATCGGATCAGATGACTTGGTTACTTCAGGAGTTATAGAGGCTTAACTTGTAAAAGGCGCTCACTTGGAAAACGTCATACAAAATTAACGCATTAATGCGTAAACATAACAATTATCTATTGGATACGATTTTAAATCCATTATTGGTGAATGAGGAACCCTTTCTGTGCGTGGCCTGACACGCACTTGGCCGATTTTATTAATGTAGACTTATAATCGCATAGATATTTGGAAATATACAAATCTTTTGATTAACTCTTGTCTGATTATTTTAAGACAGATTCTAACTAGTTTGGGATCAGATCGCAGCGATAAAAAAATAACATTTCAAAAAATATATTTGTCACCGCTACTGAACATTAAAAAGATAGAATATGGTATGAAATTTTGTTGTTATTTGTATGAGTATATGGCCATTTACTATAAATCTGTGATGAACGTCCTTAATAAACAAAACTTGGTTAACGTATTCCTTTCACGCAAGTACGAGTACTTACCACATATAGAGTTAAGTGTGAACCCTGATATTACTGGTACAATATTGATTGGCTCGCCAGCTGTGATCTTGAGATTTTCCAGTAATCGTCGACTGTTTTCTTCAATTATACCACAAAAGTTATGTAAAATTTTGAAATGGAATGCAGGTGTTAAAATTTTCCGACGCTCTTGCCATTTTGAACCTAAAAGAAAATATAATTATGATTTATGTAAAATTTTCTGGATACCCCTCGCTGGTAGTTATGTCGGAATCGAACCGATCAAGTGCATTCTCGGAAAGAAATCGCTGAAACCTCGATGTTCCTCGGGCAGCCTACGATTTGTAGTTGATCCACTTGTCTGTCCCCTTAGTACCTATTCCTAACCCAAATGTGATTATATTGAAATCATAACAAGGGAAGTATCCACATGCCTGCTGGAAGAAAGGAAATTGAAGTTACTCTGACACCCAGTATCGATTGTAACATTTTTATTGTCCATATCCTACCTATGTTTTAGACGAAATTTTTTTGTAAACAACTAAATTATTATTTGGCTAACGATAGTGTAATTACTATTTATAGCGAGACAGTGGTTTGGGAGCAATAATGCCCCCTTTTTCTGTGCAAAAACCATCATGTTAGTAACCACTGTGGAGTCGTTATAGGGAATAACATTCTCATCACTAAGTCACGTGGTTGAAACAAAATATTATCAATTAAAAGATTGTAGAAATTGAATCGACTCGAATCGGGAGGCAATCAAAGTATGTCTTATGTACAAATGATTTTGTCATGTAATGCATTTATTAGTTTTAATTTGTTTTATTTATTTTATTTAACCCGAAAAAATAGATGACAGTTTGAACTAAGTGAAGTTTCCCGCACTAATCTCGATGCTTGTATCACGGCAACCAAGACGATATTTTTTATAATTCATTGGTGCGATTTCTGCCATTCAGAAACTATTCAAGGCAACACCTGAAATCAGTGATGCAGCAATATATATTCGGTGATCCTGTGTGTATTAAAATAATTTTTTCACTACCTCGAACATGGTTATATATACTTTACGTGGGTACTACAGCCCATTAAAATATTTAACTTTTACTTACTTATTTGAATTAAAAATTACGAATCAAAAATTAGTGTGTTCGAACCTCGTCCCCAAGGACGAAAACAAGTTGTACTCAATTTTCAAAGATTCTGATATTTTCGTGTATGTCGTCGTGTGTCCCTTGCACTTACATGGACATGATGAATTTTGTTTATAGTGCGGTTTTTTATTTTAAAAGAATGAAATTAGATGACAGTATTGTTTTTCTTACCACTACTCATTAGTAGTCCATCTTGTAGCCACGACTTAAATAGCAAATATATATCGCTTTTACCATTGTGTTGTAAATCCGATATGACTGTCTGAAATAATAATAATAATTATTGTATTTACAAAAGCCAAAATAAAAATTCAGATCTTTGCGATTCTGTTATATTTATTATATAATGAATTAATTTAAATATTATATACTAGCTGACCCCGCGAACTTCGTACCGCCTAACAGTCTATTCAACGTTACTCAATTTTTTTGCCTTCTCGGAACCCCTATAAAACCTCCAATAAAACTTAAACTTTATAATATGGTATCAAAGTTCAAATTGACTTTTAAGTAATATTACGAATCTTTTGTATGGGAATATAGCAAAGTGTTGTTTTTAGACTTTATTAGACAATTTTTTAAACTTTTCTCTCCGTAAGTATCCTCGTACTTCAAGAATTATTATAAAAAAAGAATTAGCGAAATCGGTTCAGCTGTTCTCGAGATTTGCGCTTAGCAACACATTCAGCGATTCATTGTTATATTATTGAAGATCATTATTCATATTTATATATTATTATTTTATAACAAAAAATGTAAAGTATTATATCAAATTCATTCCCAGGGTCATAAATGTTTTTATAGATATGGGCAATATCTAAAAACTACTTAATCAAAAACATCTCAATCCCGAAGTGTAGAAACTATTGTAATTACCACAACATTAAAATTATTTCTATAGTGAAATCAATTCAATAAACAGACAAAATAAAATTAATAATAAATTCGATACATATATTATTGACTGCAATGGTCATTCTGCGATGGATGAGACATGAGAAAAAAACCATCCTATTATACCCTGGAGATACCCCATTTTTAGGGTTCCGTAGTTCATGACTCGGAACCCTTATAGGTTCTCCATGTCCCTCCGTCCGTCCCTGACACGCACATGGTCATTTTTTTGAATTTTTTTTTTTGTGCTTTGTCGACAGGATACTCGGCCATGTCGGACTCGACAGTGACCGGGAAACAAGGTACATCAGAAAGGGTATACGTCAGAAAGGAAAACTCTAGAACCCCGACGTACATCGGGCCATCTGCTGCTTGCAAATGACCCTATCCTGGATGCGAATCGCGATGATCAAACATCGGGAAAGAAGCGCTACCACCCCGGCCTGGTTCTGCAAGGGTAACAAATGGCCTCATCTGTCACCCCCAGGCTTATGGAGGACGGAGATGGTTCTGTGATCTCTGAGTTGTCTGCGGTATGGGGCCTGTTTCCAGACCCGGCCGACCGGAATAGTTGTAAACCTCCACGGTCCCGCTCCGCCCTCTCTTTTGCAAGCATAACTTGCTCGCAACAGGAGACGGCAGAGTCCCACGAAACTTTAATGGAACATTAATCAATGTATGAGAATGACGTCTTTGTTGGAAAAAGTCCAAAATAGGTTTAAAAGTAAAGTACTTAAACGGAACGGCTAAACTACTGTAACAAGATTTTAGAAATTATGGGGGGCACATTGTCACAGCCTAATCCATTAGAGATATCCAAATAGCTTAGTTTTTTTAAGAACGTGATCTTCAGTAATATAAATACGTGATAAAGCTTGAGTATATGTGCATATCTATGTTTCTCTTTGTTTATTAGTTATGGACCTTACCTGATAATAAATTGCAACATAAAATTCTTTAAACACCCGACATATTTACGATTTCAGCACAATTAATATTTAATGACGCGAAAATTAACATATAACTTTATTGTTAAAGTACTAAAAGTTATCTACAATTAAACAAGATTGAAGTTTCTGTTTGTACATCAAAAGAGAATTTTATTTTTTTGTTTTCTGTCAGTTTTTTCAGGCTTTTCTCTGGAACGGCTGTACCGATTTTGAAGGGACTTTCACTGGTTAAATCTATAAGGAGTAACTTAGCTATTTTTCACTTTTTTTAGTTTGTTTTTAAAATAAAACTGACCTCAATATCTTCTGGATTATATATAATCACTGTACCATAGTTAGGTATCCAAATTCTGTATATTCCGTTCCAAGTTTTGGCGTAATCGTGTCGCATTTGCATTAAACTTACTACAATAAAAAATGTGTGTTAAAATATAATGTTTTGTTAGTGGGATCGACAACGAGAAGACTTGGCGTAGCTTTCCAAATGCTGCCCAACCCAGCTGTATAAATATTTTGAACTTATTCATATTAACTTATTGTTAATACATCCCTTTTAACAACAGTATTTCGACATTTCATAGAATAGCCTATTACTGCAGTACAATATTGTTTCGAAACTTTTCTCACCGACAAAATAGGTGAATAAACATATGACAAACTCGATAGCAAATTTACATTAACGTTAGTCAAATTATATTTTTGCTCTCATCAGTTGCCAAAAAAATTTTTACGCACAGTAGAGGCGCTGTACAAATCTCATTCAATTTTCGTCGATAACGAATACTTTTTAGCTAGTTATTCGTGCTTGAGGCACGTTCTACGCGCTGCGGCTTGCGAGTGTCTACAGTGCTGTATTATGGCGGCACCACACTGCGTTATGCGCTATTCGTTATGTGTCTACGCCGTATTCGCTCAAATATTTGTTATGCGCGCAAACAAGAAACATGCCATCCACACTTCGAACAATTTCGAAAAATATGGCAAATATGTGAGTTGTAGAGATGTGTCATTGTCATTTTTATGGTGAACGAAACGAAACCATACGAACGAACGAAACATATTATTTTAATTTCCTTTTTATTTTTTTAAATTTACAAAAACAATACTTAAGTGAAGTCTTGTTATTTTGATCATATGACAGATTATTTTATTCGTTTAATCGATTTATTCTATTTCAAAAACTGTTTTATAGTCTATTATTGTTAGTTATGCACAGGGCATTGTCATTTTTTGTGGTCAACGAACGAACGAACGAAACATATTATTTTAATTTCCTTTTTATTTTATTAAATTTATAGAAACAATACTTAAATGAGGTCTAATTATTTGGATCATATGATAGATTATTTTAATCGTTTAATCGATTTATTCTATTTCAAAAACTGTTTTATAGTCTATTATTGTTAGTTATGCACAGGGCATTGTCATTTTTTGTGGTCAAGGAACGGACGAACGAAACATATTATTTTAATTCCCTATTAATTTTATTAAATTTATAGAAACAATACTAAAATAAGGTCTAATTATTTGGATCATATGATAGATTATTTTAATCGTTTAATCGATTTATTAAATTTCAAAAACTGTTTTATAGTTTATTATTGTTAGTTATGCACAGGGCATTGTCATTTTTCATGCGTTCATGTGTCATTTATCAAAAAACCGACAAGTCGACGGTTACGAGTTTTCCCTATTCGGCTTGTGTTATGCCTACGAATAAAGCGAATATTGGCGAATATACTCTCCACACTTCGCCGTATGCGCGTGAATAACCCGCGCATGACGAACGAATAGCGCATACCGCTGTGTGGTGCCTGCATTAGAATACTTGTTGTTATAGGGTCGAACCCACTGTCATACTAGTAAATTATATTGTATTGGTTACGGTCTTATCTATTTTATTTCTTTGCGTAATAACGTAGAGACATAAAAATATATAAGTACCGAGATACCAATGCGAATGAAACATTCCTAGTTTAGTTTAAATTAAAAGTCTGATGGTTCTCGAAGTTATATTGTGTTGTATGTTTTTTTTGATATTATTAATGCGGAAGTATCTCCGTCTACTTGGCGCGCTTTTACGCAAAAACTACTGAATCGATTTAAATGAAATTTATTAGACAGATACTCTAGAGCCTGAAAAAAATTGTTTACCGCGATAATCGAAATACAAGCGGGCGGACGAAAGCTAGTATTCTAATATATAAACTGTTGATAGCTACAGTGTCATATCTAAAATATGTTTGCATCCTGTTAATATGTGAAACCTTAATACTAAGTAAAATCCTGTGCATTTTAATCTTGGTTAGTAGAGAGCTTCTTAAAGTTAAACAAGTTCGATAAATAGAATTCCGTCGAAACATATTAGGTAGGTAGGAAGTTTAGATTTCAATCTATAGACATTATTTTTTTTAAAACATCAAAATTTATTACAACTTACCTGATGAACCCATAATATTTAGGGAGTTACCGAATAAGAAATCATACTTTGGTCCTGGGATTTTCTTCAACATTCTAGCTTGCTTATTACAATTAAGTAATCCGTCTATAACTAATAAAACTATTATAAACGTAAACAAGCAAAACACAAACATCTTTTTACACGACTGAATGAAGCAAATTATATTATTTAACTGCTTGCGAAATGAGTTACTTATTAATTCTTTATGTTTAAGGTAATTGTACCAGTTTGAAACCAGTCTATTTATATATTAAAACCTCTATTCAAATCAATCTCTAAGCAATGCCAGAAAGCTGATGATATAAGGAGTAACTTAGGCTACTTTTTTAAACTAGCTTCGCCCCGCGGCGTTGCCCGCGGTTACAACAACAAACGCAGGTAACACCGCGGGGCTCAACTAGTAAAATATATAATGTGTTGCAATTCAGCGAGGGAACGCTCCCGGTATCATGGGCACTTTTGCGCCGGGAAAGATGCATGGCGGGATAATGTAAATGACGCGAATTGTGTAAATTAAAATTAATTGTATTTCTTGTAAGTGAATTATTGATGTAAATAAACATATGGAAGAATAACAAAATATTTTAAGCATTTCCAGGTTGATGTGTATTAAGTACATACACGTAAGTACTGGAAAGTAAGATAACATTAAAGTCGGATTTACATGTAGTCATACATGTTTTTTTGTACTTTTGTGACTGTAATCTAATATTTCAAGCAAATAAACCGATTCTAAGAACTTGTGAAATGTCCTCATTAAATCTTCAACGTTAAAACTTCAAGTCAGTAAACTAACAAACAATATATATAAACAATTAGTTCTTTTTATGACGATTTTTACTTCCCTTACATACATTTAGTACATTACTAAAAGTAATATATTTTTATAATAACAATAAAGTTATTTTTATTTTTGAAATGCCAGAAGGAATATAGGTTAAAAACTCTTAAATTATCCCTTTTCAGTTCGTTTATTTTTACAACTTTATGGTTTTATAGCTTACAAATAAAAGTTATATTTCAGAATACAATAACTTAATGTGAAAAGATGGAATGGAAATACTTAAAAGTTATCGTGTCGTTCACCTCTGTTTTTCAAATCAAATAAAAAACAATGACTTTGTTAAAAGAACTCAACCAACTAGGTCCCCTTTTAGTGAAATAGAAACGTTACATAGAAATATCGACGTGTCGATAAATTATGTTATAGCGGTCAATCTCTATCCCTGTCCAACCAAACGCCGATATTTTTTATTACAATGCCTACACTTGTAAGAGAACTTACTGGAACGTGTAAACCGAGAAACTATGCCATTGAAGATAAAGACGGGCGTCTACTCACAGATGTGGCTCAAGTGTTGGACCGCTGGAAAAACTTTTGTGCGGAGTTATACGACACTAGTGAGTCTACTAACATTCATGTTACATGAGCGACAGATGAACCTGATATACTTCCATCAGAAATTAAGAACGCCATCATCAATCATCATCATCAACAGCCTTTAACAGTCCACTGCTGGACATAGGCCTCTCCTTTAGAAGGAGGTTTTGGCCTACTATACCACGCTAGCCAGACGGGTTGGTAAAGGATTTGTTTCAAGTTTTCCTTCTCTTGGCAATGATGTTAGCTGCTTATTTTGTTCCTTTAGTCGCCTCTTACGACACCCATGGAATGTATAGGGGTAGTGACACTTTATATTCTTAATCCGTCCTCACACGGATAGCCACACCAAACGCCATCAAAAGTCTTAAATGCAAAAAATCACCGGATAAGGGTGGACATAAATAATAAAAATAATATTGTTTATTATGGCAACGAGGCCCAATGTGTTAGTAAAGCAATTATTATATCGTACCTTTATTTACTCTAGCGATCTCTTAGTATACCTGGTCCACAGATTACTCGTATATAGGACCTGACAGTATGCTTTAAAGAGAGTAATTTTCACATCTCGACTACAACGAGCAAATCTACCAACATGTTGCCTCTGACCGCCAGAGACCTTTTTCGATTCGATATCTTAGTTCGATATCTATATCGTCACTGAGGTCTCCTGTAACTATATGCCCAAGGTATTTAAATTGAGAGACTCTTTCGAGACTCACTCCGTTCAGTTTAATATCTAGATCATGGGGCACATCAGCCGAAATCTTAAAAGCTTAAGTCAGAGAGGGACAAGCGCTATCACTGGAATCTGTGATACCATCTGGAGTACTATGAGATGGCCAAAATACTGGTCAGAATCAGTGTTTGTACCTTTATATAAAAAAGGTTCTCCAAAAAACTGTGGCAACTACAGGACTATATCATTAATTAATAGACATCTTAAATACTTCCTAAGCCGAAAGATACACGAAGAGCAGACAGTCTTCTTGGGCAGGGGAACCCTGAAGAAATGTATCGAAAATAGCAGACAATTCAATAGCCCCGTGGATACGACCACGGGGCTGTCTAAATAAAATAAAATCATTTACTAAAGCCTTTGACTACGTGCAATGGGACAAATTGTGGAACGTGGTACTTGAAATGGGAGTTTCAGAACACCTCCTTGCTTTAATCTAGAGTCTGCATACAGGAAACCGTTCTTCTTCTTCGCTCCAATATGTTTCTAACTAAGAAAGGAGTGAGACAAGGATGCATTTTGTCCCCTACATAGTTTACCATATATTGAGATTACATTATTCTGAAGATCTTTGAAAATTGGGAAACAGGTTTTCTTTTAGGGTGAAAATTTGTGCAGGTAATAGAGCCACGCAGATTTCAGCACAAATGGGCCGGCTCAACTGAGACGGTACTATCCTCACACAGAAGACCATCCTAATAATGACAGCATTCTTGCTGTCGTATTTCGTTGGTGAGTGTGAGACCGGAGGCCCAATCATTCTGCATTATTCTCCTGGCGTCCGGAGGGCGGCAGAATGATGCAGAATTATCTGACCAGGCCGTTAAAGTATAGGTCACCATGCTGAATTTAGGGGCATTAGGGGCCACCATCCTCAGTGTGAGGGTAGACAATGGCCTACCCTCACACTGAGGATGGTGGCCCTTATTCCTAGATTCTATCCGGAAAGCATGCATAGAATCTAGGAATAGGGGCAGATTGAAGTCACTTTGGTAGGCTTAAATTTTAAAACAAAGAAAATAGATTATTAAATCTCCGATACGCCGACGACACAATTCTTCTGGCAATATCCATAGAAGACATGATCGAGCTGTTCCGAAGACTCGAGGTAAAAAGTGGTAACATTGGTCTTGCGGTGAACATAGCTCGTCGTCGACTGCTATATCTACCTGGGCTCCCAAATCTACAACGACGGCAGCTGTATCACCGAGATAAAGAAGCGAATCGGGATGGCAAAGGATGCTGTAACCCGTTTGAACAATATCTGGAAGAAAAGAGGAATTGGTATCTAAACCAAGATCCGATTGAAACAAGTTCTAGTATTCCCTATCTTCCTGTATGGAGTGGAAACGTGGACAATACTCGCCCGAGAAAGGAAAAGTTAAGAATATCGTGGACTGCGAAACGCACCAATGCATCGACCCTGAACCAGCTCCAAATAAAAACTCGCTTGTCCACTACGTGCCAACAACGTATTCTTTCCTATTTCGGCCACACAATGCTCAAAAGTGACGAAAATCTGGAAAAACTGATCGTGGTGGGGAACACCGAAGGCAAAAGATCGTGCGGTCGGTAATCAGTTAAGGCGATTTAGCTACCATTACTATTATTTAAATACTATTACTATGGCAAAAACAATATAACATGTAACCCCTTGCCCTGTATCTTAGGGGGGTTAGTAGGCCCTAGCCCTATCCAATGGGAGTCACTCACCGACGAGCTCATCCGCAGAGTCATGAGATACCTCAGGGCGCCTTTCACAGGTAGTATCTATTCAAAACAAAAAACTTAGAGAAGTACTAAGATGTGTCTGTGCATATTGTTGACGGGTGATTGGGGTATTCCTCAAGGAAAACACTAATTCGGTGTCACACACATATCTATAATTCTTTTCACAAATTACAATAGATTAATTCACAAGTCAACTAATTTCAAATTACATACATTTATGCATTATTATTTCTAAGATCCAAAGCTAACAAAGATAAGAAGGTTGTCCTTGATGACGCTTCCACGTAACTACGTGGCTCGACCGGAAGGTGAGGGCATCTACGGGTGACACACGGCCACAGGGACGCATCTCTCGGGGCTCCCACATCTCTGCTACTTAGGGACTTGCACCGGCGGACAAAGGTAGGTATCAGTAAAAAAAAATATGAATTTAAATAAGCTCATACGTGACCTAGCGGCAAGTCTTGGAAAAGCGTGGCACGTGCGGTTGGTCTTCACGAGTACTGAAGACCTCTGCCAGCAGGTACACCCACTCAAGACACGAAAACCCAGCAAGTAGTACAAGCAGGTAAGGCTTGAAGAAAACGTTGAACAAATCCTTGGACGAATACTTGAGCCCACTTTGACAGCGGGTGATTCAGCAGAGATATCTTCACAAACAAGTATTATACCTGGCAGAAGTACGCTATATTCACAGTAAGACAGAGAATGATCCCTTCGTGGAACTAAAACCGGATTTTATATCGTATTTCAAGATCTTTCTGGAATAAAAATCCTACCTTCTTATAAAAATAACACAACATCGTATGATTTTCAAAGACAAACTAGAATTTGACATAAATAAAAGTAGAATAATTTGCACTACAGACTAAAAATGACAGTCAAAGACATTCTGATGCTCGTGAATGCCATCTAACATCTCGCGGGTGAAAACTACCTAAAGCAAATTGTAAATTGATGTGAATTAGCTACCGCTGACCAGAGAGAGATGGCGCTTTCCTCAAATACATCACCAAATTATGTTATTATTTCGAAATATTATGGATAGCCAAAAAAAAGTTAGTATAAACATATGCGAGTGCTCAACTGTTTAATAATTTACCAAACTCTATTATGGAAGCAGGAAGTTATATTTAAAAAAATATTAAAAGCCCACATATCAAGGAATTTCACTGAAAAGATATGTAAGTATTTAACCATTAAAAATAATCTATTAATGTATTTAAATAATACATGTTTATTTTAAATATATGTTTAATAATAATAAAAAAGTTAACTTTTTATATGTCTAAGTTAAACAATAAATATCCAACATATTTATATAAAAGTAATTAATACCACTGAAAAAAAACTAATGTGTTTTAATAAGAATGCATATTTATTTTAAATATGTTCAAAAATAGTGAAAAAGTTAACTTCATTAATTAGTCACTTAATTGATAAATATAATACTAAAGTTAGCCGGTAGTGTAACGCATCTAGGGGGCCATCCATAAATTACGTCACACGTTAAGGTATGGTTGTGACGTCACATTTCAAAATCTATTAAAATCTACGATAAGAACAAAACTGCTCACACTACGATGAGCGTAAGGGAAACCAGTTTCCGGTTGCCTATAGCTCCGTGAATTCCGTGATCCTTAACGTGGGCCTTGAACAAAACAAACTACAGTGAAAGTTCAAAGGTCCTTTTACGGTTGTCAGGGTACTAGATAACGATAGACACGAGCTGAGAGACGTTGGTGGGTCTAACCAAATCTGTAAGTACGCCCATGAAAACCGAAATTCATAGTCATGACAATGGAACGATAACATCCGATGAGGATAGTGATACAGTATTGACATTTAGTCCACATACTTTGACCGCAAGTTCTGATAGCCTCTGCCTCCGAACATGATGAGTAGTAAATGGTAAGTTTATAACAATTGAGTACATTCTGCGCTTTTATCGAGAATCGATCCATAGCGTATGACACTGGCTAGGTGTGTCTGAAAAAGGGGCAGTCCCTTTTTTCAGACACAACAGTGCCTGTAAACAATGTCGATACCTCTGATCAGACTACATGGTTGATCGACTGGGCTAGCCTAAGCCTGGTCGATGTCTATGGTCAGACTACGATTTCTATGGTGTGAGCTGGGTGGCAGGAGCCGGGTCTGGGACTAGCCTATAAGGGTCGACGTTCTGACCAGTCGAATGCAACATCTGTGAGTGATTCTAGTGACTGGTGGTTGTCCGGTCCGACGCACCATGCTAATTGGTGAGTAGTCGAAGGGACGCCTGAGGTCAGTTGTCCGCGCCGTGTGTGTGATTCTCGTGACTGGTGAAAGGGGCGCTGACGGGTTGTCCGGTCTGACGCACCATGCGAGTTGGTGAGTGCTCGAAGGGGCGCCTGAGGTCAGCTGTCCGCCCAGTGTGTTTAATTCAGATGCGAGGGGTGAAGATCGAGATCGTTTTCAGTGATAGATGAGCCATTTTTTTCTGCAGTTTACTCTTCATAGATTATCGGGGAGTATGAGACCTGTAGAGGTGAGCTGTCGCACGGGGACGTGCGAGTGTCAGTATGGCCGTGACGGCGTATCGATTATTTTAGCTGGCAACACTGTTAAATGTATGAAGTTAAGACACTGACGCAACACCGAGCATAGGCGCGTGCGACCGGTGACCGTGGGGATGGATATCATTGTCACTTTAAAATAATAATTACGCGATTGAGTCGATTACTTTCATGCCATAAGACATAGACAAGGATCACAGGTGACAATGATTTAATCCTATCCCTAGACGATTATTGTTCGTTTATTCGTTCGTTAGTTCCTTTAAAATTGAAAGTGGTCGTGCGGCGAGCATAATTATCGTGGATCGTCTCGTGCTAGCACCACGTGTTCGGTGGAGTGAATTATATAAAATCATTAATCATAGGGCGTATATATAGGGATAATGATAATAGAGATAGGGATAGAATATACAACATAGGGATTGTACGAGAAGCATTGCTATTAATTCTCCTCGCCCGACAACTCACGTCTACCCTCAATTGAAATATGAGGCCTACTTTCTTTCCCAGTGGATTTGAGCTTTTACAAGTTTAAATAGTTGTCTAAAAGGTATTTTTTTTTATGTTTTGTTTCTCAACATATTGCGAGGTTTTCTTTTTGTCATGGAATGTTTAATTAATACTAGTGCATGCTCATCGGAACCGTCATCATCAGCCTATTGCAGTACACTACTGGACATAGGCCTCTCCTATTGCACACCACTCCGATTGATTTTGGGCTTCTCACATCCAGCTCCTGCCAGCCATCCTGCGAAAGTCGTCACTCCACCTCGCCTGTGAGCGTCCTACACTAGATTTGCCGAGATGCGGTCTTCACTCCAGAACTCTTCTACCCCAACGGTCATGAGTTCTGCGGCTAATATGGCTAGCCCACTGCCACTTCAGCGTGCTAATCCGGTGGGCTATGTCGAAGACTTTAAGTTCTATGACGGATCACCTCATTCCTTATACGATCCCTCAGAGAAAGGCCGAGCCGTACCGTAAGTGTCCATGTGTCAGCTTTGTATGTCATGACCGGTAGGACGCACTGATTAAAAACTTTCGTTTTTAGGCACTGTGGGATCGACGACGAAAAGACTTGATGATGCTTTCCAAATGCTGCTCAACCCAACTGAATTCTTCTGTTCACCTCGTCCTACCCAACTGCAATCTCTATCTAAGGTAGACATATTTTTGAACAACCTCGAGAACGGTATCGTGTACTGCAACCGGTTCCGGTAGTACATTCATTGAACATGACCTTCGTTTTTTCCAAGTACCTTCAGCCTTTAATAGTTCTGTTGTAACGCCATCCTCTGCAGGGGCTTTTTCAGTTTTAAGCTGTTTAAGCCATCTCGATTTCGTCGGAGCTGTCTTCTGGCAGTTTTTCGGTGTAGTGGCGCGTTAATGCTGATCTGGTGTCCTCATTTTCCGGATCAAGTCGAGATGCATACGAAGCGTATAACCGGCTATAGAAGCTTTCCTTTTCCAAAAGTTCTCTGTGGTAAACTTCGTCAGTTCGCTTCTTCCCATGTTGTACGAACACTTTTGACCCACGATCTTGCTCTCGATCGCTCTTTCAATGAAATGAGTATTGGAGCACCAGAGGTCGTATCGTACGAGTTTGCTGATCTCTCGATTCAGCATCCTCTTTGCCAACGAAGTGACGGGTGGATTTTGACGCCATTTCCTCATCAACCCTAAACTTCTCTCTGAAAACTTCGACTTCCTGCCTTTACACTGCAGTTCACAGAATCTCCTACCTTCCTCCCTGAGAATTCGAACCACATTTTCGAGGTTCTGGTTTACGTCTCATATGGTTTCCACGGCAGCGAATCGGTTTTCCAGGTTTGACTGGAACGTTTCGGATCCTATCATGGCTTGGAGTAGAGTTGGTTGGAGCCTAGGCTTCATCAAACGGGCACCCTCAACTTTAAAATTGATATTCAGAGATTATCGGAGCAGTCGGTGATCGCTGCTGTTGTCCGTCATAATGAAAGTGATCTCATTTTTTATCACAGTGTCGGGGCTTTGCCACGTCCACTTCCGTTGGGGCTGTTTCTTGAAGCATGAATTTATCATGAAGAGCCCCTTGCGTTCAAGGAAGTTGTCTAGCATTTGACTACTATGATTTCCAACTCCAAAACCATGTGATCCTACTACCGATTCGCTGCAAATCTGTACTCCCACGTTAGCGTTGAATTCACCCTTAACAACATTGTAGTGGCTCTTTGTGGTGAGGTGGAGGTCTCTCGATATGTTATCGAACATATCTTCCACCTCGTCATCCTAGTGCGCCGAGGTCGGTGCGTACACTTGTAGAACCTTGAGGCTATTCCTCTCATTGAGCTTAATAATGAGGTTCGCTACCCTGTTCGACACTGGAAATTTCCACAACGTTGTTAGATATAGACTTGTTTACCAGACACTCGTCGGAATTGTTAAGATATTTATATTTAAGTTCTCATGTAAGTGAATGTACAAATTCTTATGAGAATAAAGATTTTTGAAACCGAGTATCTATATTTGTAGTAGTAAATCGTCTGTTTGTAATTTCAATAAACAAAATGTTAAAAAAAAATTGTTTGACTAAAAATTAAAAAAAAAAAACAAACAAAATAGGCAATAGAATATTAATATATCTCTTTATTGTACACCAGCTAATTATAGTCTCACTTAACACTAAGGAAGCACAAGTGGTATACTGTTGTAAAGTCAGAGCTTTTTCGAAAAAGCATATAACGATCTAAACTACATTATGTACACTCGTATCTAAACGTGCAAGTAACACCTTATCATCTGCTATGTGAAGACTATACCTATAACGCACGATATACCCTCAATACGATAAAATACTCCACTAGAATAAGCGATAAATAAAACACATATTCAGTTCACTACTTTGACAAAATTACAAAATAAAAATAAATAAATGTACATTTATCTATGTTTCACCTATTCACTTAGAAACCGGTCTCACTATTATAAGTGTAATAATATAACAATAATACAATGTATTTTTATGTTTTATCGTAATCATACATTGTGACTCCATATAATGAGCGCTACATCCCTGCTAATATTAAAAATGCGAAAGTAACGCTGTCTGTCTGTTACGTTTTCACGCCTAAATCGCTGAACCGATTTTGATGAATTTTGGCATAGATATAGATGGAACCTTGGGAAAGGATATAGGCTACATTTTACTGCGATAACCGACATACACGCGGGTGGAGCCGCGAGCAAAAGCTAGTTATCATTACTATTATTATAAAAATGAAAAGTTTGTTTTTTTATTTCGAACGCGCTAATCTCAGGAACCACTTTCTTGATTTGGAAAATCCTTATGCTTATGCTTTATGCTACTGGCAATAGAAGATGATCACGGGGCTGCGTGGGCTGGCTAGTGCTTAATATAATGTCTGATACCTATCACTGTCAAACGATTCTTTCGTAAAAGTAGTAAAATAAACATAAAACTACAAATAGAATCACTCCTTAGTCGAGTGCCGCCTAAGACGTGTTGATGTTCTGCCTCTTACTGCGTAGAGTGGTGAGAGGTGCAATAGCGTCCTGCCACGGGAGTGAGTCCTACCACCCCGCGATGTACCCCAGTTGAGACACCAGAAGCCGCTGATGCGTTCCTGGTGTTTGTCGCAACTGATGGTGGAAGATAGGCCACCACGGGGCTTAATGTGTAGAACGGGTTACCCGGGAGTCCAAAACACGCCCTTCGTTTACCCCACGAAGGGTATTCAGTGTGACAGTAGTACTTCCCCAAACGAGCCGGTCCGGCATTCGTGCTGAAGTCAGCGTGGCTGTACTACCTTTATCTTTAATTTTAATTGGCACTCAAATGTCGTCATGACATTTATCTCTCTTCAATTCCACAGCCGGTAGCAGCAGGCGCCATTAGGTTACGTTTCTCTAAGTAATATAAAATATAGTTGTTTCCGCTCTTTTTAACTACTCAATGGATTTTAATGCAGTTTTCAGAAGGATAGTGTGATAGTGACTTGTAACACACCCTCTGCGCCGCCTTTTTCGAGCGGGATTAGTCCTTTGCCTGTACCATTTCTGAAGTAAAACATTCCCACTAAAAGAGACCGCGGATTCCCACTTCACCAGTCGTCTGGATTGCCGCGATCAATAGGTTTCGTCCGATGTGTTCGGAATTTCACGCATGGCAGTCCTCAAGCTTGTGCTGGGCGGAGTTTCATTCGAACGATATATATATACATATATATATAGGTGAATCGATTGGTAACACAGTCCGCCCTCTCTACCTACGCTTCGAAGTTCGACAGAATAACTCCGACAGCACGTTGGGTTGCAATGCAAAGTCCTGAATGTCGAACCGTGTATGCCCAGTCTCTAGAGCTTGTCTATGTATGTTCCGTCGTAGAACTCCGGGCACATGTTCGACGGATCGAACAGATTTGGTCGTAGACCGTGTCGCGTCCATGTCAAACAGAATTTCGAGGGGCAGATATCACGCCAAAACAGTCGCTGCCTCATACAAAAAACGAATGAATAAACTTCAAAAGTAACTAAACAGTTGTCATTTTAATTTCTAATTTAACATAGAGATACTTTGATCCTTGAGGGTAGACTTTACAAATATATATAACATGTATACTAGAAACACAGACGCAGAACAACAATTTGTGGATCACACAAAGTATTTTTTCAGACGCACTCATAAAAATATAATATAAAAATATTTATAAATGAAATCAATCACCACCAAAATTTGTGTTGCAGCTTTTTAATAACTTTTCTTTATTGTAGCTTATTTACTCTAAATTTCTATTAACAAATTTTACAAGTACTGGCCCCTCATGTCGCAGGACGAGATCTGCCATGAAAATGAGGTCTTCAGGATGCGTGATAGGTTGTAGTTCAAACTTTCTTAAAACTTCTGCTATTGCGATTTTCATCTCCATCATAGCAAACTTTTGACCTAAAATAAATAATTTATTTCTCATACTAAAAACATTGTAAAGATGAAAAGAGAGTCAGTAAAAAAGCGTTCACTAGGCTGTAATAGTGTGGGTCACCATGCTGTATTACCTGCACACACAATAAGGTTGGTGACCTCTACTCATGGATCCTACTCATGTTTTCTAACAGGCAGAGTACAGAAACACTATAAGTCTTAAATATAAAAAATACAAAAATAAAGTTGATAGATCTAGGTGATCTGCTATTTGATCTTTATAAGAACGTTTTGAATACTAATAAAAGGTGTATTTGTAACATAATCACAAGTAAAATCCAGGCGGGAGGTTAGCTTATTAGTGTCAGGAAATATACAGTCTTTGTATATGGTAGGACAAGACAGAGACTCACACGACAGAGACAAGAAGTGTCCGCTGACACTGACACGACAAAATTCTCGTGTCCCAACGTTAGTTGCTATACTCCTCCAAAACAGCTTGATCGATTCTTAATATGAATTTTTATGTGCGTATTCAGTAGATCTGAGAATATGACGAACGTAGCCGGCATCAGCTAGTATATTTATTTATAAGTATTATTTTATATCATTCAATGATTATTATTTTAAGATTTTTTCAATAGTTAGTTCATTCATCATCATCAACAACCTTAACAGTCCACTGCTGGACATAGGCCTCTCCTTGAAAAGGAGGTATTGGCCTACTATACCACGCTGGCCAGACGGGTTGGTATAGGGTTGGTTTCAAGTTTTGCTTCTCTTTGCATTGATGTTTTCTTGCTTACTTTATCCCTTAGTCGCCTTTTACGACACCCACGTGTAATGAATAGGGTTGGTGACACTCTGTATTCTTAATCCGTCACCACACGAACGATAGTTAGTTACCTATGCAGTTTCTGGGACCAGCACTAAAGGGTATATATGAGTAGGGATGACGTCCTACGCTATTCTCTGGTAAAAATCTGTCTGGGTCAAACTTCTCAGGATCCGGAAACAGATCTGCACGGCGATGAAGATCAAGGATTGGAATGTGACACAGTGTACTGGCTGGAACTGTGTAATTACCTAAAAAAATATATGTTATTTGTTACTTTATTCAAAACTATAACTAATATATTATTAGTAGTAAATTTCTACTCCTGTATTGTAAAAAATTAATACTTATTAATAAATATCAGTTTTTGTTTTTACTCGTATATATCAGTTCACGGAGCGATTGCCATCAAACATGTCGCAAACCCGAGGGTTAACTGAGTTTGAAGGTTGATCTAATTGTCAGTATAATTAAGGGCACTGACTTCCCAATAACGATTGTCATAGATGTTCATAATTATCGGGTCTAACTGCTGAACGTGTTCTCCGAGGCACGGGCGTCAAATATAGTGAACTTCCATGTTCCAGGCTGTTATTAGAAATTTACGCAGACAATGTTACTTTGTGTGAGAGCCCTAATAACCATAACACAAGTTGAATCTTATCGTTTTTTTTTTTTTTTACCTCTTGATCTGCAGTCCCACACGCTAGACTCTAATAGACGCAGGCATCATTGAGGTAGAACCGTGCAGCTAGTTACAAAATGAATACCTTCAGTTATTTTCACTTTAGTAAATATATAAAAGGAGTCATATTAAATGACAATCAGCATATAAAAAAACCTACTCAAAACTGTAGTTTCAGTCAAGTTACGACTAATGAAGTGTACTGGCGGGTATAATCGCAGGCTTTCCTTAATACAGCATTCCATGTACTTCATCTTTGATAAATCTCCCATTGTAATAGCTCGCTTAGAGTCACTGAATATTTCTTTTAACTCAGATACTACTTTATCCTGAAAATTTAGATAAGAATGAGAAATGTAGGTACATCAACTAGTTCTATAGAATATTTCTAACTGTGACTTACTTGTATGTTTTTGTGGTTTGCTAGCAATACGAAGCAAAATGTGAGACCAGATGCAGTAGTGTCATGTCCCTGTAAATAATTTCATTGTTTTATATTAATGAAATGCAATTGATGTGCATGTCGATTAATAGAAAGAAAAAGTCAGTTTGTATATTCCGCTTTTACACTTTAAAACTGTCCGTGTGGTGACGGATTAAGAATACAGAGTGTCACCACCCCTATTCATACCGCGGGTGTCGTAAAAGGCGACTAAGTGATAAACTACGCAAGACAACATCAATGCAAAGAGAAGGAAAACTTGAAACCAACCCTATACCAACCCGTCTGGCCAGCGTGGTATAGTAGGCCAAAACCTCCTTACTAAGGAGAGGCCTATGTCCAGCAGTGGACTGTTAGAGGCTGTTGATGATGTTGATGACTTTAAAACTCAACCTTCCACAAACCAAAAGTTTCATAAAATGTAAATTGCTTCATAAAGCTCATTAGACCATCAAAGTTTTTTATATGAGATGGTTGCAAGCCAAATTATTATTTATAAACCTTCTATAGAATACATTACAGAAGCGCTCATAGCCAAGTGGTCTTAGGTGATCAGAAACGATCACCGAGGGTAAGCAACGACAGCGCGGTCAGTACCTAGATAGGTGACCGTTTGTGGCATGGTGTGTTATGAGCATTTCCATGATTCAAATGCAGTCGGTCCCGGATGTTATCATAAGATAGCAGTCGTGAATCGTGAAGCTTAGTCGGAAGCCTTAAAACATTCAACGGCAAGATTACGTAGCCACAACAAGTCTTGCCAGTTCCCAACCCGCACTCGACCAGCGTAATACTACGACATACTAAACGTAAAGGCATAAATATTAAAAACCAGGTTCATATCTACCTCGATGATGTTTTATTTAGAGAAAAGGCAATAAAAACTGTGATGTCACTGTAACCAAAGCTCTACTCACTTCAAACATGAATGTGTCCACTTCTTCTTGAACACCTTCTTTGTCTATCAGGCCTTCTCTCTCTGCTGATAATAACAAATCTAACATGGCCGTCTTCTTCTTTTTTTTATATACAAATAATTCATCATCATCAATACTGTCATTAGGTATATTAATGCCATATTTATCGACGTAAGATTTCCTCTTTTGTATTACTTGTTCAGTAAACTTATGAACTGCTTTCAGATGATGTTTCTGTGCCTTCCCCAGTGATGTCAAATTAAAAATAAAATTTGGATACAAGTAAATTCTGACAAATCTGTGCATAATTCCGTAGCCCAGTGCGTATATGGCATGTTTATATGATTTTCCAGCGCCTGAATCTTCATTAAGTTGAGTGCCCATAGCAGTCTCTGCATTAGAAAATTTGTATAAAAAATTAAAAAGACATAACTGCATTATAAAAAATAGTTTACTGTCGGTTTATGAAATATGACAATCACAATTTTTTTGTGTGCATCAGTCTTATGATTAGCCTTGTATCCATTTTTGAAATCATTTTCACGGTGCGGTAAAATATATTATTAATTACTCGGATTATTTTCAATGACCAATGTGCCGCGTGATAAAAACATAAAGAGGTATGTATATTAAACAAGAAAATCTGCAACGACCGGAGGTTTAAGTAAATCGCATGAATATGTACGAAATAAAGTTAAAGTCTTCCTGATTTTTATTCAAACGAAGGTCTTGAATTGTGCTATGCATGCATGTGCTATTCGCGAATTTTTTGGACTTAAAGTGATATCCAAAAGAGGTGCCATTAACTGGCCACCTCGTAGCCCGCACTTATCCCCAATGGACTTCTTTCTTTGGGGAAACCTTAAAAGCAAGGTTTTCAACAGCAACCCAGAGGCTCTAGAGGAATTAAAGGAAAATGTTCGAGATAAAATGCAAAACATTTCACGAAACACTTGTAAGGCCGTCATTGTAAATTATCCCTCCAGGTTGCAGCAGTGTCAAAATAGTCAAAGATCACATAGGGATGATGTAATTTTAAATAAATAAATTCCCCATTTGTGTGCCACTGAGTTGTTGTTTGCAAATGCAATGAAGATGGTGACCTCAACTCCTAGATTCTACTTATGCTTTCCATCAGGCAGAGTAGATTCACTTTGGTAGGCCTAAACATAAAAAAAACACCTGGTGAAGTAATACTCGTAATATATTAAAATGCACGTTTTGGGTGTCTTTTGCAACGTACTTTTAAGCTAAATTTTACTTATAAGCTAAATGTTGGCACCTAACATCTCAGATAATGATGTGCCCTTCTATAAAATAAGGAGTGCACTATACTCTGTCTAATAGTTTATTTTCTTTTTGTCATATCAAGAAAATTCGAAGTTAGAGACGCCCTCACACGTCACCGATTCCATTTAAAAACATAATCGATTTAATTTCTGAAGAACTTTCAACCGATTTAACTAAATAATTTTAGTTGAAATATTAACTTTCGTTAATTAGTTTATAAAATTATATATGAATTAAATAAATCATAAATCACTCAATTAGAAATATTTATATATATAAACTAAACAATACAACCGAGGACTCAACTGACTAGTCTAGTGTATATTATGAAGAAGAGTGATGAATGGATGGATTGTAATAATTTTATATGGCATGTTTCATTTGTTTACTACTTTGTTAAATAATTAGGTAGTATGTCTTTTGGGAAAGCTACCAGTAAGCGATGATGCGGAAGAATTTTTTGATGCTTGTATATGTAAATATTCTTTAAGTCAATATTGTGTCAATATGAAATAAATCAATAAATAAAATGTGCATTATTATGATATATAATTAACTCAAAACAAAGAAAACTTCTTAACATACTCACTTGAAGGTCGGTTTAGTAAGTATAATGTGATTTTCAAGTGTACTTGCTCGTAACTCTGGATTTAAACTCGTTTTATACGTTATTAACCACGCGTTTCAAAGTAAAATTTTACTAACGCGTGCATAGTTACATTAAGCAAACGTCCAAAAATAAACAATTTAATGCACAGAGTTATTGTTCTTTACTCTAAGTTTGAACTTAAATTTGGAATTTAGGTAAAGGAAATTAAAATAATTTAACTTTAAGATTATTTGCAAGGAATTAAGTCGAAATCTCGGGATTTCGACTTAATTCCTTGCAAATAATCAATTTCAAAGTTATATTATTTTAATTTCCTTTTTATTTTATTAAATTTACAGAAACAATACTTACATGAAGTCAAATTATTTTTATCATTAATAGATTGTTTTAATCGTTTAATCGATTTATCGTATTTCAAGAACTGTTTTATAGTCTGTGGTTGTCAGTTATGCACAGGGCATTTCACCACCTGTCTATAAAGTACAACATTACTGTAGTACATTATTCCTTACGGAAGAAAATTACGGTAATTTATAGGCATGACCTGTCAAAAAGAATATAAACGAATAGACAAAGTATAGCAATAAGCTTTTGTAGTTTAAAGCGATTTTATTGTGTACATCTTTTGTTGGAGGTCATCAATTTAGTATTGTATATTTATTACAGTGCACTAAACAAATAAATAAAACATCAAACACTTACCACATATAGAATTCAGAGTGAACTCCGATAATACTGGAGTAATGTCAATGGGCTTTCCAGACGTTTGTTTCAAATTATCAATGAATCGTTGACTGTTCTCTTCAATGATTTGGAAATATTGTCGTAAAATATTGAAATGGAAAGCAGGTGTGAGGATCTTGCGACGTTCTTGCCATTTTAAACCTTAAATTTTCGAAATTATGTTTATATTTCATTTGTTTAGAAGTAGTGTGAATTATTGTGTGCGATTGATTGATTCTAATAAAACTAAACGACATTTGCTATATATATTAATATGTACATTTTCATCTTTATTACAATAAAAACTTTCAGTATTCGAAGAGTTTGCATTACTGAGGACTATTGAGAAAGAGAGATTTAGTAAAGATACAGTTGAAAAAGATCTAGTACATACCACTGCTAAGCAATAATCCATCTCGCAACCATGGAGTCAAGAATTGATAAATAAAGCTTTTGTCATTGTACTTTGTACCGGAGATAACTGTCTGCAAAATGAATCATTTGTATATATATAACACAGCTATGTTGTATTTGATATGGGCTCATGAACCAGTTTGCTAATATATTAGTTAATTAATTAATTAGTTGTTGTTGCAAATCGCGAGTGAGGCTAGTCTAAAAAAAGTTACTTCTTAGGTTATCAGCGTTCTGTCAATGAAGTCCCATGAAAGTCGGTTCAGCCGTTCCAGAGATTACACAGACAGACAGACAGGTTTTTTTTTTTAATTGCAATTTTACTGTAACGTAATACTTTCATATACATTTATTAAAAAACTGAATTTGATACACGTATCAAATTCACATGATATGATGATACATACAGACACTTCAATTTTATTTATTTATATATATTCAATTAATCTATAGTACAGATTAGGTAATTGAATCCGGTATAGATTCTATACCTATTTATACATATAATAAAAATGTAACGGATAGTTGTCTGTACATGGAAGATATTTAAGAAAAAATATAATTAGGACCTTTATCAACACAAATAGAACCCGAAACAATTATTGTTAGAATTTTTGTCTGTTTCTCTGTTTGCCTGTTTCTTTGTGCACGGTAATCTCAGAAACAGTTTATTCGATTGAGATTTGGTTGTCACTAATATTTTTTGGTAAGCTTCCCTGAACATTTAGTGTCTGTTTAATGACAATCGGCTGATAAATAATAAAGTTATCCTCATTTAAAGATTCATGTCAAACATTTAATTAATTAATTATCAAATCAATAACTATTATTATTATTACAAAGTCCCTATTATACGCAAACAAAACCCGAAAGTAATGTATCAGAAGTAGATCGGAAAAGTACTACCAGTACTGGACTGGTTTATAATCACGTATGTTTATTGACCTTTTACCTAAAACGAATAGATTATTTAATTGGAACGTGATAGCGATATAATCTGTATTTAAGACTTTATATATAACTAGCTGAGACCCGCGGTGTTACCCGCGTATATAGTTGTAAATCGCGAGGCAAGCTGCGGAGCTAACCTAGTCTAAAAAAAGCGGCCAAGTGCGAGTCGGACTCGCCCATGAAGGGTTCCGTAGCAGCAAAATAACATCATATAAAAGTCCTTGTAGTTAGTTGTAACTTTGATCGATGTTTTAATAAAAGTGTATAAATTGAATGAAAGTTAAATTGCGGTTTACGTTCGAAGTATGGGGAACCCCCAAAATTTATTGTTTTATTCAATTTGTGTGTGAATATATTAATGCGGTTAACAAAATACATCTACTTACCAAGTTTCAACAGTATAACTCTTACAGTTTCGGAAAAAAGTGACTGTGTGTTTTTTGTCATTTGGCTACGGAACCCTAAAAAGTAGCCTAAGTTACTCCTTATGTCGTCGGCTATTTGCCAGTAAAAGTTTCTACGAAATCGGTTAAAATGTTCCAGAGATTACACGGAAGAAACATACACAAACAGACATACGGACAGACAAACGGACAGACAGACAGTCAGACGAATTTTTTAAAAGATTCACTATAAGAAGTATATGTTTTAGTAAAAATGACCATTTGATATTACAAACAGGAACCGTAATCAGTTATGTTATAAGTATGTGACCTTTTCTCGTAGTATCAATGTTTAATTAGTTTTTAATCATAAGATTATATGAACATACATGAGTATACTGTAGTGTAATGTTGAAAATATAAAATATCAATTATTCATAGTAACAGAAAAACAAATTGTCTCATTGCTGACCTTTTGCGTATCTGACGTTCTACTAAACTGACGATCTGCGGGTTACACAAAGAAATTTGGCAAAAAAAGTTTAATCAATATGATCATATTAACCCCGTAATGTCTCACTGCTGGCCATAGATCCCCAGGCTGGCCAAGTGCGGTTTTAAGACAAATCAATATATGTTATTTAATCAATATAATTATGAGGCAAAGGGCAAACAATATTCACACAATGTTATATCATTTATTGATTATTACCATTATCTCTAATCATATCACCCAAGACTAATACTCTTAGTATCAGTAGTTTATTTTTAAAACGTATACCTTGTGTGATACGCATAAGAAAGCAGTGTCACCAACCGGGTACTAAGAAAACTACGCAAGACAACATGTCCAGGTAGTTGAAAAATTAAATAAGTCCGATTTTGGCGAAATCGACTTTTCCCTATTTTCAAAACACCTAAAACATGCCGCATAGTTGAGCCTTACAGCCTTCCTTTCCAAAAATACAGCCATTTTTGTCGGACAGATTGAATAATAAATATCTTTAGACTAACACTATTTTTTTGAAGGAAAAATAAATAACTCAGTAAATAAATCAATAACTGTGGTCAATGATAAGTTAAATGTCTAATAATGTAAATAACATGAGTTGTTGACTTTTGCCTCAACTTAAAAATTCTCTCACAAAACACTAAATCGCGTTTATCTCAGAACCACAAAATCAGAGTTATTTAATTTTCCAGCTACGGGGACGAACATCACTGCAAAGAGAAGGGAAACTTGAAACCCTGTACGAACCGGTTTTAATAAAAAACCTTATTCAATAAAGGATGATGATGATAATTATATAATATTACTAGTTGACCCAGCGAACTTCGTACCGCCCAACTTTAAAATTCCAGAACTTGATCGCAGCGCCACCTACCGGGTCCAATTGCGAATCTAAACCATTCCCAGATCCACACAAAAAATTTCATCAAAATCGGTCCAGTCGTTTGAGAGAAGTTCAGTGACATATACACTCACAGAAGAATTATATATATAAAGATGATACGATTACTTTCATGATGATTATGGCTCCTATTAAGTCGTAATACATTTTAATCACGAGAAAATACCTTTCCTGAGGATTAACAATGCGAATCATGCAACATTAAAAAATTTGCTAATTATATTATTTGTGATGTTAATATATTCAACTAACCTCAATATCTTCTGGATTAAATATTAACACTGCACCGAAAGGAGGTATCCAAATTCTGTATATGCCGTTCCATGTTTTGGCAAATTCTCTTCCTAATCGCATCAAAGCGGCTGGAACAAAATTAGTACAAAAGAATATAAATAAACACGTAACTTACCAAGGATAACGAAACTGTTTAATGTATGAATATTCGATCATGTATCTATTTATTATACGTCATTATGTATTCAAATATACGAATTACAGGTTATACATGTCTTTTATATATTTTTTTCTTAAACTCGACAAGTTCATCACGAATTTTGTTGTAATATC
Organism: Phragmatobia fuliginosa; assembly: GCA_932526445.1. Classification (NCBI taxonomy): domain Eukaryota; kingdom Metazoa; phylum Arthropoda; class Insecta; order Lepidoptera; family Erebidae; genus Phragmatobia; species Phragmatobia fuliginosa. The sequence goes on along the minus strand of OW052060.1, from coordinate 9,811,198 downwards.
AAAAAAAATTTACTTTCAAACCCTTCACCAACTTTGATGTCCTATAGCATTACGACAGATATAATATAGGATATTAAAGTTATTCTATTCTACTACTATTGTATTTCCACGATTTATAGATTTTTTATATGTTTTAATTTTACATAATGTGTATCCTACCAAATAAAAAATGTATTTCGAAACGGTTCTAAGACAAAGAGTTTCAAGATAATGACCATAATTTTTTTTATGTTAATTCCCACAGACAAACGTTTACTTATTATAATATATAAGGAATTTTTTTTCTTGATATTTAAGTTTAAAAACTGTTTTATATATAATATTTATTTTTATTTTAAATATGAAAAAGTTTTTAAACGTATTTTCATTTAAAAATATTTCTGTAACTATAACACTTAACAGATATCAAGAAAAAATGAAACTGAAGGTCAATAAGTAGTTTTATTATTTAAATAATAATTATTATAACCTCAGAAAGTCTAAGACAGTTTTTTTATCATCAGCTCAGCAATATAGACTATTATCATAACCAAAAGTTATAAATTTTTGTTATATGTGGAATCCCATCATGACTGCCTCGATGGTCTAGTGGATAGCGTATGCGACTGCTTATCAAGAGGTTTCGGGTTCAAATCCCGGGTCGGGCCAAAAAGAGTTGTTGGGTTTTTCTTAGGAAATTCCTAATAACTGCCCGGAGTTAGGAAGTTCGGCGGGTGATTCACGTAAAGCCGTCGGTCCCGGTTGTCATAAGCATTTATGGCAATCGTTATTGGGAAGTCAGTGCCCTCAAATTTACTGACAACTAGTTCAACCTTCGAATTGCAGTTCTCCGCGGGTTGCGGAGGTCCAATGGCAGTCGTTCCTTGGAAAAACTGATATTCAGGTATCACCGGTTGAACTAGTAGCCGACCCCAAATAATATTGGGAATAAGGCTAGGAAGAAGAAGAAGATGGGATCCCATCATGAGTTCTTGATTTAATAATAATGGTTATACACCAAAGACAGAAAAGAAAATAGAAAGAAAATAATATTTATTTGGACACATACACGATAAGACACAACATCATATGTAGATCTAATACACTTTTGAAAAAAAAAAAAAACAACCGACCGATGATTGCCTCGTGAACGTGTCAGAATTGGACCAAGTTCAGCAAATGCCAGACGAAACCTGACGCTGGTTTTCAACTAGGTCCTAAAGTGACTCACGCATAACAACAAAAATGTCGTAAATACATAGAAATACAAGACACTGAAAGTATATCATATAGGCACTCATATACATATATACACATACATATCCACTACAAACATACAAGCAAACACAATTGAAAGTAGGCAACAGTGCTTTTATTACCCACCTTGAATCGCATCTATATGTAAAGGTCAACATTGCAACCAGGCTTCAGATTTGAGTGAAAACAAAACAATCAAAAACGAGTGTGAAAACAAAACACACTAAACAAATGTCACATAGTTGCAATATATAATACATTTTATAATATAGTTAATATATAGTAATAGTTGTACAAATACATCTATAATAATTTTAGACCACCCGAAAGCTTCACACTATAGTACAAAACTTAACCAATTTGCTTTTATTTTATCAAGTAAATAGAAAGTTAAGATAAGAAATTAAGTAAATAATAGAAGAAATAAAGTAAAAAAATATGCAATGCTAATGAATTTTTTATTGTTTATGCATATTTAATACGTGAAAAGTATTGCTTAGCTCTTGGTACACAAAACTTTGACAAAACCTGGATTTCCATAAATTTTGCCTTTGTAACTGGAAGACTCTCATTGTACGATTGTTCCAGTAGTAAAAACATTCGAGACATCAATGGTATGAGTAATTACGAGACATAAACTTTTTAGGTCCCTTGAGAACAGATGAAGTCCAGTTAGAATTATTTTGTAGAATTATAATGTTCTTTAAAAAATCATCTTAGATGATCCTTTTCAACCCCGATTATGAGAAAATTACTGTAAAGTTCAAACCGGCAACCATGGAAAATGCTTATTTTTTTTATGAATTGCTTGTTATTGCACTGCGTCAATATTTTTGAATATTGTACTGTTTTATTTATATTATTTAAAATCAGATATAGCAGTATTTTTACACATTGTCAAGTATTTTATAGTTTTGCAAACTTATTCAAAAACAGTATAAAAAAAATCGGGCAAGTGCGTAACACGCACTTGCCCGATTTTTTGCCACGCACAAAAAGGGTTCCTCAGTCACCCATAATGGATTTAAAATCGTATCCAATAGATAATTGTTATGTTTACGTATTAATGCGTTAATTGTGTATGACGTTTTCCAAGTAAGCGCATTTTACAAGTTAAGCCTCTATAACTCCTGAACTAACAAAGTCATCTAATCCGTTATAGTTTTCCTTCAAAGTTCATTACATGGAGCACCATCACGAATTTTTCCAGATTTTTTGAGGCAGCCGTTTAGCTTTTAAAGGGGGGGGACGCCCTGTTTTTACAAAGAAGTGCCCTTTAAAGTGGAATATCCCGCCAACGGATACCTAAATCAAGAAATCGTCTTAGAAACCCTTTATTGTTTTTAAAAGACCTATTTAATGATATCCTACATGATGGGGTAGCCGCGAGAAAAAAATATCATCCCCACTTTACGTGTAGGGGAGGTACCCCAAATAAAAATATTTTTCATAATTTTATTGTAGCACTTTGTTGACGTACTTACAACACGTATTCTTGCAAAGTTTCATCTTCCTAACACTTACCGTTTGGACGGTAAGTCGAGGACGGACGGACGGACGGACGGACGGACGGACGGACGGACGGACGGACGGACAGACGGACATGACGAATCTATAAGGGTTCCGAATCATAAACTTAGGAACCCTAAAAAAGAAACTTATGTGAGAATCCAAGCATATCGACAAACATTAATTCTCGTAAGCCCTTACCTCCGGTACTGAAAGCACTGATGCCATTTCCTACAAGAAAGTCGTAATGAGGTCCAGGGATCTTTCTAAGTAGTCTTGCTTGTTCATTATAGTTTAGAACTAAATTTAAAATACACAAAACTAACGCAATTCCAACTAAATACACCCACATAATTACACACAAGTGAACTCAACAACATGTGATACACAACTGCTAAAACATATCACACAGATACAATCATTATAATTGGTTATGTGATAACGCCCGCTCAATATGTCCATAAAGTAATCTGTATATGTAAAAATGAGTTATGGATTGTCCCTTAGTTTGCTTGGTAATCAAGTTTAACTTAATATGTACAATTCATTCTTAGAACTAGTTTCAACAATTGATGAAAAATCTACGATTTCTTTTATAGATGAGCCTGCCTAATTGACTTTACCCTACCTGACGGAAGCATGAGAAGAATCTTAAAGTAGTGGTCACCAAACTCAATGCGAATGCAGACAATGCAACAATGCAGCATGGCGACTCACACCATGGCGGCTTATTCAGATGCTTCTACATAATTGGGCCTCCGGTCTCGCACTCACCAACAAAACACCAATGCTGTTATTTTACGTTGGTATTCTGGGAGAGGGTAGTTACCGCCTCCGGTCGAACCGGCCCTTTTGATCTTTTTTTTTTTTTTTTTTTTATTATAATTCACAAAACTGATGTTCAATCACAAAAACACAACAAACATGACTACATAAATATACTGATTGACATCTACTGGATGTGAATCCTGCATGCATATTAATAGTAAGACAATAATAACAAATCACACTATTCCACTTAAATAATACTATGTGAAACCAAGTATCATAAACAGTTCATTTGAAATATAATATAAATATAAATATTGCTAAGGTTGAGTTAAACTAAACATTACAAGGAAAATTAACTTCTTAAAAAAATAATTATTAATTAATATTAAAATAAGTCTTTGAGCTTAGATCTTACTGAGGTTACGGAACCAGCAAATAAATCTATTTCGTTGCGAATAGAGTTTGCGAAAGAAAGCATGCGAGATACAGGCGAAAATTGGCCAATATTAGTTCTATTGTGTGGCAGAACAAAAGTTTGCCGGTTCGACAAACGACTGCCAGTCCGCGGAATGTTAAAATTGATCCTTTCCAAAAGTTCAGGGGAGTCCACTAGTCCATTTACCAACTTAAATAAAAATATGATGTCTAAGATCTTCCTTCGTGTACTTAAGGATTGCATTTTATAGTGAGTTAACCTAGCACTATAAGAGTTTAAAATACGACACCTATTTTCGGAGTAACTTAAATTGTATAGAAGAGTTCTTAGAATTATATATAATTATTCATTATATAACTATTCTATCGGAGTGTACCTGATAATTAGGATTCCATCCCGTACTACAATATTCCAGGATACTTACTAGTTAAGCTAGGTTCTTTGAAGATTTTCATTTCCCTGGTCAGGAAACCTGACAATTTCGATGCCCTACTCACTATGGAATCATAATGACTTTTAAAATTTAATTTATTATCCAAAATAACACCCAAATCTCTAATGGTATCGACCTCCTTGAGCGGGCTGTCATTTATAGAGTAACAGTAGTGATATGATTGCCTTTTTCTTGTGAATCTGATGAAAAAACATTTATTTTGATTTAAATGCATTTTATTTCTCTGGCACCATTCTTTTTATTCAATAGGTCTAATTGAAGCTCAGTTATGTCAGACTCACTATATATAGCTCTATAAACTTTCAAATCATCCGCAAAGAGTTTATACCTTGATTTAATTGTAATACCCAAATCGTTGACGAAGATCAGAAAGAATAGAGGACCTAGGTGTGAACCCTGTGGTACCCCCGAAGGAATAAGACATTCTCTCGACCTAAAGCCCTTGAGATATACTAGTTGTGATCGATTCCTTAAGTACGACTCGCACCAACGGAGCAACGATCCATGAACTCCCATACTTTCCAATTTAGAAATTAGCAAGCAGTGATCCACTAAATCAAAGGCCTTTCTAAAGTCCGTGTAAATCGCATGCACCTCGCCGCCCATATCTAATTCCGATGATATGTGAGAAATATATTCGACTAGGTTAGACAGTGTTGATTTTCTAGGACGGAAGCCATGTTGATTATCATCCAACACACAATCCAAATGAAAGTACATTTTTTTCTGCACAAGCGCTTCAATAATTCTACCACATGTAGACAAAGTGGATACAGGTCTATAGTTTGCAACATCATCAACAGCACCCGATTTAAATATTGGGGTAATGTGTGCAACCTTCCACTGTTTAGGAAAAACACCCTTTGAAAGAGAATGATTAAAAATTATGGTTAAGGGACTAGCTAGATGTGCTGCACATTTTCTAAGAAAAAGAGGGGGTATTAAATTGGGTCCCGGTCCCTTATCACAATCAAGAGAAGATAAGTAATCAAGAACCTCTTGTTCCTGAAGTGTACAGCTACTAAAAGTGCTATTGGTAAATGTAAAGAATTATTTTGATTCCGACGAAGTATCCATTCTGCCCATGCCATATATCGACTGGAAATGTTCTGAAAATAAATTACATATTTCCTGGCCTCCCCTGGCGGTATTAGTACCATTTAATGTCATTTTATTTGGAATGTAATTATTACAATTCTTTTTACTTTTTAAATATTGCCAAACGTATTTGGGATTTTGACGTAGGTGTGTAGCTATATTATTCTTAAAATTAGTATAACAGATTTTTATTAAATCGCCACAGCGCATTCTCAAAGTCTCGTAGGTGATTTTATCTCTGGGGTTCTTGTACTTAATGTATATTTTATGATACTTTGCTTTTTCTTTTATTACTTTTAGTAAAGCTCGACTATACCAAACAGGGTAGCGCTCGTCGCGTGGTTTAGTAATTGGTGTATACTTTCTAATAATTGGCATCAGAACATCGTAGAATTTTTGCAGCATTTCATCAATATCAGAAGTTAAACTCCAAACATAAGGCCAATTTACTTTTGCTAGTTCATTATTTACAGCATCGTAATTACATAAATAAAAGTTCAGATAAGGCACTTTCTTGTGTAGCAATGGATTATTATTGTTTGTGGTTACTGTGATTTCTAGTGCTGGGTGATGAGAATCGGCAGGGAGGAGGGCAGATGGTGCTTTATCCACCAATATTGTATTCTGACCATTGACAAGAACCAGATCTAAAATACGATTTAAAGCATTTGCATATGGTTACTTTGGTGTAAATCATTAAAAGCAAGCGTGTCCAAAAAACAGTTCTCATGACCACCACGAGACCCCCTCCCCTCCAACTGGCCAGAGTCTTCATTGTATTCCCAAATAATGTTTCCCATGTTAAAATCGCCTATTATCATAGTAATGGAATCATTTTTACATTTATTGTTGATTACTTTGGTGAAGTTATTGAAAAGTGTCTCAATGTAACTCTGTCCAATTGGCGGCGGAATGTAGACCGAACAAATGGTAACATTTATGCCGTTTTCGAATTTTATCGATATCCACAGTTCTTCACATTCGGATTCCCAACTAGCTCGTCGTAACACTTCATATTTATCAAGCACCGCAATCAACACACCTCCACCATCGTGCTTGGTGGTAGATGATATAGTAGTTGATCTATCACGCCTAAACACTCGGTATCGATTATCGAAAATCTCATGATCCAGCACAGTGTCGTTAAGCCAACTTTCAGTGATAACGATCAAATCATAGTCACAATTTAAAGCCTCGTTATAAATATGCTCAGTCTTGGTCCGCAAATCTTAAAATCAGTGTACCTCTATACCTTGGAAATGAGAGACTAGTATCAAGTTATCTGTAAAATAACTACAGATTTCTGTTTCGCAAGTCTTAGATAAAGACAAATATATTACATATACATATATTTATCAGCAACTTTTATCTGTTAATTATTTATTTATTTATGAACTTTATACACTAAATTACCCGGACTTAATGCCCAAGGCATTCTGTTCCAGTCAACCTTGTGGTGTAGAAATCTTTTAAAGTAGGTGCTCAGAGGTCAAATATTATGTGGCAGATCTAAGACTTCATTAGAGACTGGACAAACTGGCCCTTGCGAGTTTCTTCGATCTTTTGAGTTCTTAGAAACTCGGTATTATGGTAATTAATCATTACCATGATAGATACACTGCTGCGCTGACTTAAACGATTATGAGGCTTTGGCTTAAGTTACCATACTTTCAAAGGAATACTACACAATAATAAAAACAATTATTTTAACATGCACGGCTCTCCGATACTAAATTAAATAGTTTGTAGTCTGGTAACCAGATTGGTGATTAACATAGATTTATAAATACAAACAAAAATAAATAAATATTGAAATAATATATCATGAACTTAATGGTTTTTTTTATATAGTACAATAAATACTATAATAACAACTGGGACCAACTACTTCACGTGACCTGCGAATCACGGAAACGCTTATAACATACTATATAATACCACAAACGGTCACCCATCTAGGTACTGATCGCACTGACGTTGCTTACCCTCGGTGATTATTCTAATCACTTAAGGCTACTTGACTATGAACGCTTCGTTAGTTGTTACATCGTTAAAATTTTACTGGTTACCTACACCACAGAATACATAATATGCCTACTCTACTAAATTTTAATTATTTGCTCGTTGTCTAATCTTGATATTGAATTGTAAATAGAGTTGATGTTATGTAGTTACCTATATGTTTCAACAAGTTAATCAGGTGTCATTGAATATACTTAATCTATATTAAGTATATTAAAATAAAACTAACAAAGAAACAAATACTATAAGTAACAAAATCATTCTGAATTGACCAGTCAAATCGTCGATCCTGTCAGATCGAACCGGATCCGATCCAGACGGATCGACGGGAATCCGGTCGAATCCTGCTGAACTTAAAATGACACCGGATTCTCATCTTCTCTTTATATATATACAAGTTGACCCAGCGAACTTCGTACCGCCCAACTTTAAAATTCCGGAACTTGATCGCAGCGCCACCTACCGGGTCCAATTGCGAATCTAAACCATTCCCAGATCCCCTTGAACACACACAAAAAATTTCATCAAAATCGGTCCAGTCGTTTGAGAGAAGTTCAATGACATACACACTCACAGAAGAATTATATATATTATATAAAGATCTAATATTCTCTTTATATTTTCGATTTGAGGCAGTTTAGTTACTAATCCCCTGTCGGGTATAATTACTCCAATCATGGATAGCATCGAGTTGAATATTAAAGCAACACTAATAATAGCATAATATCACATTAAGAACATATTATTATGTTTATTAAATTTCATCATATTCATGTTCATACATATACCTAACGTAAATTCACCAGGTACATATGCCTACTTAATTAAAATGGAAAAAAGTATTTACATACCATAAAAAAATCGGACAAGTACATGTCAGGCCACGAATAGAATAGGGTTCCGTAGTCACCGGCAGTGGCACGTGGATTTCAAATCGTGCCCCATAGATAATTATTATTTACTTATTATTTATTTACTTTTGTACAAAGGTTTCAGAGTAAGTGTATTTTACAACTCAGACCTCTATAACTCCTGAGCTGAAAACGTTATGTCAGCGACTATAGTTTTGCTTTTTAGTTCAATATACATATAGACTACATACCATCTTGATTTTTTCAGATTTTATTAGCTAGCCGTTTAGCTTTTAGAGGGGACAGGGACGCCCTGTTTTTACAAAAAGAGGCGCTTTAAAGTTGAATAACTCTCAAATTTAATCCTTAAATTTGTAATTAAGTTGATTTTACAGCAATGGTAAAACAAACGAGTTTAACTTTGCCTAGATGTGACGAAAATAATAAAATGAAGACTTTGTATAAGACTGAAATGAAACGAAATAAATTTCATGTGACACTTCGACATTTGTTAAAGGAGATGGTGCAAAATATATGGACCAAAAACACAGAATCGATTGGGACTAAATGGGTATCAGTAGTTCCATTATATTGTACAATTTAGCCCACCGAAAACGCAATGCCCAAATCAATGGGGCATAAGAGCTATAGACTGACAAAGTATATAAAAAATCATGAGTTGTCATTTTATGACGCCGTTTTACTGAAATACTATACTAATGCTTGTATTGGACTCTAAACTAGTACGTATTACTGCTCGACATAGTGATTACTCAGTTGAATGTTATAACTTTTACAGTAATCCTATTATTGTTGTTAATCGGTTATAGTTATTGTTTTTGTAAAAACTGGAAACTCATCATTAAACAACAAGTAACTCATGATTTTTTCACACATATTTTGTCAGCCTATAGCTCATATACCCCATTGATTTCGGCATTGCGCTAAGTTGGAGTAAATTGTGCATTATAATGAACCTACTGATACCTATTTAGTCCCAATCGATTCTGGGTTTTCTTTGGACCATCTCTTTTGACAAACGAACACGAATAATTATAATAAATTGAAACAGCAAAGCCTAATAAACAATAACAACAAAACCTATCAAACAGAAACTACAAATGATAACAAAACGCTAACAAATGGAATAAAAAAACTATATTCGACGAATAAATATGAATAAATATAACAAATCAAATGATCAAAACTTAACAAACAAAACGAAAACAAAAAAACAAAAAATTCAAGGGAAAATATAAATTAATATAAACCAATCAAAACAACGATACGAAACAAGCAAAACGTTGAACCTAGCAAACCAAATCCGACGGAAAAACATAAATAATTATACCAAATAAAACAACAGAACTTAACCAACAAAAAAATAGCAAAATTGTATCATATAATAACAAAACAAAGCGAAGCAACATTAACAAATAACAACCGACCGAAACAGTAGGAGTCTTTAAAATTTTCGTATAATCCCGATATCGATACCGGGATCCTGGGATCGTTGAATCGTTCCGATACAATCCCAAAATATCAGTATAAAAATGGTCCGGGATTTACAATATCTAGTTCCGAGTGAACACGAACATGAACTACCGATTCCTAAAAATGAAAGAACTTGATGACGATTAAAATAATACGAAAACCAGATTACACGACTTGTTGTATAATAAACGATAAACCGTATCTGTCTTGACACTTTATAAATAGTTTGTGAAATATCTGCTTTACGTCTTTATCGTGTGTAGGTATATAACATATCTATGGGGCGTTTATTTAATACTAGCTGAGTAACGCGGTGTTGCCCGCGGTTATTGTTTCAAATCTGACCTCTCTGAAAATTGTCTAAAAAATTGCCTTATTTACTCATTATAACACCAGATAACTGACAGTGAAAGTCATGTCAAAATTGGTCCTCCTGTCCGAGAGACTAACCGGAACAAACTGACAGACAGACAAAAAATATCATTTGCTTTTTTAGTTTACGGATCGCATTGTAAATTAATATATATAAATCTCGTGTCACAATGTTTGTCCTCAATGGACTTCTAAACCACTTAACCGATTATAATAAAATTCGCACACCATGTGCAGTTCGATCTAACTTGAGAGATAGGATAGTTTAAATCTCAAATTATAGTCGCAATTTTAATAATCGCGGGTAACACCGCGGGATTCAGCTAGTACTTTTATAATTATGAATTTCATAAAACCGATTCATTCGATACTACAAACAGATACTTCAATTTTATTTGTTTGTATATATGTTTTCGGAATAGAAACTAGTTACTCGATATCTTTAAGGAATGTGATCACAATTATCACAAACTAGCTTTACCCCCGGCTCCACCTTCGTGTATGTCGGTTACAGCGGTAAAGAGTAGGCCATGGTGTGCCATATTTTTTGTTTTTTTTCTAGGGTAACCCTAGAAAAAAAAAACAAAAAATATTGGGCTTTAGAGAGGTGAAAGTATAACAGAAAATTAGTGTGTTCTAAGGAGTCAGTTAGTCAGTTTGTTACAAATAATCAGTTAGTCAGTTTGTTACAAATAGCAAAATTTGTGCATGTAAGTAGGTTAAAAGTTATAATTTATAAAGCAAAAACAGATTTTGCTGGAGTAATGTTTCGAACGTTATCCCAATTCCCACCAAATTTTTTTTTTTAAATCGTTTCATACCCAAACGAAATAAATGAATAGATAGCTTTTGTTACGTTTTGAATATTAGCAAACAGCATAATTTGTGTGTTGTGGTTCATTAGTACATTGTTCACCGAGGGAGGAAAGGAACCGATTACTAGCGAGGGAGCAGTTTGTGGCCCGAAGGCGCAGCCTAGGGCCACAATACTCCCGAGGTAGGAATGGGACTTTCACCTGAGTGCTACACAGTGCTTTATACTACACCTGTGAGGAACATTTAAAGTATTTATAAAATAAAATCAAAACGTAAGACACCATGTAAGACACAATTTAGCTTAGAATTTGACACAAGATTTATAAATATTTCGTGTTTCTTTTGTTTTTTTTTATTCTTCACGAAAGAATGTCAGTGGCACGGAGATTCCATATTTAAATTATATGAAAACTCTTTGGGCAGGCGCGCGCCATAGATAAGATAACACATGAGAAATGAAAATTCATACAACTTTCTCTCCCGCTAAAACACGTTAGAAATGGATTTTCATACATTTTTTCCTCCCGCTTATTTAGGTCAAGGAAAAGACTAACTTTCTCTTTTCATTTTCAGGGAATATTGAATACTGTTCCGATCAGGTGTAGTATAAAAGTTATTGACAATTTTGCTGGGAAAAGTTCGTACAAAAATAAAGAAATAATAAGTTAATAATTGTCTGTTGGACACGATTAGAAATCTAGCTACCATAATGTGTGTCTACGGAACCCTTTTCTATGCGTGGCCTGACACGCACTTGGCTGATTTTTATTTATTTCTTAGCTACACAATGCTTTTGCTATCACATCCTTCCAAATTATTTCGTTTACTTATTGTGTGTAACCGTAGTAGCAACATGAAAATTATATTTAGCCCATTTCGGAATACTCGAATACATAAACTCAACTAATCAAATATAAATAAAGAGTTTACTGAGGTTTACATATTCGACACTTTAATATTCAGAGGCGTATCTAGCCCGTGAAACGCCCGTGTGCAAACATTATAGTAATTATATAGCAATATAAGTAAACTCTTACTCTTGGCACTTCCGACGCCAAATCGACGCTGCCGGCATCCGAATGTGTGCGGAGAGTAGCGTTCAGCTGGTGTGTCGCGCTTCTAAAAAGCATCTCAATCTACGCGTTTGGCGTTTTAAGTGTGAGGTGTGGAGCGATCGGTCGCCGTATTTAGCTTCTAAAAAGCGACTAGTCGCCGATCGTCGATGCTAAAAGTAGCTAGTGTGCTGTGGCCCTAAGACAGAATAGACTATCTACTCCTTTAGCAAGTCCTGTCAATGCAGTGCCTTCTGTCTGAAAGACATGGATTTTCTTTCTGTCGTATTGCTAGGCTGATTCTGAGAGGCACTGAAGTATTCAAGTTCTTCCACCTTCATAGGCAAACTGGCAATAACTTTTCCAGGATCACAAACTTCTCAAATAAGGTACTATTTTTATCATCATCATCATCAGCCTATCACAGTCCACGGCTGGATATAGGCCTCGTTTTACTCAATTGCTCTTCACTTGGTTCGATCTAATCAATTATACTCGCATTTAGCTCCTGCCAGCCGTCTTTGGTAATCAACACTCCACCTAACCTGTGGGCTTCCTACACTACGTTTACACTCTTTATAATTCTTGTATAACTAGTCTTCTACTTCTTCCTAGCCTTTATTCCCAATTTTTTTCGGGTCGGCTACTAGTTCAAAATGTTTTTTCCTGAATATCAGTTTTTCCACGGAGCGACTGCATAGGACTTCCGCAACCCTGAGGGACAACTGAAATTTGAAGATCGAACTAGTTGTCAGTATATATGTCAGTATAAGTTTCCCGCTACGGGTGGAACACACACCCCCGTCGATGGCTGCAACAGCCGAAGACGACGGGGGCAGTGAGGCCAGCGACGGGGTCCGCGTATGACCGGACGTCGCCCAATTAGAGAGTATACCCTATAATTTTTTGTTGTAGATAGCGTGATTACATATTTAAAAAAAAAAAAAAAAAAAAAAAAAAAAAAATGTAATTACAAATATACAATAACCTTGGCCTTGTGTTTCTACTCAGCAAAGTATCGTGGGTTTAATCCCACGTGGGACAACACTTTGTGCGATCCACAAATTGTTGTTCTGAGTCTGGGTGTTTTTTGTCTCCCTTTCATGTATGTTTGTAAAGTCCTTCGCGACAAAGGATGTATATCCCTAATGCGAGAGTTCTTTTAAAAAAAAAAAAAAAAAAAAAAGAAAAAAAAAAAAAAAAAAAAAAAAACACTGGTAGGCTTAAATACATAAATTGATACTTGAAACAAAATATTTTCTTCATTCCTTATTATTTTTAAATGATCTTTGCAATGACACCTCCCGCCGTGGGGTAGATTATGAAAGACATCCTCACCTTAAAGTTACTAGAGGTACCCTAAAAGAAATATGTGACTACCATTTTATTTTGTTGCTTAAGCTACGGGTTTTTAGCAGTACGTAGTAACTATTCAGTAATCTGTGGTAATAGTCTGTAAGATAATGAAATTATAAGGGTTCCACTATGACGTTTTGGTGGGCGGGGGATGGTCAAACAAGACACATAACTTCTTCTTGCTTGATGATCCCCCACTCCCAGTATCTGTCCGATGCTGGGTTTGGCGAATGGGTTAGGGAGTAGCGCAGGTCGCCGAGATCCCCTAATCAAGGCCAGTGGACTACCCTTCACGAGGTTGCCGCCCGTTATTGGTCAAATACCCTCTGTATTTGACACAAACAAAAACCTCTGGCCGCACTCTGGGTTTGGGTCTGGGAGTGAGGATGGGCTTAGGCCCATCCTCACTCCCAGACCCAGACCCGCATAGCCGAACCGTGGCGGCGCAAAACCACACCCAGGCCCACATAGCCATGGGGACTTAAATACCCCCAAAAAGATGGTACCACACATCCTTGGGCAAGAGTGTGTGAGTTAATCGGCATTTCCCGCCATAGCCCAAAAACCAACATGAGTGCCTTCAAAGAGACAAAAATTCTACCCCAGGAGGGTAGCGCGACAAGCGCAGAATCCCTCACCGAGTCAAACTCGGTCCGTCCCGCGTATTCTGGGGGGGACAAAAAGCACTCCGGAAAGGGCGCAAGCCTGGACCTCACCGGCCTAGCTGAGGCCATTAACACAGCAACAGTAACACCAGCAAAATGGACCGTGGCCGCCCATAAGCGCCCTTGCAAAAGGGAAACAGCTAATGTGACGGCCACCACCAGTAACACAAACAAAGGCGCGCAGGGCCGAACAGAACGCAGTCGCCCCAACCGGCGCGCGAGAAGGGAAGCACTGCGCCCTAAAAACAAACAAACCGACACTCTGGCGGCCACCGCAGCAGTGGAAACAACACAGCGCGACCCTGTAGAAATACAGGAGGCCAATAGAGTGTCAGACACAACACAACACAAAATACAAACAGACGGACACGACGGAAACCCAAGCAGAGGGGTCACCGTGCTCAGCGGACCGCTGCGCAGGCTACCACTGCTCCTGAAAAGGAGCAGTCTGGGGATGCGGGTGGTTCGGGCGTTCCAGCTTCGACGAAGCGGCCACACCTGGACGACACGCAGTCCCCGAGGGGAGACGCCAAGCGCGCGAAAACTGACGCGAAGTCGAAGCGGACGGTGGGCTACGCAGATGCGTGCAAATCGCATCTGAGAGTAGCGATCACCACCGTCCCGCCTAGAGACCTCTCAAGCGAGCAGGCGGAACACCTAAAGGAGACCATCGACGATGCAATCCTGCAGTGTGTTCTGACTCCGCAGTCTTCGGGGGCGCCAGCTCCATCTTTCCGCGGACGACCCTTCCTATTGGACGGGGTATTAGCGATGTGGTGTGAGGATGACAACGCGCTCAAGTGGCTCGAAAAAACCGTGTCAAACATGACTTCACCCATACCTAACACGAAGTTGACAGTCATGAAGATGTCGGATATGAAGAAGAAACTCAGAGCTGGGCTTCTCCTTCATACCCGCGTCACGGACGCTGCCACTCTACACAAGGTCCTTTGTGCCCAAAACCCCTGGTATGAAGTCGACACCTGGCAGTGCTACGATATGACTGTTGACGACAAGGAGGGCAATTCCAAGGAGAAGGTAGTTCACCTAATCCTTGGGATCCCTGAGGACCAACGCCAGAATATCATGGACAGAGATCGCCGTGTTGCACACATGACTGGGAGCGGATACGTCCGCTTCTTTTCATCGGACGAACCTGCACCGGCCGACTTAACAACCGCAGAGACCGGTGCAACCGAGCACCCCGGCACTGCGATCGCCACACCAACCACCTCAGCTCCCCAACCGGGTACGAGCGAGATGGAAATGGATGCAAATCGAGACTCAGAGGACTGCGTCAGTGACGAAGATGGCGTCCTACGTAGTCCCTAGTATCGAAATCATCCAGACCAACCTCCAGCATAAACAAATAGCGGCGGCTACTCTACGCAGAGTGCTGGAGGAAAACAACAAGACCGTCGCCCTGATCCAGGAACCATGGATCAGAAACAATAAGATATGCGGTCTCAATAACATCGGCGGTAAGTTACTCTTAGACACATCCGTTGAAAAACCAAGGACATGTATTTTTATGCCTAAGTCTATAAAAACAACTGTGCTTAACCAATTCTGTTCTAGAGACGTCACAGCTGTGACTATCCCCACAGGAAACCAAACAGTCCTCGTGTTAGCCTCGGTCTACATGCCGAACGATGGTGAAATACCTCCGAAAGAGCTGACCGAGCTGGTACAACACTGCGATGACCACAACTGGGAGCTGATTGTAGCGGCAGACTGCAACGCACATCACTCATTGTGGGGAAGTAAGGATACAAACAGAAGGGGTGAGTTATTAACCGAATTCTTACTCCAAACTAACCTTAACATCATGAACGTTGGTACGGAGCCCACATTTGTCAGCTCCAGGTACCAAACGATCATAGACATAACCCTGGCAACACACTCTGCGGCAAATCTAATTCAAGGATGGCACGTGTCAAGCGAGCCTTCCTTTGCGGACCGTAGGGTTTGCTTTAAACTACAATACAGACAAACAGACCCTGTTCCATATCGAAACCCCCGTAGAACCGATATAGCAAGGTACATTGAACTGTCGACAAAAGCTCTGAGTAAGACACAAATTTGTGACGAAATATCAGACACGAACAAGATAGAAACAAACGTGCAGTTCTTCACTTCAACACTCCTTGAAAGCTACGAACTGACGTGCCCAACCGTCGCTCCCAAGGGCCTGGGTAAGAGTTCCTGGTGGGGGCCGGAACTCGAAAGACTACGTAAAGAACTCAGGATACTTTTCAACCGAGCGAAAAACACCAGAACCGACGAGGACTGGGAAAGATATAAAACAGCACAAAAACACTACAAGAAGCGAATTAGGTACCGGAGTAGAGAAGGCTTCCGCAGCTTCTGTAGCAGTGTGAACTCAACAAGTAAAGCTGCCAGACTCAAGAAAGTTTTGTCAAAGGACAACTCAAACCTTTTAGGGTCCCTGAAAAAGGATGACGGCACCTATACAAAAACAGAGGAAGAAGCAAATGCAGTGCTATTGGAAACCCACTTCCCAGGCAGCAAACCGGCGCCTGATTCTGGGTGGCTGAACGAGCACTACAGTACACCAACAACCCAGGAATGGGATCTGGCAAAAACAATAGTAACGGCGGAAAAGATAGAATGGGCCCTGGAAAGCTTCCAACCATTCAAATCAGCTGGACTAGATGGTGTCTTCCCGGCGCTACTACAATGGCAACTAAACCAGGCAGTTAGACACCTGACACCGATCTTTAGGGCCTGCCTGGCCTTCAAATATATTCCGAAACAATGGAGAGAGGCAAAAGTGGTGTTCCTACCAAAACCAGGAAAAGAGGACTACACACGGGCCAAATCCTTTAGACCAATCTGTCTAACTTCCTTCCTTCTGAAAACATTGGAAAGGCTAGTAGACCGACACCTCAGAGATGGGGCCCTTGGAAAGGTCCCGCTACATCCCCAACAACATGCCTACAGGAAAGGTAGATCAACAGAGTCGGCACTACACGCAGTGGTTCACAAAATAGAATTGGCAATCACAAACAAATCTTCAACACTAGCAGCCTTCATAGACATAGAAGGTGCTTTTGACAAAACTATGCACAACAGCATAAACCACGCCCTACGAAAACTAAATGTGGACCAAGTCACCAGAGGGTGGATCACCGAACTGGTTGGTAAAAGGGCGGTCCAGATAGTGGGGAATACTACCACGCGTGCGAGGGTAGTCAGAGGATGCCCTCAAGGGGGAGTCCTATCACCACTTCTCTGGAACATAGTAGTTGACAGTCTCCTAAGAAGTTTAAATGACAGAGGATACACTACTATTGGGTATGCAGATGACCTAGCAATTCTGATAAATGGAAACGCTGAGAATGTCCTTTGCAAGGTCATGTCTTCAGCCCTACAGATTGTGGAAAAATGGTGTGACGAACATTATTTGTCAGTAAACCCGAATAAAACGGAACTTATCCTTTTCACCAACAAGAGGAAGTTACCAGAACTACAATTACCGAAACTATTTAAAACAAAACTCTCCCTATCAACACAAGTGAAATACCTGGGTGTAATACTTGACAATAAGCTGAATTGGGCGAGTCACATAGAATCAAAAACAAAGATGGCCTGTATTGCTTTTAATCAGTGTAGAAGACTAGTTGGTAAAAGATGGGGTCTTAATCCAAAGATCACTCTTTGGTTATACACAACAGTAATCAGACCTTCAATAACCTATGGATCAGTTGTGTGGTGGCCCAGAACCCAACTGAGCACAGTGAAATCCAAGCTCCAAAGACTACAACGTTTGGCAAGCTTGGCAGCAACAGGATGCATGAGAACAACTCCATCAGCCGCACTAGAGTCTCTCTTGAACCTAAGACCTCTAGACTTAGTGATACAAGAAGAAGCAAAAGCTGCAGCCTTGAGACTGAAATCTCTGGGCGTATGGAGATCGAATACTATAACAACACACTCCAATATTCTTCAAATATGTATCAGGGAGCACCCGCTCCTTGAGGCGCCCATGGACAAGATATTGGGGCAATACATCTTTGACCGAAGATACGACATCCAACTTTCCGCAGAAAAAGAAGACTACTCTGGCACTGGGGAAGTTAGGATTTACACGGACGGCTCCAAAACCAACACTGGTACCGGAGCTGGTGTCTTCTCAGACGACCTAAACATTAAGATATCAACAACATTAGACAAGCTAAACACAATCTTCCAGGCGGAATGTATTGGTATTACCAGAGCGGCACAAGCCGTTGCGGCCAGAGACATCAGGGACCTTAACATCAAAATCGTCTCTGATAGTGCATCCGTGCTTCAAGCCCTCCGCAACAACACAATAAACTCGGCCCTGATAATGGAATGTCACAAGGCACTCCAATCCATTGCGACAACAAACAGAGTAACTCTGCAGTGGATAAAGGGACACAGCAACTCAGTGGGTAACGACGCCGCAGATGAACTGGCCAGGAAGGGAGCAAACAGGAAAGTGCAGGGCCCCGAACCCTTGCTGCCGATTCCTCAGGCCCAAGTTAAGACATGGCTGCGCGAAGGAACCCAGAAAACACACTTGACAGAGTGGACAACTAGCGAAGGATGTCGGCAAACTAAGAACGCCGTATCAGTTCCTAACAAGAAGCTTGCCCGCACCCTTATCAGACTGAACAGAGACAAACTCCGTAAAGTTATAGGAACCCTAACCGGACATTGTCTCCTGAACAAACACCTACACACGATAGGAGTAACAGATAGCCCTCTATGCAGAGGATGCATGGAAGCAGAAGAAACGCCACAGCATGTCATCATGGAATGCAGCAGTGTGGCCGAGCAACGGGCAAAATTTCTCCAGTCACCGGCAACACTCAGGGAGGCCTGCAGCAATCTGTACTAATATATATTAAATAATAATGATTGTAGCTATTTCTAGAGAAGTAATGTTGAAATATTGCTGAAATTAATTATTTTGACCTTTTGACCTTTTGAAATATTTGTACGCTGGAAGCAGCAGAATATTATGGATGGAATTTCGTATTTAACACCTGTAATTTACAATATTCTTACAAATAAATAAATATTATTATTATTATTATTATTATTATCTTCGGAGGCTGCTCTCCTTCTGGACCGATCTGGGCTGGCTGGAGTAAACGGGAAATTTCTCACACGCACAATGGTCCAATAGTAGGGACTAAGTGCGGAAACCGCCCAGGACAACAAAAAAAAAAAAAAAAAAAAAATGACATTTTGGTTACGGAACCCTAAAAAGTGGGGATTTACTGTATTCTTATCTAAACCATCTAAACCAACCCCATCATTCTGTTTTAAAAATACAGTAAATTTGATATTTAGTAAAGATGTCGTTGAAACGTGAAGTCGTGAACTTACTCTTATCAACTTGAGCTGTTGTTCGATCTTAAAATTACGCAGATTACTTAAAGATATCCCTATCTGTTTTCATCCTGATATTATATCTTACATAAAGATCAGTATACGTAAGACACTTTTGATAGAAACTGCCACTCAATGATAAACCCATACCTATGATAGTGTGAGAATACACATTAACCGAAATTTGTATCTACCGAGATGCGACACGCCCATGACTATGTTTAGATATAACTCAATACAAAAAACAAATCTGACATCTTATACATGTTGTTCCCAACTCAACTTTTCATTTTTGTTACTGACGAGAAGCTGTTGACAGTCTCGAGAAGCACTGACAGTTTATTTCGACATGGCAACAATAAAGACATTTTCTGTCATGTTCTTACCGCTGGCATTCCTGCCTTGATACGATACGATGGCAAGAGCTGCCCTCCTTTTTTTTTTGACCAGGTGGGAAATCCCTTCGGATCCCCGGCTCCTCGGGGATACAGAAGTATGTGGTGTTTCCACTAAAACCCTCCCCGATCGCCGGACTCATGCACATCTAGGGAGGACCCGGACCATATTAATTCAGGTCCCCCCCAGGAATGACGACGCGTATATCAAGGCTCTATCCCGAGGGAAGCCAAAGAAGCTTCCCCCTACCTATCGGCATGCCTATCGTGTGTTCGAGTAGGCCGTCACCTTACTGTTAACCGCAACAGTTAATCTGCTACCAAAGATCCCCACTCTCTGGTAGCTTGCGGTGCCCTCGAGGGCTGGTGTTGTCCCGATCCCGTTCAGCGGTCTCTTTCTGAAGCATTACAGCTTCACAGAAAGAGACCACTGCGCCCCATCGCTCCTCACCCGCCAGCATTGCAGCAATGATTGCTGGCGTATAGTTGCCCTCCTAGCCAAGTTGCAAACATGTTTCGTTTTCCATTCTATTTCTCTATTCTCCTGTTTCTATATCTCCTCTGTTATGTCGTCACTGCGATAGAAGATGGGTAAGCCGTGTAAGACACAACTTGTGTCGACGCCAATAAAAGTGAAGCGTCTGTTAATCATTTCAAATTAACAGCTTTTTACAAAATCCATATGGAAGTGTACATACGGCTCATGCAGTACTTAATAATATAATTTTGAAAATTATTGTATATCAGTCTGATTATTCCGGCTAATCTCAAGGACGGCTGGACTGATTCAAGCGGGCAGACTTTCGCCGACGGATAACCTATGATAAAATGGGTAACCTAGTCTATATTTTATACAATAACTCGCGCCCCAAAGGTACCAACGTAACTCACGGTCGTTGATGCAAAGGTACAATTACAAGGCCTCGGCTAGTAGATTCATAAAATAAATGACAGAGTTCTAATAAGTTACAGTTGTAAAAAATACAATCGAATTTATCTTCTTTTCATTCAAAATTAATTTATACTACACCTGATCGGAACAGTAGTCAATATTCCCTGAAAATGAAAAGAGAAAGTTAGTCTTTTCCTTGACCTGAATAAGCGGGAGGAAAAAATGTATGAAAATCCATTTCTAACGTGTTTTAGCGGGAGAGAAAGTTGTATGAATTTTCATTTCTCATGTGTTGTGTGTCAAGCAAATTTCATATAATTTAAATATGGAATCGCCGTGCCACTGACATCCTTTTGTGAAGAATAAAAAAAAACAAAAGAAGCGTGAAATATTTGTCAAATTCTAAGCTAAATTGTGTCTTACATGGTGTCTTACGTTTTGATTTTATTTTAAAAATACTTTAAATGTTCCTCACAGGTGTAGTTTAAAGCACTGTGTAGCACTCGGGTGAAAGTCCCATTCCTACCTCGGGAGTATTGTGGCCCTAGGCTGCGCCTTCGGGCCACAAACTGCTCCCTCGCGAGTAATCGGTCCCTTTCCTCCCTCGGTGAACAATGTACTATTTTTGCATGATATACGGGCAAGAAAACAAATGGTACGTGGTTTACAACATGCTCTTTATTAAAGTAAATATATATAAAATATATATTTGTATAGCTATTTTGATAACTAAGTACAAATATTTTTGTCCCCCATCTACCTCCTGAAGCATCTGTCACGTATTGTTGCAATTTACGAGTAAGATGGGTGGTTAATATTTTTTTGTAATAAATGCTTACATTCTTATAAAACGGTGGTATGTGTATTAATGTAGGTATTGTGTATTAGGTAGTGGCATTATCTTCGACTTTTCATTTGTATTTTCTATTTCAGGTTTCCTCTAAGAGCCCTTGCATTACACAAAGATAGTCTACGGAAGTGGCCAGAGAGTGTGCGAGTAGAATACCTCTTGTGAGAACTTCACGAACTTTCCAGATGTCATGTGGTCCTGATGGATGGAACGCAGCTGAAAGAGCTCGCCGAGCTATAGGCCTTGGCAGAAATCGCCATGGTTGATCTCGATACCAGCTGAAAAATATGTCTATATAAAATTGGTTTTCTTATTTCACATCAAAAACAGTCACAATCACATTGTTTTAAATTTATCAAATTCCTTTCTGTTTTATACATACCTACCTACTTAAATTTTAAATGGCTAAAATAATAGGTATATTTTAAATATAAGTGTAATATTCACATAAGTTTTGCAAGTGACACAGCATTCAGCATCACCAAGGAAGTCAAGTAAAACAAACATTGATAATTATATTTTATTTTTAATATTAACGTAACTTTGTTTTATGATCATCAACAGCCTTCAACAGTCCACTGCTGGACATAGGCAGAGGCCGATGTGGTATAGTGGGTTTTGGCCTACTATACCAAGCTGGCCAGACGGGTTGGTATAGGGTTGGTTTCAAGTTTTCCTTCTCATTGCATTGATGTTGTCTTGCATAGTTTGTTTGTTTTATATTGTTTATTAATTTAGAAATACGAAGTGAAGTGCAGATGAAGATGTAATGAGAGCCTAGTTTCAGTTAACTTCATATAAACTCGAATGTCACGATAATTATGATTGGCCTACGCTGAACTGTTCAGTCAATCAAAACTCAAACCAATCGCAACATCGATCGTAGTCACCGCGACAATCTAGTAGTTGCGAAAGAAACGCAGACGGGGTCTTCTAGTTTCTGTTATCATACGAGGTGGCTTTCGAATGACTTTAAAAGTAATTACTCATGACAAGCTACGTGTACATAGTTTTTTTATAAGGTCTGTCTAAATGATTGCCCTGCCTGATGGAAAGCATGAACAGAATCCAGGAGTGGCGGTCACCGTCCTGACTGCCACTGCGGACAATGCAGCACGGTGATCCTCACTGCCATAGTGAGGATAATATGGCCTAGGCCTAGTAATATGCTTTTTCACGCCTCGCTTGCAGGACCCGGGATCATAGGAGGATAACACGTGAACTGGTAGAGAGTTAAAGGTTTACGCGGCACAGAAAGGAACGATGTATCTTCTATTAAAATAAAGCAAGATTTGGCAAAACCTAAATCATATACCATACTAGTAATTTGTGAAATTCATCATCAGTAAAACAAAGAAAATTGTTTCTTACCTCATATATAGACTTTCATATGTAAAGTAGGTGATTATTAGTATGAAAAATGGATATATAAGGGGTAGAAGAACGATGAGACACAGGATAAGAGTTCCTATGAGCTTTAAGAAGGTGGGAAACGGTGCACCATATTTCCACAAAGAGCGTACGTCTCCTGCGAACTCTCTGATTAGTACACGAACACGACCCAGCCTTGTTGCCCTACGAAACTGTTGGACATAAAACTTGGTTAATATAGAAGACCAGCAGTACTCTACCACACTTTGCTGTGTGTAGATTATTATATTATGATTGCAAAAAGAAAATAAGAACTATCATTAAAATATACATACGATATACATATACATACGAGTATTATACAGGAATATAAAAGTTTTAGGAATTTAAAGTTAATAAGCTTTGAATTTAAACATGTCTAGATAGAGAGTTCGAGCGTCTAAACGTCCAAAAAAATAGTATTTAACTGTAAGAGACTAAGCTCGTCGCGGCCGAACAGTAGCGTTACTGTCATTGTACGGTAAACACGTATTGAGTGGCGTCTAAAAATGACGTTTTGCATGATAAAAGTGTGCAGGAATTACTTATGACGATTGAAATTAACTAAAAAAAATACCTATCATCGATAAGTAAACTTTAAATAACTATATTGTAAAGAAACAATTAAATTAACTCAGTGAAATTTTATCAAAATTCGACCACCATTTTGACGGAATGTTTACAGGGTACCTGGTAATTGAATTTAAATTTCCCATGTGAGTGTTAGCCAATTAACAAAATGTTCAATCATGATCGAAAAAGTATATTTCGAGAATTCAAGCCAATTCAATTTAACTATAGTGCTGGATAATACATATCATATATGTATGTATAATATATTTTTGTGGTGGTATATATTGTTTATTTTATTTAAAATCTGATAGGCGTGTCGATTTCGCCGCTCCTTGGATGCTGATAATGGATGTACTACGTTAAGCTGAAGAGATTGTTTGTTAGTTTAAACGCGCTAATCTCCGGAATTTCTGAACCGATTCTTAAAATTCTTTCACTAATCGGAAGCTACACCTTCTCTGAGTTCTTAACGAGAACGATATAAAAACAAGATTTACGAGAAATTGCGGGGAGCATCTAGTTAAAAATATAGTAATTAAATTAAATATAACTATGTTGTATATTAACTTAATTAAAGGCCTCTGTGAGTTGGCTTTCCTTCGTGCGCTTTTCAAAGTACCGGAACCTCAGACTACTTTCTAAGGCACAGGGTATATTTTAACAAAATTGTTGTTTATTATTAAGAATAAACAAGCTTTAATAGCTACTCCCTTTTTCACCAACATAGATTTTACCTAGTAACTCAAAAGCTAAAACTCTAATACCCTTTAAGCATACCCTTAAAGTAACCTTTCGATACATTAAAATCTTTCGATACATTAAAATATGAAACACTATTTAAAAAAATGAAGCAAAATGGTATACAAGGACCGGTGCTGGAACTCATTAAAAACTATCACCAAAATCGATACAATACAGTTAGTATAGCGGGAGAGGAAAGTGAGTTGATACCAACACTACACGGAACAGCTCAAGGCTCGATCCTAGCACCGACTGAGTACTTACTATATGTCAACGACATGTGTAAAATATTCCGACACGCCTCTGTGTACCAGTTTGCTGATGATACATGTATAATAACATCACACAAGGATATTAATAAGGCACTGTAGGCTCCTTCTTCCACACATCATCCAACATCATTCACGCATCCACATACATACTCTTTTCTTCCTTCGCCTCATTTCATCTTTATGAAAGTTGGGAGAAAATAAAACGTCATGTGTGACTTTTGTGATTTGGAAAAATCTAGAGAGACTTCTCTTGCTGCTGGATATGTCTCAGATACATATAATTTATTGTAAATTAATCCTGTACATAATCTAATCTTTCTTCTTAGCACCTTCTATACTTTATATTGTAAATAATAAGTGCGCTGTAATTTCCTTGTACATACATTTTTAATAAACTTATCTGTACATAATACCCGAAGTTTTACATACGGAAACCACGGATCACGGCGCTCTTATATTGGTGACCCCGACGAAGGATATACATAAAGAAGAGAATGGATAGCTCTATTGACGACATGGCGCTCTTACGTCTTGCGCAACAGATTACGGAGCTCACCCGGCAAGTTCATAGTCTATCTACAGATATAAACTCACGACCTAGACAGCGCTCCGTTGATCGCGCCCATCAACGATCTACCAGCCGATCACAGTCGAGTTACCGGCGGCAACCTACTTGCTGGTACCACTTCAAATTCGGCGAGAAGGCGAACAAATGCATCAAGCCATGCGACTACCGTGCGGGAAATGCAACCGGCAATCAGTAATGGCGACCGATGATTGCCCGTCCTCTACGAGTGGTCGCCTCTTTGTCACCGACCGACAATCGAAGATGCAGTTTCTGGTCGACACCGGCAGCGACCTGTGCGTCTTCCCAAGGTCGGCACTTCGTGAACGACGTAATTCTACGGACTTTAAGCTAAGTGCTGCAAATGGTAACGAAATTCTCACTTACGGTTTTGTACATTTATACCTAAATTTTGGCTTGCGCAGAAGTTTCACATGGCGTTTTGTGGTAGCTGACGTTACTAAAGCTATCATTGGCGTAGATTTTCTCAACTTTTATAACCTCATCGTTGACTGTCGTAATAAACGCCTAATCGATAACGTCACTTCTTTATCAGCCATCGCAAAACCTGTAGTAAATTCAAACATTTTCTCGGTTAGAGTGTTACCTGGCACGGGTCGGTATCATCGCATCCTAGACGAGTTTCCCGAAGTAACCCGACCAGCTGGCACTCACCGTATCATACCTCATAACACCGTCCATCACATCCGCACCACTCCAGGACCTCCAGTTGCCGCATCACCTCGTCGCCTCGCACCTGATAAACTTAAAATTGCCAAACAGGAGTTCCAGTCTATGCTCGCTGATGGAATCATTCGACCTTCGGAAAGTCCCTGGTCCTCACCTCTTCACCTGGCTCCGAAGAAAAACAACGGTTGGCGTCCGTGCGGTGACTATCGCATGCTGAATGCCCGGACAGTGCCTGACAGGTATCCGATTAAGCACATTCACGACTTTTCACATAGTTTAGTTGGCTGCAAGGTCTTCAGCACCCTAGACCTCGTGAAAGCTTACAACCAGATACCTGTCAACCCTGAGGACATACCGAAAACTGCGATCACCACACCATTCGGATTGTTCGAGTTCCCGTTTATGGCCTTCGGACTTCGGAATGCGGGCCAGACTTTCCAAAGGTTTGTCGACGAAATGACTTGTGGGCTCGACTTTGTATATACTTACTTGGACGATTTTTTGGTCTTTTCTCGGGATGAAAGCGAACATGAACAGCATCTACGGCAGATCTTTACCCGGCTTAAGGACTACGGCATGCAACTGAACACTGCCAAGTGCGTTCTCGGGGCTAGCGAAATAACCTTCCTGGGTTATTCTATCTCCGAGAGAGGCACTAAGCCACTTGACTCCAGGGTTCAGGCCATCAGGGATTTCCCAACCCCGTCTAACGTGCAACAGCTGAGGGCTTACTTAGGTATGCTCAACTTTTACAGGCGATTTCTTCCACAAGCTGCACAAATCCAAGCTCCACTACATGCTTTATTGACTGGCGTGGTCAAGAAAAATCAGCCGATCAACTTGACAGGTGAGGCCTTAGCAGCATTTGAAGCTTCTAAGGAGAGCTTGTGCAACGCAACCCTACTAGCGCATCCTGACTGCTCAGCAACGCTCGCCTTGGTAACAGACGCTTCAGATACAGCGATGGGAGCAGTTATCCAACAGAAAAAAGGCACACAATGGCAACCGTTAGCGTTTTTCTCTAGAAAGCTCAATTCAACACAGCAGAAATATTCACCATACGATCGTGAATTACTGGCGAATATGAAGCAATACGCTATTTCAGGCATATGTTAGAAGCACGTGTTTTCACCATATTCACTGATCACAAGCCTCTTTGCTTTGCTTTTAGCACAAAGAAGAATACCTGCTCGCCGAGACAACACAGACATCTAGACTTCGTTTCACAATTTACAACGGATATAAGACACATATCAGGAAAAGATAACGTCGTAGCTGATACTTTATCCAGAATTGAAGCGCTAGATAGGCCTGTCGATTTTAAACTGCTTGCTGAGCAACAACAACTCGACTCGGAATTAATTGCGATAATGAACGGAGAAACAACTCAAACAACTCATTCTCTACGTCTTGTCTGTCTCACCGTTGGGCAACTTCAAATTATCCAGAACCAGATTTCGCCAAGTCCATATTGATATTGTCGGCCCACTACCGGTATCCAATGGTTACCGCTACTGTCTCACCGCGATTGACAGATTTACTCGCTGGCCTGAGGCAGTTCCAATGGTCGACATAACTGCTGAGACTGTGGCTAAAGCTCTTCTATCTGGATGGATAGCACGCTTTGGGTGTCCCGAAGACATAATTACGGACCGTGGTCGACAATTTGAGTCTGCTCTCTTTAAATACCTATCTCAAATAGCAGGCTTCAAACACAAAAGAACGACGGCGTACCACCCTGCCTGCAATGGAATAATCGAAAGATTCCACCGGCAGATGAAAGCGGCCATTATGTGTCATGGAGATAATTGGACTGAATCTCTTCCGCTAGTTCTCCTCGGAATCAGAAGCTCTTTCAAAGAAGACTTACAGACATCTTCCGCAGAACTAGTGTACGGAGAAACGCTCAGATTACCTGGAGAATTCTTTGACCCAATCTCCGTTACCACAGATGACATCACGGACTTTACTGCAAGACTCAGGAACGTAGTACAAAAACTGCGGCCTGTACCCACTTCGCACCACGGTAAGCCCAGAGTTTTCATATTCAAAGACCTGCACACGAGTGATCACGTCTTCCTGCGTGTTGACGCATCACGTGGTTCTCTGCAGTCAGCATACACTGGGCCTCACAAAGTTGTCAGTCGAAGTGACAAGGTGTTTAGGATTATCGTTAGTGGTAGAGAAGTCACGGTGTCCATTGACCGACTCAAACCGGCTTATGTACTCTCTGATCACCCTGAGGCTTCGAGTCCAGAGCCCAGGCAAGAGTACATTACTAGATCCGGACGTCGGGTGAGGTTTTTATCACCCTGACGGTCTCTGGAGGGGGGTGGTGTAGGCTCCTTCTTCCACACATCATCCAACATCATTCACGCATCCACATACATACTCTTTTCTTCCTTCGCCTCATTTCATCTTTATGAAAGTTGGGAGAAAATAAAACGTCATGTGTGACTTTTGTGATTTGGAAAAATCTAGAGAGACTTCTCTTGCTGCTGGATATGTCTCAGATACATATAATTTATTGTAAATTAATCCTGTACATAATCTAATCTTTCTTCTTAGCACCTTCTATACTTTATATTGTAAATAATAAGTGCGCTGTAATTTCCTTGTACATACATTTTTAATAAACTTATCTGTACATAATACCCGAAGTTTTACATACGGAAACCACGGATCACGGCGCTCTTATAGCACAACGCATGATGCAGGAGGATTTTGATCAGCTGTGCAAATGGGCTCATGATCTGGGCCTCACCATAAATTACAACAAAACAAAACTAATGTACATACATTCACCACACAAAAAAATATCATTGATACCTCGGACCACGACCACAACTGCATGCACCAGAAGAGTACCTGCTGTACATGTTTACCCATTGAAAGTGTCAAGGAGCATACATACTAAGGTCTCAAAATTGATAACAAGTTCAGCTGGGGTCCACATGTCGAGTATGTATGCAATAGGCTCCGAGCGATATTAGCAAAATTATGTATACTCAGACAGAAAGTCCCATACAAAACACTTCGACTACTTTATATGTCATTGGCAGACTCATTAATAAACTACAGACTATCCAGCTATGGTAGAACATACAAAACATACTTAAATAACATATACAACCTACAAATACGGTTATTAAAAACGATTGTACCGTTAAAAATAAGACTCCAAAATAAAGATAACTACCATAGCTTGTTCCAATATTGTAAAGTGCTAAATATCTTTGACAAAGTAGATCTATCAATTGTGACTCAGTACAGTAACTATATAAACAACTTATGCATAGCAAAAAGATCTGAATCTTTACGTCACCTGGACTATCTGCCAAGGTATAAAATGCCTAAATGTGAAAATATGTTTGGAGAAAGAGTCTGGAACTACACTGTTCCTAAAATATTAAATAAGTTGCCAAAATCCTTAGTGTCCAGACTACATAATAAGAAAAGGCACCAGGTACAGCAATTATTAAAACAACACTTTTTAACCAAAAAATGTTAATAAAGTAATGTCCTAAGAATGTTGAATAATGTAAATAGGGAAATTGTAAAGTTTAGGGAAATATTTATTGTAAGCAACGCCATAACAGAAAAATCTTACTATAGATTAAATGTTAAGTACATGGACAGCTGATTTGTATATATATATTTTGAAATACACAGATTTTATTATTAATATAATAATTATTATAATACATATTGACTGACTTTAAATTTAATACAAATTACTTATAAATCTCAAAATCAATACACAATTATTTTCCCTCCTTTTATGGAAAACATTCAAGGGCTGGTATCACTCAGAACGCTACCACGTCATGCACGCGCCCGTAGGCTACGCTTGCATGTGTGTGTAACAAGCACACAAGCCCTGCAAATCTGGCCTGTTGTTTTTATTGCGAATGTAGCGCAACACTCCATCTAGACATGTATATAATCAAAGGTAATAAGAAACTTATAAATAGTTATTGAAGTTATGACTACGCGAATTTCACACATCTTATGCCATTCGTGCCTATGATATTTTATGAGGGTAGTTAAAAGAGTCACCCTATAATTAGTATCTTTGCTATTAAAAAAATTATGTTTTCTCAATGTATTTTTATTTTTTTACCTTTTATTATCTACAATCATAAAATGATAATTATAAATAAGTAAATTGGAAAATCATTGATAACTTTAGCAAAGTGTCAAACGGAACGGTCACAACATAAGGTCTAATACCACGGTGTTACCCAATACCCATACCATATAGAATTGATAACAGTTATGCATTTCCTTTGCCTTTTTTTTAGAATTAACGACTTTATTTCGATTCGAACCTTTTTTTTCGAAAAATAAATTAATCTCTCTAAATTAAACTCAGTTTTTATTAAACTTATAAATACACTTAATAAAAGTATTTAACTATGCGTAAATGTACGTAAATACACATTTTTATAATATTTTAATAAAGTGACTATGTGCATACACCATTAGAATATATAGTAAAAATGTCTTAAATATATCTTTAGGTTGTAAGAAAAAGAGTTAGGAATTGATTCGACTTTTATTTACCTTGGAATTCGATTTGTAGTATAGACTATAATCTTTAAGGATATATTTTAGAACGCCTCGGATTTACGTGCAATGCCCTAAAATATTAAACTGCCAAGGCTTGAAATATAAAAAAATATAAATAGCCCTGAATATGTTTAAAATCCAACACTACAGTCTTACCTCTACCATAAATACTTTGTTTGAACGTCGATATGGTTTCATAATATGCTTAGATGGAGTTTTTGTATCTGGTTGCAGAATATTTGCTGTGATTTGATCTATATATACATTTTCCATTTTAATATCATCATTGTGTTTGTTTTTGTGTATTTATAATTTTACTTTCGAAATATCGTACATTTTTGTTAGGTTATAAAATATATGACAAAATAGGTTGGCCATGAAGGAGGTCTTCTTTTTAATTAATTTAATAAGGTCCAATGAAAGAAGTTCTCAATACTCACGAACTTGGAATTTGCATGAGTTTAGTATCCCTATATAGCATAAATAGTAAAACATTTTATGGATCTAAATGACAAGGAAAAATCAGAATCTATTTCACATTAATTCATTTTTGGTAATTTATTTCAACCTATCTGTGGAGATATTATTCTCAGGAACGCCTGAAGGTATCAAGCTGAAGTTAACATTCAATTGCAAACTTACTTTGTCTGTGGTCTTTTGAAGCTGTTAAAAATCTAATTAATACAATTAAGTAAATAAAATTTAAATGTATGTTTGCCATATCAATTTTTTACAGTTTTTTTACTAAATGTTTATGAAATGGTATTTACATAAAAAAAAAAACTTTAATTTTTTCTTCGAATATCAGTTCGAAACAGTTGCACCGATTTTGATGGGACTTTAACTTTAAGATAGCTGATGACATAGTAACTTAGGCTAATTTAATAAATTAGCTTCGCTCCCGTTGATTGCGATTTACAACATCGCGGTACTCAGTTTGTGTCTAATAAAACTCAATTAAAAGTAAAACAACACTTACACGCATAGAGTAGGTATCTTTACATTCACGAAATTTGGAAATTACAAACTGACATTGCAATTTTAATTATTTGTATAGATTAAATTAACATACTGCTCAAACTTGAAAACAAAACTATTAACCTAACTCAATAAAAGTAATTAGTTATATAGCTTCGATACATTAATACATTATCAAAGGAAATAAATAAAACGTAAAAATAGAGAATGTCAATATAATAACATGATACGAGTATGATTGATAGGTACGTTGGTTTTTTATATCTTTATTATTACAATTAATCACTTTGTTTTACAATTTTCTCTTATTTCCTATTGCAAAACAAATATAACAGGACCAGACAATTCTTTTATGGGTATTAACAGGTTGTATACTATACTACACTATACCACTACTCATTGTGTTACAGTGTCGCATTTAATTTGTCCAAACATTAACTGTCCAATAACAATTACAAATTAATAAGTTGTCTTACCGAGAGAGCCTAGTAGTCGTTATAAAATTGATCAGTTCTGTATCATAATGCATGTATAGGTATGTGTTTTAATGACGTCGGCAAAGTACTACAATAAAATTATGAAAAATATTTTAATTTGGGGTACCTCCCCTACACGTAAAGTGGGGGATGTTTTTTTTTCTCACGGCTACTCCATCGTGTATACCCCACACGATGGAGTAGCCGTGTGTAGTAGATAGATCTTTTAAGAACATTAAAGGGTTTCTAAGACAATTATTGAAATAGGTATCCGTTTGCTAGAAATTCCACTTTAAATGGCACTTTTTTTGTAAAAACAGGAAAGCGTTTAGCTTTTAGAGGAGGGGACGCCCTGTCCCTGTCCTTGCCCGGCCCGAGCCAGCTGGCTCAAAAAATCTGGAAAAATTCGTGATGGTGGTCCATATGATGCCCTTTTAAGGAAAACTATAACGGATTTGATGACTTTGTTAGTTCAGGAGTTATAGAGGCTGAACTTGTAAAATGCGCTTCCTTGGAAAACGTCATAAAAAATTAACGCATTATCTATTGGATAGTAAATCTAACAATCATCTATTGGATACGATTTTAAATCCACTACCATTATGGATGACTGCGGAACCCTTTCCTGTGCGTGGCCTGACTCGCACTTGTCCGATTTTTTATGACTCGGAACCCTTACAGATTCATCATGTCCGTCCGTCCGTCTGTCCTCTACCTACCGTCCAAACGGTTGGTGCTAGAAAGATGAAACTTTGCAGAAATATGTGTTGTAATTACGTCGCCAAAGTGCAGCAATAAAATTATGAAAAATGAATAACAGGTAAATGAACGCAATATTAATAAAAGTCACCAAGTGATCTCAATCTCAACACATAATACACTTCCTACAAAATTGAACTGGGTTATCATCGTTGCTATGGTAAGATAATCTCTCGTTACAACTAAATCCCTTGTCAATAAACATGAAATTCAGGATTATCTCAACATATCTTCTGTACTTGAGTTATCAACCCGCCAAAGTTCTTGAGGCACTATTATAAGTGACTTCTATCCAAAGCGTATAGCTCTGTACAGTTCGTCGGAGGAGGTCGACAACGCGACACGGCACTATGGCGAAGGCGAGTTGTATCATTATCGGGCTGCTAGCATTGTGCTACTCGTGAGTTTATTTGTTTATATTTTTAAGGCATAACACACGATAAAGTACGCAGAACTGATTATTTAGTCGAGTTATTACCCTAATCGCCAGTTCAATACATCCAACTCTTTACATCAAAGGTCAATAACACTCCTCAAGAATGCATAAAAAAGTAATAATATGGACTAACGTTTATTTGATGCAGACTTATTTGGTGACTATTACTTTTGTTTACCATTGCAAGCCTTAGACTGTCTTTGGTTTTATAATAGTCATTGATAGTTCCTTATTCAATGATAATTTGCAATTGTATAATAAAATTGAAGCGTGTTTAATTATATTACGGTCAAAGACGTGGTGAACTGTTATTTCGCTCATTGAGTAAAAAAAAGATCAACGGTAGTAGTCTCTTTAAAATATCCACATGAATTCATAATTATTCATTCATATAGTTCTTGTAAAACTTTTTAGGCACAATTACAGAAAAACTTTAGACCGCGTAAAACCATATTTTTTTGCGCTGCAACTTAATTAATTTCTTGTGAATTTTGCTTTTAATGTGTTTTCTGTGTGGCAAAAATTTGAAGCACTTTCGTCTACGTTTAAAAACACTAGCCAGGTTGCAAACGTTTTTCGTTCTCTATTCTATTTCTCTATACTCTTGTTTCATTGGCTAATATTTTGATTTGATCACGTGACTGAGTGCCATTAGCCAATGAAACAAGAGAATGGAAAATGAAATAGAGAATAGAACAGAAATCGAAAACCGTTTGCAATTTGGCTTGGGGGCTGTTCTAAATAATTTTACACAGCAATTGATTTTTTATGATAACGAAAGTTTATGCACTTTATTATGACTATGACACTCATTCCGACACAGTTTTATGATATTTCTTTTTAATGTAGTATTAGACCTATTTGTAAAGGTGTATCTATTACGTTCTAAAGTGCTAAAAAGTACCTAAATAAAAAAAATATGTAAAAAAAGAATATTAAAATTTTAGAAATTTGTATTTCGCTGGTAGTTAACGCCATACTTACAAAGCAACTTCTTACAACCACGTACTGCTCTGTGGTGTTCATGACCTCCGCTGGCTAAATAGGGGAGAACTTTGAATTTCAAAATTATTTTTATTAAGTTATTTTTATATTTGAAATGTATATATATAATAATATATTCCGATTTCTTGATCCATTAGTGATCTTAATAATGGTACTATGTTTTTTTATTGTCATCATTAAGTTAAAATTCACTAAAATTTGTTGTTAGATTATGATTTACTTTAAAGTCGTTTACTTAAGGTACGCGTCCATTGGCCCGCGCCGGACGCACCGCACGCACGGCACGCAACGGATTTTATTTTGTTTTGTATAATTTCACATAGTGCTGCGTCCACTATTCGCGCCGCCCACACCGAACGCCGGCATTTATGAGCAAGGCAAATCCGTTCAATCCGTTGCGTGCCGTGCGTGCGGTGCCTCCGGCGCGGGCCAATGGACGCGTACTATTAATGATCATTTTTCAATCTCTTAGCTCCCACTCCATACGTGTATGTACCAAATAAAATATTGATTGGAGATACACGCTTCATTATTGGTCAAAACCCATAACAAACATCTATGAAAGATTTCACCTTATTACCAAAACTATTGTCGCTATTTGTATATCAGTTAATTTATTTATTATTTGTGACTAACAATATTATAGATATACCACTCCCCGTTTCACTAAACTGACAAGAGCTAAAATCAATCAATAATCAATCAGTAATCAATCATCACTAAAAATAATTCCTCAAAATTATAAGAATTTTACACTAAGAGTTTAGTTTATTCGGCATGAATATTAAAGACGTCTAAATTTACAGCGAGTTACAGTTTAGTATTGCGTCACACGTTAAATGTTTTAAAGGTTCAACACAAGAATATAAAATTAAAAAATTGTTAGTTTAGTTGAGTAATGTGACAAATTTTAGTTATGTCGAAGTATATTTTACTTTTTAACTAATAAATAAGTGTATGTGTTCGATCAACTTTTATTTGCCAGTGATCTAAACGTACTGAAAGCCAAGGTTTGAAATAGCGCAAATTAATGTATATAATCAACAAACTTTAGTGAACTTTAGTTTGGTGTTATCAACAAAAATTAGCATAATTAAGTATGTTTTAGAGACCAAATTTGAAAGGTGTTAGGCAACGTTTCAATTTAGTTACAGAGTACATAATTAGGTATTGTTTATACCCTTTGGTTAAAACATATATTTAGAATTAGAACTATGCATATATTTAGAATAGGCAAGGGGACGACCAGACTAGAACTTAAATGGAATCATGTTCAACAGTCCAAGTCTTTAAACTACTATGTTGCTCTCCCCGTGATAAACAATATCAAGAGCGTGACATTGACCATGTACTTAATCTCTTACCTAATATTCTGTTATTGAACTTGAAGGAATAAACTAAATAATGTCGTGGAGAGGTGTCAATAATAGATAAACTAATTGCCTAGTTTAAACAAGTTGAATAAATTGACCTTAGCAACGTCTTATTAGCGGTCTTGTAGAAGCTTAACATTGAATGTACTAACCTACTTTAAATTTTCCTTATTCCGTCTGTGACCTTAGTTTCTGTTATAACATTAAGATCATCACTTAGGTACGAAGTGTAATCGGAAATCATAAGAATCAGAAATTATTAAGAGCTGCATCAGCCCCAATGTCTAATGTCTCTCAGCCTCGTGATCAATACAAAATATTTGCCTATGAAACAAGAGAATAGAATGAAAAACGAGAAACGTTTGCAACTTGGTTAGGGGGGGGGGGCAGGAACTTAATCGATGAAAGTTCGCGTCGCGTGCGTGTCGCGTGACCTCAAACCGGTACGTGTATCGAGTTGACCACGATGGAGGAGCCAGGGGGCAAACTACGAAAGGGCTCATGGAACAAAAGGGACTCCGTCTTAACCAGTACATGTAAGCCCAGCGCCTCAATGTGACCATCCACCAGAGAGACTACTGTGGTGGCCAGGTGTGCCTCAGGAAGAAAGTTCACGCTGTGACCGGCGTAACAGATTACGCTCAATCTGGCGAGGGAGACGCCCTTGTAGAGCCAATATCATAACCAATACTTGTCCGAGAACAGTTATCTGAGGAACATTGCACGATAAGGCCCGAAAATGAAGGTCTCCCCCAAGGAGCGTAAACCATCTCAGTCTTTAGTATATAATAGGAAACTATATTTTGTTACTGACATGTAGACTATAGTAATATTTCATTCAGGTAGAACTATTTATACCGATTTGGAAGGATCTTTTCTTTATAAAATTTAATGGGACCAAATGAAAATTCTTTCCACTTCTCGTATGCTCTCAATTAAATTTTAAGTAAATATCACCCCTAGTATAATATAGTTATTATTGTCCATTATTACAGTCACACTGTTGCTGGTTACACGAAGTTCCCCGAAGGTTTCACATTCGGTGTTGCAACGGCAGCTCATCAAATCGAGGGAGCATGGAACGTCAACGGTTAGTCCATTTATATTTCTAAACATTTTGGGGGGAAATGAGACTACAGTGATAACTCATTTTAACATAAATAAAAAACTGGTAATATTAGTTATAAGATTATTTAGAATTTTTAAAAAATTAGTAAAAAAATATTATGCCATTCGTTTATTATTAAGCCATTGTTGTTGTCTGAGACCTTGTGCTAATAATAATTTAGTTTAAAAATTATTTCATTAACTTGCCAATCAAACGACTTAGTTTAGAAATATACTTTTATATCTACTCACATATTGTACTTACCACAAAAGTTTTCTATTTAAATGTATAAGTTTTACAAGACCTTTTAACGTATAGGTATTTACAATACCCTCTTATCTTGATGAATATCTAAATCAATAACAACAACACTCCATCAATTTTATCAACTAGTATCAAGAATTACACACAACTGAATAGGTGATGTGCAGAAGATTGTTTCCATGGTCATGAAGATCTGTAGATAATATAAGAACACTTTTGTTTACTACGTATCTATATACCCGTATTAATAAAATATGAAAGGAAGCGAGACATCATCATTATCTATCCTATTTTGCGTATGGTAATCTTCTACAGTGCGCGTCCATTGGCCCGCGCCGGACGCACCGCACGCAACGGATTTTATTTTGCTTTATATGATTTTACATAGTGCTGCGTCTACTATCCGCGCCGCCCGCACCGAACGCCGGCATTTCTGAGCAAGGCAAATCCGTTGCGTGCCGTGCGTGCCGAGCGTCCGGCGCGGGCCAATGGACGCACACCTTAATTCAGGTCTAAATTTTAGATCGGAAATAAACCGGGAAAAGAAACACGGCGGTATTCACTTGACATAAACAGATTATTCGAGGACCATAGCCTAGTTTTACTACTTACTAAACTAAATTTTTGCATAGATATTAAAAAGTTTTCAAATTCATATTTCTTTATTCACTTAGGATGCAATACATCTCTTGTGACAGGTCAAGATTATACATGTACATTTATGCCATGTTCGCAAACAAAAGTTAGAGCCGGAGAAAAGAACATGGCAATAAATGGCAAAAATATTCATTCCTAATACCTACTCTTTTTTATTTAACATAATTAAGTTATTGATTAAGTAGGTAAAATGGTACATATCTTATGGTATAGGTTAGAATTAGAAACAAGTCATCAAGTCATGTTTGAATTCCAGGTAAAACAGAAAATGTATGGGATCGTTTGACCCACACCAGACCAGAAATGGTCGCTGATCTCACCAACGGCGATGTTGCCGTCGACTCGTACAATCGTTATCATGAGGATGTCGAAAACCTCATCGCACTCGGTGTTGACTTCTACCGTTTCTCCCTGTCTTGGGCCCGTATTCTACCCACTGGTCGGGCAGATTATATCAACCCTGACGGTATCCGCTACTACAATGAACTCCTTGACCTTCTGGCTGCGAACAACATTGAACCTCTGGTACGTTTTTATAAATATAACTACTACCTGCGATCTACGTTCCGCGGTGTTACTTCAGCATGTTGTTGTACCTTTACAAAAATAGCGGGTAACCGCAGTAGTAAACTATCTGCCACTAAAAGTCCCGTCTAAACAGGTACAGACGTTCTCGAAATTAGCCGAAACAAACAGACAGACAGACAAATCAATACAATGTTGTTAATGACCCACACAGATTCACTATGTGTTTGAGATCTTGTGCATTCATATCGACAATAGATTCGTTAATTAGTATCTAAACATTCGTATCTATAT
Source organism: Phragmatobia fuliginosa (assembly GCA_932526445.1). Taxonomy (NCBI): domain Eukaryota; kingdom Metazoa; phylum Arthropoda; class Insecta; order Lepidoptera; family Erebidae; genus Phragmatobia; species Phragmatobia fuliginosa. Next base: position 9,772,846 of record OW052060.1, on the reverse strand, counting down.
TTATTTGAAATATTTCTTCTTCAGGTTACATTATTCCATTGGGACTTACCTCAAACTCTCCAAGATCTAGGTGGATGGGCGAATCCTAAGATGATTGATTACTTCCGTGAATACTCTGATATATGCTTCAGGGAATTCGGGGATAAAATCAAATCTTGGATTACTTTCAATGAGCCTTATGAGATTTGCGAGGATGCATACGGAGATATAAAGAAGGCACCTGCAATTGACAGCCATGGTGTTGGTAACTACTTGTGCAGTGACACGCTATTGAAAGCTCATGCTGAATCCTACCACTTGTATAACGATACTTACCGCGCAACTCAAAACGGAAGGATTATGATCTCAATTAACTCTATCTGGTATGAGCCCAGCGACCCTGAGAACGCTGAACAAGTTGCATTAGCTGAAGTCGCCAATCAGTTCAAAGTAAGTGTTAGAATTATATGTTCTTTAATTATTTAATTTAGATCATAGGTACTGTTGGCAGCAAGAGGTCTGAAACTCCATCTTCAGACATAAAAATATACACATATTTTAAAATTTTAAAAATAAAAAGTCGGGTTGAAGAAATAAATTCACTTTCATTTGTAGACAAATATTAAAATGTGACACATTTTCAGTTTTATTTGATTCAAAACGTTTTTACATGAGGGAAGTTTATATATCCAAGCCAAAAAAATAGGTTAATTTAGAGCTGACTTCTAAGTTTTTGAGTTAGGCAATCTCAAAAAATTCTAATGGAGTATTAAAAATTAAGAAAGATTATTTTATGTATTTTGAGGGGCATAATGACTATAATAAACGATCGTTAAACGATCTCAGTCTTCCATAAGTGCAAGCCTGGGGTTGAAATATGAGGCCATCTATTACCCTTACTAAATCAGGCCGGGGTGGAGGCACGATCGTTACAGCGTGTAGGCGCCCTTTCCTTATGGCAGATGAGAACAGTAGGGTTCCCACACAGAAGCGGGCCATCTACAAACCGTAGGTGATCGAGGTACGTTCGGGCTCCAGAGATTTATTTTCGAGGGTGCACCTGGTTCATCGGCTTCTAGTACCCGGGATCTCGTGCGGTTTTTGGTCCGTGGGATTACTGGCCAAAAAAGAAGGGTGCTAGGCTAACGTCTTTAGGGGGGCAAAAACATAACATCAACCATTGAATTGCGGACATAACTTATTATCGCCTCGCCTTGTCGGAGAGTCCTCTCTTTGTGTAGGAGGGAAATGATACGTGTTACTCCATATTTTTAATAATTTCTATATTTCAGTTCGGTTGGTTTGCACATCCCATCTTTACCAATGAAGGTGGCTACCCGCCTGTGATGGTAGAAAATGTAGCCCGCCAGAGTGAGGCTGAAGGTCTGCCTAAACCACGGCTCGAACAATTTGACGAACACTGGATCCAGAGGATCAGGGGCACATCAGACTTTTTGGGCATCAATCACTACACAACATTCTTAGTGACTGGCCCTGGTGTGGATCCTACAGCTAAATCACCTTCATGGTTGAAAGACATTGGCGCAGTTACTACAATGGAAGTCGGTGGTGATTCTGCATCAGAATGGTTGAGGGTAAATAATTTTCCCTCAATATATCTACTACTTAAAGGTACTAGTAGTACTAACGTGGACTATTTCTTTCAGGTGGTCCCAACTGGTTTCGCCAATCTGTTGCGTTGGTGCAAGAGCTCTTACAATGATCCACCAATTTACATTACTGAGAATGGATTTTCCGACCGCGGTACTTTGGATGACTATGGCCGCATTAAATATTACAATGTTAGTAATTCAGTTAAATATGTTTAGTATTTTATTCCTAATACCGATGAGATGGAGAGGAGCTTATTGCAGTCGTTTTAAGTAGTATCTCCCGAATGGTTGTTTTGATGTACAGTTTGATTTCAATACCAGAACCCTGCAAAAAGTTTCTATAAACAGATCAATAGTTTCCCATTCAAGATAAAAATGCATAAGATGATGCATGCATGCATAAGGATAGTTTAAAACGTTATAAATTATAAAAGCTATAAGTATTAAATGTTCACAGGACTATCTTTCTGAAATATTGAACGTGATCAATGATGATGGTGTCAAAGTTCTTGGATACACAGCGTGGACTCTCATGGACAACTTCGAATGGAGAGCTGGATTCTCGTAAGAATTAACATTTTTATCATCTTTTGGTTCTTACCCTGAATTAATACTAACCAATGACACATTTTCAGTAAATACTAGACAAGAATATTTTTTTCATGTTAACCTGCTCAGTGAGTCATGCGGCTAGCAATACCAACTTATAATAATAACTAGGAAAATATCATATAGGCTTATCAAGAATTCAAAAAGTTTTTATATTATATATTAAAAACGGATTTAATATATATATATATATAGGTATATATATTTCAGGCAGTGTAAAATCAGTGGCTTTAAAATTGAAAAAAATATTATTTTTTGCAGTGAACGTTTTGGATTCTTCTACGTGAACATAACTGACCCTGCTCTGCCACGCACGCCTAAGTTGTCAGTGGAATACTACCGTCAGTTAACAGACACCCGAGAACTGCCTCAGGACGAACGGTTCAAGGATCCGTCTGTAAGGACTAAATGTTCATAAACTGGTTTAGGGAGCCTCTTTGAATGTGCTTTCTTCTCTTCATGCATAGAACTACATCTTTTGACCACTTTAAACTTTTTAGTTTCCATATTTCTACTTGGGTGGCCTTAATGTTACTGAATTTACCTTATGACTGGGATGTAGGACTCATGTTTCAACACCTATCACAATTTATGTATAAAAATGTATAAACAGTCTTTCTGGCTTCAATTGCATGCAAGTATTATTTTGATAAATTTCTACACGCTGTTAAATGTTAAGGTTTTAGTATTTTTATTTATTTTGAACGAAAATCTAGTGTCTTAAATATGGATCAATGGTAAAGCATGACACCAGTCTCCTTTACTAGTGTACCACTTAAATGTTTTTCTATCAATTGTGTTTTAATTTAATGTTTGTGCAACGTACATAATGAACTTATGTACATCGCCACAAATATACTAAGTAATCATCATCAACAATGAGAATCGGTTAGGACACCACTGCGAAGTATACTCCCTAGCAAACCAACATAAAGTGTATTCTCGATACAGAGAAAAGTAACTGTTTCCGTTTAAGTTAATTACTTCAACCAGTCATGTAATCAACACTGTTTATTATTAATCTCTCAAATGTTCAATAATCTTATGATCTGATGGTATTTTTTGTGCATCTTTTCTAGTCGATTATTACTTACAATACATATTTAAAGTTTATTATGTACTTACAATGTTTGCATGATTTACGCAATCCTGGATAGCCTATCGTTCAATGAAAATAAGAGCCTATTTAGAATAGTAGACTTAGATTTTTCACTATTTATAAATATGTAGGCAAAATGTATCGTAATTTACATTTATTTTATTAAAGTTTGTTCGTCCTTGTGCTTTACTGCTTGATGATAAACACTGAATTAAATGAAACCACTAATGATTTCTACAAAACAATGTTAAACTTGACGAATAAGATAAATCAATAAACGTTTAGTATGTATGTATTAGATTATTTAATATCTGACTTGTACCTATTTGTCTTCGTTGTTTAACTGTATGAAATACTAGAAAACATTCTGGTTAGAAAAATAGTGACTGGTCGGTAAAGTCCTACACTCAATCAGCATCTAAGTTTTTTTTATTTGAGGTAATTTCCTGGAACCCAAATGGCTTCATCGTTGCGTCATTATTTTCATAACGCGAATGTACTACAGTAATAGTTTGTTGTGATATCTTACCTACCTATATTTTAATCCGCAATTTCAAAGCTTAAACTGTACGCTACTACGCTACTTTCTGATTACTTACCTTTCACCCTATTTTTTATACGATGACTGTGCACAGCCATAATGATGCTTATTTTTAACAGATGCGAAAGTGAGGAAGCCAACGGTGTTGGAAGCATGGTAGTAAAAACTCATTACTATAGTGTACATATTACTCAAAGAATAAGCATGTTTCAGCTGCCTGTTATTTATTTAAATAAAAATATTATTGCATATGTTATCCTGACTTTGTTTTCTTTTTCAACAGAGAAGAATCACTCGGAGTGAACTCTAAAATTCAGCATTTTTATACTCAGATTTACTATAAAATTCTGATCCATAATTTGTTTTTTTTTTTCTTTCAATTCTCTCTTTCTTACCAAATAATAACCGTGAAATAAGGTATCGTAACCTTTTAAAAATTTTATAGCGAACGAGTCCCGCTTTACAAATAAAACCATGTGTAAAAACCGCAAAAGCCTAAAAACAGATAAATTAGCTTTATCCCGTTATTGTATGTTGGATATCGCGTACATTTGACGGGTTAATATCTGTTAATATATAGTCACGGTGAAACTCACAAATACTGTGACTTTCTATTGGTATTGGAGACAATGCAGCATGGTGACCCTCAGTATGGCGGCCTGGCGAGCTGCAACTGCATCATTGGGTAATTAAATAGATGATAGGTATTAAAACAAATATTTATTTACTTTATATAAGAATATCGAATTATTTACAATGAAATTATAGTAAATTAATAACTGACACGTAATTTCATTGTTATAACATTGATACACGTAGTTACATACACTACATAGAAAACTTGCATCTGATAACAGATTAAAAAGATATGTTTCTCATAAAGGCTATACTTAAGAAATAATTGATTACAGTTTACACTTGAGATATTGTTCAGAGTATTATTGAGCGGCGAGTGGATAGGAGTGTCACTGTGGGTACGCTGTGTGCCACAGATGTCGCGCTGGTGGCACAGCGTGGCACAACGTGGCACAGCCAGGCACAACATGGCACAGTATGGCACAGGGCACACGCGCAACATCGCAGTGGCACTCGCCTACCGCCGCGGCGCCGGCGCCGACTGTTACAACATGGAATGTTTCTCGATGTGGCATTAAAGCAAGGCTGACAGTAGGAACGCTACTTAAAGTGAGTGTCTTCGATCGTTGCTCGGATCGACTCCGACCAACGTCACGAGACGACGGGGAAGGAAGCGATTAACGAATAATTTACCGAACAATATAACAAGCATCCAAATCTACGGACTCTTAGAAATAATACACGACAAATACAAATATAAAGTATACAACAAATGGATCTACAGAATACAATATTGAATGTATCATAAACCCAGCACCATAATGTCTAATTACAATAGTTACACAGATGTTATTTATTGCTATTCGTCATAACTGAACATTATATTAGTCTTATAAAGATAATAGTACTTTTACTAATATGGCAAAGTTTTCAATGTAGCATTTGACAATATAGGCCTAATTTCATATATCATATTAATCAATCAAGCTAGTGAATTCATTACACTCGTACAAAAAAATTAAGACTAGGTGGGCTTACAAAATTTTGAAACATTTTTTTAGCGTTGATGAAGGTGAATGAATAATAAAGATTACATTATATAACTAAAATAACTTTAAAGTAACAATGCAACGGAAATGATTGAAAATAGATTTACACTTAATTGGCACCAAATTGTGCACAACTGACGTTGCTCAAAATGCTTTGCAATTTAAATGTTATATCCGTTGTGACGTCACAGCGTGTAATCAGACAATCATTAAGCTAATATTAAGGCACTTAGTGGCAAAATTTCAAATTCCCCCCAAAATATTTAGCTAGCTGCACCCATACAATTGATTATTGCAGAGATTGTCACATTGTTCACTTACAACCCGACGTTACAACAAGTTGTTTACTTGTAATAGTTGCCAACATAATTATCTAGTTTTTATGATTATCTATTAAACTTAACGTCTATTCATAATCTCGAAAATTCACAAGGACGGTGTAAGTCGACAAACCACGATCTAAAAGTACATAAGTAGTTTATTATCTGTCAAATCACTATTACATTATCGATAATAGTTCGACAATAGAAAATTGTAAAAATATTCCAACATTAGCTAAATTATTATAACAATAAATAATTTTTATCAAGGCACAATAAGGCACTGTCACATGAAGATGTTATCACAATCTTAATTTTAAAATACATCATAAAATATTGTTTGTTTATTCCGAAATATAAAATACGATTTCCGATAGTCTCCATTCAAAAGAATATTGGAAAACTAGTTGCGTAAGACTGCGTTGCAACGCAACTACTTTCTGCTACGAAAGAAGGCTTGCAGCCGCCGCGCTCCGGCGCCTCGCCCATCCCTGACTAGCCGCCGTGATACTCAACCTCTGACGTATCACGATCGTTGGCAGTTTATTTTGTTGCTAATCTTTGTATCCAACTAGTTCAATTACAGACAGAAAATCCATACAAAACTAGAGAATTAGAACCAGTTTCACCAATTCCTGATCACATTTTAGATTATTTTCTACCAGATTACACTATTTAACAGGTAAATTATGCTGATATATATAAAGCCATCTAAGATATTTGTCTCATTACCAAACTTGTGAAATATAAATCTGTAGTTACAGGCAGATGGATATATCATGGACTTTATCAGGCACTGGTAAAAGCGGCTCCTAGCATGTACAAAAATAGTTTAAAATACTTATAATGCCAAATACAATTCAGGAATTGCGATGAGTAAATGTTATTGAACACAGACATACAAAGACTCTAAAGACACATCTATCATGACGAAAACACTTGCAATACTCACACGATTTTGTATTCCATCTCATTCGAATAAATGCAGAGACAGAGATAAAACCAATTCTGCATAATAAGCGAGCAGATATAGAATATAACCACCATTGCGGAAAACACGTTTAACAAAAACGTAACTTTAATGTTATGAAGCCAGAACATGTTTCCCATATGGTTGGACCGTTCTCGCGGCAATCGTCGTACCGGTACTGAAAGTTTCAACCTATTTCTAAACCAGAAGCACACATGAAATTCCACATCAGTCAATACACATGTTACCCTAGTAATTGTCATTTTCAAAGTGAAATATACACCATCGTTACCGTTTCATCACCGACACTGTGATAGCGGTCGACGTCATACAGAGCGGTAAGTACTCTAAATTAAACTTATAATACCTAATTTGAAAGTATATCGCGCACGGGAGCGCGGCGCCTACAGCCAAGTCAGTACATTGTCCGGCTTGCTCGGCGTCGAGTTTATCAGTGATTGCACGTCGTCCAGTAGTATATCGTTTGTGAACTCGTTCATCTGAAAATGTATCATAAACACAATCATTTTATATAATATACTGAAAAAAAGAACGAAGTTTAGTCGTTATATTTATAGTTCTCTTTATATACCGAAATAACTTTTTTATTGTAAACTTTAATGATAGTGAATCATGCTAGTCATCATTGTTATTTTTATATTAATAGCGCGACCACAGTGACAATATTTACCAATGAATAATTTTGCATACATAAACGAATAGTTCCCATTGTTTGAAAGAAATTTAAAGTGTGTCTTGGTCTTTTTATTCACTTTCAGTTTTAGTACCGTTAATGTACTTCTAACTCAAGCGCCATTGATCATTTTATACTGTTTTTTGTGCTCATGTGTTGTCAAGGAAAAAACTGTAATCAATAATTGTGAACTCTAATGTGAATAGTTACAAAAACTTTGTACCACTTATAATGTACAACGTTAATTTATAGTTGCTTTATCATTCTGACCTAAAAAATACACCTAACAGGTCCTATTTAATATTAATCCTCTTTAACAACATCCTGAGTAACTCGTCACCACTGTTGTATACCGAACATTTGTTACTTGAAAGTCGACTTTTTTTTAACATGATCAAAATGCATAAATATTTACCTGTAAAGAAGGCACCAAATCATCGGTAGGGTCGAGATTGTCGGCAAGTGTCATATCGTTAGAATCGAGGTTGGCGCCTGCTTCGCTAGTACAATCCATGCGGTCATCCATGCCTGACAGGAAGCCTTCTGGCGTGTGCGGCATGGAATATGAATGTGGCACGGCCATTCCGAGCCCGCTGTCGGCCGACTCTTGTCGCTGGTGGTCTGACAGCCCTGAGAGGAACGGGTCTAGGGGCAGCTCTGTGCTCGCTACACCGCCCGTACTGTTCGCCAGCGATGATGCGATCGTGGACGACTGCCGCGCCATTATCAGCTCTTGCTAGAAATGTTATATAAAACATTAGTACATATGAACTAACTGTGACCATGTGGTGATGAGTTAAAAATAGGGATTGTCACCAACCCTATTCATCCTTCAAGGGGCCAAATTCTGCAGAACAAAAGTACTGCAAAGAAAAGGAAAATTTATACATTTTTTTTTCTTTAGTTTTTACGTGTGGTAGCCCCCACGGACCGTCACCCCACCGGATTTTGCGGTGGGTTTGTGTGTCGGAATTGAACCGACTAAAACCACACGTTGTGTCATTCTGCGCCTGACATAGGAGGGGTCCAGGAATAGCCATTATTATGCCATCTTGACCCCTTTACAAAGTAAATAAGGCCGTATAGAACCGTATTTCTAAGACGATGCCTGTGTCTAATTGTGGACAATTAAAAGGCTGTTGACGATGGTTATAAACTGATCTGTTACTTGGTTTAGTTTGACTTCATGGGCGTACCCAGCTTCTGGCCTAGGGGGGGGCAACGAGAAAGTCAATTTTTTATCGTCCGCGGCTGTTTTGTCATACACACTACACAAACACACCTACATAAAAAATTAGGTACATATATATGTGTAGTGTAGTGTGTAGAGCAAACAGCCGCAAATCATCCTGCTTTATAGGTAGTTAAATAAATTAAAGTAAATTTGACTCTGCATGTTTCTACTTTAAAAGTAATTTTCGTGGATCTTCTGCAAAACGGTTTATAACATCTTCTGTGAAAGAATTGCCCATACTGTTTATAAGTTTTTTCTGTACACTGAGACAACAATGTAAATTTAATCTGTCTTCAATCATTTTATTTTATCTCAGTCACGTTTTAACGCGTCTGAGTGTACTGAATGTTCTTTCAATTGTAGTTCTGGAATATGGCATTGCCAGTAAAATTTCTAGGGCTGTTTTCACTTTTTATTAACCTAAAATCTCCTGCTTATTAACCCAAAAAGTGCGCCATAGTTATGGTTCAGATGTGATTCCTTCTAATTTATAAAATTTGGATACTTCGTCCCATATGTTTTCTAAATTTTAGAGCTGAAATTTTTATTATTTGAGCAGGGTGTACTCGGGTGTAGTAATGGAAGAGCAAACGCTGGTGGTTCTTTACCGAATCTCGCCTCTAATGAGGATTATAATGAAATTTTGCGTGTTATTTCCGCCGAAACTTGTAAACTTGTACTTGGTGTACAGAGTTCTCCAAATGTCAGACGGTTCACTAAATATGTCTTACTCTTAAGACCGTTCATTTAGCGTATGTCACACCTGTGGGGTGAGGCTATTGATAGGCGTGGCAAGGCATTGGCAATCAGATTCGACGTGGCCAAGGCCTTTGATAGGGTCTGGCATCGTTCGCTTCTCTCCAAACTTTTCACATTCGTCCTACCCCGCAAACTCTGCAACTGGGCCGCCGCCTTCCTGCACCAATGCACGCCGCATTAGGGTCTTTTGCGACGTCGTGGCCTCTGATTTTAGACAGGTAAACGCTGGTGTACCTCAGGGCTCCGTCCTGTCGCCCACAATGTTTCTTCTACATATCAATGATATGTTAGCCCTTGGCAACATATGTTGCTATGCAGACGATAGCACAGTTCATGGGCGATATTTTGGACACCCTACAGCCAAGCTAGCACACATTGAGAAAAAACGGCGGGGGCTTGTCGCTGAGCTTGACCGGGTTCTCGGCCGCATCTCTCAATGGGGAAATGAGAATCTGGTCGAGTTCAACGCCAAGAAAACACAGGTATGAGCAATCTCTACCAAGAAGTCTCCCTTTCTTCCCCTCCCTACTTTTCAGAGCACTCAACTGCCAGTGCTGGATAGGCTCAGAATCCTGGGGGTGGATATCTATCATGATCTCAACCTGCGTGAATACATTGAGAGCGTCATTAAGGCGGCACCGCGGAAGTTGGGCGTACTGAACAGGATGAGACGGTTTTTCACACCCGGGCATCTGTCTTTCTTTTTTTACAAGACCCAGGTTCGCTCATTCGTGTAGTACTGCTCTCATATTTGCGATGGATCCGCCCAGTATTTGTTTGACGCTCTCGATCGGTTACAGCAGCGAGCAGTCCGCATTATCGACAGTAATGAAGTCACCGAGTCCCTTGAGCCCCTGCAGCTGCGAAGAAATGTCGCCTCCATAGCAGTCCTCTATCGTATCACCTTACATCACGGAGAGTGTTCTGATGAGATGTTCCAACTGGTTCCCCCTTCCTCTTTCATAAACAGGACAACATGTGCTGCTCTAGGAAGCCACCGCTCAAGAGTGGTTGACATACGCTCTCGAACTAAACGGTTCAGCTCTTCCTCTCTGTGCCGAGCAGTTAAAAACTGGAACTCTCTATCAGCGCATGTGTTTCCTTCCTTCTATGACCCTGGCTCCTTTAAGCGGGGCGTGAAAAAGCATCTTATTAGGCCGCCATAGTGCTGCACTGTCCGTTGTGGCAGTGAGGACGGTGGCCGCCACTTCTGGATTCTGTTCATGCTTTACAGAGTCATTTTGGCAGCTAATATCAAGGGAAAGGGAATATAAAGATACACAGAATTATTGTAAAGCACATGTAGATAGTCAATGGCAAAGAGAATCAAGTGCAGCTGCCAATTGTTTTGGCAACGAAAAAATAGATGTACAGGTTGCTTGCAAACAGGCCACGCAAAACTTATCGAAGAGAACAGAAATACGTTACAACCTATAGTTCATACAATATTTTTTGCGGTACTCACGATTTGCAATTTTGAGGAAGAAAAAGATAAAGGCGGTTTTCGAGATTTGTTGTAACTGAAAATTGATTCTGGTGATGAAATTTAGCGAAAACAGAAAAAGGCCATAAAACTGCTCATAATACGTCCCCAAAAATACAAAATGAGATTTTAAATATACGTGGAGTTTTAATTAGAGAAAAATTGGTTGATGATGTTAAGGCTGCAATCGGTTTGGTCGAGTTACAAAAATTGGATGGTCAAACAATAGCTACTGAAATGCCATAAATGATTCATTAATGTCTTAAAGATTGATGTTAACAACTGCGTGGGACAGGGCTACGATGGCGGGAAAAGATGGCGGTGTCCAAAAAATATTGAGAGAAACGTTTGAAAAGAGTTTATATTTTGACTCCGCCGATATTGTTCTTGAGATTCGAAACTGAGAGATTCAAACCATATTAATAAACCGACCGATTTTGGCCATGGCGACCACTTCGACCCCTTGTAGGGCTTGGCGCCGATATGCCCGGAGATGGCTTATATAGACGATTTTCGCAACAAACACCCTTGCACAAAGTGGGCAAGTGAGCTTACCGCTCTCATAATTATAGTGAATGGCGGAGAGTGGACGGGATTTAAGCTCATCGCGCTTGGCGTCGTGGTCAGCTAAACGCTGTTCCTCAAATTCGTGAATTCGCTTCTTCACAATCTCGCGCCATTCTGGCCGCTGTGCTGCTAAACTCTCCTAGCGAGAGAACTCTATATTGCATCTTTTCATGTGACGCTTCAGAACATCTTTATATCTGAGGAGTTGTCCGCCATGCTTTCGCTTGCCCTCCTCTGGCTCAGAGTAAAAGTATTTATGGTACTGACATCCAAATAAGTAATTTTTACACTTTTTGTCTGACTGTCTGTCCTTCTATCTTTCTGTTTGTTCCGGTTGTAATCTCTGGAACGACTGGACCGATTTTAACGGGACTTTCCCTGGCAGATGGCTGATGACAAAAGGAGTAACTTAGGCAATTTTTTTTTAGACTAGCTTCACTCCACGGCGTTACTCGAGATTGACAGCAATACCCACGGGTAACACTGCGGGACTCAGCTAGCGTCAAATAAAATGCAACCTCAATTCGCAACTCCCTACCGAAGATTATAGAATACAACCGAACGTTCTCTAATGCTCGGCTAAGTTCGATATTCTTCGTCTGCCATCGTCGCGCGCTGTTTTTTGGCAATTGCACAGTGCATTTTGCCAGTGTCTACTGCGCGGCTTATTTAAAAGTTAGAGCATAAGGCCCCGTTTACACTTTGATTAGTAATTAGGCAAGTTCATACATGTTCTACGAGATTTCCAGGGGGGGGCAGCTGCCCCTCCCTGCCCCCCCCTGGGTACGCCCATGTTTGACTTTGAAACAGGTAATAAATTAGGAGCACTGTTGAATGCAATAATCAATCTAGAGCTAAAATTCAATGGGATGCTGCATTTTAATATCTCATTATCTTAATACACAAAGAATCAAAGTACAGATACTATTTTTAGAAGTCAGTCAATGCCAAAGGTTAGTAATACATGAGTAAAATTGTGTCTGTTTGTTGGGTAATTTGATAATTGAGGTAAGTAGGAAGTTGTCGGTGCGAGCAGGAAGTGTAGGATATGACTATGAACGCCTGTAATGAATTTCGTTATACTACAGCTGTCTCAGTAGATAGTATCAAGTCAAATAATCACGCAAATTAATGCAAAGTTTTAATTTACACATTATATAGGATCATGGCCGTAAGGAGGCCCTAATGGATGCCTTGAGATAAATTCATTGTATATGAGAATTACTCTATTGATTTTATCCTCGCATCAAAATGAGCAAATATACTAAATCACACTAGTTTTTGCTCTCTGCTCCACCCGCGTGTATGTCGGCTATCGCGATTAAGAGTATCTCCACGCCTCATATAATTGAAATTCGTTGGTTTAGTCGTAAAATCTATAATGCAAATAAACGACTGTTGCTTTAAGTATACTCGCATAACGGATGTCACTTAAACGATTACAATGGGGTTGACATAGAAGAAAAGATCAGATCCTTAATTAAGAAATGGAAAAAGTGTTAAGTTTGGCTCAACAAAAGAGGCAAGAGAGAAAGAAACCAAACAGTGAGTTTCATAGTGTGGTTATTTTGATTAGGCACAAAACAACGGAAATAAATATCGAGTCAGCCATTTCTTCTCAAATTGTTCTACTACATGTAGGTTATGGTCTCAATACATATTAATTTTTTTAATAAAAATATGACTGCCTTGTTGGTATAGTGGTCAGTGTATGCAGCTGCTGATCAAGAGGTCTCGGGTTTATATATAGATTAGTAACTAAATACCATCTTTAGACAGTATCGTACTCAGTACTCTAAATAACTTTGTTTTTAGATAAAGTGAGCAAGAAAATATAACGATATGAAAAAAAAAAGTCAATCAATAAATCTTCAAATTGATCAACAATACAGGAAATAACCATGACATATAGCAGCGAGTCACATAAATTAAAAATGTAGGAAGAAACTCTCAGAAACAGCCGGTCATGTGCCGACATTTTATATTACATTGGATGGACAGAATTTTACATTGTATTTTATAAATCTGATCAATTAAATCTCGTTTGGAAAGCTAATACTTTACCTTTTACAATAATTGAATCATTATGGTTATTGGTTTACTTTTTAATAAAAGTAGTACTTAGTTGCCCGTCTTAAGGAGTAAATAAGTGAGTATGTATCACCTGGAGTCTGATCTCCTGCTGGCGTTGCTTGAGGCGTTCTCGCTCGAGCTGCAGTGATTGCAGCCGAAGCTTTTGCTGGCACGCCTGGAGCGACGCACTTCCCCATATACCTTCCGGACCAGCTGTTCCCGCTGCTGGAGAACGTTGCAAGTGTTGTGCTGTAAGATACAAATACACACTTATAATATCAATAAAATAAAAACTACACCATCAATGTGATTTGAAACCACCTTAATCAATAGGTATAAAGTGCTTATGTTATGTGAGTATCTAATACTTACGTATCCTTGGATCGAACCAGGATGTTGTGCGAGCCGCATGATTTATGAAGTAGATCTCTCCTTCCGCTGTCGCGGCTTGCTCCCAACCCTCCGGTAGGGCCCCTAGTGGATCCGTCGTTGTATTACTACTTGTACTCTTCGCTGCTGAAATCAATCAAACGTACGTAATCAGTACCTTTGAAATGTTACACTTGTCATTCGTTGATAAAATAACTTATGATTCTCTCAACAGCGACTAGTTGCAAGCCAGGACATTATGAACTAGAACGTACGCACACGTGATTGAGAATCAGATGGACATCGGGAAGGTCGCCGAGAGCTCGTTCCAAGAAACAACGGCGCCAGACGAACGCGCTCAGCTTTGGCACTCGAATCCAAATGTGAATCACAGAATCATACCGCACGCGAGTAGTGGACACCTCACCCACCCTCGTGCTTACACTTTCTGTATACCTACGTACTATATAAGTATACAATTGATCATTCATAAAGAATTTGCACTTTAGTGGATAAATAAACGCCAATATCATGCTAGTCTTTAACACGGCGCGGTCGTACGTACTACTTGTATCTTTTCATGTTAGTGATGGTTTTTGTCTGGGTATTACAACATTGGACTAAATGTGTGTTTTGGGTAGTCAACCAAAGTCAACAAAACACACATTTAGCCTAATGTTGTCTTTACTGTCCTATTAATATCTTTTGTTTTTCCTTCACTTTCTACTCATGGTCATGCTATCTAGTACGATAAACCGATAAACGTATTCTGTAATAATATGTCTAAAAGATAAATTTCCGGATATACATAGAGACTAATAGCCATGTCCCATCAGATGTAGTTTAGTCAATGGCTATTGGCTTTTTCAATTCTCATTATTCATATCTATTTGTAAATCTTAATCCCAATATTATGTTAACCTTTAAATCAGAATGTTAAAAACATTTATAAGAAATAAACAACAATTTTCCGAGATCTGTACTACAAAAACTGCGCATGCGCAATATCCAACGGATCAGCCAGTAAAGTTCTCTATCACAGTTGCAATCAAGATATATGTATTAACTGTGTCGCCTTTGTTGTGGGTGTAGTGTAATTAAACATTATTTACAATCAACATTACTCAACAGACGCCGCTAGTGTGGGGAGAGCGAGGGCATTCAGCGAATAACCACTATACAATACGTTAGCATTATGTTACGCCTACCTATGTACTTTTACCTTTAGTGTAAGTAAATAATATAGTGATTTGACAACTTCACTTATTAAAAATACATACAAATTAAAGTAATCACAGAAACTCATTTCTTTTATAAGCATCTTCGTTATAAACCACAGTGCGTGATACATTATGATTTCATGAGAATGAATTCTCAGACATTTTAAGAAAATAGATGGTAGTGTTATCTATCATGGCATAGA
The DNA here is from genome assembly GCA_932526445.1 of Phragmatobia fuliginosa. Classification (NCBI taxonomy): domain Eukaryota; kingdom Metazoa; phylum Arthropoda; class Insecta; order Lepidoptera; family Erebidae; genus Phragmatobia; species Phragmatobia fuliginosa. The sequence goes on along the minus strand of OW052060.1, from coordinate 9,757,488 downwards.
TTAAGTAGGAACGCGCTATGAAAACACAATTATTTGTATTGTCACCTGATCTACATAGGCGTTTGTAGTGTGACGAAGATAAAGTTAGATGTAACAGTGTCACTTGCCTCTCTATCTGTGCGACGTGCGTGGCGCCTTGGCGACGCGCTAGCTTGCTGGCGCACACCTCGAGAACGTGATCTGATACGTGAATAGGTCACGTACTGTGTAAACTATCATAACTTTAAAAATGAACTCATAAAGGTAAGCATAAGTCTCAGTGAAACATTTTAGATAGTGTCGCATATTAGTAAAACGTCAACAGGAAAACCACTGTTTAAAGTGATAAAACAAAGTATGAGTAGGAAAGCTCGTTCTGTGTTGGTGCGTTTAGTGTTGGTGCACTTACAGTTCGACGTAGGGTAAGGCGGATATGTCGCAAGCCGCTGAAAGGCGCGGGCGCCATGGCCGTCGCGAACGCTGGCGCCGCGACACCACTGTAGGTATTTACCGAACACCTTTCAACGCCCGTCTCACATCGACCGACGGAAACAACGCGTTATTTCCCGTCATAAAATCAGTTTTAGAATTCGGGTTATTTACTTGTTTTTATTTTAGTTCCATTATAATTTTCAAGACGTCGCTGTGGCCAATTAAATAGGCGGGAGAGAAAAACTTGGAAATCCCTATTCTATTAATATTCTCTAGGGCTACTATTATTATCTTTAAAAGCTATTTGCCCTTTGCTCGTCGCGTCTTTTTGTCCTCATGGATGTTTATATGTACCTACTCATTCTCTCAAATTCTCAATGAAGAGAATGATGCTGAAACATCTCACTAGGCCGCCATAGTGTGGGTCACCACGCTGCATTGTATGCACTCATAATGAGGATGGTGCCCCCTACTCCTGGATTCTATTCATGCTTTCCATCAGGTAAAGTCACTTTGGTGGGCTTAAATATTTTAAAAACTCACAATCTTCTTCTTTCTAGCGTTATTTATTACTAATATTATTTGGGGTCGGCTACTAGTTCAACCGGTTTTACCTGAATATCAGTTTTTCCACGGAGCGACTGGCATCCGACCTCCGCAACCCTAAGGGAGAACTGAAATTCGAAGGTTGCACTAAGTTGTCGATAAATTTGAGGGCAGTGACTTCCCATTAACGATTGCCATAGATGTTCATGACAACCGGGAACGACGGCTTTACGTACTCTCCGAGGCACGGGCGTGAATAACCAAACTACCAAACTCCGGGCTGCTATTAGGAATTTCAGGATTTTTTTTTTTTTTTAAACAAACAGTTTCAATAAAATAGTGATTTTTAAAGAATCGCAATCTCTAAAAAAACATCCAAAGTATTTTGAAAGTAAATCTTCACTATTCTATTTTATGAGTTTCATTTTCCCTTTGTCACACGTTCCCAAGACACAAATAAAAATTTGCAATCTTTATATATATAATTCTTCTGTGAGTGTGTATGTCACTGAACTTCTCTCAAACGACTGGACCGATTTTTGTGTGTGTTCAAGGGGATCTGGGAATGGTTTAGATTCGCAATTGGACCCGGTAGGTGGCGCTGCGATCAAGTTCTGGAATTTAAAAGTTGGGCGGTACGAAGTTGGCTGGGTCAACTAGTCTTTATATATATAATTCTTCTGTGAGTGTGTATGTCACTGAACTTCTCTCAAACGACTGGACCGATTTTGATGAAATTTTTTTTGTGTGTTCAAGGGGATCTGGGAATGGTTGAGATTCGCAATTGGACCCGGTAGGTGGCGCTGCGATCAAGTTATGGAATTTTAAAGTTGGGCGGTACGAAGTTCGCTGGGTTAACTAGTATAAATATAAAAAATCAATGCCACTTTTCGTTGTAATTAAACTCCTACTAAACGGCTGAACCGATTTTGATGATTTTTTTTGTGTGTGTTCAAGTAGGTTCGAGAATGGTTTAGAAAGCACGCTTTCTCAAGTACCTATTTAATTGTAGTCGGAGCACCAGATGAGCCTCAGAAAGGAAAGCCCTGGAAGAGAGATCCTACACCATGGTAACATCACGTGCTGCTGTTTAACAAAGGATAGGTCACTTGATGATAAATGACTACGGTCGCTGATGGACACCTACTTAAAGGTAGGTACAAAAGATACACTTTTGTACCTACCTTTAAGGGTGTTGGACAGAATCGGAATTCCATAGAATTCAGATTCCATTATCACAAATGGAAATTGAGTCATTCGAACATCTTATGAAGAATATCTTCCTAGCCTTATTTCCAATATTATTTAAGGTCGATTACTAGTTCAATCTGTTTTACCAGAATATGAGTTTTACCACGGAGAGACGGAATCGGACCTTCGCAACCCTGAGGGCGAAGTGAATTCGAAGGTTGAACTTGTCAGTATATTTGAAGGTACTGATATCATATACTTGTATGATTTCCAAATACTGATTTAAAAGAAGAACAATAAAAAAAACTATATTATACACCACGTAATTACGAAAAGGACTTAACTAGGCATACAAGTATAAAAGAGATTGACTGAAGACATGATTGTTAAAAAGTAGATAAAAAAGGAGAAAATAAGTGAACTGTTTAACACTAGCTCACTCCGATCGATTCAGACTAAACGTCTCGTTTTTATTGCAATTTACCTTCGATCATTTGTGATCGAAGCAATTTACGAATGAAATGAACACTATGAACATGGAACTGGCAAGCATTTTATACAAGAAAGGGTATTCATAATCTTGCCTGCTATACTTTTAATCTGAGTTACGTAACAGGGAGTAGGTAAGATTATTGCGATATTGAACAGTATGTAGACGGAAATCCTATTATACGGAAACTTCGCCTTTCATTCGCATTCGCACCTACTTTCCAGTGTGTTGGATACACAGTGGAAAGTAGGTGCTAAATTAAACTAAAACAATGGTGATTATCCTTAAATGCCGTTAGTACGTATAATAATAACTTTATATTATGGAAATACCATACACGTCATTGTGCTCTATGAATTGGCTTAATTACGTGATAAAACTAAATCGAATGATTCTTATTCATGTGTGTAATTAATTTGTTTTAGCATTGTTTATTTCTTGAATTATTTACTCTGCTGTCTGAGCCGACTGTATAGGAATTTAACTGTTTCAATTGTTATGATTATTTATTCCTGTCCATCTATGTTTTCCATTGCTTAATGTATTTAAAAAAACAGAAAAAACGGTACAGACAACAGCTTATTCCATTTTACCATGTAGTTGTTACATAAATTTTAAAATTGACTGCTTTTGAGATTGAGTTGGTCTAGCCGACGATCGAACTAAGTGGCGTGTTATAGGAGAGGCCTATGTTCAGCAGTGGACTGCGATAGGCTGATGATGATGATGATATTGGTCTTGTGGTTAGCGTATGCGGCTGCTGACTAATAGGTCTCGGGTTTGATTAAATTAATATTTGCAAATATTTGTTTCGTAGTTCTATGTATAACCTGTATGTATTTGCAAAAAAGTAAGTAGTGGGAATGTTTATTTGAAATGAAGGTGTATTCTCAGTAGTTGCACATATCTTATTCATAATGCGATAAGGTCAGATGCTATTTTTCAGACCTTAATATATAACGCAGTTTTCCTGAGGTATTACCCGCGCTTATTATTGTTAATCGCGAGTAACACCGCTGAGCGAAGCTAGTATAACTTGCCTACGTTACTCCTTGTGCCATCAGCGTCTGTCGGTGGGGCTGTTTCAGAGATTAGTCAGAACAACTCTATCTGTATAAACAGCCAGACAGAGAAAAGGTTTAATAATTGCTTTTTAGGGTTCCGTAGTTCATGACTCGGAACCCTTATAGATTCGTCATGTGCGTCCTTCTGTCCGTCCTCGACCTACCGCCCAAACGGTTGGTGCTATAAAGATGAAACTTGGCTTGCTTGGCATTGCATATAAGTACCATGAATACTTTCATACGCATTTAGTAAAAATTTGTTTATTTGGTTTAACAAACGAACTTCAATTTTATTAAATTGTATTGAGTTTGTGAGTATGTATGTATTTATGTTTGTTGCTCTTTCACGCAAAAACTACTGAAAGGATTTGGATGAAACTTTACAGTAATATAGCTTATATATCAGAATAACTCATAGGTTACTTTTACTGCAATAATCGCGGGCGAAAGCTAGTTATGTACGAGTATATAACTGCACTATTTTTACTGACAGGGAATGACAAGTGGTCACAATTACATTTATTTAAAGCAGGCACCACACTTCGCTATGCGCTATTCGTTCTGCGGGTTATTCGCGCGCATACGGCGAAGTGTGGAGAGTATATTCGTTTCGTTCACCATAAAAATGACAATGACACATCTCTACAACACACATATTTGCCGTATTTGATGCTTATTTGACATACCAGTTCGAAGTGTGGATGGCATGTTTGTTGTTTGCGCGCATAACTAATATTTGGGCGAATACGGCGTAGACACATAACTAATAGCGCATAACGAGGTGTGGTGCCTGCATAACGTTAAATAGCGTACTGTGGTAAAGACCAAACATTATTTTCTAAAAACATATCAACTTTTTATTTTATAAATTAACGGCGTCTGCATCTCCGCAATTATAATATTTTCACAATGTAAGTAGAAAGCAATGTAAGTAAATTTAATCTGTTTATATAATAAGTTTTTTGTATACATTATGTGTCCACGTGGGATAACACTTGTTTAATTCACAAATTGCTATTCTGAGTCTGTGTGTTCTTTGTGTCCGTTTCACGTATTTTTGTCAAAGCCCCCCGCGACACAGGAATTTATATTCCTAATGCTAATAAAAATTTATTTTCAGAACTTTATTTATTCATTAAATAAAAATTACTTCATTTATTAAATAAAAATGTATTTATTCGTAATCCATTCTACCATCCATCATGGGTGGATGGATGATAGTTGATCAAGTTGAGAAATAGTAAATAGCATTTCATAACACAGTCTGCCACATATCTCTGGCTGAGTGTCTTATCTACGTACGGTGATATCATTAGTGTGGGATAGGTACGCATATTAAATGGAGATAATTGAATCACAAAGTTTATGAGGCAGATGATACATAATTGTTGATCATGTTGTTATTGAGTAAAAATAGTCAAATTCGAAAAACTAAAAAAGGATTCTGGACGTAATAATTTAATAAACATTGTTTTTCTTTCATGGAGTTACACCCATACTTTGGCAAGTAATGTTAAAGTTTTTTGTTACTCTTTTAGCAATCAGAGCTGTCTAGTTTTTAGACTAGAGAGAGGAAATACATTATTATTTATTGCTATCTTCATTTGGAGTCTTCAAAAAAAGATTTAGACAATATTAAGATTTGGCCACAATGGCTAATTGTTTATAAAAGCGAACTGACTGGTTTTAGTTCAATATTGCACTCATAATAAACAAAGTTTGTTTTTCTTACCTGGAGTAACCTAACCGTCGTAAATATTCACAAAATACACTTTCATCAATTAGGTACATTATTTACATATTTATATATTACATTTTCTGTCTCGTCAATACCGAATGGTTTTAATATTATAGCACTTCTTGGTTTACTATCTTGGAACTTTAATCATCACCTTCGCAACATTTTTGGAGGTCGGCTACTCGTTCAACGACTTCCATTGATATTTATGACAACCAGGACCAATTGCCTTACGTGCTTGGGTGTGAAAAACCACAAATTTCCATACACTGAACTACTTTTAGGATTTTTGTATAAAAGCCAACTCGGGAATCGAACCCAAGAGCTCTTTCTTGATCAGCAGTCGCATAAGCTTACTGCGCGATCAACGAGGCAGGCCTATATTTGAACTTTATCCATTGTCCATAAATAATTAGTAAGAATATGGACATGTAGATACCTGGTGTAGGTGTAGTGTTAGCAATGGCTTGTTGAGGTGGAGAGGCCTGGGTCAGCAACGTTTCGCTGCTTTGATGCTGGACAGCATTGGTTACCGATTGTGCCGCTAGCGTCTTGCGAGGGTCATCCCATGTTGTTGTCTTCGTTATGTGACTGGAAACAAATAACAATGTTATTATTTAATACGAGATCTTTTAATATAATGAACAACTAATTGATTTAGATTATGACGTAACTAAACCCTGAGATTCAACTACCAAATGAGGTAGTTAATTATCGTGGTACAGGAAGGAATCGATCAAGGCAATAATAATGTGACGCAGCTTGAAAACTATAACGCATTTATAAATGTTTGTATGAACAGATGAAATAAAGATTAATAAAATGTATTTTCCGAACAAATACTTTATTTGTAAATAGTAAAATATTCATTATAAACCCGTTAGCAACGTCCAAGATTGGCATCGTGTGAGCCAAATCTTCCCAGTTAGCGGTCGATGTGACCAATTTGTGGACAAAACCGGACACACGGAGTGTGCGAGTGAGACCCAATGACTACCTACCGCTATGATGAATGACTCTTTTACTTTCTTTACATTGAAAGTAGGCGGCAGTAATCACATTCGTGATTACGTCACACTTTGTCGGCTACAAAGTCTACGACACATTTCGAGTATACATTATTTCCATGTTTGCTACAAAGGGCTAGATTTTTGTAAGCAAAATAATTTCTTCTAAGTATATTGATGTCACAACTAAGAAAAAAATAGCAAATGGAAAGGCGATTGGGGCATTACCACGACTAATCGATTTTCACGGCACGGTAATGAACTTGGCCGCGCTATCAGCTGTTGGCGATGTCACGCCAAACACCTGTACGTGGCATAGTCGCATTACACCTGCACTGCTACTTATCGACCACATTTAATTCCTCTGTACCATTTATTGTACATACCTATTTTCAGCCTTTACGTACCCTACATAAGGTGGAGAGTACTGTTAAACGGGTCAATAATTAGCACAATGTTGTTCTAAATATCCAATTCATATAATGTCCAGTGTATATCAGTGGAACTTTTCTATTTTTTGTACCATTTTAGGGAATGTGGACTAAAAAAGTAAAACAGTCTAGTGGTAGCTCTCATACATGTTAAGTAATAAGTTGAGTACGTAAATACAAACATTTCATATATTTTTAACATTAAAAATTACCTTTCCGGTACTTCTCCAAAGGAATTACATTTTGAAACCGCGCAACAAGAGTCATTAATATAACGTTTCGGCAGTGCCTGAAAAGGTCTACTTGAAATAAAAGCTCATTGTTTTTCATTTTCACCATTCATCATCCCATGGATGTCGTAAGAGGCAACTGAAGAAACAAACTAGGCAGGACAATATCAGTACATAGATAAGGAAAATTTAAAACAAACCCTATACCAACCCGTTTAGCCATCGTGGTCAAGTATGCCTCTTTTCTAAGAGAAGTCAGAAACGCCAGAGGACTACTATAAGCTGATATTATGATGTGACTAGATAAACCAACAGCTTTATTTTATTGAACATTGGTTAACTATATATGTATTTATTTATCGAGCTCGAAAAACAAGACTATCAAGACTTTTACTAACTTAACTGTATTGTTATAAACATTCAAGCACATATAGACTATAGATTTTTACACACATTACATATATGTACAAATCTATGATTCATGTATGTTTAAAATATAACGTTACAGTTACATTTTGAACACCAGATTATGGCTAAATGCTAGTGTAAAATAAAAGAATTAACAGCTTTTTACAAAATGCACATGGTAATTAATTAGGTGTCTTCTAAAAATCTTTGGCTTTTTATTCCGGCTAATCTCTGGAACGGCTTAGCCGACTTTGACTTGATTTTCTCTGGTAATTAGTTGATGTTATTAAGAGTAAGTCTTATACTACTTTTATTTTAGAATTAAATTAGGTAATAGTTTAACAATTTGTGTTCAAAAGCAACAAAACACGTTTGGAATACCGCGGGACGCAGCTAGTGTTCAATAAATTACATCCTTACGTACCTAAGTAGGAAATGTACCTATGTGATCATTATAACTACAGCGGTATTAAATGGCTTATAATATGTTAGTTGCATACTTATACCTAGGTAAGTAATATAATATAATTATGCAAAACAATAATTTCTATAATAAAAGAACGTTTTGTTATAGAAAAGCAGGAATTATTGTTGTCACAGTTTACTTGGCATTGCGGAGGATTGCGTAAGACTTGGTTTATCTAGCTTCAATGATAATATTACATGACTCATTATGTTAAGTGTAGTTAGATAGACTCCGGTGTAGCCATTGTTTTCTATTACATATTAACTATGTTCTTTTCAATTGAGTAACTATTAGTAAGTTCAGTATTAGGCATAATAACTAACATGTTACCTCTTTTGGTACAATTCAACTCCCGTAGCTATTCACCAAGCTTTAGGAAACACCTAAATGCTAAGATGTCTTTTAAAATTTAGGGGTTACCTAACTGGTTAGACGGTTTAAGTATAGTAGGTAGAAACGGGCTTCAGTCATTGAACCCAGATTAATATGAGACTCGGTGAGGTCTTAAGTGGTTCTTTAGTAGAAAGTTTGTAAAAATTGAAATTCATATTAAGAAACTATTTGCCACATTAACTAACTTTATATAGCTCATCATCATCATCAACAACAGCCTTTAACAGTCCACTGCTGGACATTGACCTCTCCTTTGAAAGGAGGTTTTGGCCTACTATACCACGCTGGCCAGACGGGTTGGTAAAGGGTTTTGTTTCAAGTTTTCCTTCTCTTGGCAGTGATGTTAGCTGCTTATTTTGTTCCATTAGTCGCCTCTTACGACACCCATGGAATGAATAGGGGTGGTGACACTTTGTATTCTTAATCCATCACCACACGGACACTTTATATAGCACTTCATATAGCATAAACTTTAAAAGGAGGTTCCCATCGAGTTATTTATGTGTGTCCGTAAAATAATGGGTTAACCATCTCTTAATTTTTCTAATTACTGTTGTGATGGTAACCTCTGCATATAATTGCCTTAATGCTAAAAGAAAACGCGACACCAGAACCTACACTTTTACTTTTATAATAATAACAGATTATATTTCTAAATTCATGTATTATCTGAATTTAGGATAAACATATACATAGATACTTATAAGATATTATAGTTCCTTTCACTTTTGTACCTAACGTTATAGCCGTTTTACTTTTTTGTCCGCAATAGTAGAACAAATTGAAAGAAGACATGTATAACTAATACATTGTGTGTGTAAAACCTAGCTTATAAATAAGTCTTAATATTATAAATGCGGGAGTGAACCTTACGCTTTAGGTTACTACTAAATCCATAATTATCTTCCCAGGCTTACAGGAAAGGATAAAAGATAGGTACCTACCTACCTACCCAAGTGATGCTACACTACGCGAAGCCTCATGTAAGTTTTATCGTATTAAGGTAAAGAGGCTGCTAATAAACATACTAGTATTTTCAAATATATATGCAACAAATTACACCCAGACACAAAACAAAGACATTAAATACAGAGACTAAGTTGTCAATTTCTTATTAATAGCATAAGTTGTTTGTCTAGGTGTGTATTACGTGTGGTAGGTGTATCCTTCCAGCTCAACTGAGCAGAGGTGAGAGACGCGGAGTGCAGGCAAGTGTGTAATTACAGAGCAGCCTGAGTTTGCGTGGGAGGGGGGACTGGTGCGGTAAAGGGAGGAGAGAGATGGGTCGAGTTGCATAACAGCAGCCAAACAGTTGTACCTAACGTGCAACTCGCCTCGCCACCCGCACTTTACATGTTGTTTACATTATACATTATTTTGTCCACAATGTGAGATGACAAGAAGCGTAATCGATCATTCTCAGAACACAGAAATTGGCAGCATGGACCTTGTTATCATTAGTCAAGTAACTTTAATGGTAGCCGCCTTACCATCATAACAGTTAGTCACTTTTTAAAATATACACGAATTTTAATGAACCTATATAAATATACATTATACGTATAGTGATAATAAAAGCAAAATCGAGTTGAGAAAGTGTTTTATGTTACGTCTTGATTTTCTCTACAAAGTTGAAGTCTGTATTTATGAATCAGCAAAGAGAAATTGTTACCTGTGTCGAACCATTGTGTCACCATTGAATTTTATCATCAACCCTTAGCGATAACATTTATAAATCATGCTTAAGTACCTAAATGATAAGCTCGATATCACATCGCTAAGTTTTAAAAGATGTCAGACGTTGCAATTATTCTAAATAGATAGTTAATAATACTACCTGTACAATTATTCATGTAACTCAGTAACAACAGTCTAACACAATTGGACATAACACAATAGTCGCAACTGAACAGACAGCATAAGATAAGCAGCTTTAGAAATATAGCACGCCATTTCTCTTGCGCGAAGGCCTTCCACTGTTGCACAATGGAGGCAGTGTTGGTCTCTCACGATCACACGCAACCAATGTCACCTAGATGTACAGTTGAGTCAATACTTAACTATCGCAATACAATCAATAATAACATAAAATCTGCGCTTGGTGACAGCAACTTATCAACAAAAGATTTGGATCACAAAACTGGTTGAGACCCCAACTCACAAGCGTTATTTTAACTGATTTACAAAGATATTCTGGGAAGACGCGCCGCTTTGACAGTGTAACTAATTAGGAACGTGGACGGGTACAGATGGTTGACTTTCGTTGAAGAAGTAAAAATAATAAGCTTACCACTACAACCTACACATACTAGGTATGAATTGCAAACAAAGTATGAATCGTAAACAGATTCGCAACCACAATATGACGAATTCGGTGAAAAGCCTCGTGTTTCAATTAAATGGAAAATAAAGTTGGCATCGCGTCCGCCGACGTAACATAAACATTAAAATAACTATGATGGTTGAGTAGCAGCTCGCAAAATCTCATTCAGATGCCAATACATTATTGTACCCATACATAAGTGTCGTATCTCAGTACGTTTAGGGCATTATCATACAAACTAATGATATATAATGGTGTATCACGGTTACTCACTGATTCAAAACTGTCTTCTTAGAAATCATTTACATCATTATCTATTAAATAACAATTTCTAAACGATTACGAACATTAACTTTAAAAAAATCGGCCAAGTGTGTGTCAGGCCACGCACAGGAAAGGGTTCCTCAGCTCCCACCCATAATGGTACGTGGATTTAAAATCGTATCCAATAGATAATTATTATGTTTACAAGTGAGCGCATTTTACAAGTTAGGTAAGTCTCCATAACTCCTGAATTATTAGTCATCTAATCCGTTATAGTTTTCCTTCAAAGTTCATTATCTGGACCACTATCTCGAATTTCCCTAGATTTTTTGAGCCAGCCGTTTAGCTTTTAGAGAAGGGGACGCCCTGTTTTTACAAAAAAGTGCCCTTTAGAGTGAAATTTCTCGCAAACGAATACCTAAATCAAAAAATCGTCTTAGATATCCTTTATTGTTTTTAAAAGACCTATCTAATGATACCCCACGCGATGGGGCAGCCGCGAAAAGAAATTTACATCCCCACTTTACTTGTATAAATATTTTAAGTTATCAAAACCGCTATAGTTATCTTTTAAAAATATTTTTAGTTATCAAAACCGCTATAGTTATCCTTTAAAGTTAAATTATGGGCTACTATCGTGATATTTTTCAGAATTGTTGAACCAGCCGTTTGGCTTTTAGAGGGTGGGAGCACTGATTTTACTGAAAAATGCTCTTTAAATTTGAATAACTCGCAAACGGATACCTAAGTTGGTTTTAGTCACCTCGCAATGTTTTTATAAAACCTACTTAAATATACCCCACACAATGGGGTAGAAGCGAGTAAAAAAGATCATGAACATGTAGGGGAGGTACCTCAAATAAAACATATTTTTTTTAATTTTGTTGTAGCACTTTATCGACGTAATAACAAAACATATTCATGCAGTTTCATCTTTCTAGCACCAACCGTTTACCGTCGAGGACGGACGGATGGACGTGGCGAATCTATAAGGGATTCGGGTCATGAACTACGGAACCCTAAAACAGTACTTCCTCCTGTAGCTTTGTTATTTATCTTCCAAATACAACAATATGGGTACTATTTTTATATTAGCTTCCGTTCATTACTAAAAATGCTTTGATGAAGATTTATCCATTAATTACCATAATTACATATTTTCCAGCCGTCCCTGTGTATTCCTCTGGTGCAATGTCATAATAAACATTAATAAAACCATGATGTGCCCACACCTTTTGAGGTTCCACTGGAACTCGTGTATCGGTGTTTCTGAGCTAAAATAGCTAAGCTACGGTTCATAAAATCGCTAAATCTAAGAAAAAACAGTTTTGTGAAAACTATTTTAAATACTTTTTAATGTAGTATTTCGGTTTTAATGCAGTTGAAAAATAAACAAGAAACCCACAATTTCTCCAAGAAATTCTTGTAAGAATAAGTTCACTGAAAATGAAACAGCGATGACGTCGTATACCAATATTAGCCCGCATCACTTACAATTGAAATCACTTCAATGTAGACGCTATAAAGATACAAAGACTGAATATCTACAAGAAGCATCTGTTTAGTGTGTATCGTAAACGGTTTGTGTATCACTGTAAGACGCTGCTCTGCTTGTGCCGGAAACGCGTCATATCGGACGTACATCCTCGTCTGGTGCGCAATTTTGCCACTTCTGCCCTTAAACAGCACATAATATACTATCTTTTAACAAGATGATTGACTGAGTGTGTGATGAAGTGATTTTTCTAGATGCACTACATGACTAACATCACCTTATGTCCGTTTTCATCAACTATAATTAAGTCGTCTCCTTACTAGGACTTCCGTAACTTACTAAATTTTAAGAGACATTTAAGGTGTAGCCGTTAGTCCTAGAAACTAGTAAATTTTCTTAACTTTATAATACCTGTTGTAGTCGTACAAACTATAGCCATCTCAATAATATTAAACACAAATCTACCCACAATTTTTTTTTCAGACTCTTAGAACAGGTTTGGAGAATAAAATTACACCACACTAGACAATTCTAGTCAGTATAATTATTTCTTTTAGTTTTGTATTTGTGTTTATCAACAAACTAACCTAAAACTTGCCAACGGATAACTTTTTACTGTTACAGATATACCAATGTTGAGGTCAAAATACAAACAAGGTCTTATTACGTAAAGAGGAAAGTATTAATCATCGAGATATATTATGTTCTACGTACTAATATAATCTAAATTTATTACAATGTAGTTCTAGCTCTTATATTCCCAAAAGAACAGAAGATCCAAAGTGAATTTTCACCCAATCAAAAAAGTCTGGATTATTACTTAATTAAAACTAATTTGAAAAGACAGAGAATAGAGTAGTGCCCGTAAGTATAAACAATCCATGAGTCAATTACATACTCTACATCGGGGAGCATTTAAATATGTAAATACATATCAAGCTCCTATTATTCAGTATTCAAATTGAGAAAACGACGAAGAGTGCAACAATCAGCACCTCAAGTGAAAATCGTGGAATATCAAAGTAATATTGACATGCAAATGGTTTCTTTGTAGTGGTAACGAAATAGATAGTAGCTTATACAGTAGGTACGTATGTGTACCGTTAACCGAAGTGTGTCGTTTCGTAAACAAAGCGTCTGTTGGCAAACATTGTTCTAATGTCACTGATCAGTATCTGTGTAAATAAAACTGTTACATTTATGTGAAAATGCTAGTTGTTTTTACACACGTGATACAAGCAATGAAATAAAAATGAACAACATTTATTCCAATTGTCACAAATCCACCATACTTTGTACGTTTCGTTCAAAGATGAAAAAAAAATTGTAAACGATTAAGTGACTACATTTTTAAGACTTACATAATGGCATATTTCTCAGCGGGACGTTCCTGCGCCAAATTCAGTTCAATAAATTATATTCTGACGATGCAATAACTATATTATTCCTCATATTTGTAATAAAATGTTCTAAGATACATTTAATTTCTAGATCTAAGCTAGGCAGGTATAGGTCGTATCATGGGTGGGTTCCGCTCTAAAACAATATAGGTAGATATTTATAGTATGTTTCAGAAAAACATAAATAAATACGATATACAATTGCTATTCTAAAGCACTAAGTAGTGAACAAGGTAAAGGATAGTCTAAGAAATCTGAATAAATAATAGCCATCACCAGAGTGTTAACTGAACTAAACCAAATGACTCATTCATTCACATGAACACGCTTCACTAAGAAACAAAATTTATTTACGTCAAAAATTTTCTGGCTTCAAAAAGATAACAAATCTATAGATGTAGATGCACTTAATGTTTTATTGCTTTTAGGTACCTAATGTTTACTTAATTAATATTTATTAGTGAAAATAAAATAGAAACGATGAAGTTTATAAATACTTAACAATGAACATGAGTATTATCTAGAAAAAATTATATAGCATGGTGCTTTTCTCACAAAAGGATTGCTTACATTACTAGAACAACGAGACAGATCCACGGCTTCCTCACGATGGATCGTAGGTTTTTAACTGAGAACAACATGGCGGAGACGGCATTCTAAATTTGAATCTCGGACGAGTCGGCGCTCGCGTACGCAAATAAACGCACACACGAATAATCAGTAACACTATACAAGCGTTAGAGCATCGTGTAACCACTATATAACACTAAATGAACATGACTAAACAACAACAGTTAATGTATATACGATCGATGTCTTGTACAATATCATTCATATGTTGAATCAGAGCCCCAATGAATCCGATAGACAAACCTGCCGCGATGGTATCTTCATAAGAGCTAGACGAAAAGCCGTGACAGTATCATACTGTCTGCTCTGTACTGGTACTACCTACACTGTACAACGCACATAATACTCACACACTAACAGAAGTGGACGAAAACGGCACTAGTGACGCATCGACTTCCGGCCGATGATTTTATTATGGGATCTACTGTTCCAGCCAAACGTATAATGTGTTTTCTTTAGCCTAAATAAATAATGAATTACTTATTATTTCAATTTGTAATTTATTTCGTAACTTTATACAAATATTCAAATAAGGACTTACTAATTGAAAGTATATTGTGTATTTACGAAATAACTAATGTGTTTAAACATATTTTGGTACTTTCGAAATTAAAAATAATATATTTGTATTTAAATTGAAAATAAAAATGATTATAATAATTTATTCACACAATGTTCATTCGAGATCGTTCCGCTGTAACTATATGGTGCACGGTAGGAAATACTTTCTATACACACAAATTGTAAATAGGTAATTTTATTACGTTCCCCCTGCTCTGCACCATCCGTGAAAGGCGTTAAGACGAACGCTGTACATATTTTAAATTATCTTTAACGTTAACAAAGGTTCATTGGTACATGTTCTGTCAATGGGTCCAACTAAAATACTAGTGTTATTCTTTTTGGGGAGAGAGGTTTTGACCTAATAAACCAAGCTGACCAGACGGGTTGGTTTACGGTTAGATTATAATTTTCCTTCTCTTTACAATGCTTTTGTCCTGCATAATTTGGAGGATAAAAAATGGGCCGCCTCGACTGCGGGCGGTGCTACCTTCATACAGATCAACTTAAAGTCACAGAAATCGTACTATTGTATTCCGTTGGTGAGTGTGAGACCAGAGACCACTAAGCCGCCATAGTATAGCCACCATGTCGGACACCATTCTGCATTGTTTGTACTCACAAAGAGAATGGTGACACCTACTTTTTCAGGCTTAGTCACTTTGGTAGGCTTAAATTAAATATAAAAAACACATACTTCTTCACATCAACAGCCTTTACATTTGTCTTTGCCTCTCCAATTTGAGATTTTTGTTGTATGCCTACAACAAGTATCTGTACAATGGTATTGGTTATTGTATGAAGTGTTAAGTTGCATGATGTTAAGTATCTACCGGTGACGATCGATACATACAGCTCAAGAGAAAGGTGAAAGGTTTGAACCCCGATGACCTATCTCACTGAGCGAAAAGCAAAGAAAAAATTGATAAACACCAGTTCTTTATGAAGGGTCACTTCTGTCAACAGGTACATTACATTTTGTATTTGTACATATACATATATCGTAGTGTTATACGTGTGGTGTCGGATTAAGAATACAGAGTGTCACCACCCCCCTATTCATCCCGCGGGTGTCGTAAAAGGCGACTAAGGGATAAACTACGCAAGACAACATCAATGCGAGAAGGAAAACTAGAAACCAACCCTATACCAACCCGTCTGGCCAGCGTGGTATAGTAGGCCAAAACCTCCTTTCTGAGGAAAGGCCTATGTCCAGCAGTGGACTGTTGGACAGTGCTGTCATTTTAGGTTGAGGGTAATACCGTCCCGGTCGAGCCAGCTAATTCTTTCTGAAATCAACGTAGCTCTACTACATTGGTGTCGAATATAATAAATGTTTCGGAAATCTTACACACAACATCATCTAGTCCCAAACTAAGCAGAGCTTGTATTATGGGTACTAAACCACTTATATAAATACATAAACATACTTTTTTTGTAAATCTTTATATATATAATTCTTGTGTGAGTGTGTATGTCACTGAACTTCTCTCAAACGACTGGACCGATTTGGATGAAATTTTTTGTGTGTGTTCAAGGGGATCTGGGAATGGTTTAGATTCGCAATTGGACCCGGTAGGTGGCGCTGCGATCAAGTTCTGGAATTTTAAAGTTGGGCGGTACGAAGTTCGCTGGGTCAACTAGTACATACATATTATACATGGAAAACACCCGAATCGATAGTAGTCTCATAAAAGTGTCAACCCCAATAACTGGGTACTTCACCACATTGCTGGTTCTTATTCCATCTGTGTAACTAGCGATGCGAACACTAGAGAAGGAATTAATAACTCAGTATAATATTTTCTACCGTATTCATTTGTGACTTTTGTCTCAACACTTAGTTACCTAATCTGTTAGCTAACAGTATTTTATAGTGACCGTCTGACTATCAGACGCACGAGTTATTTATTTATTAGTTACTTATTGTGTTATTGTCTGATGTACAATAAAGAGAATTTTTATTATCTATTATATTATAGAAAATATTTTCAGTCTTTAAATGAGTACCCAGTACAAGTATACCTCCCATGTATAAGAAACAACTGTTATGGAAGAAGAAGTCTTAAGGTAGTGACGGGTTTGTCTGTACACTAAAATTTATCAGGTTAACCGGAGCGTGTATGTTTACTATTGTTTACTTATGGAGGTTTCCACACCTATTCAGCCAACGGAAAAAATAAGTTTAACTTTAAATTTTGGCCATTGGTGATATTACCAACGACCAAAATGGTGGTCTATTTTTCATATTGGCTATTTCTTCGATCTCTTTATAGATGACAAATTGCATGAAATAAACAAATAACTTTGAAAATCTGCATTCTTTATGTAAGGTTAAAGATGCAAACTTATATTTTTCGTTTCTATTCATAGATAGATTATGCTTTGATAAAAAAGATTGACCACCCTTCTATGACTAAAGTAAGTCTGAATGTGAACTGTTTAGATTTGTATTTAAGACAATAATCTAACAAGTCTTCAGTACTACCATTTGGAAACAGAGAGGGAACTCAAATATTCTTTTGTTGATACAAGTAAAACGAAAGTCACATTCAAAATATCTCTGATAGTCGAGCCATAGTTTTGGAAAGGCTTACCTAATACTATGTCATCCTTGAAATACTATATACCTTTTATTTTTTTGTAATTGTATGGTCTAGGTTTGTAATAAAAGTTCATGTTTAGTATCTTTCTGGTGGTTTTGAGTGTTTAGACAGTCTACCCAAATGTCCTTCTGGCGGTAGTGTCGTGCTTCGGGCCGTTAATCTTGGCTAATACCAATAGGTAAGAAGTTGGCTAGGGCTCGTCTGGACAGGCTGATTCAAAATGTGGTTCTTTTTTCAAAAGGGCAACCCAGACCCTATATGGTTCTGGCATAGTTTATTTTTTAATCATTGTTCAAGGACTTTAAAAGAAAAAGACAACTCTGTGGTTTGTTTTTTCATTGCTTCCCAGAGTGAGTCTTAGGATTCCGGCACCTTCTAACTGTAAAGTTCGAGGTGTAAAAATATCTGTAAAAGATTGCTTTAGATTGATTAAGATGTAAAAGATTGCAAAAATAAAATCATTTATCATTTATTTACCTACCTACCTAAACGATTCTCGATAGTTCTACAAGTAGAGGCAAAGTTCTAGTTCTCTATGACCTACCTATGCATGTTAGGTTAGGTTAGATTTCGTTCTAGACAAAACATTAAAATCATAACCATGCATCATACTAATTGCAAGCTCAAAGAAAACTGTTATCTGTATACTTATTTGATTCTTAAATTCGACGTCCTTGCAAAATTAATCATATGATTCAAAGCTTACATATTGAGTTTTGTAGGCGTTGATGTAGTAATAGACATGTGTTGGTGCGTACGTACTCACGCACGCCAGTTCAAGCGGCTGGGCGAGGCGGCGGCGGCGCAGCGACAACCGGACCCGTCGGCCTTGCCGCTCAGTGGCCTGCCTCTCGCTGGCAGAGGTTAACAACGTGTTTTTTTATCTAGGTTTAGAAAGTAAAGAGATAATGCCGTCATTCACCTTATCTGAGAATACTATGCCGGAATTACTTTTCATAGCACACCTACATCACCAATATTCACACATGTTAATATGTTACAAAAGCATTTATCTTTATCACAAAAATATTACTAGAAATTTTACACAAATATAGTCTTACAAAAAGAGAATGATTAGAGTATGTGAAAAGTAATCATAGTTATAAGAGCAAAACTTTAATTTACCCAAAAGACAATAGGTTTAATTCTATCAAAGTAATAAAACAGTCATATCAGAGCGTGGAACAAGGATAGCAGCATCGTGACCTGACTTTGAATCGAGTCATCGAGTCGAATCAGTTAGCTAGCGGCGGGTACTGAGACAACATCCGGGTTGAAGGCTGCTCTTTATACTCTCAACTTCTTAGTCTTCTATCAGTCAAAAATATCTAGCAAGACAAAATATTGTAGGTCTCCATGCCCATTTTTCAAATTAAGATCAAAAAGCCAGACCTCGGAATTAATAAATATTCCAACAATACCAAATTATTAAACTGCTAGTAAAAATACATTTAGTAGCTTTACTTAATGAAGTTATTTCCAAAAGTCATAAAATATTTGGCAAAATTGCTCATAAAATTCACTTTTAGAAACGTATAAAGGGAATCTGCGTTACAAACAAGGTCAATCATTATCTTATTGTTCTGGAATTTCTACTAATGCTAAAAAAAATAGTATTCTCAGTTTAAAAAGAATGAGGTTATTTTTAGGTAAGTAGTTCATCTTTTTATGATTAGATCGATTCTGAAAATTCTTTGTTAAAAAGAGTATATTATTATGTAGTTACTTTAGAAAGATTCTCCTATTACGAAGCCATGAGTAGTGGTCACTATTCTCATTGTGAATGCAGGCAATGCTGCATGGTGACCCACACTATGGCGGCCTAGTGAGACGTGGTGGTTAGCCTCCGGTTTGGCACTCACCAACGAAATACAAGTACGACAGCAAGAGTACTTTCATTTTAGGTAGTACCGTCTCAGTCGAGCCCGCCTCTTGATCACGATTTGATGATGGATCCTTAATAAATTTCATTTTCGGTAACCATGAAGCTGCATTTTCAATGCAGTCGTTGAGAGAGCATCAAGCTAAGTCGATTTTGTTGTATGTATTATATAACAGTATTCAATTGAATAGATTTTAGTTAAGACGCAATTTGTAAGGCCCAAATTACGAACTCTGTACTGCAAAACGAATCTGAAGTTTCGATCTTTCGGAAACAAAATTCTATATTCGTAACATCCCTTGGAATTATTAACAGGTACTTAGGTACTTCGTTATTTTCAAGCTCGTGAGTTACTTCATAATATAAATAGTCAATGAATTAGATATGCTAATTTTATTATTGTAGACTACAAACAACATTTACAATAGACAAAAAGATATTAAGGAATCGGCCAAGTGCGTGTCAGGCCACGCATAGAATAGGGTTCCACAGTCACCTATAAAGGTACGTGGATTTAAAATAGCATCCAATAGATAATAATTGTTATGTATGTTTACTTGTTAATGCGTTAATTTTGTATGAACTTTTCCAAGTAAATTTATTCTAGCCCTTTGCCGACGTGGAAAAAATCCATCTCATCTGATGGATAAAATGGATCGCAAAATTTTCATCTTGCTAGCATTATCCGTTTCGATGGTAAGTCGAGGACGGACGGACATGACGAAACTATAGGAGTTCCGAATCATAACTTCGGAACCCTAAAAAGGGCACATTGTTTGTAAATTACTTCACACTGACATTCACTACTAAAATCCGAAAATAGTCACATATATAACGTAGGTTGTATGATACATATAAATTATGAAGTCGCAATGAAGTTTCTTACACCCACTGCGCTAAAAGCAACAGTCCTAAACTGAGCGCAGTTACTAATAAGTCCTGAAGCATTGTGTAGTTATTAAGTCGAACTGAGTCACTAGGAGTCATGTGGTGGAGAGCTGTACCCTATAATTAGACGTTAATCAGCGAAAAAGGCAGAACACGGAGCATGTGTCCGGCGCCAACGGAAGCCAGTCTGGCACGAATAACTCATTGTACAGTACGCAAAACCCATTCATATGGCGAACACTAGCCAGGTCGGGGATAGTGCGCCCATTCACCACTGGACGCACAGGAAGTTCTAATGCTTGCGGTCCACATTTGCTGCTGCTGCACCGGAACTTCATGTAGACAGGACATAAACAGTTAACGGGTTACTCGGAGTCCGGACGACGTCCATGAAACTGTGTGTATATGCGACACATATAAATTCGATCAAATATGTAACAGATACACATTTCTACAAAAATGGCTATCAAATTGAGGCAAATGATAGTACCTACTATGTTTAAAGATTTGTGAATTTAATTAACCAACCTAATACTCGTAATAAACCAGACAATATAATGAATGTCCCCATACGTAAATTGTGATAGTTGGATGCAAAAACTTCAATGTATAGCGTTTGTAGTTTTATCACAAGTATCAAAACTTAAGCAAACGTATAAATAAGACTCGAGGCGCGGGTTAAACACGCACGCTTATGAGAGTGAAAAGGACAGATGACAGGTGGGCAAGCTACGTATTTTAAAAATAACTATCCTTTTAAGTTATCGCGTTTGTCAGTTACATTATTTATACCATAAATCATAAAAAATATCAAAAATACTTATAGATAAACTTAGGTCTATGTTTTTTTAAAATTTTGCAGTACAGTTTGACCATATTTTGGCCACACCCGATACAATAACTGTACTCACAACTGTATTTTAGTAGTTAGTTTTTGTCGTTAAATATCTACGCCTTAGTTGTATGAACGAAAACGGTACATTTACAATTTAATTAGTACCATTATGTACCTACGATAGTGTACGTTTCTAAGAAGTTATACCTACATACTAAGATTGAATTTATGCTCGTATAGTTCTCGTCAGCATCGAGGCTACTGTCCTTCATCTCGGGACAGCGGCGTCGTTCGCGGACTTTGGACCAGAGTATGTTTGTATATGCATCCCGTTCACTCCTTTAGACCGGTGCAACATCTCACTCTCGACTCATAATTTCCATCCACCACACACTATCGGCACATTACCTCATCAATAGGACCGAGATGCGATTCGAATTACAGTATTTTTTGTTGTTTAACAGTGAAAATAATGTCTAATCATAAAGTCAACACTACCCAACCTGCTTTTTGATCTGTGTACACTGTACAGCTTATAAAACCAAGATCTATTAAAATATAGCAATTGGCTTGATAACACCTGCGCCACTTCTCGACAAAAGAGAATATCCATCCGCTCATGGAGGAATAACTCAGTAAGTATTTTTCTAAGGATGGATATTCTCTTAATAATTTAAGGCCCCGTACCTAGGGAAAACAGTAATATTCTTAATGAATCGCTTTATTACATACAATCATGAAATTGGGTAAAGGGTAAGATCTCGCAACACATACCAAAAGTAACAATTTCGAAACTCAATAAATTGTTGTCGTATCACATAAAAAATTGCCATTACAAAGTTACGTTTTGAAAATTAACGTTAGGTTTTTCATTCAATTCGATGAACAAATTCCTGCATACGACGAGTTACGAGTAAGTATAACTAGAATAGGACCTCGTCCAGTTTGTTTTGGTTAGATTGGAGTATTTACTAGGTATAGCCTCTTTTCTTTGTACATCATCATCAGCTAGACATAAACAATTTCTTTGTGTTAATCAATATTAAACAGCAAATATCAAGATGACGAGAGTAGGCATCTCTTGAATAGTTTCTTATAATAAAAAGAATCAATCGCACTGATACATATTTACAGTAATGGTTCTAAATAAAAAATTAATGTAATGAATTGGTGGACTTTCCAAATGTCATGTTTTATCTCAGTAAAGGAAACAATAGATTAACTTAAGCATGTTATAGACATTTAATATATCAAATTTGTTAAATTCTAACAATAATACGATATTGTGTTCTAATCGTGGACATGAGGAAAGATGATCATATCCCACATGCAAGTTGAGTTGAAACAAGCGTATTGGCGGCGCGGGCGGCCTGCCTCGAGGCAAGTAGCTTGTACCTGGCTACTAAATGACTTAGCGGTCCTTGAACCCTCCTGCGCTACATACATACATACAACGTCATTGATGCAACAGGATAAAGCCGACCTGCAGGTAGATTTCATTTCTCGGTTATTAATGAGGGTTTTTGTAACGTTTAGGAAGTTTTCATCGTGTAGTTGATATTGAATGTCACGACAAACTGTATTTGTAATTTTTGTAAACCTGTCCTATTAGATTTACATGACCAGTTTGATTCACGAAATTTAATATGACGAAAAGACATCAAATACTGCGAAGAACGGTTTATAAATCTTTGATTAGGGTAAAACACCCGCTAGTCAGCCGTGCACCAGTACTCAGCCTTTGCAGACATTATTTCCCTTTAAATAGTGTTGAAATTTGTGTACACCACTAAAATCACGTTTGAACGAATAATTGTCTTTCTATTGGCTATTACGCACACACACGAATCAATATCATATTAAATAAGCGAGTTACATTCGTTCATTTGCACCGCCGTCACAGACATGATTAGACGCGCTGTTGTTACTGTTTTTTGTCTTCAGGAAACCGTTAAAGTTTTCGGTAAGTTTTTGTGTCTTTATGTTGTTATTTGCGGTGGATGTTGTTATTGTGTTACAATAAAATGTTTATTTTACGATAAAATCAACTATTACATACGTTTTATTTGTTTAATATGTTGTAATTAAGGTGGCCGACTACTGGGTTTCGAATTTTAACTGTAGATCCAGTAATCAGCCATAAGCGGCTGACTACTAGTTTTTTGGGAATATCTTAGATTTCGCTGAAATTAACAGAGCTAATAAATCCAATTTGGCTCAATACTTTGAGCTTAACTTTCCTAATACGAAAAATGTATTTTACCAGTAGTCAGCCGCGTACAAATGTAATTGCATGTTGGTGGCCGACCAATGGGTCTACGAACCCAGTAACCAGCCGTCAGTCCTGTTGCACTAAATAGCACCTTAAAGCCTTTTGAATTACAGTTTAATTTATGCACAGTTATTTATGACTCCGATAATCACTTGTTTTAGAGTTCCATCATGTCAAAGAGACCAATCCACCAATATAAAGAAGAACAATTGACAGAAGCTATGGCGGCGATTAGGAATGGTATGAAAATTAGAGAAGCCAGTCGAGTTTTTAAGGTTCCACGAGGGACGTTACAGGATCGAGTACATTTAAGGGTTCCAGATTTGCCCCGTAAAATGGGACCAGATACAGTGCTGACCAAAACTGAAGAAGTTGCATTGAAAGACTGGTGTATAGCATTAGCGAAATGTGGCTTCCCATTAAAACGTGATGATCTTTTAAATACCGTCCACAATATTATATGTGAAGATAAAAGACCAAACCCATTTGTAAATAATAGACCGGGGAATAAATGGTACCAATCATTTCTGAGACGAAATCCCGAGTTAATTGAGAGGACACCGGAAAATATTTCTAATGGTCGAGCCGCTGTAACTGAAGAAGGTATTCGGAAGTGGTTTACTGAACTTATAAAGCATTTAGAAAACATAAATGCAAGTGATATTTTAACCGACCCTGACCGAATATTTAACGGTGATGAAACTAGTTTTTATATATGCCCCAAGACTGGAAAAGTCATCGCACCAAGAGGATACAAAAACGTCTACAAAATTGTAAAAGGCAAGGAAAAAGAAGCTGTTACTGTCCTTATATTTATTTCGGCTTCTGGGAAAATTTTACCTCCTTGTGTAGTTTTTCCGTACATAAGACCACCTAAAGAGGTTATTAACAGTATGCCTGATAGATGGTTATTGGGAAAGTCAGAAACAGGTTGGATGAAATCAGACATTTTTTATGATTATTGTGTGAAAGGTCTGAACGAATATTTAAAAGAAGAAAAAATAAAAAAACCTGTTCTCATTTTTGTCGATGGTCACAAGAGCCACTTAACAATGCGTCTCAGCGAATATTGTCACGAAAACGGTATTATCCTGTATGCACTTCCACCAAATGCAACACATTTGATTCAACCTGCTGATGTAAGTGTATTTAAACCTTTGAAGGTAGAATGGAAAAACACAGTGTACGAATGGGCAACTCAACCTGAAAATGTAAATAATGTTTTGACCAAAGCAACTTTTTGTCCCTTACTTAAGAAAGTCTTAGATAAAGAAAATTTGTCTATATCAATCATCAACGGTTTTCGCAAATGTGGGTTATACCCATACAACCCAAACGCTTTAGACTACTCAAAATGTGTGCAGAATAATCTGGAGAAACTTCATCACGCAAGCAAGAATTTGAAATCTCCATGCAACAAAATTAAGAACAGGCATTTGAATACCGCCATCAAGTGTATTAATCATCTAAGTAACAACTTAGAAAATGCTGGAATAGATACAAAAACCGTTATTAAAGTTTTGAGTGCAGCAAAAAATATGACCGTACCTGAAAGTTTAAATACAACAGAAAACTCAACCGATGTCTCCAAAATTGATAATAGTGCTGCTTGTGACATTGATAATAATCAATCAAAATTAGCATCAGAATCCAATGAAATTCTTGTCACAAGTTTGCCGATTATAGGTGATTACACATTGAATAATAATTTTAGCACCTTTACAGAAGAAGAGATATTATTGAATGAATTTGAAATCATGACCGACTTTGAAGTAATTCACCCAAATGATGAAATTCAAGAAACACAGAAATCTCAAACACCTGCATTTATTGAAAATAATCAAAAAGGTGTCTGCGTTAAAGAATGGCCCACTAATCACATACAAAAATCAATTTATGAAGAAAATATGGAAAAAAAAGATATTGAACTAGAAATAAATATTAATCAAGATATCATTGATAAAGAAAATGCAGATGTTGGAAAAGAAATAAATACTTATTATGATATTGAAAATACAAGAAATGCATCGCTCTCAAAAAATAATTATTATAATATGGATAATGTGCAAGGCATAAAGACAGATTGTAAACTTGATCCAATCAAAAATAACATTGAACAAGATGAGTCAAAAAATATAGAATCTGTACTTCATGACAGTACCAAAAAAATAAAAAGCAATATAAACATACTGTCCAATGTTATTGTAAAATCGAGAGATATGTCACCCATTTTAAATAAGTATTTAACCTTGCCTGCTATAGCTACATCAAAAAGAAAGGTAAAATCAATCAATAGAATAGGAGCTATTTCTTCCAAAGAGTGGAGACAACTTGAAAGACAAAAAGAAGAGATGAAGGAACTGAAAAAAAACGAAATACTTAATAAAAAAATCATAAGACTTAAGATTAAGGCAAAGAAAGAAGAAGAGAGACAAAAAAAGAAAGAAGAATTACAAAAAAGGAAAGCGGAAAAGCAGTTAAATTCTATCAAAAGCAAAAAGAGAAAGAAAAACACGACATGTACTATAAACAGAATAAGATGTAACAATTGTGAAGAGGAAATGACTAGCGATACCGAAATGAACGACCTGAAAAATATAGGATGTGATAATTGTCCTGCATGGTACCATTTAAAATGCACTGAATTCGCTGGGGATATGTATGAAAATGTATGTAATAAGAAATTTGTATGCCAAATATGCAAAGTGAGAGGCTGACTTTAGGGTAAGCCATGGCTGACTTGTGGAAAAATGAGGCTGACCACTGGGAAAAAGTGCCATATTATGATTATTGTTAATTTTTTCTATAAGTAAAAGAAAATTATTATATTTTGTTATTTTTTTTAGTAAATTTAATAAATAACCTTTCACAAAAAAGTGGTTGTTTTTATGCATAGAGTGTAATATTTAAAATACTAATGAACAAAATTGAAATACTCACTAAAAGGCTGACTACTGGGTGATTTACCCTATATGTTTTAAATTCAGACTTAAGAAGGTATGTAAGAGTTAATGTCAAATTCTAGGACAAGCGAACATTCCAACACAATGCAGGCATGCTTCAATTGCGAAACGCTAGGAGAGAAGGGAACGTATACACCTCGCCCCCTAGATGTAAAATGTCATGCTGATTTACATAACATTCGTCCTAGTTACCATTGCCTAACAAGTCAAGGTTGAAATCAAAATATGAAACTGCATTATTAGACACAAGACACTTTTTGAAAGTACTACAAAACACGAAAGGCGTTACGAACATTGGTGTACACATCCTTTTCAAATTAATTCATTTTAGGATAACTATGTTTAAAATAAAACAATCAGAAAATGGTTCTGCAATATGAGTGTATCAAGATCTAAAAGAATTTTGACAAAACTTTCCTTCGTAGACAAATTAAAACTGTTGTAATGCAATATCTCCGAGCTATCTACCTCTAGACGATCGAAGATTAGTGAATGATCGGCACCGTGATTCTTGGAAACGCGGCGAAGCTCTCAAAGGCCGGGCAAAGTGGAAAAAAAAGTCAATACCTTTGTTATTAACAACTTAGGTGTACAGAAATAAACCAAAAAGTTTTGACGTTAGCAGTCGTTAGAGACGAGGTTTATCGATATTTGTTTTATACTGATGAGAATATTTTAAGATAAATATTGAAAATAAACATCAAAATGCTGTTATTCTTAGAACTAGATAACAAGAAGAGTATATTGTATTAATATTTATTAAAATAATAATATAAGTATGTTCATTAATTATTACTTGCATGACAATAACTTTTTTCAAGTAGTTCTACCATAATATGTGAATTAGAATTCACTATTGTGTTTAAGCTATACTACATGATTCTCAACAAATTTACTAAAAATAAATTTCCAAGGAAGGAAAAATAAAGATTGGGTAAATATTACTTTCTCTTACATCTTTGTCCTGTAAATGCAAGTAGCGGTATATATAATTATTTTTACGATTCCTAATAGTTCCTCTTTGTAATATGACCTTGTTAACAACTCCTTATAGATGGTTTAAAGAATTGTATGGAAAGTTAACAATAAAGTTATGATGTTTTACCGTCGACGTTACGTAGGTACTTAACAGGATTTTAATGTTCTTTGCAAACTTTTTCACCTCAAGGAACTCTACCAACTGTCATTAATGCTTTTATTTCGCAAAGAATAAATTATACAATAATTATTCTATCCTGGAAATAGTATTTTAAATTGCATTACTCTTTATTGTTTTGGTAAATTGAATAAGACTTCACGACTGTATGAAAAAACTTAAACTAATAGGAACAGACCTCTATTTCGTATAAGCTGAATCAAAAGTCAATAAAATAAGGAAAGTTACTAGAGGCAGCGGACCGCCCGCACCATTCACAGGTAACATAAACCACTATAAGCATGTCCTGTCAGGAGAGGTGATTACGAGGGTGTCGGGGCGGTCTGAGACCGATTCCAAGAAATGCGATCGCACCGCACAGCCTCCAAGCTAGTCGCGGTAACATCACACAAGCTCGTTAACTTTTCCAAGCGCCAAGCGACTTGGCCCTTTTGATTTCAAAACGATTTTGTTCATTTTAAACTTTGAATATTAAAAAAGCTGCCAAGGGCGAGTTTGACTCTCCCATGAAGGGTTCCGTAGGACAAATAACATCATGTAAAAGTTCTTGTAGTTCGTTGTAACTTTGATCGATGTTTTAATGATTGAATGCAAATCACTCTTATTTTAGAAGTTACAGGGGCGGGGGGACACATTTTTGGAAGTGTCTTTCACGCAAACTATTCAGTTTAGAAAAAAATTAAAAATTAGAAACCTCAACATCATTTTTGAAAATCTATCCATAGATACCCTACACGTATGGGTTTGATGAAAAATTTTTTTTTGAGTTTCAGTTCCAATTAAGGGAACCCCAAAATGTGTTGTTTTTTCTCTATTTGTATGTGAACATCTTAATGCGGTTCACAGATTACATCTACTTACCAAGTTTCAACAGTATAGTTCTTATGGTTTCGGAATAAAGTGGCTGTGACATACGGACGGACAGACAGACAGACATGACGCATCTACAAGGGTTCCATTTTTTGCTATTTGGCTACGGAACCCTAAAAATGACGAGTTTTGCCCTTTTGTAAAAACCACCAAAATTAAGTTTACAAAATAAAAATGTCAGATAAGGTTAAATTTATGAAAGATTAGTCCACATCTTTGTAAGTATTTTTTTTCGATAACATACTCGGTTTGTTGTCTTTTGGTCAACCCAAACTCGAAGCGCCAAGATTCAATGAGCGACGCCGTTTTTTAACACCTTCAAAAACAGGGTTTTCTAAGTGTAAATTTATGTTCAGTCTTGACGGTTTTTAAGCCTTGCAAGTGTAGGTATGTGCTGCAAGGCATATCCCCACGATTCCACAAGTTTAGTGTTATGTTGAGTATCTTTGTCCTTCACGTTGAAACGTGATAAATATTCCGTATTATGAATGTCGATGTTTTAGAATCATCCCAAAACATAAACATAATATTAAAATATGTGACCCGAATACTTCAAATACTGCTTATTAATTAAAAATTGCGAAAAAATTGGATTCATGAAATACTAAATACGGAATGTAAATGACTTTAAATATTGCGGCAAATATTTATTTTACAAATATATATTTTTCAGTAACCCACATCGACAGGCCGCAAGAAAGTAAGAGAGAGGATATTCCGTGGCGACGTCGTGCCGCCTTCGGCATGCCGAAATAACCACGCGCGTACCGCCGCGGCGTGTTCAATGGACATCGCGCGGGAAGTGCGGGGGCGGACGTCGCGGCGCTCGCGCCAAAATTAGACGTAAACACGGCGGGGCACGAGGCGCCGCCATCAGCATCGCTCCCTTTGCTATACCCGACCGACACTCACACCTATATACCATCCATGTGTACTGACATCTGGTCAATACAGTTAAAATAATAGTATTAGAAATTTCTTTGCAGAGAATAGTAACATCTTTAAATATTATTAAAAGTAGTGATTAGTCAGTTATATTTATTTAATGTCTTTATGCATATACAAATATACAAAGAAAGTAAAGGAAACAATAAATTGTGTTACATTCTATGTACAACAATAGTCACAACAATTAGTCATATTAATATTATATTCAAAGGTAGTCCTTTGAATATGGGAAACTAAATATGTAATTTCATTATCGTAAATATTACGCAGAGCAGTTAGTTCTTTTTCTTCTTTAAAAAGGCAACTAGGAAATTGCATCCATTTTGCAGGATTACAAACATACCTTGTGGGATGGGACTCACCTTGTATTATTTGAACCCACAACCTTTGGTGCACTAGTCCAACAGTGCAGTTTTAATTTTACAAGAAAGGGAAACTCGCAATATGTAGCAGAGCAATTTTAAGCAACCGTAACAAAAACCTATAATAACGTCACTTCGCGTTACCTTAAATTTAAATTTTGCTGTCCAATTGCGTTATGGATTTTTCAACAGAGGAAAGATGCCAGTACCTCACCCTAAAATTTAGTAGTAACAACGTTCATATGTTAAAATTATTATAAACTTGTTGAAGTAATTCTTTGCCCTCAATGTTTATATTACAAAAGTATTCCACAAAGACTTTATGAAGCACTAGAAGACACTGTGATTGCCTGCCTATAAGTGTTTATATTGTTCTAAATCAAAGAATGCTTTGATGAATAACCATGAAAGTTATAATGCTGAAATTTCAAACCGTTCATTCCGGTTGGTAATGGATTAAGGATACACGAGTGTCATCAGCCGTATTCATTCCATGGGTGCACACACTCGATACGCTCTATCTCTTTAAAGTGGAATTTATTAATGAATCAGGTAGATGAGCTACTAATTTTCCAGTACAAGTTCTGGCTCCAGTGCAACAGTTTCCCTCGCATAGACCTCTGCTAAACTATTATGAGCAATGATGATTTCAGCACAAAAGGATCAGCTCGACCGGAGCGTTACTATCCTCGTCTAGAAGACCAACCTAAAATGATAGCATTCATACTGTCGTATTTCTGGTGTGAGTGTGTGACCGGATTCCCAACGATGTAGAAGCATCTCAATAGGTCGCTATAGTATGGGTAACTATGCTACACTTTCTGCATTCACAACGGAGATGGTCACCACTACACTTGTATTCTACTCATATCTTCTATTAAGCAGAGTGGATTCATTTTAGCAGGCATAAATTTATTTAAAAACAATATCCTTATAGGTTTAACATTTCGGCCATGCCTAAGTATTGCCATATGGAAACAATAACTGGCGGTATGGTATGAGTAAACTTATCAGTATTCAATAAAGGCACATACAGCAAAACGGCCAGCTAACTGAGTCGTACCGTCCTGCGACATCGTTATGACTAATACCTGGAGTACAGTACTCCTGCAGTGAATATCTCACATAAAAATTCCTTTCCATCCATCTAATATTTTGCATGCCAAACTCTTCATTTATCAAATTTACTCCTCCATACTAGATAAAAAAGTTATAAAGTAATATGTTTTTTGCGTCCCAACCGTTCACTCCAAAATACTTTCATTCTGGCAACAAGGCAGACCAAAAGGAACAATCGATATCCTTTAGCGCATAAGTCCGTATACAAGTATTATATATTATTTTTTACCAAAAGATGTATGTATACAACCTGTCATAATATGTAAATTATCACGTAGACAAAAATATATGTGAGAAAGTAAATCACATGTTTTGTACGTGTTGTTTCCTAACGTGGATGTTCTGTAAATAAAAATAACAATATTGCCGTAACCACATGTACAAAATTTAAACAATCTAGCACATATACATTAATTAAAACACTATTAGCGAATTCTTTGTAATGAACTAATGTAACGATGACGCGATGGTCCGAGCCTTCTTGGGCATGACGTTGGCCCTAAGGCGCTTGTCAATATACACACTTGACCCCTTTTGATCCGACAATTAAGTATGACGATATTCTACGCTCTCTCACTACACAAAATACAGTCAATATGCCACAATATAGTCATATTAAAATGTGACTAGAAAATGACATTGAAACTTTTTTCTAGGATTTAAAGTTTGCAGTTATATGATTTATTACCTAACTAGCGACCAGCCCCGGCTCCGCATCTGTAGTAGAGCATACTATGCCTTATCACAGAATACATAATAGTAGCCTTACCTACAATATATTTTCTGTCATAAGATCGCATCAGCCTGTTAGTCCAATATGTAAGCGTAAAGTACAACAATTACTCTGACATCTGTATCAATAAATCCTCTGACTTTAACAAACTATAAGCTCAGACCTTTATGAACCGCGCTAAACTCCGTTCCAAACACCCAATTTCCTACTACACCTGTACCTGACTTATTTACACGTTTAAAGCCGAGGATCGTACTAGTGAACTGACTAAAGCGTAGTTGGAAAATCTAGAAAATGAAATTCACTTCTTTATGACAGCGTACATTAAACATACAAGTTTAAGGATTGGCGATGCTAAACTTGTAGTAAACTTCATACCCTAAAGATTTCTATCTCATGTCTTTTACCGTTTGTACAACGGGTTGTGTTAAAACAAAACATTTGAGATGGTTGAAGCTTACATACAGGCACTTTTTATGATCGCATCATCCCACCGACATCGGAGCGGTTCTCCGTTAGACTGAGACACTATAAAAATTGCATTATATCCAAATATTGCTTTTTCTTTGTCACATAAATTCTGCAAAGCCTACCCAGTTTGCAGGTACCACTTAAACTGCAAAGATTTGAAATTCTTGCAGATAAATATTGTTTTTTAATTTAATGCGAATTGAAATATGTGAAAATATTAAGCGATACACATTAATTATATTATCACCAGCGCCACAGTACGTCATATCATATCTAATCACATTTATTATTGGATAGGCATACTTAGATAGCAAAAGATTAGTGAACTATCAATTTCAACGCAAATCCTGGTTAATTTCTATTCGTTATTGTCAAAAGCCAACATAAGGTTGATAAGTCAATACACAGAAAGTTTCATACAATAAGCCCGGTGGTCCACCCCGTGTGGTCTCAGTGAATACCTTACCTATTTATCGCAACAAGCAGCTTCGTTGACCGTGGCATGTATTATTGGAAGTACATTAATACCGATGACACAAGACGATGAGAGCCAACTGTGTCTACAAGGCTCGATAATGCATCGCAATGTGAACAAAGATCTGTCCTTGAAGGAACTACAGTGATGAATCCATTCTATACTGCTAAAAGCGAGCAGGTGGAGACTGCAATCATTTTAAACCACATAGCTGCACTTCTTCTAATATTTTTATCAGGAATTTTAAATAGTTAAGTGTTTTAACTTTTGGGTATGATGTCATTCGTCAATGATAAACTTTAGACGTGCATAAGTGTTTTATTTTATTTTTGGAAAATGTTACAGAAAAGTAAGAAACTAAGTTATTTGGCATTAAACATTGTTTTTTTCATTGAGCCATTGTAAAGCTAGCTAGGGTAGAGATAGATCGATTTCACAAAACTGACTCGAGTTCTGTATCTGATCGGTCGATAAAGACGCTGTCTAGAGGCAACATCCAGTAATCAGAGCGTGGAAACTGAATGAGTACCTTGTTGCTACTACTATGCATGGAATACCGATCTCTGTGACGCAATATCAGGGTCCATATTACTATCACATTCACAACACGATAGTTAACGCTGCTGTCAACTCACTGTGGTATTGTTTGAGTGTCTATAGCATCATCATTATTATTAAGTATATACTTACAAATAAATTACAAAAATCGACCAATAATTACGGACACTATTATTAATAAAATAGAATAATTATATTTACAGTAAGCATAAATATGATTATTTCGTTAAGGATAAGTTTTATACCAGTTATTTTCATAATTTAAATTTGAATATTTTTAATTTATGCTTTATAAGAACGCACATAAATGATGGCGAAGGTTTCAATGACAGGAGAAAGTATATTAACGGCATATTACACTTTGTTCTAAAACGAAAATTATATTCTCAGACAAGTGCCGTTAGGGGCTAGAGTGAGCTACCTGTCGTGTCGCCACAGCACGGCGCGGTCGGTGGAGGTGTCCAGCTGACGACCGCACGGCGCGCCGGCCGACTTCTCAGAAGGCGATAGTGAGCTGTATTTTAATGTTATCGCTATGAATACACCACTGTGATAAGTTCACTTGTTGCGCATATCACTATTCACCCGTGTTCTTCTCGGAAAAGATTGCAAGTTTTATCTAATGAAAAATAAATTAACAAACTAGGTAATTACCTAGTTTGTTAATTTTCCTACATTACAAAACAGGTACATTTCGAATACTATAGTTGGTTGACGGATTTTGGATCGGCGCTTATTGTGCATTTTAGTCGGCGTAGTCGTCGTAGAATTAATGTGATGTCATACAGCTACTGTATAATGAATAACTTATGAACTAGTACAAGTATCTAAAATATGAAGTATATATCGAACGCCAAATCCGCTAGCAGTCAAGCTTGTTTACACGGACGAGAACGGCCTTGCCAAAGACGTCGCAAAGGTTGTTACTTTCGCAATGTAAATGTAATTATTATGTATTAATACCAAACGAATTACAAGTAAGAAAATCGTAAATGAATTACTTATAATCTTTTGCTGTTTATGGATTTCTTTATTTTTAATGACAAAACAATAACCATACTTTCGTTAGACGCTCAATATAAATTTTTTGGTACAATACCCTCGCTCGACCTGGAGTTGTAGTTGCATTAATTGTTCGTTTTGAAATTAAATTTGTATTGTAAACAGGCTATTGAATTTTTCAATTCTACTGTGTTTTCAATATTTTCAGGAAGTATTAGCTTACCTTGGCTAATCTGTTTTTTTTTTGTGACATGCAACACCAAAAAGTTTCAGATCCATAGAACTATTCATAAAACTTTTCAACGTTGTTGACCAAACCGTATAAAGTTAATTTTAAGACATTACAAACAAAAGCAGAATTTATCCGGTAGGTAGTAGGGTACGGGTCGTGGAATCTAGTTAATCATCTCCAGATACGGGACTTTCGTGGGTATCATGGTATTGTAATGCTCAAACTTTGACATGAGCAGCGACGGATAGGAACGGTGTTCTTCAGTTTATTAGATACTGAAATACTAAGAAAAAATAGGCAGCAAGTGTGGTATGGTCCGCAGATTGTGTATATTTCTTAGTTATCATTATGGACATAGGATCAAAAATAGTATCTGGTCGTTTAGTCGCTGCAAGTCATAGCAATGCATTTACAGCTAGAAGTTTGCACAATAGAGGTATAGCTAGAGGTATTTTTATGTTTCTCTTAAGTTTTATTTCGTTTTAAAGTTTTTTATGTTCATCTTTTTATTAAGGATTCTATTGTAGTACACCAACAGTTATTGCGTAAATGTCGTTAACTCTCGATATAAAGTACTATTTTTTAAAGATACAATCTTCCCTGGCCATAATAAAAACTGCTTTGGAAAAAAAAACAAATGACAGTTTATAAAAAGTTGAATGAACTTCAACTGTATTCTCGTTACTACTACTACATACTACATTTTTGTATTCAGTTCAAGAAGTTTCTCTTATTACGTATTCAAAGGACGACAAATAAAAGGAAATATTGACCCAGCCACGTTTATTAGCTTCTTTTCTTATCGGTTTATAATGAAAACTTTTAACTTTGACTAAAGCTATGAAAACCTACTAAAAATAGTTATGCACTTGACATTTGAGTATTCTTATAATTATAACATACTTTAAAACAACTCTACTACTATAATATACTTTCACTGTCGAGCTCATTTCTGTAGCAAATGAAATATACAACTGGACTTGGTGATCTGTGAAGGTACGATCCTTAGGTAAAGTCAGCAGAAAGGTGGAACTTGTTGAAGACACTGAGCCTGATAGCGCCGTGTTGGGCGTTAGCCAAGGCAATTTGCATCGCTACCCATTTCGGAACATCGCCAAGTCTAGCCGAACAAAACCACAGAGAATTACCCTCCATTCCAATAATAATTAAAGCAAACATTTCGCAGTCGAGACGCACGTCGACGGACATTATGGAGCTTATAAAGCATCTGCCCCAGCTCGCAATTAAGAAACGATGTGCCCGTCTATTTACCGACACGGAAGAGACGCACCGATTGCAATGGTCCATCGCGGTATGCTCCTGCAGCCGGCGTCGCTGAGAGCAGAGCCAACCGCTCGACTCGAACGTCTAAATTAATACCTTTGATATTCGAAATATCAATATTTCAAAGGAGCTTATGAAGTGCGTCGTTGCAAATGCAACGCGAAGGCCTTCCGTGTTGGCAGTCCTAACGCGCTCTAACGAACCGAGTTACACCGAATATGTACATATAAATCTTATATAACGTTTATTTTTTACCTTCAGTGAAAATATATCAGTACAGTAACACTATACATTTTATTAGAATGCAAAAATATACCGTTAAAGTTACATTTTGTGATAGAACAAGTAGCATCGTGTATGTATGAGGTGAAAAAGCTTTGAAGTAGCGTTGGCTGCTTTCCACACGTTTCAAAGCGACGGAAGCCAAATGTAATGTTTACCCAATGAAATACACAATCATAGACTTATTCATTAACCCTGAATAATATTAAAAAAAATATTATTATCAACTACAAAAACTTACACCTCTTTTGAAAAATGACGAACGCTGTACCTCTTTTTACTTTTGTATACAACCTGCGACATAAAACGCCCTGCAATTCTATAGTCTTATGGCAATAAAAACTAAATTTGTTTTTAGTAGATCATTGTTGATATCATATTTCACAGTCAAATCTATTCTTCAAGAAAAGACGAAATGTGGAAGTTATATGAACATAATATTACAACATTAGCGACTTAAACAAAACTAGACAATAATGGCAACGGCGCCAGACTACCGACTAGCCATTACCGTTTATCGATATAATTATTTTAAATCACTCAACTGACTTCAAGCGTTTAAGTCTACATCACATTGGAAGCGAAAACGATTGAGGTTCAATTATGCAATACATTAAATCGCCTACAGTACTATAACGAAATACCATTGAGTAGTTACCATAGTGTTTCTACTACATATTATTGTGAAAAAGTGTAAATTAATAACAAAAAAAATTACCAAGGCCAATGTCAGGCCACGCACAGAATAAGGTTCCGTACTCATCGATCATGGTAGGTAGATCATAATAATAATAATAATAAATGTTTCGGACATGTTACACACAACATCGTCTAGTCCCAAACTAAACAGAGCTTGTATTATGGGTACTAAACAATTGATATAAATACATAAACATACTTTTTTTTTGTAAATACATACATATTATACATAGAAAACGCCCAGACTCCGAAACCAATATTTGTGGATAACACAAATACTTGGTCCGACCCGGAAATCGAACCCGAGACCTCTTGATCAGTAGTCGCATATGCTAACCACTAGACCAACAAGGCAGTCAGTAGATTTTAAATTGTGTCCAATAGTTCTTTATTTTTGTACGAAGTTTTCCAAGTAAGCGCATTCTACAAGTTAGTCTTGTATACGGTGTCCTTTTAAGTTCATCACATGGACTACCGTCATAGATTTTACCATCAGATAAGCTTTAGAGGGGAAACCATTTCGGCGGTAGGTCGAGGACGGACGGACGGACATGACGAATCCATAAGGGTTCAGAGTCATGAACTACTGAACCCTAAAAATATATGTTTACTCAGGATTTTGTGTATCTATCTTTCTGGAATTTAGTTCAAGGAAGATGTACGTTTACATATTTTCTATTAAAAAAACTTGATACTTTCTTCATGCAATTTGTCATTAATTTGGAGATGTATTAATCTCCATAATTTACTATAATCGACTCGCATGAGCTGCAGCAGCAAAGGCAAATACGTTAAAGAGAAGTTATTGGAAACTTAATACATCATAAGTTGAGATAGTGGAAATATTACCAAGAATCATCCTCCTAGCCATTATTCCCAAGTTTATTTGGGGTCGGCTACCAGTTCAACCGGTTTTACCTGAATTTCAGTTTTTCCACGGAGCGACTAGCATCGGACCTCCGCAACCCTAAGGGAGAGCTGAAATTCGAAGATTGAACTAGCTGTCAGTTTATTTGAGGGCACTGACTTCCCAATAACGATTGTCATAGATGTTCATGACAACCGGGACCGACGGCTTTACGTGCTCTCCGAGGCACGGGCGTGAATCACCGCCAAACTTCTAAACTCCGGGCAGCTATTAGGAATTTCCTAAGAAAATCCCAAAAACACTTATTTGGCCCGACCCGGGATTTGAACCCGAGACCTCTTGATTAGCAGTCGCATACGCAAACCACTAGACCTACGAGGCAAATATTACCAAGAATGTGATCCTAAATTTCTAGTTTGGGCTAGTATATAATATGTTATGGAAATAGAA
This sequence comes from Phragmatobia fuliginosa, assembly GCA_932526445.1. Classification (NCBI taxonomy): domain Eukaryota; kingdom Metazoa; phylum Arthropoda; class Insecta; order Lepidoptera; family Erebidae; genus Phragmatobia; species Phragmatobia fuliginosa. The sequence continues at coordinate 9,719,485 of OW052060.1, read as the reverse complement.
GTTAAGTTTCCTAGAAAGTGGAATTTATCATGATGGATTATTATGCTATGGAATTATGGATTAACATCCCGAATGTACGGATCCAAATTGTGATCAGGAAAAAAACGGAACGAAACATTGCAGGGGGAGAAAAGTTCTACAAGATTCTCTTGTATTTAAAATTTGCTAAACATAAATGTTTATTTTGATAATAATATAAATGTGCTTTAGATGCTATAGAAACAATTATTTGGTAAATCGATTGATGTCGTGTGATTTTAATCCGAAACTGTCGAATTTAACATGAACATGTTTGTGTATAAATTAATACGAGTATTTCTTGATGTCATTTTAGTTCCCTAAAACGGTAAGATCTCACTTCAGTGCTATATCATATTCGTGGAAATGCTAAGTAATTTTGTAAATGCGAAAGTAGCTCTGTCTGTCTGTCCGGCTTTCACGCCAAGACTACTAAACCGATTAAATTAAATTGGGTATACATATAGTTTAGAGCCTGAGAAAGGACAGGTTAGTTTTTACGGCGAAATTTTAAATTAAATCTCAGTAGTATTCAACCTTATTGGTTTACTTTTATTGCAAAAAGTTTTAGATTTGTAGGTACTGTATAAAAGGAAGGAATACTCGTACGCACTTCTTTTGGAGTTTATAATGCAGCATATTTATGGTTCTAAATTTTTAACCAAAATCAGTTTTGTCTAATGTAAATTCGATCACAGTGGTGTGCAATGGGAGAGGCCTATGTAAAGCAGTGGGCTGCAATAGGCTGATGATGATGATGATGATGATGATGATGATGAAATTGAGAAGATAAAGCAAATCCAGGTTGAGGTTTTACTGTTCTGAATAAGTTCTGGACAGGTTTTTCAAAACTTGATGTGTTTTATTCTTATACAGTATAGGTATATGGGCACGAAAGTTTCTTGAAAAGGTGTCTGTATTGTAAAACAACAAAATTGTATTCAACGTTTACTACGAAATGATGTTGTGGTGCAGCTAATAAGGAAAACACTAAGAAGTCAATTCCGCAATTTGTAAACAAGTATAATACACAGTATGAAAACTTTAACTATGAGTGGTAGGAATATTGAAATATTACTGTCTTTTATTGTTATTTCGATTATGAAACTATATTTTTTTAAAGCCTGGTATTTGTCATCATCGTCGGACTTGTTGAAATTTAGCAATTTTATGAATAGTTTATTATAAATTTTACATTCAAGAACTGATTGTCTTACTCCTATAGTGGGAATAATCAAGTCTATGAGCTCATGAGTTCCGAATCGTAGATTGCCAGTATAAGTATTATAAACCTAATGTTAACGTGTAAATAACAACAATATTCTTGGTGTTATCATTTCTTATCATTATGTACTGACGGCAGGTATATCGCGATAAGCTATCAAATGACTACAGTATGTCAATAAAAGATATTCACATTATAACTAGCTACCTAGTTTCTTATAATAATGTTCAAAGAAGTCAAAAAGACAAAGGAGTTATAAGAGAATGGCGCTAAGATCATTTTCATCGAATCTTTGTTCAATACATGTAAAATACAAGGAAATCTAGAACAACTGGTGAATTTAAAGGCACTATTACTAATGTCATTTTTTTGACAGAAGTAGAGTAAACTTTGCAATACCTATCTACTGGCTAATTCCCTTCAGTATCAAAGCTTGCAAATAGAAAGAATATTTAGTATTCCATAGTTTACCTTTGTACATCTTAATGTCTTGGTGTGGTTTGATCATGGCTAGTATCTGTAATCTGCAGTTATATTAATTACAGCTTAATTACGTGCTTACAAATCATTGTTTTAATATTTTTGACGATTGACGGATTTTTTTTTAAATTTAGGTTGAAAAGTAATTTGATTACTAATTAAGAAAATAACAATAAAGTATTTAAAACTTCGAAATAATGTCAAATTTGTATTCGTGGACTTCCACAAAACCACTGTTCTAATAAAATTTACTGCAGACAAGTCAAATAGAAAACAAATAGTATAACGACAACAAAGTTTCAATAACGCCCAAATTTAATAATGTCTCAAAACTTACTTGAGATAGTATATCTGTCCTTCAGGTGTTCGAGCTTGTTCCCATCCAGGCGGAAGTGGACCAAGATCATCAGGAATATGTGTTCCCACATCATAAGATCTCTGTTTTGTATGTTGATGATGTAGAGGTGGCTGTTGATTTTGTTGACCAGCGGCATAGGTTTGTTGCAAACTTGCGGGTGACGAATGTGCACGAGAGTGCGACACCGGTGAGGCGCCAGTGGCGGACGACGATCCGAACGCCGAGTCAGCCGAGTTTTCTCGCGAGTGAGACACAGATGGCGACTTGGAACCGGTTGACGGCGGGTTAAAGAACGACTTTGGAAGCTGTCGCATTCGGAGAGGCACCTGTAGCGGTCGTTTCGAGTCCGGCTTAAGCACTGTGTCGAACAATGATTGTAGAACCGAGTCTGAATCCTGGTCCACGCGGAGGACCAGGTTCGATTTCTGTTCAGCGTCCGAGTTGTGAGCCATGATTTACGTCGGAACGAAGAAATCTCGAAACCGACCTGGCCCACCGCTGTGACACAACACTACCACGCGACGGGCTGGCGCGGCGCCACCCGACGTACTTGCAATATAGCGATCGCTGCGCGACTGACGCTTGCCCCGCCCGCACCGCTGAATCTCCCTGCCCACGCGCACCCGCCGCACCACCCGCGCTGCCAGTATGTTGCTGCACAGACCGGTCTTTGCTTCAACAATTATGCCCCTCACCCCTCTTACCCCCTATCTCCTTTGCTCTTAACTTAAAATATAAAAAAATACAAAATAGTTGTAGTGAAGAAACATCTAGTAAGAAAAATACCAATACCAAATACCATACCTAATTAAAGTCATAGTAAATTGTACAAATTAAACTAGGTAGGTAAGTACATAGCTATTTTATTATATGTTTGCGAGGATATATATTTAATACTATTTTTAGCTAGCTACATAATTAAACGAAACTTACTTTTATTTTTGAATTAAGTTGCTTACAATCAAATGTTATTGTGATTGAATAAGTAAAGATAATTGTTTTTATTCAAAAACATCTAATTTGTCAAATATTATCCGTATGAATGGAACGAAATGTACCTACCTAGAATTATCTTGACGAATTAAGTACCTTCTTATTTTAATATTACTGACTGAATCAATACATAGGGCAAAATCAAAGGTCACCATTTTAGCTAAGTGTATATGAATAAAACAGGTAAACTCACTATTTTACAGATAGGTACTAAATATATTAATAAATGACTAACATATTGTTATACCTACATAGCTTAGAAGTGTCCAGATGAATGAAAAATATTAATGTATTTCGATATTACATTGATCAAACCTTTCATCAAAAATATGTTAGTTTTTTGTACCTATACTTAAGAATGTTTCTTGAGGCACAACAATATCGACTTATATACCTCTAGACCTTAGCTTTCTTGGCCAAAATTATCTATAGTGAGTGCATCGAGTTTCGAGTTATAAAAACAAAACAAGAATAGTGGTAACAATTCATTCAAGTAAAGTTTCATCAATACGAGTATAGATGGCGTTTACTTTCGTTAATTAAAAGCACGAAAATCACTCTTACTCTTCATAATAAAAACAGTCAATAAATAAAAAAAATACATTTTCTTTGTTTGTAGTATGTTTTGTTTATTCATTGCATAAAGTAAGTCATATAGTGCTTAGATGGTTATTAATCGGGCCCTATCGGGCCTTGTATTGTATTGCATTTGTTTCAATATTGCTATGTGTCTTTTTGAAAATTGAAATATTTATAAAGACTAAAGAAACTTTATTCTTGCACCTTTAGTTACACGTATGAAGAAAAATGTATCATCAAATTGTTTACTGGTTTCAATAAATATCATTTCAAGTATCTAAATATAGTAGGTATATCTATGGGCTCATCGTTGAATTATATTATATATAAAATATCATTGTATGGTGTCAAATGAGACATGTAAACTGAAACAACGAAGTCACGGAGCAGCCAGACCTGAGGGCAAACTGATTTCAAAAGTTGAACTAGATATCAGAATATGAATATCAGTATTCATAAAGGCATTGACTTCCCAATAACGATTAAGTAGGTACCATATACGTTCGTAGCAACCAGGATGTTGTTTATTTCAGTGGGTTTTGGGTTTGTTGTAAATAAATTTAGTCCAAAAGTTGACAAACATTCCGTATAATGAATAGTTTCACACATGCTTCAAAAATATATTAAAAAAGTACTTGTCGATTTACAGATTAATCAGTAGGTATTCAATTTGACAGTCTTATTATGTAAAATTATTCATGACTTTATACAAGGCATTTATTAATTAATTGTCTCTACAATTGTTTTAAATTCTGTAAAAGGGAAATGATCAGCAAAATTAACATGTGGCGACAAAATTTTAAATCCAAATATATATTGATAATTTGATTTTAGATCCAAATTATTTGATACATATTTAACATACCTTTTAATAAATATTCTGAATAATAAGTACGTTGTGACATGAAAAATATTAACAAAAAACTTATCGCCTCTCAATAGACATTTAAAAAAGCGGCCAAGTGCGAGTCGGACTCGCCCATGAAGGGTTCCGTATCAGCAAGTAACATCATATAAAAGTTCTTGTAGTTCGTTGTAACTTTCATCGATGTTTTTATACTAGTGTATTGATTGGATGTAAGGTAAATTGCGTGTTACGATTTATGACGTATTAAAAAAAAACTACTCACTAGATCTAGTTCAAACCAATTTTCGTTGGTAGTTTGCATGGTAATGTACAATATATTTTTTTTTAGTATTATCACTCTCTTATTTTAGAAGTTAGAGGGGGGGGGGAAACACACATTTTTCCACTTTGGAAGGGTCTCTCGCGCAAACCATTCAGTTTAGAAAAAAATGATTTTAGAAACCTCAACATCATTTTTGAACACCTATCCATAGATACCCCACACGTATAGGTTTGATGAAAAAAAATTTTTTGAGTTTCAGTTCCAAGTATGGGGACCCCCAAAATGTATTGTTTTTTTTCTATTTTCATGTCAAAATCTTAATGCGGTTCACAGAATACATCGAGTGACCAAATTTCAATATTATAGCTCTTATAGTTTCGGAAATAATTGGCTGTGACATACGGACGGACGGACAGACAGACAGACAGACTTGAGGAATCTATAAGGGTTCCGTTTTTTGCCATTTGGCTACGGAACCCTAAAAATACATTCGAATATAGAATTTTAGACTCCATTTCACGAAAGAAGTCCCGCAGACGCAGCGCTGTATTCGCGCGACATAATATTGCCAGATTTAAATGTGGGGAAATCAGGGGAAATAATTTATCGTTAATTTACTTTCATTTTATTAACTACTACTACTACTACTAAATTGTTTCTAAAATAATGTATTTTAAGGTACCTATTTGATGTTGAAAAATAAATCTTCCTTTAATTTCTAAAATATAAAATGGAGTTGTTCGACCAACTTTACCTATATATTAGAAAAATAAAATAATCATCATCAACAGCCTTTAACAGTCCACTGCTGGACATAGGCCTCTCCTTAAAAAGGAGGTTTTGGCCTACTATACCACGCTGGCCAGACGGGTTGGTATAGGGTTGGTTTCAAGTTTTCCTTCTCTTTGCATTGATGTTGTCTTGCGTAGTTTATCCCTTAGTCGCCTTTTACGACACCCGCGGAAAATAATATTAAAAAATGTGAGCCGTCACGGGACGCCTGGCAGATGTGAAACATCGCCATTATTTTGTAAAAGTAATATGCAGAAAAGAACATATTGTAATAGGAACTAAATATGTCATAATGATAAAATAAAATATTACTAATTATTAAAATAGTACGGTGTGGCGTATAATTATAATTATACGCCACACCGTAAATTATTATAATAATTATAATTAAATAATTATATTATAAGTATAATTATAATTATACTTAATTATATATATACTTAATTAATATATATACTTAATTATAATTATAATTTACGCCACACCGTACACACTACTGCATATAGACTGTATATATATACCATCGTATAGCGTGCCGTGGCGACGCGTCGCCAGTCGCCAGGCCAGAAATCTATTTTACGTGCGCCTATAGATGTTTCACATACGTGCGCCTATAGATGTTTCACATCAAAAAGTTTTATTGAATAATATTATGATCGGTCATACTATGATCACTGTCAGAAGAGTAAATAAAAAACAGTGAGACAGAATCTGATTCTATCACGATATAAATGAATCCATTTCTTCATAAGACCAGCATTTTTTAAATATTCTTCCTGTAGTTGTTTAAATAGTCTTCCGCTGTAACAATCTCAAAAAACTGTTAGGCGCACAATATCTTTTGGATCTTGGCCCACGTTTTTCTCCGCTACCCGTCTCTTTACAAGGCTCCACATTTTTTCTATCGAATTGAGATCGCAGTGGTAAGGCGGCAATTACTCGCCGCTGTTGCGCCTTCTTTTGTAACTCTCGTTACAGTTTTCTCTGACACACCTGCAATAAAATAAATGTACTGAGTCTGGGTGTTCTTTGTGTCCGTTTCATGTATGTTTGTAAAGTCCCCCGCGACACAGGAATTTATATTCCTAAAGCGGGAGTTGTCTTTTTTAATAAAAAAAAAAAAAAAAACTTAATTCCAATCTGTAAGAAATCAATCGGGAAAAAATCTGTATATATGGCAGCCCAAAAATTTACCTGTCATGGCGGCGACTCTCTTGCGAACATTGTTTATTGGTATTAAAACACCGTGATCCTTGTGTTCCGCTTCACAGATCTCCTTAACCTTTAATATAATTTCTTAACCAGTACTTTTTACAACTTCTGGCATCGTAAATAAACCATAAAACGCACTAATCCACTAATAAACTCACAAAATATGTACCTAAACAAACGCATCTTGATAACATTGACAAATGACAACATGGCCGATCTCCCCATTTGTCAAATTTAGTTCCACAATATTCCGCTGGACTTCTTTCATGAAATGGAGTATAACTCGTGCGAGCTAAGATGGCACCTGACTCAAATGACAGTTGTTTAAAGTACGAAGTGCATAAAAAAATAAAAATATTTATATTAAATTAGTTTTTTTTAAATTACAACATTTATTTTGCACTAAGTAGTTTCTCATAATATACTACTTTATCATATGTGTTACTTTTCTACCTGAGTTAAGAAAATACACATGAATACGAATAGGAAGCAGGCCCCATTCATTATTTATCCAAATGCATTCTTCGTGTAGTGATTTAAATGATATTAGGCATTACCTAATATAATTTGAAATGATATTAGATTGCGAAATATGTTTATAAAATACCGTTTTAAATCGTCATGATAAGCCTTATAATTAAGGCCATGAGAGCCAGAGTGGCCTAACTGCAGAAATATAAGTTTACAGTATGCAGGAAAGAGCAGAAGGCCTGATTTCATATACTTTTATCTTCAGTGAATCAAGTTTTTGGTTGTTCTATACTGTCCAGATTTTATAGACATGGAATAAATTTTACATTTAAGTGATTAAAATTATCCTAGACATTATAATTATATATTTATTTTCAGATAGGCCACTCTGGCATTTAGGGTTACTTATATTTATTTACAAAAAATGCAGTTAGGCCAAATTATTTATCACAGAAATATTAAATACAGTAAAGTGGGGCTAATTGGAACATATATTTCTTGAAACAGATGTTTACAAAAACGAAAGTTAGTATATCAACATTTAGAATATTAGTTTTGGTAGTTTTCATATTTGTCTATAAGAAGCTACTATAACTGTACGTTTTTTGTGAATAGATCTATTACTTTAAATGTATGGTTCCAAATATCACATTGATGGGGTTATTTGGTATCTGAACTGACTGCTTTGGATTTACTCAATTTTTATAACAGTTTCGAAAATAAACCTTAAGGCGATACTTGGAAAACCTAAATTGAAAGACAGTCTTGAGTTTTCTTCAACATCACTTTTTCAATACCTTATTAATAATATGAAAATATACCATTGCAAATTTATGGTAATGAAAGTCTATCGCTTCTTTGGGGTTATTTGGAATCTGATGTTAAATAATAAATGCGTTCCTACTAAAGATGAAGCGATATTTGGAATAAATTAAGGCGAAGTCAACAGTAAGTTGATTAATAAAAAAAGTAGTGAAATGATAGGTTGGTTTACCGGCTGTAGGACATTAGAGAAAATACACTAAGATTATATTCTTTTTGGTCTAGTGGTTAGCGCATGCGGCTGCTGGTGGCGGTGGGCTATTTGAAACGACGAATAAAAACCATAGCAATGTTTGACAAGTTTTAAAGGGTCTATTTAAAACTAAGTTTCAATTAGCCCCAAAACCGAGACCAAATAGCCTCATTTAGAATAATCGAACAAACAACAACATATATTTTTTTAGTTTTATCACTCTCTTATTTTAGAAGTTACAGGGGGGGGGGCACATTTTTTCACTTTGGAAGTGTCTCTCGCGCAAACTATTCAGTTTCCAAAAAAAAGATGTTAGAAACACCTCAACATCATTTTTAAACACCTATCCATAGATACACCACACGCATGGGCTAGACGAAAAAAAAAAATTTGAGTTTTAGTTCCAAGTATGGGGACCCCCAAAATGTATTGTTTTTTTTTCTATTTTTATGTGAAAACCTTAATGCCGTTTACAGATTACATCTACTTACCAAGTTTCAAAAGTAAAGTTCTTATGGTTTCGGAAAAAAGTGGTTGTGACATACGGACGGATAGAGAGACAGACAGATATGACGAATCTATAAGGGTTCCGTTTTTAGCCAATTGGCTACGGAACCCTAAAAAGCCTATAAATAAAAAAAAATTAAATTCTTAGGTTGGATCTGTCTTCTTCGTTTATGCGTAGACGTTTAGAAACACCTAACTTTGAAGAGATATTTGAGAGATAGTATATCGAATATGTTACCAAATGAAGTACCTAGTACATCAGAAGTCAATATCGACGAGCCACTAGTAAAAAACATACTTATTGTACTTCTTGGCTATCCAAAATAAGACGAAATGCAAATGCGTCCAAAAAAAAGGAAAAAAAAAATGTCGTGAGCAAAACGTTGAGATGTGCCAAAGGTGTTTTCAATACTAACAGGTTTCTGGTATTGTATTATTCATTTTGGGTATATTTTAACATAAATTCACGAAATAAACGTATTAAATGCAATTTCAGGATCTGTTGTACATAAAATATTCGAAAATAAAGCGGCAGTTGGCGGCAATTTTCACTTTGACATTCGGCCTAAGTACGAAAATTTTTGTGTTACCATAATGCAACAATGGCCTAACTCACATAGGCCACTATGGTGCTACCGAACTTTTTATATTTCCGATAGGCAAGAATGAATAAATGCTGCCATTTATGGAAAAACAGAAAAATTAATTTTAGGCCACTATTGCGCTATTACTTTTACCGTTTAGAGTAGATTCCAATAAAAAGATCAATATTGAAAAAAATGCAGTTAGGCCACTTTGGCTCTCATGGCCTCAATTGTAGTCACAAAATATCATATGTATATATTTTTCTTTGAAATTATTGCGTCTCACAATCATCATGCTGGCTTTTTTCATCGAGTCACCTTTTTTAAAACTAAAAACTAGATGATTTTAATGATATATTAACTAAATAAATTCGTACAGATTTAAATGATATTAAGTAATCTATACTAATAATAATATATAATATTATAAAGCTGCAGAGTTTGTTTGTTTGAACGCGCTAATCTCTGGAACTACTGGTCCGATTTGAATGAGTCTTTCAGTGTTGAGTAGTCCATTTATCGAGGAAGGCTATAGGCTATATTTTTCATTTTCCAAAATTATTTATCCGTAATAAAATTGCTATTTTGTAACACACGGTGTAAAATCGAAAACCTATTTTTGCGTGCGCTGCAAAAATTATTGACAATAGAACAAAATGATTTACTACGGGTTTGTAGATCTCATTAAGTCCCCGAGAACATATATCTAGCTATTATGGTTTAATCACAATAACCGATTTTGTGTTCAAAATATTTATTAAATCGCACTTAGGCGATTCACACACTGCACCGCCCTCCGTCGCGTAGCGCGGAGTAGCAGATTTTAATATTGTATGCAAGTACATCGATTAGTATAGAAAACACGCCAGGTCCAACACACTGAACACGCGCTATGACGCGTGAGCCCGTGCGACTAGCAGGTTCGGGATTGGCTGCCGCACCTACGCGCGTGTTCGCGTCGCCAGTGTGTGAATCGACTTAATTCACTTAGAAATCTTAAGCCACTAAATTTATGTAACGGGACTCGACTTCGGGTTAAATTTCTTCGCAATAACTTGATCGTTGCAACAGTTTTGACTGGTCCAGCAGTTGGTCAAACAGTACTTATACCTCGTATCCCAATGATTCCAAATGATTTGCATTTTCATTTTAAAAGAGTCCAGTTCCCAATTAAATTATCTTTTGCCGTAACGATAAATAAATCAAAGGGGCATACATTTAAATATGTAGGATTAGATTTACGGCAAGACTGTTTTTCGCAGGGCCAACTATATGTCGCGTTGTCAAGATCAGGTTGGGGAAACAATCAATATATTCTTCTGCCACAAGAAATTAAAACGAAAAATATAATTTACTCAGAAGTACTTTAAAATAATATTTTAATCCGGTTTAAAGTGGACGGACACTCCCGCCTGTAGTCGTAATTCTTATGTGTCTGGCTGTATGTCGAACAGATAGACAGCATTGCCTGTGACTTATACACAGTGTTGGGCAAAATTTAATTGCAAGGAAACAATTAACAATTGATTAATTGTTAATTGTAAAATATCAACTAACAATTAATCAATTGTTAATTGTTAGTTTTGCAATTAACAATTAATCAATTGTTAGTTGTTAGTTTTGCAATTAACAATTAATCAATTGTTAATTGTTTCTGCAATTAAACTTTAGTTAAATTTAAATAAAGTAAATAGAAGAAGTAGAAGATGGAGGAGTGGCACAGGGTAGGGCTCTCACTTGACTGATAACCTTGCAGTCAGCAGGACTGACTGAACTGAACTGACAGGACTGACTGAACTGAACTGACATGAATGACTGACTGAACTGAACTGACAGGAATGACTGACTGAACTGAACTGATAGTACTGACTAACATGGACTGACAGGAGTGACTGAACTGATAGTACTGACTGACATGGACTGACAGGAGTGACTGAACTTATAGGACTGACTAAACTGAACTGACAGGACTGACTGACATGAACTGTCAGTACTGACTAAACATACTGAACTGACTGAACTGAACTGAACTGACAGGACTGACTGACATGAACTGACAGGACTGACTGACATGAACTGACAGGACTGACTGACAGTACTGACTAAACAGACTGAACTGAACTGTCAGGACTGACTGACATGAACTGACAGGACTGACTGACATGAACTGACAGGACTGACTAACATGAACTGACAGGGCTGACTAAACATACTGAACTGACAGGACTGACTGGCAGAAGTTAAGTAGATGGCCTTAAGTCTGAGCCAGAGCTTATAACTTTGACAAACGATCTTGACTTTTCGCTTACCTGCGCCCGCGCGAATAAAAAGGGATTGTACCTGAACAACAACAGGTAACAACATTTTGCATTGAAAAATACACAGAAACAAACAGGAAGTTTTGCGGGGTTATAAGTAAGATAACAAGAAAAATCATTTATATTGTGTGCACCTACACAAGTACAGTGCAGAAAAACATGATTATTAATTGTTAGTTTTAATTGTTTGTTGCAACAATTAAAAATATTACTTGCATTATTTTAATTGCAATTGATTTAATCACAATTAATTTCATTGCAAAATTAATTGCAATTGATTTAATCGCAATTGAAATCAATTGTGATTAAATCAATTGCAATAGATTTTGCAATTAAATTAATTGTGATTAAATCAATTGCAATTAATTTTTCAATCAATTACTACGATGATTAAAATATTAATTGATTAATGCCCAACTCTGCTTATACAATTTAACTTAATCTATATTTTTCATAATATTATAAAGCTGAAAAGTTTGGTTGTTTGTTATGAACACGATAATCTCGGGAAATACTGATCTGATATGAAAACTGTTTAAAGATTCAATAGTCCATTTATTGAGGGAGGCTATAATATAGGCAATATTTTATCTCGGTAATTCCACGGAAACGAGAAAAACGCGGATGAAACCGCGGGGCGCGGCTAGTACCTAATAAACTATAATTATTATGGAAAAATTCATGCAACGGTAATAGTGATGCTGACGCTACTCGCAAGACGACAGAGGGGTATCACGCGGGGGAACGGCATCAGGTTTCGTTTTGAGCCAGGTGCCATCTTAGCTCGCACGAGTTAAACTAACTGGCTTTTAATAAATCAATAAAGAGGATTGTATCAAGGTTGGATTTGATTCAGACTAGCGTCAATTTAATCAATTCTCAACACAGAACCAATACCGCCAAACTTCCATACTCCGCATTGTTACTAAGAATCTTATATAAAGAAACCCAACACCTTTCCCAACTCGAGAATCGAAACCGAGACCTCTTGCGATTACGAGAGAACGAGGCAAGTAGGACCCTCAATTGCTACTGAGTAAAATATGCGATAGATAATGAGTACAACTATTAAAATGGCATGGCCTTTAGAATTTTAAACCTCGTAGTCTCGCAGTAATGCTTTAGCAATTAGGAAGAACGAAAGTTTAAAAAACCTAAGAATATCGCTATATAATTAAGTACCTAATCAACATTACATACATAGCGAGATAAACAGCACAGTTTAGAAGCATGGTGAAATTGGAGTTGGCGTACTTTTGTTTTGAGATAGTATAGCTTAGCAAGCATAATAACTATAAAGTATAAAGAGTTCGACATCGCTATCTTATTACGCGCATGCGTATTTAAACGCGCAGACGGGAAAAATCATTACAGAGAGTATACCTTCATTGCAATGGGAACGGTGCAAAGATAAAGTGTGCAACTGGACATTTTCACTTCGTCATGCAGGAGGTACTAAAAGAAAGTTTTGAAAGGTGCTGCCGTCTATGCGCCGAGGAACAAGATGTCACAATAAGGATATTTAGTCAAGAAGCTGAAGCTATACTTCTCCAAAATAAACTTAACCAGTATTTACTAATTGAAGTAAGTTTATATAATTTTTAATCAGTATGATAAACAACATTGCTATAATATACTTTTGGTTTACTCACGCAGCCCCGTCTGCGTCTTCTATTGCCCGTAGCGTGATATTAAAAAAGATTATAGTGAGCCAACCTTAAAAGATAATTATATGTATGCTGCTGACTTTTATGTAGATTTTTTCAACAGGAAAAATTCTTTCAAACATTATTTTCACGAATCTTTAACCATTTATGCAGTGCACGCAATGAAAGCTCTCAAAAGAAATAAGTAGGTATGTATCCCCCGTTTTTAAAACATTTTCATCGATATTCTGATTTTAGTGATCGTAGAGTGGTGATTATAGCGTATTGCCTTTCTTGATAAAGGGACTATCGAACAGTTAAAGAATTTTTAAATCGAACTAGTAGTTCCTGAGACTAGCGCGTTAAAACAAACAAACAAACTCTTCAGCTTTTTATTATAATTACAGATTTTTTATAGTGACGAACTTTTAAATACATAGACATCACATTCAAATTAATTGTTTAAATGGATTACAATTTTATTCACAGGTAGAAGAAGACGATAAGTTGCCAAAAAATATTTGTATACAATGTTGTACCAAATTACAAACGGTGTGCGACTTCATAGATACAGTGCGAAAAGCACAAGATCTACTCAATCAACGAAGTTTAATATTAGATAATTTACTGTCGCAGACGAGTGTAATAGATTCAATAAAATGTGACGTGAAATCTGAGCCTGAGGATAAACTAGATGATGAGAGTAAATATGCAGAAATAGAAGTTAGTGTAGATCCCATGATAGTTCTGCAAAATTCTGAAGAATCATTATCACCGCACGACAATGAGAATGTCACAGTAGAAGATGTTACCTACTTACATGGAGTGGATGCAGAAAATGTAACAATAAAGTTAATAAAAAAAACTGAAAAAGTTCAATCAGAAAAGTTGCCAAATAATGAAGAAGAAGACGATGTTGATGATAATGATGATGAACTTGATGAAGAAGGAAATCCAAAACAACCAAAACCTTTTCCATGTGTAAAATGTAAACGTAGTTTTTACACAGAAATAGCATTAAAAGGCCACACTTGGCAACATATTGGTGTGAATACTCTCTATGACAAATATGAATGCAATGCATGTAATGCATCATATCACTATAAAAGTGAATTAATAACGCATTTGAAACAGCATAAAGATACTGGTTTATGTCAAATTTGTGGACGAAAGTAAGTAATGTTATTTTTAGATAAAAATATTTTAAAAAGATACATGTAAATACATTATTATGTGAAGCAAAAACTTATATAGGTACCCCTTTCTATGAAAACTGCATGGACGGAGAAGTATGAAATTTCGCACAATTTTAGTTTATGTGGAGGAAGAGTGCAGGAAGCTAATAATTAATTTAAATCACTACATAGTATAAAACAAAGTCGCTTTCTCTGTCCCTTTGTATGCTTAAATCTTTAAAACTACCCAACGGATTTTTATAAAATTTTCTTTAACAGGTAGAGTTATTCAAGAGGAAGGTTTTTATGTATAATACATGCATAATATAGTAGATAATAATTTTAGAGGTTTCTAATGTGATGTTTTTTACGCTTATATTGCAAACGCTGACTGTACCATACGAGATAGATCAAAATAATGTACTACAGTATTGTACATCTTAAAAAGGTCTACAAAAAAGTCCACGATGGTATATTATCTCTTAGGGATAACCCACAATAACCATTTTTTTTTTCTTTTTACGAGAAATAATGGTTTATTTACGAAGCGATTATAGGCAACACAGTATTAATCCTTATCCAATTAAGAACCTTAAAAAATTGTGTATTTAATATAGATTAATATGGCCCTTTACAGTACATATGTAATTTAAATTAATACCTTTGAAGATATTACAGATTTAAAATGCAGGAACATAGCAATTCTGGCGGTACCGGCCGGGGCGTGTTAGTTGGCGCTGCTGTCGATTTGTCACGATCAGTTAATATCTAAACACAATACTTTAATATGCTAAGGCGGTACAAAGTTCGCCGGGTCAGCTAGTATGCTTATAAAATACACTTAACAATAAGTTATACATCATACACACTTCCATGACTTGACACACACAAGCATAAATACTCTTTTATCAAAATAACATTGTAGCGTTAGGCTTAGTGAAGTCAGTGAATAAAGAAGTTTTAATATATTCTTTGACAATGCAACCATAGTAATGTCCACACTTATAATTCAAATTAATGATGGTCTAATATTGACTAGAACATAAAGTTTTGGAGGTCTTAAATAAGTGTTGGAATATGTAAAACTAAATATTTATTTGAGTGACACAAGTAAACAAAATAAGACATTCAATATAATTTATTTATATTAATACATTGTACTAGCTGGCCAAGATAACCTTGTACCACCTAAGAATTACTAAATATTGTGTTTAATTATTAGCTGCTGGTGATATACCTAAAGCAGAGCTACCAACCAGGTCCAATTGTTACCAAACAATCCAGGAATTCGAAACACAAAACTTTAACTTAATCAGCCATTTACATTTTAGGTGACAAACATACATATAGAATAATTTTATACATTAAGGTATATATATATATATATAGTTTTTGGTCCCTCTCATAAGCTGTTTGTAATATATATAAGTCTACATTATATTAAAGAGATTGTCAATAGCCACAGTTGCATACACAGTAAAGTCTTGGAAGGCTAGAAAATTTATGTATTAATAGGATATCAAATAGATAAAAACTTATGTTGATCCTTGATTACTGTATTTTTGATTTTAAATTACTTTTTGGCTTACAGGTTTAGATCACAAAAGAACTATATAGCTCACATGTCTGTTCATGCACCGACAAACAAATCATTCACTTGCAAAATATGTGGACGGTCATACAAAACCTGGGGGAATTTACGAACTCATAGCGTCACACACAGTTCTGAAAAACCATTTCAATGTCCTATTTGTAAGAAAGACTTTAAAAGAAATCAGGATTTAAAGGTGAGTAGGTTTATGCTACCAAAAAAAAGCGGCCAAGTGCGAGTCGGACTCTCCCATGAAGGGTTCCGTATCAGCAAGTAATATCATATAAAAACTCTTGTAGTTCGTTGTAACTTTCATCGATGTTTATATACTAGTGTATTGATTGGATGAACGGTAAATTGCGTGTTATGATGTATGACGTATTAAACTACTCACTAGATCTCGTTCAAACCAATTTTCGTTGGTAGTTTGCATGGTAATGTACAACATATATTTTTTTTAGTTTTATCACTCTCTTATTTTAGAAGTTAGAGGGGGACACACACACATTTTTCCACTTTGGAAGTGTCTCTCGCGCAAACTATTTAGTTTAGAAAAAAATGATATTAGAAACCTCAACATCATTTTTGAACACCTATTCATAGATACCCCACACGTATGGGTTTGATGAAAAAAAAAATTTTGAGTTTCAGTTCCAAGTATGGGGACCCCCAAAATGTATTGTTTTTTTTTCTATTTTATGTAAAAATCTTAATGCGGTTTACAGAATACATCGACTGACCAAATTTCAACAGTATAGCTCTTATAGTTTCGGAAATAATTTGCTGTGACATACGGACAGACAGACAGACAGACAGACTTGACGAATCTATAAGGGTTCCGTTTTTGCCATTTGGCTACGGAACCCTAAAAAATTGTATTGAAAAACTATCCCTTGAGTTACTAAAGAGAGAATACTTAATAATGAGTCTAGACTTTGTTGACTGAAATACCAGATTAATTTAGTTATTTCAGTTTATTACATTATGCACAAATACATGCATTGGCGAAATTATTGCAATAGGCATTCTGTGCCAGTGTTGCAGTTAACATGAGGGTGATCCAGTTGGAAATCCATGGGGAAAGGATAGATTAAAGCAGTATTAATAAAATATACTACAATTAGTTTGAATATACTACTAATAAGACAAATATGTACAGTAATACATTCAATGACATACTTACATGTCTTTATTTACACATATGTTTATTATTTTAGATTTCCTATATGCCCCTCCAGACTATAATCTGTTTCTAATTTAACCCATTTCATTAGGCCTGATGGAAAGACCAGTCACAACAACAAACTTCTATTCTAAATTTTGTATTTATAATATGTTCAAGATATAGTATTAGTCTTTGCCTTTTTTTTTAAATCCAAATCTTTTTCCTAGCCTTATTCCCAATATTATTTGGGGTCGGCTAATGTAGTAAAAATATAATGACATCATAATTTTAACAAAAAGGAACAGACTTCGATGAAAACTCTTCCGAGTACCCAAATCGCAACAATTTGCCTATGATATTTGAGGAGTTCCCTTGATTTCCACCACCACCACCTGTAAGCTACGCCCATTCCAATACAAAAAGATTTATTTAAATCGGTTCATAAACGACGAAATTATCGCTGAACATACATAAAAAAAAAAAGATTCCGACGAATTGATAACCTCCTCCTTTTTTTTGAAGTCGGTTAATTAAACACATTCAGACCTTGAATGATAAAGATAATTAAAGCTTGTCTTACTTATGAATTAACCCTGAAGAAGTATATACTATTTAACTATAGTAACATTCCAAATAGAAGGTCTTTTCTATGTCAAAACCTGTCGGAGGAAACTGACTTGATAACTGTGTTAAAGTGGCTCACAGGATCCTCATAAGCATAAAATTTAAAAAGAAAAAAAAATATCGTAAAATATACAACATACTACTTTTGTTTTACTCCTTCCTTTGCGGGATTATTACTTTTGCATCATTATTACTTTATTCTTCTGAGATGGAAATCAGCCGAATAATATCAGCTATTTCTGGCAATGTCCAGTAATCTTCTATTGTAGTCTAGTCTTCGTCGTAATGAATTTAATTATAGTTACTACTTTTTTTTTCTTGCTTTGGCAAAGCACGGTAGCGCATGTGACACTTTTAAGTTAAAAGTAAGGAAACTTTCCATTAACAAAAAATACCGGGAAAATACATATAGTTATTACTTTATTTACTTCTTCTTTTGATGAAATGGCAACCAGCCGAATATCAGCTATTTCTGCCAATTTCAAGTAATTAACATCTTTAATTGTAGTCTTCTAGTACTCAAGTCGTCGTAGAATGAATTTAATGATATAAAAAATGTGAATGAGATGAAACGGGGAAAAAAACAAAAATGATCTCCTTTAGTTACTTCGTTTTGTGAAAGTCAAAATTTTCTGTCCGGGATTGTGACAGGACAGGTGACAGATGTTGCAAAATGTCTAGTGAAGTACTATAATGTTTACACAATATCGATGAGTGGCATTGAATAAGTATAGAGCAAATTAATGGAATGACAAACAGGAAATACATATGTTTTATCTACTAATATACTCTTCTAAGCTGCACTACAGACCAAGACCAACAAAGTAATTTCGTGAAAGAAATAACATTTCTAGTAAAAATATATTTTACTTCGATTAATATACCAAGTCATATCCGATTCATTCAAAATATGAATGATTCGGCTATCATGCAATCAATCATTCAATCATTCGAATGATTCAGATATAATCATTTTAACAAAAATAAACCGAGTTAAAAGAAAAACTATTCCGAGTACCCTAATCGCGACACTTGTGCCTATGATATTTGAGAAGTTCCCTCGATTTCCTTGGGATCTCATCATCAGACCCCAATATGGTGACGATGTGACCACCTGTAAGGTACTCCCATTCTAATGCAAAAATAATTTTTGAAATCGGTTCATAAACGACGAAATTATCGCTGAACATACATAAAGAAAACCTCCTTTTTTTTAAGTTGGTTAAAAAGTAATACGGTGTAGTAGTGTATGGTTTATTTATGGGAAGGGGTATTATGTTACACATGTTACATCCCCTATTCCATCTATTTAAGTCATAAGAGCCATCTTAAGAAACAAACCTTACTAACCGTCTGACTACTGCCCAGTGGGGTATAGCAATAGAGGACTATGTAGTATAGGAGCTTGACAGTGATGACGACTTTATTCAGAATACTACATTGCCAGATTTGCATTTTTGGTAACTGTAAATCTTTAGACATTTTCAATGTAATGTTTGTATTATTACAGTTTCATATTAACCTTCACACGGGAGCAAGGCCTTACAAATGCCCATTTTGTGACAAATGTTTTGCAAGTTCTGGCAACTGCTACTCACACAGAAATCGAATGCATCCTGGGCGATTTCTTGAGTCTAAAATAAAAAGATACAATACTTCCAAAAAGGACAAAACATCACAACAATCAAAATTCTCACCTCGACCTATTGCTCCTAAAGGTTCTCTTACAGATGTAAAAGATGTATTTAAATATCAGTGCTCATTGTGTAATGCCAGTTTTGTTAAAAGCGACAATTTTACTGTGAGTATAATAAATCTAACCTTTTTTTCAGCTGTATCTTCTTAAATACTGTAACAATGTACTGATTTAATTCTTTATTTTTTTAGTACCACATGTATCAGCATACTGGGGAAAAACCATTCCAATGTTCGTTTTGCCCAGAACAGTTCGTTACTAGAGGAGGACTATTATTACATCACGACAAGGAGCATATTGGAAAAACCCGACCGTTAGCTTTACTGTCTAAAAATATTTTGCTCAAATAATAAAATTTGAAAAGAATTTTCCTATGAACCATGATTGCTTATTTGTCTAACTGTCTGACTGCTACCAATTTAAGCATAATAAATTTATCTATAGCTACATTTCTAAAAGTCGAATACTATTCAGAGGTGTGAATGAACCTTACCAAGAAAACATCATAGAATAAGTATTTTCACAGAAAGACAATAGGTACCTTCTAATTGAATTCTAATGTTGTAAAACGATATTTTAGGAAACAATTGTCCGTAATCCGTCTCATATCATATCACTAATGTGACAGATTATCCATGATTGTTCTTCTCAAATAATGTTGTTTTTTATATTCATTGTCATTGATATTGCGTTTTAATCATTTATCGTATTAACGGTGCCTGTTCGAGATCCGTAGGTGATAAATAACACAACTGTTATCAAAAAATATTTATTGTACTGAACTGCCCTTTACCAATCTCAGGCAAAAAAATAAACCTCCATAGTACTTATAATAACACCGGTATAAAAAAGATAGCGCGATTCAGCCAACCCTAAGGCGATTCACACCGCGCCTCCGCGTCTGACGGCTTTGTACGCGGCCCGCACCAAACTAAAGGTTACTTCCCATTTGGTCGTCTTCGTCTGTTCTTTGCATTTCATATCCCAAATTTCTAGGCATTGTTCAATTTGTATATAAATCTAACCCTGTCCAGATCCATCGTGAATCAATCCTTAAAGCACGAAAACAGGCGCGATACTGCGGAGCGCAGTGTGGCAGAATCTGCTAGCGGCACGCGCTCACGTTTTTGGTGTGATAGAAAACACGCCAGGTCCGACCTGGCGTGTTTTCTATACTAATCAATGTACTTGCATACAATATTAAAATCTGCCACTCCGCGGTACGCGACGGAGCGCGGAGCAGTGTGTGAATCGCCTAACAGTGACCTATATGGATTGGCAACTTAAATAAAAATTACAAAATAAACTTATCTAATAATATTGTCAACGTACAGATATACATGTATATACTATCACGCCTTTATATCACAAATTTATAGCCTTTATATCGGGCTGCCTGGTGTGGATGGAGCAGAGACGTGCGAGCTTTGTATTAGGTATTCTCTCGCTCAGTGCCATGATTGCAGTCATAGTACAGAGCGAGAGCGCATTCCGCAATAATCATTTTGCAAGCAAGTCATACTTGCAAAATAAATTGCGGAATGGGACAGGGTGAAGTATTGAACTCTCACGATCTTCACTCTCACAACTCAGGCGCCAGAGGTCGCAAAAACACAAGCCTGGATGGAGATGGCAGATGAGGCCAACTGTCACTCCAGCAGAAACAAGTCAGGATAAAGGAGCGTGCATCTGAAATTGATCAGAGTTCCTACTCAGGACGGGGTTTTCTGCAAGTAGTAGTAGTAAAATGGCTCGAGGTACGTCGGTGCTCCAAGGCTTTCCTTTCTAGGGTACACCTGATTCCCCAACAAGCCCGAACAAGCCTTCAGACAGCGTACGGATTTAGGTCGGTTGATGTTTGACATAACCACTAGCTGGTGGTATTTTAAGGGATTTCTGCACTGTAAAAAGTGTATACTGTAGTCCAAGATCCCAGAGCCGCCAGACCTACGTCATTAGTGCAAAGCTGAAATTTTCAGGATTATTAGTACAATGTCTTGTTAAGATGTATGCGTACCCATTAACTTGAAAGCGGGGCCGTTTCTGAGGTAGCGCGAAGTACAGATGGATAAAGACTTTACTTACCTACGTTAAAGGTGCAAAGCTAGTATTTACATATTTTTTCAAGAATATTATTAAAAATTAAAATTCATTACTGCCAGACACTTTCCGTGGGCCATTACTACTGCCAGAAGTCTTGAAAGTTGTGAAAAAATTAGGTAAACTACGTTATAGTAGCAAACTTCAATTTTATACATATTATCTAAGGTACTATTTTAAGACCCTTTGTATGCGGCCCGACCAATCCGAAGGGCCAATCATCTCCCCAGACACCTTTAAATACAAAACTCGTCCCGTCCACACACGGCCACACACAGCTGCATGAGGCGCTGGTAAAAGATAATTTACGTATAGCTCAAGCTTTATGCTTTATTTTACGTAAAAATCTTACACACAACGCCATCTAGTCCTAAACTAAGCAGAGCTTGTATTATGGGTACTAGAGAATTTATATAAATACATAAACAAACGTAACGTAACGTACATTTGTAAATACGTACATATTATACATAGAAAACACCCAAAACTTCGAAACAAATATTTGTCGATCACACAAACATTTGGTTTGACCCGGGAATCTAGTCAGAGACCTAAAGTACCTCAGATGCATAGGCTAAGGCGATTCACACACTGCACCGCGCTACGTCGCATAGCACGGAGTGGCAGATTTTATATTGTATGCAAGTACATCGATTAGTATAGAAAACACGCCAGCTCCAACACACCGAACACGCACCACGGCGCGTGAGCCCGTGCCACTAGCAGATTCTGCCGCCGCGCGCTTAGGCGGGGCGGGCCGCAGCAGTAAACACATTTATATACGAAATTGAACAATGCTCAGCAATTTGGGATATGAAATGCAAAGAATACAGATGACGACGACTAAATGGAAAGTAAGCCAGTGTGTGAATTGCCTAACACTGTGCACCGAGGCAAGAAAAAAGAAAAAAAAAGAATAACATCATCTCACTAGGCCGTCATAGTATGGATGCCCAAAATGGGTGGGGTTGTTAATTGGCTTCTGTTGCTGAAGATAAAAGAAATTGAAAATATTTTTTTCAATAAAATGAGAAACTGGTGGAGAGGGGCATGAATGTTGCCATACTTTATCGTAACTGCCAAGATTAACAACTTAGCTTTCGTCCGACTCAACTTCCGTTAAACAATAGAAAAAAATACACTCCGCAACAAAATTAACGCAACAAAAATTTTCATAAAATAAAATTCAATTTTTCAAAAGCTTGTAACGGTCCATTTTCATCGTATTGAGATCATTTTTTCTTTGTTTTGTAGGAAATTTTGTGTACTTTTAGGAAAAAACTGTCTAATAGCTGCAAGATAATGTCAGATTGCTATGTCTTAGTCAAGCCTATCAGCATTTTTCCCTAAAAAACGCAAAGTTTGCACGTTTACCTGGATAATCAAATTTTTTTTTTCAAAAAACTACAAATATTATCTTAGAGTACACCTGTTAACAAGTATTTAGAAAAAAATCGACCCTCTACGATTTTTCTGACCAACTTAAGCCATTTTAAAAATATTCCTAAGTTTTAGACACTTACCGCCAACATCAACAGCATGATTTCTGAAAAAAAAATCCTAGAAAACAAATAAAAAATGACCTAAATGCGATGATTTTGATTGGATAATTTTGTTGCCGAGTGTATAAACCATTTACATACATTCCTAAAGATTTAAATGAAGGTTTAGGATTTACGATATGAGAAATCCTATGTGTTGAAGCAGTTTTCAAATATTTTAAAATTACTTTGAATGGTTAATTCAATCATTTGGTATCAATGCGACTATTTTACCCTTTGCAATAAAACAAAATTTATTTTTTCTTTACCAAAGTCTGAAAATAAAATCCTTTAAATCAATTAAAATATTAAATCCATCATAATGAAAAATAGACTATCTCCATTTTTAACTAGTGATAGGTGACTGAAAATACCAGTTCAAAGTTAAGTAAGACGTACAAAGGCGTTGTAGGTACATAATGTAATGAGTTAGAGTAATTCATTACAAATAACGTAAGGGATATTTTACAAATTCAAACGTATAAAATACTGATATATCGGTCAATGAGAGCATATTTTTTAATTAAGGATTTTGATACAGGCATGTTCGAAAAGTTTTTTAAGGTTTCTATTATAACATTTCGTTCTTTAGAAAAACTGGGAAACCAATTTTTAAAATTCTGTTCAAAGTTATCCTCTCCAACGTTGACTTTTATTGACAAGCAAAAAGACACAATAGAGCAATATGTCATAAATATAGTTTACATTCTTTACTTGTGAATTTGAAATAGTATAAAAACATTGTCGATATATTTATGTATGCTAAAAAATATTGTAAAATATTAGCATTTGTTGGAAAGGTTGGTTTGGAGTTTTTGACGACCTTCAAATACGACCTTAAGGGTGCCCGCACACACACAATAATATTGTACAATAATATTGTGACACACGGCCCCGCACACTATAATCCACAACAATATTGTACAATACAGCCCGCACACACGCAATATTATCGGCAATACGTACTTTATTGCCAATATTATTGTGTGTGTGCGGGCACCCTTACAACTTAGAGTCCATAGATTATAATGTATTGTAAAGCAGGCACCACACTTCGCTATTCGCTATTCGTTATGCGGGTTATTCGCGCGCATACGGCGAAGTGTGGAGAGTATATTCGCCAATATTCGCTTTATTCGTACACATCGAATAGTGAATCGCATATACGTCGACTTGTCGGTTTTTTGACACACTTCAAAGGACACGAATAAGGCGAATACACGCATCGACTGCCCACACTTCGGACGGGTAGTGAAGTGCCCTGTGCATAACTAACAACCATAGACTCTAAAACAGTTTTTGAAATAGATAAATCAATTAAACGATTAAAATAACCTATCATATGATCAAAATAATTTGACTTCATTTAGGTATTGTTTCTGTCAATTTAATAAAATAAAAAGACAATTAAAATAATATGTTTCGTTCGTTCATTGACCATTAAAAATGACAATGCCCTGTGCATAACTAACAACCATAGACTATAAAACAGTTTTTGAAATAAAATAAATCGATTAAACGATTAAATTAGTTTATTATATGATCAAAATAATTAGACTTCATTTAAGTATTGTTTCTGTGAATTTAATAAAATATAAAGGAAATTAAAAGAATATGTTTCGTTCGTTCGTATGGTTTCGTTTAGTTCACCATAAAAATGACAATGACACATCTCTACAACACACTATTTGCCTTATTTGATATACCAGTACGAAGTGTGGTGGCGTGTTTGTTGTTTGCGCGCATAACAAATATTCGGGCGAATACGGCGTAGACAAATAACGAATAGCGAATAACGAAGTGTGGTGCCTGCTCAATAGAAATAGTTGAATGCGCATGCGTAGATTATCCGTCAAATTTTGTTTGGCGCGCTGATAACTACGAACACGAACACTTGATCGCAATGAAATTACTCATTTTAGTCGTTCAGCAGATACCATTTAGATCTCACGTCGTTAATCACGTGTGCATAAAATTTATTGTGTTTACCGAAAATGTCTTGTGAAGAATTAAATAAAAATATAAAGATGGCACGGCAGAATGGGATTGTGCAACCTTTACTCACTGGTGAGTGTAAAATTTACTTATGTACTTTGGAGCGAATTTTAAATTGTCAAGTGCACTTTATACTAGGGTAAGTAAAATAATCATGTTTAATGCCCTACAGTAACTTGTAAACATATTTAATGTTACTTACTATTTAACTTCGATTAAATAACAGTTTATTATTAAAAAAAAGTGTATTATTAAATTAGCTAGACTTAATTTACTCCAGACTTAAGTTACTCAAACTTAATTTCAAGACTTGTTTTATTGTTACAATTTGTAATTATCCTGATGGAATTTATTAAAAGAAGGTCATAAAACTTTTCTGTGTAATTGTGTATGATTTATGCAGATCTTTACCAAATTACTATGGCATATGCTTACTGGAAAGCTGGTAAAGTGAAGGATGTGGCTGTGTTTGACTTATTTTTCCGCACCAATCCATTCCAAGGGGAATTTACAATTTTTGCTGGTCTTGAGGAATGTTTAAAGTTTTTAGTGAACTTTCACTATTCTGAAAGTGGTATGTACTTTAAGCCTATATTTTTTATTTCTATTATTACTTGCAAGAATATATCTAATCACATTAATGAATTGCAGACATTGAATATTTGAAGCAAACTTTGCCTGATAATATTGAACCTGAGTTTTATAAGTATTTGAAAGATTTAACTTGCAAGGACATTAAACTCAGTGCGATTGAAGAAGGATCTGTTGTTTTTCCAAGGTTTGTCTCATGATATTATCATTTATATTTACTATCTTGTTTAATGTGCTATGTAAATCATAATTCTTTTTTCAAAAAAACTTCTTGTTTAGTTGCTCATTAGTGTTATAAATTATTGTTATGTCGCATATCCTTATTAATATTATAAATGCGAAAGTTTGTGAGTATGTGTTTGTTGCTCTTTTGCGCAAAAACTATACTACTGAACTTATTTAATTGAAATATATTACACAGAGCCTGAGAAATTATTTTATTTTATTTATACATGCAGATGGAACCATCAAAAAGCTAGTAAATAAAAAAAATTAAAGGTTTCATATTTTCTGTGATAATATCAGAAATTTCTAAGTGGTTGATAGAGCTTAATTTTTCAACAAGATTTATTATTGTTTGTAATAAATAAATTCATTTATAAGCTAAAAGCTTCTTTTGAACAAGAAAATTAAGATATAAACATGTAATTGTTGAAAAAATACTTGGCACCCATATTTTGATAAATAAATCTTGTTTCTTTTTTACATAATTTACTCAAATCCTTTTTTTGCAGTTATAGTCTCTAGAATGTATTTATAATGTGGCTGATTACTCTTTCTGATGATTAAAAACTAAATAAATTTAACAAAAAAAACTATTTGATTAAGTTGTTTTTTAATAATATTAATAAACTTATTATTAATATTGCATATTATATATGAATTTTTAAGCAAATTTATTGTAACTCCTACTTACAATAAATTTGCTTAAAAATTAATACTTAGTAAAAAGTCTAGATTCCATCTAGTCTATAGCCTTTCACGAAAATGGAAAATGATTTTTGACGGTACAGTTGCTGTGATAATAACCTCTCTCTCTCCCTCTCACTGCTCTCGGTCACTATGTGTTGGTATTGTTCTCTTGCTATTAATTGTGTACATATTTTTTAGAATATCACATTGGCTAGAGAGAAAATGAATACATTGGGGTCGAAAATATTTATAATCTGCTTCATCTATCGTATTAAGCTCTTTCTAAATGAGAGAGACAACATGATTACATGCGCTTGTTACCAGGCGGTCTGGATGTTCTTTGTGTCTGTTTCATATGTTTGTAAAGTCCTCCGCGACACAGGCTGAATGTCCCAAATGCGGAATTTGTCTTTAAAAAAAAAAAATTATTGCTATTTTATTTATGAATACATATACAACTTATCTTTGCTTATTACTATTGTAATTAAAGGAAACATAACAATATGTTGTTTATCTTACAGAGTGCCCCTATTAAGAGTTGAAGGACCTTTAATTGTGGCGCAATTGCTGGAGACAACCTTGTTGACCCTTGTTAATTTTGCAAGGTGAGTCTATTTAATTCAAATGTATTTTTATAAGTTTAAGCATTAATATCAATGAAATGCATATACATCGGTACGCGTCCATTGGCCCGCGCCGGACGCACCGCACGCAACGGATTTTATATTGCTTTGTATGATTTCACATACTGCTGCGTCCACTGTCCGCGCCGCCCGCACCGAACGCCGGCATTTATGAGCAAGGCAAATCCGTTCAATTCGTTGCGTGCCGTACGTCCGGCGCGGGCCAATGGACGCGCACCATAAGGGCTCCCACACATAAACACGATACGACTTCGTGTCGTGCAACGATGCGGCGTTGTTTCACGATACGACGTCGCGTGGTGGAAATCTACGATGAGCATTGTAAAAAAACACGCCACGCACCATACACGGCACGATGCCGTCGATGCAGTGGGGTGGTGTTTTAGTTCTATCCCAAAAATGGACCGCTGTAGACGCATTCTGCTCCTGCTGTTAATAAGAAGACGAAGAAAGAAAAGACAGATACTCAGAAGATATTTATTCTTGTATTCTTATTCTTTTTATTTTTGTATTCTTCAGATGTTTTGTTCCATAGTACAGGACGCTGTAATTAAATGATCGACTTCAATACCATCTGTCATCTTTGAATTTCGAATAACAACTGCGCAGGATTGCATCGTGAGTTTCTAACCGCACGACGTCGTATCGTACATCGACATGTTACGACGTCGTGTCGTAGAATTCCATGACGCGACGTCGTATCGTGAAACGACGCCGCATCGTTGTACGACGCGTCGTCGTCCCACACATAAACACGATACGTGTCGCTCGTACGTCGACACGTATCGTGTTTATGTGTGGGACCCTAAGGCGTCAAGAAATATGTGTTTAAGTACTTTGCCTTTTATGCCAATTACTAAGCTTATTATTTTGCTTTAAAGTTAAAAAAATACGTAATTATAAAGATAAGTTGAGTTATAAAAAAATATGTACATAATGGGGATAGAGAATACCCACCCACTACAAATTATAGCTGATGTTTTCCAACAAGGACCAGTAAACTTAATTAACTTGTAATTTGTTTGGGTGAAATCTTGCAACTCGAGTTTGAAGCATATATTATCTTCAAACAATGGAGCTGAAATTTTGTATTAAAGTTTAATTGGGGTTCAGAGTGCTTCCTAAGAACAATTCGCAAATAACTAAAAATACAAAAATAAAGTAAATAACCTTTTAAGAAAATAAACATTATTTGCATGCGCTAAAAGGAAAAAAATATTTCATTACATAATTTATATGATATACGAATACGAGTAAAATATTGTCGCGAAATTTATTTGTCTAGATAAACAAGTAAATTAAATAATTTGATGTAATTTATTGTAATTATTAAAATTTTCAAACTAAGGCGAGAATTCGGCAATTTAAATCTCGCGACAAGCTTTCTTATTGGTAATAATGAAGTAATAGTAAAAATAAATAGATGATAAAAATCTTAACAGGCATCCATGGCAATAACAACATTGAAAGGATGCTATGGAGATATAACTTTTTAAAGGGGAACAAAGGGGAAATTCTTTGAAACATTATTTTTGTGAAACTTCAATCATTTACGCAGCGCATGCAGTGGAAGCTCTCCAAAGGAGTTATTTTCCTTCGATACTGCTCTTATTGGGAGTTACGTCATAATATCTAGTTCCTAATCATTGGGTTATCCAATACTGGAATAAATTTTCAAATCCGACCAGTAGACCTAAGATTAGCACATTCAACCAAACAAACTTTTCAGCGTCATAGTACAAGCGAAGATAACAATCTTTTTTACACATCGACACGCGAGTTGTAGTAGTTGACTGTAGTTGTCATTGTTAGATAATTAGCTTCTTGTCTCCTCTTCGTCATTATTACATAATCTATCGTGATGCCAACCTAAGCCTTTGTGTTACGTAGATAGAAACGTTTATTTATCATATTTAGTTATCAGTCAGTCAGGCTTGGATAGGTCGGTTAATTGCATGATGTGTTCAATGTGTTAACAATGGGGTTTGTCACCCTTTAATGATTTTGTTATGAATACCTACGACACGGTTGCTGTTCATGGTTAATGACATTTATCTGTTAGACTCTCAGTTAATCATTATATTAAAAATAGTGTTAGATGTTCCTTTGTATATCATAGCTGATCTTCGCAACCTCGACCGCGTTTCCGATTGTCAGTGGCGTTACATTATAGCAGAGTACACAAAATTTGTTGACTATAAAAAGGTTATAGTGAAATACTCCCAATATATAGCCTTGTAATGATATATAGCCTCGGTAACTGAGCTGTTTAAAATTAAAAGAATTTTTAAATCGGACTAGTACTTAGTTCCTGGGATTAGAGCGTTCAACCAAACAAATAAACTTCCCCGCTTTATAATATGTAATAGATAATATGATATTTAAATGCACAAATGCATGTTAGATCTCGTAGCTTAATAACTCCTTTTTTTGTTTTTGATTTATTCCACTAACAATTTAATAATTAATTAAATATTAAAATATAACTGAGTGGGGTTATTTAGTTAACACGTCCGTACACCACGGAATCCAAGAGGAACAGGATATTACGTTTAAGATAGTGGCAGAAATAATTACAGACAAAAACGTTGGTAGTTATCTATTTAATACAAAATTTCAAGATTGTATCTCCAGAGATGATTCCAATTACCAGTCCAGTCCACTATCAAAGTGCAGGTACAATAATTTACTGTGTCTATCGATAACTTATAATATTTCATGGGGGGCTGCAAAATGAGATCTTTATCTTATAAATAACTGAAATGACTTGTCCTAACCAACTTTTCTGTTTTTTATGAACGGATTAGACATTGAGTCACTAGTAATCGAGCCATGACACACATTTCTTTCTCCGAATTAGTATCGTTTCAATAATAATTTGTTATCGTGTAAGCATTGTAATAACCAAAGATATTACAAGGCAAACAAAAATACAGGTAAACTGTGAACAGGTGCAGGTTGAACACTCTCACAGAAGACCCACCTAAAATGACAGCATCCTTTCTGGCGTGTTCCGGTGGTGAGTGCGAGATCCAAGGCGCAATGATCCAGAAGCATCTCTATATTGTACTGTAGTGTGCGTCACCACGCTGCGTTGTCTGCATTGACAATGACTAAAGACCATTAGTCTTGGGTTCAACTCATGCTGTCCATACAGAGTACAGTTACTTTACTTAAATAAAGGTATATTTTAGTCATTTTAAACTGAATTAATTTCTCCGCAGTTTGATGGCAACGAATGCCGCAAGATACAGAATGTTCGCTGGCAAAAATGTTTCTTTGCTTGAATTTGGATTGCGAAGAGCACAAGGCCCCGATGGTGGATTATCGGCCTCTAAATATGCCTATATTGGTAAGTTACGTATTTTTTGTTCTTAATTTTAAAGTTATATTGTCTGTGGTAAATTTCGGCGGAAATTAACATGTCATTGTATTATTGATTATATTAGCGTGTTGCCGCAACTTGGGCGGGTAGACAAACCGGGTGCCTGGCACGAAATTCACCGGCGCTATTCAAACTTGTGCACTATAAAACACCCTGCCGCGCAATTGACTCATAAGATCTCCGAATAGCGAATATACCTTAAGTTAATAGGTTTAATCAGGCAAGTTTCGCGAACTTTGGCCTTGAATGTCTCACCCCTTTGGTACTCACGTACCGACTTCCACCGAAGTTTTAAATTACTTTCTACTATACCCGAATTTCGAGGCAATATACAGCCTTTATGATTTTACCCGAAGTTATCGTACATTGGAACTTATTTATTATTATGCATATAAATTCTTAAACGGTAGGTAGGTAGGGTACACTGCAGGTTTCAGTTAATGTTAAAGAGATAGTTAATATTGTGTATCGATAAGAAATGAAAGTGACTCTCATTAATCAGCTTTTTCTGTTCACTCCATTGTTGATAGAATTGGATGTGATGCCGTGCAATTTGTACTTCTTTTTTTTAGGTGGATTTGATGGTACCAGCAATGTGTTGGCAGGCAAAATGTTTAACATACCTGTCAAAGGCACACACGCACATTCGTTTGTGACATCATTTAGTAACCTAAATGATATACAATCGGTCATTATAAGGCACAATGATACACAGGACCCTTACAACCTTCTCGAACTGTCGACCGAGTGGCGGAAGCGAGTCTCAGCCATTATCGATATATCTCCGGACGAAGCAAGTGACGGCGAACTGGCCGCGCTCATATCGTATGCCTTAGCGTTCCCCACCGGATTTTTGGCACTAGTGGATACGTACGATGTCAAGAGGTACAATTTTCAAGGCTTACCGTCACGACACAGGCAGCATAATATGAATGGGCATTCTGGCTACAATAGCAACTGTGGAACCAATGGTACTACAGTACTAAACTCACCGAGCATACATAATACATATGGATATAGCACGGTCGAACGCACACTGAGGTAAAACTGCCAATAGACAACTCATATTGACATTTGGTGTCTGATAAAATTGTATTGTGTTGCATTTTCATTTACATATATTATAAGTTATGTGAAGTTTTCTATATATTTAGATGGTTTTATGTGCTGGCTGACGTCAAGTCACCGCAACTTTCATTTACATTACTCGTATTTTAGGGGGGCATGAGAAACTCATAACACCGGGAGAAATAACATAATGCAAGCACACTCCTAATAACACATCGCCGGGATTAAATGCTGGGATACATTTACTATTCATGGCTGTAGATTAAGATATTTTTTTATTATTTGGCTTTTTCAGTGAAGCGTATGTGGACGGCGCTTCATATACAACCGAATGTAAATACATGAAACCACATCCAACGAGAATTTTATATTTGCTTCAGTGTGACGTATTGTCGTGATCCTATGAGCAATATTAGGGGCAGTATTAGTCATTGGGCACAGTTGCGTTGTATAGGGATATGCACACATTCACAGTATGTATTCACTGCAATATGTATGCATGTGGAGGTACCATTATGCACTTTATATTAAAATAGTGAGACTAGTTTTGTTTTATTTATTAACTTTGTGATGAATGATAATGTATATTTATTACGCAGTGTATTGTGTACTTAACTGCTAATGACATCATTTTGCACTTGCATAACATGCACACGAGACCTCATTGTACTGCTGAACTGCTATATAAATTTGATATATACCGTATAAATCACATTAAAATAAATACATAGTGCGTGCACCTATTAAATATATTTATATACCTAGTTAGCTGTTTATAAATTGAATGAATCGAATTTGATGACTTCATGGTAGAATGAATGTAGTACCAATTTTTTTGTAATATTTTTTTAACAGGAGTGGCTTACTGAACTTCTGTGCTGTAGCTCTTGCGCTAAATGACTGTGGATACAGGGCTGTCGGTATTCGTATCGACAGTGGTGACCTGGCTTATTTGTCTGTACTAGCACGGGAGACCTTCGAGAACATTGCGGAAGCTTTCAAACTGCCTTGGTTCGCTAAGCTGACGATTGTAGCCTCTAACGACATAAATGAAGAAACTATATTAAGTTTGAACGAGCAGGGTCACAAAATCGACTGTTTTGGCATTGGAACACATTTAGGTATGGTTAACATTTTTATTTTATTAATCTGTATGGTATTTCTTGTATACATACCGAAATACAGCATATATTTTTAAACAGGTACTACCGGATTATCCTGGACATTCATCTAAGTTTTTTTTCTATGAATTATAACATTATTCTAGACTAATATTATACCCTGTTAGATATGTAACAGTGTATACACATTTTAATAAATCTGCAACTTAAATTACTTATATATATGTATGTTTGCCTATATTAACTTTTGTACAAAATTAATATCTTTTACCATCTATTTCGTTGCAGTTTGTAAACTAAAATTTTGCTGCAAGACATAAACGTCCAATATCTTAAATATGAAATCGCAAATCTAAGCAAGGCTTAGCATTACACATATTACATAGTGCAATCTACAGCTCTCAAAGTAGATTAAATAAGTCGACTTTCCCAGGAAAATTTCATTCAATCAAAATTATTCAAAGCCATTGTTTAATTCTAGTAACGTGTCAGCGTCAACCGGCTTTGGGATGTGTATACAAGTTAGTGGAGATAAATGGTCACCCCAGGATAAAGCTTAGCCAAGATGTAGGGAAAGTCACAATACCCGGCCACAAACAGGTATGTACTCTCAATAAGTTTTATTGACTTGTGTGGTGTAGTTATTTTTTAAAATGTTTAAGCCTACCAAGGTGACTCTACTCTGCCTGATGGAAAGCATGAGTAGAATTCAAGAGTTGGGGTCACCATCCTCATTGTGAGTGCCTCATGGTGACTCACCCTACGGAGGCTTATGAAGTTACTACTGGTCTCCGGTTACACTCACCAACTGCTTAAATCTTTAAAACACGAATGCTGTCATTTACACCAAAACTTTATTTATAAGGAGTGGCTTATATCCAGCAGTGATTGTTGGTGATGATAGCGATGACGCGAAAGTGATTCATCTTCGTATGGTTTCCCCAATTGTGATTTTAAATCCAGAGTATCTAAAGAAGAGTTACTTGAAACGTCCACTGTCAGGATAGATGTCATGTCAGGAGTGTAGATTCTAATTTCTATCGCTTATACATATCGGTCGGGACGTTAATCCCAGTATCTAAAGGAACATTCCTTATACTTAAAACGTTTTTGCGAACCCACTCTCCCATGGTGAGATGTCGTGAAATTCGACTCAACCTGAGGGAGTGGAGTCACATTTCTTGATCACAAGTAACGTAGCAGGTACAGTAAGTTCAGTGAAAATGAAGGAGATCGTAAAACTGAGAGACTCCCCTTATCTCAAAGTAAGATCAGATGAGATTTCGGCCTTCTCCCCCTCTCCCCCAAAAGCCTCAAGTAATTAATAAATACCCCTAAATAGTACAAAACACCTGTAGTATATAAAAAATCATCACAATAAAAATTCATAGTTCATATTAGTAATATCAGTAATCAATATTAATAGTAATTAATAGAGCCGATAGTGTTGATTGTATTGATAGTGATCTAGGAATTTAATCAACTTTTCTTTATTACATTAATATACAAATTGCGTGTTAAGATATGTTTTTGTTTTAAGATATCTTCCTAATTATAGTTATATTTTGTCTGGGGATACTCCAATAAATTTTCTGCTTCCATTTAATTGGATTCTATTGCTTACACTTTCCTAGCCATGTCCTCTTTCACGGAGTCCATCCTTCTTTAGTTGTCCTCCACTCATATATCGGTTAACTTTTATACCTAAAACTTTCTTCTCTAAAATTTCCTCATCTCTACACATCAATGTCCTCAGGCTTCTTCGAATGTAGTCATTACTCACCTTATCTATTCTAGTATTGTTTATATCAATATATTATGATCATAAAAGTTGATGTCCCAATGACCTATTCTCAGTATCATCAGTATAACAATATGTTTGAGATTGATGTTTGTTAATAATAAGTGGATGATATTGTGAACTAGTACATAATAATAAAAACACTGTTCTTAGTGCATTGTAAATAATGCATGATACCGTTTAAGGGGTATTGATTGTTATTAATTCGTAAAAATGATTTAAATATTTTCATGTTGGTCAGGTCTAGTCGGAATAAATTCTGTGTCACGGGGACTTTGAAACGTCCATGAAACACATGAATGCCCACCAGTGCTGGATTTACACATTTGCCGCCCCAAAGCTTTAAAATTTTTGCCGCCCCTACTGACTCCTAAAATTTTGAAAATACACTGTTTACTAAAATACTACTAAAGTTATTTCCTTTCTTTAGGAAATAATCTAGTTACTAGATTACTTTTACAACCTTTTTTTTTTAAAAGCAAAAGTAAAGCAAATTTTGGTTTTTGCTGCACTACTTATAAGGTTTGGTAGGCTAAGGAAGATAGGTAAGTAAGGCCCGATACTGCTAAACATGCACCTTTTTTTGTTTGCGCTTTTCGCACCATACCCTCCGTGGGGGAGACGGAGGGCGTGTGTGGGACTCCCGGCGAACCGGTCTACCCACTAAACCCCGCGGCAGCCTACCTCGGCACTGGTGGTGGTGGCGGTGGTGGCCTTGTGCCGTAACCTCACGTCCGATTCTATTCAGATAATCACCGAAACAACAATGTGCAATGAGTATCTAAATCAATCGGTAAGGTGACACAGTCGGTCCTCTCTATCCAAGCTTCGACGCTTGGCAGAACGGCTCCAACGTTGGCTGTGTTTCGAGCCGTGCCCTCCAAGTCCGTAAGGCTCGCGGTCGTGCCTTCTGCCATGGCATTTCAGGCTCATGATCCGGCGCTGTCCCCATCGTATCCATGTCGGCCTGAATGTCGAAGGGTGGAGATCGCGCCAAGATCGTCTCTGCCTCATACGAGATCGTACGGTAGCCCTGTACGATCCGAATGGCCATCTACCGCTGCAGACTCCTAAGTTGAGCCTTACAGCGGGAGGAACCCGCCAGGTCATTAGACCAGGCGGGACACTATTGAGGACCACGGATCACACGACGCCCATGTAGTAGTAGCGAACTTCTTCTCTTGGTTGAATCTCGGGGGATTGGGAAGCAGATGATCTACCCCTCGAACCCGGCAAAGCAGACGACACTTAGGAATTCATGATGGGCCCATTATTATGGAACCTCGCAAGGTTCCATAATAATGGGCCCAACACACATCCCTTCGATTCTCCAACCCATTCCAATTTTAAAAACATTTCACACAAATTTTGTCGGACAACCAATTCGGATTTTGGGAAGGGCGTTCGACGCTCGATACCATATTGCTCCTGAGAGCCGTGACTAAAGAGGCAGTAAGCAGTGGTGGCGTGCTGTTGGCAGTGTCTACGGACATCGCCAATGCATTTGATAGACCGCCATTTAGCTGCAACAGGGAAACACTCCGCTATCACGGAGTGCCCGAGTACCTGAGGCGGCTAGTGGCAGACTATTCACGAGCGTACCGTCATGTCCGAGGGCCAATATGGTGATTTGAGACATCGACCTAGTCGTCAGGGGTCAGTCCTCGGAAAACTCCTATGGAACATGGTATACGACTGGACCTTTCGAGGGCGTCTCCCCCCGGGCTGGACGTAATCTGTTACGATGATGACACTCTGGCTACAGCCAGAGG
Source organism: Phragmatobia fuliginosa (assembly GCA_932526445.1). Classification (NCBI taxonomy): domain Eukaryota; kingdom Metazoa; phylum Arthropoda; class Insecta; order Lepidoptera; family Erebidae; genus Phragmatobia; species Phragmatobia fuliginosa. The sequence continues at coordinate 9,682,976 of OW052060.1, read as the reverse complement.
GGGTGAACTTTCAGGCTGGCCACATTGGCCACAACAGGAATCTCCCTGGTGGTTAGGCGCATTGAGGTGTTGGTCTTACTGGTGGCCTTGGATAAGACGAAGGCCCTTTTGTTTTATGGACCCCGACTTAGGCCACTCCCTGGCGCATCCATCGTGGTCAATTCGGTAATTGTACTGGTCCGGGCCAAAATGAATTTTCTGGGCCTGATGCTTGACGGTAGTTGGCTCTTCGACGAGCACTTTCGACAGCTTGCTCCGAAGCTGGTCGACACTGCCACACTTGGACGACTTTTGGCCAATTTGGGTGTACTGTACACGGGAGTTGTCTGGTCTATGGCACTGTACGGTCCACCGGTGTGGGCGGCGGCTCTGACCGTCCAAAATAGGGCACGCCTCAGGGGGTTCAGAGGGCGTAACCCCTGCTATTTCAAGTGCAGAGTGGCACACCATGTGGATTTAGTCTGTTCGATGCCGACATACAGCCCCTTTCCAAACTACGGTCAAAGGGGGTTTCCACACGTCAAAAAAAAAGTATTTTAAGTGGTCGCCACGCTGCATTCTACTGTGTCGTGGGTTCCTACATGGGAAGACACTTTGTGCGATTCACAAATTCTTAAGTCTGGGTGTTCTCTGTGTTCGTTTTATGTATGTTTGTAAACCCCCCCCGCACCATAGGATTTATACTTCTTATGCGAGTATGGTCTTTTAATTTTAATGGTCTTTCTCGTTGGTCTAGTGGTTAGCGTATGTGACTGCTAATCCAAGAGGTCTCGAGTTCGATTCACGGGTCGAACCAAATGTTTGTGTGATCCGCAAATATTTGTTTCGGAGTTTGGGTGTTTGCTATGTATACAAACACCACAATATGTATGTATTTACAAAAAAAAGTATGTTTATGTATTAATATCAGTTGTCTAGTTACCCATAATACAAGCTCTGCTTAGTTTAGGGACTAGATGGCGTTGTGCGAAAAATGTCCGAAATATGTTATTTTGCTTTTTCCTGTACCAATTTATATTTAGGGCCATTTTGCCGCCCCCCTAATTCTGCCGCCCCAAGCTTCAGCTTTTTCAGCTTCTATGGTAAATCCGGCCCTGATGCCCACAAAGAACATCCAGTCTCAAAACAACAATATCTTATCACTCAAAATATTGTCCCATGTGGGATTTAAACCCACAACAATCGACGCAGTAGATAGCGCCAAGGTGACCACTTAAACCACTATGTTATCCATTGCAGTCGTATGTCTAAGAGGCCTGCTGTCCCAATTAACATGTTTACTATTTTTAAAACTATTTATATCTTGTCTTTATATTATGTGTTCCTACTGAACAATGTAATAATGGTATAGACCAATTTCATTAGTCTTTTTATCGGTTCTTTACTTATAACATTCATATCTCCTAGACTACAATCCTGTACTGTCTAGTAAGTAATATTTTCACGACCTTTTGATGTTTCGATAAAAGTACGATTTATATTACGAGATTAGGTAAAATATAAGACTACTACTATCGAAGTGGAATATCGTATATCATACGACCCTGAACCTATGCGTGTTATCACTAAAAGAAGTATACGAATGTCATAAATATAAATAGCTATAGACTTGTATAGTATCATTGACCGACAAGGTCTTTAGAGTTAGGAAACTTTTTTGTTGTATTCATTGATTCAGATTCAAAACTGTGATTTAATGTTTATTATTTTCAGTGGTTATATATTCTAGACAATAGGTTTTATTATAAAAAAAAAAATATCTGCATTTCTTTATGGGCTTGCTTGTTTCAATATTGTTTACATTGCTAACACGAATATTTCTTTACTTTTGGAGAAAGAGTCCCAGGATTTTAAATCGTTTTCCGAATCCCATTTTACCTAACTTTTAATTTATGTCAAATAAACTTTTTAACAGTGTGTGTTCTAATTACTATCAAATTGCGGAAATTAATTACTGCTTTTTTGTAAGACATTGTAAGAATCATGGATTCATTCTTTTTATGGTACTCTAATGGTAAATAACAATTAACAATTTATAAAAATTAAATATAAAATAAAAAAATATATAATTAAAAACTAAACTTCTAATATTACATGGTTTTATCCACTTTTAACATAATATTACGCTTAAGTGCTATATAGTAATTTACATACACGTTTAACTACCATTGTTGCGAAAATAATTTTTAAAACAGTATAAATATTCATAAATATGCAGTGGAATTGTATGTTGTCATGAATACTTACAATAGAAGGTTACCGTTTTTAGGGTTCCGTAGCCAAATGGCAAAAAACGGAACCCTTATAGATTCGTCAAGTCTGTCTGTCTGTCTGTCTGTCTGTCTGTCCGTCCGTATGTCACAGCCAATTATTTCCGAAACTATAAGAGCTATACTGTTGAAATTTGGTCAGTCGATGTATTCTGTGAACCGCATTCAGATTTTTACATAAAAATAGAAAAAAAACAATACATTTTGGGGGTCCCCATACTTGGAACTGAAACTCAAAAATTTTTTTTTCATCTAACCTATACGTGTGGGGTATCTATGGATAGGTCTTCAAAAATAATGTTGAGGTTTTTAATATCATTTTTTTCTAAACTGAATAGTTTGCGCGGGAGACACTTCCAAAGTGGAAAAATGTGTGTCCCCCCCCCCCCTCTAACTTCTAAAATAAGAGAGTGATAAAACTTAAAAAAATATATGTTGTACATTACCATGTAAACTACCAACGAAAATTGGTTTGAACGAGATCTAGTGAGTAGTTTTTTTTTAATACGTCATAAATCGTAACACGCAATTTACCTTTCATCCAATCAATACACTAGTATAAAAACATCTATGAAAGTTACAACGAACTACAAGAACTTTTATATGATGTTACTTGCTGGTACGGAACCCTTCATGGGCGAGTCCGACTCGCACTTGGCCGCTTTTTTATTGCGTAAAATAATAAATATCTGGACTAATATTATAAATTCGAATGTAATCTATCTGTTACGCTTTCACGGCTTTGCCGCTTTATCCAATTCCAAAAAATTCAAGAAGGACATTTGGTTTGGTTTGGTTTGGTTTGGTTTTTCTGGGCGGTTTCCGCACTTAGTCCTAGTTATTGGACCATTGTGCGTGAAAAGTTATTTCCCATTCACTCCAGCCAGCCTAGGTTGGTCCAGAAGGAATGCAGCCTCCGGGGATTACTGCAGGCCTCCCGATACGTTGCCGGTGACTGTAGAATTTGTGCCCGTTGTTCGGCCACACTGCTGCATTCCATGATGACGTGTTGTGGCGTTTCTTCTGCCTCCATGCATCCTCTGCATAGGGGGCTGTCTGTTACTCCTATGGTGTGTAGGTGTTTGTTTAGGAGACAATGTCCGGTTAGGGTTCCTATGATCTTGCGGAGTTTGTCTCTGTTCATCCTGATGAGGGTGCGGGCAAGCCTTGTATTGGGAGCTGATACAGCGTTCTTGGTTTGCCGACATCCCTCCTTATTTAGCCACTCTGTCAAGTGAGTTTTCTGGGTTCTTTCGCGCAGCCATGCTTTAATTTGGGCTTGAGGTATGGGTAGCAGTGGTTCTGGACCATGCACTTTCGTGTCTGCTCCCTTCTTTGCCAGCTCGTCTGCGGCATCGTTTCCCAGTGAGTTGCTGTGTCCCTTTATCCATTGCAGAGTCACTCTGTTGGTTGCCGCAATGGTTTGGAGTGCACTATGGCATTCCATTATCAGGACTGAGTTTATTGTGTTGTTACGGAGGGCCTGGAGCACGGATGCACTATCAGTGACGATTTTGATGTTGGAGTCACTGATGTCTCTGGCAGCAACCGCCTGTGCCGCTCTGGTAATGCCAATACATTCTGCCTGAAAGATTGTATTTAGCTTGTCTAGTGTTGTTGTTATCTTGATGTTTAGGTCGTCTGAGAAGACACCAGCTCCAGTACCTGTGCTGGTTTTGGAGCCGTCGGTGTAGATCCTGACTTCCCCAGTGCCAGAGTAGTCATTTTTCTCTGCGGAAAGCTGGATGTCGTATCTTCGATCAAAGATGTGTTGCCCCAACATCTTGTCCATAGGCGCCTCAAGGAGCGGATTTTCCTTGATGCATATTTGGAGAATGTTGGAGTGTTTTGTTGTTACATTTGATTTCCATATGCCCAGAGATCTTAACCTCAGGGCTGCCGCCTTTGCCTCTTCCTGTATCACCAGGTCTAGTGGTCTTAGGTTCAGGAGATACTCTAATGCGGCTGATGGAGTTGTTCTCATGCATCCTGTTGTTGCCAAGCTTGCCAGGCGTTGTAAGCTTTGGAGCTTGGATTTTACTGTGCTCATTTGTGTCCTGGGCCACCACACAATTGAGCCGTAGGTTATTGAGGGCCTGATTACTGCTGTGTATAACCAAAGGGTGATCTTTGGGTTAAGACCCCATCTCTTACCAACTATTCTTCTACACTGATTAAAAGCAATACAGGCCTTCTTTGTTTTGGATTCGATATGACTCGCCCAATTTAGTTTATCGTCAAGGATTACGCCCAGGTATTTCACTTGTCTAGATAGGGAGAGTTTTGTTTTAAATAATTTTGGTAGTTGTAGTTCTGGTAACTTCCTCTTGTTGGTGAAAAGGATAAGTTCTGTTTTTTTCGGGTTTACTGACAGATAATGTTCGTCACACCATTTTTCCACAATCTGAAAGGCTGAGGTCATGACTTTGCATAGGACTTTCTCAGCGTTTCCACTTATCAGAATTGCCAATAACCAATAGTAGTATATCCTCTATCGTTTAGTCTCCTTAGGAGACTATCGACTACTATGTTCCAGAGAAGTGGCGAAAGGACCCCCCCTTGGGGGCATCCTCTAACCACCTTCGCTCGTGTGGTAGTGTCCCCCACTATCCGAACCGCCCTTTTGCCGACCAGTTCGGTGATCCATCCTCTGGTGACTTGATCCACGTTGTATTTTCTTAGGGCGTGGTTTATGCTGTTGTGCATAGTTTTGTCAAACGCCCCTTCTATATCTATGAAGGCTGCGAGTGTTGAAGATTTGGTCGTGATTGCCGACTCTATTTTGTGGACCACTGCGTGTAGTGCCGACTCTGTTGATCTGCCTTTCCTAAAGGCATGTTGTTGTGGATGTAGCGGGATATTTTCAAGTGCTCCATCTCTAAGATGTCGGTCCACCAGCCTTTCTAATGTTTTCAGAAGGAAGGATGTCAGACTGATTGGTCTGAAGGATTTGGCTTGTGTTTAGTCATCTTTTCCCGGTTTTGGTAAGAAGACCACTTTTGCCTCTCTCCATTGTTTCGGAATGTATTTGAAAGCCAGGCAGGCTCTGTAGATCGGTGTCAGATGTCTGACTGCCTGGTTTAGTTGCCATTGAAGTAGCGCCGGGAAGATACCGTCTAGCCCTGCTGACTTGAACGGTTTAAAGCTTTTCAGGGCCCATTCTGTCTTTTCCGCCGTTACTATTGTTTTTGCCATGTGCCATTCTTGGTTTGTTGGTATGTCGTAGTGCTCGTTTAGCCACCCAGGGTCGGGCGCTGGTTTGCTGCCTGGGAAGTGGGTTTCTAGTAGCACTGCGTTTGCTTCTTCTTCTGTTGTTGTATAGGTGCCGTCATCCTTTTTCAGGGACCCCAGAAGGTTCGTGTTGTCTTTTGACAGAACCTTCTTAAGTCTGGCAGCTTTATTTGTTGAGTTTACACTGCTGCAGAAGCTGCGGAAGCCTTCTCTACTCCAATATCTGATTCGCTTCTTGTAGTGTTTTTGTGCTGTTTTGTAGTTTTCCCAGTCCTCTTCGGTTCTGGTGTTTTTCGCTCGATTAAAAAGTGTCCTGAGTTCTTTGCGTAATCTTTCGAGTTCCGGCCCCCACCAGGAACTCTTACTCAGGCCTTTAGGGGCGATGGTAGGGCACGTCAGTTCATAATTTTTGAGAAGTGTTGAGGTGAAGAACTGTACGCTTGTCTCTATGTTGTTTGTGTCGGACATTTTGTCCTCGATTTGTGTCGTACTCAAAGCTTTGGACGACAGTTCAATATACCTTGCTATATCTGTTTTACGGGGGTTTCGATATGGGACAAGGTCTGTATGTCTGTGTTTTAGGTTAAAACAAACTCTACGGTGGTCGGCGAAGGAAGGCTCGTTAGACACGTGCCAACCCTCAATGAGATCGGCCGCCGCGTGTGTTGCCAGTGTGATGTCAATGATCGTTTGGTACCTAGAGCTAACGAATGTGGGCTCTGTGCCAACGTTCATGATGTTGAGGTTAGTTTGGAGTAAGAATTCAGTAAGTAACTCACCCCTTCTGTTTGTGTCCTTACTTCCCCACAGAGAGTGATGTGCGTTGCAGTCAGCCGCTACTATCAGCTCCCATTTGTGGTCGTCGCAGTATTGCACCAGCTCGGTCAGCTCCTTCGGAGGTATTTCACCGTCGTTCGGCATGTAGACCGAGGCTAGTACGAGGACTGTTTGGTTTTCTGTAGGGATCGTCACGGCTGTGAGGTCTCTAGAACAGAACTGGTTAAGCATAGTTGTTTTTATAGACTTCGGCATAAAGATGCATGTCCTTGGTTTTTCAACGGATGTGTCAAAAAGTAACTTACCGCCGATGTTGTTCAGACCGCATATCCTGTTTTTTCTGATCCATGGTTCTTGGATCAGAGCGACGGTGTTGTTGTTTGCCTCCAGCACCCTGCGTAGGGTGGCCGCCGCAATTTGTTTGTGCTGGAGGTTGGTTTGGATGACTGCAGTGTTAGGGACTACGTAGGACGCCATCTTCGTCACTTACGCAGTCCTCCGAGTTTTGGCTGTCGTCCAATTCCATCTCGCTCGTACCCGGTTGGGGAGCTGAGGTGGTTGGTGTAGTGGTCGCAGTGCCTTGGTGCTGCGTTGCACCGGCTTCTGCGGTTGTCAAGTCGGCCGTTGTTTGCTCGTCCGATGAAAAGAAGCGGATGTATCCACTTCCAGTCATGTGAGCAACACGGCGGTCTCTGTCCAGTATTGTCTGTTTTTGGTCTTCAGGGATCCCAAGAATTAGGTGGACTACCTTCTCCTTGGAATTACCCTCCTTGTCGTCGACAGTCATGTCGTAGCATTGCCAGGTGTCAACTTTGTACCACGGGTTTTGGGCACAAAGGACCCTGTGCAATGTGGTCGCGTCAGTTATGCGGGTGTGAAGCAGAAGCCCAGCTCTGAGCTTCCTCTTCACATCCGACATCCTAATCACTGTCAACGTCGTGTTCGGTACAGGTGACGTCATAGTTTTCGTCATGTTGTCAATCCATTTGAGCGCGTTTTCGTCCTCACACCACATCGCTAGGACTCCTTCAAATAAGAAGGGTCGACCGCGGAAAGATGGAGCTAGCGCCCCCGAAGACTGCGGCGTCAGAACACACTGCAGGATCGCATCGTCGATGGTCTCCCTCAGTTGTTCCGCCTGCTCGCTGGAGAGGTCTCTAGGCGGGACGGTGGTGATCGCTATTCGCAGATGCGATTTGCACGCATCCGCGTAGCCCACTGTCCGCTTTGATTTCGCCTCGGTTTTCGCGCGCTTGGCATCCCCCCTCGGGGACTGCGTGTCGTCCAGACGCGGTCGCTTCGTTGAAGCTTGCACGCCCGAACCACCCGCAACCCCAGGCTGGTCCTTTTCAGGAGCAGTGGGAGCCTGCACAGCGGTCTGCCGAACGCGATGACCTCTCGGTTTTCGTCGTTTTTTTGTGTTGTGTTGTGTTTGTACGTGTGACACTTTGTCAGCCTCCTGTATTTCTACAGGTTCGCGCTGTGTTTCCACTGCTGCGGTGGCCGTCAAAGTGTGTGCATGTCTGATTTTAGGCTGCTGGGCTTCCCTTCTCGCGCGCCGGTTGTGGCGTCTGCGTTTGGTTCGGCCCTGCGCGCCTTGGTGTTTTTGTGTGGCGGCGGCCGACGCCTTAGCAGTTTCCCTTTTGCAAGGGCGCTTGTGGGCGGCCACCGTCCATTGTGTTGGTGCGTGTTCTGCGTGTTCATTTGTGGCTGTGTTTATGGCCTCAGCTAGGCCTGTTAGGTCCAGGCTTGCGCCTTTTCCTGAGTGAGCTTTGTCCCCCCCAGAATACGTGGGACGGACCGAGTCAGACTCGGTGAGGGATTCTGCGCTTGTTGCGCTACCCTCCTGGGGTAATACGGTCTCTTTAAGGTCACTCATTGTTATTGTTGGGCTTTGGTGGGAAATACCAAATAACTCACACACTCTTGCCCAAGGATGTGTGGTACCTTCTTTTTGGGGGTATTTAAGTCCCCATGGCTATGTGGGCCTGGGTGTGGTTTTGCGCCGCCACGGTTCGGCTATGCGGGTATGCGGGTCTGGGTCTGGGAGCGAGGACGGGCCTAAGCCCATCCTCACTCCCAGACCCAGACCCAAGAGTGCGGCCAGAGGTTTTTGTTGTGTCAAATACAGAGGGTATTTGACCAATAACGGGCGGCAACCTCGTGAAGGACAGTCCACTGGCCTTGATTAGGGGATCTCGGCGACCTGCGCTACTCCCTAATCCATTCGCCAAACCCAGCATCGGACAGATACTGGGAGTGGGGGATCATCAAGCAAGAAGAAATTATGTGTCTTGTTTGACCATCCCCCGCCCCAAGAAGGACATATGCTGCTACTCTTTCCCGCGATAACCAACATACGCGCGGGCGAAACTGCGGGCAATAGTTAGTTTATTTATAATTTAAAGGCCGCTGCATACTGACGGGTATTTACACGGACGGGACGGGAAGTTTTGCAAAATTGTTTCATACAAAATGTATAAGGAAATGCATACTTCACGGAAACACGGACGGGACGGGAACGTCGCACGCACGGGACGAGCACTAAACATAGTCGCCGACGATGTTTCATTGGCTATAATCCAATTCTTGTAATGAAAAATCCATCTTTCCTTGTTCACAACACTAGCACGTTAGAACCGAGTCACAGTCACGGTGCGTATGCATTTACATCACGTCTCCGTTTATGACGAGGCAACCACGTCCCCGTCCCGTCCACGTCCCGTCCGAGGTAATATCCCGTCACGTATGCAGCGACCCTAAATTTAGAAGTAAGCATTGATACTGTATGTATAGGTATGTATGTATAGGTACATGCATATTATCAGCGTCTACAGAAAGTCTATCTGTCGGTGTTTATTAAACATGTTAAAGTAGGTAATATTATAGAATATAAGCAATCAAATGATTGTTTTATACTTGATAACAATAGATTTAATTAAATTGCATTACCGTAAAAAAAATGAATGAACGCAAGTACATAATTTAACTTAGTAAGTTAAGGAAGTTACAATGCCCTCGCCGTATGAAGTAGAATTGATGTACATATGTACAATAAAGATATTATAATCAGTTAACCTTTTACTGTATAAATGTATAGAAATAAATAACATTGAAGTGTCTGCATGTAATGTAAAAATATATTTTTTGTAAATGTATGCGAAACGTGTAGTTCGATATCCACGGAACTTTTACTAACTTCTGACTATTTTATTACTATTATACTACTACTAATCGCGGCATTCAGCTAGTGAAACATAAATTGAATCACTCACTCCCAAACCCTTTTATCCTTTAAAAATCTCCTCTCATTTTCGTACTCACACTCCCTATTATTTTCTCAAATCTTGCAAGCATGTACTCGTAGTAGTACAGGCTGATCCACAATCCGAAGGCCGAGAGAATGATGCAGAAATTGTCTAACCAGGCTGCCATGGTATGGAATACATTCACAATGAGCATGGTGACCCCTACTGCTGGTTTCTACTCATGCTTTCCATCAGGCAGAGAAGAGTCACTTTGGGAGGCTTAAATATAAAAAAAACCTATCTGCGTCTTGCTTGTATTTTCGTTATTCCTATTGGTCTGGTGTGTGATGTTAACTATTGTACCTTAGGCACGCCAGCAAAACAAATATTTAAAACAAAATAAGAAAATCTGTTAGATAGCTGCAAAATTCAGTGTAAGCAACAACGTGGGATGAGAATTCTCTATAAATATATAAGTAACTTCAAAAAAGGAAGAGGTTCTCAATTGGGATGTATTTTTCACTTTATACGAATTTTTTGGTCAATATGCAAATATTTTGGACATGTATCACACAACGCCATCTAGCTTCAAACTAAGCAGAGCTATGAAAGCTAGATTGACTGATAGAATACTTATATTTTTTTTTATAAAAATGTACTTACAAATTATACATATAAAACACTCAAACTCCGAAACTAATATTTGTCATATATAAACATGTCGTCTGACTCACGATTTGAACCCAAGCACAGCAGTTGCATACAGTAATACCGCGCCAACGAACCAGTTAATGGTTTTATTTTTGTAATCTCGGGACTCATTTTTAAATGAATTTAAAATATTATGACTTATTTTTGCAAGGCAATCTTTCGTGTCTGGTCTTATTTTAATTGGAAAGATAGCACATCTAAAGACGGAATCAATATATCTTAACTGACTCAAACTAATGATTTTTTCAGGCATACAGATTGTTTGGTGCAGATGGACATGCGCTGATAGACCTCTTACAAAGATCATCAGAACCAGCTCCAGAAGTTGGTCAAAAGGTCCTTTGTAGGCACCCCTTTCAAGAGTCAAAGAGGGCTTACGTCTCTCCAAGCAAAGTTGAACATCTTTATAAGGTAACTGACCCGGCTAACGGCTAATTGGTTTTGCGATATAAAGTATTTCTAGCGAATTTTGGTAAACATACTAATTGGTTGGGGTAGGGTACATTTTTTGAGCTGGCCGTATAAAAATACTCGAGAGGGCGCACATACATATCATCTAAGGGTATGAAAAATAACCCACAACCTATTCTTAGACCTATCAAGACAATCACAATAATCGTTACAGCCGGTTCGGAGGAGTTCGATAACAAACACAGTGAACAAACGAGATTTTTATATTTTTCAGTTTATTTCCATAAATAAGTATTTTCTGAAATTTAAATGAAAACAATCACCTAGTAAGCTTGTTTATAATGTTACATTGTGTATACATATTTTAGGTACCTATAATCACTCGTGCACATAACAAGTTAAGTTCTCTAATCATTTTTATTTATGCTCTTAACTTAATGCTAATCTGTACAATGCTCTTGTTAATAAATCAAAGTTATTGACTTATTGAGGGACATTACAAAAAAGAATGTAATATTATAGGCATGTAAATGGTTCGGCGGTTTTAATTGATAGTTGTTCGTGTCTTGGAAAGCACGTTAAGTCTTCCGTTCCTGTAGCTATAACATATATGTATGTGGCGATCGTCACCGTGAGCGGGGCCTGATAAGTTTTTCTGATATCGCGTTGTACTTGGGTCTTGGAGATCTAACAGCAGTTGTTTCATGTAAAAAATGATAAAAAGGTTCGCGGAAGAAAATAGTGATTTTGGCAATTTATTGTAACTATACTAACACCGCGGGGCGAAGTTCAAAGAAAACATTCAGTAATACAAAAATTTCTCAATATTATTATTTGTTTGTGTTTTATTAGTTTTATCTGAACTTTTGCTTGTAACCGACTTGTACGCGTGTGTTTCAGTATTTTAATCGATATATTTCGAATTTCAATAATATTTTTAGTACCTATCATATCTAACAGTAAAATAGTGATTGCATCAAGAAACAATTATTAGTCTATTATCAGTTATACATCATTCGGAATTTCGATACGGATAAGATAAACACCTACAACACGATGACGCGTATTTTTTATATCGATACGGAGTTGGCCTTTTGAGACTAGCACGTGTCGTATTTTTATTGTTCCGAAACCAAATGTCAAAAAACGGAATCATTATAGATTCGTCTGTCCGTCCGTATGTCTCAGTCACTTTTTTCCGAAACTATCCCTACTAATATTATAAATGCGAAAATAACTCTGTCTGTCTGTCTGTTACGCTTTCACGCCTAAAACATTGAATCGATTTTGATGAAATTTGTTATGAAGATAGAACTGAACTTGGGAAAGGACATAGGCTACTTTTTACCGTGTTAACCGACATACACGCGGGCGGAGCCGCGGATGAAAGCTAGTAAGCTATAATTCCGAGCTATACTATTGAAATTTGGTCAGTAGATGTATTCTGTGAACCGCATTAATATTTTTACACAAAAATAGAAAAATAAACAATGAATACTTAGAACTGAAACTCAAAAAATATTTTTTCATCAAAACCATACATGTATCTATGGATAGATCTTCAAAAATGATATTGAGGTTTCTAATATTATTTTTTCTAAACTGAATGGTTTCCGCGAGAGACACTTCCAAAGTGTTAAAATGTTACTTCTAAAATACCCTCCCTGTTACTTCTAAAATAAGAGAATGATAAAAGTAAAAAAAATATATGATGTACATTACCATGCAAACTTCCACCGAAAATTGGTTTGATCTAGTTAGTAGTTTTTTTGTAAATACGTCATAAATCGTAAGCCGCAATTTCCCTTTCTTTCAATCAATTACTATCACTATTATTAAAACATCAATCAAAGTTACAACGAACTTCAAGAACTTTTATATGACGTTACTTGCTGCTACGGAACCCTTCATGGGCGAGTCCGACTCGCACTTGGCCGCTTTTTTTTAAGGATCATTGTTCTGTACTGCAATGTATTATTATTAGAATTCGTCTAGAACTTGTACCCCCAAACTGAATTTCAAGCTTCTTCCTGGATATTCTTGTTTGTTTCTTTCGTAACAATATAAAACTTTTATTAAAATATTTTATAGGTATACTGGAGAGACGGCAAAATTACTACAATGCCTAAGCCATTGAGCGAGGTGCGAGAACGAGTGCAATCATCTTTAAAAACATTGCGTCAAGACATCAAGAGGAATTTAAACCCAACCCCTTATAAGGTAAAAAAATATTCCCATAAGCGATTAGTGTATATGATAAAATAATAATAATAAATATGAAACATCACACGTGTGGTTGTCGTTTAAAAATGACTAGACCTAGACCAGACTATTGCCGTACATCGTATTGATAAGTAACTAAGTATTTCAGGTTCTTATTCAGCTATAAATAATTGAGTCCTCAATAGACTATCAATCTTGTCATAAGATACAATCTGGTTTTACTCAGTTTGATTCTGACTTGCACTTTATTGTAGCTTAGGTGAAGGAATGGCTGGTAAAGGGCTTCCAACGCCGTTATTGTGGCAGTTAGACACGTTATGGAGAATTGGCTTGAGAGGAGTCACATGGCCGTCTAATACCGACTCACGCAAGTGATCACTGGAGAAGGGTCGAAACACCCTTTCTTCGAAATCGAGATCACCTCTGCCTAATCCGTAAAGAACGAACGCATGAGTACCACCACTGCGATTCTCAAACCGAGAATACGGCACTCCACATGCTGGCAGAAAGACCGGTGGCCAGCGGAATGAGGATCCCCTGGCTCGATAACATGATTGCAGCCATGGTACGGAGCGAGAGCGGGTGGAATACCGCCGTTTCCTTTTGCGAGCAAGTAATTCTCGATAAGGAGATGGCCAATTGGTACCGCAGACGACTCAGGCGACGGCGGTCGCAGAACGATCTGTTCTTCCATAAGTGCAGATCTGTGCGTGACAGATGAGATCTCTCTGGACGCTAAGTGAATACTGGGGTTCCCACTCAAGAGGTGGTCAACCGCAAGCCGTAGGTAGATGGCTCGAGGTCCGTACCTAACACGGCGTGTTGTTCTTAGTCGGTTCGAGTCCGACATATACGGAGGGATTTTCGCACAGACATAAAAAAGGGGTTTTTACACGATACAAATCAGCATGTTGCTAGTTGTTTTAATTCATTTATCATTTACTGATAAAATGTATAATGCTGAGGAAATTCTAAGGTATTGAATGGTAATTTGTTAAATTTTGCACACCACATTGCGTCATGTTGTAAAAATTATAAGGACATATAGTACCTACTTGAAACTATTTGTCACAACGCACAAGAACTAGCATTCATGTCACATCGCACCAACAGTTTATAATAGTCCACTGTGGACATAGGACTCGCCCTAGAAAGGAGGTTGTGGTTACCCAGGTCAGACGGTTTGGTACAGAGTTTGTCAAGTTTTATTCTCCTTGCAGTGGTGTTATTATGGGTAGATTGTTTAGTCAGCTCTTACGACACCGACGAGATGAAAAAAGATATCCGAAAGAATATTTATGGCAGCTCACACTATGGCGGCTTAGTGAGATACTTTGCACGTCCCGATTTATTGAAAAAGTATTTATAATGTTAAATAAAGTTTGTTATTATTATTTACAGGTGGCCGTTAGTGATGACTTGTACAATTTCATACACGATCTGTGGCTACAGAATGCTCCTATTGGAGAATTATCTTGAGATCAGTGAGTGTATTTATTATAGCAAAACAATATGACATAGAAACAAATATTTAAAAACATCAACTTCAATATTTATCCGAGAACATCAACGGTGATATTGCCAGGATTATATCATGACTTATGATCATAGTCACACAAATGGGCTAATAAATACTTAGCTACTTAAAGTTGTGATAAAATGTCATTGGTATTTTTGCGTACTAATTGATTTATGTTGCCATTACTCTTACAATCGATTCAAAATTAATTTATTACAAAAAGTTATATGGTACAATTTTGTTAATATGTATACAAATAAATATAATTATGTGTAAATTGTTATAAAAACTGTATATTTTAATTGTTATAGCTTTGTTTTGTACGCAAGCTTTTAAGGATAAAAGTTGTACTAATCTTTAATGTCACAATTTCTTTAATCTTGGTCAACATTTTTTAACGTATGTAAGTTTCTACATAATATTTATAACGGGAACAATGTTTTTATCATTTTTATTAACTTATTTATATTCATTTTATATCTATTTTTTACAAGAACTGCCAGACTACATGCCTATGACGGCCTGGCAAGAATATAAATGTTTAATAGAATAAGTATTTAGTAACTAAGTCACTGTAATAGCTTTAGTTAAAGTCTACACACCGCGCTGTAGTAGCAAAACTTGCAATAATATCGTAAGAAACGACACTAGGTGTCTAGTTTTTAAGTGTTACTGAAAGAATCCCTTTATGAACAGAAATATTTTTAAAATCTAACTTATTTACTTATGCACTAGTCAAATACAATCAAGAAAAAGTTTAAAAAACTGTAACGTGACTACGTAAAAACTTTGATTATTTTATATTTATAGCCTATGTTACATGGGCCGTGCCATTATAAAGAATCTATTGACAACTCATTAATTAAAATCGTTCTGTAGTTTCGGCATTACGTTGGAACATACAAACTGTCGAAATTATTACCCTTACTTTTGATGTCGCCGTAGTCAGTAGAAACTACAGATCGCCTATTGGTCAATATTCGATCTTAATTTATTAAGTGTTGTTAGTCTTTTGTACAATTACTTTGAATTGTTCTTTTATTTCGTTTGAAATTTTCAATTAAACCAAAAAACTTAAAAAATCTATGAATATTTTTAGAGGAAATGGTCCTCAATCGTTTATCTTGCATATTCATATTAAGATAATAATCAAATCTTTTGTGTTTAGTCAAACGCACGGTCTGCTAGTAGTCACACACTAATGGTTTCTGTTGTCGTTTGTCAACTTGTAAGTCCTAGTGACTCTAGTTATCCTCAGATACAAATAGTACCGGCGTAGTGCTGTCTAAACGCCCACATACAAACATGATGTGTTGTGTGAGAATATAATTTTAAAACTGTTTAAAAAAAAATTAACCTTATTCTTATATGAATATGGTTAAAAATCCTTCGCATTCCTTAATTTAAGTCAGATAGTTCTGACGAACCAATGAATAGTGATTTTTAGTGATTCATTTTGTCAAAGATTTTACTTTTTAGGAACTGTTAGTAGTCTGGCAGGCCCGTCTACAAAAATCAAGTCCATTCCAAATTCCAAACCTTTTTTAGATTTCCCGCAGTTAGCTCACAAATGAAATTGATAGTCATTACAACTTGTCACATAGTTTAACATTAGTTGTTTGGTAAAACTTGTATCTTATCAATTTATTTCTTTACTGTGAATATTTGCACACGATGATAATTTCAAATGTTTAACTTCATTTCGAGACGAGAAATGATTCCAATACAACTTTATGTGATAAGTGCTCGTAGTTCTCTTAATTACATCATATATGAAGCTACGAAGATGATATCCATACTACCTCCCAACACAGTCCGTCCAAATATACTTCGGTCACCCTCTTCTGCTCTATCCGCCACCTTTCATAATATGTAATGCTCAGATGGATAAAACAGGTAGATAACGCACTGCCTTTGTTACGAGTGAAGCCACAAAACTCAGCTCGTTCAAGTAAACACACGCGCTCACGCACACACATGTATCAAAACTACGCCATTCCTCAGTATCATACGAGTGGTCGTTGTCGTCGTTGAGTAACTTTGCCTAAAATGCCTTCCTGGGTAGTTATATGGTGTAAAAATAGCACAACAGTGAACAAATAGTCTGAATACACACAAACCTATATTATTAATATGATGATAAAACAGAATTTAGATATTTTTTCGACACAGAAAATGTCAATATCATTTTGACGTATTCGGAGAGTGTTACTAGGAGTTCGTATTTCTAATAGCCTAAAAATGGGGAAGTATTTTTTTAGGCAAACTCATAGCCAATAATGAAGTAGAGGGTAAAACATACGTATTATTTATTTTTTCTACTTTTTTTAATCACAAAATTTCATAGTGTTTATAAGATTTCGACTTTATATTAAGTTATTATAAATATACTCAGTCTCAGGATGTTCAGCTGACATTAATGACAATAGGAGTGACATTAATGAATAAAAACCATCAATACATTATTATAATGGAGTATTCGTGCATTTTTGGTCTAGAATGCGGCTGATCAAGCTGATCTGATCAAGAGGTCTCGGTTTCGATTCCCGGGTCGGACCAAGTTTGTGTGATCCGCAAATATTTGTTTCGGAGTTTGGGTGTTTTCTATGTACATATATTATGTATGCATTTAAAAAAAATATGTTTATATATTTATATCAGTTGTCTATACTTATAATACATGGCCTGCTTAGTTTGGGACCAGATGGCTTTGTGTGTAAGAAATATTTAAGTACAATACATTTAACGTAAATATTTTTTTTACTACTTTGATTCTGTTTTCATGCTCGAGAACTTATTATTTTTTGGATATGTAATATAATTGTAAGGAACCCTTCGTGCGTTAGTCTGACTCGCACTTGGTGATTTTTAATTTTACTTCACGTAAAAAAGAGATTCACTGGTTTTGGTTGCTAACGAATATTTTAATAAAAAAAGAATGGGTAGTATAAACTGAGTCGAATACGACCAATATACCATTTTTTATTATTAAAGAATCTTAAAATACCTTTCTTATATTTTTTCTGCTCACATCAGATTAATTTTCGCATATCAGACATTTTTGGGCTATCTACCTTTTTTATTCATCTGAGAGGTAATGCTGAAACCACATTTATTTCTGACATAACAAATTTATACCATAGTGACGCTATTTTTTTAAAAAAAAAACCTTTGTATTACTCAAAATGTTAAAATATAAATGCGTATGGTAATATATTAGAATTAGATGACGGATTTACATCAATCTTGATTGTACGATAACAGTGCCATATATTTAAAATAATAGTCTTTTTCAGCTATTGCCTCATTTTAGGTTCGCATTTATTTTTTTGTGCATAATGAATACATCATGTAAGCATAAAACTATTGTTATGTACGGTTTTGCTCGTACAAAACGTATTCTAAAACATTTGGTCAATAAATTTACTGGCATTTACGAAACTATCATGGACACTGTTACCGAAATCATCTTAATCTTACGATCCGTAATTTAATTCTAGTTATTCAACCTACCTGGATTTTTAGCATGAAATGTTCCATAAATTACCAATATTTATAAACCGTTTATGGTATTTTAAAAATAATGTTGTACACCTAGATAAGTTAAGAAGAGAAATATGTACAAATGATGTATTTAAAATGAAGATGGCATTTAGCTTACCTCTATTATATATACTTAGGCATTTAGAGTGTCAGTGCTGTTAAATTTTAATTGCAAAAATGAATTGTGATGAAGTAGTATATTATAAGTATATTTATATATGATATGATATATCATATATTTATATGTTGTTTTCTATAAATACTTTTATGAACTCTAGTTGTGTCTAAAGAAAGGAAGTTTTTGGTTATGTCTAAGGAAAAGGTCTGGTTGTGGAATAAGTTTTTACTTTGTTGGAAAATTTATTGTATTAATCTACACCGTAGAAAATTTTCTGCAAATACAGGCATATATACTCGAGTACAGGTAATCTGGGGTCAGCGTGCACATAAACCATCTGCAGCTCCATGTAGGAAAGACATTAATTTTTGTTATTAAAAACAGTAGTCAACTACTTAACATTTTTTGAGTTAATAAAGCTTTGAGCTGAATAGAGCTAAGTAACAATGTGATTGTTATAAAACTATTTATTAATTTATTTAAGATGCAGCGCAATACAAAAATTTAAATTTGTTATAAAAGATCTTTTGTGTTTAAATGTTTCTGGATCAAAATATAAATAAAGTGGAGTACATTATTTTTTAGTAATTTTAGGCACTACTTAGTGGATGGTTGTATTAAATTACATAATTATGTATGTTCACAAGTGTTAGCACAAGCACCGGCTTGTCTATGGTGTTTTACGTGCCTTTAAAATAGTGTCATTTATTAAATAAACTTTCATAAAACACTTTTTTATTACTATAATTATAATTTATTTAGGATCCGTACTCAAAAGTAATAAACAGAACCCTATTATTAAGACTCCATCGTCTGTGTGTCTTCCACAAGACTGTATCTCCTAACCTAGACTGCTAGACAGTTAAAAGTTTTACAGATGATATATTTACATTACAAATACTAAAAACAATAAATTAGAATTTTTATAGGAGCGCTTATCTGTTGCGGATTTACTTATTTGCCGCCAATAGGCTATTAAATTTCTCCCGCACCTACAAATCCCTGCAATTCAATACCTTTTTGAGTTCCGTACCTCAAAAGGAAAAAACGATACCGTCTGTCTGTCAACAACCTTTTTAGGGTTCCGTAGCCAAATGGCAAAAAACGGAACCCTTATAGATTCGTCATGTCTGCCAGTCCGTCCATATGTCACAACCACTTTTTTCCGAAACTATAAGAACTATATTGTTGAAACTTGGTTAGTAGATGTATTCTGTTAACCGCATTAAGATTTTTAACACAAACGTAGAAAAAAAGCAATAAATTTGGGAGTCCATGGGCGGTGGCAATCACCTACCATCAAATGATCCGTCTGCTCGCTAGCCCCCTATACCTAATATAAATAAAACCTTAACTGAAACTCAAACATTTTTTTCATTAAACCGTATGGGTTTAATGAAAAAAATGTTTGAGTTTCAGTTAAGTTTTTTTTATTAAACCCATACGTCTACGGATAGGTCTACAAAAATGAACTGAATACTTTGCGCGCGAGACACTTCCAAAGCTGTGTAATGCGTGGTCCTCGCCCATTAACTTCTAAAATAAGACAATGATAAAACTTAAAAATATTTGTTGTACATTACCATGCAAACTTCCACCGAAAATGTGTTTGAACGAGATCTAGTACGTAGTTTTTTCTTAAAACGTCATGAATCGTAAACCGCTATTTACCTTTCAATTTATCAATACACTATTATTAAAACATCTATCAAAGTTACAACAAACTACAAGAACTTTTATATGGTGTTATTTGCTGCTACGGAACCCTTCATGGGCGAGTCCGACTCGCACTTGGCCGCTTTTTTAGGAACGGTGGAGATTTCGATTTTTTAAATACTTAGGGAAATTCATATCAAATACTCAGGGCTACTGTCTAGAGGGGCTGTAAAAAAACAAGCCAACGCAATCAAAATATAGATAGATAGAAAACTCTAAAATAGTACCTACACCATAATACATAATAACAAGAAAGTACATGAAATGACAAAAATACATATAAAGTACAAAGGTCGGCCTTATTGCAAAAAGCAATCTCTTCCAGTCAACCTTAGGATGGATCAAAATGTTTTAGAGACAGTAGTAGTTGACGGTGCAATGAGTTAGGAAAGATTCTAATTTGGTAATGAATATAATTAGAGATATATAAAACTGCATACATATACATTCATATATATACACAAAATACATACATAAAATATTTGAAACCTACCTACTTATACATATCAACATACTTGCATACATTTACTCCTGTTTAAGCTGCAAATTTTCAACACTCGCAAGGGAATAAAATAATAGAGGAGACTTCCCATTGACACAGAATCTTAAATGAAGGAAGAAGAAAATTTGGTAAAGCTAAAGCTACACAGGTGACTCGAGAAGACTCCATAATCGGCAGTCGCATACGCTAACCGCATGGCCAAGATTTATCACCTCATAATAAAATCCTTTTCGTTCCCTAAACTCTATTTCAGGTCCACAGAGTTATTTTCTTAAAAAAAATAGACTTGGCAAATTCCTGTATTGCTGAGACTTCATAAATATATGCATGAGTGGATACAAAAAAACAATCACATAACATGTTAGAGAAGTATGCTATCACCTACTAAATAATGACTAAAGATCAATCATACTGATAATATAATAGTACATTGTTCACCGAGGGAGGAAAGGAACCGATTACTAGCGAGGGAGCAGTTTGTGGCCCGAAGGCGCAGCCTAGGGCCACAATACTCCCGAGGTAGGAATGGGACTTTCACCCGAGTGCTACACAGTGCTTTATACTACACCTGTGAGGAACATTTAAAGTATTTATAAAATAAAATCAAAACGTAAGACACCATGTAAGACACAATTTAGCCACAGTATAAAGAAATATACAGTAGGACGACGCACATAGGTAGATTTCAAAGATTTAGGCGGCCATAAGTCATTTTTTCAAAGTCAATTTAGACGTAAAACTTTGACCGGTACCGTTAGAAGACACTTCCAGGAATCTATCCCCACTATCCCCACCCTTGGGCCATGTGCCATGAATAATTTACAGGTAGTCGAACCTTGACCTCCGTTCCCGGTGTATGTTACAGTTCTCGACGCTCTCTGTGCAACTTCTCTTACAAAGTCAATATTTTTTTTGTGAAGGTTTTTTGTATTCGCATAATTCAGGTATGAATCTTTAAAACTATATATAAGAATGGTGTTTTATTACAGATTATCATATATTTTTTTCACTTGAAAGACAAGATGTTTTTTGTACAAATTTATCATTGATTTTCGATTTCTCAAGGGTTTTAACTATACTTCAGGGTCCGTCCCACCTGTTTTTTTTTCTTATACGGTATAAACAGGGTCTTAGTATTATAGTAAAAAAAAAATTAGCCGCTAGAAACCGCAAATCTCGGAAAAATCCTTATTCAAAAATTTTTTGTAAAATAACATGAAAATAAAATATTTTTTCTAACGCTTCTAAAATAAAGTTTTCTTTGTTTTAGGGTCATCAAATACCTCTGGCGTGAAGGTAGTGACGAAAAAATATTTATTTGACCTCATGCAGGGACAAAACTTACCTTCCTTTGATGAGAAATGGGATTATGTATTTAGAGAATTACTTGCTGGTGTGCTATGGTGATACAGAAGACAATAAAATAACTCTTAAGCATAAATTTTCATACGTTAGATCGCAAATGAAACAAGGATGGTTGAAAGCACATAAAACTAAAGAGTTTTTCGAAAAAAATAAATAGTCTTGGTTAGGTGGAACCTTTGAGATTCAGATTGAAACGACTCATCGCCAGGGTCGTCCAAGTAAATCGTTTTCCGATTCGAGTGAGCGAAGCAAGAGAAGGAAACAGAAGAAAAACGTTATTCTGTGGACCCTGAAGTAATAGTCCATGTTGCGCAAGTACTTTTACAATCAGATTGAAAAAGAAATGCGTCCAAAGTCCTGAAGGACATAACCAATTCCCTAACAAAAGTCAGTCAATAGAAAAAGGGTTATTCTAAGGTTAATGAAGCTATCCCTCCGTTGACCCCCTTCGAAGCACTTAAGATGTTTGTTGAAGCTGATCTCACACGTAGACAAAATGAAATAATAAGAGCAACAAACAAAAGACATTTCCCTTGTTATGACCTTTTGTTGAAAGTGAAGCAAGAGTGTTACCCGCCGAAATCGGAATAAAATTATTTTGTAAATATCAAATGTCTTTAATTTTTTTTCATATAAGTATACTTATTTAGATTTTTTATATATATTTACTTATATAAATAAATATATATATTTATATATAAATATTTATACAGTTAAAAATCTCAAAGGGCCTCTACATGTTGGACCCATGTCCCCATGCAAGCCTCTCAAAGGACCGGGCATTGTCGTCATATAATTTTTTATTAAAATCATAATATTCATACATATTTTTAGTAAATAATATATTAAAAAAAAATTTTTGTACTCAATACAGTGTTTCATTTTATGGTAACCTCTTTTAATTACTAAAACCCCATTTAAAAGCTGTTAACACAATAAAATATTTTTGGCCGCCTAAATTCGCGAAATCTACCTATGTGCGACGCCTTTGATCTCGTGGTAAATGCCGGCAACGTCTAGACATTGTCGCAACTGCTAGGGTTGTCTCAAGTAAACAATATTTATAAATAAATTTATTTATTTTAGATCAACATCTTCATCAACATTATGATTATTATTATAAGCAATAATTAACAATGATCAAAAATATAGTTTTTTTTAACAGTTTCATTTAGCTTGCCTTGTTTGGGTCAAATCAAGTAATTGAAATATATAAGGGGGTCAACCCGGCAACAGGAAAGGCCTGTTGCCGGATTAGTCTGAAATTTGGTATTCTAGTTTCAAACATATGTATTTTAATTTAAAGAAATATCCGGATTTGGATATCTTGAATTTGAAAAAGTTGTTATTTTCATAATCGTCAACCCAAAAAACCTCAAAATTGACACTCATAACTATATTTTTTTAAATAATGTCCTCCATGTTGGATCTAGTACACTTGCACGTAGCTATGAAAAAAAAAATCCGCGAAAGACACTTGATCTCATTTTTATTTTCAGGCACCTCGCAAATCTTAAAAATTACACCCTTGTCGAAAAATTTGCAATTTTTCGTCGGCGCCATCTTGGATTTTCATTTCAACCCTATAATCGTATTTAGTGACTTCGTAAACCATGGACATGATACCCATGTCGAAAAATTTGCAAATTTTAGTAGGCGCCATCTTGGATTTTCATTTCAACCCCATAATCGTTTTTAGTGACTTCGTAAACCATGGACATGATACCCATGTCGAAAAATTTGCAAATTTTAGTAGGCGCCATCTTGGATTTTCATTTCAACCCCATAATCGTTTTCAGTGACTTCGTAAACCATGGACATGATACCCATGTCAAAAAATTTGCAAATTTTCGCCATCTTGGATTTTCATTTCAGATGACGACTTGCAATCTTCCACAACACACGTCGTATGCACCATTTGAATTATTTTCCAAAATAATAATATTTTAAAGTGACACACGACAGCCCTGAAAGTTGTTTCCCGAGCTGCTAACACTGTAAATGTATGCAGCTCGGGGCAGCCGTTCCCCCGTCTCACCTCTCACGCTCCGCACGATTGCCCTGTCTAGGCGTCTTCGTGGGACGACTATATGTGATTTAGCTTAGAATTTGACATAATATTTATAAATATTTCGCGCTTCTTTTGTTTTTTTTTATTCTTCACAAAAGGATGTCAAGTGGCACGGAGATTCCATATTTAAATTATATGAAAACTATTTGGGCAGGCGCGCGCCATAGATAAGATAACACATGAGAAATGAAAATTCATACAACTTTCTCTCCCGCTAAAACACGTTAGAAATGGATTTTCATACATTTTTTCCTCCCGCTTATTTAGGTCAAGGAAAAGACTAACTTTCTCTTTTCATTTTCAGGGAATATTGACTACTGTTCCGATCAGGTGTAGTATAAATGAGATTTTGGTGAACATGATACGACGGTAATAAACGGATTACGATAGGATATATACTGATATATTAATGATAAACATACGATAACTTTATTGAAAAAAAATCGGCCAAGTACGTGTCAGGCCATGCACAGAAAGGGGTTCCCCAGTCACCTTTAATGGTCCGTGGATTTAAAATCGTATCCAATAGATAATTATTATTGTTATGTTTACGTATGAATGCGTTAATTTTGTATGTGGTTTTCTAAGTAAGCGCATTTTACAAGTTAGGTCTCTATAACTCCTGAACTTTTCCTTAAAAGTTCATATTATGGACCAGTTTCCTTAAAAGTTCATGGAGGGGGGGGGGGGGGTCTGTTTTAATAAAAAGGTATTCTTTAAATTGGAATTTCTCCCAAACGGATACCTAAATCAGAAATCCTTTATTGTTTTTAAAAGACTTATCTAATGATACCCACACAATGGGGTAGCCGCGAGAAAAAAAAACAACAGCGGTACCCCATATAAAAATATTTTACATAATTTTATTATAGCTCTTTGTCAACGTAATTACAACACATATTCATGCAGTTTCTTCTTTTTAGCACTTAGGTACCGTTTGGACGGTAAGTTGAGGACGGACGGACGGACATGATGAATATGAATCTTTAAGGGTTCCGAGCCATAAACTTCGGAATCCTAAAAAAGGTTCTTTTGGGATTATCAGAAAACTAACTACTAGTCTACGACAGAAGGTTGTTGACAATAGAACTAAATTGATTTCACATCTTTAAGCTGACGACCGACTCTATCGAGTCGTCACCTCTCGAAGTGGCAATGGACGTTGACATATAGGTACATGTCGCAGAACCGATGATGATAAAGCCTCCATTTATGTCGAGTCACTCTTTCGCTCTTTCGTTCATAGCTCGTTGTCTTTCGACCCTGGCTAGGGATAGGGATTAGGAGTAACCCTTAAGGGCAGGACAGTTAAATATTTTTTTATAAGGGTTACCGTGCTTTAATATTTCTCGTATTGTTCGTCAGGTCTACTAAACTCTTTGGTCATTGGACTATGATAATTAGAAAAGATTTCTCAAAATCCAATATCAATATAATTACATTTGTTGATAAAACGTTATTAAATACACGATTAAATAATGAAACAGTGTATAAGCACTTACTGGTTTTACTACTGCCTATGTACCGACACAGTAGTTTTCTTGGGTACAATTAAAAGTAAAAAAATTATCTACACAATACAGTAGTCAAAATTAAATGAATAATATTGTTTATTTAAAATACTTCTAACTGCATAACAGTTTCACCTTTATATTTGTCTTCTAGAATACTACATGAACCTATTTTATCTTATAATTTATTGCTTGGTGTAAGAAATAAACTAACATCCAGACCCAAAGTGAGCCGAAACTGTGTTACCATGTTCAAATTATGGAAGTGGGAATAGGAAACTGCGCTTTATAGTGTTATGTCTAACTTGTTGTAGCCACTGACAAATAACCTAAAAAGACTGAATTTTATATTGTTTTATACGTAAATATTTAGTGAAAATTATATTTGAAAGATCATAGTTATAGCTGTTCTCTTGAGCGGCACCTAATCTGTAAGTAACTTTATTTTATTTACTGTATATTTACAATATTAGTAGGTTTCACATAAACGCCTACAAGCTTCGCCAAGTCACTATTTTGATGGGACGCTAAATGTTATCTAATCTACAAACAACAATAATATTATTTGTTATGTGTAGACTATAAAGCTGTACCGTGTTTAAAATAAGTTTCAAAGTAGTTTCCTCAAATTACCGTAAACTGTCGCATTATATATATAATATTAAAACAGACAGGAAAGATGAATGATTACTCTTACAAAACAGAGGACATTTTTTCTAATCAAATAATTAACAGTGCAAATTGAATAATGTGAATTTTGTTATGCACCAGAAATTGAGAAGGTATTACATTAATTGTATTTTGCCTTTGCCCAATATTTTAATTAGATAGGTATTTTATGTTGTTTCTTTTGTTGTTGAAGCTTCCTATGGGCTAATTAAATAATTATAAATCTATTTCTTTTTTGAAACATATTACTACAGTAAATGAAACTTCAATGATCATAAAAAATGTGTAACATATTTACTTATTAGAATCTCAAACATGCACAAATTTCCTCATTGGTTTGCCTTAAAATGGTTAAAATACTAAATAAAACATGAATAACGCAATGTTTAAAAAACATGTATTACATTGAGAATGAATAAAATATTTTTTTAAATGCAATTTTATTTTGTGTAAATTTCAACTATTCTCTCTTGTTTAATTTTTTTAAACTAGAAAATTTGTTCTACTAGAATATCAGACTTCTGTACTAAAACAGTTCAAAATATAAAATGGAAAACTATACCTAGTGTTATGTAGTCTTATTTTCATAATTTTTAACTGCACAACATGCACTTCTAAATATATTGGCTTTCTTCACTTTGTGTTATAAATATAATTCATATGCTTTATCTACATATCAAGCAAAAGGTACAAAAGATTTTCTTAACATATTAATTTAAAGACAGTTAAAAATGGAAAAGCTTATGAGAATGGTGAGTTATGAAGTGTGATTCTTAATCTCTTTTCAACATTGGGGACTTCTAAACATTTCAATATTTTTTTTATTATATTAATCGTTTAAGTATTTACTAGAATGAAATGTAAGAACTGGCATCTTATAATAAAACATGGCCAATTTACATACTACCAGTATTATGGTATGCAAATGGTTTCATTTAGTTACATTATGATTGTCTTACATTGATTACATTTTACTATTTTGTTCTTTCCTGTTTAGGTTACCTGATAAATCTAGTGTTATCTCTAGTATTCATAACTAGTGTAGTGCCAAACATTGAGATTGTTTTTGTTGAAACATATTATGAACAATGTTTATAAATGCATCAATGACGTTATAGGTGTTGCATCCAATTTTAGTTTGTTCTATTTCTACAACATACATTTTGGTAAATATTTTAAATTTATTTGCCTATTTGTAGGGCCATTTTTAAAATAATAGTTTTGGAATAAGGTTTTTTATGATCTAGGGTGGCCGAACAATTCAATAAAATTAGGTATTTAATATTTTATTTAAGCATAAAATACATAATGTGAAACATATATTTGAAGTATATCTATACATCTATACAAATGTCTGTAATTTCAAATTATCAGCTTTTTACTACTAAAAGGAGTTTTAGGTGTGTATTTTCTTAAATTATGTATTCACCTTAATGTTGGAATATAAAATACATGCTTCTGAAAGTTGGCCATTTTTTTTTAGATGAAACATACGACATGAATGAGTCACACTTACTATACTATACATTCTTGTATCATATCAATGTTTATGCAATTTCTTACCGATACTTACTATTTTTACCAATATTATAAATTCATAATGAAATGTTTTATTCTTGGGCCATAATTCATGAAACTGAGATAATAATAACAATTTATAGTATTCAACCTGAATGGGTTACCATCTCAGCAAAATTCTACATGGTGTCTGTGCAACGATAGTTATCAGATGTCACAAGAAAATGTCTCTTTATCTGTTACCCTCTCAGGGCTGTCCCGCAGTTTTCACATTGATATATACACATATATATTAGCACTAGCTTTTGCCCGCGACTCCGCCTGTGTGTATGTCGGTTATCGCGGTAAAGAGTAGCCTATGTCCTGCTTCAAGAATCAAAGTATCTGCTAGCCAAATTTAATTGAAAGAGGCGGTTATTTTCTTGGAGAAAGTTGTCTTTTTGTCTTTATTGACAGAGTTGACATTTTAACATACGTACTTTACAAACATATATAAAACAGACGCAAAGAATACCCAGACTCCGAATAACAATTTGTGTAACACCCAAAGTTTTGTCCCGTGTGGGATTTGAACCCACTACACTTGGCGCAATATAAAACGGCGTGGCGAACGCTTAAATTACTAAGCCGACAGTGCAGTCCATGGGCCTAACGATTTAAGCGGTTTAAGTTTAAAAAAAATATAGTGTCATGAGCAATACTTTACGTTCCTTATTAAAGGGTAAAACGGGACCTCGGGTCCTTGGTCCCTGGTGTAAAACGGACAGACGTCAGGGACTGTCACCAGGCTGTATCTCATAATCCGTGATAGACAGTTGAAATATTCACAGATTTTGTATTTCCATTCTGTGAAAATTTCAATTTTTCAACTAATACTAAAAAACAGAATGAAGTAGATATGAAGGGGGTTTCCATAGAACATATATATTTTTTTACTCGTTTTTGCTTGTGATTAGATAGGCATTGTTTGCGATTGCTTGAAACAAGTAAAAGGGTTGAAATTTGCACTAGAATGTAAGAAAATACTTTATACTAACTTTTAAACATTCGCGTTCCATGATAATAAATATAATTTTACGGGAATTACGAGTATGATATTACCTTTAATAAGTAATCGCGTTAATTCCCGTAAAAATAATATTTAAAATACTTTATAATTAGATTATCACATAATACAGCATTACATCGCGAAATTCCTGTACTGGCTATTCAAGGCTAGGATAATTATGTAATTAGTATCTACTCAGCAACCGTATTCGAGTGGCGTTAGGTTTGCTACAACCGTTGAATATGCAAGTTATAGCAGAAGTGCGTTAGACTAGTTCTGAGTTCTCATCATTATGGAAGATAATACATTTTTACAATAGGTACACACGATACATACTTTACAGATTTTTAATGGTAGAGTTGCCGTATGAGATGGTAGAGTACAGCAGAACTCATCTAGTTAATAAATAAAATAGAAAATTAAAAAGGAATTTAATTAAAATATTTATGTCCGAACAAACTAAGGATGAGTATTAACACCTTGATATTACTACTTATTTGAAATACGAACTATAAGAACTTTTATATGATGTTACTTGCTGATACGGAACCCTTCATGGGCGAGTCCGACTCGCACTTGGCCGCTTTTTTTAACACCTTAGTTTTTACACACTTTTTATTTTTAACACTAGTTTTAGTCGTGAAAGCGTAAAAGTCAGAGAAACTTCAGAGAAATTTATAATATTACTAGTTGACCCAGCGAACTTCGTACCGCCCAACTTTAAAATTCCAGAACTTGATCAACGCAGCGCTACCAACCGGGTCCAATTGCGAATCTAAACCATTCCCAGATCCCCTTGAAGACACACAAAAAATTTCATCAAAATCGGTCCAGTCGTTTGAGAGAAGTTCAGTGACATACACACTCACACAAGAATTATATATATAAAGATGTATAGATAGTAATCGATAAAGGAATACGTTTAATTATAAAATAAATACCTCATTCCGACAGTGACTTTAAAATAATACATTGACAAAGTATACTTTAAGTACGTAAAGTTTAGATAAGTTCCAAGCTACTTTTACTCGTACTGTATAATTTACTGTAGCAAGTTTTAGCAATTCTCCAATCATTAAATACAAATGATTAAAGAAAAAATAAAATTTTTCCAATTCTGCGGATAAAGTTTTAATTTCTTGAGTGTTATAAAATATCTGAAGTTTGTAGATTAAAAAAAAATGCTTATTACCACATTGTTAAATATACATGTCTATCAAACTTATGAAGCAGTCCATATTATTTTATAGTTGGTTTATTAACTTTTCAAACTCTAAAATAAGCAAACTATCATCACTATAAGTTTTAAGCAAAGTTAATATCTTCAGAATTCTTTGTTTTATCGTAAAAAATATTGCAGTTTCTAATAATAGTTTTGCTACATTCTGTGCTCTTTATTCAACACAAGATGTTTGTTCCGTCATGTGTGACGCAGTCGCGTTACACTGCGCCCAGCCACCGGGAACCGGCCTAGAGTCGTTAACTTCAGCCCGGAGACTACTGTCTTGAAACGTACAGTATACACATAAGTCTATTGCCCCTACGTCGGACACAATTCAGAAGTTTTTGGGCTATGAAATTTGTATTTTCCTTCAGTTTTAGTACAGCGATTGTTTTAATATTTTTAATAAGACCCTGTATTTACTTTGCCTGATGAAAAGCATGAGTAAAATGTTAGAGTAGTGGTCACAATACTCATTGCGAATGCAAACAACGCAGTATGGTGACCCAAGTTACGGCGGTCTATAGAGATGCTTCTGCCTCACTAAATTTATTTCTTTTGTAGATGTTATTATTAAATACTAGCTTTCGCCCGCGGTTCCGCCCGCCTGTATCTTGGTTATTGCAGTAAAAAGTAGCCTATGTGTTATTCTGATATATAAGCTATATATCTGTAAAGATTCATCCAAATCCGTTCAGTAGTTTTTGCCTGAAAGAGCAACAAATATACATACATAAACACCAACTTTCGCGTTTATTTTAGTAAGGATTGTTAAAAGCAAATTACAAAACCTTAACAATATTTTACCGTGTTAGAGCAGGTTTTCATAGATTCATTATAATAGTATTTATACTGAGAATACTATCAATCAAAAATCTTTAGTTTAGAATTTGACCATCAGTTTAGAATTTGTTAGATACCTTAGAACATTATAAACACTGTATATATTATTACTTAACAAAAAAAGATATTTCTTTGAAGTGGCATTATCGCAAGTTTGAGCACTGGATGCTGGGTAAGGAGGCATCGTTTTGGCTCCTGAATTCCGAACTGTATGCTTAGTGGGAGTGGGTGGTAGGTAGGATGCGCCGGGCGGGCGGCGCATCCGCCCTGCGCCAGTACCGTCAGTCGCCCGCCGCCGCGCGTTCGGCTGGCTGCCGACCCCTGTATTCGTTCTGCTGTCACGCACATTATGATCTGCGATTATTCTAAATTACAAATCTTGGCATAAATGTTAATACGAATAAAAAATACTTTACTGTTTTATGCATAAAATGTTATGAAAGATATTTAACATAAGTTACATTGTCTTTATAGTATATTTGTTGTGTTAACAAATGAGATATTTATATTATCATATTTAACGTTATAATGTTCAAAAGTTGCTGTGCTCGACCTACAAAAAAAGTTAGTAAAAGCAAATCAGTGTCTGAAAAAATGGATTCAATGCCAGAAATTGTATTGCAAAAGGATAAATTGGGGGAAAACGATGTTAATGATACACAAGAAAAGAACGACTTAGTACCATCAAACACTGAGGCGCCCATAAAACAAGTTAAACATATTACACCAGTAGAAGAAAATAAAAACGAAGAACTAGAACTTACTACAACTGAGGAAAACCAAAAAGATAACAATAACGATGCGATTTTACACGATACAATCAGCGAATCTGATGACAATACTTTAGATCTCGCACTTTCCAAAAGAGAGTTGACAAGGAAACGGTTTTCAGTTGATTATAAAAGGACCCATCTGAATTTTAAACGTTATTCCGTAGATTGTCGCCGTGATTCTGCTACTTTAGAAGAATTAGCACGTCTAGAACAGGAGTTAGCGCGAACCAATGTAGATGTGCGAGTAGGCGGACGCCGTAAATCATCTGGAATATTAAAATCTTCTTCAAATAGTACTAATGGAATATCTGAACAGCGGTATAATGTTAAACAAGAGTCTGATACTGAAGATGATGAAGTGTTTGAACAAAATGCTACCAAAATAGGTGAAAGTGAGGGTCCCCGAGAGCCTCCTGCTACTCCGGTTGGACGGGATGAACTGGCATTGCGAAGACAC
Organism: Phragmatobia fuliginosa; assembly: GCA_932526445.1. Classification (NCBI taxonomy): domain Eukaryota; kingdom Metazoa; phylum Arthropoda; class Insecta; order Lepidoptera; family Erebidae; genus Phragmatobia; species Phragmatobia fuliginosa. The sequence goes on along the minus strand of OW052060.1, from coordinate 9,651,230 downwards.
AGGTTTTTTTCAGACCTCGTATGTGCTGCACGTGCCGCGGTTGAACATCGCGTGCGTTTTGATCCTCTAGGTCCTGTTGTTGCAGATACAGGTGAGGACAGCAATATAATAAATAGTACCTACAGTAAAATATATCTGTAAAACAAAATACGTATTAAAAATATTATAAGTTATTTTAGAGGAATTATAAAAATATTTTTGGCTCATTTGAATAGAATAGCTTAAAGGTTTATTGGTTTCAGTATTACAGATTTGTAATACAAATACACAAAAACTATAATACCGAAAGCAAAAGTTCCAAGCGTCAGCTAATGCTTGGATTTCACATGGATTACCAAGCGCTGGTTTTCAGGTTAAACCTTTGACTCCCGTTTAAAAATGTAACTTATTTTAAAATATTATAATATAAAATTCTTTCATGATCATACAGTACAAAAGGTATTATTAAAATGATAATTCAAGTATGTTTGCGACACACACTGAAAGTAGATTTCAGATATGGAAAGTTCATCAAACTAATGAGACTGTAAAAACGCAAAGGATAGCTTTTAAGCTTTTAAAATGTAAAAAATTATAAAACAATATTAATTAGTTGATGTATATCTAAAGGAGTCTAGTGTTATGTTTTGGATTTCAGTTAAAAATTGTTTGCATTTATTTTTAATTATTGGAAACAATTATACCGTTATTTTAGCAATGTTAATAATTTTTATTTGAACTTCTGTTTTTCACAATTTGGTTGACGTTACGGATAATACATAAATATTTGTTTTATAGCGGTTTTGAAATTCCGGAGATGAAAACTCTCAAAAAAATTAATGACGATCATAGTTAATTTATCACTCTGAATGTCTAGTAAAATAAGTATTGAATGCTTTTGTTGACCATCTTTTGTTATTCGTTTGTACGTTGCGAACACCGTCAGAAATCGATTCGGTTGGCCGTTATCCAAGTAAGCAATTGTCATATCCTCAGCCTCCTGAAATAATTCCTGTATCGAATACGCAAATTATTTGAATATATTACCAGATTCTTTATTTTTTTACATATGTTTTTACATGTTATATTGTAACATCTTATATTTCGTATATGTACCTATATAATAATCTTTTTTTTTTTTATTGTTGTAATGGAATAGGCGTTTGTCTTCCATCTCACCTGATGGAAAGTGTAGATGAAGACGAAGATGGTACACGCCCATCCAAAAGAAACCTGTTCACTCTACTCTTAAATTATATATCTTATTATATCTCATTATATCTTGTATATAAAATTCTCGTGTCAATGTTCGTTCCCATACTCCTCGGAAACGGCTGGACCGATTTGTATGAAATTTTGTGAGCATATCGGGTAGGTCTGAGAATCGGTCAACATCTATTTTTCACACCCCTAGGACGCGAGCGGAGCCGCGGGCTTCAGCTAGTAATCTATAATATGATCTGCCTAAAACTTGTTTTTGTTTGTTCATTTTCGGTATGTTTGTTATTTATTATTTATTTATTTAAAATTAAAATTGACTTCATATTGTTATTACTAAGTTTACAAAATTCCATCTGATCATTCCCAAGTGACACACTTACATATTGAACGAGTTACGATTTTAAATCATGATTAGTTGAGTCCCGCGGTATTACCTGCGAGTTTTGTTAACGTAAACCTAAGTTACTTCTTATAAAATAAGCTATCTGCCACTGAAAATCCTGTCAATATCGGTTTATCCGTTTCAATTTATTAGCCGGGTTATAGTTTCGAAATATGTCACCTGATTCTGGGGTTGTGAGTGGTTGGGGGGGAGGGGGGGGAGGTGTCGGAACCCCCCCTCACCATTTTTACCTGCCGGAAATACTTGGTTCCCTTAGAAAAAATTAAAAACAGAAATGGTAAAAATTTCGAAATACGTCGCCATTTTAAGGGGTTGTGAGTTTTTGGGGGGAGGGGGGAGGGGTCTGAACCCTCTGAACCCTGCCTCACCATTTTTACCCGCGGAAAATACTTGATTCCCTTTGAAAAAATCAAAAACAGAAATTTGTACAAACATTATTTATACCACTTTATATACATGTTTTATTGCTTTATGCATTATAGTCGACGGAGCCCCGCTACGCGGGGCTCCTATTTCTGGGTGGTTTAAAAAAAAATAACCACGATGGCTAAGGCGGCAGCTTCGCTGCGCTACGCTTCCGCCTTAGCCATCTAACCTAACCCAATGAAGTCGGATTGTGCCAATTCGGAGTAATACATTGCTATTAATTACCTAATAATTATATCCTGTTCTTATACATTTCCTTTAGCACATAATATATAAAATATAATTACCTTGATTAATTAATTACAGTAAAGCAATCCAAACAGAATCCAAGAACGTAGCCAAGTCGTAGAAAAAACACAAATCGATACGGAAGAACACATTCACTTTAACTCGAAAGCAAAGGAATGACGCATAAATTAGAAATTTGCTGTCAATTAGTGTCAAAATCATCCATCAGTCCATCAATCAGTTGCGTTTCGTTTCACGTTTTTCATATAAAACCTTAAAATTACATTTGAAAAACTGTACTAAAGCATAAAAATACGTTCCGTTTTGCATAATTGCAATTGTATTTAAGAATTTTTGGAAACTGTTTAAAAATATTTAGACTCAACTCCGGCAGCCAAAATTACTTTGGGGGGATTAAGACTAACTCCCTTAAGCCCCCTACACCACCAAAACCCCCAAATTCAGGTGACTCGTTTCGAAACCCAACCCATTAGCCGGAACAAACGGATAGATAAATATTATTATTTTTTATTTGTGTAAGGTAAGTATCGTAAGCATTTAGTGAAAAGCTGTTAAAGTAAAATCCAGATAGGTACTTCAATTTCATTTTTTATATATACCTATAAATTTGGCGTTAAACAGTTAATAGTTTTTTTTAATACTGATGTGCTCACTTAGATCATTTATTTGAAGTATGTACAATTATTTTAAGTACTTAAACAATTTATTTTTAAAGTGTAGACAGTACAAAGAAGGATTGTAGCTCCTTCTTTGAGTTGTTGTGTAAAATCGATATATTCGAGTTTAAATATAAACTCTCTCATAAAAGCAACAGAGAAATTGACGTAATATAAAAGTTTTCTGTTTACTAGATAGAAACTGCAAAGAAATTTAGAATAATGTTACATGTACATTAACACATGTTGTGCATTTACGTTTTATTATTCTTAAAATGTGACACGATACTTATTAGTATCATATAATCTCTCACTGTACCATATTGCAGATAGGATAAATTGAGGTTCAAATGAGTTTGGAACTATTTTGTGATGTTTGATCCAGAGCTTAAAAAAAAATTAAGCATTCAAACTGCAGCTTCATCCCGTAATAGTTAGTTCCTTATAACTATCCAGACAGGTTTTACCGCAACATTCACCGCATTGGCAAATCATGTCAGGTCCTTTTATGTAGAATCGCAAAAATGAAAATCTAACTTCATACTATAACCACACAATCAAGACGAAACGAAATTGTCTCTCGTGGTCTTGCTATTTTTTTACATACATGTTTTTGAAAAGAACTGCTTGCTGGCTAACTCAAAAGAGCGGCGATTCTAGCACTTACTACTTTTACACTTACTTACTTGATTAATATGTGTTCGTCGTAAAACCAGATCTCTGGTAGACCAAATCCACCGACTTTAGATCAGATGATCAACTGTCGTTTTTCTAATTGTATAAGTCCAATCTACTATATATGTTTTTTCCTCTTATACGCTCTAACATTAATTTTGTTTTTTTAGCTACGTTTGAAGCTATATGAATCTTAACTGGTCCCCATTCATAAATCTGCCAAAAGGTTTAAGCCAATCGACCAAGCTTAGATCGCCCTAAATGAGAATAGAGAATTTTTACTGAGTAATCTACCACTTTGTAATATGTACAATACACACGATCGCAACATGTATTCGACGGTCAATTTGCTTTTAAGATCTGCTTTTAATTAAAACAACTTTCTCAAAGGTTTGATTAAACTGGACGAGATTGATTTACTACAGAAAGTCTCAACTTTTGCAATTTGAGTATTTCAACTTCAGCATTAGTGACCGCTTTTGTTGTTTAGACTTCCCTAAATCATTATAATATTTAGGGCTTCATCACAAAACATTTTGTTCACATTTTAATGAGACTCAGTATTATGTTATTGAAAAAATGTTTCGACACATGCCCACGCAACCTTTTACGCTAATACGAAAAATGGGGTAAATAAGTCCATAGCCTATTTAGACATGTCAGTTGTTTTACCCTCGGGGACCGAGGGCTTCGTAAAGTTCACATGAAATGTACAATAGGTATATACTCAGCAGCCTAATGCTTTAGCAATGTCTTTCTAAATATGTATAGGACAGGAGGTATTGAGTATGCCTAGGCAAATATCCATTCAATTTAAACAGTTAAAATGATCAGTCAATTTTATTTTCGACTACTTGTGACCGTCCTTTTGTACTCAAATTTATTTTACACGAATAGAAAACGTTAGACATTTTGTACCGATTTGTACGTGGTCTGCTCAATGGAACTAAATATGTGAACGTATTTAATTCCTTGGCTTTTATTGTAAATTCTATAGATTATCTAAATAAAGCATAAGAAACATTTGAACACACTATTGGAAGTCTATATTTATATTAAAACTTAAAATACGTGTCTAATCTACTAAAGACAAAATATGGCCCCACCCCATTTTTTGTTTTCCTTTAATTTTATTATTTTTTATAAAGAGAAGTGATTAAATTAGCGTTTAGCCTTGACACTTTTCGCGATCTCATAAATGTTCGATGGGATTGAAGTCGAGACTCATGCTGGCCAGTAGTACCGTAATATTGGCCTCAGAAAGTGCTCTTTTTGTGATGTGTTCCAAAACCATCTGTTCCGTGGATGGAACCTTGTAATCCCTACATAATATACATATAATAAGAAACTTGTAAGTAAAATACATGATGTATTACACAGAACTGAAAATTTGATTATTCTGCGTAGTTAAAAAGGCCATAAACTATAATATGTTCGTAAATTATGTTTCAACAATAGCCTGTGCTATTCTTAGACGATAATCATATTTTACACATATACAGAACTCCACGTTAATATGTTACAGAGGATTTATTAAATGTCAAGTCTAAACGCTATTTTGAATTACGCGAAATAAACCTTTATAATATTCTCACTAAGGTAGAATTCTGTATTACACACTTGCTAGCTGTTACATCTGACAAAATGCGTATCGTTGGCAGAGATGTCAGTTTTGTGCGATCGCTCTATGACTACTACCATATCGTTGCTCATAGTTTTAATATTTGTTATTACAGCTATTAAGCAAAGGATAGATATACAACCCAAATAAATAGAAAAAAATAAGGTATCGGTATGACTTCTGATTGGCTCCCTCCTTGTCATGTTCCATTACGCGTGACGGAGTTCGCAGTGCACATCATTATTTATGACCCGTACACTACCATAATGAATGAGTCACAGCCGATAACTCGTTGTCGGTCGAGGCGCTCTTAGTAGCATGTACGTAAATTATTATAGAAAATTTTTAAAGACCGTTTGGCCAGCACCGCTTAGTTTCTGAATCATCGTCTCACATCCGTCCGCGCTGATCCCGGCGACCGTCAGTGTCAGTATGCTATACTCAGTATCCGACAACGTACGCGCATGTTTACACGCCCTGTGCTTTTACTAACAGTGCATGAAAAACAACGGTTTTGTGTTCTGAAAGTGTTTATTACTGTGCGTACAAGTTTTTGTCTTACGGATCATTTTACAGCATAACTGGTAAGTAACAACATCGCACTATTAAAAATAACTGATGTACATATAAAATTAAGAAAATTTACAAGTACATTTTATCATAATACAAATTCGTTGTTGCAAATGATGTAAAATTTTGCATATTCTCAAACAAAAATATAGTTAACGAAGGAGCCAAAATAAATGAGTAGTTGTATTATTTACATTTTATTTTTATGCATGCAAAATAATAATGTCACAGTACGGGTTTACTGCCGGATGTCAAGGCAATTCATGTCATTGAACTATTGACTATGAGAGATCGTCTCTATTATTACACATCACAATTACATATTACGACTACTCATCATTAAACAATAGACCTTACTGTAGTTTACCTATAGTTTTATGAAAAAAATGTTTCTACATCAACAGCCACTATGCATTTGTGTTTTGCGATAACGCCATCCGTAGTTATCGTTAGCCGTAACGCTATAAATAAATGTTTGGTAACAGAAAATATTCGTATCGTAATTTCTACTTATGCTATGTGTTTAGAACTCCATATTAATTGTAAATATTTGAGTATTTTCCGCCGACATGCCAACAAATTTAATGAATGGATTTATTTCGCTCCCTAAGAACTTTAAATGAGCGTTTAAACCTTACCACAAGGGATTCAATCTTTAATGTTAAAGTGGCATAGACCAAATAGCTATGTGTATAATATGAATTGCTATAGCATAACAGAAATTGGCTCATATTAATTGTGCCCACGAGACTTAAAATATTTATATACTATTTCTGTCAGAATTATTTTTTGGTAATTTACGCTTTTTGTTCTATACTACAATATATCGTATACCAAGACATGTACACTCCTCACCTACCTATTTTGATATACATATATTTATAGTCTCAGTATAGTAAGTAATAAAAACCTGATACGGCATTACTTGGTGGCCTCTTCAGTATCTAATGCCGTTCATACATATCGTTTTAAGACTTTGAAGTTAAAAAATATCGTTAGAGCAGCAGCAAGTAAAAATTATAATCTATACCTGAACCAATGCTTCGAGACGAATAACAGTAGTAACTCCATCACCATAGAAATTTCGGCCAGGAAATATTTTCGTTCGAATCGATTTCATCGCCCATTGTTCTCTCTATATCCCTCTATTCATGTGGAAAATTCATCGTAGGTTATCTGTTATTCGTTGTTAGGTAGTGCTATTATATTTATACCACAAAATGGGGGCCATATTCGTGCGCTGTTATTAAAAAAACAACAAGTAAAAGTGACTTTTAAAACATTTCATTATTAATTAAGCCTTGATAAACTTAATTAATGAGGTTTGGAAAAAGTGTGAATTCGGAAGATCTGTCTCGATAGCTGTATTAGATTGACCGGCAAGAGTCTTGACCGACATCGGAGGTTACGTTAGAAGATTAGGTCAAGGGCCTATTTCAGAAGAAGGTACTCATTGACGTAATGCATAAGTGGAATTATGTCTCTGAAATCTAACCCTAACCAAACTAATCAATATTAATGTTAGAATAAAAAAATCGCAATAACAAAAATAGAAGGTTACATTTTGTCAATCTCTCAGAGTAGAAAATAAGTGACTTCAGTAATATAACAAGAACCTTAATGTCTACAAGTTTTGCAACATATTGAAGAGGCAATTGAGCAATTTATCTACTAACATAAAATATTTATATACATTGCTGAACATACCGACATCTTTGATATGCTACTAAAAAAGATTACTACAATTTGCTTCACAATTGACTTTGTAAAGTGACATCAACAAAGATTTGTTTTTTTTTTTTTTAATGAAAGCCTCTATTTTCATTTGTCGTGGAAAAGGTAAATTTATTAACCGATGGCAGTCAGTTAGTCGGTTTTATTTTGCATTTTAATAAGTTTTAAGTGAACCCTTTCTGAAGATATTGTAAGTAATTTTTTTAGAATAATGTTTTTGTCTTAATTTCTAAGCTGTTGATATTAGTGATTTTGGTGTTGTTCAACGGAATCGAATCGTGTCCAGCTGGCACCTATCCCGAACTCTATGTAAATATAGAACTGAGAATATTACTGGAAGGCCTATGACATCATAGATTGTAACATCTTGCGTTATCCACCAGCTTCTTAAATTAAAATTTAAAATTTTCTTATCTACCCTCTACACGTCGTTTTCCCTAGTTCATATAAGTTCCTTAAGTTCAAGAATCCATAACCTAAGTTCAAGAAGTTATGTTGGCACGTTCATAACTGGAATGAGCTCATTAAAATGTGTGTGAATATGTCGTTTAGAGAGGTGGTAAAAAGTGGTAAAGAGGTATTCACTTTGCTTTCTACCTTCTTAAAGGGAACGTGTTGAACGATGGCATAGTTAATATCGGTCCAATTATCTCTTTGAATAATTGAATATAAAAACAAAAACATCCTCGATCTAATAGATAATAGGAATACAAAAAGAAAGAAAGAAATAAGTACAAATATCGGGCAAGTTTGTGCCAGGCCACGAATAAAAAGGGTTCCGTAGAGGGTCCTATATACAATGTCAAGAGATGTCCAATAGATAATTTGTTATGTTTACTTATTATTTGGTTACTTTTGTGCCAAGTTTTTCAAGTAAGCATATTTCACAAGTTAGGCCTCTATAGCTGCTGAACTAACAAAGCTATCTTTTTCGTTATATATCGATATGTAGCCACAGCAAACAAAGTTATTGCAGCAGCAGCTTCTACGTCCAGTTCGCGGCGGGTTTCACGAACGATTGTGAACATCCCGTGAATGTGGAGCTCACAACTTGCGCCGTGAATTCTTGGCTTGAATTCGCGCGTAAATTCACGGCACTATTAATGTGGAGCTGCCGTAAGAACGTTAAAATAATAGTTAAATTATTGAGTTAGAAAACCGAGAAAGCAAAGAATCAATATTTTAACATTTAATATATGAGTTTACAATCAGAATATAATTATATTGGTGTCGTTTTCTATTTAAGATGGCTGCTTTCTATATACCAAACGGGTTTTTACGAATACAATTTAATCGTATTCGGTACTTCGAGAAAGGCCATGTATTGAGTTATCAGTGAACTAAGAGCCTTTTCCGCATTGTGGAGCATCTGTTCAATTTCTTTGGTATCTTATCTCTTTATATCTTAAATCGAATTTCTATGACAATCTCATTCCAAATGTTATCTTTGTTATTTGATTGATGATGTGATAACGGCCAATTTCATGAGCTAATATTGGGGAACTTATGTAATGGTTTGGTACATAATAAAAATATGAAACGGCTTTTTTGCCTTAGCAAAATACAATAAGTTAAATACAAATCGAGTTCAAAAGAAAACCATATGAAATCGTCTTACATAGTAGACTTAATGTAATGATGTTGTGGAATTGCTTATTAACAATGTTTTTATTTTATAATGCTAAAAATATTGTTTTTGTAATTAAATGATCAAATTTTTAGACGCCTTACATTACTTAACTTTTTAACATTGCTCTTAAGTGTTGTCATACATACAATGTTACACATACCACTAATTCCAAGTATGACAACTTAAATGGGGAAATAGAAGACATTATATTGATCGTAATTATAATTATTAATAATCCAGTGTGGGTGCGTATGGCCTTAACCCTCTCCTGAAAGGAGACCCGAGCCTAGCAGTGAGACGTTAGGGGTTGTTGATAAATATGAAGTTTTCTTTCATCTTTACTAGATATTTAAATTTTAAAGCTAACTTAAACTTTAAACTTAAAAAAACCTGTAACACCACAATCCAGTTAAATAAGTGTTACAGGCTTTTAGGGTTCCGAAGTTCATGATTCGGAACCCTTATAGATTCGTCATGTCCGTCCGTCCTCGACCTACTGCCCTAACGGTTAGTGCTAGAAATATGAAACTTTGCATGAATATATTTTGTAATTACGTCGACAAAGTGCTACAATAAAATTATGAAAAAAAAAATGGGGGTACCTCCCCTAAACGTAAAGTGGGATGTTTTTTTTTCTCGCGTCTTCCCCTTCGTGTGGGTTATCATTAGATAGGTCTCTTAATTTTTTTTTTGTAAAAACAGGGCGTCCGCCCACCCCTAAAAGCTAAACAGCTGACTCAAAAAATCTGGAAAAATTCCTGATAGTAGTCCATATATTGAACTTTGAAGAAAAACTATAGTATATGTAAAATGCACTAACTTGGAAAACATGTACAAAAATAAAGAAATAAGAAGTAAACGTAATTATTTATCTGACACGATTTTAAATCTGCTTACCATTACGGGTGACTACGGAACCCCATTCTCAGCATGACCTGACACGCACTTGGACAATTTTTCAAATTAAAATATTGTATAATTTGTTGTGATTCAACGTTAGTACAGTGTTACTGTACGGTGCACAGTAAGTCAACAAGTTACCAGAATTAGAGCAAACGAGCTATTATTGGTCATACGAGGTGTTCCACACTGTTAAGGATAGTGATGTCATTAGCCTCACATGTGTCATATATGGCCATCATAAAGAGTAAGTGTTCGCCAGATGGTATTAAACTGTTAACGAGCTTTTAAGAACCTGTATCTAGTCAATTTTATTTGTGAAGCTGAAGGTAAACAACCGTTACTGTTGTTGTTAGGATAGATCTTGCAGAGTTTGTTACAAAATCAACTGTAAAATTTTATACGTCTTCGCTACTAACGTCTGCGATATTAGTATAGAAAATCCCTGAATATTCACGGAATATTGTCTGCGACCTTGCTATCAGATATGATGGGAGGCAGTTACACAGTTTAATATTTCTCAACACCTGTCACATTTTGACAATTCCCATCTCTCTGAGCTTAATAAAGTTTTATTTTTAAAAGGATATATAAACATCGTTTGTTCCTTTCAACATTATGATGGTTGCCGTTTTGTTGATCTTGGTTTCAATAAATTTTTAAGCAAATTAATACTGTTAGTGTTCGATTTTGTTTATATTAAATTTACTTTCGAAATTGGAGACTTAATTCATTTTAATATATTATGTTTTATTAAGCGGTATATAGATAGAGCGTTTATTGCGAAGTTTTAGCCCTTTTAGTGATGCAGACTTTCCATTACTTGATAAAGTTATTTGATTAACGTTTATTGGACCAATTATAAACAGTGACGTTGACAATGTTTTGTGACGTTTTTTTAAAATTTTAAAGTTCTAAATCTTTACATTTTTAGTTTTAAAACTTTAAAGTTCTTGTCAATTTATTTTCATCAAAATATTTAGACTGCTTTGAGCTAGTTGACCAGTCGAAGGAATAATATTCCTTACAATTAAATTGTAATTCAATTCCTTAATAAGCAACTTCTTCTCATTGCACATGCAGTAAGAGCTTAAATTTGTCAAAAGTGTGATTGGTGTTGTTAGGTATTTCAATAATAGAGAAATCTAGATTCTCATCTCATCTAGATTCATACTCTTTGACGATCTGCCTACCCTATGAAGGGTATTCGCTGATGTTTTGTATTTAAAATTTGTTTCCAGCAATAAAGTGACGTATCATGAACTTAACCCAAACTTTATACATTAGTAAATTAGCTTAGCTAAATAGACTATGTTTTTTTACTTTATATGTTACGTCTACATATCTTTATATAGTATGTATTATATAACGAAGTAAACTCTGTTTTGCGATAAACGTTAAATCTGCTTAACGGATCTTCATAACTTCATGGTATAATTTTTAATTATTTTGTGAAAGTTATTTGGTAAATGAAAATATTTCTTACCTTAAACTCTCAGCTTTCATTCTCTAAACATATGTTGGACATTACTAGAAGCTGATGCCACAAAAACATGTGGCATTCATCATAAATGTTTGTTAGCATTAGTACCCATTCGAAGCCGAGACTAACAGCTAGCTAGTACTAGATCGATGAGCGGCATTGCTTCTTTCTTGTATATGATAAAATAATATGACCAGCTCCTCATTTAGAGAGATAATTATTATATTATAATATTAATAATACAAATATTATAGTGCGATAATCTAAAATTAAAATATGTCGGAACAATCGTGTTTTCATTTGGGAATTTTAGATAGTTTCATTACGTAATCATTCTCGAAATTTAAAACACGACGTAGGACAGTACTATTCAACTATGTAGTAAATATGTTATCAAAGAATTGTTTTTCCATTACGTATTGAAGGTCAATATCTAATATAGGTCATAATTATTATGAAAAGAAACCATCAATTCAGAGGCTCAAGCTTGCTTTCCGAAGTCCGTAATGTCCGGTCTTTTTGATTCAATTTGTGTCCCGGAGACCTTTAATAAACTAGACTAAAGAAAACAATGTCAAACTGATAAGTCTATTTTTTCGGTTTCAATAAATGAACAAAAAAAAAACAGTTTAACGAAGAAAGTTTACGTTGTTTGACTATATTATTTTGATCTTTGATTCATCCAACGCTGTTTTGGCGTTGGGTATTAAGTTTTCCTATTACTTCTTTGACAACAAAGTTTAATTAAAACTCAGAAAATTTTCTTCTGTTTTTATTATTTTTTAGATGGAGATAGATGTTGGTTTGTGGTTTTAAAACTACGTTTGCGGTTCCTTGATACTAAAACCGTTGTTGCGAATGTATCTAGCTGGTATTACAGTTACCCACATATAACAGAGATTTTCTTGTATTAAATTATTATTGTATACTAGCTGCGCCCCGCGGCGTTACCCGCGTATATCATTATGGTTGCTATGCAAGTTTGTTATGCATAGCGACCTGTGAATTTTTGACAGAAGATAAACAGTGAGACATTTTGACATCTACGATTTATGTATTTTTTAATCACCTAGTTTTCGACTATTGCAGTAAAAAGTAGCCTATGTGTTATTCTGATATATAAGCTATATTACTGTAAAATTTCATCCAAATCCGATCCGTAATTTTTGCGTGAAAGTGGAACAAACATACACACATACTCACAAACTTTCGCGTTTATAATATTAGTAGGATGTTTATGGTGTACACAAGTATTCACGTGTGTGTATACCTGAAAATGATAGTTTAAAATGTTTTCAGTGTTTCACTTACTCCCCTACAGTGTACCAAGGTATCATCCTTTATAGTTATCACTTTCTGAGCTAAGGAATTGCTATAACAATTAATTAAATTTAAAATAATCTTAACAAACTTCATATTATAAAACGTAGATATCTACTAACTACTAAAAAGATGCCATAGACATAGATATCTAATCGTATTCTGGTGCCTTGGATTAGTGCGTTAAAGCAAATGTTCAGATTTTTAATATTAAGTTCAGATAAAAACAACTACTGTCATGTTATAACCATAAACAATATAGATACACAATATGAATTGCCTTTTTTTCTATTTATGAGCCTGTAAGTAGTGTATTAGTTATAGTCTGGTTGAATTTAAAAAAAAATCGAGATCTTATAGTGAAATATGTTTAATTGTAGACGTTTTTTTAAATATTAATAAACATGTGTGTTGTTTATGTAACTGCCATTAATTTACTAATTTTTGCCACCTTAATTGTTATCCTTTATTATTTAGGTTTCCTTTTTTCCTTTATCTACATAAACTATTGTGAACACTATATGTATTAATTTTCATTTTTGTAAGGTCCATGTGGTAAGGAAGCACATGCAATAATAATAAAAAATAAAACAAAAATAATTTATTAACAAGTAAAAGCAAGTACATATTGGCTATGTCCAGTGGCCCCACACTAGGTAAGACTGTCCTGTAGGTGCGATTACGATTACCATTCAACAGCTTAACGTTCTCGGCCGACATCAAGAAAGTTAATTGGGTATTACAATAAAAACAACAATAATAATACATAAAAAGTTATAATAATAAAAGATTGCTTAACCTATTTCACTTACGGGCTAACATTACATGGATTCATTAATGGACCCGGCAATAAAACAATTTGTTAATTCTGTTCGTTAAAAACTAGCATGTAAGGTGTATTCCTTGTCGGAGGTCCATTATAAATCTATACAAATAACTTTTGTCTGATGTTAACATGAGGAGAATCCAAGAATATTGGCCTTGGCCTAGTTGTAGTTAGAATGGTCCTCATTGCGAATGCAGACAATGCAACAATACAACATGGCAATCACACTGTTCTTATTTTGGAACATAATAAATTCAAAAATATTTTTGTGACAATTTAAAGTTTTAACTATCGTGGTCATTACACAATGACCATTATAATTTGTCGAACAGTTCTTGTATAGTTATTTATTTAAATATTATCTGAGCCGAAGGTCCTCCATTGCTGTTTCGACGCATTCCGGCTACCTTTACCTACACAATCATAAATTGTCGGCTTTTCACTAAATGCATGTGAATGACATCAAAAAATCGATTCCTAAAATGTTTTTCTGTCTGTCTGTTTCTTCCCAATAACCTATGGAATTGCTGTACCAATTTAACCGGAATTTACATTGCTGTAGATAGCTGATGATATAAGAAGTAATTTAGACTAGCTCTTCTCGGCTCTATCTTATAATGTTTTCACTACACATCACACCACCATTACCACTAAAGTAAAATATAAAACTTTTAAAGAAAAAGAATGCTATGATTAAACCAGTTTTCCTTTGGGTATTATTCCATGTGCTTGAAAAAAGCGTTGGTGTGCATTGTGTACTTGTACTTAGTTGTTAATTTGAGTGAAGTTGATTATTTTTTTATTTTTCCATTACAACGATATGCATTTATTACACATACAAATTATTACGATATAGACATTGCTCTGTTGATGTAATTCTTATCTTAAGATATCTATTTCATTGGTTTTATTCTGATATATGTTTTCCGTATAGGTTAGGATCCTGTTTATTTTCTTTCACAGTACTGAACAGGTTTATCCATAATTCGCTCTCAAAGTTATCTCGCACTCGGCTCCTTTAAACGATCGAATTGTTGGTATGTAATGCAGATAACAATAACTCAATACAATTATAGTATTTTATACTAGAGACTTATTGTTATACTAGCACAGAACAAGTAACTTTAATTTGTCATTACCATATTTATTATTTCCTTGTTTATTTATGTATGTTGTCTGGAGGATAGAAGTAGCCGCCTCACTACTACTACTAATATAATTACAGACACATCCATACTCACATTAAAGATGAAATAACAAACATACATGACAGACTGGCTTCTGCTATACGCCATAAGCTGGCGATAACTCATCAATCAAATTAAAAAGTTAAAAAATTTGCTGTATTTACTGAATGTCGGCGCTACCGTCTTTCTACATCATTCATATTTTCGAACTTTTACCCATGTCAAACTCGTCAAATCTAATTTTACGGTATCAATAAATAGACAAAAACAAGACAGTTAAGAATATTTTTCCCTTATTTTCATATTTTTGTGCCCTGATTTTCTTTATATCATTTCGTTTTATAGATGTCCAAAATATTTATTTGTTCATATCTTTGTGTTGTCAGTAGTTACATAGTTACGGTACGGTACGGTACGGTAATAAATAGACTAAATTTACGGTACGGTAAATTTGGTCTATATATTTTCCCGGTTAATAAAAATGCGCTCATTAGCGTCTTCGATGAGTAACTGGGGTTACATTGAATCAGTAGAACTCATAGATCCACTTGCAAAGATAAGATTCAATGGCTAAAAATGTGCCATTACTTGTCAATGAATTCAGATGACAAGTTCTTTAATTTAAGACCACCTTATTGAGTTGAAATCTATGATTTCTTCAAAGCTTTCTGTATATTTCTCTTGAAAGTTTCTGCAAATTTTACAGCTACATTTATAAGCACTTGTAACTCATTAAAACGTTAACGAATCTGTTTTGAGAGTGCACTTCTGTTTAATGCTCAAATTTCTAACTCACTAAATGAGTGATTGTGACAGCAAGTCACAACTTGAACTCTTATATAAAAATGATTCAGAAATCTATAGCTTCATTGTGTATACTTATGTTTTTAATAGAATCTCCAACACGAGTGGAATTTTTTGCCTGTTCAGCATAATAATCAATAAAGGAATAGAAAAAGTATATTCTTTTAACTTTTAGGAATGTTTCCTTAGTGAAACCGTAGAATTATCATATTATATAGTATACTATATTATACGATTTAAAAAAAAAACAGAATTAATCAATATTGTTCGATCCAGAATTCTGTTTATAGCATGAGTTGGGGACATTGGGTCGCAATCACTGAAATAAATGCGACTTTCAAACTAACCTAACACCATTTATCTTTCATTAGTAACTTTAGTGTCAAATAAAAAGAGAAATAGTAACAGTTACGCGCTTCCAACTTTCTTGTAATTAAGATTTTATGGCTTAAGGGCGGTTTAGCGTGCCTTAACGAATCCAAACCGTAATTGCTTAGAGACTACCATCGATCCTCAACTTAAAGAATCCTGAAAGGGACTTGACATAAAAGAACATTATTTTAATTTATGTTTACAGTCCAAATAACCTGTTATTTAGTACGTTATGTAGTTGGAGTGTAAGTGAATTTAATAAAAGAGAATGGCAGATCCTGTATCGCTGACAATGTGGAATGGATGGTAATGATATTCATCATCATGATCAGCCCATCACAGTCCACTGCCGGACATAGGCTTCTCCAATTGCACGCCACTTGGTTCGATCCTCGGCAAACAAATAATACCGTTTATTAAGTGTATCTGTTGTAATTATTGGTTACTAGACAGAATAGAAAAACATTTGTTTTATATTTAAGTGAACCCTTACATTTGGATCACATTGGTAAATGGTAGTTGTAGACATTCTGGAACAGTGTTGAAACGACAATATAGAGTAGTAAAAACCACAAATAAAATATAACATGTCGATTACTTATAATTGGCTAGGTCTAATTGATGCCGTCAGCGCAAAAACGGCCTAACCCACAATTTTCCATATTTCGACTTAACTACAAAAAGTGATCCAAAATCTGATAAAATATCATGCTAAATCGGCCTATCTTTAATTTATTATCCTCAGTAAAAGTTACGCTGCAAAACTAGTTTTTGAATTTATTATTTTTTTATTAATCGTAATGCAAGAGTGGCCTAAGCCGCTTAGGTCATTTTTGCATACCGTCATCACAAATTTTTGGCGGGACAGGCTGCTGTAATGACGAAGTGTACGTACGACGAGAGTGAAGATCTACCTACTCCGGACCCGAACCTGAATTTCTGGAAATGTATAAAACTTAATTCTTCAACTTCTCAAACTGTAATATTTTTATTGGAATAAAAAATGTGACTAAAACGTTCACTAACACAAAATAAATGAAGGAAAACGAACATGTCATATATAACTACAGTTGTGACAAAAAGGATAAACTTTTATTATATGTGAAGTAGAATCTAAGAATTCATATCTGGGTGTCGTCATCAAAAAATAGAGAAGCCAAATGTAAGGATTATAAGTTAATTTCAAATTTACCTACTCAAAATATAGGTATACGAGGTGTGAATAAAGTCGATTAGAATTTCGCGTTGTATTATCTAGCTATGTTAGACATGACTGTGTTCTAATTTATGTCTATTCCGTGTAATAATAATCATAAGAAGCATCAAGTCAATGGGAAAAACCTAATTTTTATAATAATATGTTATAACAGGACAGGTAGACTGATTGTCGCTGGAAACGATAATACTTATATCTTAGAGTGGAGACCGCAATGAACGTAATGTAGGGTGTTTATCAAAGGATTGATATAGAATGCCTACGAGATCTAGGTGTCTGAAGCTCCTTGGGGGAGACCTTTGTTCAGCAGTGAACGGCGATATTTTGATAAAAAATCGAGAATGTCGTGCCCGCTTGCACCATTAATCGAAGGACTACTCCGAGATGAATTTTACATTACCCCACGAAATTTATAAATATGTATTTGTAATGTGTCTTTTATTATTCAAGAGCACCCTGGCAATGTTAAAAGTGCCTAAAACACTTTAGGCCGAAAAAACCTATTCTGAAAGTTTTCATACTAAAGCGGTCAGTGTACTCAATTCGGTACAACCCTGAAATTATATGAAAACTAAATTACTTTAATTTTTCATTTATATTTGCTGTTTTTGTATCCTTATTTCAATATAGAAGTAAAGATATTTTTTTTCATATTGGTAATTTGCGTTTACCAATATTAAAAAAAAAAACTGCCTCGTTGGTTTAGTGGTTAGCGTATGCAACTGCTAATCAAGAGGTCTCAGGTTCAAATCCCGGGTCGGGACAAAAAGTGTTTTTGGGTTTTTCTTAGGAAATCCTAATAGCAACCCGGAGTTTTGAAGTTTGGAGGTGATTCACGCCCGTGCCTCGGAGAGCACGTAAAGCCGTCGGTCCCGGTTGTCATGAACATCTATGGCAATCGTTATCGGGAAGTCAGTACCCTTAAATATATTGAAAACTAGTTCAATCTTCGAATTTCAGTTCTCCCTTACGGTTGCGGAAGTCCGATGCCAGTCGCTCCGTGGAAAAACTGAAATTAAGGTAAAACCTGTTGAACTAGTAGCGGACCCCAAATAAACTTGGGAATAAAGGCTAGGAAGATAATTGGTAATTTGCGTTTGACCTCTAATAGGTTAAGTTTTTTTTTGATAAAACCGGAAGTATCCAGTACTAACATCTTTTATAAACGGCCTAACCTTGGTTATAGTGGTGAATCGGTAAAAGAACTTTAAATGCAAAAGTGGCCTAAGCCACACAAATAATACAAATATATGGATTTATTTCAAAATAACAAACTTCATTCTGAAGAATTTAGGACGGTAATTGCATAAAATATGCTTAAGGACTAAAATCCACTACAATAAATTATATGCAAATTAATGTGAAATTCGTGATTATACAAAACCTATTATTTTCATACTGTTTGTCTCAAGGTTAGGCCACTTTTGCGCTGACAGCCTGAATTGTGATTAATGGATTTAGTGCGTTACACGTATAAAGATTATATACAATTCAGCATATATTACAACAGTATCATTCTAATTATTTTCATGCATTTATCATATTTTTGGAAGTATGCTAAAAGAAGTTTAATACTGCCCAAAAAGTGTTTTCAAGTGCAGTAACAAAACGCAAACACACGTTTTCTAAACTACAATGCTTAAAGTACTTATACATTGTTTGAAAATTAGATGACGTTGTGTGTCAGATTGCCAAAAATATTTAATACTATTATAAAATATATATCGAATAAAACACGATAAAATACTTGCATCGATATTTATGAAGGTTTGACTGAAGGTTGGCCAGGTGGTTTAAACGGTAGCCACACCGCTTTCGACTGCGCCAAGTGTTGTGGGTTCAAATCCCACGTCGGACAACACTCTGAGTGATTTACTGTTTGTTGTTCTCCTAAAAACTAAAATAACTTTCTAACGCAAGGTTCTAAAATTCTGGGCATTTAAAATGTTATTGTCGGTGAAATTAGCAGCCAAGTAAATACAAAAACAATCCCTACCATGAGATACGCCAGGCGATACAAAATTCCCATACAAACCTGCCATTGCCCTTCAAAAAATAGTAGTTTATTTGTGATAAAATGAAATTAGTAACCAACCCCATAAATAAATAATTTTTGGAATAATAAAAGCTAATAAGATGAAAATGATTTTTCAAACGTTTAGAAACATATGTTTTTATTAGCACTCTGGTTACCAGCGTATAGGCTCCGTCTACTTTGCTAACAGAGGGCCGTGAGGGAAATGTGCTGGTATTATTGTAATTTTATATCATTGACATAAACTACGTATGATTTAGCGTGTTGTCTAATCTCAATGAAATCGTGTTTACTGAAATAATAGTAAGTTTTTCTTAGGGTGTATTAATAACACATTGTAACGGAGCCAATTCGGATTTAGGCTAACCTTGTAGCAATAGTATTGAAATAAACACTGAGTGCCGTTGTTTCGTTTTGCGTTTAGACGCGTTGTTTGGGATGAAAAGAAGATTCTTATAGAGAAGTATAACATTTACGGCTATCTATTTAGCTAAATCGGTGAGCTTGGTACGTCTGCGGATTTCCTCATTCTTAATTTGATCTCGCAGAGACTCCGAGCATTGTCCATTGTTCTCTTAGTGACTTGAAGTACACACGCATACCATTCTCAAAAGGTGTAACTACACTTGATTTCGAATAGATGTATCGCTTGTTCTTCCATAAAATTACGAATTTTTGATTGTCATATACAGTAAAAGCTCTTTATTCGCGGGGTATATGTTCCATGAATATGCCGCGAATACAGAAACCGTGAATACGGAATGGTAATTTACATGGGATTATAGGGGATACGTTCCCAGGTGACAAAGTAAAAAAAAACAAATTTAAAAAAAATAATTAATTGAAGTTTTAGAACATTTTGATTAATTATCTTCAGGCTTAAGCAATGGTTTGAAAAGTTTATAATTTTTTTTAATTGACATTAAAAATTAGGAAGAGAGTGGTAGAAACGCGTTACTCTAGCACACACAATTTTTGTACCGAATGTGAAAGACGAAACAATAAAACACGCAAAGTGGCTTTTATCATAGAACGGAACAGCAACATTTATTATATCAACAGCGGCTTATATCAAAGTCCTCGGCGATATCATGCAACAACATACTTTAGGCAAAGTTGTACTAAGATCTATTATACTTTTTTTATTAGTCCATTTGACGGCATTTACTAACAATATTGGGTTGGATACCTATTGAAATATTTTTATTATTATGTATGTATGTGTAATTATTCTAAGATGTACATAATAGATCCGCGAATAAAGAATATAGGAATTGGGTCGCATTTTTTTAAACCGCGAATAGTGAAAACGCGAATAAAGGAAGCGCGAATAATGAGCTTTTACTGTATTCATTTCTTTAGTAGTTACCTACTTCCATTTACTACTTCGCCAACGTTAATAGAAAACTAACAAATGTTTGGGAATGCCGTTTCTCAATTAAGCCACGTGGTCAAAATTGTCACTGTAAAAAGAGGATCGCCGGAAAACTTATAACTTGGTTAAAGGGGGCTGATGTGCACTGATGTTCATGTTTCCCATAGTGTAGCATATCGTTGTATAAATCTTAATAAATTTTTGGTATTCGTTTTTCTTTTGCTGTTAAAATAAATCGGTAATTCTAACGTTATCATGTATTAAAGGATTTTCAAAGTAATTGAGGTTAAGCCACCCTCGAGATAATGAGATTATCCCCCGAATCCAGGTACAAGACCACCTAGCTAAATATTGTTTTCTTAAATGATGGTAACTTCTATTTTGGTAATGACGGAACTGTTCTCTAATCTTCATACACTATGGTGTCTAGTAGTTCTTTACTTTTTATAATATCAATGACGATCGGTGAACATCTTTCATTAAGCCATCTCATGTTATACTCGTTAGTGTACTGGTAGTTAGTCTATCACACTATTAATAATAGTTGCTATTAAAGAGCAATTATACGGCAATCATAATTATATTAACTCATGCGGAACTGGTTGATAAGGGATACAATACCGAGAGTTGGATGAACCTTCATAACTGTCAGGTCCTTTGTTATAATTAAAATTAATCTCGTTGTTACGGAACTTTGATAAAAGCTTAAATATTTTGGCTTTTAATCAAGGAAGTTTGTGAAGCTCAATTGAAAGCTTATTTATTGGTCATCTATAAATATCGTTTTATTATTATCGTCTAACCGTTCCTCGTTTACGTTTACTTCGTATTGCACTCCTTAGGATTGTAGTGTAATGTAAAAAATCGGCCATAAAAGTTCCGTAGTCACCCATAATGGCACGTGGATTTCGCATCGTGCCAAATACCTAGATAATTGTTAGGTTTACTACTTATTATTTCGTTATTTTTGTAAGATTTTTTTCTAGTAAGTGTATTTAAAAAGTTAGGCCTTTAAAACTCCTGAACTATCTAGCTATCTAAACCGTGATTCGTTCTTTTTCTTTAAAGTTGATCACATGCACTATCATCATGATTTTTTCATATTTTTCAAAGGCGTTGTATGTAAGGAACCAAACAATATCTTTAAATTCTACTCAGCCTTAATTAAGAACCACAAACATCTTGTATTTAGCTAACGTAATAGCTACCTAACTACACAAATTATAATTCTTGTAGCGTCGACATTTCTTTTTAATTTATTTTTAATGAACGTCGGCTGTAGTCTACCCTCGATATACACACTTTTGATAACAAGATGAAAAACCGTTGACGTCATGCTGGTAGATGGTATTATCAAATATTTCGTGTAACTTTCTCTTTATTATCAATTGTTTTTCCTGTTCAAATTAACAAGAGGGTAGAGGGTAATTACGGCATTTTTTTTACAAAGGGCACGCATTTATACAACGAAGGATATGTGTATTGTGACTAAAATGTTTTTTGTACTACAATACATTTTAACTAAATTAACACAATTTTAAACTTGATTTTGGCCTTTAAATAATAACTTGAAACCTAAGTTACCCCTTATAGAAAAGGATTATCACTGTTTTTATATACTAATGTGTAAGAAATAACAATACATATTTATTAAGAACCGTAAAAATTTAGCTAGAACTCCCATCACATCGTATTGCGTTTGAAGTTGCTTGCCATAAGTTACGAACACACCAACCATAACCATAGATATACATTAAACAGAATTCTGAGACAATTAAGCACAGGGTATTTATTGATATGAATCCTAAACGCCGATTATAATTCTACTCATTTCATTGTACAGTACCTAGGGCATTAGGGAAATCGAGGGCAACTCCTAAATTTCATAGGGACATTATGTGTTTTATTATGGGTTTAAGTATTTTCTAAAGATAGTCACATATTTGCGTCTCATAATCTTTATATTATGATGATGAGCTGATGATGGAAGATAAAACTCCTTAACGGTTAGGAGTTGCAGGATATGTATGTAAGCCTACCAAATTGACTCTATTTTGCCTGATGGAAAGCATGAGTAGAATTCAGGAGTAGGGACCACCATCCTTATTGTGAGTGTAGGCAATGCAGCATAAGCAGCACCTATACCATGGCGGCCTGGTCAGAAGCTTCTGCATCATTCTTCCGGCCTCCTAAGGCCGGTTTAATGATGCAGAATAACAATTTTATATGTTTAATGTACCTTTAGTTGTGTACTTTCAACCTATTTAGGTGAGGTGACTCTGAGGAAGTGATTGAACATTAATTTGTTTTCTTTCATCATCAGGTTAAGGGTTACAGGATGACTGTTTAAATAAAATATGCACAAATAGAGTTTTAGTAGTATTCTTTTAAGTTGATTTGGTAATCTGACAGCTAAGGTTTAGAATTTATGATACTTTATGAAGCCGATATAGTAACTTCTGTTGTGAAAATTTATGCAAGGCTGAGGTTTCTATTAAGAACCTACACTGCCTTCATCTATGCACCTAGCTTGTCTTAATAATTCATAAAATATTAATGGCATTTAGTCTAAATTGTCGTCTTTCGCGTAACGCTTTCTCATCATACGATTTCTTAGTTGATTTAATGAGTGAATGAATAAATAACCGACTTCAAAAAAAACACATCAAAGGCAAACTCCCTGCCTAGGACACTGAAAAGGGTAAAATAAATTGGCTTTAATTTGACTGGTTAAAATAACTAATTGCTCTGTACAACTTTAACCTCGATGCACCTACTATACAATATCTCTACACCCCCCAAAGTGTTGGCTGGTAGAGAATGCCTAGGGATTCGATTCCTGGGTCAGACCAAATATTTGTGTGATCCACAAATATTAGTTTCGGAGTCTGGGTGTTTTTCTATTTATAATGTGTATTTATTTACAAAAAAGAAACTATGTTTATGTATTTATATCAGTTGTTTAGTACCCATATTACAAGCTGTGCTTAGTATGAGACTAGATGACGTTGTGTGTAAGATGTCCGGAATATTTATTTATTTATTTATTAAGCCCGCCGATGTACAAAAGTGCATGAAGTTGTAAATAAATAAATAAAATTCTTGTTGATACTTAATATCTATGAATTTAAATAAAGTAAAATTATAATGTGTGCTAGTTACTTAAAATCTGTTTGAAGTCGGTGCCAAGCTAATTAGATTTTTTATAAGTGATGTACGTCCGGCTTTGCCACATCGGGTATATATATTGTAATAACAAGCAAACCAACTTCAGACAGATTTTAGGTAACTAGCTCACATTATAGTTTTACTTTATTTAAATTAATAGATACTAGGTATCAACAAGAATTTTCACTTAGTTATTTTAACCAGACAAATTAAAGTCAATTTATTTTACACTTTTCAGTGTCCTAGGCAGGGAGTTTGCATTTGATGTGTTTTTTTGAAGTCGGTTATTTAAAAAAAAAAAGATTTTATGCCAGTAGATTCTTGTTTACAATTCTGCTATAGTACCATATTTAAGTTAACCCAGTTTCATAATAAATATGAATTATGAAACAAATGTATTGTACGTACTTAATGAGAGTAGGTTGGGCGTCGCGTCCTCAGTTCTTTAAATGAAAAAATAAGACCTATTACCAGAGCATATTTAAAACATAGTTTGTAGGTTTTGTAGCGAGTAAAACACCTTTTTAATCGCTACGGAAAGTGTGTTAAGGCCGGTGAGTAATTTTATTATGTGACTCAATATGCAAGTAAATCTTTTGTAAAGTTTTTACAAAGAAAGCTTTTTACCTCACTGTGTTCCAGGTTAAAATAATTACTTTGGAAGGAATGCCTAACTTAACAATACAAAAAATGAATGTAAGGTATTGCTTGAAATAAACATTTATTTGGAGAAAATCATATATTTCACCGATTTAGAGTGTACCGCAAACATTTCACGTAATTAAGTCATCTAGGATAGGATCAAAAGAATGTGAACAGGAAGGCATTCTTCCAAAATGCAATGAAATTAAAATTTAATTAGATTGGTAATCACATTTAATTTGAACCAATAAGTTATTTCAGAAAGAAATACTTCTTTGAATTGCATTTATCGCACTTTCAAAGATTCGTAGCAAAAGTACTTGACCTCATTGTGTGTCAAAGATTTACATTAAGGGTTCGAATTTTTACAATACGGTACTATGAGAAATTTTAATATCACCTTATTAATATGGATTTCATGCCACGTTTGACATTGAAACACACTTGACATTTATATTTTACGGGCTTTTGCTTGCGCCTTTGTTCGCGTAAAAGTAAATGATTTTAGCTTCGGAAAAAAATTTTTAGGATATTACAAAGCACCAAATCTCTTTGAAATCACCACATTCCTACATAAGCCGATTGAATTAAATTGGATTTTGAAAGCAATATAAAAACGAATCGCAGTCCTAAAATTGACTATCTCAAACTTCTTGAGATGTAACGAATTTTCTTTTTTGAGCATATTTTTCGCGAACCGAGTTGGTGATGGCTTTAAGACTACTAAGACACGGCTAAACTTCAGTTCTTTACGTGGACGAATGCCATGAGACCTGTACCAACCCAAGTACCTACACTAAGAGTAGGTACTAAACTATATCGAAGTTCTGTAAGAAGACTGTTGTCGGTCTTTTAGGCTCCAACTACGCGTATCCAGAACCATATTCTCCGAGGCACAAAGGGGTCAAATGCCCGTTTTCACAGATTACTATACTTAAATCGTCTCCTTACTAGGACTCCCCTAAGGTAGGTAGTCCCTTCGTTGCCCCTAGGTACTTTGGTCAAAACAGCCATAAATATCTCAAGATGACTAGAATTACTTAACTTTGTATATGTTGTCCGATGCGGTTACCACTGAGACATGAGATCCTCTATCAATAGTAGTAAGTAGATCAATAGTAAAAATATATGTATATTGAATGTGAGAAAAACCAAACTGAATTAACATACATAAAGTACCTATATCCAGAATGTGGAAGAGCCCTTGTGTTTGCACCGTACTTCGCAAAAAGGCATGGAAAGGCCATTTTATTCTTGAATGCTTTTTTGTTTGCGACACAATGTATAAAGTCTACATAAGAGCAGAAGTCTAATCCTTTGACAATGTTATACTAGCGTGAGATTTTGACTTTAAACCGTTTTCAGAATAGTAAGTTTAACCTTTGTTATTTTTGGTTAAACTTATGACCTCACAAAGTCAGATGTGATTCATGATATCTAAAGGATGATAAACGGTATTCTTTATAATTCAATTTAAAAGAAGCTTTGTAAAATCAATATTCTAACAATTTTTCAAGGGAAGGCTGTATCAGTATGCAAATTTTGTGAAGCAAGATATAAATCCTGATTGGAACAAAGCAGGCTTATTGCTTTTTTTTGTTTTGAAGTTGAAGATTAATGTATTTTTGCTTGCTTAGAATTTTCATTCTTTTATTTAAGAAATAATCCGATATGACTTACCTTGTTTAAAATTATACCAAAAAACCTTTTGAATGATAAAATAGCTATATATCCAGCTAATAATGTAGATTATTTTCTGGCATGTCGCCATTATACAGCTATTTACATTACATTATACAGCATATAAGCTTCATTATATATATTTCATTCTAATTTCACATAGATGTACAACCCTAACATTGTTTAGTTTCTTCTTGTTACGGTTAACAAGGCTTGAGTGACAATATGTGGAGATATACCTCACTTGTACATATTTCAAAGAAACATGCGGCTTTTGACATATTTCCAAGAATTGTGGGTCTGGCGAGAAATATAAACTCATTCATTTCGGATAATCGCTACTTGCTTGCTTGCGAATAGCAAAATTTTTGTTGACAAAGAAACCTATTACTATTATTTATTTACACCAGACTGGTTGAATCGATCGGCTTGCTTCAATAACGTTACGATGGTGATGGTACTGAGATGAATGTCGATCATTTAGTAGCGGACACATATTATATTTATGATACTTCATCTTCTATTTTCCTTGAGTTAAAATTTGTATTTGAAGCAGCCGAACCAAGGGATAATATTTAGGAATAAAATATATATTTTATTATGTAATGGTTGTAATACATACATGTTATTATACTTGCGAGATATCACCCGGCCTTTATCGTACTACTTATAATTTGTATGATTACGGTTCTTTATAGACGGATTGTTATCATATCATATCTTAGTGAGTTAGTCGATAGCAAGCGCTCAACTAGTATTTTAGCTGGTTTAACTACTGAACTGTCACATTTCAAAAGTAGTTTACTTTAATTGTGAGCATAGTGCCAGCACAGTGAACAGTGAGGTACATAGCAAAAAATGGATCCGACAGTGCGAAAAAACATGAAACATCTTATCAAGATGTTCGAATCGCGTCATAATACTGGAGGGGAACAGGATAACGCAGAAATTGAAGCAATAGTGCAAGAAACCCAAGAGGCCTACAATCTAGCGCTAGGTATTACTACATTGCAAAATTTTTTTAGCAATATATTAGTCAACTTAACCTATAATTGACAAATATGACACTAATTTTTCGATTTTTTTTATTGTTATTTCGAGGATAAGGATGTTGTTCCCTCACTTATCTGTTCAAGGTCTGGTTCATGGTCGCCAAGATTAAGACGATGCTTTGGGATTAAAGATTTACAATTAAGTAATATCCGTCCTGCATCCAACTTAAACAAGCATTTAATTATTGATCTATCCGATCATCTTTACCCGATTAACTGAGGAGATTGATATAACGTACAATTATACTACAAATTAATTGTGGTCGATGATTCTGTTTTTAATGTTTTCAGAATATGTGAAAATGTTCTGACAGGGCGTGGTTTATCTTGAGTATGAGTAACGATGACTAATACGAATAAGTGTATGATTACTAAAGTGTATGAATGAAAATTTGTTAGATTTAGTTGACAACGATTACTAAGGCTTGTTCCGTGTCTAGGAGATAGATTGTATTTGATCGAGACTCTTGAAACCAATTAATTATAGTATGAGCAAACGATGCATTTCCATGAACTTAGGGCAATTTTATGGATACACTCATACAATGCTCTTGAACTCAATAGCTACTTTATTAATTCACTACTTAACGCATAAGTACATACATATATGTAAGTATCTAACAGTCAGTCACCTTTAAACGAAGTAGGGATACCTGTTATTCTTAGTAGGTTGGTAATCGATTATAAAAGAAGGTGATGCTGATTACCTACTGATTAATTGTTGTGTGTCCGTAATAGTTAAATAATTATTTTTTATAGAATTTGTTAGTTCTCGAGGTGGTTATCTAATTAAATATAGAAGAAATTTTCCACTTTTGAGAACCTAATAGAAAGTATTTAATTATGGTCAATGAATAGACGACCGTGACCACACAAACTGCAAAAATAGAATCCTTTAAAAAACTGTATATTATGTAGATTTGTAAAGGATTACAAGAGATACAACCCACATGTTCCAGTATTTTTTTTTTTAAATTGTTAATATTTTTTTACTTATGCACTACATTACAAATAAAAGCGGCCAAGTCGGACTCGCCCATGAAGGGTTACGTAGCAGAAAGTAACATCATATAAAAGTTTTTGTAGTTCGTTGTAACTTGCCTCTATGTTTTCCTAAAAATCATAAGTAAGTTATGAAACACATACTATGGTTACGGCTTTTATTAGGGCAATAAAGAGCTCAGTAGTACCAAACATGTTATTTACTTTTGGCTTTGGGACTAGCCCATTCCATTTCTCTCTTTAAAAAAGCTATCTAGGTACAGGCCAGCATTACTTGAAAGATGCGTACGCGTTATCAAGGGATACTAAATCATTTAAGTAACCGTGAATCGAAAAAAATGGTGTCAAATTTTCGACCGCGAATTGTGTAAACCCAAATATGGATATCAAGAAACTTTAACTGATCACAAATTACCTCATTCAATCTGACATGATCATTAAAATATTTTAAATTTTATACATGTAGCAAAGACTAAAAATATAACACTTGCTGTATATAGTTTCCTTCCTACTTGTAAATTGTTATTACGTTATGCATTGTTAATGTTTTTCCTGTTTGTTGTCAGGCAACGAAGCTGAGCGGGTGACTCAGAGCCCGGCTTCCGAGTTCGAGGCTTTGATCGAGCGTCTGGAGAGCGTCACCTCGCGGTTGGAATCACTACCGTTGCTGCGCGCACGGTCGGTAACTCCGCCACGCTCGCCTGCGCCATCGCCAGTCTCCGCACCGACACCACCTCCTGCACCGCCGCAGTTCGAACTAACTGACAACATGAGTGTTAACGGCTACCAGGACATTGTACAGGTAAAGTTATAACCGCATTACGATGACTCAATCACTCTGTAAAACCACGATATAAGGAAGCTCTTCACGATGTACGTAGATGACACAATTTTATTGTATAAACGAAACGGTGATAAATTTTCTATACTTATATAGTGACTTTTATCTAGGAACCTTGTTTAAAAGTCATGACATCTGTTTATATGAAAAATATGTCTTTCATTATATAATTATAGGAGAATAAAATAATATTCTGTTCTCGCAATACAATTTACACAATATATATGTCCCCGACCCTAGATTGTCATGGAATACAAGCTATAAGTTCTAAAAGCTGTAAAAACTAAATGCAAGACTATAAGTCAAATTGTAACGAAGTGCTACATTATAATCTGCTTCAGATCTTTATGTGCAGTGACCGTGCATTCATTATATACCATTCGCGGAATTAATGATCCTGTTTGTGTTATTACAGCAAAAGATATTTGCATCGTCATAAGCGATTCGCTATACTGAATACAACGTCAAAATTATTTTTGCCAGTTTTCTTACTCTTAATATTGGCATCAAAATATAATAATTTAGTTCACAAAGTATGTTCGAGGTCCCTCTTTAGTGTAGGTCCTTTGTGTATTTTAGCTCGTTCGTGTACTTTAGCTCCAGAACACTTAGCTATAGAAGAAAAAATATATGATTTATTTATTTTCTTTGTAGGCGTTTGTGTGGTTAAAGTTATTAATGTTGTTGTTGATGTTATCACAAATTCCACAGAGTGTGGTAAAAACAGTCCAACGGAAGATATAAATTATATCTTTCAATAAATTATTGTTATAAATATATTCACCGTTATATCAAGTTGTATATTTGTGTGATTTGGCATTTTCAGTTTTTAGATAGGAAAGTTAGAAAGATTTTATAGAAAAGCCTAAAATACAAGAGGCTAGCTTCAACTAAGTTAAGAAAAGCAAAATTTGAGGCCTGTATAATAATAATTAATATCTTCATTTGATCTTTTCATTAAGGGCAAACACTAACAAGATTTGATCAAAGCCTGGAAATAAAAATACATTTTTCATGCTGCTAATGCCCGTTATAACAGAACAAGCTTAATGAGAGTTATCAAAAATTATACAAATAACAATGATGAAATAAGTTATTTACTGAGAATGCTTGGTATCTTTATAACATTCACATTTTATTAATATCCTTAATCATTATCTTATCTTCTCTCATCTCTCATCTCTCTCATATCTTCTCTCATATCTCTTATCATTAATCTTCATTCGCTAAGGTGACCCGAGGTATGTTAAGTCTAGTCTTTCTAGAGTGCGCCTGGTTACCCGACTACTAGTAGGTACTCGAGACGGTGTTGTATGCGGTTTTTCTTCGGTACAAATCTGACATCACCATCAGGGGATGGTAACGGAGGGATTTCCGCCCAGAAAAAAAGAGTCTGGTGGCTAAGGCCTCATTCGCACGAGAGATTTTTTAACATACGTTAAAAAAGCGTTTAAATACAACAAATGCATTCCCAAGTATATGTTCACACGACAGCGTTTTTAAAACACGATGCTTTTTTATCGAGTGGTGTTGCATTTTCAATTTTGGGCGTTGGACATAGACCATAATATTGTGCAACTTCATACTTTTAAAAAAACTCTCGTGTGATTGAGGCCTAAGTGGTAACCGAGTAGGTTAACAAAGCAATACTAGCCAAGTCTGTCACCTATCCATAGAGCTTTTGTTATCATATTGTGTTAGGCCGTCGGTGGTTGTGTCTGTTTTCATTTACAATTTTTCTTGTTTTTTTTTTTAATATTGTTTAGCTAAAATATAAATGAAACAGTAGTTTTATAGATCACATAATAAAACACCCAAAAAAGTAGATGTTTAACGATCCCCGTTGACAGCTTGTGTCGATTAATAACGGTTGGGTGTCACCGTATTGTTTTTGAAACTGAAGAAGCGATTAAGAAAATGAAATATCTAACCACTTAATTACCCTTTCGTATAAAATATTTACTCTTCATTCCAAGTGCCTTATTCATTACTTCGGTACTTGTTAACTATGAACAAGACTAAACGGAAAAAGTCCTCCGAAACCTTTTATAAATATACCCCAATCTCAATTCTTAATTGTAAATGTGGGGAGGGTTGGTGACCTGTAGCTATAAGTGACAGTCTCGCTTTAAGTACCAAAATAAATATTGTTCAAATTCGTGGCTCATTTGTTTACGATTTGATGGAAATATGATAAGGACGCGTATGTTAACGATAAAAATATGCAGCTTTTCGAGGTCGAGAGCAATCACTCGATTGCTCTT
Source organism: Phragmatobia fuliginosa (assembly GCA_932526445.1). Taxonomy (NCBI): domain Eukaryota; kingdom Metazoa; phylum Arthropoda; class Insecta; order Lepidoptera; family Erebidae; genus Phragmatobia; species Phragmatobia fuliginosa. The sequence continues at coordinate 9,619,899 of OW052060.1, read as the reverse complement.
GGTGTTTGAATATTACCTAAAATTACCTAACTCATGAAAAGTTCTGAAAACGGCCATTCATGATAAACCTAATTATGATACCAGATGAATAGTATATTTAATAGTTTCCGTTCTCTTTGTTTTTTACTTTTCAATTGTTATTGAGACAAAATAAATCTTATAAATAAAAAAATATTTAGAACGTCTTACACACAACACCATCTTCTCCCAAACTAAGCATAGACAACACCAAAACTCCGAAACAAATATTTGCAGATCATACCAACATTTATTTGTTCTGACCCGGGAATCGAACCCGAGACCTCAAGCGCGCAAGGCGCAGTGGTATTGTATGCAACTGCTGTAGTGTAGTTGCATACAATACCACTGCGCCATCGAGGCAGTCACTTATTAAGTGAAGACCTACCTTTGACTGACTTGAATGAAGTTTAGAAAATTATTCTAAATTATAATCACGAGTAACGTCGCGAAACGAAGCTAGTCTAAAAAAATCCTAAGTGACTCCTTATGTCATCAGTTTTTTGCCAGTGAAAGTCTAGTCAAAATCGGTCCAGCCGTTCCAGAGATTACAGACAGACAAGCACAATTTAAAAAAATTGCCGTTTTGATGTAAGGGCCACAGCACACTAGCTACTTTTAGCATCGGCGATCGGCAACTAGTCGCTTTTAAGAAGTACGACTGAACGCTCTACACCGCACACTTAAAAACGCCAGACGCGGAGGTTGAGTCGCTTTTTAGAAGCGCGACACAGCAGCTGAACGCTACTCGCGGCACATATTGGGATGCCGGTAGCATCGATTTGGCATCTGAGCAGTCGCTAAAACGCGCGTTTCCGATACCGCGATCGAACGCAGGAAGTCGCTAAAACGCGATGCAGCATCGATGCAGTCGCCAAATCGCCGATCGCCGATGCTAAACGTAGCTAGTGTGCTGTGGCTCTTAATACCGTAGTACCTACTTTGAAATGCATTGAGTTAAAAAGTGATCATTTGATATAACATTCAGACACTACAATTTTAGTGTTTTGAATAGATTTGTATAAATTGAACACCGTCCAAAAAACTATATTCAACCATATTCGAAATAATTAGTGAGAATAAAACAAACAGAATATCAGGTTTCTAAAGAAAATAGTACCACGGGCCGAATATAATTCAATATTAGAAGTTAGAAGGGCAGGTCGCAGTATTTTAATTATTGATACACTACGGTATATGTATTTCTCTCATAGATATGTCGACGAATAACGACAGCCTACATAAACTCAGACCCTACGGCTGTCTGAACCTATAATACCGAGAACCTTTGATCGTTTTTTTTTTTAATATATCTAAAACACAAAGATCGTATTGATTTTAATTATTGTTATTTTAAAGCGTAATATTGTTTTTCTCTAGTTATTTTTAATGGTCACATGTCTCATACATAACAATAGTATTAACGGCCTTCTAAATATATCTGTTTTATACGATCTACTCCTTCTCTGTGTAACGACCATTAGAAAGTTCTAGAGTAAACAAGATAGCTACCTACTTTTATCTTGAATCAACATTGGACTAAATTAAAATCCTATGCGAGTGAACCCGCGTGGGATACAATAAGTTATTAATAAGTTTGTATCGGTACTCAAAAATTGTGTAATAAAGATAATTATTATTCGCAAAAGGTCGTGTTGGAAAAGGTTTGCCTTTGCGGCAATTAATGTTAAGGGTTGCGAACACGTGACGCAACATCACAGGAGGTAAAATATTTTAACACAATATTATTTGACATATACAGGGAATGTATATTCAGTCTGTGTTCAACATATTACATATAATTTTATTCTCCACAAAGGACACAAAATATATTAACTGCTATGATGTTACAAACTAAATTCCATCTTCATAACAAAAGCGGACGGCTCCTTATTGGTTTTGTAATAAGGATAAAATGTTCGAAACATATTACACACTTATTACATTAACAATTTTTTGTTATGTTCTTTGTTCGTGTAAACGTAAGGTTTATATTTTACGTTTTTATATATATCAGGTTATCATAAACTATACATCACACTTGGCGGTAAAGTTTAACTAGTAATTTTGCCGTAGTCTGGTAGAAATAAATTTGAAAGGGTCACTGTTTTAAAGTAATCGATAAAATAAATGTAATTCTAAAATACTAGGAACATTCTGCCGTTTCTGCGCGGAAGAGTAATAACAGATATACATATTTTCGTCTTTAAAATTTTACCAGATTAGTAAGATGTAAATTTTTATGATTTTAAATAGTAATAGAAATGTTAACATACATCTTTATACAAGAGTATATGTCGTGTAAATAACGCTTGTTGAGTTTATCAACCTGTTTCGACAAAGTCGTGGCATAAATTAAAATAAATTACAAATTTAATCAATTATGTTCTTACTAATAATGAATGGTAAATTAATCAATAAACACGCTTATTGGAAAGTAAGTTTCAATAAACATAAACTTCGTTCTAAAGTCGATCATTCATCAGCATTGAAAATTTATTTCTTAAGTATTTTTTTTATAAAAACCTCCTTTTTAAGGAGAAATCATGTCCAGTATACTATTAAAGGCTGATGATAATGATGAATTGACGACATCCTGAATAGAAACAAGAAAATCCTGCTATTAATCATAGGTTATTTTAAAATATGGTACTTTCCGCAGGGTCCGCTTCAGGTCTACCTGCAGCTGTCTCAGCAGATCGGCGGCGACGTTGCCTCTCATGCCAACCTCGTCAACGCGGCCTTCCAGTAAGTTCTACATTTATGTATTTATATTACTCGCTATTGTACCGAATCCCGGATGTAAAACGTCACCCGTCGTAAAAAAGTTTTATATATAAAATCGAAGACATGAAACTAATCGAAATAAAGAAAGCAAAACATACAAGCTAGTAATTTTGCAAGTAATATGATAAAGTAATTTAATGTATTTTGTTTCAAAATACTTCTACTTTTGTTTTTTGTTTCAAAATATTTCTACTTGTTATATTTGAGCCATTGAATGCCTAATAAATTATTTGTACTTTGCTATTAGGGCACAACTCCGCTACATTCAGTTGGCTACAACAAGAAGTAAGCCATCTCAGCCTGAAGAAATGAAGCTTCTCGCACCAACTAGCGAACAGATCTCTGCCATTCAGCAGTTCCGTGAGAAGAATCGCGCCTCAACTTTATTCAATCACTTGTCGGCTATATCCGAGAGCATCCCAGCTCTTGGTTGGGTGGCTGTGGCTCCCACACCTGCACCGTATGTTAAAGAAATGAACGATGCAGGGCAGTTCTACACAAACCGAGTTCTCAAGGAATGGAAGGAGAAAGACAAGCAACACGTGGAGTGGTGCCGCGCTTGGGTGCAGCTGCTCTCTGATCTCCAGGCTTACGTCAAGCAGTATCATACTACTGGACTCGTTTGGTCTGGTGAGTTACTCTTAATTTTTTATTTAATTATTAATTTATCAGTACAAAAATACTGTACAACTTAACCGTACCTATGCTCTTTTATGGTTTAAATATATATATATAAAAATATATTTACTCGTATGTATACTTGAGGGATTGAATAGATTATAGATAATTAGATATTTTGATAGTTGAATATTTTACACTTCAAACTTCAGAAACAAGTTGTCTCGTCTAGCGCTTAGTTCGTATTAGTGTGTACAGACTTTCTATATCCTTCTTTATTAGTTTGCAAATATTTGATGTAATAATATGTAAATTTGTATTGTTTGTATTGGACACACAGTTTTCACATTTACAGGAAAATTTTCATAGACACATTTTTTATAGAACATATGTGGGTTGAAATCTCTGCCTACGCAAGGTACACAAGACCTTTTATTCAGTACTGACACGTTTGTCCTTTGAGAATTCGAAGTAAAATGGGCGTATAAATGTAATAAATACACCTAAATTTACGCTTTATTTGTTGAAGTAACTACAACGTTCTTTCCAATGTGGGTCCTACATGATTGAAACCCTCTTCAGACAGAGTATATCACTGTATACTTTTCATGTAGGCACTCCGTTGGCGTAAATAATTTAATAGACGTTGAATGTGCTTGAATGTCACTGTCAAATATTTGACTAATATTTCGAAAATTTCGTACTTCAAAATCAAATCTATTTGTTTTTGAATAACATTTATTATTCTCTTTCGAAAAGAAATTATGGCTGCACACCTTAGGAAATATAAATAAAAATGATCTTGATATTGCTGCCAGCTATTTCACGTGTAAAGTCTAATGATAATTTCGATATACAGTTATTTTTTATTTTTATTATTTTTGACAAATTTTGCAATGTCTAAAAATATTAATATACGACTGTACCAGTATCGTATTCTATTTTCCCTAAAAGAATATTAAAATTCGGAGTACCTTTTCCGAACGACTACAGGATTATTGAGTTATCGTTCTAGTTTTTCCGGTCAAGACCTGTATTTGTTGTGTAAAGGATCTGTCGCCAAAAATTTGCTAGAAAGCCACGGCCAATAAAAAATATGTTTGTTTAATCAACATTTCGAGAAAAAATATAAATGCACATAATCACTTAGTATAAGCCTGGGTTTAAAAACAGAGATCCGAACGTATATTTTAACTTATGATTATTCTTCAATGATATATTACCCGTTAGGAATACATAAGTACATAATACATAAATGTTATGTGAAGCAAATAAACAAGTACTTAATGTTGATCGACTCGCTAAAGGCATTACAAACAAAACAATTGTTTTTAAATCCTACAAATATTCGATGACATAGAACAATTAATTTTCGGTGAATTGGCGGTCGAACAAAATTATAGTTAACACGGTGAGGTTTAATTTAAGCCATTCATGCGGCTAAATTGCAGTTGCTGCCCATCGCTTTCCATTTTTAACCGACGAAAAAAACAGAATAGGTTCTCAATTTAACGCCTATATATTGTAGACTGACTGACTTAGACAGAGTAACACGATATTGATAATTCATTTTATTTTTGAAAAACAAATCTACAATCACCAAGGGTAAACAACGTCAGCGAGGCCAGACCTCGATGGGTGACCGTTTGTGGCATGATATATTGAGCGTTTCCGTGATTCGAAGGTCTCGTTAAGCAGTCGCTCCCGGTCGTGAAGTTGGAAGCCTTCGGGTGGTTTGAAAATATCCAACAAAATACAAGATTACGTAGCCACGACGTGTCTTGCCAGTCCCCAACTCGCACTCGGCCAGCGTGGGGACGTATGGCCTTAACCATCTCCTGAGAGGAGACCTGAGCCCAGCAGTGGGACGTTATGGGTTTTTGATTGATACGGGTAGGAAAAAGGAAATGATTGATCTCTCACTGATTGTAATAGTTATTTTTCACCACCATATCACCACATCATCACACAAACATCTTTACAGAGTAGTTGGATTTCGATAATTCTTTTGTATTGGAAAGGGTTACGCCTCTAGGTAGTACGCGCATATGAGCTTAAAATCTAGCCATAAGGGTAAGAAAATAAAGGATGATTGATCACTCACTGATTATACGATTTTAGATTATATGGACCAAAAAGTAGGATTTTCCAACAGTTAAAAGCTAAAGTAAAGCTTTTTTAGAAATGCAAAAAAATACTTATATAGCAATTAGTGGCTTATAACTGCCGAAGGAACTGAAAAACAGAAAATAATAAACTATTATTACATAACCTTAACAACTAACTTATTAAACTAGTGTAAGTATGCCTATATAATTAAGAGTCAAACAAGAACATTTATTAATTACGTAAAGCGTCATGACACGCACTTGCTTGTTAATTTGAATTATTTATTTGTCAAAATCGTACGTTTGTCCAGCTGTACCAGATATTACCTGGAATAAACAGAAAGACAGACAAAATTTTTAAAAATAACTTTCTGATGTAAATTCCATATGTACTTTCATATACATTTAGTAAAAAAAATGTTATTTTGATGTTACATACTGACACTTCAATATTATTTATTTATACATATTTATGTATCCACATTCTATTGTAACGTCAATTCGTATTGTAACTATTATCATTTCGGCATTATTCATTGCAAATAACTGGATGACAATCCACCGCCATTAATTATTGTGTACCACTGCGTCATGGTTCACCGCGTCTCTAAATTCACTATGTCGTAATTTTACAGCGCTACATACGCTGTAATTTGCGTCACTCTCTGTAACTTATGTAATAATGAAAATCTAAATATCGCTGCTTTGCATGAATACCCGCACAAAACAAAATTTTGAAAACACTGGTTTACAATACAGCCAAATCATCATCATCATCATCAACAGCCTTCAACAGTCCACTGCTGGACATAGGCCTCTCCTTAGAAAGGAGGTTTTGGCCTACTATACCACGCTGGCCAGACGGGTTGGTATAGGGTTGGTTTCAAGTTTTCCTTCTCTTTGCAACGATGTTGTCTTGCGTAGTTTATCCCTTAGTCGCCTTTTACGACACCCGCGGGATGAATAGGGGTGGTGACACTCCGTATTCTTAATCCGTCACCACACGGACGCCAAATGCAAAATACAGTGCAACCTCAATATAACAAATCCGATGGGAACTCGTAAATATTCGCTATATCAAGTAATTTGTTAAACTGAGGTTTGTTATATTGAGGTAAGGTTGGTCTAAAATTTGTTATAAAGAGGTGAAAAACATTTTTTTATTCTACTGTTTACATTCAACTTTCTTCTTCCGAAAACATCATTAAATTTTAAAATTGTAGTCAATGTACTTGCGGGAATCCTGAACTTATTAGCTATGTCTAATTTTTTCGTTGTAGGATTTTTGTCAACATAGTTGTTGATGTTTCGCTTTTCTGCGACTGATAAGGAACACCTTTTACTTTTCTGAGTCTAGAGAGTCTACTAGAATCTTCAACAACAGTGCCGAGCAGCACTGTTAACACTACTTTCCATCAAACGACTTAGATTGTTTTACGAAAAAATGTATTAAAAAAAACCTGTTGCGACTGAATCGCATACAATGGGATTATGGGTCATATTGATGGAAACGTTATATAGAGGTTTTGAGTTGACAAAATTCGTTAATTAGAGGTATTTACAGTTTTTTTCTTAGTTGAAAATTCGTTATAAAGAGGTTGTTCGTAAAAAAAATCGTAATATAAAGGTATTATTTACGTTGACTCTTATGGACCATTCAAGGGGATTACGAAAAATTTGTTAAATCGAGGAATTCGTTAAATTGAGGTTCGCTATATTAATGTTGCACTGTAGTATTTATTACTTACATATCCTTATAGATTTTAATAATCCTTGATTGATGCCCTTACATTCTATTCTTCTATTGATCAAATATGTACAGTCAGCGTCATAATGATATTGGCGTTCAAAGTGGTCAAAATGATGTGAAAAACAATAATTCAATTTTATGTTGGCTCGCAAGGTGCTCAAATTGTTGTACGCATTCAGAGTGGTCAAAAGATCTTAGCAATCAGTTGTCAATAATATGTTAGCTGACAGAGTGTTCAAATTTATGTTATCAAATAGGTTGTTCATTGGTATCTAAGCATGCAAACTAGTCAAAAATATCTTAGCAATAAAGAGAAAGCAACGTTATCACCCACACATAGAGTATACTTTGCAGTTTCACTACATAGTATAAAACAAAGTCGCCTCCGCTCTCTGTCTGTCCCTATGAATACTTAGATCTTTGAAACTACACAACGGATTTTAATGCCGTTTTCTTTAATAGATAGAGTTCAAGGGGAAGGTTTATATGTATAATACATGCTTAATGTAGTAGAGAAGCATTGATAATTTTAGAGGTTTCTAATGTGATGTCGTAAATAAACCCATTTTTTACGCTTACATTGTAAACGCTGGCTTTACCCTACGAGATAGATCAAAATAATGTACTACAGTATTGTACACCTTAAAAAGTCTAAAGTCTTAAAAATCCTATCCTATTACGTATATCCTAACGTAAATGCGATTTGGGAATCGTTACGGGATAATATGCAAGCTGTAATAAATGATAACAATAACTCATCTTCTGATTATAGTGATTAGCATAGAACATTAGTCATCTTCTGATAATTCGGACTCTGAACAATCAACTAAGAAAAGCAACAATGAGGACAGTACATACATAGGAAGAACCAAACATAGACATTAGTCTTTCAGGTGAAACACTTGGCAGTGTTTGAGAGTTAAAAAAATACAGAGTACTAAGCCCGCTAAAGATGTTAGAGGAAGAAAGAGGTTTAGTTATAGTAATGTGGGTGTTGAAACCGGTACAAATCCATGTGTAGACCAGCCAATATAACATATAAAGAGGCTTTAAATGGCCTAGAATCAAGAGAATGGTGTAAAGCTTTACAGGAGGAATCGGAAAATCATTTCAAGAAAACGAAGCTTGGAAAGTAGTGGAAAAGCAAAAACAAACAACAGAGGTTAAGTGTAAGTGGGTGTTCAAGAAAAAAGTGGACAGTTGTGATACTGTGCGATATTATGGTCAGTTAGTCGCCAAGGGTTTAACACAAAGACCAGGCACAGACTATACAGAAACATTCTCACCAGTGGACCGTCACTACAATAAGACTATTGCTTGTATTCAGTGTTAAATATAATCTAGAAATAACTCACCTTGATGTAACCACAGCTTTTTTGAATGAGCATTTGAAGATGTGTATATATGAGTTTACTATACAATTTGGAATGTCATAAACAGAAAGTATTAAAACTAAAAAAATCGGCCAAGTGCGTGTCAGCCAGAAACCATTTCAACTCTAGAGGAATTGCAATTAGAAAACATACGTCACCCTCCGTATTCGCCAGACCTTGCTTCAACGGACTACCATTTTTTTCGTAATTTGGTCAATTTTCTCCGTGATAAAAAGTTTTCTTCCCAGGAGGCAGTACAAAATGCTTTCACACAGTTTGTAGAATCTAGATCACTAGAGTTCTATCGCAAAGACCTAAATGACATTCCTATTAGATGGCAGCAGTGTATATCTATCTATCTATCTAAAAAAAGACAACTCCCGCATTAGGAATATGAATTCCTGTGTCGCGGGGGACTTTACAAACATACATGAAACGAACACAAAGAACACCCAGGCTCAGAACAACAATTTGTGAATCACACAAAGTGTTATCCCACGTGGGATTCGAACCCACGACACTTGGCGCAGTAGAGAGCGGCGTGGCGACCGCTTAAACCACTAGGCCAACCGTGCAGTATAATAGTGGTAGATATTTTGATTAAATAAATATGTTAAATAATAAAATCCCCCACGCACATAAGAGGGTTCCTCAGTCACCCATAATGATACGTGGATTTAAAATCGTCTCCAATAGATAACTGCTACTTTTACGTATTAATGTGTTAATTTATGACGTTTTCCAAGGAAGCTCCTTTTACATCTTAAGCCTCTATAACTCCTGAACTAACAAAGTCATCTAATCTGCTACAGTTTTCCTTTAAAGTTCATTATATAGACCACCATCACGAATTTTTCCAGATTTTTTGCGCCGTTTAGCTTTTACAGGGGTGGGGTACGCCCTGTTTTTTACAAAAAAGTGCCGTTTAAAGTGCAGTTTCTCGCAAACGGACACCTCAATCAAAAAATCCTCTTAAAAATCCATTATGGTTTTCAAAAGACCTATCTAATAATACCCCACAGTATTATTAGATAGGTCTTTTTATTGTATTATTAGATGATTTATTTCACGCGTCTACCCAGCCGCGTGAAAAAAAATCATCCCCACTTTAAGTGTAGGGGAGGTACCCCAAGTAAAAATATTTTTCATAATTTTATTGTAGCACTTTTTTGTCGTAATTACAACACATATTCATACTAAGTTTCATCTTTCTAGCACTTACCGTTTGGACGGTAAGTCGAGGACAGACGGACGGATGATAAATTATATTTATTTCTGTAAGTAAATTTTTTGAGACATTTTTACAAGTCGGAGAATTGAGAGACGGACGGACAGACGGACATGACGAATCTTTATGGGTTCCGAGTCATAAACTTCGGAGCCCTAAAAGGTCATCTACGGATTGTAAGAATCAGTTAGGGCATGGTATAAGCGTGTGGATGATTTTTTACAAACCTTGGGGTATAGAAAGTCTATCAATGAACCTTGTTTATTTGTAAAACATTTTGATAATTTCAGGATGATAGCCTTGTATGTGGACAATTTTTCTTAATTTTTTGTAATTGTAAACTGAATACCTTAAGACTAAGTTAAAATCTAAATTTAAATTAAAAGCCTTGGGAAATATTAGACAATGCTTAGGAATGAGAGTCAGATGAAACAATAATGAGATTTTTGTAGATCAGGAACAATTTGTAGATAATTTATTAGATAGGATTATCATGAAAAATTGTAACCCAGTCAGTACACCAATGGAAGTAAATTTGAAGCTAGAGAACGGAGACACTCATTGTACTCAGTATCCTTACCAGCAATTAAAAGGATCTTTAGTTTATTTATCTATGTTAACCCGCCCAGATACATTGTATGCTGTTTGTTACTAGAGCCAGTTTAATTATAATTATAATGAAACACATTGGAAACATGTAAAACATATTTTAAAATACTTGAAAAAAATCAAGCATTTTGGTTTTTTGGTTTATGGGTTATGTCAATGCTGAATGGGCATCATATTGTGTGGACCGTAAGTCCTGTACTGGATACATATTTAAGATGTGTGGTAGTGTCAAGTCTTTTAAGTGTAAAAGTGCTTCAGTACAGCGTTAACTGAGCTGGTAGCCTTTACTACACAATGTAACGTATTATTTCCTAAACGATTGTATCTTGTATGTATATTTTATTTTGTAGTAAAAAATAAATGGTTTAAATGGTTTAAAAAATAACCAACATTAGCATAATCTAGCACATAAGCTGAATATATGACCATAATATTTGTAAGGCAAGTAAATAAGCCATTTACTTGAGAAGCTTATAGTTGGAATTAGAATGCAGAAATGAGTCACCTATTCAAAATATATGTTGGTATAATCCACAAATGAATTATTAAAAAAAATATATAAAAATTTTCTAAATCATTACTGTAGGTTTACTACCGACTATTACTTTTTTCCTAAATTTAGACAACTTTTTAGTGGGTAAAAAATTCAATTCCCGAGAGGCAGTACAAAATGCCTTTGAAGGGTTTGTTGCCTCCCGTCCAGCTGATTTTTACAAAAAAGGCATCAATTAGCTGCCAATTAGCCCTGAGGAATCCATCACGCATCGATCGGCGTAAAAATCTGACAACTATTGGTCTTGGCATTCTGGTTCCGTCTTCTGGCAGCGACGTGGTCACAGGAGGGCGGCGTGGCCCAACACGTGATACCCAATCAAGGTCCCTATCCTCGAGCTCAATCCCTATCTTCTTAGCTGCAACGAGCACTATGTGCTGTACATTTTCGTTGGCAGTCTCCGGTATACCAACTATCTCGACTTCATTGCGAAGATTGGACTGCGCTTGTGCATTTAATTCAGATTGTAATTGGGTTACCGTAGTCCGCAAAAACACAACCTCTGCCTCTCGCTTCTCCAGATATTTCAACCGCTCGTCAGCAGCACCGAGTTTTAGTACCAGTTCATCCAATCGCTCATATGAGTGGGACAGAGAAACTGTCACATCCTCTAATTGTGTCTTAAGGGCGGTAAAAGCCTCAGTCATTGTTCGTAGCTGATCGGTGAGCTTGGTTACATCAGATTCCGTAGATTCTGGAGCTAGTTCAGTCTTTTTCCGTACAGTGACATTGTCAGATGTAACTCGAACTGGTGTAAGACTATTGTCTCCACCCTTTTTTTGCGTGGCACAGCAATCAGGACACCTCCATTGCTTCTTGCGGTCGGCAGACAGAGTTGTAACGTTGATACATAACGTACAAAAACTTTTTTCACAGACAGTAGACATACATCTAACTAGGTGGGGTTCCTTGATAGTTTTCATACACCCGGCACACTTCATACTGATTATGAGTTAAAAGCTAAGTTCTGGAGAAAGTCGGAACAGACAAACTGACGAGCCCTCGATATCTGTGTAATGCTTGTATAAAAAATATAGATCAAGAAATCCTTGTAGTCGCTAATAAAAGTTCTAATAGCTGAGAAAGTTCGAGTTCGCGACAAGAATGTCGTAAGCGCCGTGAATAACGCGTCGCTTACGCGTTGTAACGAAACACTCGCACAATATAAGTTAATGACGGTGGGTGCAGTTTTAAGCGTAAGTTCAAATTGTCTAATATTGAATGTTTAGCACTGTGTATCGGTTCACACACTGATAAGGTCGATGGAAAACACTTTTACTAATGATAATTGCGTATAGTCCACAACAAACACAAACTGAGACACAGTTATAATAATAACTTTCACAGGTGAGTAATAACGTGTGTGAGTAGAATCGCGGTTGACGGTCGAATCGATGTAGAATCGTAGAATCGAAGTACTTTCACTTATTGCATACAAAACGGCAATTTCATAGGTAAAGACCTAATATCAGAATAACACATACGCTACTTTTTACTGCAATAATCGAGTTATACGGGCGAAAGCTAGGTGATTATAAAAATACATTAAATCGTAGATGTCAAAATGCATTACTGTTTATTTCCTGTCAAAACTTCACAGGTTGCTAGGCATAACACATTTGCATAGCAACCATAATGATACGCGAATAACACCGCGGGGCGCATCTAGTACAATAATATAATCACATTAATAAATCTTCCCTAAAAGATAACTTTAATTATGATGAAAACCGCGTTTAAATACCTTGCGTAATTTAAATGATCAGAGTGGACAGACAATGCTTTTTATCGAACTGCGTAAAAATTTAATAATATTTGACCGTTCGATTATAATAGGTACTTTCTGTACCCGGCGTGTAGCTTGAATGAATCCTACGAGCTTTACGATATGACAAGATACATTGCGTACATTGTAGGATATTAAAATACGTTCTACAAAGCCGAACAGTTGATTAATACTCGTATGTAACACAAACAAAAAACCAAAAACGCAACCACATCAACTCATTTGCTGAAGTTCCTATGGCCACCTTCCAGCTCCATCTTCAGACCCTGGTTACCATATGGTGTCAAAGTACTCGTCAAGCCGAATAAAATGAGCCCAAACTCGACGGGATTGTGTCGAATTACGGAGTTCCTATGGCCACCTTCCAGCTCCATCTTCAAACCCTGGTTACCATATTAGAGAGTCAAAGTACTCGTCAAGAAGACGAATCAAATGAGAATTTTTACTCGAAAATATATAATCGTATCATTATTTCCACTTTTTATCAAAAAAAATTCAATTGGTTTTATCTCATTTAAATACCTACATCCAAACTCCTTTTCTCGGTATAATATTGTAGATTAGCTATGATATAATAGAATATTGGACTATATTTTTTAATAACATTCGAAACAAAAGACATGTCAATTACGTCATGCAAGAAATGAATGAGACAGGTATTCAAGACAAAAAAGGACAAACATTTAAAAGTAATAATGAAACTGCAAAGTATACTCTATCTGTGGGCGATAACGTTGGTTTCTGTTTATTGCTAAGATATTTTTGACTAGTTTGCATGCTTAGAAACCAATGAACAACCTATTTGATAACATCAATATGAACACTCTGTTAGCCAACATATTATTGACAACTGATTGCTAAGATCTTTTGACCACTTTGAATGCGTACAACAATTTGAGCACCTTGCGAGCCAACATAAAATTGAATTAATGTTTTTCACATCATTTTGACCACTTTGAACGCCAATATGATTATGACGCTGACTGTACATGAAAAGTTATGACAGAAAATATTTTGTTTAATTTTCAAATAGCTCCCATGTATAATTTGTGATTTTGGTTTGTGCGAGTATTCATGGAAAGCAGCGAAATGCAAGTTAAAGTGTAAAAAGCATTCATCGTGATACAAATCATGGCAACATGGCTTAGACATAACGATTTTCTGCTATTAGGAGACAAGTGTATTCCTTTGCCTTAGTACTTAGAAGATCGCGTTTATTTTTCACCGACTTCAAAAAAGGAGGAGGCTCTCAACTCGTCGGAATCCTTTTTATATAATTACCACATCTAAGAACAGCCTTAAATAAATATTTCGGACATCTGACACAACGCCATCTAGTTTTATAGTAAGCTGAGCTTTAGGTTAAAACTGACATATATACATAAATATGTACTTCGATTTTGGAAAATACAATTACATACAATTACATAAAGAACATCGAAATTTCTGTAACAAACGTTTGCAAATCATACAAACATCTGGTCTGACCGGGGAATCTAACCCGAGACCTAAAGCACAGCAGTCCCATACGCTACCACTGCGCCACCAGGGCAGTCAAATAGTCCTTTACCTTTTACTCTAATGGAATTAAGCGTAGGGTTTCTAGCACCTTTATCTGTTTAAACGCTGTAATATCTGAAATGAACCATCGTGTTTTTTTATCAATAGAGTATTCACTGAAGATAAAAAAGCATCCAAGTCCGTGACACGGGTGTGTTTTTATAAAATAGTACTCGCGCTTTGTAAAAACTGTCTGTTACTTACCTACCTTTGTACTAACTTAAGACATGCAGACTTTACCGAGAGACTTGCCGCTTGTTGATGAGTTAGGTCAAGATAACTCCTGATTTGGAGAGATAGAGTTGAGAACGCTCAACAAACTTTTATTGTTAGACAAAGGCACCGTTTTTGCTGTTGTGCCTGAAGATTATATTATACCGACTCCTTTGTTTTAAAAGCAGGTAAAATTAAGAAAATAAAGGGTCGTTACCATTTAAAATCCGCTAAAAATCAGTACGCTGATATCTCGTCAAATATTTGCGTCCACGCTAAAAAGGTTTTAACAGCTTTTTATAATTATTCACGACGCCTTAATCCTACTTTTGACCTTTGCACTTAACGCCCCGTACTGAGATTACTCGACATTACTGCTTAATTATACAGAACGACTGCTTGACTTAATTTTGTTACCACTTATAACAGTGAAGTTGCTTGTCAAATGTTATTTTATTAAAACTAGCTTACCCACGCGATGTCGTCCACATCTCTTCCCTATTCATTGATTCTCAACTCATAAAGGTTGTAGCGTCATGTTATATAACCTAATCTTCCTCTACAAACGGGCTTTTTAACATTAAAACTTAATAACAGAAAGTTTATTAAGTTCACGGGATGCTGTGACTATGGAAAGGGGATTATTTTTATTTTATTGTAATGTATACATTTGCGGATCACTAAACTCAAGTATTCTAAATACCAAAAAAGGTACTTCGTTTTGGAATGAATTTAACTAAACAAAGAAGTCAAAGTATAGTTAAAAGAATGTTTTTTGCAATACTTTTGGTCTTGCCGTACAGTTTTTATAAGCAACAGTTAAAGATCAGGTGTTAGGTACGTTGGGCCATCAACAAACCGTAAGTGCCCCGAGGTATGTCGGGGTTCCAGGGTTTCCTTTCTTGTTCCTCGTTCCTCGGCTTATAGTACCCACGAAGGCGCGCGTGAGGTTTTTAGTTGGTTCGAGCCCGACATAGGCACCAATTGGTGTTATCCGGGGGAATTTCCGAATTGGTATGAACGTTCTCACATCCTGTATGTATAATTTCCCATATCATCATAATCTTATTATAATTGTAAGCCACTTGGTTATTCTACGTGGTAAATAAAAATAATTTACTAAAATGTGTTCGTAAATTCAGCTAGTAATTTATTAAGTAAATTTATTTAGAACTATTTTAATCAATTTATTAATAGAGTTAAAATAAACCTAGTTCTTTAGAACGATGCTGAAGAATTTCCACCAAGGAATCCTTTTTGGATAAACATTTCTTAAGTCTGTTTAAGTAAATATTATCGTGTTTTGTTGCAGCTTAAATAGAAAATTTGTTAAATAGAAATAGAAATTTAGAGGCATTGGGCAACCCTAAATTCTCATTAACTTGAGATCACTTAATAATTTAATTAACCTTGATACTGCCGCTCAGTGTCGCGTTACTTGTCTGGCTGCATACATAATACAGCTCCTTGGGTTCATGTTTAAGTCAGACGCGTCAAGCAATGTGTGCGACTTGTAATTTTACTTAGCAACTTGTTTAATTTACTTGAATCTTTTGACGCCAAAACATAATAATTATACTCCTATTAAGTTTTTTTTTATGGGTAAAGGCTACCAGGGTCTATATTACAGTCTATTTGACACGACTAGACAATCGTTCTGAATTTTCTGCATCGAAGTAACAATTTTTAAAGACATCCACAGAAATTCAAATTAATAATCGGTAGAAACATGTTTTATCAGACTTCTAAGGCAATAGAGATAAAATAATAACATACAATGAATCTGGAACCTTGTCCTTATTGAAGTTGGAAAGCGTCTAATTAGAAATTTAGGCATGATTTATGACAAGGGCTATAAATAAAACGTTAACTAATATTGAAAATTGTCCTTGAATCTTAATTAATCTCCTTTGCTATAATTATTATTTTCTATAAACATATATTTTATTTTTACTGTCTCTTGTTACATAGGTACTGGTTCAGGTGCTGGTGTACCTCCTCCACCACCCCCCGGCGGCATGCCACCACCACCACCGGTGATGCCCGAGAGCGATTTCCAAAATCTGGCGGGTGATGATCGCAGCGCTTTATTCGCCCAAATCAACCAGGGCGAGGCAATTACTGGCAGTAAGTATTTTACCATCGGTTCATTATCAGTTTTTCGCCTTTAACTTGTAAAAATGTATTTATATTATTTAACTATCTTTGGACTTTCGCGACTTTTACGCATACTCATGTTTTTACTGTAAACGGGACTTATTCGCGATAATATTATAAAGGTTACGATACCTTCTATTTTCCGACGTTTCGAACGGGTTATACCGCTCGTGGTCACGGGTAGACTGATGTGAGCTTAGCGTCGCCTTCGTGATGTGCAGGTTGTGTCTACCCGCACTTGATCGCGTTGATTTCTCGTAGTGTCGGTACCCCTACACACCACACTTGTATAGAAGGTATCGTAACCTTTACAATATTATCGCGAATGTCCCGTTTACAGTAAAAACATGAGTATTTATATTATTTATCTAGTAAAACAAACTGCTTAGTTAAATATTTTATACATTTTACACACAACTTCACCTAGTCCCATTGTGTGTAAAATGTATAAAATATTTATTTATTATTATTATTAACTACCAAAGGCACTCCTCCCCTCAAGGAGCGCCAACTGTCCAACAATAGCAACAATACCGACCAAATTCATGCACTGTCATCGGTTGACAAAGTTTTTTTATATTTAAGCTTGCCAAAATGACAGTTACTTTGCCTGATGGAATCCACAAGTATTGGTCACCATTCTCATTGTGAAGGCAGACAATGCAGCATGGTGACCCACAGTATGGGGGCTTATTAAGATGCTTCTGCATCATTGGGCCTCCGAACTCGCACACTCACTAACGAAGTACGACAGCATGAATGCTGGCATTTTAGGTTGATCTTCTATCCGATAGTAGTACCGCCCTGGGTCGCCCCGACCCGTTCGTACTGAAAAATCAGTGCTTCTCTACTATTTACTCTACCACTTTAATATTCTTTGTTGTTTAGGTCTTCGTAAGGTGACCCCAGATATGCAGACACACAAGAACCCTGGTCTGCGTACCGGCCCAGCGCCATTCAAGGCTCCCGCTGCATCGTCAGTGCCCAACAAGAAGTTGCCGCAGCCCGGCGCTGGAACTCTGCCTGACAAGCCACCCGTATTCACACGTGACGGCAAGAAGTGGCTTATTGTAAGTGCTTTTAAAAATCATTTTTTCTTTACAATTTAAAAAAAAAACGGTTGTTTTGAATGCTTTAAAAATTATTGTTTAAATTATTTCTTTGGTATAAAAAAATCTAATCTTTAGGTAACAACACATATTTTTTTGCTGATTTTAACCTATTCTTTACATCTTCGTTTATAGAAAATATATTGATAACAATATCACAGAATCAATCTTACCTAAAGTGAATATACTTCATATCCACAAATACAGCTTATTTATATTTTCAATTCTGTATTTTCATTTTTAGGGTTCCGTAGCCAAATGGCAAAAAACGGAACCCTTATAGATTCGTCAAGTCTGTCTGTCTGTCTGTCTGTCCGTCCGTATGTCACAGCCTATTATTTCCGAAACTATAAGAGCTATACTGTTGAAATTTGGTCAGTCGATGTATTCTGTGAACCGCATTAAGATTTTTACATAAAAATAGAAAAAAAACAATACATTTTGGGGGTCCTGATACTTGGAACTGAAACTCAAAAATTTTTTTTTTATCAAACCTATACGTGTGAGGTATCTATGGATAGGTGTTCAAAAATGATGTTGAGGTTTCTAGTATCATTTTTTTCTAAACTGAATAGTTTGCGCGAGAGACACTTCTAAAGTGGAAAAATGTGTGCCCCCCCCTCTAACTTCTAAAATAAGAGAGTAATAAAAGTAAAAAAAATATATGTTGTACATTACCATTTAAACTACCAACGAAAATTGGTTTGAACGAGATCTAGTGAGTAGTTTTTTTTAATACGTCATAAATCGTAACACGCAATTTACCTTTCATCCAATCAATACACTAGTATAAAAACATCGATGAAAGTTACAACGAACTACAAGAACTTTTATATGATGTTACTTGCTGATACGGAACCCTTCATGGGCGAGCCCGACTCGCACTTGGCCGCTTTTTTTGAAATTGAGTAAGATATCACAATGTAAGTTATAAATGTTTTGATAGTATCTTTAAGCAAACAAATTTTATTATTATTATATTGTACAGATTTCATTTTTCTATTCCATGAATCAGTGAATAATGTTATCTATATGTATATTCATAATAAGTGCGTCACATTACATAGATTGTAAAAAGTATGAATTGTCCTCGCAGGAGTACCAGAAAGGCAACCCAAACCTGGTAGTGGAGAACGCGGACATGAACAATGTTGTATACATGTTCCGATGCCGCGACTCTGCGCTGACGGTGCGCGGTAAGATCAACGGCGTCGTGCTCGACTCCTGCACCAAGTGCGCCGTGGTGTTCGACAACCTCGTGTCTAGCATCGAGTTTGTTAACTGCCAGTCGGTGCAGATGCAGGTTAGTTATCACTCGTTCTTGGCTTTGCTTTTAGCAACCCATGGATTTATAAAATTTCTGTTTTATCGAAACCCAGCTTGCCATATAATCACGCACATCCACATTGAAGTTGGATTCATAAGAAATGAGAAACAAAACTAAAGCAAAACAAAACAGATAAAAACAATCTTTAAAACGGATCGTATATCTAGTCAAAATTGAGCTCATTTGATGTAGAAATTTTAAGTTATAGAAGATATTTGAAAATTTCGAATTCAACAAATTCAGATTATGTTTGACTTGATTTCGAATTGGTTTAATTCAAATAATAGGATCGAATCGAATCGAAAATTATAAGAATGTGGTGCCCTATTGGCTTTATAGTCTGGAAATACAGAGACTGGACATTCAAATTCTTCTTGTTTTTACCATTAGATTTTAAGATATAAAGTTTTAAGGTTTACGTAATTTGCTGTAATTTGGTTTTTAATTCCGTATATTTTTACTAAATATATATCAAAATTATTCTCGGCTACATCTATCATGAGAAGTGTCATTTTGAAACCTACGCTCTTGTTGAGATCCCTACCTTTTACGTAATGAGCTACATTGTGTACGAAGGACCGCTAATCTAAATGCGGTTGTGCCGCGGCGCCAGATGTTTGACACTAATTGAACGTACAAACATACAATAAGGCTAATGAGTTCCCACTCGAAATTGTACCTTATAATTATTACTTTCACATTTTAAAATCGTGTTATCGTAATTAATGTTTTACCTTTATTCAATTGTAAGCACTTGTTAAATTTATACAATAATCATTACACTATTACTCAAACAAATTCCATGTTACATCTAAATGTACATTCCTCACACACGCCACCACTGTCACAGGAGTAATCCACGAATACAGAGAGCTATGACAAAAAAATTAAACTGTCTTGGAATCTGAAACAAAATGAATCAAACGAGCCTTTTTTTAAATCGGTATGGGTCCAACCAAGCTACATTAGATTACTAAAGTATGTATGTCAGAATCGTCTAAACGCAAGGTGGTAATTTACCGCAGTCGACACAAGATATACCGTCGTTTCATCTAGACAGTGACTGATATTCTTGAAGAAAAATAAATCTACTTTAGTTAGCTTTAATAGGATTCAACAATTTCTTTCGTCTTCCCTTGGGAAAAACGTTGCCTCTGCGTTCGATTTTTATGACTCGTAGCGATTCAAGTTTTGAACATCTTTTTTCCTCATTATTAGGAAGGATGAACCGTGAAAGGGTGTCCATGCATATAAAAACAAAAAAGATTAACAGCCAAGTGTCCTTTGTCCCTTAATCGATTTAATATTCGTAATAATGAGTCGCAATATTGTTTCTCAAGCAATATATGCATTATAGATAAAATGTTACAAAGTGAATGAACGTCGATCACTGCTCGCGCCCTCGTCTTCCATCTCGCTTTTATTATCTTCGACGGCTATTTGACTGTTGGTTTCCTCGATAATCGACGTCATGTTCGGAATTTTGCCGCGATCGCTGTAAAACGATGTATATCGCCCATTACAATAGTCTTGAGATTCATAAAAGTCATTTATTACAGTTGCATCCGGCACACCCTAAAAATATTTCAAAAATTATTAATATCTTAGCATTTAGTACCACTGATCTAATTTTGATAAAGTATACAATGGAAACCTTTTGATTCTCGGCGAAGGCTACTACATATTTACTACAAAAACCGACACACACGCAGGCAGAGCCGCAAGAACTAGTAACATGATGAATTATTAAGCACAATTAAGGCTTCATCTAATAGAAAGAAATACATAGATAAGAAGTATACTGACATCATAGTTATATGTGTAAGGTTTGTGCTGGTTTGGCATCCAGTTTTGGTTATACTCATCATAGCACGAATCAGGCACACTGTTTCTCAAGTCACTGTCTGAATCTGACAAGCCGTTGGGTTTAGAATAATCTCCCATGGCCTCTTGGGAAACGAGGTCCAAAGGGCGTGAATCTATATTCAGTATAGTCATTTTGCTGTTAATCACCATGTTTAGAGTTTTCTGCCAATCTTCTAATAGATTTTTTATGTTCTCCATCTGATATATAAAGTGAAGTAAAAAAAATTGTTAGTGAATATATTAATATTAATATACTTAATATTATGTATATACTTAATATACTATACATATTAATATACTTAACAAGATTATTGTCTCATAAAGTGAAAACTGTAACTCACTTTTTTTTTCAATAAGGCCTGCTTATTGGCTCTGCGTAACTTTTTTTGTTTGATGAAATTCTTAAGATAAGCCACTTTATACACATTCGTAACTTTAACTATCTTAACGCGATAATCCTGCCGAATATCGACATCGCTTTGTGACGAGTATACACTGTTTTCAGGTGTTTTCTGTTCGGTCTGTGCGTTTTCACTGCATACTTTGTCCGACGAGTTCACGTTTGCGGTCCCAGTAACATTTTTTATTTCCCCTATTAATTCCACTATAAACTGCTGGTCTAAAGTAAAAATATAATATAAGTATTTTATATTTCAGTAGAATCAATCTCGAATATTGTACGGTATACAATGACCTTGCTCTTTTGATGCATACTGCAAATGTGCATCGTGGTCTGCGTCCCATTGGGCTGCGGTGACGAGCGTATGGCGTAGTCCTTCATCATTGGCAATTATGTCTCGCACTCGCGCCCGTACGCTTCGTAGCCTTTCCGCACTGCGTTGCAACTGCTCTGTACGCTCAGTGAATTCCGCGTCACGGAAGCATAACTTTGTGTTCACTATCTTTATCTAAAATTATTAAAACTGTGTTACTGTAATTTCAATAATGTGTTTTAAGAACTAAACGAATTGCACTAAACCTGAAGCTGAATGTCGTCCATTTCCATCTGTCTTTCATTAATTCTTCGACGAGATGTTAGGTAAACATCTTTCACTAACTTGTACACATAAAATCCCGTTGGCACGTATTTTAAAAGAAATATCAACTGTGGAATTCACAATAAATTAGGTTTGTCTTATTTATGTACGAAATCAAGAGCAACGAACAACCAACCGACCAAATTGACAAGTGTAAGTCGAACGTATAATAAATATGATGTACTGATACAGTATTCTGCAAATTGGCGTCCATATTCGTAAAGAACGGTACTCCAAGACTTCGTCAGGTTAAATCCGTTCACCTCTTCTTCATTTACTGAATGCGCATTTTCTGTATACATGAACATTCTTAAATAATTGACAGTTATAATCGCCGACAGAATTATAATTAAAGTCAACATCTAAAAGTATATTGAAGTATAAAATTAACGTATTCTAATATTCAGTTCATCAAAATTATCACAATTTACATAAATAAAAATGTAATTTGGAAAACAGCTAAAGCATTGACATTGATTGATTTATTTGTTGTCTTTGAAAAAGAACAAAATCTCTCAACAAGAATACAGTAAAGACTTTTTCATAATTTCCGTTTCATTTTTGCTTGGTTAATAAAAATATTCTAAATTTCATACATTTTCATCTAAGCACATAAATTTAAAATAACTTATCTTTGAAGAAATTTGACTAATTGGATTTCAATGCTCAAAATTTCTTTATCATCATCAGCCTATCGCAGTCCACTGATGGACATAGGCCTCTGCAATTGCACGCTACTTAGTTCGATCCTCGGTCCACCTGGCCCGTGGACGTCCTACACTACGTTTGCCGAGACGCGGTCTCCACTCAAGAACACGTTTACTACAACGTTTGTCGGTTCTGCGGCTTATATGGTTATTCGGCATCAGGTCAAGATGCGTGCGAAACGTACAAACCGCCATAGAAGCGTTCCACTTCCGAGAGGACGGCTGACTTGGAAGTAACGACTACTCCACTTGCTGTGGTCAACTTCATCAGGTGGCTTCTTCCGAGAGATTGCACGAACACTTTTGACCCATGATTCTGCTCGATCGCTTTTTCAATAAAAAGAGTATTGGAGCATCGGAGTTCGTGTCCTACACGCTTGCTTATCTCTAGGTTCAGAGTCCGTTTTCCCGACGAAGTGACAGGTGGATTTTCATGTCGTTTCCTCCTTAACCGTAGAGTCCCCTCTGAAAGCTTTAACTTCCCGCTCTTACGCTGCATTTTACAAAATCTCGTACTATCTTCCCTGGGGATCCGAACCACATCATCAAGTTTCTGGTCAACGTCTCTTGTGGTTTCCATTTCAGCAAATCGGTTTTCCAGGTTTGACTGGAACTTTTCAGATTCCATCGTCGCTTGGAGCAGAGTTGGTCGGAGCCTGGATCTCATCCAGTGGACACGTTCAGCCTTGAAGTCGATATTCAGAGAGCCTCGGACAAGTCGGTGATCACTACCGGTGTTAAACCTATTGAGCACTGAGACGTCTCTGAATATATGCTTTCTTTCCGTTATGATGAAATCGATCTCATTTTTGGTCATAACGTCCCGACGTTATGACTATACGGCCCCAAAGGAAGTGAACGTGGCAGAGCCCCGGCTCTGCCACGTCCACTTCCTTTGGAGCCGTTCTTTGAAGAAAGTGTTCATCAAGAAGGGGCTGCCCTCTTGTTCGAGGAAGACGACAAGCATTTGCACCCTATGATTCCTGTTTCCAAACCCATGGGATCCTATTACCGATTCGCTGCAAAGTTGTACTCCAACTTTGGTCCTTAAAGTCACCCATAACAACGCTGTAGTGGGTTTTAGTCGTGAAGCGGGGGGCCCTCGATATGTCATCGAACATATCCTCCACTTTATCGTCCGAGTGTGTCGGGGTCGGTGCGTACACATGCATATGCCATGAAATTAAAAAATAGCTTACTTAAAGACGTTGTCATTAAATACGTCTAAACAATATAAGCTCGTCTATATGTGTTCCATATACTTGTATTTCGATGATCAATTACCTAGATTATTATGCGTTATAGGAAGTAAATTAATTGCTAACATTGAAGACTTGCTACTGACTTAAAAAAAACTATATGCTTTTCATGTTCAATGTTAATAAGCATTATTTGAAGGCCTATTTTTGCCGCGGATGTAACTTTAGCTAAATGGGAAGCCATTGTGGATGTGGATGGTCTCTCGTCCCGCAGAAAAGATCTTTCAGTCCCAGTGGCCTTGCCAGTCATAGGTCTTTCACGATCACTCTTTCTATTTCTTTCTTTTGCCCTATAATAGAATACATTTACATATTTTATATTTTAAGTACTATGAACGTCTTTGATATTATTACTGTAACTTACATACATAACCCTAAAGAAGAACTGAAATTCGAAGGTTAAAAACCAGTTGTCAGTTGAGTAGTATTTGAGGGCACTGACGATTTCCAATTCTGACAACTGATATTCGAAGGTTGAACTAGTTGTCAGTATATTTGAGGACACTGATGATTGCCAACAACGATTGCCATAGCTGTTCATGACAACCGGGATCAACGGCTTAAGGTGCTCTCCGAGGCACGGAAATTAATCTCCGCCAAATTTGCATATTCTGCGGGCTGCTATTAAGAATTTACTGTAAGGGAAAACAAAACCAAAAAAGAAAAATTAAATATAAAATTTGTTTAAAAGAGAAAAAACAGAAATAAATACAGATTAATTGAATTACAAATGACGTTCTTTCAATGGCCGTAAAAGAGTTTCTTAATAAATTAGATTGAGTGAAATACGCTTTGCTTTTGTATAATATTGGAAACGTCACAATATTGTAGAGGTTCTATTTTGGTTCTTATTATATTTAACAGAATTACTATATTTGTAAACACTTATTTTTTTCATTGTGTTAAAATCATAAATTATTTTATTGACGATGTAGATGATTAGGCGTTATAACGGGCTGATTTTAAATGATGTTAAAAATACATAAACATGTCCTAGAATTTTTACGCAAGATCGATACTCAAGTAGTGACCTTGCAGTTAACGGAATTTATTAGGCCAGAAATTTAAGTGTTAGACGGACCCTAACAAATTGGGTCCATAAATTTATTATCAGATTGCCGAGCGGGCATGTTTTTAGTTTTATTCTCTGGAACATTGTTTGACAGATTTCAAAACGAGGCAATTTACAATCTGTTTGATTGATTTGATTTTATATAGTTCGGGCATTTATGTTGAAATTTGACCTGAAAAATCAAATCCTTGCCATTTTGATGAAAATAAATGCAATTGAAATCTTTAGATGCAATATCTCTATGTTGTTTACGGCTGCTCTAGCGGTTAGCGAATAAGGCTACCGATGTAAAGATCTCGGCTTCGATTCCCGGGTTGGGTCCAAAATCTGTTTATAGAATTTTACTGATTATTGAAAATGCGTAGTCTCTTGCGTAGTTCGCTGAACTCCATTAAGACTGGCAGCCGTAGCTGAAATCGGCTAGGAGAGAGAGCGAGAATGGTAGACCAGGCGACTTTATTTATAAATATTTACTTATGACTGCAATTTTATTTATGAAAATGAGATAATAGATTTTTATTACTGAGTTTTATCTGATAATAACCAAAAAGTATTCATAAGTCATATGACTTGTATGACTAAGAATACATTTGACGGTTTTTTTTACTTTAATGTATGTATATTGTATAGCAAATACGAAGAGAATTAAATTAGGCGTAATATAATTGAAACTTAGATCTAATAAAAATTTTGCGCGCCGAAAAAAGAAAATATGCTCCAAAAAACGTTGGTTTTGATACTATTATAATATTACCTTCATACGGTCTTGTTGTGGCGAATATTAAAAACTTTATAAAAGAAAACAGCTTTATATTTAATAGCACAATCTTTTGCAGCCTTGTTATTTACGGAAATATTATAGAAACAGAGGGTCTGTGGTTGGAACGGGATTCCTGAAAATATTAATAAATTTGAAACGGCCGTGAAACTTATTTTTGGAGTAAAAATAAGGACGAAGAGTGGTGTGTTTGAATGTACAATTTATTGTTACATCATCTCCTTAGCCTCTGTTATTCCCAAGATTATTTAAAATCAGTATCTAGTTCAACCGATTTTACCTGTTTATCAGTTTTCCAGTGATGTTCTATTCAAACCTTTAAGCATTTGTGCCTATAACGATAGTATAGCATTGCACTAAACAGTAATTGAAGCACTACTAGTCCAGACTTCTTAGCGCAGTATAGTTTTTCATACTATTTCTACATTTAATACTCTTATTATATTCTCATTTTATTTCTACTCTTATTATACTACTCATAATATATCTTAGGTAGACAGGCGGCAGCAATAACTCAATAAGTCGCTAACATGCAGGTCACCATGCATGCATTTACAATGTCAATGAGTACGTTCACCATTACCCTTAAATTTTACTTAGGCTTTCCATTTGGAAGAATACAGTCACTTTGACAGACTCATGAATAAGTAAATATAAAAAAAATACTACTGTGTGCCTATACTCTGAGAGCATTGCAATGTAGAGTTTTCCAGTAATATAAGTCAAGTTTGAAGGTCCTATGATGCTTTTTGTTATACCCTCAGGTACTGGGCAAGGTGCCAACCGTATCGATTGATAAGACAGACGGATGCCAGATCTACCTGTCGCCGGAGTCACTCGACGTGGTGATTGTCAGCTCAAAGTCCTCCGAGATGAACGTGCTCGTGCCTAAGGGCAATGGTGATTATGTAAGTAAATTTAACTCTTACTATGAGATTTTGACTAATCGAACTTTTAAAATCGACTGCCTTGTTGGTCTAGTGGTTAGCGTACGTGGCTGCAGATCAAGAGGTCTCGGGTTCGATTCCCGGGTAGGAATAAATATTTGTGTGATCCACAAATGTTTGTTTCGGAATCTGGGTGTTTTCTATGTATAATATGTATGAATTTACAAAAAAGTATGTTGATGTATTTATATCAGTTTTTTAAGTACCCATAATACCAGCTCTGCTTAGTTTGGGACTAGATGACGTTGTGTGTAAAATGTCCGAAATATTTGTGATTATTATTATTATAAACATGTTTTAATGAGCCAAGTAATGACTCGATACAACATTGCAGAAGTCTTTGTCAGATTACCTGCTACAGATTGTCTGCTGGTGTACTGTATTTCTTTTTATTGTTTTCAAAGTCAAAGCAAGCATTATCAACATATCCTAGTTGTAGTATCTTGGAAGATTTTACAAAAACATAACATTTATGAAATTTATGGATCTCACAATCACAAGGTGTATGGGGTTTGAATATACACTCACTCACAACTCATTAGTTCTATTATGTATTCGTAAATTTTTACTGTAATTTATATTCTCGAAATTGTTACACATAATTCATATATCCATGATAACAATGTTATAATATGTTGTATAGGTCGAGCACCCAGTGCCGGAGCAGTTCAAGACGGTACTGAACAAGTCTGGAGGAGGCATTTCTACCACGCCCGTCGAGAGCACGGGCTAGACACTATATCGTTTAACACTCGGGAAGGGAACCTCGTTCACTGTATATCTAAAGCTTTGAGGCGAGGCGGATCTTTATATATCTAACATTGCACGGTCGACTTCCACATTAGCCCACCTATCCTGATTCGTCTCCAAAGCCCATTAAAAGCACAAACAACTGCTAATCGTACGAGGTAAGTTCCCGAGTTTGACGTTTGGTCATTTTGTCTTGTATTGATCATGTTAATTAAGAACTACCTTCATTTCTTGCTCATTGCGCTCGATTGTAGTAATTTAATATTATAATTGTAATACGACGTAGAAATAACTATAATTCACATATTTACTGGCCTTTGTGTGTAATGTAAACATGTTTCTCACTCTAATATCTTGAGATTTTGACATTGTAATAGCGAGAAGCTTCTGGAGTACCGCGCGGTACAGGATTTAGTTAAGGTTAGATGTAATGTGTGTGACTGTCTCGACTTTCAGCTGTAAGAAACGTTCGCATTCTCGATTTTCGCTATCTTTATTAATATTGGGCGATAATACAACCCCAACGCTTGAAATGGATAAGGTCTAAGTTTCTTATCGTATTCTTCGTATTTGATCAATCATTTAATTGTTTTAATTAATGTCTATCTACTGAGAAAATTACCCATTAATATTTTAACTTAGGACATGATCTTAATTTGTGATTGTAATTATTATATTTTAAATTTATCTAATTTGTAAATCACTATATTTTGTATTCTTATAATTTAATAATTTGCCGACATAGTAAATATGTACGTACGAACTGCTATTATTTATTATAATTGTCTTCATTTAGAAGAATATAATACTGTATTGAACGTTTGCATTTTGTTAATTTATTTGTCAAGAGATTAAATTTATTTTTAAGATTACCTGATTTTTTATTATCTCAAGTAAATTTTCACTTAATAATTACGTAGATTATGAGCTCACTACCAAAATGAGACAAATAAAAATAAACAACTGATCGCTACATTTTATTTCATTTTTGTCATGGTTTACGTCGTCCATTTGAAATAATAATTCACCTTCAGACGGAAAAGGTACCCCATGTATTTCAATAAATAATATCGATTAAGAAGTAATTGTGCAGTGGTAAACAAAACAATTTGGGCACAAATATTTAAACCTATATTTACAAACTAGCCCAAATAATATTAAATAATAATTATGGCGTAGCAACGGTCTAGCGTCATGTGAAATTTAAGGTATCTCAATATCAAACAGAATAAAATCTCTACGGAGACTTGATAACTTACAAATATGCTTATGAAATATCAGTCGAATTTAGAAAGATTACTACTTCTAAGTACTGGCTTATAAGTAATATTATCGATACAAATGTTAATCAGGGTCTAAACTGGAATTGCTTGGCGCAGGTTTACTGCACTGCCACTCGTCACTCCCATCAGAACATTCTAAAAAGCCGTTGCATACGCTTGTAGCGGGCAGGCATTCACCCAGTGGGCATCTGAACCCTTTACAAGTGTCGATTCTACTCGCTCGTCTGTTCTCAGCAGTTTCGAGATCAGCATAGAAGTCTTCGTCGGACTCTTCATCTTCGTCCGAGTTGCTGGTGTGGTTGTACAATGGTGTGTGGATGGCTATGGTACTGTCGATCCACTCTATGTAGTGAGACACCTTAGTGTAAACGCCAGGACGATTCGCTCGTGCACATCCATACCCGTTACTTGTCACTCCGTAGACGTACCATTTATCCGATTCCTGTAAATACAATTTTTTATCAAAATTTAGAAAAAAAATATCTAAAATCGCTGTCGGCGTCAACTGTTTATTAACCTTTTGAACGCCAGAGCAAAAACTGGTCAACTTGCCCTCAACGCCAGACCACAAATTTAGCGGAAATACCTACGAAAAAAATAAGGATTCCAAAACTATATCGATAACTTGAATTGTATTTTTATTTTCGTCTGCAATTTCAAAATATATGTCCTTATAACATTGAATTTATTTCAACATTACACCTCTTCCCACTCTAGTAATAGTTAGACACTATTTACAGAGTTGTTTAATACCGTAATAACAGATATGAGACGACAATTTAATTAAATATAATAACTATAGGTACGACACTATTCTTGATCTGTTGTCTTCATATTGTGACCCTGGCGTGGGCGGTACGTCATTTTTTTGAATATTGCGCTTCTCAAATAGGGATGTAGCAACGTAATATCTCGCTTATCGAGTACAATATTTTCTAATAATAAATAAAACACGTATTATAAATTAGATTTAAATTTTCTATAATTCCGTTGAAGGAGATATTAAAAAAAAATACACGATTCAAATAGGTTAAGTGTATAATCAACTAGGCGTTTTTCAAAATTTTGCTCAGGACTATTTTGCTATGTCCTACGAGTTTGACCATTGATTAAAAGGCAAAAATGTAGGAAGTGAGTATCAAATTATTTTATGTTAGGGTAAAATGTTTAACTTACTGTAAAAAAAAAGATAAAAATAAGACTTAAGCGGAAAACATATTTTAATATTTAATAAAATACCAAATATTATCCTACTTTTTTATGTGTCCTTCATCATATCCTGGATTTTGATTATATATTTTGAAGAACACAATTATCTTAAAGATAAGATAAATACAATTATTGTGTAGATTATATTCAGGGTTCCGTATTTATAGTAGAGCTTAGATCTACTCTATAAAAAAAAATATATAATAAAATTTAATTTCTATATATTAATTATGTACAATATTGGTTATAAACTAAAACAATGAACCTAAAACTAAAAACCTTAATAAAATATAATATTATAACTAAAATATATCATTAAAAGGAGTCCCTTTAGGCATGGTTCCGAAGATACTGGCAGCGTTCCCCCTTTGAATTGCTAGACTAATTCTTTGTCCGAGTAATAATAATAATATTTTATTAAGGTTTTTAGTTTTAGGTTCATTGTTTTAGTTTATAACCAATATTGTACATAATTAATATATAGAAATTAAATTTTGAAGAATATATAAGCTATATTTAGATATCTTTAGTATTACTCGAATGAAATAACTCATTTGTTTTTAAATAAAATGTAATAAGGTTGTAGTATATTTTTCTAATTTAAATACTGAAATTATCGGATTTTAAAAACTGGCCACAGCGGACAGTCCTGTACGTAGCGGTGTGATTTTATAAAGAATAACATTATCATTGTCTTTGGCTTTAACTATTTTTAAGCAATGCCATGTTGACAATGTTTTTATCATTCATTCGTTCTTTTCCTTTGGATTAAAACTGAAGAAATTCAATCGTCAACACTTGCGGTCCGTGACGTGACTTTGTCCGGTACGAATATTGATTTTGAAAGGTAAGAGCCACAAATTTTATATACTACTCGTGTTAAATTATAAGTAAATATCTTGTAGATAATGAATGTGTACTAGTTAACTACTATAATCAACTTTTTTTATACCAAAGAAACATGTGATGACAAGTCCGCGTCATACGTAACGTCCAGGACGTGACGTGATTTAGTATGAAAATAAATTCACATTCTGTACGTAACGGAGCAAAATTTTGAAAAACGCCCAACTATATAAAAATTTACAAAATGTAAAACAGTATGTACGTTTATAGCCTTTAAATACTAGCTTCTATAATCCTGGCATAAAAAGTAACAAGTAGAATTTTGAAAAAAAAGCTAAGCAACTTGTGATGGACATTTTAAAACTTTTATTTATTTCATTTAAACCTCAGTAGTGTACGAAGCATTTTTTTGGGCACTGCTTATATTTTCTATCAATAACTAAGAGTTCTCTTTCTTCTTTACAAAATAATTGTCAACTTTAATTATCATTTCACGAGCACGGCTGTTAATTACTTTCTTACTCATTTTCATAATAAGTATAATAACAAAACTTAACAACAAAAATAAAACAGGCTAAAGAAATTTTAATATAAACTTACGATATCATCTAACGTGCCCTACATCACTAGTGGTCACATATTTGTGACTCTGGCGTGTGAGGACATTCTTTTTTAAGAGTTTATTTCTTTCTTTTTAGAGTAAAATTTCATAATATCATAAAACAATTTAAATAGTTTTATGGAAATAGATAACAGTTAGAGCTTCTTCTTAAGGTACTTATATAAATTTAAAGGCATAAAAGTAATGTTTAAAGGCTTTATTTCGTATTTCGGCGCACCGCTTTTTTGTCATATATTTGTGACGTTGGCGTACAGGGACAGTTTTCGCTTGTCACATATATGTGACCCTGGCGGTCAAAAGGTTAAGCAAATAGCCAACACAACCCGTGAAACTACAGGCCAACGAACTTAATGATGGGTGAAAATGTTACGTTGCTAATACGGACTAATATTTTGAATCTGTGAGTTAAAACTTTCGCAAACCAGGTTACAAGTCAGCTTTGCTGCCTAAACTATCACCAATATCTTTAGTTTAATTACAGAAAGATAGAGTACCTGACACATAAGCGGTCCACCGGAGTCACCTAGACAGGCGTCGCGTCCACCTCGCTCATAGCCCGCGCAGAACATGTCGTCCGTGACACGGTACAGCGGCAGAAGTCGTGTACGACGTCTGCATTCTGCCGTCGAAATCACGGGTAGCTCTACCTCTTGTAATGTATCAGCTGGAAGCAAAATTATTGGTAGACATAGAAAAAGTAATATCTATACTGCGAAGCGATCAGGGTCACTTGTGGGACATAAGACTATAAGAAAGACACAAAATTAGAATTATTAAAATTTTGCTGTAATTAGATTTTATTTTTATTTATATACTTTATGCAAAAATACATGCATCGGCGGACTTAACGCCTTAGGCGTTTTCTGCCAGTCGACCGATTGGGCGATGCAGAGAAAAGATGAGGTAGGTGCATATAGGGTGAATCGATAGATTATGGTACAAAAAGTCATAGGTAATATACATACATATAATATGATAAGTAATATACCTACATAACAAAAAAGACTAAACATTGATGTGGTATGTCACGTTTACTAAGGTATTCACTGGTGCTTTATTTGTTTAAGTAAAAAGAACTTACGGAAGACTCGCTCATGTTCATAAAGCTGACCCCAGCCAACGACTGTGCAGTGGTGGCCTGCAGGCGGCTGAGCCCGTGGTTGCGGTAGACAAGCGGGTCGCAACCGAGCATGAAGCGGCAATGGATCCAGTCGGAGTAACGCAATGTCGTTGCGGAACCCTCTCGGCGCATACTTCGGATGAAGCACGACCTGACGTACGCGGGCGACACGTTCCCATGGACCGCGAGGCCAAGCTCCTCGACGAAGTGCGCCTAGTCGGGCCACCCAATGAGCTTCCGTCGCCCTGTAAACATTTTTTCAAAAATCAATTACGCACTAAAATAACAAAAAATAGGTACACGTACATCAATCATTTTGTGTAATTTTTTTAATGTAATGTTTGGAGTTTAATCTTGAATATTCTTAGATCTAATATTTAAATTACTGTTTAACAACATCCTTATCGTGTGATACAAACATCTGATTTCTGGAAGTCAGATCCAAGCAATAGGGCATCACTATTTACTACTAAACGGACTGTTAAAAAGAAAATTAAGAGAAGAACGTATAAAGACGATAATAAAGATATTCATTTAGAATAAGGATTATTAAAAAAGTTTCAATACTAACTGATAAAAGCAATGACTAGCTGAGAGCAGCCACTGCGCGTGAATAAGCGTGCCACCGCATTGGAAGTCTCCGTCGCGGTAGAGAGCGGCCTGCCACGGCCAAGCGCCGGCTGCTGCGCCGTCGCCGCCCACGACCCTGCCCCGACGCACGTGCTCGTCAGTATTATTCACCCTATCACATACATCTACTGTGCCGTACATATAAACTAGACACTACGGACTAAGAGTTGATAAAAAAAACTTCAACTCTTAAAATACGATGCTCGTTTCTCATTAAGTAATAGAATTTATATTACATATGATTTTCGAATAAACCAACATACAATTAGAAATAGTTTACGTGATACGTATATGTTACATATAAAATTTTATGAGGATTCATGTGATAGACAGACAATATTCGAAATTCCTTTCCATTTATTGACTGCCTTGTTGGTCTAGTGGTTAGCGTATGCGGCTGATCAAGAGGTCTCGGGTTCGATTCCCGGGTCAGACCAAATATTTGTGTCATCAACAGCCTTAAACAGTCCATTGCTGGACATAGGCCTTTCCTTTGAAAGGAGGTTTTGTCCTACTATACCACGCTGGCCAGATGGGTTGGTAAAGGGTTTGTTTCAAGTTTTCCTTCTCTTGGCAGTGATGTTAGCTGCTTATTTTGTTCCTTTAGTCGCCTCTTACGACACCCATGAAATGAATAGGGGTGGTGACACTTTGTATTCTTAATCCGTCACCACACGGATTTTATATTTGTGTGATATTTGTGTGATCCACAAATATTTGTTTCGGAGTCTGGGTGTTTTTCTATGTATAATATGTATGTATTTACAAAAAAAAGTATGTTTATGTATTTATATCAGTTGTTTAGTACCCATAACACAAGCTCTGCTTACTTTGGGGCTAGATGATGTTGTGTGTAAAATGTCCAAAAATATTTATTTATTTATTTTTATTTATTTATTTGATTTTCCTTTTGAAATGTTATATCTACTAAGCAGTAGTGCATAATCAAGAAAACATTATGTTGTATAAGTAAGAAGGTACCTTGGCTGTTGAGCATCGGCATGTGGTCGTATCCCACAGTCGAGACCAGTGCATCGCACACGCAGGGCTCGTTTTCTCGCGCACGAAGCTCTTCTAAAGGTAAGTCGCGTGTCGTGTGCCCGCGCAGCCGCGTTGTGCCAAACCTCCCAGTAGCCCGACAAGCTGGACTTGCGACCCTCACGAGCCTCGCGAGCCCACCCAGCATCGCTAAACACGACAGTACAGTGTTATAATGCTTGACATTACATTTCAAAGTTACCTAACTATACCACATTTTGATCTATTAACTTTTGGAGCAAATTTCGCGTACAAAAGAATGTGTTTTTTTTATTCTTATGTGTATTCTTATGTGTTTAAATTAAGCCGTTACTTTTTGTTGAAACGATTAAAAAAAAAACATAGTTTATTTAAAAATATTTTCAACTATGTGAAACAAAGCAATTAAAGAAGATCTTTAGTTTTTACGCGTAATCATTTTAATTATTTCTGATATTGTACTCAGTTTGCCTCCTAAAGGTTTTGTAAATAGATTTTATTAATGTTTTTTTTTATTTGATAATCGTGCTTACTGGAAGGTCATAGCCCGACAAACGGCTCTTCCGAGATCGGGCAGTTTAAGGGAGCTGTGTGCTTGTTCTACAACATCTGCGAAACTCTCCACGCAAAGCCGACCCCAGACGCCCCTCTTACGAACCATCACGTAGCCTGAAAATATCGAAAACCTAAGATTAGACACAGAATACGTAATAGTTGACATTAGTATTGAGTATGTACAACTGGGCATGATATTTATGAAGATACACTTTCATGTATAGAGAAATGATGTTTTTATGAAGATCCGTAGGCTTGGGATCGTTTGGAGGCGGAGCTACTCGACTAAAGAGAGCATCTTACCTCTCAGAAGTTCTGTTGTAGGAATGTAAAGGCCCACGAAATAATTAAAAAAACCTACATGCTTATGTTTGGGCACGGTGTTGTGATATTTTAATTAGAAAAAAAAAAATATTATCAGAAAATATTATAACAACAATTGATACCTTCTAGTCAGTTCGAAGACCATATTTATATGCGTAAAAAAAACTATGCAGTTAATAGACAGGCTTATTCAACAAGGTGCAAATTACCTTCTTCGTTATATGGTATGATTTCGTTCTCCTCTAATTGTTCAGCGAGGGCAACGCAGCTCTTCTCATCATCTGCCAGTGGACAATCTGGAGTTCCATCACAAACACGAACCGAATCGATACATTGCCGAGCATTGGCACACACGTATTGTCCGTCTTTACACCAATCTGAAATAATGATCACAAATCGAGTTTTCATTGAATATCTTAAACAACTGCACACATTTTTGATGTATAATTGTCTGTGAGGAGCTTTTTAGAGTCATAGTGTTATGTAGAATAGCTTAACTTATTTTGCTCATATTCTCGTTTTATTATTAGAAATAATTAATAGAAAAAATAGAATAAACTCTTCGGTAAACATTGTAAAAAACACAGAAATTGGTTTAATTTAAAACATTTACAATAGTTTTAGGGAAAGAGAAGAATGCAAATATTTTTATTATTGGACCCGCAAAATATTATTATGTACGTACCACATTTATTTTCATCAGAATAGTCCCAACAATCAACAACACCATCACAAATTTTCGATTGCGAAAAGTCTGCGCGTAAATAATCTGCACAAGAACATGAACGTTCGTCCTCTCCACCGGGACAGTCCAGGAGACGGTTGCAGCGGGATGTTAGTGGAAGACATGCGCCTCCCAAACAACGAAACGAAGTCGCATTATTACACTCTTCTGAAAAAACAAAAGTCTCAAATACCTGTTTTGTCTAGAATAGTGTAGTTTAATGCACTAAGAAATATGCGTGTAAACGCACGCATATTTCTTAAACACTGTAGAGGTAACACTATTTTGTTTAATACTATACTCAAACGAGTAGCTACTTTAGATAGACTCACCTTCTTTTATAACTTCTTTTTGGACTTTATTGCTTTCTTTCTCCTTTTGAGGCTTTGATGGCTTTACATAAATTTCTTTAACGGAAGAAACAAGATTATTTAGACTATTTTCTTCTTGTTTATTCGGATTCTGCACTTTGTTGTAGGTTTTGGTTAATATTTTAAAACCCGCTTGATTCAGTGTGTAGCTAGATGGTATTGCTTTTGTTGAAATCACGCCACCTGGGGCTCGAAACAATGTATTATTGTTAGAATCAGATATAGTAGCTAAACTAGCAAGTTGTCTAAGCTTGTCGGTCGTTAAAGTGTTTGATTGATTAATAGGTATTTCTAATACAACGTCTGGATCTAACGCCAATTCATACGCGGGTAGATTTTGTGTCTTATTTGCACGTTTGCTACTTACACTACCAGTGACGTGATATGATACTCTGTAAGTGCCTTGAGGTATATTAGCTATGTTTGAATCTTCTGTCAGCTCTCCAGTTTCATTCAAATCTTTCGAATAATTTAGGTTTTCATTTGATTTTGGGAACCGACTACTAGTAGAAAGATGATCAGGTATGTTAATACCTTTTATACTTTCTGTTACTGACGGTGAGATTATTGCATCTTGTTCTTCAATGTGGGTTACTAGTTCTGAACTATCTGTTAATTGAATCTCTTCACTGTTACGATTAGTTTCATAGTTTTGGAAATAGCTTTCGGTACTCAAATTCTCAATTACTTTATGCGCTTCGGGACCACTACGAAAAAAACTCTGTAAATTTTCTTTAATTGGTTGAGACTCGGGTTTAATTTTTGGGCGCGGTCGAAGCGGTCTATTCACGCCGAGATTTGATTTAGCCGGTAACAAAGTTATCACTCCTGCAGTTGTTAACTCTAATTCATCATCTGGTACTAGTTCTACAGAACCGGTCATCTTGTCATGATTATGACGCTCCTCAACCTCTAAATGAATTAGATCTTCTTCAGGTTTCTCAGATGTATTTGGTGTATATATTTGTTTGACCTCAGTCAGGTTTTTTAAAATGGAAACTTTACCATTAAATTTAGGTGTAGTGTTTGGAAATACTTCATCATTTTTTGTAATTATAGCTTGCAGGGTATCGTTATAATATTTTTCAGGGGAATTTTTGTTAAAAGTATCATTATCGTTTGTTGATGTATTTATTAATTCCCATGTCAAATGTGGTACAGTTGTACTTGGTATTATAGATACTTTGTTGTTAGGTCGCCTAGTTGAATTATCTTTTGTAGTATCATTACTCTGTTTTTCATTGGCTTTGTCGGTTATGTTTACTGTCTCTAGTTTAGGCGTGGAAGTAGGCCTTTTTGGAGTAGAACTCATAAAAGTGGTAATGATTGTTGACCTTGTGGTCGGTGTGGACGTGCTTGTAGTAATAGAAGTCGTAGTATTGTGCTTTTTTAGTATTGATGTTCCATCTAAGATTAACTTTTCTGTATCGTTGTCAGCTTTATCTAATTCCAATACGTTTATAGCTACACTTGTTTGCTTGTCTTTCGGTGGTCGTTCCACTGGCCTTCCGTCGTCTTCGGAGCTCAGTTTAGATTCATCAATTAGTTCCACAACACCACTAATTTTGTCAACTGGAATTGGATGTGGTTTTGGATAATGGCCTCCTAGAGTTTCCATGTTTTTCAAAGGTGGTGCGAAGGTTGGTAGTGTAAAGCTTGTGTAGATAGGACTGGGCACATAAATATCAGCGCTTAATGCAGGGTCAACATTATGTACATTTAAGGGCCGAGGGGTGATTTTATCTTTATGTTTGGATGGTGGAATGGGGCTTAACATACTTTCTATTATTGATACATCGTCGATCACTTCTGCAACACCCATTCTGTCTTCAGCATTTAAATCACTGCTAGTATCTAGGGGCATTGGTGATCTACTTGTTTGTTCATAATAAGGTTGGGTGATGGGGCGCCAAGGTTCGTTATCAATTACATGAGGTACAGTAAATAGTGAATCAATTTTAGGCAGGTCCTTATAATGATTTTCACTTGTTAATAAGTCAAGCAGTAGCTGGGAAACATTATTAGTAGTAGACATGACTGTTGTCGTTGAAGGTGCGATAGTTGTAGTCGCATTATCTTGGGTAATATTAGTTTTTTGAATTGTTACTTTAGGAGTTGACTCCGTTCTTGGTTTAATATTTATAGTGGATTTAATAGTAAACGGACGAGTTTTTGAAGTGCTAGTAGGAGTTCTTTTCGTAGTTGTGGATCGTGTAGTTGGTTTTGTAACAGGAGCTTTCGTTGTGGTTGTTGTTGTTGCAGTCTTTACTGGTGAGTGTTTGTGACTTGATTTATCATCGTGACGCGGTGGACTAGAATTCATTTTTTTATTTTCTGTAATATCTGCTTCAGTCTTAGTGATTTGAAATGATCCTTGGACTACAGGAATATTTTCGGTGTCAATATCTGGTTCATCTGGGTCCTTGTTTTGGTTTGGTTTAATTGTGGTCTTCCGAACAACACCGACTCTTGTTTGAAGGGTTTTATCTGTTCCAGCTGGTAAAGGGCTATGATTACCCTTTGAGCTTGTGATTGACATGCTTTCATTCATGGCTTCTTTGACATATGATTCTGAATGATATGTGTGCTGTAAATCTCTTTTAAAGACTATACTCGAGGTGTCAACTTTGATGGTTTGGCCTATAGCTGGGTTTTTCGAATTTAAATCTTGAATAAAAATATTCTTTAGGGTATCTTCAATGTTCGACAGAGTACTGAAATAGAAGAAATGGACATGTGAGAAATTTTATACGTCTATCAATTTTTCATTTATTTATTCGTACTTCCTGCATTTGCACGAAGCTTACTTATTGTCTTAAATTATTTTAAATTCTGTAAAAAAGTGGAATAAATTACCTAGGTATTTTTCTTCTATCAAGATAAAGTCTGAAATGAACATCTAGCCTTCGGTCGCCGAAGCCTGTCACTATAGCTCCAGTAAAAGCTGATCTTAGCGGCGAAGGATTAGCATATACTTGACGAAGAGCAGCGGTGTAGCGCCGAGCACGCTCCTTATATGAAGGGCTACCTGGCACGCCACCATATACATCACCTCGAGTGACACGAAATGTACCCTCGAAAGCGATTATTGCTGAAATTAAAAATAAAAGTATAGTTAATAAAGCCCTTCTCCTATTTGGAGTCTATCGCTTGGGAAATAATATTTATACAAAAAAAGTACTGATTTTTGTTAGTTAATTTTCTCGACACAATTCCATGAACTTGTATTCAAAGTATATTAATAATATACTATTACCCATTTAATACCATATTTAATTTCATTGGATGTCTTTTACTTCAACTTTTTAGAAGTTAGTCGTGAGCCTATAGGAGGTGACCTAATCGTGAGGTAACAATATAAAAAAATGTAATTCTCCCTTAAACGATGATTATGTACAGAACATTTATTATGCATAAGATCACAATTTTCATATTCATTCATTCAGGGATACAATCTTTTTGCTTCGTATTAATATAATTAATATAAAGATACCTAAAGTATGTAGAATATTATCATTAAACAACCCTTAACTACTTGACTTAGAAATTTCTCAGGAGAGGGTTAAAGCCGTACGATCCCACGCTGGCCGAGCGCGGGTCAGGGACCGGTAGAATAATATAACTAATAACACTTATTAGTACACAGTGAGACTCGATTGTTACCTAGGTTTACCTTCTCTTTATAAATGTTTAATTTCTTCCATTCATTCATACACACACTTCTACCAAAAAAACACCATGATATACTAATAGACTAAATATAAAGTGTAATTACGTTCTCCGTTGTCCGGCCTCAGTGCTCCCATATAGAATGCTAATGCAGCGACCGCCAATACCGCCACGGCTGCCAGAAGTGCACCACCCACAAGCGCTGCTGAGCACAGACCACCACTGCGGTTGCTGTTGTGTACACTGGCCCGGGGATACCCTCCGCCCGCGAAACGATACTCGCTCTGAGGACAATAAAACGGAGATTAATTGAGATAAAACTTTAAAACCAAAAAGTCTGAAACAAATTTTGTATCAAATCTCTAGTCATGTGATCTATCCGTGATTCAAAGGATTTATACGCCTTGTTTATTGCTACTTCTCTCTCTGCCTACTTCCCTTTTCAATGCAGACGTGAACTGTCTTCCATATTGTTATGGTTAACCGAATTAACAAAGTTACTTTCGAATCCGGTCTCCACAACAGCCTTTAATAGTCCTGTACTAAATATAGGTCTCTCTTTAGGAATATGGTTTTGACCTACTATCGAACTACGAATTGTGCTTTTATTTGAATACGCTGGCATAGACCCATGCAACATCGTCTGCGTCTAATCATTGCCCGTGACGTGTGTGGGAAAAAATGGTTACAGTGAGCTAACCGTGAAAATACATAATATATGGTGTCCTGGTCTTTTTTATAACTTTAAAAGAAGCTGTTGTAACGATTTATATAAAAGTACAGAAATAATCCAGATTCTAGAGCTTGAAAAAGGACATAGTCTACTTACGCGCACGTATGTATGCATGTATACATACACGAGGGCGGAGACGCGGGCTAGGGCTAGTTAAATATAAAAGACGACGAAGGAGAAAATACTTTTGGTGTTTGTTTTGCTCTTATAATCACGATTTTAAATTTCGCCAATATTTGAACATTCAAAAGTAAACATTGATTTCGTGGTTAAGGTTAAAGCTGTTTTGTTCAAAGTTCCACGATAGTTAATTTTCGAATAGATAAGCTTAGTCGCGATAGACATTACTGAATCACTACATTCGTTACTTATAAAATAAAGTCCTTCGCCGCGACTGTCTGTCTGTCTGTTGCTATAAACTCAAAAACCACAGCACTGGTTTAAATTAAATTTTGTTTTCAGACAGCCTAAAGCCTGAGAAAGGACATAGGTTACTTTTAACTGCGATAACTAACAGAGACGCGGGCGAAGCCGCGGGCGAAAGCTAGTTATTACTAAAACAAAACTATTTATTTTATTTAGTATAATAAATATAATCGTGGAGTTATACTTAGTATTCATAATTAATTAAGATATCATAAAGTACTCAAACAGTGTAATTATTAGTAAGTAAATACACTTTAAGCTTGCTCATATCGGCTATACACAAACTTAAGTATTTATGTGTTAGGTAGTTGTGCGAATTCACCATCATTACAGCGTCGATGGGAACATAAGCAGTGTATGGGAAACGCCCGAGGTGGGTCATCCATCTGCACCCAGTCTCTTGCTTCACCTGTCACTTTGCACCGTCAATCATCCTTCCACAAAGCCATTCACATCGGATCGCTTGAAAATTATGTTTTGAAAGTACTAGCCGAATTTGATTTTATAAATAAAAATTTCTTATGTTTTGTCTCTTAATATAAGTTCTCTAATGTCACTCTAATTTAGAGACCAGTTATGAATGAAAATAAAACAGTAAAAACTGAGTTTCGCAACCAGTTGGTACGGAGAAGAAGTGATATTTATATTCATTCAGTTGCCAAAGACGATGGATTTTTCTTTCTGCGAAACTAGTTCTAACTTTAGACTATGTATTGAATTTTTGAAATCTCTCTGAACACATTCGCAACTGAGATTTGCAATCAATTGTTAGAACCCAAAGATTGAGTACCCAAAGAAAATATATTTGTCGTGTTCGGATGGTATGGTATGGTAGGTAAGGAGATTTGAAAAATTTTATATAAAATTCAAGTTCGAACTTTTAAACTATTTGACAGCGACATCACAAAATTAACGATTTTTAAAGTACCTAAGTACTATGCTTTCCATTTATACAAAAATGTTTACGTAAAAGTATTGTTTAATTGTTTGAATTATTCTTGTCTTTAATATAACATTCTCAACTTTTTGCACACATCAAATTTGCTAACAAAGAAGCAACAATGTTGGCCAGTGTTTTTTTAAACCGGCTAATTATAGCGAGGAGACGACTATCATTATAAAACGTTTGACATTTTCGAAACCCAAAAATGATGGAGTTCTACAGAGAAAGCGATTTTGTCGTAAGTATTTAAAGCATTTTTCCAGATAGGTAAGTACACATAATGATTTGTAATTTAAATGTTTTAAAAAGTGAATCGACTTCACTAACCGAAATATAATCCAAACAAATATAAAGCGAATGAAATGATATTTTTTATTCCCCGCTTAGATATCTATTTTGTTTCTAATTTGTGCTATTTTTTTAAAGATTACTGCATGTGTCATTGTGTATCTCCAAGATCTTCACAATTTTTTCTTAAATGAGGGAGTTGTGTAATGAGAGCTTTGAACCCTACCAAACTGCATTACTACGTCTCTCAGTAAAGTACTCAGTGTAATTATATATTTTTTGGTACGTTGATTAATACACTGATAGGTACGTAGTTATTTTAAGTGGAGAGTAATTTTTGTGAGTCCTTTTTATCATATATTATTTAGGTTCTGTGATTAATATC
The DNA here is from genome assembly GCA_932526445.1 of Phragmatobia fuliginosa. Classification (NCBI taxonomy): domain Eukaryota; kingdom Metazoa; phylum Arthropoda; class Insecta; order Lepidoptera; family Erebidae; genus Phragmatobia; species Phragmatobia fuliginosa. The sequence continues at coordinate 9,577,142 of OW052060.1, read as the reverse complement.
GAACCTGTCAATTTTAATTAGGTTCAATTAAAACTTCGTGTAAGATTTCTGTTGATCATTAATTTTGTAAATCTCATGCTGTAAAATAATGATTTCGCTGTATTTCTTTATATTTCAGAACCTAACGAATGTTCTAAAACGAATTAATCTTGTGAAATTGATGCCAAAAAGGTTAGGTCCCACCGAGATTTGAACTCGGATCGCTGGATTCAGAGTCCAGAGTGCTAACCGTTACACCATGGGACCACCGGTATGAATAATTAAAACAATCTATCTTATAATAGTTTCTATAACAATTTACGAAAATATATTATATAAACATCCATCAGAGACAGTAAAAGATCAACCACAACTATAATCATGTTTGTACCTACATACAGAAATAAGGATATGCGTAAAAGATAGATGGAACCTTTTTGGTGCCCGAGGGACATTTGGCCCGTTGAATTGATTTATTTACTTGCAAAGGTACCTGAAAATAGTACCCCAAGTAACTTATATAAAGGTAAGCTTTTTTATTTCGGTCATTTTCACGACTTACTTTTCGAGAAGTTTTAAGGCAAGTGAACGGAATTTTTTTTTTTTATGTTTTCTTCTCTATGTAATTATAAATATATTCGAAAACGGTAAGGTCTTTTATCTTAAGTCTCTTTATTGATCTCATGATTAAATACCTAGTTGCAGATTTACAGTGACGGTGCATTTGAGAAAATTGTTATTAGATTGTCCTGGAAGAAAAAATATATAAGTTGGTGGCGTGTTAGAGTCTCGCTCACTATTATAACCACTCGAATTATAGCGGGAAGGAAGTGGGTGTAACGTTAAATAATTTCTAAACATTTCGTCATTTTCCTGTTAAGAAAGATATTTGGAGATGTATATTCAGAATTCCACTGAGGTAGATAAATATGCCAATTGTAAATATATACAATTATTATTTAATATTACTAGAATTTCTAAGTATTAAATAAGTAGTAGGAATTGCTATTTATAAATAACTAGGGTTTTGACGGGACTTTGCCTTCTTACATGTCGGTTTTTGCAGTAAAACGTAGCCTGTCATTCTTCAAGAACCAAGTAATAGAAAACTCTGTTGAAATCGGTTCAGCGGTGTGTCCATAAAGAGATAGCAGACAGAGATACTTTCACGTTTATATTCGATAATATTCGAATGAATATAATGTAAAAGTCTATTGAGTTATGCTGACACAATGACCGTGGTCTCGATGCACCGTAACGCTAATTAGGATGACGTGTTCATACTCCGTACACCGTTGCAGGTAATAGACCATTACACTTACTCACACACTTGTATGCACGTACGTATATATTCTACAGTTGTGTTCATTTGTATCGCCTACTAACATAGATACATTTATTTGATGATGCGTCTAACATGTTTATCGCCGTATGAAAATCGTCTTTCAGCAAAATTTAAATAAAATTATGATTATTATATTTTAAATGAAATAAAAAGTACCTGTACATTATCGATGCCTAACAAATATAATTAAATTTGATTCATATTGATTAATTATTGTTACTTGATTGTGGTCACTCAGTAGGTTTCACTTTTAAATTAAACATCGATAAAACAGTCTTACTTTTCTATAGTTGAAAAGTATGAACAGAAAAGTAGGTGGCACTTTTTTTTGGCGGTAGGTGTGAAAAATAATAGACGTGTCGTAAATTTCGGGATTTAATTTAAATTACATTTAGTATATATTTTGCTTTGTTTTGTACCTTTATATAAGTAAATACAGTGGCAGTATTGGTACTCACGTTTGCAGCGCAATTTAATGTAGTGATAATAACTAATTAACACCACCTGCCAGTGCATCACTTTACAGTGCTAAACAGTAACTTCACTAATTTAAATAGCCAAGAATGTCGCCAATCAGTGATATAATATCGGCGCAGAAGACACTTGAGGAGACCTTTCTTAAGAAGATGACAGACCTTGAATCTCAAATTAATTGTGCTGGTCCTGCAAAAGACACCGTAGCCAAGGTGGCGGAGGAATTCCGAACCTTTAGAGAGTTAATCTTCTCGATGCTAGGCTTGCTCCGAAAGCAAATAGGTGAATGCTGCAGACAGATCGACGCTATGGATACCAGACAGCGGCGCAAGTCACTTATTTTCCTAGGCGTCAAAGAGGATGAGAAGGAGGACTGTAAGGCTCTAATGCTTCAAGTAATCAACAACCACTTGAGCCTTAAGAACATAACAGCTTCTTCTATCGGGGTTTGCCACCGGCTTGGAGTGTCGAGTAATGAGCGTCAACGGCCTATATTGGTTAAGTTCTCCAGCGTGGATGATAGGTCGTCCGTGTGGAAGGCCAAATCAGGACTTAAGGGTTCTTCTATTAGTGTAAAGGGGGTTCCTGACAAAAACCAGGCAATCCATCTTCGCCAAGGCCAGGATGCATTTTGGGGTCTCTGCTAGCTGGACTCAGAACGGAACCATAGTCGTCAAGGTCCCTGGTGGCATCCGGCACAAGGTAACGACTATGGATGACTTGAACCCGCTGCTGATGAAGTATCCAAAGGCTCAATCGGCTTCCTCAGGAGCTAGTGACCAATCCGCGGGAGATATCAGGTCTCGTAAACAATAATTGTAGTCTGGTAGTGACGATCAATGTTTTCAACTTATTTGGTAACTTGAACTCTTTGTTTGTTTCTCTTTGAATGTAAATCATATGTCTTAAAATTTACCTTAATTCGAGTACTCCTTATAAACAAAAGTCTAATTTCCTTCATATAAACACATTCTTTCAATTGTATTGCCTTCTGCAACTTTGTTTTGCTATTGGAATGACAGAATATTAATGTAGGTACCCTTTCTCTGTTTATCAATAGTGACATTTGTTTGTGTGCACTGTGCAGTGAATTACTAAGAAATGACATAGATTATAGATGTTTTAACGTTCACTCATCTCACTCACTACCGTTCGGATACGCTGCGCGAAACAATGTTCATTGGTATTAGGATTCCTTGCGCCTTACTACAAAGGGTACCGTGGTTCTGTTTTTTTTTTGTTTTATGTCATAATTAGATTTTTTTCTTTTATGTTTCTAGTGATGTAAGCTGGCGGGTGGTGCAGAGATACAAACGGTGTACTAGAAAATCTGCGTATTCTTGAAGATACACATATATTTGTATATATATATATTAATCGAATTTTGTTTTACTTATTTATATATACGAGTATTTATTATATATTTGTATTAATGTTGTCAGATAGTGATTGTTATGTTTCTGCATGTGAGTCTGATATCGACTTGAGTAATGAAAGCTTCTCCTCCGTAACTGATACCCTCGGTGGTGTCTTGCGCAACAAATTTAATTTAAACAAAAGCCACTTACTTAATGTGTGTCATATAAACGCCCAAAGTGTCCCTAGCCACTTTTCTGATTTGTACGATGCGTTCTACGACTCCAATGTTCATGCTGTTTTGATTTCCGAAACTTGGCTTAAACCACATCTTCTCTCTACTTGTTACCCCCTACCTGGCTTTATACTCATCCGGAATGACCGGATGGAGAGGAGGGGGGGAGGCGTGGCAATTTACTTACGCAGTGACTTTTCCTACAAAATTATTTCTTCTTCTTCTTCTACTGTCTCTGAATTCTTGTTCTTAGAGGTTTGTGTTCGGGGCGTTAAAGTCGTTCTTGGTGTTGTCTATTGTCCCCCTTCTATTGACTACTTCACTGAATTCGAATCAGTCCTGGAATCTTTGGGTACAGAGTATGCTCATCATATCATCATGGGTGACTTCAATACCAATCTCCTAGATCAAACCTCCAGTCGTTCCTGTAAACTCCGATTCCTTCTTGAGTCTGTCAGCCTTCATGTTTTACCATTACATGCCACTCATCACAATAAGGATGGCGAAGACACCTGGCTAGACTTAATTATCACTTCCGATCCGTCCTTTGTTTCCTCTCATGGTCAACTAGACGCTCCCGAATTCTCACATCATGACCTGATTTTCCTCTCCTACATCCTTAAACCCCCGAAACCCATACCCAAAATCCTGCACAGGCGTTGCTTTAGACGAATGAACATCGATAAATTGAGCGGTGATGCTTCACGTATTGACTGGTCACCACTGATCGAATCCACCTCTATCGATGACAAGGTATCCATATTTAATAAAGAAGTGACTAAACTATATGATACTCACGCACCAATTAAAAAGGTTAGGGTTAAAAGACCACCAGCACCCTGGATGACCAAGGATATACGGAAGGCTATGAGATCTCGCAATCGAGCTTTTAGAAATTACAAGAGAGACCGTCTTGAAGTTAACTGGCAACTATATAGGACTGCTAGAAACCAGTGTAACCAGATGATACGGAACGCTAAACGCCGCCATATTCTGGTTAATATTAACTCTTCTTCTCCTGCCGACATCTGGAAGTTTCTCGGAACTCTTGGTATCGGCAGATCGCGTCATGTAGACTTTCCTCAATCCATAAGTCTCGATTCCCTGAATCAACATTTCACATCTTCTTCTACTTTGGATAGTCTATCGGAAAATAATACCTTTAATTACATCAATAGTCTACCGCTCCCCAACTCAACCCCTTTTCACTTTGTTCCAGTTGCTGAAGGAGAGATTGAGAAAATTATCCTATCTATAAATTCCCAAGCAGTTGGTTGCGATGGTATTAGTCGGAGAATGATCACCACATTATTAGCTCACCTTCTCCCGGCTATTTCCCATATTATTAACTTTTCCCTCATATCTGCCACATTCCCATCTCAATGGCGTAAAGCTTATGTACGTCCTTTGCCTAAAATACCTGATCCGTCTCTTCCTACTCACTTTCGTCCCATTTCTATTCTCCCCTTTCTTTCGAAAGTGCTCGAAGCCTGCGTCCATAAGCAGTTCTCCCGCTTTATCTATTCTAACCACTTACTTAGTCCTCTTCAGTCTGGTTTTCGACCGGGCCATAGCACGGTTTCTGCTCTTCTGAAAGTGACTGGCGATATTAAGGCGGGAATGGAGAATGCTAAGGTTACAACCGTAGTACTAGTTGATTTTTCCAATGCCTTCAATACTGTCAGTCACAAACTCCTCCTTGCTATCCTATCCCACTTCTCGGTCTCTCAAGAAGCACTAGACTGGTTCTCCTCTTACCTTCGGGATCGCCAGCAGTCAATTAAGGTGGAAGACTGTTCCTCTGGCTGGTGTGGTCTCACTGCTGGCGTCCCCCAAGGCGGTATACTTTCACCTCTCCTATTTTCTATCTTCATTAACCTTATCACCTCTAGACTTCAGTGTTCCTATCATCTTTATGCTGATGACTTGCAACTATATTATCAATCCGAGTTGTGCGATGTATCGTCCGCGGTCTCGATAGTAAATAGTGACCTGGCGGCCGTTAAACACTGGTCCGATATGTTTGGCGTTTCAGTGAACCCGAATAAATGTCAGGGTATTATCATCGGAAGTAACCGCCGTATGTGTCAGCTCGACCTGAACTCACTTCCACAACTGATCTACGATGGTATGGTTATACCGTACTGCGAAAGTGTGAAGGACCTCGGACTATATATCGACACAACTCTCAGCTGGCGAAAACAAGTTGCATCTGTGTGCCAGAAGGTCACGTACTCATTGCGGGCTCTTTATAGGCTTAAAAACTTTCTGCCAGTTAAAACCAAAGTAATGCTAATCCAGACCCTAATATTCCCAATAATCGACTATGGTGATGTGTGCTACTTTGACCTGAATGCAGATCTGCTCAATAAGCTTGACCGTCTTCTCAATAATTGCATTCGATTCGTTTTTAATTTACGTAAATATGATCACGTGTCTGAGTATCGCTCTAATTTGGAGTGGCTTCCGATTCGCCAACGTAGAGAGACACGGGCGTTAACTACCCTTTATTCTTTACTTTTTTCCCCAAGTTCTCCTTCCTACCTAACTTCTCGATTTCAGTATCTAGGTGCAAACCATACTAAAAATCTTAGATCTTCTAAAAACTCACTTCTTCATTGCCCCACACACTGTTCTGATTTCCTCCACTCAACTTTCTTCATACAATCTGTCCTATTATGGAACGCACTCCCACTCGAGGTTAAAATGGCTAAAACTCGACAAAGTTTTAAAGACCGGGTGAAGAATCATTTCCTAAAAGCCTTATCAGATTCACCGTGATTTCATCGCACTCTCTTCTTCTACAACTTATGTATGTAATAAATATATATATATATGTTTTGTATGTATATATATATATATATTGTATGTATGTATATATTATATATAACGTATATACTGTGTTTATGTATATATTAGTATGTATTGGTATGTATGAGTATAAATATGAATCCTTTATTTATTTTGATCAAATCATATTATAAGTTGTGTGCATCTACCTAGTTGTTGGCTCTGCATCACCCTAAGGTCGACTGGCAGAAAATGCCTACGGCATTAAGTCCACCTTTGTCACTGTTATGTGCATAGAGAATAAATAAAAAAATAAAAAAAAATAAAAAAGTCAACTTTTAATTTAGTATTTCACAGATTTCTTCTTAATGTTCTATATTATTGATACCCACAATTAAAGAAGGCCCAACTAATAAGTAATAATAATAATATCTTTATTGCAACAGAAAGTGGATTACAAAGCACTGTACAGCCCTGACTCCCAAAATAGCGCTGTGTCTTGGGAGTCAGTTCCTTAACAAAGGCTAATAAACAAACCATTAGTTACAATATTAGACAATAAATTAGAATAGTTATGTTTGTGTGTCAATGTGAGTGTTATGTATGTTATTGTGTATGTTTTGTGTATTTGAGGCTGTGAGTTAGGAGCTGTGTGTGGTGAGTGTGTGTGTAACATTATTCAAAGTTTCATTATTTCACTATATGAAGTGGGTAGGTATTCAACATCATCATATTTCAGTTCCATAAGTAACAATTTAAACGAACGAAGTAGAGAAATAAGACGACTAACTATACCTACAAACATCATTAACGTCGTCGGTAGCACAAAAAAACAGTCTCAGTACCGTAATAGAAAAGATTCTTCGAGGTTTTTGAATCAATTTTGACTCTCTCACTCTTTCTCTCTCTCTCTCTTGTAATCATGATGCTTTCATAAAAACATATGAAAAGGTTGAATATTGGCAAATAAATTTAATTACATCGAAGCACATATACCTACCTCATACCAGAAATACTCGTAGACAATTAATTTTAATAACTTTATTTATTCATAAGAATTAGATAAGTTCTCGTTTAAATGCGTGAATAATACTAGTAAAAATACATGACTACAAATATAGACAAGTATACTCGTATAATGAGCGGTGTGAATAAAAACGAGTAGGACAAGTAAATACTTGAATATATCAAAATAACAAGTAAATGCCAAAATTGAAGTGAATAAAACAAGTATTTACTCTTACTCGCGAGTAAATACTTGAGAGGCTACTAAAACCTGGAAAATGCCAATTTTGGTGTGAATAAACGCAAGTAAATACTTCTGTAGCTAGTAAATAATCGTCTATTCGCAAGTCAACCCGACCCCAGACTTGCAGTCGTACTTGTACACGAAAGATGGCTACATTTATGAACCTGCATGGTGTGAAACGTTATAGAGACCGGCGTGATATAAGTCCCGATCTATCTAAGGGACTATTACGGTTTGAGAGCGAAAACGTAGATTTTCTCACTTCGCACTTTCTTGATGAAAACACTGATGCAAGGGGTGGAAGGATTGACGGGGAGTCAAGTTTAGCGGCGAAAACAGAACAAGTCACAACAGGAAATGATGCCTAGTTTGTGTGGCGCTACAAGTATTTACTTGACTTTTTTGTGAATTCAGTTGTCTCGCGAGTAAATACTTGCTAGTATACCCTCGGGTTGACGAGTACACGGTCACAAGTAAACTTGACGTTTTATTCACATCGGTTTACTTGGAGTTTAAATACTCGTTACACTTCACTTGTAAGTAAATACTCGTCGTACTCGTTTTTATTCACACCGCTCAATATGTGTATAGGTAGAAATACTTACTTAGTACTTCTTACAATGTAGCAAGTAATCCGAATTTAGACTTGATTGGATGAAAGCTTTTTTTTTTTAAGAATAACACCAGACTTCTTAAGAATCTTACTAAATATTATGTCTATGTCAATGAAAATAATATTTTTATAATAAGTAGATACCTACAAAAATTATAAATTCGAAAGTAACTCTGCCTGTAACGCTTTCACGGCTAATCTGCTGCACCGATTTCAGTGAAATTTTATTTCAGAAACTTTAATTTTCGAGGAAGGACATAGACTTAACCGATAACCGACAGGCGGAGCTGCGGGGAATGGCTAGTATTACAAATATAAAATAATTTAACTGTTCTTAGGGTTCCGTAGTTTGGAACGTTTCTGGAGTTTGGAACCGATGGTTACCGCCTAAATGGTTGCTGCTAGAAATATAAAATTTTGCATGAATTTTGCACTACATGTAAAGTGGGGATTCTCAAGTCTACCCCATCGTATGGGGTATCATTAGAAAGGTAAAATCTTTGAGAGGGTGCTAAGACCATTTTATTTATTTATCTGTTTGCGAGTTATTTAACTTTAAAGCACATTTTTTGTTATAACTTGGCGCCCCCTCCAAAAACTAAACGTTTATCTCTAAAAAGCTTATGATCGTAGTCCATGTTATGAACTTTAAAGGAAAACTATAGTCGATTTCATTACTTCATTAGTTCATAAGTTATAGAGGTCTAACTTGTAAAATGCGCAATCTAGGAAAACTTCGTACAAAAATAATAAATAAACAAAACGTCTATCTCTTGGACACTTTTTTAAATCCATCTACCATTATGGGTGACTATGTGACCCTATACCCTAGACCTCCCGCAAGGTGGACGGATGACCTGATTAAGATCGCAGGGACTCGTTGGATACAGGCCGCTACCGACAGGTCGAAATGGAAATCAATAGGGGAGGCCTACGTTCAGCAGTGGACTTCTTACGGCTGATATGATGATGATGATGTGACCCTATTCTATGCGTGACCTGACACGCACTTGGTCAATTTTTTTACTATGTAACTTATGGACCAAGAGCCCAGAGCCGCCAGACCTACGTCATTAGTGCAAAGCTGAAATTTTCAGGATTATTAGTACCATGTCTTGTTAAGATGTATGCGTAACCATTAGCTTGAAAGCGGGGCCGTTTCTGAGATAGCGCGAAGTACAGATGGATAAAAACCTTACTTACCTACGTTAAAGGTGCAAAGCTAGTATTTACATATTTTATCAAGAATATTATTAAAATTAAAATTCATTACTGCCAGACACTTTCCGTGGGCCATTACTTCTGCCAGACGTCTTGAAAGTTGTGAAAAAATTAGGTAAACTACGATAAAGTAGCAAACCTAAATTTTATACATATTATCTAAGGTAGGTACTATTTTAAAACCCTTTGTATGCGGCCAGACCAATCCGAAGGGCCAATCATCCCCCCAGACACCTTTAAATATTTGTATTACCTAATTATGAAGCTAAGGTATATCATCTTTGGTATTATTTCAAGAATATAATTGAAAATATTAAATGGTTTTTACACGCTTTTTGTTAGCTTCACCTGTATGTTTGTTTGTAACCAACTCCTTTGGGTGCGATTTTGACCCACTTTAAACGGCCAGATTTCTTTCAAACTTTGTAGTTTTATCGGGGACCGATGACAATACACTAATATGAAAAAAAACAAAAAAATAATTCTAAAAGAATAGTTTTAAAAAACTAAACAAATAGGTTTTTAACCTAAAAATAGAAAATAATTTCAATGTAAAAAGCGTAGGGCGACGTTATTGAAATATTGTCAGAAAGCACCCCACGTTTTGTGTGTGTGGGTCCAAGTGGGTCAAAATCGCACCCAAAAGAGTTGGTTACAAACAAACAAACATACAGGTGAAGCTAATAAAAAGCGTGTAAAAACCATTTCATGTTTAACGTTTTACAATTCTATTCTTGAAATAATACCAAAGATGAAATACCTCAGCTTCCAAATTGGGTACTACAAATATTTAAAGGTGTCTGGGGGGATGATTGGCCCTTCGGATTGGTCTGGCCGCATACAAAGGGTCTTAAAATAGTACCTACCTTAGATAATATGTATAAAATTTAGGTTTGCTACTATAACGTAGTTTACCTAATTTTTTCACAACTTTCAAGACGTCTGGCAGAAGTAATGGCCCACGGAAAGTGTCTGGCAGTAATGAATTTTAATTTTAAATAATATTCTTGAAAAAATATGTAAATACTAGCTTTGCACCTTTAACGTAGGTAAGTAAGGTTTTTATCCATCTGTACTTCGCGCTATCTCAGAAACGGCCCCGCTTTCAAGCTAATGGTTACGCATACATCTTAACAAGACATGGTACTAATAATCCTGAAAATTTCAGCTTTGCACTAATGACGTAGGTCTGGCGGCTCTGGGCTCTTACTCTATTAGGTAAGTATTAGGTATGTATTTATACAACTTGCAAATATTGCGTTTTAAATATGTTTTAAATATGAATGTAAGAATAGCATTACTACTATAGCCGTCTCCATAAAACGACGTAAAACTTATATAAAAAAGCTCTTTTGTGCTTCTGACAAGTGAAGTGCAGAAGTATAGTCCATTACGAAAAAAATACCTGATTAATGGGTACCCTAATTTAATAGTCAGATTACCATACAGAAAACGCCATTGCATTTACATAAGCTTCCAACAAAACATCGTATTTAAATTGGTTTACCCGTTTTAGAGCTACGCATTACAAATTAGGAAGGGTCTTATTTATTTTAAACCCCTTTCTAAGGAGATGCCTATGTCCAGCTGTGGACTGTTAAGGGCTGCTAATTCTGATTCTTGATGAAAGCCATAAAGGCTCTCAGAAGAACGGTGTGAAGTTTCGTTACCACTCTGCATTATCTGCACTTACAACGAGGGTGGTGACGCCTAGTCTTAGATTCTAATTATGCTTTCCATGAGGCAGATTAGAGTTACTTTGGTATATTTAATAATTAAAAATAAAAACCAAAACAGTGTCTTACAATAACTTAAAAGCCCTGAGAAAAAGTTACATTTTACGATCTCTGTGGCCTTCGAGTACGTGTGCAAAAGCACTTTACTTGTTGTGTCTTATTTTGATGGTAAACGGAGATGAACAAGGAAAGTTTTATGGCAAAAGTTTTTTCTCCTAGTATGGTCGAGTTTTTTAGTACATAAGATCTCCTTTCCTTCATTTCATGCAAACGTTTATCTATATGGAAATATACATTCAACAATATCACTATTGTCATTACGATACACGACCGTGATTGAAATTTTTCAGTTTTTGGAGAAAAGTTTAATAATTGAATTTTCATCAATAGCCTTTAACAGTCCACTGCTGGACATAGGCCTCTCCTTTGAAAGGAGGTTTTGGCCTACTATACCACGCTGGCCAGACGGGTTGGTAAAGGGTTTGTTTCAAGTTTTCCTTCTCTTAGCAGTGATGTTAGCTGCTTATTTTGTTCCTTTAGTCGCCTCTTACGACACTTATGGAATGAATAGGGGTGGTGACACTTTGTATTCTTAATCTGTCACCACACTTACCACACACTAATAATTGAATTTTGTTCTGAAAAAAAAGAGAAATTCAATATTTGTTACTTATAATTTGTCACTTTTAACTATAGCTGTGCTTTTATCAATTTTTATTATTAATGATTTTGATGTATAATTTTAATTAGATGCTTAGATGTTAATATTCTGAGGTACAATACATACATTTTTTTTTGTTGTTTCAGAGAATTAATAAAATTCTCTGAAACAACATTCGCTGGCGCTTTTATGTGCATTCAAAAAAACAAAACTTTCGCTTACGAAATGGGTATACTATTAGCATTCATATGGAGGATGTGATTGAGTATTACCAAAAAAGTACAGATGTATGAAGAACTCAAGAACTAGACATGTGTGAACTTTACTTTGTCAGCTTGTGAGTACAGTCATAGAAATTCGGTTACAACGACAGTCTATTGAAAAGCATGATTATTTAAATAATTATTCAACCAGTTGAGGCAAACATTGTGTTGCAGAGCCTTTAAAGACAGTTATTACGATATACTTATTACTATTGTCTCGTAAATATATGTAATACTAGTGCATGTAATTATTGATACTGTACACAAGATGCACATAACACTATAGTATTGTAAATAACAGGTATTTGTAGTGGACGGCCTTGCAACGGCCGTGGTCTCATCCTAGTTTTACAAGTTCTCCTGCGCTTGTTAATTGAAGTATTTGTTGTTCATTGACCACACATAAAACCATTTCTATTTAAGAGAAGAGCAACAGGTTTTTTGGTGCGTTAACCTTATTAATATAGTACCATTTTTTTAGTTTTCGCTTTGTTGTGTGGTTCGTACACCAACGGAGCTTTATATATTTCAAATATGATTTCAATTTTTTCAGTCTTGTTGGTCTAGTGGTTAACGTATGCGACTGCTGATCACGAGGTCTCGGGTTCAAATCCCAGGTCGGGCCAAAAAGTGTTGTTGGATTTTTCTTACAGAAACTTCTTAATAATAACCCGGAGTATGGAAGTTTGGTGGTTATTCACGCCCGTGCCTCGGAGAGCACGTTAAAACGTTGATTAAGTTTAATCGTTGTGAAGATGATGATTTTCCAGGAGATTTATTAATAATGTGAAATTTAGTCAGTATCATGTTATTAAGGCTAATATTTAGTTTATTTATACAGGTGTTTAGTTTGTTGTGTAGGTCATCACTTTTCTTATTTTTGTCGTAAAGAATGAATAAGTTTCAAATGAGAGAGTCAGAGAGTCAGATCATTTGTTAATCTGATTCTTTCTGATGATTAATAAGATATGTAGGAAATAATTGGATTTTCATTACATTTCCTTCTTTGTATATTTATAGCATCGGATAAGAATTTTTTTTGGTTAACTATCACACTAAGCGTAGCAGGCATGAAATAACAGAGATACCAATGACTTTTCGCCAATTATTTGTGAAGTTCAGCTGTAATTGGTGTGCGAGGCTGCTTAACCCGTGTAGGTCATGGGTGAGAAATAATAGCATAAACGCGGGAACAAATTGTTAGTCACGGTTACATTAAACAGTTTTCGTGCTTACTTGTAACAAATACGCTGGAATGACATAATAGTCGTATTATTCATTAATTGTTCATCATGTTGCACGGTAGTTAAGGTGCAGTCTATTTCGATTACTCACTTATTGCCGTGAAGAATAGTTTTAAAAGGCTTTTTGAAGATTCTACGTGTGTGACGTGTATTAAAGACTCTAGTTTCAAAGTATATTTGAATCTGGAGGTGCAAGAGTATTACCAAAGCTTAGGGCTGAACTTAGTTTGTGTTAACTGATCTGAAATTATTTAACGAGTTTTGAGTTACAGTTAGTTATTGTAATAAACTAAATGAGAGAGTTATACAAACATCAACGTAATAAAGTTGTAAATAAATGAACATTAGTTATGGAAGTAGGAAATTTTTTAGGAACTTGTAAAGCGTGTTTTTACAAAAATTAATCTTAAAATTGATAGCAATTTGTAATCTGCCAAAGCGAAACGTCGGAATCATCTTAATAAAAAAAGTCAGGGCACATAACTAGACGCAATAATAACTTTAATAGCCAACTCTTCAGTCACGTCAGATTGTCCTACTTGATGGTTTTAATTTGTCTAATTTGCTTTATTCTTATGTCCACAGGCTTTGTTGCACGAGAGCTTACGAGACCTGTCAACCTTCCTCTAAAGATAATTATCCGTCATCATTATACATACCTATTAGCAGACAACTACTAAGCTCTTTTAACTGATTTTTTATTCAGAATTTGCAAAATTCAAAGATCTCTCTTTGACAAACTTAATAGGCGCTTGTTTTAATAATCACATTTGGCCTGAACTGATTACATTGTTATTACATTTTTGAAGAGTATAACAACCTTTAATAGTCTAACGCTGGTAATTATCCCTCTTAGATAAGAGGTTTTGGCCTACTGTGTACTAAGCTTTAAGTGTATTTCAAATCTATTTTCAAGTTTTAATTTCCACTTTTTTACTCTTTTAATAATCATAATAAATATTTCGGACATCTTACACACAACATCATCTAGTCCCAAACAAAGCAGGGCTTGTTTTATGGGTACTAGACAACTGATATAAGTACATAAACATACTTTTTTTGTAAATATATACATGTTATACATAAAAAACACCCAGACTCCAAAACAAATATTTGTGGAGCACACAAATATTTAGTCCGACCCGGGAATCGATCCCGAGACCTCTTGATAAGCAGCCGCATACGCTAAACACTAGACCAACAAGGCAGTCAATAATACATAATTACTTTATTTTTTGTAAATACATATATATTATAAATTAAACACCCAAACTCCGAAATACGCCGCCGCATACACTAACCACTAGACCAACAAAAAAGTAGTCATCAACTCTGGTGTTGTTCTATCTAGTTTGCTGTCTTAGTTGTCTCTTGGACTAATCACGGGGTAAATAGGGGTAGTCACGAGCGATATAAGCTACGCACAGTCACTACAGGTACACGGTTATCGTTATTTATTACTTCTAAGTAACTCACAAGAAATTACATACGGTTGGTTGTTAAGTTAAGTGATCAAGCTGGCAAAAAATCCTTGACATGCGCACATGTGAACGCACCTAATATCTTGACAAAAAATATGAATATAACTGACGAAGGCTTTGAACTGAATCAAGGTTATAGTGAGCTGGATGTGTAACGAAAAAATACGGATTTGGAACTAACTGGCATGAAATCTGTATTTTTTCTTATAAATATCCATGTACCGGCTTTAGTTCCTAACATTTAAACCTAAGGAACTGAATAAAAGTTGAAAAAGACTTTGAAATGGTTTCGTTCACCAAATCCATTAGGGCAAATATATACAGTATTGATGATGTTAAAAGTTTAGTTTTTCCTTCACCTTAAAAATGTTTCCAAGAAGAAAAGCAATAACCGACCGAAGAGCCCATAGGTTAATTAATGACGAAAAGCTCTCAAAAAGCAGACTACACACCCTTGAGCATCGTCGTCGAGTTGCCAGCTTATCGGTTTTTTATAGGATACACTTTGGAGAGTGCTCGAAAGCTCTTTTCGAACTGATCGAGCCATCTTCATTCCTTTATCGGACTACTAGGCGCAGGCAAAAGTTTCATCCATACGTTGTTGGCATACCCAAAAGACGAACTAAACGGTTTGACAGCTCGTTTTTGGTGAGAGTCGCCAGAGTTTGGAACGACCTGCCTGGGTCTATTTTTCCTGATGAGTTGAACTCTGGAGCCTTTAAGAGTAGAGTGAACAGGTTTCTTTTGGATGGGCGTGTCCCATCTTTGTCTTCATCTACACTTCCCATCAGGCGAGATGGAAAACAAACGCCTATTCCATTACGACAATTAAAAAAAAAAAAACATTTATTTTTGTGATCATAGTGGTATATATTTTGAATAACTGTGTTCTTTTTCGATAATGTTTTATCTATCTCTTCTATGGTGTTCGATAAAATATTGTGATTGAAAGTGCTAGTTTTATTTGAGTTTATTGTTTAATGTTTGCTACCTGTGACTGTGATAAAGAAATAATCGAATTAATAAAATACAAGAGAAAATCTGTTGTTTCTTATCTTTTGTTAACGAATTACTATTAGTAAATAGTAATTCGTTTAGTAATTAGTAATTAGTAAATAAAAGAAACGGACATCTCAAAGTTTTAATTGCAAATATGTTAGCTTATTGAACTGTTTACAACCAATGTAAACATTTATCTACACGTCCATTAATCATATCTTTGAATTCGTTTCCTATTTATCGTTATGACTTATGTTTTAGAGGTTTTCCGATGACTGGTCCAATTAATATTCCAATTACTTCGAAGTCTTGAAAAGTGTACTCATTATAATAGGTAGAGAACGGTAAGTAATGACTAATGCCGAAAATGTCGGCAAGAGACTTTTGTAAAGTGATGAAAGTATCATTAGTTTTTTATAACGTTGGGCTATTTCGTTTGGTACTATTTTTAATAGCTTTTTCAAAACTTTCATAGTTACTACAAACAATACTTCGCGACATCGGCAATGTATTTATGGTTGCAAAGCCCTCCTAGCCAAGTTGCAAAAGTTATTCGTTTTCCATTCTATTCTCTTGTTTCATTGGCCAATGTCACTCGGTACCGTGATCAAAACAAAATTAATATTTTGCCATTAAATCAAGCGAATAGAGAAACAGAACATAATATAATATAGCCGGTTCCAAAAATAACGGGTCAGTCACATAAACCAATAACGGGTCAGTCACATAAACCCGAATATCTCCCGAACTACGTATGTATACACTTTCTTCATTTAATACTTTGTATTGCCTCCACGTGATGAAGCCTCCAGTGATGAAAAACAGCAAAAAAACAATCATAAAAAAAATGTAATCTTAAGAAAAATATGACTACTTTAGTTTTTTTTTAATTTAAGATTAATATTGTGGGTGTAACTAAGTTTTATTTTATTTTTTATCTGTATAATTAAATTCTCAATTGAACAGTCTTCGTTTCATTAGGATGGCATACGTAGTTCGGGAGATATTCGGGTTTATGTGACTGACCCGTTATTTTTGGAACCGAGTGTATATACTTGATCGGATTTTTTTATCCCTCTTAACTAACCTTATAATCTTTTTTGTGTAATCTTTCACACTTATATATAGTATGCGAGTAGAAACATGGTCATAAATTGCGGAATGCGAAGCGAGACACTCTCATAGCTCGCGACTCTAATAGATAACAGATGATCGCAGGCGTAATGACGAGTCACCAAAGAAGGCAGCATTCCTCTACCGCTACTCCGATCATACTACTTTAATAGACAATATAAATATACCACATTATTGCATTTTTCATCAGCTATATCGATTTTCTACAATCCGACTTAGCCACACGAAGCGATCGCTTCGAAGAATGTGTGTCTAACGGTAACTAGAGGTTTTTGTATACGCGTAATATTTCCGGGAATTCTAATATATCGGGTTTATACTCTTTTGGCATATTATAATAATTTTGAATTTAAATCTAAGATACTGTGAAGATATGCAAACTATACAAATAAATAAATTTGAAGTGTCTGATTGTAATTTCTAATTTTCAGTTTTTTACTAAATTTATACGAAAGTGGAAATGTTACTTAGAACAAAAAACTATTTTTTAAATGTTTGTCTGTCTGTCTATCTGTTTGTTCGGGTTTATCTTTAAAACAACTGAACCGATTTTATCAAGCCTTTACTGGAGATGATAATGTTATAAGAATAACTTTGGCTACTTTTATAGACTCTGCGACGTTACCCGCGGCTTACAACAACCACCGCGGGACTCAGCCAGCATGTATATATCAGTGCCAACTATGATTCTATCGCGTAGAGCTTGAAATGGTAATTCAACATTCCGACACACAGTAATGAATGTTTTATGACGTCTGACATTCATGTACTAAGTTTGACATGCCACTATATACCGAAAATTGATAACAATGATGTCAGACGCCTATCACAATACATTATATTATAATATTTGATACGTTTAATCCATCGAAACTTTTTGCTTGTAGGTAGATCACTTATGTGTCATATCGCGAAATTGCGATCCGAAAACAATAAATAAACGCACGTTTGCACAGTAAGAATAACGCTATTTCTACATAGCGCTAAAAATATGTTTTAGAAGGAAGTAAACAAAATTAGACCCTAGTTCTACTGATCAAATTTACAAATTTAACTTTTCTTACTGATGTGTTTGAAGTTTGACTTAATAAAATTGAACATATCTTTACTGTATTACTCCTGATCAATTGTATTTTGTAGTTACAAACTTAAATCTTAATACATTAACGTAACAGTTATTGTGATGAAACGTATAGTGATGAAATTATAGTGTTTAGAATATTTACATAATATCCATTGACTAATGTATTAAAATGGGCGAATATTAGACAAGATAATTCGTATTATGGCACACCAAGGTCGGGGCAGAAAATCAATATTGTACTCTACACATCACACTCACGGGTAAAATATAAGGATGACGATACATTGGACAGCTGTACTGTACGTGTACAAATTCACCACTTTCGCGCACGTCGATACAAGAGACACGCTTGATGTTGCATTGAATTTACGAACCGTGCTACTTCCAAAAACAGAAGCTAATCAAAGGACCTAGTGGCCTAGTTAAATATAGGTTCAATGAAAATTATTGTAAAGATCCTTTTTATTCAACTAAAAGTTTAAAGCTGTTCATTAATTACTCATTGCTATTCTCGATAATTAAGGTTGGGTAAGTAAGTTTAGGAAATTTAATTCTACAAAGGGAAATCTTGAGCCGATATTATCCAATGGCTCTTTTATCTTGCTTCAAGTTAGCCTATCTAGTACGTAACCATTAGACGTAAGTTAGAGGTTTATTCATTTAGTTTCAGACAGAAACTGCTCTATGATATAACTATAAGACAACTTTGTAAGGTCACCAAGAGCTCATCGAACAGTGACGACGGTAATTGATGATTGTGACAAGTACTAGTATATTCTGGATTAGTTCACTCATAGCCGAGTGGCCTTAGGTGATTGAAAACAATCACCGAGGGTAAGTAACGACGGCGCGGGCAGTACCTAGATGGGTGACCATTTGGAGTATAATTTGTTATGAGCGTTTCTGTGATTCTAAAGTCACGTAAGTACCCACAACGTGTCCTGCCAGTCTCCAACTCGCACTCGACCAGCGTGGGGACGTATGGCCTTAACCCTCACCTGAGAGGAGACCCGAGTCCAGCAGTGGGACGTTATGGGTTGTTGTATGTCATGTTAAACTTGCAAATGTGTTCGTTATTGTTTATCTTTATCTTTATATATATAATTCTTGTGTGAGTGTGTATGTCACTGAACTTCTCTCAAACGGCTGGACCGATTTTGATGAATTTTTTTGTGTGTGTTCAAGGGGATCTGGGAATGGTTTAGATTCGCAATTGGACCCGGTAGGTGGCGCTGCGATCAAGTTCTGGAATTTTAAAGTTGGGCGGTACGAAGTTCGCTGGGTCAACTAGTCTTTATATATATATAATTCTTGTGTGAGTGTGTATGTCACTGAACTTCTCTCAAACGGCTGGACCGATTTTGATGAAATTTTTTGTGTGTGTTCAAGGGGATCTGGGAATGGTTTAGATTCGCAATTGGACCCGGTAGGTGGCGCTGCGATCAAGTTCTGGAATTTTAAAGTTGGGCGGTACGAAGTTCGCTGGGTCATCTAGTCTTTATATATATATAATTCTTGTGTGAGTGTGTATGTCACTGAACTTCTCTCAAACGGCTGGACTGATTTTGATGAAATTTTTTGTGTGTGTTCAAGGGGATCTGGGAATGGTTTAGATTTGCAATTGGACCCGGTAGGTGGCGCTGCGATCAAGTTCTGGAATTTTAAAGTAGGGCGGTACGAAGTTCGCTGGGTCAACTAGTTAATGTATAATTTAGTAATAATTAGTTAAATGTAGTCACATAACCCACGAACAAATAAATTACGTGCAGCTTTTCGCACAATATAGGATTTTTGTTCAGAATTAATTCTTTGTTCTTGTTTTAATTGCTGTTGTTTGTTGTTCGTAATGCTCTGCAATTTGTTGGCCGAATACTAATATCCTATATTATAATCTAATTTGCATAATCAATGTTTTACTACAAATTCTTTTGTATAAATATTTTGTATCACTTAAACTTTTGATTCAGAATTGTTAGTGTTTGTTGTTTTTGGTTTGATATCTATATGATCCTATTTTAATATCTACTATACTTAGTGTCGAATAATGTATTATACTATGATGATCAATGACTTAAACTTTATGATTCTGGAATTATAAACTAAAGCGTTCGTAACCTTAGATGGCCTTAGATGATTGGAAGCAATCATGGAGTGTAATCAACGATGGCATGGTCAGTACCTAGAATGGTGACCGTTTGGTGCATGTGTTATGAGCGTTTCTGTTTTTCGTAGCTCACGTTAAGCAGTCAGTACCGATTGTTACCATAAGATAACAGTCGTGAAGCTAAGTTGGAGGCCTACGGTTAGCTTAAAAAAATTCCACGGCAAGCCAGTCACATCGTGTCTTGCCAGTCCTCAACGTGGGGACGTATGACCTTAACCCTCTCCTGATAGAAAACCCCAGCACAGCAGTCGCGCGTTATGGGTTGTTGATGATGATGGCAAAGAGGGAAATTAAGTCCACACTGAACAATTTGTGACTTAGAAAATCTGTTGTCGAAAAACTTAAATCCTTTAACACTACACTGATAAAAAGTTATTGGGCTTTAGCTTCAGCTAATATACAAATACTTCTACTTTGTGTCCTTATAAATAACTACGAAACCACCGTTATGTGACTTTTGGTTCGGATGTTCCATGTTTATTTAAACCCTACTTAAGCAACACGGGACTTAAGTAAGACCTAGAATGTTCAAATGTTTGAAAGGTTCTAGTATCCAATTTTCAATGAGATAGTAAGTATTGAATATTTCTTTTAATATTTTCATATGCTCATGTATTAATGCAAACCGTTCCTTTAAATGAAGATTAAGGTAATTTTCTTCATTGAACTAATCAATGATTCTCTCACATATATTTAAGTTCCGATAAGGTAAAGTATAAAATTACAACGGATACATCAAAAATTTAAGTTTTACATTCATTTATTCTAACTAAATGAGTAAGTTTCTCCTCAGGCTGGTCAGGTCTGTCACAAACTGAAAGCATAGCATTGGATAGCTGTATGTGAACTTTATTTTATTGGTACTAAAACTCGTTGAACCTATTGTAAAAGAAAAAACTTGGATAGTGTAATACTTTTATGCGATATTACTAGGCTAACGACTATAGTAACAAAGCCATAAAAGTAGTATAATATAAAGTTTCTCGGCCGTTGTTTACCTAGAAATTATCAACGGAATTACATTAAAATAACTGTGAATTCGGTCCAGTTGAGTAAGTTTCTGTGTTTTGTGACCAATGAACAGCTTCGTCCGTTACCAGACTCTCAAATGTAATTGGTTAATGTGTTTTCAAAGTTCCCCTTTTATAACTTCCTTCAAAATAGTAGTACGTACTTTGATACAAGCTTATCTATACGATAACCAGATTTATAAATATTATTTAAACGATGTTTTGTTACTCACTGTTACCATTGAATTTATTTTAATTGAATGATCATATAGTTTTTGTAGATTATAACGAAATAATAATAATGGTTTAGTGTTTCTCTTATTCACAAAGGCAAGTACAATTTTTAGTATAGGTACAATACAGGTTCAGTCACTGTCGTTTATTTGTAAGAGGCTGGATCTGCAGTAGCAAAACCCTGTGTCAGTAGAATAATGTACACGTTAGACACTGAACCAAGGTTTACATTTTTGTTCATGATAAGATGATTCTTAAACTCGAAAAACTCGTCTATACAATAAAATGAATAAACACAAGTTAATAATGCCCGCAAGGATTTAAAATAGAAAGCAGGATAGGAGCGCTCAGACACCGGTCGCTACGTAGTGTGTCAAATAACGGTACAGCCTGCGTCACGGACAACACCACCGCCTTACAACCACTTGACGAAGCTTCCGCCGAGCTCTTTTGTGATCAACCTCTCGACTATAATCGTGCAAGATACGTTCAATTTAATATTGATCTTACATCTTGCTACTTGACAAGAATTGATGCAGCTTCTATTTGGTTAGTCATGTTGATGAATAAAACTGTGAGTGGGATACAATACTAAACAACCAGATTCATTGAACTTTGTTATTAAATTCAGTGTATGGATTTAAATAAATACGGGATAAAGAAGTAGGTACACCGGTCAGCTGAACCGCTCTCTTTAGCCACGTGATCAGGTAGCATACAAAAACTCATAGTTTTAATAGATTCACTTTTATAGCCAATCTTTATCTACAGAAAAGCTGGCACAAACAGCTGGCAGAGAAATCTAATGACTATTTCTTTAACATAGTTCTGACACGATTCCAATTATACTATAATTTTAGCAGCCTTAAATTATTATTACTACGTGAACGATTAGTTAACAAGAAAATATGGAGGAAAATAGCGGTAGTCTTCTGGAAAAGACTATGTATTAAGATAAATAGTTCCTGACATAAGGAGTAACTTAGGATATTTTTTTGGTTTGGCTTCACCGTCTGGCACGACGTTACCTGCAGTGGTTTATTGTAAAGGTACAACAACAATTGCGGTTAACTCAGCTAGTATAAGTTCATACATATTTGTTCAGGTTGTTTATTTCCATTTAAATGATAACTATGCCTATATTTGAATGATAATTATCAATATAAAAGATGGAAGCATTTGAATCTGATGCAGTGAGTACGGAATTGATTGCCAAGAACTAGAACCTAGATTAGCAATTATCTGCATAACTTCAATACATTGTCGACAACAAAACAATCTCGCACGTGTTAACAAAAAGCTCTTTGTATGAGCTTATGTAATTAATTGAGAATCTCATAACTTCATTACTTTACGATGTAAACCACAATTTATCATATTTATTGCAACATTTTACTATAGAGTTTTTTTAAGCTTTTATTCCTAACATTATTTGGAGTTATCTACTAGTTTAACCGGTTTTACCTGAATATCACTTTTATCACCATAGATGTTAAGCCATAGATATTCATGACAACCGGGACCGGCGGTTTAATTTTCCATACTCCGCTGTTATTAAGAATCTCTTGTATGAAAAACCCAACAACACTTTTGGCTCGACCTAGGCAATCCTAGGTCGAGCCAAAAGTGTTGATTCCAATGAATCCGAGACCTCTTGATCCTCATTCGTCAGTACGCTAACCGCTAGATCAAAGAGGCAGAATTCTATATATTAAGTTTTAGAAAAATATGATTGTTCCGTTTATAGTTAAGATATCTAGACTACTTCAATTAAATTGAGGTAATCAATAAAGCGTTTTCATAAACAATACTATTGTACGCTCGGCCCAGTGGTTGAAACGCCGCTTTCTAGTATGTTAAGTGTTGTGGGTTCAATTCCTACATTGGACAACACTTCGTGTGAACCGCAAATTGTTGTTCTGGTTCTTAATGTTCTTTGTGTCCGTTTCATGTGTGTTTTTACAGACCACTGCGAAACGGGATATATATTCTTAATGCGAGAATTGTTTTAAAAATACAATAAACCAAAGTTGTATGTAGCAAAGCAGGTCGCTTAGTCATGTTTACTTAGAATAGATGCAAATGCATCAAGTTTATCTACAAAAAGCTTTAAAAAAAGCGGATGTATTAATCACATGTATCAATGACATCTAGATGCATTAGGCCGTAAATCTTATTTGAATTACAATCATACACACATTAACATAAATATTAATATAAATATTCAAATATAAAACGTGTTTTTGTCAAATAAACATAGTAACTGTTTTTAGCTTTCAAATAGAGGACGGACACGAACACTTTACTTGTGACGAATATTTTCCTAAATTTGAATAAGGCAAGGACTGGTGGTCAGCATTCGGTCAAGGACGCGGTTAATGACCTCGGGTCCTCCCACAGAGAGGTTTATTCGACCGAATACACCACTTAATAGGGCAACCTTGGCCATTGCTGACGTCACTCTCCTAGTAAAAATAGCACAGTCAGAAATAGATTCTCCGTACCTACTTGATAAGTTGTACCTAAAAGTTCCAACTAGGTCTGTTAGAATTCCCTATACCTTGCATGTAGCCCGAAGTACCACTAACTACAGAAGTCAGTCATTTTGCATAAGATCTGCTACCTATGTTAACGAGTTAAGTGACTTGCCTGAATTGGACTTATTTAATACAAGTCCAACTGTATTTAGGCGTGTATGTTCTAAGCGCTGGTTTGAATCGGTTCTCTAACTATTCTTTGGGTTGTTATTTCTTTTCTCTGTCAAATGTTATACAATTAGTTTTTTTTTTTTTTTTTTCTAAAAATCAAGCTCTTTATATTTAAATGTGAAAACGTGTAAATGGTTTATGGTAATTTAATTAGAGGCTAATTAGTCATAAGATACTGTATGTTTTCCAAATAAAATAAAATAAAAAATAAAAATAAAAAAATAGACATGTTTATGAAGTAGCCGATACCACATCGAAAATAAAATATAATGTGTTTATTGTTTTTTTTAGTATTGTTTTATCTTTTACTTGTTTTATTCATTTAAATAATGATTTTTTATTTGAAATTATTGTATAAATAGAAATCACTTATGACTATAATACAGTATGGCTATAATGGCAAGTAAAACTCAATGATTTAAATGAAGGAATTTTTATATTTATCAACTTTCCAACAGGACCATGAATGTTCCATGAATTTCCATGTATTTTTTAAATTTACCTTTTGATAAATTATAAGCTAACATAGTTTAAGATTCTAAAAGTCAGTTGACCACGTAGATACCCAAACTCGGTCATGAATGCCGTCAGCAACCGACACACTGACCGCAAAGAGAATTGTATCTTTGTAAAAGGAAATACAACATTTTAACTTACTATCTTCCTAACAAATACATATTTGCTTTCCATTTTATTTGGCTACAGAAAACTTTCAATATCTTTAAGCCTACCTTTACGAATATACGCCAGGATATTTATCTTATTTAACTAGCACTTCATCATCATGATCACTCGACCGCTTCCGTGGTGCAAAGGTAGTGTATGCCACTGCTGTGCTACAGGTTTCGGATTCGATTCTTGGGTCAGATCAAACGTTTGTATGATCTGCAAATTTTTTTTTCCAGAGTTTGGGTGTTTCTGTGTCTAATATGTATGTATTTATATACAAAAACAAGCATACTTACATCAGTTGTCTAGTAGGTACCCACTGGATAAGCTCTGCGTAGTTTGAAAGAAAATATTTTTGTTATTAGCAACACTTCATTATTGTCGTATAAAAAGTAGCCTTTATACGATTCCAGACTATAATCTATCGCTGTGCCATAAGTCATTCAGATCCGTTCAGCCGTGGTTGCGTGAAAGAGTAACAAACATCTATACAAACTTTTGCCTTTAAAAATCTAAGTAAGACATGACATTTATTCTTCTAAATAAGATCTAATTTTAGAAATATTTAAGGTAGTAAAATTTATCACAAAGGGACGACAAGACGGAGTCTTTCATCAAGGGCACATTGTTTTGGGAAAAGCCACCGAGAGATAAGGGGTCTCGAAATATTGAATTCGGAGTCTTATAATACCTCTTTTGTATAAGTGTTTGGCGAGTTGTCAATAAATATAAGGTTTTTATTTTTGATGTGAAACATCTATAGCCGCACGTAAAACAGATTTCTGGCCTGGCGACGCGTCGCCACGGCACGCTATACGATGGTATATATATACAGTCTATATGCAGTAGTGTGTACGGTGTGGCGACGCGTCGCCACACCGTACACACTACTGCATATAGACTACTATTTTAATAATTAGTAATATTTTATTTTATCATTATGACATATTTAGTTCCTATTACAATATGTTCTTTTCTGCATATTACTTTTACAAAATCACAGGCTCACATTTTTTTATAGTACAATGTAAATTTTAAAAATAATAGTAAGAATAATATTCAAATAAATTATACAGATTCACGGGGTGAACGGTGACTAAACAAACGAGATTCTCTTGTTTAATTTATTTATAAAAGTTTTATTTATTAAATTTGTTAAACTACTGTAACGAATCAAAAGTTAAATAAAATTTAAAGAAATATATGGTTTTACAAAAAAGTGAGTCTTTCAAAGTGACTTTACTGGCAGAGTAAAGTCACTCTTCATCATGAATGAAATATCCAGTCTTGCATACACCAACGAAACACGGTAACATGAATACTGTCACTTTAGGTTGTTCTTCTGTAAGAGAATACCGAGCCGATACCTTGTTGGAAGCATACGTTGTAATTTTAAATTTATTAGAACCTTCTCAGTATTTGTACACTCGGATATTCGCCGACCGGAATATAATGTTAAAAACGTCAAAGGCCAAACGTCTAAGTTACACAACTATAATTACAAAAAATAAAGAAATATTTGGTCGCTTCTCATTTACTACCAATTATTATGTGAGTTTTCCGGCACAAAGAAGTTTAGCTTCTGATGAATACACTGCAGTGATAAATTATACATGAGAATTAAACTAACACAATTAAGAATAAATTCTCAGATATACGGTGGAAATCACGAACATGAATATATGTATAAATAAATACACCGTGATCACAACTCACAAGCTTCCTTAAGCAAAGCCTTGATAATTTACAATTTTTCGGATAATACGTGATGACTAAAAAAAGTTGTACATGTAAATTGCATAGTCGGTGGTATGGACATACAGAAGATAGAAAAAGTATTCCAATACGAAGTTTATGACTGTCTGTTTATGCGTCAACTACATACCATCTTTTATGTAATAGAATTAATTACTATAAATTAAAAGTAATAATTATAAATTTATTTTAAACTCAACGTTCGATTGATCCTGTGCCTTATAAACAACCAAAATAGTCTGCTGGAGTAATTTAAAAGGTACTTAACAATAAACTGTTGAAGCAATTTAAAATGCCGTAATTATTATAATGTACATGATATATGTTTGATCTCAATATTGTTTAGTACGTATGAAAAATACGCCTTTAAACATTTTTTTATTATACTATAATGGCCACGGATATTCACGTCTCCATCAAAGGACCAAGCTTCAAATGAGCAAGCAATACTTGATATAATAAATTTATTAATAGCATGACCTTATTAGCCTTTGAACTTGTTACCGCGATGTGACCTTGTATCCAGCTTTTCTTAATATACATTTCTTAACATATCAAGACAAGAAAGGGGATGATTATACTGTTATAATCAATCATGTTTAGGCTGATTATAAGAGTGATTAATGGGCGTATTGATGAGGTATAATGCGGCGTGAGGGCAAAGGCTGGAAAATTAGATCCCATCCATAACACAGAAAGGATTTGATATATATTTGTTTGGTTTCAAGGAAAAACATTTCAATCTTCACATATAATGTGGATTTTGTTCCTTTCTGTATCATTATTTTTATAGACAATGTATGCTCAAGATTTGTAAAAAAAAAACGATAGTACCGTCTTTTCAGGTGATCCGATATATTGACAGAAAGTGTAATAGTAATACAAAATATTTTAATATTTCTTTAACTAAATAACTAAAAAAAAACAAAATAAATTAAAATTTAATATTCATATCAAGTTCGGTTTAGAATAAAATCTTCTTTCTGATGCTAAGAACGGTAGTGGATAACGAGTTGAATTACTATTAAGTATACCTACTATTAGTATATGTTGATTAATGACACTTTTAAGGGCTCTACATTTATTGTCGATTTTGAATTGATGTGTGTATTAGTGATACATTAATTCCAACTGCACAAACTACCCTGTCACATCAATGCTGTAAAGATCTCATTCTAATATTATAAATATTTTTTACATCTCTCATGTTCGGTAAGTAGGTTCTTATTACCTCCAAATGGGGCTTGTAGGTGACTAATTAGCGCTCTAGGTATTATTACTAATGTAGCTAGAACAGCCCTAGGGCGGTAAGTAATTAAAAAAAACACTTCTTTCTTTCAGAAAGTTCGAGTACATCTAACCATCATACTGGCAATAGACATCATGCATTCAGCCCAATGACCAAAGAGGTCGCTTTGTTATTTAGCCTTGTCTTCGTTTTAAATATCGAACGGCGAAGCTCAATTTTGTTTTTTTTTTTAAAATGCTCTACTTGATTCTTTTTAATGAAAAAAGGCGGGAGTATAATTTTTATACTTTCAATATTGTTTGTTTTTACCTCACAATCGAGATGCAAAGCAGAATAGTTAGCTCGGGTGTAAGCACCAATTGCACCCTCGAACGATAGGCGCCCTCGCTGCGCTCGTGCGCCTAAATTTCTCGGGCAGCAATTGATGCCTTACAGCCCTTGACTAATCTACTATTTTTAATCAGCAAATATTTCGGACCACATTATAACTCACATATATTATTACTTCTAAACTCATTTAAATTATGTAAAACAAACAGAATAAATACTTTTTTACGAATATCACTTTCATTTCTTGACTATTTCATAATATAATTGAATTGATAGATTTTTATATTAATTAAAAGTAAAAAAAATTTTTTGACATTAATAGTAATAATAATATTTCTAAGAACTCACACAGTAATAAAAGGAATCATTTATATTGTTTTCTCGGTTATATAAATCTTCACACGTTATTCTATCGCTAACGTCTTTTATTACGGGTGGGTACAGATAACTTGGTAAATTGTGAATAATAAACGTTATTTATGGCGCCATAATGGCAGACGCAGCTTCCCGCGCCTCCTTTAAACATATATTATCGATGTGCAACTAAAGAGCACGTGGATTTTGAGATAGCTATTTTAGCTAAGTATGTCATTAAGTAAGTGAGACGTTTTGGATTGTTGATGATATCATTTCAAGCCGAGTTAAATTTTGGAGCTTGAATTTCTGCAATTCTTTTACATGTAACATTTAATATGACAAATATTCTTTCTCAATTTTCTTTATATAATCAAGACGTAGATGACGTTTAGTCCAAAACATAAACAAATTAACTTCAGTAATTATCAAATGCAAACATTTAGTTACTAAGCCTATTTTTCTCCCCTTTGAAGGTGGAATAATTGCATTCTGGATACGCACCCACAAATAAAGCATCATAGTTATAGACTCAGATTATACATACGGCTCCGGGCCACACATATTGTGATTAAGATCTACAGAGCGATCGAACTTAAAGCGCATAGTGGGTAATCACGTCTGAGTAATAAAACTCAACCTCCGTTTTACTTCTATTTTCTCGGGAATCAAAACATGTCATAAATATTTAATTAAGCGTATAACAGTACTTGCGGTGTGGTATGCTAATTACAATTTTAGTAGAATCGTAAAAGCTAGCTGGCAGAACTTAAGCTTGAACCGGTTGTGACATTAGGACAGTTTTGCATATATTTGACCGTAATCACAGCTGGTATCCGTAAGAGTGAGATTACAAAGCACAGCAAAGTCCAAATGAAAACTGTTACATTAAGCATGCTCCCATAACTTCCATAAATTATAAAAGGATAATTTTGATACTTTTCAAAATTTAAGTCTAAATGCACATATGACACAATAGATGTATTTAAAAATGAAAAAAATATGTTTCTGAAAGATTGTTTTAACGACTTTTGCCCAAGTTTTTGAAATTTTTAATCTTTCCTTATTTGCAGAGTGACAGAGTGACTTACTTTTTTTGACGTCATTGCGATATTGTCAATACAAAGTAATCAAAAATACTTGTAAGTACTGAGTTAGGTATTCAAATCATGGTGTGCATTACAATCTATTTACAAGGCTAAGGAGTACCAAATAGTGATCAAAAGAAAGCGGTGTGAATTTAATGATCACTAAAGCAGTACTGTACTGAAAACCAGGGATTTTACTTCTTTTCGTTTTACTTTGAACCTTTTTGAACGACTGCCACTAACCCAGTAAGGGTTATTTGTAAGCGATGATAAACTCTGTAAACCATGAGAGAGCGCTTTTTGACTCTTGTTGTTGAAAGACTTCTTCAAGTGCAATGTAACCTTTTGCTGTCTTAAACAATGCCCGTAAGCCTCTCAATATTTACTACATCCTTAAAGTTGATCATAACAGTCGTTAGTACAGGTTATATTGTGTACCCACATACGAGTACATACATATTACAGACGACTCCTTTTAATCTATGGGTTACTTTATGTTAAAGTGTGCGTTATGATTAAAAGTTAGATGCTATTACTAATATTAAAAATTGGATTTTATGTATTGTTTTTATAACAAAACCAAGAATATAAATTGTTTTATCGTAATCATATCTGTTATTATTTTCGAAGTTTGTGAGATTTATTAAAATCACCGCAAGTAGTCAAAGATCGCAACGTTATGACGTATTAAGTATCCTCAAAAAATACACAAAATAACAGGTAATTAGCATGCTCCTGGTCCGGTCTAGGCACGTCGCAGCGGCCATTGAACTTGTTCAGGTCAAAGCCTTGCACTGCCAACCGCCGCATGTATTTATCGCTAATTCACTGAATCCACATCACTTATAAAGTTAATCCTTACTAATATTATAAATGCGAAAGTAACTCTGTCTGTCTGTCTGTTACGCTTTCACGCCTAAACCACTGAACCGATTTTCATGAAATTTGGTATGAAGATAGAACTGAACTCCGGAAAGGACATAGGCTACTTTTTACTGTAATAATCGAGATACAATGTTTTTTACATTTTTACATGTGATTATAAAAATACATAAATCGTAGATGTCAAAATGTGTCACTGTTTATCTCCTGTCAAAACTTCACAGGTTGCTAGGCATAACACACTTGCATGGCAACCATAATGATAGTTTGTAAATGACATAAAGACCAGTAGACCAGGGTAGATAATTTTTGAAAACAAAATTATAGTACGATAAAATCCATTGGAAAAGGAGAAGAATATTATAAAAATCAAAGGAAGAATAATTTACGGGCGATCTGCGATCTGAGGGGGTCGGGTAGGGGGGGAGGTTTTCGGGTCCTCCTCGGACGGTGCGTGAAAAAGCATCTCACTAAACCGCCATAGTGTGGGCCGCCATACATTATTGTCTGCATTCGCAGCAAGTGTGGTAGCCCCGACTCTTGGATTCTGCTCATGCTTTCCATCAGGCAGGGTAGAGTCACTTTGGATGGCATATATAAAACAAAGGGTAAAAAACGATTTATCTCAATTTAAAAGATTGACAACTTTTTAGGGTTCCGAAGTTTATGACTTCGAACCCTTATAGATTCGTCATGTCCGTCCGTCCGTCCTCGACTTACCATCCAAACAGTAAGTGCTAGAAAGATACAAATACAATACAAATACAGATTACGTCGACAAAGTGCTACAATAAAATTATGAAAAATATTTTTATTTAGGGTACCTCCCCCGACACGTAAAATGTGGATGTTTTTTTTTCTCGCGGCTACCCCATCATGTGGGGTATCATTATATAGGTCTTTTAAAAACATTAAAGGGTTGTTAAGACGATTTTTTGATTTAGGTATCCGTTTGCGAGAAATTCCACTGTAAAGGCCACTTTTTTGTAAAACCGGGCATCCTCCCCTTCTAAAAGCTAAACGGCTGGCTCAAAAAATCTGGAAAAATTCGTGATAGTGGTCCATATAATGAACTTTAAATAAAAACTATAACGAATTAGATGACTTTGTTGGTTCAGGAGTTACAGAGGCTTAACTTCTACAATGTGCTTACTTGGAAAACGTCATACAAAATTAACGCATTAATACGTAAACATAACAATTATCTATTGGATATAATTTCTAATCCATTCAATACCATTAAGGGTGACTGAGGAACCCTTTCCTGTGCGTGGCCTGACACGCACTTCGCCAATTTTTTATTTAAACTATTTTTCACATAACCTCAAACTATATGTGAAAAATTAAAAAATGTTTTTGGTTTTCTATTTTTATCTTTAAAAAAAAAATCATTTTTAAACGAAGTTTCGTGAAAACTTACCTTTTTATGTCCCGAATACACTGTAATTTTT
Organism: Phragmatobia fuliginosa; assembly: GCA_932526445.1. Taxonomy (NCBI): domain Eukaryota; kingdom Metazoa; phylum Arthropoda; class Insecta; order Lepidoptera; family Erebidae; genus Phragmatobia; species Phragmatobia fuliginosa. The sequence goes on along the minus strand of OW052060.1, from coordinate 9,545,384 downwards.
TTGATTCGAAATATTTAATTTTTTTCACCCTATTTTTAAAAAAAATGGAGTGTTTTCTGTTTAATGAAATCTCTACTTTCCGATGGTGTAATCCCTACTAATATTATAAATGCGAAAGTAACTCTGTCTGTCTGTCTGTTACGCTTTCACCTAAATCACTGAACCGATTTTGATGTAATTTGGTATGAAGATAGAACTGAACTTGAGAAAGGACATAGGATACTTTTTATCGCGAAAATAAAGGTGGAAGATGAAAGTTTGTGTCAAAGTTCCTTATTATCAAACATAAAATCATGTAAGATTGTTTAATCTACCCTGACCGTGTCGCGCGATATTAACGAATGCCACGCGGGCGAAGCCGCGGGCGGAAAGCTAGTCCAGTTATAATATAAAAACTAGTTTGACAATACTTTTTTTATGATTTATAAGACATATGATGATATAAATGGAAAAGTATTTGTTTAAGAATAGGTAAATACTGTAAGTTGTTTACACAGCGAACAGAAGTGATGTGATATGAACAGATGTGATGTGCATCTTTATTTTGATTGACGAGGAAATGTATATTTGTAATGTAAATTTTATATTTGTTCGCAGTTTGGTTATTATAGTGTTTAATTTGAGCAGCATGGGATAGGCCAATAGGTAAAGGCCAATTTGTAAGGAGATGTTCAGAAGTTGACTATCATGTGACAATGATGACACTTATTAAGGCACCATGACCAACTAATATTTTATATTTTTCCGATTATCCTGATTTAATTAGGATCTTCGGCTTGCATTTCAAATTCTTCCGTCTAAGGAGTTAGAGAAAGACACGAACTTTGAAAATAAGTAGCGTGTACATTAATAAAAGTTGAGGTTTCTCGGCGTTGTCGAAAGGATCATCGATCTTACTCAGGAAATCATGACTCTAATGATACTCACGTACATCCTGCTTGCAAGTATCGCTTAAGTATAATAATAAGTTTACTTCTATTGTAGCAGATATACAAAAATAAAGATTTTGATATAAGATATGTTAAGATCAAATATGTTTTTAAAGACCAATAAACTGTTATTGGTCTTTAAAAACATATATGATTTTTGAGTATGTATTGTAACAACTAGCTATATTTCAAATGTCTGTAGACAATGTACGTATTCTGAATGTAATTCTCAGCCATCTTCTAAATCGTGGAGTGATTCTTTTGTTCAAGGGTCAGTGTCCGCGAAAATTTAAGATATCTATAACAAAGTAGATATGACTAAGATGAATTGCTGTTTTGCTCTGCAATTATTTTTTTGTCCTATTCGAAGCAGAAGCTGAAAAAATCGGATGAAGATATCTTAGTTTGAGAATTGTGCTTCTTATTTATAATTAATTTTATTGAATCTATTTCAATTCGTAAAGAATGGATGGAAATGGATATACCTTCTTCACCTTTTTGCTAACGTCGAAATTATAAACAAGCTACTTTAATGCTGCTCTGCTGCCCGGATTTTTTTTATTTATGTAAAAATTACAGATTCGTTATTTACAATATTAATTAAATCAATATTTACATACAAGCCTCAAATTTTCCCCCGCATCATCGCTTTCCTAAAGACGGGCAGCCATGTTGAATGGAAATGCTAATTCTCTGTGCTAGAAAAAGGTCAGCCTTATGGTCACGAGAAGCGATGATCAGTTAATGGTTTAAAAATAGTATGAGTGCTTGGACCCCAAGAACATAGCGTCTCTACCCCCAAACGGTTCAAAAATATAATTACCCACTAGCTAATTTAAAAAAAAATTAGTTTTGAGTTGAGATACATGGTTCTAAAAGTAATTAAGTGAATCTATTAGTTGCGTGCTGCATTATAGATTGGGACCACCAAGAAGCCCCGATTTGGTTAACTTAAAGTCAGCTAAAATACGAATTTGAGCTAGCTTCCTGAGAATAGTTGGTTTTATGTGTTCTGCATAATTATATGTCTTTTAAACATTTGTTAAGTTAGTCTTATATTATTATTTTAATAAGTTAGCAAATATCTTTGAAATGTTTTAATTTCAGCTTGTTTTCACGTACTAAATCTTATTAATATATTCAATCACTTTTCAGGTGATAAGAAATATTAACCATCACCTTTGAAGACCGTATTTCTTTCAATTTTTATTTATTACCGAAATCATTTCACTTAATGTTGATAAAAACTTTTTAATATATAGAGTAGAATAGAAGCGGAACTTCAATCACAAATAATATGCCTGACTAACACATGAAAGTCATTACAGAAATTAATAAACCGTTACAATATTGTGCACATGTCGCAGTTGTTATTACTTCTTCGCTTTTACCGTCATAAAAACGCTCGAGTGTTTGTGAACCTGATAACAAACTTTCTTTTAGTGTTTATAAGATGAATGAAGTTTAATCACAAAATCAGTTGCAATAAGCTTTTTTTCTACAGAGAAAGGTAAGCGCCGGTTCCACTGACCCACTACTACGATCACTTTCTATGGCGAGACTATTATTAACTTTATTTTGTATAGCACACGGATCATCAATTATTTGTTCTGCCATGCTTAACATTAGTTTGTATAGAACAACAGATACGCCGAAAGTTTGCGAAAAGTAATAACAGTTTTTTAATCGACAGAATAATTATATATGTGTAAAGGTTGTTTATTGTAAACGTATTGACAATTATTTTTTTCTATATCTATCAACACATCATCAGACTATTCGATTGAACGACACAAAACGCCATTTATTTTTCAATCAGTCGCCACAGAAGTGAAAACTATAATAATATCTACAAAATAAAAAATGCTGTTTTATGACTACAATGGCGCAAGGCACCCTGACGTCTGCCCTTTTGCAAGGGCACCTAATCTTTCGAATTTCCGACCCATATAACTCCTCCCTTTCTTATCTAATATACTCATCTAGCTCCGCTCTACTATGGCTTAGACATCTTACATTCACGTCAGAAACTTAAACGATCTAATTAAAGAAGCTTCTACCGGCCTTCTCAATGGTTTGCTTACAATACTCATTAGTACGAAAAAAATAATCAATTTAAAAGTGGACAATAAATAAGTGAATCTATTTACAAATTTGGTATAACCTAATTTTTTTTGGAAAACCAACAGCTACAAAAATGAAAATAAATAGTTTGATACGATGACGGGTCATTTTCGTGCTAATCATGCAATAAGTTGAACATAAAACATTTCAATACTTATAAATCATTTTAACATAATAAGGATGGTTTTAGACAAGTCGTATTATTTTGAATCCGTTTAAAAAAAAATACTCCGAAAATCAAATTGTTACGAATTCCTATCTTACTATGGAAGCTGTTTCGGGGGATGAGTGCAGGTGAGTGTAAGTTTCATTTAGAGACTATGGCGCAATAAATGTAATAAAAGCATTCAATTTCAAATACAGCAGCATGTAATTTGCTTCATTGCTTGGTAAAGCGCGCATCATTCGCAGTACATCGCAGGATGAATTTAATTACCTACGTTTCATAAGGGTTGTTGTTAACAGGTTGGGATGCAAGACTGGTTGTCAGTTATTACTAGAGCTAAATATAAACTCAACAAGTTCTTTGGATAAAGAAGCAACTAAAGGCTCATATCATCGCTTGGAAATAGTAATCCCGAGAGCAATGCGTATAGTTGCTAGTTTATTACATTTAATCTAAATCTCTGAACATTAATAACAGTCTGCCCACGTTTAACCAGTAAAATAAGTTGAAATCAAAGAAAATATTTTATAGGCTTATTATTCTGAGTCAGGAATGATCAGCTTAAACGAATTAGTCCTAACACTAATTATATTACATTTCTCATCTCCTCAATCGTGTCAATAAACCGTCGATACATTCGTCGACTTTGTCGTCTTAACAGTTAACCATGTTTAGATACGGCATTTTTGTAATAATTCAGGTGCACCATTAATTAATATGGGATCGGCTGTGAATATCAAGTAGTTATAAAACCGGCTCGCATCGGAACTTATCTGATGACCCGATTCGAGGCGAGTGTAAATGTCTGCGGTTCTCGCACTGAAGACGAGACGCGGCGCCCGGTCAGCCAAGTGCAAGGCAAACCTCTATACTACACGTAACTCGGCGTAACGACAACAAAATACCAACACGCGCATCGGAACCTACATGTTTTGCTCGTATTTCTTGTAAATCATTATAAAGATACTTTGGATGAATAACTTTCCCATTGAAAATTAAAGTTTTGAAACGTAAATATTTCGGTTCCATAAATATAATAAAATTTTCTATAAAACTGTAGTGAAATGAACATATCCTCCCTTCTATGACACCGGGTCCTTCAAGCAGGGCGTGAAAAAGCATCTTACTAGGCCGCCATAGCGTGGGTCACCGTGCTGCACTGTCCGTTATGGCAGTGAGGATGGTGGCCTCCTCTTCTGGATTCTGTTCATGCTTTCCATCAGGCAGGGCAGAGTCATTTTGGCAGCTAATATATAAAAAAAATATGCATACGTAGCTGGATTGTCAAACAACCTTAAAATAAACTGTTTATCAGAAGTAAACCCGTCGACATCGATCCAATTATGTGAAAGACTATGCATTTTAACTACTGGATGGACAAAAAGGAAAGCAAGTAGAATAAGTATAGGATGCGCCTTCGTGACTGCAAGATGCAGTTCCGATAGTGTACATGTAACATGTTTTGTTTGTCCTTTTTATCAATATTCATGCGAATATTTTTTCATCATTTTTTTACGGAGGTACGCGTAATAGCCAAGTAACTTTAGTGGTTTATGTATATATTTATATTGCTTGTTATAGGATGGAAAATAAAATAATTAAATACAATCTCAACATCCGCTCATTTCGGTATAAAGCATACAATTGTGATAAGTTTAATTACAGGCATTTATGAAGCAACAATTTACTCTTGAACCCCGTTGATGACTCATACTCGTTCATTAGCTTCATAGTTAAGTAGGTATATTATAAAACCAATGGCTACAGTAAACGACATACCTACCTACCTTAACACCTAGACAGATTTAAAACCATATAATTTTTGTTTGTTTCCTTAAGATTTTTATCAAACAATGGGCAAAAAAATACTTGTGATTAACGAAGCATCTCTCATGCATAGATGAAATTGCCAGACGGAATTCAAAGTTTTAGGCATTGCAATAAAACTGAAAAACATAAACGTAAACGAACTACACAAATTTATGTTTCTATATGCTCTGAACCTTGATTTTTTTTCTTTTTAATATGATACATTCTGGGAACAGTCCATTCGAATAATGACTTTGTTGCTCGGATCACACAACATACATGAAAAATATATTATATTGAGCGCCCAATACATAAAACAGCTACACTTAAAATAAACGTAGTGATTACTATTTTAAAACACTATGCAAAAACTTTTAAAAGCAGTGAAAAAATGTCCAGTCAAGGAATTCAATCTTTAAAGGATCAACATAGTATACAAAGTCTAATCTAGAAATAGTAAGTTGTTATTCTAAATTTATCCAACATTTGTAAATTGAACACGTTTCTCCTGAAACAGATACATGATCAAGAGCCGTAAGTGACAAATTACAGGCGATTACCTGATGCTATCTACTTGTTCCGATTTAGAGAGCAATAAGAGGCGTTCGCATGTTCCACTCATCTACTTTAGATTACATTGTAATCTCACAAATATATTCGAATTTGTTTATTACATTTTCTTATGTATCTTATTTACTATGTTTCTTTACAATATTTTATAAAGAGCCTACTAAAGTGAATCTACTCCACCTGAATAAAAGCATGAATAGAAGTTAAGAGTAGTGTTCACCATACTCATTGTGATATAGACAATTTGAAATATTTATTTATTTATTATATCACAATTTACAAATAAACACTCTAATACATCTCCAGTTCATGCTGAATAATTTAGCAACTAGTTGTATATTATTACATCAGAAATGTTCTGCTGGTACTTAAAATAGGAAATACCTGAGCTGTAAGTACCAGCGACCTTTAGGCAAGCTTACAAATATAGACACCTGGAACTATATACAGAGTTACTTACAATAACTTATACAATATATACAATGCAGCGTAGTGACCTACACTATGGCACTCTAGTAAGATGCTTCTGCAGTATTGGGCCTCCAGTCTCGAACTCACCAACGACAACAGTACGTAATTTTAGGTTGGTCTTTCGTGAGAGATTAATACCGCCTGGTCGAGCCGAGCCGAGCCGAGCCGTTCTTATTACTACCTTGAATTAAGATACATATTTAAGGCAATACAGTATTTGTCTGGGCAGCACCAACTGTGTGACCGAATATCTTCTGGTCATGGGTGGTTATTTAAGGCATTTTTTTTATTTATCTACTTATTTTAATTTGTACCTAGTCTTAGTCTTGGCTAAAAGAGTGACCGTCGTCCGCATAGATGAAACACATATGTTACTTACTAGATAATATGAAAATATCAATAGACAATCGCAGATTACTTTTCAATTTCTAGAGAGATGCAATTTGTAATAGATAAAATTAGTTTTATATTGTTGTACCTACTTGCAAAAATTACTATATTGAGTTGTAATTATATTAAATAATTCTTTTTCATAACAAACAAGGAATAAAATTCACTTAAGCGTGTGCATGTGTATAATCAACAATTAAACTTGATCGGTCGAAATCTAGTCTTATTTATTTAGATTAGAAGGCATTAGATTAATTATTAAAGCATGCTATGAATATCATCGCCATAATCTAATAATTCATTTATAATCTCGGGGAAATCTCGGAAAATACAGTTTTCATCACTAAATGTGGAACAAGCCTCCATTAAAGCAAGCATTTACAGCGTCATGCACGCACGCCCTTCAATAAAACACATTACTTCCATTTATACTTTTTTCCATAAATTTTATTGTCTTTTTTTTATTAATAAATTTTTGCCTAAGGCTATTTGGTTAAATCGATTTCAAACACTGCTTAATTGAGACAATTTCAGAATGTCTTTGAGTCAAACGGTTTATGGAAATTTTATACAGCATGGAGTAGATTTAAATATTTAGTTATTTACCATATTTCTTGTAGTATCATGCATGTTTATAGACTGGTTTTAGCAAGCAGTTGCTGAGGTAAGTGTAACTTTAACTACATTTTGAATAATTGCGTACAAAAGTGATAAAGTAAAACTCTATGGTCTATCTACTGATATAATATTGGCTTTCGCCCGTGGCTCAGCCCCGTGAATGGCGGTTATCTCAATAAAAAGTATGCCTATGTCCTTTCTTAGGCTTTAAACTATCTGTGAACAAAATTTTATTTATATCGGTTAGGTAGTTATACCGTGAAAGCCGGACAGACAGACAGACAGAGCTACTTTAAAATTAGTAACAATTATGTTTTACTAGCTTTCGTCCGCGGCTCCGCCCGCGTGTATGTCGGTTATCGCGGTAAAAAGTAGCCTATGTCCTTTCCCAATTTCAGTTCTATCTCCATACCAAATTTTATCAAAATCGGTTCAGTGGTTTAGGCGTGAAAGCGTAACAGACAGACAGAGTTACTTTCACATTTATAAGTAGGGAAGTAGGGATTTCACTTAGTATTTGGGTTCAATTCATTTGAAGAAAATTCTCTGATTTACATTTCTATTCAACCTCCCTCAAACTGGACGTTTCTTATGGGATTTAATCTGAACTTTGTAGTAATCTTCTTGCTATGAGATATGAATCCCACGGATCCATAAGTTGCAAGTTCTTGCGAGTGACATAAATTTGTTGTGCCATAGATTTAACGATATTCGTATAACGGGACATTGTATACGATTATCTTAAAATAAATCACATGCAAATTCAGGAGAAAGTCATTTTGGTAGACCGTTAAGAGCAAAAAGTGCCCAGAACAGGTTTGGCCTTTTTTCTTTGTAAATGTATTCAAGTTGTCTCGACGAAGATTTTACCTATAATAGTAAAAGAGCGAGATCGTTGACACAGAAAGTTATTTCTAAAGGCACCGTTGTGAGGCGCCAGTGACCCCATCAACAATCGGCTGGTATTCGGACAATGCGAAGATTCCCAGATCAAAACAAATGATTCTCACTAATAGAAACGTTAAAGGAAGATTTAATGTTTTCAAATGTTTTGTTTAAAGATATTCACTGACGCTTATAATTCAATACCCTTGATGTAACAATTTATTTATATTTGCCTTTTTTAAATTAATTGTAGCTCCTATAATGTGAAGATACATTGTAACATTAGCTACATGACATAATAATGTGTAAAAATAAATTAATGTGTGACTTTAAAACATAGCACTATAAAGTGTGACTCCATTGATTTTCTGAATCGTTCGGTTTTGCATGTCAATATTTCCAAATATCTACCATGATTCATTATTCAGTATTCAAAGTAATGGGGTCTTGAACATTTTCCTGTTGCGAACAATATACGGGACATCAGTCATTTTATCATATCAAAATTGGCCAAGTGCGTGTCAGGCCACGCATGGAATAGGGTTCCATAGTCACCCATAATGGTAGGTGGATTTAAAATCGTGTCGAATAAATAATTGTTATGTTTACCTATTATTACTTTATTTTCGTACGAAGTTTTCCAAGTGATTGCATTTTACAAGTTAGGCCCATAAAACTCCTGAAATAGAAATTTATCTAAGCCGCTATAGTTTTCTTTTAATGTTCAATATATGGGCTACTATCATGATTTTTTCCAGATTTTTCAAGCTAGCAGCTTTTAGAGGGGGGGACGCCCTATTTGTGAAAAAAAATGCGCAATAAATTTGTCAAAAAAAAGAAATCATCCCCACTTTACGTGTAGGGGAAGCTACTAAAATACACACGTGCACTCCGTATGTTTTACTTGACTTGTCGAACAAATCAAACAAGAATTTGGGGGCCCCAAATTATTGTGTCAAATAAAAACATCAATGAAATACATACTACAAGCCAAATAATTATTTCGATTATTTCGTGTTGAAGTGTAATTTTTGTGAAAAAAAGAAATGTAATATGCCTAACAATATACATATTTCGAGACTATATGTGTGAGAGAAGCAAAATTTCGCTACGTTGGAGGCCCCCCTGACGATGGTGGGTCCTGGGCACTGGCCCCGTGTGCCCTTATGGTAAAAACGGTAATGTTCAGTCGGAGAAATTTTTTTAATTGTTTTCAATATAATGATAAAAACAAGAACCCAAGCTTGGACATGCTCTAATAACGAGACGTTCACAGAGCGTTTTTGTTTTTGCTCAGAAATTTTATATGTGCGCTATAGAGTAATATAGCATAGTCGAAGCTTATGGTATAGTCATATAGTGTCAACCTATCGCCGTCCACTGCTGGACGAAGGTCTTCCCCAAGGAACGCCAACCATCCCGGTCTTGGGCAGTCCGCCTCCATTCGCCGCCAGCCACCTTCCTCAAATCATCGGTCTATCGTGCCGCAGGGCGTCCTACACTACGTTTGCCTAATCGCGGTCTCCACTCTAGCACCTTTCGGTTCCAGCGTCCATCAGTTCGTCTGGTGACATGTCCGCCCCACTTCCACTTCAGCGTGCTGATTTTCCATGCGATGTCGGTAACTCTAGTTCTCTGTCGAATAATGTCGTTGCGTATTTTATCGGACAGAGAGACACCCAACATTGCACGCTCCATCGCACGCTGAGCTATTTTAAATTTATGGACCAGTCCGATAGTGAGTGTCCACGTCTCGGCTCCGTATGTCATGCTTTGTAATTATTCTATAGTAAAATTTATCCCGGTGGGTCGCCGACAACCGTCTATTACAAATAGCGCGTGTCGCTGTTTTGTTTATTATATTTCTTAGAAGGCTACTTTATTATACAGCCAATGGCGTATGAGGTAATTAAACGAATACCCGGAAGCATTCAACATTATTCATTAGCTATATAGCACAGTTTAGAAGCTTCAGGCACGTTTCCTCGGTTTTTTACATGGGATAAAGTGGCGTGGGCATTAAAGTTGATGTGTGGTTGCGTGTCCAACGGCTCCGCTCGTGCGCACACGCCTTACATCACAATCTTAAGTATTTATGTATGTAAATAATTCATGGAATAGCGTATGATTCGGTTTGTGCTTTCATCTAACTTCTAACGGAAAATAATACGTAGTTTACTTAATTAATGTTATGATCTCTAGAAGGTTACTTAACGATAGTAGCTGTAACATTTACAGCTATGCACCTCATATGGTTTCAAACTGTCTGACGCTATTTTTATTTAATTTTCCTGAGAAAGTTTAAGTACAGAGACTTATGAATTTCGTCTGGAAAAACTGTCAAAATCCATTAGAGAGAATCCTATAGTTTTTGACAAGTTTTGCGATGATCGCATCAGAAATGCTCTTACCGACTTTTTATAAAAGCCACACAGTAAATTGTAGCAAGAAGACCCTTGTGAAGTTGTTGATACTAAATTATACTTGTGAGGTCATCATTATATTATTAGTAAATAAAACAGAATGAGGAAGCTAGGTAGTAGCAGGAATTTGTTATTAATAGCCTTTTTTCGAAATCACTAAAAAACTTTCCGTGCACGCATGAGAATATGATCGAATCTTAATTAAAATTATAAAAGACATGATACAAAAACATGTACACTGTATTAAATAAAAACACAGGTACAATCTGTGAAATTAGCTATATGTTTTAGGAAGCATCTTTTTCCTGACTTAAAAAGTTATTTGAATCTGACAAAAAGGTTGAATTATTGCTATTTGTATAGTCTGCGAGATTCTGGAATGCGGGTTCAGTTTAATATAGTACTGTGGCACATCGTGCACGCCCTCTGCTCCGAATTAAGATAGAAGATGTTCGCCAAATCACGATATGTCTGCTGTGTCACTTATAGGCCCTCCCTTGCTCACTTTCAGAGTCATAAACATCAAAAATGTATTTGGTTTGTCTACGTACCTACCACTCATAATATTAATCAACTACTTGTATAAAGTACATACATAGTTTTTCCTTCAATCTAGTTTTATCTTTAAAATTTATTTAATGTTTTCTAATTTGACTTTCCGTAAGTGCTCTGATTCCAGAAAGATGCTTTTAGTCATCAGATCATGGTAGAGGTTTAAAATAACATACTTAACTGCCTCGCGTGGTTTCATAATAAAAAACATTTATTTTTGTAGGAGATACGCAAGGTGATGTGTCGTTGACTGTGATAAAAGCATCATTTAGGATGTCGTGGAAGCCCGTTACAGGTGGCCACGGTACCGAAGTATTCACCGCACGAATCATCACAGTATGACGCCAAGTAGCTTATCAAACCGTGAGGTACTGAATTTTGGCTTTTTAACGTCAGCGTAATCGATTTGAAATTTGCCGTGTAAATTAATTTTAAACGTTAGACCTGAGTCTAAAAACTGTGGAATGTCAGTAACTATATTATACTTAACATCGTACCTATTGATAATTTAGATAAAATTTTGTACATTCACTTTGCGTGTACATCCTGTATTGTTTTAAAAAAAAACCTCTTATTAAGTGTTTATGGATTTATTATAATAAACTTTCCAACTACTAATGCAATTTACTACTACTGTTTTACCTACGCTACATAGAAGTTTAATCACCCTGTAATTTGTTAGGACTGCGATTAAAATAAAACGTTTATAGGCTGGAGAGGCCTTTATTACAGCTACAATTTTTCATTATTATATATGGTCATCCTGTGTATTGGGTTCATGTATTTACAACCGTGGGAGAGCAATGCTTCGGCACGTACCGAAAGTATACCACGGTCAGCAGAAAACTAGTGTTATTAGATTTTTTCGTTACTTTTCACCAATTGTGGCAGTGACTTTATCCCTAAAACTTCGATTTTGAAAAAGTTTTCTTTGCCAAAAAAGTAATCCCCACAGAATTTTTTTAATTTAAGAATAGACATGGTAAAATTTGACAATTATAATGGAGTTTAAAAAGGTTACGTCAAAGGTGTTAGGGCAACCCAAAGTAATTTCGATTAATTCAGCTTCAGCTAGTTACTCTGATTGGATTAATTTCATCAAAGCACTCGAACACCAAAATCATATCGCAACCTTGTGCTAATCAAAGACATTTTATGACACAGGGCTAATGAGAAGACGGAATGTAAATTCAATTTTCTACCAAAACCATTCCGTGGTATGGTATCAGTTATCTTACTTATATCGTTAATGACCGAAAAAAATTGTAACCTTTTATCTTGACGTGATATGTTACAACAACAAGAATGCTGCATGTATCAGGAATAAAATTTTATTACATTGACATATCAACTAAGAATTGTCAAACCTGGTTGAAAAAACATCTCGGTAATAAAGTTGCACAAATAATTTCGATATAATCGGAATGAATAACGGTTAAGCATCGATGTCGAGACGGTGAACGACTTCGTGCGATCGGTGGCGCCCGCTTAGCTCCGATAACGTAATGTGATAATGTGATACAATTACGCTATCACGCTATGAGCTGATCTGAGGCTGGTGTCAAAACCAATATACCGTTAAATTGTGTGCTATGCAATGTTATTGAATCAGTAGCTTTATGTTTAGAAACTCTTCTCTTATCAGCTCGAAGGACCAAATATGTATAGTGATAAAATTCACTTTCTGTTGTAGATCATTTTGTAAATGACGTGCGGGTGAACAGTATATGCGATAAATGTTAAAATCTTTGTCTTATAAATGATTGTTGTCTTCTTCACTAATTAAACTATATATTATTTTATTTTTATTTTGGTAAAAAGACAACTCTATTAGGAATCTATTCCGGTGACGTAGAGGACACAAAGATTATCCAGACTAAGAATAATAATTTGTGAATCACACAAAGTGTTACTGCATGTAGGATTTGTACCCACTACCCTTGGCACAGTAGAAAGCGACGTGCTTTTATACAGCTAGGCAAACCATGCAGTCATTATTATTATTATTTTCAAATATTATTTGAAACACGGTTGAAAGTGGAAAGAAAACTTCCTTTTTCATAACAGTGAAAAATACCGCTGTCTAAAGCTATATAAATACTAAAGGGACTTCAGAATGTTTTTCTTTACACTCGAATTCCTACATTTTAAGTCAAATCGAAATCAAAGTCAAAAAAAACGAACTGAAAATCAAATTACTAATAAAAGATGAATGATTCGTCAATCACAATAAACTTTTACGTTACTTGTATGAAAACTTAATTTTAAACATGAGTAATGGCCATAATATTTGTAAGATTAAGTCCATTTTTTGATCGTAGAGCAGCTTTTTTTGTAATTCAAGCTCAAAAAGTATCGCACCTATAAAAATAACCGCACTTAAGTACCTCATTTATAGTTTTGGTTTAAATTAGTCACTATTGATGATAATAAAAGATTGTTTATTGATAAAATCGAAGTCGAAAACGAGTCGAAATACGATCCTTTTAAATTCTTTTTCAAAAATTAATTAGTAAAATGTAGGCATTTCAATGCCACTATTTATCCTTTAGGAAAAAAGATGTGAGAGTTGATACTTACAATAATATTCAAATCACTCTCACTGAAATTTAAAATCACAATAAGCATATCACATCACCTATTTGGGTTTTGTAACATCTATTAACCCCTTAAGATCTTTGTTAATAAGGTACAAGACAATTTTAACAAAACATCTCCATTAAAATCATTATTTAGTAAGTATAAATGATACATGAATATTATAATAATGAAAACACAAATGATTTTAAAGAATACAAAATCCTTTAGTAAGCACTGAGAATGATTTTCAACGTAACCCCGTAACTTACATTGATTTAACCACTGACGCATTGTTGTCGACATGAGAAAGTTTGAAAAACTAATAAACTTTATACAACATTTTCAGCTATTCAAAATTTCAACATTAGTTTTCTCTAATATTATGATAAATGTTATTCACTTATTACGGTAAAACCTAATGCGGAGTCATTTTGGCAGCTAAAATAAAAAACTTAATCAAACTGTTGTTTTGACAAATCGTCACAAAACTTCCTCCGACTTCTTTCAATATACACGAATCGAAGACTTCATACACGAATCATACAGTCTTTATACTAATTACTCGTGTCCTGGATCACATAAATGGAGTGGATTAATCTTCATAACTGAAGATATAAAGTTAGAGCGATATGAAGGGTAATTAATAAATACTTGCACACCTATGTAACTTAGTAATCGGGACCATCTATAATTCGTGAACGCAGATCTTGAACTTGGAAAGTTGGAATTTTGGAGTAAATTGATATTATGTTGTTGGCACTCAATATGAAAATATTTGCAGATACTTTTATAACCTTACTAACTATAATAGTATAGATTTTTACCCGACTACGGGGAATCCTAAAGAATAGTTAATAGATTCTTAATAATGAGCCGAGTGACATATTGTTTATAACAATTTATGAATTTTTTTAACGTTTTCAGGATATAGTTTTTCAATTTTTTCTTGTTGAAATCAATTCCTTTCGACAATCATTGGTTTGTCAGATAATGTAACTAATAATCTAATCGTTGAATTTAGTCGTGTAAGTTATGCCACCTGCACATTATAAACTCTGGTGTCCAGAGATGCTATGATAATGATACACATGTTAGAACACATGCTGAAGCTCATGAATTTAGATTTTATTATCATGTGACTGTGGTGCTAATCTCCGACGTAGTGAATAATTCAGAAGGTTGAAATGAACAAAGCAATTTTTGAAGCAGATTTCTAATGTATTGTAAATTGAGGTTAATATACAGAGTAAAAAATGAAACTCTTGGAATAGGCCGCTAAGAAAGCAGTCAACAAAAGCTTTTAAATTTCGAATTAGGAATCTTTGGGAATCTGTAAATGTTTTATGATTTCAATGTCATTTGTTTTTAAATATTGGCGGCAATTGAAGTGAATTTGATGAGAGTAAATTTTTATTACGAGAGTTCTTTGATCAAGATTCATGTTTTCGTTGAACAATTTAACCACAAAATATTTTGAGACTAAAGCTCTAAATATTTTTAGTGAAAATAAGAGTATTATGAGAATGAAATATTTTCGTATACTATTTTTTTTTTCTTTTTATTAAAAGTAACGATATGTACGCGCTCAAACACCTAATAAAGGTAAGAACAATAACTTTAACTTTCCAAGTTATGTATAGCGTTCCAATCGATTACCTACCATTATATTGCCTACATACATTTAGGCAATATAAAAGTTGTCCTAAAGTTGAACACCATTGAACAGGCTGTCACTGTATACTTTCTATTCATCCATCACAGCCTATTGTATTATAAATTTACCTACTCTTAGTCGAGATCGGAGAAAATATATCTAAGTAATCTCTTATTCTCTTTCATGTAAGTAGTTAGAAATAAAATCAGAACATATACTTCAATTTTTACATAATTATTTACGCGTGTAAACTTTTTGGAATGCAAGTCTAAAAAATACGTGAATTGAATTGAAAAATTAATAATATCTCACACTTTGATTATATACATGTCTAGATGGAGTGTTGCGCTGCATTCGCAATAAAAACAACAGGCCAGATTTGAAGGGCTTGTGTGCGTATTACACACACATGCAAGCGTTGCCTACGGGCGCGCGCATGACGTGGAAGCGTTCTGAGTGATACCAGCTCTTGAATGTTTTCCATAAAAGGAGGGAAAATAATTGTGTATTGATTTTGAGAATTGTAATTTGTATTAAATTTAAAGTCAGTCAATATGTATTAGAGTTTTTGCTTTTGAGTTACTAGGTAAAATATGTGTTGGTGAAAAAGGGAATTACTATTAAAGCTTATCTATTCTTAATACTTAACAACAATTTGGTTAATATCAACAAATTATATTTAATTTAATTACTATATTTTTAACTAGATGTTCCCCGCAATTTCTCAAAATCATGTTTTTATATCGTTCTCGTTAAGAACTCAGAGAAATGTAGCTTCCGATTAGTAAAAGAATTTTCAGAATCGGTTCAGAAATTCCGGAGATTAGCGCGTTCAAACAAACAAACACTTACTTTCATTATTAGCATCCATGAAGCGGCAAAATCGACACGCACATCAGATTTTAAATAAAATAAACAATATCTACCACCTTAGATTTAAAAAATTATACTTTATAAACATAATATATGATATGTATTATCCAGCACTATAGTTAAGTTGAATTGGCTTGAATTCTCGAAATATATTTTTTCGATCATGATTGAACAATTTGTAAATTGGCTAATACTCACATGGGAAATTTAAATTCAATTAACAGGCAACCCTGTAAAAATGCCGTCAAAATGGTGGTCGAACTTTGATAAAATTTCACTGAGTTAATTTAATTATTTCTTTACAATATAGTTATTTAAAGTTTACTTACCGATGATAACTAATTTTTTTAGTTGATTTCAATCGTCCAAAGTAATTCCTGCACACTTTTATCATGCAAAACGTCATTTTTAAACGCCACTCAATACGTGTTTACCGTACAATGACAGTAACGCCACTGATCGGCCGCGACGAGCTTAGTCTCTTACAGTTAAATACTATTTTTTTAGACGTTTAGACGCTCGAACTCTCTATCTAGACATGTTTATAATCAAAGATCTCACACATATCTCCCCGAAGGCGGCAGTTTATCATTTTCCAATTAGTAATTTTTGTTTACAATGGAATCTTTAACTAGCCGTCGTTATCTATGACGGTTCATGTTTATAGGACATTGTTAAATGGTCGAATTTACAGTTTGTAGTTTCTAACTTAAGCAAGTATAAGATCTAGACGTCTAACAACACTTAAATAACTCTAAAAGCCTTCTCTCAGTTAGACACGTGTATAAATTTGAGGTTTTCCGAGGTAGATGTTTATTTCTTGTTTCCCGTGACCCAGATATCGTTTTAACTATAGACGGTATTCATTCCGCGTTAAGCATCATCGCCGGGTACCGTTGCCGGTGACCGCATAACGGAATACACCCAACGGCCCTAAGCACCGCATTTAATTACATTCTTCCATTCTTCTCAAGTTACAGGGACAATTCAATTCCGTCAATCGATTTGGCAATTTTAGTGTTGAAAGTAATATTAATACAGAAATAGGTAAGTAGAAGCTATGCTGCTAGCTTTCTCAAATATTATCAACCTTGCTATTGTACTCCAACCAACTCCAACTAATAAATATATCAGCAAATGTAACAAATAATGTTACATTTGACTTTCCGGATTAGATAATGGTGCATACCTGCGGACGGAGTGTTGTATGTCTTGAGTAATAGTCATGTTGATAAAAGTTGGTAGGCGATAGAGGAGGCCGGTATTTCTTATGGCCGTACCCCATGGTGTCCATCGTGTGCATTTTGAGTCACAACACTATGTCACTACACTTAGTTCAAAATTCAAAGACTTCTAGTCCTTTCTCGACGACTATAGCCCTCACATGTCGCTTGCTTCTCTGTAACAAGGAAAAGTTAGGATTAATATAAATAGATTTATAATATTTAATTCTTAATAAAATCTCTTGGAGCAATGTGAAACATTGTGTCTTAGGAACGCAAGCGCACGCCTCGCATCAAAAATAGGGGAATAAGAACGTGTCATGCATAATCAAGTAATTTGGAATTCTCTACCTTCCTATAAATTTAATAACAAACAAGTTGTACTCGTTCGATTCGGTCAAGGATGTATGTATTTTCCTCGATAAAGAATCCATTTGGCATTATCACAAATCTACAAATGGAAAAAGGTTCAGCTTACAAAATCATTACATTAATAAATAAAGTATTTTATATTAGTCAATTAGAAATAAGTAGAAAAGTATAAAAAAATATTCAGAAAAATTGATTGCTACATAAACTATTTTTAAAAATTGTCCGTCTGTTTGTTCCGGCTAATCTCTGGAACGGCTGAACCAATTTTGACGTGGGTATCACTTTCAGATAGCTGATGATACAAGGTGTAACTTCGGTTCCCTTTTGCCTCGCGGCTGTTGTAGAGCTAGAACAACAAACGCGGATAGCACCGCAGAACTCAACCAGTAAAAAATATACACTCGGTTCCAAAAATTACGGGTCAGTCACAAAAATTGAAATACCTCCAGAACTGTAAAAGCTAGATCAATGAAATAAAAAACAGAATAAAGACTTTTTAGTTGCGCTTCTAATAGCATATTATTTAAACTGGTTGATGAAAAAAACTTCATTAGAAAAACAAAATTTAAAAAAATGACTATTTTTAAAAACAAAATTTTTGTTTCATGCCATTATGGATGCTTTCCATTTCTATTCTGTCACAAAAAAAATTATCGTGAACGTCTTCCACGTGCATAATTATTATTCTGTGAGGTGAAGCATGGCAGTCACGCTAGAGGAATGTACCAGAATCCTAACTTTTTTGGAACTTGGGCGGAGCCAGCGTGAAACAGCCAGAAACATTGGTGTATCTTTGTCGACTGTTCAGCGGGTAGTCCAGCGGTACCAAGAGACCGGATCACACCTTAGAAGACCAGGAAATGGCAGACCAAGATGCACAACGGCCAGGGAAGACAGACAACTGGTGGCTACAATGCTCCGAAATCGTTTTCAAACTGCTGTTGGTCTAAAAACTCACTTTATTCGCTTTGGAGGTGGCAATTTAAGCGCTCAAACAGTAAGAAGACGTCTTGCTGAAGCAAATTTGAAACCATTGAGGCCCGCAAATGGCCCCAAACTGGAACGGGGACATCGAATTGCAAGACAGAGATACGTGCGCGAACACCTAAACTGGACACTAGACGATTGGTCTAGGGTAATGTTCACGGACGAGTCTAAATTCATGCTTTATAAGCATGATGGTAGGCAGTTGGTGTACAGAAGACCAGGGGAGCGCTTCCATCAAGCGTGTGTGGAGGAAAAAGTGGCGTACGGTGGAGGCTCCGTACAAGTTTGGGCTGGGATTTCTGCTGAGGCCCGCACCGAGCTGGTGCTCAGTCAAAATGGAACTCTAAATGCAGAGAGGTACGTGGAAGAGATCCTCAATGAACATGTAGGTCCTTTCATGGCCAGGATGGACCGGCATGGCATATTAATGCATGATAATGCGCGTCCCCATACCGCCAGAATTGTACATGACTACCTTGAAGAGGTCGGTATCGAACTCATGCAGTGGCCAGCGCGAAGCCCGGACTTAAACCCCATCGAGCACGCCTGGGACGAGCTTCAGAGATGCGTGAAAGGTCGAAACCCCCCACCAATCACGCTTCCCGAGCTCATACAAGCACTGGTGGAGGAATGGGAAGGTATTCCTCAGCACCGGCTCCGAAATTTGGTGTACAGCATGCCTAATCGCCTGGAAGCTGTCAGAAGAGCTCGTGGAGGCAATACAAAGTATTAAATGAAGAAAGTGATGAAAAACAGCAAAAAAACAATCATAAAAAAAATGTAATCTTAAGAAAAATATGACTACTTTAGTTTTTTTTTAATTTAAGATTAATATTGTGGGTGTAACTAAGTTTTATTTTATTTTTTATCTGTATAATTAAATTCTCAATTGAACAGTCTTCGTTTCATTAGGATGGCATACGTAGTTCGGGAGATATTCGGGTTTATGTGACTGACCCGTTATTTTTGGAACCGGCTTTAGTACTTTGAACTTTCTTAATTACAGCTCATTGTTTATATTTAATTAAGAATTCATTCGAATGACTTTAATGTTTAGAAACGTCAAAGAAATTAATAGCGTCACATTTCAGTTGCATTTTTTTATAAGGTTGGTATGAAAGGTAAGGAATAAAATTACGGTTATAAATGATACAGATACACCGAAATCTATACATAAATAAATATAATCGGAGTATCTTTATGTAATATCTTATGACCAGTTTTTTAGGGTTCCGTAGTTCATGACTTATAGATTCACCTTGTCCGTCCGTCCTTGACCTACCGCCAAAAGGGTTGGTGCTAGAATGCTGAAACTTTGCATAAATATGTGTCAAAAACATGAGAGGTTGCCAAGACCACTTTTTGATTTAGGTATCCGTTTCCGAGTTATTCAACTTTAAAGCGCAGTTTTTTTGCAAAAACAGGACGTCCCCCCTCCCTCTAAAATCAAAAAATCGTGATGGTAGTCCATATATTGAACTTTAAAAGAAAACTGTAGCGGTTTAGAAAACTTTTGAATTTGAGGAGTTAAAGGGGCTTAACTTGTAGAATGCAGTCACTTGAAAATATTTGTACAAAAATAACGAAACTAAAAGTAAACATAACAATTATCTATTGGACACATTTTAAATCCACCTACTATGATGGGTGACTACGGAACTCTATTCTATGCATGGCTTGACACGCACTTGGCCAATATTTCCTAAATGCAAATGAAAGAGTATACGGCACTGACATCCAAAAGGCAATTTTAAAAATTTTGCCTTCTGTCTGTCGGTTTGTTTCGGGTAATCTCAAGAACGGCTAGACCAATTTTGACGGGACTTGGCAGATGACTGATGACACAAGGAGTAACTTAAACTTTTTTTTTTGACTAGCTTCGCTCCGCAGCGTTACTTGTGATTTAAAACAATATCACCCAGTTCATAATAAATTTATTATTTTTCACATTTTTAACTACTCACGCAACTTCATTAGCGTCTTTTAAAAAAAAGTGATTAAGGGAAATCGTCAAGTTTACATTATTTGTATGGGGTGCATAAATGGGATACGTTTACTTGCATATGTTTCTTCTAAATTAAACGATACAAATTTAAACACTTGAGTGAGTACGTACTATAGGAATGCACTCATAACTTACAACTATTTCATAAAGCTCGTCGGATAAACAATAACAATTACGAGTGGTCCGTTCTTATGGATTGTAGAGAAATTTTAATCGGTCAAGCACCCGAATCATGGCCTAGCCTCCGTGACGTAACATAACTGTAAACAGACACCTGTATTTTTTATTAACAAAATAACGGCTATTCCACGCCTAATGTAAATATTACGTAAATTATTCATTTACCTACTTTTTGAATATTCTTTAAACATTGATTAATGGCAACTTCACAACCGCTATTGAATATGGATTAAATAAAAAGGTTTATTCCTAAGATGAATATTTTCTATTTATATTAAGGCCTACCAAAGTGACTACTCCGCCTAATGTAAAGCATGAGTTGAATTCAGGAGTTATCATCATCCTCATTCTGAATAAGACAATGCAGCATGGCGACCGTCACTATGGCAGCCTAGTGAGATGCAACCACATCAATGGGCCTCCGGTCTCACCCTCACTAACGAAATCAAACAGCGCGAATGCTATCATTTTTAGGTTGGTCTTTTGTGTGAGGTAAGTAATGCCCCGGTTCATCATCAAAATCATCAACAGCCTTTAACAGCCCACTGCTGGACATAGCCCTCTCCTTTGAAAGGAGGTTTTGGCCTACTATACCACGCTGGCCTGACGGGTTGGTAAAGGGTTTGTTTCAAGTTTTCCTTCTCTTGGCAGTGATGTTAGCTGCTTATTCTGTTCCTTTAGTCGCCTCTTACGACACCCATGGAATGAATAGGGGTGGTGACACTTTGTATTCTTAATCCGTCACCACACGGTTGAGCCGGCCCATTAATTTTGAAGTAAGCGTGGCTCTAACATCTAGTGTTATTACATTATTATATATTGTTTATTGTACATTACATTACTTTCTATTATTATGAAATATGTCTAAATTCCTTGCAATAATAACATAGCGTTTATTGTTTTTACTATTTCTTGCACACTAAGGTACTCCTCATTGCTTACCATGTATCTACAACATATATGTAACTTAATGGAATTTAACTGTTGTTTATGGTAAACTGTCCGGTCTCTTAAAACTTTTTCTTTTATATTATTTATCAAGTACTGTTTACCAATAAATAAAAACTTTAAAGGGGTTTTCTGTAACTCGGCATTCGGTTACCTTTAATTTGAACAGATGTCTGAACCTGTTGATCATAACCATTTCTTTTCCAGTATATTCATAATAACAAAATACACTTTAACGTTACTCTTTGTATTATTCGAGTGACTTGTAACAGAGGCTTTATAAACTATATTCAACCTCATCTCCAGAACAACGTATCATATAAATAACATCATAAAACAAACAAATGACTTCAATTATTCATCATTGTGACAATTCTCACGCACTAAGTGAGCCAGTATGTATTTTTGTCTTTGTCATAGATTTTTTTTTCCGCATTGATTGACTACACAGTATATGACCTTCTCTCAAGGCCAACCGTTGCACTGACCAATTGTTCCTATGAATATAATAAGACGAGACAAAACACTGAATGAGTCCACATAATTCTTTTTTATTCTCTATGGTCCGTCATAACTCATGAGTTCACACAGTAAGCGTCTTGATAAAAACTAGTTGTGATGTTTGAAATTAATTTTTGATTATATCAGGAAGTTTTTTTGAGTGCTTTAATTTAGATTAAATAAAAAAAAATAAGACTATTGATTTTTTTACAACAGCCAGTACCTCTTCACGACATCTCAAATGAACCGCGGCAGTAATTTAAAAATTAACTGCTTGGTATAGACCTTACAACCAATTACATTACATAAGTATTATCTACAGAGGAAACCCAAGATACAATTTAGTGTAGTTCTGTTTATATACGTCAACACAACTTAAGTGGTAGTGACTGCGAATATCTGACAATGCGTGTGAATATTTTATTGATAAATATTCATAGATGTCATTAAGGGTAACGCGTATTTGTAACTTGTTTACCTTATCCGTTTAGAGATTATTTCATTACTTAGCGATTATGGTAATTACGTGTACTGTGACAGAATTTGATGTTGCAGTTAATTTTATTTGAAAAGATGTGTTTATATGACATGCGAAGGACTGGATCTTATGTCTAACAAGAGCTAAAAAATAGCCATTCCTCACATTGTACGGCTACTACTTCACTGATGGAGGTTATAACGTAATGTTTTATAGCATCTATAAACTTTATTATAATAAATACTCAAAGCAATAAGAATATAAACAAATAGTCATTTGAATATTACCAATAATTACAAAGATTAAGGAGCCGCAACTCTACAGATTTTATTCCCGTTTGTATGTTGCGGCGGTTTTTACAAATATACAAGAAACTTAAATAAAAAACAGTCAGGACAACAATTTGTGGATGTCACGTGTTAGTTTGAACTCACAACAACTCACAAGAGCAACGTAGTGACTATCATTCGTGTTGACGAAAATTTGTAGGGTTTCCATTGGTAATTTTTTATTCTATGGCATATGCGATAAACGAACAAGTGTGTTGCGGTACTATAATCCCAATTCTCCTAGAATCCGTTGGGCCTTCGGTAACCTCAACCTTCTGTCTTCACGAAATCGTGCTTCTTATTTCATCACACATACACTACTACTACTGATGTTCTTATTAAGACATTATCTCACACTAGATCATTCAAGATGAAGTATCTAACTATAATGCCCTTAAATTTTTCGAGGCACGTCGTTATTGCCTTTGCACTATTTGCCAGTACTTGGCAAGGAGTATAATGAGACTCAAGATGGTGTGATAGTCTATTTTATTTAATTATCAATGGCGCTTATATACAAAGATGGTGCGTGCCTATCATTGCTTTATTTAATCTTTGACTGTATCTTATGATATGTGGCTTATCTAAGGACGTGTAATAAAGTAGGAAGTATTGTGGCCACACAGGTCCCCCCCTTTTGAAAGGATAATTATTATAACAAATCTTAGTAAATACATACTTTCAAAAAATGATTACTTATTATAGTTAATAGTAAGGTACGTACTATAATGTACTGTGTTTTGTGTTGTTTCAATAAAATTTGCTGACGCCTGTTGTGACGGGCGGTGTCTGTAACGTTGCAATGTGTAAGTTATTAAAAAATTACTTTAAATTGACTATTGACTATTTAAATAGACAGCTTGCTTGAGTCAGCGAATGTTGAATCTTACTACCGGTTTTACTGTCCGTCCCGATTTCGTGACATACGTGTTCGGGCTGTTGTGGTTATCGTTTGTTTTGTTTACACTGTTGTTTACAGCTGATACCTCCGTAATATTTGAATTTGATAATATTTTGTCCGCGATCTGGCTCATCCTATTGATATCCATGTCTTCTGTGACAGCTAAAACCGTAGTTACTGTTGTTGGTAAAAGTCTTAACCACAAAAGTTTCAGAGTTTCGTCATTAATTTTTCCTTTTCCCAATACTCGCATTTTGCGTAGAAGTTGTGATGGTTTTTGATCGCCGAGGTCCATTTCCGACAATAATTTCTGAAATTGACGCTGTTCTGACTCTTCATAGCAATCGATTAGGCGTCCCTTGATGGTCTTATATTTTTCCGTTGATGGTGGAGAGGTAATGAGGTCACTAACCTGTAGTATTTCTTCCTTTGATAGCTTAGCTACAACCGTGTTGTATTTGTAATCGTCGCCTTGCTTCTGTGGTGCTAATATGGCCTCTAATTGCGTAAACCATAAGCTTGGTTGGTCCCTCCAAAATTCCGGAATGCGGGATAAAATTGTGGTGCCAGCTGCTATTTCCAAAGTTTCTTCTTGGTTGCTGCTTGATTTGCAAGTTGGCGGAGTCATGATGTATATATTTTATTGTAGAGCGAGAGTTGGTCAGCCGTCCGTTTGCCGTGCGTTGTTCGTCGGGGTCACCAATTTGCCAGTACTTGGCAAGGAGTATAATGAGACTCAAGATGGTGTGATAGTCTATTTTATTTAATTATCAATGGCGCTTATATACAAAGATGGTGCGTGCCTATCATTGCTTTATTTAATCTTTGACTGTATCTTATGATATGTGGCTTATCTAAGGACGTGTAATAAAGTAGGAAGTATTGTGGCCACACACTACATTAACACGTATATATTGCTCAAGCAACACGTTGTCTTAGACCTTGCTCTGCACGGTCGTAAGTGAGTCACTCTAAACCATGGGCACCGTGGGAAACAACCTCTTATCAGACCCACTTGTGCAAAATGGACCGAGAAAAACAACAATGAATAAGGTCTAGTACCTTGTTGTACTTTGTTATCTATCTGCGATCGTTTGTATTCAATAATATAAGGGTGCTTTGTTTATTTCTTGGGGTATAATTATTTTATTATTCTTGTATTCAAGACCGTCCGGAGCTGATGTGATATGATTGGTTCATAAAATACACCTCACTCTCCTTGAGATATGCCTGGATATTTTATTATCTATGCTGCGTATTTATTTATACACATCTAATCAACATTGTATAAATTCCAGCATTTTACTCCGTAAGATTACATTATTAAAATGAATAATTGGGCAATAGCGATAAAGCGCAACTTACCACTTAGGGTATTCAGCATGCGCCTCTTGCATGTTTACTTAAAACATGTTTTCTAGTTGGTGAGAATGAGAAAGGTGCATCAAGTTATCACTCATTTGGTTTCAAGGTACACCTTTTTTTAATAATTAACTCTCATCGTTGTTAAATAAAACGATAGATAGTTAATACTACATATTTATACATCAAAGTAGGTGCCACTCCCGTATGAAACAACTTTTTTTTTCAAAATGTTTTGGCTTTTCACTGAATTGAAAAAATTAGGTTTTACTTCAATGTGATGCTTTTAACTCTATACTTAATTTAAAATGCCACAAAGAGGTCTTGTGAAAAAAAGATAAAAACCATTTTATGTGAGTCTACTACTCACATAAAATGGTTTTTATCTTTTTTACTTTTCTTTACTTTCACTTATAAAGTAACATCTAATATTTAGCAACATCTCATTAGTCATTCAATAGTGCGCGCTACCCTAGCTTATTGTTAAAAGATTCCGTCCCATTACATGAAATCACACTCACTGATTTCAGTCTTTCTGATATAGGAAATATGTTACCACATAACAATAACAGGAAAATAGATAGACTTACTTTGGTAGGCTCATAAATTAAAAAAAAATAACATCAACGTATCGGTGTATCAACCAAACAAGTGACAGAGTTTAAAGCAAAGACTAAAACCGAATAGGTATACTTAAAAAGAATAAAACAGATCGAGGTGTTAGTAAACAAAATGTAAGTTCAATGTAACCCTGCCGTACGGCCTTAGCGCTTGTCCAATGTCAATGTCACCTTTCCATTGACTCCGGTCTCGACACCGTTTCACCGCAGTTTGGCGGCATAGCGCCGATGCACATTGCGCTTAAATATCTAACAACTTAGAATAGGAAAAGCTTAGCTGAATGTTAAATTTGAATTAGATCACTCCTGCGAAAAACTGAAGAACTATTTAACTTATTTGTTACTAAAGTTACGTTGCAACATTAAAATTAATAAAAAAAAATAAGTATATACATATAATAATTAATAATAATAATAATATAAAAAAGAATTTATTCAGTCCAATATTCATCCATAGTACACACTGTATATTGTTTTGAATTATTTAACTTTTATAAAACGTTGGGAATTACACTATTCTTATATTTTTGCTACAAACCGTTCCAAATTCCATGAATTTAAAGAATAGTTCATGAATGTCCTCAGCGTTGTGAATTGTGCTGCTTTCTTTCTGTTTATATGTATGTCAAAAATATTTAAGTAGTTGTATAAAATGTGGGTGAGGTAACGTGAATCGCGATGGAATCCAGCCCAGTACGGTACATATTTACATGTGCTTGAATTTGCAAGTCATAGATTATACGAAGAGTCGTGCTAATACATTATACAACAAGTTTAATCACTTGTTTCGTGTTTTATTAACAAGTACTTGAGAGGTTGTCGAACTTCGTTGGAACTTTCTGTAGTTCAAAACCTTGAAGTCCTGTTACTGCATGTACAATTAAAGACAAACTTGGGATCTATCAGCCCGCTCGTCATAAGGTTTACCGAATCTCAAACTCAAACAATTATCTCAAAACAATATTTCTAGCTCTCTCTCTTCTAACTCTAGCAATTAAGTTATCTTTTAGTTTTGTATATTACTTTTATTATTTTATTGCACTTTCTTATTTTATTTATACAGTAACTTTGACAATTACTAATCCTTTGCTTTGTTCTTCTTTACTTCTACTTTTTTCTTAGCTGTTAAATTTCTGTAAATTTCTGAACTATGTTCTGTATAATATTATATTAAGTATTGATTAATTTGATGGTTAGACGAAAACTTTTCTAAAGAGAGGATTAAATACAGTTCAGCGGATAAGCAGTTGACTATTAAAAACTTTTGGTGTTGAAAATAATCATGAATTTAATTCTAACGTCGTTATCGTATGATTTATTTATCTGATTATCATGTCTATCATTTCTATATTCTATTCATATCCTGATTATCATTTCTACAGTCAAACGAAAAGAGATCTAGGAGATGGAAGGCAGTTACTAGTCACATACAAGTACTTCATAGTACATAATGATGATGTATTCAGATACCGTGACTCATATAGCCTTCCCACCAAATAATAAGTCTGTTAATGCTTCTTTAATTAAATAACTACACATGTCCTGCTTTGCATTGCAGATGATTTTAGTAGCAATTTTGAGAGACAATCGTTTAGACTAAATCAAATTATACCGTAGAAAATGTATGAACTTCCTCGGAAAACTATTGTACACATGCTGAATTGTTAATATTCGTTATTTTTTTAAAACAAAACATGCATTTTGCTCCAGAGCTTGTTTCAAGATAAATTAATAGAATTTGAAATATTTTTGCTCTTGTTTTTTTGGAATCCTCCCTAGCGTATTTCAAGACAGAATCACATATCGATGTAACCGTAGTCACTCAAGTAGTTCTTCAGCTTTGATCTAAATAAAGGTGTTGTGTTAAATTCTTGCTATTTAAGTACCAAGGCAAGCACTCCTGGTTCAGCTAAAAAGAGAGTTGAGTATGTTTCAAGGATGATTTCAAGCTGGCTGAAATATATCTCTAACAAGTGCCATGCACATATACAATGTATACATATACCTTATATAAAGTGTTACGTGATTTAAAATGATTGCCTAAACATATATAGTATTGATTCTCTTCATTAGTAATATAGAAATACCTAGTTTTTTTCTTTTTAAACCTGCAACATATCTCAATAAAAATAATGATGATTGCAGTAATCATCTTTATTTCCACAATCAATGTAGTTTAAAAAACTATTAAAAAAATGAAGTAATGATATTATTTATACATTGAAAAATATAAAACTATCATGTTAATTAACTTTTCAAGTTTAGTAAGTCTCACGGAACTCAAGTCTTACTAAATTAATAATGTAATATTTCATATTTTTTTATATTTTGAAATAAATTTACGTTTTCTCTAGTTATGTACAAGTGGGTAAAAGAAATAGGCAGTAGGCAGTCCAATGATGCAGAAGGATCTCAATAGGCCACCATGCTTTAGTCATCGTGATGGATTCTTGCATTAAACAATGGTCATGGTGACCACTAACTTGTGCTATCCATCAGGCAAAGTAGAGTCATTTTGGCAGGCTAATACAATATCTATCATCAATCATACAGACCTGTTTTATTTTATCTAGTATTCCTATTTATAGTAAGTACATATTCCTATTATTTTGCAAATGAACTAAGAGTAACAATATATTGCACTGTGAATATTAAGCGTGTTTTTAGATTAACAAACATAATCCAAAAAATCGGCCAAGTGCGTGTCAGGCCACGCACAGGAAAGGGTTCCTCAGTCACCCATAATGGTACGTGGATTGGAAATCGTATCCAATGGATAATTGTTCTGTTTACGTATTACTGCGTTAATTTTGTATGACATTTTCTATGTAAGCGCATTTTTTTTTTCAAATTAAATCAAACCATTTTATTTCAAATAAACCATACAACGGCACTTTTGAAACATCAAGTAGTCAGTCAGTAGTCTGTCCCAATTCGTAGATCCTATGGAGAAGAACAGACAAGAAACTCCATGGACACTCTTTTCCAACATTGTTTTTACAATTTTTGGTTACATTGTTTGAGGCATTTTATTAAATGTAAGGACAATGTAATAATGCTGATATTTACACAGGATTGTCCATAAATAATTAAACAATAAATAGAAGTTGTGAAATGACCAGCCCCGACTGGCGGCGCCCGTATCACGAGCATGACCTATGCACCAGCCATCGTCCAGTTCAACCATATCGTAGGGAGCCGAACGACCTACTACACACGCCACCGCCAGCAGGGCTTTTGAGTGAGCATGACATACTCACAACCTCCAGTCAACAAACAAACTTATGCTACTAGTGACTACAAAGTGCTCACATGTACAATTCAAAATGTTCGCAGTTATACAATAATAAAACTATTTATAAATATGCTACTCTCTAAGAGTGCGATAAATATTTGGAACATGTCAATAAAAAGTAACTTATTATGCAATAATGTGAATAACAAAAATAATAATAATAATAGAAATGTCAAACAACAAGATACAATTAAAATATTAATAATACGTACATGTCAGAAATATGGTTATCCAATGTCAAAAAAAAAGAAAGAAAAATATAAGAATGTCAATCATTAAGATAAAATTAACATATGCCAGAAATACAAACTAACTTCAAACTAACTTCTAAATAATTTGAGAATTAATCATGTGACTGTGGAGCAGGACCAGCATTAAGCCAAGCATTCGTGTCGGCAATGTAATCCTCTAATTTGTAATAAGCTTGCTTACATAGTGTGCGCTTTACAACATTTTTTTATCGTTTCTCTGTTATATCTAGTATGTTTTTAGATATTTTAGTATAAAATTTAATACAGTACCCCATAAAAGATGTATGAACTTTTAAGAGTCTAAAACGTGATTGAATTAATTTATCTTTATTCCTAGTATTATACCCATGTCTATTACATCTTTGATTAAAGAGATGTTAATTTTTTCGAACATACATTATGTTTTCATAAATGTACTGACAATTGTAAAAGTTGTATCTATAACTCCTGAACCAACAAAGTTATCTGATCCATTATAGTTTTCCTTTAAAGTTCATTATATGGACCACTATCACGAATTTTCCCAGAATTTTTGAGCCAGCCGTTTAGCTTTTAGAGGGGGGGGGACGCCCTGTTTTTACAAAAAAGTGGCCTTTAAAGTGAAATTTCTCGCAAACGGATACCTAAATCAAAAAATCGTCTTAGAAACCCTTTATTGTTTTTAAAAGACCTATCTAATGATACCCCACATGATAGGGTAGCCGCAAGAAAAAAAAAACATCCCCACGTTACGTGTAGGGGAGGTACCCCAAATAAAAATATTTTTCATAATTTTATTGTAGCACTTTGTCGGCGTAATTACAATACATATTCATGCAAAGTTTCATCTCTCTAGCACTTACCGTTTGGACGGTAAGTCGAGGACGGACGGACGGACGGACGGACGGACGGACAGACGGACATGACGAATCTATAAGGGTTCGAAGTGATGAACTTCGGAACCCTAAAAAGGATAGTATTTTTGAACCCAAAACCGAATAGCATCTAAATTCGGAACAAAAATTCTGATAACAAAGTAATCTTCGCAGAAATAAACAGTATTTAGACCTCTCCGCGTCGTGAACGATTAAGCCACTTAATACGAATTGTTTTTGTGTGAAATAAAAACAAACAATTTGTCAGGACTTCTAACATTGTTTTACGGCACTAAGGGACTGCACCCCATTTGTACATTTAGGAATTAATGTCTTTCTAAACTACAATTTTATTTACAATATTATGGAATATTTCTTTAACAATTTATTGTTGACGAAGATAGATGTGACCTCACAGGAGTAAAGTAAAGTACGTAAGTAACGTCTTGTATAAATTATATCTATTTTTTTATCAGTAAAAAAAAGTGTATTATTGTAAATGATACTAAAAGCTGGATTCAGATGGACTGAAATTAGGTACTCCGTTTATTTGGGTTATCCATTACCGCATAACTATTACTGAAATTCCACATTGTAATCCAGATACCTACTTACAAATATAAAATAATTATACTAGTAACAATGTTATAAGAATATGAATATCTAACAAAAATATAGACACATACGATAATGTCTCAAATTACGTTTTTGATGTTTTCCACCTCAAAGTCTTTTCAACCAACCTTTTCATCAAGTCACAGTACGCGTACCGTACGTTTTGTTAGGCCTAAAAAATTTTGCCGTCAGAAATGTCACTTACTTAGCTCATCGACTGAAATTTATGTCTTTCAAACTTCTGAAAAATATATCAAAATTACCAAACAACTTACAAAAAATATTCAACGACCATAAACGGTTAATTCAATAATACACTGAAATAATAAAAACTATAGGTTTTTTTCACATTTGTGTAACTACCGTAATATAATAATATTATTTATTATGTCTTAAAGCGCTTCCTGCTACAAAATCGATGACTCGCGAGCGTCGTGATGTGCACTGTCTGTATATTATACCCGGGAGGATTCATAACCTTGTATGACGTCAGAAGGCAATTACCCTGCAATTGCCTTATGTTATCTAATAGCTGAGCACGACCGAGACGGATAATAACTATACACGCACCAATGTCAATTCTTATGAAAAACGTGTACTAGCCGTATTTTTGTGTTTTAGTGATGTATACATATGTCCCCGCCAACTAGTTTAATTAGCCTAGCCTCTACTGACGCGTCTATACATATACATAAAAACACTAACCTAACCTAACATAAAAGCTAAATTTTAGTCTGTGTAGCGGTATGAATTGATTGCATGGCTCTGTTTGGTACAGAGGTGTATATTATTTATATACTTAAAACCTAACCTAATCTAATAACAACATTTTAGTCCAGTATTGATAGTAATTGATGAGTTTGTTAAATTCAATATCAATTTTTATTTGACATTAGTACCCTATGTTAATAATCTAAGCGGTGAACAAAAAAGCGGCCAAGTGCGAGTCGGACTCACCCATGAAAGGTTCAAGCAGCAAGTGACATCATATAAAAGTTGTTGTAGTTCGTTGTAACTTTGATCAATGTTTTAATTAATAATAAATAAATAAATATTTGGACAAGGTTTTTTAATTATGGTGTATTGATTGAATGTAAGCTAAATTGTGGTTTACGATTTATGACGTATTAAAAAAAACTACTTACTAGATCTCGTTCAAACCAATTTTTGGTGAAAGTTTGCATGGTAATGTACATCATGTATTTTTTTTAGTTTTATCATTCTCTTATTTTAGAAGTTACAGTTTGCCACTTTGGAAGTGCCCCTTGCGTAAACAGTTTAGAAAAAAATGATATTAGAAACCTCAATATCATTTTTAAAGACCTATCCATAGATTTGATGAAAAACAATCTTTGAGTTTCAGTTCTAAGTATGGGGAAATTTATTGTTTCTTTTTCTATTTTTGTGTGAAAATCTTAATGTGGTTCACAAAATACATCTACTGACCAAGTTTCAGTAGTATAGTTCTTATAGTTTCAGAAAAAAGTGGCTGTGACATACGGACGGACAGACATTCAGATATGACGAAATCTATAAGGGTTCCGTTTTGGTCCATTTGGCTACAGAACCCTAAAAAGATGTAGGTTACTGTTTGTAGTTCTACTGTACTATAAACAGATTTAAACCTATGAATACTTTGTGGTAAAACACATGCAAGACTAAAATTCTTGAAAAAAAATTGCCTACTTAACATTTATATCAATAAATATGAGCCGAAACAGTGCAAATTTCTGCTCTTCAATTATTTTTCTTTTATTTGTTCTAGATTACATACATATTCAAATAAATCAGTAACATACACGAGATGCACACATACCTAAAAATAAACACATAAGTGCACATTACTTCATAATAAATAATAATATGTAACTCAAATGCCGACTCCATCATAAATTCTAATAAGATTCACCGCTTTTTTAGTATGTACCAGTTATTTTTGTAATTTTATTTCACCATCATGTATTAATAAATCTTAGTTGACTATAAACTGTAAATCATTTATTATCTACCGTTTAAGATTCACGGTCCGTGGATCTTTTGCATTTAGTAACCACGAGATGTTTGAAGCGTATTTTTAACGGTCGATAGATAAATCTGCAAGCGATTGATGGTGAACGGTTATATAGCCTGATTATCGAAAACCGCGAAATAAAACATATTATATCGATCATAGTTTTTCGCTATTGTATGTTAAGGTTTCAGAATAAAAGAATATACCTATATAAATTTTATTTCATTCTAAAACATTAATAGAGAGAGAATTATCCAAATTACATTGTTTTTCGGAAGTCTGGTAAGGGTGTAGGCGAATGTTTTGAAGTTGCGTGCCGAGAAAACCATTCCGCGAAGATTTCTGTTGCTTGAGATAATGTACAATGTACGTTATTTGAAATATTCTTTGGTAAATGATCAAAAGAAAATACTTTTTCAGCAGTCGTGCTGAAATAACTATTAATTGCTTAATATATTACTTATAATGTAACATTAGATACATTTACTGTAATTGTTCTCACAATACGTATTCAGCAGGTCTTAATAGTTCTATAGCGTTTCGTACCGACATAGTAAGTCAGCAAGTACGTAATTTACACCGTAGATAATGTCTTGCAGTGTCGGAAGACGTGCGTGACGCGCTACCGAAGTAACTGTACACAGTAAGATATAATAGGTACGTACCTTACCGTTTGTATTGCGACATTCACAATATATAAGAATGCAGGTTAAGTGGAGTATTTCGAATTAAAAAAGTTATTTTATAGCTGCATTATTGATGGGTGTTAAATATATAATACAAGTAAAAACGAAATTCTTCGATCTGACATTGATAAGTTCTCATATAGATAGCTTTATGAAGTACTTGAAATTCTGAAATGACTAAGACCCATATGCCATAAAGTTATATAATTAATGATCACAAGATAAAATCTGTTTCAACACAAAATCACGTTCCAAAAATAGTAGTGACCTACGTTGTGAGTACGTAAGTATTTTGCGTTAAAACAGTTTTAGGGTGCAAATTGCAAAGCATCTAATACAGTTAATTAATTCAATTCATATTTCATTGTGAGTGCTTAATGGAGATTAGGTAGAGCAGATGTTGCCGAAATTGGAGTCATTTAACTGCTGTATTAAATCAAGTACTTGCGTATTACTGAGAAGCCATAGGAAAGGGTAATATTTTTAGCAGTCTATTTATTTTTGTATTTCCCCACCGTAACGTCTAAACTACTAAACTGATTATAATGAAAGGGATGTCCATTGATTTGTAATCATAGTCCGGGTGACATGGCTATAATATACATTTTATTAAAAGTTATTGGATTCAAATTGTTTAGTGTAACGAGTATAATCTGTATACTTTCTTTTACTTAAACACTTAATAATAATAATATTATATACAATAGTATATACATTCGATTATTATATATCATAATAAGCTAATGTATATAATAAGCTTATATAATATTGCAATCTCAGTGCCGTTATCGATCTAAAACATATGGAACTAAATGTAACTTGTTCTTTCTCTAATTTTACTTCTTCATTTCTCCTATCTAAAACGATGATTAGGTGCATTGGTAGTTGTTTTCAACATTGTTATAATGGCGTAGATCATCACAGTAGTCAGTAGAAATAAAAAAAATACTACGTATTATAGTTTTACATCAAGTTTTACAGGAGTAGAAAATTATAATATAGAAATATAGAAGTTTTTTGGTGAATTTTTCCATTACGCCATACACGCGGCCTACATATCAAACACAAATTGTATTGTCGGTTGATAAAGGTATGACTTATTACACAAAGTAACACTCAATAATCCCTAACTAAATATACAGGAAGCTCATTTGTGGATACAAAATGAAGAGAGTAAAATAAATATTGGTCAAATTTTCCTACCTACCTTCCTGCCCACTTTCATTATATGCTTATAATGTCACATATTAAAGTTATAATACATCAAAGTCTAGGCATCAGAACGCCCTATTTTTTCCAACAAATAAATAGAAATAAAGTAATAATAAGACTTAACTTAATCTGTACTTGATCTAAGTTACACGTAACTATAAGATCTCCCATAGTTATTACGAATTTTAATAAGTTTTTATTAGTCTCAAAACTTTTGTGTATTCACAATATCACCTGCCACGTACTTAGGGCAATACTAAATTACGTGTAAGTCACAAGTGTAAATTACGTAGCTTATAATAAGATAAATAAATATATCGGACATCTTTACAATATTTAAAAAAATGCAGCCTGCAGCGGAAAGTTTCAACATTACAAGTTTTATGCGCATAGCGGTGTGTTGTAAAATGTCTCGTCTCATTATTTCTCTATTCATATTTATTACCTACTCTATTATTATAAATCATGCCATTATATCCCTGAAGAAGTATATAGAAGTTGTTTTTCACGTTGTGGGTGGTTTAGTACAAATGTGAGTACATATAGCACAGCAATTTATGCCCCAGAGCACGAGGTATTCTAATTTGAGAGAGATTAATCTGAGTTTTATTATTCTGAAAGTCGCATTTGACTAGAATATATTGAGCAAATAAATCTGTTCAGGTTTAACTTTTTCAACACACAAACCTTGGAAATGTTTAAGCCCATATTCCAATCGGGTTATTTAA
The DNA here is from genome assembly GCA_932526445.1 of Phragmatobia fuliginosa. Taxonomy (NCBI): domain Eukaryota; kingdom Metazoa; phylum Arthropoda; class Insecta; order Lepidoptera; family Erebidae; genus Phragmatobia; species Phragmatobia fuliginosa. The sequence goes on along the minus strand of OW052060.1, from coordinate 9,509,782 downwards.
ATGTATGCTATTATTTTATATTATTTCTTTTGCCAATTATATATTGTTCCTTCTCAGGTTTACTAGGCAATTCCATTGCCATCTTTAGGGCATTTTACGAAATATTGAAAGAAAAAGGTAAAATGAACAAGAGGAAAAGGCAATGAAAGCAAACAGATATTAATAACTTTGATTTTTATAAGTAGATAAAAAGTATTTGAGGGACGCAAAAAGTGTTACTTGATCTTAATTTTATGATTTATACCAAATATGTAACGGATTTAAGATTTACAACAGCATTTACAGCATTTGCAACAGTTTTAGCAATAGCAGCTAGCTCCAAAAAGTTTTATTTCACTAAATTCGCTAAATTATTCCCTAAACGTGCGAGAAGTCGTATTAAGCTCTCGCTGAGATATAAAATCTAATTTTCAAAGTTTCAATATAAGACAATTGCTGAATCAGAAGCTTCATTGAAACTGAAGCTAGCTATAAGTTTATAACTTCAGTTATGAAAGGGTGTGAAAGTTAACAAGTGATTGAAAGTTTTAATATTCAATTTAGAACATGCATGCATTTGAAAAGGTACTTATTTTTTTATTGAGTTTAGTAACAGTATGTTGTACTATTATTGCCAACCTATCAAGTTACATACAAAAAAACTACAGGCAAGTTATAAACCTCTCATTCCTTCATAACCTGGATAATATTATTCAAAAGAAAGCACATTTGTTGGAGTCCCACGGCTGGTATTTACAAGTTTACATAAGACTGTATTATTGTACTTGACATTTACATGTTATCGCATGTCGGTAATACACGCAGCGACGTCGACTTACCGCTATGTGGTGTTGTGTGACATCTATATTCAACAAGCCGTGTTACTTACTTGCAATTGCTATTATTTCTGTACTTCAGTAACTAACTGCTGTTTCTTCGTTTTTTGAAGTATTAAGATACTTCAAGAAACGAAGAAACAGCAGTTAGGTTAGGTATGCATTTAGTAACTTGGGCAAACTTACACTGTGTAAAGCCTACTCGTATATTGAAGAGAAAGTTACACTTTACTTTAAAGCTTTTGTTTTAGTTACATACACAACAATAGTTTATTTATAATACAATTATTGATGTAAATTTATGGAAAAAAAAAATGTTTTAACTTTTAATGGAAAAATAATTATTTCAGTTTCACATCAGTTTTTCGCGTAATGCCTTTTGCCCCTAATATTTTTTTAAATGATGCCGATATTTTTAATGATTTTTTTTCTATATTTCTTTAACTTTGTTTGTTTTGTAGCAAGTAGTGGAAAAATCTTCAAACCACTAAACTAACATCTACTATATATTAAAATAAAATGGAAATGTAGAATCAGGAAGTTATTATCAAAAATAAACCTCCCGGTTGGTTTATTTTAATAGTGTATTAAATAGCCCTAGGTATCCAGTAACGACTCACATAATTGTTTAGTATTACCCACTACTCTATAATGAACTTAATTAATAGCTGGGCAATATATTTTTGGGTATTATTATTATGTCAATAATAAAATTTATAACTTTACGTTCAAATTATGTTGTCAATGACAAAATATCTGTACATCACTCAAAACCGTCGATTATAGGGCTGTAACAAGTAATTGCTTGTAGCTGCTTTTGTTATAATATATAATAAATATGTTGCCTCTGCTTTTGTTACATATAATATATTATATAAAAAATATTTAAAACAATAATTAAGTGTGCTGTTTATAATCTCAATGTCTTCAAACTAAATTACATCGCTCTAAATAGGTTATAAGGCTTTTAATTAATCTCATAGATTTATTACATGTAATTAAAAGGTAATCAAATATCGTAAATTGGAGCACAGCCCTATTCGTAGCCTATTATCTGTTTTTTTTAAGGTATATTAATATTTTATTTGTACTCGCAAAAACAGATTCCACACCTCAATTTTTTATGAGATTCAAATTCGTTAAGAAGAATACATTAAGCTACGATTAAATAGAGCACCAATTTTTTTGTTGTAACGCCTGTATAAAATTACTAACGTATTAAAGAAGTTATGAAGAAGTTTATTTAGTGATTATTATTTCACAAAATAAACTGCTTAAGAGCTTATATATATTTACTTCTTTATTTAGATTTAGATCATCAACAGCTTATAATAACTGGACGTATGCCTATTTACATCATCATCGTCATCAGCCTATCAAAGTCCACTGCTGGACATAAGCCTCTAAAATTACACATCACTAAGATCGCTTCTCTATTGACATGCGAGTCAACAAATGTACTCTAAATTATGATACCATTTATCTAGAATATTACTTGTGAGAATGGGAGAATTGTACTTTAAGAATTTGTTTAAACATGATAAGGTACACGAACTAATTTTACGATAATTTTATATACTCTAGACGAAACACTGCACCTTAGATAATAAGCTGATTATTAAAAAAAAGCAAAGAGCCCGACTGCGTTAAAACGTGTGGGCACTTAAAATTTACGAATCTCATAATTAAGTCAAATATAACGACATTTTGTATTTTGGCTTGGGTCTTTCAAGCTAAGCCGGTTTGAGCACATAGTATTTAGTGTAATTGAAATTGTAAAAAATGTCTTTAAATATTCCCTTCTATTACCCCAGACATAAAATAGTTAAAATATTCTACATGCAATTTTCAAGAACCAATTTAGATGGTTTAGATTACATGACCCAAAAACATTGACATCTCTAGCCAGTCGTTTGATGTATTAACAAAAATTACAAAAATATTACATGTCCAAACCAATATAAACTAAATATAAAAGTACCTATAAGTAGCAAACAAAGTTGATTATTTTTGAGTGGATCACTGTTCTTATAATAGTATCTATAGTATGTACCGTAGTTGTCATGCTTATTAGAGACATCCCCACATACTAGTATAATTAGTATAAGTATAATATGTATGATGGGGTGGTACTTATATTAATAAATAAATTAATAAAAGTATGCTAATGAAATATATACACATAAGAAAAACATAGCACCCCTTTCTGGTATAGCCGGGTAATAAAACGAGATAAAATCACAATTTATTTACCTAACTAATATGCACACAAAACCGGGTCATATTCAAAAGCAGTACAAACCTAAGGGGAGTAAGCTCTGCTGTGTACAGTCATCTTAATTATAAAAGCAAATTTCTATAGCTGCTTACACTCACGAGATCAAATATTTACCAACGAGTTTTGAACTTTTGACCCTATCATTAACTCTATTCTACACTAAAATTAATTAAGCTTATTGTTATTGTTGTCCGTTACTTTGCTTTTCTTCTAGGATAATTAGTTTTTTTAATTTTTTATTTCGTTTAGCTCAAAAGGTTCCATTTTTATTTCATATAGACCTGATAATGAGTTCAGACAGAGCAATGAAACTCTTAAATTATGCAAACACACCAACTTCAATTGTTGCTATCTCAAAATATGCAATGTTTTCGCACTTTCATAATATTTTTTGGAGTCGGTTTAACGTTCTTTCATATTATATAGTATAATATATGTAAAACTGAAATTTTGTGGGTACAAACTTATAGTACAAGCGAGCATCCGAGTTACTTGATGGTAAATTAATCACCACCCGTGATCACCTGCACTTCAAGAGCCATAATTGCATTACCACTAGTAGTTAAAAAACTGTTAGTAGTTAAAATTTTGAAAGTGGTACCAAACCTATATTCGCTTTACCTATTTACATGTAGATTTTGTTTGTCGTGAAATGTTTCGTGATTTGAATATAAATATTAACAAGTTATGTTATGTTATTTAGTATTCAAATCTCACTCACATTCGAATGCATTTGATAGGTATGATACTTGGTTTGCTAAGACTACTAGTGTTAATATTGCTTAAATTGAATAACAACAACTTTTTATTAATGCATAGGTAAGTACCTACTTCTTTGTAAATAAAGCAAAACAGTCGTATAATTCACAGTTAGATATCGGATCGGATCGAATTCACAGTTTAATATTGAAAATACGCCTATAATTTAACAGAAAAAGATAAATCCCGTTACACAATCTTTTAATCAAGAAATTTTCCGAGCGATGATAAATTTAGAATAAATGTAATTGTAACGTTTTTAACTGTTATAATACTTGCTCCAATTCAATTAAGAGTAATGATACTAATTTATAACAGAGGAAACTTTTCTTAATCTTGAAAAAGACTTCGAAAAAACTTTTTTTTAACTTGCTGAAAAATTTAAAGGTAAGCGGTTTTGCAGTTAGTAATATATATGTTAGTAAAAAATATATATATAAATACCCAGTTTTGATCTTATTTACGAATATTAATGTCTATAAACATTGTTTTAAAATTTTTATGTAAATCTCGTACGTAAAATTTTATTGTTATATAATACTAATAGTTAAATTCAGCGGTATATCCATGAGAATGTATTCAAAGAACTACATACTATGTTTATTACATACCAGTTGTAGTTTAAGTTACAGTTGTGTAGAGAAGCAAGGGTATCGCTGTCTACGAAAGGTCTCCAAACTGCCAGCATTCTTGGAGGGAAAACAAGTGAACACAGAAGTGATCAGGCTAATTAACCCAGGATTTGTCGATCGCACAAGCCACTAACATACCCGTAAACTTTAACCACACTCCCAACAAACTAGTCAATCTATTAGGAGTGGTGAGTTTAAGTAACTTGTACGGAATTACAAACTAATAATGCCTCGGGTGTCTTAGTACTTCCAATTAATAAAACAAATGAATGAAATGGAAATTCTCTAGACATGTTTAGATTATGTTTTAGTTAAGTTTCGCAATCCAAATCTTGAAAGTATTATAAATGATTTCAAAAATACAACTTGCATATGAGAGAATAGGGAACATTCTCTAATGATTCATATAGTTTCATAAGGATCAACCGATATGTTTAAAAGGGATACAATGAGTACAAAAAATACACCATTCGAATTAAACAAATCGTTATAAGTGGCGACAAAAACAACACGGATAAATTTAAAGAAGGAAGTAGGCTTCCGTCTATAACATACATAATCTAATGTAAATTGGAGTTTGTTTGGAAACTTATCATAATTTCATCCCTCTACTTGCTTAGCCAGAGTACGTGGGTTTTATTCCCATTTAGGACAAATGTTAATGTGACGAGTATACATTTGTAAGTTTTATTTTATTTATTTATTTTGGTCTATTGTCTGGCTATTATTAATATTTTAAGATATATCTTGGACATCTGAAACACAACTAAGTAGAGCTTGTACTATAGTATGGGTACAAGACAACTAATATAAATACATTTAAAATTTTTTTGTAAATACATATATAATTAAACATAGAAAACACTCAAACTCCGAAACAAATATTTGCAGATCATACAAACATATGTAAAAAATCCGATTAATAAGTAATAAAAGCAAGGTAAAGTTTAACAAAAGTAAGGCTAAATGTTCAATAAAAGCTTGATAATATTCGTAATGTTTTCCTCAAGTGAACATTCTGTACTATATAGTTTAAACTGAGTTCAAGTGTTATTGTTATAAATTGCGAATTATGCTGCGGAACAAGCTAGCCTAAAAATAACCTAAAATTACTCCTTATATCATCGGCTACCTAAATATAATAATAATAAATATTTTGGACATCTGACACACAACATCATCTAGTCCCAAGCTAAGCAGAGCTTGTGTTATGGGTACTAGACAACTGATATAAATACATAAACATACTTTTTTTTTTGTAAATACATACATATTATACATAGAAAAACATCCAGACTCCGAAACAAATATTTGTGGATCACACAAATATTTAGTCCGACCCGGGAATCGAACCCGAGACCTCTTGATCAGCAGCCGTATACGCTAACCACTAGACCAACGAGGCAGTCGAAAGCCTGTGAGTGAAAGTCCTGTTAAAATCGGTGCAGCCATTCCGAAGATTAGCCGGAATAAACAAAAAGACTAAAAAAATGGCTTTTTATGTAAGTACCTTATATACTTTTATATGCATTTAGTATAATAAACAAAACTGTTTATTTGATATAACAAACATCCACATCCAATTCATCGATTTGTATATTTCCCGCCCGCTGTGATTACATTCATTATTATTGCAAAGTAATTTAGCTCCAATACATATATCATTATTTGTCTAACTGTATTGATCATTTTATAATTGAATCTTTTGAGTTAAAGCGACGCGAATTGACATGTGAAGAGAATAACTGTTTAACTTGACAATAAGCACGTTCAGTACCTACTTCTTCGTGATGTAAAAAATGAGGAAATATGTACATGCAAATCTGTACAAAATTAGTGAGTCAGCCTTGTACATTGTCTTTGACTGCTGTAGTTAAACCTCGTCACTTAACGCTAATTACTCTGTAATATGTTAAATTACACTTAATTCTAAGTCGATAATATTTGTGAGATGTTTTAACTCATATTAGAAATTCGGTTAGCCTTCATGTTCAGTATTATCAGTTCAATTATGGGGCTGGTTAAGCGAATAAATTCATCTGATATATTGACACCCGATTTTCTATGTTTATATGATACGAGTAGATTATAAGTATATCTAATTAGATAATACCTTAAATTTATGTATTAGATTCGTTATAAAATATACTTGTTTTAAATAATAATGTTTAAAACTGATGAAATGATTGTTTTTTTTTGTAGTAGAAACGACAGGAACCTATTAGTATATAGAAATAAATTTTACATAATATTAAACTAAGAACATTGGCAATATCACTTTTGCTACTCAATAATATAGTACAGTATAGTAAACACACACAAAACATCATAAAATGTCTTATAACGTCGAATATTATTATATGATGTCGTTGATGTCTTTTTAAGGAAAAGTGCACGTGCTACAGAATTTTAAAAAATGTACTTTACATAAGAATATGAACATCATTATTAAGGTTCAGTAATTTCACATTTCATAAAAATATGCATTTACTATTTTATTAGTAGAATTATTTCATATATAATAAATAATAAATAAATATTTTGGACATCTAACACACAACATCACCATCACCACAACATCACTCAAGCTAAGCAGAGCTTGTGTTATGGGTACTAGACAACTGATATAAATACATAAACATACTTTTTTTTGTAAATACATACATATTAAACATAGAAAATACCCAGACTCCGAAACAAATATTTGTGAATCACACAAATAATAGTTGGTCCGACCCGGGAATCGAACCCGAGACCTCTTGATCAGCAGCCGCATACGCTAACCACTAGACCAATGAGGCAGTCAATAAATATATAAGTTAACTATAACTGTAAAAATATATTTACCTTCTTATTCGACCCCAAAAAACACAAACAGTCAAGGATCAACAGTTCTAAAACGAACGCTCCACAAACACTGAACACTTGGATAAAGTATGTGTACAGTTATTAAAACAACCGCGTATCGAATATTTCGTTCGAATTTCGAATGGGCAACGGTATGAAGCATCTGCGCACGCACCCGCGCACCTTTACGATCTCTTGGGATGTGCGCCCGCGCTGCACTTGAACGTTGAACTGGCACGCCAACCCAACCGAGAACAGGCGACCGCACCACAATCGTCGTTCCGTACAACCAGCATACTACTTAACTCCAACGGTTCACACCATAACTCGTACGGTAGACCAAAGTAATTGTAGCGCAAAATATGAGCGCGGGCATTGGACAACAAACCACAAAAGCATTTTCAAAACCGTGTTGTGGTGAGCAGGGTTTAGTTCTATAGCTTAATTGATCGGTAAAGAACACTGTTCCGTCTATCATTTTCTAACTTAACTGTTTCTGATATTCAAATCAAATCAAATCATTTATTGCTTACTAAGTGTACAATTTGTAGTTACAGTAATGACATAAGTACTTATAACTTAGTGCTTTTTTCAAGCATTGCAATATTAACAAAATAATCAGGGCATGTCATAGTAGGTATATTATTATATGTTCAAAATTTGCAAGTCCAACAATAGCAATTTTCAGACGCCTCCTCACTCATATGTCATATATCTAAATAGTCGCGTCTGTCAGGTATTCCTCAACTGTGTAATAGCATTTATTGATTAAAAACTTTTTCAGTTGTTTCGTAAAAACGTTCAGTGATTCATTAAATTATGTTAATATAGTTATGTTTATATTAAATAAAGTTAACAAAGATTAATATAGAGTAAAAAATAAGAGTTACATGCCCTCCAAATAAAATGTCATTGCTCCGTACGACATAATTTAATTGAAAATCTATTTAACTTTGTCAATTTGAAGTATTGAATAGTCACTCTTATATTTGACAGATATGGTGATAATGCTCTTCTAGATATCTATTTCCGCGCTGAAATCCGGAGTTCAGTCTTAATGGAGACCATACAATTACGCAGGACACCCCAAGGTTACCTAGAACTTAGTAAGTGATCATCTTCCTTATAGAAATAATATATCTTAGTTTAATCATTACAATTGATATCTTAACCTTAAATATAAAACATCAAACAATAGCTTTATGCTAATTGATATAAATAAGAAATAATTAATACTCGCTACACTAAGACTGTGTATTATCAACAAATCAAAGCATAGCAATAAGCACACAAGGTCCTTCTAACAAAAACATATACTCGTTAAGTATTCGTTACGATGAATTACCTCCTAAGACAAAAGCATACTTGAACGATGGTGAAGTCATTTAATTATCTATGTTAAAGTAGTGTGTTAGAGTGTCGCCACAGTCTATAATACTAAGGAGACTACAGAACAAGTGTTATTAACTTTTAAGTTCCTAGAATATATAAAATAAATGATTAATAAAAAAAACTAAAATCAAATTTACGATAAGTGATTGATAACTGTCTCTGATAAAGTCATTTTTCCCTAAAAATAAGGAAATTTACCTATATATATAGTCTGTAGTCTTTTAATAATTATTTTTTGATTTACAACACAAACTAAAATATCAGAAAGAAAATTATACAGCAAACTACAACAAAAAAAAAACATCCCTTATCATAATGAATCTCTCTTATCCTATATTTTGACATGTTTGACATAAAGACTATATACTAAAAGCAAACAAGCGAACTAAATAAATATTCGAAGTAATAGGTACCTACCAATAAAAACACTCGCTAACTTTATACAATCACAAAAAAAAACAAATCAAAACATATGTTTAGAGTAGAGTTTTTTAAGTTACCATGAGCAAAGAAAGTCATGGTAGTAAAATCAGTATAATAGCAACATCCTGTGCGTGTCCTAGGCTGTGAGTGGTCGCCGCGACCGGGCATCGAACCCTGGACGCTGCCCGCACAAGCGCTGCCGCGTAAACAACCACGCACACATACACAACGGTCACGACTTTAAAAATACAGATAAAAATATATTGGCAAGGATCTTTAACATCGCTATGAGCTCGGTGACGTTGCCCCTAAAGGGAGAATTGCACTAGACTGACTTCTATAGGAAACACGTTTATTGTTGCCTTGGTTAGATACCTCATTTCTATCGAGACTTTAAGTGCAGTAGTGGACTCTTAAGAATGGAAATCACAGTTATTGAATAAAACATAAATTAAAACACAATTAATTGATGAAACAGAAGTCAGAACTGTTCTACGTAGTTAGAAATTGATAAGTTTCTATATTTTACAACATAGTATTATTTATCTTACAAATGGAGCGGCCATTATTTATATACTCACAATTATTCGTTTCTACCCTTATGCTTATCCCTTCAGATGGTCAGAGACAAAAAAATTAACTTGATAATTTTTTCAAGTTTTGATAACTTTTTCGGTAAAGTTTAACAATAACTAAAAATAACTTAGTACGTGGTAAGGTTTGATAATTCCAATAAGTAAATAAAAACAAAAGGCCTTAATTTTAAACACGTTTTTTCTGAAGACCAATTTAAAAGGTATTTTATAGTATCATATCCTCACGGCTGCAAATAAATTGTGAAATTCATACGTAAACAAAGATTAAGGTTTATATGTTTAAGTAAACCTTAATGTTTTAGATTAGGAAGAAGATTATCGAGACAAGTTAGAGAGTAGTAAGTTACAGGACGTATTGTAGTTGGAAGTTGTAAAAGTATATCAGCCGGCATAGACGGCTAGATGCATAAAGATTTTTTTTTGTGTAGCTAAACTCCCGGTTATATTCGAAGAGAGGCCTATTTGTTTTGGAACTTCAATCGTAAAGTATACTTAGAACTAACCATAGAACATCCCACTAGAATTTAAATTTAAATCAATCTTAAATCTAATCAATGCGAAGAATAAAATGAAACGATAATAGGCAGTAGACAAATTTTTTTTATTACTTTAAATTATTACATCACAAAACAAAATAATATTACACCGCACTATTTTGAGTGCACGTTGCGCCTAAGTTGTTGAGGTTTCGTCTTTGAACGTTATTTTCCGCAGTGTGGGTGTTATATCACATAAAACACGGTGGTTTTGGACCCTTATAAAACACAACTTTACGCCCTACCACATAAAATTCCCTTTAACCAGTAATTTTCAATAAAACTGCCTTTATTATATTTAAAGTTTATTTGCTAACTTTCTAGGAACTAAATTGAGCATTAATACATTAAGGTTACCTATTTTTAAATTAAAGTTTTACATTTAGATTTTATTTTACACGTTATAAGCCTAGGTATGCATTGTACATTAATAAAAAACACACATTGAACACATTTTAAAATGTCTAGCCATAAGCTTTACTTAATTTATACCTAAAACTGTTATTTTATTAATATCAAATTTGGTGGAATTCGCCCAATGCACCCCATAGGATAAGAAGACCCGACTCAAAGAGAACTTAAATTCAAGTTCTGTCAAATCGGATCTATCAATATTTGTCAAATTCATCTAGATAACTATAAACATCATTTATGAAGACAATTGAGCAACTGTTTTCTTTCAGTCTAGTTATTTATCTGAACCAATAATGAATAAAGAGATTTATTGTTTATTCACCATTTCATGATAAATCTATTCACAAAGACTGATATTCTACCATTTTATATAGACATTATGTTAACATTTGATGTTTTATGTTAGCACATAAATCTAATATTTATAGAGCCAATATAAATAATTGCCCTTTTTTCTATCTTACATTTTAGACCTTTAACAAAGATGTTTAAATTTGAAACCTGTTTTGATGATAGTGTAGGTAATGATCCAATTTCGTATTGAAAGGATTCACTGGATCAAATTAATGCTTAAATGTTTAAACAAATGTCAAAGTGTTAAATTTCACAGAACTCAGAAATCTATGAAAGATTTGGAAAATTTTGTCAAATTACCCAGATATCCAGAAGGTTCATGAAAGCTTTCAGCGTTTCCATTCATAGTACATACTAGCAATACGAATACTAAATTATAAAACGTCTTTTTTCTGTTCTTTAAATGGACTATTATTTGTCATATCAACGATTCTATACATTGTATTGAAATTAGAAGGAGTAGTAGTATTAAAATTATTAATGGAAATTATTGGCATCGATTATTTGTTTTTATATATCAAAATTTACACTTACAAAGTCATTATTCATTCTTCCTCTTCGTAATGTTTCGATATGGCGTCAAGTATAAACTGAAAAGTCGTTGGGTTTATCCAACTAAGTCCAGACGGCATCTCATTTTGATCTAAACTTCTGGTACTTCTGCCAACTGTTCGCTCGAGGAAATAATCGTCATACTCCCTGTCGTAGTCGGGTAATATAGGGTTGAACTTTGCGTAGTAAATGGCTGACAAGCAAGCGTATAGCAGTAGTGCAGCAGTAAATAACTGAAATAAGAGACAAAAGTTAAATTAATATCGAAACATTTAAATTAAGTTCGTATTCGTTTTCAATTCGCTATTAATTTCTTAACAAGTTTTGTGATATGGCTAGGGTTTCAAATGATAAATAAATGATAAATGATATTTATTTCTGTAAGTAAATCTTTTCAGACATTTTTACAAGTCGGAAATTTCGATGGCAGTCGGAAATTTCGTTTCGATGGCAGTGGTCATTGTCTGGTATAAACCTTGCTCTTACAAATCTTGAATCAGACAGCAGCTCGTTCAAGACAGGACATTAAAAAAACTAACGTTTTTTTAAAAACTAAGAATTATATTTTTTTTGTTTATCTATACAAATAAATTAAATTCAAGTGTCTGTTTGTAATATCAAAATAACAGTTTCTTTTTATTAAAAATATATGAGGAGTATACATCAAAAAAGCAATTTCAAACATTTTTGTATGTCTGTCTGTCTGTTTACTCTAGCTGATCTGTAAGCGCGGGTAGCACCACGGAACTCAGATAGTTGAACATAAATTAGTTGTAAAAGTACTTTACGATTTAGCAGTATTATGTATAAAGTAAACTGGATTAGAACCAGATTCGCGTAAATATCAGAAACACCAACTGGATAATTGTTAGATGTTGTAGCCACTTAAGCTCTCCAGTTAGTTTATGAGAGGAATTTGTATAAAACAAAACATTACTACACATCAAGTAAAGTACAGAACCATAGATTATAAGCTTTAGCGGTTTTAGGTTTTATAAAAGTATATTACTTAACAACTAATTAAAATATTTAAATACAAATAAATACATATGTCATTGTTCATAAATTTGACAAAAACATGTTTATAATACATAACAAAATCGCGCGCCATGATTGCAAATTGTGATCCAAACTCAATATTCGTTAGTTATTAATTAACAAAGCTAGTCAAAGATTGTGAGACAATAAGCAATATTAAAAAAGTGACACTACTTCACTAATACCTGAATGTTTCTTTAGGGAATGAAGTGTCAATATGAAAATAATATTGTTAAAGTATTACATCAGAAATTCCAGTATTACAAGTTATTACTGACATGAGTCACTGCTGTACAGACACTAATAACTACAAATCAATACGTTTTTTAGGCCCATGTTACTCATGCATCGAAGATAAAACATTCTTTGCTGAGCCAGCCTATTGAAACTGTCTATCTTGGCTGTCTATCCTTTATCTACTTGTACATTTACGTTGGGCGAGGTTTAGGACAGAATATGAATAAGCGTCGGGTTCATTAGCGCGACCCGCACGCGCCACCGCCACCTCACCGTAACAACTAACATCCCCCTCTAGCCTGCCGGCCTGCCTCGAATCGTGACTACAATCATAAAACATTACGACATGTTTACAATACAGCCCATCTACATGTATCAAAGTAATAACTAAAAACTATTACACATTTTAATTAATTTTAACTTCATTCGCATTTTCTTGATGACTTCATCGAAATTCCGTCATATGTATCTCCATAAAAACGGCTTTAAAACTATTTTGAATAATTTTGTTACACCATATTAATTATAACACGGAATACAGGAAGTTTTAAATGTAACTACCCTTTACTACCAATGAAAACATAACAAAAAAATCAGGAAACATTTAAAAGAAGAAGCACTTTATCTTGGCCATGGAATATGAGTAATATCACGATTTCGACAACCGCTCGATGGGTTATCAATAATTGTTCTTATTCACTAAAACTGATAATTACACGTGGGAAATAAAATTATGCAATATAAACAGTCTTTACATGAACTTAAGTATGTGTATTGTCGAGATCTCAATCTAGGAAACTGTAGGCTGTAACTGCGAGGCCTCGTCCGATTATATCGACCGAATGCGACGGTCATCACATGGCTATGTTCAAAACTATGTCAATGTTATGTCTTTTAACTACCGGCTGATCGTCAAATGACAACGTAATAGCCTTTTTTCTTACAAAATTATGAACAACAATAATTTTTGCGCTACGATGCGCTACGCTGCTCATAAGGTCGAATCTATTTAGCGCGCTCAGATGAAAACTCTGTGGTGTTAAAAACAAGTAGAGAACGTTTTTGTGACTGTAACCTGTACTCGTACACAGTATTACTTTTTAAAAGATGTCATACTGAAAATAAGTTCTTTCAAAAGTTTTTTAATAGTTTAGGCATGTGTTTACAGACATCCCCATCATACTCACTTGAAACACGCTCCAGAACTTGAAAGATCCCTCATTGATGACCCAGTCGTAGTAACCAGCCCATGGGTCGGTGTATCTGGGTTTGGGCTTCATGGTTGTCGTAGTCTCGTGATGGTGATGATCTTCATCGTAGTAATCTTCAAACCCTCGACCAGTCCCAACACTTGAATTACTTGTTTTCGTTCTCCTTAACTGAAAATTACATAATGCGAAAATTTAGATTGTGTGAATACTTTTTGTATAGTTTTCATATGGAATTAAGTTGAGTTGATTGTTGTAAAACTTATTTGAATGTTTCTTTCACATCAGTTTTTTTTTCATAGATTTATTTATTAGTAGTAGTTAGTTCTATATAGCAGTTACTTTTATGTAGTATGTTACTGTTATGTTAGTATGTTACTTTTAAGTTACTTTTATGTAGTTAGATTTATGTAGTAGTAGATGTCTGGAAGAGTTTGTTTTGAGCAATAGGGCCGCCCTTTGTACATTAAATGTAAGTTCGGTTCTGTATTTTGAATCTATAACACGGTGTACAAATAGAGTTTTCTATCTATTTATCTAGTATTTAGTTATATTATTTTGCTATTTTATTTTAGGCTTAGATCCCTTAGCTACAGAGTCATAGCTCCTCCCCTAAAGGGCCTTAGCAGCTCATAGATAAACTTTAATAACTGACTGCACTTATGATGGCGTAGACTGAATTTAGTGGATTGAAATCTCATATTGGGACAATTCTTTTTGTATGTCCATAAATTGTCGTTTAGATGTTTTGCGTGTCCGTTTCTTAAGTTTTTGTAAACTGCACCCGCGGTATAGGTTATATTCTTAATATAAAGCTTTATTCTTTTCCTCCTAGCCTTACTTTAAAACGTAGGGCTTGAAGAAGAATAAGGTGATTGAAAAGTTTCACATTGAAGTGGCTTCATTCTGAATTTGAAAAATAGACATAAAAATCCATTCAGTAACAATATTGGCTGCATTGCTGCAAAATTAACACACATAACCTTATTAACTCACATCAGAGAACGTGAAATCCTCAATTTGTATAAAGAGGAAGTTATTTTTTGAATACAGATCATATTAATTAAGCTAAGTAGGCGTTACAGTCCATTTTACAAGTGCATGTGAGATCTGAGATAGTTTGAGGTATTTCTGTCGGATGTCTAAACAAGGCGGCCTACTCAAACACACATCTTCAGTTAACGCATGGAGTCGGTCACCCAGTTCAGTAGATACCGTAATATGACCTTGTTTCTCGTTTTATCTACATACTGTTCAATATTCAAATCATCTCAAACGACCGCTCTTTTCACGGGTAATTTTAAGATTTTGATAATGGTTTCATTGAATGAATAGGAAACGAATTGCTTGAATTAAATGTAAATCGGAGCTAAACTTAAGTAGAATATTTACAACAAAACGTAGCAGTTTTAATTAAACTCATACCGCTGTCAGCCATATATGGATGTACATAAGTGACAACTTGATGAATGGCTTTATTACACGACTTTGTTTGGGAGCAAACATATTTCAATTTAAATTGAATTGACAAACTTCTGATTTTGATTTTTAATTATGAATGTATTTACAGGAGCGTTACATTAGTTTGATTTAAATGTTAATTGTATTTTATCAACCTCTTAAATAATAATAAAATGTAATCATGACTGTGCAACAATAATTTTAAAGTGAAAATTGAATTAAATTAACTCGTGCCTGGTCGTTTCCTCAGGTAAAGGTGCCCTTCAGCTAGCATCAGGAAAAAACAGGAACGAGAATTCTCATTAAGCTCCAAACAATAGTTGAATTAAATATTAATTGAATATCTACATGGGTACATGCCATCTACAGAAAATACCACGTAAATTTAATATTTAAATGTATATTATTGTGTTAAGAAAGAAAGAAAATGATTGTATCCCGGGGTCGTGGATGAAACATAATTTTCTAAAATGATGAATTCTCAACTACATGCATAGTTCACGTAAAACATTTAAATTGTATAAGATATACATACTATAGGTATCGTATTGTTTTTTTTAGCTGCCGCTGTAAGCGCTCGTTGTTTATTCACGTTTCTGACCACATCCAAAGCAGTTCTTAATGCTGTAAGAACGAATTCCGATATTGGCATCCCGGTGTATTGCTGAACTGTATCCCCCAGTGGCGGTGACGTTGATTGACCTGGTACCCCCGCCATAACTAGAACTGAATAGAACAATAAATTAAATGAGAGATCTTCTTCTTTAATGTTATCAAAACAGATCCTATAATTTATGAATCAATTCATTATCATCACATCACATCACACATCATATCAACAACCCTGAACCAATATTGGATATAGACCTCTACTTAGAAATAAAATCGGCCAAGTCCGTGTCAGGCCACGCACAGGAAAGGGTTCCTCAGTCCCATAATAGTACGTGGATTTAGATACGTATCCAATAGATAATTTATGATTGTTAAGTTTACGTATTAATGCGTTAGTTTTGTATGACGTTTTCCAAGGAAGCGCATTTTACAAGTTAAGTAGTAAGTAATCTAATCCGTTAAAGTTTTACTATAAAGTTCAGATGGACTACCATCACGAATTTTCCCAGATTTTTTTGGCCAGCCGTTTTTAGCTTTCAGGGGGTCGGGGGGACGCACTGTTTTTACAAAAAAAAAGCGCCCTTTAAAGTGGAATTTATAGCAAACGGATACCTAAGTCAAAAAATTGTCTTAGAAACCCTTTTTTTAAAAGACCTATTAAATGATACCCCACACGATAGGGTAACTGCGAGAAAAAAAAACATCCCCAATTTACGGGTAGCGGAGGTACCCCAAATTAAAATATATTTCATAATTTTATTAAAGCACTTTGTCGATATAATTACAACACATATTCATACAAAGTTTCATTCAAAATTACAATATGTACTAGAAAGAAATAATTAAAACAAGTTAAAAAAATTGCATTCTTATTAAGAATAAAATGTGTAAAAATAACTCAAGTCTCATTAATATATAATAGTTGCTTAAGACTATTTTACGAAGTGGCCTATTTTCTTCTTCCTTTTATCACAAGATCTAATTAAATATCTCATTAAAAGTTGGTCATTTAATCTCGTAAGTATAGGAAAGAAAAATATCTCTAGGAAAACAAGGACTACTGTAATAAAATACACATAAAATAATTGCACTTAAGTGACAATAATTACACTTTATAAAAATATTTAGTACTCACCCCAGCGGTATATATTTATATTTATAAGGGGGTGTGTGCGGCGTAGCGGTATCGTAATGGACAGCTGCATGTGCGGCGCCTGCCCACAACGCCAATGCAATCGCACCTACCCACACTAAGCCGTGGCAAGACAACACAAGCACACCCTTAGACACCATCTTATGAGTTATAAAACAATACGTATATACATGTATAAGTTTTCATTCACTTTTATTACTTTCAGTTTTTTTTTTATAAAGAATGATGCTTATAGTGTGCTGGTGAGCAAGCTACTGACCAATTTGTGATGTCGCGCCCCGGTTAACAGTGCAAAGGGAACACTGAAATATGATTACTGCAAACATTCCGTGCGTGTCTCACTGCTAAGCGACGTGTCAATTTAATTTGTACAGTGGACACAACAGGTGAAAGCTTGAGATATGTAGCTATGCTAAATATTAACTTTATTGGAGAACTATAACGTACATGCGCTGATATATTGCAAGATTCTCAATTGATGAATGTGCATCCGGTTTAAGATCAAGTTATTACTTGTTGAGTGTCACAAAAATAATCAATTATTATCAAACCTTATAACTGATTACAGTATATCCCGACTCCAATACACACTTGAGGACTGCCCTGCACTGAAGTCCGAGTGCCGACTCTCTGGTTAGACTGATAAAACGAATACTATCACTCTTAGTAATGAGTGTCACAAACGAACATAATCAATTATTATCAAACCTTATAATTGCAATATATTGATTCTGATTCTGCAAAGAGTCTTTAAAAGAAATAAAGAAAGTAACAAAGTTAATCAAGTGTTAAATACATTGAATCGAATCAGACAGGTTACGGCACAATCTGCACTCCCGACTCCATTACACACTTAAGGACTGCCCTGCACTGAAGTCTGAGTGCCGACTCCCTGGTCAGACTGATAAAACGAATACTATCACTCTGAATAATGACCGCGGCAATGATTGTTAATGATGTATGATAAAAGGCCGATCTCGTTCGATAGGGGCGGCGAAGAGGACTACGGAAGAAGTCACTAGCTCCCTGATTGATGCCTAATGGTTGCCGTGGTCACACCTTAAAGAGATACTGACGCTGGAAAACCCTGGTACTAAAATGTTTGTAAGAAGCTTTAGCTTGTTTTAATTCAAAAAACACTTCACTTAATTTTTTAGTTCAATATTACTCAAATTAAGTAATATTTTTGTCACTTTATGTCACACGGGCTTTGCTCGTGTATATCAAATATCACGGTAATTATTTTTCACGTTAATATTTAGCCCATGACACTCACGAATATGAGACTTTATCCAGAGATTACCGTCTACAACGTGACAAAATTTCAAACTCCCAACCTCACGTAGTCATGTTAGAGAGGTGCGATTTAGTCTCGTGTTCGTACTCATGCTAAATTTGATTGAGATCTGAACAGTGTGTAAGCTACTGTATTTAGATAATGTTCAACTCTTGAAGGTAATAAGGAAACGAAACCATTGTTCAGATATGTATTACTTTGATCCAAATTAAAACGTACTTTTGGTCCACCTGTATTAAACGCATCATTATAACACTCAAACGATACTTTTCCAAGAAGTTAGTGTGCGCAAAAAATAGTAATGAAAACCTTTTACTGCCTGTAACTAAAGGACAGGTTATAAAAGACTGTAACTGTCACCTCTGTGATATGTAATGTGACATTAGTGGTAATGAATGTAATAACAAAGCTCAAAAACTGAACTATAACCTAAAAGAGTAATTCTAGTTTAACTTTTAAGCCTCGGTGCATCGATTTCAATAGATGTTTATTGTGAAGAACTTCTTTTAATGATTTATCTTCAAAGACAATAGAAGACCTCACTCTGCGTTACAAATCGTTTTACTATAGCTGTGTTTTGACCGGTTTACCGAATGTACATTTTCCTGAGTTTTTCCCGAATTATACATAATCTTGCGTCGAATTTTATTAATCCTAATTAGTTAACAGGTATTATAATTAATGCTTCGGTTTTGTTAGTTATAAGTTACAAGGCTAAACCTAAGCCGTCAGAATATTCTTCTTCTACGGTTGATTTATGCATGAGCAATGTGAATCAAAATCGTAAATTTCTAAGTTACCCTCTTATAATATTCTTAAATTATAACAATCGACATATTATATTGTATAACAGTTGATGAGAGATCATTTAAACATTGAAAAGTAATATTAATAGAACAAACAATACTATGGTGAGTTCACTAAATTGGGATCTTCAAAATTATCAGCAAACACTACAAAGGAAGTGTATCATTATCAGTTTGCTTCTAACTGCAATAACTTACTCCAATTTTATATATTAAATGTTTGTTTAAAATACATATACTGAGTATCAGTACTATATTTCACGGGGCGCTCTAATTAATACTAAACGTATATAAAATTAGTTGATTTATAGGAAATTTATTAATTTGTAAGATTATAAAGTTTTTAGTATAGTGTAAGATGCTCTTCTCATTTAAGATTCGTTAAATTGACTACTTAAAAAATTGAAATATCTACTACGTGTGCAACGTTTTTACGCATTATCGTTATATGACAGACTAAGATCGGATTGTCACTACCCCTGTTCATCGCACGAGTATTAGACAGAGCAAAGCCAAACGAACTACGCAAGAAACATCACTGCAACGTAAAGGAAAACTTGAAACAATCCCTTTACCAACATTTGTCGAACATGCATATGCATACTAGTGGTCGATCAGTGATCGAAATTCAACAATTGACGAAAAACACTTTTCACTTCTTGCACTTCTTACTTACTTTTAATACTAAAAATGTAAAATGTAAAATTTATTTACTGAAAAGCAATCTGGCAAGTGGGGCATCCAGTCACTTACGATGGTTTTGATCTTTTAAGCGGATGATAACTTCGAGATCATTCCAAGATTAGACAAAGAGATACTAATTTTGTTGGTGCAATACTCAACATTTTTTTTTTCTGAATTTATTTAGTATAACGATTTCCTAAATGCTAATTTTCATATGATTTTAATAATTTTTTTACTTGGTAAAGTCTAATTTCAGTCAATCTTTGACGTTTAGAACGTGGTTAGACAGTGCCAAACTTATTTTTTTGTGATGTTTAGTTTAATTTAGAGATTTTAGGTACAACAGAATTAGCTTAGTTAGTATAGCTTCACTCTGTCACGTTCTTCAAAATTCCTTGCCAACAATGCAACTCATCAATAAAGATATGTGCATAGACTTCTTTGATATGGAACTAACTTGAAATACAGTTATGACAGTTTATCTTTATGTGATATATTGTATGTAGAATCTCGAACAAGACTTTGACACATATTTGTATTGCATTTTTATCACATTGCTGCATGTGCATTCAAAATTGCATTAACTTATATAAGACGTTTAAAGTCTGTCTTACCTTCACCTTGGTGGTATAGTAGTAGCATATGTGCCTGGTATGCTTGATAATCAATCAATCAAATCAAAATCTTAAAAATCTGTAATCCCGAGAAGTGATAAGATTATAAGATACACTAGCTGATGCCCGCGGCTCCACTAGCGTCCTTAGGGTTTAAAAAATAGATAGTAGCCGATTCTCAGACCTACCCGATATGCGCACAAAATTTTATAAGAATTGGTCAAGCCGTTTCGGAGGAATTGGAACGAACATTGTCACACGAGAATTTTATATATTTGATTTATCGCTGATACCAAATACCTATCTCAGTTTCTTATCAACTTCAATTAGATACTTCAAGTATTATGGAAAACTCTCATTCTTTATCACTCAGTTGAACGTGCAGACATCATGAGGGATCTGCAAAGTATAATTATAATATTTATGCTCACAATCTTTATTCATAAAGCCGTTGCATTGACAAGGATTGATCCCTTAGTTCAAACAAAACTTGGATTGATTCGCGGTTTGAGATCTTTTGATGGAGATTATTCAATGTTTATGGGTATACCTTATGCAACCGTAAATGAAAGCAATCCTTTCGGGGTAAGTCTATTTATATTTACTTCTATTTAACAAAGCCAAAAGATTTCCATTCACCAAGTTTTCCTTCTTTATTTAGATATCTACCCCACATTCTGGATTTGATGAAACTTTTGAGGCATACGATGACTCATCTATATGTCCACAAGTTGAAATAATTGGTAACTCTATAGAAGGATCACTAGACTGCCTTCGTTTAAATGTTTACGTACCGAACACGGCGAATTCTCAAAACCGATTGCCAGTTATGGTCTGGATTCATGGAGGTATTTTCAGCTATGGATCCGGTAGCAGACAACTTTATGGACCTCGATTCCTAGTAGAACATGATGTTATTTTAGTTACATTAAATTATAGACTAGGTCCATATGGTTTTATGTGCCTCGGCACCGCCGACGTTCTGGGAAATCAAGGTTTGAAAGATCAACAACTAGCTTTACGTTGGATAAAAGAAAATATCGGTTCATTTGGAGGAGACAATGATAAAATCACCATATTTGGTGGAAGTGCTGGTGGTGCCTCAGTTGATTTTCATTTTGTTTATGGCCCAGGAAATTTATTCGACAAAGTTATAATCCAAAGTGGAACTACATTAAGTCCTTTGGTTCTATATGAGCCTGACACGTCAGCACCGTCAAAATTGGCCGAAAATCTTGGATTTCCTACAAGTGATATTGACGAAGCTCTAGAATTCCTCGCTGGTACTGACTTTAGACTAGTGTTAGCGTCTGCAGTAGAACTAAATCTGCAGTTCAGACCATGTGTTGAAAAAGATCTTGATAATGTTGAAAGATTTATTAATGACTATCCCATTAATATTGAAAACTTAAATATGGGAAGAAAGCCTATTTTGATAGGACACACTAGTAATGAAACGTTCGGAACATTTGAACATACTACGTCTGAAGAATACGCCGTGTTAAACGTGTTTTATGATACACTAAAAGGTGCGTTTAATTTTGAAGATGAGGATCTCATTATGATGGAAAAATATTTACGACATTTCTATATTGGAGACGAAGCATTTTCTTCTAAAGTGGAACAGGATCTTACATTATTCGCTTCAGATTTCAATTTCTTCTATCCAGTTGTGAGAACTATAAATAAATATGTCAATAGCGGTGCGACTAATGTCTATTATTACGTATTCTCTTATGATGGTGACAGAGCTGTGGTAAAAATTTTGAACAATCTAACATCTCCAGGAGTTGCGCATTCTGAAGAACTTGGCTATTTGTTTGATGTTTCTTTCTTGAACCAAAACCCTTCAGAAAAAGACCAGCGGATTATTGACCGTTTAACCACTTTGTGGACTAATTTTGCGAAATATGGGTATGTCTGCTTACTATTTATTTATTGTTTTGTCGTTGATGATTTCTCTGACTGCATTTTTTTTTGTACAGACAACCCGTCCCACAAGTAACGGAGCTTTTGCCAGTTCAGTGGCCAGCTGTCACAAAAACAACGCAGTATTACTTGAATATTGATACAAAACTTGAAGTCAAGGCAAGGGTTTTCAAGGAGAGGATGGCTTTGTGGAATTTGTTTTATAAAATGAACGAAGAGTTTCAAATAGGATATCGTGACACTGATGAATGACACTGTTTTTATATTGTAGTGTTGTTGTGGACAACCAAAACTTTGTTTATTCTATGTTAGTTTCTTAAATATATTTTCATCGTAGATTAATTGCTTTTTTTTAATCTACATAATAATCAAGATATCGAGAATCGGGCAATTCAATCTTTTTGTAGTATTACTAAGGGGGCTAATACTAAGGGGACTTACTCGATCTTTGTAAGGAGAGGCTTAAATTTACAATCAAGCCTTTATAATCAAGATATAGAGAATCGGGCAATTCAATCTTTTTGTAGTATTACTAAGGGGGCTAATACTAAGGGGACTTACTCGATCTTTGTAAGGAGAGGCTTAAATTTACAATCAAGCCTTTCCTTAGAGAGACCGACTGCTACCAGTGACATCATTGAGATTATTAAAGGGTGTTAAATGATGTGATGTAAAGATCTTGGTCCCATTGATTTTAAAATGACGTCTGTTCAATACTCAAACTCGCTGATAATATTGTGTAGATGATTTATTAAAATTAATTAACGTGAGAATATTGTTTCAAACTGGCTATTAAATAAATATAGTCGATTGATTACCCAAAATATAACACAATAATTATTAACAACACATTTTTCAATTACAAATCACTAAATCACTCGTTAGTCGCACTAGAAGATCGCTTCGATGTTCATTCGCTGTATCTTGAAACAATACTGCCGGTACGGTTAACACGTTTCGCTTTTATACGGCTGTCGAGATAACTGGAATGTACGATTATATTCGATCGATGGTTCTAGACTGAATAGATTATTCTAGAGCTACTTGTAGCGCCATCTAGCGGCGAGAAAGTCGTCATAATGTCCATAGTTGTGCGCTACCCGACACTAGATGGCGGTGTCCTCGATTCTATTGTCTTCTACTCGTAGATTATTCCCGTACAAACGAGATTCATCTTCTTATGTCGCAACACTGCCCCCTCCTAAGACATGCTCGTCCCGAGCATTATCGTTTCCATAGTATCGCGCCAATCTGTCTACATGAACTATCTTTGGGGCGCCTCTTGGACACTTCTGTATCCGGTAGGTAACATCATTGATTTTTGTGACTAGCCGGTATGGCCCATCCTTTATGGATTGTAGCTTCGGAGATCTCCCTTTAATGCGAACTGGATTATGTAGCCATACTGACGAACACTCTTCGAAGCCCTTATTATTCACTTTCCGGCCATAACGGGTTTTCATCTTTTCAGACATTTGTTGGCCCGATTGTCTGACATGATCATAAATTTCATTCATCTTGTTCCGCAAGTCATTCGCGTACTCCGTTCATTGATGTATTAAAAAACCCAAGATACACACTCAGCGTCTCAAAACCGTCCTCATAAAATAAGCGCACAATTTAAAATTGTGCTACTATTTCAAATAGTCTCGCGTCGCTCGCGTCTCTGTGCGCTTGTTAAAAATGCCGATGTGTTCGATGCGGAATTGTAAAAATATTACGTCAAGAACGTTAAAAAAGGATGGGATATCGTATTTTCGGTAAGTAAAAGAGTTTGTTAATTTGTTTTTCTTGTTTTTATGACTAAATATCGGAAGCAATATGTAATTTTGCATCGGCGGACTTCACTCAATCTTGTTACTGCTTACACTACTATAATTAACAGACAAAATTAATAATATAGTTAATTTAATAAAACATCTACCATATTATGAGAAAGTTATAGAATCTACTTTAAATTATATGTGTATCTGCCTATTTATTACTATTATGTTAATTTAATACCTGAGTGACCTAGGAGAAGTGGGCTATGCGGGTCTGGCCCTTACTACATACTTGCTATTTCGTAGCATTTCATCGAGTCATTTCATTTTTTGCATTTTCTGAGAAGATTTACTACGCACCAACGTAAACTACGAAGTGAACCCTGAAATATAAAGGTAGATAATAAAGCTTCTTCCCGAGATAGTAATAACTGAATCTGTTCACACCAAGCTGTTCAGTAGTTGTAGTAGTAGTAGTGTGATGTTATATGATGTGTGATAACCGTAATCATCAAAATGATGAGAGTATTTAAAATTGCCTGGAAAATCGTGAGGAAATCTGTGACGGTCCATAGGAGGACAATCAAAATCGGGTTTTGTATCAGCGATAGATGGAGGCATCATTCCCATATCATTCTCTGACCCACTATCTCCTCCCTTAATATCTTTCATACTGTGCGGCTTATCAAAGACATGTTCCGGATAATCAGGGCCAGATTGGAATGATGGTGGAGTATCATGGTGTCCATAACTCGGCGGCGCGGAATCATGTTGAGGTGGGGAAGGCTGTGATAGATAAGATGGCATAGCCTGTTTATTGTAATGGTAGCCCTGGAAATCGGGTTTATCATCCTTGTCCATTGAGGGTGGTGTATCGTCCTGCTGGATCGGTGGCTTATCATATGAATAGCCTGAGAAAGGTTTACTGAGTGGTGGAAGCGTAGGTATAAAAGCTGTAGCCATATTATTATTCTAGCGGCCCGCCCCGAATTTGCACTGGTAGATATAGGTAGGTATTTATATAATATACATATATGTCAAATTTATCCAAAGTAAGCACAAAAATACTCAGTTATAACTTTATTTTAGTGCTTAATATCAGTCGAACAAATGCCTTAGGTACAAAATCTTAAAACTGCAATCCCGAGAACCGATAAGATTATAAGATACATTTATCGCTGATACCAAATACCGATCTCAGTCTCTTATCCACTTCAATAAGATACTTCAAGTTAAGAAAACTCACATTCCTTATCATTCAGTTGAACGTGTAGCAGACATCATGAAAGATCTGAAAAAAAATATTTTAATATTTATGCTCATAGTCTTCATTCATAGTGGCAATGCATTGACCAGGATTGATCCCTTAGTTCAAACAAAACTTGGATTGATTCGCGGGTTGAGAGCTTCTGATGGAGATTATTCAATGTTTATGGGTATACCTTATGCAACCGTAAATGAGAGCAATCCTTTCGGGGTAAGTCTATTTATATTTACTTCTATTTAACAAAGCCAAAAGATTTCCATTTACTAAGTTTTCCTTCTTTATTTAGCCATCTACCCCACATTCTGGATTTGATGAAACTTTTGAGGCATACGATGACTCGACTATATGTCCACAAGTTGAAATAATTGGTAACTCTATAGAAGGATCACTAGACTGCCTTCGTTTAAATGTTTACGTACCGAACACGGCGAATTCTCAAAACCAATTGCCAGTAATGGTCTATATTCATGGAGGTAGTTTCAACCAGGGATCCGGTAGCAGACAACTTTATGGACCTCGATTCCTAGTAAAACATGATGTTATTTTAGTTACATTAAATTATAGACTAGGTCCATATGGGTTTATGTGCCTCGGCACCGCCGACGTTCTGGGGAATCAAGGATTGAAAGATCAACAACTAGCTTTTCGTTGGATAAAAGAAAATATCGGTTCATTTGGAGGAGACAATGATAAAATCACCATATTTGGTGGAAGTGCTGGGGGTTCCTTAGTTGATTTACATTTTGTTTATGGCCAAGGTAATTTATTCGACAAAGTCATAATCCAAACTTCAACTACATTAAGTCCTTTGGTTATAAATGAGCCTGACACGTCAGCACCGTTAAAATTGGCCGAAAATCTTGGATTTCCTACAAGTGATATTGACGAAGCTCTAGAATTCCTTGCTGAAACTGACTTTAGACTAGTGTTAGCGTCTGTAGTAGAACTAAATCTGCAGTTCAGACCATGTGTTGAAAAAGATTTTGATGATGTTGAAAGATTTATTTATGACTATCCCATTAATATTGAAAATTTAAATATGGGAAGAAAGCCTATTTTGATAGGACACACTAGTAATGAAACGTTAGGGACATTTGAACATACTACGTCTGAAGAATACGCCGTGTTAAACGTGTTTTATGATACACTAAAAGGTGCATTTAATTTTGAAGATGAGGATCTCATTATGATGGAAAAATATATACGACAGTTCTATATTGGAGACGAAGCATTTTCTTCTAAAGTGGAACAGGATCTTACATTATTCGCATCAGATTTCAATTTCTACTATCCAGCTGTGAGAACTATAAATAAATATGTCAATAGCGGTGCGAATAATGTCTATTATTACGTATTCTCTTATGATGGTGACAGAGCCATGACAAAATTTTTGAACAATATAACATCTCCAGGAGTTGCACATGCTGAAGAACTTGGCTATTTGTTTGATGTTTCTTTCTTGGACCAAAACCCTTCAGAAAAAGACCAGCGGATTATTGACCGTTTAACCACTTTGTGGACTAATTTTGCGAAATATGGGTATGTCTGCTTACTATTTATTTATTGTTTTGTCGTTGATTTATTTATTGCTTATTTCTCTGACTGCATTTTTTTTGTACAGACAACCCGTCCCACAAGTAACGGAGCTTTTGCCAGTTCAGTGGCCAGCTGTCACAAAAACAACGCAGTATTACTTGAATATTGATACAAAACTTGAAGTCAAGGCAAGGGTTTTCAAGGAGAGGATGGCTTTGTGGAATTTGTTTTATAAAATGAACGAAGAGTTCCAAATAGGATATCGTGACACTGATGAATGACACTGTATTTATATTGTAGTGTTGTTGTGGACAACCAAAGTTTTGTTTATTCTATGTTAGTTTATTAAATATATTTCAATTGTAGAGTAATGCCTTTTTTTATTCAATAACTTTATAAACATCAAGATATCGACAATCGGGCAATTCAATCTTTTTGTAGTATCTAAGGGGACTTACTCGGTCTTTCTACCGACCGACTGCTACCAGTGAAATCATTAATAGAGGGTGTTAAAAGATCTCGGTCCCAATGATTTTAATATGACGTCTGTAATAACAGACGAGTTTGAAACTGTTCTGAACAGGCATCATTTTAAAATGACGCAGCGTCAGTGAGTTTGAGTTTTGACTCAAACTCGCTGACAATATTGTGAAGATGTTAAAGAATTTATTAAATTATTTAACATGAGAATATTTTTACTTTGAAGAGAAAAAGAACATACTTTTTAAGGTACCGTAGCCAAATGGCAAAAAACGGAACCCTTATAGATTCGTCATGTCTGTCTGTCTGTCTGTCCGTCTGTATGTCACAGCCACTTTTTTCCGAAACCATAAGAACTATACTGTTGAAACTTGGTAAGTAGATATAATCTGTGAACCGCATTAAGATTTTCACATAAAAATAGAAAAAAAATAACACGTTTTGGGGGTCCCCATACTTGGAACTGAAACTCAAAAAAATTTTTTTCATGAAACCCATGCGTGTGGCGGAATATATATGGATAGATCTTAGAAAATTATTAATTTTTTATTAGTAATTCATAATCATTTAGAACAAGAAGTACTGTAAAATCTGAAAACATATTGTATATCTTCCTCATCATCCTATGTTGAAATAAAAAATTAAATGTGTTTAACCTAAATTAATTCATTTATGAAATGTTGTAGTATAAACACTATACAACACAACAACAATCGTATATGTTATTTGCAACACCCAAGGAGTTTCCTAAAATAAAATGTAAGTGCTGTAAGTATGTCACCTTTGTCGGCGTGTCTGATTCACTTGTGCCTGCGTTATCAACCCGTAAACCTATAAATGTCGCAACATCATACTTTACCTCTGCTTGTACGTACTTCGGGTTAAATATCAATAAATATCATATACCTAATTATTTTTGTGTAACACTAACATTTTTTGTTAAAAGTGAAATGATATTATTATTTGAAGTATAGTTATTTAATCAAATAAGTACATTACGAACCATATAACTTCACATAGCATTTGAGATGATTTATCAATTTGATGAAGTGGCTGTCACAGTAGCTTTTATTGTCGAAACTACTAATCTGGCTACCTACAGATTGTGTAACGGTGTATACTCTTATCTCTCTTGTGTAAAATCTTTTTTATTCATAGCATCAACATATCATTACATAGTGTAAAACAAAGTCGTTTCATCTGTCCTTATGTATGCTAAAATCTTTAAAACTACGGAACGGATTTTGATGCCTACTTCTATAATAGATAGAGTGATTCAAGAGGAAGGTTTTTATGTATAATACATGCATAATATAGTAAATCATAATTTTAGAGGTTTCTAATGTGATGTAAATAAACCCATTTTTTACACTTACATTGCAAACGCTGGCTGTACCCTACGAGATAGATCAAAATAATGTACTACAGTAATGTACATCTTAAAAAGGTATACAAAAAAGTCCGCGATGGTATATGTCTATCTCTGCAGCATTTTCCTGTGCCCTTAGTCAGCTAGTACGACACTCACTACATGAATAAGTGTAGGTGGTACATCATATTCTAAATCCGTTACCACGAATAAGTGACCTTGAAATGTTAATATCAGTTCATCAGGTAAATAGATTTTATAAATTCTTTATTTAGAAATTTATCCATAGTCCATAACGTTCGAGAATAAAACCATTTACCGGTCAAAGTTTTAGCATATTACTCTAATGTATTTCAATCAACTTGACATAATTCAGTACTCAGTTTTTGCACTTCAATTCAAATAAGTACGTACCTGAAATAAAGAGCAAACTATAAATAAATTAAAATTAAGGTGAATGAAATCAGCAAATTGTACGAAACTTTTTAATATATTCTAGATATAATAACTTAACAAAATGTTGTGATAATGAACAGCGTCTAAACAATGTCTTTGGATTGCCCTGTAATAAACGATTAAACGTGTCCAGTTCACAACGAATAATTACTATTTAGTGACTATTTCCTTAAACATTTTTACTTTTTTCGCATACATACTTTTCAGCAGCCGTAGCGATAGCCTTCGTTATTCTGCCTGTAATCTCATGAAGATTGTCATTTGATAAATGCGAATCTATAGACCTCTTTGAAAAGAATGATGCTGTCGTATCATTGGGCCTAAAGCTGTTAGGATAAGTAATTTTGTGCCGCAATACAGCCTTGATAATAAGCGCACCAACGTAAACTACAAAGTAAACACTGAAATATAAAGGTAGATAATAAAGCTTCTTCCCGAGATAGTAATAACTGAATCTGTTTACACGAGGCTGTTCAGTAGTTGTAGTAGTAGTAGTGTGATGATGATGATAATGATGATAGTCGTGATCATCAAAATCATGCGAGTATTTAAAATTGCCTGGAAAATCGTGAGGAAATCCGTGATCGTCCATAGGAGGCCCATCAGAATCGGGTTTTGTATCAGCGATAGGAGGAGGCATCATTCCCATATCATTGTCTGACCCACTATCTCCTCCCTTCATATCTTTTATACTGTGCGGCTTATCAAAGACAAGTTCAGGATAATCAGGGCCCGATTGGAATGATGGTGGAGTATCATGGTGACCATAACTGGGCGGTGCGTAATCATGTTGAGGTGGGGAAGGCTGTGATGGATAAGATGACATAGCTGGTTTATTGTAATGGTAGCCCTGGAAATCAGGTTTATCATCCATGTCCATTGAGGGTGGTGTATCGTCCTGCTGAATCAGTGGCTTATCATATGAATAGCCTGAGAAAGGTTTACTGAGTGGTGGAAGCGTAGGTATAAAAGCTGGCGCGGGGGGGCTAGGTGCAGCGGGAGCTGCTGGTAAAGCCGGTGGTGGTGGCTTGTATCTATAACCAGGCGGCGGACCATCATCATCACTGGAAGAAGAATCTATTCCTGCAGACGCTGAGGGTGGGAACGAAAATGTAGAGCTGACATCTGGTGCACCAGGTGCATACGGAGGAAATGATTCGTAGGTTCTTGGTGTTGGAAAATCGTCAGCAGTTATCTGAGGCGCTGGTGGTGGTGGAGGAGGCACTAAGTTTGCAGACGCAGGTACAGATGCCACAGGAGCTGCAGGTCTACTAGATTCCTTTGACTTAGTACCATATGATGGTAAATATGGCTGAGCAGGATTATACCGATCGATAGCTTGTTGCACTGGAACCATATGCGTTTCTTGCACTTCCCCTCGAACAGGATTTTTAATGTCAGTAAAACTGTCTAGATTAAACATATTATTGAGCTTTTTGCTATTGAAATTCTTCATTTTAAATGGCTTCAAGTTTACATAAGGAAAACGAATATTAGGTTCAGTACGAATAGCTCGGGATTCATTCTCAGCACCGTTTCCAGGATTAGTGGTAAATCTGAAAAGTAAATAAAAATTAAACACTGACCGACACGCGTTTTGAACCACAATCCAACAACGAATCCAACAAAAAATATATATCGACAAATACTAACATTTAAAGCAATTATCTACTTACCCAGGCAAAGCGAAATTGTCATCGATAGTTTCTTCATCTACATTCTGATTTTCGTTGGATACATTTTCGTTAGTTTGAGAATTTGTTTCACTAGAAGCATCGTTAGTGATTTGTTCTTCCCATTTGCCAGAAAATTCATCGTGTTTTTGGCTATCTATTATGTGCCAAATATTTTGTACATCATTTATAGGTGTTTGCATTGTTGTGGTGGTTGTAGTTGTACTTGCACTTATTGGAGCAACAGGTGTACTAGAAGATGGTGCAGTAGGTACAAACATTGGACCACTACCATGAAAATTGTTGTATAAAGCAAAATAGTCTGTCATATCCGTCTTGTCCAGTTTTTCAGTTGTCGTCTGAGGAACACCAATGTTTAATTCACTATCGTCACCATCTTCATCGGGAACATATATAGGTCTTGATGTAGTAGTGGTAGTCGACTTTGGTTGAGATTTCTCCTTTTCAAGTAATTTCCTAATTGATTTTACGTTGTTATTACCGGCTTCAAATTCCGCAAATATTAAATCTGGTGTTCTAGCCGTTGTTGTTGTTGTTGTAGAAGTTACCACATCTGATGTATCCATCCGCCTCATCCAGTTGTGGTAGTAAAATGGCGATGCTCTTGCTACATCGGATTGAAATGGTTTTGATGAAGGTGTTACAACATACACTAAGGGTCCAGGAAGTTTCGCTGAATGTACATAAATATGGAGACAAAACAAAACAACTAACTGTGAAAGACTCATGTTAAATATCTTGCCTGTACATTTAAATAAACTGATTCACGCGAGTGTTCCTCTCGACAACTGGCTAGAAAATGATGGCTGTGAGCTAAATATTTTCAAATACACATGTGAGCTGAAGCTAACGCATATATAAAATTACGATAATTTTTAACGGTACTTCAGTATTTGGAACGCTGAAGGCACGATTTAGATGACCCGAACTCGTGTTACAATTTACACAGTTAGCGTAACAATTAGTGTCGTTCCCGTATAAGGCTTTGTAGAAAGTGTCACATATTTATATAAAATATTTAGACCATCTAAGTAGAAAGTCGTCTATACACACAAGTGTATATCTGCTAACTAATACCTATGTAGCTTTTTCTATTCTTAGACTCGTACTTCAATGAAACCTGGAAATTAAATTATTTGTTTAAGACTAATTTTAAATTTACCGACTAAGACATTATGCGCCTTAATAAACTAAATAGCAATATGTCTTTACGAATAAAATTGTGTACACTTAATACGCTACACTAATAGCTGTAACGTAGCCAGCTTCGCAATCGTAGTCTACATTTTTTATCATTATCGTCATAATTAATCGATCATTCGACTCTAGTTTCGCGTAAATAGAATCCTTTCATATAACTGCATTGGCAATTGGCATTAGAAAATACAAACTATTTAGTCTGTATTTTCCTAAAAAACAATGTGTATATTATTTTGCAAAATTATATAAAATGTTACTGAATTATTAATGTAAGCTTTCTTCATGAATCACTCCAACCGTTGGTGAAAACCGCATGATTAGATAAACAGACAGAAGAAAATGAATAGACGAGGCGAATGAATTATTCACAGAACTTAAGAAAACCTTAAAAAGGTTTAGTAACCGATTAGCATAAGGCGCTTACAAATATTTTACTGATACATTTGATTTGTGGAACGACTCAAAGTTGTTGTAATTATGTGCTTGTGTGTTTACGTGCTTATAACACTCCACTTAAACTAGAAATCAATATTTTAACTATATCGCTCAAATTTGATTACTTAAACAAACAAATAAAAACATGAAGCAGATATCCAGTTACCACTAACTGATTTTCTACCATATTTCTGAGAAGTGATGAGAAACAAACTTCTGTTAAATTCAGCACTATACTGCACGGTGCTGATGGCTAAATTAAAACGTAATGTGCATCCTTCGGCTTCATAGGGCTTCGTTTTCGATAAAATTGTCAGACTCTACTTAGAAAAGTAATCAATCAAGCTTGGAAACAAAAGCTGAAATAAATACATAGCTATTTTACATTTCCCAACCACAATGAATGCCTACTATTTACTACTATATTCTATAAAATTATCTAAAAAACAGATCATCATCATCATCAACAGCCTTTAACAGTCCACTGCTGGACATAAGCCTCTCCTTGAAAAGGAGGTATTGGCCTACTATACCATGCTGGCCAGACGGGTTGGTATAGGGATGGTTTCAAGTTTTCCTTCTCTTTGCATTGATGTTGTCTTGCGTAGTTTATCCCTTAGTCGCCTTTTACGACACCCACGTGGGATGAATAGGGGTGATGACACTCTGTATTCTTAATCCGTCTCCACACGAACAAACTAAAAAACAGATACTATAGGAAATTAGTTTTAATTATTTTGAGTTTGATAATCTCTTTCTGCTGTATTATCTTTCTCTAAGTAATTTCGACTTCCACATTTATTCTATTTTATCGTTTTTTCATTATTTATTATTATTTTATGGTTAGAATTAATTTATTCCTTAGGGACTACAAATCATTTAAAAATAGGAAATAAAAAAACACGGTATGGTAAAATTGTGTCCAGAGAAACCGAATTGATTTTATTTAGGTAATATTTAGAAAGATAGTAGATACCTTCATAAAATGTTGTCAATGTTGTTCGCTTATGTTAGTTAAGGCCTGTTTACACTTAATTTTTTAGATGTGGCTTAAATATTTATAATTTTTAAATATTTTTTGAACAGATTGATTGATTGTGCGTTCTTAACTTTCTTTGGCAATGAATTTTTTTTTTTTTTTTTATATTTAAGCCTGCCAAAGTGACTCTACTCTGCCTGATGGAAAGCATGAGTAGAATCCAGGAGTAGGGGTCACCATGCTTATTGTGAGGGTAGGCAATGTAGCATGGTGACCCTTACCATGGCAGCCTGGTTAGATTATTCTGCATTACATTATGCTCCCTCATATTTATTTAATAGATTTCTTTCTCTATTTTGTTCATGGCTTCGATATAACATGTTGGTGTTCTCGCTTTTGGCTACGATTTTGCAATTGTATTTTTTATTTTAAATAATATTTGCAAATGCACATCACCGCATAAAATTTTGTGAATTAAGACACATGTATTAAATTGAAAAGTTTGGTCAACGTTAAGTAGTTTAAACTTTGCGTGCAGGTGTTAAATAATGAAAATGAAATAAAACTCTATCTAATTTATTAGCAATTTGAAGCTTTCTAGGTCAGGTTTTGTGGTAGTTTCTATAAGATAGTCGAGATGGGGTCTTATCAGCGATTTATAAACTGTATATCGTACTTTCGAGGGGAGGCATCTCACTATTCTACGTGAAGTTTCTGTAAGGCTAGAAAATGTCGTAAAGATTTTCTGCACATGGGGTTGCAATTTTAAGTGACTATCAGAGATAAGTTTACTTACTTATTGTGTCGCCATTGGATATTATGTTTTGTATTGTTATTTAAGTACCGATTTGGTAATTTTTTTAAGATATTTTAGTTGAAATCTAAATTTCATCACTGAAGATTTTAGTGCTAAGTTCTATAAATGTTTGCTAATACTAACTTAAAACTTATTTTTATCGAATTCAATAGTTACATTGTTCATTTTTTATTAAAGGACATCATTAATAAATAAATTAATTGGTAAAGATCTAGATATCTAGTCCAGAAAAAGGATACACCCCTTTACGGCCTAATCCTTTGCCTATTCGTAAATATTTTTCGTCATTTGCAATTTTAATCTAAATAAAACAGTTTTATTAATACACAATAATTTACTTAGTAATAAATATTATTTCATCACTTATATTTCACTAATATACATATTTAGATATAAATCTATTGCCCTAGCTACATTCCAACAGCAGTATAGCAGGTAAAAGTTTGAAACAAGCCATTATGAACTGTAAGATATAATTATATTTGAGAATAATATCTACAATACTATATACAAGACTACAGGCAAGTTTTAACAGTTCTTGATAAAGTTTGGCATAGTTATCTGCCTTATTATGGTTGAAAATGGTTTACCCCTTTAAAAAAAAAGAATTATCGAAATCGCAGTACCTTCTACAAAGTTATGTTAGATCATATTCTGCAATCAGTGAGTGAGCAATCATTTCCTGTTTTCCTACCCTCGTGGTTGGTGTTTTTCTAAATTTATGTAAATAAATAAATATTTCGAACATTTTACACACAACGCCATCTATACCCCAAAATAAGTAGAGCTTGTATTATGGGTACTAGACAACTAATATAAATACATAATCATACTTTTTTTTAGTAAATACATACATATTAAACATAGAAAACACCCAAACTCCGAAACAAATATTTGCTGATCATACAAACACTGGGTCCGACCCGAGAATGGAACCCGAGACCTCTTGATCAGCAGTCGCATACGCTAACGACCTTTCCAATATAAAAGAATGATCAAAATAGGACTACTGTGTAAAACGTTATGCGGGGTCAAACATAAAAAAAATATGCGCGTCAAATTGAAAACAACCTCTGTTTTTTTCCTCGGTTGAAAATCACAAAAAAAATCTGTTTTTTGGAATCATTTGATATTTAAAAATACTGAAAGGTTTTTTGTTAAAACAAGACGTCCCCCCTCCGCAATTTAAAATCAATACGGTTGGCTCGAATCAAAATCTGATAAAATTCAAGATTGATCCATGTGATGAACTTTATTTATAATGGCATAAACAGAATTGTTAGTTCAGTAGTTATAGAGGCTCAACTTGTAATATTATGTAACAATTATCAATTGGACACGAGTTTAAATCCACGTACACACGGAATACACTACGGAACGGGTATTCGATGCGTGATCTGGCACTCACTTGACCGTATTTTCATACTAGGTATGTTAACATTAGTGTTTTAAAAAGAAATGTTTTCAACAGGCAAGTGTCAGACTAGACCTGTTTTACATCTCCTATGTTATCCACAGATCAATAAAATTGATCTGAATATCTATAATAATAAAATTGAAATGCCTGTATGTAACATCAAATTAACAGTTTATTACTGAGTGCGTATAAAAGTATTTACGGTACTTACATCAAAAAAGCAAACTTTAAATTTTTTGTCGGTCTGTCGGTCGGTAACTCCGTAGGACTCTGCTAGTTTATTTATATACAGATATAGATACAAACAGAATATTTTAAACACCACATGTTGCTTTATTATTTCATCGAATGCATTCTTTGATTCAACCTTTAAACACGTAAGAAACTCTCTTTAAAACCAGCATCATTCGCATTCGTACTAGATAACCAATAAATACATCAATACAATTAATAAACAGAGTAAACAGATTTTTTAGTATCAGACATGTGCTAACTTTTAAACTTTCACGATCTATGACAGGTATATAATATTATATTCTTATAAACGAGTATTAACACGCGAATGTAAAAGTTATTTTAAGAAAATGTTTTCTGAAAAGTGTAAGTTCTTTGAAACTTTTTTTATGGTCAACATGGTGTGTCTTAGGTTTATAACGATAAAAACATAGAGTAATTAAGTTAAAAGTTAAGTTTATTAATTTTGTACCACGAGGCACAAACCAAACGAACTATTGAAACTACATGTTCATAAATCGCATTACCAAATTTGATTTATCTTTATTAAATTTAAAAAATACAAGTTACAGAATATAAACTTAACTAACACATTTTTGATTAATAATACTTAGCGTTTATTTTATTATCTTATTCTCTATTAATTTAGAGTTTTCCTAAAAGAAACTCTTTTGTCAACACATGCTCACCTATGTACGTATTTATTTAACACTTACACTTATCAGTAAAGTAATTATATTACTTTACCGATAAGTGTAAGTGTAATAAAGTAATGATGTAATATGTAATATAATATAATAAATATATAATAAAAAAATATAATAAGAATAAAGTACTGCATTATATAATAACTAGAAATTGTATACTCTTCATGGAACAACTTTTCTTGTATTTTCATGTGAACATGTGTCACATATTGTATTAAAATGTTTCTAGACAAACATAAAGCAGGCACGACACTTCGCTATGCGCTATTCGTTATGCGGGTTATTCGCGCGCATACGTCGAAATGTGGAGAGTATATATGACAATGACACATCTCCTCAACACACATATTTGCCTTATTTGATGCTTATTTGGCATACCAGTTCGAAGTGTGGATGGCATGTTTGTTGCTTGCGCGCATAACTAATATTTGGGCGAATACGGCGTAGACACATAACGAATAGCGCATAGCGAAGTGTAGTGCCTGCTTATGACAATCTCGCGAATAGCGCGTAACGAAGTGTGGTGCCTGCATAAAACATAGCCATAGTAAGTTTGTATTGAAATAAATAAGATTGACAATCTAGCAGAACTAAATTA
The DNA here is from genome assembly GCA_932526445.1 of Phragmatobia fuliginosa. Taxonomy (NCBI): domain Eukaryota; kingdom Metazoa; phylum Arthropoda; class Insecta; order Lepidoptera; family Erebidae; genus Phragmatobia; species Phragmatobia fuliginosa. The sequence continues at coordinate 9,472,193 of OW052060.1, read as the reverse complement.
TTTATACTACATAATACTGTCTTGAGCTAGGCCACTGATATTATGTCTACCTAAGTGGCTAGAGCTGTGCAAGCATTAAAAATAATAATAATGTTGCTGTTGCTGTGTGTATATGAGTCTACACTTTTTCAGGATTTAAATTCTCCCTATTTTTATGAAAGTATTTCATCAACTGCTATCTTAATACCCACATAATAGTATGGTATGATGTTTCGAATATGTAATACATACGACAGTTGTCACGCATACAAGCCTGATGTAATAAATATAAATATCATCTGGAAGCTTTGGACTCAGTTGACCGAAGAGCCCATAGGTTAATTAATAACAAAAAGCTCTCAAAAAGCAGACCTTACCCTTGAGCATCGTCGTCGAGTTGCCAGCTTATCGGTTTTTTATAGGATACACTTTGGAGAGTGCTCGAAAGCTCTTTTTGAACTGATCGAGCCATCTCCATTCCTTTATCGGACTACTAGGCGCAGGCAAAAGTTTTATCCATATGTTGTTGGCATACCCAAAAGACGAACTAAACGGTTTGACAGCTCGTTTTTGTTGAGAGTCGCCAGAGTTTGGAACGACCTGCCTGGGTCTATTTTTCCTGATGAGTTGAACTCTGGAGCATTTAAGAGTAGAGTGAACAGGTTTCTTTTGGATGGGCGTGTACCATCTTCGTCTTCATTTACACTTTCCATCAGGTGAGATGGAAGACAAGCGCCTATTCCATTACAACAATTAAAAAAAAAAAAGTTTTAGTTGTGGCACTTCATCTCACATAGACATAGACACTCGATCTCGACATGGTAAATGATCTGACTCTTAATCATAGGCCATCCTAGCACAGAATGTTACTATCTTCTTCGTCTTCATCTAGTAAAATATAGGACAAACTATAATTTTAATGTAAAGATCCAGTGTCGTCTTTCAAACAAGTCGCAATATACGAAATGCAATATAACTTCGCATCTATAGCAATAAATATTCTGGCATAGGTATACTTTATTGGCTCTATCAAAGAAGATGACAAACAATTTTATTTCATTTCTTTGTCCCAATTCTAATATACCTGACAGACCTTGCTGTAACTTATATTACGATCCTCCATTCAACCCTCAGAATTCGGAGAAGTTTTCTGTGTTTATGTTCAAAACTATTTGTAGGAAGTTAGGGAACGTGCTTACAGTGATAAACCTTACAATTCTGCGTTTATATGTAGATTTAAATCAATAACATGTTTAATTTGATTAATAATAAATTTAACGGATCTTTTATATGTCAAGAGCACATACATTTCAATAACATTTTATTTAGCATAGACAAAATGCCAAATAATAAATCTATATAAAATATGTTTTGTGAGTATTCATAAAACAAGAAACAAATGAAAAAAATCGTATACTTCTAGAAACTAAGAATTAAAACAAATCCATAATGTTTTAATAAATGACGTTTTGCAACGACCGATGAGAATATGTAAGAAAGACAGATTTCAATTCCTTTCAACATCTGTGCGAAGTAACACAGAATGTGTGTTGTGCTAAAAATTATATTACTTAAAACTATTGGAAATTACGTTCTCTTTTTATACATATTTTAATAACTATTTCATGATTTTATAGACTACATAAAGTAGAAAGGTAGTATTAAATTCGGCTTATTATTATTAAATACACTTTAAAATTCAGTTTATTGTTAAACCGGTATTCAGAAATAACATTTGTATATAATTCGTACAATCTAATAGATACACATCACTGGAGTTCTACGCATTAACTTTGCTTTCCTCTTTCTTTGAGTCCACTGCCTCAGTGTCAGTATAAGTCGGATTGTCGACTCCGGAATCACTACCGCCATCTGCATTGTCACATACTAATTTCATCCGATTTGAGTCCACCTCTTTAGTCTTATCTACAGACGAGTTCAAATTCTCCTGCTTAACGTCGGTTATTCTAGCGACATCTATCGACGGAGTAACTTTATCACCGTTTTTATTAGTTTCACTACCTTCGACATCTGCGGGCAATGACTTCTTCTTACAAAAGCTGCTGTCATCATTAGCAGCTCTCTTGCGAATATACAATGCATTAAATAAATAGTAAATGCATCCAGTAATGAATGTAGCACCAGAAAATATTTGATAGGTTGGTCTGGTACCGAAAAATTTCATTAGGTAGCCACCTATGAGACTGCCAGAACCCTTGCCTGTAATACAAAAATAATAATATTAGAAGCTAAAATATGAACTATATATCTATATATATATTCTAAAATTGTGATACATAATAGTTTTAAGAATAGATGTAGCTATGTTTTACCTACCATTTAAATCTATATTAAATAATAATAAATTCAAAGGGAACTGTCCGTTTATTTGACAGCGGTCTCGGTGTTCATTCCATCCAAATTTATTTACACAAAGCTGACCTCTTTGTATTATATGATAATATGATTTCCACCTAAGGATGTATATAAACTTGTGATGTGTATAATCTTTTCTCTTAAATCAGGATGGCACTTGTCTCTAGAATTATGTGTATTATACGTATTTTCCTATTTGTAATCATGCCAAAGTGTCTGTTCTCGTCATGATCGTAATAATAATAATTGATGTTTATTTCTCTCAAAAGGTACAGTTACATTCTTATTCATACAGATAGATACAGATATTAAACCTTGTTGAGAGCTGGAGTCTGAGCTAGGTTCGAAACCTGTGTGACAGATCTCAAGGCCTCCACTGTGATCACCACCATACATTTATCTAATCATCTGCCTTAACACTATTACTGTTACAAATAACTAACCACTGTAACAAGATAATGAGAGTAGTTGTGTATGTGTGTGTGTGTGTGTGTGTGTGTGTGTGTGTGTGTGTAAGCATGAGTAGAAACGAAAACTGATGGTCACTATACTCATTGTGAATGCAACATGGAGATCCTCACCATGGCAGCCTATTGAAATGCTTCTGCATCATGGGTTCCATTAGCACAGACTCTGTCTAGTTCGGTATCAAACTACCGCGAATAAGAAGAACTTATAGTCATTACTTATGTGAAGCTATTTATGATGTATTATGATCAATCAATTGATTCTCACCAACTCCATAATACAGTCCACCAAGGAGACCTTGCACGGAAGTATCTGTGGTGGTAGAAGACAGTTTTGCTGCGTACGTCACAGCAGCTGTGAATGACAGCGATGACGTCACAGACTCCAAGGCCTCGAAGACTAAACATAGCCACGGGTTGTAGATCAAGGAGTAACCTGTAATTGGTAATAATAGTATGTTCTCAAAAAATCATAAAACAAGATTAGAAAAGTTTAAGATACTAAATTTTATTGAAGATACATATTTTTCTCCATCATTAAAGATTACGATCGAATTTATAACATTGGTGGGAAACTCTTAAGCATAAATGAGGTCCGAAATAACGAACTGCACATAAGATACTTCTCAGCTATTAACTTTATAACTTGATAGGTGACTTTATAAGCCGTAAATCCGCTTTCACTGTTTAGATTCATTCCGATTACAGAATTTCCTTTTTGTTTCTGGTAGCTTTCCATTGCCTTTCCATCTCTACAAAAATTATAACTTTAAATATATTTGGATTTCTTCTTTTTTTAGTATTACTAGCGGTGTTACCCGCGGTTATTGTTGTAAATCGCGAGTAACGCCGCAGAGCGAAACTGACCTAAAAAAATTGCCAAAGTCACTCATACAGAAAGTCAGACACACACACAACATTTTTAATAATAATATTTTTTTTATTTATAACTATTTGGCGTTTGCCCTAGTAAACCATATGAATCTCATATTTTTAACTTAAAATCTGATTTCTTTCATCCTGGTACTAACCTATACTTATGTCTAAACTAATTTAGACACAAGAAAAGTATAAAATAGTGTTCTAAGTAATGGACCAAGAGCCCAGAGCAGCCAGACCTACGTCATTAGTGCAAAGCTGAAATTTTCAGGATTATTAGTACAATGTCTTGTTAAGATGTATGTGTAGCCATTAGCTTGAAAGCGGGGCCGTTCCTGAGGTAGCGCGAAGTACAGATGGATAAAAACCTTACTTACCTACGTTAAAGGTGCAAAGCTAGTATTTACATATTTTATCAAGAGTATTATTTAAAATTAAAATTCATTACTGCCAGACACTTTCCGTGGGCCATTACTTCTGCCAGACGTCTTGAAATTTGTGAAAAAATTAGGTAAAATACGTTATAGTAGCAAACCTAAATTTTATACATATTATCTAAGGTAGGTACTATTTTAAGACCCTTTGTATGCGGCCAGACCAATCCGAAGGGCCAATCAGCCCCCCAGACACCTTTAAATATTTGTAGTAATTAGGAAGCTGAGATATATCATCTTTGGTATTATTTCAAAAATAGAATTGTAAAATATTATATGGTTTTTACACGCTTTTCATTAGCTTCACCTGTATGTTTGTTTGTAACCAACTCCTTTGGGTGCGATTTTGACCCACTTTGAACGGCCAGATTTCGTTCAAACTTTGTAGATTTATCGGAGACCGATGACAATACACTAATATGAAAAAAAAAACTAAAAAAATCTTTAAACAAATTAGTATTTTTCTAAAAGATTAGTTTTAAAAAACTAAACAAATAGGCTTTTAACCTAAAAATAGAAAATAATTTCAATGTAAAAAGCGTAGGGCGACGTTATTGAAATATTGTCAGAAAGCACCCCACGTTTTGTGTGTGTGGGTCCAAGTGGGTTAAAATCGCACCCAAAGGAATTGGTTACAAACAAACAAACATACAGGTGAAGCTTATAAAAAGCGTGTAAAAACCATTTAATATTTTAAAATTCTATTTTTGAAATAATACCAAATTTGATATACCTCAGCTTCCTAAATACTACAAATATTTAAAAGTGTCTGGGGGGATGATTGGCCCTTCGGATTGGTCTGGCCGCATACAAAGGGTCTTAAAATAGTACCTACCTCAGATAATATGTATAAAATTTAGGTTTTCTACTATAACGTAGTTTACCTAATTTTTTCACAACTTTCAAGACGTCTGGCAGAAGTAATGGCCCACGGAAAGTGTCTGGCAGTAATGAATTTTAATTTTAAATAATACTCTTGATAAAATATGTAAATACTAGCTTTGCACCTTTAACGTAGGTAAGTAAGGTTTTTATCCATCTGTACTTCGCGCTACCTCAGAAACGGCCCCGCTTTCAAGCTAATGGGTACACATACATCTTAACAAGACATTGTACTAATAATTCTGAAAATTTCAGCTTTGCACTAATGACGTAGGTCTGGCGGCTCTGGGCTCTTGCTCTATAAGAAATGATAACTACATTAAGGCATCATCAAACGTAGATTAACGGTTTATTTATTAGCTTTGTAATTTCTGACATTGAAAATGTATAATAAATAAATAAATATTTCGGATATCTTACACACAACGTTATCTAATCCCAAACTAAGCAGAGCTTGTATTATGGGTACTAGACAACTGATATAAATACATAAAAATACTTTATTTTTGTAAATACATTCATATTATACATAGAAAACACCCAGACTCCGAGGCAAATATTTGTGGATTACACAAATACTTGGTCTGACCTGGGAATCGACCCGGAGACCTCTTAATCAGCAGCCGCATACGTTAACCACTAGACATACAAGGCAGTCAGTATCGTAGGTTTTAATAAATACTAATCTTACATTTTTTCTTACAATATAGACCCTGCCAAAGTAATACTATTCTGCCTATTAGAAACCATGAGTAGAATCTAAGCGCCACGCTTAGATTCAGGTCATTATACCTATTACAAATGCACTCAATCGAGCTGTGGACATCACTAAGGTGGCCTAGTAATATACTTTGTCACGCCCTGCTTAAAGGACACGCCATAGTGGAAGGTAAACACCTGCACCGGTAGTATGTTCCACGTTTTGACTTATTACCAAGGAAAGAGCTGAAAACCGAACCGTTTGGTTAGTTATTAACCACTCAAAAATTAACACTTCCAAGGTCATCATATAAAATTGATTTTAGTATTTCAAAATCTGAAACTAATCTAGTAACTGAACTAACGCGTTTACGTACGGATATTACATATTTTGGAATTGCGTGTGCGACATAAATTCCCGTGTATAAACACAATTGTATGATACACCTAAACGAAAAAGTTTAATAGCTGACTGTATATATTCTAACCTTAATAACTTGTGAGTGGATTTACCATTTCAGAAAAAAAACTATTATATTTAAAACCCAAAAAAATTAGGAAATCTTTTTTCACTTACCAAGTAACCTTATGGCGTAAAACACAAATCCAATGAATAGGACATTGGCGTGTCCTAATCTTCTGATGATAGGGCCTGAAAGTACCAACAGAGGCAGGCCAGCGACCCCACCCACTGTGATGGTGATACCCATAAGAGAACGAGATGCACCCAAGTCTTGAAGCAGCCAGAACAAGAAGCTTTCTATGTAACCCCAAGCCGTTCCTGACAACAAAATTATAAAAATTATAATACTTTTCTATAATAACGTGTGTACTGGCATTTAACCTTAAACTAAGAGAGCTTGTATGTAGGTAGGTGTTAATTATTGTAGTAGACAGCAGTTATAAATACATACATTTTTATTTTTTGGTACCTAAAAAATGACCCTATGAAACATTAAATTAAATGTTGGAGCTAATGAAAACTTGAAACCACTACACATCTGGCCGCCTTTATAAAAGTCAAAAAAAACAAGCTCAAATTGATGGCAAAAAACTACTTCAGACTAAGTTATTCGGTAATCTAACATTATAGGTAAATGGAGTAGCCATTTGCAGGCGTTTCCCTATGTCAAGCGTAAGTCCATAAAAAAAAATCAAAATTTCACACACACATAAACACATTCTGTATATAACAATTTAATATAAAAATCAATGATTTTTTCTTCTTATTGTTATGTATTGTGTAAGTTCATGGTTACAGGCGATTATTTTTGTATGTGAGTATAAAATGTGTATGTGTGAAGATGGCCACGCATCAACGCTATGGCTACTCCCTCCGGTCCACGGCCTAGTGTTGCTCTATGAAGGTCTCAATCAGTTTAGTAACGCACTAACTATTGAAAATAATATACATACTTAAAGTCCTACAATATGTTAATGTCCTTACCCATAATGAAACAGGCAATAAATAATGCAACAATTTCGACGTTTCTAAACACAGTTAATACATCCTCCAGGAGATTCTGCGCAGGCTGCTTGAACTCTAGGTCAATGCCTAACATTAACGCTCCTGACGCCACTTTCAATACGGCATACAAGTAGAATGCTGGCCTGAAACGTATAAATATATCGTTAAACAAATTAAAATAGTAATATTTTTTTGATTTGTCTAAGGCATTTGATTGCGCCAGGAAATTGTATCACTATGGAATTAAGAATATTGCTTCGGATCTTTGTATCTCTTACTTGGGTATTAGGATTAAAAAGGTGGAAGTTTTAGTAGTTTGTTTTGTTTTAGTTAGTCAGAGTGATTGGGATTACTTGTCACTATGCATTCTCTCTCATATACATAGCATTAACTTGTCCAATCTGATAAAAGATATTCAGGAATGAGTGATGTTTGACAATGACACTTCAATTTTACTCAATTTTCAATTTTTTTATTTTTTATTTAAACCTAAGAGATATCTTAGGTTTAAATACGAGTTTAAATACTCTTAGGTTTAGATAGCAATCGATTGCTGAATTTGTGATCTATAAACTTGTGAACTGTTTATTTGATATTTGGTTGTAGGGGAATGCTGCTGACATTCACAGTATCTTTGAACTGCAGAAGAGGGCTATTCTGGCAATTTATAATCTCAGCTATAAGCAGTCACTGAGGGATAAATTTAAAGAAATCGGAATCTATCATGATGGATGAGGAGCTCTCATAAATGTATTGAGATTCTACTGTCAAGTAGCATCTCAATACATTTATGAGAGCTTGGTGTATTCAAAGAAAAATATTCAATTATTCACAAAGTTTAGCGACATTCATGATATCAACATTATAAATAAGGACTAAATGAGATTACAAAAGTAATTAAGTTTCTTCGATGTCAAGGTGTACCATTTTACAATAAAATTCCAAACAAATTTCAAGAATTAAGTATGATTAAATTTAAATCTTTACTGAAACAGAAGCTCTGTGATAAGGCTTATTACACAGTTTCAGATTTTTAAATGACAAATTGACTTGGTATTGATGTTGCTCCGTCCTACATTTACATCTGTTGTGTTTGAAAATGTTAGACGTTTACTCTTTTTTTATTTTTCTTCAATTTGTTGGTAAATTATTTTGAATTGAATATTACGTTTCAGTTGAATTGCAAAAAAATTTTGTATGGGCTAGGCTTGTTGTATTAGTTCATACTTCGTATTTTTGTAGTGGTTTTGAAACTTTCCACGGCCTACCTGAATGTCCTCCTGGCTTAGGTCGAGCCTCGGGGAATTAATATTGACTAATACCTGTTAGTTATCACGATGACTGGGGTCTGTATGCCATCTGTATGGATAGGTCGACTCAATAATATAGTCCTTTCTTTAAAAGGCCAGCCCAGATACTATACTGTACTCACAATTACTTGGTTATCAATGTTCATAGACTTAAACAAAAAGAGACACCTTTGTGATTTGTTTAGGTATTTCTTCCCAGAGTAAGTCTTAGAAAATGCCGGTGCCTTCTAGCTATAAAGTCCGACGTGTTTAAATATGTATCTATAAAGATTTACTCAGAGATTAAATTTCATTGATAATTAAAAGTACAAATATCATGCAACATACCTCAAGGCCTCAAAAACTAAATAGGTAGGAATATCATATTGCACTTACCAACTAAACCGGCTACTAACATGATTATTGACTAAGTCGATAGCTGATAATAATAATATACTTCAAATACATTATTTGCATCAATGTGTCTGAAAGAATACACTGAGATCTTTCTTGCAATTTTTATCATCTTAATATATAACAGTATAAGTATAAGTACTACTAATCATAATCGCAAATTTGTTGCTGTTATATTTCCAAAAGACAGGAAAGAACTTTCAAAACGATCCCACAAACTTTTTCAAGAACAATACAAAACTCACATTATTCTCAATGCTCAATCAATATAGAAAACTAAACATATTAATAAATTATAAATTAATTGTTATTAAAAATAAGGTCTGATATGAATAATAATATGATATTTTGATTAAGTACCTACATATACGAGCACGACCAACAGTAAGCGACAAGTCGATCAAGGCTTAGGTCGTGGTGTTGTCACGACCAGTCGTGAGTTAAAACTATATACATTATTATATGAATACATTCTAAGTTCAGTCTACAGTATGTGTAGTTGTTATAATACTTTAACTAAGCTCTTTAGAAAACTTTGCGCACTTAATGATCCTTAAAACGTTCAAATAATATCCAGATTCCTAAATTCTATACTCTATCATTAAAATTTAAAGACCACTGGTTTATATGCAAATATTAACTCTGAACTAACATCGAAATAAACAACGTGTGTTTATAGTATTATACATTCAACTGTCCGTTTATCGCTCTATTATTGAATAGAAAGCTAACAATTATTCATTCAAGAATAAATAACTTCAATAACACTAACAGGTTAGTGTGGCACAACGCAGACGGGACGCAAAACTGAATGTAGCACTAGTTCAGATGAATAAAGATTCATCTGAGAGTACAAGGTACTTTCGTATGTGCTAATAAACATCTTGAGAATAATTTTATTACAGGAATAGATCTCCATATCTTAGATATAAAATTCTCGTGTCACAATGTTCGTTCCCATACTCCTCCGAAACGGCTGCACCGATTTATACATAAAATATTAACATGCGTAAACCTATAAACTTTTAAGTTCAACACAAATATTTATTCATACTATTCAGACTATAAATTGTGTTCAACTATGGAAAGGATTTAAATTGCAAGTAAATCAACGCTGTGGAATTACCAAACACGCTTTAAAGTAAATAAACTAAGTGTGTAGTGTCATCATTTGATACTGACAATTCAAACACGTAGTACAAATATATATGCTTTTGACAATAAATCTCTGGTACGGCACTTAAAAATTCTAGAAATTGATAGTTTCGAGACAGATTCATAAAATAATAAATGATGTTGAATAACAATTTGTAAGAACATACTATTTGCTATATTAGTTAGATTTTGAAGTATACTTACTTTCAATTAACCGCTAGGTATTCAGAAATAAAACACAAAACTATGTTCCCAAGTTCGATTATTTAAGAGTTATCATGAAACATATCTACATAATCATATACATCCTTGGAAATACGAATAATAAAGCGAAAACTAGTACTAATAAAGTAATGAAAATTTTAGCTGAAATATTCGTCTAAGCTTTATTATATTGATAGCAGAACTGTAATTAAATTTGGTGCGCGAATTTTGTTAAAATACTACGACAACGTTTATTTTGCTACCACTATCTGGGCTGTTTTTGTCCTCAAAATTTTAATTAATTCAGCATTGAGTAATTCATTGGTGTTATGGAAAAGTCATGCGCTTGCTTCACGTTCTGTTACTTTTAATTTTGCAAAAGGTCTTTGTCACGCAAGGATTTTTTTGCATTTTACATAATCACTGTCATTGATTATGAACGAGTAGTCTCTACTATCATTGTACATAGTTGTCAGTTCTAGCCCTGAACTATAGCGTCATCAATTAGCTTCACTTCAAATACCTCTTTGCAGTTTTTTTTTATTAAACGCCTGCCAAAGTGACTCTACTATGCCGTGATGGATAGAATGAGTCTCATCCAATAGTGGGGTTCGCCATACTCACTGCCAATGCAGGCAGTATGGCGACCCACATTATTGCGACATAACGAGATGCTTTTTCACGTCCCGCTTAAAGTTGCAATAGCGATGTTAATAAAACAAATAAACTAACAGCTTTTTAAAAACGTAAGCTCACTAGAATAAGGGACAAGAATATCGTTAAGAGGGGGTATAAAGATAAATTGCCAATCTTAGATTTGATTTTTTCACTCGAAAGTAAGCCACAAATGATCTGTTTTTTATATATATATATATTACATTATATTTGAAAGGAGATGGACTGAGTGAAAACATAAAATTATAATATTTTATCGATAGAAAATAATCACAAAGTTACGTCTAAATTTCCACTAAAATCAATTTATTATCATAAATATGTATATTACTTAGTCAATATTTTAATACATTGTATATAAATATATTACCAAGGGACTGTATTAGTGTTTTAAAAAAATAATGTACAATTTACGAGTAATTACAATAAAATTGATTCGGCGCTTACTACATTCTTATTCCGTGCAGAACGCTCCCTTTCTATCGCACTTGACCCGAGGTAACAGGCATGTTTTGTTTCAACAATCAGTCGCGGTCGCTCTGTTGAGACGAGAAGACTGTGCTTCTGTGCTCCGGTTCAAGAAAATACTTCGTCAATCATTGCAAATAAAAAATATAAAACAAAACGCTTTAAAAGAGAATTAAAGAAGTTAAAAATTCAACTCATGACTAATTGTCGAAGGTCTATTACTTTACTTTTCTTATATTTGTGTTTGATTGATGAGTAGTAATGATCTCACATCTACAATGTAAATGCGCTGGATGTCGGCGTGTGGGTAGTATATGCAAAACAAATCGATGTTTTTGACCACTCGCATGTTGATGCCAGTATATTTATAAACTTATATTTTACCGTACAATTTTATTTGTAACTAGCTTTTACCCGCGGCTCCGCATGCGTTATTGTCGATGTTTTTCTGCACAATTTTCTTATTTTTTCTTTCCTTATGAGCCCTCTTCTGATAATAATTTATTATAAACAACAAAAAAAGATTCAGCCAAATTAGTCGAGCTGTTCTCGAGTTTTGAGCGCTTATCGTTTTGCTTATCATTAACCCGACTTTGTTTTATATATATAGATTTTGTATTTCAGAGCCGCTTTAGTTCGTAACAACACAAGGTGATGAATGCAATCCAGACGATTCGCTAAGCGGAAATCACTTATCAACTTTGTAAGTTTATTGTAGTTGTTTACCTTAGGACGTTGGTCCTAAGGTAAACAATTTTAAACAACAATGAAGGTCTATTTAAAAAAAAAAAAAGTAAATTAAGCCTCAAGATTTTCGTACTACAAAGAATGAATAGACGTGAATTAAGTAAATAAAGTCAAGTCAAATATTAATTTGTTACTTTTTTTTATATAAGGCCCTAATTAGACCTCTAGGGCCTTTTTTTTTTAACGTGTGGAAATCCCCGCGGACCGTCACCCCGCCTGGGGTTTACGGCGGGGTGGTGTGTCGGACTCGAACCGACTAAAACCACACGGTGTGACCTCTCTGCGCCTGTGTTTAGGGAGGGGGCCAGGATGTTATCTCCTTCTGGACCCCTCCCGGTGCCAGCCCGCGCTGTTGCGGGCACCGTCTCGGTTTTATATTTTCCGTTTGGACGTCGCCCTCTCGGAGTTGGGAGGTCAAACGGCATTCGCTCTCTTAAAAGCCAATTTTAGCCAATTAAGTAGGAGAAAAACGGACCCTTAACTCCTTGGATGCAACCGGATGTATCTCGCTAGGATGATAATGATGATTTATTTATTGTTTTTTTCCAGATCAGCTTCTACTTTAGAAAATACTTCGATAACTAAGGTCTATAAAAAAATTTACAATATAAGTGAGTATTAATTTCCTGCCATAAAACATTTGCACTGCAAAATGTTTCTTAGTACCCAAGTAAGTAACAAAGCTCATGGTTAACACCATCCGACCACTTATAATGTATACTTATCTTTTACATGAATTAGAAGATCGAGGTTTGTCACTAGAAGCCATTGTGGGTATTGAAAAGTATAAAAATAACCAATAATGCGCGAGAGCGACGTGGCGAAGAACGTGACGCGTATCGTGCGTAAGGGGCAACCCACCGGAATGGCCTGCGACTGCGAGGGCAGTCGAGCGGCCGACTATACCTAAAGTGCGGAGTGACACCCCCCTGATTTTATATATATTTATATATATTTTATATTTTTGTTATTATTTATATGTCGGAGTTGGTTGAGAATATAAATTTTGCTGGTTTAATATTATGTGGGTACTCTTGAAATCAATATTGAGAGTATGTTTTGATATTGTAATTAGATTATAGTTGATAAAACGCTGTTATAACTTTACGATAATTCCTGTTGGATTATTTGATGAATTCTAAATGTAAAACTAATTAGATTTAAATCCTTTTTGTAAATTGTATCGAGTAAACACGTGACGTATTTACTACGCCATTGAACAGAGCTGTTTGGAGGGATAAGGAGGCGTGGCCTACCCTTTAAAAGAGCTAGCACTGTTTTGTGCGGGGATAGTCTATCTTCGGATTAGACTCAGTAAAGAGCTCTGCTCCCAACAGAACTGTTGGCTTACCTGGTACAGTCTTGCGCTGTATATTGCATATGTGGAATTGCTGACGCGATACCATATGCTATAGCTATATTGCTTAGGCAATAGGCTATTTGGGTGGTTGCGTTGCCACTATACGAACGTAGAACTTAGTTTCTGTTCGTCGCTATTTTTAATTGTATTACGAGTATTGTTATAAGTTTAATTAAATCTATTCTGATTGTCAGTTTGTGCCTACTTAATCCCTGCGATATGGGGACTCCAAATCCTGACGTACCGCTATTTGGCCGCCGGATCCGACTTATATATATATATAAGTCAGTTAATGTTCGTCAATAAACCATTACCATTCATTTAAACATTTTTTGATTTTATGAAAAAAATTAATTACTTAAAAACACCAAGTTCTTTTCAATTTTTTCTTTTATCAATCAAATACTGATATTACCCACTGTTATCTAAACATACTTTTATATGTGTGCATATGTGGGCCTAAGTTACCTTGGTCATTTGCCATTGCCCTTTGATGAGGATGAACTAGGAGTACGAATCAATAAGTTATATACTGATATTTCTATAACCATTCATTTGGTTTTCACGACGAATGTCAAGAGTACTATTGCAGCAGTGAGAAAAAAAGTGAAAATCTTGTTGCAAAAGTAAAAACCTCAACATTCTGGGCTAACATCCAACATATTGTGGGTATAATCGCTACACATTCACGTAGTCTAATTAATGATTGCGACAGTAATGATGTAAAGCCATTCAATAGCATAATTGCAAAATTTGTAGGGGGCAAACGAACAAATTTAATACAACGACGAACATATCAATTCAGGTGTGCGACTGCTGTAATGGCATACAATGCAAAAAGACCGTTGTATAATGTACAAAAATCGCTTTTAGGCCAAAGCCCTAAATCAAAAACAAAATCTTTTGAAGATAAAAGAATTTGTAAAAATAAGTTGCGACAAAATTGTAAAGTACGTTTTAAGCTACGTTTTTCCAAAAAAACGTCACTGCCTGTAATCGAAGACTTAAATTATGGAACAGACACCTGTCAAAAGCCTGATATGGCAGAAGATGTGTATGGGATGGCGAAACGTAGTTTTCTAAAAAATTTGGAAAAGACTGAGACTGAACGATCACAGATCGAAAGAGCTACTATCTTACAAAGAGATAGTAGCGAATGGTTAGAACTTCGCAGAAATTTATTGTTAATTTTTGAACATACGAGACAACACAATGGTCATTAACAAAACCGATTCTTGGTGAACTTCATATAACCAATAGAAAAATATTTCTTTTCACAGTGTGGTCGGCTGATAACCAAAAGTTAACTGCAGAAAAAATCTTGCGCGATGATGACGTTTGGAAATATAAAATGGTTGGTAAATTAACAAAATTTTACATGGAACATATATTGCCTGAGTTAATTGACCCACGTCAGACCAAAACTATGCCACTGAGACAACCATTAGTTAGCAAAAAATGTCAACACAAACTACTGACTGAAGCTGGACCCCCAAAAAGGTTGAATCTAACTTCCGAATTAGTGGAAATCCGTTCTTCAGATTTAGTTACTGCTTCAGACAAGCTCGACTTTTCTCAAGCTGGAACCTCTGAACAAACTATGTAATCATCCGAATTAGAAAAAATCCAATCTCAGCCTACGTTGTCGGAGGAAAACAAAACCTTTTCACCAGATTTCTCTACCGTTGGTCATTCTAATGCACCACAAAAAATATTGTCATTTGCAGAATATTGATGCACTTACGAGTACATAAAAGTATCTTTTATGTAATTATTGTTTTTCTAAAATATAAACTGTATAAAATTTGTGTCTTTGCATTACTTTGAGTAAAATTCATAAAAGAAAATCATTACAAAGTACCTACAGATTCAAAATAGTTTTTTTTATTATTGAATTTATATTTACAAACACAAGTAAATATAAATTCAATATCATCCTATATATATATATCCTCATCTTTTTTGGAGTGTTTGTTCACAAAATGACCCTCCTGTGTGACATTATATTATGAAAATACATCATTATATTAGGTACCTACATTTTCGATTTATTTACCACCATTTTATCTATAAAAATCTGACTGACTAAACTGACTCGCACTTAGCCAATTTTTATCTGATTATTTTGGGTGTATTGTGCTCGATCGTACTTGACAAAACAATACGGTAGCTACGGAAACGCGCGGTGACTTACGTAGTTACATACCTAGGATACCTATCTTCTTGCCGATACGAGAGCGGGGGGTGTGAAGCGCGCTGGTGAAATCTGATATTTTTTTAGGTTTATGCGCGCTCTTAACGGCGAGATAGAGATATTGCAATACGGTACAATAGAAATAATATTTAATTCTTAAGCATGATTTACCTGAAATCTGTATATCCTTTTCCTCGGCTGGCATAATCTATCAACAACCCTGAGAGAGGAGATGATATCATTCCTCCAATGCTTCCGTATACTCTCTGCAAACCGTAGTCAGCCTTCTGTTCCCTCACGATAGCGATCACGGCACCTTCGAACATCGCAAACGCTGTCCCACCGATGATGCCGATAAAAACGCGAACCTGAAGTGGAAGAAGACTTTATTTTGAGTGTCGAACAAATTTCCGACTCGGGAATTTAGTTATAATATACACATGTAAACTTATGACTGAACCACAATGAGGTATCGTTATTTTTAGTAGGACAGTACATTTGCTTAATTCAAAAAATCGAAAACTACAACCCAAATAGGAGTAGATATCGAAAAATGTTGTTATAAAAAAATGGAAATGAAATTTGGACACCCTCTTAGATAGATTCATAAAATGCCCAATAATGCAGAAGGCCGTCATGGTGTGGGTCTCCATGCTGTACTGTGTGAACTCACAATGAGGATGGTGACCACCACTCTTGAATACTGCTCATACTTTCCATGAGGCAAAGTAGAGTCACTTTGGTAGATTCATATAAAAATAACTACGTGACGTATCAAGGTTTACAGGAAGAAATCATCTTTGTGTTTCTTGTGTGTCAACCAACCACTTCAGGAACCACTAGATAGAGCATCAAGAGACGGCTCTCTTGATGCTCTATCTAGTGGTTCACGTCGAGCGTGTAAGAGCGTCTATTCGTGAAATACTTGGAAGCGGTCTAACGCCGTAGGCGTGTTGGAATATCTTTCATTCGTATTCTTCACGAAGAGTAAATGTAAATTTATATCCGTACAAATAGTACAGGAATTAAAGCCTCAAGATTGCGCTCATTAAGTGCTGTTCGGGAAATTGTTTTATGACGTATTAAAAAAAAACTACTTACTAGATTTCGTTCAAACTAATTTTTGTTGGTAGTTTACATGGTAATGTACAACACATATTTTTTTTAGTTTTATCACTCTCTTATTTTAGAAGGTACAGGAGGGGGACACATTTTTCCACTTTGGAAGTGTCTCTCGCGCAAACTATTCAGTTTAGAAAAAAATAATATTAGAAACCTCAACATCATTTTTGAACACCTATCCATAGACATCCAAAACGTATAGGTTTGATGAAAAAAAAATTTTTGAGTTTCAGTTCCAAGTATGGGGACCCCCAAAATGTATTGTTTTTTTTCTATTTTTATGTTAAAATCTTAATGCGGTTCACAGAATACATCGACTGACTAAATTTCAACAGTATGGCTCTTATAGTTTCGGAAAAAAATGGCTGTGACATACGGACAGACAGACAGACAGACTTGACGAATCTATAAGGGTTCCGTTTTTTGGCTACGGTACCCTAAAAATTTAAGCGATTATAATAAGGTTGCTGACTATGTAAATCTTGAAATGTTATTTATTATAAAAATATTATTGCATACTTTGTAAATTTTGCTGACACGCGAAGGTCGCAACTCTCGCATCATAATAAGTTTGTTTTGTATTAATTTTTAATAATATGATTGTTATTGACATAGATTATATTTATTATCTAGGAACTACTCCGTGATACCGACTTAATGTTTAATGTTATACTTGTTAGTGAAATAGGTTATGTTTATAATTGTCAATTGTGATTTAAGATGAAGATTGTCTAAATTTACTACCGTAAATTTTTTCGGTAGGGACCTATATTCCTGCTACATATATTGTTTAAAGTAAAAGACGGAAATTATACAGAGATATGCTTGACCAGCACATTTCAGATATGTGCCGATTATCGAGCACGTAGGATTCCGGCTATCATTTCCTTGTTGATATTAAGACGTGATTATTATCGCCTTGTAGCTATAGGTTTTAGTCTACATAACGTAGCTGTAAATCGGTATCCCTAGCCACATATTACAATGTTTTATTGAGAGTAGTTCCTTCACAATAAACGTTAGTCTCAAGATGTTCACGGTGGTTGTTATTTTCATCGACCTATGAGTTCGCTTTACCACGCATAGAATATAGTTCCGTAGTCACCTATATTTGTAAGTGGATTTAATTTGTTTTTTGTACGAAGTTTTCCGAGTGCATTTGACAAGTTAGGCCCCTATGAATCCTTAAATACAAAAGTTATCTAAGCCGCTATAGTTTTCCTTTAAAGTTCAATATTATGGTTTACTGTCATGATTCTTTTCAGATTTTTGAGCCAGTCGTTTGGCGCTTAAAGGGGAGACGCCCTGTTTAGATGTTCATGCAGTTTCATATTTCTAGTTTCCACCCGTTTGGCTTCTGTCGAGGACGTACGGATATGACGAATAACGGTTATATCTACGGAACCCTAAACATGCCAATTTTACGGTTAAGGAATATATCCTAATTTCTTTTCCCGGTTATAATTTACCACTATGTCGACGTGACTAATATGAACTATAATTATTTGGGTAACTTTACAGTTTTAGTCAATCTCTAGGCTGAGTGCAAAAGAACGAACGGATATATAGACGGATATGACCAAACTATAAGCCCTACAAGACGGGCACTTTTAATACAACTGGAAAGTAAAGTAATGTGTATATTTTTAAACGCCGCATTCTCAAGTTAAAATGACTATATTTGACTCAGCAGTGAGCTATTGTTTCCGCTCGCTATACCTTTGTGAAAAACCACAGCTACTGTTTCCTAACAAGCACGCAAAGTATTCGAAGTACTAAACATTTAACATAAATGTTATATTACTTCGAAGCTAAAGTAGCTAAAGCTATGAAAAACAGTACTTCATGAACTAACACTTTTAAGTAAAGGCTAAAGTGTCTTAGTATGTTTGTTACTTTTTTATTCATAAATATTTATTTTTTTAATATTTCGGATATTTTACACACAACGCCATCTAGTCCCCAAACTAAGCAGAGCTTGTATAATGGGTAACTAGACAACTAATATAAATACATAAACATACTTTTTTTTGTAAATACATACATATTATACATAGAAAACACCCAAAATCCGAAACAAATATTTGCGGATCTCACAAACATTTTGGTCCGACCCGGGAATCAAACCCCGAGGAGACCTCTCGATCAGCAGTCGCATACGCTAACTACTACACCAACGAGGCAGTCAAAATATTGACGTATCTACATTTGTTTGCCCCAATACTTTACACTTTTCTACATAACCATGTACTTACGGCTAGTGTAACAATCACCTATAGGTAAGCGTCACATGCACATTAAAAAAAAAATATTAATAATTCTACTACATGCGCTATAGAACTAAAATTAACACTTATTTTTGTTTAAGTAAAAAAAAAACATATGTTAACATTATGTAATACAGTATTGACAGATTTCTGTGATAAATCAGTTAAAAAGGTGCCTTAATGCCCAAATGACTGAAACACGTTTAAATAATACCATTTTAACAAAATTTTATATGGAGGTAGTTGACAACCTGAAATTAATGTATAGGCTATTTTTTTCCGAAAAACTGCAGCTTTATCACGAGATGAAATTGAAATATATTTGCTACTTTATATAGGTAACCCTGTTCCGATTTTACCTTTTGGGAACGGAACCCTAAAAGTTATTAACAATGGAATTGAAGTTCCCGCAGCCAACATTATAATTTCCAGCTCTTTTAGAATCTTCTTTTGAGTTCAAAATCTTTAATTATTTAAAGAATTTTTAATTAGGTAATTTACATTTGCAGGCTTCAAATTATCGCACATTTTTCTAGACGTCATGACAAAACTAACAAGCTAACACACGTAATTTAATTGACCGTATCAAGAATTAACACATTTTTCAGTTTGTTGACTAGACTAGTAGGTAAACTTCACAGCTGTGTACTAAAATAGTCAAATGATGAGCAGTCCATGCAGCGAATTGACTATTTACTGCATTCATTTGGTAAGTCGCAGTCACTGTTAAATTAATATCATATGACTCTATATGGGTTCAAAGAAAATTATTTTTACTCATTTATACCGATATTACCTACTGCTATATTTTTTACATTTTTTTTACTTCAATGTCAGGAACTAGTTCAAGTCTTTTTTTTATTTTTATTTATTTATTTATTTAATAAGGCCCGCCAACAATCGTTTACATCTTCACATTAAGAGTATTACAAATTTCATAGTATAGGTCATAACGTAACAATTACTTAAAGGTAGGCACAACGTACTTATTACAGAAATAAAACCCGGTTTTACAAACAGAAACATAAAAATGTAATAACATTTTTTTATTTGATACATAATGTGGCCATTAGCTTCAGA
Source organism: Phragmatobia fuliginosa (assembly GCA_932526445.1). Taxonomy (NCBI): domain Eukaryota; kingdom Metazoa; phylum Arthropoda; class Insecta; order Lepidoptera; family Erebidae; genus Phragmatobia; species Phragmatobia fuliginosa. Next base: position 9,452,034 of record OW052060.1, on the reverse strand, counting down.
TAGGTATTAGTATAAATAACACAGTTAATTGAGAAATTTGATACAATCTGGGAAGGAGTTCAACTTCGATTTAAGTTTGCTTAACGAATCATTATATCGACCAAGTCACTGCATCTATTTAACACCTTGCACATCCTCACGCAAGGAGAATTAGCACCCAAAACAGTTCTTCTCAATGGTGGACACAGTGGCGTGACGGGATGACAGTGATGACACGGCATTCTCGAAGGCACTCGAAATTTAAGAAGGCTCAGCAATGAGGAGCAATCAATTCCGCAATTGACAGTCTTAAAACCAAAGATCACGTCATTCAACTCAAGACGGCTGCTAAGAGATTTTAAATTAAAATGTTTTAGCCTGTCAGAATATGAGCGAAGTCTTCTGGATATGCCATTACAATATGCAAGATGCGGAAGATGCCACAGAAATGAAATTTTTATGAGTTATCCTTTAAGCTATAAATTAAGATTTGATTAGAACCCGATCAAACTCTCTTACTGAAATTCTCAAACACAAAAATAGCAGTGTAAGAATTGTTAATATATCCCATGTCCGAATAAAAGACTATAATATTATTATACCCTATATAGAACTATGTTACAATCAAGGTTGTCATCAACGAAAGAGATTGCAACAACGGGACTTAGATGAAATGCAGTCATATAGAACAAAATATACTTTATTGTCCACCAATTATATTCTAGTCGTGGTTAATTATTTTAAAAAGATATGTACAATGAAGATAAAAGATATGATATAAAAGCCCAAAATCGATCAGAGTGGTGTGCAATAGGAGAGGCCTACGTCCAGCAGTGGACTGCGATAGGCTGTTGATGATGTACAATACGGCCTACTCTAAACTGCATTTCACATGTTACTAATATTAATACTAAAACAATAAAAGGCATATTGATTAACATCTCAATAATATGAGCCGTACACAAAACAGTCCCTTGCGTAATTGCACATGAGCTAGAGACTTGTTGTGTCCTTGTTCTCAATTTGTTTAAGAGCTTAGGTACACACTTCACGTGTGCTTACCTATTTAATTATTTTTAGTTGGACATGATAGGGTCAAAGGTTTAGAATCAAATGGCTAACAATCGTCAATTAAAAGATTAAAAATCCTTGAAATCACAATGCGAATGTAAATCAGATGTACTGTGAAATCTGTAAATTTTAAATTTTTAAAGTTATTTTTTATAAATTCGGAAGTAACTATCTGTATGGCTGTCTGTAACGCTGTCACCGCTAAAACACTGCACAGATTTTATTGAAATTTTGCATGGAGGTACTTCATTTCTTGAAGGACATGGGCTACTCTATACCGCCATGACCGACATGCTTAAAGTAATAGCCGTAAATCTCAGATGAATATATCTGAGCCATAAATGAAATCAATTTTACGGGTAGTTGAAAATCCTAAAAGTCGGACAGAAAAGTTTTTCAACTGAACATCGAGTTCGCCAGGTACTTGAGTGGTGGAAATCTGATAGGAGTCACTCCTGCATAATACATCAAAACTCAATCATATCATAATCATATCATAGGCTGGTAGGCCTAAATATCACTACATAGTATAAAACAAAGTCGCTTTCTCTGTCCCTATCGTATGCTTATATCTTTATAACTACGCAACGGATTTTGATGCCATTTTCTTTAACAGATAGATTCAAGAGGCAGTTTTTTATGTATAACACATGCATAATATTATAGCAGAGAAACATTGATAATTTTAGAGGTTTCTAATGTTATGTCGTAAATAAACCCATTTTTATACGCTTAATTGCAAACGCTGGTTGTACTTCTACGCTGGCTGGCCCTACGAGATAAATCAAAATAATGTACTACAGTATTGTACATCTTAAAAAGGTCTATAAAAAAGTCCGCGATGGTATATGTTTTTCTCTTAGGTCTAACCCTAGGTGTGTTAAATATAAATTAATATGGCCCTTTACAGTATGTAATTTAAATTAATACTTTTGAAGATATGTCAGATTTAAAATGCAGGAACAAAGCGATTGTGGCGATACCGGCCGGGGCCCGTTAAGTGGCGCTGCTGCCGATTTGTCACTATCAGTTAATAACTAAACACAATACTTTATTATGAATAAATATTCTAAGGCGGTACAAAGTTCGCCGGGTCAGCTAATATGTATGTATATAAAAAAACATCATAAACCTACAGGACTTTTCTGTGTTAAATGGCTTATTTCTTAACAATAGTCAAGCTTTTAAAGCACTCGGACATTATCGTTCTAACCCAGTAATTATATGCGTAAAGATACAAACAGTTTCTATTGGGACATGCTACCATGACATAATATTTTAATATTTAATATTTAATACTTAATATTTTAATTTTATACGACGACACCATGACGAAATAATCTTATGAGCAACTTATAACAATTAATTTTATTCTAACATTTTAATTGCCTAATGTTTTCGAGTTGCTAAACTGCTTAAATTCATTTACAAAAAGACAAAAACATACCCACCAATGTTTATTTTAATGACTTATGTACAATTAACATTTTACCTAATACAATACCTACGTTATTTGCGTATCACATTGTCAACTCATATTCCTTAAAATATACATGTCATCATGTCATCAACCGTCCGTGTGGTGACGGATTTAGAATACATAGTGTCACCACCGCTATTCATCCCGCGGGTGTCGTAAAAGGCGACTAAGGGATAAATTACGCAAGGCAACATCAATGCAAAGAGAAGGAAAACTTGAAACCAACTCTATATAGACAAGCTGGTAAGGAGAAGGAAACCGAGAGACGAGCCAATAAATAGTATGAAGTTTTACATATGTGTTACTTTTATATAAATATAAAAAGTTGTATATGCGACAAAAGTAGTGGTAGTAGACTATGGAATGAAACATAATTAGCTTTGAAAGTGAGCATGGAGAATGTCAAAGGTTTTTTTATTTAAATGCTATGAAAAAATACAAAGTTTTAAATAAACGACGACAGAGCTTATACGGTTCGACTCACATTTGAATAGTTTTAAAATATCAGCTCACTAACGTTACGAAAGATCGAAAAACTCCTATAACAAATACAAATCTATATTTTATATATAAGGCACAACTTCTAAAATACTTTAGTATTTTTGTCACGTGCAATTTCATAGGAAAATTTTTGGTAAAAGTTGTGTATATCCAGTTATAGGAAGTGTAAACAGGGCGCAGTCGTACGAGGTACACGGATTGAGAACACGACGTACACAAGCAACGGGTCGGGTCACTCGTTCTCCGTATCAAGTTCGCCATTACCCAGTTAGTGACGATTAACCGACAATCTTCCCATCAGCGGTTCCGCCGCTCAATCTGCATGAGTTTACGTTAACGCTCCACGTGCGCGCTCAGAATCTCATACGTATCTCACATGTGTCGTTGAGTTTGGCAGACCAAGGAGTCCGGAGGTCATTAATCAGAATTAAGAAGGCATTTCGGGCTGGATCAAATATTTGTTTCTGAGTTTGAATGTTTTCGGTGTATAAGTTCTTGAAACGTAAAGAAGTATTCTATCAGTCAATCTACTCATAGCTTTCATAGCATAAGCACTGCTTAGTTTGACACTGCATAGATGACTGATGAATTTTACCAGCTTATTCTTCCTAAGAATACAAAGTGTCACCACCCCTATTCATTCCATGGGTGTCGTAAGAGGCGACTAAAGGAACAAAATAAGCAGCTAACATCACTGCCAAGAGAAGGAAAACTTGAAACAAACCCTTTACCAACCCGTCTGGCCAGCGTGGTATAGTAGGCCAAAACCTCCTTTCAAAGGAGAGGCCTATGTCCAGCAGTGGACTGTTAAAGACTGTTGTGATGATGATGATGATGATTCTTCCAGCACTTTTTCTTGAAGAAATTAAAATAACAATGCTTGAATAATAAAAATCCTAAGAAAAGTTATAATCTTAAGTTCAATTTCAAAATTACAGCCTTAAAGATGTAAATTACACAGTACCGTCACTTAATTTAAATACAGTTTTTGAATGAGGATTTAATGTTTATATAAAACTTATTAAGGATAATACTATTTTAATTTCATTATGTAACAGCTATTTGTATAATTATATAGCAAAACTATAATATCAGAAACAAACGGTCTAAATGTCAATACTTATACTTGTACTTGTAATTTCAATTACCCCCATTGTTTTCCGTTGAATAATTGTTGAGTATTATTAAGTTCTTAAGTTCTATTATTGTGTGTTTCGATGTCATGACGTGTAGAATGATAATAATAATACAAAAGTACGTGAAGTTAAGCATCGTTAAAATATCTATAATATACATCATACTTACAGCAAGATAAGCCCAAAAGGTAAACGAAGGGTCAAGTTCAATTTGCTGCTTATGGTTTTGGCAGAGACCTTGCCGAGGAGTGGTCGCAGCGCATGCAGCAATACATCTCGACAATTTTCTGGAGCCTGTCTGTACTTTTACTCCTTCTTGACCCTGATAAAAATATCACACGCATCAATAGGTCAGCAAGTAATCGTTGGTACAAGTAATCAAGAAAAAAAGTTGAAAAAAAATTAATGAATCAAGTATTTTATTTAATATGTATTATGAGAAAACAAAAACAAACGCAGTGATTCAAATTACCAAATCCTGTCACATTATTGAAGTAAAGGGGCAAAATATCGCTATATCTTTAGATCTCAAAACTATTATTAGTTGTATGACAATGTAAGTACTATAAAATTTACACAATAATCAAAAATAAACACATCCTAAAAATATGAAACCCACCATTAAAATAACGTGTAATTTGTTAGAACGTTGAGAGCAATTTGAACCATATTTTGCATAAACCAATGAAAATACTTACAAAATTGTCGGTGCATGTAACGCCATCAACGCCATCATAGTCTTCATCGAATTTCGTAACATTATCGGTAGAAACCGATTTCACCCAATAACTTTTAATGTCGTGAGGCGCAATTTGTGCGTCGTGAGATATTCGCATGCGTAATGTTTGTTCTTCAATGTTATCTTCTGTTTCATTGAAAATATCATTTTTCCCGAATATACAAGAACCATTACTAGCATCATGAACACATTCTATTTGATACAAACGTGGTGCTGGGAAGAATAGTTTACGGTCAGATATTTTGGAGATTCTGGTGCTGAAGTAAGGGTCGTTGGTCATTAATCGCGATGTGCTTTGGTCTATCTTCGGCGATACTTTTTGAGCAAACGTCGACATAACTGTGTGTCGATAAACCAGTCGTTGATTATCTACTTTTGACTGTAGATGTACGTCATATGAGTTTGTTTGTAGAAAAGCATTCGTTTCTTCTGTGGATAAATCTTCAGGAAGATTGCAAAGGAAACCACACGATGCAATCCTAGGAACAACAAGAATATTTTTAATGTTTAAATTATTTGTATACAGATTAACTGAAAGAAGGTGATCAATTCTTCTAAGAAAGGAGAGATAAAGGAAGGAGGGAGAAGAAACTTCTAACATAACTTTTCCGAGATTTTGAGCTTATCAAATTTATTACGATTCCAGGAATCCAAGCCTGTAGTCATAATATAATAGTCAGTCCACGGGAAATTACCTAATAGACTTTAAGTGTTATATGGTTTACATTTATAAATTTACTTACGAATTAAAAATTTAAATACTATTTAACTATTTGAATAGTGTAAAAAAAGCTCTATCTCTAAGAAAATGTTTTAGATTGTGACTTGTGATTAGTAGACCCATAAATAAATTTTATTACTTTATAAACAAAAAAGAACTATTTTTAGACTTACGTCAAGTTGATATCGTAAGCATAAGGATGAAGAGGCATACAAGGGTAGTCTTGCATAAGATTCAACCGCATGCCTGAGTCCTGGCACGAGGTAAGCAACTCCACGTTCGGTGGGAAAGTCATAGTGATTCGCCCAACAGGAACAGCCAGAAGTAGCAGAGCTGAGGCTCCTCCTAGCGCTGAAGATAGCGCCAGCAACAGCTAAATTTAAAACATATATTTATATTAATACGGTCTTATTGAATATCTTGCTTTTTACATCCCTACTAATATTATATTTTAAATCCATAAGTAACTTTGTCTGTCTGAAATTAATAAATGTTGTAATGTATCACTATCAAATTAAAGCAGCTATTTAAAAAATACTTTGATACAATTGACATTCTATCATTTTTTTTTTTTAAATCGCTAACAGTTTATGTACTATTATTTCCTTATCGATTATTTTTTATCAGACTATAATTATTTCTCAACCTATTAAATAATTAGTTACATTATGTGACATGTCATCTTGTAATTACTTCCTGTCGAAATAAAAAAACAAAAAAATTTGCAAAAGTGATTCTGGCAAATATTTAGGCAATTTTATGCCAATTAAGTTACAATAAGTAATTCTACTACTATTATTAATAAAAATTAATTATAAAAATAGAAAATAAATTGTGAGGATTGATGTATGGATATTTGTTACTCTTTTACGCAAAAAATACAGAATAATTTTAGATAAAACTGAGCCGTAATATAGCTTTTACATCAGAATATCGTATAATTTACTATTTACTGCAATTACCGTCTTAAGCTCGGGGGCAAAAGTTAGTATGAAATATGACTAATATATAAGTTAGTCTAGAAATTCGTCCTGTTTTAGGGAATGAAGAAATTGCAAAAAAAATTGCAAGATCATCTGGTGGTTTGGAAATTTTGACCTCTGTGAATAATAATAATATAAATAAATAAGTGTAATGGACATCTGACACACAACGTTCTCTAGTTCCAAACTAAGCAGAGCTGGTACTATGGGTACTAGACAACTGATATTTTTTTAATTTAAGCCTACCAAAATGACTACCCAGCATGAGTAAAATCCAGAAGTAGGGGTCACCATCCTACTTGCGAGGGTAGGCAGTACAGCATGGTGACCTATACTACAGCGGCCTGGTGAGTTGTTTCTGAATCATTGTTCCGGCCTCCAGAGGTCGAGAGAATGATGCATAATGATTGGGCCTCTGGTCTCACATTTATCGACGAAATGCGACCGTAAGAATGCTGTCATTATTAGGATGGTCTTCTGTGTGAGGATAGTACTGCCCCGGTCGAGACGGCCCATTCGTGTTAAAATCAGTTCTACTACCTAAATACATATAAACTAAATACATATATCATTTTTTTGAAAAACATACATTATCCACTTAAAAAGCACCCAAACTGCGAAACAAATATTTGCAGATTATAAAATGATTAAAATATATTTTATTATAATACATATACCAACATATTTACATTATTTGATTAACTCAAAGAATATTTATAATATTAAAATAACAAACATTTGGTCTGAGAATCAAACCGAAACCTCATAATCGGCAGCCACATACACTGACCATTAGACCAATAAGGAATATATAATTTAACCGCATGATTTGGAAAAAGACCAGAAACTTTACAGTGTCGAGTAACAGAAAATTATAAAATCAAATCTAAAAGTTCGAGACCAATGTCTTTGAAGTGATGTCGTCCTTCACTTCGAAAACGCATCCTTACATTCCGCTAAGGTCGTATACCGTAGCGAGATATGAGACCAATGTACAAGAAAACAAAAGCTCCAAGGTCATTATTCTTGTTTTGTTTGCTTCTCTTGTTTCATAAAATGAAAGAGAAATGTAATGAGTCCTAAAACCTTTGAAAAATTCTCTAAGGTAGACTGGTTCTAGTTTATATGGTTGTTGGGTAAGAGAAACTCACCAAGTAGGTATATTTAAAAAAATAAAGATTTGAAAACACTGACTTCTACTAACAATCTATACTTATTTATCAGAATCCTGGAACTTTCAGTACGATCTACGTAATTCATAACAAGGCCAACAATCAATTGAAACGTCATTTTGAAATACGATTAACAATCACTTGCAAATAAACAGGATGCAGTACTTATGGACAATGATCAGCAAAACTACGTCAATTTGTCGAATTTACATGCAATTTTAGTTCGCAATAACAAATGTTATCAGGGAATAGAGAAGTTCGAGGACATGTTCACTGGTGGAACAAAACACGACACTACGCTTCATCATTGTTGAAGTAAGTATATGTCGTAGATGTACCATTATGGCTCAAAGTGATCATTTTGTACAAAGGTGTGCGTGTCTGAACAGATTAATGTTTAATTAATACCAAGTAATAAGACATTTTATTACAGCTGTGTATTTTAGGCGACAAAGTTGCTCATTGAAGCAAAACAATCAAGATTATTATATTACGTGGCAGCGATTCATTTCATTATAAAAAATACTACCGTAGATTTTATGGACTGCAAAATAACTGTAGACCTCCCACAGCGAAAAAAATTGTGTAGATTTAATCTGCCAACAACCCCTAAAAGATTTAATTAAGATTTTTTTAGAAGTTTAGAATTCTTTTGTTAAATTAAACAATACCTACACAATTAGCGGAAGTACATTCTGAAAAGATTGTCTGACATCTGACATTCATTTGCAATTGACACAATGAGGAAGCACTCATTTTCTTCAAGTCAATAATCACAGCGCATCTACTTCTGTTTTAACGATCACGTTACGTTCGATATTCATAAAAGCATGAGTTGTCAGTGCGACTTCCTGCGGGGACGAGCAATGACGCACGCGCACACCCTACCATACATGTGATAATAATGTATGTACGTAGACACCGATTGTCCGCACTAACAGTTACAATACAATGCAAAGGTCATTGTGGACAGAATAGATTTTAATTTAGCTTCCGAACGCACGGGATTAAGCTGATTGTATAGAAGCGAAACGGCTGGTACACAATCGCGATTGAATATGTAATGGCATAAATTAGACCCCTAAATAGATTTACGTTTAACCGAAAATTATATCAAATTGACAGCCGGATATACCTGCCATTTTTGAACAACGTGATTTCATAAACGATGGTGAATGAGTACAGGAAATTTTTTACGGTTTTTTCTATGAAAATTATATACAAAGTTCAGATATATATTTAGAACTGCTAAATAACACTAGCCTAATTGTGCCAGTTAATCCGGATGCTGGATGAAGAGTTATTGTTACATAACCATAACCAAAGAATAAAATACCCACTTGAATAAAAGTCTAAATAAATTGAGATATAATAATATAAAAATAAATCTACTAAATATGGAAATAAAAATAAGTAGCCTAATGTGTTGCTAAACTCAGAAGTCAACAATTCGGTTAAGTTTCTTTTATATTATTACAGGGAAGCACGCAGAAGATTATTTTAGAGAAAAGAATTGCGAGGAAAATATTGAAAACATTTTTCTTTTCCCATACAAACCATAGGGTAAATTAAAAACATCCGTTCGATTTTAACGGAACATTCATTGGCAATGAGTAACTTAGGCTACTTTTAATTTAATCTAGCTTCCCAAGTAACACCGCGGGGCGCAGCTAGTAATAAATATAAACATCAAATTGTACCACAAAGCTACCATGACAGTAAGAGACTAGTTAATACGATAGTAAGTAACATACTAACTATTGCATATCCATATAATATTTAACGTGACTGGTCACAAGCATCCGGTACGCAGCATGTTGTTGTACCTACTTATCACTTAACATACAACTATTTCAAATACTATTTTCTCCTTTTTTCCAAAAAAAAAAAGCGTCAAGTGTTACCAATGCATGAGGCTGCTACCTAAATTGACACTGCAATTTACATCACGATTAATCCAAAGTCTTTTGAGTTAACATATCTTAAGTCTTACAATTCTCATTTATTACTTTTTTAGTATAAGTACGTTATATTATATAACTTTTAGGTGTATCTATCTATTTATACTATAACCATATTTCTTCAGATATAGATGTTGATACTTAAAATGTTGAAACATTTTAGTCATTATAACATACACTCAGATGAACACACATAAAATTATATATTTAAATTTGTTCCATAATAAATCATTATACTACACAGAAATAAGTGCAGCAGTTTATTATCGTAGCATTATAATTTTAGTACAGATAAACAACATAGAATATTTCCATTAAACTATAACCACTGTTTGGAAAATAATTAAAAGTCGCCATCTCGCATTAATAAAAAATTGCGTTTTCATCAATTTCCACGCACGGATGAAAGGTAAGCAAATAAATATTGTTTACTTGATAGAAAGAAAATACTGGGAACAAAACGAAAGTGCACCGACGAAAATTTGCAAATTTTTCTACATGGGTATCATGTCCATGGTTTACAAAGTCACTAAAAACAATTATGGGTTTGAAATAAAAATCCAAGATGGCGCCGACGACAGTTTGCAAATTTTTCGACATGGGAGCATTTTCAAGATTTGCGAGGTCCTTGAAAATAAAAATGAGATCAAGTGTCTTTCGCGGATTTTTTTTTCGTAGTTTCGTGCAAGTGTACTAGATCCAACATGGGGGACATTATTTAAAAAAAATATAGTAATGAGTGTCAATTTTGAGGTTTGCTGGGTCGACGATTATGAAAATAACAAATTTTTCAAATCCAAGATATCCGGATATTTCTTTAAATGAAATTACATATCTTTGAATCTAGAATTGTATATTTTTGCATGTGAGACCATAGACGAATCACATTTGGTAAAATTAGTACCTAATAGTTGCTGTATTTACAAATTTCAGATGCAAATAATGGTAAGAAGCTTGTAGAAGACCTGATTTAGTTGGAAGAACTTTCGAAAGTCAAAAGAATACATACTTTGCAGAAAAGGATATGTACGGGAAGAAATCATTAAAGAAAACAGCTATACCAACGTTACTTTTACCAACTAAAGATTTGATTATTGTTAATTATTGCTTATAATAATAATCATAATGTTGATGACGATGTTGATCTAAAATTAATTAATTAATTAATAAATAATGTTTACTTGAGACAACCCTAGCAGTTGCGATAATGTCTAGACGTTGTAGGCATTTACCACGAGATCAAAGGCATCGTCATACTGTATGCTTCTTTATACTGTGCTATAACACTGGCATTGTAGTTCACTGTATAGCTAAATTAAGTGAGATAAATTTAATGAAATGAAACTAACCCTAAAGTTACCGATCTTATCGGCGAGCATGCCAGCCAGGGGCGGCATGACGATGGATATGACCGGAGTAACAGCAGACATGATGGCTGTCTCCTCCACGTTGATCCCCAGTTCCCGCATATGAATCGTCAGGTACGGGTACAGCACAAACAGAGCTAAAACAGGTAGTTATGTATTACATAGACTTCACACGTAGGCGTATGTGATAAGTTTTTTTTTGTAACAATCATCAATCATCATTACCAACAGTCTTTAACAGGCCACTGCTGGACATAGTAGGCCTCTCCTAAGAAAGGAGGTTCCTGCTTCCTATATCATGTTGGCCAGATGGATCTGTATAGAGTTTGTTCCAAGTTTTCCTTCTCTCTGTACTGATATTATCTTTCATAGTTTATCCCTTAGTCTCTTACGACATCCATGGGATGAATAGGGGTGATGAGACTCCATATTCCTAATCTGTCACCACAAGGATAGTCGTCCCGTGTTCAGAGCCCCCTTCTGACGCTTAATTAGTTATTCTAGGTGGGAATCTTCTAACACAATAGAAAAATCAACAAAATAGATATTAGTAAAAATAAAACTTTACTTTTCGACTGTTTTCTTTTGTGTAATTTTTTTTTCAAATACTTGTTATATACTTACTTGAGGCATGCACAAAGAACAAAATTTTTAGAGGTATAAGTTTCTTCTGTTTGAGATCATCTGTTATGCGTTTGAAGAAGGAACGTACAAACTGCATTTTGATAGCTTTAAAACTGTTTCTTGTATCAAAACCAAAGAGTCCGAACTAATAAGTTGCAATTTACACTAAGTAGGAAAGTGCTTTGTCATCCAACCACCCTCGTGTATGCTTGACTGTCGTTGTGTCTGAGGCATGGAAAATGGATATTAATTTTAATTCCTGAAACAAAAGAAAACTTAGTTGTTACAACTGTTTTAACAATATGACGCATATGTTCAATGTACTCGTATTATATCAAACAGTGTTGATCGTATACGACGAGTAAGGAAATTCGTGTCCAAATGGTGAGTGATTTATAGAATAACCTTGCATGAATATGTATATAATATATATGTATATATTTAAATATATATTTTGGACATCTTACACACAACGACATCTAGTCCCAAAATAAGCAGAGCTTGTGTTATGGGTACTAAACAACTGATATAAATACATAAGCATACTTTTTTTTGTAAATACATACATATTATACATAGAAAAACACCCAGACTCCAAAACAAATATTTGTGGATCACACAAATATTTGGTCTGACCCGGGAATCGAACCCGAGACCTCTTGATCAGCAGTCGCATACGCTAACCACTAGACCAACAAGGCAGTCAATGTGTTTTTATCACTTTGTTTATGAACGTAATACTTTACTATTTATAGAATAGGAAACGAAAAGCGTTTGCAACTTGGCTAGGGGAGCTGTGAGAGTCCCATCGAAAATCGACAGGATTTTCACTGGTAGACAGCTGATGATTAAAGGAATAACTTTAAACCAGCTGCGTCTCGCGATGTTATACTCGGGTAACACCATGGGGTCTTAGTCAGTAGTATAATAAAAATATTAAATATATATTCAGGATAATTGCCAGAGTTTATAAGTAAATGTTATAAATAAAATTGCTTGACAAGTTCACCGTTTATGTATTGCATACAAGGTTATAACATGATATTACATTACAACAAGTTTAGGTGTTACCGATTGTATTATGTAACAACCGAACATAAATTTAAATCAGATTGAAACTGTATACATTTCTTTATGGATGTAGAGGAAAGAGCAAAAGGGTCGTGTTGGCTAAAATCGTTAGGTATCTATCAGAGAGTAAAAGGGAAAGAGTATTATTGAGAGGTAAATACTAGGAAAACTTTTATAGACTGTCTCTGTGGCGCAGTGGTAGAGTACGCTACTGCTGTGATTAAGGTCTCGGGCTCAATTCCTGACACGGACCAAATGTTTGTATGAACTACAGACATTTAATTCGGAGTTTGATTGTTTTCTATGTACTAGCGTTCCCTTAGTGGTGAATATTTGACCATTTGTTTTATTTTAAGCATTCTGCACTTCTCCTCCACATAAACTTTGTTTTTTTAAAAAGGGTATAAGGTTCTTACATCACGAATTAATTAATAGATAATATTTATGTATTTACTAGAAAAAGTATTTAAATATTCTATCAGTCAACCTAGCTATCATAGTACTAGCTCTGATTAGTTTGAAGCAAGATGGCGTTGTTATAAGACCGTTTTTAGGGTTCCGTAGCCAAATGGCAAAAAAACGGAACCCTTAAAGATTCGTCATGTCTGTCTGTCTGTTCGTCCATATGTCACAGCCACTTTTTTCCAAAACTATAAGACCTATACTTTTGAAACTTGGTAAGTAGATATATTCTGTGAACCGCATGAAGAGTGCTAGAAAGATGAAACTTTGCATGAATATGTGTTGTAATTACGTCGACAAAGTGCTACAATAAAATAAATTATGAAAAATATTTTATCTGGGGTACCTCCCCTACACGTAAAGTGGGGATGTTTATTTTTTCTCGCGGCTACCCCATCGTGTGGGGTATGATTAGAAAGATCTTTTAAAAACAATAAAGGGTTTATGAGACGATTTTTTAATTTAGATATCCAATTGCGAGAAATTTCACTTTAAAGGACACTTTTTTGTAAAAACGAATAAATAAATAAATATTTCGGACATTTTACCCACAACGCCATCTAGTCCCCAAACTAAGCAGTAGTAGAGGAACTAGACAACTGATATATATACATAATCATACTTTTTTTTGCAAATACATACATATTATACATAGAAAACACCCAAACTCCGAAACAAATATTTGCGGATCACACAAACATTTTTGAATTGTCGAAAGATTGTACCAAAGATAATATTTAAATATTTACTTCACACACACATCTATAAAATATAACAATATTAAGTCCCCTGATTATTTGGGGTCGGCAGCTAGTTCAACCGCTTTTACCTGAATATCAGTTTTTCCACTGATTGATTTTCATCGGACTTCCGCAATCCTGAGGGACAGCTGACATTCGAAATCCAGTATATTTGAGGACACTGACTTCCCAATAACGATTGCGATAGATGTTCATGACATCCAGGACTGGCGGCTTAATGTGCTCTCCGAGGTACGGGCGTGAATCACCGCCAAACTTTTATACTCCGGGCTGTTATTAAGAATTATCTGTAAGAAAAACCCAACAATAACTATGGGCCCGACCCCGGATTTGAACCCGATACCTCTTGATCAGCCGCGTACGCTAACCACTAGACCAACGAGGGCGCCCCCCCCCCCTCTGATAGCTTTTTTTTTTTTTTAATAAACGGCTAGCTAAACGACTGGCTCAAAAAATCTGGGAAAATTCGTGGTGGTGGTCCATATAATGAACTTCAAAAGAAAACTTACTTGAAAAACGTCATACTAAATTACCACATTAATACGTAAACATACCAATTATCTATAGGATACAATTTTAATCCACGTACATTATGGCTGATTTTATTTATTGTCTTCATTGGGAAGCTTCTGAAACGGATACATATCGGAGCAACACAGACAATGCAACAGATATATTAGTTACACTAGCTTTTGCCCGCGGCTGTGCCCGCTTGTTTGACGTAGATTACTATCTATCTGCAAAATTATTACAAATTATACCCGTTTAGTCTTTCTAAATATATGTCATTTTATCACATTCATACTAAAAGTGAGTATATTTATAGGTTTTTTGTACTATTGCATTATATTCATCAACAGTCTTATATTGGACACTACTGTTGGGCATATGCCTCTCCTTAGAAATGAGTTTTTTTTACAGACGGTATAGAATATGGTGGTATAGAATATGCTGTTGTCGCTAGTGTCATTCGTAATTTGCTCCCTCTATCGGCTCTTACATAACCCACGGAGTAAATAGGGGTAATAATACCCTGTATACTTGATCCATGACTACATGGATTGTAAATAGAAAATGTATTTATAGTAAATTAATTTTTATTTTAGTTGTACCATTGCTGGTTATAGAAACTATAGAAAAAATATTTTATGAAGGTCGATTCGTTCACGGTCTTCACTGTATGTAAACATTGAAATGAAAAGCGCATATGTACGAGTTTATCGCAGTCAGCCGATGACTATAAACATAGGTAGGTACGTAGTATAATGAATTAGGTTTCGGATGCATGTTGCCTTGCGTCGCTGCGTGACGTGTGTCGTCCTTGATGCCTACGTCAGATAGAATGCTAAGGATGCTACTTGAGTTCTGAATGGCCAAATTAATCAACATCATTTTAAAATATGTCGAAGGAAAATCGTGGTCATGGTCTTTTCTGATATACAGAGAACCCCTTCGAATTCAGAAATCTTCACTGAAAATAATCGTAAGCTGTATACACCTACGATTATTTTTTTGCGCTCTGGGATTTTTACCCGCACTTTACCCGGGATTAGAATCTGAGACCTTGTGATCAGCAATCGCATACTATACCATACCACTACCATACTACCACCAGACCAACAAGGTAGTTAAGTGAGTCAGTTATTTGATCTGAGTATTATATTTTGTTTATTAAAAAAGTTTATTGTTAGGTTTTAAATCACGACGGTTTTATGGCTGCGGGTCTCTGACCACAAACAAGAGTGAAACTTTGTTACTGTCTTATTTACATACATTACTAGCTTTCCCAGCGGCTTAGCTGGCATTGTTTTTTCTTAACTGCTGCCATTAACTTTTAAAATAACCTACTTCGATACAACATTTATCCCTCATTTTACCCTGACAAGTGAAATTTTCAAAAATACAAAAAAAAAGTGCTTTAACTACTAAGTTTTCAATTTTGTGATCCAAGGGATTTAGGCTCTACGTTCATAAATCAATCCGGGCAGTAATTTTCTTTCTAATTATTTAAAATTTAAATTTATCAATATCCTTTTTCATGTCTAAAATTACGCGTGAAATCTGCACAGTTGGTTAATGTATAAACATTCCACCTCAGCGTATAGAAGTCAAACCAACAGCTCACTATATGGTGTGTAGGTTATAAGCACAGTTACTCACGGTTCGCAAACAATGGTAGAGCACAATGGCTGATTCGTAACAAAATATAAGCAATGGTGCCCATACACACAATTCGCATACGTGCAACACACAACAATCGAGTGAAATATTTATACAAATTATATTATCAAAACTTCTATATACTAGTAACAGAAAAGGTTAAAATCTCTAAAACGACTACGTTTAGTTTTGATAAAATTTAAATAATTATCCTACATAGCCATTATGGTCCAGTCATTTAAGCTTAAATTAGGTAAGAATCTCGGAATTCGAGATACCCAGCTGTAAGTCTGTAAATACTTGTATATTGACACCCTAAAAGTTGTCTCAAAACCTACATATGGTAGGGTGTACGCAACTATTAAATTTCAAGGTCAAAAGTCACAAGAATCGGTTTTTTGCGCTTTTTTATATACGATGAGCCATTTTCGAGATAGAGGGCGGAGAGCGCGCGGTCACAGCATCACTTCAGGTCAACAAGTAAATATTCAAATTTATGGTCAAATATTCCACCAACAAGTGCAGTTGCTCATCAACATTTCAAACATATTATATTATTAAGTTCAAACTTGGTTAGGGCATGTTTTGGAACCCCAAGTATGGGTTTGGGCAATGCGAAACTATTTTCTGGAACCTATCATTACAATTTTACCACCTGCTCCAGAAGATTTGCTAAATACAATTTTCTGCAACTGCAAGAGTGGTTGCAGGAAAGCGGGCTTGCAATGCTCTTTAGCTTGTGGCCAATGTAATGGGCAAGCTTGTCTCAATGCTCTACCATATCAGAGCGACATTAACGAAGATGGAACCTTTGACCCCGAAATCATGGAAGAACTTAAGACAAATGTCGTTAAAGATGATAATGAAGAGGAAGAAGATGAATAAAATTATAAATTGTAGTTTTTGTACCCAATATTCGATTTGTTTACTTTTAATAAAAATAAATGTATTGAATGATATTTTTTAATAAAAATATTAATTCATAATTTATTTGTGCTTTTTTCATCATGTAATAAGTTATTAATATTAATTAGGTTAAAATTCAAATATAATTCCTATATTTTCATAAACAATTCTGCAATTACATGGGCAGGTAAGTGTTGTTAAATAAATTAATACTGAATAAAAAGTGGAAAGGTTAGGAAAAAATGATAAAATATAATATAATAGTTAATAAAAATTGACAAATATTTATATTCATTTTTTTTATAATCAGTTTTCAACCGGAGGCACCGGTTGACCTGAAGTGATGCTGTGACCGCGCGCTCTCCGTCCTACATCTCGAAAACGGTTCATCGTATAAAATTTTTTTTAAACAAAATTTGTAGAGAATTTTGTATTCTACAATATTGTAAAAAATTACAAATAGCAAAAAACCATAGGAAATGAGATATTTACAAAAAAAGCTCAAAAAATCGTTTTTTGTGACTTTTGACCTTGAAATTTAATAGTTGCGTACACCCTACCATATGTAGGTTTTGAGGCAACTTTAAGGGGGGCAATATACAAGTATTTACAGAATTACAGCTGGGTATCTCGAATTCCGAGGTGAACTTACTAAAATGACTGGACTATTATTACGAATACATTGATTCAGGATCATTTACTAAAATTGATTCAGGAATTGGTCTTCGAATTCAGTTCAGGATCCGATGTCAGTCGCTCAGTTGAAAAACTAATATTCTAGTAAAACCCAGAAAATAGTTTAGTTTGTGGCAAAAACCCCTATTACCATTTGGCTCATCCGTAGATGGATAAAAAGTCTTTTGATCATGAAGCGGTTAAGAAACATTATAATAATATGGTAGTAAAACAACACTATAATCTCTCGATTAATCAGCCTTCTGACTGCGGAGGGTTCAAGAGACCAACAGAATTCATAACTTTTTAAAACGACAACGTTCTAAATGCGCGTTAGGGGGCGTCCACAAATTACGTGAGATGTTTAAGGGGGGGAGGGGGTCGACTCAAATCTCATATAATCTTACGTTGGAGAGAGGGGGGGTCTCGGCAAATATCACGCAATTGTTTTTCGGATTGAAACAAAAAAGAAAATACTATTTTGGTCCATTTGATCCAGATTGTACATGCTTCATATTCAATCTTAAGCGTAATCGTAATACGATTCAGATCATTCACTAATTCGTTCGAAAGAAAGTAATTTCATTCATACTTGAACGTTATATATCTACTGACTGTCAAACCACCATATTTGTTTCATACCAAATAGCTAAATTTAATCAAAGTGCAAAGCAAAGTGCGACCCTCAAGGATTGTCACAAGACGAGCTAATGAGTTACTGTGCGCAAGCGCCAACGGTTTAGAGTGGCTAGATCAGAACGAAGTTGAAGGAGCAGATGATTTTACTGAAAATCATATGGACATGTTGGTTCCAATAGTCTCTCTTGAGACCGCGCATGATTATTATAGACTACTATTTTAATAATTAGTAATATTTTATTTTATCATTATGACATATTTAGTTCCTATTACAATATGTTCTTTTCTGCATATTACTTTTACAAAATAATGGCGATGTTTCACATCTGCCAGGCGTCCCGTGACGGCTCACATTTTTTTTTTTTCTTTTTACAATAAAAATCCAACGCGTTTACGTAAGAAACCCACATTTTGAAAAATCTCACGTGAGATTGGGGGATGGGGAGGGGGTTAAATAAAATCTCACGATATCTCACCAGGGGGGGAGGGAAGGACAGAAAATTAAAAAAATCACCTCACGTAATTTATGGACGCCCCCTTAGAAGTTTCTGTGTTTTCAATAAATTGGTTCCGCGATAATATTTCTTTAAATAAAGACTTTACATGCCAGATTGTGAAATAAAGTTCAAGCCAAACCAAAGAAATTTAAAACATTGTTATTTATTATCTTGTATTGTTTTTATCGAGCCATCACTTCATCAAACCACTCTTTTTTAAAATTAGCATATTTTGTGACGTGATAACAGATGTTAATCACTACATAGTTTAAAACAAAGTTGCTTTCTCTGTCCCTATGTATGCTTAAATCTTTAAAACTGCGCAACGGATTTTGATGCCATTTTCTTTAATAGATAGAGTGATTCAAGAGGAAGGTTTTTAGGGTTCCGAAGTTTATGACTCGGAACCCTTATAGATTCGTCATGTCATCAAATAAAGTTCAAGCCAAACCAAAGAAATTTAAAACATTGTTATTTATTATCTTGTATTGTTTTTATCGAGCCATCACTTCATCAAACCACTCTTTTTTAAAATTAGCATATTTTGTGACGTGATAACAGATGTTAATCACTACATAGTTTAAAACAAAGTTGCTTTCTCTGTCCCTATGTATGCTTAAATCTTTAAAACTGCGCAACGGATTTTGATGCCATTTTCTTTAATAGATAGAGTGATTCAAGAGGAAGGTTTTTAGGGTTCCGAAGTTTATGACTCGGAACCCTTATAGATTCGTCATGTCCGTCCGTCCGTCCTCGACTTAGCGTCCAAACGGTAAATGCTATAAAGATGAAACTTTGCATGAATATGTGTTGTAATTACGTCGACAAAGTGCTACAATAAAATTATGAAAAATATTTTAATTTGGTGTACCTCCCCTACATGTAAAGTGGGGATGTTTTTTTTTCTTTCGGCTACCCCATCGTGTGGGGTATCATTAGATAGGTACTTTAAAAACAATAATGGATTTCTAAGACTATTTTTTATTTAGGTATCCGTTTGTGAGAAAGTCCACTTTAAAGGGCACTTTTTTGTAAAAACAGGCGTCCCCCCTCCTCTAAAAGCTAAGCGGTTGGCTCAAAAAGTCTGGAAAAATTCGTGATGGTGGTCCATATAATGAGCTTTAAAGGAAAACTATAACGGATTAGATGGCTTTGTTAGTTCAGAAGTTATAGAGGTTTAACTTGTAAAATGCACCTACTTGGAAAACGTCATACAAAATTAACGCATTAATACGTAAACATAACATTTTTCTTTTGGATACGATTTTAAATCCACGTATCATTAAGGGTGACTGAGGAACCCTTTATGATACGTGGACATGCACTTGGTCGATTTTTTATGTATAATACATGCATTTTTTTTTTTTTTTTTTTTTTTATATTTAAGCCTGCCAAAGTGACTCTACTCTGCCTGATGGAAAGCATGAGTAGAATCCAGGAGTAGGGGTCACCATGCTTATTGTGAGGGTAGGCAATGTAGCATGGTGACCCCTACCATGGCAGCCTGGTTAGATTATTCTGCATCATTCTCCCGGCCTTCGAAGGGCGGGAGAATGATGCAGAATGATTGGGCCTCCGGTCTCACACTCACCAACGAAATACGACAGCAAGAATGCTGTCATTATTAGGATGGTCTTCTGTGTGAGGGTAGTACTGGCCGGGTCGAGCCGGCCCATTCGTGCTGAAATCAGCGTGGCTCTACTACCTACTATTATGTATAATAGAGAAACATTGATATTTTACATTTACATTTTTTACGTTTTTTACATTTAGATAAATAAACCCATTTTTTACGCTTACATTTCAAACGCTGGCTGTACCCTACAAGATAGATCAAAATAATTTAGTACAGTATTGTACGTCTTAAAAAGGTCTACAAAAAGTCCACGCTGGTATATGTCTATCTCTTAGGGATAACCCACAATAACCATTTTTTATTTTTACGAGAAATAATGGCTTATTTACGAAGCGATTTTAAGCAATACAGTAATGATTATTATCCAATTAAGTACCTTAAATACATTGTGTATTTAATATAGATTAATAAGGCGGCGATGATATATAAACGGTGACTGCAAAATAGACAAATTATAAAAGTAAAAAGACTTGACCGAGAGATAAAATGACAAAAACAGGTGGCTTAAGTTAATAGGACTTGTCTGGTAATCCAAACTAGACCATGAATTATTTATTAAGGATATGAGTAAGTAAGATAACAAAGAAACAGTTCAAAAGGAGAGAAAATGACAGAGATGAATTGATGAAAGGAAAGTTGTTAAATTGTTTTTATTGGGTACTTACTAAACTTACTAAATCGCAGATAGTTCTAAACTTTATTAACTTGAATGGCCTTAATTTGCTGCTGTAAAACTTTATTTCACAGCCTTAGAGTTGATATTCTTTCCTAAAATTTATATAAACCAAAACAGAAATCCTCCCACCCAAACAAAACATAACACAAAGGCTTTTAAACGCCGGGGAAGGTTCTGGAAAATTCAAAAATGCGGTATTCTTATTCCATGTATCAACAACTCATATTATTCAATATTTTGAACTCTGAGTCCTTTGTCCGTACCAACAAAATCTTTGAAAGAACACTAGTACCGATTTCTGTGAGAATATTTTGAAAACATTGAAGATATTTTTATCCAATTTAAATTGTCATTTTTTTCCAATGAATATTTATTCTAAACTCGCAGTTGAATGTTTTAGGTACCTACCTCTTTAGGCACAATTACATCGTTTCTAAATAACAATAAAGCCACTGCATGTGTAGAAGACTATTAGTACAGCTGTTTTAATCAATGTTTTAGTCATACAATTACACTGGTATCCTACGTATTCTCCGAAGATATGGCAATGAGAAACAGCAATAGTAAACGATCCAGTTCATCAGCACAGAAATGATGCCACGGTCAGTTTTATTGATGGATATCCGATTGCAGTAGATTGACTTGGAAGAGCATATAGAGAACACAAATATCCTGCTATCGATCGATCGATGGATCACTATTTAAATCCGAGCACAAGATAATATGTAATATCAACTTCAACTACTTGATAGTAGTTGAGATTATTATCTTATTCTTCTAATTCATAATAATATTCGGTGAATAATCATCATCTACATAGTTATCGCAGTAAAGGTGTATGTATTTGGTCAAAAATGTCTAAGACCATCTATAACATCATTATATCAAATATTGAGGACCATTTACATATTTTTGAAAAAATTTTTTTTTCAAATGCCTCTTGATTTTCAATTGAAACTTGAATTAATGAAGTAGAAGTATGTACTTACTAATTGGATATATACTTATTAACTGTAACGCAGATTTAAAAAAATCTAAATTATGCGTCATACCTTTTTGAAAGAAAAGGTCTGACAGACAGATAGATAAGAGGCAGCAAAATATGCTTATAAAGGTTCCTTTTATCCTTTTGAGGAACGAATTCTTAAAGATGTAATGTGTTACAAATAATACTTCATTACTCGTAAATGTAATCTCTTGTATATTAAGTTTAACACACATATAATATACAACTATAATAATGTTACAAAAGTAAAAACGTTTTCGCACGTGCTTTGTTTGTCGTATTACATGCAGCTGGCGAAACGTTTGGTAATTAAATGTAACCCTGCAATTTTGTTTAAAATACATTCTTGACTATACATTGTAGTCTTAATTAGTTTGAGAAGAATTTGTTTTGTTGATTTTTTGAGTAGATAATTATGACGATGACTTGATTTTATGTCTTTTTTTGCGAAGATGGCTCATATTTTTCGTCATTAGTAAGTTATTCATTGCATGTAACTTCGACGATAACAAAGGGTAATTTACACAATTTAAAAATGTGGCCAAATGTCACACTAATAGATAATAAGAAGGAAGAACCTACTATAGTTAAAGTTTACGTATCTACATCAGGTTTGCTGACTTCTAAAATCTGTTGTACATACGTAAAGAACTAGTAAAATAAGAGATACAAACATTAAACACAATAACATAATTTTTTTTATTACAGAGTGGACCAAAACTTTGTTTAAATTTGAATCGTTAGCTCCGACGAGCAAAAGCGCAAAAGCGGCCAATGGGAATTCAGTACAATGGCATCGTTTAGTGATAAGTTCTGTGTACTCGAGTACTACCGCAACAACGATTCTTTTAGTATAGTGCAACAACAATTTTGCGCTCATCACAACATACGGCGTTAGCATGAAGCTCCATCGATTCAATTGATTAGAAAATGGGTACAGAAGTTTGAGGAGACAGGTTTAACAATGAATCAACCACGATCCAACCGATCTAAAACATCAAGAGATCCCGAAACCGTAAGAGCGTCTATTCGTGAAAATCCTGAACTCTCTATAGCAATAGATAATATTCTCTATATAGCAATAATTTGGCTAGGCAGGGCGGGCAACTCGAACAGTCAAGGTAAGCGTTGATGCGCATCTCAAAGGGGGCCTCCTTAAACCTACGCCTAGGTCGCAAGTCCTGGGAACTGCTCTGGGTTTCTCCCTCTGCGACGACACGATGGACCGGGCACCCGCACGGTGAATCCATGGAATGCTAAGAAGTTCGTCTCTGGAAGCGGTCTAACGCCTTAGGTGTGCCCAGACCATCTCTGATTCGTATTCTTCACAAAGATTTACATTTATATCCGTACAATCGCGGTCACAAGCTCCAATTTGCAAACGAAATGTAAAAGAATTTCAGCAGCTTTACCAACATTTTTTTCTCAAACGAGGCACACTTCCATTTAACTGAGCATGTGAATAAGCAAAACTGAGGGTTTTGGAGTGACACTAATCCTAAATACTGTATGGGAAGCAAGGGGCATTATTGGTCCATACTGTTATTAGGTAGTAGAGCCACGCTAATTTCAGCATGAATGGGCTGGCTTGACCCTCACACAGAAGATCCTCTTACTAATGACAGCATTCTTGCTGTCGTAATTTGTTGGTGAGTGTGAGACCGGAGGCCCAATCATTCTGCATCATTCTGGCACCGGGAGAATGATGCAGAATTGTCTATGGCATGGGTCACTATGCTACATTGAATACCCCCTATACAATGAGCATGGTGATCCCTACTCTTGGATTCTACTCATGCTTTCCATCAGGCAGAGTAGAGTCACTTTGGTAGACTTAAATATAAAAAAAAACTTTTTTGAAGATTGCCGTGGAAATGCTGTAACAGTGAATACAGAGCGAGTACATTGCCTTGCTAAGGAATTATTTTTCACCAGCGCTACAGGATTTGAATGGTTTTGGTAATCGGTTTTAATAAACGATCATAGTTTCAGCAAGATGGGGCAACATGCCACACTTCCCAAGATTCATTAATTCGCTATTCGCTGTTCGCGAAATTTTTGCACAAAAGTGATATCCAAAAAAGGTGCTATTAATTGGCCACCTCGTAGCCCAGCCTTATGCCCAATGGATTCTTTCTTTAGGAATACAATACCTTAAAAACAAACCTTAACAGCAACCCAGAGTCCCTAGAGGAATTAAAGGAAAATATTCGAGAAGAAATGCAAAAAGTTTCACGAAACACTTGTGAGGCCGTCATTGAAAATTTTCGCTCCAGGTTGCAGCAGTGTCAAAATAGTCAAGGATCACATATGGATAATGTAATTTTTTAAAAAGAAAATCGCCATTTGTGTACTTTAATTATAAATAAATAGTTTTATGTCACATAACTAATTTCCGTTAAAATCATCATTTGAAATGTAAACGAACTTTTGGTCCACCCTGTATCAGAACTAGTTTTCATGTCACTAATTTTATGGGCGCGAGTGAAGTAATTAGGAATACGAAACCTCTCTTTGCAATCATAGATTAACCAAAATCGAAGAAGTATGACTAATTCAATCAAAAGTATCGTAGAATTAAATTCATCGTTATTATCATCCCGGCCGAAATACTTCCACTGATGCACATAGACCTCCTCCAAAACCCTCCACAAGAACCGTTCCTGGGAAACCGTTGGCTGCCAAATAGGTTACTAAACTATTATTACTACACGTATTTATCGTTATCCTCGTTCGATCACGATCGATTTATGATTGTTTCCCCGATTTCGTGTATATATATATATAATAACTTCACAAAAGTAGTTCTAAAACAAATAAGTAAAAGTCTTTTTATTCTAATACCGCTAATTCCTGGGCAGTTTGGCTCGGGTCAGCTTCCACCATCTCTTTCGATTCATTGTTATTTATTCACATGTGAGCAGGGGTCCGTTCTTCAAATCAAAATTTCCATCAAAAAAGCACGGTGCGTTATTAGCAGTCCCCTCCAAACGCAACTTTAATATTGCGAGCTGTTATTGCAGCGTTAGTTCCGCGTCGGAACTCGTATTCAAAAATCACTCGAATTTTCGAAGTATCCATCTTTCAAGCTGAATAAATAGAAAACAACTGAAAGTCGATAATCGAATGTTGCAAATTTTTCAAAAGAAGAAGCTCATAGGTACGATTTGAAAAAAGTTTCAATAGAAAATCTCAAACCATGAAGATTCTATGTCAATTCGAAATACCTATTACAATAAAACGGTAATTTCATACTTTAACCCCTATTACAACTTAGTTTGTGTGTTTGTTATATAAGATGGCGAGGCTGGCTGTTTAAAAAAGTATCCAATTCAGTCGAGAATACAGTTAAGTAAGCACCGCATAGCTATTCTTTTGACATCTTCACAGATAACTACGATATTTGTGTTGATTCTGTAATTGTACTGTAATGACTAAAGTATGGAAAACAAACTCCTAATACAAACATTCTTATTTATTGGAGAGGTGATGAAGCTTCATCAACAGCCTTTAACAGTCCACTGCTGGACATAGGCCTCTCCTTAGAAAGGAGGTTATAGCCTACTATACTAATTTATTTTCAAGAAATAATAATAATTTTAACAAAAAGGAACCGACTTCAATGAAAAACTATTCCGAGTACCCAAATCGCGGCAATATTTGAGGAGTTCCCTCGATTTCCTTGGGATCCCATCATCAGATCTCGATATGGTGACTATGGGACTACCTGTAAGCTACGCCCATTCCAATGCAAAAAAAAAAAAAAAAAAAAGATTCCGACGAATTGAGAACCTCCTCCTTTTTTTTGAAGTCGGTTAAAAAGAGGTGTAATGTTTCCTATTTGGGAAACAGAAGAGTAAGCATAGTAGTACAGCTCAATTTACAATTATCAACAGCCTCCAATAGTCCACAGTTACACATAGACTCCTTAAAAAAAAATGGCATACTAAACCACGCTGGCCAGACGGATTTTCACACTTACAATGTATTATGTACGTTCAGGTGAAATCTTGATCTCAGATGAATAAAAAAGGTAGATAAGGCATGGCCTTTGTTACCAGTGAAGCCACAAAACTCAGCTCGTTCATAAACACGTGTATCAGCCAAATATTTAAGCGATACATAATTAATATGACTGCACGGTTGGCCTAGTGGCTTAAGTGGTCGCCACGCCGCTTCCTACTACGCCAAGTGTCGTAGGTTTAAATCCCACGTAGGACAACACTTTTTGTGATTCAGAATTTGTTGTTCTGAGTCTGGGTGTTCTTTGTGTCCGTTTCATGTATGTTTGTAAAGTCCCCCGCGACACAGGAATTTATATTCCTAATGCGGGAGTTGTCTTTTTAAGAAGAAAAAAAAAGAACTATTTTGTAATATAGGTATAAATTTTAATATAATTTAGAAATCTATATTTTTCTTTGAACAAATCAAGGAACATATTTGATAGTGCCGACTAATATGTATGTTTGAAATTTAACTACAACATTCTACTAGGGTCAGATATTGAAGCCAGACACATGTATTGAAACCATCTATAGCAAACAACACCGTATAAATAAAGTTTTGGAAAAGGTTGCCATACTCTTACTAAAGCTGATTGTAACGTCCCACACCCGTATTAGGTAGGTAATTCTGAAGAAATGTAGGCAGTCGATATTTTGATTATCTACGCCCATACCTTGACCTTTATTCTCTGTTCTGTGGGATGTATCAGCGATAGCACTTCAACTTTCAACCTTTATTCTCAGTTACATGATCCTTGACATCCGCACTCTTTGATTAGCATGAAAGGTCAAGCCATGTTTAGAGTAACCATGGGCAACATCTTTGAGAAAATCCCTGTAACACACATACAAACTATCAACTTTGAGATCATATAAAAAATTAAGATTAAGTCATGACAACTTTAAAAGAAAAAAACATTTATATCTTATTTCTGTAATTGTTTTTGGACTTGCGCGACTTTTGCACATACATAGCTTTCTTAGTTAGAAAATCTCGTACTACATTAAAGTACGGAGTTCAAGGTCAGATAGCCCTACTTACTCAGTTTTGAGCAATGGAAAATTGCTTTACACCAGCTTTCTGTGAATTCATGTAATGACCTCAGTCAAGCCTACCCCTTTAGCCAAAGTAAGGCTCTTCCACGGTCACTTGCTTCTGAACCTGCATGAGACTGGGCAATTAACCCTCTGAGATAGAAACAACTTGACTAACATCCCCCAGTATAGTTATTTCACCAATAGCAGTTATATCATTGCCTTCTCTCACTATTTCTTATGTACCTTACCTTACCTTTCAATTTGTCAATGCCAGATTGAAAACCTTCCTTCCTACCGACTCGGATATGTGTATCAAAACATGTTGTTTCAGGACCGGTTGATGCTAAATATTACAGCTAGTTTGCAATCTCAAACATTTTATGTAAAATCCCTCCGTTTCTGAAATTTACTAATAGTCTCTTCCGACACCAAAATATACAATAGTATAAAAATTGTCATGAAACACTGAGCTTACGACGACGATATGTTTTCTTATCCTCCCCGAATAAATGTCATGCATTATCTTAACATTTATAATTATATACATTTATATTATAATTATAGGGAAGGTAAGTTTACTATCGACTGCTTCTTTGGTCTAGTGGTTAGGCGTATGCGACTGCTGATCAAGAGGTCTCGGGTTCAAATCCGGGGTCGGGCCCATAGTTATTGTTAGGTTTTCCTTACAAATAATTCTTAATAACAGCCCGGAGTATAAAAGTTTGTCCGGTGATTCATGCCCGTACCTCGCAGAGAGGGAAGTCAGAGTCCTCAAATATACTGACAACTAGTTTAATCTTCGAATTTCAGCTCTCCCTCAGGATTGCGGAGGTCCGATGAAAATCGATCAGTGGAAAAACTGATATTCAGGTAAAACTGGTTGAACTAGCTGCCGACCTCAAATAATCAGGGGACTTAATATTGTTATATTTTATAGATGTGTGTGTGAAGTAAATATTTAAATATTATCTTTGGTACAATCTTTCGACACGATTACACCTCTCCACAATCCTTCAATTGATTCATTTATTGATAATTTTATAAACCTTTTACTCCACTCGATGTGCTCTCCGAAGTATCTATCATAGCAGCGAGTTGTGATATAAGTGCCTACTTAAATTAATTGAGATTATATTCAAAACTAGGTTACGATAAGCATGAGAGAATTGACAATGAAACAGTCAAGGTGTTGATGAATACTAATATAGATGAACTACCCAGAGCCATGTTTGCACAGCTTTAGTAGCTACTTTCTATAATATTTTCTCATAATAAACTTGATATTTTTTCCAAAAAAAGAGAACAATCCATCTATCCGTTTACGAGCTGAAATACTAGATACGTTAATTAAAGATTAAACATTATGTATACAAACACACGCAAATAGGAACTCATATGTGCACATAAGTTACACCGTTTCACAGCAAGAAAAGGTTTTAATTGGTTATAATATTAGACTGAATACTGAAGGAGAGGCTCTTGACTATCGAGAAATATGGTTTTCTTTTCATTTTAATTCATACTAATTTAATCGTCATACAAGCACCTATACGTAAAGTGGGGATGTTTTTCTTTTTCTCGCGTCTACTCCATCATGTGGAGTATCATTGGATAGGTCTTTTAAAAACTTAGAGAGCTTGCTGTGGTATTGAATTGAAATTGATGTGGTAGTTCATATGATGAATTTTGAGGGAAAACTATAACGACTTAAATAACTCTTTTTATTATTGATTTAATAAGGGTTATTAAAGTGTAACTTAATAAATACGCTACTTGGAAAACTTCGTACAAAACCTGACACGCGCTTGTTTGCTAAATGCATATTAAATTGATATACGGTACGTCATCAAAAAAGGATTTTTATATAAATTTTTTCGTCTGTCTGTCTGTATGTTTGTTTCAGGTAGTCTCAGGAAAAGCGAACCGATTTTGACCGGACTTTCACTGGCAACAAGCTGATGACATAAGGAGTAACTTCGGTAAAATGTTAGTCGGTAAATCGTCCTTATCTCATTTAGTTTTGAGTCGTTTGTTTTGATTTTCATTTCAGTATATCTATTGGTATTCTATGAAAGTCACAATAGTTGTTTAGACCTTTATTGAGAAGACCTTTTCAAGCGATTAAACTTAGCTATCCGTAAGCGCATTCATGTGATTTCTAATAGGCATAGGTATAGGGCGAGCGAAAAAAATTTCGAAAAGTTCTCATTTACTTATTAAATTTAACATTTCCAACTTGGATATATATGAACCTCAACTAGTAAGTCTTGTTTCGATGACCAATATTCATATCAAATATATAGAGTAGAGAGTATTCTTAGAAGGTAACTACAGCTGTTGAAGGTCTAGCAATGAACTATTAAGCTCGCACACACAATCTATTTTTTGTTGTTACTTAAACAATGATATTAGTAAAATAGATATAAAAAATATATTAGCACAAATTGACATAGCTTTTCACAAATAAGTTGAAATACTTAAATTAAATATCAAGGTGCAGCCTCGACTCTTAGGATGACATTAGGATATAATAGGAAGTACAGTATTCTAAAAACTACGCAGTATAACTTGACTGCAAACAGAATTAAAACTTGAAACAAACCGCATCCTAATACATCTTGGAAGTGTGGTGAAATAGACCTAATTCTCCTTTCTACGAAGAGTTTTATGTCCAGCAATGGACAGTTAAAGGCTTTTGATGACGATAACGACATTGTTCTATTTTCATTGCAAGAAGTTTACAAGCGTTACATTTGAAGATCATCGTTTTGGTAGGTTACCTATTGCGACTTCTATAAAAGGGTTTATTACTATTTATCTAGGACTCATTGCACTCAAAATGAAAAAAAAATACATTTTCAACAAAAAGTTAAACCGATTCCAAAAAAACATCAACCGACAAACACTAAAACAAACAATAAAATAGCTTTAACTTAACTAACTTAAATGACTATGTAACATTTCTTGTCTAGAACTTATTTTTCTAAAAAAATAAATTTTAATTATTACTACATATATAACTTATTAACAGAGATCGGAATTGGGTGTGTGAAAATACCTAAAGTTTGCAGCGGGACATAATATGGAGCTGTTACAACCACTTAAGTTAAACCGGGTTTGAATTTTACCGGTTTAGTTTTTTTTTTACATGTTCCTTACCTTTGAAACACCGAACTATAAACATTTACAAGCTGCTAATACAGTTCTAAATAAATTTTTGTTTTGTACTTTTCCGGTTAAAATTCGGTCTTTTAGTCCCAATTGTTCTTTGTCGGTCAAACACAGAATTTGATATATCTGCAAAATGCTAATGCGGTTTTAATTTCTTTTTTTGATCTGTATCTTAAGTTAAAAAGTTTTGCTACAGGTTGATGCAAGGAAAACGAACATTTGACGAACATGAGACTGCACGGTTGGCCTAGTGGTTTAAGCGGTCGCCACGCCGCTCTCTACTGCGCCAAGTGGGATAACACTTTGTGTGATTCACAAATAGTTGTTCTGAGTCTGGGTGTTCTTTGTGTCCGTTTCATGTATGTTTGTAAAGTCCCCCGCGACACAGGAATTCATATTCCTAATGCGGGAGTTGTCTTTTAAAAAAAAAAAAAAAAAAAAAAAAAAAAAAAAAAAAAAAAAAAAAAAAAAAAAAATTCGCGTCTTTATATAGTTTTGAAGTCGGCTTTTTTTTTTAATCATTAAACCTGCACTGCATAAAAAAATAAAATAAAAAAATTTATTTCAATTGCAAGAAAGTTGTGCGTAAACTATTTTCGACATTCAGAGTTCGGAACATGCAATAATATTAGTTTTTTTCCTAGAAATGATAAATATTGGTTTAACTTAATGGTTTAACATAAGTGGTTGTAACAGCTCCATATTATTATTGCAAACTTCTGCAAACTTTAGGTATTTTCACACACCTAATTCCGATCTCTGCTTATTAACATTATATGTACTAAGTACCTAAAATCAATTGGAAGTCGGTGCCCAGCCAAATATTTTTTTAATAAATCTACATTTTCTTTTTGTCTTACAAGTGGTTTTTCCAAAAGTTAACTATATAACTTCTGAAGTTATGCTTTTGGAATATTTTGTATCTCATGAGCACATTAAGTACAGTCATACCTCGACTTACGCTACCCCGTTTTACGCGAATTCAGAGAAATGCGGTTTTTCATTTGCCACTTCGCTCAGTCGTTACTTGGATTAATTTCGATCCACGGTTGGAGGTTGTATTTTTGCTACCAAACACTACCAGCTTGCTTCAATCAATGGACCAGGGAGTCATGAAACATTTAAAGCTCACTATACAAGGTGATCATTTGCACATCTAAATGAAGCTATGAGTCTAAAAAACGAACTTTCTGTCAAATACTTTTGGAAGCAATTCAATGTTTTACATACACTCGGTTCCAAAAATAACGGGTCAGTCACATAAACCCGAATATCTCCCGAACTACGTATGCCATCCTAATGAAACGAAGACTGTTCAATTGAGAATTTAATTATACAGATAAAAAATAAAATAAAACTTAGTTACACCCACAATATTAATCTTAAATTAAAAAAAAACTAAAGATTACATTTTTTTATGATTGTTTTTTTGCTGTTTTTCATCACTTTCTTCATTTAATACTTTGTATTGCCTCCACGTGATGAAGCCTCCAGTGATGAAAAACAGCAAAAAAACAATCATAAAAAAAATGTAATCTTAAGAAAAATATGACTACTTTAGTTTTTTTTTAATTTAAGATTAATATTGTGGGTGTAACTAAGTTTTATTTTATTTTTTATCTGTATAATTAAATTCTCAATTGAACAGTCTTCGTTTCATTAGGATGGCATACGTAGTTCGGGAGATATTCGGGTTTATGTGACTGACCCGTTATTTTTGGAACCGAGTGTATGTAAAACATTGAATTGCTTCCAAAAGTATTTGACAGAAAGTTCGTTTTTTAGACTCATAGCTTCATTTAGATGTGCAAATGATCACCTTGTATAGTGAGCTTTAAATGTTTCATGACTCCCTGGTCCATTGATTGAAGCAAGCTGGTAGTGTTTGGTAGCAAAAATACAACCTCCAACCGTGGATCGAAATTAATCCAAGTAACGACTGAGCGAAGTGGCAAATGAAAAACCGCATTTCTCTGAATTCGCGTAAAACGGGGTAGCGTAAGTCGAGGTATGACTGTACTTAATGTGCTCATGAGATACAAAATATTCCAAAAGCATAACTTCAGAAGTTATATAGTTAACTTTTGTTAAAGTAGTCATATTTTTCTTAAGATTACATTTTTTTATGATTGTTTTTTTGCTGTTTTTCATCACTGGAGGCTTCATCACGTGGAGGCAATACAAAGTATTAAATGAAGAAAGTGATGAAAAACAGCAAAAAAACAATCATAAAAAAATGTAATCTTTAGTTTTTTTTTAATTTAAGATTAATATTGTGGGTGTAACTAAGTTTTATTTTATTTTTTATCTGTATAATTAAATTCTCAATTGAACAGTCTTCGTTTCATTAGGATGGCATACGTAGTTCGGGAGATATTCGGGTTTATGTGACTGACCCGTTATTGGTTTATGTGACTGACCCGTTATTTTTGGAACCGGCTATACTTTAAGAATTATTGGACAATTTTGGAATGATATATTATTCGGTTTTTACCTATAAAATTGCCTTTCTTCAGTACTGGTCATTTCAAATAAAAAAAAAGTTTGTAATGGCTCTGTATTCTAAATTTAAATTTATTTTGTTTTAAAACCATGACATACTATTTACAAACTCAGTATTTTGTTTTTTGATTAGCGTTGTATATTCATTACATTTAAAAAATTTTGGTCAAAATATATACTTTAAAAATTTGTGTAATTATGGAATATGAGTTCCGTCGTGGCACCAACGCGACACAAACGGCAAGTAACATCAAACACGTTTACGGATAGAACTGTACAAACGAACGCACGACCCGTTAATGGTTTTCCCGGTTCCGTTCTCGAAATTTTGACTTGAAAAATGAAGCTCGTGGTCGTCCGGAGACTTTGGTTAACAATAATGAATTAAAGACGATTGTGGAAGCTGACGAAACTCAATCTACAGCTGAGCTAGCAGCAGCTTTTAATGTACTCATCAAAACAATATTGATCCATTTGCGACAAATTGGCAAGGTAAAAAATTGATAGATGGGTGCCCCACGTCAACGTGCAACGTACGCGTCGAGACCTGCCTTGCGCTGCTCAAAAATGAAGGAATTTTGAAACGGATTGTCACGTGCGACGGAAAATGGATTCTGTTCGACAATCGAAAGCGCTCAGCAAGTTGTTTAGACCAGGGTCTAACCAGGGTTCAGCACCAAAGCAATGCCTTTATCGGACTACTAGGCGCAGGCAAAAGTTTCATCCATACGTTGTGGGCATACCCAAAAGACGAACTAAACGGTTTGACAGCTCGTTTTTGGTGAGAGTCGCCAAAGTTTGGAACGACCTGCCTGGGTCTATTTTTGGATGGTCTAGTGCGGGTGTGATTCACCACAGCTTTTTACAAAACGGCATAAGGATTATTGCAGATGTGTACTGTGAAGAACTGGAGAGAATGAAAGAGAAGCTTGCACATCTGCAAGCAGCTTTGGTCAATCGGTCGTCCCCACGGCTCCTTCACAACAACGCGCGATCCCATACAGACAACGCGCAACAGACAGACCTGCAAGAGCTGGGGTTGGAAGCTCTCCCTCATCCGCCATACTCACCAGACCTTGACCCTACCGACTATTACTTTTTCCAAAATGTAGACAACTTTTTAGTGGGTAAAAAATTCAATTCCCGAGAGGCAGTACAAAATGCCTTTGAAGAGTTTGTTGCCTGCCGTCCAGCTGTTTTTTACAAGAATGGCATCAATAAACTGCCAATGCGTTGGCAAAAATGCGTCGATTGCATGGGTGATTACTTCGAACAACAGAAATAAGAAGAAAAGAAAAAGTTTGAAAAAATAAGTACTTTCACTTATTGCATACAAAACGGCAATTTCATAGGTAAAGACCTAGTATTTAACAAATAATTTGAATGGTGTCTGGAAAAATCTGTCCATTTTTTTATCATAGAAACCCAAGAAGAATCAGCCTCAAATTCAGAACAAAATTTATGGTATAATTGAAGAAGTGGTCGATATTTCCAAACAATTAAATTTTTTGGATTCACACAATCAAGAGCTAACAATTGACGAGCTTATGGAAATACGTGAGGATGGTGAATACATTGAACAACCTGATTTGTTACACCTAGTTGGATCAGAAAATCAAATCCCGATACATTTGAAAGGGGGTTACAAATTTTAGAAAAATCTGGTCCCGATTTCAAAAACTTTATACGTATTTATATGCAAAATTGAACCCTGACTTACACAAATTCGACTTACACGGCTATCGCTTGGTCCCACGTATCGCGTAAGTCTGGGGTATTACTGTATTTCTAACCCGGAGTGAGCAGGTATTGGTTAAGGTATTGACTCAGAATAGTCTTAGTAGCAGTTAGAGTAGTTAGGCCTTCGGACTGCCATAGATAGGTAATGTATATATTCTGGATTTCTTGTCGAACTTCAAAATCTTACACGGACATATTTCAATACTCCTTTGGTATTTATATAGTTTCCTGTTAATAACTTCAACAAAAGAAAAACGGTAGAAATGCAAGACAATTGTTCTTATTTTAATTTTTTCCTTAGAAGTTAAATATTTAATTACGGCCGATATGAGTAAATAATATCAATTATCTAGGCAGGTATTATTAATACGTGCCTAATATTAATTACAGTATTTAATTGTCTTCCTAGCCTTTATTATTCTCAAGTTCATTTGGGTCGCTCACTACTTTATTTTAGTATTCAATTGCCCAAAATCGCTCAAAGTAATGTGCCATGGGAGAGGCTTATGTCCAGCAGAGAGATGAGAGAGACTGCGATGGGCTGATGATGATGATTCAATTGACAATATTTTGTTTTGTCCATTCTAAAGCCTACCTAAAGTTAAATAAAACATTGAATTACGATATAGAAAAAGATCTTACTATGATTACTACATATGATTAACCGAATAGATTTACAGCCATAAAAAATCAAACTCACCACAGTTGGAAATTGAAAAACCTAATCACAAAATGTTGATAATCCACAGCTGGTAGATGTTTTTAAGATTTCGCAAAATGATTGCACTAACTTTATTTTATTTTAAAAGATTAATTTTTGAAGTGAAAATATTTTGAGAAAATGTTTTCTTGTAAAAATACGTGTCAGCGGCAGTTTGTTTATAAAAAAATCTGACATATACGCGTGCGCCTTCGAGTGTTCGCACAAGCGCGACCGCAAGTAGAAAAGTTTGCGCGACACTGGCGCAACCCTATGCATGTCCCCTCTCAAACACCATTCATACGTTGCGTTACGACGTTCCACAATACCAAGGTATCAATAACATATCCATAATCTTAACCGGTGAAAGGCAAGCACACTCTGACAACCATCATAATACGTTTTTTTAATACACTGCATCTTCTAATTTAAAGTTCGTCTGAATTTATTGAAATTTGAACTGTTACAGCATTTTCATTATTTTGTTGCATTTTCATTACAAATGGCAAGTGGTTTTGTAAAAATATGAGATAAGAAACTTGAACTTCGTAAATTTCTTCTCTCTTCTGAAGGAGTTTATGAGGGTATTGTTTTATAATTCTCCTAGCAAAATTAAAAAATGTCAGACCACGCACAGGCAAGGGTAGCTCAGTCACCCATATTGGTACGTGGATTTAAAATCGTATCCAATCGATAATTGTTATATTAAAGTATTAATGCGTTAATTTTGTATGACGTTTTCCAAGTAAGCGCAT
The DNA here is from genome assembly GCA_932526445.1 of Phragmatobia fuliginosa. Lineage (NCBI taxonomy): Eukaryota > Metazoa > Arthropoda > Insecta > Lepidoptera > Erebidae > Phragmatobia > Phragmatobia fuliginosa. The sequence continues at coordinate 9,415,901 of OW052060.1, read as the reverse complement.
TCTACAAGTTAAGCCTCTGTAACTCCTGAACTAATAAAGTCATCTAATCCGTTATAGTTTTCTTTTAAAGTTAATTATAAGGACCACCATCACGAATTTTGCCAGATTTTTGGAGTCAGCCGTTTAGCTTTTATAGAGGGAGGGGACGCCCTGTTTTTACACCTAAATCAAACAATAGTCTTAGAAGCCCATTATTGTTTTTAGAAGATCTATCTAATGATACCCCACACGATGGGGTAGCCGCGAGAAAAAATTATCATCCCCACTTTGCGTGTAGGGGAGGTACCCCAAATAAAAATATTTTCCTAATTTTATTGTAGCACTTTGTCGACGTAATTACAACACATATTCATGCAAAGTTTCATCTTTCTAGCACTTACCGTTTGGAAGACGAGGACGGACAGACGGACAGACGGACGGACGGATGGACAGACGGACAGACGGACATGACGAATCTATCCCATAAAGAGTCGTCATGTCCGTCTGTCCATCCGAGTCATAAGCTCCGGAACCCTAAAAAGGCCTAGTCCTTGACAGGTATTGAAATTGACCTCCACAGCTGCGTCCACGGGTAAATGGGAACAATTAAAGGCCGTGCGGAAATCCGTTTGTTCATGAAAAACCAAGCAAACATTGTTTTGTTGATGATCTCCTCGTTTTACGCATGCTGCTTATTTTCAATTTCTTTTCATTTCTTTTTTGACTTGACGAATATTTACAGTTTGATACCAATTCACCTTTGAATATTTTTATTGTAATTTTTTTCTACCATTATATTATTTAATTTTCACTACTTTAAATACAAATAAAAATAAAAAGAGAATAATCTCGGAGTTTGTTTCTTCTCACTCACTTTTCACCTATATAGGTAACCTACTATAGTCAGTGCCGGATTAAGCCAGTGCGGGGCCTGTAGCAAATTCTAGCGCGGGGCCCTATGATAGTTTCAGGATATTATGTTTCTAAAAATCGGCCAAGTGCGTGTCAGGCCACGCATAGAATGGGGTTCCGTAGTCACCCATAATGGTACGTGGCTTTTAAACCGCGTCCAATAGAAAATTGTTGTTTATTTATTTAGTTATTTTTGTACGAAAATTTTCAAGTAAGCGTATTTTACAAGTTAGACCTCTATAACTTCTTTTTTCCGTGCGGAAATACCATTACCGTATGGATGGTAAGTCGAGAACGGACGGACATGACGAATCTATAAGGGTTTCGAGTCATGAACTACGGCACCCTAAAACCGATACAATGAAGTCTTTTATAGTAATACTATTTATATCAACCTCTCTGAGTAAATCATTTCTTTTTTTATTGAAACATGCCAAATTGCCTGGTGGAAAGCATGAGAAGATTTCAAGAGTGTGGGCCACCTTACGTATGCCGGTATGCGTACTGCTCGCTGTTGCAAGTGATCTAGATTATCAAGCAAACACTGCGCGTATCAGTACCTCATCAGTAATGATTACAGTACTTCACGTACCAGCTTATGTCTTGTGTGCTGCGTACGCGATGCTCGGGTGAAGAGAACCATCTCACCTTATTCTATCAATGTCCTCTCACGGGTTGACATCACGACCAAATATCCATCTTAGTATACCGACTTCCCAGCCTGTACAGTTCAATCAAATTAAAATATTCATCAAAGTAAAAAGATTCAGGCGCTTTGAGTTCATCGTGTTTCTGAGTTTATTTTAACTGTCGAAGATCATTAACCACTAGTGGCTGATCATATGCGATAAATACATGTGCAAAGTGACTCCAACGTTCGGGTAATAAGATTTCAGTGCATGATTAAAATAAGGCTTGTAAATCTGTCGTTCCAGCGCTTCTTGTTTCTAACTGTTAATTACACTACACAACAGACTTCGGCAATGCATTGAACTGCACTAATTCATCGCCCAGGCTATCCTCTCTCCTCTCCCCGATCTCCACCCTTCGACATTTTGGCCGACATGAACACGATCGTCTGTGACTAAATTCGTTCTGTCGGTCGGAATGGCGAAGAGACAGGCAAAATGCAGACTGCCCTGCGTGGGAATCAGTGTCGAGTCTTGGTCGAAAAGATCGAACGAGACCTTTCACCAGACAGCATTGATCGCCACAATGCTGGCGAGTAGTGAGAGATGGGAAGCCGCGGTCTTCTTCCGTGAGGACATTATGCTCCAGAAGGAGTCCGCGAGTAAGAGATAGGGCTGATTACGCTCGTAAGGAGGCCGATTATCACCTAAGTGTCGCTGCAGCCACATCTTCGGGAGATGTGACCACTGTAAACGACCCGAGAGGTGATACCCCGGTGCAGCCCAGAGGTGTCGCCTAAGGTGGGCCGTTTTGCGCCTCTTACTGCGTAGAATGGTGAGAGGCACGACAGCGTCTGACCCGGGATGTACTAAAGTCGTGGGGTACGGCAGGGGGGACTCCAGAAACCGCTGATGCGTTCCTGGCGTTCCTTCGAAATGTCGATGTAGGCCACAGCGTGGTTAGGGGTAGACCGGTACCTCCGGGAGTCCCTCATACGTGCGAAAAGCATTCCCAACGTAAACAAAAGGCTACCCTCCAAATCATCTGCAAAAGAACTTACTATGAAATAGATTTCTACGTTTTCTGTTCTAATGAAAGAGATTTCAGAAAAAATATTACATAAGAGGCGAGATAAAGTATTCCACTTATTTTTATTCCTTTTTAGTTTTCCGTAGTTCATGACTTATGGAACTCTTCTAGTTTCGCCAATGTCCATGGTCCGTCCTCGACTTACCTTTCAAACGAATAATGCTAGAAAGATGGAACTTTTGCAATAATATGTATTATGTTAATATCGCATCGACAAAGTGCTCTTTTTTTTGGGAACCTTAACTATTCGTAATGTGGAGATATTTTTTGTTTTTCAAAATATCAAAGTTAGTAATTTATAACTAACACCTTGCAGTCATGGAAGAGAAAAAGCAATCTGTACATTTACTAAAACTTAGACTGTAGATATGCTTATGTATGTAAAAAGCAAATTGTTTTATTATGTTAAAATATGCAAAAAAAAAATTTTAAACTAAATGTATTTTAAACAATAAATCAATAAATATGGCATGTCAAAGCTTAAAAAAAATAGAGACAATGGAAGCTAGCAGTATCATCATTTTGTTTTGCTTGTTATTAAGTCTATCGGACAGTCAGGAAGACCGCAATACATGAGTATCCCACAACACTTAACCCTTTTTCACGATTCGATTTAAGTAGATACTTTTAGCAGTCAGAAATCTTTGAAGCGCGGGGCCCCTAAATGCGCGGGGCCTGTAGCATTTGCTACTCTTGCTACGTGGTTAATCCGCCACTGACTATAGTGTTGTAACCATTTACCCATTCCATACACGATAGTGTTGTTACCAATTGCCCATTCTATACACGCGGTGACAATATTATGTGCGCTATTTTATTTTCATGTGAAAAACTGTTAAGGCTACTTATTATCGCGACAACCGAAATACACGCGGGCGGAGACGCGGAGGAAAGTTAGTAGGTTATTAGGTGGAGTACTATTAACTAGATAACTTCGCTATCAGAAGAAGGTAGTCTGCAGGTAAATGCACTTACATTTAACACTATATAATCGCTGGATCGGCTGGACCGATTTCCGCAGAGAGCCAATGACATATCTAAGGGATCACTTGGGCTACTTTTTTTAGATAGGTTGTACCTCCGTGACATCGCGGGGTTCAGCTAGTTTTAACTAATTCTCAACAATGATTGAAATAAATAATTATAACTTTACCTACACATATCATACTCGACTGTCTAATCCCCAACTAGGCAGAGCCTGTGCTATGTTAATCAGACAGCTCATAAACATACCTAATTTTTAAATATATTCATGTTTTGCTCATCAAACAATACAAAGGTATCAATTGAGATTCCAGATGGTATGTAGTCTTTCCTATTTAATGACTTACGAGTAGGTATATACTACGGTAGTAGGTACCTACGTGCATATCTGCTATATAGACTTGATCTAAATTACTGTCAACCCCTACTGCGTGAGATTTACATTGTGTTATACATACCTAAGTGCGTGAATGTAGGCATCACAACAATATTTTGGAGTTGTATGTGGAAGTCGCTACAATATTATAGATAAACTAGCTTATGCCCGCGGCTCCGCTCGCGTCCTAGGGGTATATGAATAGATTTGAATATAAAATTTCATAAAAAGCCGTTTCGGAGGAGTATGGTAACTAACATTGTAACACGAGAATTTTAAATATAAGAAAACACCCGGACACGGAACTAATCACACAAATATTTATCGTGAGTAGGAATCGAACCCACGACCATTGGCTTAGCAGTCAAAGGCAAAAACCGCTAGACTAAAAGGCTCGTCTATCAGGTGTTGGTTTCGTATGTATGTAGGTTAGTTCATTTAGGTAATTGGCACGGCATTTTTTTTCAGCCATGATATTTTGATAGACTTATATTGGCCTTGATTCTGTAGTTAACATCGCATAAGTAACCTACGAGTATACTGAAGATTTGTTGTTGGATTACGTACTTTTTCCTCATTGGCTTACAGTAGCATTTTTCGATACCTCATTTTAGGTATTCTTGTTTTGAACGTTCAAAACGTCTCTAGCGTATAGCGTAAAACTAAATACCACCAGATCTAACACTAAGAAGGTTGTTGGAGGTCACTGTTTCTATAACCCGCCTTTTTTGCTTTAGAGTATTAACTGATGCATTCAACCTTCATGTAAAATCCTAGATAAAGATACAAGGAACAAAACTCGGTGGTTCTGAACCATAAAAAAATTAATTGGTTTGAACAAAATGGTATTGACGTAAGGAGCACGTAAAGCCATCGGTGCAGCCCAAGATATCACTCCGGTTAGCCGCACCATCAGACTGAGAGAACAGAGAGTGCACCTGTGATGAACTGTGTTTGTGCCCACACTTGTGCACTTATAATACCTCCTACGTAGTTGACTGCTCTCCGTTAAGACTGGCCACTGTGGCAGAAATTAGCTAGGAGTACATATCATCATAAGTGTAAAGGGAAAAATAAGCAAGTGTTTGAAATTGTTCATTCTTTTATTTTAAATTCATAGCAAGCGATTTCATAAATGTTTTTACGTTCAGACTTATTGGTATTAGACAAATACTTTATATTATAATATTGTTGATTAAGACAAAGGGTAAAAATGCACATGCCTGTTCTCAAAACAATACTACGGTCATTCTTACGTATTCTGTTCTCGTTCATATAAATTCATTACGTGAGAATGTGCATCTAACACTCAAAAAAACATTCAAGAAAAATCAGCAAAAAATATTTACTAAAATATTAAAGCTTTCTTGTTTAGGGACTGTCCATTAATCACGTGAGGCTTTATAGGGGGGGGAGGAGTTCACAATAAATCACGAAATATCACAAAGGGGAGGGGGGTGTAGTAATATATCACTTGTATTTATTTTTTTCTGCAAAATTTTCGCATTTCTTTCATTATCTTTATGTCAGTCAACCTACGATCTTTCTACTCTACCTCTGAAAATAATTTTTGTGGTCTTTAATTTTCTATAATAAAATTTGTTGATAACCATAACTGTATATTATTAATATAAAATTATTAGAAGAAAAAAGATTATTTGTAGGTACTAAAAAATACACGTCATATAGGAGGGGGGGGAGGGTAGTCTTAAACCTCACCATGTATCACCAAGGGGGAGGGGGGGTTGAAAAATGCCAAAAAAAAGATCACGTGATTAATGGACGGCCTCTTATCTTGTTAAATCTTAAATAAAAATAAAGAACAAAATTGTAGAAACGCAACCTCTTATTACTGTAGCTATCCATTATAGATACACAACGATACTTTCAGAAGTTTTAAGAAGTTTAGGCACATACTGTTCATACAGGAGTTCCCAAAAAAAGAGTAAAGTTGAAATCTACATCAATAGACTTGGTTTTGGCTTTAAATACATGTTTGTGCCATGTGCGAAAGAAGGGGACCTGGTATTTTAACCAAAAGGCACCTTTTGGCCTGGATATCATCTAGATCATCACAGAGAAGGCAGATGACAGGCCACCATTAGTCAATGAGTTATAGCATCTCTGATCAAAGTCGATATAAGCCTCTCAACAGGTAACGCAGGCCAAACAAATTATTATAGCCAGAGAAGACCTTAGAGATGTTCAGCATAGGACATTGTGTTGAAAAAAATGAGCGTGTAATTTGTGAAGAATCACCTACATAGATGATTCTGGACACGGCCTGGCTAGGCATGCTTTACTTTCCAATGTGCTAACTTACTCGGTTACCTACTACTTCGCCCCGAGCCAATTAAGTCAAGATATAACCTTTAAATAGCAGATCATAATATTTCAGTCTAACACACAAAGATCCAACGCAACTAACACTACCCACACTCAAGATAAATCGTAATCACAACAGTAGCAGTTAAATGCATTAAATATCACACACAATTTAATTTATCATTAAGTAACATTTTGTATTTAGAATAGTCAGCCTCAATTTTATAAATCTAAGATCTTGAAGAAATATTCTACTTCCAGCAGTCCATCTTCCGGTAGATCGCTGCAGTGGATTGCATTCCTAATTTTATTTGTTCCAAGTTTCGCTCTTATGGTGTGCGGCCGTAATAATCTCGCTATTTCCTGGAACACATACCAGTGTTAATATGACTACATAAACTATTATATATTTGCCGATTTAAATATTTCTAAGTAAAAGATATAACTGTCTTGTTGGTCTAGCGGTTGCCGTATGCAACTTCAGTCAACTTAAATACTCCAGGTATTTAAGTTAAATTAAACACATAACACAAAATTTTCATAATAAAGTTTAATCTCAATGAAACTTGATTATGAAAATTTTCAAATTCAAAAACAACTAAATATTTTAATTATTTAAAACTTAAAGTAAATAATTGATAATGTATATGGTGAAATATATATATATATATATATTTACGTACATTATCGATTATTGGTGGGTGATGGGTGACAATGTTTAAAAACAAGCTGTTTAAAAAGTTACCTATGTTCACATGTCTGGATCAATTCCAAGATAAATTTAGGCCTCCCCTTCGTCGACCTATTGCACACAAGTGAAACTCTTCAAATGAATGTAGAATGAGAACACCAAAAATCTATTTCATTCACTTGGCGTGAACCAAGTGGAATAAACCAAAGCCGATCTTATGTAATATTTTGCTTATGAAAGGCTAGGCAGAAGATATAGGAGATATTATAATAGTTTTTATAAACAAACAATATATAGAACAAAGACTAAAGTACTTCAGCAAATTAAAAAGATTGACAGAGAAATAGACTGGCATAGAGTAGATAAGTTTTTTTTTATCTTGTAAAATACTTAGTCGTAATAAAATACACAGTCTGTAAATTGGTGTCCACTGTAAGAATCATACAGAGCAATCGACTTACAGGATCAGCAGGACCGACGAGTTTCCTGAATTCAACGGCACTGTTCAAGGTTTTATCTTTGGCTACAATTTCCATAGCAATACAGCTACCACTCGAGAGCTCTTCTACCATACCCTGTAAATAAACGCAAATATGATGAAGATGTCCTCCCAGACGTATCCGTCGACGTCGAAACTCGTCAATTTTTAGCTTATGGTTCTACGTTCATGTGCCCGTATCTGACTCGCAAAACCGAATTTCGTTTTAGATTTGCGGTCACAGGAGGCACAGTGTAGGTCGACCTTTTTGAGTTTTTTTATATTTAAGCCTACCAAAGTGACTCAACTCTGCCTGTTGGAAAGCATGAGTAGAATCCAGGAGTAAGGGTCACCATCCTTATTGTGAGGGTAGGCAATGCAGCATGGTGACAGTCAGTTGTTTCTGCATCATTCTCTCGGTCTCAGAGGCCGGGAGAATATGACAGAATACGACAGCAAGAATTCTGTCACCATTATCAGGATGGTCTTCTGTCTGAGGGTAGTACTACTTGGGTCGTTGCTTTTTTCGTTTGCTGCTGTTGAAATCAGCGTTGCTCTACTACCTACTAATTTGCATGTTGTAAGTGTAGTTATGATAGGGCTTGGGGAGATTTTTTATGAAGCTGCCGCTAGGCGTCAACATTCACTTTAACCGAACAGTGTTTGGTGAACCATCACTTGTCCATTGCTCATTAGCCATTTTTGTCCAACTACAAAATGGTATTTTTAACTTAACTACTCTCTGCTACTACAACTTAGTTTCAATTGATTAAAACAGCAGTTTGTAATTGGAAGATAATTATCGGCGTACATAAAATACAATTTGGAAAATTCATAAGCACATTTTAGAAGGAGCATTAACAATGGCAACTGACCTTATATTCGGGTACAATGCCCTTATAAACTTCGTAGAATTCTGCAGCATTTATGTTTTCCACAATAATCATGTTGAGGGCCGTGATTTCAAAGCCGCCTTCGTCTATTAATTCAAACACAGCTCCTAGTTTACCCTCACGTATTGCATGAGGTTTCACTATACATAAAGTGCAGTTTGACAAAGTAGCCGTCAGTCGGAGTCGCGACGTTCGTAAAGCTGGAGGAGGGAAGAAGTACTCATTGTCCTGTTCACAGAAAAATCATTTTTCACTTTAATTATATACGTACATTTTCAAAATTTCTATGTTTAAAGATCTACTCTGAAACTGACGTCCTGAAAGAGTTAGCTTAGAAAGAAAATTACTAGGGTTAAAATATCCTTAATGATGTTGAGATAAGAAATATGGATTTGCTTTGCTTTTATTTTTTCTTCTTGATCTGGGCCCTGCGATGCTGTAATGTACGATTGAGAAAAGCAATATATTTAAAGTTATGGAACAAATTCATCAACATAAAATGAATGAAATTCAGAATTAAACTGGTTATATGCGTTTTTTCCGACAAATGGTTCATAGTAACAATTACTTTTCATCAATTAATTACACCTAGGTTGCATGTCTGATATTAACATCCATGGACGAAATCGCTGGCGAAAAATAAATAGTTTATAAAACGATATCAAAAGAGGTTTTACCATCAAGCAGCAATACATCATAACAAAGGCCACATTCATACATATTACATTACTTAGATACTAAGCTATGCATCATTGCTACTAACATGTAATGCTTCTTCTTCGGTCAATGATGTATGAATGCAATTTTTGATCTTGTCAATTCCATACAATGCTCTTATAGTACCTGGTTCTGCTTTTGCAGGATCTCTATCGCCAATTACTTTCTTCAATGTTTCTACTATATCTCTTCCCACCAGTTCCATGCCATAAACTAATTTTCCAGTCAGAAAGTCTAGCAAAAACCTGCAAAAAATAGAATAACAATAGGATCTCTCTGGCCCAACCAAAGTGTTACTACAGAACAGTTAACAGGTGATATATAAATGTTTGTTTCTTTTCGTGAAGGAAAAGAAACAAACATTTATATCATCACATTCACAACTGACTTCACTACTTGTAAGGTATTTATCTTTTATTTTACTACATTGTTTTTGATCAAGAATATATAGAGCCACCAACACCCAACCAAAAACCAAGTAGGTACATATTAAAGTAAAATTTAAGGGACTAAGTGCGGAAACTGACCCACATATGACTCATAGAACCTAGTACATATTTTTGATCAAATTGTCTACTTTGCAATCATAATTTAATCTATACAAATAAATAAAATTTAAGTATCTGTGAGTAATATTAAATTACCAATACAATTATTACCTACAAGAAAAAAACAAATTTTTTGTCTGCCTGTGTTTGTCTATTACGCCTAATTTTTTTTTCTCATATAAACGGAAACCAAGTAACTTCTTATTAAATCAACCATCTGCAAGTGAGAGTCCTGTCAAAATTGGTTAAGCGATTCCAAAGATTAGCCAGAACAGACAGAAAAACTAAAATTTTTAAAATTTATTCTTATAAATAAGTATTGATTGTAAATATTTTTGTATGTATTTAATGAAAAGTTGGTAATTTGATATTACAAACAGATACTTTGATTTTATTTATTTATACATATCTAATAAATATTTATACAATTGCATGCTCCTAAGAAAGAAAACCATTATGTTAATATAATAATAAGAAATTAATTAATTTTCTTGTAACTAAATTGCATTACATTATATCTGGATAATATACTCACGGAAATGTTGGGAAGGAAGATTCTGATCGGTACAGCACATTAACATCCTCAGTAGTGAGACAAGCCTTCTTCATTCTTGCAATACGTATACCGCTATTATGTAGGTGTGTCAATATTTTTCCAACTACATCAGCAGGCACTGGCTTGATCATAGCAAATGTTCTGAAATATTTTTAATAACATATTTTAAACTATAACAATTATAATTTCCATTTGGTTGGAATCGGAATGATGTTGAGTGCACTATCCCTGTGAACTAGTACTTTTAATGTAATAATATTTTTATTATATTACTGTATTACTGTCCTTGTGATGATTGTTAAATGTCCTCTATTCATCCCACGTAAGGGAGTGACGTAAAAGGGGACAAGACTCTCTAAGGAGAGCCATATGGCAGCTGATGAGTAGTTTAGTAGTATTTCTCAGATATCATAATGATTGAACCTGCTTGTTTTCAAATATGGCTCCCCAATAGCTCTTTTCTAACATGAGGCTTATTTACAGTAGTGGATTGTTGAAAGCTGAAGATTATAAAGAACAATACTTTACAAAACCAATTGGAAATTAAAAAAATAATAATACTAGGCTAAATAAATAACTGTTGTTTACCATTAGACTTAAGGTTAAGTGAATCTTTATTTTTTAAATATATTATTAACAAGTGTGTTGGTCTAGTGATAAGTGATCCTGAATGGTAAAATTGTGATAACGAATAAATATGATGACACACGGCAAGATTATGTAGACACAACTTTGTTTTGCCAGTTCCCAACCCGCACTCAGCCAGGGTGGAGACAGAGCCAGATATGAGACCCAAGCCCAGCAGAGATGAAGATCATTATTTTGTTGTCCGGTCTAATTTATGATTAGCATGACTGTATTTGTACATTCATAAAATTATAAATGGTATGAAAACTATAGCTGTGTGTAATATATTAATATTTTACTTACACTTGCATATTTTTATTGATTTTTTGTCTAGTAAAATCACAGGCAAAATCCACAATTTTAATCAGGCGACCCAAAATATACAATGTACAGCCTATGTAGAAACTCTCCATAGTTATTCCGTTCACTTTAACTCGTCTAACGAAAGTTTTCCGCGTCTTCAGATCAAACATTTCGAGAGTCTCATCCGTAGGGTAAAAGAATACATTAAATCGACGAATAAGACTTGCTTGATTGTCATACCATTCGCCAATAAATGAATATTTTTCATTGTAAGCCCCCTCCTAAAAGTAAATAAAGAACTTTCAGTACCACCACTAATTACTAATCAGAAGTGGGCTAAGAGTATATAGGCCATCATTCATACCATTATGTACACCAATCTAAAATAGAATTTAACTCCGTATTTGCATTAACCGGTAACCGTGTTACTAGTTTTGTAAACAAACTAAACAACACGCACGCACAATGCACATCTGTCACTATCAACGGTCTAACAGATTACAGATTACAAATTTTATTGTGTGGCCCAAGGAGTATAATATATGTATTCAAAATTATAAGAAAATACTCCTTGGGCCACATAATAAAATTTATATATATAGTCTTATCTATTTAGAATTTCTAAATTTCTATATATCGCACACCTAGTAATATATTGGCACATCTGCAAAAAACTAAATTGACGTTTTTACGGCATACAGTTTTAAAAGCGCATAGTCCACAATGTGGTAAAAAGGCACAACGCTAGCTTCCGTATTCTTCGAGAGAGGTCGTAAGTGTCATTATACCATTATTGCTGTTTCCCCCTGCAACCGCGTAAAAGAACGGCTCATTTGTCAGTTGTGCAGGACTAAGCACAAAAAATAGGCCAAGTGCAAGGCCACGCACAGGAAAGGGTTCCTCAGTCACCCTTATTGGAAGTACCATTATGGGTGACTGAGGAACCCTTTCCTCCTTACGTAGTAGATTAGAAATCGTATCCAATGGATAATTGTTATGTTTACACGTAATAATGCGTTGATTTTGTATAAGACGTTTTTCAAGTAAGCGCATTGTAAAAGTTAAGCCTCTATAACTCCTGAACTAACAAAGTCATCGAATCCGTTATAGTTTTCCTTCAAAGTTCATTATATGGACCACTATCAGGAATTTTTCCAGATTTTTTGAGCCCGCCGTTTAGCTTTTAGAGGGGGGGGGCTGTTTTTACAAAAAAGTGGCCTTTAAAATGGAATTTCTCGCAAATGGATACATGAGTTTAATATCTATCAATATGGACATTTCAGAAACAACATTCAAGTGAGTTACGGTTCTACAAGAGATACTAAGCATAAACGTGTAAACTTTGGCTAATGGTTCTTGCATTTGTATTTGAATGAAACATCATTCCTAAATATCCTTCAGGAATAGGCAGAGCGAAAAAAGTGTATATAATGATCTAGATTTCTCTATTGTATAAATACCTAACAACACCAATCACACTACTGAAAAATTTAAGCCCAAACTGCATGTGCAATGAGACATGTTCCAAATATTTTTCACTCTCTTAAAGTAGTATTTTTATAAATGGCTTTATTGTTGTTTATCTGCGAACATTTTGAATAGTACATGTGAGCACTTTGTGGTCACTAGTGGCATAAGTTTGTTTTTGACTGGCGGTTGTGAAAATGTCATGCTTGCTCAAAAGTCCTGCTGGCGGTGGCGTGTGTAGCGGGTCGTTCGGCTTCCTACAATATGGTTGAGCTGGACGATGGCTGCTGCATCGCCGGGCGCCGATAAGGGTGCCTCCAGTCGGGGCTGGTCATCCCACAACTGCTTTAATATACATTATTATATTAATGTTTTATTATTTTTGGACACTACCAGTGTAAAAATCAACATCGTTACATTGTCCTCACATTTAATAAAATGCCTAAAACAATGTAACCAAAAATTGTAAAAACTATGTTAGAAAAGAGTGTCCATGGAGTTTCTTGTCTGTTCTTCTCCATAGGATCTACGAATTGGAACAGACACTTAGCTTCACGACTGACTACTTGACGTTTCAAAAATGCCGTTGTATTTGAAATAAAAATCTTTTGATTTGATTTGATGAATTTGCTTATTATGGAATTGAAGGACAATTTAATTTTAACGACTACTCGATGACTGCTTCGGTGGCGCAGTGGTAGCGTATGCGACTGCTGTGCTTGAGGTCTCGGGTTAGATTCCCCGGTCCGACCAATTGTTTGTGTGATTCGCAAATATTTGTTTCAGAGTTTGGTTTATTCCTATTTACATGACTAAATTTTAATGTCTAGATAATCGGGCACTGGCGCGTGCGACCGGTGACCGCAGGGATGGGAATCATTGACACTTTAAAATAATCGATACGCTGACAAATATTTATTCTGTAACTTTCTTCAACGATAGTCTAAATCTATTTTATCTAGTTAGAAATTCTAAATAGATAGACTATATCGCACACCCAGTAATATATTGACACATCTACGTTTTTACATTTTACAATAACTAGGATTTAAGATTTTATAAATGTTTGAAATCAATTTATGGGTTCATTTAAGGTTTTTTTTACAGATATTATGGGTTTGGTTACTAGTATAGACGTTAATAGTATTATTTAGGGATGAAAATTTCCACTTCAGGTGTTCAGGATTTAACTCATAACGATAATAGAAGTGGAAGTCAAGCACTTGTGCCGTTGTCACTTTGAACAACTTCCAAAAAATTTCATTAAGCACCCAGAAACTTGAAAAATCCTGTGTGAAATTCAAGATATAAAACGACTGGTTGATGGAAAATAAACTTTTTAATCACAATAAAAAATATGATATAAAAAAATTAAATAAAAATGTAATAAAAACGTTATTTACTCAATTTGTATTTCGTTTTTTTATTTATAATCATCAAACTACATAATTTAATGAAAATTTTACCTAATCGATCGTATGTTACTTAAAATGTAAGTAACGTAGGATCGATTAAGTAAAATCTAGATTTACTTTAAGCAAAATAAATCAGCCCTTACTGTATTTAAAACAGTAGGGTTCTATAATAATTTACTTAATGATAATAAAATTAAAGACTTATAGAACCTTTCATAATAGTCGGGCACTATGTTAGATTGTAGTAAGGTCTCGTTTTTAGGATTCCGAAGTTTATGACTTCGAACCCTTATAGATTCGTCATGTCCGTCTGTCCGTCCGTCCGTCCTCAACTTACCGTCCAAACGGTAAGTGCTAGAAAGATGAAACTTTGCATGAATGTGTATTGTAGTTACGTCGACAAAGTGCTACAATAAAATAATGAAAAATATTTTTAATTGGGGTACCATCAAACATCCCCACTTTACGTGCAGGGGACTACACGTAAAGTGGGGATGTTTTTTTTTTCTTGGGGCTTCCTCATCATGTGGGGTCTCATTAGATAGGTCTTTTAAAAACAATAAAGGGTTATTAAGACGATTTTTTGATTTAGGTATCCATTTGCGAGAAATTCCATTTTAAAGGCCACTTTTTTGTAAAAACAGCCCCCCCCCCTCTAAAAGCTAAACGGCGGGCTCAAAAAATCTGGAAAAATTCCTGATAGTGGTCCATATAATGAACTTTGAAGGAAAACTATAACGGATTCGATGACTTTGTTAGTTCAGGAGTTATAGAGGCTTAACTTTTACAATGCGCTTACTTGAAAAACGTCTTATACAAAATCAACGCATTATTACGTGTAAACATAACAATTATCCATTGGATACGATTTCTAATCTACTACGTAAGGAGGAAAGGGTTCCTCAGTCACCCTTATTGGAAGTACCATTATTGGAAGTACCATTATGGGTGACTGAGAACCCTTTCCTCCTTACGTAGTAGATTAGAAATCGTATCCAATGGATAATTGTTATGTTTACACGTAATAATGCGTTGATTTTGTATAAGACGTTTTTCAAGTAAGCGCATTGTAAAAGTTAAGCCTCTATAACTCCTGAACTAACAAAGTCATCGAATCCGTTATAGTTTTCCTTCAAAGTTCATTATATGGACCACTATCAGGAATTTTTCCAGATTTTTTGAGCCCGCCGTTTAGCTTTTAGAGGGGGGGGGCTGTTTTTACAAAAAAGTGGCCTTTAAAATGGAATTTCTCGCAAATGGATACCTAAATCAAAAAATCGTCTTAATAACCCTTTATTGTTTTTAAAAGACCTATCTAATGAGACCCCACATGATGAGGAAGCCCCAAGAAAAAAAAAACATCCCCACTTTACGTGTAGTCCCCTGCACGTAAAGTGGGGATGTTTGATGGTACCCCAATTAAAAATATTTTTCATTATTTTATTGTAGCACTTTGTCGACGTAACTACAATACACATTCATGCAAAGTTTCATCTTTCTAGCACTTACCGTTTGGACGGTAAGTTGAGGACGGACGGACGGACAGACGGACATGACGAATCTATAAGGGTTCGAAGTCATAAACTTCGGAATCCTAAAAACGAGACCTTACTACAATCTAACATAGTGCCCGACTATTATGAAAGGTTCTATAAGTCTTTAATTTTATTATCATTAAGTAAATTATTATAGAACCCTACTGTTTTAAATACAGTAAGGGCTGATTTATTTTGCTTAAAGTAAATCTAGATTTTACTTAATCGATCCTACGTTACTTACATTTTAAGTAACATACGATCGATTAGGTAAAATTTTCATTAAATTATGTAGTTTGATGATTATAAATAAAAAAACGAAATACAAATTGAGTAAATAACGTTTTTATTACATTTTTATTTAATTTTTTTATATCATATTTTTTATTGTGATTAAAAAGTTTATTTTCCATCAACCAGTCGTTTTATATCTTGAATTTCACACAGGATTTTTCAAGTTTCTGGGTGCTTAATGAAATTTTTTGGAAGTTGTTCAAAGTGACAACGGCACAAGTGCTTGACTTCCACTTCTATTATCGTTATGAGTTAAATCCTGAACACCTGAAGTGGAAATTTTCATCCCTAAATAATACTATTAACGTCTATACTAGTAACCAAACCCATAATATCTGTAAAAAAAACCTTAAATGAACCCATAAATTGATTTCAAACATTTATAAAATCTTAAATCCTAGTTATTGTAAAATGTAAAAACGTAGATGTGTCAATATATTACTGGGTGTGCGATATAGTCTATCTATTTAGAATTTCTAACTAGATAAAATAGATTTAGACTATCGTTGAAGAAAGTTACAGAATAAATATTTGTCAGCGTATCGATTATTTTAAAGTGTCAATGATTCCCATCCCTGCGGTCACCGGTCGCACGCGCCAGTGCCCGATTATCTAGACATTAAAATTTAGTCATGTAAATAGGAATAAACCAAACTCTGAAACAAATATTTGCGAATCACACAAACAATTGGTCGGACCGGGGAATCTAACCCGAGACCTCAAGCACAGCAGTCGCATACGCTACCACTGCGCCACCGAAGCAGTCATCGAGTAGTCGTTAAAATTAAATTGTCCTTCAATTCCATAATAAGCAAATTCATCAAATCAAATCAAAAGATTTTTATTTCAAATACAACGGCATTTTTGAAACGTCAAGTAGTCAGTCGTGAAGCTAAGTGTCTGTTCCAATTCGTAGATCCTATGGAGAAGAACAGACAAGAAACTCCATGGACACTCTTTTCTAACATAGTTTTTACAATTTTTGGTTACATTGTTTTAGGCATTTTATTAAATGTGAGGACAATGTAACGATGTTGATTTTTACACTGGTAGTGTCCAAAAATAATAAAACATTAATATAATAATGTATATTAAAGCAGTTGTGGGATGACCAGCCCCGACTGGAGGCACCCTTATCGGCGCCCGGCGATGCAGCAGCCATCGTCCAGCTCAACCATATTGTAGGAAGCCGAACGACCCGCTACACACGCCACCGCCAGCAGGACTTTTGAGCAAGCATGACATTTTCACAACCGCCAGTCAAAAACAAACTTATGCCACTAGTGACCACAAAGTGCTCACATGTACTATTCAAAATGTTCGCAGATAAACAACAATAAAGCCATTTATAAAAATACTACTTTAAGAGAGTGAAAAATATTTGGAACATGTCTCATTGCACATGCAGTTTGGGCTTAAATTTTTCAGTAGTGTGATTGGTGTTGTTAGGTATTTATACAATAGAGAAATCTAGATCATTATATACACTTTTTTCGCTCTGCCTATTCCTGAAGGATATTTAGGAATGATGTTTCATTCAAATACAAATGCAAGAACCATTAGCCAAAGTTTACACGTTTATGCTTAGTATCTCTTGTAGAACCGTAACTCACTTGAATGTTGTTTCTGAAATGTCCATATTGATAGATATTAAACTCATGATAATTTTAAATGGTACGTCCGATTTGAATAATTTTAAATTTTTTAACAGGTATTGATATAGAAAAATAATATCAAGGCATTAATCCTTATCGTTAGTTTGCTCCGACGTAAATATTGAATACTAGCTGACCCCGCGAACTTCGTACCGCCTTACAGTCGATTCAACGTCACTCAATTGTTTTGTATTCTCGGAACCCCTCCGATAAAACTTATCAGATTTTTTTTCTCCAAACCATCCTCGTACTGCAAGGTATATTACAAAAAAAGAATCAGCGAAATCGGCCCAGCCGTTCACGCGTCATGGCGTGACCAAGGGAAATAGGGGTTAATTTTTATATATATAGATTTTAATATGAAAAAGTACATATGATATCGCGAACTTTTTTGTAGATGACAGTGTACGAAAAATAAGGATTTTTGGGTACCTAACAGCAAAATTTTAACACCTAAATAGGGTTACATTATCGAAGTTTTCATACGGATTTTATTTTCTACAGCCTTTATTCATCAGGGAGAATGTACCTACTATCATAACACTAAAATATTTTTCAAATCATCAATCAAAATCAAATAAATAGGCTCCGAAACTACTGGAATTTCGGAGCCTATTCATTTCAAATACACAAACAAATCTTTCCTCTTTTTAATGTTAGTTAACAAACCGTTCCAAAATATATAAGAATTAATTTTATAAGTTCGCAAGCATAGCGTACAACCTCATAAACCTCTTTTTATTTTATTTTTTGATTTATGTGATGTCACGATACTATGGATAGGTAAACATAATTGATATTAAAAATAAATGGAGTTTTGACATAATTTACTATGTTTTGTGTGTTTTGTTGAATTAATATCATTGAAGTGTCACGATTGTTATACCTGTTATCAGAATGGTAATATACATTTAAATGTAAAATACTATTTTTGTATTACTTTTCCAAAGCTGCAAACTTCATCATAAAATATCTACATTACAAATATAATTTATACAATCTTTATAGGTGTGGGATTATTTCGACAAGTTCTCCTTTGTATGCGATATGTATAATGAAGATGCTGGAAGAATTGATGAGTTAATTTTGAACTTTTTTCCATACGATAACTCCGTTCAAGTACTAAACCCAACTAAAGGGAAAACACTTCTCAAGCGGGTCCAAATACCAAGTATTACTTTCGCAAAGTTGCAAATTGGAAATATTGTAAATGTATTTTCTAAATTATTACTTATCACTGACTGTGCGCCGGCAACACGAAGGACCTTATTTAAAAATGTTGAAAGGTAATGTATTAGTTGTTGATTAAAATAGACCAAATAGGTACCTGCCTCAGATTACAAAGGAAAACTTTCTTTTTCTTTTATAATCTCAGGCAAATTGAATAAAGTACTTTAACGGAATATCTTTCATTGTAGGGTTAGCTCAATCTGTTTGGTGTGTGCAATTCAATTTGTAAGGGTCAATTACCTCGTTTCCCTTTTTTATGCTGAAATCCTATCGGATACAAAGCGCACGCCTCAGGTACTGAAAGCCGGAGAACCAGGAGCACCCTAAAAAGGAAATCCCTGGAACCCCGACGTACTTTGGGCCACCTACGGCTTATAGATAGACCCCTCATCTCGTTTCCCCCTCCAAAAGAAAGCTTTTAGAAAGTCACTTTTTATCAGTTGTTGTTTGCCTCTATATTAATTACTAATATTGAAAATAAAAACATCATCGAAATGGGATCAAATATAATATGAATATCGCTAAATAAATGTAAGTTGATAAGTAGGTATTATTGGCAGCGGGGAACTACGAAAATCTGATGATTAAATATTGATTGTTACAGATTTTATACGTTAACAAATCGCCATTTTCTAATTTTTATTCCATTTTGTATAAATACAGTCAATTTCTTTTAGGAAAGGCCAAAAGTATAGTATATTAGTCTCTAAAAGTTTATTTTTATTTGCAGTACCTTTGCAATGATTAAACCAATTCCACCGCAAGACCATGGAAAAATTATCACTTATATAATGAAAAAGGGATTTCGCATTGTTCGAATGAAAAATGGCAAAATCAGTAAAGATTTCGCTTTGGAGCTTTACAAGAATATATCTGGAAACAGTATGCTACCGTAAGCTCTATTTTCAAATATTGACTTTTTGATTTACAATATGAGCACGCATAAGTACCGATATATTAATATAAAAATGGATCTTTAAGTATACCGATACTTAAAAATAACCGTAAATAAAAACTATATCTTAGACTAAAATCTGCCTTTAATAAATAAGATCTTTATTTCCATAATATTTTTAAAATGTTTTTATAGCAAAATTATTAAATAATAGCTGAGTCCCGCGGTATTACCCGCGGTTATTGTTGTAAATCGCAAGTGACACCGCGTAGCAAAGCGTAGCGCGTTAAAAATAAGCCTAAGTTACTCATGTCATCAGCTTTTTACCAGTTAAAGTCCCGTCAATCCAGAACAAACACACAGACAGACAGATGGACAGACCGAGAAATTAAAAAAAAAATGCATTTTTGGTGTAAGTTTGTACATACCGTATATACTTTCATATGCATTTCCTATATAACTGTTAATTTGAAACTACATACCTACAGACACTTCAATTTTATTTATTTGTATAGATTTTCGAAATTATTAAATATTGGCCTGGCGCCGATTCTGGAATATCATGGTCCTCGGACTAGGAGGACTCGTCCTCCAGGAGCAGGGCGCCAGAGGTCGATCGTCGTTGTATTTTTTAGTGAGTGGGTTCTTCTCAGAACAGTCAACAGACCGCCTGAGAACGGCCGTCGGAATGGTTTTTAGTGGACACACGCCACATTCTCCTGATTTTCCCCCTAATTTTCCACCCCGTCGATAAAAAAAAGGCGGCAGACACGAAGTCGGCGAGAGCGATTGGGCGTGGCAACGGCGAGGCTCAACTAGTTTAAGATAGTAAAAAATATCATGAGTATTGAAAAAATGACCATTAAATCTCTAGTACAGGTACTACTACGTACGTACGTAAGAGTAGGGATATTTTTTTTTTTCAAGATCGCTGTTTTATTTCATTTTTCTTCTTTAAGTATTATTATTGACTACGTAACCAGCGGCGAAATCATTGGATTAGAGCTCTCGGCACCTAATGCTGTTCCTAGATTTCGAGAATGTTTGGGAGCCACAGAACCTTCAGAAGCAGCACCAGATACAATTAGGAGATTGTACGGAGAAAATATTCTCAGGAATGTTGCTCATGGATGCAACACAGTTGAAGAGTCTGCTAAGGTTTGATTAAAATGTCATTTTGTGCGCAGACAGATAAAATCGATTGTACCTACAGCTTCATTTATTGTCATGTATTTCCCTATTGCAGATATTGGAATTATTCTTTGGGTATGAAAAAGGATTACCTCGTATACCATTTCGAGCCACATTTAAGGACTGTACCTGTTGCATCATTAAACCGCATGTCGTAATTGACGGCAATGTCGGAGCTATACACGAGCAAATATGTACTTCAGGACTCTTTTACATTTCAGCTATGGCAATGTTCACTGTGAAATTATGTAATGCCCTAGAATTTTATGAAGTATACAAAGGTGTACTGCCTGAATACGAGGTTAAATACTTGAAATCATCTGTAGATTCTTTTATTATAATTTTTTGGTCGTTGAAATTTATGGCGTTCCAAAATGTTGGATGGAGCTAATGCAAAGGATTAAAATGAGAAGAATGTACCCAAACGTAATGTTTCATGCATGTTTGTTAAGTCCCCCGCGACACAGGTTTTATATTTATAATGCGGGAGTTGTCTATAGAGAAGTAAAAAGACATCACATCTTGAGTGAGCATGTGGGACGAGTCTTCATATCGTCTCAAGCTTCCGCTAAACAAACTGTTAGTGTTCCTCACCTGAGCACTTTAGAGGTCGGAAGCAACCACAACCGTTGGGAACCAACATTAGCAAGCAGTGGGCATCCAGCCAATCTTTCATAAGCTTGTATAGTTGTTTTTATAATATTTCTTTCCCCATTTTATATTGAAAAAATTAAATTTTCTCTACTTGTCTTTTACTTGAATAACAAAACTAATCAAATTGGATAAAATTGGATAATAGCTAACCAACAATCTCTTGCGCAGGCTATGGCTATACAACTAGCAGAAGGCAAATGTATAGCATTGGAAGTTAAATGCACAGATCCTTCCAAGAATGTTGTGTGCGAGTTTAGAAAATTGTGTGGTCCTCGAGATCCTGTAAGTTATACATTATAACTTTTTTTTTTTGCATTGCATCCTCAGACATATTAATTAACTTGACAGAAATTCTTTTTGGTCAATTGAAGTGTTGTTTTTCTGCAGTATAACTAAAATTTGGTACCATTTGGTAAGACTATTTACACTTTTTTAGATTGTATAGTAATTTAAGAATATCAAATTTCTACTGGAAACATTTGAATTGTATATCTACATTACACTTTAAATTCATCAACAGCCTATCATAATCCACTACTGGATATAGGCTCAATAAAAAGCAAGCTTTGGTCTACTATATCACATAGGCCGCATGGATTGATCTAAATTTTGTTTCAAGTTTTCATTCTAATTGCAGTGCTGTTATCCTGCAGAGTTGGTGTCTTAATTGGTTCTTACAACACTCATGGGGAGTATGGTGACACATTAACAACCCATAATGTACCAATACTGGGCTTGGGTCACCTCCCAGGAGAGCGTTAAGGCCATACATACAATCCCACAGTGGGTTTGAGTGGTGACACACTGTATTATTAATTTACAATTATGTGGTTTATATAAAACTACATAATAGCTCTGATGCCCACGGCTCCAGTTGCATCCGTTTCATCTTAATTATGTATGTGTGTGTATAAAAATGTGTGTATGTTTAAAAAATAGTTTGTCCTATTCTCAGACCTTTTGAAGAACAATACAAAATTTCATTAAAACCGATTAGACTGCTTTAGAGGAGAATGACAACTAAGATTGTGTAATGACAATTTTATATGTACATACATGAACAGTTGTACGTAATGATAGTAAAACTTGAGATATGAAAAGATGGATTTTGATGAATTCGTTTAGCTACTCTATCCTCATAACAAAACAACTGAGTATTTATATAGTACAAGTATATTTTATATATCAAGTATATAATTATGTTATTTGTTAAATATGTAATTATAAACAAAAATAATTACCAATAATTTTGTGAATTTACAGGATTTATGTCGCCAATTATATCCAGACTCAATGAGAGCTCTGTATGGAAAAAATATTATTCAAAATGCAGTACACTGCACAGACCTCCCTGAAGATGGTGAAACTGAAGTGGAATACTTTTTCAAATTTTTAGCTAATGAATAATATTTTCCTTTTATAGTCCTAACATATCATGTTCCTTAATGTTTATTTTTATAGTCATTTTTAACTGCAAAGTCATTTCCTTCTACTTCTATTTTATCATACATCCATTTTCTGTTTGCTCTGAAATATAAAAAAAAAATACATATTGCGTTTCTATTTTTGACTCGAAGTCTAAACAAATTTGTAAACAATTAGTACGGGTCAACACATACCTGCATTCATGTCCACATTTATTAGAGGAACACTTTGGGCATGGAAAATGGCATCCTGGGCATGTCTCATCCAAACAGTCACACAGATCTTTACCAGTCACTGCTATGTGGCCAAGTTCATTGTACATATTTTTACTTTTACGGCTGTAAGTAAATTGCAACTTTAAGAGTGCAAACTGGTAATAATGGATTAATATCAACAGTAACATCTAACAGATATAAACACTCACCTCATAAAATAACTTTTTCGATGCAGCTTACGTCTTTCACGCGCCGAGGTTTCCGGGTCGAAATTGTTTAAGAAATGCATTGTTACGGTAGGCTGATGTCCACCGCTTGTTGACAATTTACTTGTTTACAGCAAGTAGAAATGAGAGACAATACCGGGATGTCTTTTGCCCCTACAACATAAAAAAACAAGAACACTGCTACTATAAAAGAAAAAAGATACCACCAAGAAACGCCAAGACTGCGTTACTTACTAACACAATATTAACTTCTACTTTTGATGAGATGGCAACCAGCCGTTTAATATCAGCTATTTCTGCCAATGTCAAGTTTTTAACGTCTTCAAGTCGTCGTAATTAATTTAAGGATAAAAAATATAACTAGATGAAATATGAACCGTCTTCTGAAAAACATTAAACAAGATCCAATGCAATCCAATGACTCCAATATTTTCAATAACAATTTCTTGTTTGACAAATTTGACATATGACATTAGTCGCTTCTAGACTTGCAACGATATATCGGAAACCGATAAATATCGAAATATAGATCCAAAAAATATCGTTTGATAATGATATCTATACTATACGCGGCTATCGATGTATATCGATATCGACGATACGCTGGTTTCGATATATCAATATTAAAAAACTCAATATAATATTAGACCAGTGCTTTTAGTGTTTGAAAACAAAATAAATTATAGTAGGATGAAACCCATTGTAAAAGGAGGAGAATATTGCAAAAATTAAATAAAAAATAAATTACGGGCGATCTGAGGTCGGGAAGGGGGAGAGGGTGGGTTTTTAAGGGAAAAAAATGGCTTCTCTCGATTTCCGGCAAAACTACAAGTCCTATGGAAAAAAGTCAAATGGCAAAGTTAAAGGTAATAAAAAGATCTACAACTTTTGCATACACACTTTTTTCACATAACCTCAAATTTATGTGAAAAATTCAAAAAACCAAGTTTTTGGTTTTTTATTTTTATCTTTTACAAATAAAATTATTTTTTAACGAAATTTTGTGGAAACTTAGCTTTTCATGTCCTGAATACACCGTAATTTATTTGATTTGAAATATCTATTTTTTCACCTCATTTTGACTGAATACCGAAAAAAAACCCTAATTTTCAATCGAAAATTCGTCCGTCAAAATATCAACGTTTTTGACAAAAATTGGGTGTTTTCTATTCGATGAAATGTCTACTTTCCGATGGTGTAAAAATATATAAACATTACCATAGTAAATCTTCTCAGAAAATGCAAAAAATGAAAAAACTCAAATTCGATATTTTTTAATCGTTATTGAGATATTTATTAAAATTTACACTTTAATCACTCGAAAAACGTAAGATTGCATGTTACAATGATAAACAAAAATATTACAAATCGAAATATACTACTATAATTAACAAAATAATAAATAATAAAGTTAATATTTAATAAAACATCTACAATACTTTGAGAAAGTTGCAGAATCTTCTTTAAAGTATATGCTTATGTGCCTATTTATTACTATTTTAAGATAATTTAATACCTGAGTGACCTATGAAAAATTTTTAGCTATTAAAAATTTCAGGTTATGTTCACTTTTTGTTATTTTAAGAGCTAAAAGCACTGGTCTATATCGTTATTTTGAACATATTATATTACAGATAGAGCTACTACTACGATACTTTTCTACTTTCCCAAATATGATATGTCGCTCTTAGCCCTTGCTCTTAGCCACTACTTTTACTAAGAGGTAATCGACGGAAGAGTAAAAACACGGTTTTATGGTTCGTTGATTAAACTCACCGGTGCATTCTTGTATCAATACAAAAGAATGCAAAAATAAATTTGGAAACTATAAAGGGGGTATATAATAATGTACTATTTTGACTGCACGGTTGGCCTAATTGCTTAAGCGGTCGCCACGCCGCTCCCTACTACGCTAAGTGTCGTAGGTTCAAAGTTCAAATCCCACGTAGGACAACACTTTGTGTGATTCCCAATTTGTTGTTCTGAGTCTGTTGTATTTGTTGTTCTGAGTTCTTTGTGTCCGTTTCATGTATCATGTTTGTAAAGTCCCCCGTGACACAGGAATTTATATTCCTAATGCGGGAGTTGTCTTTTAAAGAATAGAATACTTCCAACAGCATTTAAGTTGTCACACATTCTCCACGTTCCACGCTTGCCTTGAACCCTACACAAAGCAAATAGGAATTTGATAATTACAAATAATTTTTATTACCATATCAAAATATTAGATAAGTACCTCGAGCACGAATAATTATTGAATCACAAATATTGAATGTACCGAGTCCACAAGACTATAACCGAATACTACGATAGGCGGCACATAAGCAGTTCATACACAACAGACAGAGAGAGCACAAGATTTTTTTATTATTATTTTTACAGCCTTGATGTTGCATAATCCAGCCTATTCTCTATTCGAGTTCCACAAAACTTCATAAAAGTGCTTTTATTATTTACAACTCTGCTGATATTGTGCTGCCGAAAAACCAGCACTTCAATAGGTTATGGGCCCAGACAGTAAAAGCAAGGAATCGTATTCGTGCATCATACATTGGTTAAAGTACCTAAATTGACCAGCACATTTCACATATGTGCCGATTATCAAGCACGTAGGATTCCGGCTGTCATTTTCTTGTTGATATTAAGACGTGTTTACTGTGCAGTGTAACGATAGGTTTAGAATATATAATGTAGCCGTAAGACCATAACTGAGATATACCAGGTCCAGAGCTTAGTAAGTAATGTTAGAATAATAGTACAGTACTTAATAAATAAACATGGCCGCTATAATATATACTGTCATTGTTACAGTAATATTAAAAATGCTTCTAGTCAAATTCACCACCTTTATCTATCAGACCACAATACTTGTCAAACACTCAGTTTTAACTCGTGAAATAATTTAAATCGCCTTAACCATTGGTGGGCGGTTTTCAAAATTTTGCTCAGGACTATTTTGCCGTGTCCTACGAGTTTGACCATTGATTAAAAGGCAAAAATGTAGGAAGTGAGTATCAAATTATTTTACGTTAGGGTAAAATGTTTAACTTACTGTAAAAAAAAAGATAAACTTAAGACTTAAACGGAAAACATATTTTAATATTTATTAAAATACCAAATATTATCCAACTTTTTTATGTGTCCTTCATCATATCCTGGATTTTGATTACGTATTTTGGAGAATATATAAGCTATATTTGGATAACTTTAGTATTACTCGAATGAAATAACTCATTTCATTTGTTTTCAAATAAAATATATTAAGGTTGTAGTATATTTTTCTAATATAAATACTGACATTATCGGATTTAAAAAACTGGCCACAGCGGACAGTCCTGTACGTAACTTGTATGATTTTATAAAGAATAACAATAATATTGTCTTTGGCTCTAACTATTTTTAAGCAATGCCATATTGACGATGTTTTTATCATTCCTTCGTTCTTTTCCTTTGAATTAAAACTGAAGAAATTCAATCGTCAACACTTGCGGTCCGTGACGTGCGTGACGGGTCTGTTTTGTTTGTCCGGTACGAACATTGATTTTGAAAGGTAAGACCCACAAATTTTATTTACTACTCATGTTAAATTATAAGTAAATATATTGTAGATAATGAATGTGTACTAGTAAACTACTATAATCAACTTTATTTATACCAAAAAAACATATGATGACAAGTCCGCGTTATACGTAACGTCCAGGACGTGACGTGATGTATTATGTGGACTAAAAACGTTACGTACTGGACTCGTAAAGATGCGTTCATACTGTCTTGTGCAATTTAATATAAATTAAAAATATAATCCACCCAGAGAGGCAAACTCATTACCTTTATAGGATCTAGTCACCTCATGGTGAGCAGGTTTCCTTATTATGTTATAAATATCCTATTTAGACTAGCGATAAAGAGGGTAAACCCTAACATTCCTCACATCCTCGGCACTTCCTTACAAATTAATTTATTCCTACTCAGGTAAATTATGCCGTTGACTGGTGCCGAGAGAGACAAAAACAACGGCGATATGGACAAAAACAAAGAAAATGAAGAAAAATACAACAAATATAAAAAGAAAGAAGTCGAAAGGCTGAAGAACATAAACTCAAGGTAAGTGAACTAAATAAGGAAGAAAAGGAAAAAAGACGGAAAATTTGGAGATAACAAAAAAGGAATAAAAGGGAAAATAAAAAAGTAAATAATACTAAGCCAGCTGTTCAAGTGACAGTGCCAGAGATGCAAGATAATACAAAATTGAAGAAAAAACAGAGATTGAATTACCAAAAATAAAAGAGATATCAAAGGACATTAAAAATTTGTGAAAGGTTAAAGAAAGTTATTAGTAGTTTAAGTAAAAATAGATTTCGCCTAGAGACTAAACACAAAAAGATGATTGAGCTATTGGAAAATGAAAAAGTTACTCTAAAAGAAGACCAAACAATCACGCAGAATTACCTACTTATTGGTTCCCTATTTTATTTTTGTTACTACTTATTTGACATTTTTTTGTATCTGTTGGATTTTTTTGTAAAGAAGTATTGTTACCTACTTAATGTGAAAATGAAACTGAGATAGACTTGAATCCCCTAAGTTTTTTGTAAAATATATTTTTAAAATGCTTAAATCAAAACAGTCTGTGATATTGACTAATTTTATAGAAATAAGTACAGTAAGTGATGTGACTTATATAATATGTCACATCACGACGTTTTTGAAATGTTGAATAATATTGTGTTGTTTCTAAAATAACTAGAAATTGTGCTCGTTGTAAACATAGCTTTAGAGTTCCTAAACGTAACGACTGTTGTCCACATACGTAACTGTCCTGTTTTGGCTGTTATAGTTTTTATTTTTTTATGAAAAAACCTTTGGGAGTTATGTTTTTGTTAATATATATTAAATGACTTTTTGTTATTTTTTGTATTTAAAAAAACTTACCTATAATGTTAGTCTTTCAGAATAGTTATTTATTCACAAAGTTTGATAGCCAGAGTGCCATTTAGTTACGTACAAGACATATTTTATATTTTAAACAGCACTAAGAGGCAAGATATCACAAAGTGGTATTAAATTTTAGAAGATTTTTATGTTGTTGATTAATTATAAATAAAGCTGATTAACTTTGATATGATTGAGTTATTATTTACTTTGAATGAAAATGTAACGTACAAGACCCCTGTATTGGCAACCCTCACTATAATAATACATTAAATAGAAATTATACTCATTTAACATTGTTTGATTATGGTTTTTCTTAAACCTTAGTTCATTGTTAATGTCTACATTTCATCGTTTATTTAAAATTTTGTTATGAAAATAAATGGACATCCTGTACGTAACGGAGCAAAATTTTGAAAAACGCCCTGGTACATTCTAAAAAAGTGCTATGATGAAGACAATATTCTTAAATTCCGTGAATGCTTATCATGTCTCAGTTGGTCAGACGTATACAATGAAAACGACACTAACAACTCTTTTAATTATTTTTATGACACATTCTGCATGTTTTATCATCTCTGCTTCCCCACAACTAAAGTAAAAATTAATGCTAACTTATCAACTCCGAAGTGGATTACAAAAGGAATAAGAAATTCATGCATTACAAAACGGAAACTAAAGCAAAATTGTTACGTTACAAAAAATAAAACTAACATAATACAGTATAAAAAATACGACAAAATACTCAAAAAATGCGTCAATGCATCTAAAAAAAGAATTAATCATCTCTATATAATAAAAGCTAAAAATAAATGTAAGGCATCTTGGAATATAATCAAAAACAAAACTGAAACTGTGAACTGTTACCACAGCATTAAAGCCATAAATTATAACAGCAAAATCACAACAGATCCTAAGAAAATTGCAGAAAGTTTTAATAATTACTATACTACAACAAAAACTTTCAAGAGTAATACTCAATGTAATTTTAACAATATTAATACTATAGCCTCCTCTATATTTTTACATCCATGTACACCAACTGAAGTAATAAACACTATTAAAAGTCTTAGTGATACAAAGTCAACAGGGTATGATTCAATCTCTACAAGGGTGCTAAAATCATGCGCAGACATAATATCAGTACCTCTTACTTACTTGGTTAATAAATCATTTACGCAAGGAATATTCCCTACCAAACTCAAATTTTCAATAGTAAAACCTCTCCATAAAAAAGACGATGTTCTTGAAATAGCTAATTATAGACCAATAACGTTAATACCTATTTTTTCTAAAATATTTGAAAAATTAATGTATAGCCGTATTATTACTTTTCTTAACAAATTTAATGTTATCAAGGAAGAACAGAATGGTTTTCAAAAAAATAAATCAACAACCCTTGCAGGTTTTACCCTAATGAAAACCATTACAGAAAACATTGACAATAAAACACCTGTAACAGTAATATTTCTAGATATGTCGAAGGCATTTGACTGTGTTAATCATAACATTCTAATAAATAAATGTCAACGATATGGCATCAGAGGACCTGCTCTAGACTGGATAGAAAGTTACCTGTCAAACCGAAGTCAATGCGTTGAAATCAACAACCTCAATCCTAATTTGATATCAATCCCTTTACGATCAACTTATCGACATAATAAAATAGGTGTTCCCCAAGGTAGTGTAATGGGACCCCTTTTATTCCTATTATATATCAATGATCTTCCAAATATAACAAGTCATCAATGTATATTATTCGCTGATGATATTTCAGTGATAGTTCCCAACATTAACAAAATAAACTATGAAACGGAAATTAACACAACTTTACATAAAATTATACAATGGCTCACATATAATGACTTGAAAGTTAATTTAAATAAAACTAAATACATTCAATTTTCTAACTATAAAACAATTAACACCAACGCCACCTTAAGATACAATAATATCACAATTAACAACACTAGTACCATACAATTCTTGGGTATCACCTTAGACAATAATTGCAACTGGAAATTACACATCAACAATGTATGCACAAAAATTAATAAATTTGTTTACGCTTTAAAACAGCTACGAACAACTGCTACAGAAAGTACAGCAATTACTGCTTATCATGGTTATGTTGCATCGTTACTACGATATGGTTTACTATTGTGGGGCAATTCAAGTTTAATCCATGAAGTATTTCTGTGCCAAAAAAAATGTTTACGAGCAATTTGCAACTCTGAACCTTTAGACTCCTGCAAGCC
This sequence comes from Phragmatobia fuliginosa, assembly GCA_932526445.1. NCBI lineage: Eukaryota > Metazoa > Arthropoda > Insecta > Lepidoptera > Erebidae > Phragmatobia > Phragmatobia fuliginosa. Next base: position 9,385,400 of record OW052060.1, on the reverse strand, counting down.
GCTATTCAAAAAAACTAAAATACTTACTGTGAGCTCTCTTTATATTCTAGAAATTGGACTGTTTGTCAGGAAACACCCGCAGATATTTAAAAAAATCAGCGAAAGCAGTCTCTTCAGTCAAAGGGATCCGACAAAGATAGTTGTACCAAAATGCAGGACTGCCCTTTATCACAAAAATAGTATGTTCATGTGTGTTAAAGTTTACAACAAACTGCCCCAAAAGCTAAGAGAACTGCCCTTAAAATTATTTAAAGCACGCCTAAAAAAATGGCTAACTGAAAAATGTTTCTACACTATCAAAGAATATTTAGAGGCTAGAATTGTATAAATAGTTAGGAATCTATTAGTAATATTTATTTAGTTATTGTTTCCTTTAGTCTTCCCTTTTTTATTTTTGTTAGAATTATATAAAGATAACAAATTTAATGATATAATAAATTTTAGTCATAAGTTAAGTGACTTCTATACTAGTTAATCTAAATGTAATATCTAATTAGGAATATTTAATGTATATTCCCTTTAACAATTATTAAATATTTGCATGCTATCTATATATGGCGAAATGTGTCTCGCACTTTAGACATTAAAAACCACCTATTATAAAAACCACATTTTTTGCAAATAAAGATTTATTATTATTATTATTGTTATTATTATTATTCGGTTCCACCTCTGAATTCGCCATAATTGTACACCCCTACGATGGACTAAGCTAGAAGAAATAAGTTCGCTATAAATCGCAATCTATCTAAGTTCATCGTGTGACGCATTATCGAGTGCAAGCTGTAAATATTGACGCTATTTTGGACGCGGTGAAAATTTTCGTGTTTTATAGAATAGTACGAAAATATACAAACGACACCGATGGCAGACGAACAAAGTACGTATATAGTCGTATTTTTAATTAGACGAAGCTACCTGACAGTAGCTAATGTCACTTAGTAAAATAATGCTGCCATATTTAAAGTAATAGTGATGCGTTCAGTTCTCATTCAATCAGATGAATGAACAATGAGTGTGAATAGTTAATCATTTCAAACTATAAAAGTATATTATATGTATTTAAGAATGAAATTGTATAAAATTGCTCTGATATAAGATACTAGTAGTATGTAACAACAATCAGTTTTTTGACGGCTCAACGCCGCGCATTATGTTTTATGACCCAAAAACAACCATCCTTTTATTATATTTTTAATAAATAGATAAATAAATTTAAAATGAAAGACGAGAATTCCTGATGTTCAAATGTGCTTTGATTAAAAGATATGTTTTTTGATGTGAAACATCTATAGAATCAAAACAGATTTCTGGCGTGGCGACGCTATACGATGGTATATATATACAGTCTATATGCAGTAGTGTGTACGGTGTGGCGACGCGTCGCCAAAATAAAATATTACTAATTATTAAAATAGTACGGCGACGCGTCGCCACACCGTACTATTTTAATAATTAGTAATATTTTATTTTATCATTATGACATATTTAGTTCCTATTACAATATGTACTTTTCTGCATATTACTTTTACAAAATAATGGCGATGTTTCACATCTGCCAGGCGTCCCGTGACGGCTCACATTTTTTTTTTGTAAATATTAAAAAAAAAAATGGTTTTAGGGTTCTTAATAGAGATATTACTCGTCTGTGGGCAAAGGCAAAGCAAACAGGAAGGGTATTGGCAGTATACATGTCAATAAATTTCACACTAGTGTTTAAATTACTGAACATCAATAGATTTGCTCTATTGTTTTGGTTTGTTTGTTTGTTTGTTTGTTGTACTTTCTTGTGTTAAAAATAAACGAATCGAACTGACTAACAGACAGACAGAAAATGTTGCCTATTTATATTTTTTTTTAAAAAGAATCAATTGTGAAAGTCGGATGTAAAAATTAAATCCTCACAATCTTCAAAGAGATCATTTACATCATCTGGTTCATATAAATCTGATGTTGGTGTTTGATATGGTTGGATCAGTTCTAAAACCCTCACTGGTAGTGGCTTACGGTCTAATTTCTGTAGCCTCTTCTTCACTCTTACATCAGAAATGTAGGGGTCAGACGACACAAGTGCCCTGTTAAATAACTCTTTCATGTATTTTTCGCGGCCTGACTTTCTGGCATGGTGTTCCCGATCATATCTCTAAAATTTATTTCTAGATTAACCAGCCTGTCCGGATAGCATGCCTATTGGAAGCGCCGAATTTCTTATGATCTCTTTACCTCAAACCAATATTTTATGTAGAGTTACTGTCATCGGATACCAAGGATATTCTGTTACATATCTGATGGCTGAGGCGCTATGTACAGCTTCATAATTTGCCACTCACATACCAACAAGAAGGTTGGCACTCTCTTGTCCTCCTTGCATTAAGTCAGCTGGTCGGAGCCCAGACTGACATCCCTCAACAGGTTGGGTTAGTTCCTGTTGATGCAAAGTGGCAACATGGGTATCTGACGGCTCCATGGTGCTTCACCCCCGTTCCTCCAAAAGAAATGTTTAGGTTTGAGGTTTTAACCAAAGTCTTACGAGGGCGGGCCCCTTCCCCATACCACATTTTTTCTTTCATTGGAATATTCTGGCTTTGATTTATGTCAATGAAAACATGACATATAAGTTTGTTTAATAGAAAATATAAAAGAGTTCATAAACAACAAGAAATACTTTTTTAGTTATAATTATAAAAAGAAAGGGTAAATACTAATACATAAAAATACTTTTTTATTTATAATTATAAATAAAAAAGTATTTTTTGTTGTTTATCAACAGAACTGTTTATGTTTTTAGAACAGAGGTTCTAGTGTTGGTAGATTGAGTTAAAGCAGACGTTCTTCATAGGACATGTTTTTCAAAGAAAGGACCATTTTAGTTACCCTTTTTTGTACTCTTTCCAACATTACAATATCTTTTTTTAAATATGGATTACATATTTGAAAGGCGAATTCCAGCAAGGGTCTAAATCGTTAAATAGATGCTGAGAAATAATTATTTATTGATAACATAGAATGCCTTTCTAATTATATACAACAATGAGTTTGCCTTCTTTGTTATCATTGTAATATGCTCATCCCACTTCAGGTTATGTGTTATGATATATTCGAGGTTTCTTTGGGAGTTCACTGGTTGTAATGGCACAGAATTAATTGTGTACTTGTTTAGGATTGTTTTTATTAATTAATTTTAATTTTATTAATTTTATTCATTCAGGAGTTTTTTCAATCATTCACTTTGTCAGAACACTATTTTTATTTCATCAAAAACTGACAACACAGTAAACGTCAGTGGATATCGTCTAATTAAAAATCCGACTATAGATAATCATCATTATCAACCTTAGACTAAGAATGACCTAGACCGGTCATATGCGTGCACCCGTAAGGGATAGCAACAAAGTACATTAAATATTAATGTTGCCAGGTTAAAACAATTCCCCATTAATAAGGGAGAATCGTTATTCCGTTTACTGTTCCAAACGTTTTAAAAATCTGTCAAATATGGTTAGATTAGAATAGAATGCCTTCAAAATGAAAGCTGAGGATGTAACCCGGATCAAGATTGATTACATTAAAAAAAACATTTTTTAGAAGGTTATAGTATTTATTGGCCCTGAAATAAAATAAGTATGTTGAAGAAATTAGTTTAGTTTTCTTGTCTCTAGTTATCAGCATATTTTTGTACTGTAATATATCCTTACGTTCAAATATTTTTACATATAGCTTTGCTATTGCCTAACCTTGTCGTCCAGTAGCCTTCAACCACATTTTACGCACATTTTCATCTTTTGGAAATCTGGAGGACAATAAAACACAAATCAAATCAAATAAAATCAAATTAAATTTCCTCACCTTATGGGGTAATTTCAAAAGGCTGATGCGTTATCCCTAAAATGCTGGTAACCTTGAAAAATTACCTTAACACATTAATGGTCATTCAAACTTTAGCTGTGACAACCTTCGCAATTTGGTCGGATAATTACAAAATTTTCACACTTTAGAAACTAGTTTTTATCACTTATTTTCAATTATTTCTGCACATTAACAAACAAAAATTGATGTAATTAATCGTAGCTAATATTAAAAACAATATTAGGCCGATAAAACGCTATTTTTTATACTTACGTGTGAAAGGTTATATTTTCATATTTGCGTTCACTACGGCTTTTGCAGCCGAAAACACAACACTGTACCATATTTGTTAAAGTATCTGGGTGGAAAACAATTAGTTAAACTTAAAATCACACAGTTATTCACTCAAAAAGCCTTATTTTCACTCCTGTTAAATTCCCGCTTTGAAATTTGTTTGACACAAATGTTTTGTGACAAACCTATACGGCGATAAGGACAAAAAATACGTATCTCTATTTTTCTCTAACACACTAGAAAATGGTATCGGTATCTCACTCTCTCGTGGTAACGCTTGTTGGCATGTCAGGTCTTGGTCATTCTTAGTCTAAGTTATCAACAAAATAAAGTCATAGATTAAAAACGTAACTTTTTTACTAAAGAGAGCTACGAAAACTAAGCACACATCCTTCTCACAAGTTTTTGAGTAATTAAACCATAACTGATAACTGGCACCGCCGTAATATTACGCGAACATTCAACTAATTGTAATTTGTTATTATTGTAAAAAAACGAAAAAAGAATCGAAAGTCGATTTTCAAGGGTAAAGAATCGAGCCACTGAATTGGTTCAGTACATAATATCGACTTAAAAAATCGATTCTTTGGTCCGATAAATCGATTCTTTGATTAATAGATCTCAGATCCCTATCCCTACTGCAGAGTGTGCAGTGAGGCCTGGATCAAACTCACTACTCAGTCTCTCAACGTTTTTGAAGAATCAATCTCTGTTTAATGTTTACCCTAACTTGGATAACTCTCCGCATTGCACTTTCCATTCGGGCTACAAATTGTTATGGGGAAAGGAGTTTTTCCTGTTTAAAACGCGTGATAGATTATCAAAGGTCTTCATTGTCTCAAGAAAAAATGAATTCTCTAGCTCTACTCTACATAGAAGCAGAGATAATGAATACCATAAACTATGATGATATTAAAGATAATTTTGATATTAAAAAGTCCCGTTATATACTTTCCCCTATATGATATGTCGCTCTTAGCCACTACTTTTACTAAAAAGGTAATCGACGGAAGAGTAAAAACACGGTTTTATGGTTCGTCGGTAAAACTCAGCGGTGCATTCTTGTATCCATACAAAAGGATGCAGAAATAAATTTGAAAACTTTATAGGGGTATATATTAATGTACTAGTTCCGACAGCATTTAAGTTGTCATACATTCTCCACGTTCCACGCTTACCTTGAACCCTACACAAAGCTAATACTCGGGGACTACCAGTGGTCTCGATACCGTATACCAAATGTTTCTCCTTAATCAGGTAATGGAAGCGATGGGAGTTTACTGGCACATTGTTTTTAATAAAATCAGTTTTTTAAACTTTTGGTGTTTTGGTGTTTAAGTGTGAATTTTTTCACGTCATACTGCTGACTGACAACACTTGTCACTTGTCATTACTCATTTGTCGTCAAGTTCATTTATGTCTAAAGTACACTTCACTTTATATTTCGCTATAAAAATTGTGTTATTCTAATTCCGTGTGCATATTTAAGTTTTACTGTTGTTGATTTTTTCCTTTACAGTTTACTATTATGGCTGATACTAATAAAGAATCATCTGTAACAAAGGTGCCCATGATCTATGTTTGTGGAGGTTAGTTGACTTTTATTTGAAAACTTTACTACATAGTTTTTAACTCTTATTTAATAGAAAAATGTTAACTTAATTATTATGAATATATATATATATATATAAATATATATAGTTACTGTGTATATACAGTTTTTGATAATACTATAAACATGCCAAAAAACATACTGTAAGTGAGTATAATTATTTGATAACAGTGTGTTTTCAATTTTTTCAGAATGTCACAGAGAAAATGAAATTAAGCCAAGGGATCCAATTCGTTGCAGAGAGTGTGGCTACAGAATTATGTACAAGAAACGAACAAAAAGATGTATCCTTTTAATAATCAATATCATTCATCAGTTTTAGTGAATGCTGTACATATATTTGAACAGAAAATAACACATGCTTTTCATAACAGAGAAATTTTTGGGGATGTAACCCAAAATACAAGTAATTTGATAAATTTCTATAATTTTGTCAAATTTTAAAGTTATATGCCATGTCAAACTTAAATAAAATTAGTGCAGTAGTATAGCCACAAAAGTGTAATAGAGAAATGGATAGAGTTTTCCACAGATAAGCAAAAACAAACATACAGATAGACAAAAAAATTAAAAAATCAATATGGAGAAAGAAATATGAATACTTCCATGTGCATGTAGTAAAATGCTTGAATTTGTAATTAACAGTTACAAATAGACACTTCAATTTTTGTATAAATTTCACATGCCATTAAAAATTTCACATGGCATTAAAAAATTTGAAGTATAACCGAGACAGTAACTAAGAGTGTGTGTATTATACCTAAATCTGTGCACACTGCTTAAAATTACCATCAAATCAAGAACTTCCTCCATTTTCAAATACATCTATAAAAGGATTGTGAGATTCAATGCTGCAACATTTGTCATGACAGTCATTTTCATTGTCTGTTGTAGCCACAACTTAGTTGTTATACAAAGGATGTTTTATGAATAACATAATATTCAGGACTAGCTGAGTCCTGAACAATATGTTATTGTGTCTTACCCTCAGTTTTTTGCGAAGCTAGTTCATAAAAAAAATTGCTTAAGTTACTCCTTAGGTCTTCAGCTTTCTGCCAGAGAAATTCCATTAAAATCAGTCCAACAGTCAGATATAGAGAAAAATGTAAAAAATTGGCTTTACGATGTTAGTACTGCATATATGTACTTTGATAAGCATTTAGTAGAAAATTGTTCATTTGATATTACATAGAGACACTCTAATTTTATTTTTTTATATAGATAACATAGCTGATTTCTCTTTGGTAATACTTATATTCTTCTTTTTGAGACAAAATAGAAAAACAGTTAAAAACTTATGTTTTTAGCAATTACACTGAAATATTTACATACTCTGTTCTAATTAACTTGGTGCTTTGTTATTTTCAACTTAAAGTTAATTATTAATAATTGACCAGCTTTTGCCTGCGGCTCTGTCGATTATCATGGGAATAAGTGGCTTATGCCCTTTGTCAAGAATCAAAATATCTTCAAGCCAAAGGAGATGGTCCAAAAAAAACCCAGAATCGATTGGGACTAAAAAGGTATCAGTTGGTTCATTATAATGCACAATTTACTCCACCCTAAGCGCAATGCTGAAATCAATGGGGTATATGAGCTATGGGCTGACAAAATATGTATGAAAAATCATGAGTTACTTGTTGATTGATGATGAGTTTCCAGTTTTTACAAAAACAATCATTATTACTGATTAACAACAATAATAAGATTACTGTAAAAGTTATAACAATCAACTGAGTAATCACTATGTCGAGCAGTAACATGTACAAGTAGTTTAGAGTCCAATACAAGCATTAGTATACTATTTCGGTAAAACGAGGCATAAACTAACAACTCTTGCATGCTATTGTCATTTCTTTCTCTTAGCAGTTCAGCAAGCAGCAAGCTCGAATTGCTTTTTTTTTCAAAAAAAAAAAAGAAAGCATAACAGACAGATAGACAGTTACTATTGAATTCATGATATCAATAATAATAATATAGATAGAATACTGTTTGACTTTTGAACCTCCTAATTTTCATACGAAAAGTGGTGAGTGAAATAAGTTTAGTCTTCATAAATGTGTTCATTAAAGCTATCATATATCAATGTATTTTTTAGCAATACTAAATTCCATGGTTTAACATTTCATAACTACATATTGTTAAACTATATTTGTACTAGCAAAAGTACACCTGGGCGTAGTATTTTTTATTATTACAGACATAAATTTATTAATAAGAACTCTTTTATTTTTACATTGAAACTGTATCTTTAATATGGTTTCATTAACCTTTTTTAATGAAACTAAATAGAACTCTAAAATTTGACTTTATGGCATAGTGTTAGTGTAAGTGACTGCTGTGCTTGAGGTTCTTAGGTACAAATCTTGGGTCAGACAAAATGTTTGTATGATTTACAGATTTGTTGCAGAGTTTGGGTGTTGTGTATGTATTTAAATAAAGTACATTAGTATTCTATTAGTCAATCTAGCTTTTACAGTTCTACTTAGTATAAAGCTAGATGGCGTTGCGAGTTGCATGTCCGAAATATTTAATTTTCCTTAACTGCAGTTTTCAGTGGTCGTATTTGATGCCCGATGAAGAAGAATGAAGACCAACACTAGTTTGCTAAGATTAATTTTAAATTACTTATATTATGTAATGTTTAAAAAAGTATAATAAATTGTAATTAAAAATATTGTTGTTTCAATAATATTTTACACTTGGCATAAAAGAGTGCAACAGAACTGCTTCTGCTAGAGCGCAAAATAATTCGGTCCTACCTTTTAGCCGAATGCTCCTATAGACCAGTCCTTTAATTCACTCTGACGCCCAAATTATACTGTTTGGGAAGCCTTTAAGCTTTCATGGTGAACATGCAATTCAATCTATTCGTCATAACATCTGTATATTAATAAACTTCTGTTTTAAATAGGAATTATTTTTTTGACTCAAGGGCAGTTATTTAAATCAACCATTGCTCGCGGCTTCGCTTACGTATTATTCTGATGTGTTGATATAGTAGATTTGATTGACTTTTTTACCCCCTTAGGGGTGGAATTTTCCAAAATTTTCTCTTAGTGCTCGCCTACGCTCCTCAAGGAGAACACACGCCCGGTTCGCCGGCGGCGGAATAGGTCAGAGTGGAGGTCGTCCTCCCGGGCCTTCTCCGCCGCCTCCTGCGAGATAACGTCTTCGCAGAAGGTCCGACCGCGGTAAAACAGCTTTCCGTGCCCGTAGCGAAGGATCTCCTCCGATGACTGCAGTGAGGGCCCGACGCTGCGTCGTTCATGCGGGGCAGACTGCCAGCGTGTGATGAACCCTCACTGCAGTCGCAGTGGTGACAGGCGGGACTCAATTCCCTCCTAGCGACCGAATTCAGGTACTTCCCAAACCAACCATGCCCGGAAAGAACCTGCGTCAGTCGGAAAGAAAGGGTGTCGTGCTGCTGCCGCCCTGCCCACTCGAGCACTTGTACCTCCTAGTTTAAGCTAATGTTTTATGTTACTATTCTGGTGTACAATAAAGAGATATATTATTATTATGTTCAGTACGTATCATCAACAGCCCATAATGTCCCACTTCTGGGCTCAGGTCTCCTCTCAGTAGAGATAGGCCATACGTCCCCACACTAGCCGAGTGTGGGTTGGCGACTGGCAAGACAATGTTGTGTTGTGCGTGTTGATCTCGCTGTTGAATGTTGTTAAGCCGCCCGAAGGCCTCCAAATAAGCTTCACGACTAACGTGACCTCCGATTCAAGGAGACGCTTATCGTGCCACTAACGGTCACCCATCCAGGTAGGTACTGATCTCAATTGCTTACCCTCGGTGATCGTTTCTAATCACCTATGGTAACTTGAGCGCCTCCGTACGTATAGTGCAAATTGAATCACTAGGTAATGTAAAGCATTCCCCGCGTAAAAAAAAAGGTTATCTAGTGAAATACGAGTGGTCTAATCTCGGAGACTCTTTTAGGTACTTTTTTATGATACGTATTTGTTTATAATTACATGTATAAAAATCGAATTTTTGTACTGATTATATCTAGTACTTATTATATTATCTCTGTACTTAGCCAGAAGTAGGAGCTTCCTAAACAGCAATAGTGTGGGTCACCAGACACCATGCTGCATTGTCTGTACTCACAATAAGGATGAAGATCCCTACTCTTGGATTCTACTCATGCTGTCCATCAGGCAGAGTAGTCACTTTGGTAGGCTTAAATATAAAAAAGAATTCAAAAAGCCATTCAAGTTAGTCATCAGCTTATCGTAGTCCACCGTTAAACAGGCCTCGTTAATTGTTTGACACTGTTCGATTCTCTGCTTCTCGCATTAGTATCAACACGAACACTAAATAGGTACTGACTGTTGGATCAAATGTTTGTATGATCTGGGCTTTGATTATAAACATGTCTAGATAGAGAGTTCGAACGTCTAAATCTCCAAAAAAATAGTCTAACTATTAGAGACTAAGCTCGTCGCGGCCGATCAGTGGCGTAGGCGTTAGGCGATTCACACACTGTACCGCGCTACGACGCGTAGCGCGCAGCGGCAGATTTTAACCTTTTGACCGCCAGGGTCACATAAATGTAACAAGCGAAAACTGTCCCTGTACGCCAACGTCACAAATATGTTACAAAAAAAGCGGTACAAATACGAAATAAAGCATTTAAACATTACTTTTATGCCTTTAAATTTATATAAGTACCTACCTTAAGAAGAAGCTCTAACTCTTATCCATTTCCATAAAACTATTTAAATTGCTTTATGATAATAAGAAATTTTACTCTTAAAAGAAAGAAATAAACTCTTAAAAAAGAATGTCCTCACACATATGTGACAGAGTCACAAATATGTGACTACTAGTGATGTAGGGCACGTTAGGTGATATCATAAGTTTAGATTAAAATTTCGTTTGCCTGTTTTATTTTTGTTGTTAAGTTTTGTTATTATACTTATTCTGTTAAAATAAGTAAGAAAGTAATTAACAGCCGTGCTCGTGAAATGTTAATTAAAGTAGACAATTATTTTGTAAAGTTATTGATACAAAATATATGCAGTGCCCTAAAAAATGCTTCGTACACTACTGACGTTTATATGAAATAAATAAAAGTTTTAAAATGTCCGTCACAAGTTGCTTTGAAATTAACATGTGTTAATTTTAATAGCAATTCCCTTTTTCACCAACATATATTTTACCTAGTAAATCAAAAGCAAAAACACCTAATACATATTGGCTGACTTTAAATTTAATAAAATTACTTATAAATCTCAAAATCAATACATAATTATTTTCCCTCCTTTTATGGGAAACATACAAGGGCTGGTATCACTCAAAACGCTCCCACGTCATGCGCGCGCCTGTAGGCTACGCTTGCTTGTGTGTGTAACGTGATCGTGCACACAAGCCCTGCAAATCTGGCATGTTGTTTTTGTTGCGAATGCAGCGCAACACTCCATCTAGACAGGTATATAATCAAAGGATCGGGGAATATATCAGTTGTCTAGTACTCATAGTACAAGCCTAGCTTAGAGACTAGACGGCGTTGTGGGTCAGAGGTCCAAATAATATAATTATTATTACTTTTGACATGTAAATAACTACTTTTGCACTTAAAAGTAATTAATTTGTTTCAGTAATATGGTGATGTTAATTTTCCTGGATTAGCCTAATCTGCCTCATGTTTGAAATATGAAGGCAGATAGGTTTTATTCAAAAAGTGAGAAAATAAGTTCAAAGTTTAAATAACTCAATGTATTATAATTATGTAACTCCTTCATTACAAAGTTTTTGCAACAATTTCGTAAAATTAATCCCCTTCAGTATAATAAACATCAGAAAATTTATATCTACATATAACTACAATAATCGCGAGTACACCATTTCCTCCAAACATACCATTCCAATAATGTATATTAGCTTTATATTATAATCTGGCACAATGCCAGCGAACTCACTGTACTACACATACTCTTCGTTTGAATTTCTATTTATATATTTTCATCAATATCTATTCTGAATCTAAATCAATAGATTACAACAAATATAGATACTTCATTTAGATTTTGTACTTAAATCAATTATACCCACTCAATATAAGCATATAATACTCAATATAGCAGCATAGGTAACAAAATGACAAATAACATTATAAAAAATATTGGTGTATTTAGGCGGTCGATTGTGAGTTACAATAGCACTGTGCCATCTAGCAACACTTAAACTGGGAAAAATATAATTTCTTAAACGGCCTAGGGGCTTATAAATTTGAAAGACGACAATAAACAATTATAGTTAACACATAGACAAGGCCATATACATATTTACTACAGGTATATAATAAAAAGTTGTATTAATTTTATAAGCAATAGATTTCATGATATGGTTACCTATATGTGCATCATTACTATTTACACAAATAATATATTTTGTATCAAAATTCCGCTTTTATTTTAATTTGTTACATCAAATTTAGTTCAGTTACATTTTACGGATTTCATTTGTGGAAGTATGTATGTCTGTTGGGTGGTTCATTTTGAATGAAAATGTTCTTATACAAATGATCTAGAACAAGTACTATTTTTGATATGGAAGACGCGATTTTTATTAAATCTAAATTTAGTTTGTGGAATTTGATATGCCAATTACTTTTTAAGATAAAGGATTTTGGAAGTAGATGTTACACAGTGTAAATACATCTTAAGTATATATTTTATAAAAAATACATACAAAAAGTAAGTTATTATGGTACTTATCAAGATAGTTGCTACTTTTAAAGAATTTTCAATATGTGTCATTGATATTGAATCATAGTCCATTTAAAACATGAACCACTAAAATATTCATGCAATGTTTTGGATACGTTTGAATCGGAAATTCTAAGTTTAGCTCATAGTTCCATCTGAAATACAATCAACAAGTTTTTCTATCCCTATTTAAGAGTCACTAATAACAAATACAATATTTAAGCCTTACAATGGAAGCAAATGTAACAATATTACAATTATATAAATTTGAGATATTTACAATATAGATAGTTTCACAGTACATTTGAATAAGATATAGTAGAGTTTAATAATATAATTAAAGCGCATCGTTTTGTTTTCACACATCTCTGAGTCTAAACCCCACTTGCAGAGTTGTCCCTTAAACTAATAACAAAACAAAATTGCACATTAAAATATTCTACTTAAAATAATTTTGGCACTAAATATCTGTGGCACTATAATTAACTCGTATGTTTTTATCTTGACCATCATTATTTTCAATAGTCTTTACTTCAATGTCTTTGTCACTTTCACACATATTTTCACACGAAATCGAATCTTCGTCATCGGAGGATTCCCTGCCAGCAGGAGGTCCTGCAAGGTTCGCACTGTTAGGTTCCCTATATTCCAGTTTCGTTGGATCTTTTTCATGCAGTTTACGAGCAAGTGTTTGCAAACTTGCAAGGGAACTGGCACAGTCTGTGGTATCAATGTCCGTTAAACTAACACCTGCACGCTCTATTTCCGTGAATGTTCCGAATGGTAATTTAAATAAACATTCCAGACGCATTACGTGCATTTTACTTCGAAGATGCTTAGCCAAGTGACCGTGTATTCTAAACGCTATATTACAATCGGAACACCGAAATGGCCTTGGGTTAAAAGATGTTGCAGCTCCAAATGTCGAAGTCATTGAAACTTTGTTGTGGTGTGAACCTGAGCGTTCATGTTTTTGAAGATGTCCTCTGGTTCGGAAACTTACAGCACATACACTACATCTAAATGGGCGTTCCATATAATGTATATTTAGATGTAGTCTTAACTGTGATGGCTTAGTAAAAGTTTTATTACAAAAGTCACAAACTCGACGTCCATCTTCCATGAGCCTTCCCGGTGAGTAGGATGCATTTTCGTAATCCTTTCCTTTGGTAACTTTAAAGGCTACACCTCCAACACCTATGACTACTTTTCTCGCGACAGGGTCATGCTCTAAAGAAGGCAGTTTATTTGTTTCTACTTCAGATACAAATTCCTCGCTCTTGGTGTTATCGTCATTACTTATATTGGTGTTGTTATCATCAGTTATGTTCTCATTTTGACTTTGCGGGCCGTCTTCCTGCGTTTTGATAAGATTTATTCTAGCGTGTTTTAAATATTCTGATACCACATGCTTGGCATTTTCCGCGTTACTAGAGGGTTGCGTTAAACTACTTTTTACATTGTTCACTAAATTGCTGGAACTAGTACTTTCCCTAGTCATTGCGATCTCCTCCCTAGACACGATTGTTTCAATATTTACAGGTTCACTTACATCAGTTATTTTTGATTCAGTATAAATGACTTGACTAGAAGAGACCGTCGTCATTATGGAACTTTTAACAGAGTTAGTCGTTTTATTTTTACTATCTATAGAACTGTAACTATCGGTGAGAGATGGCTTTTCTGTTTCAATTTTTCTGACTTTACTTAAGGTGCTTGTTAGTTGACTTTGCTTAATCTTAGAGTCTTGTAACGCTCTTTCGGTCAGGTAAGTATGTAACATTGGCTCTCCATTGGACCATTGAATCTGATGATTAGGTAGTTTAGCCTTAGCAGTATTTGAAGCTAAAGACGCTAAAACACTGGATTCTCTTGCAGTTGGTATTTCCGGAATGTTAGGCGTGGATGGCTTTGAATCACTTCTGCTTAAATCCATAGGTTCATTTTCAGAACTAGCTATGGATTCTGATGGCGAACACTTTGCACTACTCCCAATTTCTTGACTGATTTCAACAGTGATATTGTCTAGTCCTATTGGCGTGTAGGGGTAAGTTGTGGGTCTTGCACTTGTTACTAAACCAGGCGTTGCTGACGTCGTAGGCCTTGTACCTCCCAGTGATAATAAACAATGAGCAGCCTCATGTTCTGGCAATCGTGATTTGTAAACTTCGGTGTCTGAAAAAAAAAACATTTTTATAAAATTTAACAGTGCAGCATACATACATACAGATTCATTACAGACTTTGGGTAACCAAATTAAGTACTGTTTACTTTCATGATATTATTTTAATTATTATTTCAGTTTGTCAATCCAACAGCTAACAAAAAAGGAAAATGCTCAATGTGTATAATTTCTGAGAACTTTTATGTAAATAATAAGTTGTTCTGGAATACTAATCAGTACTAGAATACATCCATACAATAAATAATAATAAATCGAAATACGCATGCAATGAAAAATTATTAAATAAATTTAACTGTACTGCGTAAAATATTGATTTTGATATTAAACGAATCAATATCGTTGCTCGCTCAGTTTATTTAATTGAAGTTCTAAAAAAAAAGGAAATTGGTAAATATTATGCATACTATTTTTAACAGAAGCGTGACTGATAATGGCACTCTCTATTTAAATTTAAAGTAACATAACAAGTAAATGTATAAACGAGTAGGAATGCGACATATATTTAGAAAGTTAATAATGTTTGAAACAATTAAGAACAGGTAATATGATCTCTTACCACTAGACTCAGTTTCTCCTTCATTCCCTTCATCACCTTCAGAATCTGTGTCATCGTCTGTTTCTCCTGAGCATTGTGCCATTTCCGCACTCTCCGAGTCATTCCCTTCATTTGGATTTATTCCTAATTCGCAACATTTTTTATAATGCGCTTTACTTTTTAAATGTTTGGTTAAATTGCCCTTCGTTTTGAAACTGGAAAAAACAATTCATAGCATGAAGTACATTTTTAAATTGTTATCTTTATTTGAAGTTTAATTAGTTATGCATGATTAATCAATTAAATTAAAGGAAAAATTACCTGAATGCACAGTGCACGCAAGTATAGGGACGTACGTCGGTATGTGTGCGTATGTGTTTTTTCAACATCGAAGGTTTTTTACATCGTATTCCACATTCAGAGCAAACATAACGTCCTCTTCCACGACCGCGCACATACGTATATTCTTCGTTACTTTCAAAACCCCCAGTTAGCTCTTTTTTAGGGGTTACCATATTGTCAGAAACTGGGAATTTATTTTCTTCTATTTTTTTACATTCAGTTGGTTGTGTATTCTGTAAAATTATATTTAATGTATTTGAAAAGTAAGTACTTTGAAATTATTTCAGTAACATTCTGTTTTAAACGCCTACATACCTGTTTGTTTTCTTTTGAAAATATATTCCACTGCGATGAATGAGTCAGAATTAGATCCTGTTTAATCACAGCAACAGCTACATTTTGCGGTCGATGACGTGAGTCATAAAGAGACATAGCAGACGATGCTGACAGTCCCAATGGATCTGGCGTCAACTCAGATAATAACTGAAAATATATTCAAATATATATTTAGAATGTACAATCGCTTACTGTTGAACTAATTATGTTTAACAATTACAAGTAAATAATAAAAATTACCTGCCAGTTGCTGTACATTGATAGAAACTCCTGCTTTGGAACATATGTTGGCTGAGGACGATTTATTGTGCAATAGAAAACCTTTGTGGAACATTTTAATCCTAGATACGTGTAAGCATTGCCATTTAAATAAAGTTGACCGTAAGCTTTAGCGGGTCTAGGAGTCTCGGGTGATACAAGTGGCATAGTATTTGCATTCGGAGTAATGCCATGATGTCTTTTAGGTGTGAATGTACCTGGTTTTAAAGGTAATGTTGATGGTCTTAAAAATTTTGGTTTTCTGTCGTCTGCAACAGCTTTAGGCACATTTTTCTGAAAGTACGAAGTTTCGGACCGTTCATTTTGAACTGAGACCGCTGGTGTCTCTTGAGCATTCGTATTTTTTTGGACCTCAGACGAACTAGGAATTTGGCTATTATTATAAATTTCAGCTTTCGTTATTAAATTTTCGAAATTAAAATTTCGTAATTCTTTTTCGGGTTTACTTTCATTGAGGTTTTTAATCGAAAAACTGTTATTCACTTTTTCTTTGTTTTGTTTTACTTTGCCAGAAGAGTAAATAATATTTTCCTTTAAAACGTGTGTCCGAGGCATCCCATCAGAATTTCTTTTGATTGCTCCGTCATGTCTGAGTACGGACTTAACTAAAGTCTTTGTCGGAAGTAAGTTAGACTCATCCACAGTCTTTATTTTTATGATAGGAACAGGAGAAAGGTAATGAGGTGAAATTTCATTGTTAGTAACGTCTGGCGTTGCTATCTGCTTTTCCAATTCTATATGAGTTGATCTAGGATTCGGACTTTTACTATTACGTGATGGTGGTAAATTAAATAGTGTTCCTTTTGCACTTTCATCTCTGGTTGCTGGCAAGGACTTTAAAAAAACTCCTGGTGTATTTGGTCCAGGCATACCTGGTACATGAGGTATGAGTTTGCCAGCATGTAATATTTTTGTAGCACCATTTGGAGAAGAAGAAGGGCTTAGAGGTGGCAAAGTTAGAGGATTAAATGCTGTAATAGCACTAAGAGGTGGAAATTGAAAATGAGTTATGTCATTTATATTTGGTAAATTTGAATTAGGTAAGGAAGTTGCAGTCGATATTGTTATTCTAGGAGTTTGTGCTTGTGGAGTTCTCACCATTTCTTTAGGTGTTGGAGGATTATGCATTATCGTTCCGCCAGAATGTAAACCAGATCTTACAACAATGCTGCTTGCTTCTGCATCGTTAACAAGTTTTGAAGGTGAAAGGTTTTGTTGTATTAATATCGGTGATAATTGATTTTTGCTAGGTTCTATTCGAAGAGTAGTTGTGCTTCCAGATTGATCGAGTATTTTTACTTCTCCTCCAAACATTTGTAGAGAAGTTGAATTATGTTTCATTTGTTGCGATATCTCATCCAGTGTTCTTAAAGCAGACGAATTTGCATCAATACATCTGATTTTTGGTTGCGAATACAAATCGGTTGCTCTAGGCGAAATATTTTCAACTAACCTAGGACTATACGAATCAGACCTATTATCGATTCTTCGTTTTGGGCTGGCAACAGGCCTTACTTTTAGGTTATCAGTTTTTCTTGTGAAATCAGATGGCACTCTAGTATCTACAAGTCTTGTATTACCAAGTAGTGGTCCTGGAGATGGTAAAGGAGCTACCACATCATTTGGTTCTGGCTTCATAATAATCAGATTCTCTGGCTTCATTCTAGATGGCGACAACTTGGTCGTATTATTACTCCTAGAAAATGAATTTGATGTTGTTTCGGGTAATCTAACATTGATTGAATTACTTCTTAGAAATACATTCTCGGGTCTCAAAGCTTTAATCTCTTTTTGCGTCGTATTATTACTTACACTACCTTTACAATAATACATTCTATGCGTTTCTAAATTATCTGCACTTCGATAAATTATTTGACATAAAGGACAAACAAATAGAGGCCCATCAACTAATTCTGCCACTGAGCCTAACCCATTCATTTTTGTTTTTAGCAAAAGATCTTTTATGATTGAGCCTTCCGGATTTAAAGGATGTTTGTGATGGTCATTTTGTGTAAAACTTTCTGAGTGAGATCTTTTTCTAAAAGAATTATCATTTTCATAATTAGATTTTGTTAAATTCAGTGGTGACGGTTCTGACTTTATTTCAACTAAGTCAATTAGCTGTTTACTTTCAGCTCTTTGTTTAATTTTACCATATTTTTTCTGCAATGGTGTATCTATAACGTCAACTATAGCTTCATTCTCTGATATAATCTTAGAGATATGTTCTGTGAGGAAGTCAGCGTCCGGTGAAATGGGTTTCTTTTTTTCTTCATTCTCTTGGTATAATGCTGCTCTAAATTTGGGCTTGTAAATTGATTTTGATTTTAAATTATTATCACTTAAATATAAGCTTGTGGATGGCATGTTTTCAATAATCAATTCTGTCGAATCATTCGATTCTAAATTTTCAGTACGCATTATTGAAACATCCGAACCAGCTTCTGATATTGATGTAGGTGGAATGGATGTGTCGCTTTCCGAACCACCTGATAAATCCTCGTCATTTAATGTTACTGTCACGTCCGATCCTTGTAATCTTAATGCATGTGTTCTTGATCTCCGATGTTTGTATAAATTAGATTTAGTTTTAAAAGCAAATCCACAGGGTACACAAGGGTATGGTCTCTCATTAGTATGAGCTCTGATATGTTTTTGGAGAACCGAAGGCTTGGCACAAGATAATTTACAGTAAGGGCATATATATCGCCCACCTACCCCACCATTGTAATGGCTGTCTTTGATTAAATCATTTTCAAGATTTTCAGTCTTATTTGAAAATTCATCAGTAACACTGGTCTGACCAGATACTTGAACAATATTATTTACATTACTTAATCTACCATTTTCTTCATTATAATTAATTTGTACATTTCTCAAAGTGTTCTGAAGTTCTAAATGCTGCGTATCTTCTTTTATTTTAATTTTCTCTATTTCTGGGTGAGCTGCGGCGATACTACCGTTAGAGATTGTAAGACTGCAAGCAGATGTTGAAACTATTGCCTCTTTATGTCTGGCATCACCGGCTTTTGATATATTGCCGGGGTACACAGCAATCGTAGATGCCATTTTTTTGAACTTCTTGTGAAGATAGCTGTGATCATTGTTGTTGGCAAAGTTACTATCTAGACGTTTTTCCTGCGTTAACGGCATTGTACCCGCGAGGTCTGTACCTGTAAAAGACAAAAATTACTTTAATTGTCTGGTAGTAACATTTTGAATAAAAGATAAATGGTAATAAATAATAATATTACAACTGCCTAAAACTAAAACCACCCCGGTTTTCCTCTGTTGATGTGATGATGATAATTACATTGAACTCAAAACGTGTCCTTACACTAAACTCAAAAAGTTTTAGAATAAAATGGATAATTAATTTGTATGCTATTAAATATTATTACAATTCATGATGTTGTGAGTTACTAATTTCATAATTATTTTGTCCCAACACGTCAAGAGTATTTTCGCCTCGCCTCTAAACGTGATCCTACGTTTAGAGGCGTTAAATTGGGTAAGGTAAGAACTTGCGATTTCCTCCAGTTCGGGTTCGTATCAGTATTCGCGTGTTAGGTAATACGTACAAATACGAGCCCCGCCCCGATGCAAAATAATTCGTCTAGTATGGAAATTAGTGCAAAGCGTAAAATATAGAACGTAAATATTGGTAAAATAATTAAGAATGTTTAATAAAAAGTAATAAAAAGTAATGTATAATTAAAGGCTGTTGATGATGATGAATAAAAAGTAAACCACAATTTATAGGAACATTTTAAAGTTTATTTTAACACTAGCTGTCCCGGCAAACGTCGTCTGCCCTTAAAAGATTCCCATGAAAAAAAATCATCCCCTATTTCACCCCCTTTGATTTACGTTTTTGCAGCCAAATTACGGCTACAAAAACCAATCTTCTTCAAAGATCACACAAACAGATCTTCTCCAAGGTATCTTTCTCTATACTCAACTTAGTTCAGCAGGCGTGAAAACGTAAAAGCATACGACATCTCAAAAATATATCGGAGCCACACAGACGTTCGTCTAATCTAAGCTTCTGCTCTGAACTGACCGCGGTTCCGCGTGAACCGAGGCGGTTCCGCGCGGCCGTCGAAGCGAAGCCCGAAGCGCCCCCCCCTTCCCGCACCCGCCGCCCGGAACCGCCGGGCGCGCTCGTCGCCTGCGTTCTCGTGCTCATTATTATATTAGAATACATTTGATTACCATTAAAAAGTTTATAGCGGGTTAACCTTAAAAGATAGATATATGCTATCGCGGACTCTTTGTAAAGCGTTTTAAGAAGAACAATTCCGTCATACATTATTTTTGTGTAACTATAAGCGTTTACGCAGCGCACGTCACGGAAGCTCTCAAAGGGAATAAATTTTCCCCGTTTTCGCTACATTTCTCATTACTGTTCCGCTCCTATTGGTCATAGCGTAATGTTAAATACCCTATAGCACTCGTCGATAAATGAACTATCCAACAGTAAAATAATTTTTCAATTCGAATCAGTAGTTCCTCAGATTAGCGCGTTCAAACAAACAAACAAACTCTTCAGCTTTATAATATTCGTATAGTTTAGATAACTTTCATGACTTAACATTTTTACATTATTACATTACACAAAAATTAAAAAAAATATGCAAAAACGCAAAACTATTCGTCTACCCTTGTCACTCACGCAAAATAGTTCGTCTGCCACTTATTTGTGTCGCCTTTGCTCTCTTTCAATAACAGCATTAATGCGAAGAGATATGGTTGCACACTCCTCAGGCGTAATTGACTCCCAGACAGCCAAGAGTTTTAAGTCGCTCTTCGGATTTTTAGGGAGAACTTTTTTCATTTTATTCCATAGGATTTCGATCGGCGACAAGTCCGGGATGTTAGATGGCCATTCGATTGTAGGGATGCTTTTCGCCAGTAGCCACGGCTTTTTTATCTTTGCAGTATGGCAGGAAGCACTATCCTGTTCAGAAATGAAGGAATCTTGATGTTTGAGTGACAGAATAGAGGACAGTAAATTTTCTTCCAAAAGGTTTTGATACCTCGCAGCATTGATAGAACCACCCACAAGCTACATGCCACCAACACCTTGTGCAGACATGCAGCCCCATATCATAAGTGACGCCGGAAACTTTATTTTTGCGTTTGAGACAATCAATATGAAATGCCTCATTTTGATCCGAATAACTTTTCCTTTCATCACCGACTGTCACTTCAAATTTGGACTCGTCACTCCACATGATACTAAGCCCATGATTGGAAGTCACCAACTTTTTTTTGAATTTCACACTAGACGAACTATTTTGCATCGGGGAGGTACTATAGTACGGTCAACGAGCAGCGATACCTTAAAAGCGTCTGTGGAGTTGACAATCTATTATATTAATCTATATCATTCCATCTTTTGTTAGTCGTCATGTCTCCTTAACACGGCAAAAAAAAAATAAGAATCAAGACAGGATCGCCAATATTCAGGCGGCCGTTTAGTATAAATAAAAAAAAACACTTTAGTCCCTATGTAACAGAAGTCAAGCCTGTTGCCATATACGGGGCACATAGTTTTATGGCAAGCGATATTCAGAAAAAATATTATTATTCTCGTAACAATTTTTAGTAGGCCAGATAGTTTATATATAGCTAGCTATAACCGCGATAATAGCTAGAGCTAACTAGCTCTCTGATGACACAAGGAGTACTAGACTAACTAGTCTAGTACTCCTTGTGTCATCAGCTTTCGGCTTCTTTCGCTTCGCTTCAAAGTTCCAGCTTCGTTCTGCGACGTTACTCGCAATTAAACAATAACCGAGGGTAACACCAAGAAACTCAGTATGTATATAAAATCTTTAAAATAAGTTAATTGTTTTAGCTTTTTGGAACTATCCGTCTAACTGGGGCCAGCGCATGTACCGTTATTAAACCTCTCTAAGAGCGGACAGAGGTTATAATAAAGCCTGACTAGGGTTCGCTCACTTGTTGTGTGAGTAGTGTAAATATGTAGCTATATTACAAACATTTGGTTGAATATTTCAATGGTATAAAACGCTTTTCACCTATTTACCTGCACTAAATTACTTATTCTTGCATTAATTCACAATAACTACCAGTTTGTGTAGGGCTGCCAGATCGCTAAATCTAATAGCTGGAAAGAAAGGCTGGACACCCAACATTATTGAGGATTTTGTATAAAGTATTAATAGGAACGAATGGTTGATTTTTCAAGCTTTTTTTTATTATTATCATAGATCCTGTTAAATAATAAAAAAATCGGCCAAGTGCGTGTCAGTCAACGCACAGCAAAGGGTTCCTCAGTCACCCATAATGGTATGGTACGTGGATTTAAAATCGTATCCATTACTTAGATAATTTTTATGTTTATATATTAATTTTGTATGAAGTTTTCCAAGTAAGCTCATTTTACAAAATATGAAGCCTCTATAACTCATGAACTAACAAGGTCATCTAATCCGTTATAGTTTTCCTTTATAGTTCATTATTTAGACCACCATCACGAATTTCGACAGATTTTTTAAGCCAGCCGTTTAGCTTTTTGAGGGGGGGGGGGGGGGTCGGCCACACTCGTTTGCAAATGAAGTGTGCTAACATTATAAGGCTTACAGTAGGTTCAGCATTCAGGTGTATTATAGATCAATGCAGTACAAAGTTCATCCAGATATATCAAAATAAGATAAATGTTTCTATATAGATTCTATAAGAAGGTACAGGCTGCTTTATATTCCCAAAATAATGTTTATTCAACTTTTGTAATATACCCTTCGTAAGAATTTGCTCCAATATGTATGCACGTGTTGCCTTTAGTAATCTAAAGCTGGACCCCCCTTGTAACTTCTAAAATGGGAGAGTGATAAAACTAAAAAAAAATATGTTGTACATTGCTATGCAAACTAACAACGAAAATTGGTTTGAACGAGATATAGTAAGTAGTTTTTTTTTAATACGTCATAAATCGTAAACCGCAATTTACCTTTCATTCAATCAATACACTATTATAAAAACATCTATCAAAGTTACAACGAACTAATAGAACTTTTATATGATGTTACTTGTTGATACGGAACCCTTCATGAGCGAGTCCGACTCGCACTTGGCCGCTTTTTATATTTATGCCAACCAAAGTAGCTTTACTCTGCCTCATGGAAAGCTCGAGTAGAATCCAGGAGTAGGGGTCATCATCCTCACTGTAAAGGTTGACGTTGCATCTGAATAGGCTACCATAATGAACCAACGCGTATTATGACAGCTTAGTCTCATGCAACTACATCATTGGGCCTCTGGTCTTACAACACTACAGCATCAATGATTTCATTTTAAGGTTGGTATTTCTGTATGAGGGTAGTTTTTCCACAGTCTAGCTGGGCAGATTCGTGCTGCAGTCACTAACTCCTATATATGTATATAATACCTTGAGAATATTATAATAATATCTTATTCACCATGTGTATTTTTGTACTACAAATAGGTATTCATTTATATTAGGGGTTAGAGTATGAAATTGCCGAATTGTACTAAAAATATTTTTTTCAGTTTTTTTTTTCATCTAACATATTTATTTAATCAAAATATCTACCAATATTATCTATACATTGCTGCCATCTAATAGGAAGGTCATTTATACCTTTGCGATAGAACTCTAGTGATCTAGATTCTATAAACTGTGTGAACTTGTATTGCCCCCTGGGTAGAAAACTTTTTATCACATAGAAAATTGTCCAAATCACGAAAATAAAGGTAGTCCGTTGGAGCAAGGTCTGGCTAATACGGAGGGTGACGAATGGTTTCTAATTGCAGTTCCTGTAGAGTTAAAACGGTTTCTCGTGTTGTATGAGGTCTCGCGTTATCATGGAGCAATAATGGTGAAGATCGATTCATGAGTTGGGGCTGTTTCACTGCAAGTTTTGCTATCATTGTTCGGAGTTCGGCACAGTAGACATCTGCCATTATCGCTTGACCAGATCGGAGAAAGTTATAGTGAATAACACCATGCTGCGACCACCAATCAGTTACCGTCACCCTTTTATTGGTAAGCTTTGCTTTAGGTCACTGTTGCGGCGTTTGACCTGGGGTCAGCCATTGCATTTTTCGCTTACGGTTATCACAAAGAATCCACTTTTCATCACATGTCACAATTCGATCCAATATTACTTCATTTCTGTATCGATTCAACAAGGCAACACAAGTTTCTTTCTGCAGATTCGTCAAATCATGAGGTACCCATTTTTCATATATTTTTATTTTATTGATTTGACGTAAATAACTCATTATTGTTGGTAAGGTAACGTTAATCCATGCCGCTAATTCCTGGGTAGTTTGGCTCGATCGGCTTCTACCATCTCTTTCAATACATTGTTATTCACATGTGTTCCGATTAACTACTAACGCTGCAGAAACAGCTCGCAATATCAATGTTGCGTAATTTGTTGCAAATCAAAATTTCCATCAAGAAAGCGTTTAAACAAAAATCGCACGGTGCTTTCATTAGTTGTCCCTTCTCCAAACGCAACATTGATATTGCGAGCTGTTTCTGCAGCGTTAGTAGTTAATCGGAACTCGCATTCAAAAATCACTCGAATTTTCGAAGTATCCATCTTTCTTGTCTAAGCTGAATAAAAAGAAACAAATAAAAATCAATAATCGAATGCTCCACATTTTTTAAAAGAAGAACCTCTTATCTCATCAATCTTAAACCATGCAGGTTCTATGTCAATTCGAAGTACCTATTTCAATAAAACGGTAATTTCATATAATAATAACTTATCATAGATATCATGAATACTAAGATGTACTTACTTGTATTTTTATAAAATATGTATTAAGCAACAATTAGTGATATGTTGTAATGTACCTATATGTATATATATAGTAATGACACAAAATTCTTCTATTCAAATTTTATCACATCAAGAGCCTTTAACAGTCCACTGTTGTACAGGACACACACAACTTCTTAGAAAAGAGGTTATTGGGTTCCACACTGGTTATTGGGGTTTGTTATGTTATCCTTCTCTTTGCAGTCAAGTTGTCTTGTATAATTTGCTCCCTTAGTCACCTCTTACGTTCTCTCTGTGTGTTCTTAATCTCCCACTAAATGTACAAATTCGATAAAACAATACAGTATAGTTAATAGTAGTACACTTGTGATGATGATGTTATGATACTGTTGATGTGATAATATGGTTTTTCTTAGAGTTGTTAGGTCCTTACTTCTTAAAAGTGGTTTAGAGATCAAGGGTTATGTATGGGGGTTAAAATTTTCTCACACAATAATATTGTCCAAATATTTTTATTGGACGTTTTCAACATCTTTTTAACTATTTATTTAGTCCTAACTGAACAAGTAGTCAAAAAGGGTTTATGAGGTATAAAACCGTTTTAGGGTTCCGTAGACAAATGGCAAAAAACGGAACCCTTATAGATTCGTCAAGTCTGTCTGTCCGTCCGTATGTCACAGCCACTTTTTTTCGAAACTATAAGAGCTATACTGTTGAAATTTGGTCAGTAGATGTATTCTGTGAACCGCATTAATATTTTTACACAAAAAGAGAAAAAAAACAATAAATTTTGGGGGTCCCCATACTTAGAACTGAAACTCAAAAATTTTTTTTCATCAAAACCGTAGGGTATCTATGGATAGGTCTACAAAAATGATATTGAGCTTTCTAGTATCATTTTTTTCTAAACTGAATAGTTTCGAGCGAGAGATACTTCCAAAGTAGTAAAATGTGCCCCCCCCCCTGTAACTTCTAAAATAAGAGAATGATAAAGCTAAAAAAAAAAATGATGCACACTATCATACAAACTTTCACCGAAAATTGGTTTGAACGAGATCTAGTAAGTAGTTTTTTTTTAATACGTCATAAATCGTAAACCACAAATTCCCTTTCATTCAATCAATACCTACACTATTATTAAAACATCGATCAAATTTACAACGAACTACAAGAACTTTTAAATGACGTTACTTGCTGCTACGGAACCCTTCAAAAGCGGCCAAGTGCGAGTCGGACTCGCCCCGACTCGCACTTGGCCGCTTTTTTTTAACTACTTGTTCATGGTATATACCTATATAAAAGTCCACACTTTTTTGCTGTTATAAATTGCTATTAGCTATATATATACATAGTTCCAATATGTTGTCAATTCCTAAATACAGTATTATCTACTGTTCACGGATTTAGGCCCACGAAACCGTATCGCTATCATAATAATTTAAATTTACATTAAAAAGTTTACATTGGCCCTCGATAGATGGCGTCACTCCAAAATTAGATCTCGCTATGGTTTCGTTACCTTGCCGTCTATAAATAGATTTTTTTGGTTTTTTGTATTAGAGAGCAGCAAGCGTCATTGTACTGATTTTGTTTATTATACGTGCTTAATATACATTTGGTAACAGTCTTTGATTTCCCAACCCTCTCGAAGTCGACCTTTGCCCATGGTCCTTCAGAGTCGGATTGGCCGGGAGTGTTGTGGCAGTCTCCAGTGGTGATATCCACTCTTCGCGTCTATACTGGGCAGTGGGTCGCTGTCCAGAGCATCCCCTTCAGTGGGGTACCAGGTGAGAGGTACCTGAAGGTGGAACCGGAAGGATCCGGGAGATCCTGGCGTTGCTAGCAGCAGCATATTGGTTGTGCAGCGTCACTGGAGTGCGGTGGCTTTCGGAGGAGGCGCGAGGAAGGTAAAACGCAAGAGCAAGCTGGCAGAGGGCGCCACTTGTATGGTGCAAAGCAGCGTGCGTGAAGTTATCGAGCAAGACAAGTGAGTGAAGTGAAAAAAATCGTGAGTACAATTTCATTATAAATAGTGTTTTGTAGTTCAAATTCAAAGTTTGTGAAGAATAATTAAAGTATAGTGGAATTTCAACCTTATTTTAGAGACTCTAAAAAACTTAGTATAATTTTTAATGGTGTTAGGACTTGTGTTAGTTTAAGGCAAAAGTAGTTCAGACGGGGAACCTACGCCCGATTGAAGATAGAATTTAGCATAAAAAGACTTGTAAAATTTTGACTTTCGAATTCAACTTAGATTTAAAGAGACACTTGTAAAATTTTTGGTTTACGAAATTTAACTTTGAATATTAAATTATGTAGGTACTTAGAATTTTTTTGAGGTTCAGAACAAATGTTAAATTGATATTCATTGATTCTTCTGTGTTTATTGGCTACGTATTTAGTTGTTTACAGTTCTTAATTTAGATTGCGATTGTAAAAAGAACTTACCTTCATAATGGATCTGTTAAGTGATATACAAGATGATGTTAAAGCCAAAATTGAAAAGGCATTGTCAAACTTTAAGAAATGCCCTAAAGATCGTTTAACAGTGTCCTATGTTGAAACACGGTTAGAAAGTTTAGAGCAGTTGTGGCAACTTTTTTCGAAAACGCATGTAAAAATGATTAGTGAAGTTAAAAAGTCAGAACTAAGTAGTTCCAAATATTATAAAGACGGGGTTTATGATGAAGTAGAGGAACTATATATTTGTTTTAAAAGTATGCTAAAAGAAATTCTTAGAAAACATAACATAAATGTTCCTAACCCGGGTCCTAGTATTGCTAAAGAGGATTTTAGTAATTTTCGGTTACCGGAAATTAAAATACCTACTTTTTCTGGAAAATACAGTGAATGGTCAACTTTTCGTGGTTTATTTGTTGGTTTAGTTCATAATAATAATAAACTAGATGATGCGCAAAAATTATATTATCTTAAAGGTTATTTAACCGGGGAGGCGGAACTTTTATTGAGAAATATAGATGTAACATCGGAAAATTATCCTACCAGTTGGAATAAATTAGAAACAATGTACAACAATAAAAGATTTTTGGCAAATGGGATAGCAAAACGTTTGCTCAGTCAAAAACCTTTGGCCAGTGAGTCCGCGATAGACATTAAGAAATTATTAACCACAACAACTGATTGTTTGGAAGCCGTGAATAACTTAAAGGTAGATCTTGCGTCACTGTTGACGGTACACATAATCACTGAAAAATTAGACAAAAGTACCAGAAGGGCTTGGGAGTTAAAAATCGCGTCAGATCCAGGGGATGACCTTCCAAAGTTTGATCAACTAAAGGATTTTTTGATGAGTAGATTTCGGGGCTTAGAAAATGTTGAGTCGAGGGTTGATAGAGCTCCAAAGGCTACTACACGCGTACTTCACGTCATAGGGGATAGAAAGGTATCATGTGCGTTTTGCACGGGTGAACATCGCATAAATTCGTGTCACCAATTTAAAAAAGAAAGTGTTGAAAATCGGCGCATCTTTGTTCAACAAAACAATTTGTGTTTTAATTGCTTGCTTAGTAACCACGCTGCCAGGTTTTGCAAAAACACTCTCAAGTGCCAGGTGTGCAAACGTCGCCACCATTCATTGTTACACCCTTCGGGTGCGGTCGGGTCGGAGGTTGGTGAAGGTAGTAGTGCTGCTCGCACGGAATCCTCATCGGTAAATTATGGGGAAATTAAAGCCGCTAATGAAGCGGAGGTGTCGGATAAATTAGTCTCATGTCTTGCGACAGGAAGCAGTCCAAGCACTGTCTTATTAACCACAGCTTTAGTAAAGGCTGAGTCGAAGAACGGGACGTATCATGTAGTTAGAGCCTTACTGGATCAGGGATCCCAGGGTTCCTTCGTTACAGAATCCATGGTTCAGTATCTGGGTCTAAGTAAAATTCCGGCGAGAAATGCGATATTAGGCGTGGGTGGAGAAAATAGGGCAACTTCAACATCAATGGTAGTGATGAAACTTCGGTCGAGAGTGAATCCTTCCTTCCAAATAAAGGTTAACGCTTACGTGCTGAGGTCTGTAACAGCTCTTCTCCCATCTGCTAAAGTAGCTAGGATCGAATGGGCAGACTTGAGCAATTATGATTTGGCTGATCCTGATTATTACAGGCCCAATAAAATTGATGTTTTATTGGGTGCTGAAGTATACAGCCAGGTCATACAGCACGGCGTTAGGAAGAATGTGAGCGGAACTCTCTTGGCCCAAGAAACAACTTTAGGTTGGATTTTATCGGGTGCGTTGGAAGTTGACGAGGGTATACCTTCTCACTCAAAAATTACCGTGATGCATACAAGTGTCCAAGATGATGAATTATTAAGAAAATTCTGGGAATTAGAGGAACCATCTGGAACAAAAAGGATGCTCACGGAGGAGGAAACTAAGTGTGAACAGTTATTTACATCATCTACACGTAGAAATAAAGACGGTAGATATATAGTGAGGTTGCCGCTTCGGGAAGCAAACTCGATTGATGGATGCGGTGAATCCAAGGGAATAGCTGAAAAAAGGCTTAAAGGGTTAGAAACAAGGTTATCAAAAAATATTAAATTGAAAAAAGAATACACGAGGGTTCTAGAAGAGTATTTGACGCTTGATCATATGATAGAAGTAACAGAGCAAGAAAAGAATAATAGAAGGAGTGTCTACTTACCTCATCACGCGGTGATCCGTGAAGATAAGGAAACAACGAAGGTACGTGTCGTTTTCGATGCTTCCTGTAAGCGAAGTAACGGGAGATCGTTGAATGATGATTTAATGGTTGGTCCGGTTCTACAAGATGAGCTTCGTCATATTATTATGCGTTGGAGGACACATAGGATTTGTATAGTGGCGGATATTATAAAAATGTATCGGCAGATTTTAGTGGATAGGCAAGATACTCCATTACAACGAATCTTATGGCGGGATAATCCTGAAAACGAAATAAAGGAATTCGAATTGCTAACAGTTACCTTTGGCACGGCCTCAGCACCATACTTGGCGGTACGGGCGTTGCAGCAGCTAACGGTTGATGAGTGCAGGGAGAGGTCAAATGTTGCTAAAATAATTTTAAAAGATTTTTATATGGACGATTTGATGTCAGGAGCTGAAACGGAAGAAGAAGCGTTCAAAATTTATACAGATTTAACACTAGTGCTTGCCAAAGGCGGATTTAAATTACAAAAATGGAAAAGCAACAGCCAAGGATTCTTAGGTAGAATAAGAGATGGCAATGATGAGGCTGTACAGATTAAAATAGATGAGGTTACAAAAATTCTAGGACTTACCTGGGATTCCCTCGATGACTGCTTCAAGTATTCTCTGGAACTCAAGCCGATAGATGAACCTGTAACAAAGAGAAAAATTATATCGGACATAGCAAGGTTGTTCGACCCATTAGGGTGGCTAGCACCAAGCATAATCATAGCAAAGATAGTGATTCAAAGGCTGTGGTTAGAAGGACTGCAATGGGATGAAGAAGTTTCGAAGAACTTAATAAAAGAATGGTGTACTTACCGTCAATCCTTAGTATCATTAGTGGACATAAAGATACCACGTTGGCTTCACACGAGGAATGAATTAAACCGAGAACTATACGGGTTTGCGGATGCCTCTAAGGGAGCGTATGCGGCAGTGGTATACCTAAGAGTAATTGACGAGACGGGGAATGTTCACATTTCTTTAGTGTCTTCCAAAACAAAAGTTGCTCCTATAAAGCAAGTGTCAATTCCGAGGCTCGAACTTTGCGGTGCGGTCCTTTTGACGAAGCTAATGTTGGAGGTAGCCGAAGCTATGACAATCCCTAAGGAAAATTTGTATGCGTTCACAGATAGCGAGGTTGTATTAGCTTGGTTAAATAGTCATCCGAGCCGCTGGAAGACCTTTGTAGCTAACCGAGTTTCCGATATTTTGAGCAATTTGGATACACACCATTGGTCGCATGTCGCTTCAAAACAAAATCCAGCCGATTGTGCATCACGCGGGGTATCTCCATCAGATCTCGTCGGTCTATCTTTGTGGTGGGAAGGTCCAAGTTTCTTAAAGGAAACAGTAGTTGAGTCTAAAAGACCTAAAAATCTTGCTACTAATTTGGAAGAGATTAAGGTACACACAAGTACTTTAGATATCAATATTTGGAATCGATTTTCTTCGCTATCGAAGTTGATTCGCGTGATAGCTTATTGTCGTAGATTTTTAGATTTGAGAAGGAATGTATCACCAAGTATAAGTACAAAGTCACGACAGCTTACTGCAGACGAACTAAAGGAAGCTATAGAAATATGTATTAAGAAATGTCAAGAAGAGAAGTTTGCGACTGAATTGGAAGAATTAAAAAATAATAAGTTGGGAAATAAAGGTTCAAGTTTAAGTTCATTAAATATATTTTTGGATGCTAAAGGAATAATTAGAGTAGGAGGTAGACTTGAAATGTCTCAGTTGGACTACGGGCGAGTACATCCCATTTTGATACCAAAGGAATCGTTTTTCACGAAACTTTTAATAGCGGAGGCGCACGCGAACACAATGCATGGGGGCCCGCAATTAATGATTACATACTTACGGGCTAAGTATTGGATCCTAGGAGTTAAAACGTTGGCAAAGGGATATGTGAGGAACTGTGTAAAGTGTATCCGATACACGGCTAAAGTGAGGACCCAACTGATGGGACAGTTACCTTCTTCTCGTCTAACACCTGGTAAACCCTTTCTACGCAGCGGGGTAGATTACGCTGGTCCGATCAGTATTAGAATGTCAAAAGGTCGTGGTAATAAATGCTATAAAGGCTATATCGCTGTGTTCGTATGTATGGCCACAAGAGCGTTACATTTAGAAGCCGTGAGTTGTTTGAGCACCAAGGGTTTTCTAGCCGCCTTTAGACGTTTTGTGGCTAGGCGTGGTCGCTGTATAGAACTCCATAGTGACAATGGAACAAATTTTGTAGGCGCCGCGCGCGAGTTACTTTATTTATTTAATGAAGAGAAATCAGCTTGTAATCCCGAATTAGCAGAGGAATTAAGCAACAATGGAACGTCATGGCATTTTATTCCCCCTCAGTCCCCCAATTTTGGAGGTCTCTGGGAGGCAGGTGTAAAATCTACCAAACATCACCTCAATAGGGTAATTGGTAATTCTACTCTCACTTTTGAGGAGATTACCACAGTATTGGCTCAAATTGAGGCCTGCCTCAATTCGAGACCATTGTCTTATATTGAGGATCAAGACAAATTAATGATTTTGACTCCGGGTCATTTTCTGGTAGGGGAGCCACTAATTGTGCCTCCTGACGTCAGTTATGAGACTAGCAACGTGAGTAGTCTGAAGCGATGGCAACTGCATCAGCGGATGATGCAGGAATTTTGGCGGCGATGGTCGCACGACTATCTTCAACAATTTTTGCAACGTCATAAATGGCAACACAAAGTCCCGGAGCCTTCTATTGGTGATGTTGTTTTAGTCAAGGAGGACAATTTGCCCCCTGGCAGGTGGTTATTAGGTAGGATTGAATCGAAACACCCGGGAGCTGATGGCCTTACTCGAGTAGTTACGTTGCGAACAGAACATTCAATGATAAAGAGACCTACCTCTAAGTTATGTATCTTACCTGCCGCCAGTTAACTATAAGGATTGTAATTTAGTTCATTTAAGTATAGATATTGTTAAACCTATTTAAAGAGTTATAAACAGATTTGTCATAGAAGTTCAAATTGTATTTGTTTATTGTTTAAGTTTTTTTAAATTTGTGAAAACTCAAATGTCGGTAGTAGTTCAGTGCATTGATTGTTTTTCTTATGTTGAAACTAAAGATATAGTGATCAGACTGTTTTTTTTTTGTTATTTAATTATTGGCACTGAATATTAGTTTTAAGGACATTTGCCATAATGTCCTTGGTGGGCGGCATGTTCACGGATTTAGGCCCACGAAACCGTATCGCTATCATAATAATTTAAATTTACATTAAAAAGTTTACATTGGCCCTCGATAGATGGCGTCACTCCAAAATTAGATCTCGCTATGGTTTCGTTACCTTGCCGTCTATAAATAGATTTTTTTGGTTTTTTGTATTAGAGAGCAGCAAGCGTCATTGTACTGATTTTGTTTATTATACGTGCTTAATATACATTTGGTAACAGTCTTTGATTTCCCAACCCTCTCGAAGTCGACCTTTGCCCATCTACTAGATATGGGCGTTTTCGGTTTTTGCCACAAACGGTTATGTATCCGATATACAGTTCGCATATCGATATCGAAAACGGTTTTCTGATATCGATTTCAGTAGTACGATAACATTGATATAAAAAACCAAAAACATGTAACAACTCAAATTTAGGTTTAGTTTCCATTGTATAGTTATGTTGATAACTATACAATGGAAATTGAACCTTATTGCTAGTACAGTAAGATACAATAACCACGCAAACATGGCTAAAGTTATTTCATATTCGCTTCTTCTCTCTCATACTAATACAATAATGTATACTTAGAACGAGAGGTAGCGAATATGGTTAGCGTTTATGAAGTTTGCGTTTTGACCTAATGGTTCTCGCATGTTAGTTTAAGTTTTGGCTCGACACAGTTTTTGTGATATCGGCTACATTTATATAGAAATCGATATGGTATGATATCTAACATATATCCGATATAAGTTACGTTTTGATATATCGAACTCATCATTACCATCTACTATTTATTGTTTGTGTATATAACAATTCAACATAATTTGTTGTGTGGTCAAAACTACGTACTTACTTATTTAAAGATAAATTAACTATTTCATCTATCGATTAAAGCTTGCTCATAATTAAAAGTAGATTAAGTATTAATGTCCAGTAAAAGTGCCTCATCACCAAATTACTAGTTTTAGATCTTTCAAAAAGGAAAGATTGTAAATGAATGAACATGTAAACTTCAAGACGCTCACTTTAAACAGCGGGCGATGCGGTGAACGTGTTGACGCAACGCGCATGTGCTGCGCTATTTCTATTGGTGTGTTGTGTGACATCATCGTGACGTCACTCTATAGACGAGGATATCCCTAGCCATTGCTCTGCTCACCGTATCGTTTTTTTTATTTATACCTGACGATACGATTGTTAGTGTATTGTGTGTTCTAAATGGGCTCCTAGACCTACTTGTAAAAGACAAAGCTAAACTTTACATTTACAGAAAAGCTATACTTATTCAAAAAAGACACGATAAAGGTTGCATACGTATGTGTTATTCTTAGAGATAGTGTAGGCATTTGGTATCATAAAGTAAAACGGAGAGCTACATCTGTGTGAGTGTTATCTACACAATATCAACACGTGTAGTAGTAACGGGCGACCTCGCTTGCGTTCACTCGATCGAGTTGTTTGTGATGTGGACGGTTGCGATGTTAGTTGGTAGTCGGTACGTTCCAAGAAGGCGTTACAATTTCTGAGAACCGGGGACAGCTAAGTCGCCCTGGTCGGTTTAAAACGGGCATGTAGATTATCCTAATACGCACTTGCCGCTTTACTCGTATATTATTAAACTATGTATTAAAATCGACGACTATATCGACCTATTAAAGACTTTTGATGAACTCTTTGGTTTTATTAACACAATTAGTTTGTTTATGTGACATACACATACAACATACATTTTAAGACGGACAATAAATTATTAAATTGTTATTATTATTATTATTATTAAATGAGTTCTACTACCTACCGAGAAAAACTAAAACTTTTTCCAGAATCAAATTTGAGAATTAGTGGTGTAATGAGACAAAGGAATCCCGGCGACTGGCCGCCGCCCGCCGGCCTGGCGCCAAGCCAGGCGGCCCTGGCGTCGACTGTGTCGGCCGCCAGCACGCCGCCAGCTTCTCCTACCTAACACGTCTCTTCGCACTAGCGTATACAAAAGGAGTTTAAAGATGAATTCAAACCTGACTTGAAGTGTTTGTAGGTTTTGTCTAACTAAATCTTACGACTTCTACTTAGACAACATTGGACGTTCGAGCATGTTTTTTGTTTCATCTAATTAATAAAATGCAAAATTAGTCTTAAAGCTTTAGAAAATTCTGTAGATTGTTTATAATATTCATGTGACAATAGAAATCTAAGTTTAATTCCGTTATTACCTCTACCACAAAAGATGTATATTATATCATATAACTGCAGTGTACCTAAGAAATTAAGTAAATATGGGTCTGTGCTGCTATAGCTATCTGTAGCAGTTCCCAAGTGTATACAGTTAAAAAACTAGCAGCACTTATAATTAAAATCATAATAACCGGGAAAATTGGTTTGTGTGGCAAACTATGATCTACGAAAGTTTTACTGTAAGTTATTTTATAAGAATTCAAACCTGACTTGACTACTTAATTTTAAAGTATTTCTATCATATCATATCTAAGCCAGTATAATATATCCGTACTTCATATTAAACACAAGTAGGGAGGTACATATTAAAATATTTTAATACACATTTTAGGATGTGTTAAATACAAGCAAACCGTTCAGAAACGATGTGACAGTACATGATTTGGTAAGGAAGAAAAGTACGTTAACCTTCAAGTCTCAAGAACAAGAAATCCTTACCGCGGTTTAATTGATCAGTCCACCATTATATCACGGCTGTCTATATCATTTGTTGACGCCTTCATAACAAATGTCAACAAGTCCGATAGGCTGCATTTCACCCGCGCGCAAGTGAATCATCGTTAATAATTGCGCGACGATCCACGCCACACGGCACACACAAACACACACACAGAAACACCTGTACTATCGTCACACAAGTCTCACTTACACTATAATACTACGACTCCACTTTCTTTTACGAAACGATAACAATAGTTAAGGTGAGTGAGTATCTGTTTAATATTTGTATACAGTAAAATAAGTGTTGTTTAATCGTTCCTTCGAAGGGATAACGCACGTAACCGCATCGCGGATGAATGTTCAACTGTTTGTAATGTCGTTGGTTTGTTCGTTTCGTTCCATTCGGTACCCCGCACCACCCGCACCCATACCCGCGCACCGCACTCTGCGCTCTCGCTGTGAGTAGTGATTCATGTCGCGTTTTATCTATCTCCCTCCTTCGCCGCAACCGGATCGGTTGTTCTTCGTAATCTATTTATACGTATCTACATAATATGCACGGACTTTAACCTGCGCTTTAAGTAAAATTCTAAACATATATATGTAAGTATACCATATTTTACTAAGTGTACAGGTAAAAAATACATGTCTGTTTATTTAAAGCAACAATATGTATTATAATAGACGGTATCTTTGAAGATAGTAGGAGTCTTATTTATCACTGAATATAGGTACCTTACCTTAACATATTTTAACATTTTCTGAAGACTATATTAAAATAGGTACAAATTTATTTTATGCCATTGTTATCATTACATAGATGTGTGTGTACACGGTATTGTTTTATACACAATTGAAACAAACATCTTCAAAAATTTCGCGTGAACCTTTGATACTCTAAATAAAAAAAAAAATATCCTTTTTGGTATCGGACATCATAGGCAGCTCATTGTAATTTTCATGCAGCGCTGATTTCGTAATCGTAACGGTTGCGTTCAACCAGAACGGGTATTGGTTTTACGTGCCACCGTCTACTAAGTACATTCTCTGTTGCAGGAAACTACTTAGAGCCATTCTCTTATATGATAATGTAAAATGCCTAACTATTTATTATAAACAGAACCTAAAATAATGCAGCAGTCGTTGATGGTTACTAAAGAATGTTGGAATTAGCGTTTTATAAGATGGTTTTATACTGGGCATTTTCCTCTATTTAATTTATCTCGTGAACTTATTATCGGTAAGACCTCCTTATCAAAACTATGAGTGTTATATACATTATATGTACCTACACGTTATGTCTGTATTTATCAACTTGTTACCTACATAAGAAAAGTTGATATACCTAATAAAATAATAAATTTAGATTTCAAATTACGTACGTCCGTAGATGTACATATGGTGATAATTTTCAATGGAGAACCTTCATGAAACCGTCTAGATACCAATGTAGGTATAATAATATATGAATGTATACATATTATTTGCAATGATAATTGGTATTCGCTTATCAGTATTGCGGAGGCGATGACGCACGCGTTTCGAGGATACTAGCACACAGTCGGTCAATTACGAACAACTTAGTCAGGAAGCAAGCGTTACTTCTGCCTTACACCGAATGCTACTAACAAACTCGCTTGTAAGCGTGTAAGATCTGAATCTTATCTTATTTATTGTTTCTACATTGCTTACGGTGTTACCTGTTATTGCACTATTCCGTATAAACGTAATATGAATAGGCACAACTCTTTGTTTACACCTATGTTTTCAATTGACGCTATGAAAACATTCTGTCACAAGTAGGTAATTTGCTGTCTAAAGTCATGAATAAAATTCATCACACATATGCCTCTAGAGCCCTGTGATCCCAACCGTGAAAATTGGTCAACACTATCATTGACTACTGCTTTGCGAATAGTGGCATATGAAGTGCGGGGGCGACTGGCACTTGTTGCGTTGTTTGGTTGGCGTCGGCGCCGCCTGTTGCCGAGTTTCGACGTCATATTACGACCTTGAGCTGCACGGCAAGGGGAATGTCTGTTTCTGTGCCTCCTGGGTTTGAGAACGTTCGTGCATTACGATATTATAAGATGACATCATATTGATATCAAAAGGTTAGGACACATTATATTTTTTTATTACTTACACATATTATTATCAACATCATACTACAGATAGCATGTGGACCAACATTACCCTCTCACTGTCGCAGTCATTGCTCGCAGTGGAGCAAAATAATATAGTGAATGAAGTGTATTACAACGAGACGATGCTTATATACACTAGGTACTCAGGGCCGTAGCTAGGGGAGGGCATTGCAGGGCAATGCCCTACCTTGAAATCAGAATGCCCTACCTTAAAAATATCAAAAACTAAGATATTTTTTTATAATTGAATTATTTGTAATTTGAGATAAAAAAAATCGGCCAAGTGCGAGTCGGACTCGCCCATGAAGGGTTCCGTATCAGCAAGTAACATCATATAAAAGTTCTTGTAGTTCGTTGTAACTTTCATCGATGTTTTTACACTAGTTTATTGATTGGATGAAAGGTAAATTGCGTGTTACGACGTTTTAAAAAAAAACTACTCACTAGATCTCGTTCAAACCAATTTTCGTTTGTAGTTTGCATGGTAATGTACAACATATTTTTTTTTAGTTTTATCACTCTCTTATTTTAGAAGTTAGAGGGGGACACACACACATTTTTCCACTTTGGAAGTGTCTCTCGCGCAAACTATTCAGTTTAGAAAAAAATGTTATTAGAAACCTCAACATCATTTTTGAACACCTATCCATAGATACGCCGCACGTATAGGTTTGATGAAAAAAAAATTTTGAGTTTCAGTTCCAAGTATGGGGACCCCCAAAATGCATTGTTTTTTTTCTATTTTTATGTAAAAATTTTAATGCGGTTCACATAATACATCGACTGACCAAATTTCAACAGTATAGCTCTTATGGTTTCGGAAATAATTGGCTGTGACATACGGACGGACAGACAGACAGACAGACAGACTTGACGAATCTATAAGGGTTCCGTTTTTTGCCATTTGGCTACGGAACCCTAAAAATGAAGGGATAGGACTCAAAACTTTTCTGAACATACCACAGTTTGTATATTCATTTCATATTATAATAATTCTTTGCTCTGTATATAGCATTTGAAGCGGCATCACATGAAGCAATGGGTCTATTTAATTACAATATCTGTGTAGCAGACGGTACTCCCCGTCCCATAGATTGCAATATGGGCTACATTACAGTCTATGGGAAGGGGAATTCTTTTTTTAAATAAAACTAGCGTACATGTTTTGCGTGCAATTGCACGCGTGTCACTTTTCATATATTTATTTCAATGAATATTTTTGTGTCGTTTGCATAAATTTTTTCACTTAGGACCGACGTTACGAAAAAGAAGTATCCCTGTTACATTTGCGTCCGTCCTTAGACACGACCAGTACCGCTGTCGGCGAATCAAGAATAGCTGCCTGAATCTTGTCCCAACTGTCTTGAACCAATTTGCTCTGAGCTCCAGCGCACTTGTCAATGAAGGGCGAGGCGAACTTTTGAGACGTGACTTCATCAAACCGCCACCACCTGATCCGGCGTTGGCAGCGTTCTACATGTTTGTCTTTGGGCTTCACACAGCGGTCCATGACAAGGAAACGGTGTTGTGCAGTGAGACTCTCTCCGGGTATGACTTTGCAGTTGGCCACTTTGCTAATAGTGTGTCTTCTCGGAGGAAATTGATTTGAGTGCCTCCCACTTTTATAGGTGATAAGGTGTTCCGGTTTCTTTTTAAAGAACGTGTCTCCAAGGCAAGATCGGTAGCCGCACATGTTCGTAAAATGTCTTCACCCTCTTTGTTGCGAATGCCATAACCGAAACCACCACGAACACGCTTAAACTCCACACAACCCTCACCCACATGCCCATTTAGATCACCACCCGGAACGATTCCCTGCTACAAATGTATGCCGCGAAGAACCTCCCTGAGTTGGCTCCAGAACGACATCTTTACGGTTTCGCTACAACCTGCCTGTGGCGCGTAAGCTCTTATCAGATGGGTAATAATTCCATCGATAAGCACCCTTACGACCGTAAGACGGTCGCTACATCAACTCTAAAATGCCAGTCTGAAGCCACCCGGCAAGCACCACGGCCACTCCGTTCTTTCCACCAGGTGCCTCTGTGTATATCAGTTGGTAGCCATTCCCAATGAACCGGGATCTACTGCCCTTCCACCGAGTCTCCTGCAGGAACGCTACGGCTACCCTCCGCCTGGAGAGTAAATCGGCTAACTCCCTCGCACGACCGGTTAAGGTGCCAATGTTCCAGGTGACAAAGCGGAGCTTACGTGTTACAAATGTTGGGCGTAACTTCTTTAACCCGCCCTGGACCCGGTAGCCCTCTTCTACTTGACACAGGAGTCGGGCGAAGCTCCTGCGCGCCGTTTTCCGGCGGCGCCCTATCCGTGGCACTAACAGACCTATTGATCAATGCTCATGTTCTGCTAGACAAATTATTTGTCTACGAGGAGCTATTGAATGTACATCACTGACCTAGAGGTCAGTGATATACGTGGTGCTTGATTTAACAGCCCGAGCTTCGGAGCACTTTTATTTTATTTTATTTTAAACTTAATGCGCATGTATAGCACAAAGGCGGACTTAATGCCATGTGGCATTCTCTGCCAGTCAACTTTCAGGTGATGTAGGAATATGATGTGGTAGGTGCAGGCTTAGGATATAAAACCTGACAAGGTAGTTGTAAATGTAGGTATCACCTTTATTGTAAACCATTTTCATTTATTCAAATTTAATAGTTGTAAGTAATATACACAAATTTACTGTTATTATTACATTAGGGTTTATAACAGTGGATGAAGATACCAGACGTGTATATAAACATACGTATATATACATACACACATAAATCCACATATACACAGGCATACATAGACATACATATATAAATAAATGTACGTGTATATAAATACATATATAATAATATATATTGCGTATCTAAATACTCAGTCGGGTATTATCGTTGTGATCGTTCTGCCAATTCATTCCGGAGTAAATCACGTACTTTCATTTTGAATGTGAGGCGGTTTGTGGACATCCTGATTTCAGTAGGTAGCGCATTCTGACTGCACGAAGAAGGAAGGGAAGGGAAATTAGAGGTGCGAGGGGGGTAAAGGAGAAGCATATTGTTCCTTGACCGAAGGTTTCGGTCATGGTTTGAGAAATGGGAACGTAAAGCAGACACATATTTGAGAATTGAACCAAAACGAATTGAATGCAGTTATTGAGAAGGGGTTTATTATGGAGGTAGGCAGGTCAAAATAACACATCACCATAATCGATCAGGGGATTTATTAGGGACTGCATAAGCGTAGCCTTGGTTTTAGCGGGAAGGAAGTTTTTAAGACGGTATAAAGCGCGAAGACACGAAGTAACTTTCTGGCTGACATGTGTCACTTGTGCTCGCCAATCAAGTGTAGAGTCCATATATAGCCGCAAGTTATTTACTACTGCACTCAGAGCTATCTTCTGGTTGTTGTAGACAACTGGAGGAATGACTGCCATATCCGACCTACTTAGCATTTGGTTTGGCATATGATATGTCATATGCCATTGAGAAAATGAACATTGGACTTGGTCAACATATCCTCAACACTTGACTACGTACAATCTGGCTAACTTTGATTCATTCGGGTAACATTGACAGTGTGACCATGAACTAGTTTCGATTTATTTTTCATATGATACCAATACAATTTACAAATACTTCTTACAGTTTTACATTTTTAAACTAACTCCGTAAGCGCACCTTAAAAATAAATAGGCTTTCATACAGGGGTAATGTCAAAACTTATTTCTGAAATTTGCGCCCGAGTTTATGCTATTCCAACAGCGTAAAACTTTTGGAATATTTTGTGAGAGATTTTGTAGAATCATTTGTAATGGAATTATCGTATTTTAATATAGCATTTGCCTATAATTACGTCTCTTTATCTAATTACTATAACTACTAATTTTTATACAGGCTAACTTTAACAGTGTTTTGAAGTATTTTTTTACATAATTTGACCTACATAATTGACGACGATTTGCTCTATATGGAGTGGGGTGAATAAACATTTTGTGGTCAAGTGTTCATAAATTATTATTTTTTTCTAATTATTTTAGCTTCTTTTCTATTTAGTTACACAAAAAATGTTGCCTTAAACGTGTTTTCAAAGGTTTTTTGATACTAATTAAAAATATGTAGAACAATGCCAAATGTCGTAGACTGATTATTGATTATTTTATAAAATATAAGACAAAACTGGAAATTAATGGTTTTATTACGTCGGTTATACCCATTTAGAAGAAAAACATAAACCAATGTTACCCAGATTAATACAAAATATACCTAATAATTACTACTTTTCTATGAATGGTTCTATGTGTGTCAAAGTTACCCATGTAATGACGGTAACTTTGACAGACTAGAAAATCAGGTTTTCCTAAGGACTGATAATTTTTTAGAGAATTTAATTAATCTTTACGGGTGAAAAGTGTTATGAGAGCACTAACAAAGCAAAATGCAGTCGTGTTGTATGCTTGAATTTTATAATATTGTGTAAAATATCGCAATTATCTGTCAAAGTTACCCAGATTGACTGTACGTCAATTATGATAATTTTTTTACTTCCGCCCTACCATTATGCAATGCTGCCCTACCTCAAATTCGACTCTAGCTACGGCCCTGTAGGTACTTTGCTATAATAATCTAAAACTTTTTAAGGTAAGAAGGTCTGAATAGAAGTTGGTATGATATAATATAGGAACATTATTATGTAGATTTACTTTTGATTAGGTAAAATAAGTTCTATGATTCGTTTGAAAACAGCTTAATAGCAACTGGCAAAAAACTAATAGATAGGTATTTAAGTACTTAAATAGGAATCCTAATCTAGGTATTCAATTTTAAAAATTGCTTTTTTGATATAGTAGGTACCGTAGCCCGTCGGTTTATAATTTCATATGCATGTAGTAAAAAACTGTTAATTTGATATTACATACAGACACTTCGCACTTTTATTTATTTGCAATATACCTACATATAGATTCCCGGGTCGGACCAAATATTTGTGTAATCCAACAAATATTTGTTTCGGAGCTGGGTGTTTTCTGTCCCCAACCCGCACTCGGCCGCCGCGCTGGCCTTAACCCTCTCTTGAGAGGAGACCTGAGCCCAGCAGTGGGAGGTTATGGGTTGTTGATGTGTTTTCTATTTACAATAATATTATATATAGAAAACATATTATGTATGTATTTACAAAAAAAAAGTATTTTTATGTATTTATATCAGTTGTTTAGTACCCATAATACAAGCTCTGCTTAGTTTGGGAGTTTGGGACTAGATGACGGTGTGTGTTACACCCACCGTCATCTAGTCCCTAACTAACACCCAATGTGTAAGATGTCCGAAATATTTATTATAGTGAAATAATGATAAAATACCTGCCTAAAATATTTACACACGTGTAACCACGATTAAAAAATTCTTAATGTACACTGCACGCAGAACAGTCAGTTGTATTCTTAATGTACACT
Organism: Phragmatobia fuliginosa; assembly: GCA_932526445.1. NCBI lineage: Eukaryota > Metazoa > Arthropoda > Insecta > Lepidoptera > Erebidae > Phragmatobia > Phragmatobia fuliginosa. Next base: position 9,342,294 of record OW052060.1, on the reverse strand, counting down.
GCACGCAGAACAGTCAGTTGTATTCTAAACAGGTAATATAGAAGCAATAAAAACACTCGTCTTAGCTAAAGCATTTGGCAACGCAGCTGTTGAATAAATATGTCCACCCGGGCGCCACGTTGTCGCGTGGGCGGGAAACCATGAAACCAGTCTTGGTGTCAACTGTGGCAAGTTAAGCTCTCTAGTTTACTATTGAGAAGTAAATAGTCTATTAACCCTAGAAGCCCAATCATATTTTACTAGCTATTAAGCCCAAACATAGGTCAAATTGACCTACACAAATAAATATACTCTAGACACAGTTTATTACATTATACCTATTGTTTTTGAATAATGCATTTATATTATTTTATGGTTAAATCAGAAAAAGGAACATTAGAGTAATATTTATTTATTATACTATAAAAATAAAAACTTTAAAGTAACGATACATAAAATTGGTACATAATGAGATCCTTTCGGTTTTTTATATAGAATGCTATGTTATGTTTGCGTTAATCAAATAATACTTTTGTTTACTACTAAGTAGTCCACTTTTCATAATAATATTAACAGTTTTAGTATATTATTTTCACTTTATAAACACTTTTGACTCATGTCAAAATTGTGTACACGACAGATTAGTTTTTACATTTGATGCACTGTGAGTTTGTCTTTCGTTGCTTTTCATAACAATAATATCCACAGTAGTGACGTTTCTTTGGTTCTGTTTCAACAGTAAGATCATCTGACGATGGTTGTAGCTTAACTTGAAGAATATTTGTAATAATTTCAAAGTATGAACCCTAGAAAGAAGGAGCTATCAGCCGCCTTTGCATCCATGACGAAATCAGGACAGTGCTCCAATTTATTCATGGCTTCGCGATTTCATGGCTTTTCTTTATTAGTCGGCTTGTTGCGACAGTAAATTACGTAGGCATTTACGAAAACCATATCGAGCATCCCGTAAAACACAGCCATGGGTCTTCTTTTTGCCTTCCCATTAGTTAATATGGAGGAACACATTTGGTCTAAAGTATCAACACCTCGTTTTGTCTGCTCATTTGAATTTTCACGTTGTCTACCACCTCGTCTTCTACATCACTTTTTACTTTGTCTTGAGCCACGCAATCGTCCTCTTCAGAGACAGTATCTAACGGCTCCAAGTTGTCTGTAATTTCTGAAAAAGATACTATCTCGACCACCGTCAGGTGCTTAGAGGATGCCATATTGTTTTATTACCTAAAACGAATGTTTATAGTTACAAATAAACCAAGAAACTACGTCTAAACCTATAAAATAGCACATTATAAATACGTAAAACGAATGCAAAACTTACACAAAGCCCAAACATAGGTCAAAATGACCTATAACATTGCGATAACTACAAAACAACGATACTTACCAAAGTCTTATAACCGCCTCCTATTAGCTCTTGACGGGCACTAAGTTGGTTTGATCAATCACGGCGATCGAACGAAACATACGAAAAAGATACCAAATATACGTTTCCATGTAGGTAAAATTGACCTAGATTGGGCTTCTAGGGTTAACAAATTGTCATGTGTGATGTAAAATATACTTAATAATAATAATATACAATAATATACATAAATGTTTTCGTATCAAGACACCTAGTCCTCACATTAAATACATACCTACAGATAGATAGGCATAATATGTTATGTACAAAAGATAAAACTTTCAGCGTTCGTGATATCTTTGATTACCTATAGTATTTAGACCACTTATTACTCATGTTGAATGTTATGAAAAATCATTGTAAAAACGTACCTACGTACATATTTATTACGGCTTTTACTAACCAGCCAAATTGTTTAATCATAGTTCTATAAAAACCTTCCATAGTATTTAAAACTATGTTCTCAAATAGTTCGTGGTTGCACATACTGAGTTAAGATACTCGTTATGAACGGCTTCTTTGTACTAAAACAAGTTTGTGGACCTGTGCAAATGCAGAGTCGCCCGCGTTACCTCCCCACCTTGCTTGGGCTTCCCTCGGAACCAGGTCATCGTTAACTTGTTCGACCGCTACGCCAATCTACTCGCTGCCGAGAGCGACCGACCGCACCTGATCTGAGATTTCTTAGAAAATCATTTGGCTTACTCTTTTATACTACCCTGACATCATACCATAATACATTTAAAATACGATAACTTGACTGTCGGTTTTAAACTAATATTACTTTATGTCATTTTTTAATTCTTTGGAATCACTAAAAAGTTTTAACAACGATGAAACCTCAAAAAAAATTATTGACACGAGAAAACACGACAACATCATTTGGAGGTTTTATCATCAACAGTTGCACATCTTTACAATTATCACTATGAGACGACTTCTGCTGAACTTAGACGGTCTATAGACTTATTAATAAGGGCTTACTCGGTAGTGTCCTGGACTCTACATCAACACTTGATTGGCGGGCACAAGTGACTCATGTCAGCCAGAAAGTTACTTCGTGTCTTCGCGCTTTAAACCGTCTTAAAAATTTCCTTCCCGCTAAAACCATGGCTACGCTTATGCTGTCCCTAACAATTCCGCTGATAGCTTATGGTGATGTGTGTTATTTTGACCTGAATGCAGACCTCCTTAATAAACTAGATCGCCTTCTCAATAACTGCATTCGATTCGTTTTCAATCTTCGAGTATGACCATGGGTCTGCTTTACGTTCCCAGCTGCAGTGGCTTCCAATTCGAAAGCGCCGCAGTTTTCGTGCACTCATTCTTTCCTCTACTGCCTATCGTTACCTGAGTACCTCGTAGGTACCTCACTTTCGTCTCTTATGCTCAAACCATGACCGAAACCTTCGGTCAAGGAACAATATGCTTCTTCTTTGCCTCCCTCACACTTCTAATTTCATCAATTCTTCCTTCTTCGTGCAGTCAGTTCTTCTATGGAATGCGCTACCTACCGAAATGAGGATGTGCACAAACTGCCTCACATTCAAAATGAAAGTACGTGATCTACTCCGGAATGAATTGGCAGAACGGTCACAACGATAATACCCGACTGAGTATCTATATTATATATATAATTAAATTTATTTATATAATTATATATTTTTATGTATGCGTGTGTTTATGTTTATTTATGTGTGTATGTATATATACGTATGTTTATATACCTGTATGGTATCTTCATCCATTGTTAGAAACCCTATTAATTAACAGTAAATTTGTGTATATTATTTAGAACTATTAAATTTGAATACATTAAAATAGTTTACTATAAAGATAAAACTTACGTTTACAAATACCTTGTCAGGTTTTATATCCTACGTCTGCACCTACTACATCATATTCCTACATCACCTGAAGGTTGACTGGCAGAGAATGCCTCATGACATCAAGTCCGCCTTTGTGCTACATGTGCATTATGTTTTAAATAAAAATAAATAAATAAATAATTAATTAAGTTAATCTTTTTACCAAATTATGATATTCTTGAGGTACAATTGAAAACAATGCCATTTAGTACATTAAAGTATGACGTATTCTAATTTTCGGTAACTTTGTAAAAAAAGTGTAAAAACTTGACTATTAAATTAGATATTAAGTAATTACATATTGAATTACTAAGCAAATTGTTTACAATCACTGCGCATTACCTTCACGTTACGTTTGTATTTAAGAATACTGCTATAGAGAGAATGGCGTCATTCTCTGTGAATTCCGGCGTTGGCATATCAACGACTAAACCGCCATATGTATGAATGTGACAATAATATTCGTGAGTCACTCTGAGTCGAGCAACACTTGACCAAATAAATAAGTATTCACCGTTCACAATTCTTTCCTCAATCCTCAATGACGTTTATGAATAGTGATTTGTGTTTAGCTATACATGTAACATATTTTGCATATTTTATTCTTCAATCATAAGTTCTTATACATAGAAAGTTGAACGATACTGCATTATTTATTTACACGGCTACCTGCTTTGCTTAGTGATACTATAAGGCCCGAAAAAGTTTCTGTAAAGTACTTATCTAAAAAAACTGAAGTAATGTTGGCATTGTTTCGTTTTCTCTCAATAGATTTTATGTCGCCTCTCTGACAGTTGTGAATTTGCGTGCGCTTTGAGATTTGGAATCTTCTTTTGGCCATTCGCCAGAGAGGTATTCCCGCTTCCGAAGTGCATTCTCTACACCCACGCACATTTTCTGTTTAAAAAATAACTGTAACAGCTCTGAAATAATTTTATACAGAAAGAAAATGTTTATTTAAGAGATACAGTAGGTACATACCTAAAGTCCTACTGCGTATGAAAAAATAATTAAAATTCTTATTGAAACATAGGCAGCAATTTAATTCAGTATTGTAAACATTTACTTGAAATTAAAATGTTCATTGTATTTAAGAATATGTGTGCCTCAAGTGTAGATTCTGCTACAAAATATCTATCATTTTAGTCATATATAGTGAGGTAGTTTAAACATACATTTAATATGTAAATAAAAGGATCCTAAAGTACTGTATGAACACCTTTCTTAGACGATCACAATGAATAGTATAGAAAAATTAATTAATACTTGAACAAAGAACCTCAGGAAAGAGAAGAACACCCGCGCTTCAGAAAGGAATGGACCATAGGACCATAGGTATATTAATTATGAACTAGCTGACCTACGCAATTTCGTCTGCATCTTCTATTGCCCGTAACGTGATATTACAACAGCTTGAACATTTTTTTACTGAAAAGGTTATAAAGGTAGACATAATGCTGTTGCGCACTTTTAAGGTTCCGAAGCTTATGACTCGGAACCCTTATAGATTCGTCATGTCCGTCTGTCCGTCCGTCCTCGACTTACCGTCCAAACGGTAAGTGCTAGAAAGATGAAACTGTGCATGAATATGTGTTGTAATTACGTCGCCAAGTGCTACAATAAAATTATGAAAAATATTTTTATTTAGGGTACCTCCCTTACACGTAAAGTGGGGATATTTTTTTTTTCTCGCGGCTAGCCCATCGTGTGAAGTATCATTAGATAGGTCTTTTAAAAACAATAAAGGGTTTCTAAGACGATTTTTTGATTTAGGTATCCGTTTGCGAGATATTCCACTTTAAAGGGCACTTTTTTGTAAAAACAGGGCGTCCCCCCCCCTCTAAGAGCTAAACGGCTGGCTCAAAAAATCTGGAAAAAATCGTGATGGTGGTCCATATAATGAACTTTAAAGGAAAACTATAACGCATTAGATGACTTTATTAGTTCAGGAGTTATGGAGGCTTAACTTGTAAAATGCGCTCACTTGGAAAACGTCATACAAAATTAACGCATTATTACGTAAACATAGCAATTTATCTATTGGATACGATTTTAAATCCACGTACCATTATGGGTGACTGAGGAACCCTTTCCTGTGCGTGGCCTGACACGCACTTGGCCGATTTTTAGGGTTCCGTAGCCAAATGCAAAAAACGGAACCCTTATAGATTCGTCAAATCTGTCTGTCTGTTCGTCCGTATGTCACAGCCAATTATTTCCGAAACTATAAGAGCTATACTGTTGAAATTTTGTCAGTCGATGTATTCTGTGAACCGCATTAAGATTTTTACATAAAAATAGAAAAAAAACAATACATTTTGGGGGTCCCCATACATGGAACTGAAACTCAAAAAATTTTATTTCATCAAACCTATCCGTGTGGGGTATCTATGGATAGGTGTTAAAAAATGATGTTGAGGTTTCTAATATGATTTTTTTCTAAACTGAATAGTTTGCGCGAGAGACACTTCCAAAGTGGAAAAATGTGTGTCCCCCCCCCCCCCCCCCCCCTCTAACTTCTAAAATAAGAGAGTGATGAAACTAAAAAAAATATATGTTGAACATTACTATGCAAACTACCAACGAAAATTGGTTTGAACGAGATCTAGTGAGTAATTTTTTTTTAATACGTAAAAATCGTAACACGCAATTTACCTTTCATCCAAGCAATACACTATTATAAAAACATCGATCATAGTTACAACGAACTACAAGGACTTTTATATGATGTTTCTTGGTGCTATGGAACCCTTCATGGGCGAGTCCGACTCGCACTTGGCCGCTTTTTTTTGTTTACTCTTGAAGGGAAACTATCTTCTCATACCTACATTGTTTTTCCACCACCTCCTCTCAATTTGAAATTTTTGTGTTAGAGCAACATGTTAGGGAGTAGTCATACTCAGGCTTTTCCCTCTGAAAAAGCATAATCCCAAATGGGCATGTGCGTTACTGTTAAGAGTATGACATAGAATGTGTTTATGATTGTTATTTTTCTTAAGGTAGAAAATGAAAAGAGGTATAAAGTACGTAAGATCATAGTGACAGGCAATTGTTTCTGTATGCGAGTCTAAATTAAGTAGTTTAAGGGTCCCCCGGAGGCTGAATTGTCCATACAAACGGTATACCAAGATCAGTTGCAGTTTAAATATATTTCCACGATGATATGTTGATATTCGGACTTAGACTGTATTTATTTAGGTTATAACGTCTTTATTTTTAAAAGTAAACTTATATAGAATAAAATATAATCAAATTAAATTTTACATATTTTACATTGTAAATGTCATGTTTTCATTTTGTTTTTTTCTGTCTTAAAAACAAAAATATTTCTAATATTGTTTCATCAATAACATATCTCATATTATTATGCTACTACTTACACAAAATAAATCGAAAAAATATTGAGTTTTCATTCATGATTTTCGATATTACGAAACACATCCATATTTTCACAAATTTCAAGCAATTATTAGTGCTTTCGCATCAAAAAATATTTCAATGTGTGTGTGATTCGTGTCAGTCAAATAATGATAGCCGAACCTTCTACGAGAGAGTCCGAATTACTACGAATGAATGTCAATCCACATACACACATACAGCGGTGCACTCGTATCTACGTTGTATTTTGTCAAACAGAGACAGCAATATTTTACGAACAAATTTCAACTTGCAGTTTCGAGTGTCGTACGCCGGCCTCTTAATGTGAAGATTTACCCTCGCAATAAACACTGTTCTTTATTGACAAAAGTTGGTGCGCATGCCTTTGTAGCTCTGTGTCAAAAGTGACTTCAAAACGAAGTTCCTGATATTATACGACTGCCTTGTTGGTCTAGTGGTTGGCGATCGAGAGGTCTCGGGTTCGATTACCGGGTCGAACCAAATGTTTGTGTGATCCGCAAATATTTGTTTCGGAGTTTGGGTGTTTTCTATATATAACGTATATAGAAAACATTACGTATTACAAAAAAAAGTATGTTTATGTATTAACATCAATTGTATAGTACCTACCTACCCATAGTACAAGCTCTGCTTAGTTTGAGGCGTTGTGTGTAAGATGTCCGAAGTATTTATTTATTTATTCAGCTCCCGTTATCATATTAAACTGTTTACAGTTTATCAACTCTTTCTAGACACGTAAATTATCAGAAATTAAAAAGAGTTACATAGTTTTTGTTGTTAGGTGTTATTTAGATCATATTATATATTTTTTTTTTTTTTTTTTTTTTTTTTTATGTTTAAGCCTGCCAAAGTGACTCTACTCTGCCTGATGGAAAGCATGAGTAGAATCTAGGAGTAGGGGTCACCATCCTCATTGTGAGGGTAGACAGACAATGTAGCATAATGACCCTTACCATGGCAGCCTGGTTTGATTATTCTGTTTTACTAGAAATATAAATACAAAAAGGGGGAATTATCTCTGTCTTTTGATCAAGAGTGATGATAAGTGATAACTGACAGAGAAGGTATTTAAATTAAATCAACTATTCAACAGAAGTCAAGTCAATCAAAATATACTAATGTAATGCCTAAGTGTTTGTCCATTGATAAGCTAGGTACTTGGTCACTTTGTTCACATTGCCATTCTATATTGCCGAGTAAAATAATTCAGATCTAATGATAAAGTTATAATATGTATTTAGTTTACAAGATCATTAGTGACTTGAAATATTATTTCAGAACTTGCAGTCAATCACTGGCGGCTGTCGGGTTGTCTATATTATCCATTTGAGATCATATTTAATAGGTACTTTATCAAAATCTCCGATCCGGGCGGTCTCTTTAACAACTGTTATCATGGCAGTACCGACTGCGTATTGCCCTATACCTAGTTTTGCAATTAGTTGCGCTTATCTAGACAATTAATTACAAATAAGGTATTCAATATAAAACTCTCCGACAATCTCGAAAGAAGACCATTTCTCAAGTATCATTCAAATTTTAAGCCTTATCTCATTGATAAAGTTTTAAAATTTTCACTATAAATTAGCAGTTTTATATTTTGTCCCAGATACGTCATCATAATCGATATTTAAGATAGATAACAACTAACTATAAGATTACGTGGTACGACGGTCGCAATAGGTATGCTATAAGTGAATCGCGCGTTGCCGATCCTATATTATAATTGGCACAGTGAGTGTCAGGCCACGCATAGAATAAGGTTCCGTAGTCACCCATAATAGTAGGTAGATTTAAAAATCATGTCCAATAGACAATTGTTATGTTAACTTATTATTTCTTTAGTTTTGTACGAAGTTTTCCAAGTGAATGCATTTTACAAATAAGGCCCCTATGACTCCTAAAATAAAAATCGGCCAAGTGCGTGTCAGGCCACGCACAGGAAAGGGTTCCTCAGTCAACCATAATGGTACGTGGAATTAAAATCGTATCCAATGGATAGTTGTAATGTTTACGTATTAATGCGTTAATTTTGTATGACGTTTTCGAAATAAGCGCATTGTACAAGTTAAGCCTCTAAAACTTCTGAACTAAAAATTTCATCTAATTCGTTATAGTTTTCCTTTAAATTTCATTGTATGAACTACCATCACGAATTTTTCCAGATTTTTTGAGCCAGCCGTTTAGCTTTAAGAGGGGGGGACGCCCTGTTTTTACAAAAAAGTGCCCTTTAAAGTGTAATATCTCGCAAACGGATATCGAAATAAAAAAAATGTCTTAGAAAACCTTTATTGTTTTTCAAAGACCTATTAAATGATACCCCATACGATGGGGTAGCCGCGAGAAAAAAAAATCCCCACTTTACGTGTAGAGGAGGTACTCTAAATAAAAATATTTTTTTTAACTTTATAGTAGCACTTTGTCGACGTAATTACAACACATATGTATGCAGAGTTTTATCTTTCAGCACTTGCCGTTTGGACGGTAGGTCGAGGACGGACGGACGGACAGACGGACATGACGAATCTATAAGGTTTCCGAGTCATAAACTTCGGAACCCTAAAAAGTTATCAAAACCGCTATAGTTTTCCTTGAAAGTTATATGGGCTACTATTATGTTTTTTTTCCAGTTTTTTGAGATAGCCGTTTAGCTTTTAAAGAGGGGTGGAAGCCCTGTTTTTACGAAAAAATGCGCTTTCAAGTTGAATAACTCATAAACTCATAAATCGAAATATGGTTTTGGAAACCTCTGAATGTTTTTAAAATGCCTATTTAAGGATACCCCTACGATGTGGCAGACGCGAGAAAAAAAAACAACCCCCATTTACACGTACGGGAGTTACCCCAACTAAAAATATTTTTGTAATTTTATTGTAGCACTTTGTCGCCGTAATTACAACACATATTCGTGTAAAGTATCATCTTTCTACTACCAACACAAATTAAACCCTTGTAGCAACACAGTGGGTGCTGAGTAGTCATACAATCTGTGAAACATACATAAGTCCAAATGGGCCTATACCTGTTAAGTATATGTACTGTTATGACACAAAACGTGTTTTATTTGTGTGCGAAATTGTAATTTTTTTGGATACATTACATGTGTAAGTTCGTAGTGACAGAAGATTGTTTTTGTTTCTAAAATGTGTTGTGTGAACAGAAGGACAAAAAGAACAGTCTGTTTTGTGTCAGAAAAAGACGCTATTCCCTACTACTACTCCACTCCGGTCCGCCGGCCTATGCTGGTCTATGGTTGAACTTCCTTTTTTTTTTAAATTTAAAACAAATCATATACTTATGTACTTAGTCTATCCATAATATGACTTGCTCTGACTGACATATCAGATAATTTAGGCATCTGGTGCATTTTATGTGATAAACACCCACTGTAAGGGATACTTCGAAATCACATACCTGAGGGAGGGAGTAAAATAAGGATTGAACGATTGTACCGAAGTCTCAGGCAATTGCATATTCATAAATAGTCAGGTAGCCACAGTAGTTCGCTGTCGATGTGAATAAGACTGACCGATTGTCTTGAACAGATGCGATTTCGTTTAATTAAACCTGACCCCATTAATTATTAATTAAGATAGGCGTAATGGTCATTCTTATATTCGCCAAGCAAAGCCTAAACTTATACGTGTTTAAAGAAGTTTAGTAGACGTGAGGTAACTATTTACCACTGTATTATGAACAGAAGCAGTGTCTTATTTTTTGTTCATGTAACAGTTTATTAATAACGAGAGTTTGATTTGAATAGCGTTTGTAAGGTTTCGTATGACATATCATTCAAATTAAAAATTTCATCAATAATATGTATTAAGTACTTACATGTATATTTCAAGGATGGATGGATGTATATGTCAAATTTTCAAGAAGTCAGCCGTTCTGCAACAACGGTGTCAAGCGTCACACACGTCAGAACAGAATCCAGTAGGGTTTCCTCAAAATATACATATGAATAAACCTATTTATCTGGCGTTTATGCGCAACACTGGGCTAATGTAACAACGATACCTAATCTTGCTGACGTATAAATGTATATAGATAATACTCTTTTGCCGAAAGTGATCCTATTCAACTTAGCACACAAACAAGTCTCTGATAAGTTTACACGATAACTTTAATGATAATAGTGATCTCGGACGAATTTAGTCATACAATATTAATTTTAAACTTAATCATATCAGGAATTGGAATTTTTGCGCGTTCCTCGTTTTATAAGTACGTATTAAGTTTAGCTGTAGCATGCTTATAAAGAGGTTTATAGGGAACGCAAAGAAGGCTTAAGGAAAAGAAGAGCCTTACCTGAATTATGGCTAAGCTTAATTTTGGTCATAACGTTTTTTTTTCTTAAAATGTTCGAAGCTCTGATAAACGAGAGCTCCTTTTAAAAACAAATCTAAATAAACAAATTCGTCAATAACTTTTAATGGTATAATTGGTTTAAGTATTAAAAAATATGGTACAATTTTAACGATTTAATAGCTATCACTTAAATAAGTCGAATTCCACGAAGTTTGTAAATGATGTTATTTTATAAATAATCATGTGAATTTGCTATGGTAAAGTCGTCGTTCACGACTGTAAGTAACGAGTCTGGTTCAACATTAGTGCTGATATTCATTTCGTAATTGCCATTCGGTTCCTACCACAGGAAAATAAGCATAACTTAGGCAAATGCTTAGATAGTAGGTAATTGAAAAGCATTTGTTTCATCTAAATAAAATGGTTATCTTTCTATGTAGACCAATTGATACATTTGAAATATTTGAGGTGTTTCGTTTTTTAAGATTCCGTAATTCATGACTTAAAACCCATATAGTTTCGCCATGTCCGTCTGTCCGTCCGTCCTCGACTTCGTCCCGTCCGTGTCGCGTCTACTCCTAAGTGTACGTGGTTTGATAGGACTTTTAAAAAGATTAAGAGGTAGCCGATTTAGGTATCCGTTTGCGAGTTATTCAACTTTAAAGTTTTTTTTTGTCAGAACAGGGCTCAAAAAATCTGAAACGTAAGTGCGTACAAAAATAACGAAATAATAAGTAAACATAACGATTTTATCTATTGGATACGATTTTAAATCCACGTTATGGATGACTACGGAACTCTATTCAATGAAGAGAATAGGTAATAGCATAGAATAGGGTTTAGTAAAATAGGTTAAAATAATAATAAAATAGGGTATTGTATATAATATATAAGGTATAATAAAGTTAATGGATAGTTAGTGAAAAGCAAAAGCAACTTAAGTAATTATTAAAAAGTTGAAATTACCTAGGAATTGGAGGTTATAATTTTTTCATCAGGGAAATTGGTCTATTACATTGTTTTATATTTACATACACCTTTTTAGCAGGATTTCTTTACTGTTTATCGGTTGTTATATAGAAAGAATAGATCATCAGTTTCTTCCCATTCGTGATTGAATTTTGTTGATTGATTGATAAGAGACTGATTCTGAGACAATTTATGGCATTTAACTTTCTTAAAGTATAATAGGCAGAGTATAATATAGATATATATCATCATCATCAGCCTTTAACTGTCCACTGCTGGACATAGGCCTCTCCTTTGAAAGGAGGTTTTGGCCTACTATACCACGCTGGCCAGACGGGTTGGCATAAACTAATATGTTCAACTCAAATTGTGAAATATGTTTATTTTCAACACTAATTTACATATTTTATAACAAGTGTCAGTGCCTTATTATTATTAAGTACATAATGAAGAAATTAACTTAAGAATTTATTAACATTTCTTCTAAGTTTTACACCCATGTAAAACAATCATAATCATCATCAGCCCATCGCGTAAAATATAATATCGTCCATCTTTTTATCGTAAAACAATACAAAGTAGCAACTTTGTATCATGCAACATTTTCATAGATACAAAATAAAGCCACCGAATTTAGTAACCTATTTATGTTAATAATAATAATGTAGTACAAACTACCTAGTATTCAAAATTTCATTTTAGAATATGAAGCGTCAATGAATATTTACTTTAAGTATAGTTCAAAAAAATTGTAGCACGAACATCATCCAACACACACTTGACTGATTTTCATTATGAAACCGGCCATTACCAAGAAATGGATTACTTGCAAATTGAAGAAGTTCTTGCCTGATACCATTTATAGGAAAGTATAAACAACGATTCTTTGAACATACTTTTTATTCAAGCATCTGCTACAAGTTTATTACCAACTTTTTATTTTGCCATTAGCCTTTTCCCGTATTGTTTAGATTTCTTATTATACACAATAGAGTTTGCAATAGTTAAATTAATATGTAGTGAATATAGGTAAAATGAAACTTAAATGATTCATCATTTTCATCTTTCTAGCCTTTATTTCCAAGTTTATTTGAGGTCGGCTACTAGTTCAACCGGTTTTACCTGAATTTCAGTTTTTCCACGGCACGGCACGGCAGCGCGATAACTTGCGATTGCGAGCCGTTGGCAACTCTAGTTTAAACCTACATTTATCAATCTGTCTAAGATCGCTTTTCGAAAGTGATGATGTACTGGCAGATTTCTCAACGGAGACCTACCAACTATGCATGATATACATCAGATGAACTGCCATAATCTCATAATCCGATGGCACGAATATTCGACCGGGGAGATATCGACAAGGCACAGGGGGTTAGGGGTAAGCAGGAAGACACATTTTAATTTGTTTGTGTCTATAATAAAATTGTAGTGTGATAAAAGCTGTTCTTAGTTTTACATTAAATTTAGTTTAGGTGGTTTCACATTTCACTATTAATGAATTTTTGGTGAGATTACAAAAATTTTGCCTTTAACTTTCTTTGCTTGCCTTGCTTTGCCTTTAATATTCCTTGAGAACCGATAAACTAAATAAATGCTTAATGTGATAAATCATGTGAAACATGTTTAGCGGTAGATTTGAATAACTTAACTTTAATTTTTTTTTTTTAAATTTAACTTTTTTTTCTGTCAATCTGACATATTTACTGTGTTTTAATAAAACATGCATATTCATTGCGATTGAAAATAAATCGATAATAATTTTCTTCGTTGTTTTATTTTTACTACATACATTTTTTCGGAACACTCATTACCAATCAGTAACTATTAGCAAACATGCAAATGGATACTCAATGTCATATCTGTATCAATTCTAATATAGTTAGTCTACAATTTACTACGTACCTCAAAGTGCAACTCACAAGAGATAGCTATATCTTTCTTTACCATGCATTCCGTATTATCTTTCGCATTCGTAATCGTAATGTAGTATACACTTATAAATAAGTACGTCATGTCACACCACAACAATATCGGATGCCGTTCAGTAGGAAAGTACCTATCTTTCTTATAATATCATTGGTTAAAATACATTGTTGAAATTTAACTGTATGAGTGACTATGTACCTACTACAAGTGAGTTTAATATAAATCCGATAATACTTTATTGATTTTAAAGTACTTAATACACTACAGTTGTATAACAATTACAGAAGGTACGGGAGAAATTCGGTACAATAAATGGTACCTTAAGTGTACCATAGTAAAAAGTTTGAAAAATTGAAAACCCATGAAGAAGAAAAAATTATAAGAGCTTATCTCTAACTAAACGGTAATACAATGCAAAAATAGGTCGTTTAGAAAATAATTATACTCGGAAATACTGTAAACTGATTAAAAAGACCGTATACACATAACTTCCCGATCTTTGACAGTGCAATAACGTAAACTCTATAATAAATTAATTTGTGTCTATGGAACCATAATTATAGTTGCAGCGTCACTTACTCGCAAAAATGCGTTCATTCTAGTTTAAATTAAACATTTATTAACTGTTGTGTTCAGGCAGTATGCAATTCGCAGAATACCCTCAAGCACGCGCCATTAATTCGCCAATGGCTCGCACGATGCACTAACTTGCCCATATAAGCACTAGGCAGGCATGTCCATATTTGTCTTTTAACGTTCACAATTAGATATTTCCAAGAATATTCTTCGATTCTTCGTAATAATTAAAAGTTTGTTTTATCAGACAGGGACTGTTTCTTGGTAACAATAAAGAAAAAGCGGCCAGTAGCAAACGATATAGATATTTTATCATCTATATGGGAATGGTATATACTCTATAGAATATTTGAAGAGATATTATAGACATGACGTGTAGATCCAAAAATGGATCGTAAATATTTATTCCTTTTACCGAATCATTTACTGGAGCCCAAGCACTCTAGACGAAGGAGGCACTCAGAACCTTGCAACATTTACGGTATTATTCTAACCATATAACGCAGTCCTAGTAGACTGAGAGCCAGCGTTCCGCAGACTTACGGTATAGTGGCAAACTCCATATTAATGCTAGGCATACTATTTCACCTACCGTAGATGAAATGGGGGTTCACTATTCGCATCGAGGGTTCCTTTAGGCGTGCCTAGAAGTCGAAAAGCATCAAAATTTACTTTCTAAACGTGTTCGCAGCATGTCTGCCGTTTTGATATCTTAAAATATATTTAAAAAAAAGCGGCCAAGTGCGAGTCGGACTCGCCCATGAAGGGTTCCGTACCAGCAAGTAACATCATATAAAAGTTCTTGTAGTTCGTTGTAACTTTCATCGATGTTTTTATACTAGTGTATTGATTGGATGAAAAGTATATTGCGTGTTACGATTTATGACGTATTAAAAAAAAACTACTAACTAGATTTCGTTCAAACTAATTTTCGTTGGTAGTTTACATGGTAATGTACAACATATTTTTTTTTTAGTTTTATCACTCTCTTATTTTAGAAGTTAGAGGGGGGGACATACACATTTTTCCACTTTGGAAGTGTCTCTCGCGTAAACTATTCAGTTTAGAAAAAAATGATATTAGAAACCTCAACATCATTTTTGTAGACCTATCCATAGATACCCCACATGTATAGGATTGATGAAAAAAAAAAAATTGAGTTTCAGTTCCAAGTATGGGGACCCCCAAAATGTATGGTTTTTTTTTTATTTTTATGTAAAAATCTTAATGCGGTTATCAGAATACATCGACTGACCAAATTTCAACAGTATAGCTCTTATAGTTTCGGAAATAATTGGCTGTGACATACGGACGGACAGACAGATAGACTTGACGAATCTATAAGGGTTCCGTTTTTTGCCATTTGGCTACGGAACCCTAAAAACTATAGAAAAATTTAATGGCAGACACTTGTTCCAGTTCCTACTACATTTGATTTAATTTCAAAGCTTCCAAAATTTCATAAAAATCTACGTTATTTTAGCAACGCTGAAAATGATGTATGTTATTTATAATATTTTTATATACATATATTTACAAAAACAGACCCATAGATCGGTTCTAACATGCGGGCAAACCAAATAATACTTTCTCAGTCGTGCACTCGTGCTATTGAAGGTACATGATATTGATTTATTTATTTATTTCGTAGGGAACTTGTGTTTCAGCAAATCTGCAATTTATGTATGTTATTTATATCATTAATATCCATCTAAAAAATCAGACAGATTGGTTTCGCAGTCGTGCTTTTTTTTTTTATATTTAAGCCTGCCAAAGTGACTCCACTCTGCCTGATGGAAAGCATGAGTAGAATCCAGGAGTAGGGGTCCCCATGCTCATTGTGAGGGTAGGCAATGTAGCATGGTGACCCTTAACATGGCAGCCTGGTTAGATTATTCTGCATCATTCTCCCGGCCTTCGAAGGGCGGGAAAATGATGCAGAGTGATTGGGCCTCCGGTCTCACACTCACCAACGAAATACGACAGCAAGAATGCTGTCATTATTAGGACGGTCTTCTGTGTGAGGGTAGTACTGGCCGGGTCGAGCCGGCCCATTCGTGCTGAAATCAGCGTGGCTCTACTACCTATATGTGTTGAAAATATACTATTCATTTTGGAACTTATTTGAATGAAATAAATATCTTACTCTCCAATTTAACCTTAATTAAATATGTAGTAACATTATTCGAAAATGACACGAAAATACGTGTTGTTGTTTGCTGTTAAATTTAGTGTCATAATATGACGTAAAAACTATTTATACAAACAAAACAATGTTAAATATGACGTAATTTTTAGCGTTTCGCACTCTGTACCAAAAACACTTCGATGTCCGTTTGTCTATAAGTCTGTCCTCTTTCTAGAGGTTTCATTTTAAAATTAATACAAATACAATGAGTATTTACTACGGCCCCTAGCAGCAGTGAAAAAAACAAATAGTGAAGTCGACGCGACAGAACGGCCTTTTATGTTTCGATTCTGCCGCATATTTTATCACTCACGAGCACGAGGTAATCAAAACCTAAAGGGTACTTCCCGTTAACCTAATATGATACCATTTAATGTACTTGAATTACAAAAAAATGTTCGATAATAATAAACTTAATTGCAGTTGGTACACTAACCACTGACCTGTCTTCAGCAACAGTTTTCTAGAGCCACGCTAATTTCAGCATGAACGACCTAACTCGACCGAGGTGGTAGGTTCTACCCTTGCATAGAAGATCAACATAAAATGACAGTCTTCGTGCTATCGTATTTTGTTGGTGATTACGAGAATGATGTAGAAGCATTAATGCATCTCATTAGGGCGCCATTGTGTGGGTCACCATCACCATGCTACATTGTCTGCATTAACAATGAGTATGGTGACCACTGCTCTTTGATTCTACTCATGATTTCCATCAGGCAGAGAAGAGTAATTTTAGTAGGCCTGAAAATGAAAAGATTGTGCTGTTAAATCTTTTCTACAACGGCTTGTTGTTTTTTTGTTTTATTTTATTGTTTTTCGGCTTATATAGCTGGGAGGTCCAAAGGTTGAAAGGAATCACACAGTATATACGAGTACTATGTAACTAACTGAAGAATAATAATCGATAAGGTACGTCAAATTACAGTGAGCAGGAATGTGTTTAAAATTCACTAATGACTATCCGATGTTATTCCCAATGACCTGTACGACACAAACTTACATATTTTAGCTTACAATTAAATTACGTAGGTACGTGAAGGACGTAATATGAACTGTGGAAATTTATTTAAATAAATATATAGAATTTCGAGTCAATATGCAAACGAATACGTATAAAAAATGCAGTGAGCAGTATATAACACGAATTACATGAATTTTCCGTCGATTGTGTACACTACCATTCCCAAGCTTAAAAATTTATTTAGATGGATCGCAATCCAATAATAATAATTAATAATAATAATAATTAGTAATAGTATCCTGTTTTTACACTTTGAGGTACGCAAAGTCATTGAGGGATATAATTATTGCATGCAAGTTATCCTTAAAAATTATCAAATGATACGTTTTACGAGCGATCAAATACGTAATTCATAGTCAAGGTTCTCGAACATGTCCTAATATCAAAACTTAAAAAAAACAGACTAAAATGATATAATTGAAATATGATTGTACATGGACGAGAATCAGAATTTTCGAACGGACTCTTATATTTTCTAACTAGTCTTAACTCTGAAATTCCATTTTCTTTTGAAATTTTCGAAAAATAAGGAGATAATCGTCCGTGTGGTGACGGATTAAGAATACAAAGTGTCACCATATAAATATATTTCACAATTTGAGTTGAAAATATTAGTTTATACTAGGATTGCCATCCCCAAATTAAAAAAACTAGGATTTTAAGTTGGAAAAACCAGGACAATTCACTTTATATATATATATCCGTGTGGTGACGGATTAAGAATACAAAGTGTCACCACCAGTGTCGTAAGAGGCGACTAAAGGACAAAATAAGCAGCTAACATCACTGCCAAGAGAAGGAAAACTTGAAACAAACCCTTTACCAACCCGTCTGGCCAGCGTGGTATAGTAGGCCAAAACCTCCTTTCAAAGGAGAGACCTATGTCCAGCAGTGGACTGTTGAAGGCTGTTGATGATGATGAAGGAGATATCTTATTCACACATGAAAGGATATGCAAATCAAAGGTGTAGATAGCGCATGGCCTTTGTTATTGCTGAAGCCACAACTCAACTACTACAACTAAATACATGCACTTACTCACACACATGCATTAAACATACATTAAAAATATCATTCCCACTTTACATGTAGGGGAGTTACCCCAAATAAAAATATATTTCATGATTTTATTGTGGCACTTTGTAAACGTTTCATCTTTCTCGCTTTCGCTCTAACCGTTCGGAGGATAAATCGAGAACGGACGGACATAACGAATCTGTAGGGGTTCCGAGTCATGAACTACGGAACCCTAAAAAGTGGAAATTCCCTTTTATAATCTAAGGGCGGTATCTACCTTTTTCGGTTGAACTGAGATGCAAATACATTACAGTTATAAGCACTCGAACTAAATTATTATTATGGCCGAAAATACATTTGTGGAGTTTATCAATAGCTGTTTTCTATGATTACTTGAAACTATGATTAACAAATTAATTATATAACTAAGTGGCATGCAATTGGAGAGGCCTATATCCAGCAGTGTACTGCGATAGGCTGATGATGATGATGTAATCATCATCATGTTAATTTAATATTACATACAGACACTTCAATTTTATTTACTTGTCTAGACACCTTATTGCTAATAGTACTGAATATATACGTACGCATAGTTATTTACGACATTACGTACTTATTTTTGACACTGATTGTTGAAGTTGAAGATTGGTTCAATAGTCGTTTACGAGATCACGTAAAATGTTACATTAATACGGTAGCTAAATAAGCTTATGAGTCATGTATAGTCTCATAGTCTGGACTGGACGTAATAATAAGAAAACATAATTACCTATTGGACACGATTTTAATACCACTTGGCATTGTATATGACTACGGAACCCTATTCTTTGCGTGGCCTGACACGCACTTGCCCGATTTGTTTTTCTTCTATGATTAAATTCCTGGCAACCCTAAATCGGTTTGTACCAAAATACTGTTGTTTTTTTTTTGCTTTAATGCCAAAAACAAATATTTTATTTAAAGGGATAGTCTATATAGCTGCCTAATTTGACTAGGTTGAGGAGGAAGTATCTCAGGCATGTTGTGTTGTAAAAGGTGTATCGAAAGTTTATGTGCTTTTATTTCGTTTAGAACTTTGGTATACTATCTATATATATAAATTAGTGTCTGTTTAATGAACAGTTTTTAGGGTTCCGTAATTCACGACATAAAATAAGTGTGTTTTAAGACTAATAAATACTAAATGTATAGAAAAAGGTCCGCATTCCATTGCAGTCGGTACTACTCGTTCACGAGTCTCGAATAAAACTGTGCGTAATACCTACCGTTTTTTATTGCTGGCCAACCAAGTCTTGTATAACAACTGATTTCGTAGTTTTTACAGAATAGATATTTCTTAATTTGAAAGTAAGCAAATAAGCTTCTAACATCTTGACATAGGCACTACAAATATACCTACGTAACGACAATAGGTGTTATTAATCGGAGTTTCAAGAGTAAATGCAATATTTCGCAAGTGTTTCACGTACATCTATAGGTATACGCATACGCATACCATAGTTGGGCGAACATTAGGTTCTAGATGGGACGCAGATCGGCATGCGGCGGGGGCGGGCGGACGTGCCAAGGCAGGCTGGCAAGCAACATATTTACTCATACGCCTGAGGCGTAAATCACCGTCCATCTATTTCGAGTTGGCCTGTGTGCGGGTGTGAGCACAGGCGGAGGAGTGCGGGGCGCGGGTAGACGCCGATGCCGGTCTGGCGCCAGAAGGATTCCCCAGCGCCCCGCACTCCCTTCCCCATCGCTCGAGGTTACCGTGCGCTCGTGTCTTCACTTTGCAGCTGTCGCAATACACCTAATGCGAAGCTTAAACGACTCTCACTTTATTAAATGTATTCTTATAAGAGAAGCGACGATAGTGTATAATATTAATTAAAAATGTAGTAGAAGTTTAATTTTTTAAAACCTAGATAATAGTTGTATTCATAAGTCTGGACCCACACCCGAGTGTCAGATGGACAGTGCACATATTTTTCTAGTTGTATTGCTTAAATCTTATTCAGCAAATATATCCAGCATTTAAAATATTCAGCAAAGCTATTGTAATGTCATTCTGCACAGATAAAATTTGTTACTAAAGAAATACATAATAGGTATGTGATAAGATCTAAGCTCTTATCGGGTCGTATGTTTCCTCTAGGCGGTTATTGTTGTCATTAAGTATAAACTTTACCAAATATCCGTTTTTTATTTATTGTATGTTATAATTTCCTAAAAGCTTGACACGAAATTTGTACAGGGCCATAACATGTTTACTCACTTGGCAGATCCTGTCTCAGACGAACTAACAATCCGCCACAGTGTAGTAGTTGGCAATCCGAGCTTCCCTTCCCCCCGCACTGTTTGCACCCGCGCAGGGTTGCCCTGCGGTCATTGGTTACTCATACATCTTGCAAAACCAGTACTCGTCCCATTACACCAATTCGTAACGCTTGTTTATTAAGTTGAAACACTACACTTCGTCTATACCACCACTTACACTTGATATTTAATACAATTTACATAAATGAAAAATATACGTGTTTAAACAAAAAATACTTTCACACTAAAACGCGCGCTCCACGTTTGGACTCCGACGGAGAATGAATATTACTACCGAATTGAAAGTAGGTATTACATACAAAATATCAAGCTAGCCGGACAGATGTTTGTATAGTTATACAATACTGTTGCAAAAGACTATGACTCTTAACTCTAAGGAATAGAGATCAAAATTCATTACATTCCATTACTTGAAATCGTGGTACAACTCTACTACATAGTACATTATCTACATATCTGCCACAACATCGAGGCATAGAATGACTCGCATAATCGATGCCCATTCGGTAAGAATTATTTCGTTCTCTAACACCATTCAGAAAAACAATAATATAAAATATAACAAGAATCCCGAGATTATTCTTTATTTAGGTTCAGATCTTAGCTAATAACCAAGATCTGAATCCGTATTATATGGGTGTTGTGAGTAAGAACTGATGCGATGTACTTAGAAAATAAAAATGTTAGAAAGAATTAGAAAATAATTTCGGTTTCGGTAATTTTCGCAAAATTTTATAAACTACTTTTCTTTATTATTTTATTGATAATTGGATGAGACATTTTAAATGGAGAATTTTATTACCTACATTATCTACAATGTTGTTGGGATATTTTAGCACGCCATCTATGTACAAAGGTAAGTCGTCCAAGACAAGAAACAGATGACGCTAGTAACCTAACCGATGAATGAACTATTCTGGTTTATTCTAACGTGTTGGTTCTGGTTCAATGTGGCGTGCGTTACCCCAGCAAAAAAGCAAAAAAAATTGGGCCTTAGAGAGATGAGAGTATAACAGAAAATTAGTGTTTTAAGGAGTAATTTGTTACAAATAGCAAAATTTGTGCATGTAGTAGTTTAAAAGTTATTGGACAAAAACACTTTTTGCTGGAGTAACGTTTCAAACGTTACCCCAGCAAAAATTTTTTTTTAAAAGCGTTTCAGGCCCCAACGAAATACATGAATAGATAGCTTTTGTTCCGCGTTAAATGTTAGCAAACAGCAAAATTTGTGTATGCTGTGGTTCATAAGTTATTGACAATTTTGCTGGGGCAATATTTTGGGCTTGTCTAGAACTTGAAAATGGCTGAACGCAGAAGTTTGAAACAAATACCATCGACAGACCTTCATTTGCTTAAATTTGTTTAATCATTCGTTTTTTAATTGTTTAATGAACACCGATGTAATAAAATGGTTTTGAAAATCAGAAAAAACTGTTTTGCTTGGAAACCAGTATACTTACAATCAAATAAAAAGCTGTAACGTATAGCCATGGTTAACATTTATAATGCCTGTAAATTTGGATTAAGTAACTTTAAGCAATATGAAGATATAAGTAAATATTATTATTTTTAAATGGTATATTTAAGTCATCGAATACGCAGTTCCTATAAAACAAGGAAACGTGGCAAACTCTAACAAATTTAAGTATATCATAAACAAACAAGCCTGTAAATTTCAGCTATCAATCACGAATATTATAAAAGTTATATGTAAAACAAGAATGTAACAACATTCTCCTATAACCCGACCAAATTAAAAGGTTACGTAAAAGCGACCGCGCCATACATTCGGCTGACATCTGAAATGAATGGTATAATTGAATATTTTGATGGTACAGTTACGAACAAAAAAAGTTAGATCAGGTTGACAAAAATATTTAACTGAGTATGATTAATTTCTTTTATTTAAAATCAGTCTCATACACTCGCTTAAGTACTTAAATGTTTAGAAAAATCACAGATAGTTGAGTAATTTCAACATGTTTAGATACTAACTTATATATTTTTTTGTTTCTTTTTACAATGAATTAAATAAATATTTATAATGTTTAGTAACTTTTCTTGTAAAATTTTCCTTGTCCTTTCCTTGTAAAATGTCTTCAGTATTTTACACGCATTATTCTTTTTAAAATTACCATTGTTGCCTTCCTGTTGCTTCCATGGTGTCGCGGTGAATGTAACTTATTATTTTTCTCATGACAAGAACAAAAAAGGAAAAAATATAGCATACTATATGAAATTTTATATTGTTTTATAAAACACTATTCCCAACTGAGTTAATGATATTTTGGTTTGCATTGATTTGAACTCGAATGAAGCATTAAATTGTATGTATTGTAGACAAAAAAGATAAGTTTTTAAAATTGGTTTAAATATTTAAATTACAATCTGATAAAAATATTCTGTTGACTGTAAAAAATACCAGATACTAAGCCGTTAATTTACGAAGATATGTAAATGAATGGCGCGGTCGCTTTTACGTAACCTTTTAATTTGGTCGGGTTATAGGAGAATGTTGTTACATTCTTTTTTTACATATAACTTTTATAATATTCATAATTGAAAACTGAAATTTACAGGCTTGTTTGTTAATGATATACTTAAATTTGTTAGAGTTTGCCACGTTTCCTTGTTTAATAGGAACTGCGTATTCGATTACTTAAATATCCCATTTAAAAATAATAATATTTACTTATATCTTCATATTGCTTAAAGTTACTTAATTCAAATTTACAGTCATTATAAATGTAAACCATGGCTACATGTTACAGCTTTTTATTTGATTGTAAGTATACTGGTTTACTAGCAAAACTGTTTTTTTCTGATTTTCAAAACCATTTATTTACATCGGTGTTGATCAAAAAATTTAAAAACTAATGATTAAACAAATTTAAGCAAATGAAGATCTGTCGATGGTATTTGTTTCAAACTTCTGCGTTCAGCCATTTTCAAGTTCTAGACAAGCCCAAAATACTGCCCCAGCAAAATTATCAATAACTTATGAACCACAGCATACACAAATTTTGCTGTTTGCTAACATTTAACGCGGAACAAAAGCTATCTATTCATGTATTTCGTTGGAGCCTGAAACGCTTTTAAAAAAAATTTTTTGCTGGGGTAACGTTTGAAACGTTACTCCAGCAAAAAGTGTTTTTGTCCAATAACTTTTAAACTACTACATGCACAAATTTTGCTATTTGTAACAAATTACTCCTTAAAACACACTAATTTTCTGTTATACTCTCATCTCTCTAAGGCCCAATATTTTTTGCTTTTTTGCTGGGGTAACGCACGCGGTTAAAGTTTCGAAATACGTCACCTGATTCTGGGGATGTGAGTGGTTGGGGGGGAGGGGGGGGAGGTGTCGGAACCCCCCCTCACCATTTTTACCTGCCGGAAATACTTGGTTCCCTTAGAAAAAATTAAAAACAGAAATGGTAAAAATTTCGAAATACGTCGCCATTTTAAGGGGTTGTGAGTTTTTGGGGGGATGGGGGAGGGGTCTGAACCCTCTGAACCCTGCCTCACCATTTTTACCCGCCGAAAATACTTGATTCCCTTTGGAAAAATCAAAAACAGAAATTTGTACAAACATTATTTATACCACTTTATATACATGTTTTATTGCTTTATGCATTATAGTCGACGGAGCCCCGCTACGCGGGGCTCCTATTTCTGGGTGGTTTAAAAAAAAATAACCACGATGGGTAAGGCGGCAGCTTCGCTGCGCTACGCTCCCGCCTTACCCATCTAACCTAACCCAATGAAGTCGGATTGTGCCAATATAATTACCTTGATTAATTAATTACAGTAAAGCAATCCAAACAGAATCCAAGAACGTAGCCAAGTCGTAGAAAAAACACAAATCGATACGGAAGAACACATTCACTTATACTCGAAAGCAAAGGAATGACACATAAATTTGAAATTTGCTGTCAATTAGTGTCAAAATGTTGCGTTTCGTTTCACGTTTTTCATATAAAAACTAAAAATTACATTTTAAAAACTGTACTAAAGCATAAAAATACGTTCCGTTTTGCATAATTGCAATTGTATTTAAGAATTTTTGAATTTTTTTTAAAAATATTTAGACGCAACTCCGGCAGCCAAAATTACTTGGGGGGGATTAAGACTAACTCCCTTAAGCCCCCTACACCACCAAAACCCTCAGATTCAGGTGACGTATTTCGAAACCCAACCCCGGGTTTCTCCCTGAGTCACGGCCGTAGCTAGGGGGGGGGGAGGGCATTGTGGGGCAATGCCCTACCATGAAATCAGAATGCCCGGCCTTGAAAATACCAAAAACTAAGATAAATTGTTATAATTGAAATGATGTTTACCTATAGTTTGAGTTAAAAAAAATTGTAGGGATAGGTAAATATTTGTCTACGAAGAGCTATTGAATGTACATCACTGACCTCAGTGATAAACGTGGTGGTTGATTTAGGAGCCCGTGCTTCAGATCAGATCAATTATTATTATTTTTACTTCCGCCCTACCTGTAACCAATTACCTACCCTACCTTAAATCCGACTCTAGCTACAGCCCTGCCCTGAGTAGGTTTCAGGCGCCGGACTTTAGTGGTAACACAGCACTGCAGCAGGAGAATTTCCACCGTATTAACAAAAAAAACGGATTGCTGAACTTTTGGAAATGGAAAAACTTTTTAGTAAAAAAATTAACCGCCGAAATAGCTGAAAATCCGAAAATAATAAACTATTATAAATTAACTTTAATAACTAATTTCTTAAACCAATGTAAGCAAACCTAAATAATTATGATATAATCTACTAATTACTACATGTATGTATATCATTTTACATTTTTAAAATAATGCGTACCTTACTTTAGCCATTAACTGTTGAAAAATCCCACTTTGTAATCCATCTAATCTAAAGATACCGTACGGTCAGTGAGCGATAAAATATCACTTATTTTCCGACGCTTAAAGTTGTTTTTTTTTTTTCAATAATCACAAGTAAGGGTTCCTCAGTTACCCATAATGGTACGTGGATTTAAAATCGTATCCAATAGATAATTGTTATGTTAACGTATTAATCCGTTAATTTTGTATGATGTTTTCGTAGGAAGCGCATTTTACAAGTCAAGCCTCTATAACTCCTAATCCTGAACTAACAAAGTTATCTAATCCGCTATAGTTTTCCTTCAAAGTTCATTATATGGACCTTTATCACGAATTTTTCCAGATTTTTTGAGCCAGCCGTTATTTTAGCTTTTAGAGGAGGAAGGACGCCTGTTTTGACAAAATGAGCGTCGGTCAAATTCTGAAAAAGGCCTTAGATATATATGTTCAACGCCGATACATTCATAGCTCCGTTGAAAATGGAGATCCAGCAAAGGTCTTAAAGTCAATGGGAGTAGGCAAACCCGCTCATAATTCATTTCCTAAAAGTGTCAACTTTTAGGAAATGAATTATAAGCGGGTTATAATAATTAACATTTCTCTGCTACGTCAAATTTTGATAAAATGACAGAAGACGCTACACTGAAACTACTACATTACTATTAGAGGACTTTTTATCAGACAACATTATAATATAATATATAAATAAATATAAAGTGAAGAACCTGGGGATTTACATCGAGAGGGCCTTATCCTGGGGTCCTCAGCTACAAGAGCTAAGTCGCAAAATGTTTGCGGCTGCACGATTTCTCTGCAGGAGTCTTTGCACAGACTCCGAAATTTTATACCCAAATCAAATAAGATTGCTTTAACACAATCTCTTCTTTTCCCCATCCTTAATTATGCCGATGCCAGCTATTTACATCTCACTGAAGACCAATTAAATAAGCTTAAGAGTAGTTAAGAGCCTCCAAAATCTCTGTTTAAGATTCATATTTGAATTACGCAAATATAATCATGTCTCCGAATACCGTAAACAGCTCAAGTACCCATCCGCCTTCGCCGGAATACACCTATACTATCTCTTCTTTATAACATTATAAACAACCCTTGCACTCCACGTTAACGTCTTAAAATCCCGTTTCACCTTCCTGCATGTCACACATCCCAAATTGTTGATTAACGGAGAACCTGAAATTAAAACGCCTGGACATACAAGAGAAAGGTAAGAGAATACTACCTGGGAGACGTCAATGACGTGTAACCGACTTTGCTCTCATCTAAGTCTAAATCTTCCATATTAGTATGATCAGAATATAAACAGCTTTCGCTACTGGCCATGGAGCGTACGACGGCCGGTGGCCAGAGATCTCCTTCGATAACTGCAGTGAGGGCACGGCGCTGCGTGGCCCATGCGGGGTATACCGCCATCGTGTGATGAGCCGATTCCTAACTGCAGTCGCAGTGGTGATAGACGTCACTCCATTCTCTCCTAGCGACCGAGTGCAGATACCTTCCGAAGCAACCGTACCCGGAAAGAACCTGCACCAGTCGAAAGGAAAAGATCCCGTGCTGCCGCTCTGCCCACTCGAGGATGAGCGGCTGGAGCGCCTCCACAGGGGTGAAGCCAGCACCCGAAGTCAAGAGCCACCTGCCGTCAAGGATCAGTGAATCAGTCCCAGATACTTTATCTGGGCCCGGACTTTAAATTGAAATGTAACATTATTAATATTTATTGGTTTACTTATGTCATCGAATACCCAGTTCCTATAAAACAATAAACCGTGACAAACAAATATAAGTATACCGTCAATGGGTTGGGTTTCGAAATACGTCACCTGAATCTGAGGGTTTTGGTGGTGTAGGGGGCTTATGGGAGTTAGTCTTAATCCCCCTCAAGTAATTTTGGCTGCCGGAGTTGCGTTTAAATATTTTTAAATAATTTTCAAAAATTCTTAAATACAATTGCAATTATGCAAAACGGAACGTATTTTTATGCTTTAGTACAGTTTTAAAATGTAATTTTTAGTTTTTATATGAAAAACGTGAAACGAAACGCAACATTTTGACACTAATTGACAGCAAATTTCAAATTTATGTGTCATTCCTTTGCTTTCGAGTTTAAGTGAATGTGTTCTTCCGTATCGATTTGTGTTTTTTCTACGACTTGGCTACGTTCTTGGATTCTGTTTGGATTGCTTTACTGTAATTAATTAATCAAGGTAATTATATTGGCACAATCCGACTTCATTGGGTTAGGTTAGATGGGTAAGGCGGGAGCGTAGCGCAGCGAAGCTGCCGCCTTACCCATCGTGGTTATTTTTTTTTAAACCACCCAGAAATAGGAGCCCCGCTTAGCGGGGCTCCGTCGACTATAATGCTTAAAGCAATAAAACATGCATATAAACTGGTATAAATAATGTTTGTACAAATTTCTGTTTTTGATTTTTCCAAAGGGAATCAAGTATTTTCGGCGGGTAAAAATGGTGAGGCAGGGTTCAGAGGGTTCAGACCCCTCCCCCATCCCCCCAAAAACTCACAACCCCTTAAAATGGCGACGTATTTCGAAATTTTTACCATTTCTGTTTTTAATTTTTTCTAAGGGAACCAAGTATTTCCGGCAGGTAAAAATGGTGAGGGGCGGTTCCGACACCTCCCCCCCCTCCCCCCCAACCACTCACAACCCCAGAATCAGGTGACGTATTTCGAAACTTTAACCATTCTTAAACTTCCCCAATCTCTCTTTCAAACCCTTGTAAGTATAAATAAACTACTGAGAATATCATTAAAACATGCGTACCTTCGAGTTTTGGTATTAGAAAATTCCTTGGGGGGGCAATTTTAAGCCACAGATTACATTGTATCAATTTAATGTCGTGAATTTATGTCAAAACATCAATGTCAATGTTTTCAAAAAGGCGCTCTTTCTTCTACAGAGTAATGTCATTCTTTGTTTTTTTCCAAGATTTTTTACGATGGAATTATTTTCGTACGTAGGTATTTATACAATATTAAATTTAGAAACAAAATTGTAACCGAAAGTGTCTATGTGGAAGTCTGATATGCGTAGTTTTAAGTTCTATTAAAAATATGAGTCATTGTCAATAATACAAATAAATATGGAATAGTATGGAATACAAGCCAAACATAAAACAATGAAAAATTAAATACAGCTGTATGACGTTATCAATTTTATGCCATCAGCAACTAGTTGTATTTCAGAAATATTTGAATAAAGTTTACCTGCCAGTCGATCTAGTTTTCTTTCAGATAGCCCTGTGGTTATCTGATAGAAAAGCCAAACCGTAGAATTTATTTTAAGCAACACGTAAAAATGTATGATGAGAACGACTTCTATGTCTGAGAATCGATGACCGTTTTCACGTACGTTCCCTAAACCGCGGCCACTTAGATAATTTTAGCGATCAAGCACTGACTAGCCTTTAGGGACACCTAAATGCTCTTAGTGCTTGACCGACTTTTGGTAAGTGAGTCAGTAAATCTGCCCGTATATTACTACGCACGCACTGCGTATAATGAGGAACGAGGAAGCACAAACAATACTAAACTGACCATTGGACCGGTTTCGCAAGACGGTCCCCATTTCAGCTCATCCACATTTTTTTATCATTAAATTACGAAGACGACGTCCGTATTCCGTAATCGTTTGGCCAGATTTTAGAAAGCTGTAGTTAACGACACCAGCGCTAGCCCACCAAACACTCGTTTTGACGAGTGTTTGGTGGACTAAGTATACTAGGACTAAGTTTCAGAGTCAATTTTCGTTTAGGGCAGGATTTGGCTCGGTCTCCAGGCTTCAACCATTCGGTCTCCAGGCTTCAACCAGACGAGCGCTTCCGATTATCGTACAGTATCCACTTTTTATCACAAGTAATGATTCGATTTAAAATCCCTTCATTATTGGGTAGGTCGAGCAAAGTAACACAGCAGTCGAAGAGTGTTTGCAAGTTCGATTCACTCAATTCATGAGGTACCTACCCATCCTTCTAGTGGATTAATACAGTTTTATCACTTACCCCGAAGCCTGCAGCTATCTCTGAAGTGATTCGTCATGGATCCGCTTCCACAATAGCCTTTAATTCATTATTTTCTACTTTGGTCTCCGGCCGTCCACGGGTTGGTTCTGAAGGTTACGAAAACGTTAAAACCAGAAACGTACCGTGCTTACTTTTGCGACACCAGCGCCGTACACATCATTAATCCTTCGAGCTGTTTCTGCAGCACTGGTGCCACGGATCACACGGTTCATATTTCATGTTTTCCATTGTGCGGTACTAAGCGACGCCAAAGCAAAAAATAATGAAGAAAAAACAAATGAATAACTGTTTTCAAAACTCAAATGTACCAGCTAAATTATATAAATTTGAATTTGGAATTCTTTAGCAAAAAGGACTATATTTCAGAAATCAAAGTGGTCAGTACGACAAAACACTAATTTCATATCTAAGGAAATAATATTTATTTATTTTTTAGTAATATTGTGTATATCGAAACATTGTAGCGTAATATAAATTAATAAAATAAACACATAAATGAAAGTCTATATATTTGAAAAATGGTTACAATCACTAAGTAAAACAAAATCTAACAATTCACAACTTTCAAGTTATTTATAATGTGACTTGCTTGCTTGAAGCTAAGATTAATCAAGTGACATCTCGGCATCGTCATCTTTTTTATCATTTTTATCATCTTTGGGTTTGTCTTCTTTCTTCTTATCATCGCTTTCTTTGGATTTGTTCGCGTCTGATGAATTTGATGACTTTTCAAGAGCATTGAAAAAGCCTTGCATGTCTCCTGCATTAGCTGACGAAACCGCGTCTGACGGAAGACCAAACTGCGATAGAACTGGTCCCATTTGCCCCGAAGTCAAAGCAGATGAAAACAGATTTGTAGCCTGAAATATTGAGATTTATTTTAACAAATGTACTTTAGACAATATCCAAATCCAAAAATATCCAGCAGCAGACACGAGTGTTGAGTCATATAATTTTAAAGATATTAACATAGATTATTTGAACAATATGTAATTTAGGATTAATTAAGAATTTCTTATTAATATTTGACTTTTAAATAATACATACCAAACCACATACAGTATTTTTATAGCATACAAAGTATTTTTAGCTCGTATATCTTTAGTAGTAGTGTATCTTTAGTTTTGTATAAAAAAATATATTTGTATGACCATTGTAAATTTAAATGACCAACATATTTTCCAATCTTTTCTCAAAATTCCCAAGTCAACCTCATCTGCACGCGGTGCATCCTGCTGAACGACAAACGATGAAAAATGGAAAGCCATTGGAGAGGATGGCATTACAACAGAGCTGTTGAAAGAGGTAAGCCTGTACTGCCTGTACTGAGAGAGCTATCAAAAACTTTTCAACGCTATCCTGTTCTACGCTGTGAACTCATGTTAAAGAACTATCTGCCCATTTCCTTTTTTAGCCTTGTCTACAGTCTATAGCTGTTCTCTAGAGTCATCACTAACAGTTTTGTGTGAAGACTCGATGAATTCCAAACACCGGAGTAAGCTGTGTTTCAAAGTTGATATGGCACCATAGAATACATCAACACAGTACGGCAGATTATACAGTAGTCTACAGAAGTTGATCAACCCCTATATCTCGTATTCGTGGACTATGAGAAGGCCTTTGACTCAATCTAGATCTGGTCTATTCTGGAGCCCCTGCAGCAAGTTCACTAGATATTATTTCCCTCAAATTGTTCACAAATGCAATGGAGGACTAGTCCAAGACGCTGCGCTGCGTTGCGATTTGCAGGCGACATCATCAGCGTGGCAGAGACACTGCAAGACCTACAAAGATGCTGAATGACTTGACCGATTCTTCTGTGTGCGTGTGGCTACGAATGAACTTGGACAAAAAAAGGTCATGTTCAATGAACATGTACTACAAAAAACCAGTATTTTAAAAAGAACCCCAAGTCAATAATTTAATCAGTAGGAATATTCATTCCTACTACCTGAATCATAAAAAGCAAGCGGACCCATGCACCGGTGGCAACAAATAATACATGCGATCCCCCTGTGAGGTCCGAAGAAGACGACGCAGCCGGTAACGGGTGCGCTATACGTGAAGGTTCACCTGAGCGAACTGCGGTGAGAGCAGGGTGGTCCTTACATCGTCCGGCGTGCCGCCAGCCGGTGCGGGGGGCAGGTGCGGCGTGAGGCGCGCGGCGTTGGCAGGCGCGCTCGCCGTCGACACCACCTCGGGCGACGCCAGCGCCGCGCCCAGGTCCACGCGCGCACCCGCAGCTCCCGCCGCCCCCGCAGCACCCGGCGCGCCGCCCTCGCCCTCCGGAGCCGTCCCCAGGCCGGAGAAGTAGTGCTGCAGGTCAGCCAGCTGAATCTGTCCACCTGTCATAATATTTACGAGTGTTACTAGACACCACTATAGGAATATCACAATGGGATATTAAAGTTGCTGCTAATAATGCTGCTTGCTTCTAATCAGTATCAATATTTATTTATAAAAATTATGGTTGGCTTGGTGGTTAAAGCTGTCAGAAAACAAAAAAAAACAGAAAAAATATGAATGGGAAAAATTTATGAAATGATGGCAAATATGAAATGTTTATTTACATACTTCTTGGCTGGGTAGCAGTTGCAGTGTTTGGTGGTGTCGCTGTGGGTGCCGGCACGTCGCGAGCGCGTGAGGGAGTGCGAGCGGCGGCGGGCGACTCGGTGCTGCGAGGGGCACTGCCACCACGAGAACTGCTACCGCTACCAGCTGACGGGCGGCTGCTACTATTACCGCTGCTGCCACCAGAGTTGTTGCTGTTAAAACAAAAATTTAAAATGTGACGTATGAATTAGCAGTGAATTTATATTTCACAGCTACCATAGTTCTTGCAATTATGTAAAATTTTATTGAAAGACAACCACATATTGATGGTTAATGGCCAAGACCTCATAAGTATGTATTAGCCGTCAATATTACATAGACATACTAGTAGACTTCAAATTAAATAAAAAATATTTTCGACATTTTACACAACGCTATCTAGTCCCTAAACTAAGCAGAGCTATGGGTACTAACCAAGTGATATAAATACATAAACATACATTTTTTTGTAAGTACATTCATATTATACATAGAAAAGACCCTAACTCCAAAACAAATATTTGTGGTTCACACAAACGTTTGGGTTGACCTGGGAATCGAACCTGAGACCTCTTGATCAGCAGTTGCATATGCAACCCCCAGACGAACGAGGCAGGCTACAAATTCAACTATAATGCTAACAATTCAGCATTACCACTGCTGTTATAGATTTTTATAGAAAATTATTTCATTTTTAAGAGCATTAATTAGTTAAATTTTCACTTGTTTTTTTATGCGACTAGAACTTCACCTGCCAGCTGCTATAAACACTAGTTTAACTCTACTCATTTTACTTATAAACTAGCGGAATCCTGCAGATATTGTGGTAAAGCAAAGCTATTCTAAAAAATTTGCTTAAGTAACAGTTACTTATGTCATCATCTATCTGCCAGTGAAAGCCCTGTTGTAATGGGTACAGCCACTACAGAGATTAGCCAGAACAAACAAACAGACAAGTATTAAAAATTGTTCTTTTGATATAAGTACCATATTTACTTTCAGATGCATTTAGTAACAAAACCTGTTCATTTGATATTACATGCAGATACTTTAATTTTTGTTTAGATTATTTGTTATGGTAGTGATGTTGATTGTTGTAGTATGGTTGTATTGTTGTTTCTTTATTAGCTATAATGGCACAGTTTAAACATAGTTTAAATAGTGGTACAGATTACATCAAATACACATTCATCCTACTAATATTATAAAAGCGAAAGTTTGCGAGTATGTTCGTATGTTTGTTGCTCTTTCACGCAAAAACTACTGAACAGATTTGGGTAAAACTTTACAGTAATAAGCATAACACATAGGCTACTATTTACTGCAATAATCGAGATACACAGCGATAGGTGATTATAAAAATAAATAAATTGAGGATGTCAAAATGTATCACTGTTTATCTCCTGTCAAAACTTCACATGTGTGCACTTGCATAGCAACCCTAATGATAATTTGTAAATGGCTAATTGATCCCGAAAATATGCGGGTAACACCACGGGGAGCAGCTAGTACTTTATATTTCAATCTTTATTACAACCCGATTACATTATCACAAGACCTCGCTGGAATGCGAACCTCATGCCCCGTTCTCCTTTCACCTCCCCGCGCTCGCCACGGCGCGTCAGTAGGGTTAGCACTTTCGTTGCAGATACGCGTCGACTTGTTTTCATGGTATATTTTTAAACATTTCATTGTTACATTTGGACTTTTATTGTTATTTTATTATTGCTGTTACGTTAAAATATTGTTTTTGTGCAACAAAAACAATATTTTGTTACGTTGGACATTTTTGTTAAGTTTGGACATTTACATTAAACACTTTTTGACCCACTTACCAAGATTTTTTCATTTATTTTCATCATTTTAATCATATCATTATAATAATATTACCTACATTAAATTAATTAACACAATCTTTGATTTGTTGGAAATCTTATTGTTTATAATAATATCCTACTAGAGGATACTTGTTTTATGCACCATAACAGAGCGCCGACACGACGTGACGTCATCGACGCCTGGTCTCGAGATAATGTAACCGGGTAATACATCCAAGCTAATTGTTTTCTGTGCTTTATTCACTTTCTTATTATCCTTGAAATTTTTTTCCTTAATCAGTGCACTGCTGGAAATAAGTTACTCCTTCGAAAGGAGTATTTGATATGATTTGTTGAACCCTATATGCAGGCAGATTCATAGGGTTTGTTTCAAGTTTTTATTCTTGCATTGCAAAGTTTGCTCTCTTAGTTGCCTATTAGCCCTCCCGTGGGATAAATAAGTCAGTCAGACAGTGTTAGGTATGACATGGAATTTTCTCTAAGTCTTCTTTTCATTGCATATCAGTAGTTGAGGTTTTTTTCTGTATTTTTGTTTTAAGATTGGTGTATTTTAATAAGCAACCAAATAACTTACCCCATTGTGCCAAGAAGAGAAGACAGACCTCCAATCTGCCCTACTCCCCCAAGTAATTGCATCAGTTGTTGCTGAGACATATTGTTCAGAATATTCTGAAGCTCTCCATCCTGTCCACCACCACTGCCACCTCCACGGCCTCCAGATGTTGGAGGATTGTTCAGGGCTTCGTTAATGCGACGACAGAAATCATCATCCTTATCAGTTTTGGGTTCCTAAGATAGAAATTTAATATTAAAAGCATAGAACAAACGCAAATCATGTTGTTGAATCCAAAAACATAAAAATTCATGTCTATTCTTCAACTCTACTAGGTGAATGATTAATGTAATATTTAAATGTGTAATAATAGTGTTCATATTTGTTTTAAACATTATTGGATATGATATTGATACTACACACTGCAAAAAAAAAACAACTTTTTTAAATAAACGTACCTGAAGCCAGAAGAAATATTTCTTAGAAAATGACTTAAACTTCAAGACATAGACACGGCCAGTGGTGCATTCGTTGACACGAACAAATTCACAGTCATCAGGAAATATTAACAAGTCGTCCTCGACTTCACCTGTAGTGCGATCTTTCCAGCAAAAGTGCATTAAAGAATCTTCTCCTTGGTAAACATAAAGGAGACCCTTCCTTTTGTCTGGGTGAACCATCCTTCCTTTTAGAGTCATTCTGCCGGCACGAAATTCCACCAAATGTTTGTTCCCACCGGAACTACCACCCAAACCAGAGGTATTACCGAATAATGCCGTAGCTGACATAATGCTGAAAATTTCAAAGAATTAAACCATTTGGATAGGATCTGAGTGATAAAATGTAGTAAGCTTCTGAAAAGTTACCAATAAATTTAACAGTTTCCTGTCAAAATGTGGAAGAAAATATGGGTAAAGTAAGACGTATAATAATCAAATACCTTAGTCTTTACAATCGCTAAGTAATAACCTAAATAAATGACAAACTATAAGTATACGTTAAATCAATCAAAGCAACAGAGCAAGGGCGAGGGCGATGACGACAAAGTGAGTAAGCTTTTTGTTTAATGTTGCCAGACTTGCCCGTGTAGTGTACTGAGTGTACCTACTTCACAAAATCACGACCAAACCACAGATTCTTTTAAACGGCTTCTACACGATCGGAACCGATCTCGGACCCAACCAACCGCTCGTGTCGGCAACAGCGTTAGAACGGCTTCTACACGATCCAACCGACTGATTGACCGATCGGCTTCGCCCACTCGTATGTTCGGCCACTGTTTCATCCATTCTTTGAGAGACAAGGAGCCATCGTGAATACCGCAGTAGGACTGAAGTCAACTACCGACCAACGAACATACGAGTGGGCGGAGCCGAGCGGTCGGTCGGTCGGATAAATTGTGTAGAAGCCATTCCAACGCTGTTTGTGTGTGTGTGAGGTTGGTTGAGTCGGAGTCGTTTCCGATCGTGTATTCGGCGCTTTACCAATTAGGACTAGGTGTAACAAGTATTTGCATTAAGTATTTTAAAAGAATAGGACTAGGTGCACCTAGTCTCTGTTTTACCTTTTTTTTTTTTTTTTTTACGTGTGGAAATCCCCGCGGACCGTCACCCCGTCGGGGGTTACGGCGGGGTGGTGTGTCGGACTCGAACCGACTAAAACCACACGGTGTGACCCTCTCTGCGCCTTTGTATTGGAAGGAGTCCAGGGAGGGGATCTCCTTCTGGACTCCAACCGGCGCCTGCCCGCACTGTTGCGGGCACCATCTCAAAAATTTACTCTCTGATTAGGCAACGTCCGGTCACACGCGAACGTCGCCCCCTCGCGGTTGGCCACTACTGCGGACGGACGGGAAACCCGTCCCGCCCATCCGCGGCCACTCTCAGGGTGGCATGAGACGCAGGTATGCGCGCCTCCGCCGCCCAGGGCGCCGGCGGCGGATCGGGTCCGAGTGGATATCGTCCTCCCGGGCCTTATCCGCCACCTCCTTCTGCAAGATTACGTCCTCGCAGAAGGTTGCGACCGCGGTAAAATAACTGTCGCTGCCGGCCATCGATCTTATGACGGCCGGCAGCGAGAGATCCCCTCCGATGACTGCAGTGAGGGCACGGCGCTGCGCCGCCCAAGCGGGGCAGACCGCCAGCGTGTGCTGGGCCGTGTCCTCACTGCAGTCGCAGTGGTGGCAGGCGGGACTCGGTTCCCTCCTAGCGACCGAGTGCAGGTACTTTCCGAAGCAACGGTGCCCGGAAAGTACCTGCGTCAGCCGGAAGGAAAGGGTCCCGTGCTGCCGCCCTGCCCACTCCTCGATGACCGGCTGAAGAGCCTCCACGGCGGCGAAGCCAGCACGTGGGGTCTCCAGCCGGAGCGACCATCTCAGCATGGTGGCTCGGCGAGCGGCTTCGCGCTACTCGCGCACGTCCTCGGGCGGAGGGCGGAATCCGCTCTCCGCCCGGAAGTCAGCCACTCGCCGATAAACTTCGGCGAGCACTTCCGCCTCCAAATCCCACGGGGGTGTTCCGGCCAAGGCACACGCCGCCTCTGTGGACACCGTGCGGTATCCACGTATGGCTCTGACCGCCAGTATCCGCTGGGGGCGCCAGAGGCGCGCCCTGTTCTGGGCGGACAGAGCCGCCGCCCACACCGGTGCACCGTAAAGTGCCATCGACCGGACAACCCCCGTGTACAGCTGCCTAGTGGGGACACTGGCCCCGCCCAAATTGGGCAGAAGTCGCCCTAGGGCGGAGGCAGTGCCCACCAACTTAGGGCCAAGCTGTCGGAAGTGCTCGTCGAAGAGCCACCTACCGTCGAGGACCAGACCCAGGTACCTCATCTGGGCCCGGACCGGTACGAGGACCGAGTTGACCTCGATCGAGGCGCCGGCGGGCGGACCGCGACGGGGCCCATGAAATAATAGGGCCTCCGTCTTGTCCAGGGCCACCCGCAGACCCAGCGCCTCGATGCGCCCGACCACCCGGGAGACTCCCGTGGTGGCCAGGCGCGCCGCCTCCTCAAAGTTTGCCCCCCGGGCCGTGACCAGGGTGTCGTCCGCGTAACAGATCACACCCAGCCCGGGGGGGAGACGCCCTCGTAGGGCCCAGTCGTATCCCATGTTCCACAGGAGTGGTCCTAGGACAGACCCCTGCGGAACACCGCACGACATGGCCCTGCGTCTCAAGGCGCCACCTCGGTCCTCGTACTCGACGGTACGCTCCTCTAAGTAGTCTGCCACCAGCCGCCTCAGGTACCCTGGCACTCCGTGGTACTGGAGTGCGGCCCTGATGCAGCCGAATGGCAGACTATTGAAGGCGTTGGCGATGTCCAATGACACCGCCAACAGCACTCCACCGCCTCTCACCGCCTCTTCGGTCACGGCCCTCAGGCGCAGGATCGCGTCGACCGTCGAACGCCCTTCTCGGAAACCGAATTGGGCGTCCGACAGGTCGGGCCCCACCTCGCTGAGGTGCCGGACGATGCGGACAGAGAGAACCCTCTCGAACAACTTGCCCGCCTCGTCCAGCAACACGATGGGCCTGTAGGCCGCGACCGAATCGGCAGGCCGTCCATGTTTTTGGATCAGGACCAGCTTCCCGCACTTCCAACGCTCAGGGAAGCGTCCGGACGCCAGGCTAGCGTCCAACACTCCCCTGAGGTGGTCCGACATGTAGTCGAGGGCACGGGCCATCACTCGGGCTGGAACCCCGTCCGGCCCGGGGGCGGTGTTCTTGGACCGAATCCGTAGAACAGCCGCCCCTACCTCCGATTCCCTGACAGGCGGAACATCACCCACGCTGTCCCGACGACGACTGCGACGGGCCATCGACGGGGGTGTGTGCTCCGCCTGCTGTGGGAATAGGCCCTCGACCACTTCCTGCAGGAAGCTGGGCTGGAGAGTCTCCGTAAGGGGGGGGCCCTGTGTGCGGAGCTTTTGTCGCACCGCACGGTAAGGCCGACCCCAGGGGTCACGCTCGAGACTCTCCAGCATCTCCACTCTAGACGCGTCCTTGGCGCGGTAGATGGCCAGCCTCAGAGTTTCCCGAGCTGCTCGGTACTCCTCGTGAAGCCGGTCCACCTCCTCACCGTCCCCGCGGTGGCGTCGCCGACTTCGGGTGTGGGACCTCCGGGCACGTACACAAGCCGCACGGAGGTCCGCCAGCTCCTGGGACCACCAGTAGACCTCCTTCCGAGGAGGCCGACGGCCACGAACGCGGGGCATGGCCGCATCGCAGATGAGCGTTAACGCATCGGCGAAGCAACCAGCTCCCACGTCGACCTCCTCGGTCGGGGCCTGCGGAGACAGCCAAGAGCAAACAATGGCCGCCTCCTCTAGTAGGTCCCTGTCCAGCTTGGCGACAGCCCACCGCGGAAAACGGGAGGGACGCCGCGCCGCGTGACCCCTACTGGCGTCCTGGGACCGGGAGAGCTCGAATCGGATATAAAGGTGATCCGAGAGCGTCTCAACCTCATCCAGGACACTCCAGTTCCTTACTCGTGCGGCGACTGCAGGGGTAGCGAACGAAAGGTCCACTATCGACCCCCCCTGCTGTCGCACGCACGTGTTGGTGGCGCCCCTGTTCAGCAAACAGAGGCCCACCGATGCCGCCCATTCTTCCACGGCTTCGCCCCTGGCGTCCGTCGCCGGGGAACCCCACGCAATGGACTTTGCATTGAAGTCCCCCAGCACGAGGACGTGCCCAGACCCCAATCGCCGTATCGAGGTCTCCAAGTTGTTGAGGAAGACCTCGAAGTCGCTCAGACTCCGGTTGGGGGAGAAATATACACCATAAATGGTGATTCCCCCCCATTCGACGGCAACATATCCGGTACCCTTGTCTTTTAGCGACAAGGGCGGGGAATGAGCCGCCGTGGAGCTGACGACTGCCACGGAGCCGTCCCAGTCACCCATCCAGTTTGGACGGGGAGGGACTAAATAGGGCTCCGCGACTACGGCAACACCTATAGACCACTGCGCCATGGTTTGCAGGAAAAGATCCTGCGCCGCGGCACAGTGGTTGAGGTTCGTCTGGACCAGGAGGTTGGAGACTTGATCCATTACTGGATCGTCTCTACAACCCCCTCCATGGGCGACGACGTCGTCGCCTGATTGACGTCGGAGGCAGCCTGGGTCGCCGGGCTAGCCTCCGGCGTCTGCCGAGAAGCGCGGGGAGGCTTGCAGCCCCCCTGCCCCATCTGGTGATTGGCGGGCTTTTTAGCCGCCGCACACATCGGGCAGTGAGGGGCGGCAGAGCATTCTGCCGCCTTGTGCCCGGTTCGACCGCAGCGGAAACAAAGTTCGCTGCAGTCGAAACAGCTCTCGCACTTGGTGCGAGTGTGTCCCGCGACTAGGCACTTATAGCACCTCATCGGCCTCGCAGCCAGAACCGTGATTCTGGCATTGACAAAGCCGATGAGCATGCTCCCGGCGTCAGCCAACAATTTGGCCGACGCCACGGGACAGCTCACCCACACCGAGCCGAGGCCTCCCGGGCCCGGCCGGACGGTGCCGACTCGGATGGTGCCCGCGGCGCAGCCAGTCTTCTCCATGACTGCATCGCGGACATCCTCCGACGTGATAGAGTCGTCCAGACCCGATATGCGCAGTTCTGCGCATTTGGTGGGCCTGGCGACCTTGACACCGTCCTGAGCGGCAAACACCTCCCGCAGCCTCTCGGCGAAAGTGTCGGCCGTCTTGGCGCCCTCAGCCCCCGGGAACTCGAATACTCGAGCTCCCGTCTGGGCGCGGCGCAGCCTCATCCCCGCGGCCCCGAACTCAGCGGCGAGCCCAGGACGGGCCCCTTTGAACAGGGCCGCGTAGGTGAGCCCGCCACTGGCCGCCTCCGGCGACACGGTCACCACTACAGCCGCGGTCTTGGGCGGCTGCAGCTTCCGCGGCCTCTTTTTAGAGGCCGCTGCCGCCACCGGCGGCGACTGCGGGGGGTCTCTGTTTTACCTAGTCCAACCCATCTCTAGCGCACACTGACTGAGGCCAGTGTTTCCACTTCCGTTTTTCATTTTACCCTATTTTCTTTTGAATTAATCCCTAAAATTCCCAAAACTACTTTCATAAATCCTTTTTGAGGGAACATAAATATAATACAGAAAATAAACCACAGCATATTATTTAATGAAGGTATATATTAAACTAACAAAACGACCACAGAAGATCATACATCTACAGGATTTAAATTTTTGGAAGTTGACGCATTGCTTTTATATTCTTTTCGTCGAAGATGATGCTTGATTATTATTTAATTTCATTTAATATCGTAATAACTTGAACTTGGAAAATTGATGCTACTAGTGCCACTACTACTCCGCAATACAGAAATATCGTCAAATATATCAAATCAAGAACCTACACATTACAATACGACTAAGTTCGGGTGACATCAACGAAAATAGTAACTTATTAGAAATTATTATATTAGAAACTTACTAAGCTGTGGTATAATCTATCATTTACTTTACTACAGGGCTACCAGTATAGGCTTTGATTTTACCCCGAAATCCAGGAATTTTTGATGTGAAACATCTATAGCCGCACGTAAAACAGATTTCTGGCCTGGCGACGCCTGGCGACGCGTCGCCACGCAACGTTATACGATGGTATATATATACAGTCTATATGCAGTAGTGTGTACGGTGTACACACTACTGCATATAGACTACTATTTTAATAATTAGTAATATTTTATTTTATCATTATGACATATTTAGTTCTTGTTACAATATGTTCTTTTCTGCATATTACTTTTACAAAATAATGGTGATGTTTCACATCTGCCAGGCGTCCCGTGACGGCTCACATTTTTTTTTTACTTTTCAAATTGTCTTTAACCATCCAAAATATCAGCTATTTGTCCCTAAAAAAGGGAGAATTCCCTAAAAGTGAAAACACTGACTGAAACGCTCGCGTTGGCCGACAGCGCCTACACACGATCGGGAATGACCACGAACGCAGTCTGTCGCGAGGTATGCGCTTCCGACCAACCAACCAACCTAGCCGTCCGGCTCCGCCCACTCGATCCATTCCCGACCAAGGTCAGGGTGGTTGGATATCGATTCCGATCGTGTAGAAGTCGTTTTATTATTGTTGTTCCTTCGTTGTTCATACATAGGTAGACTCGTTTGTTTAGTTTTCATTATTGTGGTTGAATTTTTTTTTTTTTTATGTTTAAGCCTGCCAAAGTGACTCTACTCTGACTGATGGAAAGCATGAGTAGAGTCCAGGGGTAGGGGTCACCATGCTTATTGTGAGGGTAGCCAATGTAGCATGGTGACCCTTACCATGGCAGCCTGGTTAGATTATTCTGCATCATTCTCCCGGCCTTCGAAGGGCGGGAGAATGATGCAGAATGATTGGGCCTCCGGTCTCACACATACCAACGAAATACGACAGCACGAATGCTGTCATTATTAGGATGGTCTTCTGTGTGAGGGTTGTACTGGCCGGGTCGAGCCGGCCCATTCGTGCTGAAATCAGCGTGGCTCTACTACCTGATGAACTAATTGAATATTTACGTGCTTTTCTCCAACTTAAGCTTTCGCCATATCGCTCGGTGAGCCATCATATATAATGCTGATTATATATGATGGCTCACCGAGATGCTAAAGCTATATAATTGATATAAACTTTTTTTCTACAATCAAACAACATATTTATCATAGATTTTTGTCAAGTTAAAGTAGATTATATCAGGTTATGTGAAACGGATAGACGATGGGGAGAGTGAAGCTGATGTTCCGACCGTAGGGTCGTCTGTTCTACAGATTCAATCCAAGAACACTGTTCCCAGGCCCGGATAGAGTATCTGCCCGAGTGCTGGCCCGAACCCTCAACCATATGTCAGACCACCTC
The DNA here is from genome assembly GCA_932526445.1 of Phragmatobia fuliginosa. Classification (NCBI taxonomy): domain Eukaryota; kingdom Metazoa; phylum Arthropoda; class Insecta; order Lepidoptera; family Erebidae; genus Phragmatobia; species Phragmatobia fuliginosa. The sequence goes on along the minus strand of OW052060.1, from coordinate 9,299,526 downwards.
AGGAAGGTGTTGGACACCAGCCTAGCGTCTGGTCGCTTTTCTGAGAGTTGGAAGAGCCGGAAGCTGGTCCTACTGAGGATGGATACTACCGCTGGTGGTGCTCGCGTCAGCGCGGGCTATCGTTGGGAGGAGACCAGATGTATAATAATAATAGTTGTACTTGGACCTCTCCCATCTCAGTCGCGGAGTAGCACACTATGTTGTTTAATCGGTCTAATTCCGACACACCACCACGCAAACCCCAGTGGGGTGACGTTCCGTGGAGGTTTCCACACGTTAAAAAAAAGGTTATGCGAGACGAATGATTTTCATTAACATTAAAGTACCGTAGTGTCAATCCCAAATTTGATGAAAGAGCCATATTTCCGAAACATCGACACTTTAATTTCTAAAAACAATAAAGTTACGTTAATAAGTACGTCGGTCTAACTTGGAACAAATTTCGCACAAAAAGTGAAACTTACTTGAAACCAAAACGACTTAAGAAACAAAAACCTTTCTTAGCCGAGGTTAGAAATGGACATTGTTTGTAATTGGTTTGAATTCAAAACGAAAGCAGGGATTGGTTCATGCGCTTGCTGCAATGTCTGTTAGGACAGCAGTGAGCAGAGTATTATAGTAGAGTATTATAGTATTAAAGTAGCGTGGACGATGTTATGTACTATGTCGACCGGACATAATATATTAATAAAACAATAAAATTGTATAATCTTTATATATATAATTCTTCTGTGAGTGTGTATGTCACTGAACTTCTCTCAAACGACTGGACCGATTTTGATGAAATTTTTTGAGTGTGTTCAAGGGGATCTGGGAATGGTTTAGATTCGCAATTGGACCCGGTAGGTGGCGCTGCGATCAAGTTCTGGAATTTTAAAGTTGGGCGGTACGAAGTTCGCTGGGTCAACTAGTGTTTATATTTTTTTTTTCGTAATAAACTCTATGTCCCTCAAAATATAATTAATTTATTAAGTTTTGTAGTAAGTATTAATTTATTATGAATAAGATAATCATTAATAAGATAATCATACATCAAAAAATAATCTTGTTTCGCAATGTAGTGAAGACGGATTCTGAGAAATTCAACGATTACACATTTTATAAAAAAAAATGAAATGGTCATTATTTGTTCGGTGACTGTATTTCCGCAGTATTGCTAAATCCATTTTTCTTCAATTGGGATAAAATATTTTTAAACGAAATATTCTTCACAGCTAATCTTTTATTTCTGCATTCAGATTTCTGATTTGTGGTAGTCGTATTGACTGCCAAAATAGATTATTTTCGTAGTTTATGTTTTAACATGTGTGTTCTAGGTTTATTCAAAGCAATTTAATATCTGATGATGGTATATTTATCGGCGTAACGCATAATCCTCTTACTTATTATTTATTCGTAGTTTCGCATTTATAGAATTAGTAAGAATTGATAGGAAGGAGAGAACATTGAGCTATCCTGTCCACGTTAGTCTATGAATAGGTGACCATTCTTTATTTTCAGATGGAGAGAGAGAGAAGGATTCAGAAGCCAGGAGTATTAATCTACTACCAGAGGTTCTCTGTAGCAGCTTGCGGTCCCGTCAACATCTTTTATGCCTTATGCCAGACTAGGATGCAGTGGTCTCTTTCTGTTGAGCTATAATGCCTGGAGCTAAAGGATCGCTGAACGGAATCAGGAATCAGGATAATGCCAATTCGATTTTTTAGTTGTCTAATGAGAATCACACAAAGTAGTGCAAAAAAATTACAAATAATTTTTAGTCGTCTTATTGTTAGGTTTCCTAGAAAGTCAGATTATAGATTAGTCGATAACACAAATCTGAAATCGAAATCAGTAATCGAATATTTGTAAACGATTCCGAGTATGTAAGTGAGTGACGTGTTTGGTACAGATAGAGAATCGGTAATTTGGTATTCGATATTTCTCAACTTTGTGATAGAGAAGTTTTTTACGAAGTTCAAGTTAATTCAATTAATCTTGCTTAAATTCAATATAAAAGTAATTAAGCTTATTATCTTTGTCTTTAAGAGAGTACTATAATTACTATATATTTTGTAGAGTCCTTTGTTGCGGCTTTGTATAACCAACATGAGTGGTGTTCAAACAGGTATGTAATACTTACTTTACTGGTTGTTATTGTTTGCCTGCAAATACGATTTATAAATTATATTCTTAACAACACTTTTTCTAGGAATGGAAATTACTAGCTTCAGGACTTATCTTACACAGTCGTATTTTCTATTTAAATTTATTTTTTCAATAAGATTGACTTGAATAACTATACTAAATTGTATTACAAAGTTTACAAAGATTACAAAGTAATTTCTTTGTAATCTGCACTCCCAATTTAATGATAATGATTAATTCTGGCTATAAATTTATATAGATCAATGTCTACAAAATTTTCATTTCAATCACTAACAAAATTTTCATTTCAATCAATAACAAAATATTGATTACTCACCAATGTTCTAAATATGTTATGTATTAAACATTCCATATCAATATTATTTCATCTGAATATATTTTTATACTTTGAGTATGTAAAAGCTTAGAGAATTTATAACAAAATATTTAATACTTATTTTATTCAATGTCAAAGTCGTTCATTAACTGATGAGTGATTAATTCTTAAGTTTTATGAAGAAAATCATAATATTCAATAGTTTTCAGTTAATACTAATAAAGTACATCTAGTACTTAGAGATTGATGACTATCTCTATCCCATCTGTATAAATTATAATATTTGTTGTGGGTACACCTACCACCAACATTACCAATCAAAAGCAGTCTTTGAAAAGATATTAATATGCATATACAATTCAAACATCACATATGTAAAAATTTTTACAATGTTATTATGATTCACTCTAGACTGAACCATACACATATTATATGAATCATTGTGCAACACACACATCAATGCTAGAGATAAGCTACACATAAGTTTAGGTATAAGTCTTTTATAAAATGATAGCTATGTACAAAAGATGATCAAGTGTTAAAATATCAACAACAGTTTATACTTTATATGTAAGTATTTATTTTATTCACCTTACCAGTTAATATGAATGGAACATAGTCAGCTGATGTTTACCTAGCTTTTGCTTGTAGTTACGGTAGTATAGAGTCAAGAATCAAAGGATAACCACTGTAAATGTTCAGCGGTTCAGCCATCAAAGTACAACATCCAGACAGACAGGTTTACTTTCAATTTAAAATATTAATATGGATCATCATCATCATCAACAACCCATAATGTCCCACACCTGGGCTTGGGTCTACTCTCACTCTTGTGAGAGGGTTAAGGCCACACACTTGCCGAATCATGGAAATGCTCATAAATTTTTCTTCACTTTTGTGTGCCAGTACTTGATAGGCACTTTCCACCACACCACCATCATTTTTTCCAAACCAAGCATGTTTGAGGCAATGAATCATAATGGTGGATTGTTTAGGACCTCAGAAGTTTTGAACTATATAGAGTTCAATTAAATTGTGCTCACTTGTGCGTTTAGACAGTTTATTGTTAAATACATGACATACAGAATGACATTATATATAGAGTTTCTACTGTACATGTAATTCTTCTGTAAGACAGATAGAGTGACTTATTACTACAACTTATTACTAAATCTCTGTACCCCTCATAAATTGGCTGGTAAACAATTCCATGGACAATAAGTTCTCCAATGTACACAAGTGCATGAAGTTGAAAAAAAAAAAAGAAGAAAAAGCTCCTTATTTACTCACCATATTACAGAGTTATAAGGAGAAAAATAAATAACTAAAGCTTAAACTGTTTATTGGTCTAATAGTTGTTGAATTCATAGGTACTGGCAGATCATTTTATAATTTTCTTCTCTCCCAGATCCTTCATGTTCTTCCCGTATGTACTGCTATACAGTTTTTTCTATTGTATGATTAGATCTTCGGTTGAGGTTAAGCAACCCAATATTAGATAGTATTCATAAATGAGATCTGAGTTCATTATGATGTCCTGAAATACTTTTTTTAGATTAACTGTGAAGTAATTAATTCTATTGTGATAATGTTTTACCTTTAAAAAACTACAGAAAATCTTTTAACAACCACTGCAAACCTTCATGGATGTAAACTCCTCGCACTCTGCCTCCGCTGTACTCTGTCTGCGCTCCACTCTGATTTCTTCCAAGACATTCATTTACTTAGTTAATATTCTGTAAAAAGCAATTTTGATCAACATTGAGGTCTATCTCATAATGTTTAGTTGACGTTGGCAATGTACATCCTCATACTCGTATTCTTTTGACGTTGTCCTAAATACAAGGAAGACAACTCTATTGCACCAGATCTCAAAAAAACCTCAAACATTCATAACATTTCAATACCTATCAGATTTTCCAATTGAAAATATTAGAAAGCACGTCAAGAATCTACGATATAATTGCCGGTGTTTCACAAGGCTCAATACTTGGCCCAGACTTGCACACGATATTTATTGAAGATTTACCAGAAACACCAGGAGTCACTATTGCAAGTTAAAAGGACAATAAGACATTTTTGACGGCCTCTGCTACATTGCAAAAAGTATCAGCGAAAACAGTAAATGTTTAAACAAATGGAGAATGATTGAAAGCAAGCACAAACAAATCAGTTCAAATGACATTTACATTACGCAGAGAAACATGCTTTCTAGTCAAACTAATGAGTTCAATATCGAGAATTCAATACAAGGGTTTGTAAAACTGTCCATCTAAGGGAAACTCGTTGTACACAAGTCCTTAACGAAACCAGCCTGGGTATATAGGATACAATTGTAGGATGCTGCCTGTCCAACAAATATAAATTAGATTCAAAGAACTCAGAATTACATCTTAAAACAAATCATTGAAGCTTACAAGAAGATCTAGGTCTACAAACAGATAAACATGAAAAAAATTGAAGGAGGAAATAATGGACATACGCAAATCAATAATAAACTGCCTCATTGGTCTAGTGGTTAGCCTATGCGACTGCTAATCAAGAGGTCTCGGGTTCAAATCCCGGGTCGGGCCAAAAAGTGTTTTTGGGATTTTCTTAGGAAATTCCTAATAGCAGCCCGGAGTTTGGAAGTTTGGCGGGTGATTCACGCCCGTGCCTCGGAGAGCACGTAAAGCCGTCGGTCCCGGTTGTCATGAACATCTATGGCAATCGTTATTGGGAAGTCAGTGCCCTCAAATATACTGGCAACTAGTTCAATCTTCGAATTTCAGTTCTCCCTTAGGGTTGCGGAGGTCCGATGCCAGTCGCTCCGTGGAAAAACTGAAATTCAGGTAAATCTGGTTGAACTAGTAGCCGACCCCAAATAAACTTGGGAATAAAGGCTCGGAAGATGACGCAAATCAATAAAAAGTGAGATTGGAAAACCATCCTAACCAGCCTGGCCCAGCAGTTATCAGTACCGGACTACATCACTTCACTGAAGTGACCCAAAACATTAGCGCATGAGCCACTATAATAAAATAATAATCGCTAAATACCCCCAAACATCATCTGCTCATTGTCAGAAGGACTCATTGCAGGCGAAGCAAAAAAAAAGTGCCCAGTGATTGACAATATGAGCTCCGTCTGGCTCTCTCCCCTGGTAATCTTATCTGTCATATACTTGACTGATTGATAGACACAGTCGGTTGAGAACGAAGATGAGGTGATGACTGTTAGTTTAGACGTAGCCAAGGCGTATTCAATCGGGAAAGCTTTCTTTTTTAAATACTCGAGAAATTATACAACAAAATCCCATTGCAAAGACGCATTAAAGTCTTTGGGCGATGATACATGCTCCGATTACAAGTTTGTTAATGCTCTTTCTTTTACTCTTGGACTGACGTAGCTTTTCTTATGATGTCCACTGTATATCGTGATAATTATTTACTTTAAAAACATTGGCAACAACTATTCGTTAAAACGGCTGTCATTTTAAACAATTTATTTCGTAGATCATCTAAATGTAAGTTATGTTTGTCTGTGTCTAAAATACATATTAAAATTATTTATTTCCGTACAAATGTAAGGGAAAAGTTTTTTGCAATTTCTGACATTTCTAGTACTCAAACCTCAGTCGGTCCAGTAGACACTTTTGATCCTTATAAGAAACAGGATCGATGGCATCAAAAAAGTTTTTGTTTAAAATGACCATTTTCTTGCTGGCTGTACATTTTTTCCAAAATCTCTAAATGCAGTTCAGAATATCTTAAAAAAATATGGATAGTCTCCTAAAAGCGTTTTCCTGTAACTATAAAGGTTAAGGTTAAAATTCACCCTGTATATTGAACTTTCAAGGAAAACTATAGCGGTTTTAATTTTTATTTTAGGAGTTATAGGGGTCTAACTTGTTAAATGCACTTCCTTGGAAAACTTCGTACAAAATATAGAAATAATAAGTTAACGTAACAATTGTCCTTTGGACACGATTTTAAATCTACCTACCATTATGGGTGACTACGGAACCGTATTGTATGCGTGACCTAACACGCACTTGGCCAATTTTTCTTTAATATAATATGCATGCATTAAACACCTTTCTCTTGGATCATTTTTCCATTGGTTAAAAATGTTCTTAAAATCTAACCGATTAAGAACAAAACAAACAAAACTTATTTTTAAACTATGTAAAGTTCAACAAAGAAACGAGTCCTGCAGTTTGTGTATATGGGTACATAAATATTGTGTACATACATGAAATTGTGTGATAAGTTTTTAGTCAGCCTTCAATATAATTGCAAGTGCAACGTATAATTAGTAGGTATATTTTACATTTTGCGAGCAACTTCTTATATTACAATAAAAACCATCTATATAGAGAGCACGTTGATTATCGGTATAATGTAGGAATACTGCTGCCCTTAAAGTATATATGCGCAAAAAAATAATATTTTAGTATTTATTGAAAAAAAAAAATTAGCTATATTGAAAAAAAGTAGTATATAATTATAAAGGTACATGTTTTGTCGGTGTTAATGTTCAATCAGCTTGTTAAACCTGATCTTTCAAGTTTTAAAATCTAACATCTTAAAATGAAACAAATTCATCTGCACAAACTACCGAGGCATGAGTCACCGCAATGTAATGCATAGATTTTTTACCATATTTTTACAAGAAAGAAATGACGCAACATTTAGTGACCTGAGCGTTTGCGCCGCCGCGCTGCCGCCGCCCCGCTCGCCTGCGGCACTGTCAATAAACCTTAGCGATGCAAGGTGAGCTCAGTCTATAGTTTTGTTTTGTTCGGTGTTCAAAACTTGTTGCGTGGTCAAAGACCTTGATTTCTAAATACCTACATCGATATCTGACACAGTATGCTCTGATTCTAAAGTTTTTATCTTTTTACAACTATTTAAGATTTAAATGCAAATATTTTGGAGGTCAGCATTTTAAATTAAAAAATACCAGCTTCACAGCGTTATCGGTGAAAGTGGCGAACACGAGCAATCGAGCAACGGCGCGAAACGAACGCTGGCAGGCTCACTGGTGGGGCTCGACGTGGCGGAAGAAACTGACATCATTGCGCGCCGGTGGTGCACGCATTTATGTTTCTCGTGTCAATGGTGTTATTGTGGAAAACACAATGTTTGTAAAGTGATAGTAACTTTTAGTCATATATAATGTAGTGTTTAAATTACTAATAAGTGAAATTTATTGCTAATGTCAAAGCCTCTACCACGTGTTAATAAGACATCAGATTCGAATTATATGGTTGTTTGGCTATGAAATATGCTTAATTGTCGCGGAAGACGAGGGAGATAGTATGGCAAGCGATGGACTGTCGAGCGGCGGCCTGGAGCCGACGAGCTTGGAGTACATGGAAGATCCATACTTCGTGCCGCCAGACGACGATTCTACGCCCAGTTTCGACGTGGCTGTTGACGAACTGGACGAACTAGAAGAATTACAAAATTGGCCAAAGAGTGACCCTGACGCCGACTGGCGCACGCTGCCCGACCTTGCTGAGTCTGCTCTTTGTATTGAAACAGAGTTCTATGTGGACAATCGTCGCCGCCGTTTGCGCATATTTAGAAGAAAAATGCGAGAAGTACGAGTTACTTTTCAAGATCTATCAAAGCCTTATCTTGCCAAAATGTCCAGTCATACGAATTATAAGAAATTTTTAGGTATCGCAGTTGGAGGTTAGTTCATATAACAATATCATTTACTATCAATTTATTTTACAAATGGAAAAAAACTTGTGTTTTGCTATTCGTATATTGTCATCATTTTGTTGACACCTAAGTAACTTACCTAGGTATTTAGCAAGAGCGCATGTCCGCGAAATTTCGTCTCATGACTAACTATTCTAGACGAGGAAGTTTTTGAAAAATATACAAATAGATAATGATTTTAATTGATTTAATTGATTTCATCATTTATCAAAATCTGTGAATCATGGTAGTTAGTGGATAATTAAGAGATAATCTGTGCTATCATTAAATCCATTTAACTAAGGATCCTTTTAGTTCTATTGTTAATGTTACTACGTTACTATGAGTAGATTCAATATTTAAACTTGATCAAAGTAACTACATGAGAGTTATTAGTGTTATTACTGAGGTGTATAGAAATCGTTTTATGTGGAATATTTTTTCATCTATTAAATATCGCATTATTTGTTAAAAAATAATCTCACACATGTACATAAGTTTAATATTTTGAGACTACAATTAAAAGGCATCATGACGATTTAAATTGGTATTTGAAACCATATTTCGGAACCTAATATCTTTTAAAATGATATTAGGTATTACCCAATAACATTTAAATCACTGCACGAAGAATGCATTCGGGTAAATAAAGAATGAGGCCTGCTTCCTATTGGTATGCATGTGTATTTTCTCAGCTCAGGTAGTAAAGTTCTAATTAAGATATGACACAAAGTAGTATGTTATTAGAAACTACTTAGCGCAAAATAAATATTGAAATTAAAAAAGAACTAGAATAAAATAAATGTTTGTGGCACTCGGTACATACTAATTGATTGTCATTTGAGTCAGGTGCCATCTTAGCTCGCACGAGTTATAGTGGTTGTTTGTTGTGCAGTGTATGGTCTTGCGTTGTCGTGAAGCAGCAGTAGCCTAGAACGATTGACTAATTTTGGTTGTTTAGCACCTAGTTCTTCCTTCATGGTTTACAGTTGCTGACAATAGATATCTGCCGTATACATATCTGGCAGATTTTAGAAAGCTGCAGTTAACGACACCGGTGCTAGCCCATCAAACACTCGTCAAAACATAAGTCACTTTTTCGGTTTGGCTCGGTCTCCAGGGTTCAGCCATTGCGACGAGCGCTTCCGATTATCGTATTCATTATTGTGTCAGTTGAGAAAAATAACACAGCAGTCGACGCGTGTTTGTAAGTTCGATTCACTCAATTCATGAGGTACCCATCGTTAATTTTTTTTACTTTCCCGATTTGCTTCAAGGGGATTAATACAGTTTTATCAATTACTCCGAAGCCTCTCTGAAGTGCTTTGTGATGAATCCGCTTCCACAATAGCCTTTAATTCTTAATTTTCCACTTTGGTCTCCGGCCGTCAAAACCTGTATGACAAATGAATGACTGTTTTCAAAACTCAAATGTACCAGCTAGGTAATGAATTTATAAATTTGAATTTGGAATTCTTAACATTGGGAGATTCAGACGTGTCACGCTAGAAATGAGTAACGGCAATTTTAGTCAAATGGACATGTATTTACGATGGAAAACACGAGAAAGTAAAGCATTCATTTTTACTTTGCTTCAAAAATGTTTACGTTTTGTACGTTTCTTATGTCTTATTGTCATTGCGTACCTACTTACCAAAGATTCCAAAATTTAAAGATAGCGTGATTAGTTTTTAATTTGACCGGTTAACATAATATGCCTTTGTCTTAAAATTAGTTAAAAAAAAAAACAGATTTCTTCTATCGTATAGCAAAAATATTAAATATCAGTTATGTCATAACTTCATAAGCATAATAAATAGATGTTAGCATTACGAATGTTGTTTCAAAAATGAATTCATAAAAAGTATAAATTATGTATTATTATGATCTAAAAAACTAATAATAATGTAAATACGAATCGTAATATAGCAACTCCGCGAGTAGTTTCAAGAGAGATAACCAATTTTAACTCTCATAAAAGATATTTTACTTTATAACAGATGCTCTGAAGTGAAACTTGCAATTTGTTTTGGTATGTTATAAGGTTATTCATATAAACTTCTAAGACCCTAAAGTAGTAGGACCAAAAAACCTAAAGATTTTGATTTTTTATTTGTAATCTCGTTTAGAAATGTAATGCTTATGTAGAAAGTAGAAGTTTGGTAGAATACTGACTATCTAAACCATCTTTTAGCCTGATCATTAGTAATTAGTTTTCATACGATCTGGTCAAAATTATGATTAACTTACTTTGCTATAAGTTTCAAGTACTACACCAAGAACCTGCTTAAAGATAAAACTGAGCAAAAAGCTTAATTATATCATCTTCAAAAGCTAAATTAAAATGCCGTTATTTTTAGCGATTGATTGATTGAAGTTGAAACAATCGATAAATTCTCATGTCCCTGAAGAGGTAGAGACAATGCGTAAGGAAGACAAACAAATGGGCAGAAGGGAATAAGATATATAATTAAATTAGAAGTATACAGGGAGCCAAAGAGTATCGTCTGGATATGAAAGTATCGTGGAATGGACATGCGACGGGGAGAGATGAATAGATTTCATGTACCTATGGAAATTGATGGATGAAAAACTACACGACATTAAAAATATTAAATTATTTAAACACCTAAAAAGATATCTTCCAGGGAAACCATGTACGTTGTACCATATTATTAAAACTAGTTTACGACAGTCATAAATTATGGATTGCGAATTGTAATTTCGAAATGTAAATTATTAGCTACAAATAAAAATGTGGTGTGAATTTTTAATTGTAAATCAAATAAAAACTTATTTTTTTTAATAAATTCCGGGTGAATAATCTTTTACACAATAAACAAGGAAAGAAAATGAATTGAATATTAGATTTAATATTGTGAACAAAGTCATAACACAAATAGTGGAGTAGGTAACAGCACAGAATAGTCTTTGAACCTGAGCTTTGGTATCGATTTTAATACGTCAACTACTATTAATTACTACGTATAAATATGTAATAAAATACCCGACTTGTTTTTTTTTTTCATTTCTCAAGGAATAGACGTCTAAACGTCCTGCTTACTCAGAATGACACCACGCTCGTTATTAATAGTTTAATCTTAAATTAATTAAATTAACCTACTTTATTAATTATTAAGACTTTAAAAATATCGTCAATTAAGTAGTAAAAAAATTGAAATTAACTATTGAATAAAAATTGACAATTGTTTTACTTAACAATTGGAGGATTTGGAGGGTTATCCCTATGAACTCCACCTCGAAATCCTCGATTTCCCTAAGTCCAATTTAAACTTAATTCTTGGATAAAGCACTACTTCTTTATGCTGCATTGTAAGCCATAAAATTTTTGCTGTTCTAAACTTAATTGAATATTTGTTGTGAATTCGTTGTATTAAATAGTGCGTATTAAATAGCTTGTGAAGTTTGAGGCACTTCCAAACTTAATACTAAATACTCAATACATGCACTTGCAACCAAGTATGTAAAAGAGTGTTGAAAGTCAGATTTACGTAGTTAACTGTCGCATGTCGAATCGAAATGATACTTTCTGCAGGTTAGTTTGGATGATAATACTAGATATTTTTCATGTTATTTTCTGTTTATTCATTGCTTTTTTGTAATAAATTTAACGTTTTGTTATTTATAGATCGTGTTTAGGTATTCTTTTAGGTTTCCTTATGTAGATACAATGCTTGTATTATTATTACTAATTAATCGATTAGAACAATTGAAAGTTATTTTTAACCGACTTCAAAAAAAAGGAGGAGGTTCTCAATTCGTCGGAATCTTTTTTTTTTGTTTTTTTTTTGTTTTATGTATGTTCAGCGATAACTTCGTCGTTTATGAAGCGATTTCAAAAATTATTTTTGCATTGGAATGGGCGTAGCTTACAGGTGGTCCCATCGTCACTATATCGGGATCTGATCATGGGATCCCAAGGAAATCGAGGGAACTCCTCAAATATCATAGGCACAATGTCGCGATTTGGGTACTCGGAATAGTTTTTCATTGAAGTCGGTTCCTTTTTGTTAAAATTATCGATGTTAAATAGAAATGATTTTATCGTTATAAATGTTCGTTTTTAAAACATTTATAATGATAGGTAGAGGTCGAGGTAGGTTTAAGGTTGTATTATAGATTAGAAAAATTAAATTCAAAATTCTCAGCTCGTGTGTTTGCTAGAAGTATCATAGACATTGATGATTGTCAGTCAGTCAGTCGAGTCAGTCCCAGATACAGACTATTAAACTTAAGATTTTAAATTAAATATAATTTGGAAATATAGCTTCTAAAATTATGCCAGACTGGTGAGTTAACAATTTTAATTTTTAACAGTGAAGTTTCAATTGATAATAACCTTCTTAGCCTTCATTATTCCCAAGAATTTTTGGGGTCTTCTACTAGTTCAATCGGTTTTATCTGAATGACAGTTTTTCCACGGATAACTGGTATCGGAGGTTTAACTAGTTGTTAGTAAATTTGAGGGCATTTACTTTCCAATAACGGTTTTTCCAAGACGTTCAAGATAACGCATATGGACCACCTAATGTGCTCTCTGGCCACGGGTGTGAAGTACCGTCAAATTCTATACTCTATAAAAGCCAACAAAATTCCGACCCGAGAATCGAACCCGAGACCTCTTAATCGATAGTTGCATACGCTTTCTGTTAGACAGTCGAAGGAGTCTGAAAATCGTTGAAGTTATTGGTAAATCAAAATATCTTACCTTAAGTATGAATGTACAAATTATAATAAAATTATGCTCACGTTCACTTCTTTTCACTCATTCTCTCTCATCAACTGCTTTCGATAAAATTGGAATATTGGTGGATCTAAACTTTTTTGTTCTGTTTGAATTAAAGTCTTCGGTGGTTGACGACTTAGTCAGATTTTGCGTGATTTGGTACTATAGTATTATGTGGTTGTGTTGTCTTGTAACGTGTTTCGAAATACTGCCGATAATAATCAAATTATTTAAAACTAAAAGTGTTGTTGTACAGTCAGCGTCATAATGATATTGGCGTTCAAAGTGGTCAAAATGATGTGAAAAACACTAATTCAATTTTATGTTGACTCGCAAGGTGCTCAAATTGTTGTACGCATTCAAAGTGGTCAAAAGATCTTAGCAATCAGTTGTCAATAATATGTTATCTGACAGAGTGTTCATATTTATGTTAACAAATAGGTTGTTCATTGGTATCTAAGCGTGCAAACTAGTCAAAAATATCTTAGCATTAAAGAGAAACCAACCTTATCACCCACAGATAGAGTATACTTTGCAGTTTCACTACATAGTATAAAACAAAGTCGCTTCCGCTCTCTGTCAGTCCCTATAAATACTTAGAGCTTTGAAACTATGCAACGGATTTTAATTCCGTTTTCTTTAATATATAGAGTGATTCAAGAGGAAGGTTTTTATGTATAATTCATGCATAATATTATAGTGGAGAAACATTGACAATTTTAGAGGTTTCTAATGTGATGTCGTAAATAAACCCATTTTTTACGTTTACATTGTAAACGCTGGCTGTACCCTACGAGATAGATCAAAATAATGTACTACATTATTGTATACCTTTAAAAGTCTAACGTAAATCCTATCCTTTAACGTATATCCTAACGTAAATGCGATTTGGGAATCGTTACGGGATAATATGCAAGCTGTAATAATTGATAACAATAACTCATCTTCTGATTATAGTGATTAGCATAGAACCTAAGTCATCTTCTGATAATTCGGACTCTGAACCATCAACTAAGAAAAGTAACAATGAGGACAGTACAGAGGAAGAACCAAACACAGACATTAGTCTTTCAGGAGAAACATTTGGCAGTGTATCAATAAGCGAGTTTAAAAAATACAGAGTACTAAGCCCGCTAAAGATGTTAGAGGAAGAAAGAGGTTTAGTTATAGTAATGTGTGTGTTGAAATCGGTACAAATCCATCGGTACAAATGGGTTAGAATCAAGAGAATGGTGTAAAGCTTTACAGGAGGAATCATTAAAATCATTTGAAGAAAACGAATCTTAGAAAGTAGTGGACAAGCCAAAACAAACAACAGAGGTTAAGTGTAAGTGGGTGTTCAAGAAAAAAGTGGACAGTTGTGATAATGTGCGATATTATGGTCAGTTAGTCGCCAAGGGGCTTACACAAAGATCAGGCACAGACTATACAGAAACATTCTCACCAGTGGACCGTCACTACAATAAGACTATTGCTTGTATTGAGTGTGAAATATAATCTAGACATAACTCGCCTTGATGTAACCACAGCTTTTTTGAATGGGCATTTGAAGATGTGTATATGAGTTTACTATACAATTTGGAATGTCATAAAAAGAAAGTATTAAATTTAAAAAAAAGTGGCTCTGACATACGGACGGACAGACAGACAGACATGATGAATCTATAAGGGTTCCGTTTTTTGCCATTTGGCAACGGAACCCTAAAAATCGGCCAAGTGCGTGTCAGACAGAAACCATTTCAACTCTAGAGGAATTGCAATTAGAAAACATTCGTCACTCTCCGTATTCACCAGACCTTGCTTCAACGGACTACCATTTTTTTCGTAATTTAGACAATTTTCTACGTGATAAAAAGTTTTCTTCCCAGGAGGCAGTACAAAATGCTTTCACACAGTTTGTAGAATCTAGATCACTTGAGTTCTATCGCAAAGACATAAATTACATTCCTATTAGAAGGCAGCAATGAATATATAATAATGGTAGATATTTTGATTAAATAAATATGTTAAATGAAAAAATCCCCCACGCACATAAAAGGGTTCCTCAGTCACCCATAATGATACGTGGTTTTAAAATCGTATTCAATAGATAACTGCTATTTTTACGTATTAATATGTTAATTTATGACGTTTACCAAGGAAGTGCCTTGTACAACTTAAGCCTCTATAACTCCTGAACTAATAAAGTCATCTAATCTGCTACAGTTTTCCTTTAAAGTTCATTATATAGACCACCATCACGATTTTTTTCAGATTTTTTACAAAAAAGTGCCCTTTAAAGTGGAGTTTCTCGTAAACGGACACCTAAATAAAAAAATCCTCTTAAAAATCCATTATTGTTTTCAAACCACCTATCTAATAATACCCCACAAGATGGGGTAGTCGCGAGAAAAAAAATCATCCCCACTTTACGTGTAAGGGAGGTACCCCAAGTAAAAATATTTTTCATAATTTTATTGTAGCATTTTGTCGACATAATTACAACACATATTCATGCAAAGTTTTATCTTTCTAGCACCTATCCTTTGGACGGAAAGTCGAGGACGGACGGACGGACATGACGAATCCATAAGGGTTCCGAGTCATAAACTTCGGACCCCTCAAAGGCAATCTACGGATTGAAAGAATCAGTTAGGGCATGGTATAAGCGTGTGGATGATTTTTTACAAACCTTGGGGTATTGGAAGTCAATCAATGAACCTTGTTTATTTGTTAAACATATTGATAATGTCAGGATGATATATAGCCTTGTATGTGGTTAATTTTATTTATTTTTTGTAATTGTAAACTGAATACCTTAAGACTAAGTTAAAATCTAAATTTAAATTAAAAGCCTTGGGAAATATTGGACAATGCTTAGGAATGAGAGTCAGATGAAACAATAATGAGATTTTTGTAGATCAGGAACAATTTGTAGATCATTTATTAGCTAGGCTTATCATGAAAAATTGTAACCCAGTCAGTACACCAATGGAAGTAAATTTGAAGCTAGAGAAGAGAGACACTCATTGTACTCAGTATCCTTACCAGCAATTAATAAGAACTTTAGTTTATTTATCTATGTTAATCCGCCCAGATATATTTTATGATGTTTGTTACTAGAACCAGTTTAATAATAATTACAATGAAACACATTGGAAACATTTAAAACATATTTTAAAATACTTGAAAAAATTCAAGCATTTTGGTTTTTTCGTTTATGGGTTATGTCAATGCTGAATGGGCATGAATATGAAAATATCCAGTACAAGACTTACGGTCCACACAATATGATATTGTGTGGACCGTAAGTCTTGTAATGGATACATATTTAAGAACTGTGGTAGTGTCATATCTTTTAAGTGTAAAAAATAACCAACATTAGCTTAATCTAGCACAGAAGCTGAATATATGACTATAATATTTGTAAGGCAAGTGAATAAGCCATTTACTTGAGAAGCTTATTGTTGGAATTAGAATGCAGAAATGAGTCGCCTATTCAAAATATGTGTTGGTATAATCCACAAATAAATTATTAAAAAATTTTAATAAAATTTCTAAATTATTACTGTAGGTTATTTGTAGTTTATGTTACTCGTAAAATTTTGTCAGTATTGGCTATAATATAAAAAATATTATGTTTTTAAGAAACATTGACTTTATATGTGTTTCACTAAAATAATCCTACTATATAATCCTATATTATACACGTGAAGGTTTGTGAGTATTTATGTATGTATGTGTGTATGTTTGTTGCCTTCACGCAAAAACTACTGAACGGATTTGGATGAAACTTTACAGTAATATAGCTTATATATCAGAATAACACATAGGCTACTTTTTACTGCAATAATCGAGATAAACGGGCGAAAGCTAGGTGATTATAAAAATACATTAAATTGTAGATGTCAAAATGTATCACTGTTTATTTCCTGTCAAAACTTCACAGGTTGCTAGGCATAACACATTTGCATAGCAACCATAATGATATGCGGGTAACACCGCGGGGCGCATCTAGTACACTAATATAATCACATTATTAAATCTTCCCTAAAAGATAACTTTAATTATGATGAAAACCGCGTTTAAATACCTTGCGTAATTTAAATGATCAGAGCGGACAGACAATACGAGCGATTTTATAATGAACTGCGTAAAAATTTAATATTATTTGACCGTTCGATTAAAATAGGTACTTTCTGTACCCGGCGTGTAGCTTGAATGAATCCTACGAGCTTTACGATATGACAAGATACATTGCGTACATTGTAGGACATTAAAATACGTTCTACAAAGCCGAACAGTTGATGAATATGTAACTTATACAAAAAACCAAAAACGCAACCACATCGACTCATTTGCTGAAGTTCCTATGGCCACCTTCCGGCTCCATCATCAGACCCTGGTTACCATATAGTATCAAAGTACTCGTAAAGACGAATAAAATGAGCCCAATTTCGATGGGGTTGCGTCTAATTACGGAGTTCCTATGGCCACCTTCCAGCTCCATCATCAGACCCTGGTTACCATATAGTATCAAAGTACTCGTAAAGACGAATAAAATGAGCCCAATTTCGATGGGGTTGCGTCTAATTACGGAATTCCTATGGCCACCTTTCAGCTCCATCATCAGACCCTGGTTACCATCTTAGAGTATCAAAGTACTCGTCAAGAAGACGAATCAAATGAGAATTTTTACCCGAAAATAAATAATCATTAATTCTACTTTTTATCAAAGAAATTTCAATTGGTTTTATCTCATTTAAATACCTACATCCATACTCCTTTTCTCAGTATAATATTGTAGATTACCTATGATTCAATAGAATATTGGACTATGTTTTTTAATAACATTCGAAACAAAAGACATGTCAATTACGTCATGCAAGAAATGAATGAGAAAGGTATTGAAGACAAAAAAGGACAAACATTTAAAAGTAATAATGAATCTGCAAAGTATACTCTATCTGTGGGCGATAACGTTGGTTTCTGTTTATTGCTAAGATATTTTTGACTAGTTTGCATGCTTAGAAACCAATGAACAATCTATTTGATAACATCATTATGAACACTCTGTTAGCTAACATATTATTGACAACTGCTTGCTAAGATCTTTTGACTACTTTGAATGCGTACAACAATTTGAGCACCTTGCGTGCCAACATCAAATTGAATTAATGTTTTTCACATCATTTTGACCACTTTGAACGCCAATATCATTATGACGCTGACTGTACTAAAGATAACCTACTTCAAAAAGTAGTAGGTTATATGTTAAACTAAATGCATTCTTTACAAGCTATGAGCAAAATCTTGCCCGTTACAACCTACTAAGACTTGTTTTGAGTAATCCTCTTGATATACCAGTCAGTCATCTATAAATACAATCACGACTCTAGCAAAATGTAAACTAGAATTACTTAAATAAAAACATTTATATGCACTTCTAGTTTTGTTTCAAACCAGTGTTGAAAGTGATTCATATTATGTTCTCGGTTGTTAACATCAATCATTGTGTTAATGTAAAACATATTTTAAATACGTTGGTAATTTTATGAACACGAACCGAGCATTTATTATCGGTACTACAGCTATAATACAACGCGACTACAGGATGTCTAAATGTAATTTCATTGGCTGTATCTGAGATTTCAACTGCAACGTACTATTTTATTTAAAAATAGCCAAGTACGAGTCAGCTAGCGCAGCAAACTTTGCGTACCATCTATACAAATAAATAAAATTCTAGTGTCTGTATCTAATATCATATTTTTTACTAAATGCACATCAAAGTATACATATGTTACTAATTTCAAAAAGGCATATTTAAAAAAAACTGTCTTTCTGTTTGTTCCGCCTTATCGCTGGAACGGCAACAATAAAGGGTTTCTAAGAAGATTTTTTTGATTTAGGTATCCGTTTGCGAGATATTCCACTTTAAAGGGCACTTTTTTTGTAAAAACAGGGTGTGTCCCCCTTCTAAAAGCTAAACGGCTGGCTCAAAAAACCTTAAAAAATTCGTGATGGTGGTCCATATAAAGAACTTTGAAGGAAAACTATAACGCATTAGATGACTGTTAGTTCAGGAGTTATAGAGGCTTAATTTGTAAATGGCGCTCACTTGGAAAACGTCATACAAAATTAACGCATCAATACGTAAACATAACAATTATCTATTGGATACGATTTTAAATCCATTATGGGTGACTGAGGAACCCTTTCACGCATTTGGCCGATTTTTATAGACTAGCTTCGCTCAGCGGCGTTAATCGCTATTTAGGACAGCAACCGTGGATAACGCCGCGGGACGACTAAGCTAGTTATCAATATATTTCAAGCTCCAACCTGTTTCCGTTTTTAATATCGAACAAATAATAAAGTATCTTGTATGGGAGTCGCCTTTAATATTTATTTTATTGCTTTTTAGTATTCGTCATTATAGCGGCAACAGACATACGAGAAAAACCCTTTATACCAACATTGCTCTGCAGTTTCATCTGCGTTTTTATACAATTGGTTCTTGTTTTGTATGCTACTCAAAGATGTTACTCAGGGTGGAGACAAAACATATTCAATATATAACAATTACTTTGAAAATGTGTCTAACTATTCTTGAGTTAAGAAAGACATAACTGCCACGACTTTGCTTGTTACATTAAGATTTCATATTTTAGATACAAATCATTGTCTATTAGCTATTGCTTTACTGTATACTTGAGCAATAATAATGGTCTCTCAAAAAGTATTTCGCAAATTAGATTGTAGCCACTTAGATGTCAGCAATCGCATACTTTGAAAGGTGTGTATTGCGAACATTGTTAAATACATAGATATCTTTTGTGGTAAATGATGTAATGAAACTTTCTACTGACGCGGACGTAGGTACCAAAACAGCTCTTCGTTATACCGCATAATTATACATATATCGTACAGCAAAATGTTTACGATTAAGCAATGAAACTCCATTAATTTATATTATCACAGTGTTAAGGGCACTTTCGATATACCCGGGTCAAGTGAGGACATATTTATTTATAATATTATATTAAAACGTTTTATAATCACTCTCCGAACAGTTGTACTGTACTTTGTTAATAAACTTTAAAACTCAAAAAGCTTCATCTAGGTATACTCTTATCTGATTAGCTTATTCTTCATTATTTTAATACATTTAATTACCATAACATACAGCCGGTATATTCGTTTTACGCGAATGCGATGCGTTTGTTTGTTCGTGCGGCCATTTCAAATGATTGTTATTAAATGTGAGGGTTTATGAGAGACCTTTGGGAGCTTAGTTTGTTACTATTTGTTTTAGCTGAGGAAGCGATGGCCGGATCCGGTGTTGGAAATGAGACTAACACGCCCGATGAATTGGCTGGACTCACACCTGAGCAGGCTGAACAGCTCCGTTCTGAATGGAGCCGCGAGCTAGCTCATGTTGAAGATGAGATCGCTACTCTGCGCACTGTTTTGCAAAGCAAGGTATGTTCACAGTTTCCCACCGAACATAAATATTCGTTATGCATATAATATATTATGTGCTGGCCAATTCAGGAAATATGGTCCGTTAAATTTATTGCCTAAATAACATCAGTTATATCTTATCTTTGTATTTTTTTACTTTAAGTTCATAAATGTTTAAATAGATTTGTATTAAAGTTTCAAAATTATACCTATAGATAGATGCTCTTTATTGGACATCGTGGAATGATTTTCTTGAAGTAGTAAAACCATCGGTAGGTCTGGATCTGTACATGGTATGGTAGCCATTGGTTTTATTACTTCTTGGCTATTATTTTAACTCTTCGAGAATTCGAAAAGTAGTCTCAACCTTAACATCTTTACGATTTTATAACCTAACATTTTATTTAACAGAAAGCGATGTATATATAAGTTTGTTGTCCTTAATAGCTAACCTGATATTTGAATAATTACAATGTATAAATTATTTTAACTTTTTACAAATAATGCTTTTTTGGTTCGTTTCTGTTCTGATCATACCTATAGATACATCTTCATACAGAGATTGGCCGTCAGCTGTGCAAATTCCTTCTTGTTTTTTGTCCAGACAGTACTACACTGGCGATCCCTATTCACTATCATACGTTTCTGAGCCTCGGTTTTCTTCGTTTTCTGACGTGGAATTTATTAGGTGTTTTACTTATTTGGGGACCAGAATAAACATGATTTTTTGTATTTCCAGATTCGTCAAAGTTCCGAATTAAAACGAAAACTTGGAATAACCGTTTGGAAAGAAATTACCGAAGATGTCAATCAGGGTTTAAAAAATGTTAAAGAAAGCTCAGTGTGAGTATACTAGAACAATTCATCTACATACTACATGCATTTGTTTTTCATACGAATCACTTTTAGACTTTTCTCGAGGGTTAGAACACAGATGTTAAATATAGGTAGTGGTGTTTGGAATAGCTTTTTCTTACTTGCTTCAGCTTTATCGACCTGCAAGGTGGCGTTTTATTTAGTTATCTTTGAGTTCACTTTTGGTTTGTTATACTACAGCTATCAAACTATAGAAAGTCGCGTGGCTGCGCTTACACAGGCTGTGACTGAAGCACCAATGTAAGTAAGCATTATCATATAGCTTTGAAAATACACTAAGTAATGCATGCTTTGTAGATTTACTCATTCACTTACATTTTAAGCTTTTTGTTAAACATAGTTTAGAATCGATTTATATCTCTTATATATTATGAGGTCGAATATAAAATAGTTACATGTTTCCCAACAAATATTGCATCAACTAAGATCAGACAGAACTGTCTACTTTTTATGTAGACATTTTAAAATCCTCCTATTATAAAACCTTAATTTGAAAGCCACCTGTAAACATTTCAGGGTCTTGACCAGGTATAAGTCTCTGAAATGTAAAGTCCCTTCATACCGGCCATGTTCGTATGCTAATATAAAAATCTACTAAATCTATGCACTGTTGAAATATTACGGACCGTCAGTCTGTCAAAAAAAAACAAACTTCAGCAATTAGTAAAGAGCCAACATTTGATGCCATTTTTGAGGGTACGCCAAATATCTATGATAATATGATCGAAGTTTTTAGACTTTTTAGTACCTATTTGATATTTTACTTTTGACATGCGATAATTGTTTTTAGACTTTCGCGACTTTATATACATAGTTTTTGTTGTAGAGCGGGTCTTATTCTCTCTTAAAATTACTTAACCGCCGCTCCCACGCGTTACGATACCTAAGGTGGTCACGGGCACACTGAGTCTACCCGTGACCACCTTAGGTATCGTAACATACTAAATAATACTATCGCGAAAAGGTCACGCCATACATCAAAAACTTTGACATGCAGTTCTAACCCAAAAGAGAAAGTAGCTTGTTATATATTACCCAATTAATATATCATGAATTTGAAATGTGTGACTACTGAATATATATAGTGAGATATGTAAGTACACACACACACACACACACACACAAACGATAATAAAAATACAGACGCATCTCTTGTGGATACACATCCTCATTGACATATGAGGATGTGTATCCACAAGAGAGTGCGTCTGTATTGATACATTCCATACATATTAATACAGAGACTTTTTGAGCTATGCAAAGAGGAAGAGATAAAAAAATAAAAAAAAATAAATGTAATGAAAATCTCATTTCTTTTATAGATTTATTAAAATGTAATCACACAATTATTTTTATAACATTAATTGTTTCTTTATATTTATTGAATTTAACTAATGGCTGTTATATTGCTGCCGTGGTGAGGAGCTGGTGATCTGTAATACAGGTTATACCTATGATAGACACCAGCTCCTTGCAGACACTTGACTTTTATTATTTTTGTTGTTCAATTGGTATTGGTATGTAGATATCTATATTACTTCTTAAACTTAAACATTCTCATTTTCAGTAGAAATAAAAGAAGACAAAACAAAACTGTACATTATCTGCTCTAGATACGATTATGTTAAACTTTTAGCTTAGGGCCACCGCAGACTAGCTACTTTTAGCATCGGCGATCGGCGATTTGGCGACTGCATCGATGCTGCATCGCGTTTTAGCGACTTCCTGCGTTCGATCGCGGTATCGGAAACGCGCGTTTTAGCGACTGCTCAGATGCCAAGTCGCTGCTACCGGCATCCGAAATAGTGCGGAGAGTAGCGTTCAGCTGCTGCGTCGCGCTTCTAAAAAGCGACTCGATCGCCGCGTTTGGCGTTTTTAAGTGTGCGGTGTAGAGCGTTCGGTCGCCGTATTTAGCTTCTAAAAAGCGACTAGTTGCCGATCGCCGATGCTAAAAGTAGCTAGTCTGCGGTGGCCCTTAGTGAAAAATAATATTTTGTAAATACAATATTATATAGTGAATTAAATTAAGATATAATTGTTACAATCTCAACATATATTTTAGATACATGACTTAGTCATCATTCACTTGGTAGGTAGATTTAGGATTTATCTCAAAGACACCGTAAAATTGAATCACGTCGCTTATTAATATGTAGTTATTAAACACTTCGTGGTGTTGCAGGCGGGGACAAACAATACTTTGTTACCTACGTTACTACCTACGAAAGGATAAAATCTATCAAACTTAGTTCAGTAAGCTTACAAAAGAATTGAATTAGTCAGACCAATTCTATATTGATATTTTGATACTTGTTTTTTTCTTTTCGGATCGTGTTGGTTCATTTTATTGGTACATTGGATTGTGGAAAATCTTAAGCCTTGTATCCACTTGAGCATGCTCGGGCGAATGAGCCGCTCATTCGCCCGAGCATGCTCAGAGGAACAAAATGAATGTTTTGATCGAATGAGCCTCAACATTGAAAAAACTGTGCTCAGGCTGCTCAGTATATGCTCGGCTCCGTCATGTCTTCACGTGTCCGTGTAGCTGCTGCTGCCTTTATAATCATTCACTGTGCCATAAAGAAGAAGAGAAAACCACCAAGGTGGTGGAGGATGAGAAAAATGTATCGTCATCGAAGAAACAACTCGGCTAATATAATTCGTGAATTGACTTTCGAAGGATATAACGAACCATTTAAGAACTTTACAAGAATGAACTTTACAAGCCACTCATTTTTCAAATAACAGAAAAAGTAAACGTAATTAAACTATATTAAACTCGGGGAATTCGACGCGCTCGCCTCAAACAGAAAAACAACCGTCCACACTGAGCGCCGAGCGAATACTGAGCGCCTTTGAGCACGGACAAAAACCGATAGATGCCGGCTCGCCCTGAGCGCGCTCGGATTTGCTCGGGCCGAGCGTGCTCAGGCGTCTCCACTTGAGCGGCTCGGCCAAATGAGCCGCTCATTCGCGCGAACATGCTCAAGTGGATACAAGGCTTTAGAACTTACCATAGTTTCGTGATTTCACAGTTACATATTATTAAAAAAAAAATTTTTTTTTTTTTTTTAGTTTACCATTATAAATTAAACAAATAAAATATATTGCTATTTTTCCCATTCGATTGATTTATAAAAAGTACAATACATAGATATCACTTCTTATCGGGTGGTTCTAATCCTTGTCTATCGCCCCAGTAGTTATGATTCACACTACTTAGGTGACACAGGTGACAACACCGTTCACACCGTATGAAATTCGTATACCACAAAGAAATGGAATGTAGAAGGACAAATTCAATTTCCTTCCGACCAATCCGGTTCTTAATTGGTCAGAGGGGAGACTATAGTATCACAGACGTTCCTGATTTTTATTTGCAATCTACACATTATAATTAAAAGAACATTTTATGTATATTCCGTAGATACCAAAAAACTGAATCTGTGATAAAGTCGACTGCGGAGAAGACAACTTCAATACTTGGTGGCATCACTGCCGGAATGTCGAACAAGATAGGCCAGATGCGGAACTCCGATTCATTCCGGTCCATCGAAGAACGCGTCGGGACTGCATATGAAAATGTTAAGGTATTGTCACATTGTCTCATCACATCTTAGACAAAGAATGACTATAGACCGGTCATATGCATGCACCCGTAAGGGATAGCAACAAAGTACATTAAATATTAATGTTGCCAGGTTAAAACAATTCCTCTTTAATAAGGGAGAATCGTTATTCCGTTTACTGTTCCAAACGTTTAAAAAATCTGTCAAATATGGTTAGATTAGAATAGAAGGCCTTCAAAACGAAAGCTGAGGATGTAACCGGGATCGAGATTGATTACATTTAAAAAAAAACATTTTTTAGAAGGTTATAGTATTTATTGGCCCTTACATAAAATAAGTATGTTGAAGAAATTAGTTTATTTTCTTTTCTCTTTAGTTATCAGCATATTTTTGTACTGTAATATATCCTTACGTTCAAATATTTTTACATATAGCTTTGCTATTGCCCAATCTTGTCGTCCAGTAGCCTTCAACCACATTTTACGCATATTTTCATCTTTTGGAAATCTAGAGGACAATAAAACACAAATCAAATCAAATTAAATTTCCTCACCATATGGGGTAATTTCAAAAGGCTGATGCGTTATCCCTAAAATGCTGGTAACCTTGCAAAATTACCATAACACATTAACCTTTTGAACGCCAGAGCAAAAACTGGTCAACTTGCCCTCAACGCCAGACCACAAATTTAGCGGAAATACCTACGAAAAAAATAAGGATTCCAAAACTTTATCAATAACATGAATTGTATTTTTATTTTCGTCTGCAATTTCAAAATATATGTCCTTATAACATTGAATTTATTTCAACATTACACCTCTTCCCACTCTAGTAATAGTTATACACTATTTACAGAGTTGTTTAATACCGTAATAACAGATATGAGACGACAATTTAATTAAATATAATAACTATAGGTACGACACTATTCTTGATCTGTTGTCTTCATATTGTGACCCTGGCGTGGGCGGTACGTCATTTTTATGAATATTGCGCTTCTCAAATAGGGATGTAGCAACGTAATATCTCGCTTATCGAGTACAATATTTTCTAATAATAAATAAAACACGTATTCTAAATTAGATTTAAATTTTCTATAATTCCGTTGAAGGAGATATTTAAAAAAAATACACGATTCAAATAGGTTAAGTATATAACTGGGCGTTTTTCAAAATTTTGCTCAGGACTATTTTGCTATGTCCTACGAGTTTGACCATTGATTAAAAGGCAAAAATGTAGGAAGTGAGTATCAAATTATTTTATGTTAGGGTAAAATGTTTAACTTACTGTAAAAAAAAAGATAAACATAAGACTTAAGCGGAAAACATATTTTAATATTTAATAAAATACCAAATATTGTCCTACTTTTTTATGTGTTCATCATATCCTGGATTTTGATTATATATTTTGGAGAATATATAAGCTATATTTATATATCTTTAGTATTACTCGAATGAAATAACTCATTTTATTTGTTTTTAAATAAAATGCAATAAGGTTGTAGTATATTTTTCTAATTTAAATACTGAAATTATCGGATTTTAAAAACTGGCCACAGCGGACAGTCCTGCACGTAGCGGTGTGATTTTATAAAAAATAACAATAACATTGTCTTTTTTGGCTCTAACTATTTTTAAGCAATGCCATATTGACAATGTTTTTATCATTGATTCGTTCTTTTCCTTTGAATTAAAACTGAAGAAATTCAATCGTCAACACTTGCGGTCCGTGACTTACGTAACGGGTCTGTTTGTTTGTCCGGTACGAACATTGATTTTGAAAGGTAAGACCCACAAGTTTTATATACTACTCGTGTTAAATTATAAGTAAATATGTTGTAGATAATGAATGTGTACTAGTAAACTACTATAATCAACTTTTTTTATACCAAAGAAACATGTCCAAGACGTGACGTGATTTAGTATGAAGATAAATGGACATCCTGTACGTAACGGAGCAAAATTTTGAAAAACGCCCAACTATATAAAAATTTACAAAATGTAAAACAGTATGTACGTTTATAGCCTTTAAATACTAGCTTCTATAATCCTGGCATAAAAAGTAACAAGTAGAATTTTGAAAAAAAAGCTAAGCAACTTGTGATGGACATTATAAAACTTTTATTTATTTCATTTAAACCTCAGTAGTGTACGAAGCATTTTTTAGGGCACTGCTTATATTTTGTATCAATAACTAAGAGTTCTCTTTCTTCTTTACAAAATAATTGTCTACTTTAATTATTATTTCACGAGCACGGCTGTTAATTACTTTCTTACTCATTTTCATAATAAGTATAATAACAAAACTTAACAACAAAAATAAAACAGGCTAAAGAAATTTTAATATAAACTTACGATATCATCTAACGTGCCCTACATCACTAGTGGTCACATATTTGTGACTCTGGCGTGTGAGGACATTCTTTTTTAAGAGTTTATTTCTTTATTTTTAGAGTAAAATTTCTGAATATCTTAAAGCAATTTAAATAGTTTTATGGAAATAGATAACAGTTAGAGCTTCCTCTTAAGGTACTTATATAAATTTAAAGGCATAAAAGTAATGTTTAAAGGCTTTATTTCGTATTTCGGTGCACCGCTTTTTTTGTCACATATTTGTGACGTTGGCGTACAGGGACAGTTTTCGCTTGTCACATATATGTGACCCTGGCGGTCAAAAGGTTAATGGTCATTCAAACTAGCTGTGACAACCTACGCAATTTGGTCGGATAATTACAAAATTTTCACACTAGAAACTAGTTTTTATCACTTATTTTCAATTATTTCTGCACATTAACAAACAAAAATTTATGTAATTAATCGTAGTTAATTAAACTTACGTACTTAATTATATTTTTTATACTTACGTGTGAAAGGATATGTTTTCATATTTACGTTCACTGCGGCTTTTGCAGCCGACAACACAACACTGTACCTTATTTTTTTAAGTATCTGGGTTAAAAACAATTAGATACACTTGAAACCACACAGTAATTCCGTCAAAAAGCCTTTTCACACCTGATCTAATTCCCGCTTTGAACATTGTTTGACACATAAGTTTTGTGACAAACCTATACGGCGATAAGGACAAAAAATACGTATCTCTATTTTTCTCTAACACACTGTAAAATGGTATCGTTATCTCACTCTCTCGTGGTAACGCTTGTTGGCATGTCAGGTCTTGGTCATTCTTAGTCTAAGCATCACATTCAAAAATTTCTCACTAACTACCCTCATACCACTTGTAACTACCTACTGACCCTCTCACGGAGGATCAACCTAAAGTGAAAAATTGGTGCAGACTTGTTTCGTTGGTGAGTGCGAGAACGGAGGCCCAGTCATGCAGTAGCATCTCAATCAGGCAGAGTACATTCATATTGGCAGCTAAAATATATATTTTCTTGTTTAGGAATTAATAATTCAGTTTACAATTGTAGTCTTTTTAAAGTAAGTTAGGCAACATGGTGTGATATGGCTAAACTGCGTAATCGTTAATATTAGTGGGTTTGAATTATTAATCAATGCCGTTAGTGTTTATACAACTGGTACTGTTGCCTAGGCGCCAATAGTCACAACATACATTTTTCGACTTAATCTTGTTTCATGAAAGTCATGAAACTATTGTTTGGAGTATATCAGAAAAAACTCCAATTCTCAGAACAGTAAATACTTTTATTCCTTCGCTAACATCGGCCAACTAGCACAGTTTCCAGTATAAAACTTATTATCTCAAAGGATATCGAACCACTGACCGAGCTCCTGACTCAATATTCAAAACGCTGTTCCAACACCACCACTTTCAATCCTTCCACCGGAATTAATATTAAATAAAATAATAATCAATAATTTTTACCAGTTGACACAAAAGATTGACGGGATCGAGTAGTGTTGCCATTTTTGGAAATTGAAACTGCCTTTTATAAAATTATTACATTCGGCCATCCTACGAAATGTGTAGCCTCCTGGCACACTAAAAACATCAGGAACTCTGTCAATAAATTGCTAACTTAAATTACTTATTATTATTTTGAAGCCAATAGAATACATCTTAATTTAATTTTGATTTGAACAAGCATAATCTCATAAAAGTATCTATTTAATCTAAATTGAAATAAATAGGTAGGTAATCTAAGGTAGCTTCTGTACATTTTAAAGTATTTCATGTGACTTACAGTATTTTGTACTAATGCATTTAGGTATACATACATTATTAAATCTACAAATAAATGAAAAACATTATAGATGTCAATTTTCTCATATGTATACGGAATAACACAAACTTAATTATTTTAATTTCAAAGAATTATTATGTTTTAAGATTAAACAATAATATGTTTTGCTGCGTAAAATCAATTTTATATAAAACTTTATAATTATGTAAATCAATCATACCTTTTGTAAAAAAAAATAAACAACATTAGTTTAAGTAATTTTAAATTTCATATACCAATCATTATCGTTTTTAGAATTTTATTTATTTAGATTTGACATTTCATTGTATCTTATCCTTCTATTAAAAATGATAAATAAAATAATAATATTATATGTTTGCCTACTTCAATTTTCTATGTGTTAACGTTTATGCGTAACAACTGGCAAAGTTTCTGTCTAGTAGTACTCATCTTTATCACTACAAGAAGATGAACCACTTGTTTCACTATCATGCACTTCTAGAGCTTTCACATTAATCCAGGGTCGAATTCTATCAAAAGCTATAACAGATTCATAAGGCTTACCTCTTTTAGGAAAACCTGGAATATCCGTTACTTGATAACGATCATTTCCTAACGCTTGAGAAATCTTAAAGGGGCCGACAAATTTAGATAGGAGCTTAGTACTTTTTCCATCATTTCCGTAATTATTTCTTAAAATTTTAACTAGATCACCAACTTTGTATTTAGGTGCCGGAACCCGATTAGCGTCATGTCTACGTTTTTGAATATTCTGGTCCTTTTCTATATTCGTACTGATAATACTTCTTACACATTCCACATCGTCTTGTGTGCTTTCAATTCCCATTTTGTTCGCAAGATCATCGCGCATTCTAATGCCAAATAACGCTTCAGTTGCAGTCTTTTTAGTGGTTATATTGATTGTGTTATTAACACCCCACTGAATTTTACCCAGTTGCTTGTCCCAGTCACGTTCATTACCGTTAAAATTTTGAGCAGCTAAAGAATTGAGTATAACTTGATTATATCTCTCAGCTTGACCATTGGCTCTGGGACAAGCAACCGCGTTCAATATGTGCTTAATGCCATGTTCATCGCAAAAAGCTTTAAAAGCTGACGATGTAAAAGAAGTGCCACGATCTGACACAATTCTTGCTGGCAACCCAAAATCAAAAAATATACTTTGAAGAACCTTAATTGTAGTCTTTGTTTTCGTATTTTTGACTGCCCGCACGAATACGTATTTTGTGAAACCATCTACAATTGTTAGAATGTGGGTGTTACCATTCTTGCTCCTAACGAAAGGCCCCAAGTGATCGATGTGTATAGTATGAAACGGTATACATATCTTTTCTATGGGGAACAAATAACCGCTTTTCTGCCGAGATGCGCTGTCTTTGTTGTATGCACAGTCAATGCAAGCACCCACATATTTCTTCACAAAGCGCCTAAGCTTGGGGAACCAGTACTGACTTTGAACTTTTTCTAAAGTCTTAGTATAGCCAAGATGACCGATGTCATCATGGCTAGCTTTACATATTTGCCATCTAGCATTCCGTGGAACAACCAAACGTATTCCGCCATTAAGTTTCCTATACACGGTACTGTTTTTCACTTCATAATTATTCCTTATGTCTTTACATTCTTTGTCTTCCTCGGGTTTTAGAATTTTAAAAATCCGAACAATATCAGGATCTGCTAGTTGTAGAGTAAGAAGCCAGTTTTCCTGTTCAATTTTATAAATATTGACACATGGATTATCATCAGCTGTAACGGATAGTGTGGTGTTTCTACTGAGAGCGTCGACATGTGACATTTGGACGCCAGGACGATATTCTATGTCGAAAGTAAATTCAGAGATTTGTAGCCACCACCTTGCTATCCGCGGCAGCAAATCTCTTTTTGTCAAGGTGGTTCTAAGAGCCGCGCAATCTGTACAAATTTTAAAGTGCATACCCATCAAGTACACTCTAAATTTCTTCAAGGAGCACACGACAGCCAGCGTTTCGAGCTCATAGGAATGAAGATGCTTTTCTTCAGGTGTGGTCTGCCTGCTAAAATAGGCAACTGGTTTTAATACTCGCGTTTCTTTTTGCCACTGCATTAAGATCCCTCCTATTCCAAGAGCACTGGCGTCAGTGTGCAATTCGGTCTCCAATTTAGGATCATAAAGAGCTAAAACAGGCCTGTCTACAAGTTTTTCTTTGAGCAGCGAAAACGCATGTTCTTGTTCCTTGGACCACAACCAGACAGAATCTTTTTTTAGCAGACAAGTTAATGGTCGGGCAATCAATCCATAGTCTTGGATGAACTTGCGATAATATCCCGTCAGGCCAAGAAACTGGCGAACTTCGTGAACATTACGAGGTGTTGGAAATGCTTTGACAGCTTGAGTTTTTGCGCTGCCAGGCTGTATACCTTCTGCAGATACCTCATATCCCAGATAGTCGACTTTAATATCGAAGAAACGGCATTTTGACAATTTCAAAGTTAAGCCAAATTCTCTCAACAATTTCAAAATTTCCTTAAGTCGTTCAAACATCTCATTCGTATTCTTGGCAGGTATCAACACATCGTCTAGATATGCTAAAGCATATTCGTATCTTTTACTTCCAAGGATCTTATTTATCATCCGCTGAAAGACAGCTGGAGCATTTGCCAGCCCAAAGGGCATCCGTTTAAATTCGTAATGCCCATCGGGCGTGACGAAACCCGTAAGATGTTGGCTGTCCTTAGCCATAGGCACTTGATAATAACCGGAAGCAAGGTCAAGAGTTGTGAAATAAGCGTTTCCGCTGAGATTCGAGATCTGATCTTCTATCAAAGGGAGAGGGAAACGATCTTTTACTGTTTTATTGTTAAGAGCTCTAAAGTCTACGCAAAAGTCTTAGTTCACCAGTTTTCTTCCTCACCATAATGATTGGACTTGAATAACTGGAATTTGACTCTTGGATTATATCGTTTTGCAGTAAGTCATCAATGGTCTCCCTAACTTGCTCTCTCTCTGAGTGTGACAATCGGTAAGGGCGATATACGATTGGTCTATTATCTGAAAGTTCAATGTGCATCTCCATGTCCTTTACACAACCTATTTCTTTTAAATTCATTGCGAAGCAATCTCTATATTCTTGTAATAAAGTGTGTAACTTTTCTACGACGTCTTCACTTAGATTTTTCCCGACTTTAATGTCTTCTTTTTGAAGGGGCTCAAAATCTTTGATTTCGGCAGTGATCTTATTGACCTGACAAGAGTTTGATTCTACTAAAGGAACTGCCCGGGCTATCAAAGTATCCGCTTCAAAGGTTATGCTACGAGTTGTCAGGTTACTAATAACCAAATCTCCTTTTCCGTCTTTTAAATTGTAAGCACCTTGAAACAAACTAAACTCTCGACCAGGTTCTGCAGTACAATATCCATAAATAAAAACATCTCCACTAAAGTTGGTGTCTTTGGTATAAACAGGGAGAGTGTTTGTATGTAAAATTTGGGTTGTGTTTGTAACGAAAAGTTTAATCGGATTGTCATTATTTTCAATATTGAATGGATTGCAGTTCGGACTTCTATAAAAAGTTAAATGAGTACTATCCTTTAATACGGTTATAAACGATAGCTCGGTAAAGTTCTGTCCTATGATCAAAGATGTTGGCATAAATTCATCATCCACTACAAGCACAGTGATCGATGTCTCAACCTCATCAATCCTGACGGTGATATGAGATTTGTATAATGGATGAATTGCCGATTTCCCAAAACCTATCACTAAAGGCAATTCATCAAAGATCTTAGACAATTTTAAGAAAGCCGCGTCGCTTTGTTTGATAAGGCTGCATTCACTCCCGAAGTCTATGTATGCGTTTAACCGACTGTCATTAACAAGGATATTCTTATAAAATTTTTCATTAGTTTTATTCGATACGTCAATTTTTAGAGTTTTCTTTTCTGCGAGTTCAGCGCGTGTCGATACAGAGGTTGTTGCCGCCACCGCTGATCGTGGTACATAAGGGCGTAACTTACAGTCGTCATTATCATGTCCAATCCTATGACAACATTTGCATTTTACGATCGGACTAGGGCATTTATAAAATGGATGCCCTTTTTGGTTGCAGTTAAAACACGTAATCGCGGAACTATCGTTTGGAACTGTATGAGGATTATTGCGACTAACAAATCTTTTGTTATTGCGTTCTCGGTTACTATTTTGATTAGATGGAGGTAGCTGTACGCGTTGAGTACTTAAAAAGCTCAATAACCCCTCAGGTTCTGTACATTGAAAGGTCTGTGCACCATTTTTGATAGACACGTCACTAATACCATGAATTATGCAATCAACAGCTTTTTTGCCAGTTATTTCGCATCTACTCAATAAACATAGCTTATCATAGAAATATTCACGGAGGCTTTCGTCACTTCGTGAAGTCCTGTTTAACATTTCTTCCAGAAGGCGTCCGTAATTTTCCTGACTCGGAAAAGCCTTTAAGAGTTTTTCCTGCCATTCACTCCATGAGAAAACTACTGTAGGTAGAGCCTCAAACCATTTCTTGGCCAAACCAGTGAGCTTTTGCAAAGAAAAATGGACAATTTGTTTTTCGTCCCACCCATAAATGGCGGCACATTCGTTGACTTTTTTTAGCCAAGATTCAATGGTTTGAGACCTGTTTGCAGGGTCAAATTCTGGCACAACATTATTTATGTTATTGTTATTAAATGAATTCTTACTTGTCTCTCCTTTGAAGTTAGCTAGCAGTTTCAAAACGTCATCTGTAGTCAACCGTTTCGATGTTTTACGCATCCTCCGTGGCGGAGGAGTGTCCTCACTTGACGACGTTGAAGTAGATGACGTCGAAGGAGCTCTTTTCCTCTTTACTTTCCTCCGTTTCGCGTGCCTACGCTTCCTTGGTGGAGTCGTAGATGGCGTACCTCCAACTTGGTCATCGTCTGACGTCATATCTAAATGTGTTAAATCCCTAAATAATAAAATCAAATTAATTAAAGTTCACTCATTTCTTACAGTCCAGCGAGCATCATTGCTCACTCAATCATCAATCATTATCCAGCGGACATTATTGTTCGCTCAATCATTATCCAGCGAGAATCCATTGTTCGCTCAATCATTATCCAGCGAAAATTCATTGTTCGCTCTATCATTGTCCAGCAAGCATGTTAGTTCTCCACTGTTTGATCGTTGAAAGCGAGTAATTTCAACTGTCATTAATACAAAAAAAAATTAAAAAATAAGTAAATGATTCGCACAAAAATTAAACCTCATAAATATTAGAATAAAAACCTCTATTATACATTTCTCTGTTGGGAGTTCTCGCTTGTATAACTATGAAATTATTACTCATATTCAATTTTCAAATATCACGTAAAACGTCCAAAATTCTAGAGAATTCAAAGTAGGTAGTTTAAATATACATCAAGTAAATTGAAAATACGAGTTAAAATCAGACCTACTACTTTTTAAATAAATCAGCAAGTCAGTAAATAAATATTTTCAATAATGATGTAAATGATGATCTCAATAAAAAGTCTTATGTAAATATGCATGATTTTCATTTTTGAAGAATAGCCCCGATCAAATGCAATGTAAAAGTGTCATATTTGTGCATTACCGGAGAGTAGCCCCGATCAAATTCATTGTAATATTGTTGTATTTGTGCAGTATCGAAATTAAATAAAAATACATTTTAACAAGCGTTATAGTTACTTCGTATTTTAATGTAATTTTAACTCGTGTTACCTTCCCTTTTTTTTTATATTTAAAATTCTGAGGGCGTTTTATACCTGGATTTTTAGATCCCACTTCTGAAATATCAGAAAAAACTCCAATTCTCAGAACAGTAAATACTTTTATTCCTTCTCTAACATCGGCCAACTAGCACAGTTTCCAGTATAAAACTTATTATCTCAAAGGATATCGAACCACTGACCGAGCTCCTGACTCAATATTCAAAACGCTGTTCCAACACCACCACTTTCAATCCTTCCACCGGAATTAATATTAAATAAAATAATAATCAATAATTTTTACCAGTTGACACAAAAGATTGACGGGATCGAGTAGTGTTGCCATTTTTGGAAATTGAAACTGCCTTTTATAAAATTATTACAAGTACATAATCGAATAACTCCATATGATATCCAGACATGCCGACAAAATGAATACTCCTAAAGTGCCTTTTGTTACATTTCTATTGCATTTGACTGTAATTTTTAAATAAAGTACACTTAAAAGTACATACTAACTGCTTATCAGCGGTTTTTGTTGCTTTTGAATTGAATATTGTTCAATAATTCATTGGTTTATGTTTTATTCTAAAACATTTTTCTTTTCTAAATTAAAGGTATCCTTATAACATCAGCTATCTATATGCCAGTCTTTTTTAGACTAGTTTTTAAATAATACCTCGCACCGTATTTAATATAACTATCGCGATAAATAAACTATAAAAATGTGTTAGCCTGTTAAAGTAATATCAGTATTGTTGACTTTAAAAATAAACGTAGTAACTTAACTGAATAAAATGTCAACGATAGACGATTAAAGGCATAGATAAAACGTACGATAAAGAAGTTTTATAGGCCAGGCCAGACTTGCCTAACTAATCTGGTTTCGATTATTATCTTTGCTAACTCAACACGTTACTAGTATTAGTCTAATATTCAACACGCACACACACATAATTTTAAACTCTAAATTATTCAAACATAATCAAGTAATGGATTATATAATCACAGAATGTGCTATAGTTTATAGTTTTGTTTGTAGCAAAACTATACATTTGTAATATGTATATGTTACTAGCTTATGCCCGCGGCTCCGCTCGCGTCCTAGGGGTATGAAAAATAGATAGTGGACGATTCTCAGACCTAATCGATATACAAATCGGTCCAGCCGTTTCGGAGGAATTTGGTAAAAATCA
Source organism: Phragmatobia fuliginosa (assembly GCA_932526445.1). NCBI lineage: Eukaryota > Metazoa > Arthropoda > Insecta > Lepidoptera > Erebidae > Phragmatobia > Phragmatobia fuliginosa. Next base: position 9,263,639 of record OW052060.1, on the reverse strand, counting down.
CCGATATACGTTAATTTTATACATTTGATATTTTAAATAAAATGATAAATAACACATGATAATAGAACCACCCTCAATGCACCTTCATCAATAACAATAAATACCTACACTAAATTCACGTCCTCGACCTACCGCCCATTGACGGTTGGTGCTAGAAACAAGAAAGATGAAATTTTGCATGAATATGTGTTGTAATTACGTGGATTTTTTTTTCATAATTTTATTACGAAAAAAAAATCTCGCGGCTACCCAACCGTGTAGGGTATCATTAGACAGGTCTTTTAAAAACATTGTGAGGTTCTAATACCAATTTTCGATTTAGGTATCCGTTTATGAGTTATTTAACTTAAAGCGCATTTTCTTCTAAAAGCAGGGCGTCCCCCCCCCCCCCCCCTTCTAAAAGCTAAACGGCTTGCTCAAAAAATCTGAAAAAAAACATTATAGTATATATATATTAAACTTTCAAGGAAAACTTTGGCGGTTTTGATAACTATTTTATTTTAGGGGCCTAACTTGTTAAATGCACTTTCTTGGAAAACTTCGTACAAAATAAAGAAATAATAAGTTAACATAACAATTGTCTATTGGACACGATTCTACTTAACATTATGGGTGACTACGGAACCCTATTGTATGCGTGGCCTGATATCTGCACTTGGCCAATTTTCCACTTTTAATTTATTGTAAAAATAAAAAAAATCTGTTTAAAATGATCAATGTCATTGAACAATTTAATTTTTTGATATTATGAGTTTCAATTCATATGATACAAGTACTACTATGAGTTTTTGGGTTTCAATATCGCTGTATATTCACTTTATAAAAATATGACAAATACACTTATAAATTTTCAGGGCAAGGTGGCGTCTAGATCAAACTCAACGCAGAGCTTCGACGAGGCACTGCGCGACGCCAGCCGCGCGGCCAGTGGCGCCACCTCTCCGACTATTCCCGAGAACAAACCTCTCTCCTAATTGACCCGCATACACCCCACGCTGACCAATACTGACTACACTAGACACAGCACACAGATCGACACAAAACTGTGCTGAAACAGACACTCAAGACGACGTACTGAGACTATATTTTGTAACAGATTCTAGTGAAAGGCATTGAAGTCGCTCGTCCCTTCTCGATCTTACTATTATGTAGGTGACACGTTTACCTAGGACTTCGATCCTATACCTAAATAAATCGTTCACATAAAAACGTGAGTGGCACTGCCCTCGGGCGGTAATTGAAGTTGATCTGTCTCGTTGACTCGCCGAACTTACGGCACCATTGGCACTAAAGAGTTCGTATGACAAATATTGTAATAAGTATTTGTAATGCACCCGTAAATTATATGAACACCATTTTACATGTGCTACTAGATAGTAATTAAAAATTGTGTACTTATATTGAATTTTCAATGTATTGTTGCCTTTGTACTGATGTGTCGATGTGTCTTAAAGCAAGTTGTTAATGTAATATTCACTGTCTGTTTCGAGATTTCTGCTTTACACTTTTGAGTCTCTACGTATTGTTGCGAGCTCTGTACAATGTCGTAAGCTTGACTTAATTTGGAATATCTATTTTAGGATGTGTTATACGATTTTTCTATCAGAAAAGTCTCACTAGCACTCTGTTTTGTCAAAACTAGTTCTGAATAACTTATTACATGTGATTGTGATTGGTTTTGTTCTACAATTAAGTGTCTATTAAAAGAAACAAAGCGTGGATTACAGTATTAATTTAATGAGCAACATCTAAACATGTAAAACGTTATGTAGATTTCTGTGTATCGTGTTTATCATTTATATTAATTTGCGGCGTGGTTGTCTTTTATCCTAATGAGACTGCTGTTTAAATGCTTCATAATTCAATTAGTTTTTTGTGTCTTGTATGTTATTTCATTCCAAAAACAATTACTTACCAATACATTTATATTGTTTCAGAACGGTATTGAAGGTATATATCATGTTAAATACATTAATGTTATAAATCGTTGAAAGCAATTAGTCTTGTTAAGATTGTGTAACGAACCAATATAAGACACAGTAACTTGCCGATGCCTATTTAGGTCCATTACTATTATGAAATGATATTTTTATAAGATGCTTAGCTTTCCTTAATTATGAAAAGTAAACTATTTACAATACATATAAAGACGGTAAATAAAATTTATGTATTGATTTTATTATTTTTATTTCAAAAATTGTCCCAAGGTTACAACACAAACTTCAGTGGTTTCTTATTACTAGCACATTGTTACTGTAATCACTCTATAATATGTGCAACGGTGTAAAAAATATACAAAAGTGAACTTTAAGGTCTGAACCAGGGATGTTGAGTTTATTTCTTTCTTTTTAGAGTAGAATTTCTTAATATAATAAAGCAATTTAAATAGTTTTATGGAAATAGATAAGAGTTAGAGCTTCTTCCTAAGGTACTTATATAAATTTAAAGGCATAAAAGTAATGTTTAAATGCTTTATTTCGTATATTTGTGACGTTAGCGTACAGGGACAGTTTTTGCTTGTCACATATATGTGACCCTGGCGGTCAAAAGGTTAAAAATTACCGCGGGACTCGGCGTGTAATAAATAAAACATATTCGATCAAAGGAAACATTGGGTAGAATATTAAATGAAAAGCCACTGTTTAGGGTAGAACATACTTTAATTACATACATAGTTACCATCGTAAATATGAACGCCGATTGGGCGTCTAGTTTACAATAATTAACAAAGAGCGAAGTTTTAGCATTTTTAAGTTTTTTCAAGAGTATTACCCTGCACGAAGAAATTTGAAACTATTTTATATCATCTATGTAAATCGAAACCCTACTTGAAAGTCACAGGATTAAAATAATGCTAAGGAAATTATATGTATTTGAATACAACGTGGTCCTTTTATAAAATAACTAACAACTAGATTATGTCCTTAAAACAAACACAATTTGGTGTTAACAATAATATGCCCACTTCATTTTTTGATGTAGCTCGTAATTGTTTCAGAAGCACGAACATAGTTTCGGTCGAGACTCGAGACTGTGTCACGTAAGTACACACTTGTTAGTTCTGATGACAGCTTTAAAGCTTTGTTCGTACTTCGCCTATACATATAAACTAAACCGATATAAGAGACAAAAATAGAGAAGTAAGTTTATGAAACGTAGCAATTTATAGAAAATAATGAAAACAACTTAAAGCTAAGGGGTGGGGATACAATCTTTATACTATTTGGGAATGATATGAGGGTTACTAATGTCGCTATATTGCATTACTAAGTATTATCGTAAAAATCTACTCTAATAAATATTACTGTTATGAATATTATCCGATATTGTTTTAGTGTGGTTGAGTTGATCCAGTGATTGCTTACGAGTCCACTTGTTTACATCTAACTAAGAGTATATCTTATAATAAATATATTTTATTAGAAAAAGTTCATTATATTTTGTGCAAGTATGCCATATAAATATCTAAAAGAATATATGTAATGTTAAAGTTATGACGAGTTAAATTGGACGTACCGTTGCGTACATAATCGCGTACACATTTAAGTTGGTGTATTTAGTGCACTGAGATTTTCTATTAAATACTGTTAAGGGTGCAGGTTCGGGTCCTTGTCAAAACAGTAATAAAGGCGGATTAGATTTTTTCTGCGCGTTTTAGACTCTATAAAGATGTACTATTTCTAAACATGTCGCGCTTCACCAGTGTCACAGAGATCCGTGTACGCGTTGATACCGGGTTGTTCGCTCGTACACTAGTTTAGAAATATTGCTATGGCTTGAAATATTTATTGTAGACATCTAAGGATTAGAAACTGCTTCGTGTCGCCTATATATGAATCAATCTTGGAAAATGGTCTCATTTAACAATTTAATTTCAATATAATTTAACAATATAATAATTTGCACTTGTTTCTACGACTTACAACTTGGGTCAGATTGGTAATAAGAATCAAGTCACTCCAAAAAATTAAAAAAAGTATCTGGTCATCTTCAATTATGTATTTCAGCAGCATTTTCCTAGGCTGATTCAAAGATAAGTGCCGCATATTAGATATTTAGCGTTGGAAATCATTAACTCATTCAAGGAATTCTAAAGAGAAAGGTGTTCTATTAAAGTTTATAACTTAAGTATGGAGTAACAGGAGTCTAAAAACGTAGAAACAATCTACTCTTATTTTGTACACTTGTCATATACACGTCCTGCGCCATTTATATATTTGGGTGATTGTGAGATTCCTGGTCATAATGGACAAGTTTCTACTTTTATCGGCAACAACCACAAATATTCAAGTAATAGCAGCCAGGACTGCCTCGGCAGTAAATACTATCTTCACCCACCCAGCTCATAAACCTTTGAGAAATGAACATGATTTATGTGGCGAGTTATATTTGGTGCTAACTCAGACATATCTGTCCTCTTCTATTGCAAGATAAAAGATATATACAAAATAAAAATAACTTAGCATAAAGTCTGTATTTCTACCAACTAGTTCGGATTTTAGCTGACTATATTCACTAGGAAATATAAGTTGCACATTGTAAAATTTAAAAATCATTTAGAACTATTTATTTACTTTGTACAAAATAAAAAAAAACGTCTGTACAAGTAACAGTGTAAATAAAAATAAATAATATATATTGGCGAGTTTAGTTATTTTTCTGAAGAAAAAAAAATCACATACTAAAACAAAATGACATTTAGATAAATTTTACAGATTGTGTGTACGACGAGCGCCGTCAGTCTGTTGATTCTATCGTACACGTGGTGCACGTTATCCCTAAAATATTACACACGTTTACTTTATTGGTGAAATTTAATACGAAATTAGTATCAAATTTTTTTATCTAATCTAACATCAATGAATTATGGTGTTTTTATATTTGAACGTTCGATTATATTAAAGTTAAATCCGATATCGCTAACATAAATGAAGGTTACTGAAGAAACAAAAAAGGCAAAGATAGATATAGTTTTCTTAAACTTCTTTGTAAATTCAGTATTCCTAATTACACGTCATTTAAATTTAGCTTTTAATACATTGTCAAATTTATCATCCAATTCTCTTGCGTTGCTTAATTATTGCGTTACGATTGTTATTATATTTTAGATGACCGTAAGTACTAAACTCATGCCGTTTTACTTTTATTGTTTAAAAAGGATGTCTCTGTCTCTATTTTCAAATTAAATAACATGTGCTAGTCTAGACTTTGATGGAAAGAGTCGCGTAGCCAAAAAGTATATGTAGCTGGGGAGGGTGGGTAACAGTGCAACGTTTGCTACAGATATGCGCTCTATTAGATAATAATGAAAAACTTATCGTATAAGGTGTTCTGATTCTAATAGAAATAGATGCGAGAAGTTACAAAAGTCAAATCTTTACAAATTTTACATAGATAGCTTGGATGAGACCCTTTCATGGGCTGATTGATCTACTCTATTAATCTACTGTCACTCATGCTCTGATGCTAAACTATCCTTAATTGCTATAGATAGTTTTGCACTGTTGTTATTGTATCATTATTCATTATGCATATCTGCAAATTTCTGTAAATATGTATTATTACCTTTACTTTCATTGCAGTAACCAATTGATGTACTCTTGTAAGAGTAAAATAAACATGTGCAATAATAATATGTTACTCAATCTCCCCTGCTTAACTGAAAATCTCCATTTCAACTTTAAGCAATGGTTCTGTGTTATTTTCTACTTTGAACCGTTGCCTGAAGTTAACGTAATAAAGGGTTTTGATTTGAATGTTTACGCGTTTTGTATGTAAGTAGTAACAACAAAAACACACCCTTTACATTCAATATTCAATATGATACTGAAAAATCCCAAAGTTTAGTCCCTTCACCAGTGCAACGACAAACGGCGTGAATTTAGTACTATGCACATTAATTCTACACATTATCTATTAATTACTACAAAACTCACGTTTATTCACCAGATTTAAAATGCCCTTTCTTAATCTTGTCTAATACATAACAGTTCCTTTGTTTTAGTTTCTCACCCATGCGTATGTACTATCTCATTAAACGTATATTCTATACTTATTAAGAAGCTGAGGGAATTCGTCGCGTGTCTTATTAAGTATCATGAAAATAGCAACATTTATATAAGTTTTGTAACAAGAATTAATAAACAGAAATAGATATAAAAATGTTATGAGCAATATGACCAGTATAGTTTGAATTCTAAATTTCCTATTAATTATATAATTATAAATAGATCATATAATCAGGCACTGATAAAAACACACACGAATAATATTCGAAGCTAATACGTTCATAATTAATGTGTTATTGCTACTAGAAAATAGAATGCTACTTAACTTAGAGCGGTCATTAACGTTCTTGTTACTTATTTATGACTATAAATATATTTATATTTTATTTTCACATGAATTTCTTATTCTACATAAATGTTTAATACACATTCTTCAAAATCGTACTATCGTATTTCGATCAAACCATAATGCAAACGTTTAGAAAACAAATTTTTACACATTCTACATCTAAACAATACACGTCATTTGCGCACAAAGGTTTTAATGAATGCCAATAATTACATTAATGATGGTATTTAACATAAATAGAAAAGCCATAGTTTAACAAGTTAAATATGTAAAAAAAAACTTTTTGTAGTTCCTATTGCGCATATACAACACAAAATATTATGACCAAAAATATAGTTTAGTGTTTGTTTCTTATCGTAAGTCTCGAACCTTATAGTTTTATACTATGTAGCTATATATAAATGGAAAGTTTGTTTACAACATTGAACCCTTATAGAATTTGTAACGTTTCATGGGGTTAACCTAAGAGCAAACGCTATTCGCCGATATACACTAAGAGTAAGGTGGTATTTTTAGCTCACTATTTTCTTAAATGTACCAAAAAACAATACTACATTAATGCGAGCAATTAATAAGTTGAATTTAGGTAAAAAATACTTACACCTGTTATAATTTAATAACATAAGGGCTAATTTATTTTTAAATTTTAAATACTCATACTTTACAAAAATTGGTGTATATGTTTCTCCATATCTAAACTATTCGGCTCTTTAGCAGGCACGTCATAACAAATGTTAACTGTGTTAATCAATATACTTGGACTTAAAGATAATTTACATAGTACCTAATACACATTTCAATCGGTCGCTTAATATATCTATCAACGATTAAGTGAAATTAAAAACAAGCACAATAGTTACTTGGTTAATTTAATAATTGTCTTTCCATTATAAAACGATTGTTATTTTGTCTACTTATGCAAATAGAAGAAGTAGAAGAGCTAACAGTTGAGAGTTAAAATTAGTAATAGTACCCGAGGTATAGAGGTACTTGGGGATTTAAAAATGTTTGTGATTAAATTGTACACAATTCATATTGTGCTATATTCTGTACTATTAAATATTTGAGTATGACGGTCCTGCAGCATCAATATTTCAATAATCTTATGAGTAGACTAATTACTTATACTAATTTATAACGTATGTGGTACCAATTGTCATGTTGCATTAAGATGATTGATCATTTTAAGTCCTTTCATTTTTTGTCCACCAAGTTTCTTTCGATAAAGGAAATTGTTTGCGTGTGTTTCTTTGTGGTTTTCGCGATAGCATTCAGAGACAAACTTAAGTGAATGTGAAACATTGTGTGTGTGTGTGTCGCCCTCTATACAGTTGGCCGACGACGGCAACTAATCGATTTGCATCAATTGACAAGTGCATTATCAATAAGTCACCGGTGCTGTTGGCCGATAAGGTTAGAGAGGATGCCACAAACAAACAATAATGAGACTGATCGCTTTTACTATTCGCATCGCTGCTAATAAACTTCTTGAATTTCTTAAGGTGAAATTCACCATTTTGCGTTTTTTTAACAACTTTATATGACTAAAAACTATACTGGAGGTGAACTATCTGTTCTTATGCTGCAAAGTTTCTTTATTTAATTTTTTTAATTATATTAGTAATCATAGTTCTATTTATTCATTCCTAAGGCAACAGGTATTTAAACACTAAAATTGGCATCATTTCTTTTGTCTTTACAAGGCTACAAAAAAGCTACACATCAAACATTATCACGCTAACGTCAAGTCGGTTTTAGCGCAGCTACCAATGTAAATTAGAGACATCTTCTTTGCTATTGTCTATGAACTAAACACTATACGCCAACCGTTTATATATGGGTATGACGTACGTACGTTTATATATGATAGGTATGGGTATGACGACAAAGGGGACAGAAACAGGTGCGGGCGGCGGGGGCGCGTAGTGAGATACACACGAGATGTCCGCCCGCACCTGTCCTAGCCCCCTTTGTCGTCATACCCCCGCGCCCCTGTTACCGCAGGCAAGGACTCAGATAAACGGTGGGCCTATAGTTCCTATATCTGTCATTTAAGGTGAATTTTGTATAAGTTGGTATGCGAAATAAAATATACAAATATTTAAATTAATAATTTTTAGCCCAAAGTAAGGTTATTGTATAGTTGCAGTAGAGAAAAGAAATAGTGAATTTATGTTATAAGCTACCAAGCTTTCTATAAATGCAGCTATACCGACTGTAACTCTATCTTCGTACTCATTAGAGATACTATACAAAATACCTATTCTACACAGTTATTACAGTTAGCCGAACATAGAGGAAATACCAACACAGAAAAAGGCATGACAATAATCAAGATTTAAGTGTTATGGCCGTTTTCACCAACTAAATTTAAAATTTTCCTTAAATTTAAGTGGCCACTTAAGACAGATAAGGGGATTTTAAAAAAAACTCTTAGTTGATACCTAAATGCTTAGATGTCTCTTAAAATTTAGATGCTACCTACGTTAGGCTCTCCTAGTAAAGAGATAGTTTAAGTATGGTTGGTGAAAACGGGCATAAGTATTTTTGCATGTAAAACAATGTTAGTTTGTGACCTTGCTAACATAGAAAGCTATGAAAACACACTAATTTAACACCCAATTTTGCATGTCTTGTAAGTATAAAGGTAAAAAGATGTAATCACAAAATATTTCTTTCATGTTAAGTTTACCTATGTTAAGATTAAACTACGGTACATTTTTTTACTTATTTGATATATTGAATATTAAAGCACAAAACATTTCACTTCTTAGCGCGAACTACACTAACATGCATATGCGCCATTTACAATATGTTATTATATGTTAATAAACATAGTTCCCCTTGTTGCAAACACTTAGAATATATTAGTTAAAAGGGTTCTCGACAAAATGTGACCATTGTTCCCGAATGTATTGAGCAGCCTGGATCCAAAAGATGTTCTCATTGGAACAACTAGCTTGGAATAGTCACAAAACAGAAAACAGACTAACAGTCAAATATGCAAAATTACATTCAATTAAGGATCAAAAGACTTGATAAAATAAGACACTGAAGTGGTAGCTTGCCACAAATATTATTATCTACTCGTCAAGTTAATCTAGATTGTAAGAGTGACAGATGTTATTTAGAATTGATCGGAAGTGAACTAAAGCACTGGATATAACATAACAATAGAGGAAATGAAGAACGAACCCCACCCAGTACCTACCCTATTAAGATGAACTTACTTCTAACATGAATACTTAGCTTAAGTTTGAAAAAAATAACAAGGCTCTTTCTTCTATATAACGAAAACGTGTTTGTTCCTTAACATTACTTTGTCTTCGATTATGAAATTCCCGGCTTAATTATGATTATTTTTTAGAGAATCAATTGGATTAATTTGTCAATGACTTGACTAGACACAATTTACTCGAATATAATTTGAGTGATTGGGGTCCTTATTTATTTGGTTTTCATGATAGCAACAGGTAATTAAGATCAAGATTCTTTGGGACAAGGGAAGATTACATAACATTAAACAATAATTAAAAGTGAAAAAATATGTATTTACAATCAAATGAAATGATTGTCAACTATAAAAGTAATAGCGAATTTATTGAATTACAAATAAAAAATAGGCAAGTAACAACGTAAGTAATTGTTTTAAAATTTCTACGACTTCTATGCACATCAGATGTGTAAATCAGCATCTACTCGGAAATTTGAAAAGTCCCGTAACGAAAAAAAATTGTTGTACCACATTCACATTACCGCGAAATATCTCGATTTACACATTTAATAATTAGGCAATTAAATAATAGTTTTAGAGGTGAGCTGCTATCCAACTTGTAACCAGTATACTTCATACTTACACCTAAAAGACGCAATAAAAAAGTCATAAATTAATTTAAAAAAAATGTTTAAAAATGTAGTTGTGTTTATAATACATCGTGACAAGTAGTAAATATCAGTATCTGATTGGCTAAGTCAACTTTAGAGTTTAGAAAAACTGCATTGAACAATTGCCGACGTTACTATTCACAACCAATAAATCGAACCCACTCAATTTTCATATTTTCGAGTTATTTTATTGCACCACGTTTAGTATATAGATGTCTGTTGCTTAATTCGTTATTATAGAACCGCAGTTGTATAAAATAAATACCTTTTTTCCTTAAAACAAGTACAACAAATCTAAAACATAATTATATCAATATATTTCACTCCATAAAATTCGAACCACAAATAGGCGGTATATGCATGTCTCCTGTGATTTGTTCTCACATATTCATTAAAAATTAAAGTACTAGAGTGCAGATTTTTACAAGGCACATTGAATGCACAACACTGGACACAGTGATGTACACAATTTTTGTAAAATAACTTATTACTAAATTTTATTTTTGTAAGAAAGTTGAATGGGTTAGATTCTTGTAGGACCGTTAATTATTTCATTTTTTAAAGCCGCAATGTTAATAATCACGTACATCTTTGACATTTAGAAATATAATTTCAAATACTTATTGTACATGAAATTTTTACTTTTTCCTGAACCGATGCAAAATACAACTTTTATTTTATGCATAGGCAACGTATGACACACATAACAATAGGTCTTATGAAAAATATAGTGATACAAAAATCATGCGGGCAATGAATTCCGCAATTGTCCTACGGTTCGGAAAAAGATACGTGTTATTCGTGATTATTTTTAAAAAGATTGAAAATCATAACAATATATCACAATAGTTTGAAGTGTTGAGAATGATATGATTATTTATTTTTACACATGATTTTGATTCCATAGCGTTAAAGCTCATAGTAAGCTATTCTTCTATTCTTTGTATTTCAAAATTCATTTGACAGACACAGTGAAAATATTAAAGATCGACGAACGATCTAACATATATTTAAAAGTATTTCATTTAATACAATATAGATATTACCGGCTTAAACACATTCAATAGGCATAAACGTAAATCATTACTTTTGAATTATTTTAATTGCACAGATTACAAATTAGGTACCAGAATGTCGCCATTTTTATTTTATTTAGAACGTCATGTAAAATTAAAAGTCATTAAAAGTATAAAAGTGAGTGTTGTCCCTTAAAAATATTAATTAAATTAATGTATTTTGGGGTCTTATCTTGGGAGAACATGTAAATTAAACTAGAATACAAGATACTTCTTGTACAATTTAAGCGTTTCGACTATTACATAGTCACATTGGTGGTGGACGGCAGTGCTTGACATGAAGCATTTTGATTAATGAAGAGGACAGTGAAACACTCAACTGAAGCTATCCAGATGAGATTTTATGATGGTCACCGACGAGCGACCAAGAAATAGGCGGAGTTTCATCTCACAAACACGAGATCATGAAGTCATACTGCTCTCTCGCCAAACATTGCCGTTCACGAAAACATTAAAAACTTACTTGATTGTCGAGACGTGCCTAAGCGCAAGGTACGTTTTGCCTACCTTCCGACCGAAGGCAAATCGAACACGTTTAGTGGGTAAACCTTTCCGACCCCGCTCGGAGAAGCGACTTTTTCATCGGTTTAACATTTTATAACTAAGTGATCAAATTTAAAATCTGACACACCATATAGTGTAATATCGAATGTCAAATTATAAAGTGACAAATGAAATGTATACACAGCTTCCTTTGTCTACCGATAAGTGTCGGAAGAATATCGATAGGTTCGGACAGTCACGGTGATGGCGCGCGCCATGGCGATGGGCGTGCGGTTCTCGCTGCAGCCGGACTGGTGCGAGCCCTCGCCCGAGTCAGGCGAAGTACATGACCTTCTTGGTAACGGCGTTCACGGTGATGGCGCGCGCCATGGCGATGGGTGTGCGGTCCTCGCTGCAGCCGGACTGGTGCGAGCCCTCGCCCGAGTTAGGCGAAGTACATGACCTTCTTGGTAACGGCGTGCACGGTGATGGCGCGCGCCATGGCGATGGGCGTGCGGTCCTCGCTGCAGCCGGACTGGTGCGAGCCCTCGCCCGAGTTAGGCGAAGTACATGACCTTCTTGGTAACGGCGTGCACGGTGATGGCGCGCGCCATGGCGATGGGCGTGCGGTCCTCGCTGCAGCCGGACTGGTGCGAGCCCTCGCCCGAGTTAGGCGAAGTACATGACCTTCTTGGTAACGGCGTGCACGGTGATGGCGCGCGCCATGGCGATGGGCGTGCGGTCCTCGCTGCAGCCGGACTGGTGCGAGCCCTCGCCCGAGTTAGGCGAAGTACATGACCTTCTTGGTAACGGCGTGCACGGTGATGGCGCGCGCCATGGCGATGGGCGTGCGGTCCTCGCTGCAGCCGGACTGGTGCGAGCCCTCGCCCGAGTTAGGCGAAGTACATGACCTTCTTGGTAACGGCGTGCACGGTGATGGCGCGCGCCATGGCGATGGGCGTGCGGTCCTCGCTGCAGCCGGACTGGTGCGAGCCCTCGCCCGAGTCGTGCTCCTTCTCCACGAGGTGGTAGCGCGCGCGGAACGCCACCAGGTGCGCGTAGTAGGCGGGCGCGGGGATCGACACCGAGCGCGTGCAGCGCACGTACGTGTGGCACAGCTGGTACGTCAGGCACTGCAGCTCGTCCGACCCGAAGTGGTTGTCGTCCCACAGCACGTGGTAGTGCGACGGCCGCGACGTGCCCTGTTCACACACACACACCACACCGGTTACAAGCGTCTCCTACTTACACCTCATACCCACTCACTCGATTATTCAGCCTATTTTATAAATATACAAATCGCTAGCAAACTGAATGCAAACCTTATCAACTGACCGAAGTTTACTTTTGATTTGTCTGTTTATTTATTTTAAAAATAATTCGCAACGAGCTTTCTTTACGAAGAGATTCCAACGACGTGATTGATGCAAAAGTTCTACGATTACGTCATTTACTTTTGTATTAATAGATCCATGTCTAAAAAAGTTATCTGTGTCAACATTTTTTTATTTTGACTTAAAAAACATGTAAATAAATGTATATTGATTTTACCAAAAGCATAGCAAAAAAAATATATTTAGAAGTATTGATACTGTGATACTGACCTGTATTCCCTGGTGACTGCAGAGGTAGAAATCAAACTCGGTAGGGTGCGTGATGCCGAGGTCGACTGTGGTGCCGGCAGGGATGTTGCCAGACTTGCCAGATTGTTCTTTCTTGTCAGCGCAAAATAGCCTCGTGTGATGCCTTTTTTGAACTACTATGAACGTGATACCAGGTTTGTACTCGGCTTCCAACTACACAAATAAAGATATTATTAAGCATGTTTTCACTTATTTTATTACACAACATTCATTTTTCATTTTCAAATTATTCATCATACATAGTACAAGTTTCCGGGTCTAATAGAAACTTTATATTATTCTTCTTCTTGTTGTTGTTCCTTTCCAATTACTGGAAGTTGGACATCAGCCCTGAAAACCTCGCTTTGTCCCTGGCGAGGTGAAAGAGGCGGCGGCGCTCTTGACTCCGGTCCACTCGCGGATGTTTCGAAGCCACGATCTTTTTCTACGGCCTACTCGACGTTTCCCCGCAATTTTGCCCATCATAATGAGTTACAGTAAATTGTATCTCTCGTGTCTGAAGACATGACCGAGGTAGGCAACTTTTCTTGTTTTGATGGTCTTCATCAACTTGCGGGTTTGACCGACACGTGCATTAATATTTATCTTATTAAGGGTTCGTTATTTATAAGTTTAGAAAAGCTTGAAAATTATATAGAAAAAATCTTTCATAAAACTGACTGAGAAACGTAAGGACTAAAGTTATAAATAAATATCACATCCTCCTCATAACATAGTCAAGGTAATGTTTTTGTTTCTTATTAATAAATAATGATTACCTTTCTTGCATTCTGTGACTCTAAATATGTATATAAATGGAAAAACTTACCTTGATACAAGCTTCTCTAACGGCCGTGAGTTCATGCTGCAACACGTGAAGGAACTGCCCCTCCGAGATACCGTCTCGGTACATGATGATCCGGTGAGGTTTGAACCCACCTGTACTCTTGTAGAACATTATCAGTAGCTCTTGTACCATGCTACTCATCTCGTGAACTATCTCTTGTCTGGAAATTGACAAACTGTACATAATATAACAATGCAAAAGATAATTCTGCACTAGAAAAGTGCATTACAATAATAATGTCCTCATACATCTCGCACACGGCCGTCTGACTGAACTAGTATAACTAGTTTTTGGATATCAAAGAAAAGCTATAGATACCATAAATATTACACAATTAATCTTTCGGTATACTCTTCAACTATAAGAGATCACAGCATGTAAACATTAGTAACAAGTTAAATTATAGATGAGGCACACACGTTCAGTTTTAACTGTACGATAAAACTGTTAAAACTGAATCTATGTGCCACCCCTTACATTACATTTAAGTACAGAAATAATCTTTACTTAATTTAAAATGAAGTCGCTTCCACTGTCTGTTGGCTTAGATATTTTTAACTACTCAATGTAACACTCGGAAATATATAAGTACATAAATGTGTCATATAGAAGCAAACATAGCAATATCCACTTTTTTTTCAAACCGACCTATTTACAGCGCCACTGTCTTCGTAAAATTCTAAGTGTTTTATAAAAAATACCACTCTAAAATCAGAAATATCCCTTTTAAAAAGTAGTTTAAATTTTGATGTTCGGCACAAAACAATCAAAATCCAAGCTTTTCAAAGTCAAAAGCGGCAATATCCCAACTAGCCAATCACGATGCGTTATTCAGTATGGTAAAAACGGTTGTACGGAGTAAACACGTGCTTTCATTTTTATGATTTTTCATAGATTTTAACGAGTTTTTGAGTGGTATAATTATAATACTTTGAAGATGGATTGTTTTCCTATCCATGTAAATGAAAATTCTGCAAGGAAACGTCAACAAAATCCCGAAAACTGGAAACGCAATATCGCTAAAGTTCAGAGGTAGGTACTCATGTTTTATAGACTACTTAGTATTTCTTGCTAATTTTTTGTTCAAATTTGTTCATATCATTAATTTAATCTTATTCATTAATATTTCAATCTCCCTACTAAATTTCTCTGTCCGCTTGTCTGTGGTCTTTTTAGTTTAAACGTCCAAACGTAAATATTATTATTTTGTGCTGAGGTTTGTGCTCTGAGAAAGGCCCAGAAATAAAACCACCCGCCAAAAATTGTAATACCTATTTAATACATATTTGGAAATCTTCTAAACATGATTTTTAAGTGACATCACAAAAGGAGGTATAATAATAATAATATAATAAGTCATTTGTATTTTCATTTATATTTATGTATTATTGTCAGAATTGCATAGTTTTTTGTATATGTTAGTCTCTACCAGTCGCTAAACATGTGTGCTAAAATTTCATAAGTCAACGCATAAAATGTCTCAATTTGGATTGCAAATATTTTTTTGTTGAGTTAGGTATAATCCAACTCAGGGAATAGTGTAATTTCATCAAAATAAGTTCAGTAATTTTTGAGATAGACAAGTTGGTGTATTTTTTGTTATGAAACTGTTTTATAGCAGTTTTATCGCCAATTAATAAATTAGAAATATTGCCTGTCTGCTACTAATATTATATTATTATAGTGTCTTTTTTGTTTAAGGTATTCACCAAAAACTTTGCCTATGAGACCTTTGTGCAAACATAAAAAGAAATTTGAATGCCTGTCTCTCTCAATGAGGGACATTAAAACATTTCATGATAGTTTTTATAAATTTAGAACTAAAAGCAAGCAAGATGCTTTCATAACATTGTACAATTAAAAAGACTCAACGTCGTCGTCCTACTACTGGTAACCATAAGCCAAAGAGTTCACAAATTTCTTATTTTGTGTATGCTATAGCCTGGCTTTGAAGAAACGCCTAAAAGTTTGCCAGTTTTTTTTTTATAGTCCTTCAAATCACGAAGTACAGGGTGCAATCAGTGATGACTGAATATTCTAAAACAGATACATTGCTTAAAGAAAAAAGAGGTGGCGATCGCGTTTCTCACAAGAATGCACACAAAAAAAAGAAGGTAATGGATTTTATAGGTAAATTAAATTGTGCAGAACCACATTATTGTCGCGGAAAAACAAAAAGATATTACCTGCCTGCAGAACTCAGCATCAATAAATTATGGCTGATGTACAATAATTCACAGGCTCACAATTTGAAGGTAAAAAGTCGTACTTTCGCAACATATTTAATCAGAATTACAATCTGGGGTTTGGTTCGCCTCATACTGATGTATGCTCGACTTGCTTGCAGTTTAATGAAAAGATGAAAACCGAAAATGATTGTAATGTTCGAAATAAATTAATGATAAACCAGAGAATACATAAATTAAAATCAAACGCTTTTTATGATTATGCCAACAAAGAAAAATCTGATTTACTTACATTATCTTTTGACTGCCAAAAAAATTTATGTTTACCAAAAAGCCCTGATCAATCTGCTTATTACTCACGCCAAATCAATTTGTTCAATTTCACTATAGTTCAAGGATCATCGAAAAATAAATTAGAACCGTCAAATGTTTTTGCTTATTGCTGGGTAGAGAGCTCATTTCCTAAAGCTTCAAACGAAATTGCTCTGCTGTTTACCATAGACTGCAAAATACAGAACTGGATGGTATAAAGACTGTACACTACAGTTTTAGCAATGTGTGCTAAGTGGCTAGCTGAAGCTCCTCGTCATGTAAAGACTTTGGAGCTTATTTTTCCAATAGTTGGCCACTCTTTTATTTCCCCAGATAGAGTTTTTGCTCAAATTGAAAAAGAAATACGCAAATGAGAGATAATAGTAAATCCCGATGAATATTATAATATAATTAAAGATTTTGGGCCAGTAATAATTTTAGAGAGAAGACTGTAAGGTGTTTAATTGGAAGGAAGATGCAACAAGGGTAATGAAGCCGGAAGATGGCATTTTCAATTTAAAAATGGCAATCGATATATTTTGAAACATTCCAAAAAAGAAGGAAACGTTCTAGCTATAAGAAACTATAAACATGAAGATGGTATTTTTAAGAACGTCAACCTTCCAGGGAGGCTGTCTGTAAATTTAGATCCAATGGAAATTCTGCCCACAAATAAAATTAATGATTCAAAAGCATCCGATGTTCGTAAACTTTTAATTAACCATTATGGTGATAATTGGCATGGCAAAATATTATGCGCCTTAACTTTTTCGTTCCATTGATTTCTGTTCCAAGTGATGAAATGCATTTAATAAATACTCAATATACTGAGGCTATGGACATGATTTGTGAACCCCAGGAAGAGATTACAAGCATGCTAGTTTGATTTCAACTTTAATTACTTTGATCATGTTCATATTATTGTGTTTATTTTATTTGTTAAGTGTACACTGACATAGTATTTATTGATTGCACAATAAAAACTTTTTGTCTACTTTAAATCTATGCATATCATTTCAAACCCAATTAATATAAAGTGGTACTACTGTCTAATAACTATTGTATTATGTATTGTATTGTGTAATAATTTTATTATCTTATCGCTCCCACGTATGCATTATATCAACCCTGTTACAGTATAATATAATTTATTCAAAAACTTATAGGTATTGGTACAAAAATGTGTTTTATTTAATTTGCCTAAAATTGCAATGAATGGAGATTGCTACATTTGCTTTTATATGACTCAAATGTTTACCAGCTGTGTGTTTACCATAGTACAGGCTTTGCTAGACAGTCGTATGAGATGTGTGTGGATATTAGCATGTGACGTATGTGGCGTGTAGTGTAGGGATACCTGTGTTGCTGCACTCGAACGGTGGCTGCGTATCTAGAAGGGTGAGCATCCATGGAGCCCACCACGGCAGCGATAGACGGCTTCTTGTTGTCACCGGCCGGTGGATGCGTCACGTCCACGCCCAAGAATATCACCGGCTCGTTGAATACCTGCACATTTATATCATGTTAAGCCACAACTCACATATTATTATGATCACATTTATTTACATGTTAAATGAAACAAGAGTGAATACTGTTATCTATTCATAGTTGATTTTTTATATGATGAATTATAACATTTTTTTAGAAAATCAATGTATTTGATATGTGAGTGGTTATTAAAAATAATTTGATATGTGAGTGGTTATAAAAATAAACAAATAATGAATAAAAATGATAGCATTGTATGCAAATAAGCATTTATTTGTGTGTATCTAATCAATCCGTATGTGTCTGTGTGTATATGTGTGTACCTTTGGACGAAGAGATGGCACCAGAATAGAATTAATTCCACCAAGTTTCACGTTGATTTTGAGGCACAAATTACTTAGAGTCTGAGGTGAGGTCTTGTTCACATTCTTTGCTTGAACACACTGCGTCGCCATGCCTAGTACGGTATCTCCTACGCGTTTCACTTCAGCTGTAAATTTAATATAACAGTATATAAAATACACTTCTATAATATATGCTTGAGTGGCCATTACGAAAACTTCTAGGTCGATGCTAATTAACATTTTAGATTTTAATATAGTAAGGGGCCTGATTTTCACCTAATTAAAGCAAAGTCGGTTATATATAAAACAGATACGTACCATAGACAGGCGTTTTTCCAGGCAACACGACAACTACAAGCTGCAACTGTACAAAAGTGCTCTTGAGGTATTTAAACATTGGCTCGACTTGATCCGGACCGGTCGCGTACTTGCAAAAACAAGGTTGCCCTATTATGGGCATACCAGCATCATTTGATATCTTCTGGAGTTGTTGGGTGAAATTCCTGTAAACAATGAATTTTATGAACTTTAGAACAAACTTTAAACTGTTAATATCCCATCTTTTTGTGGTGTTTTAAACATAAAATAGATGACTCGTACAACTTTGTTCGAGTCTCTCAAAGTATATATTTATATTAATAATTTTCTCTTCAAATCACTTATAAATCACTATTGGTCGTTATAGTAGACTGTAACTTTTATCGATAAATGTGCTATTAATTACTAAATGTTATTCGTATTTAGAACAATAATTCCTCGGATTTGCTCGTTTAACCAAAGAAACACGGTTTAACTTTATAATACTGATAAAGATACTTACTTGAGAGCGTCTTCCCTAACCGTTCTCTGCGGGGCAAAGCAAGCTATGGCCCAAACTCGAATCTCCACTCCCATGAAGAATTGCTTTCCCCTCATATCCCATACGCCTTGGTTGGGCAACGCCTGCTATAAAAAAGTAAGGAATGATCCAACCATTGGAGAATCACTAACTGCGCTATCGCCGAGAGTCGCTTTCGTCTATAGAATTTTATCATTTCCAATCTACTATAGAAACAAAATGTATTACTTACTTTATTTTATTATATATCTTATACTGTGTATTTTATTTTATTAAATTAAATGTGTTAAAGTGCTAAAGTAGGTCATCAGACAGATGTCCACATGTGAAGCGATTGTTTGAAAAGCTAGCTAGTTTTATTTATATGGAAATAGCTTTTCTTAATAGCGACAGCACTAGTTCCTATCACATAACAAAGTTTAAGATCTTACTTGACCGCCGAGGGACGAGACACGGCCCCCGTATTGAAGTTTAGGTGGAGGCAACACGCGACCTCTGACCTCCATCATGTTATTGGAGATTGTTAGACCAAACTCCTTTACGTATAAGTCCGTGTTAAAATTCGCTCGGCGTACTAAATTATTTATTTCTCGTTCCCTGAAAATATCAAGACATATAATGAATATGTTTGAGGTGCAACCACATTACTAACAAGTGTTTCTCTAAATAGAGCTGATTGCTGTTTTGGGGATATTGTACTTAATGACAAAGTGCCATGCCATGACAATTGGTATTGTAAATAATCATTGTAAGTGAAATTTTCTATGACTCAAATTTACCAAGAAATATTTTGGTTATGCTAACATAAATGTACAGTACGTAGTAGTCTCGCTGATTTCAGCACGAGTGGGCCGGCTCGACGAAAACGAACAGCATTCGTGTTAGTATGTAGAAGCATCTCACTAAGCCGCCATAGTGTGGGTCAACATGCTGCATTTTCTGTACTCACAGTGAGGATGGTGACCCCGCCATCAGGCAGTGTAGAGTCACTTTGGCAGGCTTAAACATTAAAAACCAAATTTTTTTCATCTGAAACTACCTAAGTTTCAAATTTCATGCCTCAACGATAACAAACTCGATTTTAAATTAAACTGAATTTCTAGTGTCAGGCCACGCATAGAATAGGTTCCGTTGTTAAGTGGATTTAAAATCGTGTCCAATAGATAATTGTCATGTTTACTTAGTATTCTTTATTTTTGTAAAAAAATTCCTTCCTTCCAAGTGAGTGCTTTTTACAACTTATAACTCCTAAAATAAAAAGTTATCTATACAGCTATAGTTTTCCTTTACAGTTCAATATTTGGACTACTATCGCTAATTTTTTCAGATTTTTCAAGCCAGCCGTTTAGCTTTTAGAGGCGGGGGGACGCCCTGTTTGTACAAAAAAAAAATGCACTTTAAAGTTGAATAATTCGTAAACGAATACCTAAATCGAAAAATGGTTATGGCATCCTAGCAATAGAATAAACGCGAGAAAAAAAATCATCTCCACTTTACGTGTAGGGGAGGCACCCCAAATAAAAATATTTTTGGTAAATATTGTAGCACTTTGTCGACATAATCACAATACCGCCGTTTGGGCGGTAAGTCGAGGACGGACGGACGGAAGGACGGACATGACGAATCTATAAGGGTGCCGACTTCCGAGTTGAATTACGGAATTAAAATGAATATAAATATATATGAACACCAAACAAAGCCAAATCTCAAGAGAGGGACCAAGGAGAGTATTATATCCAACAGTCAATTATTTTTAAGTGTATATTATCTATATTCATTTCTTTTAAATTCAAATTTTAAATTGACTTTTAAATTCATAATTTTATGTCAATTTTCACATCTCTAATACAAAAACCAATAGGTTGCGTTGTAAAATCGGTTCTTCCGTCAAAAAAACTTAGTGTTCTAGCTTTATGTAACTCCCAGCGAAATTTCGGTAGCCTCATGTATAAAAACCAAGGACATTAGTTTATTAGGTTCCATCTACCTTTCTATTTATTGTGGCCCTGCTGTAAAATTCATCTATAGTAATCCTACTAATATTATAAACGCGAAAGTTTGTGAGTATGTGTGTATGTTTGTTCCTCCTTCACGCAAAAACTACTGAACGGATTTGGATGAAACTTTACAGTAATATAGCTTATATATCAGAATAACACATAGGCTACATTTTACTGCAACAATCGAGATACACGTGATTATAAATGTGATGATTATATCAAAATGTATCACTGTTTAGCCCCTGTCAAAACTTCACCGGTTGCCATGCACAACACACTTGTATAGCAACCATAATGATATACGTGGGTAACACCGCGGGGCGCAGCTAGTGTTTATAATATTTTCAGTTTTAAATAAAAAAATAAAGGTATATACAGACTTAAAATCGATGTTTATGGATCCCATTACACGGTATCATTTACTTGATACTGGATGAAGGAAAAGTACCATTCAATGACCATGTTTAAAATGTCTGGTGGTTTAATCATATTTATAATAAAAAAATGTGAGCCGTCACGGGACGCCTGGCAGATGTGAAACATCGCCATTATTTTGTAAAAGTAATATGCAGAAAAGAACATATTGTAATAGGAACTAAATATGTCATAATGATAAAATAAAATATTACTAATTATTAAAATAGTAGTCTATATGCAGTAGTGCATATAGACTGTATATATATACCATCGTATAGCGTGCCGTGGCGACGCGTCGCCAGGCCAGAAATCTGTTTTACGTGCGGCTATAGATGTTTCACATCAAAATACTAAAAGCTATGAATGAAGGGCGTAAAATGTTTAGTGACGATTACACATGATTCAAATAGAACTTACATCTCTCATGTTCGGTAAGTAGGTTCTTATTACCTCCAAATGGGGCTTGTAGGTGACTAATTAGCGCTCTAGGGTAATAATGTAGCTAGTAAAGCCCTAGTAATTAAAATTATAGTAATTAAAAAAAAACACTTCATTTTTTCAAAAAGTTCGCGTAGATCTAACCATCATACTGGCAATAGACATAATGCATTCAGCCCAATGACCAAAGAGGTCGATTTGCTATTCAGCCTTGTCTTCGTGTGAGTATAATTAGTCATCAATTTTAAATATCGAACGGCGAAGCACAATTTCGTTCTTGAAAAAAAAATAATTAAAAGTTCTTTACTTGATTCCTTATAATGTAAAAAGGTGGGAATACAATACTTTTACATAAAATATTGTTTGATTTTGGTTTTTAGGAATTACTTCACAATCGAGATGTAAAGCAGAATAGCTCGGGTGTAAGCACCATTTGCACCGTCGAACTATAGAACCTCGCTGCGCTCGTGCGCTTAAATATCTCGGGCTGCAATTGATGCCTTACAGCCCTTGGCTACTAATCTACTATTAATTTTAGTTACAAATAATGGCATTTCATAAATCTCAATAAATTTTTGAAGTAAAAGTTTCAAACTTTTGAAATGATATGAAGTTTGCTTCAATTCAGAATTTTTATTTATTTTAAATTGTTGTTGTTTAGTGAGTGTTGTTATTAATTTCTTTCATAAATTTCCTTCTTTCTTCATTATTAAATTACAATAACAACTAAGGTATGATGAAGCCCATGAAAAAATATTTTTACGTAAATAAACTAGTATGTACTACATGCATTGGGTGTAAAGAACGTATTATTATTAATGGTGATAAGAAAAATCAACCAATTATCCTGTTACATTTCTGTTGGTATTTACCTGTCTGGAGCAGAGCGGGCAGTGGCCTTAATCATAGTTGATGTCTGCATATCAGTTAGCTTCTTTATACATCGCTGTCCCGGTACTATGTTACATACTTCTAGAGGTAAATATGTATGTTTATGCTCTTGTCCCACTTGTAGACAAGGTAAGTGTGGATACCTTAATTTCATTTTATACTTGTCCAAGAAATATTTAGCTACAGTACATTCAACCGTTTGCCCATTCTCTAGTTGTAGGGGAAACCTAAAAAAAAAAAATTTTCACATAACCTGATAAGATAATGAACCTTTTTTTATGGTAGGAAAACATTGAACCATTATTACTTTTACTATATTTGTATAGGAAAGATGAAAAGCTAACAAGCCGTAGCTATTGATGATAATAATTTTAAGCATAAGGAAAACAACCTTATCAAATTTTTTAGAAGTGCAACTACACATATAACTATAAAGTTAAACTCTTACGATTGCATTTGTGAGGGTCGACGAGTTACATTGCACACTCTGTACTTTCTCTTCATTGTTCCGCAATGGGTGATTTCAATCTTCAGCCCTTTTATTTCTTTTGTAAACTTTACTCTTTGGGAATCCGTCAAGGGCTTTCTTTGATCATTAATATCTCTTATATCTAGTACTTCACACATAAATTCTATAACTGGCTGGGCTTTGTAAAAGGCGGTTGCAGATACTGAAAATACACAAAAAAACATTTTAGTGATATGATGCACAATTGAGTCTGAATAAATGAGTGAGTTCTTTTAATTTTGATGGAATATTTATTTTTGGCAATCTGCATAATTCAGTATTTTATACTATACCTGGGCATTTTATACAATAATTAAAACATGTGGGTAATGTATGAATATTTATTTTATACTTTGCCTAGGTATTCTATGAAATGCCCAACGCGCAGCTGGTAATGTGCAAAGGACAGGGACAGTTCAAAAACTATTTAATCAAACCTATATGATTCATAAGCTTTAGCAACAATGAAGTGTATCTGACGCTCGACAGCAGTGTAAATGATCATTATTCTACTCTTACCTAAACCTAATTCTGAATAAAGTTGTTTTGATGAAAACAAAAATGCTTCATTTGACCATCATTTTATAGATACTAACACAACATTGATAAGTCCAGTTCAAAAATTTTATATTTTGCACATTGCCAATGGACCATCATGTATTTCTATACAATCCCTGGGGTTGTACAGCATACCTCGTAAAGTATCTAATGGACAATAATATTCAAAATTTGCTGAGTCCTGTGGTGTTAGTGTCGTAAATCGCGAGTAAATTTTAAGCCTAAGATACTCCTTACGCCATCTGCCAGTGTAACGAACAGACAGACAGATAAAAAAAAGATGTAAGTATCGTATATACTTTCATATGGATTTAGTAAAATCTGAATTTAATATTACATACAGACATTTCAATTTAATTTATTTGCATAGATATGTCATACATATCCTCGACGCCTCAGGCATTGTATAAGTTAACGTAAAATTGTAAATACCGTTAGATTATAATTTCTCTTGCGAGATTGTAAACTGTCGAAAGATCAGGTGCTGTAACTTACTGCTTACAATTTAACGCAATTTTTAAGGTAGAAATGGCATCCGACGGAACACATCTCGCGCGCTGATTGGTTAATTCGTTTGTTGTCTAATATATACCGAAATATACAGATTGCCGGAAACTTATTTGACAACTGCCAAAATGACTACTCAGTCTGAAGGGAATCATGCGTAGAATTCGAGAGTCGGGGCGTCGATCCTTAATGCTAATCCAAACAATGTAGCATGATGGCTTTAGATTTATTTTGTTACTCAGCATTTACTCGACTTTTTTTTTGTGTTGTTTTAATATCATTCCCAAGAGTATAAACAGATATGATGTTTTCATCCTAGCAGAATTAAGCCAGGGTGGTGGTTTGGTCAGGAAAGGAATAGAAGGCACACCGGAGGGGCCATCCGAGATACGTCAGGGTTCAAGGGTCAAACTTCACGCAACTGACGGGTTACAGTAGTCACAGATGAAATTATTTACTTACCGTCGATATTTAGCATCATTTTCCATTGACTTGGCCTCACAGATTGATGAAAACCAAACCAAACCTCTCTACCTCCACCTAGTGGATGATAGTAACCTTCAGGAGAAGAGAAAAATGATCTTCCAACTGGAGTATACATCATAGAAGGTAAATGCCTCATGACTACGTCTAGAGCTAAAATAGCGTCATATGGAATCTGCCTCGTACGGCCTTCAAGAGCCTCTTCTAACGCAAACAATGAAACCTAAAAAATAGTTTAAGCTTTAGTAACAGTAAGCAGCATTTGTCTGTGATCTTAATATGCAGTAATTATGGTGTGTGGTGACTGATTAAGAATACAGGGGCTGTGACGCGCGGGTGTCATAAAAGGCGACTAAGGGATAAACTACGCAAGACAACATCAATGCAAAGAGAAGGAAAACTTGAAACCAATCCTATCCCAACCCGTCTGGCCAGCGTGGTATAGTAGGCCAAACCCTCCTTTCTAAGGAGAGGCCTATGACCAGCAGTGGACTGTTAAAGGCTTGTTGATGATGATGATGGCATTATGAGTTATTTGATTAATACTGAATTATCAGCAACACTCAGTGGTCTGTCGCTCTTGATTTTATTCACACAACAGTGAATATGGCTGGTGGTTATCACTGAAGCCTTATAGTGTTAATCGTATAGAAGTTATTATCAGATTTTCGATATTTTTAAGAAAATGGGCAATATCTGTTTAATGTATGCAATATTCATGTTTTAAGTAATATAAAAAAAAGTAGAACAAGAAGTAGTTGGCTTAGTGTCAGGATAGATTTCTATTCAAATCAATGTTAATTCAACAACTGTTATCAGACAGTCATAAAATTATTTAACATCATACAAGTAAAACTAAAACAGTGTTATATCTTTTAAAATAAATATATTTTAAGTGTTTTATGAACACAATATTAGCTGCAGTCATTGTGCATAATATGCAAAAACATAACTGAAATAAGATTTAATAAACTATTTCTTTTCAGATTTGTCTACCAAAGTGACTCTGCCTGATGGAAAGCATGGGTAGAATATAGGAGTAGGGGGTCACCATCTTCGTTGTGTAAGCAGATGTGCCACACTATGGTTGCCTAGTAAGATGCTACTATATCATTACACCTCTGGTCTCAACTAAATATGACTGGCCTACAATGTAAGGGTAGTACTGCCCTGGTCAAGCTAGCCCATTCCTGCTTCAGTGTGTCTACTACCTGACTAGTGATAATTCAAACTTTACTAATATGATAAATAGTATTTGATAGTGTATTTACAAATATAAAACAATAGTTCCAATATATCAATATTTCCTCCTATAAACAAAAATAATTATCCTTGAAATCACTTTGGAATAGCATTTGGTATTTGGTATTGGCATTTGGTAACTTTTCTTCTTAAATTACCAATAATTTTACTTTTTTTACTGACTTCAAAAAAAGGAGGAGGTTCTCAATTCGTCGGTTTTTTTTATGTATGTTCAGTGATAATTTCGTTGTTTATGAAGGCGGTCCCATCGTCACCATATCGGGCTCTGATGATGGGAACTCCTCAAATATCATAGGCACAATTGTCCCGATTTGGGTACTCAGAATAGTCTTTCTTTGAAGTTGTTTTCTTTTTGTTAAAATTATAGAAATACAACATAAAGATTGAAAAGATATGGTAGTACTAAAGACTTGCAAGCAAGGTGGTACACACCACTCATGCCATTATCAGATCACTCCTAATACAAGCAACTTGTTTAGCAAAAATATTCTGTGTGACCTATTCTAGTACTATTCATCTTTTTAGCCTTCATTCCCAAGACTATTTGGAGTCAACTATTACCAACTGGTTTTATCTGAATATCAAATTTTTCATGGAGCGACAGGCATAGGAGCTCAGCAAACCTGGTTTGCAGAGGTCCGATGACAGTTGCTCCACTTTAAGTCAAGCTTCGAATTACAGTTCTCCATCCAGAACTGTAATTTGAAGGTTGAACTAGTTGTCAGTATATTTGAGGATACAGGCTTCACAATAACTTGCCATAGAAGTTCATGGCAAATAGGACTAACAGCTTGACATGCCCTCAGAGAGGCAGTGATTCACACCCATCTGTAATTCTGTCTGACCTATATTGCTAATATTCTACTTTGCAGACATTGGTTACATTATGCACAAATGTAGTGATTCTGGCTTGTTCCTGGTGCAAAAGGATGTTTGTTGTAATCCAACAAGGCTTGCTGCAAGTATCATAGCCACTTTTGATAACACACAATGACTTGACACAGATTGTTTATGGTTAGATTGTGTGTATATTTCAATTTTTAATGTTCTTTATTAAGATTTGTTTTGATATTTTTATGAATCAATTAAATATAACAAATATTTTACTAAGAAAAAACATAAGCTGATGATTGTAATGACATGTTTTCATTTGTGCTCATTATTATTCTTACAGCATTAGTATTTAATTACATCATTAACAAATTCTCATAATTTAACAAACATTATTAGTAGTTATCACATATTTCTTATTACTTACTTGCGCTACCCATTTTATGCTGACACGAAACACTCTGTCTTTACCTTCACCCGGTAATATAACCTCCAATTCAACTTTGTCATTTCCAATAGGTAATGGATCTCTTGTATATAAATTGTTTCTGCCATCAAATACAGGTTTCAATGCTCCAAATATTTTGTTATAACAGTGAACCATGGTTTCAACAATTTCCCTATTGACCTGAAATAAACAAGTTCAACAATGATTATATGTTTACTGTATCCCAAAACACTAACAAAGACATGTGTGGTTTAACAGTATTTCTAAAGAGATGGAGCCATTTTTAAATTGATACTTATTTAAAAAATGAGATGTTCAAAAGCATAACAAACCTTTCTGGGACATTTATCCGGTTGTATATTAACATCATAATGATGAACAAACCCTCTGGGCATGGAAATTTGAAAGTGATTGGCCCGGAGCATAATCGGCCTTCCTTCATGACCGAGATTGGGTCGACGAGGGCAGGTGAGGGTAGGTAGTTCTGCTAGAGGTGCAGGTGACACGAGGCTCATCGCACCCGCTACGGCGGGTGCGCCTGGAGTCGTAGCACCTGTTGCGGGGGCAGTGCTTGGTACCCCGGCCGCAGCACCAGTCGTGCTCGCGGCCGCGGTCACTGCCCCCGCAACACTCACCGCACCAGCATTCGTGTCCCCCGCTGGAGCTGTAGAATAATCACTGTATATAGCGTACAATCTAGTACAGATGTCATTAACAATCCTACTGCACACTCATAAACACAGATTTACATGTTTTCACATTTGGCATTAGGTGCCTGATATTTAGAACAATCAAACAAAGTGGTGGCACCTTAAACTACAAAACCTACCTTGACCAACGGGGTACATCCTGATATGTCGTTGTTCAACAAAAAGGAGAAACGCTAGAAAATACACAAATTTACTGTCGAAGAAAAGTTACAACGTGATAAATCCAACAATAAATTTTTGGAGTGTCAAAGTAAGTCGTCGCCCTGTTCTTCTAATGCTTTACGAGTTCTACAAAATCTACAACCATAGAATCACCAGTGTGTCAATGTGTTTAGTTAGATTTCTACCACGAGGCATTTTCTACTAAAATCATACCAGACCTACACAACTTAAATCTACCAACAAAAGTGAGTTAGGCTGCGCATAGAATAGTGTTCCGTCCGTAGAACAGTTACATGTTGGAAAACGATATTATACAATAAAACTGCTTGAGGGTAAAATAGAACTATCCATTTACTTCTCTATACTGTGGTAATTCTGTTGTGCACATTACAAAACTAAAAACTCACAAAAAAAATGGATCACACACTTTTAAAATATATTTTTTTCAGTTCATAGTGGTAGAGTATTTCAGAATCGCATAGAAAACCAAAATGACAACAATATTACTGTCGTATTTCGTAGGCTGAATTAGTGTGAGTCACTGTGTACACTGATGTGCATTGTCAGCATTCGCAATGAGGATGGTAACAATTACTCTTTAATTCTGCTCATCTTGTCAGCAGAGTATAGCACTTGATAGAGTCGATTGAAAACCGGTGTCGAGCGATAATTTGGGCCAAAGGGGGTAACACTTCTTATTATGAAAGTTATTTTTAGTAAAATATGTTTTTTTTTTAAGTTATTAATTTTCAGAATGTTTTGTTATGGAAACATCTTTTAATAATAGTTGAATTTGTTGTTGTTTTTTTTTTGGCAGTTAGTTAAACTTATAACAGCTTATAAGGTATCATTGAATAGGTATTGGAACAAGCTTCAATTACATATTAAAAATAATAGAATTTCCATTTTAATATTTGCAAAAAAAGTCACATACATGTGCGATTTCATTGCACCCGACCCGAGTGTAATTAACAAAATATTGTTCTAATTACTATGTTCCAATTTATAATTTAGATTTTACAAGAACTGAGAAAGAAACTTTGGTAGTTAATTTATAGCTGATTGCCTGATTCTGTTGCTTAAGAAAGTAAAATTTGATGATTTAGTAGAGACTCAAAAGACCATTACACCTACACGGTAATTTGTGTCAGATAGACTACCAGTGTGTGCTCTCCCTTATATTATTTATTGATCGATAAAAGTTATTTTCGAAAATTAACATGTCTATCCCCTACAGTGGAACTCTTCGACGATCCGGTGGAGTTGTTTCTGCTATTGGAAAACAATTAAGAGGCGTCAATTTGAAAGCTGCGAAGAGAATAACCGTGAAATTTGATCCTTTTAGTGACAATGTTACTCATACTAGGTGATATTATTTATAAAGACTCCATTTATTTACTATTTTAATATTATTTTTGCATACAAATAATGCACTTATTCTATTTATTGCTTATCAGCGTTCAAATAATTGGCAAAAAATATATTTCAAAACAAACATAACCTTTTTCATAACAGTGCGTATATTTGATAGGCTAAGTACGTATTAATATGCAACTGGGCGTAAACAAATCTATTATATAAATATTTAGTTGTGCTACTGTGTGCATTTTACGAAAAATTTAACATAAGTGTAACTTTTATGTGTAGTACTAAAAAAAATCAATAGTTCAGTCGAACATTCGACGCTCGACTATAAATAGAATCCTGTTGTTGCACAGTATTCTCCACTAGATTCTGCGTAGTTATAAATTATTAAAAAACTATATAAGTTATCATCAAGCTGTGTTCCACTAGACGGGAATAGTCAGCTGGATTAGAATCCAATCTATTGTGCTTGATTTATTCAATGGGTATTAATTGTAACAATGTATGTATTTGAAATGTTTTAGGTGCCAAATTTGACCATACAACAGCAATTAGAAATAGGAATACCTACTAAAGTTATTAGTGAATTATTTTTTGTGACAACTTAGCATTAGTGTGGATTGTTCAATAGTCTTTTTCATATAAGTTCTTTAGTTGTTTCATTACTTTACATCTATAAATAATAAAATTAATTGAAGCACTTAGCAGCAGTGTTAAGTAAATATAAACATGTTTGTTTTAATTATAATTTAATTATCTTCCAAATGTCTGACTGCTGTTAGTGCTCTAAAATGTTTACTCACCATGCTAACATTATGTTATTTAGTGTATTTAAATTTTATAATGAATACATTGTTTTTCAGAAATTTCCTGCACTACATAAGTTCACCAAAAATAGCATTGTCGAATCCCAATTGCTCACTGAAAACTGAAATTGTGTGTGATCGTAGTGAACCCACCGTAAATATCACACTAGTACCTTCCATTGCAGGTAAAGCATGACACAAGTTATTAGTATCTGACAAAAAATAATTATAATCTCCCCATTTTTTTTTTATGTGTGTGTAAAATCATCATGGACCGTCACCCCGCGAGGAGGCGGCGGGGTGGTGTGTCGGACTTGAACCGACTAAAAACCACACAGTGTGCCCTCTCCGTGCTTCTCTGTTTAGGAGGAGAAGTCCAGCTTGGGATCTCCTTCTGAACTTCTCCAGCGCCTGCCCGCTCCTGATGCGGGCACCGTCTCGGTTTGACGACCCTCTCTTAGGCGGCGTCCGGCACACACCGACGCCGCCTCCTCGCGGCAGCCACATAGTGCGGGTGGAGGGAAAACCCGTCCCGTCCACCCGCGGCCACACTCAAGACGGCATGGGGCGCAGATGTTCGCGCCTCCGCCGCCCGAGTCGCCGGCGGCGAATCTGGTCCGCTTAGATGTCGTCCTCCCGGGCCTTCTCCGCCGCCTCCTTCTGCGTGATTACGTCCACGCAGAAGGTTGCGACCGCGGTAAATGAGCTCTCGCTGCCGGCCATGGAACGAACGACGGCCGGAAGCGAGAGATCCTCTCCGATGACTGCAGTGAGGACCCGGCGCTGCGTCTCCCATGCGGGGCAGACCGCCAGCGTGTGATGAGCCGAATCCTCACTGCAGTCGCAGTGGTGGCAGGCGGAACTCAATTCTCTCCTGGCGACCGAGTGCAGGTACTTTCCGAAGCAAGAATCCCGGAAAGAACCTGCGTCAGTCGGAAGGTAAGGGTCCCGTGCTGCCGCACTGCCCATTCGCCGATGACCGGCTGAAGCGCCTCCACGGTGGCGAAGCCAGCACGTGGGGTCTCCAGCCGAATCGACCAGCGATCCATCGTGGCTCGGTGAGCGGCTTCGCGCCACTCGCGCACTCCTCGGGCGGAGGTCCAACTCCACCACTGTCCGCCCGGTAGTTAGCCACTCGCCGATAATCGTCGGCGAGCACTTCCGCCTCCAAATCCCTCGGGGGTGTTCCGGCCAGGGTGCACGCCGCCTCCGTCGATACGGTGCAGTAACCCCGTATGGCTCTGACTGCCAGAGTTCTCTGCGGCCGCCTGAGGCGCGCCCTATTCTGCTCGGTCAGAGCCGCCGCCCACACCGGTGCACCATAGAGTGCTATAGACCGGACAACCCCCGTGTACCCCTATAGAAACTGGCAACCCCTGTAATCTGATAGGCCCCTCTAGAATCTGGCAATACCTGTTATCTGACATGCTACTTGTATGTAGGTATGAATTTTTTTTCTATAATCTTCAATAATGTAAATTATGTTTTCAATATCTGTTAGTATTTCTATTAGCTATGATTGAAAAGGTTGCAATTGTTTTGGAAATTCTAGTTACATATTACACATATATCATTTTGAGACAATCAACATGTCTTATTATTTTGATCCAAAAATTGTCAGATTACATGGTACTCCTCTTTTTCAAAAGAATCTTATTTCTTACCCTCTATCCATCTACGTCACATTTTGTTTCAGAAAGCATTTTGTAAGTTTGAATTTCCCTCCCTTATTAACATTTTATATAATACTAGCTGACCCGGCGAACTTCGTACCGCCTTAGAATATTAATTGTGTTTTGTAAATTATAGTATTGTGTTTAGTTATTAACTAATAGTGACAGTGGTTATTGAGAGTTATCCCTAAGAGATAGACATATACCATCGCGGACATTTTAGACCTTTTTATGGTGTACAATTCTGTAGTAGGTACATTATTTTGATCTATCTCCTAGGGTACAGCTAGCATTTGCAATGTAAGCGTAAAAAAATGGGTTTATTTACGACATCACA
Source organism: Phragmatobia fuliginosa (assembly GCA_932526445.1). Taxonomy (NCBI): domain Eukaryota; kingdom Metazoa; phylum Arthropoda; class Insecta; order Lepidoptera; family Erebidae; genus Phragmatobia; species Phragmatobia fuliginosa. The sequence continues at coordinate 9,230,804 of OW052060.1, read as the reverse complement.
TTAGAAACCTCTAAAATTATCAATGTTTCTCTACTATATTAAACTTTGCTCTTGAATCACTCTATCTATTAAAGAAAACGGCATCAATATCCGTTGTGTAGTTTTAAAGATCTAAGCATTTATGGGGACAGACAGAAAGCGAAAGCGACTTTGTTTCATACTATGTGCCTAGTGATTTTTTTGGATTAAATATATGTATAATACTGATTGACTAAAATATAACGAGCTTGTTGGCCTAGTAGAGTGTAGTGGTTAGCGTATGAGGCTGCCGATCAAGAGGTCTCTCGGGTTCGATTCCCGGGTCAGACCAAATGTTTGTATGATCTGTAAATATTTGTTTCAGATTTTGAGTGTTTTCTATGTATAATGTGTATGTTATTACAAAAAAAAGGATAAATATATTTAGTGTTGTCTAGTATTAGAAGCCCTGCTTCATATGAGCGCAGCGGCACACTCGTTACCGCGTTTCCCTTCACTCCAATTTCCTTTTCTCTACTACAAGAACACCGCTTTACGCTGGCCGTAAGTGTCCATGAATTCTATTGATTCGATCGATTAATTAAAGCTGGACCGGATCTCAGGAGGAGATCTTCCATGATACCTATTAAATCTTGAAGGGGCTATACTAATTCTAATCCAAAATTTCCATTTTATTTTCAGAACAGGCAAACGTTAAAAACGTCACATTCAAAAGTGGTAATCTCACTTGCTTAGAATTGCTCCAATTATTAAATAAACACATATCATCACTGGCTCCAGCGGAACAACCTGCAAGTACAATCCAAACCAAAGCAGAAAAGAAAATATCTAAAAAGAAGTAATTTAAGTAAATTAGAAGATGACGAAGGCAACTAAAGGGAACCTTCACGTTGTGGAGGAGTTATACAACCAAATACCAGCTTTCACAGATGTATTTTCTGAAGATACGTTCTACATATTTGTTGTTATATTCGTTTTGTCGACAATATTTGTTGCCTTTATTTTGTCTAGATTCATCACCATAAAACCTGTTGAATAGATTGTATAAAGATGTAGAATTAAAAGTTACTATTTACAAACACCCTACTTTTACTATCCGACGACCACGGATAGGCGAACCTTATAAACCTTGAATCATTTACCTTAGTGTTGCGTCTGAGCTTCATTTACACTGACTGACCGAGTGACCAACATATTAGTAGTTATGGATAATTGGATAAGGGCAGGCAGATGATGAGTAATAATAGATGTGTGTATAGGTGTGTAGGTATTTTTTTTAAATCTTTAATCCAGCTCATAAGAGTAGGTACCTACACCTACCTTATATCTACGAGTCTTACATTATTCAATCAAATCTGTATTTACCACAAATGCTGATTAATTAGCGACAGTCCAATAAATTGTTGAGAGCTAAGCGTAGCCAAGCTTGTCATTGACCCCGAATTGGCTACAGATTTAAGGGTTTATAGGTATTTATACCTATAAACACTTAAATTTGAGTTAAGTGTTTACACCTAAACACAAATTCATGATGGCGGTCAAGGCAGTATTGATAAATTCTACAAAAATACGTTCTTAGTATTTTTCGATCATAGTGGTGTGCAATATGCCTCTCCGGCCTATGTCATTTATCTTTTTTTATTATTTTATATTACGTTGTGATACTTACTAAAGCTTCTACAAAATGATTTTTAATTTAATATTATATTAGATTTTATTAAAAACAAAATATACACAATACATTTTCCTGCACATAAAGTACTTTACTTTTCCTGTTCCTTTGTATCTGTTCTAGATGCTTCATATGCTGTGTAAGAACCAATATCGAGTTTGATCTTCTGAAAATTTCGAACGGTCATATTTTTCATGTAGCATTCTGAAATAAGATATGATCAAAGGAGAAATCGCAGAAACAGTTTTCGTGAAAACTATATCCGAGGAGATGACGTTCAATAAAGAGGCGACGAGAACGTGTGGTGACGGATTAAGAATACAAAGTGTCACCACCCCTATTCATTCCATGGGTGTCGTAAGAGGCGACTAAAGGAACAAAATAAGCAGCCAACATCACTGCCAAGAGAAGGAAAACTTGAAAGAAACCCTTTACCAACCCGTCCGGCCAGCGTGGTATAGTAGGCCAAAACCTCCTTTCAAAGGAGAGGCCTATGTCTAGCAGTGGAGTGTTAAAGGCTGTTGATGATGATGAGAACGGAACGTGGGAAACTTATAGCGCAGTCCCTTTCGACAGTCGACATACCTACGCGCTGCTGAGCTCAAATCGATCTCTGATTCATGAGCGCGGGCTTGGGCGTGGTTTAGGCTGAACTGACATAAAAAAAAACAATTATTCCGCTATCTGAAGTTACCACTACCTTTTTAAATGATCGGTTATATGGCTTTAGACCGAACATATCTACGGATACACTGAGGCACATCACACAACTTTGAGGTGAGGCTGTCGATAGACTTACTTGTGGACCAACCGTACAGCAAGTGTCCACGTTTCGACTCCGTATGTCATGACGGTAGGACGCACTGATCAAAAACTTTCGTCTTTAGGCATTCTGGGATCGACGACGAGAAGACTCGACGTAGCTTTCCAAATGATGGGTGGGGTCAACGGAATTCACCTCGTTCTCAAAGTTTTTTCTGCCCGATGTCTGCCTATGGTAGACATATTTTTAATTACCCTTACAATAGCACCGTATCCCGCAAGCGGTTTCGATGGTATATGTTCATTGAACATGACCTTGCCCAAGTTCATCCTTAGGCTTATGCATATAAAAGAGTCGGCTAGGTCATTCAGCATCTGTTGTAAGTCCCGAAGCCTGCAGCCTCTACCATTATGATGATGTCTGCAAAACGCAAGTAAGAGGTGTATTCGCCTTTGATGACATGCCAATGCCATGTCACTTCCAGTTCAGCGTCTTAAACATGTTATCTATTGCATTTGTGAACAATTTCGGAAGCAGATTTCTCAATGACAATCTAGTCGAGTTAAGCGCCAAGAAATCACAGGTTCGTTCTTTACTACAAAGTTTTCTTCCCCTCCCCATTTTTCAGAAAACTCAACTGCACTAAATGATAAACTAGTTAGCTTAGATGTAGACATATCGATCCGAGTATATTGAAAGCGTCATTAAGGTGGCCTCGCGATAAACAAGTGAGAGGTTTCTTCTCGCTCGAGCATCTTTATTTTCTATATACATAACACACAAAGTTGTTCCTTGGTAGAGTACTGTTCTCATCTTTTTTCTGGATCCGCGCAGTATTTGCTGGATATCCTCGATTAGTTACAGTGGCGTGCAGTATGCATTGTCCTAAATAAGTCCCAAAGTCTGGTGACTTATGTAGAGATGTCGCTTCCAAGCCAGACCTCTATCGCCCTTATCACGGAGTTTTATGGCGAGTTCATTCAACTGGTCCCAACACCTCCCTTCCTTTATACGGACAACACTTGCTGGCCTTAGAAATCACCTACGCTCTTGAACAAAAATGGTTAACTCTTCATCTCTGTTGATCAATTAAAATTTTCCAAAAAAAGTTTTATAATTAACAGTGTAGTTTTTAAAGTTTTAACTGAAGCTTGGGCGTAGCCTGCATAAACATGTCAATATCATTTATTATGATATAGCGCTTGACTTCATAGAAATTTCAATCGTTATCATATAAAGGATCAAAGCACTCTACAAAGTAGAGTCACACGAGGTGAGGTGAGCATACCATTTTGGGCGGTTGCTACAGCAGCTTTGTAGGCCCTAAGCCCAAGTGGTGGGTTTCCCTAAAGAATTGCACATTCGGTAGTGCGTGACTTGATCGTGTCCAAAGCACTGCGGATTCTATCGCAGTCTGGTGCACGTATTACCCACTTCACTTATTTACATGTTTACCTATTCAAATACAATACTTATTTCATTGATATCTTTCTTTTTAATTTACGGTATAGTGAAGCCCTTTGATTTTATAATCAAAGGTGAAGCCCTAGAATTCAAAGTCCGTCTCACGTATGAACCTCTGTTACGTAGGGTTGACTGCCCCGACGGTGTATATCTCGATTATTGCAGTAAAAGCCTATGTGTTATTCTGATATATAAGCTATTTTACTGGAAAGTTTCATCCAAATTCGTTCAGTAGTTTTTGCGTGAAAGAGAAACAAACATACACACTCATTACCGTCTTTGCCCTAAGGGTTCACGGGGCCAGTGCCCAGGTCCCATTCGTTGGAGGGCCCACCATAGTCACCGGGCCCTCCAACGAATCGACAATTGGTTTCTCACACATAATCTCGAAAGGCACATTACATTCTTTTTCTGAACAAAAAAGTTACAGTTCAATACGAAATAATTACTTAGCTTGTAGTATTATTTATGATTGATAAATACACGACACGTAATAATTTGGGGCCTCCAAACTCTTCTGTGCCCAGGGCCCCCACATGGTAAAAGACGGCCCTGTACATACTCATAAACTTTCGAGTTTATAATATTAGTATTCACTTACCCGACATCTAAAATTAGATGTAAAAAACGCAGATTGTTGATAACTACTAATTGTGTCTTTCCAAAGAACTCTTCGATAAAAATACTTAAACAAATCTGATTCAAGAGGATTGTATTGTAGTATTTCAACTTCCAATACATAGAATTGCGGTTAAAGATTCCTTGTATATACAATTCTTTATTTTTCTTTCTTGTCGCATACGATGCAATGATACTGTAAAATAATTGGTATTTAAGAAATAATCAGTTTAGAGTGCCTGAAAAAAAGGCATTAAGAATGTCCGAGGTACGATTACCCTATACATTAGATGTATTAAATAGGTATACCTACATCTACCGTCTCGGCATAACACGGTGGCAATTTCCATGTGCCTTTACAAAGTATTAAAAACCCTACATAGGTACATAAAATGGCCCACAATACTTTTCCAATATCAATATCAGTCAATCTAATTACATAGTACAAGATCAACTTGGTTTGAAACTAGATGGTCTGATGTCCAACAATATTATAGTTTTATTGACATTCAGCAGTTGTCTCTTACGTTTTGAGGAATCCATTATGAATAAACACAGGGACAGTCAGGTTACGAATTATACTACTGAGCATAGTAGATGTTTACAGTATTAGGTTTCTACTGCCCAAATTCACTTTAACTTTGTTTTTAAAACTTTTATGTAGTTTACAGTTTCTTTATAAGTATCATTTTGAATAGCGAAGTGGTTTCCAAAAACAACATGAAAGATAAACTTGGGTAGGATTTTTTAGAGGATTTTACCGTAAACAAAAAATGTTTCTACGTTCAACCGTTTGACACTGATATCCAGTACGTTGATACTTTAATAGACAATCATTTATAGATTACACTCAAATAGTAGATAATAATGTGTATTTATATGACCAGAGTATAAAACACGTGTAGGTAAGGAGTTTGGATATTATTTGCTGTGAGTGGTGTATGAAAGAGGCAATGAGTTTTACGCAAAAACTTGTGATATTTAACCTTAAACTCAAGAGCCAAAAAGCTACTCAAAAGGAGTGCTTAGCAGGATTGTTTTAAGATTAACAGCTGCCTGTCTGTGGCATCATAGCGCGTGTGGTAAATGTTTTTTAACATGCTTACTAACCATTTCTGGCTACCAGTAGGCTACGTTTAGATAAGCTTACGACAACAATCAAAATACCTTTTTTTTAAAAGGCAACTCCCGGCGTCGCGGGGGACTTTACAATCATACCTACATAAAACGAACACAAAGAACGCCCAGACTCAGAACAACAATTTGTGAATCACAGTGTTGTCCCACTTGGCGCACTAGAAAGCGGTGTGACCACTTAAACTACTAGGCTAACCGTGCAATTTTATTGAAATATGTGTAAAAACTAATTCTTAATTCTATAGGACATCTCGATCGAGCGTTTAGATCATCTAGAGGACTTAGTATGAGTTTTTAATAAAAACTCTCCCACTTTAGGTATGAATTTTCGGTTAACAATAAAAAACCGAGATTGTAAAAATGCAATATAAAGACTCAGACTTAAACATCAAATAATTCTTCGAGTTAACTGTACTTAGACTCCAAAACGATCAATAAATTATCATATTACCCATTTTCATTTCTATTATCACATGCTTAAGATCTTCCAGCAATTTCAACCCCTAACATAACGTCACAGTCGCGCACACGCCACCGCAAGCACTTAGTGATAGTAGGCAAAAATCAGAGATATAACGAATACAAGAATAATATAGGGTATTTAATAAACAAAAGACATAAGTTTATAAATATGTATATTTAATAAAATTTCTTCGTAGATGGCCAGAAGTCAACGTTGCTCTTGATACTAGTTCACAAAGCAACTAAAATTCTTGAGTACCCCAACGGATCTGGATTTAAAAGTTAAAAATATATAATTTTGATAAATCACATATCTTTTTTTCTATTTCGGACATCTGACACACAACATCATCTAGTCTCAAGATAGGCCGCGCTTACATTATGGATACTAGACAACTGATATAAATACATAAACATACTTTTTTTGTAATATTTGTGAATCATACAAATAATATTTGGTCTGACCCGGGAATCGAACCCGAGACCTCTTGATCAACAACCGCATACGCTAACTGCCTTGTTGGTCTAGCCAACAAGGCTCATTACAAGATCTAATTAAAATTAGTTAACTAAATCCCAGTGAATGAGATTACAAATATGAAAGACTATAAAGTTAGATGGCGATCGCGACAAAATGGCTGAACGATCTGATTTTATTTTATTTATTTATTGTTTACACAGTTTAAACAACAAATCCGATCCTGTATGAACTCATTGACTGCCTTGTTGGTCTAGTGGTTAGCGTATGCGGCTGCTGATCAAGAGGTCTCGGGGTCGATTCCCGGGTAGGACCAAATATTTGTGTCGGAGTCTGGGTGTTTTCAATGTATATTAAGTATGTATTTACAAAAAAATAGTATGTTTATGTATTTATATCAGTTGTTTAGTACCCATAATACAAGCTCTGCTTAGCTTGGGACTAGATGATGTTGTGTGTAAGATGTCCGAAATATTTATTATTATTATTAAATAGGCTACTCTTATATCATGAAAAAAAATGTGTTCTTTAACTTACGTCTTGGTTGCGGGTTTTTTGCTTGCGTTCAACTAATGATGTTAGGGCTTCGGAGCGTACAGCGAGGGAGTCAATTCTCTCGACTAGTTGCTGATATGGAGAAAGGGGTTGCGCTCCCATCACTACATGACCCAACTTGGAGTCAATCTTGGCGTCTAGGCGAGCGTTACGGATTAAATTCACGATCCAGCACTCCGCTTCGTCAGGCTGCATATTCAAGTTTTCCGCTAACATTCTAAAATAGTACAAGGTTTTTTTTTCCATCATAAAACACACTCATATACCCTCATAGGTCTATAGATCTTATTTTATCATCTACTTACCCAATACTGATAACTTGATGTATACGACAGAAAGTTTCAAAAATCATAAGACGAGCATTCTCAACGAACTCTTCTAGGCACGCTATCAAAAAGAAGTCTGTTAAGAGTACTGCTTGGCACTGGTTCAACTTTCTGCGAGCGGCTTCGAAGTCAAAGTTTACGTAAAGGTGCTCAATAAATTCTGTAATGGGATCCCTAAAAGAACAATTTAATACATATTTTAATTATCTTAAAGGCTTGTATAGATGAACAATAAATTATGTGATGGGATCCCTAAAAGAAGAATTTAAAACAATTTTTAATTATCATATCAAAGGCTCATAAGTTTAGTTTAAAAATTTGAGTGATCTTTATCATCAATCATTGGTTGCTGAGATATTGATAATCAAAGACAAAAATATCATTTTCCATTTAAAGACAGATTCCTTGGCGAGAAGGGGACATATCAAGGTCTATACAAAAATAAATTAAAGCTAAAATCCGTCCTTGACTTACCGTACAAACGGTAAGTGCTAGATAGATGAAACTTTGCATGAATATGAGTTGTAATTACGTCGACTAAGTGCTACAATAAAATTATGAAAAATATTTTTATTTGGGGTACCTCCCCTACACGTAAAGTGGAGATGTTTTTTTTTCTCGCGGCTATCCCATCATGTGGGGTATCATTAGATAGGTCTTTAAAAACAATAAAGGTTTTCTAAGACGATTTTTTCATTAAGTTATCCGTTTGCGAGAAATTTTACTTCTTTTTTTTCCGAAGCATGGACAAGTTTCATGACAGCGTATAAATAATACATAGCTACGTCCTTAAATAAACTGCTTTAAAAAGTTTAATTACATGTAGCCCGATCAATTTTGTCATTGTCATATTCGTAACTTCGTAAATGTTTTTTTTTTAATAAAGTTATTATTTATTATATAAATACATACATGTAGCACGTACATGAAAAAAACGTTGTATTTACCTGTAAGTGTATGCTTCTTGTTGGATTACTTTTACGAGATCTTTCAAAGCATTACGGCGTGACCTGTTGATGATGACAGCGGTCGCCAAGTAGCGCAGAATATGTGGGCACATTGTTTGAATAGCATTCAGGTACCTAAAAGACAAAAGGAGGTTGATCTTATGCAGTATAAAATTAAGTCGCTTTATGTAATTAAGACTAGGATTTTTTAAATTTCTCAACGGATTTTAAACCCGTTTTCACCAATAGAGGGAGTGATTGAAGAGGAAAGTTTTCATATATATTAAAGCCGGAACGGGTCGCTGGTTACTCATAAAGTGAACAATATGAACATCACTTACAAGGGTTTGTACAAAAACATTTCAATGATGAGGTCTCGGCCTTTCACGTGGTTGAAGAACACAAACAATGACCAGTGCACAAGCCAAGTGCGTTGCTGCAGGGCTTGCATATTAGTTGCTGTGGCGCCACCACCACCATTATCAATGAATTCACGCAATTTGGTCAAATCTTCAAGGGCACCATCCCAATTTTGAACCAAAATTTCGCTAGCCAATTTTCCCCATAATACAGAAATGTAATTCTGAAAGTTTTAAAATGTTTTAAGAATGAATACAAGTACTTAAATAAGAATATCAGATTATCATAATTTTAACAAAAAGGAACCGACTTCAATGAAAAACTATTCCGAGTACCCAAATCGCGACATTGTGCCTATGATATTTGAGGAGTTCCCTCGATTTCCTTGCTATCCCATCATCAGATCCCGATATGGTGACGATGGGACCACCTGTAAGCTACGCCCATTCCAATTCAAAAAGAATTTTTGAAATCGGTTCATAAACGACGAAATTATCGCTGAACATACATAAAAAAAAAGATTCCGACCAATTGAGAACCTCCTCCTTTTTTTGAAGTCGGTTAAAAACGGTCGGTTACTCGAACTTATTTCTTATTTATATTAAAACTCATTTTAGTTGTCAAACCACATAAAAAAATAAACTAACGTCATCTGCTGTCATTACCTTCACAAAAATGTCAGCTTTAAAATTAATAATTCATAAATTTGAAGCTGGTGGAGTTAATTTTCAATCTTTACTAGTTACGATTGAAGACCCTGATAACAGTAATTCTAAAGCAAAATATGGTGATTGGTCCGACGGTAAAGCGCATGAGAAAAAAAAAGATCCGGAGAAAGCTTCACGTTTAGTAGTAAAAATAATTTCTGGACATGAATTCGATAAATTTAACTTAGAGTCTAGTGCGAAAGAGATTGATCCTTCAGTGAAAAATATAGCAAATTATACAGAATGCTCGATGCAACTGAAACCATTACACAAGTTATTTTATAAATCAGATGGATCTGGACACAGCGCATATTACTACCATAATGAGGTAACTATGGGTAGAAGTATAATGAATAATGAATCAAGTGTTTTTCAAGGAAATTTGTCCTTGCAATATTCTGTTCAAGATAAGTGTAATTTAGAAACAAGCGATTACTTAAGTCCTTTAGAATACAGTCTCGAGAAAGTAAAAGAAAACAATGCACGAATTATGGAAAACATACAGATGTTGAACAGGACTCTAAATTATACAAAAAATAAAGAGATCCTTGACATTGTTTGCCGGAAATCAATGAGAACATATCACTGCGATACATGTGGAAAATGTTTTGTGTATGAAACTGGTTTGAGGAGACATTATTCTATGCGTCATGCAATGTCTGAAGTGCAACCACGTTGGCAAGTGGTGTGGACATGCATACAATGTTTTCAAGTATGGCCGCGCCAAGACCAAGCATTGAATCATTCGAATGATTGCTGTAAGTCCAATAACAGAGAATGTGTCCGAGAGATTAAGACATCTTCTTTACTGCAATGTGAATTTTGTGAGAAAGTATACACAAGCATTCCTAGATTACTGAGGCATTCAAAATTACATACAACTAATAATAATTACGAGTGTAACGCATGTGAAATGGCATTTTCGTCATATAAGAGAGCTGAGCAACATTTTGTATCATGCCCGTGGTTGAAAATGTACTACAGTTTCTCTTTGCCTAAGCTACTGCTCTGTAATGCTTGTGATCGTAAGTTTAGAAATTATGAACAGTTGTACAACCATAGGTAAGTGAAACGAGTATAAAATAAATATTTCTGACACCTGACACCCAACGCCATCTAATCCCAAACTAAGCAAAGTTTGTACTATATGGGTACTAGACAACTGATATAAATACATAATATATGCATTTTTTTTGTAAATACATACATATTTAAACATAGAAAGCACCTAAATTTCGAAACAAAAATTTGTAGATCATGGCTAATATTTGATCCAACCCAGGATCGCTTAGAAAATAAATGTAAATAACGTAAATGCTTTAAGTTTCGAAACTTTAAGCATTGATCCATTATGGACACCTAAAAGCGTATATTCTACTTCTCACAAGTAGTTTTTTTTTCATTTACAGATACAAAGTGGGCCACTTCATGACCAAGACTCATTGCAATCCATACAGTATCAAGTCTATAGGTGTTCTAGTATACCAATGTGAAATGTGTGGGACCTGGTATCCTTCAGTAGCACCACTATTAGCTCACAAGAATCAGTACCATCCAAAACATGACATTACTTTGCAATGTCAAATGGTATGTGTTTCAAACAAAAGGTGGATTATAATTTATGGTATCATCATCACCATATGATGATGGTGATATCACGTGATGGATTAAGAATATGGAGTCACTTCCCCTATTTATACTGTAATTGTTGTAAGAGTCGACTAAGGGAGCAAACTACACAGAACAAACAGTATGTCAAAAAAGAAAACTTCAAACCAACCATGTGATGGTGATAATAATCATCACCATAATTCTATGAAATCTGTTGAAAATAAACCTTAGTGATTAACATTAAAAGGTTCAGTGAGTCATTTAAGTCATTTTACAGTTAACATGTACCATCTTTGAAATAATATTAATAATCCTAAATTAAATTTTTAGCAAGAGAAGAATTTCAATGATCAAAACTATTGCATGCCTGCTGAAAATGATAACGAAGATATTAACATGCAGGAACCGCAATAAGTGTATTTCTTTTCATTTAAATATAAAATCACATTTGCAATTTTTATTGTTTTATTCTGATGATATTGTTTTCGACTACTACTTGTCTAGAGACGGTTCAGTATGAATATTATCAGAAATACAACCTTGATAAGCAATGGCATACTATATCTCTATTAAACTTAAAATTATGATCATAGTTTATTTTGGACATAAGCTTCACTACTAGACTTATAATTGTAGTCAACAGCTTTGGTCCGCATGTATGTAGAATATCGCGTCGTGTATGTTAGTTACGGCCCATTCACGACCTTACCGCTGTGAGCGGCAGCTAAGAGCGAAACGCCGAGCGGTAATATCAAAAGCTTAAAATGTACGAGGCACGCCACGAGTCGCGGCTCATAGCGAAAAAGCTAGCGGTTTTGGCCGAGCGAATTGCTACAGCGGCGAGCGGTATGGAGAGCGGCGGGAACAAAGGCACAAGTTAGTATCTGCGACGCCACGAAACAGAGCGGCGTGGACAGCGGTGCAGGAGTGACGGACTCAGCGGCGTTAAATAAAAACAAAAAATTTTAGACGATTTTATTACGGTAATGGATACCGAGGCTTTTATAACAGAAATTTTAAATAGACCGCCTATATGGATGTCAAAATATCCCCAACATAAATATAAAAAGGTTGTGGGAAGAAATTAAACAATGTTTTCCGGAATATAATTAAACGTAAGTACCATACGTTTAATTTAAATTGATAACACAAAAACATAGAACCTAGGTACCTACCAAACAAAGCTACTGATATGTTGACAAAACTACTGGTATGTTTACGTAATGTAGGTGGATAGTTGACAAGTATTAAAAGTTAATTTTTTTCTCCGTCAGTAGGTACCTAATTAGCAAAACAGTTTACATATCAGTAGTTTTGTCTGTAGATATAACTACACACGAAACTACTATACTTTGTCCATTCGTTTATTATCTTTTTGACAGGTCACGTCTATAAATTTTATTACCGGTATTTTTAATCGTAATAATGTACTACAATAATGTCGTACTATATATAGACGGGTAGGGAAGTGGCTTGTGCATAGCTAAAAACAACAAACTATAAAACAGTGCTTGAAATACGTTACGATACGATAAATCGATTAAACAAATTAAATAATTTATCATATTATTATGATCAAAATAATTTGACTTCATGTAAGTATTGTTTCTGTAAATTTAATAAAATAAATAGGAAAATTAAATAGTATGACTTCAAGATTAATTATTTACAAGGAATTAAGTCGAAATTTCGGAATTTAAGTTCAAACTTAGAATAAAGAAAAATAACTCCGTGCATTAATTAATTTATTTTTGGACCACTGACTTCAAAATGTGGTTAATAACGCTAAATCCAGTGTTATGAGAAAATACATTTGAAAAATCACTTAATACTTACTAAACCGACCTTCAAGTGGCTGTGTTAGAAAGTTTTCTTTGTTCTGGGCCAATTATATATCATAATAGTGCACATTTTATTAATTTACAATACTGACTTAAAGAATATTATATGGATTGATTTTGATTTCAAATCGAATCGGTGACGTGTGAGGGCGTCACTAAATTCGAAATTTGTCGAACTGTCAAAAAGATAATAAAGGAATGGACAGAGTATAGTATGTCTTTTATACGCAATGTAAGTAGTTGACAAGTTTTTAAAGTTTTTTCTCTCTGTAAGCACCTACTTAGCAAAACACTTGGAAACATCAGTTACTTCTTATAGGTAGGACCTTCGTATAGGTCACTAAATCCACCATCTAAATACCGATCTTTATTTAGTTCGTGCACTCATTCTATCATATTTAAAAAAAAAATGTTGTTTCTAAACAGACACGGGATAATTTTTATAACGCCATGATTTTTAACACGTTTCAACTACCTAAATACGTCCACCGTCGCCGCTGCAACTAACCGCTACTAGGGTTCGTGGCGTGCAAAACGCACCGCTCACCAACGCCGCTCCGCTTTTCGCTAAGACCAAAACTCGTGGCCAGGCCGTTATAGTGGCGTGTGTGTATATCGAGGTAATCATTTTCAGCTAATATATGCCTTGACTATGGCACTCACAACTACTGTGGTTTTATTTATAGAAAAAAATTTCAAAGTTGATTTAGTTGTTCCCTCTTACAATGTCACAAACTCATAATAAAAATACCTCTTTACAATATTAGTACAGTCACGAGTAGATATAGGTTAGATGTTTTCACTATCAAAAATACTGACAAACATAGAACTACAAATAAGTTTGTATAAATCAGTTTGTGTCATAAGGGGCCATCCATAAATTACGTCACACCTTAAGGGGGAGGGAGGGGGTCGACGAAGTGTGACATTGTGTGACAAGGGGGTGGGAGGGGTCCTAAATAATGTGACGTCACATTTCAAAATCTATTATAGTCGAAGTCTTAAAACACGAACTTTAAACTATTACTTTACGAAAACCTAAAAAACATATACAACTATATCTGTGTAAATATAAGATACCAATTGTTTTGGTGACCACTCGCTCTACTAGTATTACGCGCCGACCGCCTAGGCGCCCTTTGATTGCGCCTAGCGGACCTAGCGGTGATTTGTTTCTTTGTTTCTATTTCATTTGACCACTGTCTTTCGCGGATGAAACAACTAGTTCTTAGTTCTACTATTTTGTGATTAAATCACCTTTTTCTTCTGTCGAATAGTCCATCCAAAGGTTGCCTGGAAGAGGTTGCTTTAAGCAATAAGGCCGCCCATTGTAAATATCTTACAGAAACTTTCAATTGCAAAAATTGTATTTGGTGTACAATAAAGTATATTCTAATATAATATAGTCGAACAAATAATTAAATATTTGTGACAAATTTGAATTTGAAGATATTTTATATATTTACACTTTTTTCACGCGGGGAATGCTTTTCGCACCATACCCTTCTTGGGGACAACGAAGGGTGTGTGTGGGACTCCCAGGCAACCTATACCGACTAATCTCTGAGTCACGTTGAGAACTGGATAATAATAACAATAAAACTTGGATTCGTTTTTTTATTTTGTTAATTTCTTTAATTAATATAATCGTATTCAGGGTTCCGTAGTTCTTGACTCGGAACCCTTATACATTCGTCAAATTGCAAAAACTGTATTTGGTGTACAATAAAGTATGTTCTAATGTAATATAGTCGAACAAATAATTAAATATTTGTGACAAATTTGAATTTGATTTGAAGATATTTTATATACTTACACTATTTTTACGCGGGGAATGCTTTTCGCACCATACCCTTCTTGGGGACAACGAAGGGTGTGTGTGGGACTTCCAGGCAACCTATACCGACTAATCTCTGAGTCACGTTGAGAACTGGATATTAATAACAATAGAACTTGGATTCGTTTTTTTATTTTGTTAATTTCTTTAATTAATATAATCGTATTCAGGGTTCCGTAGTTCTTGACTCGGAACCCGTCATTCGTCGAATCCTTCCGTCCGTCCTAGACCTACCGCCCAAACGGTTGGTGTGTCTATAAAGTGCTACAATAAACATATGAAAATTATTTTTATTTGGGGTACGTCCCCTATTCGTATAGTGGTTATGTTTTCTTTTTCTCGAGGCTCTCTCTTCTAATCGTGTGGGGTATCATTGGATAGGTCTTTTAAAAACATTGCGAGGTTGTTAAAACGATTTTTCGATTTAGTTATCCGTTTGCGAGTTATTCAACTTTCAAACGCATTTTTTTTGTAAAAATAGAGCATCCCCCTTCTAAAAGCTAAACAGATGGCTCGGAAAATCTGAAAAAATTCATGATAGTAGTCCATATATTAAAACTTAAAGGAAAACTATTGCGATTTTGATAAATTTTTGTCAGGAGTTGTACAGGTCTAACTTGTAAAATGCACTGTCTTGGAAAACTTCCAACAAAAATTAAGAAATAATAAGTAAACATAACCATTTTATCTATTGGACACGATTTTAAATATACCTATCATTATTGGTGACCACAGAACCGAATTCTATGCGCAACCTGACACGCACTGAAAATTTTTTGATTTATTATATTTTCTAATTTATATAATTAATCAATTTTTGTTTTATTAATTGTTTGATTTGATGTTAATTTTATAAAAAAATAATTTAAGTGGAAATAAAACTGATTTCGGAACCTGTTTTCATTCAATGATTTCTAAATGTAAATTTTCAAATTATGTGACGTCACACTAGGGAGGGGGGGAGTCTTACAAATGTGACCAGCTGTGACAAGGGGGGGGGGAGGGGCAAAAAAATCATGAAATTCGTGTGACGTAATTTATGGATGACCCCTAAGTGAACTGTTAAGAAATAATTAGCTTATGTGGTCGAAAATAAAACTACTGAGAAGAGACTGCACAATATATCTGTGTTATAATTAAAATATCACTAAATAATAGTGTGACGACTTAAAATATTGCCTATATTGAGGTGGTACATAGGTACTGGCAATATTGTTTTATATGTTAGTTAAGTGCATAGTGGTCCTGACTGCTAACCTGGAAGTCTTGGTAGTGATCACATCCAGGAAGAATATTTGTATGATGAACAAGAGCATGAGAATTTACATCTGGGTATATTTTGTCTATGCATACAAATTATTAATAATTTATCAGTAGTTAGATTTCCATAGCACATGTTGGGGCAAATTTGAACACAGACTGCAATATACAAAATGTGTGATTCTTAATTAAAGTTACTAGAGTTTTAACCTCCTTTGCCATTTTTCAAATTTTAATCTTAGTCACATTATTACTTACTATATTTGTATCTGTTAAACATTTCCATTTGTTTAAATTAACTATACAATCAGGACACAGTAATTCTTAGCTTATTACCAAATTTAATATAATTATCTTTAAAACTAAAATATCTTACCTTATCAGTCGGGGACATCACTAGTTGGCAGAAGTACAGGTATGAGGCTGACTCCACATAATTACCACACTCATACCGGTATTTGGCTAGACGATACATACTGTCGATCATCTCCACTTTGAACTGTAAATGAGATTTTTTTAAAAATTACGAGACTTTAGACAACTGGCTTGTTGCTTTAGCAGTTAGCATATACTACTGCTGATCACGAGGTCAGGGGTTCAAAGCTCTGGTCAAATTTGATGGGTTCATAAATTTTGATTTATATGAAGTTCTTATATAAAAAAAATAGTAGCCAGGATTATGGAAAATGGCAGTGTTTCACACCCAAACTTCGGAGAGCATGTTAAGTTGTTGTCCTGGATGTCATGAATGGATATGACAATCATTATTGGGAAGTTGGTACCCTCAAATACAAAGACAACTTTCGAATTCAGTTTGCCCTCAGGGTTGCAGAGTAGACTTGCGCTTAATGTCACTTTCCAATGTAATGTGATATGACATCACTTTTACAGACAGGTGATATTACTCGAAAACAATACACATCACTCTTAACATTACTTAGTGCCTTCGATAGATACTGTGATTCTATCTATACACCCGAATCATTACCTATGTGATGTGTTCATACTTACATGTTATATTACTTGACCTGAGAGATTGAATTACTTAATAATAATTTTATTTTTTACTTAAAATAATATAACTTATATGGCAAATATTACGTGATACAATAATTGATTAGTAAATATAGTTGATTTGAAATATTTTTAAATATACTCAGGCATATTTACATATACAAGAACATCTTGTTTAACAAACATTTAAATTTTATTTATTTATAGAGAGAACATTAAATTTGTTTTAATAAGTGCATGTATAGAAAGTGTTACCTCAAATTCCTTATTTGTAGTCAAGTGATTAATAAGAGTTTTAGGATCCCTCATTGTCTCAACAGTCTTCATAACATCATCTCTCTGCATAAGTCTCAACACTGGTTCCACAGCATCTTGGAGCTCTTGCAATTGGGAAAGAACTACACCCCTTCGGGATTTGATTTCCTATTAATAAACAAAATCAAGTAACTACACAATAGCTTATATACTATAGTTGAAAACATGCTAAGTTATATATGAACTAGATAAACAATTTTAAAAAAACATTCATTTTAGGCATCTCCAAAAATGTTTACTTCTTAAAATATGTACATACATATTCTTTATCCTGTTTAGTAATTAATTTCCTCTTTAATCATTTGGGCACAACCTAATTCAATTCATAAATGTGACTTAACACAGTTTTGTACTATAATTAAGTAATCAACATGAAATAAACAAATATGTTGCCAAAACAAAATAACTTATTATTTCTCCATCTCCATACAAATATTATAAGTTAGCTAGGACTTTATTCTAGTAAAGATAAGATAGGAAACGTACCTCAGGAGTATCCTCATCAGGATAAAGCATTTTTCTGATGTCTATAACATAATCTATCATGTTAGTTTTGCTAAGGATCTCTAGCTTGGCTTGTAAGAGTTCTGACTGGTCATAGGTCTGAAAATAATAGTACACCTTAGCTAAGAAAACAGAGTTACATATCATTGAAAATATAACAAGATAATTTACTTTTATAACCTACCTCTTTAGCAGCCAGAAACTCCAATAAAGGAAACACTAAATGTCGGTCTAGATATTGACCTATCTTAAACGTTAAATCAAACTTCGAATAACTCATTGTTGCGTTTTCTTAGAATACTCTCACATCAAATATAACTCCATCTACTCGTGAAAGTAAGATTGTAAAGAGAAGACAACTCTACAGTCTACACAAAAGCTTCGTCAAATGTCATAAATTTTAGTTCTTTGTTACTCTTACTGTAAGAACCATATATTTGTCTCTTTCTAATGCCGCAAACCCTAACATGTTTCACTATGCACTAAATGACGTAGAAAATAACCTCAAAACTGACGTTAAATGCGTTACGGAAACGGAAAGAATGGTACGTGACACAGTGTTACCAACATATCATTGCTTTGCTTAATAATTGGAAGGTTTCACGTTATGTAGCTATTAAAATTAGGCCTGGATGTGTGCTTATATTTTCATTAACTTATATAAAACGAATGACAAAATATGTTTTTGCTTAATAACTTTTAACTAAAGAAGTTACGTAAACCGTTATAGTTTTCCTTTAAATTTCACTTTACGGACTACGACCATAAATTTTTTCAGAGCCAGCCGTTTAGTTTTTAGATGGGGTGGGGGCCCTCTTTTTTACAAAAAAATGACCTTTAAAGTTAAATAACTCGCAAACGTGTACCTAAATAAAAAAAAACATCTAAGCAACCTCTCCATATTTTTAAAAGACTATCTAATGATACCCCACGCAATGGGGTAGACGCGAAAAAAACAATCCCTAATTATAGGGGAGGTAACCCAAATTAAAATATTTGTCATGACTTTATTCATATTGTAGCACTGTTGAAGTGATAGAAAGAAACACGTATTGATGCAAAGTTTTATCTTTTTAGCACTATCGGTTTGGACGGTAAGCCGAGGATAGATGGATAGGGTGCATGAAGCAGTAAGGGTTCTTTTCTAATAAAATTTAAACTCGGTTTTAGTTACGTATATTTTATTAGCAGAGATATAACAAATAAAGTAAGCTTATAAACAATAACAAAATATATTATTACATTTAAGAAATCAAATATTATAATCTCTAAGGACCAATATAGAATGGTATGCTATTCTATATTATTAACTATTCATTCTCCATCAAGGATTCAAGGAATGTGGTTCCATTAATAAGTTTAGTTGTCAATACAACAAATTCTACATTTGAATCCTCCTGTTGACTTAGAATTCTCAATGCTGATATTTCTTGGTAAGTGCATCCCCCTATGAAAAATACGAGGATGACACGAGGATTTTCCATTGAAGGAGAGTTATCATTGGACATGGTATTGACCATGCGTGGTTGAAGTGTTTGAAGAAAATCAAGCGTTGGCCCTGGAAGTGTGCCTAGTACATCCTGAATACCTGTCCAACCTTTATTCTTAGCAATATGATCACTCAATCGCACAGTCAATGGAGTATACTTGCTACTGAGATAGCTATTTTCTGTAGCATTCGTATCCGATTCATCCATTGTAAGATGCAGAGCTTTTCTAAGTACAGCATACTGCCTAGTTCCTTGTTGGGTTCTTAGCAAACCACATTTCTCTAGATTACATAGGGTTAGCCAAGTATTTAATCCATATACTTGGACCAACTCTCGTTTATAATATTCTAGAACCTTTGGTTTTAGACCTGAACTGGTAACACATTGCAAACAAATTAATCGGAGTACTTTAGTGAGTGGTTCCTTCTGAGCAATGAGATCTTCTATGTAAGGACACACCTTTTCATTGTCAATACAGTTCAAAAAGTCTTCCTCGCAATGCACCATGTCCTGAAAGTCAAAACTATCTGTTGTCTCTTTGATATATTCTGCGATGGCAGTATGTGTGGCTAGAGACTGTTTGTTAGCCAGCATCTGTGGCAAGAGTGACACAAACTGTTTGATTTCTTGCACCGATTTATCTTTGTGCCATTCATCTAATTGGGTCTTAATGACACGAGCTTTTTTTGATAATGCAGCCCCTGCTGCTGTAAAGCTACAGTCTCTAATCTCAGCAAACATTTTTTCACTAGAATTTAGGATGATTCGTTTTTTCTCTATGGCTGTAGTTGCATCAGGATTGGCATCTTCTGCGCTAACAAACTTGTGCCCAGGAAAAGTGGCAGTTGAACTCTTTATACCATAGATTTCATCAATCAGACCTTCATATGTGAGTTGAGTTGACATAACACTTGTAAAGTCAATGGCTCTGTCTAGAAGCAGCAGCTGGTCAATGCAGGAGGTAGGAGAACCTTTAGGACCTGACCCTTGTTCTTCCTTGTTTAGACGACACAACAAATCCCAAACTTGTTGTGCTGCAATACCTTTACCAAACACTCGAGGTATTATACCATACAATTGCTGTATAGACCGTAGTGCCTGTGCAGAATTATACACACATGTTGGGTCACCTTCTAAATAGTTTTCTCTAAAATCATTTTGGAGTTCCAAAGACATGACATCACTCTCAAAGGGGAAGACATCACACTTGAACTCTTGAATAGTCAAATTGGCCATCACTCCTATGTTTGTTAAATGTTTAATACAGAGTTCGCTTTTTCTTGGAACAAAGATTAAGTGGAATTCTACTGGAGTGGTCTGCTTGGTTCGCAAAGATTGAACATAATCAGCAACCAAATCCATCAACTTCAAATTAGGCCTTGCAATAAACACAATATGCTTAACCGATATGTTTGGTAAGCTACCTGGCTTTAAAGGGAACATATCTGTTACTTCGTGGTCTTGAAGAAGTGCATATTGAGCTACCAAACCCACGGGGCCTGCTAGCCATTCATCCCAAATAGTTACTTTCGGACCTTTATACAGTTCTAACAAATTCAATAGTTCCGTCCTCATTGTCTCCTGGACTAAAGCTACGTTAAGCCTGCCTCCAGAAAGGTGTGAACTCATTTTTGTTTCAAGCATCCTAAGTACTTTATTTACAACAATACCAAACACTACCAAATAACAATCAACTACCCAATACTTTTGATTGATTGTGTTTATGTAGTTTTTTTTTGTATAATAAGCTATATACTTGACGTGACAGTGACAGATACGGATACCATAGTGCCTACTTATTACACTCATAGACTACAGACAGAGGTCAAAGGGTGCCCACACACACACAATAATATTGTGACACACGGCCCCGTACACTATAATCCACAATAATATTGTACAATACAGCCCGCACACACGCAATATTATCGGCAATACACCGTACTTTATTGCCAATATTATTGTGTGTGTGCGGGCACCCAAAGAGTATACAATGTAACACTACGCGAGCACTACTAGAGCAGGTTGCCGTTTTTCTACCGCGCATGCGCAATGCGTAAATAATTGTCTTCGAAATCATGTTACGGTTTTTATATATTGTGTTTTTTAAAAAATAACCATATTTGAAAGAGATACGGGTATTTGAAAAGGTGAAAAAATTTAAATAATATTTTGTTTTTTCCTGGGAAAACGAAAGAGGGGGAAAACGAAAATTAGCCCTTTCGAACTACGTTAATTAATTTATGAGTAAATTAATTAACGTAGTTCGAAAGAGCTAATTAAGGTCTATAAATATATATTTTTTTAATATCGAAATTTTCATTTTTGCAGGCCGGGACATACCCGGTAAGCTCGGCGCATACTTCATTGCCTTCCCCCTTCAACCCTGTTACTAAACAGACCCAAAAATGCGATCTGCGAAGATAAAGCTAGCGCTCATAACTCGTGACGCTACCTATACCTTATCCTATAATCAAAGCCTTAAAGGTTCGAGCACATTATGCCGGGCCGCAGCGTGTCGGGGCGGAGCGCAAAAATCCGCTCAAATCGCTCTAATACAAATTGTAAGCATTATAGCACGCTGTGTCGGGCCGCAGCGGCTCGCATTATTGCGACGCGGATTTGCGTCCGTGTGATGCGGCCCGCCGCGCCCCGCTGCGCCCCGTCAACAGTGTGCTATAGCAAGCGGATTGGTGGCTCTTTTACTATTTCGAGTAATTAAAAAATCTATCAGGATTCATACGAAAATATCCCCAAAACTTGTCTTTGTCTGCTAAAAGATCGGGAAAAAGATGATGGTATTCGCCGAATACTTTTCTTTTGGAACAAATTGCATGTATCCATATTTTACATTTTCTTTTTTGACGAACTTCTTGTTTAAGCTGTTTATTAACTTCTTCTTCTAACAGCAGGCGAAAAAAAAAGTTCTTCGTCAGAGCTATCCATAACGTACAGTTGCAATAAATGCACAGCAGTTGCGCATGCAGTACACTGTACTCAAAATCCGTCAATGCACTGCGACCCGGCCCGTCACTAATGTGCTAAGTAAGCATTTTGCGCTGCGCTGCGGACCGCTCCGCCCCGCTGCGGCCCGACATAATGTGCTTGAACCTTAAACAGGCATTTAGGCCTATCTGATATACGGCATACAAATAAGTATATTGGAATTTTATCTTATAGTCGTCACAAAATAAGAAGCCCGTTTTGACATTTGTCATTTGACATGCCGCATGTAAGAAATTGAAAAATCAAATTCATAATCCTATTTAATTACCATACACTATCACTCTTGAACGGTGGCTTGAATGTGGCTAAATCATTATTTGGTTACTAGAAGGATACTTTCAAGAAATGATAAACTTTGATGAATAGAATTCATATTTCAGAATTTTAATTCAGTATTATAATTTACAGATACATGTTTTTGCTTCTAGAACTATCAACGGAATCATATATTTCACTACACAATTTTCTAATTTAAAATAAATATCGTTCTTAAAAAATAATTCAAACTTTATAAAAACCTGCCAGTAACCTAATACAAAAAGGTTACTTATCTGAGATTAATAATCAACACACCCCCTTAATCTCAGATAAGTACCGAAAAACATTTCACACATTCTTACACATTTTTACTTCCACAACCACAAACACTTATATCCTGACAACAACAATTTAGAAATTATAACAACAAACTCCTACAACAGCAGCTCCAATCACCACTTCAACAACTCAAACACCAACAACTCCAACAAAACTACAACACCAACTCCAACAAAACTACAACACCAACTCCAACAAAACTACAACACCAACTCCAACAAAACTACAACACCAACTCCAACAAAACTACAACACCAACTCCAACAAAACTACAACACCAACTCCAACAAAACTACAACACCAACTCCAACAAAACTACAACACCAACTCCAACAAAACTACAACACCAACTCCAACAAAACTACAACACCAACTCCAACAAAACTACAACACCAACTCCAACAAAACTACAACACCAACTCCAACAAAACTACAACACCAACTCCAACAAAACTACAACACCAACTCCAACAAAACTACAACACCAACTCCAACAAAACTACAACACCAACTCCAACAAAACTACAACACCAACTCCAACAAAACTACAACACCAACTCCAACAAAACTACAACACCAACTCCAACAAAACTACAACACCAACTCCAACAAAACTACAACACCAACTCCAACAAAACTACAACACCAACTCCAACAAAACTACAACACCAACTCCAACAAAACTACAACACCAACTCCAACAAAACTACAACACCAACTCCAACAAAACTACAACACCAACTCCAACAAAACTACAACACCAACTCCAACAAAACTACAACACCAACTCCAACAAAACTACAACACCAACTCCAACAAAACTACAACACCAACTCCAACAAAACTACAACACCAACTCCAACAAAACTACAACACCAACTCCAACAAAACTACAACACCAACTCCAACAAAACTACAACACCAACTACAACACCAACTCCAACAAAACTACAACACCAACTCCAACAAAACTACAACACCAACTCCAACAAAACTACAACACCAACTCCAACAAAACTACAACACCAACTCCAACAAAACTACAACACCAACTCCAACAAAACTACAACACCAACTCCAACAAAACTACAACACCAACTCCAACAAAACTACAACACCAACTCCAACAAAACTACAACACCAACTCCAACAAAACTACAACACCAACTCCAACAAAACTACAACACCAACTCCAACAAAACTACAACACCAACTCCAACAAAACTACAACACCAACTCCAACAAAACTACAACACCAACTCCAACAAAACTACAACACCAACTCCAACAAAACTACAACACCAACTCCAACAAAACTACAACACCAACTCCAACAAAACTACAACACCAACTCCAACAAAACTACAACACCAACTCCAACAAAACTACAACACCAACTCCAACAAAACTACAACACCAACTCCAACAAAACTACAACACCAACTCCAACAAAACTACAACACCAACTCCAACAAAACTACAACAATAACTCCAATAAACAGCTCCACTAAACAGCTCCACTAAACAGCTCCACTAAACAGCTCCACTAAACAGCTCCACTAAACAGCTCCACTAAACAGCTCCACTAAACAGCTCCACTAAACAGCTCCACTAAACAGCTCCACTAAACAGCTCCACTAAACAGCTCCACTAAACAGCTCCACTAAACAGCTCCACTAAACAGCTCCACTAAACAGCTCCACTAAACAGCTCCACTAAACAGCTCCACTAAACAGCTCCACTAAACAGCTCCACTAAACAGCTCCACTAAACAGCTCCACTAAACAGCTCCACTAAACAGCTCCACTAAACAGCTCCACTAAACAGCTCCACTAAACAGCTCCACTAAACAGCTCCACTAAACAGCTCCACTAAACAGCTCCACTAAACAGCTCCACTAAACAAATCAAATATTCATAACATTAACATTCATCATATCATCTCAACTCTTTCAACCAAAAACCTTTTATAATTTCCAACCACAATTTAGAAATTATTAAACACCAAACAGTACTATACTCTTTCAGCAGAAACCAAAAAAAAAACCTTTTATAATAACGCCATAAAATACAGAAAAACAAATACACTATAAAGGAAAAAATTAAATGTCAAAAATTCTGTCAAAAAATTATGTGAAAAATTTATCTAAAATATTCCGTTATTTTTTAAATTAATTGAATAACAAAATTAAATTATTTTTCCCTTTACACCAATTTCACACACACGCTTCCACTGCGCGACTCTGCTATTATCTCACACCCCCTTAAACTAGCATACTTACACAAATATTTAGAATAAAAATACCTAAAAAGACCTAATAACATACATATATATTATGACGAGAGAATAACACCAACTAACTTAATCTTCATCACCTCCATCAACACCATCGTGACCTCCATCATCACTTATCTTCATCTCCATCGTGACAACAATATATCCATCTCATCTTCGTTATCTACTCCACCATTACCTTCGTGACATCCATCATCACCACTTCTACAACTTCATGATCACCTCCATCATGATCATTAAAAACATCAGCTTTACCAAAGCATCAACAAACTCCGTCTCCTCCTCATTTATCTCATGAGCTTCACCAAAAACAACAACCTCCGTCTCCTTCTCATTTCTCATCAGCTTCACGAAGAACATCAACCTCCGTCTCCTCCTCTTGGTCTCATTTTTCAATTGTTTTTATTTTTTAAAATAATTCGTCCTTTCTTTTCTATATCTTCAATAAAAATTCTCATTACTCACATTTAGTTTCTTCACTTTGTTCATTTTTCAATTTCGTAATTTCATTTTACAATTTTCTTCCGGGGGCTTTTCACTTTTCTACATCCTCAATAAAAATTCTTTTTCCTGGTATCATGCTGATATCGTGCTGATATCGTGCTGGGCCCATAACCTCTTGAACGGTGGCTTGAATGTGGCTAAATCATTATTTGGTTACTAGAAGGATACTTTCAAGAAATGATAAACTTTGATGAATAGAATTCATATTTCAGAATTTTAATTCAGTATTATAATTTACAGATACATGTTTTTGCTTCTAGAACTATCAACGGAATCATATATTTCACTACACAATTTTCTAATTTAAAATAAATATCGTTCTTAAAAAATAATTCAAACTTTATAAAAACCTGCCAGTAACCTAATACAAAAAGGTTACTTATCTGAGATTAATAATCAACAATCACAACGCGTATCATAAATAAGCATCAAGTTTAACTTGATATTGAAAAATTGCACTCAAAAACACGAATTAATCGTATTAGTTACGCCACGATGACAAATGTCAAACCGGGCTTCTTATTTTGTGACGACTATGGTGTGTTTAAGCGAGCCCACATTCTATTTCATCTTTTATTTTGCATCAACCGTAGTCCGTGTCTCACCAGTAAAGCAAGGGCCAAGCTTGAAAAGTAGCACAGATTTCATTTACATTTAAGACTGGTAATGTTGCTTTTTCCACAACTAAAGAAAACCTCTGTAAAGTGTAAAATATATAATAGTGCTTTCGTTTCGAAACGTTCTGAACATGGCAGCAACGAAATTTCCTGCACTTAACACAACTAGGATAGAATGGATGAAATTTTATTCATCAATCGCACCTGTAGCTAAACTAAATTTAAGACTTAATCTGTTTCAAAAATAATAAAACTATGTTACGATGACTAAATTCTAATCCAAGGTAAATAATTTGATGATAAAAACAAGTGTCAAAATCTGACATTCCCCATAAGACCAATATCCAAATCAGAAAAAAAGTAAAAAAGTGAAGTATGGTTATTGAGTGTTTCGGAAATTAAATTTTCTAATAAATTTTGTCTGAAATAATATAAATCAAAGTCTAATAGCATTAGCTCCAATTGTGTGTCCATAAAATTTATATATTCGTTTTTTGCTATGTTATTGAGCATCTGAAGTTAAAAACATTACAAACCGCGGTGCGGCCATTCAATTTTACAGTGAAGTCCAAAATGGCGTCAAACGTGTTGGATTTGGATGCGTCATAAATAGATGCGCTGCATGTAACACAAATGGCTATTAATAGAGGATTTGGGCTAGAATGATTGCATGAATTGCAATGAAAAATGTCAAACACGGTAATAACTAATTACACGGATCTGAATGGACCCTCTACGAAGGCTGATAGTTCTGTTGTTGTTATTGTAAACAAAGATGGATCTTTGTCCGTAGATCAAAATCTACTTGGAACTCTAATGGGTAAGTCCTTTCAGTATTACCGACTAATTGTGGTCAAGTTGTCCATTAGTGATTATATTATTCATTAAGCTTTGCAGGGTTAGGTTTTTAGCAGGGTTATAGTATTTTAGTAATGTTTACCTTAGATGATTCTAATTATGATGCTCGAATTTGAACACGAATCTCAAAAATGCTAATAAAGTACCTCACGTTTAATTTTCATTTCGTTATTTTGGACATGTAACATATTTTTTCACATAGTAAATTTTGGCGCCAAAATATAAAATTGCAATAATTGTAGCTAATTACAGGTGTCTGTTAATTGGAATGTTAGTGCTATACTGGTTACATTACATTGACTAATATTTCAGGTACGGATGGTTCTCAAAGTGCTGGAATCAGTGTAGTTCGTGTTGGTCATGAAGGGAAGCCTGATGATGCTACTGATTCAGAAACTGATGACGAGAAGGTCCCGCATGTCACTCTTTCAGTGGATAGTTATTATGATGAACCCAACAGTATCATAAAATATGGTAAGTGATACATTTTTTTATTAATACCTCTTTATAACATTTGTACCTAAAGTTATGGTAGGGTTCTAGTTCTCATGAACAACATCTCAAGAAGAAAAAGGAAAGAAAAACTTACAAAAAACCTTGCCCTTATGTCCAGCTTGATTGTTGTAGGATGTTTATGTAATGTGTGTGTAATAATTAATAAATAATAATAAATATTTCAGACATCTTACACACAACATCATCTAGTCCCAAACTAAGCAGAGCTTGCATTATGGGTACTAAACAACTGATATAAATACATAAACTTATTTTGTTTTTGTAAATACATACATATTTATACATAGAAAACACACAAACTCCGAAACAAATATTTATGGCTCACATAAACATTTGGGCTGACCTGGGAATCAAACCCGAGACCTCTTGATCAGTAGTTGCATACGCTAACCACTTGACTAACGAGGCAGTCATACACACATATAACATTAAACCTACATAGAAAACATTCAGTCTACAATAGAAACATTTGCAGATCACACAAAAATGGGTATAATCTAGGAAACAATCATAATTGCTGACCTTTTATTACCTCTTAATTTATGCTCTTGCCAGTACTTAGTGGATCTTTAGGTAAATATACATTATTAAAACAAAGTCACTTAGTGAATGGCATTAATAACTCTGAAAGGACTGAAAAGATGCAAACTCATTTATTATTAAGTCCAAGAGTGGTGGAAGATATTGTCCTGCCTACTCCTTTGTCCAACTATGCTATAAAAACGTGTTTTTTATAGTTATTTATGTGTAAAATGTTTTTTTTTATATATTCCAGACAGTGGTGCAGAAATGTTACAATCATTAAGAATAGAGACAAGAGAGAACAGTCTAGTTGGATTTCAGAATGACCATTGCTACACTCCACTAAAATCACCAACTCTGACTGTACCAGACAAAAGTGAACATGTTAAGGCTTATAAAGAATCTATTATTGAAATTTCCCACACACCTCCTCCTAAACCTGTACCTACTTCTAAGAAAATAACAATTTTGGAACAGAAAATTATACCCAAGGGTAAAAAGATTCTCATTAAGCCTACTGAATCACCTATCATATTAAAAGGAAATGATATTTTGAATAAACCTTTGCCTGTTATTAAACCCAAAGAAATAAGAGATTCAGAAAAACCAGTTGAAACACTACAAAAATCTGAAGAAAGCAATGAATCGTCATCCATAAGCTCTTCTGGTGATAGCATACCCGACAGAGATTCAGATTCTGATTACAAAGATACCAAGGATAGATCAGGTTCACTGCGATTGAAAAAAACAAAATTAAAACCACGAATACTTAAGTCTGTTCCAAACAAAGCTTCCAAACCAGAACCCAAAATAATAACTAAGTTAAAAGCTAGTAGAAATATTCTCAGTAAAAAGGAGAACAAAGAGAAGATTCAGCAGAAACATGTTCAAGAAAAGAAAGATATTGAAGTTGACCTTGAAAGTCTGCTGCCTTCATCCAAAATTTCTACAACTACACCAACTAATAATGATCTAAGTAAAGTTGTAGTCAAACAAACTCCAAAGGCTGTCAAAAGAGAAAAGAAAACTCCAGCACATGTAACAGCTCTGTTGTCAGATATGACATCATTGTTTTCTACTCCAGATGTTATCAGAAGAGTATCTACTGACAATAAAGTACCACCTAAAACACCCACTGAAAAAGAAATGTTACCTACTGAGAAAAAGTCTGTTGCCATTAATAAAGTTTCAGAAGCAAATGATGTCAAAACTTTAGACAATAAGTTTGAATTTACTGAAAAGCCTAAAAACACAGCACAAAAAACATATGTCAAACCAAAAGAGAAACTTATTCCTGCTGAAAAAGTTACAAAAGCTTTTGATCCTATTCCACAACTGGATGATGTGAGCTTAGCACAAATTCTTCAAGATACTACAGGCATTTCCAACCAAGGTAAAAGTCAATCTACCATTGCCTCTTCTGGCAATATGAACAGTCCTGGTTTAGCTGGGCCACTCTCTCCTACACTAGATTTGTTAGGTGGTTTACAACCTGAAGAAGAAGGACTTACAGAAGACTTTTTGATGTCTGTTGCACAATTAGTTGCGAGTTCAGAAAACTTACAAGAAGTTATTGATAAGCAAGTATTAGGTAAAGTCGATACAGTCCCAGTGAAAAATCTACAGGCTAACCAGACAATACCAGCACCACAAACTCCTCAGGTTATTCACCACCAGACAACAAATACAAACTTATATGCACAAACACTGACAAAGTCGGCACAAAAGACAATGCCGCCGCGTAAGGATCCAATAGAAATAGTTCGTCGTGACGGAAGAGTTATCACATTGCCACCGATCGAAGCGCCAGCCACGCGTTCTTCGAAACGGAAGAGTCAGATGGAAACATCAGTGCAGCACACAGCAAGTATTGTGCCAGAACCTGTCGTCCAGCCCATTCCTCAACCTCAACCACAACCTGTACCAATCACACCTGAGCCACAGGTTCTGACGATATCTAAGCAGTATATAAATAAGAAACTTTCTAATAAAAAACAAGAACAGACAATACCACCTACTCTTGTAGATAAAGTGTCAATTGAATCTCAAGAAAGTTGGAATTCTGAAGATGATCCAAACAGGTAAAAATCTAATGCTATTATTATTAAATATTTAATGTGTATTTTTATTGAAGTGTACATCCATAGAGTTTTGTTTTCGAATTGCTGATTGCTGTTTTAAAAAAGAAAGTAATTTTAATAAAGTAATGAATTTAAATAACAAGATGGATACATTATTATTATACACAATTTGTGATATTGCAGTCACTAAGGTTTTACATTTCCAAAAACTAAAAACATGGTTTACTTTCATATATCAATCTAATATTCCAGGTTATGGTGTATTTGTAAGCAACCACATAACAACCGTTTTATGATATGTTGTGATGGTTGTGAGGACTGGTTTCATGGGAAATGTGTTAATATTACAAAGGCAATGGGACAACAAATGGAAGAACAGGGTATTGAGTGGAGATGTCCAAATTGTGTTAAGAAATCAAAGACACAAACTAAGAAACTACAAGTAAGTAAATAAATGTATTCAACCGCACAACCTTTAGGAATTTATATCAATACTAGTTGACCCAGCGAACTTCGTACCGCCCAACTTTAAAATTCCAGAACTTGATCGCAGCGCCACCTACCGGGCCCAATTGCGAATCTAAACCATTCCCAGATCCCCTTGAAGACACACAAAAAATTTCATCAAAATCGGTCCAGTCGTTTGAGAGAAGTTCAGTGACATACACACTCACACAAGAATTATATATATATAAAGATATATATAAAGATTTGTATGTTCTTAAAAAAGAGTTTCATTAACTGCAGATAAAAAGTACTAAGTACATCTAGAAAAAAGACATTATTAGCTTTTGTGTTGTATAAACAATGTCTAATCTCCTTATGCTTGATTCAAGATACAAGCTCTCTTCAAATTTGTTTCATGAATTTATTCACCAATTGTTTCTTCAATTATTTCTTTGCAACATGTTAAAAACATAAATTCCATAAAAAAATTTTTACAGACTCCAAGTGCACAAAATAAAACAGAAATAGAACTAGTTGAAAGTGAGCTTATTTCACCACCAGCCAGTAGCAGTAAAGATAAAGAATTGTCAAAAACTAGTTGTATTGTATGCAAGAAACCAGCACGAGCCAGTAGCATTTATTGCAGTAACACCTGCATTTGGAAGCATGCACAAGATTCGTTAGGAAATCAAAATACACCAAGCAAAGAAGAAGGGGACCCAGGCACATCTACTGATAAACAAAAGGCTGAATCTAGAGTGAGTTTAACTATATTCCTCTTCATCGACTGTGTGTCAAATATAAATAAAATCTATGGAACTGAAATTATTTTTATTGAAATTTTGCATTTAAAATTCATAGTAAAAGAAATATTTCTAAATATAAAAGAACTATTTCTCTGTTCACTGAGATAATATATTTAAATAAACATTATAGTACATATGTACAACTGAATGTAGACATCCTAAGTAAACCACCCTCCTAATAACGACAGTATACTTCTTAAATCTTCAGAAGTATGACAATATCATTGGTTTACATTCCCTATTAAGATGTAACATATTCGCGTGCTCCGCAATCAGCTAGCACTTACCATTCTATTTTCCATCCTTTACCCATGATGTCCTTCTGCATAGTATATGTTGTAGAGCCATAGACAAAAAATTGACTGTTCTCTCAGTTAGGTCATGGGCTACAGACATGACCTGACATCACAGATAATGAAATGTTTATATGTAGTCCTGCTAGTTGTACACATATCTTTTTGTCTATGGTTCTATCAGTTGGACTGTAGTAAGGAAATCATTATTTTGTATGGGTATATTATTTTATATGTGTCCGTGGTCCAACTGATAGAACCATGGACAGGAAAAAATGCTGGTGCATTATTAACCCCACCAGGGTTACAGGTAATCATGGGCAGATATTAAAATTGTAAAATGTGTATTTACGATGTGCGTTTTGTATTTATGTATGTATGTATGAGTTTATGTATATGATAAACTGTGTATAAGTAAATAACTTATAATATAGCCTTACAAATGTCTACACCACCTCAATGTTAAACGAAAGAGAATCCCCTATGCATTTTTTTGATAATAAGGCCTGTTGAAATGACTCAATTTGATGGAAAATATTGAGTATAATTCAAGGGTAGTGGTCATCATCCTCATGTGAGTGCATACAATGCAACATTGCGCCCTATTGAGTTGCTTCTGCAACATTGGACCTCCGGTCTTGCACGCGCCAACGAAATACGACATCACGGATGCTGTCATTCTAGTTTAGTCTTCTGGGCGAGTGGGCAGACCCATTCGTAATGTAATCATCGTGGCTCTACGACCCTCATGCATAAAGTCGATGTACCATACCTATTTAAAAACAACATGTACTCATTTCTAAGACTATGTCCAGTAGTGAAATACAAAAGGCTTACAATAGACTGACATAAATAATAATAATTTTTGTAGGTAATAGTGTATGAACGTAAAAGTGGTAGATTACTTGCTGGTCCTAATGCTCCAACTGCAGAAAACTTGAAATCGTGGTTGCAAAGTAATCCAACATTCGAAGTTGTACGTCCTGGAGCACTTAGTACTATCAAACCAGGTGTTGGAAAAAAGAAAACACTAGAATCAAATAAAATTCAAACAATGTTGAATTTTGAGAGAATACCCAGGAAATCCGCTGAGAATTCAACATCTACAAAATCGCCTCAAGCGGAGGTAAAAGATAGATCGATAAAATTAATACCAACACCGAAAGCAGAGCCAAAGCCAACTCCACAGCTGAAGTCTCCTGCCACACCCAAGTCTCAGCAGACAATGTTGATCGAAACTCCTAAACCTAGTACTTCGAGTACACGACCTACGGTTGAACCTCGAAAGCTAATACGAGCAGCTGGACGCTCGCAGTCAACCGCCGATAAGGTGAGACAATTCACTATTTTGATTTAATAACATCTTATCACAATAAACTAACGCTGTCTAGTCTTAGTATTAATAAACATTATAAGCATATGACTTGAGCGGGAATTGTAACAGCGACTTTTAGCGTAGAAGCTTGTAACACAAAACACTGCCATGCGACCGTCAAATTTGATTAGATGTCGATTCGTCATTCTATGAATACATATCCTTTATAAGTTTTTACTTCTGTATACTGACTGTATTTTTACTGCCTTGTTGGTCTAGTGGTTAGCATATTCGGCTGCTGATCAAGAGGTCTCGAGTTCGATTCCCGGTTCGGACCAAATGTTTGTATGATCGGCAAATATTTGTTTCAGAGTTTGGGTGTGTTCCATGTATA
Organism: Phragmatobia fuliginosa; assembly: GCA_932526445.1. NCBI lineage: Eukaryota > Metazoa > Arthropoda > Insecta > Lepidoptera > Erebidae > Phragmatobia > Phragmatobia fuliginosa. The sequence continues at coordinate 9,197,213 of OW052060.1, read as the reverse complement.
CTATGTATGTATTTACAAAAAAAGTATATATGTATTTATATCAGTTGTCTAGTACCCATAGCACAAGCTCTGCTTGGTTTGTTTGTTGTTGAAATATATAGTGAATAAATAAATAAATATATAGTGAAAGAATTGCTGTATATTCAATAGTTACCTACATATTAAAATTATTCAGTTTGAAAATCATTTGTAAAATGTAGAAACTATCCATCATTTGTAATATGTAGAAACTATCCATCCTAATTTCCACATTAATCCTTTTTTTTTCTTCTTAGAAGAAACAGTTTACCATAGTAATATTGTAATAGTCTAATATTGTAATAAATGTAATTAAAAAGATGAAAATACAGTTTTAGCCACATACTCGGGTTACTTGTTTTTTGTTTTTAAATAAACATAATTTAAATTATTATTGAGAATGTATTAACGTTTTACTAATAATAAGTATCATATAATAAATAATTATTATAAAACATAAGTAAATAACAATCATTGTCCCTATAAACAACGCTAAAATTATGATATATTCAGGTAAGGTTAGTAGTTTTATATAGTCAAGGTCAGATAGTAATGGAGAATTCCTTTGAGCCTTTTTGGTTTTCACAATCAATTATGTCATACACGTCGTCAGTTTATTACTGATTTGGTTCCTGCCCAATAGAAGGTATACGTCATCCAGTTTTATGGCTCAGATAATACAAACTTATCCTGTTTGACATCAGTTCACAGGTAGAAGTGTGTATCAATAGTTTAAAAACTTAACTGGTCCCCACACTGAATAGTTTTAATTTTATCAATCAAGGACATTTTAAAATAAAAGTAGTTTAACTAAAACAGTAACACTAGATTAACCTTGAACGTGTTTGCGTTATGATTATGTAGTTGTGATGGCGTGTTTACGATAATTGTTACATTACAGACTCCTTCAGTGACACCGTCGACCTCACGTCGGAAAGATTCCGCGGAAGTTAAATTAAAGATGACGAGCGGGGAGCCTGTAAGAGATAATGTGCGAAAAGCCCTGCAAGAACAAATGACTATTCGTATGGCCGAAAATAAAGAAAACAAATTCACTGAAAATGAAATACAACAGTTTGCATATAACACCGAATTCGAATTACATGAACTGTTCAGAGATGTTGGTATGAAATATAAAGCTAAGTATAGATCGCTCATGTTTAATATCAAGGACCGGAAAAATCTGACGTTGTGGGAGAAGATATGTGATCGGTCAATAACACCCAAACAACTAGTGAGTACTTAGTTTATCATGATTACTTTATTATAATACTGATAGATTTTGTTTTTATTGTTATGCCTAAAGAGATACTGTGACTCATCTTATTTTGTAGGTTCGTCTATCTCCAGAGGAATTAGCAAGTCAAGAGCTAGCTCAATGGAGAGATAAGGAGGCAAAATATCAATTAGAATTAATAAAAAAATCAGAGTTAGATCTCTTAGCAGCCAACAAGACTTATGTTCTTAAAACACACAAAGGAGAAGAGGTATTCCTTATTAACTTTGAAATCAATTTTTAATGTGGTGATCAAATGTATTTACAACCTTATTTTTATAGGTAATGGAAACTAAGGAATCGGTTTCAACTGAACTGGATCCCAACGTAGCTGTCGAGGATGTAGTTACTGCGTTAAATGATTCGACAGTGGGGCCAGATGTCCTAAAGGAGACTGCTGCCGATATGTATGTTAATTTTAGATGTTCTTTTTTATTTAATCAACAAGTTTAATATTTATTCAACTATATTATGATAGAAATAATATTTACAACGGTTTTAGCTCTACGGAAAAAAGCGATACTACTGAAAAAAAGCAGAGCAGTAAAAAGCGTAGTCGCCAAGAAAGTAATTCCGGTCATATAAAAAAAAGTAGACGTGATTCTAAACGAGATTCGGGAAGAAAATCCAGATCATCGAGGCGAAGATCTGATTCAAAAGAAGAAAAATACCCGAGAGATAGTCAGAGAAGATCAAGACGTAGATCTGAGAAGAAGTCGAACAGAATACGCTCGGTGTCCAAGGAAAGATCTAAGATAGAGCCTAAAGAAAAATTAGAGTCAAGTGAACCTTCGCGTCACAGGTCGTCATCTCGTGAGAAATCGAGGCGAAAGTCAAAGTCCCGCGAATATTCCAAATCGAGATCAAAATCACAAGACCGCGAAAGGTCAAGGTCAAGGTCACGAGCGCGATCTAGACGACGATCGCAATCAAGAGATAGTTCAAAACGTAGACGATCTCGTTCCAAGATAAGAATTAATTCTGAAGAAAAACTGAAACATCGCTCTCGATCTCAAGACAATAACAAGACTAAAAATGAGTAAGCATTTATATCATTAGCTTTATTTTGTAAAGTAAAATATTATTGCTTTACTTAATATAATGTTTTAGTTCCACAGATTCAGACTCCATAGAGAGGCCTAAGTCAGCTATGTTGAAAGAAGCCCACCCAGAGTATGATCCGCATGAACCAATGATAACTTCGGCATTTTCTGAAGAAGATCTCCGTAAATCCAGAGAAGACGTATTTGAGGAAAATTATAGAAACGAAATGAGCACCTTTGAATCGGAATACGATCCTTCGAAGTCAATTGAATCAAATATTATTATGCCTGAAACAACATTTAGAGCAACAAAGCAGGAAAAAACTTCCGGTAAACTTTTGTTAGTTAAAATCGTTTTTCAGCGATTACGTTGTACTAAGACGGTGCAATGCAATAAGTGGCATGCAATTAGAGAGGCCTATGTCCAGCAGTGGGCTGCGATAGGCTGTTGATGAAAGGTGGCATTGGGCTTAAGTTCCCAACTACTATCTTTTTTAATAAAAATATGTAGTTCATAAAATATTATAGTTGAAAATTATTTGCGATTTGGTACTTGATAATTGATCTAACTATTTAATACATATATCTAAATTGAGGCTTCTTATTATATATATTACTCTATATATATTTAAATGAGGTATTTCTTGCTCATAATTAATTTGGCCAGTTTAGAACTTAGTACAATTCTGCACAATACAGTTCAATTGTCCCTTCAGTTATATGATTAAATTAGCTTTTGTATGCGGATTCGCCTAAACCTCTTAGTACTCATCTAAGCTCCTCAAGGAAGACACATAGGTACCAAATTACTGCTTCCTGTGCCCATTAGTTTCGGCTGTACGTTGTCTGGCAGTCAGTCAGTAACTGAACAGTTTTATTTAATATGTATTAATATTGAATAAAAAATAATTATTAATGTTTTTACTTTTTGGATATTTAGAAGTGGAAAGTGATCAAGAGCCAAGCAGTACAGTAGACAATTCATCTGTCACTGTATGGAGTGGGTGTATCAACATGGTCGATGTGGCTAGATTCTATGTAGCTGCTCACGAGGTAATGTCATCAATGATTTCAGAATATTATTATATAATACGTATTGTAGTACTAGAAAACTGAAGAGCCTTAAACATTTAACTTTATTTCTATTTTGTACTCAATTACTCAATTGAACCTAAAGTCTTTCGGTCTTCTTTTGACATACTCAAATCTTTTTTTGATCTATGGTAAATAATTATTATAATTAAATTAAGAATATTCGAACGGTAAAAAATGTGAATTTTGGAATATGGAGAATTATTTCTTATATAGATATATATTATATTATATATTCTATAGATAAAAAAAAATGTGAGCCGTCACGGGACGCCTGGCAGATGTGAAACATCGCCATTATTTTGTAAAAGTAATATGCAGAAAAGAACATATTGTAATAGGAACTAAATATGTCATAATGATAAGATAAAATATTACTAATTATTAAAATAGTAGTCTATATGCAGTAGTGTGTACACCGTACACACTACTGCATATAGACTGTATATATATACCATCGTATAGCGTGCCGTGGCGACGCGTCGCCAGGCCAGAAATCTGTTTTACGTGCGGCTATAGATGTTTCACATCAAAAAATATTATATTAGTCATCATCATATTATCTATGTATACTTACCTATACGTAATATTAATCACTCAAACCTTGTGTAAACAAAAAGCTAAAGAAGTTAGAACAAAGTAGATTTACCACTCAAGTCATAAATGTATTTGTGAAACCTGTTCTTTTTTTAAAACGAATAGCAATAGGCATTCACTCATCACCTTTTGTAAGATTCTATATTTAAATTGATTCATTAAAGTATATTTTGCCTAATAACTTTATTACTTGAGTAGGAATCCCACGGTATTATTACCTACACCGCCTGTATAACATATGAGGTATGAATAATATTTTCCCTTTCTTAGGTTTCAGGCAGTTCGGCAGATTTAGAAGATGATCTCAGTACAGAATTAGATATTGTAGGCAGAATAAACCCTCTCACGGTCTGGGACTATATCGGGAAAATGAAGAAAACTAGCAATAAGGATATTGTAATACTTAAATTACAAACAGCCAATGATGAAGAAAAGATGCAATACATTGCTTTATATAGCTATCTCAGTAGTCGTAATAGGTCGGTATTATGTATGCATGCGGGTGACACATTTCAAATAAAAGATTTACTTTGGTACTTATTTACAATAAAAATGAAAATTTTATTTTTATATTTTAGGTTAGGCGTAGTAAAAGTAACCAATATGACCACTGTGAAAGATTTATATATAGTACCGTTGCCGGCCAACACAACACTACCCGCCGTGCTGCTGCCTCTCGATGGACCTGGCATCGGGGAGATTAAGACACATCTCTTAATTGCTATTGTCATTCGACAGAGAAAGAAGCGCATAGCGCATCACATTCCCACAGATGTTGTTCCAGCAAAGGTCAGTTAGTCGACAGAAGATGTAAATATAACTTAATAAAATATTTCTCTCTTGCGCATTTATTATTTCTTTACCGAATGTGTACAAGACAGTATTTGTTAATTATTTCTCGGAACAAAAGCATACAATTTACTTTTTTGATCCGAGGATTATTTAACAAAGTCTACACAGACGCCTAGATGTTTTCAGGTTATCTTTCTTTGTTTCGACAAGTGTAAAAACCTAGGAATACAATTAATTTGTATAGTATGTTCTAGTAGACCTGGTTTTGTTACTAAAACAAATTCAAAATAAATTCGATCGGTAGGAGTTTTATTTTATCTCCATCATCAATTAAACATGATGAGACGAACAAGGCATGTCCAATGGATAAAGGTATTTTATTACTAAGGGAACATCACACCGACTTAACGCCGGCTCCAATATTCTACTCACAGTGCTATGTAGGTAATGTGAATAGGTGACCACGCGTCGTTTACTTACACAACATAGTTTCCATTTCAATGCGATACTGTGGAGTCTGCGTCGAGTCGATGTAATGAGCCATAAGTCAGCCAGGGCCCTCAGGCCTCTGCGCGGTCACGTGGTCTCACTGACTGGGCGGTATCGATGCGTAGGTGAACCGTTCGGTGCGCAAGCGCTCGTACACGCCGCCCGCCTCCCCGCGCCGCCGCCCCGCGCTGCCGCTGCCCGCCTACACCTCCACTTCGCTCTCTACTACCGTCAAGGATCAAATTGCTGCTTGTCTAGGTACGTTCCACACGTGTGTATAACCAACAAATAACAAACTTTTCCTACTGAGTCTGCATGTACTTGTTTCATTTTGTGTCGATTAAATATATTTAGATTCAATCTACTCTTGGAATCTAAGTTTACATAACAAAAATGGTTGAGTTGATCCGCATTTTATCAGCTTTTAAAACACGTCGGATATAGATATATTATCAAATATTCTGCTGAATTTTGACCATATTATAATTTTACTGTATTTCATTGGCAGTCATTACTCATTAGCTTTGTGTATCATGATAGATTAACGTAACATAGTAGTTTTTAGACTTCTGTTCATAAGTTTTCGATACAGAATATTAAATTTGCCGTTATTGCGTCCATATCGTATTTCTCTATATTTCATCATGTTTTCCGTGGTGTGGTGGTGGGTTAAGAATACAAGTGTCACCACCCCTATTCATTCCATGGGTGTCGTAAGAGGCGACTAAAGGAACAAAATAAGCGGCTAACATCACTGCAAAGAGCAGGAAAACTTGAAACAAACCCTTTACCAACCCGTCTGGCCAGCGTGGTATAGTAGGCCAAAACCTCCTTCCAAAGGAGAGGCCTATGTCCAGCAGTGGACTGTTAAAGGCTGTTGATGATGATGATGATGATATATGTATAAACGAATTTCGACTTATTTTGACAGTGTCAGCCGATGACGACGAACCGTATAGTCCCGGGTCGTCTAACAGCAGCAGTAGCGCGCCCACATCGGGAACGGGACCGCCGAGCTTAAATTCAAACACGTTAAGAAATAAAATGGAAGAACTTAACAGGCAAATTGAAGAGCAGAAACAACAGATTCTTAAAATGGCGAGAGCTGATTCATCTGTTGCAGAGGTAATGCCACGTTTAATTTGTGCACTGTCAAATAAAGTTCGTTTAACGCTTCCATTTGGTTGCAGCGACGAGCAGTCCGCAACTACCGAATTCCTTGATTCTGTGCAGTTGAGTTGTCGCCCTTATGGTAGTCCTTTATCACCTTTACCTTGGGCTGTGTTCTGAAGAGCTATTCCAACTTTTCCGACCTTCTCCGTCCCTGTATAAACATTACACGTTCTGGCCTTAGAAGTCACCGTGTAATAGAGGAGTGGAAATACGCACTAGAACTAAATGGTTCGGCTTTTTCTTCTTATGCCGAGCCGTTAAAACTAGAACTCACTACTGGCTCAGGTGTTTCCTTCCCACAATGATCCCGGGCCCTTTTAACGGGGCGTGAAAAAGCAACTCGCTAGACCGCCAGTGCGGGTCGCTATACTGCCTGCATTCGCTCCTCGATTCCACTCATGCTTTCCATCAGGCAGAGAAGTCACCTAAGCAGGATTTGAAATAACCAATTAAAATTGTGTGTTATTGTAATATTTAAGTTTAAGGCAGTCTATAAGAAATGCAAAGTGGAAAAATGTGTGTCCCCCCCCCCCCTTTAACTTCTAAATTATGAGAGTGATAAAACTAAAAAAAATATGTTGTACATTACCATGCAAACTACCAACGAAAATTGGTTTGAACGAGATCTAATAAGTAGTTTTTTTTTTGGTTTTGAACACGTATGGTGTTGAAGAAAAAAAATTTTTTGAGTTTCAGTTCTAAGTATTGGGACCCCCAAAATTTATTGCTTTTTTCTATTTTGGTGTAAAAATATTAATGCGGTTCACAGAATACATCTACTGACTAAGTTTCAATAGTATAGCTCTTATAGTTTCGGAGAAAAGTGGCTGTGACATACGGACGGACAGACAGACAGACATGACGAATCTATAGGGGTTCCGTGTTTTGCCATTTGGCAACGGAACCCTAAAAAACATCGTCGGGCGGCCTAAAGCTCTCTATTCTGGAGATGAACTGGATGATTCTGTTTGATGTTTAGTAATGATGCTAAAAATCTATGGGAGAGGCATACGTCCAGCCGAGGACGCTGAAAGTTCAAAAATTATATGCTAACCTTACGATTTTTTTTTATTTGTTTAGTCTTCGGCTATTGTTTTCAATTTAGACTGGAGGCCTTATTTCCTCGGGGCCCTAGGCTGCAGCCCAAAAAACCCTAAATAGACCTAGATCCCTTATAATTTGTGCTCTGGCCAATACTTTTGCCTGTTTTATTTTGTGTTCTTTGAATGCTATAGCATACGAAATAATTATATTCCAGCAGGAAGAAGCATATTCTCCGTCTCGTCCCATGACGCCACCGCCGGTTCAAAACGTTCCTCTAGCTGATATCGCGTTGCCATCGAATTTACAAGAGATTCTCGCGACCATCAAGCAACGGTCCGAGTCCACCACCGCCGCAGATGTTGACATGCGAACATTGCCTTTGTCGTAGTCAATAACATTTAAGAATGTACATATTTAATATAACTCGTTTAGTTAATTTATAAGCACAAGATTTAATAACAGTGCAGATAATAATTTTTCAGTTTTGTGAATACATTGCATGCATTTTGTCGACAAGATTAAGTTACATATTATCTTAAAGTGTACCTACTGTTAGTTTTAGTTTATATTCCTACTTTACTAGTTATGACAATTTAATGCATTATTTTAGTTTTAATTAAGAATCAGATTTTTATAGACATGTTCTTTGTGTAAATGAATGTGCGAAGTACATTGCTTTTATAACACTGTGCAATAGATGACAGCATTACTTCCCAGTATATTTTGCAGTTAGATGCATATAGTATGTGTAACAAATGAAATGAATGTGTATGAAGATAAATTGTTGTCTAAGCATTTTAATAAAATATCCTATTGATTATATTTCGGAATGACATATGTGTATTATATTTTCAAAATTAGTGTACAAAACCTAGGTTGTTATTGTTAACTTTGACACAATTCTTTTACATTTTTCATGTTCAAATCGAAAGTATAATGGTTAGATGAAAAATAAAGACATATTTCAATTGGCATGTTATATATTTTCATCATCATACAAAGACCTTTTAGATTTTAAGTTGTATTCTTTATTCATTCTCTTCTCTTTGAAAACTAAAGTATTAAATTTCTTTTTAGCAAAATTATTTGATTTACCTCTAAAAGCATTTATCAAATTATCTCTCATTTTAGGATTATTTTCCCATTTCTTTTCCATAGCTTTTATTTTAGTTTGCATAAGTTTTCTTCTAGGAATATGTTGCAATGCAAATTCCCAGTCACCTGTCAGTTTTAAATCTAGTAAGATTGGCACCATATGGTTTATGTTGAGGTTTTTCTTGGAACCTGGTGCCCATTCTAGATACCTGTCGAGAGGTAGCTTTGCCATTTTCAAACCATCTCTTTTAGCTCTTGCCAGTGATAGTGGTTCATTATTCATCTGAAATCAAATCCATACATATTAGTTCAGTTTTTACATTCAGAAAAATTTACAACAAAGTATTAAAACTTGAATACCTTATCAACCATACACCCAATAATGTATACTGCATCGTGATCGAATTCTGTTAGTTCCTCCCGACAGTGTGGTGTTAGGTAAACCAACTTCTCTCTTGGAAAAATATCAAGATAACTTTTAGTATGCATATTAATTGGAAACCAAGGTTCATCCAGTGACGGTATGTTTTTACGTAACTGGTGCATAAAAGCGCCTTCCATATTTAGGTTACATAAATGTATATTAAAGGGTTCTTTGTGAATCCTGTTATCACCATAAACAAATGTTAATTGTTTCGCAGCATTCACAGCCTCTTTGTAAACCATGTTGTTATCATATGAGCAGTCAATAACTAATTCTTGTCCATAAATCATAGCCTGTAGTGCTCTGAAAATCATTAAATAATCAATTTAAAGTTTTCAAGTTAACAAATAGCTATTAATAATAACAAAAAAATGGATAGATGAGCTCTTCATTGTACACAATATTACAGAATTATGAGAGAGTACATAATATGTCAGATCTATCTAATAAAGGCTGCCCTTATGTGCCAAAAGCAGGCTCTTCCAGGTAATCTTAACATAATGAATGTTTTAAATATAACTACTTATTGAAAGTAATATATACCTATAGTTGTCAAACTGATTGATTGATTGATCTCGTATGCGAAGGAATAATGACTGGTGTTGAATACCATACAGAAGATCATCTTCATTTTCTTTCACATCTTCTGGTTTAATTACAGGATTCTCAATCCGCTTAGCTTCCTTTTTGGCCTGAAATATTATTTTACAAATCTATATTTTTTATTTATTTCACGAAATATACCCTACGGTGCAGAAAAATGATTGTAAATGGCATTTTAAGAATGCTATGACTGCTTGAATAGATTAATGTTTTTTATTTACTCTATACTAGAGTTTATTGAGAATATTATTCTAGGACATTTTAGAAGACAAGACTACCACATTTAATTTTTAACTGATTTTAAAAGTAATTTCATTTATGTAGTACCTTAAAGTTTTCTTTTGCTTTTTCTGTCTTAAATAAATATCTAAGATAATTTGATCTCTGGCTTTTACTTTGTAATGCTAATAAATGCGCCCACTGATCACTCCGTATGCGATCAGGGGCATATCGGCCATCCTGACGCATCACCTCTACTTCTAACATTAATATCCTTAGTTTTTTCTCCAGGTCTGCATCACCTTTGCATATATCTTCCACTATTTGGTCTGAAATAGCAAAATAGTCATAAAATATAATGAAATGAAAAGATGTATAAGTTCATCATTATTTACCTGTGTCTTCTTCGATTTTTAAAGAGAACTTGCACCGCGGTTGTTGAAAGTTATATCTATGCACGTTAAATAATCTCTGGGAGGGTAAAACTATCTCCCGACTAGTTCTAACTAATGTAATAAAAGATCGAACACAATGCATCATGCAGTGTAGCAAGTTTATTTCAATTTAATAGATCAATAGAAATGTCTAGTAGTTTTCTGTACTTTGAGGTTATCAGTATCAATGTTTACAATTATTTTACATGGATTCGATTTCTTTGACGACTTTGACATTGATTGAAGTGATTTAACACCAAAGGCGGCCACAGAGTATGTAATGTATGATAAAGATCGTTAACAAAGTTTGATTAAGCTACGAAGCGCATCACACTTCAGTGTCGAATTTCTCTGCGTAGTGTTAACATACTCTTTGTTTCTCGGTGTGATGGTTGGTGCGTCTCCAAACTATATTCGGTCGACACTCGACCGATAAGAGTGTAAAGGTGCGCGTCCATTGGCCCGCGCCGGACGCACCGCACGCACGACACGCAACGGATATTTATTTTGCTTTGTATGATTTCACATAGTGCTGCGTCCACTATCCGCGCAGCCCGCACCGAACGTCAGCATTTATGAGAGAGGCAAATCCGTTCAATCCGTGCATTCAATCCGCGATGATGCGTCCGTCCGACGAAAATGGTCGTGCGACCGTGCGTTCAAACATACTGATATGTACCTACTGAATGTCCTATTAAAGGTCGTGCGATCATGCTATGCGACTAAATTGTTTCAACGCATCGTATTAATCGTACGACCGTGCATTCAAATACTGAATGTCCTATTTTGATATGGTGATGATAATGAATAATAATTCGGCATGGATTTGTAAGATGATGTTTGAAGAAAACTTAATTTATGAAATGCGTGCCGATCCCGTGGCTTGGAATAATGTGGTCTACGTTTTCTTTTTTGATACTCTTTACAATTAAAGATATATTGCTCGACAGTAGAAACTGTGTATTTCTGCTAAGAGCTATTTCGAGAGTGATAGCATCGCTCGAGGACCAACGTTTTCGCACCTATCTTATTCCCGCGATCAGTTTTATCGCACGAGCGTAATAGGACAAACGTATTGTCATCGCGCGATCGGTTTCATCGCACGATGAAATCGCATCGCATCGCACGAGCGATGGCAATAAGACGGCGCCATAAGGTTCTAAAGTGTATTTTTCCCCTTGGTATGAAAAGGAGCCATTTACTTAAATCCTTCTTTCCCGTGTTATCAACATTCAAGATTATTATTGTAAATTGATTCAATCAGTACATTAAATTTGGCACAAGTCTTTTAAAAAACCTTTTGTCAGCTCAGTCTTCTTCATTTTGTTTAGTTATTTAGTACCACTTGACCAGTCGCACCTTTAGAATTATAGGGTCCTAATTCAAAAAATCATGTTTTTGACTTTACGTCAGGAAACGATCTAAAACGGCTACCTTTATCAACTTTAAATAAAACAGAGGCCGATTTTGGCGTAGGAAGCTACATAACGTATACTTCGGTCTATTTCACTCTCCACCCCTCACCGCATTTGTTCGGTTTGAGAGTGACGCAAACAGTAATAATACATGTAGACAAATAAGTTGACAATCAAATTAAACTAGAGTCTGGCCACGCTAACTCTGCAGTGGAATAAATGGGCAACCCCAAAAAGTTTTTTATATGGTATACTTTTTCTGATGTCACTCAGTCTGGCGAAACTCCCTTAGGGTGCCCGCACACACACAATAATATTGGCAATAAAGTACGTATTGCCGATAATATTGCGTGTGTGCGGGCTGTATTGTACAATATTATTGTGGATTATAGTGTGCGGGGCCGTATGTCACAATATTATTGTCACAATATTATTGTGTGTGTGAGGGCACCCTTACAAAAGACGTGATATATGAAACGGGGTACCTTTCAATATGGCGGCTATAACCCGTAAAATTACGAAGAACACCGAGAACTCTGGAACTATACCGGCTACGATTCTTCTTCACATGACATGACAGTCAAAATGGCGATTTTCAAAATGAAAATGGCGATTTTCAAAATGGGTGATCAAAATTTTGACTGTCATTAGTGTCACTAGCAAGTAAAAGTACTCTGTGTAGTTCTTGCTAAGCGTCTGAGAGTTAGTTTGTTATTGTTTTCTAAAGCTATATTTTCGCGTATAAATTGCATAAAAGTGTATTAATAATCATTTAGTTATAAGAAATTTGTTGTCTGGTTGTCGTCGAATGTTTCTAATAAACAAAATGAGAAAAATTACGTGTGAAATTTGTGGTATAAAAACATGCCATGACTGTGAACAAACTGGAACAAACGTCTTTTTTTGGCTAAATTTCCATTAGACAAAGAACGGTAAGCAAAATTAGATATTTATTTCCTTATAGAAGTCAATTCTAGTACAATTCCTAAAGGTTTAGTGCATTTTAATCAAATCAAAGCAGTGTCTCCATATGTAAATCAAGAGTTACCGTGTTGCTAGGGTAAAAATACGGTGTTTCTTGAAAAAAATACGGTGAATATGCAAACAATATACCGTGTAAATTACCGTGTAATTTTTCAAAGGAAAAAACAATATTATGAACTAATCAAGTCTGAATATTTTGTTATTATTCTGAATCAGACTCTCCTAGCATGACAAGGTCTCTTTCATAAATGGATTTATTCATTTTTGACAACATGTCGTTAGTTGGCCTGAAATCCACACAGTTTATGCATTTCTTAAAATTGATTGCTGGGTGAAATGTTTCGCTTTTATTTTTTTTCGTTCGAAGTTTGTTTCTTTTTTCGTTTTGATTTCATTGACTTGGCTGAAAATGCGCTCGCAAATTTCTTTCTTTCTTATATAGAAATAAGGACGAGAATAGATTGTGTAGTGGAGATAAACTTCTAGATATTGCGGATTCCCCTTGGGATTTTGCAGTGTTGCCATTACAAAATTAGTTAAATTGATAGACTGAGATTCGCTTTACACAGTAAATGATAAAATATTTACAACAACGTTATTTCTAATGGTAATACGGTGATATTTGACACGGTAATACACTATTACCTTGACGGTAGATAGACACCAGATTACGGTGCATCTACGGTAATTACCGTGTATATGGAGACACTGAATCAAAGTAACTTTAACAAAACATTGCATAGTGAGATCACCCATCAATCGGATTTATCGATATCGATGTTTAGTTATATAAATTACTGGACAAAGTTTTGTTTAGCAGTGGAAAGTCTATGCTGATGATGATAATGATTTATGGAAGTAAAATCAATGTTTTCTCAATTAGTTGGTTTTGTCACTATAAATTTCCTTTCATGTAAAGCTATACTTGGTCGAAAGTGTTTATAAAATAGGTATATGGATTTATGATATAATTTTAGCGTATCATAATATTGTATAAAGTTATTTTGTTACATTCTTATAATACAGTAGTTTATGTATTTTTTAAGTAAAAATAACTTCACCCACTTTTTAGGTGCAAACAATGGGTCAAAGTAATAGGGAAAGAAGACTTAGTCTATTTGCCAATTGAAAAAGTGCATAAGTTAAAATATGTTTGTAAAAAGCATTTCCGAAGTAATGATTTCAAGAAGAAAAAAACTCAACTGAAGAAAACTGCTATTCCGAGTCTGAAAATCTCATCTACACCATTATCTGATGAAATTTTAGTTGGATTTCCACTACATACTACTACTAAAAGTCCACCATTGCCAGCTAGAAGAACTGATAATGTGCAGCTCTCATACAGTGGTGAGATATTTATTGATTTGTAAAGCACATCCTGATTTCTCAATAAATTACATAAATTACATCATTATAGCAAAGTAATACTTTGCTATAATGATTTAATTTATGTTTACAGAATTATTCTTAGTCATACAGAAGGAACATAATTACCTCCAAGCCTTTTTGTGTGAACCAAGTTAGTTATTTGTTTTATGTCAATATATTTGTAAAGCACACCCTGATTTCTCAATAAATTACTTTGCTATAATAATGTAATTTATATTTACAGAATTATCTTCAGTCATACAGAAGGAACATAATTACCACCGAGCCTTTTTGTGTGAACCAAGTTAGTTATTTGTTTTATGTCAATATATTTGACATCCTGATTTCTCAATAAATTACTTTGCTATAATGATGTAATTTATGTTTACGAGTTTCAGATAGGAAACGTCTACCCCATCTAGTTCTATAAAAATATTATTGACGTGTGTTTGTAAAACCTATCTCTAAAATTAAAACTACCAATAGTATTGGTAATTGTTTAATTCCATGTAAATAAATATGATTTAAAACAATCTGAGTTTTAATATTCTTTTATTTATTTCCCGAAAGCCCAAAATTTTGCAATCGATATCGATAATTTTTCGCTAGCCACCATACCACATCACTAGTAATGACATTATGTTGGCAGCATTGTATCACGCCTTAGTTCCGTAACGTTGGTATTGAAAATGGTAGCACGTTTCATACATCGTTCTATGGCAGTCCCGCCTCTTATACGTAGTGTTACATACTCTTTGATGTCACTTTTGTGGTACGTGAGCTGTCACATTGCATATGCTGTTTGTTGTTTTTCATATATTTTAAAGAAAAATAGTTAAACCTATTAAAAGTGGAGTGCGGAAGTTATTATATAACATGATAAGTAAATTTCAAGATGTGAAGGCACAGTGTGATGTAGTCCTTAGCCAAAAACGACAATGTTTACAAGATATCGAAAAGTTGACGTGTAAGTAAATCTACTGATTTTGATACTTCGCCGTTTTATTTTACCATTAGATGTATCTAAGAACATTTTTTCAAATACTCATAGCCTGTTCATGATGCTGACAAGAAGCTCGTGTCAACGTCCAATTTCAATAACATATCTACCTATAGATTTGCTTCCTACAGATAGGATTTAGGTCTTAAGCAACTATTAAATAAATTATAGATACTCAACTCTTAACAAGTATTTATTTTTAGACATTCCAGGTAGTATAAGTGATGAATTTAAACCTCATATTCAAGTTGTCCTACGGATGCTGAAGGCTCTTGAAGAGTTTACCATCAATAGTGAGAACCAGTATATAAAAAATATCGCTTCAATGACTGGTAAGAATCTGTTACTTACGTATTTATTTTCTAAAATGTTCGTTAGATTATTAAAGTAGGTACAACGTACATCCAATACATACTGCATTTAATACAAGTTCAAATGAAAGTTTATAAATGATTTATATTTATTTCTACAGGATTCAGCGATCTGGAGGGTTCCTGGCAAAAAGCGTGCAGTACGGGCCACGAAAGTTAATATTGATCATTTTGACCAATGCGCCAAACGAAATACAATATATCAGTATTATTTGACCCGAAAAAAAGTTCCTACTCTGCGTAAATTACTACTTCAATTGAGGCAATCAATTGATTTTACTGGCTACAGAGAAACCTTACGCAAAATATTATTGACGAACGGACAGTCCTTAGGGAAAAACATGATGTGGCGGCATGGAGCCATAGATACATAATAAAAATTTTGTTAAGAAACGAGCCTGTAGAAACAAAAAAAACTAATGTATATCTTGATGAAACCTAAAAATAAATTAAGTTTATCATTCAAAAATCTATCGTTATTTTTATACTGTCCTTGAGTTGTTTCATAGATCTTAAAGTAAAGTTAGCCTTTTATTATTATTAATGTGTAGATAAACCATAGCCTCAGTAGAGTTTTAAAAGTTAGGAATCAGAATTATTACAACCTGTATTGTACCTACTTATGCCCTACCTCAAAAACTGTATCAAATCGACAATGCATCGTGCTGAAGTCATGACTATTCTTAACCAAGAAAAAAACAGAATTTAACAAAATAACTTGGCTAAAAAAAAAAACAACTAGTATCAAATTAGTTTTTCGTAGTATAGACGGTGTTACCATCTATGGATTTTCAAATTCTATAATTTTTTTCGTTCTGCAGAGTTAGCGTGGCCAGACTATATAATTAAATGAGTTTAATGAAATTTTATACTAAAAACCACATATTTTGCCAAAAAAACATAATTGTACAAATCTTTATTTAACGTTTCCCAAAAATTAATATTTTTGAAATAGGTCAGTATAATTCTAAGGGTGTTGACTGTAAGCCCGAGAGAGTTTCGCTTTAATTTTTTTAGTTAATTGAAAATATTCGTATTAGCATTCCTGCTCATTTTCTTTATTTATAGATTAGAGATCACTCTGTGACAAACTCAATCATATGCGCTGGCCCTAAATTGTTTTTTTAATTTACGTTAGTCTATGGCATAAAAGTAAAAAACCTAAAAAAAATCGAAACAGAAACGGAGCGTGTGCCCTGTGCCTGTTGACAGTTGTAGGTTACTTTTAGTAAAATCGTGAGAGGATTACCTAGTTTTATGAATTTTTATACAAATATATTTTTATTTCAGTTCTCGGAATAAAAATTAGAAAAATGGCCTGTTTGGCTATATTACGTCGTACGTTAATTAACGGTACTGTATATTCGGCGGCAACATTGCGTTTCGCTTCAACTCAAGCCGATTCAAAGGTTTTCTTCGATGTTACTGCTGATGGAGAGCCTTTAGGACGTATAGTAATAAAACTTGAGAATGAGTTAGTCCCTAAAACTTCTGAGAACTTTAGAGCCCTTTGCACTGGGGAGAAGGGCTTTGGATATAAGGGATCGTCATTCCATAGAATCATTCCCAATTTTATGTGCCAAGGAGGGGATTTCACTAATCACAATGGCACCGGCGGCAAGTCCATTTATGGTAGAACTTTTCAAGATGAAAACTTCAAGCTTAAGCACACTACTCCAGGAATTTTGTCCATGGCTAATGCTGGACCAAATACAAATGGGTCCCAATTCTTTATTACAACTGTACCTACACCTTGGCTAGATAAGAAACACGTTGTGTTTGGAGCTGTAGTAGAAGGTATGGATGTGGTAGGTAAAATGGAGGCTCTTGGATCTAGAAGTGGCAAACCTTCAAAGAAGGTTGTAATCTCTGATTGTGGTGAGTTGGACTAAATGAAGTTCATTGTTGTGGTTATGTAAATTTGTAGATAAGTAATACTATAGTTTCATTAGGTTGTTGAATAGATGATGTAGCTACATATTATTGTTTCATTTTCAACCTGCATCTTGTCTTAGTCTCAATCATAGCCAAACTCATTATGTAAGTATCATAGTTGGGCATCCTAGTCCTTTAAACACATACAAGTTTTATTTTACCTGACTATGGCAAACCTAAAAGGAAGGGAAATGGTTTAGCAAAAGAAAGCCAAGTTTCTTATTATTACTACAATTCAAAACATCAAATGGTAAAGAAATGTTACCCTGCTACTAGCTGGTAGAAGAATGATGTAGTAGAAAAAATGGTAACTTAAGTGATGTGATGGGTAGGGTAAGCGAAGGCAACTTCCTCCTTAGACCCATAACATTCAAAACCTGCAAACCTCATGCAGTGCAGTCTGCTAAATAACAAATGAGGCTCTACTGATTGACTCATGGTGGTATAACAACTCAACTGCAAAAATCACTAACTTTCTGAAACCAATGAATAGCAAATTGGTGATTTTATTCGTAGGAACTAGAAACAATGATAGTCGCCAGAGTAGTTGAGAGTGTTTGTATGGGCAGCATTACACAGTATACACTATTAGTGTTGGGCATTACTACAGGATTTAATACTGTGCATAAGGTGCCAGCATGTAACATACTGATTTCTTGTGTAGATATCCAATCCCAAATACAGTTTGTGATGACTCCGCCAGTCCAATAAGAGCTGAAACTGTAAACGTATTATAGTGTTATTAGTAGAACTTCATCAAGGGTGGTTAGCGGTAGAGCAAAATCGTGATATCGAAAGTTGTGACCTCAATAAAAAACATAAGAACAAAGAAATTCCTGAGACTACCCGCACTTTGATCCAGATGATGTAACCAGGGGTCGCCTTTGATAAAACAATGTTACACAGCATCGACACAGCCCTTAAAAGACATAGTGTAGCCCCAATCTTGTGTATTTGGATAACCATGCACAGGCAAAGGGCCATACAAGTCACGGTGAATGACACTACGAAAGCCATTGTTGCGAAGGGAGGTGTCCTCTCGCCCCTATTAAGGAACCTCGTCGTGAACAGCCTCCTAAATGGTTTAAGCGACAAATGCTACTTCACCGTAGGATACGTCACTGTAACCTCATTCGTCGACGAGCTTAATATAAGAATATCGAAGCCGCTAGGTAGATACAACAATATTCCAAGCGGAATGCGTGGGTATTATCTTGGCGGTCCAAGCTATTGAGACAAGGAAAATTACGAACTCACACATCCGTATAGTCTCTGATAGCGCATCGGTACTTAAATCGCTTAATGTCACTTCATGTCAATGGCAATCGTCACTTCGGAACTTATATTGGAATGTCACAACGCGTTAGAACGCGTTGCGACCTTTGGCCGGACTTCAGTGATACAATGGATAAAAGGGCACAGTGGATCACTAGGTAACGATGCGGCCGATGAGCTGGCTAGTAGGGGGTCGGGCGCAGCGGTTTTCGGACCCGAACCCGTCGTGCCTGTCCCATTCGGCCAGCTCCGTGGTTGGCTGCAGGAATTTACCCGCACTCAAGTACAAAACCACTGGCTATCTGTCCCAGGCTGCAGACAATCAAAGGGAGCCATGCCACTTCCTAATGATAAACTAACCAAACGCTTATTGCGTTTGGACAGGGACAGTCTGCGGCTGGTGGCAGGAACTATCACCGGACACTGCTCATTAAATAAACACTTCCACACCATAGGCATAACTGATAGTCCTCTATGCAGAGCATGCTTAGGGGCAGAGGAAACGGTGTCTCATGTACTCATTGAGTGTACAGTACAGGTGTCACCGAAACACGGAAAAACACCCTTGGATCTCCCAAATCTGTTTCAGAATGTCTGGACAGACTAGGAGACCTTATCCGCTTCTGGAGGGAGGTGGACTGGTTGGAGTGATGGCCGCCCTTACGTACAATGGTCCACTTAAATGACTAAGTGCGGAAACCGACTTACATAATACAGAACATAGAAGGGTAACCAGTTTCCGGTTGCCTATAGCTCCGTGATCCTCAACGTGGACCATAATTAATCATGGTCATTCGGAAATTAAGCAACTAAGAACAAATAAAACTAGACAAATTATTTGAGCATTATTGGTTTCCAGAGATGACCAAGAAGGTACGTAAGTTTATCGATTCTTGTATAGTATACAACGCTTCGAAAGGCTGCTCAGGGGCCCAACAAGTTTCGTCAGCTGGTCGGGTGCGGGTTGGGAACTTGCGGGACGAATTGAGTCTGGCGCCGCCGTCGTTGCTTGCCCTCGGTGATTGTTTCCGGTAGCCTTTTGTTGGGCCTTTCGGCTAGGCAAGTTAGCCTTCATCCAGTACCCAAAGTTAAATAATTTGATGGAGCTCTCTTACACTTCCAAATGTGCATAATTTTCTAATGTAAAGTTATGTTTTTTTCTTCAGTTATAACCCGTTTGTATCCGTAGCATTCGCCCTCAGATCTATTAAAAAAGGTGGGTAACACACGCGCTCACTCTTGCACATACACAACTGCGCTACTTTTCGTCAATGTTGTGCCAGAGGTCGTGGAGTAAGTTTGCCTAAAAATGCCGTCCCGCCTAATTAAATGATAAAACGGTGAACAGAAGGAATAACGTTTCATACGTTAGTACACGCAAAACTATATTTATTTATGCTAAAAAAAAACACAATTTTGAGGTTATTTGATACAAATATGTCAATATCACGAATGACGCACTGAAGTGTTTGCCAAGGAGTTCATATTGCTCATAGACTAAAAATGTGGGTATTTTGTAGTAGTAGTAATGAAGTAGAGAATGAGCAATAATATTTGTTTTTCACATTTTATAGTGTTTATAAGGTTTAGCTGGATGCAGAAGCCGAGGATCGAACCAAGAGGCGTGCAATTGGAGAGGCCTATGTCCAGCAGTGGACTGCGATAGGCTGATGATGATGAAGGGTACCTACCGACATACTTAAATGCACGTATATATATAGTCCTCTAACGTGTCAGACCACGCATAGAATAGGGTTCCGTAGTCACCCATGATGGAAGGTAGATTTAAAATCGTGTCCGATAGATATGTAATTGTTATGTTTACTTAGTATTTCTTTATTTTTCGACGAAGTTTTCCAAGCGAGTCCATTTTACAAGTTAGGCCCTATGGCTCCTGAAATAAAAAAGTTGTCAAACCGCTAGTTTTCCTTGAAAGTTTAATTATATGGACTACAATTTTATTGTGAAGCTCTTCAGATTTTTCAGCCAGCCGTTTACGCCAAAAAAATATTTTTCATAATTTCATATTAGTACTTTGTCGACGTAATTACAACACAATATTATATTCATGCCAATATTCATCTTTCTAGTGCTAACCGTTTGGACGGTAGATCGGGGAGGGACGGACATGACGAATCTTTAAGTCATGAACTACGGAACCCCAAAATGTGGCTTCACTTTTCAAAGTGCGGTATCTCCCTTTTTTATTTGATCTGAGCATACGTCATAGAATATAGGGAGAAGTAAGTAGTTACTTAAAATTATTAACTTTGAAATATTTCTAGGTGACTATTTTGAGCAAGCCAGCAGAGCTAAAGTAGAGCTCTAAATTCAAGAAGATATGTTCATTCTAATCGTCATCTAGTGTCGATATTATGTAATGAGGATTGACAAGAAATAAAATAGATTTATAAAATAAGTATGCAATTTTTATTTATCTCTAAATGCAACAAATTAGCTTAAGAGTTGCTATAATCAAACTTGTCTGGGTGATTGACATAACAACTTACTGAATACATCTTAGTCAGTATCAATATCAAGTCTTACAATCTATTGTAGTTATAAGGCATTTTTCGATAAAACACTCTCTTTCATATCAAACTATTAACCTCTCTTATCATATATGTCACAATAATTACACAGACAACATTCCTGTCTTTTACCTCGTATGACATTATAAATCTTGTTTTAAAATATGTTCGCTTTATATTAAAATGACAATTTATAATTGAGTTTTTATCCAGCATCCCAAGAATTGACAATAATTTAACACCTCAAAAATAGTGCTTTATCTAAATAAGGTTTTAAATTTCAAAACTCCTAAGAAACAATTTAAGATAATGACCAACAGTGTTTTAAAGTTAGAATTTATAACGCTACTAATAAGTTTTTACAAATATGTTTCATTCTAAATTATATTATAAGCTAAACATTGATGATCCAAAATATACAATTATAAAAAAAATATAAAATAATTGAGGATTATAGACATTTAGTAAAATTTTGGACCTTTAGTAGCATAGATTGAACTATTAATTGCACTAAAAAAGTTTACTTTGTAAAATGTGTTCAAATGACAGTAAAACTAATAAAAATAAATAATTAAAAAGAATGAAGATGTAAAGTACTGTGTGCTATCTATTATATACTTACACATTCCACTCTCAAGCCATCCATTTACTATTATTTGAGATCATAATAAATGTTTTATACAAAGGTGTACACATTTGTTCTCTACAGTAATTTTCGTGTTTGTGGTATTATTGACTTTACACGGTTACAACTTACTACAGTAAGAGCAATGTTTACGACATTATTTAAAATAAATATATGCAGTGATGTAGAAACAGGAAGCGTTACGATTATCATTTAAAGATACCAGTTTTGTGCAAAAATGAGGCGTGTTTGCAAGGATTGCATTTTAGCAAGTAACAAATCTGCCAACGAGTATAAATGTTATATTTCTTAGGTTAATATTTAAATAAATCCTGTTTCCATTTAGTCTACCTACGGCTTTACGTAGAGCTACGTAAATATACTGATAAAACAATAGACTACTGCAGGTTTGCAATCAATGTCCAACCGTTTAAGTACAAAAGATGTTTTTTTTTTAGTTTTAGAATTTGTCTTCGAAGCATTTTTTAAACTAAACTAGTACAAATATTGCAGTTTTAATTTAACTAATTACAATTATCTCTAAAAATAGAACTGATGCGAGTATTTTAACGTTAAAACAACAGTCAGTTATCACACTACTCGATTCAAATCGAACATAAAAAATTGATGCTAAACGTCCGTCCGGCGGCTCGCGAATGCCGCGGGAACAGCGGCGGGTCGCTTGAGCGACTCGTTCACCGTCAACAACTTCGGGAAAGCGTCAGTACTACAGGTAAGATATGATCCGAATCACTCATTTCTCTAGTCACTAGGCTAAGAATAAGTCTGTTTCGAGTCAGAGTCGCTTCACGCGTCACTGGTGTAGTGAGCGCTCGGGCCCGGTGAGATTCAGACGGCGGGGTCGTTGAGCTGGTCCACGCTGCGGCCCTTGTGCACGGGCAGGCTGAGGTCGGGCGGCTCGAGCGTGAGGTGGTGGCTGGACGTGCGCTTGTGGCGCGGCCGCTCGGGCGGCTTGCAGTCGCGCGAGCCGGTGCGGCGGTGGCGTAGCGCTCCCGACTCGATGAGGCGCTTGCTCTCGTCGTCGCCGCAGCGCGCCAGCGGCAGCACGGTCAGGTCCAGGCTCTCCACGCTCTTGAGCGCCAGGTGCTTGAGCTGCTCGAGACTGAGCTCGCGACTATCGGAGCGCGAGTGCACGCGGAAGTCCCGCGAGCCGGAGCGCGAGTGCTGCGCCATGTCCCGGGACGAGGAGCGCGGGAACTCGCGGCGTGACTCCCGCGACTCGCGCGAGTCGCTGCGCACGGGCCGCCCTCGCTCCGGCTCGTCGAGTGAGTGCTGGCGGGCGCGAGGCTCGAGCTGAATGGTCTTGGAGTCGTTGCGGAGGTGTCTCGACGCGACCAGCACGCGCGAATTTTTAGTCGCGGTCCTGGTCTGCGAGTCCTGCGAGTACTGCGACTCCGTTCGCTGTAAGCTGGGTTTGTGCGGGTCGTACGACATTTCGGTGGTCACGCCCGTCGGGTCCATGGGCGTGGTGGTCGCCGAGCTCACGCCGGACGTGATCCGCGAACGAAACCCGCTCGCGTTGTCCGCAGACGGAAGTTCCTCGAACACTATAAAAGTAAAAGTCATATGTCATAAAAATAATAAAATATCCTCTAATCACACTTAAAAGGAAAAACTTTAAGTGAAAGTGTAATGTTGAAAGAGCGTTACATTTGTCGAGACTGATGATGGAGCCAGCGATGTCCTTGTGCGGGTCGAGCGGCGCGGAGGTCTCGAGGTGCTTGCGCCGGCGCACGAGCCACCAGTCCGCGAGGAAGATGCCCAGCGCCACGATCTTTATACCTCCGCATAGACCGACATACCTACAACAAAACGTTATCTTACAATTCACTCTTAATAATAATATCATATGAACTGAAGTACCATTAAATGCATTGTTGCTGTTATTGTACAAGTAAAAGTCGCGGTAACACCTTGGGGTGTATCTAGTATATTATATACCGACTTACCTATATCTAAACTGTTCAATGTCGTAAAGTAAACATCTGCCTCCTTTTTCTCCGCTACAAGATTGTTTCCACAGCAGGCACGTGGAGTCGATGAGGTTGCCGAACAGGATGGGAGCCGGGATATATCCAAACAAACGGAATATTACGAATTGCATTCCGAGTGCAAACGAGCGTTCTTCTTCACTCACTGATCTGTAACCGACAAAAGATATATCATGTCATTTTCATGAGACGATGAAATTTTTGTGATCAACAAAAAAGGAAAAAGTAATTTATATAATAATTATAATTTGTATTTTTTTTATTATCGAAAATGTATTGGCATCAACGTCGCTCTGCCGGTGCTTACAGGCATTCGTACATTAGACTAACTCAACACTGACTCCATTAATTTATTCAACTGGTATGGCATTGAAATTTAAGCTTTAAGTTGTATGATTTAAATGTGAATTTGTCGTTGTGAACTCGTCCTCACCTGAGTACGATCATGAGCAGTGGCATCTGCGTGACGGCGACGACGAAGGTCATGAAGAAGAGCAGCACGAGAAAGGGGAAGATGGTGGTGCAGGGCGGGTTGCACGCGCCCGCCGTGGCCACGGGCACCACCGTCACCTCGCTGTACTCGCCCCGCCCCGCACCCCCCACACCCGCCGCACCGCCTGCACCGCGCAGCGCCGCCACCGACGCGCCGCTCACCACCGCCGACGCCATGCTCTCGCGACTGTTCTCGTGCACGCCTAAACAACAAATACTACTCATCACACGAACCTACTGGGGTTATTATTGTCATACATTCTTATAATAATCTTATCTAGAGACATCTCGGTAGTCATGTACCTAAATATTTTGTTTGGTACCTATGCGTGTGAGACCTTGACCGTTGACACACGACCGGGTAGGTCATGTGTCGAAAAGAGACAGAGACATTGAAACAGAAAATATGTGTAAAATATTAAGATGTCATTAAATTATGGGCGTATTTTGATATTTTAAACACCCTTATAATAAAACCCTAATATTTTTTGGATATTTGTTCTATGGTGTTTTATGTAAGCATATACATTCTGTATTGGCCTCTAGTTTCTTTTGAGCATCAAAAATTAACCGTCTATATTTAGTACTAGCTTTTGCTCGTAGCTCAGCCCGTTAATGACTTTCTGTTCATAACCTATGACACTCATGAACAATATGGTTTTGTGTTGCTTAATATTCAAAATTGGTTTAATAGATCTAAAGCTTACCCTCTAAAACCTTACAAACTTTACCTCTTTATAACATCAATACATACAAGCACAGTTGGTGAAGTTGGAACTTGATGAGAAGGCGGCACAGCCAGCGTGGCAGGGCGAGAAGTAAGTGAGTCCATTGTTCCCGCACACCGGCTCCATGTCAGTCTCCGTGCATAAACAGTTGAAATTGCACGCTGCCGTTAGGTTCACTTTAAATGGTTCCAGATTGCTGTGGCGACAAAGAGAAATCATTATTAGTATTTATAAAACATGCAGACCAAAATAATTCGTTGTTCAAGCAAAAATTGTTCAGCCATGTGAAAGATTTCTTCGGTTATACTGAAATAACTTTTAAAATAGGGGTTCTGGGTATTAGTGTGAATAATACTTTACATACGTGTAAACTGTATTAAATACCGGATCCAATTTGTTGAGCTAGTTAAATTTCAATCATATATAAGATAAATACAAAAAATGGTAATATGAGTAGAATTACTTTGAATTCACCGAGACATCTAAGTATAAATTATAGAACAACTGTATGTGGTATCGTAGGTCCATGTGGTGACGGATTAAGAATACAGTGTCACCACCCCTATTCATCCCGCGGGTGTCGTAAAAGGCGACTAAGGGATAACCTACGCAAGACAACATCAATGCAAAGAGAAGGAAAACTTGAAACCAACCCGTGGTAGAGTTGGCCAAAACCTCCTTTCTAAGGAGAGGCCTAGTTGTCCTGTGTAGCCTGTCCAGCAGTGGACTGTTAAGGGCTGTTGATGATTGATGATGATGATGTATGTAGGATTGTTTCATAAGCTAGTTATTTATTCTACATAGAAGTGCATTTTTAACACTCTTACATATTTGTGCACAAAAATCTAAGAGCTTCATGATATTTATTTAAAAAAAAACTATAATCATGCATATTGCAGTCCACTGATAGGCTGTTCCTATTACTTATTACTCTGATTCATTTTGGGTTTCTTGCATTCAGCTCCTGACAGCCAACTAGTAAAAGTCGCCACTACACTACGTTGAACTGTTACGAACCTGTTATTCGTGTACGGTATAGTGGTGCCGGCCATCTTGATATTGTCACATCCGAGGAAGAATAGCAACGCGTAACAGGACAAGCAGACCGTGTTCGATATGAGCACGAACTGCACGGCGCCCTTGGGCCTCAGCTCGAGTCTCTTCAGCAGACACCCGCCCATGAAGATGCCAATGCAAGCACCCGGGATTGCTATGGAACCTGCGGACAATTGCAACTTCGTTAATTACTGTCATACTTTTTAAGGCCGCTGCATACGTGACGGGTTTTGACACGGTCGGGACGGGACGGGAAGTTTTGCAAACATCGTTTTATACAAAATGTGTAAGGAAATGCATACTTCACGGAGACACGGACGGGACGGGAACGTGGCACGCATGGGACGAGCTAAACATCGTCGTCGATGATGTTTCATTACAAGAATTAGATTAAAGTCAATTCTTGTAATGAAAAATCCATCTTTCCTTGTTCACAACACTAGCACGTTAGATCCGAGTTACAGTCACGGTGCGTATGCATTTACATCACGTCCCCGTTTATAACGAAGCAACCACGTCCCCGTCCCGTCCGAAGAAATATCCCGTCACGTATGGAGCGGTCTTAAATCCCCTTATAATTTTGGTGAATTGTCCATGTTATAAGCTTCAATATATTTTCTCTTCATATATACACAAATAAATGTAATTGAAGTGTCCGTATATTTTTTTTTTTTTTTTTTTTTTTTTTTTTTTTTTTAGACAACTCCCGCATTAGGAATATAAATTCCTGTGTCGCGGGGGACTTTACAAACATACATGAAACGGACACAAAGAACACCCAGACTCAGAACAACAAATTGTGAATCACACAAAGTGTTGTCCTACGTGGGATTTGAACCCACGACACGGCGTAGTAGGAAGCGGCGTGGTGACCGCTTAAGCCACTAGGCCAACTGTGCAGTCGTATTATATAAGCTACTTTCAGAGAAAATCACTTTTAATTTTTTTCTGTTTGTTATGGCTAATTTCTGGAACGGCTAGACCGGAAATTCACTGGCATATAGCTAATTTAGTAAGGAGTAACACTTTTATTTTAGACTAGCTTCGCCACCCGGTGTAAACAACAACTCCGCACGGTATTTCTACAAAAAGCAGAACCTGTACTTGTAGTAACCAGAATATTGATCATCGTCAGCTTATAAAAGTCCACTGCTGCTCTTCCATTGCACACCACTGATCAATTTTGGGCTTCTCGCATCCAGCTCCTACCAGTCATCCTACGCAAGTCGTCTCTCGCACCTCGCCTGTGGGCGCCCTACACTACGTTTGCCGAGACGCATAAGCATATTGTCGTACAAATTGTGTCTGTGATATGATATGACTATTATTCTGGTCCCTATTGCCTATTATTGGGAATCGAACCCGTGATCTCCGGTTCAGACCGCAGTCAGGATCCCTACTACTACTAGGTTAATATGCCACTCTTGTCTTCCTGTTAATAATCTTAATAATATGATACTATCACAATCAAGACGAAATACAGAGGCTTACATGCCGGTAAGAATACACAACTATATAAGAATGTACTCACCTGTAAACATGCTCGCTTGACTTTTGCCTAGACTGAACTGAGTCTCCAAATACTTGGGCAAGAAGACCACGAAGCCAGACACTATCATAAGTTCCATGCAGGCGCCCAGACACGTCACGACGTAGACAGGATTCTTTAGCAAACGCCACATCGACACAGGTATATCTGGAATACAGGAAGCTTATATTAATATAATACATACTAACTACTTACATACAAGTAAAAATATCACATGTCAGTGCGAGTTTTCTCAGTAGGTATCAACTCACTCATATGTTTTGATGTTTAATAAAAATACGTTGATGTGACTGTATGCACAACAATGGCATTGTTACTTTTGACAAACATTTGTGACCAACTAATTTCGCTTTTAAAAGTTACTGATGTACGTGGTGTGACTCTTTCACATCAAAGCGACCGTCACGGTGACTGCGTGCAATGTTGCGATTGGCCAGCACTGTAATCTTCACCAATCGCAATACAAGTACCTATAAATATAGTATATATTACCTTTGATATCTTTTCCGTATCCAGTATCTTTTATATCGGTTTGTGGCTTCGGCGGAGGTTTAGATGTTGAAGCTCCATTAGCTGCTGCGGCCTTTTCTACAAGTCTGATTTTCTCTTTCTCACGTACTAACACTTTCGGGAAGGAGAAGAAAGGAATAGCGACTAAAATGAGCAGAAACCCACAAAGAAGGAAACCGCCCCACCACATACCGACCCAACGGTGGTCGCCAGGACCTGAAACATGAAAATATAATTATTAATCTAATTAAGGACACGAAATTGCTATAGTAGGTCTACTCAGGTAGGTGTTCTACTCAAGCTTTCTATCAGGCACAATTTAGTAACGTTGGCAAGCTCATATTTAACATAATAGAACAAGACAAAAAATCTACTCCTTTTTACAGTTTCCTTATAATTATTGTTAATTTAATTGATATTTATTTTGTTCAGTATAATATCTATTCAGGTTCGTCACTAATTTTATAATTATTTACATATTTTAAGTTGTATGTGCTGTATTGTTACTTACCAATTGATATGTTAGCACTCGAGAAAGAGTCCATGTGAAAAGATAGCAAGTAAGCACCCAGGAGGAAACCCAACACTGGACCAAAAGCTGCCATACTGTACATGCAACCTATTAACAAAAAAAAAACAATATAAAAAACAAGTCCATAATTTGTGTAAATTAGTGTGTATGTTTACATAGTGTAATGAATTAAGAATACGTCACAACTTCTATTCATCCCGTGGGTATCCTAACAGGAGTGACAAAATCAGATTCATCGAATCCGAATCAGAGAAACGACCACTAAAAAGTGGACTGGTAGGAAAGGCAAAACTATTTTAGTATGTATAAGACCTTAGAGCCAACGAACTGGTTTTGCGACAGAACATAGGTAGGCACTATTATATTTTTTAGTCAGGTATTTGGCAGAGAGGCATATTACAGTTAAGAGAAGTCATTCACCTTAAAAATCTTGCGCATTTTTTGCAGTTTGAGTGTCTGATATTTATTTCTTATTACTTATTAAAAAAATATTTTTCACAATATTTAAACCTTATTCTATGACCAAGGTCCACAAACGTGTTCTAAACAGTTTGTGTGTGGACTTAGCCTTTTCTCTATTCAATACACACACATAGAACTTAACATTCAGGTAAAGACAAATCACCTGTATTTAATATTAAAAATATGTTTCTATTAAAACCTACATCAAAATGAACGGTGTTTGATTCGACTCTGAATAGTTAAAGCCCAAATCAAAACGGATTTACGTTATCCACACAGGACAACTAAAATTATTAATCAGTATTTTCCTTAAATTAAACGACATATTTAACTTAACTCTGGTTTATATAATCTGAGATTAGTTTTATTGTTTACGTGATCGAAGATTTGAACGATGTTTCACTACATATACTTCCTTCCCGCTACAAATTTTCTGTATTATATTATGTACATATTTTCATTTATTTATAAAATTCACCTAATCACTCAGAAATAGTATTCGTTTTAATAGGTGCCCGTTTATTAATTAAATTACACAGAAATAAAATAGATAAGCGCAATACTGTACAACTATTTTGCGGCTAAAAAGTAGGTCATTCCTGTTTGGTACTACTGTAAATTGCACGGATTTCGCGGTTAACATAAATGACTTGTAGTTTATTTAAATAGGTCTGAATAAGAAATATACCTTTACAATTTAAATTTTATTTATATGTATGATATTTAATTTGTGAACGGAGTACCTGTACTACTGTATAAAAAACATTTAAGTCAGGCACCGTATAACGAAGCTACCTTCATTTAATAATGAAAAGGTTGCGTGCTAGTTCTGATCGCTTCCATAACTTAAATATTCATTCACACACATTGTACATAGCATGTACACTGTACAGCGATCGCACAAACGATAACTTTTAGTAAAAAAATGTTCTACTAATCATAATACCGATGATACGTTTTTAATTTTAGGTCTATCAACGCTGTCTGTCTAGTCTGCCTGATGGAGAGCACGAGCAGAATCCAGTAGTGGTCACGATACTGATTGTGTATACACACAATGCAGCATGGTGCCCACACTATGGCGGCCTATTGAGATGCTTCTACACATTGGGCCTACGGTCTCGTCCTCATCAACGAAACACGACAGCCGTTGTTGTAGGTTGGTCCTCTGTGTAAGCAGATTACGGGTCGTGCTCAGCGTGTCTCTACTACACTGAAAAATTTTGATTGGCAAATATATGATGAACAAATATTTGCAAAACACGGCGTGCAAAAATCGATAACATAAATCTTTTTCCGTCAAGAGTGACTTTCGAAACCGGGACCTGTTCCGAGTCGATTGCAAGTACCCTATTCAAACACCTCGCTGTTAAGGCTCTTCATTCAAGAGGCGCTAGCATCGGTAAATAAAAATATATCATTATATTTTTAGAAGAAAGCTGTCTTATCATTGAATTGTTATAATTTAAACATTTATATTATACTAGCTGAGACCCGTTGTGTTCCCGCGTTTGTTGTAAATCAGACACACAGTCAAACGGATAGTCAGACGGACTTTTTGATTGATGGATGGATGAACGGATGTTTTTTGACATACTCGTAAGTACCGTATATACTCTCATTAAACTGTTTAGTTGATATAACAAGTCGACACTTCAATTTTATTTATAATATATGTATATATAAAATATTCAAACCAAAGAGAAGAAGTATTTTGAAATCAGATATATATAGAATGCCTATTAATTGTTTCCTAATGTCGAATAACATCTGAGATTGTATTTAATAATTATATCAACTAAAACATATTTTTTTAAATACATATATTTGACACGCTATTTGGAATGGGAAGCTAGCTTATCGACGGCCTTTTTAGCCAGGTCAAGGACTCACGATACCAAGTAGAAATACCAAGGTTTGTCTCTGCGAGTTATTCAGCCACTATGTACACTGTAAGGTAACGAAGTCGAGCTACAGGACTAAGATAAGAGTATATGGTGTTACATGAGTAGCATACTCTTCACTCCTTTCTTCCCATCCGTCTAGTGGTTCAATCAAGGGGGTTCGATTCCCGGGTCGGACCAAATATTTGTTTATTCTACAAATATTTGTTTCGGAATTTGTATGTTTTCTATAAATATAAATATGTAATACTAAAAAAAGTATATTATATTTGTGTTTATATCAGTTGTCTAGTACCCATAGCACAAGCTCTGCTTAGTTTGGGACTAGATAATGTTTTGTGTCAGATGACAAAAATAAATTTATAAGAATATCCGAATATGTTGATGTATAATATATAAATATAGCATTGGTATGCTTTTGAGCACCAGAATTTGTCCAAGCACTACCATATACGAGGGTACAATAAAATTGGTCCCTTATAGTTGTTAGTTAAATTATTTATTTCACAGTGCGTGTCGACGAGTAAAACTATTTTTTAACTGCAAACTAAGTAATGAACTTTTATGTTTCGTAATAACAATAAGAGGACATATTGCATGTTTACCTTGACATCTATTTATGGGTTTACTGTCGTGTGTTGGACTAGTTATTATCCTATAAAATCAGTTTCATGGAATTCTACACGTTCGATTTATTTACTTACATGAACTTTGTGACAGAGGGACAAAAGGCTAGATGTTTACTGAGTAGATAAATATATTGCTAAGTTAGGCTTTAAGGCTAGGGTCAAGTCAATCGTCTACAGATAGAGGATCATTTTAGACACATTGAGATCTCTTCGTGCTTCGTAGAGCACATTAAGCTGTCGGCTCTGGTTACCATGAAGACATCTGTAGGTACAAGCTAGTAGAGTCCAACATATAAGGTAAGAGTCACGTCAACCTAAAAAAATACAGCTTTCTACTAGTCCCACTAGACCCATTCATCCAATGCGGGTAAGTCCAATTTTTGGAAATATTGAACTTTCCTCAAACTTGGTGAACCAACGCCACTAACGACTTAACATTGCTCATTTCATATTTTTATGCATAACATTTCAAAGAAAATGAAATGAACTATAAAACAGATCAGACAGAAGTGCGTGTTTTTACTCAAATATTATTTATTTAGACTTCGTATTTCTAGATCTGTCTAGATCAGTCTAACTTTAAAACACGTTCAATTTACAGTGGTCAACGGTGTGTTTGAATGTTTTCATGTAGTTCAGTGACTTGTAATGTCAGAGAATTATATTAGTTGAAGCATGACAATAATATAGACATGCAGAAGGAAAAACTGTAAGACGTGCACGACATATTATAACATTAAAAAGTATTTAAAAGATACAGCACATCACTGTGTTTGATATAAATATTAATTTCTGTAAAAAATGTAGCCACTGATGAGTGTATATCGATAATTGACTACAGTCAAAACAATGGGTTTTGGTTTAAAATACCCCATTGGTTGTATGACTTGTATGTAATGTACTGCAGACGTAACGTTAATGTGGTGTAAGTGGTCATCGAGATAAGAGAATACTTTGGCGGAAAAAAAAATTCAGAGATGTTATAGAGCGCCATAATTTAAATTATGATAGGTAACTCATAAACGATTAGTCTTATTCGCTAGAACAATCTTGTTTACACTACTTAGGTAATAAATATAATAAAATAACACTGTGTATGTATAATCTGAGATACAGGAATCAGTATCATATCATCATGGAGCGTAAATTATCGTGAATGTTTAAAAACTCATATAAAATTTAATGGTTCTTACCAATATACATGCTGGAGGATTCTGGACGCACGTGGTCGTCGACATAGGTGGTACCGAGAGTGAGGAGAGGCGAACCGCCACATCCTAGTAGCAACTGAGCCACTATGAATACCATCACTGGCAGAAACGTGCTTGGAGTACTCTGTCAAATGGAAACCAATTTATCAGAATAGTGACGTTAATCAAATCAAACATTTATAAATCACCAACCGACTTCATGAGAATTATAAGAATAAAAACAAAATAATAGAAGCATAGAACTGTCACTTGGTTTTACGATTAGCAGTACTGGTTTTAAGGTCGTCTTACCTTGATACAGTTATCAGGTCTCAAGTTGCTTGGCGGTATACCCGGCGAGAGTTGCCCCAAAGCCATGTCCTGAGCTAAAGCGTGTGGCAACCGGCATATGTTTTCTTCTGACTTATTATTCATCAGCGTTTCACTATTGACCTCCGCAATAAAGTGTGGAAGTACGAACACTAATGATCCGATGCCCATTATTACAGCACCTAAAATAATTACACAATGAAAATATTTTGCCTTGATAAATTGACTCAATTAATATTAATACCGTAGCCAAAATTTCACGTCCTAAGGGAACTCTTTCCAAATGTCAGAACATCATAGGGAACATAATTATGGGAATGTGTGTATTGTATAATGATGTTTATTTTATATTTTCAATTTATTTAAAACAACATTTTACAAGTGACAAAAAATTAAATATCTACACTGTTATGTTGTTATCATATGGTTTTTTTATAACAAAATAATAGAATTTATAACATGTGTACTAGCTTTCGCCAACATTCTCGAATTTAACGTTATTTTGTCTCGAATTTATTTTGGAAACTGTACTGCTTACAGTGTATCGGAAGGCTTCATGAAAATTGGTTCAGTAGTCAATACATAAAAGCATATCAAATAATTGCACAAAGATAATAGTATTGTAGTAAGTATTGTTAACATGCATTTACACTTAATATTTTTATAATGTAATGATTTTTCGCCGTATTTGTGACTGACTGACACAACTTATTGATTCTATTCATCAGGTCAAGGCTAGAACGCAAAGGCGGAGTCAAGAACATTAAATCCTGCTCTATTCAAAAATCACGTTTCTTCATTACAGATATATAGGAACTAGCTTTCGCCCGCGTCTATGTCGGTTATTGCGGTAAAAAATAGCACATGTCCTTCCTCAAGGTTTAAACTATCTGGGTACAACATTTCATTTAAATCAGTGCCGTGGTTTTTGATTTTATCGCGAACAAACATAGACAGACGCGGTGGTGGACTTTATTTTATAATATTTAGTGAAAAATGTTTTTAATTGCACTTGTGTCGATTGGTTAATATTTGAATTTAAAAATGGTGTATTTTTAATCACAATTTATACTTTTAGAAATTAATATGCAAGGAGAATTCTTCCACTGTCTTGTTGCTGCAGTGCGACTGCTGCGCTTGAGGTCTGGGGTTAGATCAAATGTTAGTATGATCTGCAAATATTTGTTTCGGAGTTCGGGTGTTTTCAATGTATACTAATATGTATGTATTAATATCAGTTTTCTAATACACATAGTTCGAGCGCTGCTAAGTTTGAGACTTCATGGCGTTGTTTGTGTGTCAAAATATTAATTTGTTTGCTAATTTTTAGGCAAACTTTGCTCATGAATGTACTGGAATTTGGAATATCTGTTTGAAATTAATACATAAATAGCAAAAGTTCAAAAAGTAAATTTCAAATAAATATTATAACATGCTATGTCCACTTTGTCGAAATGACCTTCTCGTTATACGTGAGCATACCTTTGCCTGGGTATTATGAAATACAAAAATGTACTGTCAGCTCAATGAAAAAAAAAAGTGAGTTTCTGTTATTATAGGTGATGATAGTGACCCATTGAGTTATCTACTAGAATTGGTACTACACTCTATTTATTAATGAATTGTGTTAACTAGGAAGGACATTAAATATGCTTACCGACTGCGATCCATACTGGAATGTGTCTTCTGCTACCGAGATATGATACAAAAATCACCGTAATGACGTTACCAATCTCATAGCTGCTCGCAATGAGTCCTGAGAGACTCGAAGGGATTTCGAATCGCTTCTCAATTGTTGTGATCACAGAATTTATATAGCCTGAGCTCAATGCTTGCTGCAATGTCACGAGGAACGAAAGGAAAAATACAAACACCTAAAAATAAATATTGATTAGTGAGCTAAAAAAATAATCGAAGTATTTCAATATTAGGTAATTTATTACTTACTTTAATACTAGAAAAGCTCTGTATAAATAGCGGTCTCCACGACAGAATGCCGCAATCTCTTGCGTCATGAG
Organism: Phragmatobia fuliginosa; assembly: GCA_932526445.1. Lineage (NCBI taxonomy): Eukaryota > Metazoa > Arthropoda > Insecta > Lepidoptera > Erebidae > Phragmatobia > Phragmatobia fuliginosa. The sequence goes on along the minus strand of OW052060.1, from coordinate 9,161,998 downwards.
GAATGTCTAATATTTCTGGGTAAATCTGTCGAGGTTTTTCTCTTTCCTTGTCCCTTTCGCGATCTCTGTAGATATGAGAAAGTTAGTTTACATAAGCAATTCAGTTCACATTTGAGTATAAGGTTGTAGGAATTACTTAAATACATTTACCTACACAAGTTTAGGCTACATAATCTGCATGACCGGTATCTATGCTAGGACATACCTGTAGATTATTATCACCCAGATTATCGTCTGGTAAACAAAATATGTAGTGATGTGATGTTAACATGTGTGAGGTCGAATGGCGAAATAGGCTAATAGATTGGTAAAAAATAAGTATGTTAACAGGATATCAAAGGTATATCAAAGGTAAACTACCTAGCAGTAGTTTCTTGAAAATTAATTACTGTATAGTAATAGGATGAAAAATATATAACCTGTCGCATATACCAGCCGAGGGATTCCGGCTGTGGCACTTTATTGACTCTCTTGGCGGGTGAGATGGTTGCGGCGGAGCGCTGGAACCTGCCTCGTCGCCGGCACCGTCTACACAACTCGATTCTGCATACAACCCTGTCATCGCGTACATTGATTCTTGCCTCCTGAGAAAAACAATCAGATATTTGTTTTCATCATCAACAATATACATTTTTTTCACATGCAACCTCAAATCAACATATCATATGTGTAAAATAACCGTGAGACAATTTCAATGGCTGGGAACAGGATTTGTGAAATTGTGTCCAAAAAATAATGCGTTTGTTATGTGTTACAATATCTAATTTAATTTATAACTTTAGAAAATTCTATACACTTCTATTTTACGTCTTCTGCTACATCTAGGTTAAACCTAATGTCAAGTTCAGCAGTCAAAAAGGATTTAAAATAAATGCGGCTTTTTCAGAACCTAAAAAGAAAGAAAGTAATATTGAATATACCGACATCCAAAATGCATTTTTATTTCATTTTGTCCGTCTGGCTGTTTGTTCCAGGTAATCTCTGGAGCAGCTGGACCGATTTAGACGGCACTTTCACTGGCAGAGGGCTGATGACATAAGGAGTAACTTAGGCTAATTTTCGCTCCGTTACTTTGCTCGAGATTTAGAACAATAACCGCGGGACTCAGCTAGTCTAAAATAAATTTCATTCTGATCGATTGCACATAATAATATGTCAAGCTTCATACAGATTATTATCCAACACCTACGCGTATGTTCGCCGTGTGTTTAAATTTCATCTCCATTTGATATTATTTTGGAAGCTTCCGGCAATTTGGAAACAGTGTAATTGAGGGTTACAAATATAATGGTACCCGTCTGTTTAATAGTGTATACAAAATAAATAATTATGATGCTTATTATGAAAGGATATTGACATAGTTCGTATGTACCAAGTAATTATTTGAAGTGAGGTGTATTAAATAAATGCTCTGTATTTTTTTATTTATTTTCCTAACTCAAAAGTAGTTGTGATTTAAATGCTATAAGTATTAAATAAAGAGGGGTATTTCTCTTTTAAGCTCATATAAAAATTAAATAGTATTTTGTAATTAATCCTCCTTGCGTCGCTATCCTCAATTGTGAGGCTCGTGTAATTAGTGTTCTGCGAGTGGCAGTTCGCCATTTGTCTCTATTTTGAGCAGTATGCAGGGCAGCATGGATCGTACTGCTGAGAGAGGTGCAAAATTTGACCTGCCCAGCGCAATGAGCTGCGGCCTCTGGATCTTTTCCCTTCGATTTTGCCAGTAACCATAAACGTTTCGAGGTTATCGTCGGCCCTCCTCGCAGTATGGCCGAAATATCCGAGGACCCTACGGAAACATAAGGATGACAGGCGCTCTCGAATGTCAAGTTCCTTGAGGATAGAGGCATTGGTGCGGTGAGCTGTTCACTATATCCGCAGTAGCCTCCTCCAGCACCACATCTCGAATGCATCAATGCGCCTACGGTCCGCCGCTTTCATCGACCATGCCTCGAGATTGTAAAGGAATATTGGGAAGACGAGAGTTTGTACCAATTTTATATTTGTTCTTTTAGAGATATTCCGGTCTTTCCATATCCCATTCAGGTCGGACCTTGAACTTTTGGCTATGCCAATGCGTCTCCTTATTTCCTTTTAGCATGATCCGGTATTGCTGATGTTGGAACCAGGGTAGATGAAGTCCTCCACCACCTCAAGGTTAAGCGAACCCGAGAATACTAGTTTTCCAGTCATGTCAATCACCATGACTTTGGTTTTTATTTGTTCATTCTAAGCCTAGGCCTAGGTCCTGACTGGCTACTTCAGTGCCTAGCAAGAATATCAGCCTTATCCGCTGCCAGAAGAGTGGTATTTTCTGCGTATCAAAGGTTCGAGAGCTTCACGCTGCTAATGGATACGCCGCCGTCCCGTCCTCGAGTGATCGCCTAAGGATATATTCGCCATAAATATTAAAAAGAATTGGAGACAATATGTAGCCTTGGAGTAGTCCTTTTCTGAACTAGAACAATTTCGAGTGATTTTGTTCGACCCTGACGGCAAGAGACTCATAGGACTTCTCAACAATGTTTAGTAGTACAAACAAGGTTTAGTAGTTGTTCTTTGTTTCCCTTACCCTTCACAAAACCTGCTTGTTCCTGCGGAATTTGCCAATCACAAAAAAATGGCGGATGCGCGCATTGATAAGGTGAAGCACGACTTTGGAGGCGTGCGAAATTAATGAAGGGGAGAATTGACTCTGTCCAGTCGTGGGGCCAGTGTTCCAGATGTTGTCGCAGATACTGTGCAAAAGGTCGCTCTGTTCTCCGAGAGCGACAAGGATTTCTGTTGTTATGTGATCTGACCTAGGCGCTTTCCTAGTTTTGAGTGATCTAAAGGATGCTGCTATCACAGATCGTAGTATTCCAGGTTCAGGGTCAAAAATAATCAATAAATGTTTGTAAGTGCTGTTGTAATGAAAAAGCATGTTTAGGTTGCTTCATGTGCGACCATTATTCGTGTAGTCAGTAGAAGTCTACCATGCAAAACATAGACCATTCAAATTGGTGATGCCCTTAAGAAGTGACGGGTTAGCAGTATTCAAAGGGTGGAATCTGTATGGTATAATGCTGGTAGAGGAAGTTCGACAAGGAATGTTTAGAATGGATTGTTTTGTCTGCCTAACGAGAAAAGAAAAAAGTATGTATGCAGTTTTTATGTTACAATTGGAATGTTAAGGTTTTGTAGATAATCACAAGCATGTACTTAATGATGGAAAGTGTAAAGATAATTGTGAGAATTGTAAGCATTGTTTATTTACTCACAAGCAAAACAATCATACAATTGAACACTCGGAAAGGAACATAAATATTTTGTTTTTGAATCACTTACAAACCTGTGCCTATCTAATAATTTATGTTGTTCCGTCATAGTGGCACTAATCACGATTACTTCAAAACTGATCAATACAAAAACTTCCTAACGTCGCGTTATTGAAACCAATACTAATACGTTACACATCGAAAAGTTATACAGTTAATTTTAACACTTGTTCAGAATATTTCGTAAGACAAGTGGTGAGCGCTCAAACAAAACACTGGTACTGAGATGACTAAACCTAAGGCTTTGTCTATACCGGTGATATCAGACCGCGATGTGTATATGGGCCAGGTGTTGCAAATGGGCCGCTGTTATCTGTGTGATATGATGTTATCATTAAAAGGGAGTGTAGGTTTGTTTGTCTCGTTTGGACAGTTGACGAGGGCGGGATGAGGTAATGTTTTAGAACAGTTTAAAGCCGATAACAGATATCCTCTATACAAACAGTACAAATCTCTATAGGTACCTGTGTTATGACGTAAGTTCGTTTAATAGGAGCCAAAAATAAACCCTCTTTTAAATAAATGCTATCTTTTATAGAAATTCTGTGTGTAGTGAGTAAGAATACTTATTTCATTAACTGAGGCCTCCAACAGTTCGAACTGTTACAATGTAATTACATATTTATGGTCCTTGAAACTAAGCATCTCGTCGCTTACAGGCAGGCACAGTAAGGAACAATTTATCTCTTAACTGTAGAATGTAATTCCTATGCCGGTGAATTTGGAAGACACAAACAGTAGCTATACACCATAGTCGAAACACTTTATGGGGATAATTTGCTCAACGCATTAACTATAATCTAGTCAAGCTACACATGCATGTACTATGCAAGTGACGGTACTAGTCACTTTGGTAGGCCTCATTACATATATATAAAGAATGAACTAATGCCAAAAATTGATTTATTTCTATTCGTCTCAGTGCAATGTGTTCAAATATTTTACCAAATGAAATTGCCTCAGGATGTACATACATTTTACGTGAGTCTTTCAAAGAGTTATGTAGATTTCGAAGGAACAAATAATCATATCAAGTGCAATGTTCGATAGCTGACTATCGGGTGACCTCGTTTTAGTAAGTGTTTTGCAGTAATATTTTCCGCATAGTATTATTATGTTTATTGTTCCATTATCTCCGAATTGTCCTTTGGAAATGTTAAAGTTAGTTTTCTCTGTAAATTATCGAGTAGGGCAACAGAAACGTTATCAGCGTGCAGAAGACAAACTTATAGTACATATTTAAAAGATGTGTAAGATTGGATCCTATTGTCGATAAAAGTTATCTGTAAACACCTATAATCTGCCGGGATATAAGCAGGTATACATTTTCTTTACTTATTGTAGTTTTACTTGATATATTTGTGTTTATCAATTAATCATATTGTGATCAATAAAGTAATTTTGTTTAAATTGTTATGACAAGCAAAAAAAAAAACAATTTTAAAAGTAGCGCAGCCGCTAATTCCGCATTTTTATGCATATACTCAGGTCAATGTATGTTGTTGAGGTCATCCTGCCAACTATGACTTTTTCGCTAATTTTTATATTTTAGAAGTAATTAACTCCAATTGTTGCCTGAGAAGGCCTGTAGCTAATTATTCTATCCTAACTTGTTCTCATCACAAGTCTTTTGAATTGTACTTTCAGGTTTTGGTGTTTTCCGTTGTTAAGTAAAATTTATAAATTTATGGTAATTCATTTTGAAAGATTATGCTTAATAGATAAGATTAATAAAGTTCTAAATGTGCATATTAATTATTACACGTAGAGGCAGACAATCTTCGCGAACAAAACTATGGAAACCAAAGTTCCTAATTTAATGAGAGGCAAAAAATAGCTTTAGGATAAATTTATTTTTATCTGTTACAATAAAATATATATTAAATATCGATTGCATGATCAGTCAATATCAGTCATTATCTTAGTTAGCGTCAGATGACAGTTGACGAATAAACGATTACAACAAAGGTTTTATTTAATAGCAAAGAAATAATTTAATATAAATTATATTATTATATATTATTTAATTATAGTAACACGCTAGTAAATTTATTATTTTATATTTAATTTTTACTATCAATGTCTTATATTGATAAGACAAGATGTTATTAATACATTTCATTGTCAATTCAACAAATTTAATAGGAATTAATGACATGTACGTATCCAATGTTATCGAATACATATGATACAAAAGTTCAAAGAACAAAGACTCTGTAATGTTAAATTTATAAAATGATAAAGGTAAGGCGAGTGGAATTATACGTACGGAGAATAAGTGGGTCGCAACAATTTATATTGAAAGATGAACAAATATAAATCAGCGGGTGCCACGGATATGAGTATTATAAGTACAATTTATTTCTATAAGGAATCAGATGTAGAGTAAGTAAAGAATGACTAATACGTTTCGATATATGTTTGATACCACGTTGCAGGTAAAGCGTAACAATCATGATTTGACACAGACGTGACCAATACCCATTTAAAATATGTTTGGCAATGTATTTTCTCGAACCCATCAAAGAATGAATTTATCAAATTTAATATTTAAAATAGATTCCATAAAAAAAAAAACTAAATCGATTTCGTCAACAGCTCTCTCGTCATCTTCCTAGCTTTTATTATTCCCAAGATTTTTTGTAATCGGTTTTACCTGAATATATCAGTTTTTACACAGAGTGACTGGCATCGGACCTCCGCAAACCTAAGGGCAAACTGAATTCCATTCGAAGGTCTCATCATAAACAGCTTTCTAACAATTTAATACTACAAATCTACGAATCTAATAATACTTACTAAATATATTATGTTTTTTTGCAGCTGCTTGATTATGGCAATAGCTTATCGTAAATAGAGCAAACAACTTGTAACAGTTGCAGCTGCATAATTATGGCAATAGCTTATCGTAAATAGAGCAAACAACTTGTAACAGTTGCAGCTGCATAATTATGGCAATAGCTTATCGTAAATAGAGTAAACAACTTGTACCTGCCAATGTGCCGAAAGACTGTAAGTGGATGTCGGCCTCGGATCTGATTACCAGTCCTTTTTTTAAAGTGCTGCTAATTAAAATATCTAAGTTTGGATCTTTTAGCTTTTACATACCTGTGACCCTTTCTGTGCTGTGGGGCGGCGTTGGTGCCACCCGCATTTTGCTGCCTCTCGCCTTCCGTCATCTTCTTCTTGGATTATCCCGCTTCTCACCGTTCGCCCATACCAGTTTCCAGTACAATGCACCTCCACCTAGAACAAGATAAACATTATTTAATACTGACATAAAAATGTTTAAAAGTAAAAAAAAAAAAACAATCGTAAGTGTGTAGTTATTTAGTGTAAAATCTCTTTAACATTTCTTAGGACGTAACGAAACGTAAGAGTAGAAACAAAAAGTAGTTTTATTCTTAATCAGTCACTTTTTTTTGTATTTTCCGCCTTTTCCTAGTAATTTTTTCTATAGCGGAGAGGCCTATATCCAGCAGTGGACTAATAAAGGCTGCTGATACTTTGAGATGTGAAATAACTTCGACCTTAAATATTCAAGTTGCATTTTTTATTACTCGATTAGGCTGTAGAATTGGAATATGAAAACTTTAAGTATTATTACGGGTCAATATATTAGGAAGGTTCAAGTTATTTTCAATTCTTTTATAGATTAAAATTTATAGACACTTATTCTATCCAACACACAAACTCAACATCAATCACAAAACGAATATCATGTCTCCTTGAGTTATTTTTTTGAAAAGGACAGATTTCCGACACTATAAGACAATATCAACACGAGAAGCGGATGGACAGGTTATAAAGCTATTATTAGCGCTGTCATAGTCATAACACATTTGTGTCTGTTTTTCTTTCATTTAAAGGAAAAATGGATATTTATAGAGTGTTGATGCTAACTAAATTTGTTATTGTAAAGTTAAATAAATACCGAAAATAGGTGTAAGATGAGGCATGGCGTGATAGCATTCACTGAAAATTATAGTTATGGGCTATATGCAGTTCATCTAAGAATAAAACAGACATCTACCTATCTACCTGCCCGGCTAACTTTTGTTTGTTGGAATACGCACTAGTTCAATTTAGTTATGAACAGATGCGGCTTACTGTAATTTCACGAAGAACGTCTTATTGATTATGTATTTTCGCAAATGAAATTCCATAAATCTAAAAAGGCGATACCGAGCTGACACGACAAGGTTACGCCGCTGGCGCCTTCGCCGCCTGTGCCAAGGGAGACTTTGCTAATGGCAGTTTGACTAAGGGAGCTTAGTTAATATACATCCATACCTACATAATTTCAAATGTTACTGCAGACTGTGGTATACTTTTTTTCTAGCGTCTACCCCATCGAATGGGGTATCATTAGATGGGCTTTTAAAAACATTGTGAGGTTGCTAAAACTATTTTTTCGATTGAGGCATCCGTTTGCGAGTTATTCAACTTTAAAGCACATTTTTTTGTAAAAATAGGATTTTGTGATAGTAGTCCATTTATTGATCTTTTAAGGAAAACCAAAGCGGTTTTGATAACTTATTTACTACAGGAGTTATAGGGGCCTTACTTATAAAATGCACTCACTTGGAAAATTTCGAACAAAAATAAAGAAATAATGAGTAAACATAAGAATTATCTATTGGACACGACTTTAAATATACCTAACATTATGGATGACTACGGAACCCTATTTTATGCGTGCATGTTGTCCAAGTGCGTGGCCTGACACGCACTTGGACAATTTTTTAGGGGGTAAGATCTCTTATTTATTTATTTTTCAGCAGACCCATGAAAGTTAGACTGCGGCTTTCGAAAGGAATACATTTTCACCGCTTTTTAAATACTTTTCATTGATGCTTTTTTGATCGCAGTGTGATCTGTATGTTGTTCTAAAACCTTTTTATAAACATAGTCTACTGCTGGACATAGGCCTTGCCCCTTAAAATAGGCTTCCGAAAATAAATAAGCTGTTCAAAAATAAAATATACTTTTAGAACCAGTCAGACAGACAAATAGATTTTTTGATGTAAGTATGTACCGTATTTACTTTCATATACATTTCGTGAAAAGCTGTTAACCTGAATTTATAAACAGATACTTCAATATTATATATTTGTACAGATTTAATACAGAACGAAAGATCAAATATATGACCTTTGAACATTTTTTTGCAGATACATTCCTTGAACATAGGATTTTCGTTCATTTCATTCATTTCAGCAATATGCGAATTATTTAAACCTTGAATACTTTTTTGACCAGACTAATTAGATCGAGTAAGTACTGGAACATACATTATCATTATAACTTACTACGAGATTATAAAGTCATTAATAAATATTATTGTTATGTCATGTTTACTGAGCGTGAACACTACTAAATTTTTCTAATACCTATACAACAAACATTGCTTGTTAATTAATTTTACTACGAGTAGTTATTTACTCTTACGACCGATCTTTGTTTTCTCTACTAAAATAGACATGTATTATAGGTCTATAATTCTTAACCTTAGTCTTGCATCACCCATTATATTGGTGAATAGCGCATTAAAATCCGTTAGGTACTTTGGAAGTTCATATGTACAAGGAGAGATAGAGAGACATTATTTTATGTTATGTATAAAAATATTCTTTCTACAGACTTTTTTGTCACTCGTTGACAATTATTTAATTTCTTTAGAATACTGTCAATAACACTATACATAAACGTTTTTTTAAATTTAAGCAACAGTTCTGCGTCATTATAGACTTTGAACAGCCTTAAAGTTGAAAATAACACTAAGTCGTTGCTTTATATATATCTACTACTAACTACAGTCCGCAACCAAATTATCGCACCAAGAATTTTCATCGCAAAATTGTCATTTTCAAATATTTGTAACTCGGTCGATTTTCATCGTATTGAAATATTTTTTTTGTTTTGTAGGGAATTTCGTGTTATTTTAGAAAAAAATGATATCCAATAGCTTCGAGATAATGCCACATTACTATGTCTTAATCAGGCCTATCAGCTTTTTTTTCTTAAAGTTTGCACGTTTACCTGTATCACCAAAAATTTTTTTTTTCAAAAAAACTACAAAATTATCATAAAGTACACCTAACAAATTGACCGAGTTTCAAGCATTTGAAAAATACCAATGTTTCAATTTTTTCATGATTTGTTACTTATTTGTGAAACCTATCAATGTACTTTCGACAAAGTTATAAATTGAAATGTATTATTCTCATTAAGTGTTATGATATATGTAGTAACGAGGTAGGTATACCAAAACCAGGGTTAATGGCACTGATTTCAAAACATACCTAAAACATTATCATACTGTCCAATAAGTGGATTAAGATAATATTTATTGCTAATTAACAACATTTATTGTGGTAAAACATCGTCATGTTTGGGGTGTATGAAATCGCGTTGGTATGTGCGCTTATATTACTGGAAAGATTCATTCTATTCACGTTGACCCCCAGTGGCGTGGCACATGTTTCTTTATTCGATGATTCACAATCGTAAGCCAAGAGTTGTGTTTACATAAATGCACAGGTGGCTGCATGTGAACGTTTCTGAAAGTCGATATTACTGAATACAGTGAAACTTGGTAAGTGGGACCTAGATAAGTGAGAAACCTCCATAACTGAACTGACCTTTGACACTGAATTACCTGTTAGTGGAAACAAACCTCTATATCTGGGATTCGTTCTATCGATTTTACTGTCGTATCTATAACTGAGACTGACGGAGTGAATTTTATGTGCATTAATCTCTGTAACTGAGATAACGTCGTTTTTTGTTTACTTATTATTATTCTATCCAAAAAAATTAACACAACTACATTTGCAATTTTGAGCCTCAATGATCTTTAAGTTTTGTTTGCGTATGTTAATAAGATGTTTATTTGAAAATACCAAAAGTAAAGCTGAATTCGTTTTCAGTGCGTGAAGAATTGAAATTAATATCGATGAAGATATCGGATAAGATGAATACCTCTAAGTGAGACAAATCTGCAAGTCTCTTAATGTCTCTCTTAATCAGGTTTCACTGTAGTACGAATAACATGTCTTTTATTATAAAGTAATGTAAATTTTTTGTTGCGACATAACAGCAGGTATTGATAATAATATGTCAATGTCAATGATTTGACGACAATTGAAATTTAATCTTAAACATATCTTAATAAAAAGAAATATTGACTTGTTAGGTAGTCCTTAATTAATCTGCAACTAAATCTTAGAAGAACATGCTTAGAACAATTCTGTACTTAAAAGATCAGTTTTATTAAATTTTTAGAGTTTGTCGACCGTTGACTAGGACCCTAATACTTAGAAGGAAATTTATTTATAGTTTTCATTTACTTTATTTTAATCTACGTCTGTCTGAAATTGCATTAGAAATGCTTTAGAATAAACCTAAAATTAAAATATAAATTAAAGTTTAGAATAGCATAGTTTATGTACTAAACTTCCGTTTACAAAAACAAGAGAACATTCTTTCATCTTACAGCGGATGTAATTCCAATTTTACGTCACCACCGTATTTCAATAGGATTGTTTTGTTTGAAGGAAGATTTATCATAAAAAAGTAATCTCAACATTCATAAAATCTGTTCAATTTTAGATGACCGTTGCCATACAGCTGCGATAAATAATTCTGTGTAGACCGTGCCAAAAACTAACGGCAAAATATTACTGTTTCTAGCTGTACTTGAGTCATAAGGTCTCCTCCTTCTTGTTTTCACTGGAAGGTACTGAGCGGCGAACACGGAACAAGTGATAGCCGAGCAGTACCTTCCAGTGTGTGTTTCGTTAGATTTTTCTCAAGAAATCCAGCACCACCCCATAAGACGCTAGTTGTAAGATCTTAGTGTTGGAATATAGATATTTCTTTAACACTACTATACAATCGGCCACAAGCGATTGACATTTAATGATCTTCGTTATGAAAACGTAATGGCATTTTAAATGATAAAACACAAAACAAAGAAACAACTGTACTTCACATTTAAATCGAACGGATGGAAGTTGTTGACATTTCTCAGAACATGTATTCTGATTGTTTGATTGCGGTCAAATGATTGGCCAAAAGAACCCTACACTGGCATTCTAACGGGTAATACTTGCGTATAAAAGCAAAAGTGGTACAGTTAACCGTGAGAATCGTAAATATATATTATTGTATAGTATTATTTTGTATTGTATTTCGCAATTATAATGCAATATCTAACAACAAATAAATCATAATTTATTAGATAAAGTAACATGACTGGCAAATCAATTTTACAAGTTCAGTCGAATTGCAAAACATTATTATACAAGAGGTTCAGTATTGAAAATGGATCCACAGCGTGTCTAACTTAAAGAATCTGTCCTTATTTATGAGCAAACTGTAGTTGATGTGTATACTGGTATTTATGACGATAATTCAATTGAAGGTTATTTAGCAATGCAAAGTCAGTACCGTTGTTAATTTAGTTATCATTATAACTTGTATGTTCACTTTACACGCGAGAACAAACTAATGAAGTAACTGAAGTAATTTCAAACAACTACCACTGAAATGACAAGAGTTGTGGCTTAAATATTTTAATTGTGGTAGTGGCCCGTTGTGGTTAGTTAACTAGGTTTCAACTACCGATGGATCGATATAATCATTATTTCCTCTAGATTAAATAGGTTTATAGCGTGCTAGAGCTCATTCTACCGTATGACCAAAACGTTGTGTGGAGGGACGGGTGTCGTGTTCCTTCAACACAAAGGGAGGATCCTCCGACCAGGCGAGGTGATCATGCCTGGCGGGCCACTGCCCGACAGTTGATGTTGGGATGTTGTATATATGCTAATCGGCGCGAGAATATTACTTTCGCGATGCAGGATTAGTAGTTACTCCGTATAGATCGTTACGTGTTTTCTCCGTAGTCCAATGTTCCTTCGGTAGATGGCGCTGTTGTATGTTTTTGCTTGCGCTGAATGTGGAAGTCGCTACATCACTCCCCTCCAAGACCGGAGGTCGATATAATGAGACAGCTGTCTGTGCTCTGTTGCGGAGCTTGCCAGTGCCAGGAGTGAGCAGTTCCAGTGAGTCGGAACTGAGTGCCGCTAGTTCCAGTGAGTCGGAACTGTATGCCGCTAGTCCCAGTGAGTCGGGGCTGAAGTCCGCTGATCCCAGTGAGTCGGAATCGCTTGCGGTGCGCGGTGCTGCGGTGAAGTCCCCAGTGAGTCGGGGCGGTTGCTGCGTAGTGGCTGGCTGCTGCATAGACGGGAGAGAGATGCTCTTCTTACGTGGACCGTAGGTGCAGTGTGCTGTGCCTAGACGCTGTTGAGGCCGTAGGGGCTACCAGGCTGGAGCGGTCGCGTCCTGCGTGTGGTGTCCCTGTTGAGGCCGAAGTTGCTGGCTGGCTGAGACATCGCTGTGGGAGTGAACAAGATGGCGCTGCTGATCTGCTTTCTTGAAGGCTGCTTCCAATCACGTCGGGGTCACCACTGTGGAGGGACGGGTGTCGTGTTCCTTCAACACAAAGGGAGGATCCTCCGACCAGGCGAGGTGATCATGCCTGGCGGGCCACTGCCCGACAGTTGATGTTGGGATGTTGTATATATGCTAATCGGCGCGAGAATATTACTTTCGCGATGCAGGATTAGTAGTTACTCCGTATAGATCGTTACGTGTTTTCTCCGTAGTTCAATGTTCCTTCGGTAGATGGCGCTGTTGTATGTTTTTGCTTGCGCTGAATGTGGAAGTCGCTACAGTTGTATTGACGGAATGTAAGAAATACCGATGGGGAAAAATATTACGGTGAGATACAGTTTTGAAACCTAATTTTTTGATTCTAATGCGATTGAAACTAGTTTTGTGTATATATTTAAAGCTAGCTGAGTCCCGTGGGGTTATCCGCGGTCATTCACGAGTGACACCGCTGAGCAAAAAGTTTAGTATTAGTTACTCCTTATATTATTAGCTTTCTGTCAGTGAAAGTCCCGTCAAAATCGATACAGCAGTTCCAGAGATTATCCGGAAGAAACAGACTTTTTTTTTTTTTTTTATTCGAGGAGCTTACAGCCAAATTTACAATGTACATATAATATTGCTTCTCTATATTCTCTATCTGCAATTAAAAGCTTCCGCATGTAGAAAGAAGACAGTGCTGTAAAATATAAACCGACTCCAATCATCTGTATGATATAACAGATTATTGATTACTTGAACAATATTTCTGGTTCATGAGACATAAGACTTTTGATACTATTTTTGCTATTGAAGAAAAAGTCAATGTGATCAATATGGTTCAGCTCATTAAACAACCTGAAAATTCGCGGTAGGAAGCTATTATACCGATAATTACTGTGGCAAAGTGGAACATGGAGTAGATTTTTGGAATGCAAATTTCTAGTGGGCACATTAAATTGAATTTTGCAAAGTAAATCAGAACAATTTAGAAGAGAAACAGAAATATTTACAAAATATTTTTTTATATACATATTATATACTAGAATATTAAACGAGATGTTTCACGCGGCTTTGCACACGTTATCGGTTATCTCGGCAAAGAGTAGGTAGACTATGCCCTTCCTCAGGAACACATGTATCTGCATGCCAAATCTCATTGAAATCGTTCCAGCAGTTTAGCCGTGAAAGTGTAACTGACAGAGTTACTTTCGAATTTATAATATTGGTATGGATTTTAGCCAAGTAACGGTGTACATACAAGAATGAACACAGTGGAAAGAATACTAGTATCGTGAGGTCTCACGGTTAGTGTTACAGCATTATAACTGTCGACTAAGCAGGTCGAATAACGCAATAAAATATATTATATGACAGTTTATACTTATGTATCACAAAATTAACTTAACTTTAAATAATTCATTTTAATGTCAGGTTAATATACCTAGTTGTCCTTTTTCAGATGCCTGTAGTAGACACATCCAGATTTGCAACTACTGAAAATTAAGATCCGCAATTAAACAGTTTCACTTTAATTGGTATTTGAAAATTAACCGTTATCGTATCACAATGTTAATTTAGATCTTGGTTACCAATGATAACATACCACAATCATTAATAACGTTTCCTTGGTATGCAAGCCCTGTGTTTCTTATCATGGTAAAGGAAAATAAAACACGGTAAGAAATATTTTCAAAACGATAGTGTACAAACTATGTACGAACATTTGCGAATAGATAACTGTAAACATTATATCAAGCATATTTTAACTTGAATGTATTCTTTAAATCATTATCGTAGTCATACATTTCCAAAAACCATTCGCCTTAATTAATATTCATATAGCACACGATTCACTACTCAAAATTAATAATAAATAATTTGCAAATTGAAACCTTAAGTTGTTTGACTACTATTAATATATTTAGAGAGAATGTACTTATTTATTTTTTAACTAAGGTCAAAGCTACAGAGCATTAGATGACTTGGATACATTTGAAAATCGACTAAACACCGCGTAGTGTGCGCGCATACCTGCATTGTGATGTAACTATTTTGCAGAGTAGGACAGATGCCAAAAATTTCACTCCGCACCAACTGCTCCCATCAGTAGGCAGAAACGGTTTCACTGCGGGGTCTAGCCCAGAATATAACCTACTAGATTTTGCCAGTGGTTTTTATACCTACAATTTATTTAATTAGGAATGGAAGTAGTCTGTGACAATCCTTCTCTGTACCTCTGATAACGTCTATGCAAAATTTTAAAGATAGCCATTAGTTAAAGCATGAAAGCGTAACAAACAAACTCACTATAACACATTCTGACACTAAAATAACATGTAACTAGTTCTACGAGTCTGCTAAACACTAAATACTATATGTAATTACATAATCACAAGTTTTCCGCTTTCTGCGTGAAATGGATGAGCAACATTTAATAACTATGATAATTTTGTGTAACTTTTATGTAATTCGTGCTAATACATATTACAAATATATTATTATTTTTCAGTTCAATATTAATATTTAATATATTTCAAAATTTAATTTGAAATTCATATTATTGGTGTTGAATGGTTTTCGGGTTTAAGAAAATATTGGAACTATATTTGTTTTCTCATAAAACTGAATAGGTTCACGTCTTTCTGAGAAAGAAAGAGAGACATACAGACAGACAGATAAATAGACGTCGCCATTTACACACAGTATTCTTGTAATTTTTTCTGCCTGACTAGATCTCGTTCAAACCAATTTTCGTTGGAAGTTTGCATAGTAATGTACATCATATCTTTTTTTTAGTTTTATCATTCTCTAATTTTAGAAGTTACAGAGGGGGGGGGGGGGGGGGGGACCAACATTTTACCACTTTGGAAGTGTCTCTCTCGCTAACTATTCAGTTTAGAAAAAAATGATATTAGAAACCTCAATATCATTTTTGAAGATCTATCTATAGATACCCCACCCCACACGTATGGTTTTGATAACAAAAACATTTTGAGTTTCAGATCTAAGTAAGTAAGGGGATCCCCCAAATTTTATTGTTTTTTTTTTCTATTTTTGTGTAAAAATATTAATGCGGTTCACAGAATACATCTTCTGATCAAGTTTCAACAGTATAGCTAAAGCTAAAGTGACTGTGACATACGGACGGACGGACGGACAGACAGACAGACATGACGAATCTATAAGGGTTCCGTTTTTTGCCATTAAACCCGGAACCCTAAAAAAGGAAACCGAAAGAATTTCCGTAAATTCAATTCTTGCCCACACCACATTTAAGTATTAATTTTTCCTCTTTTTTTTTTTTCTATTTTTTTTTTATCCAACTACGACAAAGCCAAAGCAGGGTTATGATTTTGACAGGCTATGTATGTATGTATGTTCATTTGTTGCCTCATAGCTCCTCAACTACCTAACTGGACAAATGAGGTATCCTTATAAGAATATTGATAGTCCGCTGATTATAGGCTATACAACGTGTCACTGAATCTAATTTGGCGCTCTCTAGGGGTCATAAAGTACTGTGGTTAAAAAATAAATGGGGGCTTTTCAAACTTGAATATGTGTACACTAATAATTGTGTACTATAAGTACCGTCTGACATTATTGACAACCTGCAACAAAAGCATCCTGGTAGAGTACATGTGTCGATTTATTTAATTTAGCGTAGCATTAATTTATATTGTTAAACAGACATGAATATCATAATACAAGAGGCCCAAAATAATTACAATTTTGATCCGCAAGTCGAGAAATTTCCTAATACCATTGTACGACGGAGAAGAACGATTTTAATTAAATCTAAGATATCGTTATACTCATAAAATCGCTGTGCCATTCTTCTAAAATGAGATATACTGAAAACATTTACATCACATGAATTTGTATCGACATGGTCTTGTGTCCGTTTATTGCAATTGTTCTATAATAATATTTTTACAGCTATTCCTTCATTGCTATGAGTCATTGATTAACAATCATTTGATTCATGCAGAGTATTTTATTGCGTATGCTATCCTTTTCTTCTGGATAAATAGAGGTACTAACTGAAACATTCATCTAACTCAACTCAAACTGTGACTCACAGAAGCTGTGTTTGTAAATAACCAAATCTACACCTACATTTTCCATACCATGGCCTATTTTTATGTAGGAGTTCGTATGCACCCAAGGTTAATATGTTTGGTTCTAAATATGTGTATATATCTCATTCAACCGTCGATACAATCACTTTTTATCCAAACGAACTTTAGTCACCAACGATGAAAACATTGTTACCCGTTCTTGAACCAAGCCACATTGTTATTAATACAGGTATTGATTAATTAGTAAGCATTCTTTGTTTGAAATTGGGACCGGTGAAAGTTTTGCAAGATGCCAAAATACTCCTTACAAATGTGCTCATTGATTTTTGTAACAAAAGTAGCACACGTTTGTATTAATTATAGCGTTACGGTAAGCACGGCAAAGGCCTGGAATAAGTTAATAGGCTTTGATAATTAATACAACTAGAGTCATGGGAATATCGCGTGTGTCAAGTCCGCAAGGTATTCTACGCAATCCATTTGATGATTGGATCTAGGTAGGTGCTTTAGGCTAATGTTTCATGTCTATAAATAAAACATTCATTTATATGACATACATTTTTTACATAGAAAATAACTTAGATAGTTTAATCTTTAGTATATATATGGAACACCCGACGGTTTCCCAAGTAAAATGTTGGTCGTTTTAAGAGTAATATTGCAAATTGAGGCTATATCGATTAGTCGCAAACGCGATGTAAATATGGTGCTCTATTGCAAAATAACATTTGCTTTTATGTCAGCTGTGGAGAATAGTGTATAATGAAATAACTTTGGTGGAATTAATGTCGACCTTTCGCGGAAGAAGAAATAACATTTTCAAATTTATTTACACTCACAAATTAATGTAATTCTCTTTTAATTAATGTAATTCTAGAATCCACTATGAGCCTGTCATTGATGTAAGACAGGAAAAATAAAAGTAAATATATTGCCTACTAAAATTATTGTATTTACTAGAGAAATCATAAGGATTGACAAACAAAGGTTGATAACAGATTATTCAAATGTCTACTCTTGCTTAAAAAACTTGAATATGATGTACACTTTTTAATGCCGATAGTTTTTGTCACCTGGTAATCAAAATCCTGTAAAAATATTTAATGCCCCCTTTACAAATACATGTGTGCAGTCCTAACACATGTATGTACCTTGAATCTATTGTAGTTAATGAGACATACAAGTCATAACATGTTCCGCTTTAAAACCAGGACGGTAAGATATCGGACAACATGACTACGTCATTGAGGGAAAGGCTCCGAGGCCAAAGTGACGAGGCGTGGGCGACGAGTAGCGTGCGATTAGGATTATTTAAAATGTCTACATATTTTGTCAGTGTGTCCAAATTAAAATAGAAATCACTAAATTTTGAAATGTTTGAAAATCCATCTGTAATGCGCCGTATTACTAAGTGTCTACTGTCTGGCTCGAAAACGGATCTCGGAACGAAAATGCTTTTCATGAAAAAGGTTAAAAGGCGTCGTGAATTCGGTTTATGTCTGATCATTTAAGACTGATAGTTTTTTTTTTAATTTTATTCAGTTCTAAATGTGATCTGCAGACAAATTTAGCCCCGTTAAGAAAGATATTTGTGTTGATATAATTTTTATAGGAAAAAGTCAGATCCACATACAATTGCTTTTCTCTTTAAATATCTGATTCTAGTCTATGATAGATGACTTTATCAAGCTATGTTTTGATTAAACATTTCTTTATCCTTTTTAAAAATATATAACTTTTTTAAAACAGCTACATAAACTTATAGGCATCATCGAGTAAATCTTGATAAACTGTCATGTAGTCACTAGAATTGCAGTAGGGCGTAGTAGAATTGCAGTAGTATTTCTCTATAAATATCTGATTCTAGTCTATGATAGACGACTTTATCAAGCTATGTTTTGATTAAACATTTCTTAATCCTTTTTAAAAATATATAACTTTTTTAAAACAGCTACATAAACTTATAGGCATCATCGAGTAAATCTTGATAAACTGTCATGTAGTCACTAGAATTGCAGTAGGGCGTAGTAGAATTGCAGTAGGGCGTAGTAGAATTGCAGTAGTATTTCTCTATAAATATCTGATTCTAGTCTATGATAGACGACTTTATCAAGCTATGTTTTGATTAAACATTTCTTAATCCTTTTTAAAAATATATAACTTTTTTAAAACAGCTACATAAACTTATAGGCATCATCGAGTAAATCTTGATAAACTGTCATGTAGTCACTAGAATTGCAGTAGGGCGATGTCTAGTATTCGACATGGACCACTAGAAGTTTCATTTCTTATTCTAGGTAGACTTTACACACTTGGAACAAGAAAACAAATAATCTCTCCAGAAGTGTATGAGAAGCTTGTATTATCAATATTTCTTCTTTAAAATTAGCTAACTCAATTGCTGAAGTAGTGTGTAGGTTGATGCTAAGTTGCAGAACACAAGAAGGAAGTAGCTAAACAAATAAAAAATATTTCCTAGCACCTCTACATAAAAAGTTTTAAATATTTGTAGTACCTACTAAATCTGTTAAGTATGCAATTAAATTATAATAATTATATACTTCGCAAGCAATAAAAATACAAACCGACAGATGTAATAAATACATATTTATACAAATATCTTAGCACATGATAATTATTTAAGATATATTCTGTTAACGCTTTAGAGAATTATCTAATATTCACTGTATATGTATACCTACTTATATATTGCTTGTAATTTGAGATTATCAAATATCTTGTACGGTATACAGCAAACAAAATATTTCTAAAACAATAGTTGTTCTGCCTTGTTGGTCTAGTGGTTAGCGTATGCGGCTGCTGATCAAGAGGTCTCGGGTTCGATTCCCGGGTCGGACCAAATATTTGTGTGATCCACAAATATTTTGCAATATTTTGTTTTCTATGTATAATATGTATGTATTTACAAAAAAAAAAGGATGTTTATGTATTAATATCAGTTGTTTAGTACCCATAATACAAGCTGTGCTTAGTTTGGGACTAGATGACGTTGTGTGTAAGATGTCCGAAATATTTATTTATTTATTTATAGACCATTCCATTTTTTTATTATAGCATAAAAAGGGTGGCATATTAATGAAGAATGTTAAGCTGCAGAGTATATAAAAGCGAGCAGTGGCAATGAACCATTGGCACTCAAATGGAAGACCGGTTTGATATTGACCAAACGGGCGTAAGAACATGTCGAATGATTACTCACTTGCTTGTCCATGTAGATAGATGTACATAATATCTCTAAGACAAGTTTTTCCTATGAATAATCCGATACGATTATTCCTTTGTTGATTTTTTAATAAAACACAATAATACATTGAAAATCATTGTGCTACTGCAAACAAAGCGAATAAATGAATTCCATATCTTTTAGACAATATGTTTTCAGTTTCCTTCAATCTGAATGTACAAGAAGTAGTCATATGCGTTCTTCATTGTATACAAAACAAAATGAACAAAAAAGTGTCAAATATAGTGGAGTAGCAATCGGTGGTTCTATCTCTCACGGCAATCTCTTACAGACAACCTTTACAAGGATTTTAAGCATCTGTGAATACATCTAGGATAGTTTTAGCAGAGAAATCAAAAATCCTGTTACCTAATGTTACTTGTTCGAATCATGTTACGTGCATGCTTGCATCAAAGGACTTAAAGTTGATTAATTATATAAAGTTGACTTCTATCGCGTTATTTCACCTTGAAGTGAAATAGGAAGTCATATAATTAAATGGCGTCAGAACATCACGTTAAGAGCACTTTGTTGATTTCATTCTATACACATAATGCCTATAGAATTAATTGTGGTATATAAAATTGGAACACAAAATTTATCTTCAACTAGCTGCGCCCTGTTACCCGCGCTTCTTGTTGTAAAGTTATAAAACGCTAGTCTAAAATAAAGGTACCCTTAGTTACTCATTACATCATAAGCTATATGCTAGTGAAGGGTCCATCAAAATCAGACAATGTTTTACTTAATTTATCTATGGTTTATAATCGTTTTTGTAAACACGAAAAGAAATGTGTTGTTTTTACTATTTCTACGAATACCTTGTGCCTTATCGAATATATAAAAAAATACTGAAATGGTCCTGCGGTTCTTGAGTTTTGCTTTTGCGCTTGGCAACATTTGGCACATTTGGCGATTCAGTTTTGTATTATATGTACCTATATAATTTTATATTAAATGATCTAGTGTAATTTTTTTTTTGTTAACAGATAAATAAAATGGATAACGTTATTCTGCGGAATACTTGACTGTCGTCAGTTTATCGATGAGTAACATAAGCAAACTTATTTGGCAGAGGCTCTGGCGCTCAACACGGGCTCTGCCGCAAAGCTCGTGTTGTTTACCTACCTCTCAAGACGTTAATGCATCCTCTATCGTAGACATATGATCGGAGGTAGATAATGGATTGTTACTCTCTTTCCAGTTAGAATGTTGACCTATTTTAAGGGCCGAAATGGAAGTTGCCAAAACGAACCACCTTTGTTTATAGTGGTATATTTAAAGTAAATATTAGAAAATGAAAATTTAAGAAATATACATGATTATGTTCTATCCTTTTTGACTTGAGAAATATACATTTTCGGTATAAGATGCTTGATAACAAATCAACGTTAATGTTATCTTTAATTAAGTATTATCATGACAAATCTGTGCATGAACACTTCTGACTAAACAAATTAAACAAATCCACTGAATCGAAAACGATCGGAAGGATTCGGAATATATTTTAAAAAGTATAATATAAATAATTTATAAACGGGTTATTAGAATTGTCCGCCTTTGGTTGCCAAGCAAAAGTTCGTTATAAGAAATATGTATTTCAAATAGATTTATGGCTGATGTATTTAGATTTTATATATTTATTTATCAGATATTTATTTATATTAGAACATACCTTCACTACTTTTGTTTATTGACGATCCTTGTAGGCATTCCAGACCTGAAAAGAAATAAATACTGATATATAAAAACGTAAGACTAAATGTAATGTGCAACCACTACATTTAATTAAAAAATCTCTTTTAACGAGTTTTGTTTCGGCTAATTTATGAAATGCACGTACCAACCTATAGAAAATATTTATAACGCATCTATTTTTAAGTGGCGTGGTTCCGGATAAAAATACGGAATGTCACCACCCTATTCATCCCGTGAGTTTGAAACAAACCTTATACATATTTGTCTGGCTAGTGTGGCAGGTCAAAACCTCATTTCTAAGGAGAGGGTTATGTCCAGCAGTGGACTATTAATGGTTTTTGCTGATGTTATGTTTACGACAATGACGCACGGTATTTTATTTTCACTATTAAGACTATTTTTGGTAATTTGTGTTAAAATCTCCTATTATTTGTGAAATACTAACAATAACTAGTTTTCATTATTTCTAACAATTGTAAGATACAGCCCATCATTACAAAATAATTAAAACTTTCCAATCTCACTATTCTTATTAATATAATAAATGTAAGTGACTCTGTCTTGTCTCTGTCAGAGCCGCGAACAAAACAAAGTAAGTGTTCTATACAGACTCAGTTGACATGCTGACAAAACAAATTTTTATACCTACACGTCTATAAAATCCGTGAACATAAATAAGATAAAATTTGACTCATTTCGCAAATGTTTTACACATTTGATACTTTATATAGTAACATATCATCATAAATTCACTTATATATGTATTGTTATGCAGACAAGGAGGTTACACGGGTAAACCAGCAAACAAACACGAGATAAGACTAGGTAGTCACGTTCAAAAACAAATGTTATCTGTATAGTTAAAAATTACACTTATACAACAGCACCCGTGGCGTGCCTCAAAAGTTATCACTGAACAAAGAAAGAAAAATAAACATTATGGTGTGTTTTGTGACGGTATCGTTATTAAATGGCACATCAGCACCCGGCCATCTTATCACACTGCTTGATTCACATCAGGCTCGGTATTAAAAAAGCAATAAAACTACACAAAACGTGACAAAACTAATAATCCGAATAGGAGCTCTAAGATAATTGATTCAGATTTCTTCCTATGAACTTCTGACGAAGAGGAACAATATTATTGAGGAATAGTCTAATTTAACAGCATTTCATTATCAACAACTCATAATGGTCCACTCCTTGGTTCGGGTCTCCTCTCAGGAGAGGATTAAGGCCATACGTCCCTACGTTGACCGAATGCAGGTTGGGGACTGGCAATATACGTTGTGGCTACATATCTTGCCGTTGGATGTTTTACGCCACCCGAAGGCCTCCAACTAAACTTCACGACTGCTACCTTGTGATAACAACGGTGACCGGCTGCTTAACATGACCCCGAATCACGGAAACGCTTAGAACACATCATGCCACAAACGGTCACCCATCTAGGCCTGACCGCGCCTACCTTGCTTACCTTAGGTGATTGTTTCCAATCACCTAAGGCCACTTGGTTATGAGTGCTATAACATTTACGGTGATAGATGTACGAAGAATCAGGTTTAAACACCAATCATCAATGTGTCTACATTTTGCCTGTATAAATCACATAGTATAACAAAATTCGATTCGATTGCCGACAAATATTTGTGTGGTGAAAATTTATCTATAATATGTACCTATGAATAGCGCAAACAATAAATAGTTTTAGGAAAATGATTCAAGAATATTATACGTCATCACTTAATCAGTCACAAATTGGGGTAAGATTTAAGTCTTTTTCATATTGTAACATAATTGATAGTTATTTATATGTTGGCATATCGGTTGGTATATAATAATAATAATAATAAATATTTTTGGACATCTGACACACATCATCTAGTCCCAAGCTAAGCAGAGCTTGTGTTATGGGTACTAGACAACTGATATAAATACTTATACATACTTTTTTTTTTGTAAATACATACATATTATACATAGAAAACACCCAGACTCCGAAACAAATATTTGTGAATCACACAAATAATATTTGGTCCGACCCGGGAATCGAACCCCGGGACCTCTTGATCAGCAGCCGCATACGCTAACCACTAGACCAACGAGGCAGTCAATATATGTGTTGTATGTATGCTATATATATATAAATATGTGTATATGTATGTATGTAATGGTGTATGTATGTATACATGTATGGAGATCACAGATCAAAGGAACATAGGAGATTAGGTTTGTACACAAATTTATTCGTGTTCAGATGTCTCCGCGTTTCTCCCACTTCCTTCACTAACACAAAACCAAAAATTGTAAGCACGGCACACAAGCTCGTATTTCTCCCGCACACAAAGAAACTTACAGCAACACCAATAAACCCACTAATATAACACATTCAAAAAGAGGGCGGCGCATCTACCTGTAGCTACGGATTCCGAATAAACACACATGTGTGCAAATTATGCAACTAGTAATGTTAAGTGATAATCATAGAAAAATATCGATTGAACTTCAGTTAGCTATATTACCTACTCTTTCTCCTAAAGATTTCATTGACTGTGAAAAGCAAAACTAAACAGGAGTTTAATTCGAACATATTCTATACAAGCGATGTTTTATCTTAATTGGAATATTAACTAACTAATTACCAAGAAACAGGATATCAACTTCTCGAATCTAGACTAGAACACAGGTAAAAGTGCAAGAATTTTATTGATAAGGGTTTAATTAACCAGTAAAATGTAAATATTTATTTAAAACTTGCCGCTTAGACAGTTTAGGTGTTGCGTTCTTAGTACAGTAGTGTAATCTTACGTTTGCATATTTTTCCATTACGGCTTTTATTAGTATTATTAAATGGTTAATCATTGGCGATTGATCGTATTGGTGAAAATTTATTGGGACGAGCAAATTGTGCCATTTTTTGTTACGAACCAGCTTGAACCCCTTCCTGTCGCATTTATCCACATTTTTTTAAGTTTTTGATTCTTCGGATAGCTAAAATTTTAAAAATAAAAGCAAGGTATAAATTATGCTTGAGTACCACAATAAATTAAAAATCTAAACTTTTTTATTTACACTTTTTTTACGTTTACATAATTATAATATTTTAATTTATTTATATCTTTAATAATCATGCGTACATAATAGGATCGTATAAAATATCGACAATCATAAATATCACAACACATCTCTAACACAAGCCGGCCGGCAGCGGCCGCATCCCGAAACTATCATGTGAGTGAGATTATCAATAAAAAAACTTATCCATTGCGCTATTAGACCAGCCGATTCATTGATCGATTCACACTAAGTAAGCAATGGTTTTAAAAGTTTTTAGTTCCTAAAGAAAAGGATTGATTTGGTATTTCATCATATTTTTAAAATGTTTTAATGAATTCAGTATGAAAAACTATAATATTATAGTACTTATATATGAAATTAGATGCCACCTTTCTTGTAATTTACAATACAGCTGTTATTTTTGCAAACAATCGCTGAACAACGCGGCATTTTGTCAAAAATCATGAGCAGTGAAGACGTCGCAAGTTGGCATTCGACTAATGTCCGAAAATGGCATCAAGCCGCTTTGAGGCCAGATGCGTTCGCAAGCGGCACGCCTCAATTGCATATCTCCTGTGTTTCTTTTATCTGTGATGAAGATAAATATGCATTTCTAGTTATATTCATTAGTAAATTATGTAAATTATATTTCTTCAAAACTCCTTGCACCGTCAACTAAGTTGTTTTTCCGACACATTTTAATCCATCCTAAGGTTGCTAAGGTTGCTTGGGAGAGATTGCCTTAGGCAATAAGGCCGCCCTTTGTACATTAAATATAAGTCATTCATGTTCTGTTTTCTAAATCTGTAACACGGTGTACAAAAATAAAGAGTTTTCTATCTATGAATTTAGAAGTATTTAAGTATGTTTATCAGCAGTCTGGTTACAATTTATACAGACTTTATCTAGTTTGAGATCAGACGACCGTATTTGAGATGTGTAATGATATTATTATAGTTTGCCGAAATTCACAGAAATAGAGCAAAGTTGCAATATCACTGAAATCTTAAATTAAGGTTAAATGTTGTACTATACTACGTATTACTTTGTTAATATTAATAAATGGTGTATATATCGACGTAATAAACTTGCAATATTGTTATAATAATAAATCCTGTTAAGATATTGTAAGGTTTTTAAATTTAATAAAAAAGCAACTAGGTATTATTATGCTGTCTGGCTGCTCATCTCAATATCTAGTGTGAATTAAGAATCCGGAAACGCACTCGAAAACTATCATTATTTGTGTTTTTTACTGTATACGGGACTTATTTGCGATATAATTAAAAAGGTTACGATACGGGTTATACCGGTCCCCTGGAGTGTGGCCGCGGGTGGACGGGACGGGTTTCCCCTCCACCCGCATTATTTGGCCAACCGCGAGGTGTCGGCGTCCGTGTGCCCGGACGCCGCCTAAGAGAAGGCCGTCGAACAGAGACGGTTCCCGCAACAGGAGCGGACAGGCACTGGAGGGGTCCAGAAGGAGATTTCACCCTGGACTTCTCCTCCTCGTAAAAGAGAAGCGCAGAGAGGGCACACTGTGTGGTTTTTAGTCGGTTAGAGTCCGACACACCACCCCGCTGTAACCCCGGGTGACAGTCCATGATGATTTTCCACACAAAAAAAAAACGGGTTATACCGCTCGTGGTCACGTGTAGCCTGAGTCTACTCGTGACCACGAGCTGTATAACCCGTTCGAAACGTCGGAAAGTAGAGGGTATCGTAACCTTTTAATTATATCGCGAATAAGTCCCGTATACAGTAAAAAACTGAGTATGTGTAAAAGTCGCGAAAGTCTAAAAACAGTTATCATTATTTGGTATGTTATTGTAGACTTAAGAGGCCGGCGTACGACACTCGAAACTGCAAGTTGAAATTTGTTTATAAAATATTGCTGTCTCTGTTTGACAAAATACAACGTAGATACGAGTGCACCGCTATATGTGTGTATGTGGATTGACATTCATTCGTAGTAATTCGGACTCTATCGTAGAAGGTTCGACTATCATTATATGACTGACACGAATCACACACACATTGAAATATTTTTTGAAGCGATAGCACTACTAATTGCTTGAAATTTGTGAAAATATGGATGTGTTTCGTAATATCGAAAATCATGAATGAAAACTCAATAATTTTTTGATTTATTTTGTGTAAGTAGTAGCATAATAATATGAGATATGTTGTTGATGAAACAATATTAGAAATATTTTTGTTTTTAAGACATAAAAAAACAAAATGAAAACATGACATTTACAATGTAAAATATGTAAAATTTAATTTGATTATATTTTGTTCTAGATTAGTTTATTTATAAAAATAAAGACGTTATAACCTAAATAAATACAGTCTAAGTCCGAATATCAACATATCATCGTGGAAATATGTTTATACTGCAAATTATCTTGGTATACCGTTTGTATGGACAATTCAGCCTCCGGGGGGCCCTTAACTTAATCCCCAGAGAACTTAATAAATTATTTGACATTAAAAATAAATGTAAAACAAAAGAGTCGGGTAAAAGAGATTTGACATCTATTAAATGAATAAATCAGATGTCATCCCAAGCATGACGTATTGGGCGGGCGTGACAAAAAAATATGACGTCACGCTATGACAAAGTCAATTTGACATTACTCAAAAAGTTTTCCAAATTTATAACAGGTTTCGGGCCCTTAGGGACGCACTCTTAAGAAATATTCAAGGTTTGGTATAACAGTCACGCAGATTTATTTTTATCCGTAAGAAATATTTTAGATGTAGTCAAGTGCCCGTTGAACGTCGTGAAGTGGGTGAAATGAAAATATTTCTTACATGAAATGTAAATAAACCTTTCTGTGCATTTAATTTGTATTTTTTTGTACATATTTCTTGTTTTTTATTTGTTTATAAACCTATCTGTGCATTTATGGATAGCTCTATTTCTTTGTACCAGATAATAAAAACGATGCATATACCTACAATACGATAAAATTTAAAAAAAAGTGAAAGTGTGGGACTAATTTAATTAGTGATTTAGGACCACCGTTTGGAGTATAAAACAAAAATAATATTCTTAAAAAATTAACTTAGCTTACAGTAACATTTTAATCTGTTTTAGGTAATATCTAATTTTATAATCTCGTAGACTCCAATTTGAAGATATAATAAATTCGTCGTTCTCGTTCCTACAGTATGGACGACGTTAAACTTTCCTAACTGTACTTAACTACTTTCTCTATGTGGGCACAAGTAGCAATATGTTTTCAAAGTTTATGTAAACGTAAGTCCTTCGTTTTGAGAAGAACTGCCTATTTCGACAACAGTCATAAGGAAGTATGATCATAATAATATTGAATTTAACCTCGTCGAGGGTTCAGTGAGTTTTTGTATTCTAAAAATATATTATACATATGACAAGGAGTACAAAGAAAATGTGCGAGGGTCAAAGTTGAGTTGGGAGAATCCACGACATTCATGGAATAACAAGCGACAGTGACAAATATTAGGCAGTGTGATTCATTCAAGTGAAAGTTCTAAAAGTAGTCCTCGGAAACACCAAATATTCACCGTTCAATAATTATACCAATTATAAACCTTGTTTTGCATTGTCTCAGGCGTATAAGGCAAAAAGTATAAGTTATAAAATAAAAATTATATTATTACATACGGTAATAAATAATCCTAAATAAATATATGTTTAACAGTTTAAAATGTTATATTTAACAAATTACTCTTAATGATATTTAAGAAAATAAATATTTATGAATAAAAGTTTCATGTATTTTTATAAATACATATGTCAGTCTAGCTTGACAGCCTTAGACAAATATTATGACTATTTATGACATTGATATTTTTGTGAATAGTTTTTCATTCGTTAATATGTATATTATGGAGTTGTAGTTATTTTGTCCATCTTAGAAATTGAAAAATATTAGTAGCTTTGTCCGAAGAACTAAAATCGTCATAGTCATTCTAAAAATAGGTACATTCTCGAAACACCAATCATTCAATAGTTCAAATATAAAACGTATTCAACAAGTTTGTGTTTATGTTACAAAATATAATCTGTTTTTTTCATGTTGGTTTTCAATATTGGTAATTAAATCAAAAGCTTTGGATAGGTAGATGTGGAATGTATAACAGTAAAACATTTTGATCGCGGTGACTTCAGTGACTTGAACTAAAACGTCTACCGCATTAGGAGTAAATAATGTGTCGCGAGGACTTTAAAAACATACATGAAGTGAAGGCACAAAGAACCATAGAACAATTTGTGGATCACACAGCTTCAATCGACAAATGCTGGATACCTTCACGAGCATCTCTGAGAATTATGTATCGAATCCTATGGTTTCACGTGTCCAAAGTTTTTGAGAACCGGAACTCTAAAACAAATAACAATAAGATAAAGTAACCCTTATTATCTTATATACAATGAGCTGTATATAACTAAATATTGACATCAGCCAGATTAAGATCCACAACAGATAAGAAATAATGTCTATCTGTTAGTATTTTTTTTTTTTTTTTTTTTTTTTTAATATTTAAGCCTGCCAAAGTGACTCTACTCTGCCTGATGGAAAGCATGAGTAGAATCCAGGAGTAGGGGTCACCATGCTTATTGTGAGGGTAGGCAATGTAGCATGGTGACCCCTACCATGGCAGCCTGGTTAGATTATTCTGCATCATTCTCCCGGCCTTCGAAGGGCGGGAGAATGATGCAGAATGATTGGGCCTCCGGTCTCACACTCACCAACGAAATACGACAGCAAGAATGCTGTCATTATTAGGATGGTCTTCTGTGTGAGGGTAGTACTGGCCGGGTCGAGCCGGCCCATTCGTGCTGAAATCAGCGTGGCTCTACTACCTCAAATTACATTATATATAGTACAATATAGTAATTCTTACATTGACATAAACAATACAGCTATCTAGTACTAAGATTACGGATGAAGGTAGCTCAACCATGAACTTATAACTGTGTGTTATCGACGGAACAGCGCCTCACTGAAGCGAGATGAAGACACCCAAAAAACTCAAGTTACGTCAGGATATTTGTAAAACAAGTCGTTTTTGTATTAAGATTAATCATTATCAAGATTATTAATAATACATATACATATTATTAAAGTATTAGTGTTTTTTTTTTGGTATTACCTCCGTGGGTTGTGGGTACTATTGAAAGGGTAACACGTAAAGTCGTCACAAAATAAGAAGCCCGTTTTTCAATGTCAAAAATCAAATTCATAATCCTATTTAATTACTATGTTACCCATACACTATCACAACGCGTATCTTATATAAGCATCAAGTTTAACTTTATATTGAAAAAATACACTCAAAAACACGAATTAATCGTTGATTAAAAAAAGCGGCCAAGTGCGAGTCGGACTCGCCCATGAAGGGTTCCGTATCAACAAGTAGCATCATATAAAAGTTCTTGTAGTTCGTTATGACGTATTAAAAAAAAACTACTTACTAGATCTCGTTCAAACCAATTTTCGTTGGTAGTTTGCATGGTAATATACAACATATATTTTCTTTAGTTTAATCACTCTCTTAGTTTAGAAGTTAGAGGGGGACACACACACATTTTTCCACTTTGGAAGTATCTCTCGCGCAAACTATTCAGTTTAGAAAAAAATGTTATGAGAAACCTCAACATCATTTTTGAATACCTATCCATAGATACCCCACACGTATGGGTTCGATGAAAAAAAAATTTTTGAGTTTCAGTTCCAAGTATGGGGACCCCCAAAATGTATTGTTTTTTTTCTATTTTTATGTGAAAATCTTAATGCGGTTCACAGATTACATCTACTTACCAAGTTTCAAAAGTATAGCTCTTATGGTTTCCGAAAAAAGTGGCTGTGACATACGGACGGACAGACAGACAGACAGACATGACGAATCTATAAGGGTTCCGTTTTTTGCCATTTGGCTACGGAACCCTAAAAACACGATGACAAATGTCAAAACGGGCTTCTTATTTTGAGACGACTATAGTTGGTTGGTGGTTGGTACTCCAACACAGTAACACTACAGCTACTAAATAGTAGTAATAGGATCCCTCCTCAATACTATACATCTCCTCCTATCTCCTCCGCAGATACTCTAAACTATAACATAAGTTTCCTAAGTCTATCTTCATAAGTCTATGGAAATGGAACAACGTCATTAGGGTTCCGTAGTTCATGACTCGGAACCCTTATAGATTCGCCATGTCCGTCCGTCCGTCCTCGACCTACCGCCTAAACGGTTGGTGATAGACAAATGAATATGTGTTGTAATTACGTGGACAAAGTGCTACAATAAAATTATGAAAAATATTTTTATTTGGGCTAGCTCCCCTACATCCTACATCCCCTACAGTGGGGATGATTTTTATTTCTCACGTCTACCCCATCGTGTGGGGTATCATTTGATACCCCACACGATTGATACCCCACACGATGGGGTATAAAAAAATATAAATATAAAAATATTGTGAGATTTCTTAAAACATTTCTCGATTTAGGTATTCGTTTGCGAGTTATTCATCTTAAACAGTTTTTTTTTGTAAAAACAAGGCGTCCCCCACCACCACCCCAAAACGGCTGGCTGAAAAAAATCATGATAGTAGGCCATTTAATGGACTTTCAAGGAAAACTATAGTGGATTAGATAACTTTTTTATTTCAGCAGTTATACGCCTAAGTTGTCAAATGCACTTACTTGGCAAACTTCGTTCAAAAATAAAGAAATAATAAATAACATGGCAATTGTCTATTGGATACGATTTGAAATCTCCCTACCATTATGGGTGACTGCGAAACCCTATTCTATGCGTGGCCTGACACGCACTGCGACAATTTTTAAACCTTTATTATAGTACTTTCACAGTTGACGGACCTTATTTGCACGGCTGTTTGGCAAGGTTAAGTTGCGGTAATTTCAAATAAATGTCTTTAGTTTATTTAAGAAATAAAGGAACATAAAAGATTCGGTATAAAATTAATCATGTTATTGTGGTGGGGGACGCCTTTTTTTACAAAAAAAAAACTGTTTAAGATGAATAACTCGCAAACGAATACCTAAATCGAGAAATGTTTTATCATAATCAATAATATTTATCAATATTTTTAATTACCAGTACATAATGGCCAATAATGAGTACAATTTGAAGCTGAATCATAACATTATAAATTTATTTTAGTTAATAGTTGTTATCATAAATATAAATTGTAAGTGGCAACTGTGTTTAAAATGGAGCGTATCTGCGCATATATGAAGAGCTTGTGTACATGATGTACGCAGTATGGTAGATCAACAACAGGGTGTAGTAAAACAAGCGAATAGTATTGCTGATGTCCTAGTAGTAGCAGTAGACAGATGGCGTTGTGACGGAGGTGACCGACCGGTTGGTGGGTCAACGTCGCTCACGCCTTGTGCCACGCTAGCACTGATTCATCTCCTTGTTGTGCAATAGTCTGAACGTCCTTTATTAGGTTGATTCTATGGTGATAATATTCTTAAAATATTGCAACAAGATTTCAAGGCTTTTGAAGTGGTCAATCAACTCTACTAACTACTCTTAGTCTTTTAAAGGTTGTAAATTGTTTTATTATAATAAACAAGTTTACATATTTTTTTCATAAAACAGACAATTCAAAAAGTAACTTTACTTTACTATTATAAAACACATTAGATTCTCAGACGGCCAAATAGATTTTCTTGTTGATTTCCATCAGGTGATTGAACTGGTTGTTTGGTCTATATATCATAACCCTCTGTTTTGCGTCGTAGGTTAAAACGTATCGAGTGAACGAGAATTTTGTTATGTGTTTAATCGAGTACATCTCCAATTTTGCAATAAATTTGGTCATACTTACTTTTGTCCAGGTTCTTAATTATCATAATATCAAAAACCTATAAGAGGTTCCTGCAGAAACGATTATTTGCTCCAGGAGACGAGATAAATATAAGTTTTGTTGCTCTATAGCTTTTTGTTACCGGTATTTATGATGACTTCTGACTTGATAGCATTCATTGGCGCACCATCACGTATCTTATCAGCTCATTTGCCTTTTTTGTCACCAATAACCTCACTATTCATACAAAAAAAAATTGGCAAATAAAAAATCTGTGTAACTGCTAAACTTGAAATCTCATATTCCAAAGTAGGTTAATCATTAGTATGCTGTATCTATTGTTATATTTGAAAAGTGAATACTATTGTTGGGACATAAGTTCAATGATACTTAAACTGGTTTCTAAATGCAAAACAATAGCAAGTACGGTCAGTGTGTGGTTATGAATGTACGTACTTGACTGTTTTACTTATTTATGCACTCACTACAGCAGACAATAACATCATACTCTTATTTACTGATTCAATGATTATAATGACGCAACTACTCACGGATACAATCCCTATGGCGTAACAAGTTCACATTTTCACAATTGGGTAGTTCTTTATGTTTAAGATAAATCACTTATTTCTTTTCAAAATTAAATACAGGTAGAACTAAAAATTGAGGATAATGATTTGAGATGTCATACAACTTAAGTTTTGTTAATTACTTCACATTATCACGCAGTTATAGATTTAATTGGTTATTTAAGAAAGTACATATCATCAACCTCTCAGCTTAAAGACGTCCACTGCTGGACATAAGCTTCCCCTAAGACTCCCCACAACAACCGGTCCTGTGCTTCCCGCATTCCTCAATAAAAATTACAATTATCCATACATAATTGAGAAATATTGTTCCATTACACGGTTTCTTACCTAATACATGAATAGAAATACTTCTATAGGTATGAATTTCTCAATGCACAAGCACAACGAATACAATTGTTTATTGGTTCTGGTTACCCCTTATCAAAATATTGGTATATGTAGTTAACCTTACCTTACCTTGGGGACTAAAATAACAATAATAATATAATACAGGGACGTTCTAACAGCGTTTGTCTTTTTCTAGTTTTCAATAAATAACAGTTATTCAACCCAATCAATCAGGTAAAAGGCGTGAAGTCGATTAGAAATCAGTCCGCTTGTTTAGACGAAAGTGAATCTTACGTAACAAAGTCAATTTTACTGAGAACGAACTAAATTACATGTCATTTTCTATCTATTGTTATTTTATGTTCACCCTAATGGAGTCGCATTGGTTGTCTTAACAAAATCAACATTTGAATTGGAGACAAAATTGTCGTGACGTCACCATCTGGAGCATGATCGGTCCCTAAATAATAAATTAGAATTAGTTCTTAGTTATGAAATGTCACAATGTAATCTATAATGTATACTAACAATGTAAATTTTACGAGACCCGTCAAAAAATGTGACTCTCAGTGGTCCTTTTGTAGAATAACCGCAATTAGAATGCTCGACGTGATCCCGATTCGTAGTGCACTTTCTACACCGAACAATATAGAAACTTGAACGCATTGAAAAACAGTCCTCAGTAACTACAAGTAGGTTTAATTTCTTTTAGTTCTTTATTTTAATAACACATCTATCATGTGAGCAAACAGAACTAACAAATCTATTGACCCGATACTGACTCAATCAACATTTTACTTTAAGTTTCAAAGAGTTTAATTGATTTCAGACTTCTAACCTTGTACATAAGACATCGAATTATTACCCTCCATCGTTTAATGTTGTCATAATTGGCCGCCATTGTAAAAGCACTATTATCCTTCAATCTGACGGATATAATTTTGTTTTCCTTATCGATATACCTACGTATTGATTCTCAGTAGATTTTACGTCGTTTCCGTTAGTGTTCCAGTAGAAAAATCTCCTTAATATTAATTAAGAGGATTTTTCTACTGGAACATCTACTACTGGAAATCTATATATTATGCTCTACTAAAAGTTTGAGAGAAAATTGACGATAGTCTTTAACAATCCACAGCTGGACTGACCTTTAATATTGGACAGGAGGTTTTCGCTTATTTGTACTATTCCACGCTGGCTAAATGGGTTGCTAGGGTTTGTTCCAAGTTTTCCTTTCTCTTTGCAGTGATGATGTTATGCATAGTTTGTCGCCTTTTACCACACCCGAACGAATTGGGGTAGTAACACTCTAATATTTTTAATACGTCATCATCAGAAGATATTGTTTAAACTGTTTTCATATACCTAAGACTTAATTTCTTTTTGGGATATTATTACCATGCTTGAAGTATCAGAATGTTGGTCAGAATATTTCTTCTCCAGTTATATTATTATGCTCGCTGACGAAATTGTTTCATCATCAAAGTATGAACTATCACTTTTAGTAACGAGGTTTTTTTTATCAAGAAAGTACTATGAAAATTTATGTTTAATGTCATTATAAAGAACATATTTCCTGCCAAATTAGTTGCACAAATTACTCTACTCAGTCTGATTTAAAGCATGAGCAGAATCCTAGAATGATGACCGTCGTCCCAACTATTAATGCGATTGATGCGGACAATGCAGCACGGTGACCCACACTACGGTGGCCTAGTGAGATGCTTTTTCACGCTCCGTTTGAAGGGCCTACCTAAGTTTGCATAGTGGTTGGTTTAGTTAAATTGGACTCAAAGAACAAACATTGTTAGACCAATTGAAAAAGAGATCTTACAACTGTTTTTTTTAAATGTTACTTTGACTGTGATTTTTTTTTATTCTTTAAAACCATCTTAATATTTTGTAACTAATTTACTTTACAAATTCATTAATTTTGAAAAAGAGTTGGTAACGGATTGTACAAATATTAATTTACTACACATCAGTGTGGGGGCGATATTCTTAATTTTTTTAGTATGGGTCAAAAGGGCAATTACGTATTAATAATTCAGACAGAGCATTCATAGTCCAGTCAATAAAAGCTTAACTTTGCCATTTTGGTTGAACACCTGCAACCAACGCCAAAATTTCCGTAAGTCTTCGTAGATTAATATACTAAAATTGCAGGGTGCTGCAAAACCGGCAAAGGGTGCAAATACATTGCAAAAGGGTGCAAAAACAACTTTTTCGTCTATATCTCGCGATTGGCTGGAAAAATAAAAAAAGATCCTACTACAAAATTGTAGGAAATTAAATCCCCTACAAAAACTTGGAAACGTATTTTCGCGTATCTCTCATATTTTTTCTACAAAATGCATTTTAAGGTGCAAAATGAAAAAAATGTTACTATTTATCTTTTTTTTTCATAATGAAGTGATACTACATGTTTAATTGGGAATTAAATGGTATGTTTCGGGCATTTTTTTTTTATTTATTTACACCTTTTTTCAATTACCTAATAATCTTGGCAAAAAAAAACATTTAAATTTTACTATATGACTAGCTGAACCGGCAAACTTCGTACCGCCTTAGAATAATCATTAAAATATTATGCTTAGTTATTAACTGATACTGATAAATTGACAGCAGTGCCACCTAACGGGCCCCGGCCGGTACCGCCACAGTCGCTTTGTTCCTGCATTTTAAATCTGTAATATCTTCAAAAATATTAATTTCAATTACATACTGTAAAAGGTCATATTAATCTATATTAGATGCACAAAGTATTTAAGGTACTTAATTGGATAAGGATTAATACTGTATTGCTTATAATCGTTTCGTAAATAATCTATTACTTCTAGTAAAAAGAAAGAAAGTATTGTAGAACTTTTTAAGGTCTATAATACTGTAGTACATTATTTTGATCTATCTCGTAGGGTACAGCCAGCGTTTGCAATGTAAGCGTATGAAAATGGGTTTATTTACGACATCACATTAAAAACCTCTAAAATTATCAATGTTTCTCTACTTTTATGCATGTATTATACATATAAACCTTCCTCTTGAATCATTCTATCGAGTAAAGAAAATAGCGTCGAAGTCCGTTGCGTAGTTTTAAAGATCGAAGCATTTATACGGACAGACAGAGAGTGGAAGCGACTTTGGCTTATACTATGTAGTGATAATTTTAATTTTAGTTTTTTGTTATTCTATTGGATTCAGAGCAAAATAGCATTTGAAACGTATATTTGCAGTATATATTACCTCTCCATTTACCTGAGCTATTATAAATTTCATTTCAGGGGGACGTTTATAATAATATATCACTGGCGGAGAAAGAGCTTGGTATATTTTATATTATTCTTTCTACCACTATTCTACTCTTTTGCTCCCACTGATTCCAATTTTCTATATAAGAATCTTTAATATAAGGGCATTTCTCTGTAAGCTCGTACAGGTCCCATACAAATGCTGTCCTGGCAATTTTTTTTAACATTTGCTAAAAAACAGTGTTCCTTTTCGAAGATAATAAACTATTCTTTAAGTATATAAAGAGGCCCACTGAAATTATTTATATTTTCCAAGTTATTAGCGATTTTCCAAAAAATCATGACAGGGGACTGTTAAGTGAGACAGAGGACTGTTGTACTTTAGAAAAAAGTCGTATTACATTATTCAATTATTTATTCTTTTTATAAAATATTTTCGCATCAATAGTAAATAAAACTTCTTTATCAAAAGTGAACAGAAACAACAACTTTCTTTATAACTATCAGGTGTTTTACATCGTTTAGCTTTAGGTACTTCCAAGCCAATGAGATTAGATTTTTTCCGGGTCTAAACAACGACTTTATTTCTTTAGGTATCCAGTGCTTGTACTTTTGAAGAACACTACCAGTTACAACTTTTTTAAAGATTTGTCTCTCTTTGGTACATTTCAATGTGGAATAATTTTCTTTTAACTGCTTATTAATAAATTTCGCCAAACAACGCTTTCTTGACTACTTCTTTTCTTTGGTCAGGCTCGTCTAACATTCTTAACATCTTTGTCTTAGGCGTATCTTCAACTTTCTTTTTTTTTCTTTCTAATCACGCTATTTTTTTTTGTTCTTCTCTAGTTTTTTCTCTAAGCGTACGATCTTTTCATTTCTTTCCCTGTTAAACTTCTGTCGTCGCTATTTGGCTTCTTTTTTTCTTTGCTGTAGACTAGCACTGGAAAATGCTGGGCTTCGAGCTGGAGATATTTGCACTGGAACTGGACTGGCGGGTCTTGAAGGCGGAGTATCTGCTTCTAGGTCTCATAACGGCGTATTTTCTTGTACAATAGTGTTAGTGATATAGTATGTTAGAGATACAATAGTGTTAGGATAAATTTACATAAACAATACAATAAAACAATAACCAATACGCAAAATACACAGTCCGCTGCTGCAATTTCAGACAGGGGACTGTTGCCAGGGGACTGTGTTTTTCGGCTAAATTTCACAATGTTTACAAAACTGATGTAAAATAGTTTTTTAAGAATATACCGATCAATTGAGACATAAATAATGCAACAATAATCTTTATTTGGATATTATTAAAGTAATTAAAATACATATTATGACTTACCAGAGGACTGTGCGTGGTAGCGGTACAAGCGCTTGTTCACCTCACAAATGACGCACTGACACTTTACAAAATGGCATATCAACGCCGCATTCGGCAAGGTTGCTAACTTCAAAGCAATTACGTTTAGTGTGACTTAAAAAAAATATCGTAAATATGATAGTTGTTTTCAATTATGAATTTAAATATTTGGCAGGGGACTGTATAAAAATTCTAGGGACAAAGTTTACAGGAGTCTAACATATAAATAAAATTCGTAATAAAACCTTGTTTTACGAAAATAATATAATTAACTTATTCTTCTTAATGATATTGACTTCCTAATACTTCATTTATGACTCACTTCTTCGTAAATCTCATTTCTAGGTGGAAATACAGTGATGGGGACAGCCAGGGGACTGTATTTTTAGAGCTTCTAGCATGTCTAGAAAAAAACTGCAAATAGTTATGGTTCTAAAAAGAAAGGGTCCGTAAAGTTTTGGAATTAGAGTTTCATTAGGAGTGGGTTTTTTTTTAATCATTTAATAACGTCTTGAAAAAATCGGTCGGGACAGCCGATTACGAGGTTACAGAGAATCGCCCATAAGAGTGAATAGTGAGAATAAGACAAATATGAGACCCTTGAGCTCGACGTAAATAGTCCCATTCAAGATCTATAGGATAGGATCGAAAAATAGGACCCATGTGCTCGAAGAAGACCATACGTTTCCTAATAAGAGCGAAAGAGATAGAGATTTAGACAAAAATGAGAACCTTGCGCTCGACGAAAATAGTACCATTGAGAACACACACACACATGCGCTTGTTTTTCTATCTCGCTGAGTGCAATGAGTAAGACTGCAGCAGAAAATGCTCAACTAACTGTTTGTCACTTGCTGTCACTATACTCCAAACTGTCGTTTCAGAGATATTTCGTTTTTGTGCGTCTAACTGTCCGAAAGTGATTTTTTGCAGAATAAACTTGATTCACTGTTTTCAATTTAAACGAAACAATGAATCCTTCATTTTTATGTTCTATTTGTATGAAGAAAACGTAAGATGCAACAATTGTTGTGAAAAGTATGCAA
This sequence comes from Phragmatobia fuliginosa, assembly GCA_932526445.1. Classification (NCBI taxonomy): domain Eukaryota; kingdom Metazoa; phylum Arthropoda; class Insecta; order Lepidoptera; family Erebidae; genus Phragmatobia; species Phragmatobia fuliginosa. The sequence continues at coordinate 9,122,745 of OW052060.1, read as the reverse complement.
TCCTCTCAGGATTGCATACTGATTGTAGTATTTGGTACGGTAAAAGTGAGAACCTCAGTGAAATGGCTGAGAAAACAATTATCACTGTATGCGCAGAAATTTTACAGGACAAAATAAAGGAAACTCTTTACGAAACAAAAAGTTATCTACAACCGGACAAATTCCCTGATAACGTTGTATCAGAAATACCTCCACTATTAACTTGCTTCCTACATAAATTATTATTAAATGATGAAAATATCGTGTCAGATTAATGTCCTGTTATCCCAAAAATAAATAGTATTGGCTATAGTATTATTTCAGCACTTCGTCCTGAATCCTTCATTCGTTTCTTCAACTAGCTGTTGAGACATACATTTATCGAAAAACAGGATCGATGTTAGTTATCAATCTACTAAGCAAACTGGGTGTTTGCACATCATACCATAATATTCAGCTTCATGAAGCTTCATCAATAATTTATCCTCAGAAGACTATAATTACTGATGCTTTCCTTCAATATGTCTTTGATAATACTGAACGTAATACAAGGTGGGCCAAAAGAAATCACCCCATTGAAAGATGCTCTTATTTTTGCAAATGGCGGCCAATGTCAAATCTGTTTTAGCATTTGTAAACTAGACAAATGTAGAATACAAGTGAACAAGCCATGGAGCGATACACTCCCCGCGGAATGCGGAAAAATCGTGTCTATTCTTTTGCGTAACAATTCGTCTGTGGTGTTGGCGAAGCGCGAATTCCATCGCCGATTCCCCGGTCATCCGGCACTAACTGCGCAAACACTGGGCCGTTTGGCCAGGGACTACAAGAGACGCTGCCAAGAGGGGCCGGCCCCGGAGCACCTATTCTGCCGAGAATATCGCAGCTGTTGCTGAGGCTGTCAAGCTGTCGCCTGAAACATTAACCAGACGCCGTACCTCGCAATTAGCCATCAGCCGGTCGTCCCTAAGGTGACTTTTGGTCAAAGACCTGCGCATGTCTGTGCATCAGCTGCTGCCTGTCGACCACCAAACGCATGTAGCCTACGCCCATGCGATTCTCAATCTTGAGGACGAAGTAGACGATTTTCAGACCAAAATAATAATGAGCGATGAGGCTCCTTTCCACCTCAGCGGGTACGTGAACAAGCAAAACTATCGCTTCTCGGGCACCGAAATTCCACGAGTGTAGCCCGAGGAGCCATTACACCCGCGAAAAGTGACTGCAAGGTTGCGCTGTTCAAGCTGGAACAGTCATCGGTCCTTTTTTTTTCGAGGACGCCGCTGGTCAAACGATAACAGTGAACGGTGCACCCTATATGGCCATGTTAACCAAGTTTTTTCTGCCACAATTGAATGAATTTAAGACTGGAGAACATGTGGTTCCACCAAGACGGAGCGACGGCACACACTGCGCGAGACACAACTTATATTCTGTAGGCGGCGTTCCCGGGTCGCCTCATCTCTAGTTTTGGCGATTTGCACTGGCCTGCAAGATCGCCCGATTTAACCGTTCCAGACTTTTTGTGGGGTTTTTTGAAGTCCCGTGTTTACGTGAACAAGCCCGAGACCCTGGAAGCCCTCAAGGACAATATTCGACATGAGTGCGAGAATCGCCCGAAGTTCTCGCTGAAGTGATGAAAAATGCCATAAAACGAGCCCGTATATCAATCGGTTGTGGCTGCGCCCATTTGGCCGATATCATCTTCTCGACTTCAGTATTAAAATTCTAAAGGTTCAAATAAACGTAATCAAAAAACAAAATCGAAGTTTTTTATTTAGAAAAAAATTGAGAGCCAAACAACATCGGATGACTTCTTTTGGCCCACCTTGTATAAGAACCTCAGGTGGTCAGGAGACTTTTCATTGTTTAGGAGGCATGGCAGTGTACACACCAGCAAGTAGTGTTTGATATAAAAGAACTCCAATCAAATGTAAAAAAATCTGCAGCGCAATTAGCATCTACAACAGATATCACCGATGAGATGTAAGATGAGAGATTGCCTTCTGGATTAAAAAACATCACCTATGCAAATCCTAGTAAACTATGTTTAGGCATTTCACCTCTTGTATCACCATCGTATAAAACATTTCTATCAAGCATATTACATGCCTCCCGTTCATTAGATGACCATCCTTCCAAATTTGAAAATTTGCAAATTTGCGCTGAATCCGATGGAATAAAAAATAAAATAAAAATATCATTCAATAAAATTGAAATGATTTTTTTGTCAAGATTATTAGGTATATGAAAAAAGGTATAAATAAGTAAACAAAAATGTCCGAAAAATATTATTTAAATCCCAAGGAAACATGTAGGATCGCTTCAAAATGAAAAAAAAAGATTACTAACAATATTTTTACGATTTTGCACATTTAAATGCATTTTGTGCAAAAACTATGAGAGATACGCGAAAATACGTTGCCAAGTTTTTGTAGGGGATTTAATTTCCTACAATTTTGTAGTAGGATCTTTTTTTATTTTTCCAGCCAATCGCGAGATATAGACGAAAAAGTAGTTTTTGCACCCTTTTGCAATGTATTTGCACCCTTTGCCGGTATTGCAGCACCCTGCAATTTTAGTATATTAATCTACGAAGACTCACGGAAATTTTGGCGTTAGTTGCAGGTGTTCAACCAAAATGGCAAAGTTAAGCTTTAATTGACTGGACTATGAATTCGAGGTCAGTATATTCCATCCAACTATTTATCAGTCTTGTTTGTGACCTCGCTGTACCGTCGCATTGCGCAGCTGTATTCCACTCATTGCTAGGGTTGGTTTTAGTGCCATAGAAGTCTAGGCTTTTAATTAAATTTGCATTTGTTTTATCATACAGTGTTTTGTTTAAACATGAGCAATAAGCTTGGTGAGGTTCTGTAAATGGGTTTTTGTATTTTTTTTGTGATAAATGATGAGATAATTATTAAATAAAAGTTTTATAAGAAAGCTAATATATTTTCTTTTTTCGCAATAATTAAATAAAAATGAATTTTTGAATACAGTACCGAAGATCTAAGGACAACTCCCGAAGACAAGACCCGAGCGCTTGTAAAGTCACAATAAGTACCATTGTACATTTTGACTTTTGATCTATTAAATTCTCTTGTCATTGTTGAATACTCAAAACACATATCGAAAATGTCGACCCTTAAAAGTTATCATAAAATCTATTTTTTTTTGTTATGAAGATCATTTCGATGAAGTATTTCATAATAATATTCTTATTAATTACTAGCTGTGTCCCGCGGTGTTACCCGCGTTTATTGTTGTAAAACATGTGGAATACAGCTAAAAAGGTGTGTATAAAACAAGGTTTCTTTATAATGACTGCCTATATTTAATTTTTTATCTATTTAAAAATGATTTTTCAATAAAATTACAGCAATCCTTATTGCCAAAATATTATAGTTTTTTTTAAGCTCAAAGAGTTTAGAAATAAACTTTCATTTCGTTTTAAGACCTTGAAACTAATAAATTTCGGAGGATTATAAAGAAAACGGGTAAATTGATAATGAATTTAAGTTTGACCTCATATAAATTTCGAATGAGTTGATTAATCAAAAAATGATATCAGAACTTTCTGTACTTTAAAAAAAAATCTGTGTTATTCTTAAGGGAAATCAAAAATTGCGAGGCTGCCAATATTAATAATAAGGGCTCATATATACAGAGCTCTTTCTTACAGTGCAGAACTACCGAAAAGCTTATACAAAGTTGTTAAAGTAATTATGCGACCCTGCGGGTAGAATGGTATTGGCTCTATAGCAGCTGTGGTGCTTCGCAGCGTGTTGCGTACACTCTCTACGGCATAGCAGCACCAACGACCTTGTAAGGTCGCTAGTTTTACTCACCCCACAAATCTGTCAGTCGTTTTATTTAATACCTAGTATTTTTGTAACTTTTTCTATGACAACGAAAAATTGCACCTAAACGGAATGCTGAATATAGGATTTCTGATGTTGACATACAAAGACTGGTGGGAGAACCATTGTAAGATCATTACTGTGCTTATCTACCCGTCTGTTACAGTCAAAGGGCTGAATGTACTGGAGCAATCAAGTTCAAAATTGTTACACAAAAATTCCACTTGACCCAAACATACATTTTTTGATTTATTTGTTATTAGTCTTTACAAAATTTTAACAGACACAGTTGGAAACAAATAGTGCCAAATACTGTTAAAAATATGTGAATTTTATTGGTCGATAATGAATACGTACAAAGTGATATTCAAAGTAGGTTAACACATTATTGAGGACGGGACACTGGACTGGATGGACTCTGAGATAATAGGAATTGTTGCAGTGGTCGACATTATCGTCTGCCAAGACGAATCAAATCAGAATGATTAACAGGGATCAATTTTATAGATATCGATGATAGAATTATTGGATAATCTCGATTATTCGAATTGTAATTAGTACTTTTCTGATAACTGATAGCTAATGCTTAATTCGCTAATAAAAGATATCGACATTTTCATTACTCAAACGTGAGATTAAAGTGAGTAATTATGAACTCGCGTGACTAACAAACTTTCAAAACTGTACTTTGTTGATTGTTTATCGACACATATTTCCTATCTTCCACGTACCTAGTTGTATTTCTGTGGAATAGATTGTGGCACTGACTCTTATAATATAGACTACAACATCATCTTCCTAGCCTTTATTCCCAATATTATTGTGTGATTGTCTGCTAGTTCAACCGGTTTGATCTGAATATCAGTTTTAACAAATAGCGACTGGAATCATTATTTGAGAAGAGGGCGATCTGAAATTCGGAGGTTGAAATAGTCGATAACTTATGATTCTTTTATTTAAGATTTGAAATTAATTTCAAACTAAAAGTAGGTACCTACTTGAGGCCTTTAAACTGACATAGGCGTATCTTATAAACCATGAATTTTATAGCTATTTAGTTATACTTGATTATACATAAGTTCTAATCTTAGTAGAATAAATTTTCAATAGCAAAAATGCACATAAGGCTGTTAACAAAGAAAATAAAAAGTTGTCAAATCATGACAGGTCATGTGTTAAGGTCTATCGTTAGGTAAATTGTTATTCGGAACATTTAATAAACACTTGTTAGGAATAAATTTCATAGTTATCTTTATTGAAATGATCTAAACAAGAGTCTTTAGATTAAAATTAATTTTTGTACAGTGGTAATCTTTAGTAGTAGTCAATAAGCTTCTAGACTATTCTATAGTAACGAAAAAATGTTAGACATGTCCATTTAGTACTAAAAGGATTAGCAGTAACGGAATTATAGCCAAGTATTATTTGGTTTCTAACGACTTATTAACGAAAGATACATTATCCACGGTTTAATTATATTGTTGCATAACTATTAATTGCTTTATTATTACTTTTCTCACAATTTATAATGTACCAATGAAAAATACATCTTGCCGTTTTCGGTAGCCTCATACATAAATGTGTAATTAGGCATACTATAAATACACGTAATGAACGAACGAAAATCTCGTTGAAGGATTCCAGAAAATCGTACAACTGTGCGATTTAATCCAATATAGAAGATTAATAAAATTCGCAAACGTAATTTGAAGGTAAGCCCGTAAATAAACGACCTTTACAAATGCTACAAGATTAAATCCATCGATTTTCATGTTTGTTGACAACCATATAATGTACTTAACAATGCCATATAGAGGACAATGAAAGGCAAAACAAACAGCTTCTGATAGGAACTCGTCGCGGTGCCTGTCCTTGTTTAACCTATTGTGTTTGAAGTTCTTGATGTGAATGTAACAGTCGACATTATATAAAACAAACTATCTATCCATCCATACGAGTACAGTATCTATCTATATATCAGTCGGATTTTTAAAGAACTATATACATATTCATTCTACAAAGCGTTAAAAACGAACATCTTAAAACAAGTTTCATACCATTCCGTCAAGCCAGGGTGCGTGTTATAGTAGGCCAAAACCTATTTTTACAAGGACACTGTTAAAATCAAAATGATGATTAATGTATGATTGTAATATAATATTTTTTGTTAAATTCATTAATTTATTATAGTGTTAGCAGGTTGTGGTAGCAGAATGAAGACGACATTGTAATAAAACGACTACGATCCATGAAGAGCATTTTATCTTGGTTTAACACTTAAGATCCGTTTATCTTATTGAAGGTAATTGGATACATTTTCTTGATATGCTGACAGACTTGTTGGCGATCTTTCTAAATGCTATAACCTCTCAGTTTGCAGTGACTATAAAATCAAAGCAAAGGTGTTGTTAATCTTTTATGGCTTTAGAACTGAGTTATCTGTACCTTTATTAAAGTTTATCCAAGATTTATAAAGCGCTTGTTTATAAAGGATATGTTATAATATTGTGATTATCCGTCTATTTTAATGCTTGTTTCAAGGCAGAAAAAGCCTGTGTATATAACTCTAGCCCCCCTTTAACTATCTTTTTCATCTGCGGCAGAGGTAAGATTTAGATTACAGGGCAGGGATGTTCAGACTGTTTGGAGGGTTGCATGTAGGTAAAGTTTCTCATAAACCATGTATGACAGAATTGTTCCCCTTTAAAAGTCCGCGATACCATACGTATTTATCTTTGTTGGTTGGTTCACTATAACCTTTTTTAAGGGAAATAAATTTCCTCCAGCGGTATAACATTAGCGGTATAAAAGCCGCAGACGAGGTTGCATAGGTAAGCTAGTATCTATATAAAATTGGACTGACATTTTTTTTTTGTAAACTTACTAAACACTTTATGGTGCCGCCTCTGGTGACAAATGTAGTTTTGGTTGACAATCATTTGCCCGTAGGTAACAAAGTATTATTAGTTCACACTTGCCGCACCATAAATGTTCAGATCATCTGGATTCTGACCATGTACAAAGATTTATTTAGATTTATGAAATAACAAAAGAAGATCAGTCTCGAAGCCAATTTTACAATGGTATTCTTCGTTTAGATTATGCAGTCCACGACTCGGTCTCGGCGACCTTGTTAGATGTAACTTTCTTACGCTGAGCTTGGATATAAAGTACGGTTCCAGACCTTTTATAAAATGTCACATATGGTGACTAGGTATTGCCATTTTAACATATTTTATACAATTGAAGGATTACAACATTCTCTTTATCACTCGATATTTTAATGGAGTTATACTTGCATATTGAAACTTTTTCTTTAAAAGATAACTATGAGTTCAAATTTATTTGACTTTAAATGTCAATGCGTAGAAATTAAGCCAGATGCTTTCGTCCTTTGATCGGTACTTTATACATGGACCAAACGGTTCATTGTGAAATAAGTTGGTACCACTGATTTAAGTATTTGCAAGCGTGGGCTAGTTTTTTGTTACATTGTTACATATTGACTGCCTGGTTGGTCTAGAGGTTAGCGTATGCGGCTGCTGATCAAGAGGTCTCGGGTTTAGTTTTAGGTCTATTTGTTTCGAAGTCTGAATGTTTCTATGTATAATATGTATGTATTTACAAAAAAAAGTATGTTTATGTATTTATATCAGTTGTTTAGTACTCATAATACAAGCTCTGCTTAGTTTGGGACTAGATGATGCTGTGAGTAAAATGTCCGAAATATTTATTATAATTATATTGAAACTTCAATAACATTTAGTGTTTTTCACTATAAGATGTGTTTATTCATGCGTAATGGTGTAACGTACTGACGTCATCTATTATGCGGGGGTTTTATGTTAGAAAAATGTTAAGTATTTGTTTTGTTTTGACAGAGAGCATGTGTTATCTCAACAGAGAGTTTGAAGTAATGTGCCACACTTTAATTTATAACATTTAGTATTTAAATACAATTTTCAAAATGGGAATTAAGGACGAAAATAGCAACGAAACAAGTCTAAATGTGTATCACTAGCGACCGAGCTGCGCTTGCGCAATGCGTTGCGTCAGGCCACTGCATTGGCTTGTGCTTCCAGCCCAGTTACTTCCAACTGAGAAACGTTGAGCCGTCTCACAAGTAGATTGTCTAACTGTGATTCAGTCTCAGTATTTAACAATGGAAGTAGGTATATTCTTGGACGAATAAAAAAGCGTTAGTAATGAACCATTGTACTGTCACAAACTACAATACAAGATCTTCATAATTACTCCGGTGATATGAAAATAATTTAAAGATGGAACATTTTTCGCTCTTGATTTTTTTACGTTTAGTTCAAAGACATATTCACTTATATGTAACGATTTAAAGACGGTAACGGGGTCAATTTATAACAAAGAGTCGTGTTGCACCTCCGACCCTGCTGCTGACAATAACAACACGTGATAAGCAGTGGTTAAACTAACAGGAACTCATCTGGGTCAAGATTACATAGTGCGTGCAAAAATTAAGTAGTACAAACGATTCATAATAAAATCAAGATCACTACTTAAAAAACCCTTGTGAGAAAATATGACTCACGTACAATGCAATTGACTAACGTATGTATGTGACTATACTAATATTGCAAGATTAATTTGTACTGTATCACAAAGTGCTATTAAGTTTAATTTTGTTATTTATTTTTAAATTTATTGAGCGCAATATAATAGTGTTAAATTGCGCTTAACTTCGATGGGGTGGAAATGTGTATCAGGAACAGGAACCCGGTGCTAGAGTTAACTGAAATATGGTAGATGTGATCTCCGATTTACACAACATAAACATTATTTTAAGACTCGCTCCTTTCTTTAAAATCAAATCAATGAAATGAGGATATAATATGTACTCTTCCACGTCAAATATTGTATCGTTTGGATTTCTTAATTTCAAATGACAGTTGGAACTTTGTATTTTTAATATTTTAAATAAAATAATTAACAAAGACAACTGAGGATGTATTTTTCCAAACAATTTAACCATAAATCTCAAATTCAAAATCGAATAATTTTCTTCTGTTTTCGCTTCTTTTGGTCGTAGCGAAAGATATATCAAAACTGAGCTAAGACTGATTGAATTTTTAAATCCGACGAGTAGGTACATCCTGAGATTAGTGTGCAATACAAACAAATTTATCAGCTTTACGTTTGTATATTTATAGATTTTGGAGTTAAGTTTTAGTGAGCAGAACATTTAGGATTATTGATCAATACCCAAACTTCCAATACATTTAGTTTCTAGTGCATTTAGAATTAACCTAATTAACACGAAGTATATTGGGTAAAGATCATTACTAAGCCGGTACCAAGAAATAGTAACACAAGTACTGTTTGTTGGCAAGTGGTACGCATTTCTGCTGACACGAAGGCGACTTATCGATACGGAAGCGCATACTGACCTATAATACTTCTCTGTGCCTAGTCAGCTTGCAATGTAAATGTATCTTTAACGCCACACAATTGAATCGAGGTTCAAATTAAAAATATCATTTGAATATGCGTCACAGATTTAAATAGGTGCACATGTAGAAGAAGGTGGAGTGTTTTGACTTACATTGGCCAGGTGTCTGTTCCTACAATACATAGCTTTATAAATACGTGTGTTACTTATCAATAGGCAAAAATAAGTTTTCTCGGTTCATTCTCTTGTGGAAGACGGTAGTACTTATTGCCAATTATTTTTTTCTGGTGGTATCTTCTGGGTTAAAACTCACATCTTGTATGAAATACGGAGAAGCAGAAATGTAAGGCAACCAGATTCTAGAGTATACCTAGGAATCTACATATAGCCTAGCAACAAAACATGAAACAATTATTTTCAATCATTTCAGGAAAAAAAAACAATGTTTAGGTGTCAACAAAATATATGATTATGGTTTCATTATTTTATATAGTGTAGTTTAAAACCAAACAAAGTGATAAATCATACAATTTGAAAAAATATATTATTGCTGTGCTGAGAACTATAAGTAAGTTTAATACAACAGAGAAACTTTAACATGCTCAGTAACAATTAAACTCAACACATTTCAGTAAAAGATGAATATTGGCATAAAAAATGAAATTACTTTCAAAGAACTTTATTGCAGTGTTATAACAAGTTCTGAAGCTAAAAAGATAAAAAAAAACTTGTTAAGCAAATTTAATCTTTTTAGACATTATTATCTGAACAAATGTCTATATATTTATAAATATTTTGTATTTCTTCCATTCAGTAGTTTTTGCGTGAAAGAGCAACTATCATATTTATACATACATACTCACAAACTTTTGCGTTTATAATGTTAGTAAGGATACTGCTGAGAGTTAAGACTTAAGTAATCTGTTAGGGTATGTAGCATAAGTAATCTTTTAGGATATGTACAAAAATTAAAAATTAACACACCTGCTCTGCGAGAAAAAAAAATAGAAACTGCACTCATACACAATATAGAATATACTATAGTATAATTGTAGACTGCAATAGACCTATACAGTAAAGATTCAACTAAGTACTAATAGGTACATAACTCTTCATCTATTGGTGGAAACTAATCAATAAATACCAAATTCTATGTACTTTAATAAAAAAAGTTTTTGGTTTTTCTCAGATAATGGTAATTGATTTATAAAGCTCAGAACCAAAACCATAAGTTGTTATTTATTTTAATTTTTACATTGCTAAAATTTAATTCCATATGGACCGCCCAATTGACTTAGAAAAACCACATCAAAGTTAAAAGAGATGAAGTTTCTCTTTACACAGAAACCTCTACTAGATCCTAGGATGAAGCTCCAAGCTATCACTGGATAACAAGCTCCCGATTTTATCAAACAATAATTAAACCAATCTGTAGTTCGGCATTCAATTGTGAGGCTCCGCTAAAGACTAAAATATTAATTTCATACAGAGAACTCGGAATAAGATCCTAAGGTCCATAGCAAATGTACCATGGTTTGTTATCAATACTGAATTGCATCAAGAGCTGTCAGTAGTGACAGAGGAAAAACGATATGCTTCTGATAATTCTGTAAACAGTCTTAAAGACCACCTAAATTTATTAGCATGCCAGTTGATCAATCCTAACAAGAAGCTTGCCCGCACCCTTATCATACTGAACAGAGACAAGCTCCGCAAGATCATAGGACCTTGTCTCCTCAACAAACACCTACACACGATTGGAGTAACAGATAGCCCTTTAAGCAGAGGATGCATGGAAGCAGAAGAAATGCCGCAGCATGTCATCATGGAATGCAGTAGTGTGGCCGAACAACGGGCACAACTTCTCCAGTCACCAGCAACACTTAAGGAGGCCTGCAGTAATCTCCAGAGGCTGCTTTACTTCTGGACCAACCTAGGCTGGCTGGAGTAACCGGGAATTTTTTTCTCACGCACAATGGTCCAATAGCTAAGACTAAGTGCGGAAACCTCCCAGGAAAACTAACTACCTAGCCAGGGCCGGATTTACCATAGAAGCTAAAAAGCTGAAGCTTAGGGCGGCAAAATCAGGGGGGCGGCGAATTGACCCAAAACAAATCGGTACAGAAAAAAGAAATGCTGCGGACACAACTCTTTTTGTTTTTTAAAAAGACAAATGAATCACACAAAGTGCTTTCCCACGTGGGATTTCAACCCACGACACTTCGCGGAGTAACAAGCAGCGTGGCGACCACTTAAACAACTTTTTTGTACGTTTGGAAACCCCCTCGGGCCGTCACCCCACCGGGATTTGCGGATAGGTCGTTTATCGGAATTGAACCGACTATAACCACACCTTGTGCCACTCCGCGCTTGAAATAGGAGGGGTCCACGGAACCTGTTACTACGCAATCTGGACCCCTCCCAGCACCTGCCCGCACTGAAGCGGTCGCCATTATCTGCTCAACTCTACATTTAGGTAACGTACGGCACATAGACAGCTGTCGCTACCGGCCATTTAGCGTATGTCGGCCGGTAGCGAGAGATCTCTTAAGATTATTGCAGTGAGGGCATATGAGCCGCATATGCGGAAAAAACCGCCAACGTGTGCGGGGATGAGTCCTGACTACAGTCGCAGAGGTGATGAGCGGGACTCAGTTCCCTTCTAGCGACCAAGTGCAGGTATATCCCGAAGTCGGACCGTGGCTTGACGAGCGGCTTCACGCCACTCGCGTATCTCTTCGGGCAGAGATCGAAAGGCGCTGTCAAGACCCACGCGGGTGTTCCGGCTAAGGCGCACATAAGGTCGACACGGTGCAGTAACCGCGTATTGCTCTAACCACCAATATTCTCCAGGGTCGCTAAAGGCATGATCTATTCTGGGCGATCAGAGCCGTGTGCAGATGTTTCGGCGTGACACTGGCTCCACCTAAATTAAGCAAAAGTTGACCAAGAGCTGTTCTACTGTGTCTACCAGCTTCGGAGCAAGCTGTCGGAAGTGTTCGTCGAAAAGCCACCTATCGTCAAGGATTAGGCCTAGATACTTCATCTGGGCTCGAACCGGTAAGAGAACCGAGTTGACCATGATAAAGACGCCGGGGGGTGGTCTTAATGTGCCCAAACACCAGGGAACTCCTGTAGTGGCCAAGCGCGCCACCTTCTGAAAGTTCACTCCCCGGGCTGTAACCAGAGTGTCATAGGCATTACAGATTGCGCCCAGCCGGGAGAAAGACGCTCTCCAAGGGTCCACTCTTATCTCATGTTCAACAGGAGTTGTCATATACCCCTGCGGAACACCGCACATGACCCGACGTCTCAAAACACCATCTCGGTCCTCGTACATGACGTATGCTCCTCTAAATAGTCTGCCACTAGCCACCTCAGGTACTCTGGCACTTCATGGTAGAGGAATGTTAGTCTGATGCAGCTAAATGTCAGACTATTGAATGCGTTGGCGATGTGCACAGACACCGCCAATAGCACATTTGGATGAAAAATTAAATGTTTTAATATTAGATAAGAACCTACATTTTTCAAATTGTCAGTTTAGGGGGATAAAATTTCAAGTGTTGGCGACACTGTGACAAGTGCATAGTTAGCAGTATATTACCTAACATCGTCCCTAGCCCACCTCACCTTATAAGTAGTGCAGTAAAAACAAATGTGTTTTCCTTGGCATAAATAAATACCCAAAAAGTTGTAAAAATTATCTAAAAACTAAATTATTCCCTAAGAAAAAAGAATTAACTTTATTGTAAACCGTTTATCTAATTTTAGAGGCAGCAAAAATTTTATAGCTTTGAGGCGGCCAACAACTAGCCAGCTGATCAAAAAAAATTACAACTATACACAACCGGCTCAAGAGATTTAATATCATAGAACTACAAACTCATAATTAGCTTCAAACTACCATACATGTGTAGTTGCTCTTACTGGAGAGCACTTTCCACAAGTTACATTCAACCATCACATCCACTCATAGTCCTGGGACTAATTGCCGAATAAAAAAAAATACCTTCATCAGTTCAAAATATTTATATATAGGTACCCACAGAACCTAAGAGTAGTTCTGGTAGGAGTAACTGGTCTTAAGGTTCTGTGTGAGTGATAGATATTTAAAATGAAAACTAATAAAGTTTACCTTTCTTCTTTTGATGACTTAAGAATTCAAAACTTTAAAACATGGCTCAAAACTGTTTTCAATCAAACACACTTCATAAGTTAGTATTAAAGAGTGGAAGCTCTATCATACACAATAAATGAAGACAAAACATAGCACTTGTACTAATAATTATTACTTTAAATACTTACAGTAAATACTTCAAAGTTACTAGGTACCGATAGAAATATATTGTTTTATAAGTACCTGTCTTCTCATATTTTCTATTATAATTTAGATTGAGATCATTCTAGAAGATTCTATAGCAACACTTGGAAAGTCATAGTTTATAGAATGTAGAATGACAACAATATAATACACCTCACATCAGGTTAAGTGTCACAAACACTGAGCTACAATTTTATTATTGTATCAAATCAAAGATCAATGGTCAGAAATTAGTAGGTATTTCTAGACAAATATTATTAACTAAATAATCATAGGTAGAGGAATAAACTGATGAATGGTTACCAAACAAGATTAAGTTGAACACAACAAACTAATTAAATTTACCAATTTTTTAAATTTATTTTACCACTAACATTTATGTACAGAAAATAGAGACATTCAAATACTTCTACCATTAAGTAACTAAAAATATATAGTTATCCAAAATATGACCAAATTTGTAAGATATCACCCATTATATCACTTTTTTCATGTACAAGATTGTATAAGGATCACAATATTGTCAACGACATTAATAATTAAGTTCGGTAGCATTGGTATTGAGTAACACAAACCTATTTTGGTAATGGTTTACCTGTCAACTCAGCTGTCTGACTGTAGTATTGAGATGATAACGTTCTTTTGAAATAATCATTAAAACGCATTACAGAATAGTGTCCTTAGAACGAAAATATTTCTCTGTACTGAAAAACTTAATGTATCGGAAGACTTCAAACGAATCAATAAATTGTGAATTAAACCTTCTCAAATATTACAGCATCTTAACTAATTTAGCTGGATATATATCTACAAAATGTAAAAACAAATCAAACTTACGATAGGCAACGTAGATTATTTTTGTTGAAATGCGCAACTGTACAACACGTACGTCTCCCGTTGATCCTTTGTGAAAGCAGTCTCACGGATACACAAGAATTCCTATGACCACCACTATTTGTCAGTTTAAAACTATACCACTTTTCTAATAAGGTAAATAAAACTATGTTGGTTGCACTGTTCAATAAATTTACTAACAAAATAATTGGTATCCAAATGAATCAGTGTACTAACGCAATACACAGAATCGAACACGAGTAACTTCTCACTGGCTGGCCGATTGTTGGTTGGATAACGTGCGTGAAGTTGGCTTCCATTGAATAGCGGCTGATTGTTGGTTGGATGACGCAGCTGAAGTTGGTCACTATTGAAAAGCAAAACATAATCATAAAACAGCTGTTTCAACGATCTTAGTGCCCTCTAGAATCACAATGGTAAAAGTTCATTCAAATTTTGCTAGTACGCGGAGTAATAGATAGATGGCGCAAAAAAGCACAAAAAAGTTTATGATAACGTAAGTACGGTGCAGGAACGGTGGTGATGGTGTTGCCTTCTTTAACAAGATGTCGCTATTAAATAGCTAAACCTAACCACAGAATAATATAGTTACTACGTAACAGATACATCACTACCATAGAAAAGCGAAAATACCTACGCTAAAATAGCCTACAACGCTCAGAACGAGAAGAAATGTACCATCAGTACGCGAACAAAGAGTCGAGACTGTGTTGCCTTATTAGTCAACAGGGCCGGATTTAGGGGAGGGCAACCAGGGCAACAGCCCCGGGGCCCCCACAATAGAGACTTCGGAAAAAAAAAATTCAGACTAGTAAACAACTTTTCCTTTCATATTTTTTTTCGCGTTGCACCTTTACCTACAGTACTGTAAACGCTAAAATTTAATTTTAGATAATTCTTGTTTCCGATTATATATTTTTATGTCCGTTAAATAATAAAATAGTCTATACTTGGTTTCACAATAAATTATTAATTGGAAAACTAGATTGAAAAAAATTGATCATTTTATTTGGAATATAATTTGGGACGACAAAGGAGTGGAGGCCCTTTGGGCCACTCCTTTGTTGCCCCGAGGCCTCCGCACCTTTAAATCCGGCCCTGTTAGTCAATCAAATATGTTTAAGTTTTATGTAATGATTTATATATCTTTTTCCCTTCTCTAAATTCTCTGTTATTAAATTTTCTATTTAAAAATATCTTGAAACACGTAAATAATTTTAATAAATAATCATATGGGAAACAGGAGGAAGCGATGGAAAATCAACGGTTTTTAAAAGTTGTAATGTGGTGCTACCAGGCCGATTCAATAAACGTTGTCAAAATTATTTAAAGATACTTTTCTAACTCCTCAATATAATTTATTTAAATAATTTATTTGGATATATATAATTTTTTGACTTTTACACCCATCTACTGCACAATAATTAGGTACGTGGTTTCGGCATTATTACTTTTTGGAGATTAACATTGCATAAAACCAGCTTATTGTTATTTAATATAGAGTTATGTGATGGTGACACGGTGAAATAAAATATCGCAAAAATTGAAGAAATGCGGGTTGAAGAAGAAATTTCAATTTCATGCACGCGACGGAGGAGGGTGCACAGTGTACACCACAGAGCAGTAGTAGTTGCTCTGTGGTGCACACCGCTAAAGGATTCATCCAGTCAGTGTAACCATGGCTTAAATATATATATATTGAAAGACTGACAGAATTTTAATTGAACTTTTAGTCACAATATTATGATAAAGTCAAATTTGGATGTTTAACACCTTAACTACGAGAATATCTTTTAAGACATTTATGAGATAGAAAGTATTTTGAAACAATTTTTCATTATTTTTGAGCTTTATTTTCATTTGAGCTCGTTAATTCCCGGAATGTTATACAAGTTAGAGATTAGATAGGTCTCATTAGTTTACAAATTATGTGCATGTAAAACCTTGAAGCCAGTCAAGGTCCAAGCAACGTTTCACTGGAACTGCCCTTCGAAAAAAGGATGGTCATACGGTGTTACGACTATTGAAGTGCTAAATGTTATGTTTTTCATTTCGTTGTTTGCTAAATGTTATGACATCAAAGGCTATGAGAAGCCATTCACGATTAACTGTGAAGTAGCATCTCATAGATTGCAAGGTGGGTCAGTGGTTTAAGCGGACACCACGCCACCTTCTACTTCGCCAGTGTTGTGGGTTCACACCTCACGTAGAACGACACTTTGTGTAATCCACGAATTGTTGTTCTGAGTCTGGATGTTATTTGTGTCCGTGTCAGACGTTGCTGAAAACGGCCAACAGACTCTTAACATAGAAGGGACGGAGTCATGAGCGAAAGCTATGAATAAAAAATATATAAATAGATATTTGTAAAGAGGAGAAGTACTTTACTGTACCCAAATAAGTAAACTTTATTTTGAGAGCTCTTCATTTATTACATGTTCTCTCACTTAACCTACATGTCTCTAATCACAGTCAAAGTAGAGAGATTCCACGGTCATAATATAAGAACTGTTGACAAAAATTACACAAGCTGCATGTTATTTGAGGTTAAGTAATAGTTGCTATCCTTGATTTTATTATGTATTTCCTTTGAGTTAGTGACTAGTGGGAAAAACTGTTAAGATCGTGATACGAGCTCTTTGGACTAAGAACATTAAACGAAGAAACAAACAAACCTGCCTACCTAGCCATTATGCGCGGGTTTCGCGTCGATTACATTTCTACAATCGCTAATGCCACTGTTCAGTTGCATTATTGGCTCACATATTTAGTTTTAACCACATGAATTAACGTTACGAGATATCATTTCCATAGGTTTCTTAGTTTTCTATTAACGTTCTCGCTTATAGAATGTAATTTTTTTTGTAGTTTGTAATCGTTATAAACAATTGTTTAACAAAATAATTACCTTCGTTTCTTTTTACGTAAATTGTAAAAAAGAACTTATTACCTTCATGTTTTTCAGCTTCAGAGGCTGGAGATATATGTGAGTATATTTGGTAAAAGACTTTGCCTCCATATTTAGGTCATAGGTAAGTCGTACCTACATATTTCACGACACTTATATGCGTTCCTGAAAAGAGGGTATTTCTTGACAGTTTCCCAGAGATAGACGACCGAGTAGTCCTATAAGGGTTCTTTTTGGCTTTTGAGACCAAATCTAATTTCCGAAGTTTATGACTCGGAACCCTTATAGATTCGTCATGTCCGTCCGTCCGTTCGTCCTCGACCTACTGCCTAAACGGTTGGTGTAATTACGTCGATAAAGTGTTACAATGAAATTATGAAAAATATTTTTATTTGGGGTACCTCCCCTACACGTAAAGTGGGGATGTTTTTTTTTCTCGCGGCTACCCTATCGTGTGGGGTATCATTAGATAAGTCATTTAAAAACAATTAAGGGCTTTTTAAAACGATTTTTTGATTTAGGTATCTGTTTGCCAGAAATTCCACTTTAAAGGGCACTTTTTTATAAAAACAGGGCGTCCCCCCCCCCTCTTAAAGCTTAACGGCTGGCTCAAAAAATCTGGAAAAAAACGTGATGGTGGTCCACATAATGAACTTTAAAGGAAAACTATAACGAATTAAATGACTTTGTTAGTTCAGGAGTTATAAAGGCTTAACTTGTAAAATGCGCTGACTTGGAAAACGTCATACAAAAACGCATTAATACGCACACATAACAATTATCTATCGGTTACGATTTTGTGCTTGGCCTGACACGCACTTGGCCGATTTTTTTTCAATTCAGGATCGGTTTCTTGACTGCTCACTAAAATACACAACTACTAATTTCATAGATAACGAGGCGTAAGTCTTCTGCAATTTGAGAAATGAAATGTTCCTAAAATAATATCAGAATCCATGGATCAAGGACTACTCATACCGCAACTATAAGTACCAAATTAAATTTGTATTTGACATATTGTCATCTAACTTAAAACTAAAGTATTTACTGCTATAGACCAAGATCTCAAAATAACGTTTAAAACATTCTAAACTAACTCACTAGTTCCCTACGTAATCAATTTTAAATTGGAAAACGGACCGCAAAATGAAACTCCGAGGCAGTCACCACCTCAAACTACTTTAAAACTCCAACATTGGTTGGCAACGTACTCCCCTAACTAATGTTTAACTACTATGTATATGTATTGAAACCACAGTTAGCGTGTACTTGTATCGTTAGTTAATATACATAAGTAAGAAAGTACACAAATATTGTATCATTCATTAGTAAAAGTGAAGTAACTACATTTAGTAAAAGTGAAGGATTTATAGACGTATTCACAAATACACTAATTGACTCATTATTAAAAAAAAACTGTGTTTAGTCAACTACCATTTTCATTAACAAAAACCTCCTTATTATTTTCACTACTCTTAGCTCAGAATAATAATTTAATCTTTATGATGAAGATGACGTGGATCACTTATATATCTTGTAGTCATATTTTAACATATATACATACATATAATTCTTCTGTATGAGTTTTTGCCTAACATCTTGTAAGTGGCTAGCATTTAAATGGGTTCCTAGATATTTAGAAAAGCATAATAGGTGGCGCGATGTCTATATACTATTATTTGTGGGGCGGTACGAAGTTCTCAGGGTATATAAAATACTAAAATAATTCAGTGATATTTTATACGTTTATTAATTACAATTTTTTTTGTTGGTTTGTAGAACTGTATTCTTGTATTAAGTTAACTTAACCGATAATTTAGGTCACAATTACGCATAAATTTTATTGTAGAAAATATATGCGTGATTATGACCTAATAGGGGTGAAATATAATGAAAAGTTGTGTTATCATCAACCAGACCATAAGCTAGAGAATGTTTTAACCCAAAGCTAAAAATAAGCGTGTATAATTGGAAAAAGAAAATTAAATATTGCTAATCTGCCCCTAGTTCCTAATATTGTCTATGATTTATGAATTCGATTTTCTTTTTTTACGACTCTTGTTATTTTTTTTTTTATTTACCCTGCCTGATGGAAGGCATGAGTAGAATCCTGAAGAATTTTGTAGGTAGTAGAGTCACGCTGATTTCAGTACGAATGAGCCGGCTAGACCGAGGCACTACTATCCTCACACAGACTATCCTAATAATGAAATAATTTTTACTGTCGTATTTCATTGGTGAGTGTGAGACCGGAGGCCCAATCATTCTGCATCATCGATTCTGCACAGACCGGCAGAATTTTGCAGAAATTATCTGACCCGGCCGCCATGGTATGGGTCACCATGCTGCATTGCCTGCCCTCATAATGGTTATCCCTACTCCTGGATTCTGCTCATGCTTTTCATCAGGCAGAGTAGAGACACTTTGGTAGGCTTAAATGTTGAGTTAAAAATAAAAATAAATCCATGAGTGGTAGACACCACCTTAAATGTGAGTGCAGATGATGCATAACTGTTACCCGCAACATGACGGTCTTTACTAGACCGATGGTTTTCTATTATTGGGCTTCCGGTCTCGCACTCACTAATGAAACACAACAGTTGTTATTTTTAGGTTTAGGCCCGGGGTCGAGTCCTCTCATTCGGGACTCGTCATTCGTCAGCGTGACTCCAATACCTCAAAAATTTGAATGAAATGCTCCAAACTTCTACCATATCGCCAACAATGATACGAGTAAAATAATGTAGTATTTCAAACTTTTGCGGATGGTATGATAGGAATTTTAAAATATATCCATCATATATAATATATCCTAGCCTTATTCCCAATATTATTTGGGGTCAGCTACTAGTTTAACCGGTTTTACCTGCATATTAGTTTTTCCATGGAGCGACTGGCATCGGAACTCCGCAACCCTAAGGGATAACTGAAATTGAGCTAGTGAAGGTTGAACTAATTGTCAGTAAATTTGAGGGCACTGACTTCCCAATAACGATTGCCATAGATGTTCATGACAACCGGGACCAACGGCTTTTCGTGTACTCTGAGGCACGGGCATGTATCACCGCCATACTTCCAGTATCCGGACTTATTAAGAATTTCCTGTAAGAAAAACCAAATAACACTTTCTGGCCCGACCCGGGATTTGAACCCGAGACCTCTTTATTAGCAGTCGCATAGGCTAACCACTCGACCAACGAGTTTTTAAAATATATCCAATGCATAAATATATGTGTGCCAGTGATCTACTTTAAAAGAAATGTATGGCGGCTGCATAACAATCAATACCATCTGAACGTGTTTAGCGTTTATTATGCTGATAAAAGACAAATGGTCGACATGATAATATTACTAAACGATTACAATTAAATAATGTACGACACCTGTGATTACAAAAAATATTTGCTTAGGATGTTTCCAAATCTAACAGTCACTGTATTTAGTAAATAAACTTTGCCTGACTAAAAAAGCTTATGGTATTCGGCTTGGAGGAATTAAATTTAGAATAAGAGTTTCTAAAAATAAAAAGGAACTGTGACTAATGCCTTGAAGATCACCATTTTAAAATAATAAGATACTTTTTTTGTTTTGTTGTTTGTATTTTTGTATATTGTATTATTTGTCCGTGTGGTGACGGATTAAGAATACAGAGTGTCACCACCCCTATTCATCCCACGCGGGTGTCGTAAAAGGCGACTAACGCAAGACAACATCAATGCAAAGAGAAGGAAAACTTGAAACCAACCCTATACCAACCCGTCTGGCCAGCGTGGTATAGTAGGATAATACCTCCTTTTCAAGGAGAAGCATATGTCCAGCAGTGGACTGTTAAAGGCTGTTGATGATGTTGATATTGTATTTAGATTTAATACTTATCAATCTTCGAATTTCCCTCAAGGCTGCGGACTTCCGATGCCAGTCGCTCTGTGGAAAAAACTGATATTCAGGTAAAACCGGTTGAACCCAAGAAAGTAGCCGTCCCAAATATTCTTGGGAATAAAGGCTAAGGAGAAAAATAATTAGGGAGTACTTATAAATAAACCCTTTGCTGCTACTGATGATAAAAAATACAAACTTTTCCTCTTCAAAACTAATCTATGTGTAAATTAGTTACATAAGACAATGTTTCAAGATTCAATGAGCATTCTTAACATAAATTATGTACAACACACATTCTTTAACAAAGATTAATGGGTGAAAATTACTTAGTATATTTATTTATTTATCACCCAATGAATTGATTTGTACGGTGGACATGTACTTAAAAACTTAGTAGTCAGGACCTATGGAGCACGTGGTGTATTCGGCATTTAATATAACAGCCTTATATCATTTCGACCACGCAATTTGACGTAATTGTAAATTACATGAGCAAACTGCTACGCGGTGCGAAACTACTGTGTAGGAAACGACCGAGCGTTATCGAACATGATAACCAATGGGCTGAAACTATTGTGTAATTTTATAAGGTTTCAAACCAAACATTTGATTACGCTTACCGTTTAATTCAAGTATGCAACCATACCTTTTATAGTCGTATAAATGAGCAGGAGTGAATCACGCACTTGTGTTGATTACATTTGTTTGTAGGAATGTATTTTTTACTTTCTATTCATTGAAAGCCTACTAGTCGAGTATGAGCAAGTCGCTTTTATGTAATTTATGAATACAAGTTCAGCCCCCCTAGCCAAGTTGCAAATGTTTTTCGTTTTCTGTTTCATTCTATTGCTCTATCACGTGATTGAGTGACATTCGCCAATGAAACAAGAGAATGAGTCAAAAATGGCCAATGAAAATAGAGAAACAGAAAACGAAAAACGTCGGCAACTATCATCTTGTTTTTGCTGGCCTGTTAGTCTAGTCGTCTAGTGGTTAGTAATCATGACTACTAAACTAGAGGTCGGTCGTTCGATTGTAATCCAGAATGAAAATTTGTGTGATGAAAACGATCGCTTGTTCTGTATGTATATATTTTATTTATGATTGGGATGTATTTAGAAATATGTATGTTTATCAGCAGTCTGTTTAAAATAGTTCAGGTTCTGCCTAGTCTGAACATACATCGTGTGTGAGATATGTGTCGTTGCGGTGATATACATATTTTAGTATTTTAATACACTAGAGTACAATTGAACATACGGCCCGCCGACCTGTGTTGCTCTTTGCATATGATCTCCTAAGCAAAGAGCAACACAGGCCGGCGGACCGGAGGAGAATCGCCTTAGCAGCTTTCTGCGATATAAAACAGGATGTTATGTCATTCGTTGCGGGGTAAAATATTTACTCATACACTTTTTAGATTCACATACATTCTTACAAACTTTCACATCTTACATATAAAAATGAAAACAAAACATTCACAATTTCATACACACAAGAGCATATTTTGTGTCATAGCAGTATAATGCATAAGCCCATTTGGCCTTGTATTTGACAGGAGGGAACGCTTGCATATGAATACCTTGTATCGGTGTGCTCTATGGTCATAGGTACCTCATCTAGAGGTCACAGTCGTTGTACCCGACGCTTTAGACATATGTATATAAATGTCATATTCATTTATTATTTAAGAAAAACATGCCCATACTTTTATAAGGACATAATTTACTTCTCTAATTACGAACTCCATTGTTAATAAGTTGTGTAAAGACATTCGAGGGTACGATGCGTTATTGGTATATAACTCAATGTTCTGTGTGTTCATGACACTCACGATTGACGTGTTATCCGAGGTGCGACTTCGTAAATGGACCTTGACCACAGTGTGTATGTCTATTCATCAATGTGCGTGATCATCGTTACGAGACATTCAGCAGACTCGCACTTGTGTGGTAATCAATAATTCGGTACAAATTGGTATCGTATCCAGTATCCATTGAACATCCTATTCTTACAGATCGATTGTTGATACCGAATATTTTTTTTTTTATCTCATTAGTACATTTCATTTGTATAACTATTGTTTTAAAGACAGCCTGGTGCTGAGGAACGATTTTCTGAATATAAAAAATGATAAACATACAAATAAAATTATGTACATAGAATTGTCTTGGTTACTAGTTACTAGCACTGACCGTAAACTCGCAGAACATCATACAATTTTATGTTAGGGTTGCAATCGAATTTCGTCACTGGATAAATAAGTATGATGAGTGTGATCACATTCTGTGTCTAATTTATGCATAATATGTATGCAACGTGGAGTCGTATGGCATAAACCCTCGCCTGAGAGGAGACCTTAGCCCAGAAGTGGGACATTATGGTTTGATGATTAATGTATGCAATAAAAAAATGTACAGGTTCGCCTTGATTTGATGGAAAAAAAAAATGATATAATAAGGTAAAACGCTGGACATAGGCCTCTCTTTAGAATGAAGTTTAAATAATTGTACAATACTTTAATAAAATAAAAACATACGGTTAACTTTTCATAATGATTTTCTCAAGTTGATAATCATTCTGAGTCAGCTTAATGAATCAATATTGTTGGGTAAATTTTCATTCAAATATAGAATACAGCCTCTGTGGTCAATACGGGCGCGGCTCCTCATTAGATTGCGAAATGATGTCTCAAGTTTTGAGCATTATGAGGCTTGGATAAACAGCGGGAAGGTCGTCACCTCAGTTTTTATCACTGGTTATCTTCGATTATAACTTAAGAGAGAATAGAATAAACTATCCCATTAAATTTAAGAAGTGCAAAAGAGTAAAAGAGCCTGAGAGCCTAAGTTTAAGTTTTGTGTTAATGAGAATCCGGCTGACAAAATATGATGGGTGTAGTAAAAAGAAAACCGTTATGTTTAATATCGATGTATTTAGTGATCTGTATTTTGCGTTGTATAAGTTCGATCGGGCTTCATTGAATGATGTTAGAAAGGTAAGTTTTCGTACTAAAAACCTTTTCTGACAGTTTTGTGGTTAGTTGTCTTAGCTTCAGCCTTTAATTTACTGTAGAGGGGATATTATAGTGCACAAGTGTGTGCGCAAACACATAAATAAATATTTATAAATTCAAAACAATCGGACCGTACGTAAAACATAAGACCGGGGCCTTTATGTGCTCATCGAATTATAGAGGTAAAGCGTCAGTTTTAAAACTCCAGTCTTAATTAATCAGAAAAACTTAATAACAATCTTTGACCCTACCGAGACACCTAAATATCGAAACATGACATCGAAACCGAGACCTTTTAATCGCTACGCTAGATCAACGAGGCAGTGCTTTTGTTGTATAACCAGTTGGTGTCCCTAAATTGATAGCCTTTCCAGGCTTTAACATAACAGTCCCTATCGT
Organism: Phragmatobia fuliginosa; assembly: GCA_932526445.1. NCBI lineage: Eukaryota > Metazoa > Arthropoda > Insecta > Lepidoptera > Erebidae > Phragmatobia > Phragmatobia fuliginosa. The sequence continues at coordinate 9,098,100 of OW052060.1, read as the reverse complement.
AGGAGTATGCAACACATGTTTCTGTTTCGAGTTTCATCCTAGATCGCACTTCCTATGCCTTTTTCTAACGCCAATTTATTTATTTAGGAGAATTGACATAAAACTGACGGCAGGTCAAATAATATAATTTAAAATGTACTGTTTAATAGTAAGCGATGACCAATGTCTAATGAATACCGTCTTTCACGTGTAACCATTTGTTCCCTACAGGAAAATTCCAATACTGGAATAGCACTAGCTTCTTGGTGGAGGCCTCAGTTTAGTTAGTTGCCAACGATAGGTTTGTGGAGGAACGGGGTGACGTGTTCTTCCAACACAAAGAGAGAATCCTCCGACCATGAGGTGATCATGCCTGGTGGGCCACTGCCCAATAGTTTATGTTGGGATGTTGTATGTATGCTAATCAGCGCGAGAATGTCACTTTCGCGATTCAGGATTAGTAGTTACTCCGTATAGTTCATTCCGTGTTTACTTCGCAGTTCAGTGTTTCTTCGCTAGATGGCACTGTTGTATGTTTACGTCGTGCTGTAAATGGAAGTCGTCACAGGATAATGAATTAAACGATTACTTCCATCCCAATCTAGCCTACCCATTCCATCACTATTTTGATTGTAGTAATTTATTAGTAAAAAAAATAACTGAACCTTTAATCTGCGTCACTTTATGTACCTATCATTATAATAGAAACATCCAAGTAGTGGGTTGCAACTTGGATAGAATTGAAATTTCATCTAAAGAAATCCAAATGAATACGTCTTTTGCTCATAATATTGAGTTAATAAATAATTAATATGTAAATTTGTTTATGCAGGTCATGGAGATGATCATTTAATTTTAGAATTTTTTTCCTTATAAATTAGAACCGAAGTTAGGACACAACCAGTTAGTGCCCTTTACTTGGAGTCTTTTAGTGCCATTTTCGTCTAATATCTCCAAAGGGGTAAACAGAGGTGTTTTAATTAAGAAAACATTTGCTAAGCGATTTTATTTGGGAATGTCATATCAGGAGTACCTATATAGGATATATGTCAGGAGTAGGCACGAGAAAAAAAAAACAACCTCACTTTACGTGTAGGGTAGGTACCCCTTTATGTGTAGGTGAGGAATCTATAATCAAATCCAGTACTACGGAACCCTAAAAATGGCAACATGTTTTTCATTTTTAGGGATTCGTAGTATGTACGTTGGAATCCTTGGCTTCGTCATGACCGTCCGTCTGTCCTCGACTAATGCTAGAAAGATGAAACTTTGCAAAGGTATGTCTTAGTGTCTTTTTTTTTATATATAGCCTACCAAAGTGACTCTACCCTGCCTGATGGAAAGCATGAGCAGAATCCAAGAGTGGGAGAAACCACACATGATTGCTTCTAATGCAGACAGTAAAGTATGGCGGCCGTCACTATGGCGGCCCACACTATGGCGGCTTAGTGAGATGTTTTTTCACGCCGCTTTAAAGGACCCGGGATCATAGTGGGAAGGAAACACGTCAGCTGGTAGCGAGTTCCAGCTTTTGACTGCTTGGCATAAGAAGGAAGAGCCGACCCGCTTCGTTCTAGTGCTAATTTCCTCCACTCTGAAGCAGTGACTTCCAAGTCCAGCACGTATATCGACAATTGCTAAAATAAAATCACGATAAATATTTTTAATTGGGATATCTCGTGTGGAATGTTATTAGATAGGTCTTTTAAAAACATTGAGAGTTTGCTAAGCCGACTTTTTGAATTAGTTATCATTAGAAGTTATTCAACATTAAAAACTGTTTTTAAAACAGGGTGTCCCCATGTACTTTAAAATTAAGCAGTAACGTTTTAGACAACGTTGTTAGTTAAGTGGTTATAGATGCCGAACTTGTAAAATGGGCTTACTTGGATATAAAAAATTGTAGCCTTTTACTACACATATGGAATGAATAGGGGTGGTGACAAGAATTTGGTTACTTACATGTATTTCTACAATTTCTTCATTATTGTGATTAAAACATGATTAACATGATTAAAAACTCGTAAATCAAGGAGGAATAATTCTACTAAAGAAAAACCTGATTTAAAGGGAGTTTGTTGGTATGTTAACGATAGATACATGATAATTTTATATGTATTGTCTCAGAACAGCTTTAAAGGTATTTTATTTTTACTGCCATATGACGTGTACTTGATTGATTCCAGCTTACCTTTCGTGTTGGTGAGTTCTATATGTAGGTATACAAATATTCTTAATCAACATCTATCAAGTAGATAGCGTTGTATACGCAAAATAATTTCTTGATTTACGTTTTTTTTAAATTTTAATATTGTTCTCTTGTGGCAGGAAAAACCCTGACATTATTATTTTATTCTTAAATTAGGGTTGGCTTTCAGTCTTCTAAGATACGGCTGTAGTTCATTTTTTTCCATCCGGCCACCAGACGTTCACAACCCAAGGCTTAAGATAAAAAATATAATAGTTAGAAGTGGCCAACTTTTAGTTTACCTACGTATCATGACTAGCGTAATATTTAGAAGCAAAACAACTACATAAGGTTGTTTTTTAGATTATGTAAACAATTTTTTTGACGACAATTTTCTGCGTGACTAAGATTTAAAAATATTTAAATAAATAAATATTTTGGACATCTGACACACAACATCATCTAGTCCCAAGCTAAGCAGAGCTTGTGTTATGGGTGCTAGACAACTGATATAAATACATAAACATACTTTTTTTTTTGTAAATACATACATATTAAACATAGAAAACACCCAGACTCCGAAACAAATATTTTTGAATCACACAAATAATATTTGGTACGACCCGGGAATCGAACCCGAGACCTCTTGATCAGCAGCCACATACGCTAACCACTAGACCAACGAGGCAGTCTTTTTATTTTTTTAGAATTTATCCTTTGAATATGAATTTTGCATTGATTTGAATTTTATTTAAATTTGTACAATATGAAGTGAACACACACAGAGACACTTCACGAAAACAGCTCATCATCATTATTATAAAAATAACTGGACATCACAGGAAGAAATTACGCTTTATCTTAAATGCACTGAGGGAGGGAGAACACCGTAATAGCGTTGATCATCACTACGTGCGGGTACTGTTAATTATTATAAAGGTGGCCACTCCGTAATTGTAATGCAACTTCCTTGAACCCTGCGTACTCGACGCGGCCGAATGCCTTCCCCCGTACATCAGCTATTGCAATCTATAAAAGAATTGGATACCAGCTTATTGTCATCTGTGTGTCAGTCGCTGCAGTGGTGTGTTGTGTGCTCATTAACAAGTGACCAAGGTACTTTATATGTATTCGCTAAGTAAAGTCGGTGCACCTACAATTGTGAAAATTATCGGCAAGGATCTCGCGCGCTTTACATGCGTTTTAGGGATTACTTTACTTAATTTATAGGAACAATCCTAATTAAAAGTTTACAATCTTAATTAATGAAGTACAGGTTCAATTGTTTTAATCCTTATTGATCCGTGCTGATCTCATCCTCTTTTCAAAAAGCTTTAAATATTCAAACCACTTAATGGTGTCTCGTTGAATTTACGTTCTCAATTTCTGCTATTTATTACTACATGGTGTGGCATATTCCAGTTTAATGATACATTTAATGGCTCATTTATATTCGATATTTGGCACACCCAAAGTCTACGTGTCACTCGAAATAATGTTTTAATAAATGAATTTCATCAATTTGTTCCATATTGCAATATAAAGTAGTTAAGTTCAAATTGCCTGTTTTTGTATAAAACATTATTTTCACAATGTTTTTCATGTTTCACCTCGAATTTTCTTATAATTTTTGTGTAATGGCGTACATCGGTGCACCAGTCGACAGTTCGATAGGTAGCGAAGCAAATGTTTTCTCCGAGGCAACCGCAACCGAATCGGCAAGGAGATGGCTAGGAAATGTTGAACGAAAACCAAATAGAAATGTCTCAATTTCCGTTGGAACGCTTCTTAGCGAAATTGTAACATTTCTTTTTGAGAAAAATGTTTTCCTGAATACTTTCCGTTTTATATCAATTTTAAATTGAACTAATATTCTTGTGCACCAGAATATGTAGTATCCTCACTGAGTGTATAGTACTTGATATAAAGTATCATGTTGTGTAGATACTCGTATATTAAACGAATAAATATTTATCAGCTACTCTACCGGGGATTTGTCAGGCAATTTCGTAGACGTATCTTTCGTAATCTTAATTATTTGTGCTCATACAGTTAATTAACATAGATTAAGGAGCAAATCGATAAATGATTATACTTTATTCCCTTGTAAAGATAAGTTTGGATCAATTGCTAACGGAGTTTACAATTACATAAATTTTCTTTTTAAATGTGTCATTTTAAAAACGTCTATAATAATGTCAATTTAGCAATATTGAATGGCACGACATTTATGGACATAAAATCTTCATTAGATGAGATGAATCTTAAGGAGTTTATTTGGAAGCTTGTAACCATGTTAGAGACAAAACAAAATCTGAAGACCCTGATAGCCTATTCAAATTTCCTTTCGTATTCGTAGGCAATGTGAAGAATGTTATAAATGTATTGCTTTTTTATTGTGATTGTTCAAAAGATTAGCACACGTATACACTCATGTATGTAGGTATGCCGGAAGGGTCCACTGATAACAGAGACGTGCATCCAAACTTTGTAAAATAAATTGTTGGTTGGCTAGTCCCATTCGGGTAGAAGAAAGCAAAACAATTATCGTAACTTAAATTTTTAACCACTGGTGTGAAAAACCTTCGTTACTGTCAATATTTGTTGTGTGTGTTTATAACAAATGATAAATAATACAATAAATAACACGCAACTGCAAGAGTAGCGTCAAATAGGTTCATGCTAAAGGTTTCTTCTCGGTTTTATTTTCTTAGGTGACGTCATTAAAGGAAAAAAATTAAAGATTGACTTGATAGTTGTTTTGTTTAAAAAAAAGTGGAAATATCAATGACAAATATATTTATAGGTGCCCGTTGCTTCATGAATTACATTCGTATTAACTTTATTTTTGGAATGTTGAATGACATTTTTCCGAATAAAGTATTCAATCGTATACGTCGAACTAATTTTTAGGGTTCCGTAGCCATATGGCAAAAAACGGAACCCTTATAGATTCGTCAAGTCTGTCTGTCTGTCTGTCTGTCTGTCTGTCTGTCTGTCTGTCTGTCTGTCTGTCTGTCCGTCCGTATGTCACAGCCAATTATTTCCGAAACTATAAGAGCTATACTGTTGAAATTTGGTCAGTCGATGTATTCTGTGAACCGCATTAAGATTTTTATATAAAAATAGAAAAAAAACAATACATTTTGGGGGTCCCCATACTTGGAACTGAAACTAAAAAATTTTTTTTTCATCAAACCTATACGTGTGGGGTTATCTATGGATAGGTGTTTAAAAATGATGTTGAGGTTTCTAATATCATTTTTTTCTAAACTGAATAGTTTGCGCGAGAGACACTTCCAAAGTGGAAAAATGTGTGTCCCCCCCCCTCTAACTTCTAAAATAAGAGAGTGATAAAACTAAAAAAAATATATGTTGTACATTACCATGCAAACTACCAACGAAAATTAGTTTGAACGAGATCTAGTGAGTAGTTTTTTTTTAATACGTCATAAATCGTAACACGCAATTTACATTTCCTTCAATTTAAACACTATTATTATAACATCGATGAAAGTTAGAACGAACTACAAAAACTTTTATATGATTTTACTTGCTGCTACGGAACCCTTCATGAGCGAGTCCGACTCGCACTTGGCCGCTTTTTCATCTTTCGGTATTTTAACATTTATGTTTACAAAAACTTGTTGAATCGTCAGTTCATGTATTATTCGGTAAAGGTTCTCGTTACCATAAAGTTTTGTTTTTTGATAGCTTTCAAGCTGCCTGAAATTATATGGTCGTATCTTCAAAGCAATCAAAACGATTTAATGCGTTGTTTCGTTAGGGTTGTAATTTTATTTTATTGTCATCTCATTAATTGTTTAATTGGTTACATTTCCTTTTTACTGGACATTGACCCTTGACTCCCCTTTTGTAAGATCAGATAGTTTTTAATTTAATACTGTTGTAATAAAAATAATAATACGACACTTGAATTTAGCGCATGGGTTTAGGGCCTACATGACTTTAGTAAAATACAATCAAAGTCTAATTGTTATAATATTACATCCACAGAATCTAACAATGCAGACCTCAACCCTCGTTGTTCTTGCTTGCCTTATCGCTGTTGTGGTTGCTCGGGCCCAACAAGAGCCACAGTCAGTTGCTGACACCGTTCAGGAATCCGTCTTCGACACCCCTGTTCATGACAGGAGTCCAAGGGCCAAGAGAGGATTGTTACTATTAAAAAAGAAGTTGCTCCTTGGTAAGTTTAGGAACTTATTTTTCTTTTGAAAATATAATCTGGAAAATGTAGTTTAGCTCTATTCAGAACCTTTATCTAATGTTTCCATAATTTTATTAAAAAAAATTTTTTTTCTAATTTTCTTAACAATTGACTTATCTTGATTTTTCAGCTTGTAAAAACATTGGACACGTTTGAGACTATTTTATAAATAGGTCCATACTGATGTCTTTGTCCTAATTCCGACCAACAACTTGATCAAACAGTCCAATTTTTATCAGATGAAAGTACTTTGGAATGCCACAGGAATAAACTAAATTCATTACTGTAGCAATCAAAAGCACTTTTCAATATATCACGAGTTTCGCGATTGTTCCTAATTAAAACTATACCTTCGAATCCCTTTGAATATATTAGTAGGCTTAGATATTTAAAGAAGGTTAGCCATTTTAACATAAACAAATTATCATTCATCATTTCACTTCTATTTAATAGTTTCATAATACTACCAGTATTTATCATTGTAATTTCGCAATACGATGTGTTTCGGTGGTCATCGTCTGAATGTAAATGTACTATTTGTATGTAATATAACCATGGTCATAGCTTTGTTGAAGGCGACTTTTATCGAGGACATGCTATTTGTGTACGCTACTAAGTATTATGATATTTATTAGAAGTAATAATAGGTTATGTGACGACCTCTTATGTCTACTTATTTCAAACTTTATGTAAACAATGGTATTGATTTCGTAATCTAGACGAATATATGGAATTGAAGTGTTTGTATGGAATTTAAAGTTAACAGCTTTTAACCTGATGCATATAAAAGTATATAAATAAAATAACTATTAACGTTGTGCATTATATTAATTACATACACCATTGTATGTCATTTTTAGGGTTCCGTTGCCAAATGGCAAAAAACGGAACCCTGATAGATTCGTCATGTCTGTCTGTCTGTCCGGCCGTATGTCACAGCCACTATTTTCCGAAACTATAAGAACCATACTGTTGCAACTTGGTTAGTAGAACTTGTATTCTGTGAACCACATTATGATTTTTACACAAAAATAGAAAAAAAAAACAATAAATTTTGGGGGTTCCCCATACTTGGAACTGAAACTCAAAAAAATGTTTTTCATCAAACCCATATGTGTCTTCTATGGATAGGTCTTCAAAAATGATATTGAGTTTAAAAAACGGAACCCTTATAGATTCATCAAGTCTGTCTGTCTGTCTGTCTGTCCGTCCGTATGTCACAGCCAATTATTTCCGAAACTATAAGAGCTATACTGTTGAAATTTGGTCAGTCGATGTATTCTGTGAACTGCATTAAGATTTTTACATAAAAATAGAGAAAAAACAATACATTTTGGGGGTCCCCATACTTGGAACTGAAACTCAAATATTTTTTTTCATCAAACCTATACGTGTCTTCATCAAACCTATGGGTAGGTGTTCAAAAATGATGTTGAGGTTTCTAATATAATTTTTTTCTAAACTGAATAGTTTGCGCGAGAGATACTTGCAAAGTGGAAAAATATGTGTGTCCTCTCTAACTTTTAAAATAAGAGAGTGATAAAACTTAAAAAAATATATGTTGTACATTACCATGCAAACAATCAACGAAAATTGGTTTGAACGAGATCTAGTGAGTAGTTTTTTTTTAATACGTCATAAATCGTAACACGCAATTTACCTTTCATCCAATCAAATTTTTTATTTTCTAAAGTGAATAGTTTGCGCGAGAGACACTTCCAAAGTGGTAAAATGTGTCCCCCCCCCTGAAACCTGAAAATAGGAGAGTTATAAAATAAAAACAATATATATGATGTACATAACTATGCAAGCTTCCACCGAAAATTGGTTTGAATCTAGTAAGTAGTTTTTTTAATACGTCATAAATCGTAAACCGTAATTTACCTTTCATTCAATCAATACACTATTATTAAAACATCGATCAAAGTTACGACGAATTACAATAACTTATATGATTTTGATATTACTTTTGATATTACTTTGCTTCTACGAAACCCTTCATGGGCGAGTCCGACTCGCACTATGTAGCTCTTTAGATTTGTGACTGTTGAAGAAAGAAGTGTTTTTTTTTTCATTTCAATAAAAGTATAAAATTGAATTACAGTTTTACTTTCCTTAATTATGTATTTTTACTTCGTGAAATACATGTCATCTAATTAGGTTGTCTGTCTGTTACTGTGTAAATAGTCCAGTATTTAATAAAGCATCTTACCTTCGTTGCAGTTTTACAAAATAAATAAGCAAATCAATGGTGCTTGCAATATTTATCTTACTTTAATAACTTACGATGAACATTTCAAAGAAACTTCATTTAGATTAGAGTCGTTATTTATTCAACATTGAGTTTATTTACCTTACATTTAATATTAATAACAATTTGCTCGAGACTGTTCAGTCATTCATTTATACTGTATAGGAGTAATGACTTTTGGCCGCGGCTTCGCTTGCGTGTATATCAGTTATCGCAGTATAGAGTAGCCTGTGTCTTCCCTCAAGAAATTGGTGCAGAACTTAAGCCATAAAAGCATAACAGACAGTGTAAATTTTGATTTCATAATATTACTATGATATGAATAGGGCTTCAAGTTCAACTGTATAACAACAACTATATTTCTTGTTTGCTAGCAATTGTGAAAACAGCAAATAGTGTTTCCCGTTTCTATTTAACAGGTCTAGGTCAAGAAATAGTCAAAGAGTATTGAGTTGGAACTATGTACCTATGTACAAGTGCTATCGAATGTTGTCGCTATCGCACACATTCGCACTTCAATTTATTTTAACAAACATATACATCGTACATAACTATTCATTGGTACTTATATATATGTACATGAATTTAATTATGTACTTTCTCTAATCTCACTATAGTCTGCCTGATTCTAAAAAGCCTCAGTATTTTGATTTTCGCAGAACAGCTAATGTTCAAAGGATTTTTCAAGTTTGAGGGGTTGGATTCACGCCCGTGCCTCGGAGAGCACGTAAAGCCGTCGGTCCTGGTTGTCATGAACATCTATGGCAATCGATAATGGCCCTCAAATTTACTGACAACTAGTTCAACCTTCGAATTTTAGTTCTCCCTTAGGGTTGCGGAGGTCCGACGCCAGTCGCTTCGTGGAAAAACTGATATTCAGGTAAAACCGGTTGAACTAGTAGCCGACCCCAAATAATATTGGGAATAAGGCTAGGAAAGAGATTAAATTAACAATAGTTAATTAACGTGCTGTGAGAATTATGAAAATGTATTCTATTGTCTAATGTGCATGTAACATGCATTCACACTGCACATGTTTATTATTATTAAAAATCACCTGTTGAATGAAATTTGACTGTACATAAAGTCGTTATTTTTATACCTCTAATACAAAAATTCTTGTGTCGCGGTGTTTGTTACCAAACTCCTCCGAAACGGCTAGACCGACGGCGGGACGGTTGCAAAAGCTAGTACATATTCTCGTGTCACAATGATAGTTGCCATACTCCTGCGAAACCGCTTGATAGATTCTTATAAAACTTTTGTGTTTAATAATACTGAATATGTCAGACGTAAACAATAATTATACTCCTCGGTAATAAAGGATGAAACGGACGCTATCGGAACCCCGAATATTATGTAGTTAGTATTATAATAGAAGTACTACGTAATGATAGGAATAGTATTATTGTACGGATCATGTAACTAAACCAGCGTAGTTAAAGCAATAATATGTCTTGCGGTAGGACTAATGTGTCTCAAAATCAAAATCAAAATCAAAGCATTTATTTCAAGTAGGCCAGTTACAGGCACTTTTGAATTGTCGAAACAAAAATGAAAATTAAATGTAGCTACAGTCCCAGTCACAAGACATAAAAACTGTGAAAGTACTGTAGTTGCCCATTCCCTAGCGTAGATCTCTATGGAGAAGAACGGGCAAGAAACTCCATGGACACTCTTTTAAATCAAAATGTTTTTTTACAAAATCTTGGTTACATCATTAATGTTGAGATGGTACATTATGTGAGAACGATGTAGCAAGACGTGCACGTTAAAAGTGTCCATAGTACAACAAAAATCAATTCAAAAATAAAATAATTAATTCAAATAAGCCGTGGCAACTAAGAGATGATTCACACATTGCTAGTAGTATTAACATAATGTATGTATACAATAGTTTCTGGTACGATTTGCTTCTTCCCGTTTTCGGCCACAGGAACAAAATTTTACTTTATATTATTTAATCACTAAATGCGTGTTGCAAGTGATAGCAAGATTTATATTCTAGGATAGTATTTGTATAAGAACTATGGGAACGTAGTAATTGCAATTAGCTACCAAGGCGATTAAAACGATTGTTAAAATTATTATTAAATTTAATTGTTTATTATTAATTTCACGGTACTAATTGCTTATATATATTTAATGTTGCTTCTGAGTAATTAGCTAACTAGTTGAGACGCGCGGTTATCATCATCATCATCATCATCAACAGCCTTTAACAGTCCACTGCTGGACATAGGCCTCTCCTTAGAAAGGAGGTATTAGCCTACTTTACCACGCTGGCCAGACGGGTTGGTATAGGGTTGGTTTCAAGTTTTCCTTCTCTTTGCATTGATGTTGTATTGCGTAGTTTATCCCTTAGTCGCTTTTTACGACACCCGCAGGATGATTAGGGGTGGTGACACTCTGTATTCTTAATCCGTCATTGTTACCAGCGGTTATTGTTTTAAGTCGCGGAGCGAAGGTAGTAAAAAAATACCTTAAGATACTCCTTATGTCATCAGTAATCAGTAATCTGCCAGTTAAAGTCTCGTCAAAATCAGTCCAAAGATTGGTCGTAACAAACAGACAGACAGACAACCAAATTTTTTTTGTTAACATTAGTACCGTGCATACTTTCATTGTAATTTGTAAAAAGCTGTCATTTTGAAGTTACAAACAGACACTTTAATTTTATTCATTTGTATACTATTTATATATTTTACTAAGAATTTACAAATTATTTACTCGATCCGGCAATTTGTTTACAAGTTCACTTCAAATAATAAATGAGGTCGATTACATAAGAGGTAACGTACGAACCTTGCTAATTGAGTCGATATCCTTGACCGAATATTTGGGTATATCGGAGGTTCCCAGAAAGGGTTATTTGCGGGAAGAAAATTTTGTATCTCAACAATATTTAATACCTCTTACCGATTGCGAGTACCCTACTTTGTGTACTCATATATTCCAGAAATGCTTCGTATGGGTTTTATATTGGTTAAGTTAATATTTATTAGTCAAAATGTCGATTTAATATGTACTCGAAACTGATTTTGATTATCCCTTGCTTTGAAATGTAAACTTATATGTATGCAAATATTTTTGAAAAGAATATACTTATTGTACATCATATATTTGTTACTACGATCAATGTTCTCTCGTATATTCAAAATTCTTTATTTAGAATAGGTGTCTATGTGTGTACGTGTTAATTATATTTTTTTTTTAAGTTAAGTTCATGAAATACATTAATAAAACAACTGTCTAACTAAATAATTAAGCAAATAATTAATTTAAATGGCGTTTATGAATAATGGTAATTACAATACAAAAATTTCAAGTAATCTGTTTGTACGTATAAAAACATTGATGGCCGTTTTTACCAAAGTCTTATAATTTAAGAGGCCACTTAGAGGGAGTTAGGTAACTCTTAGTGCTATTTTGGTTTTCACCAACATTTAGGGAACACCTAAGTGCATAGAGTCTCATAAAATTTTCGAGTCATCTACGTTAGGAGCTCCTGTAGTAAGGAGACTATTTGAGTGTCGTTAATGAAAACGGGCATGAACCTTTTTATATCCGACTGTGATTAAAATAATAGTATGAATAGTATCTTATCAATGGTGTGAATCTTAATTTAATAACAAAGTTGTTTTGTGTTTCAGTAATATTAAGTAAAGAGTATGTTTCTTCACCAGGTGCCCTTGGCTTGAAGGTAGCGAAGGCTGGAGCAGCTGCTGGAGTAGTTGGCGCAATCGCTTACAAGGCGAAGTCAAGACCCAAGTCAGTTCCTCAACCTCATCACACGTATTATCATCATGGGTAACTCGCTTGTACTAACTTTCCTATCATCCGTTGAGCAAAACATAAGTCTAGAAGGATTATTTAATTACAGAAAAGAAGAATACTGAGTTTGAGATAGTTCTAAAAGTAAGCAATGGTGTGTATTTTGTTACTATTAATATTTGTTTAGAAAATAATATTTTTAACTTATTACTATAACCACACATCTTTATACATATACACGGCTGTCTGTTTTCAAGTTAGGCAGAACCAAAGACTATATCTCTATGGGCAGAACCAATATACTATGCCAACTTGACTGTTGACACACATAACTTATTCATAGAAACAAATCAAGATGCTATGCTCATTGCGCAATGCATATTTATATATTGGAATCAAAGCTACGAACTGAGGCTCAGGGTCACTTACCACTTGACCAACGTACCCTATAATAAAATGCATACAGGGAAAGATATAAATATTTATTACTATGTTTTGCTCAACGTCAGTCATTCATACTATTAATAGTTTGTATTTTCCTTTAGTCCTTAGATTATAGCTTTGAGAGATAGCTACGAAACCGACGAAATAATTTCAAACAAACGATTTCATTTCGTATCACCTATATTTTCATTCTTTACACAAATGATGTACAAGACATCCTTACTAGTTATTTTAATATTACAAATTCGAAAGTAACTCTATCTGATTTAAATTAGAGTCTGATAAACGTCAAAGGCACACCTCTAATGTACCTCGTATGTTCTAAAATGACTTCTCTCAGTGCGACCACCAAAAGGTCAGATGATGATCTTTACTTATAATGCTTTCAATATGATGCTGAAATGAAATTAGAACTTGACTCCTACTAAAGTAACATGAAACCCAGGTAAAATTGTCTGACCTTTTTACTCCATAGTCTAAGATGCGAATTGAAACGACTTTTACCTAGTATACTCTACTATCAACACCGACTTATTATGTTATGAGCTTGTTCTTCTTTTGATGAGATGGCAATCAGCCGAATTATATCAGCTATTTTTGTCAATATCAAGTATTTACTATTTTAAAGTTTTCAAATCGTTGTCCTTATGAAATTTAAAATAATCTTAAATGAAAGGAATGAAATTATCTAACCAGGCCCTACATTGCCTACCCTCACAATGAGGAGGGTAACCTACTACTCCTGGATTCTACTTATGCTTTCCATCAGGCCGTGTAGAATCACTTTGGTAGGCTTAAATATAAGAAAATATGATAAAATGTGAATGAGATCAATTGGGGACCGATTTTCGAAAAACAAAAAACGGTCTCCTAAGAGTTCTTTCGTTCTATTTATGTGGACGGATGGATGGATGAATCCTCTGAGAATGAGCCAATGTAGTCTATTAGGAACTTTCTTAGCAAGTAGTGAAACGGACCCTAACATGACATGAAAATTTTTCTTTTACATGTTACTTTCAAGTACTGAACAGTTAATCTTTAGAAACTATATTCTAAATCTAAAAATACTTTAGTTTAAACATCTCTCATGAATAGAATAGAAATAGAAAGTTGTTGTGAAAATTTAAAAAAAAAAACAAGAAAAATTTGATGGATTTTTTTTTGTTACAGACCTTAACAGTTTATTTATTGTAAAATGATGTCTTATGGCTGGAAATTCAATATTTCAATCACTCTACAAGATAAGGAATATACCGGGTATCTAAACTAATTAGAAATGTGCCCAGTCAAATCTTACCTCAACCAGACTGTATGATGTTACTTTTAGTTATATTAGTTGATGATCATGTCGAGAAACGAGTAATAATATAGAACTAAGTCTGTTAACATTTGATTCTTTGACGACGTTTTAGTAAAAAAAAACTCCATGAAATAATTTCATTATATGCTTCATCATCATCATCATCATCAGCCTATATCAGTCCACTGCTGGACATAGGCCTCTCCCATTGCTTAACTTAAAATAATCCAAGACAAAATTTAAGTATTGAACTACAATTATGCAGATTTTTCAAAAACCATGTTTGTTGATCACATTAAGCAGTCGGTCCCGGTTGTTATCATAACAGTCGTGAAGCTTAGTTGGAGGTCTTCGGGCGGCTTAAATCTTCTTGCTTAAATCGGTCTTGCCAATCTCCAACCCGTACTCGGCCAGCGTGGGGACGTATGGTCTTAACCCTCTCCTGAGAGGAGACCTGAGCCCAGCCCAGTAGGACGTTATGGGTTGTTATTTTTAGGGTTCCGAAGTTTATGACTTCGAACCCTTATAGATTCGTCTTGTCCGTCCGTCCGTCCGTCCTCGACTTACCGTTCAAACGGTAAGTGCTAGAAAGATGAAACTTTGCATGAATATGTATTGTAATTACGTCGACAAAGTGCTACAATAAAATTATGAAAAATATTTTTATTTGGGGTACCTCCCCTACACGTAAAGTGGGGATGTCTTTTTTTTCTCGCGGCTACCCCATCACGTGGGGTATCATTAGATAGGTCTTCTAAAAACAATAAAGGGTTATTAGACGATTTTGTGATTTAGGTATCCGTTTGCGAGAAATTCCACTTTAAAGGTCACTTTTTTGTAAAAGCAAGGCGTCCTCCCCTCTAAAAGCTAAACGGCTGGCTCAAAAAATCTGGAACAATTCGTGATAATGGTCCATATAATGAACTTTAAAGGAAAACTATAACGGATTAGATGACTTTGTTAGTTCAGGAGTTATAGAGGCTTAACTTTTACAATGCGCTTACTTGGAAAACATCATACAAAATTAATGCATTAATACGTAAACAAAACAATTATCCATTGGATACGATTTGTAATCCACGTACCATTATGGGTGACTGAGGAACCCTTTCCTGTGCGTGGCCTGACACGCACTTGGCCGATTTTTGTTAGTTGCCTTTGTTGTGCAGCTTAGACAATTTAGAAGTTTAGGTTATGGCACAACGCATATATTTATGAAGTAAACACTATTTCAGAGCTTACATCCATCAGTCGACATAGAAGTCCACCGGTAAGTTTAGTAAGGAATTAAAGAAATAGCACAGCTTGAATTAGATTAAATTAGAAAAATAACATTTAAGTGGAACCAGTCAAGTATGTGTACCCTGATGTGTGATTGAGTATGGTACAGGTGTTATTTTTCCATAAATTAATTGGTTTTATGCAAGTAAATATTAGTAATGTTAGAATTTCCGTATACACTTATGCACTTCAAAAATAACGGCACATGTTTTTGCACCTTTAGTTGTGCTCTTTTTGCATATATTTGTAATTATTTTATTTTTAGTTTAGAATATTAGTGGGCTACTTGAGAATTTATTTAATTCATTGGCCTATAGTCTGCTTGCCATATGCATGCTTTTTCAGTATTTAGTATTTTAATAGAATATGAGATATGCTGATTTAGTTTTTAACTGTTTATAAAAGGAGCTTATGATGAAATTTAATACAACTTTCTTTTATCATACAACTATCTGTTCGACTTTATTCCTGGGATTAAAGTTATAAGACTTTTTATTAAATGTTTGGGTTTTCATTGAACAAGGAACGTTCATTTATTTTATTCGAGCATATAATTACATTCAAAAGACAAGCACATATAACTTGTGTAGAGAAATCCAAAATCAACCCAACTAAACTAAACATCACTAGAAAATACTTGTCTTGTGAATTTTGGCCTTAAGGACTGTCCAAAATTATAAGAAATATTTGAATGACGCAAAAAATTGTGGACAGGTCCTCCCAATTTAAATACTTTTATTATTTGGTAAATACTAAACCGGTATTGTCACCTGTGTCATCATGTATACTGTTTGAACTATGCATACTAATGAGAGGTCTAGCTGTTAGGGCGTGATATGATCGGTACAACCATAACGTGTTGATGGAATGCGGATTCATAGTGAAATAATAAAAGGAGTAATAAAAATAATTTATTTTTAGATGATTGATTTTGGTTGTATGGTTTTAGGGATTAGGTATGAAAAGTCTAAGATTACCGCAGGTTTTGAACATACTCATTCATCTTCTGTTCTGTTTCTAGCAAGCACATTCAAATATCATTGGGCAGTTTTCTTTTAAAACTTTGACATTTGCTTATTAATGTGCGTATTAACATAAATTACATTGCTATTTATTTAAGCTTTCTCTTTTCTACAAAAGTTTTTATTTTATACTGGCTACCTTTTATATAATAATTATACTGTATATTTGTTTTTTTTTTCCGATCATTTATGGTTAATGCTTCAATTTCTACTTATACTGTTCATAAGCAGCTTTTAAATTTAAATTATATTAAGTGTGTATTACTTAGTGTTACAGATAAGAACTTCACTTAAAATTTATTCAAAAAATTGTCCCCTATTTTTATTTTTGAGAAAGTGTGGGTGGCCCAAAGCTTTTATATCTGATTTGTTACATTATAACAACAAAAAAAAGAGGCATGATCAGAATTAGCAAATCTATCATTTAAAACAACATTTCATATGTTTCTTATTTCATAATATGTATGTAGCAGTAATAGTATTTTATAAAAAACTTAAACAAAGGAGAAAAATAATTTAATATTGTTGAAAAACAGTTCAAGAAAATGCTTAGCTAATGGGATGGGTATTACCACACGCCCAGATTTAGATGGCTTACACGCCGGACATTTACATGGAAAAGTAATAAAGAGATCAACTTGTATAACAAGATGAAATGTTATTTCTGTTTAGTTAGTATATAATGATGTCATCGATATATTTTTTTATCACATTACAGTTGGTGATTATCAGCGCTTGGATTTTCTTAAACGCATCGATGTGCTACATTCTAAGAGAAACCAAGAAGTATGAATAATATAGCATAGCAATAGCACTTAAGGTATAAGTGATCTTCGGAAATTTTGTAGGACGGCTATTATGACTGTAGATATTATTACATATCTAGCTTTAGAAATGTATAAATGTTTGGCGATGAAATGCCTACCTAATATATCCATCCTTTAGATTTGTCAAATTCACAAAAAACTTTTTAAAAAGAACGCGCAGTGAATCGGCTAATGAGTATACATATTGAATAACAGCTAATAAGAATCAGATTCCTAACCATAGTACCTTGGAAACCATGTTCAAGACTGTTATGTTCATCACGTACACTTAGGTTGCGTGCATATGTAAATTCCCTATTGTATAACTCTAAGACCTAAATGTAAGTAAAACTGCTACAGGAATGCCATAGTAGATAGTAATAGGTTCTATGTCCGTTCATCAAATAACTTAAATTTGACAGCTATTCATTACGTCATCGATTATCACGATTTAAATATAGAACTGTCACATACGGGATAATAATATTTAGAAAATCTGTGATTAATTTCCAGTGCAATGTGAGTAAAGCTTGGCAATATTTGTTATAATATTTATAACATCAAATGCAGAGCATCTGTATTTTTTAAGTTTGTTATGAATAAATGGGTCAGTCATTATTTTAATATGTGTTTTTATTTTATTAGGAACCTTTCTTACTTTAATATTACAACTTAATATTTATAGCACAGGTCGCTGAATATTATTTAGAGTTGAGAAGATCCAAAACAGTTTTTGCATCTATTTCTTTCGGTGTTTTGACTTTAAGTTTACAAGAACTGAAGATTCATTAGTTCGTATCCATTGAAAGACAATAAGAGAAAATAGAGAATTGCCCAAAGAAATAAAATGGTTTATAGACTGATTAAATATTTTATCAAAAAATAACCTTGACTTAAAAATGTAGTAAAAAATGTTGTGCGATATTAGCATTTAAATCCTAATAAGCCTTTTTAATGTTCATTAACAGAATATCTAAAAGGTTAATGACCGGTGAGTTATCTGTTAAATATAATTAAATTTGTGCTCTATAGGTTTTTTCCATCACTATAACTATTTATACTTAAAACCGGAATAGATAATAGCAATCTGTTATAAAAGATATGTCGCTTAAAATACTGTTACTCGGTTAGGAATAATCCAAATATATTTAGAAAGAAAACTTTGTGGCAATAAGATTAATCTGACAAGGGTTAATAAAGATAAATTGCAGAGGTTGAAAGTTAGATGCCTTTTGTAATCATCATCCCATTCAGTAAATCAAGTGTTGTTTTGAATAATAAAAAAGTATAAATACTTTTGTGTATTGTTTCCTGAAGTCTATCGCTAACGCTAATTCTCTGCAGCACTTTAAATTAGTGTGGGAGAAAATGCCTTTTTCATTAAACCCGCTTTACACAATGTATTTTTGCAGTATGTATTAAATAAATAATGTCATATTTATAAAGTTGATATCTATGCTTCCATACTAATATTATAAATTCAAAAGTCTGTCTGTTTGTCTGTTAAACAGCTAAACCGCTGTCGCGCTGTTAAAACTTTACTTTTGGCATAGAGATATTTTGATTCTTTAGGGCAAACATATGCTACTCTTTACCGCGATAGTCGAAATAATAAATCAGTCCATTATCTGGAAGAGCACTCCCCGTTAAGCGATCATTAATGTGGCTTCAGACCGAAACGGTCCACAGGTGATCTTCTAATGTACATCACACACTCTCGACATGGCCATGGCTTTTGATGATGATGAAATTGGTACCGTTGGCTTCTCTCTAAACTTTCGGTATTCGGCCCACCAAACTGTGAAGCTGGATTGTCGCTTTCCTGCACCAGTGTCGCATTTTGATTCTTTGTGACGGTTCGGATTTTCCTCTCTGTGCCGGGGAGTTCAAAACAAAACTCACTGCCAGTTCATATTTGTTGGTTATCGCGATAAAAAGTAACCTATGTCCTTCCTCAGGCTCTAGACTATCTGTGTAACGAATTGTGTATAACCAAAAGTTGTGGCATTGCTGAATAGGACGCAGTTTAGGACGTACCTCCATAAGATTACGGATACAGCGAACAGGAGCACCACCAGTTGGTAGTAATTTACAACGGTTTTATTTCATATCCTGAAAGAGACATCATATTTTATAACGGACAACAATTATTGTTTATTTCCAGAACATTTATAATTAACAATATCAGTCTATACAACTTAATGTCTTATTTTGCATAGACAAATTACAGTTATTTCTCTCGAGAAGTTTCCAATGAGAGATTTATCAAAGTTAGTTGAAAACTTTAATAAATCAACTTAAACAAAGTTTGGAATAAACAGGAACAAAGGCATAATAATAATTTTAAGAGCAGATATTATCCTTATATGTAGTTACTACTCAGTATACTTTGAGGGAACGGTTGGTCTAGCGGTTTAAGCGGTCCCCACACCGGCCACATCGCTTTCTATTGCGCTGAGTGTTGTGGGTTCGAACTCCCAATACTCCAAAAAAATATGTGCATGGTCACAATGTATCATTTGCGTATTCCCAAATAGACACAAAGAAAATCCATGAATATTAGTTAGTGGTTTCAGAGCTTTCAACTTTTATAATGTATAATGACACAGAATAAAATATCATTATTTGGCTTATGTGGATTGAAACAGATGACCTGTGGCTTAGTAAACAGGATCACTAACCAATGGACCAATCTTTTTAAATGTCATTGACCCGGCTTAAAGAGGTTCAAAGGTCTACGCCTTTGTACTCTATATATAGCCTGGTTTTACAAACTAAAACGTATAATACTGAAAAAGTAAAACGAAACTAACGTCACCGACTCTTAATAGCCGTGAACGAACACTACTACGTCTTAAACACTATCATTCTCCTAGCCTTTGGGGTCGACTATGAGTCCACGGAGCTACAGTAACTGGCATCGGACCACCGCAATCCTAAAGGCGAAGTGAATTTGAATTCGATGTTAATATATGATGGCATTAATATCGTAATAACCATTTTCATAGATGATCTTGACGACTGGGACCACCGGTTTGGACACCATCCAGGCAAATCGACTGCACGGTTGGCCTAGTGGCTTAAGTGGTCGCCACGCCGCTTGCTACTACGCCAAGTGTCGTGGGTTCAAATCCCACGTAGGACAACACTTTGTGTGATTCACAATTTGTTGTTCTAAGTCTGGGTGTTCTTTGTGTCCGTTTCATGTATGTTTGTAAAGTCCCCCGCGACACAGGAATCTATATTCCTAATGCGGGAGTTGTCTTTTTAAACTAGAAAAAAAAAAAAAAAAAAAAAAAATTCATGTAACAAACTCTACGAAAATGCCTTTGACCTGACCATATCGTCTAGTTCTATCTTCTTTTAGTTCAATGACATCTGCCTATTATTAATAAATAAATTAAACTACTCAAGTTTTTTAATAATGTACATAAATTAAATATTCTATTCTGTAGGCCTAATAGTAGGATTAGTATTTAAGAATCCATATATCGATCGAATATGTTGTGGCGTTGCTACCTACTTATTATTTTCTTTGCTTGTAAAACTACGCAGTTGTAACATTCATTGCTATGTTTATTCTGTAGGATTCTTGTTGTGATTTAGTGTGTATCTTGTGAGTATGTATTTTATATACGTGATAAGTACCTACCTACTTATGGGCTCAAATGTCCGAAAAATGTCCGAAAATGGGCTAAAATTTTTATGGGCTTATGATACAAGAATTGTGGGGCGAATAACCCATACATAACTAATTAAAATATGAACCTCGTTGGTTAAAACTATGACTGCCTAGCTTTCGCCCGCGGCTCCGCCCGCGTGTATCTCGATTATTGCAGTAAAAAGTAACATAAGTGTTATTCTGATATAATAAGCTATATTACTGTAAAGTTTCATCCATATCCGTACAGTGGTTATTCGTGAAAGATAAATTCGTGAAAACAAACATCCATAAATACATACTCGTACGCACAAACATTCGCGTTTATAATATTAGTAAGGATTATATTATTAATGAAATAAGAAACTGGTTTACTTCAAACTATATATGGAACATTATTCAAAAAGTATTTATATCATGACGATTGGAGGTAGTAAAGTCACATTGATTTAAGCACGAATGGGCCAGTTCGATAGGGGCAGTACTACCCTCACACAGAAGACCATCCTAATAATGACAACATTATTGCTGTCGTATTTGTTTTCCGGAGGCCGGGGAATGATGCAGAAATATCTGACCAGGCCGCTATGGTATGGGTCACAATGCTGCATTGC
Organism: Phragmatobia fuliginosa; assembly: GCA_932526445.1. Lineage (NCBI taxonomy): Eukaryota > Metazoa > Arthropoda > Insecta > Lepidoptera > Erebidae > Phragmatobia > Phragmatobia fuliginosa. The sequence goes on along the minus strand of OW052060.1, from coordinate 9,076,552 downwards.
CTACCCTCACAATGAATATGGTGACCTCTACAACTGGATTCTGCTCATGCTTTCCATCCGGCAGAGTAGAGTCACTTTGGTAGCCTTAAATAAAAAAAATAATGACCATATTTATACAAGTAACGAGTAACCTTTTTTATCGATTTTAATAAATGAGGTGTCATAGATTTGTGAAAGGCTATATTTACTATTATTATATTGGCAGGAGCTGGATGCAAGTCGAAGATCGAAACAAGTGGCGTGCAACTGCGACTGATAAAATTAAAAAAAAAACCTTATCCCTACTAATATTATAAATGCGAAAGTAACTCTGTCTGTCTGTCTGTTACGTTTTCACGCCTAAACCGCTGAACCGATTTTGATGAATTTTGGTATAGAGATATATGGGACCTCGGGAAAGGACATAGGCTACTTTTTATCGCGAAAATCGACACACTCGCGGGCGGGGTCGCGGGCAAAAGCTAGTTCTTCATAATTATTGAAACTCACTTTTTTTTATACAGTTTCGTCATGTCCGTCCATCAGTCCACGGCTTACCGTTGAAACGATTAGTGCTAGAAACATGAAACTTTGCATGGATATGTTTTTATCATGTCGACAAAGTGCTAGAATAAAATCACGAAAAATATGTTTATTTGGGGTACCCCCGTACACGTAAAGTGTACATGTTTTTTTTTCTTGCAGCTAACCCCATCGTGGGGGGTATCATTGGATTTATGGTCTTTTTAAAACATTAAGTTGTTTTGATTTTGGTATTCGTTTGCGAGTTATTCCACTTTAAAGGACTTTTTTTCTAAAAACAGGCGTCTCCCCCTCTAAAAGCTAAACGGCTGGTTCTAAAAATCTGGAAAAATGGATGGACTTTAAAGGAAAACTATAACGGCTTAGGTTGCTTGGTTAGTTCAGGAGTTATAAAGGCCTCACTTGTAAAATGCGCTGACTTCAAAAACTTCATACAAAATTTAAGCATTAAAAGTAAACATAACAATTATCTATTGGATACTATTTTAAATTCATGTACCATAATGGGTAACCCGGGAACCCTATTCTATGCGTTGCCTGACACGCACTTGTCCGTTTTTTTTTCTTTATTTTCATTATTATTTAAATGGTTTTATAATAATTGTAAGTTAGTAGATTATAGCTACTAAAAAATATTTAAAAACGATAACGAAAAATTTTACGAACAAATTTTGTTGTGAACAAGTTTAGCACCGACTTAAAATTATTTGAGCATGCTTATTTTACTATAAGAAGTTTTCTATTAAGGTTAAGTAATAACAGTTTATTATTTTCTACTGTTTGATTTTTTCGGCGGTTTAATTTTTACTATCCATGAAAGGAAATCGTTATTGTTTCACTTTGTATAGTTGTTAAAAATGATCTTAATGTAAGTACATACATGACTGATTGTGTGCAATTATCTTTTAAAATAGTACAACCGGATCTATCGCGTGTATTCTTAGACATAAAGTATTTTAAGCGATTTTACTATCCTTGAATCATCTTCCTAGGCTTTATTATTCTCAGGTTTGGAGGAGTCTGCTACTAGTTTAACCAGTTTTATTAAAATATCAATTTTTCCACCAAGGGTGAACTAGATTCGAGGGTCGAACTTGTTGGCAGAATATTTGAGGACAGTCAATCCCCAATAACGATTGCAATGAATGTTCATGATCCCGAGACCTCTCTAATAGCATACGTTAACCACTTAGTTACTACTTGACCGTTAATTTAAATGAAGAAAAAAAAGAATTGATTAAATCTGTCCGTATGTCACATAATACGCATTAGAATACCCGTTCCTCATTAAATTAGTAATAAAGGGGCCGTCCATTAATCACGTGAACCTTTTTTTTATTTGCTATTTTTTAACCCCCCCCCTCCCCCTTGGTGATACATGGTGAGGCTTAAGACAACCCCCCCCTCCCTCTTTATATCACGTGTACTTTTGGTACCTACAAAAATCTCATTATTTTTATAATATTTATAAAATACAGGTATCATAAATCATCTAATTTAATTATAGAAAATTAAAGACTACAATAATAACGTTCAGAGGTAGATAGAAAGGAGAAAGGTAGCAGGCTGTTTATGACTGATATAAATATAATGAAAGAAATACGATAATCTTTTTTGTACTAAAGCATGAACATCAGTCTCCTCGGACCAAGGATTAGCAAGACTTTCTTCAACACCAAAAGTGTATAAGCATCTTGCCAGTCAGTTGTTGGCACAGTGCTTTGTTGAAGATCAACATCGGTTTCATCTAGCCACTCGGCGAATTTTCGCGCGAATCTCTCTCGATCTACCTTTCGATCGTCGCGCAAGCATGCGATAAGGACGAACATTGTGCATCGGTAGATTCTATAATTGCTCGGATTCAGTTGCTTGTGACAAGAATTCACATGTGCCTTAGCTTTGTCTGTGCGACGTTCGAATTAAGACGTTCCAAATAAATACACGTCACATTCAGTATCGCGTGATTGCCGAAAAAATAAATACATGCGATATATTACTACATCCCTTCCTCCCCCTTGTGATGTTTAGAGATTTTTTGTGGACCTCTCCCCCTACCCTTTCGAGCCTCACGTGGTTAATGAACAGTCCCATCTTCCTAGGCTATATTCCCAAGTTCATTTTGTGGTCGGCTACTACACTCGGTTCCAAAAATAACGGGTCAGTCACATAAACCCGAATATCTCCCGAACTACGTATGCCATCCTAATGAAACGAAGACTGTTCAATTGAGAATTTAATTATACAGATAAAAAATAAAATAAAACTTAGTTACACCCACAATATTAATCTTAAATTAAAAAAAAACTAAAGTAGTCATATTTTTCTTAAGATTACATTTTTTTTATGATTGTTTTTTTGCTGTTTTTCATCACTGGAGGCTTCATCACGTGGAGGCAATACAAAGTATTAAATGAAGAAAGTGATGAAAAACAGCAAAAAAACAATCATAAAAAAAATGTAATCTTAAGAAAAATATGACTACTTTAGTTTTTTTTTAATTTAAGATTAATATTGTGGGTGTAACTAAGTTTTATTTTATTTTTTATCTGTATAATTAAATTCTCAATTGAACAGTCTTCGTTTCATTAGGATGGCATACGTAGTTCGGGAGATATTCGGGTTTATGTGACTGACCCGTTATTGGTTTATGTGACTGACCCGTTATTTTTGGAACCGGCTATAGTTCAACCGGTTTTACTGAACTGAATTTCAGTTTTTCCACGGAGCGACTGGGGAGAATTGAAATTCGAAGATTGAACTAGTTGTTAGTATATTTGAGGGCACTAACTTCCCAATAGCCATAGATGTTCATGACAACTGGGACCGACGGCTTTACGTGCTCTCCGAGGCACGGGCGTGAATCACCGCCAAACTTCCAAACTCCGGGCTGCTATTAGGAATTTCCTTAGAAAAACCCAAAAACACTTTTTGGCCCGACCCGGGATTTGAACCTCTTGATTAGTAGTCGCATATGCTAACCACTAGACTAACGAGGCAGTTGGTTAATGAACAGCCCCAAAGTTAAAATCAGAGGATATTAATTTTGCTTTCATACCATTCAAATCAATATATACACTCACATATATCTTATTCCCGTTCGTGATAGGCAGAGAAAAAAACATCATAAACGTGTGATTGGAAAGATTTTTTAAAGTTTTCAGTGTTTCCTTTAATGAAAAGTTGCAAGAGAAGCGATGGCCGGAACCGAACTAGAAACATTGGCTAATTATATTAATGTATGTACATATTATTATTCAAACATGTGTCGTATCGGTTTTTGCGATGATATAAAAACATGTTTCAGAAAACTGATTATAATAAAAATATGATTGAATCCTGCCGATCGTACAGTTATTTAAATGTAATTTAGCGATGAATTGAGAAAGTATTAATTTAATTATTTATTTATTTAAAAAGTAAATGTACTGCTGTAATATTTCTAATGTTTCGCCAATTGCTTTTTTTTTACCAATGCCCCCTAAATCCAAGAATTCCCTTAGAGAGAATTAAGTAACCCTTAGTGATAGGCATATAATGATAGGACGTATAAACCATCATCGCCATTATTCTTACTGGTATCGTAAGAAGCGACTAAGAGAGCGAACTATGTAGGAAACATCACTGCAAAAGAGAAGATCTTGAAACAAACCTTATGAATCAACCCGAAGGTCGCATTCACTCGTAGCTATTGACAGGTTCACCGACCCAATAAGTACTTGATACTCTAATTGGTACATAAAAGTATGGCTAACTATTGCCAGCACAGTGATAATTAACTTTAAAAAGGTGTAATGATCTTTAATGTGACTTCATCATCGTGAATTGTAATAAACTATACAAATTATGTGACTCATTTATTGTATTCAATCAAATCAATTGAAATCAAATCTAATCAAAAAGATTTTATTTCAGATTGGCCTTTTCAGGCCACTAATGAAACTTTACATTATTAAAACTAGTCACTCATATACAGAACAAACAGGAGATTCATGACTAAAATTAAAAATTTAAATACTTCTCAATAGAAGTCTACTACTACTAAGACTTCTGCATTTTTATATACATGAACATGCCAAGGTGATTCTTCTGAAGGAAATGGCTAATGAAAAGCCTCAGTAGAATACAAGAAGCTCACCCTACTCATTGCTAATGCAGACAATGCAACTATGCAGTATGGTGACCATAGCGACCGATAAAGATGCTTCTGCATCATTGGGTCTCCGGTCTCGCAATTGCCAATGAAACACGAGGTTTTAGGTTAGTCTACTGTGAGAGGATTGTACTGGCCAAGTCCAGGCCATCCGATAGTAAAATTATAAATAATAAATCTATTAATATATCTTTCATATTTAACTGATTATCATTTATTATTTACCTTTGTTACCTTTTCTTGGCGATGGATGATCCGTGGTCCTTTGGGAGTCATCGTTCATTATAATGAAAATGTTACCTACAATATTGTAGGAAGGCCAGGAAATCTTGATTTGCAGTATTTGTATTTCTTGACGATTAAATTTTAAAGTTATATGAACAAGTAGTATATGACAGCTCAAGTTTTGCCAAAAAAACTGAAATAGAATTAACGTCTGGCATCTTTTTATTTATGTTCTTCGTTATACACAAGAAAAATGGCCATATGAACATAACCTATCCTTAGAGCTCGAACTTACTTAATTGTAATCAGTAATTATAAGTCTTACTAAAACCAAGGAACTACAAGTGGCGGCCTTATCGCTCGGAAGCAATCTCTCAGAGACAACTATAGACATGGACATTTACTAAACAGTTTCCACATCTTAAAAAAGTACAATACACAGATTTACGGGCTTACAGGTAAAACTAATTACTAATTAAACCTAAAAAAGTTCTTACTTATTTAAAATACTAAAACAAATAATACATCGTGTAATAGGTCACTAGAAATCGCTTAAAAATTGAATTACGATTGTTTTCTTAATGAACTATTATAGTTTTTTTTAACTCATCTGCACAGGAAACATTTATTTAGGTATGCTGGTATAGGGCAATAATTATTTATACACACAGCATGCAACATTATTATATTAAGCCAAGGAAAACATTTTTATATCAATGAACTAATTAATTTAATGACGAATTCTTGAAAAATATAAAAATATCGCGTCTCACACTGAATCTAATTTTCCGGAACTTGTTATATGGGTTGGTACGAATTCACTGACAATTACTACCCATAATTTTTTATGTGTAACAGACTAACTTTTGCTTGCGGCTCCGCCCTCTACTCATTTATGTCGGTTAACATGGTAAAGAGTTATCCTATGTCCTTTCTAAAAATCAAAGTATCTCCGTACCAAATGTTATTGAAATCGAATTTACAATAATAGTATGAATTTGAATGCTTTCTTCTATATCCTCGACAAGCATAATTCGAATTGTCATTTCTGTGTATATAATATAATTCTTATAGTTGTATATGCCCTTAAACACTCTTTTGTATCTAAGATTGATTTTAAATAAAATTGTAATGTTAGTATTTATCGGACTTAGTATTAATAGCAAATAGTTATAGTAGTATATTATTTCTACAACTATTTTCCTGACAACCTTATTATCCTTGGCGTTTAGGAAATATGCTCTGAATGAAAATCTTCACTATTTAGACAGGTTTTTAAAGAAGAAGAACCATATTATCAAGTTATATTCGCGTATGTTTTTACAGAAATCTCAGTACCTCGGTGTGGTTTATAAAGAATTAGTCACCTTATAAAACAGGTGATATGTATGCACGTAATTTACCGGAGTTCTTTGAGATTTGCATAACTATTTCGGCATGATATTCTTTTTGTTAAACATTATGAATAGTTTGTATAAAAATTACAATCTTATTATTATGGTAGTTCGATATACTCCTATACGTTATAGTTGGCATATTAAGACTGCCGAGGGCCTCGATGGATTTCCGTCTGATATTATATTGATTTCCTCTGATCACAGGTATCGAGTTTTGTATCAGTTAATAAAGTGAAGTGGGATAATATTAGGAATCTACATATCTTATACATCTACATAAATAAATATAATCTGTTTGTTTGTAATATTCAATTAACAGTTTTTGCTAGATGCATTTAAAAGTATATACGGTACTTACATAAAAATAGCTATTTCAAAATATATAAAAAAATCAAATTGTACCGTCCTAGTCAATCGGCCCGTTCCTGCTGAAATGCATATCATTTTTAAGTGATGGTCATCACTTTATTATAAATGTAAATTAACAAAAATATCTGGATGAACCTTCTAAATATACCTATATAAATAAATCGCCAAATGTGTTGCCAATCAAAAATCCCGAATACCTATGAAGAACACGTGAAAATTGTGAGGGAAATAGTTAAAATAACACTTATCTTTGCCCATACACATCATAGACGAAATTAAAACTTTGTCAGAATTTGATAGGAGTTTCACAGGCCGAGAGCTTGTGATATAATGAGTTACTTAGGCCATTTTTACTTTAGACAATCTTACAAAAATCTCCGTGGGACACAGCAGCAGCGCAGTTCCACATAATTATTTGTCCTTGGTAGGAATCGAAACTACAAGTTCTGAATTAGCGTTTAGTGTCATTAACCTTAGGCCATCAGTCCCGTACTTTCCTGAGGCATTGTTTTAGGTTATGTTTGTATGTAACACAGAAACCGTGTCAACATCAACGTTCTAGTAATTTCCCTTAACAAAAGCTGGTATAAATCTTCAGCGTTGAAGACGCGTCTTATTAATACAACGTAAGTGTGACGTCTCTCGTAATACATCTCATCTCAGGTGCCTGTTACAGAAGCTTTTGATTAAATACCTTTGGAATTTCGTAGCTACCGAAACAAAGTTAAGTTTCCAAACTATGCCCATCAACAATTTCGTGCTTGTAATTACATATAATGAATATTGAATATCTGAAACTATTATGCCTGTTGTGTGTACGTATTTTTATCTATAATTTTGGAGGGGCGATGGCATACCTACTGTAAGACGGGTTATGTTATGATCTGGCGTACATATGTGTGTGTGTGTATACTCGCTACGCCGACCTATAAAAGTCATTGGCAGGACATCTGCGTCCAGTAGAATAGTGGTCAGTGTTGCGTTCGACAGCGATAAAAAACAGGTATCTATAGATTAGAATATTAAAGTTTCACTAAATCTGAATTTTTATCTTCAGTAGTTATGTAATAATATCCTTATCTATATAATATACATTAGTCATATTTTGATCAGCGATTCTAAGTCAATAGATGAACTCGTAAATAGAAGTGTGTAATAAAAGTTTTATTTTTGTTAGGTCCCTACCAACTGTTATTATGTGTTAACATTACTGAATTTATCAATGTTAAAGTGTGTTTGGGGGTGTAGAGTTTTAGGAGTGAGATCTAAACCACTCACTTTTCTATCGAAAGTCCTTTCCCTTGACTATCGCGCCATTGTTTTGAATTATTTTTATATTTATGATTTCATTAATAAATTGATTATTTGTTCACACGAGTAATTTATTGTAAAAAATTTTAAAAAAAGAAATAACAATCGATATTGTAGTTAGCAATAGATTAATAAAATAGAGAGCAATTTCATTATTTGCGAGTAGATGGTTCTTTGAACCCCTGTGAAGTGAAATGGAAGTTAATATTAAAATTGAAATTTTGATATTAATTTTTGTTTAACCCTTGTTGAATTTTAAGGATCAAAAGATGAGTAATGAATCAGTCTGGACAGATCCTCAACGATTTTCATTAAATATTGATGAATGCTATACTTGTGACTAACACAATTACTGTTTACTTTATATCAAAATTATATTATTTTAATGATTGAAGCGCTCATAGCCGAGTGGCCTTAGGTGATTGGAAACAATCACCAAGGGTAAGCAACGACGGCGCGGTCGGACCCGGATGGGTGACCGTTTGTGGCATTATATGTAATGAGCGTTTCTGTGATTCGGAGGTCACGATAAGCAGTCGGTCCCGGTTGTTATCATAAGATAGCAGTCGTGAAGCTTAGTTGGAGGTCTTCGGGCGGCTTAAAAAACATCCAACAGCAAGATTTACGTAGCCACAACGTGTCTTGCCTGTCCCCAACCCGCACTCGGCCAGCGTGGGGACGTATGGCCTTAACCCTCTCTTAAGAGGAGACCTGAGCCCAGCAGTGGGACGTTATGGGTTGTTGATGTGAATTCACTTTATCTATAATCTATATATACGAATGGTTGGAACAATATGGACATTTTTTTTGTGTGATAGTCCTTTAACTATTTAAAGTCAGACCAATAAGAGCTTAGCAACATCATCCCTTTGAGAGACGTAGACGCAGTTACGTGGGTTAAATAATATATAATATATATCAGAATTTAGAAGGGCTCTTCACTCACTAGTAGCTGCGTAGGTCGTCACAAGTGATTGATGTGATAATTTTATAGTTAAGTAATCGCAGCCAGGTCAGCCTATTAATGGGTTACCATTCTTAGCACATTGGGATTCCTCCGTGCTACGGAAAGCACGTTAAGCCGTCTCGGTTGCCTTACGAACATCTTTAGCTATAGTCACTGGTAGTTGGTGCTCTAAAGAAGTCTGACAATAGTCTTTCTACGATATAGCCTAGTACTTAGGTAGTGGAGATCTGCTGACTTATGCTCTCAGTAAAAAAATCATAGTTGAACCGTATTGTAGTAGACTTAAAACCGACGCCATTGGCTGGTGTTCGATTGCACTGATGGTTGAAATGCCTTTTTGTTTAAGCGGTCACTTTACGGTCTACTGAGCTGAGTGTTGTTAGGTCGAACCCTACATGGGTCAGCATTTTGTATGATCCTAAAATTATTATTTTGAATCTGGATGTTCTTTCAAAAAAAGAAAGAAATACGAGTATAAGCACGCAACTTGACAGTAATTTCGTAGTCGGTTATCTATGTATTTTTGAAATAGGCTTGTAACAATATTAAAAAAAAATCTGTATTTTATTTCAGATTAAAATGAAGCTGTGTACAATTATCTTCGGAATATTAGTAGCCTGTGTGGCGAGTTTGGCTGCCCAAAACGGACCCCTGCTGCACGCCTTGCAGCCTGAGGACGAGTATGTCAGAGAAGTTGTTGTCGTAGACCCTCAGACCAGGCAAAAGAGGAGTCTTCTTCTTGGTGAGTGTATTTGTATTTTTTTTTATAAAGTATTAAGATAATTATATATATATAATAAAAAAATATCTGACGTAACGCTATCTACTCCCAATCTAAAGAGCTTGTATTATGGGCACTAGACAACTGATATAAATACACAAAACATACTTTTTATTTTGTAAATACAAACTTATTATCAAAAAATGTTTCCGAAACAAAACCTCGGCAACAAATACTTGCAGATCACACAAACATTTGGCCCAACCCGTGATTCTAACCCGAGACCTCATGCGCAGATGTCACTGCGCCACAGAGGCAGTAAAAAAATAGGATAATTAGAACTTAAAACTGTTTATAAATTAAGATATTACATTTAAAAAACTAAACGAATTTAAAGAAATCGTGTCGTATAATAAGTAAATCTATAAATCAATATTTCGGACATCTTACATACAACGCCATCTAGTCCCAAACTAAGCAGAGCTTGTATTATGTTATGGGTACAAGACAACTGATATAAATACATAAACATACTTTATTATATATTATACTAGCTGATCCGGCGAACTTCGTACCTCCCGAATTTGAAATCCCATAGCTTGTTCGCAGCGCCACCTACCGGGTACTATAATTTGAGATTTAAACTATCCTATCTCTCAAGTTAGATCGAACTGCACATGGTGTGCGAATTTTATTATAATCGGTTAAGTGGTTTAGAAGTCCATTGAGGACAAACATTGTGACACGAGATTTATATATATATTATATATAGTAAACACCCTAACTCCGAAATAAATATTTGCGGATCACAAAAACATTTGGTCCGACCTGGGAATCGAACCCGAGACCTATTGATCAACAGTCGCATACGCTAACCTCTAGACCAACGTATACACGAGAATCGTTCGTTATCATAGGAAGGAACATTCCTTAAGAGGGTGAAAAGTGGGGTGGAAATTTGTACGATGAATCAATAACCGTTAACATGCAATTTGGGGATGGAGAAAGTTTGAGGTGTGGTTAGAGGCATGAAATAGTTTATGATTCCGAAATCATTACTCAAGGGTGTGAAATGTTATAAAAAGAGAATGCCTGAATCTGTTACTCTTTCACAGCTAATCCACTGAACCGATTTTAATAAAAGACACGGGTATATTTTTGTTCTTGGAAAAGGATATGTACCATGTAAATCAACTTACACAGCGGCGGAGCAAAGTTAGTAAGACTATATAAAATTGTTTTTGGTGTTATTATTATAAAAAGTACATTTTGTCAGAATTAAAGTATTTAGATATCATCATCAACAACCCATAACGTCCCACTGCTGGACTCGGGTCTCCTCTCAAGAGAGGGTTAAGGCCATACGTCCCCACGCTGGCCGAGTGCGGGTTGGGGACTGGCAAGACACGTTGTGGCTACGTAATCTTACCGTTGGATGTTTTTAAGCCGCCCGAAGGCCTCCAACTAAGCTTCACGACTGTTACCTTATGACAACAACCGGGACCGACTGCTTAACGTGACCACCGGATAATTTAGATATCAAATTTATTAAAATTAGTTCAGCATTTTAGTCGTGAACGCGTAACAGACAGAGTTGCGAGAATTAGCAATGACGAATGGTGATTTAAAATGATAGTAATTATCGTGGTCTCGATTTCTAAATAATCATGAATTTCCTTGAAGTGGATAAATTGAATTCTGATCTCCAATGAATCATTTAATAATGTTTTCAAGGTGAACATATATTAGTACGCACGTAATGCACGCAATGTACGCAAGTCTTAGCCTAAATACATAATAGTGTGTGACTATGTGGGCACTGTAAATATTGACCTCAACTTGAACGAAATATGACCGTCCGTGCTTATCAAATATATTGTCAAATATCTAATCCATGATTAAATTAACCTTTATGTAATACGTATTTAGCTAAGTAACAACCAACAACGACAACAATCTTGAATTTTAGATCAGAGTATTATACGTTCGATGAATGTTCAAATTAAGATGTTTAGACGTCATCGGTCCTTCTTAGCTTTTTGAGATTTACGAGTACCTAACTCACTCGGTCTTCTTAGGAAAAACTACAGAATAATTGCATGAAGGCGTTTTTATAAAAGTCAGTCGGATCTTGTAAATAAATACTTTTTTGTGAAAATAAGCTTTCAAAATTATAATGTAAGTAAGATTACATTATTTATAGGTAAAAGTGGGTTGAAGTAAAAGAAGATATTACGATTATGGATGATGAAGTGTGGACCCGAATAAGTCAGTTGTAGTTTTGTAAGAACGTACACTTATCTCACCTAGTACCCTGCTAGCCTCTTAAAGTCACAGAGAGATTTGTAACGTCCCTGTACTTACCGTGAAATATTGCACTACCCAAGACAGGGTTTAAATCCTGCCTGAGGTCCCTGTGATTATAGTTTTACATGCACAACGCGTGAAAAGATTAGACTAGAAATATTTTGTTACAGATTAAAGTGTAACATATATTTTATAATATCTCATGGTTATATTTAAGTACTTTGATTTGAACCTTTTGGAAAGCCCTATATATATTTGTCTAATAGTCGGATGTTATGATAATAAATCGGTTGGAATATGGCACAAAAATAACGGAATTAATGAATAATTCGTAATCGACTCCTTTTTAGATACCGGTTAATTTGAAAATTTATGAAAACGTATAACAAGGGGTTTTCCAAGTAGACTAGTTAAACGATCTAATGCAGCATTTAGCAGAAGAAAGACACAGATACAAAAAAAGGAGTAATGTTTAATTAGACAAAATTCTTTCATAGGAATTCCCAATAGAATATGAACGTTCTAGTAACGCGTCAAGCATGTTTGTAAGGCCGCTTTTGCCGTTGAGAAATTGAAACTACGTAACAAATATAACATGTAGGTCCCAGAAGACCTCGCTTTCTAGCTCTGGAGAGTGTTAATATGATATGAGATAGCAGAAACATAATACTGATTCCTCTATAGACAATTCCGTAGGGACTCTAATATGGAATGAAAATATACATTTAGTGATGGTAGGAAGTATCTCACTCTGCTCAATAAAAAAAAACTTTTTGCTTACGCTATAAAGAATGTCAGTTATTCTAATAATTATTACCTCGTCTTATTCCTCATTCTTGTTGGGTTGGAGGTTCTTTCCCGTTATGCAGGGTAGGTACTAAAAAAAAATCTTACTTTTTATTACTTTTTCCATTAACCTCTATATTTTTCCGCCCTGAATAAGATCCCAAGAGATAAAACAACATCTTGGCCACTTCCTACGTACCTCCCTATAGTATAACATTTAAAAAAACAGGAAGGTAAGGAGATACGGACTGTTAAGTATTTATTTTACATTTTAATAAAAGTTATATTCACAAGTATGGCTTTGCTTGGTAGAATTATAATTTACATCTGGAAACTAAGTACAATGTATTGGCATTGAACAAGTTAAATATTCTATTAGAACACTATTCGAGACAGCAAATAGTGTTACAAAAATTTATTAAATAAAAAAACAGTTTATTCTACTCAACTTTGAACTTTTATCGTTATTATTATAATTTTATTTTATTGCTCAGTAACAACATCAAATGTAAATTCCTCAAAAACTAAGTAATAAAATTGGCTAAGTGTGTAGTCATTCGTATGTGGAGGACGCCTAGTTTTAACAAAGAAAATCGCTTTAAAGTGGTACAACTCGCAAGCTGATACACTAATCAAAAAAAATTCTCCATGTTATTAAAAGACCTATCTAATGATACGGTGGGGTAGACACGAGAAAGAAAATCTTTTTTCGTGATTTTATTTTAGCACTTTATCGACATGATCTTTGAAAAGTTTGATTTTTCTAACACTAACTGTTTGGACGGCAAGTCGAGGGCGGACGGACGGACCTAACGAAACTATAAAGGTTCCGAGTCACGAACTAGGGAACTCTAAAAACCAGAGTAAATAAACGAATTAAAGGTGCCGTAAAAATCTGTAAATATCAGTTAGGTGGGTGGTATCACGTGTGAATGTTAATCTTTTGGGCAATTTATTTTTATTAACGTTTAAATGCGCCGTCTATTTAATAAGATAATCCTAGATGTCGTTTTAACTTTTACTTGAACGGTTTTATCCTTATAAATAAGCGCTCAGGGCTCGTGGGAATCATCTCGATGTTTGGGTAAAAAATGTATGCTTAAAAAGCAGTACTGCTTTTGGTTAGGAATGGTATTAACTCTCATTGTCAATGGTCATAAATTATCTAATCGCTTTAAAGTTTTATTACATGATATTATGATGTAGAAAAGACAACTTCAGCATGAGGTATATATGTATATCGCGTGTCGCGGGGGGCTTAACCGACTGCTTAAGCCACTAGGCCAACCGTGCAGACCAATCTGTAGTTACTATTCAAGAATAAGTGTGAATGTTATGTACATGTTAATTTAAGTAGTGATAATTGACGCTTATTTAAAAAGAAAATATTAGCACTGTCAACCGTCGTTGGTAGATGAATTTGAACCTTGTAACGAGCAATGAACTAAAAAAATATTTGGAAGTCCGTTTTAGACGAACGTGTGGCTAAATGATTGGTAATATCTACATTGCTTTTATCTATTTAACTGAACACGCGTCGCAAAGAAGGGTAATGTGTTTATCAGTCTATATATGTATGTTAGTATAGATAGATAGAAAACTCTTAACTCACCATATTACAATTTTATAAGATAGAACATAAAATGATTTACATTAATTGTACAAAGGGCAACCTTATTGCTAAAAGAAATATTATTCAAGCTAACTTAAGATGGATCAAAATTCCAAGAGATAGTAGTATGTAGGTAGTTGATGGAAGAATTATAATTTGCTAATAAATATCACTAGAAACACATACGTATAAATATGAGGGTTTGTACATTGCATAAGATTGTAATATTTGATATTGAAAGTGATATTCATGTGTAGGGGGGATAGTTTGGATGATTTTGACAATGTTTTGGCATAATCCTTTATGATGTATATTATTATAATTGTAAGTATTTAAAAGTTTGTAGATATATTTATATTACTAATATCAATATATCTGTAACCTTTTAAATATGTGTGACATATTAAAATAGTGTACTACGTTCTCTTTTTATTATTTAGTCTAATACTGGTTTATCGTTGCTATGTCGACTAGTGTCTGGTGAAATATCACCAAGGCAAATAAATACAGCTATAAGTACTACTATGGAACATAGACTATTAATATAAAATCATACAAATAAAATGTAAACTAAATGAGAACAGTACGACATATTAGAATAATTTAATTTCATTCACACAAAATTGTAGAAGTTTAGTTTGTTATGTTCTAAATTTTAGAATAGACAAAGAACATGTGAATAGTTGTCGATTATAACTACAACACTGTACTGTAGAAAATAGTGATGCGGACGCTTAAACCACTAAACTTGCCGTGCAGTCAAATGTACATAATTAAACATTAAAGTTTCCCATTTAGTATCAATACCAAACACAGTTGAAAACGTACACAGTACAATATACAAGGGCTTCAACTCAATCATACATAGAACAAACAGAAAAACCTTTATTTCTTAAAAAAATGTTCTTAAATGCCCCGGTGTCGCAGTGGTAGCGCATGTGACAGCTGTGCTTCAGGTTTCGGGTTCGATTCCCGGGTCGGATCAAATATTTTTGTGATCCGCAAATATTTGTTTCGGAGTCTTGGTATTTTCTATGTATACAATGTGTGTTTTGCAATAAAAAAGGTATGTATATGTCTTTAAATTAGTTGTCTAGTACCCATAACACAACTCTGCTTAGTTTGGGACTAGATGGCGTTGTGTGTAAGATGTCCGAAATATTTATTATTATTTAAATAATACATGTGCACTAGAAATACCCAACCAGTTTCTAGGCCATCATGGGGACTTTACGCACATTCATGATGTTAAGCATTTAATATATACTACATAAATTTAAATTATTAAAATTAATAACAAATTCCTTAGAGACTTAGCCACTATAGTCGTCACAAAATAAGAATCCCGGTTTGACATTTGTCATCGTGGCGTAACTAATACGATTAATTCGTGTTTTTGAGTGTATTTTTTCAATATAAAGTTAAACTTGATGCTTATATAAGATTTGCGTTGTGATAGTGTATGGGTAACATAGTAATTAAATAGGATTATGAATTTGATTTTTCACTTTCTTAGATGCGGCATGATAAATGACAAATGTCAAAACGGGCTTCTTATTTTGTGACGACTATAGTTGTTTTACAATTGAACCAATCATTTAATGTCATTAACATTAAAAATATATAAATAAAATAAATATTTTGGACATCTTACACACAACATCATCTAGTCCCAAAGTAAGCAGAGCTTGTGTTATGGGTACTAAACAACTGATATAAATACATAAACATACTTCTTTTTTTTTTTTGTAAATACATACATTGATCAAAGATAAAATACTGTCGACTATTTCAATGTAATATGTTGTTACTATTTACATATTTCAGTTTAGTCATGATTCCCCTTGAAGTAGTAGTAAAAGGGTTTTTGTTTACTTTCAATTTAGTTCAAAAGAGTCTTTATAAACACACGTGTATGTGTACCTATAATATGCTAAACATATAAATGTTATATATGAGTATTTGTTTGTTAAATTTACATGATTAGGTTACAAAGAAAAGAAACTGAGTAAACATTTTTACTTTTTAGAATGTTTAAAGATTTTTAGTTAATTAATAATGATAAATATTTTTCGGACATCTTGCACACAACGCCAACTAGACCCAGAGTAAGCAGAGCTTGTATTATAGTATTATAGGTGTTAAATAACTGACATTGATACACAATCATACTTTCATACATAGAAAACACCCAAGCTCCCAAACAAATATTTGCGGGTCAAACATATATTTAGTTTGTCCGGGGAATCGAACCCCAGACCTCAAGCCCAGTAGTCGCATACGCTAGCACTACGCCACCGAGGCAGTTAATTACCCATTATCAACAAGCCATAATTTACGACAATGCTGGTCTGGTCGCCCATCCAGGTACTGACCACCCAAACCCATTTACGATTACATTTACAATTCGTACATTCTGGCATCTTCTACCACAGAAAGAGAGCCTTGACGTATGGTATTATAGGTTTGATACTTTAATTTATCGTTCGAACCATATATTTGTTTCTTTCTCGAGTACGTTTATATCTCAATCACTAAAGATGATGAATCATGGTGATTGACAAATATTATGTTCGTCATTACTCTTTACACCCAATCAATACAATTGATGAGCATTTGTGTAAAGTGTACAAAAATGATCTTTGATATTATTGCTTAAAAAATTGTTTATATTAGTTTTTTGTTAGTAAATATATTAATCTGCTATAGACTAAGAAGAAGTATCAATAATAAGATGCTTATGTAATACTAGCTTACCCGCAGCTCCGCTCGTGTGTATGTCGGTTATCGCGGTAAAAAGTAGCCTACGTCCTTTCTCAGGCTTTAGACTATCTTTGTACCAAATTTCATATAAATCGGTTCAGCAGTTTTTTATGAAAGCACCACCGATATACAAAGAGAGTAACTTTTGCATTTATAATATTATTAAGACCCACATCATATTATGCTCTGGCAGCCCCGATCCAAGGGTAATTTAAATGTTATTCTAGTGATTTTGAGGGTTTCGAAGTTTATGACTTCGAACCCTTATAGATTCTTCATGTCCGTCTGTCCGTCCGTCCTCGACTTACCGTCTAAACGGCGTCATGTGCGTGGCCTGACACGCACTTGGCCGATTTTTTTAATTAATTGCCTTGGTGGCGCAGTGTTAGTGTATGTGACCGCTGTGCTTGAGGTATTGAAATCAATTCCACCAAATGTTTGTATGATCTGCAAATATTTTTTTCAAATTGTTCGTGTTATTTATATATTGTATATATAAAAGTACTTAATGATCGTAATCATCACACAATTATTTTTACGGGCCAAACCCAGTGACCTGCCTGTAGTTGCAGACGGCGCGGAATACCACTTTAGCAGGCCTTACGCCTGGATAAGTTACCCCGACACCCTAGCTGGGGTCTGCGAGAAAAACCGCAAAAAAACACAATTATTTTTATTGAGTGGAAATTGAATGGAAAGTGTCTTTATGAACCTCAGTGGACTAACAGACATATCGATCAAAATTAATACTGAATGTTTTCTTTACAGGGGCTGGTGTTCTAGGTGCTGGTGCTCTCGGTGTAGGAGCTCTCGGAGCTGGTCTAGTCGGTGCCGGTCTCATTGGAGCTAAAGCTGGCTTCATCGGTGGCGCTTTAGCTAGCAAGGCGTTCAGCGGAAGGAGTTACGGCGGCTACGGCGGTGGTTACGGCTACGGTGGTGGCTACGGCGGTGGTTACTATGGTGGTGGCTACGGAGGCGGATATGGTGGTGGCTACGGAGGCGGATATGGAGGTGGATATGGTGGATACAGGTGAGTGTCATTTTAAAGATGTTCATAATTTGTTTCCTAACAATAATAATGTGTCCCAGGCTTAGGGCGAATCTGAAACATAGGTTAGAGTTTTTATCTATAGAAAATTGCTATGCTTTGCTAGTATCTTGGTAGAACAAGTTTGTGTTGTATTTGAAGTTGTTAAACTTTTTAGAAGTAAAGCAGTTGAAAATGCCAATAATAAGGAATTGAATCCTGTTTTGTACTTTCTCACTTTATTCAAAATCCTTAGAAAGCATGTGCGTCAAAAATGTAACGTTATCTTGAAATTTTATATTTTCATGTCATAATACAACTCCCATAATATTTAAAAATTCTTCTATAATTAACGATTCTCAACGTTGCGCTAATTTCCATAGCGAGATCGTGCGTCACAAATATGTACTATGTGACTCAATCGTCTCAGCATTTCTTTTTAAAATATTTACCTTTTATGTTTACAATAGAACCTTTAGTAATTTATTTATATCGAATTGTATTTTTTTTTGAAATGCACTATAGGCAAAAATACTCGTATAGAATAATCATTGGAATTCCCTTTTCAATAGTTTTATTGAGGTTAGCAGTTTTATATTTCTGATTTTTATGCGTTGTTCCCCTGTAATGAATAGGAAAAACAGTTTTGAATAATGAATATTATGTCTTTTGATATTCTTGACTAAAATGAATTATTGTTTGATTTAGGAGACATTAACTGGATCCTAACAACGAATATCCAACTTATACATATGTCCTGACATAAAATAGTGCGACCACCGGACTTATAGACATTGTTCTTCACTGCAAAAATACATATCATTAGAACAGACATTTTTAAATTATAAGTGTATTAAAACCTTTAATTAGTGTTCGGCTTTAACTTATTATTTTTGTTGGAAAATAATGCTATAATGCTAATGCTTATAATTATATATAATTGATTTTTAAAATTACTGTTATACTTAAAAAATGTTAAATTATTCGCATTTCTTATAGAAAGTATCACTATATATTTTTTCGTTTTGTTTATGTATGCAAACTGTATATTTTATATATTTACTTCTAATAGTATATTTATTGTACATAATTATTATCTATATTATGTATTTTACACTATTGTCTGTAAATCTCTATAATATAATATATCTTATTACATTTAACATAAATGTGTATGTATGTATTTATATCTAATAAATGTGTTTTATTTTAACTAAATTATTTTATTTCATTCTTTTATTAATAGAAAAAGATAGTTTCACTTTATAGTACGTTAAACATTTTACTCTTTATTTTCAGGAGGGCTTACATCGTTGAAGACCCCTACTGCAACTACTGAACCAAATGACTGAAAATATTAAATATAATTATTTACGTTTAAGTTAATATGAATGAAGTGACAGTACAAAATAATTAAAAGTACAATAAAAATAATTATGAGTTTTATTTATATCGCCACTTTTCACAGCTCCGAGTAAATTAAGTTTAATTATTCTGGAGAGACCGACGACGAAATGCTCTTATTTAAATTTCGTAATTATATTCTTATAAATTTTTAGTTTAAAGTTTGTGTTTATATTGTATGTTATAAAATAAACCCATAGTAGCATTAGTGAATTTTTTCCATGGGGATGTTTAATGATTGATAATTAGGTATGGCAACTGAAATGTTCTAGTGAAAAAAATGGGTAAGGTAACTTTGGATTTAAATACAAATAAAATTGGAACATCTTTGTTGTATCTCATAACACCAACTGCTGTAGTAAAGGTGTAGGCAGTAAGAAAGAAAAGTGGATTTTGAGAAAAGAAACCGCAATTTTTTTGCTTACGGTACTTAGTGCTATTTATTGATCAAGAATATGCACTCTTACAACATTTAGGTAGGAAAAGCTTGTTCCACTAACATTCAAAATAAGCAATAAAAATTGTCGACTGTGACTAGACATATTCATGTGTGACTGTTATACACAAATATTTGCAACAAATAACTACGTTTACATTACATACTATGAAATTTGGATACACTTTTGGAGATAGTTTTAAACTTGTATAAGTATGTACACACATCAAAAGTGTCTAGGGATCAACATATATTTTTGCAATAACTTTTCTCCTGATTGATATTAATTAAAAATTTCTTTAAGGATTCATCAAATAAAGTGTTTTTGTTTGTCACAGTAACGATAAACCAAGTCACCTTTGCATTAGTAAAGAAATTTGCCATTTTCCTAATAAAGGGATTTTTGACATTTGAACCACTAACATTAAAGTTCGAAAAAAAGACTGAAATAACAGTTTTCTTTAAAATTTTATTAGGTAACTTAAACAATTAATAATCCGTGTTTCTACCGCGAACACTAACAACACAAGAACATCGGTTTGGCATACTCAAAATGAGTTCATCCAAATCACGCTGTGGAATGGCCGCCCATGTTCGTTGCAACAACAAAAAAAGGTCTTCTTGCGACTGGATACCCTCCATATTCGGCAGAGCTCTTCTCTGTAGCATATCCCATGCATGCTCAATCGGGTTCAAGTCTGGCGACTGAGCAGGCCAGGGCAGGACATTGATGTTAGCTGCGGCGAGAGTCTGTCTTACAACTCTTGCGGTGTGCGGTCGTGCATTATCATGCATTAACTGAAATAAGGGACCGATTTGCACTTGTAGAGGAACGATGACGTCTGATACAATCGTCTCAGCATAAATTTGAGCGTTGAGGTTGCCTCTGATCCAAATCAACTCAGTTCTTCCGCCGATCCAAATACCCGCCCATACCATGATGGTTCCACCACTATAAGGATGGACTTCCTGGCAGGATTTTAATCGCTGTTGGCGTCCAGGGGTTCTCCAGTGTCGTATACGTCTTGTATCCGGTCTCATACCAAAACGAGACTCATCAGAAAAGCACACGAAACGCCATTGTTCTTCTGCCCAATTTCTGTGTTCAAGAGCCCATTGATATCGAATCCTACGATTGTGCATTGCTATAGGTGGTACCCGTAGCGGTCTTCGGGAATGAAGGTTCACTTCATGCAAGCGGTTTCTGACTGTTTGGTCGCTAATTAAGTTCCCTGAAGAGTGATGAAGCCTCACGGCTAACATCATGGCGGTTATTGTTGGAGCTCTTCGAGTTAAGATTTGAATGTATCGGTCTTGTCTCCGTGTGGTGCAGCGATACCGTCCTCCATGGCGCTCAGCCACGGTACCAGTGCTTCGGTAACGTGTCCAAAGTCGACTGATAACACTCTGACTTGTATTCAGAGCTAAAGCCACAGTACGTTGCCGGGAACCAGCTTCTATCATTCCCACGGCTCTGAGCATTTCTTCCCTGCTTAAATGACGTCGCCGCTCCATAATAACGTTGGTTTTAATCAGTAGTAGGGAAACAGTAGCACTAATAATTTCTTCAATGCGTTGTATGTTTTTATAGGGAAAATATTGGCAGCTGATTTTCATCTTTTACTCGAATTTGATTGACAGTTCCTGATTCAAATTATGAAATGCACCAAAAAGGATCCATATAAATTTATAAAATCATACATTTATTACAAAGCCACATCTCAATCTCAAGAAATCCGCATAAAAATGCTTGATCCCTAGACACTTTTGATGTGTGTATTTATTATTCGAATGATGAATGGGAGCTCTGCAACTGTTACAAGTGGTATTATAACACTGAACGATATCCAGTTGTCACCGATATATTTACTATAAAATATCATTGCGTTTGATTTGGTCGTGCATCACAGCATGTACTGGTAGATGGAGCGGTGCCCGTCGATACGGCATTAACGGAGATGGATGGCTCTTGCCCATGCCGACGCCTCTTTAATCTCACCTACAAAAGAGATATATGAGCTGTTCAGCGATACTGGAGTTGACTATCAAAATAACATGGGTTATTTATTTGGGTTCCTATAATGTCTAACTGTGATGGAGTTTAGAAGTTTATGAATTGAATTGAGACTGATTTGGGTAAGAAACAAACTTAAGGAAGTGACGACTTAATAGACAGGAAATTAAGAAAAGGTTGTTTAAGATATGGAGTTAACTCTATCACACCCAAGACCGTATATTTATCAAAAAGTATAATAATCTCACTAATATCACCATGGTTACTCTAAAATAGTATTAGTTAAAAATATATTGATTATATTTAAATGATTTATGATCATATATATTATTATTTTATATATTATATTAGTTATATGATAACTGAATTTGCAAAATAAACATAACTTGAGAATAACAGACAGTAATGTAATGCTCTTCTATTCACTGTGATTAAGCAGAAAGTATGAGCCTTGTGGTTTCAAGGAAAAAGCGCTTTTTTGCGCTTTTTTTCGATTTGACTAAAGCAGAGTTACAAGTGCCGAACATCCGGATTTTCATTACTCCACTACTGCTACTTATAATATTATGTATATAAACTAATGAATAAATAAGAATAAATATTTATAGTATAAACCAATGTTTTAATAATAGCAAAATGGGTAACACTTATTACAATCTTCGTGTTACTCACAAGTCTGGTGCATTCCTACACTTCCAAGATAATGCATAATATATGCGTACATTTAATTAAACCAGCAGTCTAGCACTAAAAGCTTCCATTACGAACGTGCCGACATTCAAAGACATAATGACTGGCAATATAGTATTCGCTGATGATGTTTCATATTTTGTTCCAAAGGTCATAACTAAAGTGGGAATATAACAATGAAGAAGGTCTATATCGCTTTGGAACAGATCTGCAGACGGAGGCAACAATGACGTAGATTAATTATAGCTCAATAACGACGGTACAATGTTATCGTGCGCCATTGATGGAATAGATTATGAGGGCCATTTAGTTTCAACATTCTGTTCGGAGTGTTTATGCTATTTGACTTGCGCCGTGAACCTTATATTAATAACTAGCTGAGACCCGCGGTTATAAAAGTATATCACGAGGGTAGCCATTCTTTAAAAAAATAATCACCAAGTGTGATTCAGGCTACCCTTAGAATAGGGTTACGTATTCACCCATAGTAGCACGTGGATTTACAATCGTGTTCAACAGATTTTTTCTTTTGTAAAGACAACCCCCGCATTGGGAACATGCCTCCTGTGTTGCGGGGACTTTACAACTTTCATTAAGCGGACACACAGAACAACAATTTCTAGACCACACAAAGTGTTGTTCTATGTGGCATTTGAAACCACGACAACTGGCAAAGTAGAAAGTGTCATGGTGACCACTAGGCCAAACGTGCAGTACAAAAGATATTGTACGAAGCTTCCCAATTGAGCGCATTTTATCTCTATAATCTCCTAAAACATATTTTTATTTGGGGTACCACCCCTACACGTAAAGTGGTAATGTTTTTTTTTCTCGCGTGTACCACATTGTGTGGGGTATCATTAGATACCATCAACGTCGATACGTGGAATGGATACATGGAAGTATGTATGGGTATACATACTTACGCCCACAAGCGAGGTGAAGTGACGACTTGGGCAGGATGGCTTGCAGGAGCTGGATGTCAGAAGTCTAAAATCGATTAGAGTGTTGTGCAATATGAGAGGCCTATGACCAGCAGTGGATTGCGATAGGCCGATGATGATGATAAAACATACTTCCACGAAAAACTCTTTTTTTTTAAATGTTTTGTCTCTGTCGGTCTGCGTGTTCCAGCTAATCTCTGGAATAGTTAGACCAACTTTGATAGGATCTTCACTAACAGATAGCTAATGTTATAAGGAGTGACTTAGAATACTATAATTTTAGAAAACAATATGAAACTAATGAAATAATAAACAATTTCTAATTTAAAAGCATCAAACTCGCGGGTAATACCGCGGGGCGCAGCTAGCAAATAATAAATCAAGATATTATCAGCGGTAACCGACAAAAAAATATTGTCAGGCTTAAAAAGTTTAAAGTGGAGTCATCATTGTCTTGAACAGCAAAAGTATACAGTCGAGATGAATGTTCAACGTTAGATCACCGTTTCTTTGTAGCCCGCGGCCCCGCCTATACAAGGACAAGATTTTCTTATCAAAGATAATGTAAATTTTTCTAACCTGATTTTATCTAATGGGGTCCGTGACATGAAAGTGGGACAGCAGTAAACCGTGGTCATCGAAACTTTTCAAATAAAACCAATGAGACCCTTGTTTACGTACTTTGTTGCTTTATCCGCCCTTTTCTTTGTACAAATGGTACAAATCCAAGTTAGTCCTGTTCCTTCTTCAATTTGTGCGGTTTCGACTATTTTTATTGGAATGAAGAAAATTGTGTTAGTTTTCGCATTTTATTGTTAAGTTAAAATAAATAAATATTTTAGAGCGCGGGCCATTCATTATAATCTATTTCGAGAAATATTTTTATAATCAACTTCAGAAACGAGATCTCAAAGCCACTATATATTTTTATGACGCAGAATATTAGTTACTGTACTATGTTTTTATGAATATCAACATTTGCACTCAAAAAGAATTGTGAAAGAAAAGTGGAATAACAATACGAAAATTCGGACAGACAAAAATATCAACAGTCCAAAGACGTAATAGATTTGTGTAACACTGTTCATTTGTATGATATAATACACTTGCGTCGCTTAATTAACAGTAGATCAGATCATTAAATTTGATTAGAGCAGATAACTAATCATCTACATGTAGAGGCAAAGGTACACGAGTTAGTAGTCGTACTTTAGGGGCTTGTTAATAACGATATGCTACAGAGAATTAAAGCGTTTATCGCTTAGATAAACCCTTTGAAGATTCATATACCAGTTTGAGCATCGCTGAATATTCATAACATAGGCAAGTCATTAGAGCACTCCTTCTAATATTGCGAGAGCAAATTGACTAAATCTAGTAATTTGCTGGAACTTTGGTGTGTAGTTGATTTAATATTGTTTTGTTACATACACGGTTGCGGTTAAACAGCTTCATGAATACTATTAAATTATATTGTAATAGCGATTTAATCTGTTTGGTGGTTAAAATTGTAATATAGAATAACTGCTGTGGTGAGGAGCATTTTGTTAATGTGTTTTAATGTTTATATTGTGTACAAATTTAAACAGAAATTCTGTTGTTATTTACGAGTATGTCATTTCGGAAATAAATAGTGTTCTTAAATCAAATAACGACAGTTGTTGAAATTCGTAGGTACGTTATTTCACTTCTTAGTCCTGATTCCTGCTTCTCCAACAAGACGAAAATACGAAGGAATAGAAGCGAAAACACCCACCAACAAAAAAGTAAAGTGTGTGTTTTCTGGAAACTAAACTAAAAATATGAATGCAAAAGCATGTATTAAAATAACATTTAAAGAAATGAAGAAAATATAAAGAAAAATTGATCATTAAAAACAAACTTGCAAATAATCAGGCGTTCAAACTGAAATGTGATCTGGTCACATAAATTAAAATCTTCGTCACAATATGTACAATGTGATAATTCATTTTAGTTAACACATACTAATTTATTTTATTTGACATATTGCTCAAAAATTGGTTTTAATATAAAAAAAATATGTAAGCTTAATTCCAAGCGTATGTGATTTGATCACATTCTTTTAATTGCTAAAAATCAGGCTTGCTCAGCACCGGAAAAACAACACATTAACGACAAAAATTACTATGTCTTTTTTAGATAATTATCTATACGTATGTAAGTTTGCAATAAACCTCTAATGAGCGTTTAAATTGTTTTGTGTGAATTACAAATTGAAGTAATCGAAAGCCTGCGGTTTGTTCCAATTCTATTTCAGAATTGAAATTGAATGAGGAAAACGAACTTAGCCGCCCCAGTTTCGCTTTTGTGGATAATGCCTGTCGTAAAGTATGAAATTGCCATACTATCGTGAGACGTTCTATTCTTAGGGCAGTATACTTTATGACTATTTAAAAGTTTCACGTTGTATAAAGATCACTATCGTAACATATCATCTGGGTTGTAATTTAAAATTTTAACTATGCCATAAAAGCAAGTACCGAGATGTACAACTTTCATGTTTTTCATTTTAAGAGTTTAAAAGCAGAAGGTTCTTAGTTTGATAAAAAATGGTGTGTTTAAATGACGCAGTATAGTTTCTACTCTTTTACTTTCATACGTACTGTCCGTGTGCTGACGGATTAAGAATACAGACTGTCACCACTCCTATTCATCCCGCAAGTATCGCAAAAGGCGACTAAGGGATAAACTACGCAAGACAACATCGATGCAAAGAGAAGGAAAACTTGAAACCAACCCTTATCTTTTTTTTTTTGTGTGTCGGACTCGAATCGACTAAAAACCACACGGTGTGCTCTCTCTGCGCTTCTCTTTTACGAGGAGGAGGAGTCCAGGGTGAGATCTCTTTCTGGACTCCTCCCAGCGCCTGCCCGCTTCTGATGCGGGCACCGTCTCTGTTCTACGACTCTCTCTTAGGCGGCGTCCGGCACACACGGACGCCGCCCTCTCACGGCTGGCCAACTAATGCGGGTGGAGGGAAAACCCGTTCCGTCCACCCTGGGCCACACTCAAGGCGGCATGAGACGCAGATGTTCGCTCCTCCGTCGCCCGGTTCGCCGGCGGCGGATCTGGTCCGAGTGGAGATCGTCCTCCCGGGCCTTCTCCGCCGCCTCCTTCTGCGAGATGACGTCTTCGCAGAACGTCGCGACCGCGGTAAAACAGCATTGAGAGATCTCCTCCGATGACTGCAGTGAGGGTCCGGTGCTGCGTCGCCCATGATGACTGTAGTGAAGACTCGGCTCAGACCGCCAGCGTGTGATGAGACGAGTCCTCACTGCAGTCGCAGTGGTGGCAGGCGGGATTCCCTCAATTCCCTCCTGGCAACCGAGTGCAGGTACTTTCCGAAGCAACCATGGCCGGAAAGAACCTGCGTTAGTCGGAAGGTAAGGGTCCCGTGCTGCTGCACTGCTCACTCGAGGATGACCCGCTGGAGCGCCTCCACGGCGGCGAGGCTACTTGAAACCAACCTTATACAAACCCGTCTGGCCAGCGTGGTATAGGCCTATGTCCAGCAGTTGACTGTTAAAGGCTGTTGATGAGAGCCACGCTGATTTCAGAAGGATGGTGACCACTACTCTTGGATTCTGCTCATGCTTTCCATCAAGCAGAGTATCGTCACTTTGTTAAGCTTAAAGATATAAAAGAAATACCAGCTGTGCCCACTATATTGTATTATAAGGGACTGAAAACATTCCCCATAATATTTATTTTGACATTTTCAAGATGTTTAAGCTTTTCCTGAATTCACAGGAGTATTTCAATACCAAAATCCGTTAATTCGGTACGTTAATAGGCAAGCTTTAAGGAGACTAATAAACAGCAACTCAATTTATTCTTAGAATGCTTCAACCTATGCGGTTTTCTCTAAATCACAATCGCCTAAAAAAAATTAAGAATTATTTTTAGCAAAACAAACAGCATGATTTTATCAGGTTTATTTTTAAAATTATATTCTGATACCTTTATCAGTCATTCTAAATAAGGTGTGTAAAATATCAAGCAAAAATTTGATCTGCGACGATCCTGAAACATCATTTCGTTTCGTGTAAAATCTTACCAAAGAAATAAATTTATATGCTTGTTTGAATAGGTTGCCAATTTACAACTAATTTGTTTATATGTATGCAAATAAATAAAACTGAAGTGTCTATTTCTAATTTCAAATAAATAGTTTTGTACTAAATGCATATCAAAGTATTTAAGGTACATGCATCAAACAGACAATTTTAAATAAATATTTTATTCTGTCTCTTTGTTTGTTTCGGCTAAACTCTGGAACGACTGGCCTGATTTTACCAGAACATTCACTGGTAGAAAGTGTTAACATAAGGTATTCCTTGTGTTAACAGCGAGTAACGTTGCGGAGCGAAAGTAGTCTCAATAATAGTATCCTAAGTTATTACTTAGGCAACTATTTTTTAAACATTACCTTAAAACCGTAAAACATACGGCAGGCGGTGTAGTATGTTTTACGATTTATCTTTATTATAAGTCGCGAGTAACGCTGCGGAGCGAAGATATTATAAAATGGTAGCCGTATTTACTTTTTTGGTCATCAGCTGAAGAAACACTGAACTACGAAGAAAAACACTGAGGTTCATTCAGTATACGGAGTAACTACTAATCCTGAATCGCGAAAGAGAAATTTTCGATTCCGATTAACATAAATACAACATCCCAACATCAATAAAATTGTTGGGCAGTGGCCCGCCAGGCATGATCATCTCTCCTGGTCGGAGGATCCTTACTTTGTGTTGCAGGAACACGACACCCGTTCCTCCACATCTATCTTGTCTTTACCCACCCAAGTCTAAAAACCTGTGTACTTACTTAATTAAATCAAGAACATAAACGCATATTTCAGAGGCCTTCATAGTTATTAAAAATGTGTGGCCCAAGGTTGTAAGAAAGAGATTAGTTCCCTGCGGCATGATAGCGGCTTCAGTAAAACGAGTTGAGCCCCCGAAACTTCCACTTTGCGCTTTTTCGTCACGAGTTGACCAAAGTTTACAGCGGTCCGTTGAGCCGTTTATAATTTCTTTTCAAATTCTAGTAGTGTCTTAATGGAAATTTGTTATACTCTTATTACGTTTTTCGGTGAGTTATACTACTTTATAATTATTTATTAAATTATTATTATCCGGAGAATTTAATGTAATGTTTCAGTAATAAAAGGGAAAGTTCAAAGTAATACGTTCAGTTTATCAAACTTTTATGAAACTCTAAACTTACAGAGTAAAAACAATTCACAGTGACAGGAAAAATTGAATTTGTTGTAGACATTTTGTAGGGCATGCACAGGCCAGGTGTTGTGAGAAGCAGAAGGATCTCACGGAACTAAGTGGCGTGCAATTGGAGTTGTATATATCCAGCAGAGGAATACGATAGGCTGATGATGATGATGTTGCACTTGTAATACTTAAAATTAACTATAAGTTATTATCATTGACAATTTATGATATTACTGTTGCTTTATATATGCATATTAGAAAAAAAATTGGTATTACGTCCTTATTAATAGTCGTTTGGAATACTCCGCAAGGAATTGCTGCTGGCCTTATTGCTCATTTCAAAAAGGTCATGTTCATACTTATAACCCATTTGCTGATGGTTAGGAATATATTTCCTGATGGATGATGACAGCCTCAACTCATCGCCATGTATTGGTCAAGACACACAAAAGTGTTAATTCTGCCTCCATTCTAAAATTCGACAACGATGAGGTTATTAGTTTTCTAGACAGGGAGGTTTGAGATTTCTTGAAAAGGATTGGGTGAGAAGCAATGAAAGAAAGGCTTAGTACTATTTTTCTATACGACCGTGTAATTTTCTACGTCCATACATGTTGAAGCACGAAATTAATCTTTCTATTTTATTTTATTTTTCTCCTTTAGAATAAACAAACTAAATAGGTATAGAATCGGATATCTAAGGAAAAATACTTGGAAACGAATACCGAGTACATTAAAGAACCACTTCTTTTGATATTGTAACTGTTGGCAGGCGTCAAGGAAGCTTTATTTTTTAAACCTGAAACGTTTCTTTGTACTTTATGTCTTTCATCGTTTGAAGAAAAATATAAAACAAAATATTTGACTGTTTTATGAAGTAGACCAATAAAATGTACATATGATAAGTATACACTACAGATGATTTATGTGTTGCCTTCATTAATATATTATAGTTTCTACCTAATATTTTCTTTCATCTGTACTTTCTTTTCCTTTCTTACGTTACTTTTAAAAAATGTCTGTACTACAAAAATATACATACGTAATTTATAATACAACCTAGGTGCAATGATGCTATATCGCTATTGAGCGAATTTGCTTTTAACTCTTGGCATTGAATATTTGTGCAATTTTTTACCAATCATTAATCATTAACATCTCTCGAATGACAAATAGAGTGATTGTCGGAACCATTGCTCGTGATATGAGAGAGCAAAAGTTCCTTCAAACACAAACGCACTGAGTCATCCATCAAATCAAAGTTGATCTTTGTTCGATTTAAGAAAACCGATAGTTTATTTTTCATGCCACCATAATAATCTGTCATATTAGAAAACTTTATGAAGAATCGATGTTTTGCTACCATTTCGAACGTTTTGGGGCTATATTATTTTGTAACTTTATTGGTTTCCACGAATTCTTCTGGAATAAAATAAAATCAAATGTAGTCCTATGTGCAATATATAAGTTTATTATCAGTGGAATAACTAACACTTTTAAAACCGCTCACTGTAATGGGCGTTTTGTTATTCTCAAACCACGTCATTAAACTCGTGGCTCGGAGTATAGCCTAGGCTATAGCTTGGCAGGTTGGTGGATGAAGTTTGTCGATGAGATGAGTCAACGGTAAAAGTTGGCACATCAATATGCAGGGGCGTCTGGCCACCGGCCAACGAAGGATACGCCAATTGAATATTTCGGCTTTACCAGGTCTCACTACATATTTGCGATACAAACTCACTACCTGTACCACTATTATGCAGTCGATTAATAATGATATAAATTTTTTAAAATACTATCTATATTCTGCCAGGGCTTACAAGAAAAAAAATGGGACTAAAACTAACTTGAAAAACAGATCAATACAATATTTGCAGCGGGTTGTATAACATTTTAACTCAACCGGTGAACAACATTTCGAGTTTTTGAAGCGAACAGAAAGTAATTTAAAAATTTGAAATGTATAAAGGTACTACGTTCGCCCTCGGCTACACTCTTTTGTATGTCGATTATCGTGACAAAAAGAAGCATATGTCCTTCTACACCTCACCTCAACCTCTCTCTTTACCGAAACTAAATTGTAAATTGCTCTTTTTAGATTAAAAATAATAATACGGCAATGGCTTTTTTAGACACCAGAACAAGCGTGTTTGGTTCTATTGTCGTGTTATATCACGGAGTGAGTGTACGCACGTGTGGCTTTTATGATCTTTGTTCAGTCAAATATGAGTGTAAAAAACGACAAAAAAGTTATATTACTTTTTAATTGAGAGTTACAAGTTATTACAGATCTCTTAAATTAGTACTTAGTACTTACTCATGTCTTCTCTAAGGTATTAGATTACAAAACCAGATTTTAAGAATTTTATCTAAAATATAGAATATACTCGTATAAAAATGTTGAAATGTAAAAAATACATTAATTTGTATTTTAAGAACTCAGTTAAATTTGGAATCAATATGTAAATAATACTTTTAAATGATTTTTACGCGACAATTCTTATTTTATAGAGGAATTTACAGCTAAATTTGATTCGCACAATCTAGTTTGAAAACCTATAAATGTCGATATACTGATTAGAAGCAGTAGAGTCATAGTCAATTAGAATATAATATATTACAAAACAAAACATAAAAGTGACTTTAAGGAATGATATGAAAAGCAAGGATCAATTTATGGTGGACGAAAAGCCATTTAATGGCTTCCGGTTGTCAAAATAATAAGAACCCTTTATAGGCATCGTACTTTCTACCCTCCCGTCCCTTTCTTTCAATAAAGCGTGGACGAATCAAGTTGAATGGAACATCAAAGATTTATGTCTGCGGTCCCTTGAAGCTATAAAAAATCAAACATTTAACTCAATATAAACGAGAGTTTATAATTTAAAAGCTGAGGGTCATTTGAAGATTTTAAGAAAACAAATTAAAATCTATGAGTTATTTATAGAAATGAGGTACTGAATTTTAATTTTCCAAGGAGGTTTTCTTAGATTTTTAGACCCTAACTTCTCTATTTTGGGTCTTAGTCATTTTGAAGGACGTTTAAATTGTAGATTCCAAGAAATATTTATGAATTTGTTTGAATGTTGGTCATTGTTTAGTCATTAAATAAGGGTACGTTTACACTTGCATTAGTTGTAAAGTAAAATAGCGCACAATCATAATTTAGACATATTTGCATTAGATGGGGATTATACTCATATCTGTCACTGTTTGGAAATATATATAATGTACATGTACCATGTTTATTCGTATCAATGGAATGTCGTCGGAATTTGGTTAATTAATGTTGGTTAGAGCGCGATAGGAATTCCACAATAATCTTGTTAATGCCGTCGCTACGCACTTATTTGTTTACGAGTACTAGTACATATCATATATTTGAATGTTAAATATCGCACGCGTGAATATCACAGGCATTATTTGCTTAAAATAAGTGTAAAATACACACATATACACGATTATTTAAAGATTTAAAATGAGTATATATTCAGGTATTGTAAAATAGTCACTCTGCTCTGCTTGATAGAAAGCATCAGCAGTATCCGAGAACGTTGGTCACCATCTTTATTAAGAGTGCACACAGTGCTATCATTTTTAGTTGGTCTTCTGAAATCAGTATGGCTTTTCTACCTTGGGAATAGTACCTACATGATTTATTATTAATTCACCAGAGTTGATATCGGTGTTATGTACGTATTCCCAGTTAGTTTTGGAACAAGCCGGCAGCCAGTTACAGCAGAGACCAGCTAACAATACAGATGAAATATTATAGTGCAGAAGTGTGTGCGCAAACACTGGTGCACTCTCTGTTCCATCACGTTCATGATTTGAAGGGACGGTTATCCGACAGGACCGGGGAGAGTTCAGGCGCAGAACCGAAAGTATTATGCGCTTTATGAGGTATGGGATTTAGATCTCAACATTCAAACTTCGGGCTATTATTAGGTATGCACAGAGAATTAGCATTGCCATTCAACGTGGCAGTGATGCCAGTCTTTTGGGAACGCTACCAGTAAGTGATATTGTATTGTAAATATTCTTTAAGTTAATATTGTAAAAATAATAATTACCTTTCTATAATTAGAAGATCTCAATAACACTTTTCGTCCCAATCGGAGAGTTGAAATCGAGACCTCTCGATCTGCAGTCGCATACGCTGTTGTGAATTAGGTATATTACGCGTGATATAGCAAAACCATGTTTGTTATAAATCTCTATCAATATTTTTTTAACTAAATGAGGGTTGTTAAACTACTTTCAAACGAAAAAGATCCAAACTTAGTCACAAAGAGGTCACAAATAGTTCGAATAAATATTAAATACGTGCAAACTTAAATAGTATGTGAAACTGCATTTACTCCACACAGGTAGTTATTAGCTTTGTAGTGGATTAAAACTGTATTCTACAAACGCAAGCTGTGTACGTCTGCAGATAACTTTGAGCAGCAGTTTCAAAGCGGGCCTTCCGCTGAATGTTTACAGTCCATACAAGAATTGCGAGTTTTGATATCCACATGCAAATATCTATTAATAACACAATTATTTTTTTGTAAGTAACGATAGACGATACTTACATACAAAAATAAAAAATACATATAAATTTAAATAAAATAAATGAATAAGCAAAAAAAAAACTGAACAAAATAAATATTTTGGACATGTGACACACAACATCATCTAGTCCCAAACTAAGCAGAGCTTGTACTATGGGTACTAGATAACTGATATAAATACATATTTACTGTTTTTATAATTACATACATATTATACATTGAAAACACCCAAAACACCCTATTGTTCAGTAGACGCATACGCTAACCACTAAACCAACAAGGCATAAAAAAAAAGGTGTGTGCGCGATTCACACACGATAGAAGTGAAACTTCGGCAAATCGACAAAAGAATCAGATGAATATTTTTAACGACGCTTTTTTTTTAATAAAATACATTTTTCTTTATTTACACTATTAATCATTTAAATTTGACAGCTGGACGCCATCTTTGCCGCGACTTTTATCTCTGTTTCAAAGGTCAAAATTATAGTGTAATTTTTTTACACTTTGTATAAAGTGTAAAAAAATAGATACACATAAATAAAATATTGTTTAATTTTACATCTGGTATTTTTTACCAACATCTCAATTGGTAATGCAATCTCTCTCATGAATTTACATGACGTCATTTCCGATTGGTTGTACACTCTGACATTTGCTCTCTCGCTCTGACTCACCAATTTCATATTTGTGTCTCTTACGTGTCGTTTCTCGTTGCATCCGGTTTGAAATCACTACGATTCTAAAGAAGTTTCACTTCAAAAAGTTAGTCAAAACTGTTTCAAATAATAAATACCCATCATGCCCACAGTATGGACGTCTAGTACAAATTTGGTTGACTAAAACTTTATAGGAAGAATTTTGGCATGAAATTGTAAACCCTTAATTCCGAAATCATATCGTGTTAATCAACCATGTAACTGATTAAGCCCTATGAATGCAGTTATGGGCGTAGAGAATAACTGCGCCGGTTGTGTAAGCTGCCACTGGTGCAAATTTCGATTGCAAACTGTAATTGTTAGTAGCAGGGTCGGACTGGGCGGCAAGGACCTGGATATGAAGACACCATAAGCCAATATTTTTACTAAATGAAGGTAGATTATACTATTTTTAAAGTCTTTTTATAAAAACAAACAACAACTTTTTAAAAGAATATAAACAGATTTAGTTTTTTTCCCACGTATAATATTGCTATGTATGTATAAAACAAAAGGGAAGCTGCAGTAATTTGTTACACATTGAATCATTACTAATTATTAGCATTACTGCCAAAACGTTTCTTTGTCGATAATATACTACGAGTATAATTGCCAAAGACTGCAGGTGTTATCCTCTGACAGTTACAAAGGATTCGATATTTCCAAAACATTTAAATGTCACGTAAAAATTACTTCATCATTTTATTTTGTAAACACTTTGTTTATTGAAAAGTTAGTATCATATTTATCGATCAAAAAACATAATTCCAACTGATAAAAAAATGAGTTCATCCAGTTGACTTTAGCCGTGGTATCGTTTCCATAAGTGCAACATGCTACTCGGAATAGCCAGTCCGACACTGGTTGGTGGTGTACGTTGAAAGCGTATCGAAAACCTTACTCGCTAAATGACATTTGTTTCAAAACACTCGCCAATGGAACTAGTTTGTATGCAAGTGAAGTTTTTCATAAACTTTTAGCCATTTCAACCGCGCCAGGCGTTACTGCGAAGCAAAAAGTGTAATTAGAAGAAGAATGGAAAAGAATTCATTTAGCTTTTCATTTAGCGGACTTATTTTTGTAATAATAAATTTATGACAGGTAGTTCTGCGGCTTTTTCAGAATGTGTCGCCATCACATGTTATGCGGACGACACGCTTGTGATGGCGTGGGGGGAGACGCATCGTGAGGCAACCCTGAGGGCCACGGCCGGGGTTGCCCAAGTTGTGGAGCGAATCCGGCGGCTGGGTCTTGAGGTGGCCTTGCACAAATCCGAGGCCTTGTTCTTCCATGGACCTCGGAGGAAGCCACCTGATGGACTCAGTCTCATAGTAGGAGGCACTCGCATCGGCATCGAGCCCTCTATGAGGTATCTAGGGCTCGTACTCGACGGCCGATGGGGCTTCGAATCTCACTTTCGAAGTCTGGTCCCCAAGCTGGTTGGCGCAGCGCGTGCATTGGCACGGTTGCTACCAAACATGAGGGGGCCCGATGACTCCTGCAGGAGACTCTACGCGGGGGTTGTGCGGTCCATGGCTCTTTATGGGGCTCCAGTATAGGCGGAGGCTCTGAGGGCCAGCAACGCCGCGCTGCTGCGACGACCGCAGCGGGTGCTGGCTATCAGAATTATAAGAGGGTACCGCACGATCTCCTTTGAGGCAGCAAGTCTCCTGGCCGGAACTCCACCATGGGACCTGGAGGCGAGGGCCCTTGCAGCTCTTTATCAGTGGCGCAAGGAGGCGCGGGAGCTGGATAGGAGTCCTGATCCTCGAGAAATCGAGAATCAGAAATCCCAGCTCCACCAGGTCCTCGTGGAGGAATGGAGGGAACGACTTGGGCAACCAAGCGCTGGGCACGCCGTTATTGCGGCGGTAAGACCCGTTATGGAGGATTGGCTCGAGAGGCATCACGGCAGCCTCTCATACCGGCTGACACAGGTGATCACTGGAAAGGGGTGCTTCGGAGATTACCTGTGTCTAATCGGAAAAGAGCCAACGCCTGAGTGCCACCATTGCGATGGCCAAACCGTGGATACGGCGCTCCACACGTTGGCTGAATGTCCAGCGTGGGCGGAGCCGAGGCGCGACCTCGTGGCAGCCATCGAAGTGGGGGTTCTCTCGCTCCGTAACATGATTGCTGCCATGATACGGAGCGAGAGTGCGTGGAACTCCGCTGTCTCCTTCTGTGAGCAAGTCATGCTTGCGAAGGAGATGGCTGAGCGGGACCGGGAGAGGCTTAGAACTCTTCCGGTCCACCAGGCCCGAGAACGGGCCAGGTACCGCAGACGACTCAGGCGCCGGAGATCGTTAAACGATCTCCGTCCTCCATAAGCGCAAGCCTGGGGGTGACAGGTGAGGCCATCTGTTACCCTAGCAGAAGCAGGCCAGGGTGGCGGCGCCAGTGCCACGAAGCACCCGCGCCCCCTTTTAGACAGCTCTGAACTTGGGATTCACACAGGAGAGGGTCACCTGCAAGGCGTAGATGGCCCGAGGTACGTCGGGGTTCCAGGGACTTCCTTCCGAGGGTACACCTGGCTCCTCGGCTTATAGTACCCGAGGCGGCGTGCGGTTTTGGTCGGTTCGAGTCCGACATAACCATCAACTGATGGTATCCGGGGGGATTTCCGCACGGAAAAAAAAAAAAAAAAAAAAAAAAAAAAAAAAAAAAAAAAAAAAAGGTAGTTCTGCGGCTGCTGTTAATTTGCTTTAACACGTTGTGTAGTTACCACGAATTATAATTAATTAACTTTGGATTATACAGCACTAAAGTAACTAGATTGTCTATTATAAATTTATTTCAATTTACATATCAAAAAAATTTAGCGAGATAAAACGGACTCTTTTAAATTAAAAAAAAGTAAAATTTGAGCGGTGATACTCGTAAATTAACGCCACTTAACTTTAAATGAAACCTTTCATCCTTTCAATTATATTACCTAACGCATTTTTTTTTTTTTTTTTTTTTTTTTTTTTTTTTTTTTTTTTTTTTTTTTTTTTTTTTTTATATTTAAGCCTGCCAAAGTGACTCTACTCTGCCTGATGGAAAGCATGAGTAGAATCCAGGAGTAGGGGTCACCATGCTTATTGTGAGGGTAGGCAATGTAGCATGGTGACCCCTACCATGGCAGCTTGGTTAGATTATTCTGCATCATTCTCCCTATCTGCATATGATAAAAATCAACTAAGGTAATCGTCCGTGTGGTGACGGATTAAGAATACAAAGTGTCACCACCCCTATTCATTCCATGGGTGTTGTAAGAGGCGACTAAATATATATAATATATATTAGTATATATATTGTATACTAATATATATTAGGTATAGTAGGCCTAAAACCTCCTTTCAAAGGAGAGGCCTTTGTCCAGCAGTGGACTGTTAAAGGCTGTTGATGTGATGAAGGTAATCGTTAAAAAAAACCTTTGAAATCCCAATAATTCTTGATTGATTCGAGCTGTAAGTCCCCCGTTACTACCCGCCCGATCCTACTGTGGTCGAAGAGTGCAGGGTAACTAGAAGGTACTACCGTGTATACCAAATTACTATTATAATTCCTAATTATAAGTTTAAAAATAGTAACTGAATAGAATAACTGCAGTCGAATGCGTTGTAACAGTTTTCTAGTTGCTAATTTAAAGGTCATGTGAAGTAGGTGCATGTGTTGTCTTGTCATTTAGTTATGGTCCAAGAGCCCAGAGCGATCAGACATAACTTATTTTCACATGGATGAAACCTTAACTACTCAGTAGCGTCTAGTGTACTTTTAAATACCTGCGTGTTTGTGGAACTAGATCTGTGACACCTGGGCAGATATCAGGTGAGAAAGGTAACTAAAAATAAGAGTTATCTAACTTAAATTAGTATGGCTGATCTTTATATATATTTTGTAGAATATTATTCTAAACTAGTTTCATAAAGTGTCAGACACTTTTCATGGACCAGAGCTTGTGTCAGACGCTTTAAAGATCGACAAAAAATTAATGAACTTTACTTATTTTTACATGTCTGATTTTTTTATATGTTATTAAAGTAACTATTACAAAGTTACATTTCATCAGTTAGACAAATTCGAGTGACCAAACATCCCTTAAACACAAAAATTATTCAGCCGGGAGTGCGATCATCATGCTATTTCCGAGCGAGTGAGACGTCCACAGCAACTTGGATCCCGTTTTTAGGGTTCCATAGCCAAATGGCAAAAAACGGAACCCTTAAAGATTCGTCATGTCTGTCTGTCTGTCTGTCTGTCCGTCCGTATGTCACAGCCACTTTTTTCGGAAACCATAAGAGCTATACTTTTGAAACTTGGTAAGTAGATTTAATCTGTGAACCGCATTAAGATTTTTACATAAAAATTAAAAA
This sequence comes from Phragmatobia fuliginosa, assembly GCA_932526445.1. Classification (NCBI taxonomy): domain Eukaryota; kingdom Metazoa; phylum Arthropoda; class Insecta; order Lepidoptera; family Erebidae; genus Phragmatobia; species Phragmatobia fuliginosa. The sequence goes on along the minus strand of OW052060.1, from coordinate 9,038,043 downwards.
AAACAATACATTTTGGGGGTCCCCATACTTGGAACTGAAACTCAAAAAAATTTTTTCATCGAACCCATCGAGTAAAAAAATTAAGTGTAATGAAAATACTTACTAATTTCAATCTAAGATTTTCGCATTCTTGTTTCAAAAACATGGGCTTCAACATTAAGTTGTTAATTATTAAATATTAAAGTGAATTCATTTATTGCATGTATTTGTGATAGGTGAATATATGAGGATCCATTTTATTTTATAAGGAAATATCTTTATTTTATTGTAAAAAAGATACCAGTTAGAAAAAGATATAAACAAAATATTACCACTACCACAAAAATATCACTATGATTAATTACAGCAAATATCTCCTAATCATCGCAATCATCGACGCAGTCATTAGAATAAATAAATAAATTAAAAAAAAAATTGCAGTAAATTGCAGTTTACGATTTATGACGTATTAAAAAAAACTACTTACTAGATCTCGTTCAAACCAATTTTCGTTGGTAGTTTGCATGGTAATGTACAACATAAATTTTTTTTAGTTTTATCACTCTCTTATTTTAGAAGTTAGAGGGGGGGGGGACACATTTTTCCACTTTGGATGTGTCTCTCGCGCAAACTATTCAATTTAGAAAAACATGATATAAGAAACCTCAACATCATTTTTGAATACCTATCCATAGATACCCCACACGTATGGGTTCGATGGAAAAAATTTTTTTGAGTTTCAGTTCCAAGTATGGGGACCCCCAAAATGTATTGTTTTTTTTTTATTTTTATGTAAAAATCTTAATGCGGTTCACAGATTACATCTACTTACCAAGTTTCAAAAGTATAGCTCTTATGGTTTCCGAAAAAAGTGGCTGTGACATACGGACGGACAGACAGACAGACAGACATGACGAATCTATAAGGGTTCCGTTTTTTGCCATTTGGCTATGGAACCCTAAAAACGGGATCCAAGTTGCTGTGGACGTCTCACTCGCTCGGAAATAGCATGATGATCGCACTCTCGGCTGAATAATTTTTGTGTTTAAGGGATGTTTGGTCACTCGAATTTGTCTGACTGATGTAATGTAACTTTGTAATAGTTACTTTAATAACATATTAAAAAATCAGACATGTAAAAATAAGTAAGGTTCATTAATTTTTTGTCGATCTTTAAAGCGTCTGACACAAGCTCTGGTCCATGAAAAGTGTCTGACACTTTATGAAAATAGTTTAGAATAATATTCTACAAAATATATATAAAGATCAGCCATACTAATTTAAGTTAGATAACTCTTATTTTTAGTTACCTTTCTCACCTGATATCTGCCCAGGTGTCACAGATCTAGTTCCACAAACACGCAGGTATTTAAAAGTACACTAGACGCTACTGAGTAGTTAAGGTTTCATCCATGTGAAAATAAGTTATGTCTGATCGCTCTGGGCTCTTACTCTATTACATTTCTATAAAAAAGCGGCCAAGTGCGAGTCGGACTCGCCCATGAAGGGTTCCGTATCAGCAAGTAACATCATATAAAAGTTCTTGTAGTTCGTTGTAACTTTCATCGATGTTTTTATACTAGTGTATTGATTGAATGAAAGGTAAATTGCGATTTACGATTTATGACGTATTAAAAAAAAACTACTCACTAGATCTCGTTCAAACCAATTTTCGTTGGTAGTTTTCATAGTAATATACAACATATATTTTTTTTAGTTTTATCACTCTATTATTTTAGAAGTTAGAGGGGGGGGGGGGACACACATTTTTACACTTTGGAAGTGTCTCTCGCGCAAACTATTCAGTTTAGAAAAAAATGATATTAGAAACCTCAACATCATTTTTGAACACCTATCCATAGATACCCCACACGTATAGGTTTGATGAAAAAAAAATTTTTGAGTTTTAGTTCCAAGTATGGGAACCCCCAAAATGTATTGTTTTTTTTCTGTTTTGATATAAAAATCTTAATGCGGTTCACAGAATACATCGACTGACCAAATTTCAACAGTATAGCTCTTATAGTTTCGGAAATAATTGGCTGTGACATACGGACGGACAGACAGACAGACAGACAGACAGACAGACAGACAGACAGACTTGACGAATCTATAAGGGTTCCGTTTTTTGCCATTTGGCTACGGAATCCTAAAAACACAAAGTACAGGTTTGTGTTTTTTATATAATCTACTTAATAGTTCCGTTACAGACTGACTGACAGACAACGCACAGCTGAAACTGCATGACGCAGGAAGCTGAAACTTTACAAGTGTTTTCGTTGAGGAGTGTAAGGCGAGCTCTAATGGAGGATTTTTCTTTTTTTATCTTTTAAGGGGGTGAAATCAAAAAGGCAATAAAAAAATTGTAATTGGAGTTTTTATTTATGAGTTTGTTTGCGGGCAAAGCAATGGGCATCAGCTTGTTAACAATAATTGACTTTGCTGAGTGAATTGTAAGTACAAATCTAAAATTTTAAGTATTATTAACCTAGTAGCTTTGGCGAGCGGCTCCTTCCGCATGTATGTCGGTTATCGCGCCAAAAAGTAGCTTATATTCTTCTCCATATTCCAATCTAACTGTATACCTAAATCCATCCAAATTGTTTCAATGATTTAGCCGTAAAAGCGTAACAGATCGACAGAGCTACTTTCAAATTTATAATTTCAGAATGGATTATTATATGTGCTAAGGTTATATAAGTTTGGTTCACAACAAAGGAGATGCAAAGAATACTAACTACTTGTATACGGGCAGGCGGCTTTCATGTCAGTCCTTTCACCAACTTCACGTGTGAACACAGTTCCAAATTGTCGGGTGCACTTATAACTTTAGTTCATTCTGCATCTCAATGAAAAGTTTCTTTATGAAACTATCAACTCGTTATTTTGCAACTCTAATATTAAAGTATAGTTTCGTAAATGAGTTTGGAAATGCTGGTAGCATTGTGTGTACTGACAATTATTATTCTCATCATTTTTCAAATATTATCAGTGACAAGACAGTGTTCGTATATTATACATAAGTACTTAGGCGACTGAGCTGTGCTCGGTTATTACTATTTATTGCTTAGCAACGTTTAGTTACTCGTATTCACCAACTACTAACCAACTAAGTTTTATTGAACGAGTAGTATAGATATTATGTTAGGAGTAGAGTAATAAAGGAAAATGCACGATAACCTAATAAATTGCCTAACGTTTGCCTAAACACAAAAGTAATCTAGATCGATTTTCACCCCCAAAAGCCCCTGAATTCCAAAGGTCAGCGAAAACGTTAGGGCCGTTTCATATTTTCTGAGATCACAATTTTATATATCTATCTATACATACAAATAAATAATATTAAAGTGTCTGTATGTAATATCAAATAAATAGGCCTATGTCCAGCAGTGGACTGATATAGGCTGATGATGATGATGTAATATCAAATAAATAGTTTTTTTATTAAATGCATAATTCATTACATCAAAGTATATACGGTATTTATTAAAAAGACTGAAAGAATTAAAACAAATTAAAACTATAGCGGTTTTGACAACTATTTTATTTCAAGAGTTATATGAGCCTAACTTGTAAAATACACTGACTTTGAAAACTTTATATTTAAGCATACCAAAGTGAGTCTACTCTGCCTGATGGAAAGTATGAGTAGAATCCAGGAGTAGGGGCCACCATGCTCATTAATAAGTAAACCTTACAATTATCTACTGGACACGATTTGAAATCTACCTACCATTATGGGTGACTACGGAACCCTATACTATGCGTGGCTTGACACGCTCTTGGACAATTTTTTAGACTAGCTTTGTTCCGCGGCGTTACTCGCGATTAACAACAATAATCGCAAGCAACACAGCGAGACTTAGCTAGTATATAAATAAATATATAAGAATTGCTCATTTCAAAACCTTAGATAATCAAACACGGTCCATTTTACGCTTCATCTCTGCTTATAAACAATCAGGGAGATTGTTACAGTTATATTTTTCCTTGTAACTGATATTGCAAGCAGAGTCATGAACTACAGAACCCTAAAAACGTATGATATTTCATTCATTGGCCACCGTATGTGATATCTTTTTAGAGCATATATAGCAATGAGAAGAAAACAGGCGATTTTGAAACAATATCACTATTTTTTTAATAACTTTAGGAATTTAAGTAACAGGTTATTTTGCTTTCGAGTAACAGATAGTAAGAAAACATTGTGGGTGTAATTTTTGTTTAAGTTTTTAATTCTGATACAAAAATAACTATAAATCATGATGAATAGCAAAGTAGAAGAGAACCATTGCACAACTTTCTGGATTCAGGTGTTAAAGTGTATTATGATTGAGATTAAAGAAAGTAAAAAGTAGGCATTATATAATTCCAAGGCTTTAACGAAAGTTTGATGACAATTGGCTGTCAGTTTGGATTTTGAGCTGTTAACTAAGTCTCATATGGTAATAGATGGTAACAGATCAAACAAGAGCATCAGACGGTATTCGGTGCATACCTTGTTGATAGTGTAGAACAGGGTCGACAGAGTAGTGTCTGTAATCGGATTACGGGCAGCTGTGCACGAATGGTGCCGTGATTGAACTGCTCCACCGACACCTTGACGTATAGCTAATATCTATTACCTACCTGTTCTATGCGACATGCCATAAATCTAGTATCTCTATATAGTTATTAGTATCCTTCCTCTGAATTTCATCAATTAATTTAACATAATTACAAGGCTCAAGTAAAAAAAAAGACAAGTACACTTTGATTACCTATGGTTTACAGATATTATTCAGCTGATATCTTAGATGACTACGTAGCAATTCGATTGCGTTCGCAAGGCGACCAAACATAATTTTGGGTAAAGATTAGTTTATGTTGATGCCCATATTTAAGTGCCTCATTTTATAATGCATCAATATCATATATAGGTACTTGAGTTTAGGTGAAAATTGCTGTTACGTTCAAGGCTGATAAAGATTAAGATGTATCAGTTAATTTGATAAACTATAAATTATTTGGTCTCAAATCATTCACTACTATCATGCATTTACTAAACACGTTTTTTAGATTTTGTTTTATAACCGTGAACCACCGTGAACTATTAAAATAACTGTCTAGGATATCAGTTTAATGTAACTAGTTGTGTATTAGATAGATACAAATTCATAGTGTCTAGAGCCTATACTAAGTGCTCCTTGAGTGACCTACGTATTTTTTTCACAGCGTCACAGTTTTGAGTACTTATATAATTTTACTGTGTAATTCCTTAACACATTAACTTGTACATTAGTTTCGCTAAGATTTCCTCACAATGTTCCAGAGATTCTCAGTAATAAATTAGATCGGTATTCACGTGTTCACACGAGCTCGGCACGCGCTAAGTACACTTGACTTATGTAAGCTATTTGTCAGGGTATTGTATATTTCCATTGGCACAAGTCTGTGAAATGAACTATTGTAGTCTGTTGCAGTCTAGGCGAATAAAATGTGCGTGAATTTTTTGAATTTATTGTATTGTCATTGTGTTGCACTTGGAGGACTTGAATGGAAAATCACGTTTGCTGCAACTTAATTTTTATTGGCAAATGTTAATTGTGTCTTGGACTACTCCAATTTAATTCACCACATAGTTAGGTGGTGAAATAAATACATAGTTAAGGGGACAAAAAGTTGATAAGTAAAGTGCCTATTGTAAATATATTTATCACTGTTGTCCGTGGACGGTTTGTTCAACCTAATAAGACGAGAGTCATTTCGTCACCTTTTTTGCTTTTATCTTTTAGTTCTAAAAGGGCATCAGAGTTACGTAAAATGCTGCATTATCTTTGAACTCGAATAAATAGATTTCTTGGATTTACAGAAGAGTTCTTGCCAAGAGAGATTGTCCAGATCCTCAGATTGGCATTAATTTAATAACAGTTGTATTTATAATCAATGTATGGTTTTTTATTTTCATCAACCATAATTTTGGTAGCCGAGATAAAACCTATGATCAATACTACAAATAATCTACGAGTGCAATAAAAAGAAGAGCATTGAAATTCTGAAATAAAATCAAACGACAAAAAATCGTTATGTGCCATATACGAAAAAGAATCAATGGGTGGCAAAACAATTACGGTTATTGAGTTAAAAGGTTGTATGGCTGATGGTACTCACTTCCCAACTATGCTTTGAAAATAGTGCTTTGTTTCAAAGGAATAAAAACCTACATGATTTTATGCAGTCTTCCTAAAATATTTTAGCATTGACAGTTGGTGCCCTGGAGGAAATCCAATTAGCCGTGGCTGTTAGACCAGCGTACGAGCGGCACAGTACTCTGTTCCGTTATCACACGCCATTGCACAAATTATTTGCCATGTACAGTCGGGTACGCGCTGGTTTCAATTTATATTCTGGTGTATTGGCAAATTTGGCTATGAAGTGCGTTTTTATAGATGAGACGACCAAAGTGTGTGAATGCACTTAGCCGTCATGTGACCCACACCATGGCGACCTAGTGAGATGTTACTGCATCATTACACGAAAATGCCACAGACAGGCAGACAGAGTTGATTTCGATATAATATTAGTAAGAATAACCAAAGCGGTAAAACATAAACAACCACATCATAATTGGAAGATTCTTTTAGGCATTATGCTGTCACATATAGTATATACAGTTTAATAACACAACACAGGTTAATCTGCTGACCAAGCAATTTATATTGTAAACTTTATACAACTGTACTGAAGGGAAGAAAACTGTTTTGTTTATTTAGTAGTTCCATTCGTCCTACCATATTCCATCGTAATCACCATCAAAATTAAACATGAATTTTAAAACACCTTTGTTCATTATTCTGCGCTTTAAAAGATTTAATCAGGTAAAACAAAAGCTCATCTAACAAAACTTGGTCTTTTTATTTCCTCTGACAGAATCAAAATTCAATTAGCGTGTAAAGCCGGCGTGTGTTCCAAGTTCGTTAGGTAATTTACTCCGGTGTTACATGGCACGGTCTTGGCCAGGACATCGGTGAAAAGTTAAATGAAATAGCTTGACCCTTGATTTGATAACTTTTAAATCAATTTTTACATATTAATTTTGTTTACAGGTTTTTTTTTAATTTGGTAGTTGAAACCATTTTTTTATTAAAATGTGATATTTGTGTTTAGTCCCGGTTATAGTTTTAGTATAGAAAGTTGCAAATGTCCACGTACTTACACTAGTTATTGTTTTTACAAGGCTGAAGAGAGTTTGAAGTTAAAGTGAGTTCCAAAGATACCTATGAGGGAATTAGTTTGAGTTTACGGTTGGCCTAGTGATTTTAGCGGTCGATTTTAGCTTTCTATTACGCCAAGTGTCGTGGGTTCAAATCTCATGTGGGAAAAAAATTTGTGTGATTCAGAAAAAGTGGTTCTGATTCTGGGTGTTCTTTGTGTCCGTTAAAAAAACCTTAAGCTGGTAGGGCGTGTTATTTATATTTGATGACATTCCCTGCTATTTTCATCTCAGTTACATGTTAGGTCTATTTCTTGGTAGTAAAATCCGTTAGAGAGGATCAGTTTGAGAAGTATTATGAGTCCCTTTCATATGAATGTAACTGAAACGCATGCAGCCAACGTCGGATTGCTACCACCTTCAGAGTGGGGATTCTCTCACTTGGTAATATGGTCAAGGTACAGAGCTGGAGTACATGGAGCTCCATCTCTTTTATGAGCAAGATATAGTTGCGCAGGAGATGGCGAGCGATCTTTGTCCTCAGTAACCGAAAGTCTAAGAGTTACCCTAGCACTTGGCAGTAGCAGTACGCAGTGGCAGCGCCAGCTCTACGGAGCGAGGGAGCCCTTTTCCATCTAAAAGTATCTGCGGGTCGTATCCGGGGATTTCCGCTTAGTAATAAATATGGTGGTGTATTTCTTGAGCTATTGCAACAACAACTAAAAAATCGGCAACTCTTTTACTCTTTTCAGTGACCAGATGGTTGGACTACTTGCGTAAGAGGTCTGGCAGCGACTGAATGCAAAAAGTAGCAAATCGGGCTCTGTGGTATACCTCGGGAGAGGCCTATTTTTAGCAATTGACTGCAACGGGATAATGATGAACTTACATCATCTGTAAAATCAGTCCAACAGTTCTAGAAAGTTAAAAAAAGATTGTTTAGTATCGTTAGTACGGTTACTTAAGTATATGAAATAAGTATATTTAAAGTATATGTCGAAGTATACTTAGGTATACTTTTATATATATTTAAGATAAAATAGGAAATATATTGAGCAAAATAAGTTACAATTTTATTATTAAAAATTGGATAGACTCTAGCTAATCGTGAATAGCATTGGTTTTAATACAATTAATACGTCCTACATTAGTTATTCTGTTTACTTTTGGAAATTTCTTTGTTACATTCTCTGTTCAGCTATTCTATTTGTTGAACGTATCCATGTAACAATATCTGGTGCTTATTCAATCGTATAGACTACAGCTTCATTCAAATGTAACAAGAGCCTAAAGCTCAGGCCTGAAACTACATGCCATTTGGGATTCGTGGCTCAAACGTTGTAATGGGATTTACATGGCACCACGCAGAACAATGTTTTATTATCCAACTGTAATACACTTTGTATTTCCCAAAGGACTCTCAAAAATGTGTTTGGAATTGCATATTACGTAGAATTTTCTAGTTGGTACAATGATTCGTTAATTCCGTTTGTTTAAGCTTACTAGTATATGTAATTTAGTAATTACAATTACTTCTTCTTTTTTTATTCATAAGACAACTTACACGCAACGCCATCTAGTCTCAAACTAAGCAGAGCTTGTATTATGGGTATTAGACAACTGATATAAATACATACATATTAAACATAGAAAATACCCAGACTCCGAAAAAAATGTTTGCAGGTCACACAAATATCTTATCCGACCTGGGAATCGAACCAGAATCGAACGAAAAGAGGTTGCGACCTCTTGGTAAGCAGCCGCATACGCTAACCACTTGACGAACAAGGCAGGCAAGATGACTACTCTGTTCGATGGAAAACATGAGTAGGATACAGGAGGGGGGTCACCACGCTCTCTGTGAATGCAGGCAGTGTGGCGATGGCAACCTAGTGAGATATTTTTTCACGCCGATACTACACTACATTGCTACATTTAGTTATACCATATACAGTAAATTTAAGCATGATTTTGGGATATGAAGTTGTGTGTTTCTATTGTAGTGTTTCTTAATAAACGTAAATGATCTTTATTTTGCAAGTAAATCTTCTTGATTTCTAGATTTTAGATATTTGTACAAGTCGGACTTTTCATTTAAAAGGTGCCGGCATTTCTTAAGACTCACTCTGAAAGATATGCTGAAACAAACCACAGAGGTGTATTTTTTAAAAAGGAATATAGTTGAGTCAGCCTCTCCATACAACCCGCATACACCCCCAGCCATCGTCTTATCTAACTGGTATTATTCAAGATTAACTACCCGAAGCAGGTTACTACCACCAGCAGAATATTTGGATAGACTGTGAAAATGCTGAAAACCACCAGAAATATACTAAATATGGTAAATTGGCTTGGCCAGGTATTTAAGATATCTCATCGGTCTCGCCCCAGGACCGTGATCCTAGCGTCCACGAAACTGATAAGCAGCTTCCCTGTGTCGCCCAACATTTGAGACTCTCCCGGGTCTTTTCAAAGATAGCTGAGTAGAACAGCTCGCCGTTTGCCGCTGCTAGCGACAACTACAGCCGAGGTTTTTTATATTCCAAGCCTAGACTATACTCACATTTACAAAAGTATATAAAGTATTTCAAAGACAACATTCAACAATTAAAATGTCTATCGCTTTCAAACACAGAAAAGTAAATGCAGGAGTCATCAGCGTCAATCCCAAGCAAATTTATCATTTAAATAATTTAAAACTGCCTTTTCTAATCTAATCTTTTATAATCTAAAACTGCGTTTTCTAATCTAATCTTTTATAATCTAAAACTGTAAGCCTTTTCACATAACTTTTGTTTTTATTAGGGCTTCAATTTGGTAATACTTAATTGTTGATATTTGCTTGGAAATTGTTAATAAAATAGCACACTGAAAAGTAAATTAAAGTATCTATCTATACTCAAAAGAAATTTAATAGGTGTGGTGTACTTTTTCTTTAGTTGCAATTGTATAGTTACAGTTATCTTCAATAAATTGCAAATAAATCTTAAGCATTATCATAAGCTTTACAATAACCGTCGATTTGCTTAATTTTCCCCAATCTCTTTTTAACTTCAGTAAATTTATTCCTCGTAAGAAATACAGTTTCTTTAGGATTTGAATAAAATTTTATCTAGTTTGATTTGTTTTATCAACATTTGAATTCTATCGCCCTTGGATTTTTTCTTATTTTAAGGAGATGGAAGTGTAGTCGCCCTTTGAGCCCTCCTTGCCAAATCGCCGAGTCAGTTGTAGTAATTATATCCTTTTGTGTAACTTATTTATTGCCTAATTTAACTCTCTATGTGCCTGGTCAAACAATGATGAAAAATCATTTTGATACGAAATTCTTTTGTCATTCAATACTTTATTAAAATTGATATAGGTACTACAAATTATTTTTATTTACTTATTTTATATTTATTTGTTTGGCAAACCAAGAAAAAGTAAATAATACTGTGAAATACTTTGTATAAGGTAACTTACCATTTAACAACATACAAGTGTACAAAGAAAACCTTTAAATACCTGAAGTAATTTAATAACACTTATTTGAAAAATAAGTATTCTCAAAAGAAAATATTAAAACATAGTAAGACTTGCTTTCATGGATATGTGTTAGTTCATGTAGTTACCTTAATAAATTCAGTTTGTTCCAAAGAACTAAAACAGAATCTACCTTTTCATGTTAATAATATTTGTTCAGTATAACAGGACTATATTCCTGTTGGAATTTGTAATAAATTTATGCATAAATAACGTACAAATTAAATGAACATAGATATTCTCGTATAGGATTATCTCAAATACATCGCAAATCTTCAGGTTTGTTAAATTTCTTTCCAAAAAAGTATTTGTATCTCTTAAAATACTCCATCCATTGGTGCAGACATAAAATTTATTATTTTTAAACATTCGACATAATGTCTATTTAGAATTATATCAAAATAAACGTAATATATGATTTTAGCAGTACTAAAATATTAAGTTTTTTTTTTTTTTTTTTTTTTTTGGACATCTGACACACAACATCATCTAGTCCCAAGCTAAGCAGAGCTTGTGTTATGGGTACTATACAACTGATATAAATACATAAACATGCTTTTCTTTTGTAAATACATACATATTATACATAGAAAACACCCAGACTCCGAAACAAATATTTGTGAATCACACAAATAATATTTGTTCCGACCCGGGAATCGAACCCGAGACCTTTTGATCAGCAGCCGCATACGCTAACCACTAGACCAACGAGGCAGTTACAAATATTGTATTGATTACACAGAGATTCTGTAAGCATTTGAGTATATAGCGTTGGTATCGTATCAACTTGACAGAAACGCAATCTATGCAGACAGCATAGTTGCATAAGTTGTGGAACTTGAAGTGATCTGTACGTATCTTAGAAATGCTTGGAGTTTCGCTGTATCTTCTCGTGTACTTAGGACTACTTATAGAATTGGCTCAATAAATACTCACTGACATGAAACTAATGAAAATTGTTCATATGTAGGGTATTTAGGGGTTTATTTCAACGCAGGCAAAATGGCAAAATTTGTTCATACCAGTTTTACGGCCACATATCTAATTAATATTCCTCCGAGAACATTGTCAGTTTTTATACGATTAGTACAGTTCAGGCATAATAGTGATTTTCTCCCTAATTATTCCAGGTACTTTAACAATCTTCGCATTTAAGGCAAGGGATTATCACACAATTGGTCAACAATAGTCGAAATTCCATGGGTCAGTGAAAAGGTCACGTAACCCGAAACCGAATAAAAACCAATATTGTTTGGTTTCAGATTCATGAATAACTTTAACAGTGGCTTAACTCGCCGGCTTTTGACTTTATTTTGCAGAACTACCGAATTTAAATTTCCATTAACTGTTACTGTTTTGAAATTATTCAATTGTAAAATTTATTTCAAAAACAGTTTCTGCTTGTGAATGTTATTTAAAAGGCTTAGAACTGAAATTAACTCAGTTAAAACACATTTACACTACACGCACGCAAAAGCTAATAAGTTATACCTATTAGGTTTTTGGGCGGTTCTCCTTCTGCGTTGTATATTGCTATGACTTTATGCATGGAGCCCGCAGGGTCGTATTTCATTGGTGAGTGCGAGGCAGGAGCCCCAATGAATGTGCAGAAGCACTTCACAATGTGTGGGTCGCCATGCTGCATTGTTTGCATTCACAATGAGAATGGTGACCACTGCTCTCGGATTCTTCTCATGCTTTCTATTTGGCAGAATTGAGACATTTCAGCAGATTTCAACATGAAAAGTATAAGCGTTCGAAAACGTCAGAGCTTATGTCCTTCTCCATGATTCAATCTATTTCTAAACCAAAATTCAATCAAATCAGTTTAGGGGCTTATCCGTGAAAGACTCACAGACAGATAGAGTTACATTCGAATTCTTAATATTTGTATAGATAGGTAAGTATTTTTTAACATCTGATATATTATTAAACTAGTTATTTCAAAAAACATAAATATGTTTTCAAGTAACTAAAAACCATGCTTACAAAAGTAAGTTACAACACATTTTTTAGTGGTTGGTATTAAACATAAAAATGTGCCAAAAAGAGCTGTTTAAAAAATCCATACAATGGCATTGGTTGCTATACGTCAAAAAGTGACATATACGAATTTTATTGGCACCTTTCAGAATGAACAAAGAGATCAATTATTTTAGTAACAAACAAAAGACTATCAAAAATATGTTTTTTATTCTCTTACATTGAAATGAATTTTGTCAATCAACCTTCCATTATTAATTACTTTGAATGTTTAATAATTTATCTGCCTTGTTGGTCTAGTGGATAGCGTATGCGACCGCTAATCAAGGCTCTCGTGTTCAAATCCCGGGTCCAGCCAAAGTGTTTTTGGGTTTTTTTAGGACATTCCTAATAGCAGCCCGGAGTTTGGAAGTTTGGCGGTGATTCACGCCCGTGCCTCGGAGAGCCGTCGACCCGGTGGTCATGAACATCAATGACAATCGTTGTTGGGAAGTCATTGCCCAAAAATTTACTCATAACTAGTTTAACCTTCGAACTTCAGTTCTCCCTGAGGGTTGCGGAGGTCCGATGCCAGTTGCTCCGTGGAAAAACTGATACTCAGGTAAAACCGGTTGAACTAGTAGAAGGCCTCAAATAATATTGGGAAGGCTAAGAAGAAGAAGTGTAATAATATAGCCCTAGAAGTATTTCTAAAGAAGAAAGTAGTAGATTTTCTTGTCAATTCTTAGACAAAAAATATCTTATTTTTTAAATAAATTTGCTACAGATTTTACGTATGCATCATGCATATGTCAGACAGCTGCATATTACTGAGTTTTAATATTTTGCATACATCGTGTCTAAAAAAAATTATACAAATTATAACGTCGTAATAAATCCATAATAGTGTTATAAATTCGAAAGTTAGTCTATTTGCCTATCAGTCTGTTTGTCTATCTGTTACGCTTAACCCCTGACCGCTGCACCAATTTTAACGTTTGGCATGCAGCTACTTTGATAACCGATATACATACATGTGAGCGGAACTGTTCGCAAAAGCTAATTTAACAATAAATAATTGGCTGTGATATACGGACGGACAGACAGACAGACTTGACGAATCTATAAGGGTTCCGTTTTTTGCCATTTGGCTACGGAATCCTAAAAATGGTCACTTGATGATTCAGGAGAAAAATGAATGAAGTTGGTTTCTATTTTCAAATTTTTTAAATGACGAAAATAGGTCGGTTTTACGTTGAGGTTGGAGAAGTGTGAGGCTACGCCGGTGTGGGGATACTTTTAGTATTGATTCGAGTTATTTGTGGACTGTTGCATTTAGCACCGTCTCCCACCCCACTCGTTCCTCCCAATTGTCTAAATAAAGATTATCTGCCAGTTCTAAAGTGTCAGTTACCTTTGTAGCAATGTTGTTGTTTATTTATGTCGCGTTGAACAAGTCTGTAGAATATTGATCTTAGCTTATATATCTTATAATATAGTGAATTCAGATATTGTATTGTTCAAATTTGGAACTCCCAGTATATACGGCCTTTGCCAATATTGGAATTCTTGGTATCTGCATATCGGACGAGTTCCAGTTCCGTGGCCATTTGGAGGGTAAAGCCAAATTAGCGTCAAAGAAGCTAGCTAGCGTAGCTTTCCAAACGCGTATATTGTATCAGAAATGAGGTGATCCGTCAGAGAACTAAGGTCATCGACATAGCCCACCGGATTAGCAAGCTGAAGTGGCAGTGGGCTGGCAATATTAGCCGCAGAACTGATGGCCGTTGGGGCAGAAGAGTTCTGGAGTGGAGACCGCGTCTCGGTAAACGTAGTGTAGGACGCCCACAGGCGAGGTGGAGTGACGACCTGCGTAAGATGGATGGCAGGAGCTGGATGCGAGAAGCCCAAAATCGATCACAGTGATGTGCAATGGGAGAGGCCTATGTCCAGCAGTGGACTGCGATAGGCTGATGATGATGATGAAGCTTGGTGTACTCAACAGAGCGAGACGGTATTTTACACCGGCGCACCGCCTGCTATTTTACAAGGCGCAGGTTCGTCCGCATGTGGAATACTGTTCTCATCTTTAGGCTGGGGATTAGTCAACTGAATTGTACGAAATTTCGTGTTGTATAAACTTATATTTTTTTTCGGTACTAGAGGGTCATTTTTAAGTGCTGTTAATTTTGTAGGGTTTAATGAAAAAAAAAAAAAAACCTTACTGAAAGTTGCATTCATAGTGTGTAATTTTTGTGTTTCTACGCACCTTTACCTATAAATCATATTCCAAAAAATATTTTTGTGTTGATTTCGGGGACTATAATACGTAGGAGTGGTTTTTTAATTGAATGTCTATAATTAGGTACCTAATTACTGATATAGTATGCATGTAAACTCATCTATTGGTTAAGTGGTCGAGAAACTTTCTAGTTAATCATCATCGTACTCTTCCATTTTTCTCCACGCGTCATTAACCTCATCCATCCAATAACATCCTGTAACTTTAATATTTCATCGAGCAATCTGTCTGTCAGTTTATTCCTACCTTGAATAAATAACATCCCCTATACAACAGAAAGTAATTTCTCGTTTGGCACTGTTGTTTTATTAGATCATAGCTATCTTGACGAGAGTAATTTGTCTCTAGTATGATCCTTTCATTCTAAGGAGTGCGAATCATTCTTCGTAATAACACCTTTGCTCGGTTTGTGTTAAGATTTACGATTTTATTCAATCCAACGTCCCGGTAAATTACGAAGAGCCGAGATCCATTAAGTGCTTAAGTGCCTCCCGAGCACAAAATTGCTGATGATAATGGAAATGGGTTCCTCACTATGTTAATATGGGACTTTACACCGAGCGGACCAATCCACGCGTTGTTCCTAGCAATATGCAAGGAAGGGTATTGCGGTATAAACATTTACGTTATGAATAGCCCTTGATTATGCTGACTCATTACTCTACACTAAATGTGGCTAATAGCCCTTTAAAAAGATTATATCTGGGTGATAATAGGGTTTAATTCTACGTTAAGTATTTTACTGTGTGTGTGTGTCTATGTGTCTGTGTATGTATGTAGGATAACCTTTGGAATATTTGTTTTTAATGCTCCTTAATGTGGTTAACGGGGGATTAAATCTGCTTGTGGTCAAATATGTGATTTTAAAGTCCCTATCGAAAAAGGAGTAGGTAATAAAAAAGTGACTATTTATTTTACATTATTTGTTTTACACAAATCATTCATTTTTATTTCCACTTGAATTTGAAGCAATTTTAATTCTATTTAAAGAAACTTCATGTATTTTCAATTGTGTATTTTCAAAATTGATTACACTTCTGACGTTTAAAACATTGGCTTTGAGCATTTCTATACATGTCAAATCTACCTATAATTTTAAATTAATTACATGTAAAAGTGAAGTTACTCCAGTTCATGTATAAGTTTTGCGCTTGTATACAAACATGCACACTAATATAATGCAATAAAGGGCATTTGAAAATGAGTGGTTCATCCCGTGGGTGTCATGAGAGCCGACTAACGGGCAAACTACGAGTTGACATGAACACTATGTCAACCTGTCTGGACAGCGTGACATAGACCAAGACCATTATTCTAAGAAGAGACAAACTCTCAGATTACAAAAGAAAGCCAGATAGACCGTAAAGAACACGACACTGAAGCTACAAAGTAAATATGAATTATAAAGCGAATACATTCTCGCGCCAGTGTTTGACAAACCGCCATATTGTGTACACGTCACGAGTGATTTTTTATTTTAAATTTCTAAATGCCGTCTTGCATCATTATACACTGTAAGAATAGTTTCCAGAAACAAAAAAAAGAAGATGGAATATCTTTTCACATGTAAATACAGATTATTTAGTTGCTATAATTATTTATTTAGCCGATAATTTTAATGTTGTGTCGGAACACAAAACCTCAACCGTAGTACGACTGTGATACCAGTTTTTATGATTTTTTTTCCCTTTAATTAGGGAAATTACTTGTTAGTCCAGACATTAGTGGACCTCATTTCTGTTTTTAGGGACTTGGTTCCGAACCTTATCTGAAAGTATTCTTTGGAGAAACAATTATTTCTGATAATTATTACATAGGAACAATTTGTGAATGTTTCTACAAATTGCAACTTGTGCTTCACATCATAATTTAATGGTTGAGAATGATCAATAGTACGAAATTTGATTCCGACTTACCGTATAACTGCAGAATATTAAAAAAAATTTTTTTCATACATTAGGGGTCATCCACAAATTACGTCACACGAATTTCATTATTTTTTTGCCCCGCCCCCGTCCTTGTCACAGTTGATCACATTTGTGAGACCCCCCCTCCCTAGTGTGAAGTCACATTGCAAATTTACATTTGGAAATAATTAAATGAAAACGGGTTCCGGAATCAGTTTTATTTCCATTAAATTACCTATTTTTTAGTTAAATTAACATCAAATCAAACAATTAACATAACAAAAAACGATTATTTATCTAAATTAAAGAACAAAAAATTGGCAAAGTGCGGTTCAGGCCCCGCATAGAATAGGGTTCCGTAGTCACCCATAATGATAGGTAGATTTAAAATCGTGTCCAATATATAATTGTTATGTTTACTTATTTTTCTTTATTTTTGTACGAAACGAAACGCAAAACGACAATATTATAAAAAGTTTGTGCAAAGTGCAAAATAAAGGTTGCTAAGAGTTTGCACAGTATGTAATGGTAACTGAATTAAAAACCATAATTTTTAGTTTCCTAATATCAAACCCTTTTTTCAATCTTAATGTTTATCAAAAAAAGGGAATTTTTTACAGCGTATGGTATCATTACACGCACACAGATGTACGTGTTCCTACAGTGTCTCTGGCGACTGTCACGCACACTAAAATAATCAATCGGCGTCATATTATTTGACAAGCACGTTCCATGTGGCTTTCTTTTTTAATCTGAGGGCAAACTATTAACTGTTCGAGTTAGTATATTTATAATCCTTACTAATATTATTTATAAATGCGAAATTAATTCTGTCTGTCAGTCTGACTTTCACGGCAAAACTACTGAACAGATTTGAATGAATTTTGTTACACGGATAATCTAGAACTTGTATTATTTTACCTCTAGAGCCGCGGTTATCGTGGTAAAAAGTAGCCTATGTCCTTTACATAGGTTACTAGGAGTCCGGGCGGAGACACGGGCCAAAGCTAATACAATATAATTTATAAAGTATAAAAATATTTTGGAATATGTACATATGTGGAGATTTATGGAGATTTGAGATGCTGATGGCTAGCTTACTTCAATCAAACTAGTTTTGCCGAGTGGAATTCAATTTTTATTCGTTTAAACGTGTGACAGCTTAGGCTAAGTACACACGAAGCGTTTTTCTCCCGTGCCCGCTGCGGTCGTGGAACTGCGGTTTTTTTTCTATACACACGAAACCGGTTATTTGCGCGGTTACGCGGCCGTCGCGGTTGCGATCTTCGCCCGCCACGTTTGCGGGCAATGATCGCAAGACAGGCGGTTGCAAGATGCGGTAATGTTCAGTTGAGGTTCAGACCGTCATGGACACACACCAGAAACGAGCTGTTGCATTATATTTACTTCACAGAAGAATAAAAAAAAGAAAGACCAGAAGGTTTTGGGTGCATCCACTAATAATGTCACGATGCGGTCGCCCGCCAAGCGAACGAAGAGCGCGCGGCCGCAACCCGCCGAGGGCGCAGGCGACCGCGACCCGCGCGGTTCTACAGGTTGCCCGCCGGTGCAGCGGGAGCCGCAAACAACCGCGCACGCCGCGGGCGTAAAACGCGTCGTGTGTTGTGCTTTGTTTTTTTTAATACAAATCTGCATTCTACGGAAGCTGCGGGCCCGCAACCGCAGCGGGCACGGGAGAAAAACGCTTCGTGTGTACTTAGCCTTAGTCTCTTCAACTACTGCGGTCCCATTTATCATTCATAGCTTTCATAACTTTATAAAATACTTAGCTACATCCTATTATAATTTATTAGTTCGGGTACACTACCTCGATAGAAATGGAAATAAGCGTTCTCATTCGACAACTTCGACACAATAAAGAAGTTCCAATTCCTTTACGCTGGCGCTACAAATGGGATAAGTTTAAGAAAGCAATCGGCCTTATATGGTCGTTATGGACCAGCAAGATAGTGCTGGCGTGAAAACCATTGAAAACTTTCTCTTATCGCTTCATTTCATATAATTCTTCTACAATGGCTATTTACGTTTTGAAAACTAGCACACACAAAACTTTTTAAATTATTTAGCTCTAAATAAATGTGAGGGGTGAAACGAGGCAGGGCGCGTTAGGTTGGGGTTCGTAGAAACAAAATTAATTACGAAATAGTCGAGAAAACTTTTGGGTCGGCGTCGCGTCGTCGTCGGAATAATTGTTGCTAATTGAGTTTTATCCACCTGGGAGGAGAGGGCAGGAGGGGATGGATTACATTTGTGTCTCTATGAGCGCGCATCGTCGCAGTCTGCGTAGCCTGGCTGCAGCTAATGACTCGGCTTAAATTACACACATATGTAAGCCGGGGACTATCAAAGAGTTTACAACGTTAAAGTGAACTATATTAATGGTAATTACAGACAAAGCTAGTAGTTACGTGTTGAATAGACTAATGGTGTATAAATAGTCTTGGATTCTAGCAATATAGGGGTGTTCCGAGTCATAAATTACGGTACCCTAAAAAAAACTTGGACACCCGGATGGAACAAAGTTACATGCACGGTTTGCTAAAATGTGTCGGTATTATAGTGTCAAAGTACTCGTCAAGACGAATCAAATGAGCCCAAACTCGATGGGGTTCCTATGGCCACCTTCCAGCTCCATCATCAGACTCTGGTTACCATATAGTGTCAAACTGGCTTGCTTTCTATGAGAGAGAGACCGTAGCAAAAGTGTCGTCACAACTTTTTCGTATGAATTTTTTCGGTCTAGCCCCCATTTGCAACGCGCCTTAAGGAACTTCTTTCCAAAACCAAATATTTTCAGATGCAACAAACAATTGATCCGAATCAGGAACTGAACCCGAGACTTCAAGCACTGCAGTCGCATACCACTGTGCCACCAAGACAGTTAAATCACTATAATAAACTAAAAAAACACTAAACGTTAATCGTAAGCATTCGTACTGATACAACTCGATAAAATTAAAAAAGGCCCTAACCTTAGGCACATTTGTTATTAAAACATCTCTAAAACATTCAGATACTATCATAATTTTTATCATGACAGCATTTATTTTCTCTTATACGTCAGTATACCTCGAAGGTTCTTTACGATTCAAGGCTACGCAAACTTTGAGGCAAAATTTAACAGTCATTCATTACTTACGTATTCGTAGGTATATTATAATGACGTCGGAAATTTCACGGATAACGTCAGCGAGATAGATTGTCGTAACGGGGTCTAATTTCTTCCGCCTAAATGGAATTAAAATGTTCATATTTAGAGGGATGTTAAAGCTGAGTAATTATGGGAAGTGTGACGGTACTTCCATTCTCATGACAGAGGTTAGAGATATTTTTATTGAATAGTAAATGAGTAAATAATATTACTACGTAAGTAGTATATTGAGAACAGATATTTCTGAACTTTAAAAACATTTCTTTAATATTCGGTGATTGAATACATACCGCATAATACTTTACCATGTAATTATTTTAAAAACATATGTATGTAATAGTTTAAATGTGGCTTCTACTTAACTATTTAAGTCCTATAAATTATGAGAAAATGGCCACTGTCGTTCGTGGAAATTCCTGTGTATATTAATTTCCACCTAGTGAAATATTCAAGGCGAATGCTTCACTATATAATGGAAGATTAGCTTTTAGGCCTGACTCTGTTCGCGTCATCACGACTAAAAGTAGCCTTTGTTCTTCTCTATAGTTTAATCTATATCTGTATTGAAATTCATCCACAATTATACAGACAGAATTACTTTGTAAATGTAGAAATATATGACACATTTTATGTAAAAATGTGACTATTTATCATTTAATTTAAACACATAGAAGCTTGTCACTGTAGATAAGGGCCAGTATGGCGCCGTCGCCCGTCGAGACCTAATTAACATCAACTTAATGAATATGTAATGCTTGTTCGTAATTGAATTATTCCTGCCGAGAAAGTAATATGTACGTTAATTTTATTTACGGCATTATAAAATAATAGTAATTGTTTCAAAACCTAAATTTTCTAGTAGTTTTCTTATTCTTGTTGAACGTTAACTAGGTTGTTTTAATGATTATGAAATTGTGATTTCGTTTCAACAATTCTAGAATTACGACGCTATTTTGAATATAATCGTAGTTTGTATTTGCATGACTGAAATAAGCTCATAGAGATTCTATTACAAAGCACTATAATATGTACTTTCTACACATAAAAAAATGTACCTAGATTTTCAATTTTTTTTAAGGTCACCACCTCACCTCACCTCACTTAATGGTGAGCGTAAACAACGCAGTATGGTGACCCACACACAAATAGTACTACTACTACTCGTACACTGATCTAAAAGTAGTTAAAATTTGACATACTCGTATTAAAAAACACGTGCATTATTCAATTTTGGTGTAATTAACTTATTAAAGTTCAAGCCTAAAAACACAACTTACAGTTTTCCAAGAACGAACACAAAATACTATTGTTACACTGCCCCCATAGCGTAATAATACCGTGGATGGGATATATTATTTTACCATAATTTGAAACACAAAACTTAAAACTTATCTCCTCAAAACTTATCTTGGAAAAAAATTACTATAGATTTTTAAGGAATTAGCTAGCGCAATTAAAAAGATACAGAAATTTAAAAGGAAAAAGTTATTATTATATTAGACAAATAGATGCAGATGATGTACTGCCTCATTGGTCTAGTGGATGCGTAAAAAAGTGTTTTTGGGTTTTTCTTAGGAATTCCTAATAGCAGCCCGGAGTTTGGAAGTTTGACAGTGATTCACGTCCGTGCCTCGGGGAGCCGTCGTAAAGCCGTCGGTCCCGGTTGTCATGAACATCAATGACAATCGTTGTTGGGAAGTCAGTGCCCTCAAATTTACTGACAACTAGTTCAACCTTTGAATTTGAGTTCTTCCTTAGGGTTGCGGAGGTCCGCCAGTGCGATGCCAGTCACTCTGTGGGAAAATTGATATTCAGGTAAAACCGGTTGAACTAGTAACCGACCCCAAATAATATTGGGAATAAGGCTAGGAAGAACAGATTCAGATGATGTAGAAGCACAGGTGAGGTCTAAACAGGTCGCCATAGTATGGGTCACCAGGCTACATTGCCTGAATTTAAAATGTGATTCCTATGGAGAAGAGCTGGGAAAAAATTACAATCACAATCATTATCATCATCAGCCCGTTGTAGGCCACTGCTGGTCATAGCTCTCGCTCAAGGAAGGCATACCACAAAACCCGGTAACAAAACGAAACACGATAATAAGACTTAATACTTTTTGTAAACAATGAATTTAAGGCTTTTTCAAAGCAATCATGAATAAACTGACCACTCTTCAAAAATGTGGAATTCGGCTTAAAGACTATTTTAAGACTTGGAGTAAACACCTGTTATTTGTTTAAAAGCCGCACAGCAGACAGGTAAAACTGTGACGACGAGGTGTGAGTGCATTTCAACGTGAAGCTTTCAGCGCTAATGTACATGCATTCATTTCAGTTCTATAAATGTTGTTATTACTACACATATTATATTCGTTTATTCTTTCATTCTGTCAGGATTTATGATACTTAGACTCATTTTTAGGGTTCCGTAGCCAAATGGCAAAAAAAGGAACCCTTATAGATTCGTCATGTCTGTCTGTCTGTCTGTCTGTCACAGTCCGTATGTCACAGCCATTTTTTCCGAAACCATAGGAGCTATACTTTTGAAACTTGGTAAGTAGATGTAATCTGTGAATCGCATTAAGATTTTCACATAAAAATTGAAAAAAAAACAATACATTTTGGGGGTCCCCATACTTAGAACTGAAACAAAAATATTTATTTTTTTCATCAAACCCATACGTGTGGGGTGATAGGTGTTCAAAAATGATGTTGAGGTTTCTAATATCATTTTTAGGGTTCCGTAGCCGAATGGCAAAAAATGAACCCTTATAGATTCGTCAAGTCTGTCTGTCTGTCTGTCTGTCCGTCCGCAGCCAATTATTTCCGAAACTATAAGAGCTATACTGTTGAAATTTGGTCAGTCGATGTATTCTTTGAACCGCATTAAGATTTTTACATAAAAATAGAAAAAAAATAATACATTTTGGGGGTCCCCATACTTGGAACTAAAACTCAAAAAATTTTTTTTCATCAAACCTATACGTGTGGGGTATCTATGGATAGGTGTTCAAAAATGATGTTGAGGTTAATAATATCATTTTTTTCTAAACCGAATAGTTTGCGCGAGAGACACTTCCAAAGTGGAAAAATGTGTGTCCCCCCCCCTCTAACTTCTAAAATAAGAGAGTGATAAAACTAAAAAAAATATATGTTGTACATTACCATGCAAACTACCAACGAAAATTGGTTTGAATGAGATCTAGTGAGTAGTTTTTTTTTAATACGTCATAAATCGTAACACGCAATTTACCTTTCATCCAATCAATACACTAGTATAAAAACATCGATGAAAGTTACAAAGAACTACAAGAACTTTTATATGGTGTTACTTGCTGATACGGAACCCTTCATGGGCGAGTCCGACTCGCACTTGGCCGCTCTTTTTCTAAACTGAATAGTTTGCGCGAGAGTAACTTCTACATTATGAGAGTGATAAAACTTAAAAAAAATTACATTTTTAAATGGTAATGTATACATTATCATGCAAACTACCAACGAAAATTGGTTTGAACGAGATCTAGTAAATAGTTTTATTTTAATACATCATTAATCGTAAACCGCAATTTACCTTTCATTAAATCAATACACTATTATAAAAACATCGATCAATGTTACAACGAACTACAAGAACTTTTATATGATGTTACCTTCTGATACGGAACCCTTCATGGGCGAGTCCGACTCGCACTTGGTGGCTTTTTTTAATATTTCTTGTGTTGTCAGTGCGAATAAAAGTTTAATATTTTTATCGTCTATATTATTTTGTTTTTAAAAAAACAATACATTTCTCGCACTATGTATATGTTCTGTGTCGCCAAGAAAGATTAACGTAACGGACGCAAAGTAACTTAGACTAAGAACAACACTTTGTGAATTATCCCAAGTATGTTCCGTCCGTTTGTTTGTCAAAGTTATCTAAATTGTTATAGTTTTCCTTTAAAGTTCATCACATGGACCACCATCGTGATTTTATTCAGACCCAGCCGTTTAGCTTTTAGAGGCGGGGGGGGGGGGGACTTTTTCGACGTTATTAAAACACATATTCGTTCAGATTTTTATTGGGCAACGTTTAGGGAGTAAGTCGAAGACGAACGGACGGATGGATGAAAGGACGTCCGTCCGTCCTTTCATCCATCATGACATGAAGAAACTTTAAGTATTTCGAGTCATGAACTACGGAACCCTAAAAATGTAGTGCAATACTTACAATTCAATATTTAACACCAAACATTCTCGTTCTAAAATAACCTTAGTCACTACTACGGCGGAGATCAAGATCAAGACATATTTATGAACAATAGTCGGTATTTTAGTATAATTTTAGGTAAAGAGTAGGTATGTAAATTGTAATAGTAAGGGTAAATTATAAGGGTCTAAGGTATAATATGTTTCACAAATATGATTTATGTCGTATCCGAAGGATTATCACCGAATTGACTATATACTTAAATCTTATTGACTTACAGTTTATTTATCATAATCGGACGCATGGATGTTTGGTTCAGAACCAATTAAAAGTTGATCGAAGAGCTTCTTTATTAGTTAAAAACCTTTAACAATCATCTATAAAGGATTGCAACTTATTAACAAAAGAAATGTTGCTAAGGGTATCATCGGACATGATAATTTAAATAATTGTGGCTTTAATTGATAAAACCACAAAAATTAAAGAATTTTGCATTGAGAGTTTGGTTTGGTTTAGTCGGCATGTATTTATATGACGTCTAATTTTAGTGCGATACGTCTATTTTTACAAGAATGCCTAGCATTTGAGATGTCGAAAAATGAACTGTAATCAAGTGACATTAGAGTCATCATCATCATCATCAACAGCCTTTAACAGTCCACTGCTGGATATAGGCCTCTCCTTAGAAAGGAGGTTTTAAAGGACATTAGAGTATGTAACCCATTTTTTTTGTTATGGTTAGTTTAGTGATGTTAATAACAGAATCACGACCTGATACCGAGAATACTTTGAACAGTTATGCTAAGTCTGCTGTTCTTAACGTTTTAAACTAAACCAATATTTCTAAAATGTAATATGGTTATTTCAAATTTCATTATATATTTAAAAAAACGTAGAAGTATATGTATTTAGTTTGAAGTAATCAATATTAGTTCAGTTATGTACTCAACTTGGCCATACGTTTCTTGAACGTTCGAAAGGTTTGAAATAAACTATAATTAGTAATTTCACACTAAATATAGGCATCGTGTTTAGCGTGACAGCGATTACGAGATTTTTGGTTCTGTCAATTCAGTAGAAGGTATGTGTATTTTATTCGTCATAAAACTAAGTAAATTATCCTATTAGTCTTACCCAGTAAACCTATAGCTTTTAATGATGCCAGATTAAAGCTGTGATAAAGAACACTAAATTAAAATCGGCTTGACAATACGATATAACTTTGGAAAGCACCTAATGAAAATACTTGCGACAATTTTAATGAAATTTTAGATTAGTGATGTCAATAACAGAATTAGCACTACTAACACATTTCATTACTAGGTATAAAAATAATCTTGATTGGATTTTTTCGTTCTAGTTTCGGTTGATACGACCCTTATAGTTTCTTCATTTTCACTCGTCCGTCTAGAAAGTCTGCTAGAAAGATGAACCTATGTATGAATATGTGTTTTTATCATGTCAACAAAGTGCTAAAGTAAAATTACAAAAACTGTTTTCGTTTAGGGTACCTACCCTATACGTTAAGTGGGGATGATTTATTTTCTCGGGTCTACCCCATCATGTGGAGTATCATTAGATAGGTCTTTTATAAATATTGAGAGGTTACATAAATCAAAAAATTTTCTGACATGATTTTTTGATTTATGTATCCGTTTGTCAGTTATTAAACTTAAAACCATATTTATTAAAATAGCGCTTCCCCCTTTTAAAAGAGAAACGCTTGCCTCGAAAAAACTGAAACGAATCATGATTGTATGTAAGATGATGAACGTTAAATAAAAACAACAATGGTTTAGATAACTTTGTTAGTTCAGGAGTGGCAACAGAACCCTATTCTACGCAATTTTTGGCACGCATTTGGCCGATTTTTTGATGGATAGCTATTTTAATAAAGAAGGTTAAAGGCTATTATAACATTAAGGTACTTTCAATAGAAGCCGTGCACAAATGAAAAGAGATGTAGCCCAAGTTTCGTCTGGCAGCGAGTATATTATAAAAAATAGCGGTTAATATAAATTTATCGGTTGAAATCATTTGATAAATAAGGAATTTTATAGGTAAATTATGGAAAATAATATAATGGAAATGGTGGAAATCTACTTCAAACAAAGTCCTTTGAACATGTCTGATATTGCTAACGTTAGATAGTCAGACAGGGCGCATTGGTAAATTTGTCGATGCCATATCGATCGCTGTGTCTGCAGCGGTACGAAAATACACATTCGCTTTAGTCAGATTTATCTAGCCGGCCCACTTTGCACAGTTAGGCCGGCATTTTATGGTCAGATACGGCTTACGATAAGCAGTCAATGTGTGAAGTGGGTAATAAATTACTTAATAATGTCTTTAACTTGAAATAATAAAATTTAAGTACATGTTTGTAATTTTAAATTAACAGCTTTTCAATCATTGTATATCAAGTTATATACGGTAATATTATCAATTACTTTTTGAATTTTTTGGTTGTCGATCTCTCCGTTTGTTCAAGTTAATGTCTGAAATGGCTGAACTGATTTTGATGGGGTTCATTCTTTTATTCTAGGCTAGCTTCTAGTTCATACGCAGCTTGTTTATAATATGAAAATAAAACGTGGAATAGAATTCTTAGTTCTTTAAACACTTATTATATAATATTTAAATTAAACATAAATCTATATATTTCTAGTCGCTTTAAAGATATGCTATGTTTATTATATATTTATAAGTAACAGTTTTTTTTCCGGACATTTTAGACACAACATCATCTAGTCCCAAACTAAGCAGAGCTTGTATTATGGGTACTAAACAACTGATATAAATACATAAACATACTTTTTTTTGTAAATACGTACATATTATACATAGGAAACACCCAGACTCCTAAACAAATACTTGTGGATCACACAAATATTTGGTCCGACCCGGGAATCGAACCCGAGACCTCTTGATCAGCAGCCGCATACGCTAACCACTAGACCAACCAGGCAGTCAAGTTTATGTCAATTTAAAAATATTTGTTACTTGATTTCATAATTTTAAATGATTTCTCAGATTGTTTATACACACAGAGTGTATAGTGTCCTATGTACTACAGTACAGTACGTATTACAGATTTATAAAACAGAACATTTTATGTACAAAGGGTGACCTTATTGCCAAAAGAAATCTCTTTCTTAACCAACTTAACCGATACTAAATGGCAATGCCAATCAAATGGCAATAAATACATACACCATAACCATACAATTAGTCTGTACAATCGTGTGTTTTTCATAGCTGTAAAGCTAACGTCACACTTTATGGCTAACGGTTCTGCCGAGCTATTATCACTCTTGGCAAAAAGGTCTTGGTCATCAATTGGGGTTAAGGGTATGTAGAATAATCCGCCGTTATCTCTCTCTCCCTCTTGCCTATGTGGTGAATGTTAGAGGCAATCAAAGGAGCTTTTGCGGTGGACAAGCTAGCGTAGCGATGATCTGCTTGTGCCTTTGTGCCTGTTGCTTTGGATACGGTACTTTTTAGAAGCCTCAAACCTGCATGTAGCTAGCTCAACGTTAATCACGGCCTTTATAAGAAGGACCTTCTTTTTTGTAATTTTTTATAAGAAAACTCGTACTAGGAATGTATTCCTGTGTCGATGAGTATTTTACTAACGTATGTATATAAAATGATTACAAACAACACCTAGACTCAGAAAAATAATATGTTAATTACACAAGTCCTATGTGGGTATCGAACTCACAACCCTTAACACAGTACCACTAAGCATTCTAAGCAGTCATGTATGGGAAGTATTTAAAAATACGCGTTAATAAATTATAGAAAATTTCATTTTAGATGAAATAAACATTTATATTTAAGTTTCTAGAAAGAGTAACAAGACCATAAATAATATAAATTGACTTGTGTGTTTAAATATTGTATTTAAGTTTTTGAAGATTTTGAATGTTTCTTGGAAATGTATTTTTTGCAGTATATACAAAATTAATAATAATTAAGAAGTATAAACGGTAAAAAAAAGAAGTATATTCATCAAATGTTTTATTAAAGATATAGAAATGTGTAAATATGTAATTAAGATATATTTACATTCGACAGTATTATGTAAAAAACAATAATTTGTTTATAACGTATAAAGTCTACCCTTAAAGTTATTCGAAAAGTCTATCTTTAAAAGCTTTATGACCGCTATAATAGCGGTTGTTTAGACCGTAAAATTATAGCCGAATAAAAAGTACAGAAGGCTACTAAAAAGTAAGCTTTCATTGTGATAAAACCCAACACTATGAAAGGTGCTGGCTCATGCGAGACTTACATAGTGGGTACATTTCGTGATGCAAACACGTAAAAGTTGTGTGTGGCAGCTGTGAGAGGTAATGGTCCCGAAATAATTTTCTTCCCGGAATACTGAATGCCATCGAAGTTTAAGCGGAACGCCGCCACGCCGCCGGCGTTAAATGTTCCGTTATCAGCAGAAAACGTTTAGGAACTTTAATGAAACACAATTTTTGTACATGTCGATGTATATCAATACATTTTTCTTCTCCATAGCTTTAATAGTCCAGATAAATAAGAAAAATAAAAGGATGGAGGATATGCTGAACCCTTGTATACATCTTTATTTTGATGTTCTAAAAGTTGTCTTAAAAATCAGTTATTTTTTATTATTTGGATTTCTGTAACTCCGATGAGGTTTAACATGTATTACAAAATTTACCACCACTACTCCATCATTGGTTTGACACTAGATACCATCATTCAATAAGAATAAATAAAATACAGGTTTTAATTATCGATATTTATGTACTATTGTGTAAATGTATAAGTAAGAGTCTTGCTAGAAAAATTTCCTTTATGATTCAAACACAGAGTGACCACGTATACCCTAACAAGGAAGCCACTGACCCTTGCAGACTGATAAAAAGGTGACTACATCGTGGAGTAAAATTTAAAAATTTAACCACCGAAAGCACTGAAAAGCAGAAAAAAATACACTATTATTACTTAACCGTAATAACTAACTGTTTAAAGTAGTCTAAATAATGTTATAATAATTCTATATCGAAATAATATTGAGTCGGCGCCAAACAACCAATGAACAAAGATAGCTAAATAATCTTCAATTTAAAAAAAAATGAAATATAAAATAAACAAGGGCGTGTCATCACGCTTAACGTAATTAATGAATTTTATGGTTTGGGGCAGACTCATAATTATTTAGATACACTTACACTAGTTATTAACCCTACTAATATTATAAATGTGAAAGTAACTCTGTCTGTCTGTCTGTAACGCTTTCACGCCTAAACCACTGAACCGATTTTGATGAAATTTGGTATGAAGATAGAACTAAACCTGGGAAAGGACATAGATTAGGGAGTGATAAATCATACTTTATTTTTTTAACCTTAAGGTTAAATTTTATTTCGATTTATATATTTATATTTTCCTATTTTCCTACCCTTAAAGCGGGTCTTATTAATTAACCCCCTACGCAAAAAGAGGGGTGTTATAAGATTGACGTGTCTCTGTGTCTGTCTGTCTGTGGCTCCGTAGCTCAGGAACGGATTAAGCGATTTCAATTTAGTTTTTCTTTCTAAATTCTTATGGGACCTACTTTGGAAAATACCATTTTAAGCAAAAAAAAGCATTATCAAAATCGGATTACCCTAAAGTATAGAAAGTTTTGCGAATTGATAGAAAAAAATAACGAGTCGAAATGAAAATCTCCTAAATTATTATACGTCGGTTCAAAAGATTTTAACTTTCCTCCAGATAAGAGGGACGCATACGGACCGCAGACCATGTCGTGATATCATCTGAGGTTTGCTCTTGGAAGGTAACGTTACGGCAGTCTAAAGTTACCAGGGTCAAATATCGTTATGTGCTTTCCAGTTTAATGTGCATCTATATAGGAATAAATTTAAACAATATAGATTTTGATAAGAGAGCTTGACCAGAGAAAACTGTAGTTCTAATCTTTTTAATTTCAAATTTAGAATTGATTCTGCTGTGTGCCTGAAAACAAAGTTCCCGAAAAAAAATACAGTTAACGAATACATACATAAAGTTGTAGAAAATAAAAATAATGTAGATTTATTTCAGAATAGTGAGCTAAGTAACATCTGATATAATTAATTCCTGTTCGTTTTAGATGTGTATTCATCTATTTAGAGCTTGGGTAATGTACTAAAGTGATGAGTTACATATATAGCCTTGTATGTACCAGATACATAACGTGTAACGACGTCCAGAAAATATGGTTAAGTGCCCCAAAAGTATGGGTATTACGGGCGAGACGTATTCAAAGAACCTGAATAATTTAGTCGGCCAACTGACGTCACGTATTTTTAGCCAGCCGTTACAGTATGAACTCGTCCGACGGTTGAAGGCTTATCGTAGTTAAAAATTCCTTCATAATTTTATAAGCTGCTCACTATGGAAATTTGGGAAGCTGTAAAAGTGGACACATTTGGTTTTTATTATCAAATTGCGCAACATTACAGTTTTCTGTTTTTATCTAAAGTGTTAATCGAAATACTGGAGTAATTACTAAAGTCATTTTTTTTTGTATTTGTTAAAAAAGACAACTCCCGCATTAGGAATATAAATCCTGTGTAAGGACTTTACAAACATACATGAAACGGACACAAAGAACATCCAGACTGAGAACAACAAATTGCGGATCACACAAAGTGTTGTCCCACGTAGTATTTGAACCAATGGTGAAGTAGAAAGCGGCGTGGCGACCGCTTAAACCACTAGGCAACCGTGTAATGGCTAAACCATTACACGGTTGCCTAGTGGTTTAAGCGGTCCTATCCTATTTAGACAATCTCGATTTTCACAATCAATTGTAACCCATTTACTAGTACTTATTTGGGATAATATTACATGTAAACCAGGTTTGATAATCTGCCAGTCATGCCACGCAGCTTGACGCCTGACAAAGGAAAGTCAAAGTTTGGTTTGGATCAATCGCATAAGGACAACAAATTGAGAAGTCATTTCTTGATCGATAATGTGTATTCGAATGTGATTACAAGCTTTAAGTACATTTCAACATACATTGTTACAGTTTTATGTGTCACAGACACGTTTTCAAGTATTTTAAGGACTGATCTCGTTCCGCAAACGAAGTACCTTCTCTTAATTACGTAAATACTGCTTTTAGAATTTTATTTGTTTCTTTCAAATTACACCATTGTCAGTAAATACAGCGTCTCTACCAAATTATTGTATTATGTCCCATTTTATAGTATATGTTATTTGTGTGATAATTATAAATTACTTATTTGGTTAAACTTATGGTATCAATTTGCTTGAAAAGATGTTTATTTAGTTTGTATGGCTTTACCTAATTTGTTATTTCAAATAAAATAATCGATACTATGGTTAGTCAGCTAAGTTCTTACCATACAACGTATAGGTATAGTTGTATAGTAAGAATTAAGCAATATTGCATATGCACATTATGCACTTAGCAATAGCATAATTGCATATGCACTTAGTAATAGCAATTTTGCATATACGCAACACAAATACTTAATGAATGGAAATAGTATATTGTTATAAAAATATAGATATAGGTGAAATATTAAAACTTTTATAAAATGAAATGAAGAATGGAAGTATGATAGATGGCATTATCGTTGTATGCAAAAACTAACGTGGCCTTGAAAGTACTAACTTGAAAGGAGTGGCCGCGAGTTTTTATTGCCATGTTCTTTTCTCCGGCTCTACCTATTGTTTGCGAACATGGCATAAATGTACATGTAGAATCTTGACCTGTCACAAGAGATGTATTGCATACTAAGTGAATAAAGAATTTTGAATTTGAATTTGAATTAACAGGCTACCTTTGTATTAACAAAAGTGTTGATACTTATTGACTGAAAATTTGTCTACATTAGTGTTATTGATTATATAAGAAAGAATGGAAGAATAACGACACTACATATCTATGTATTAAATTACAAATAACAATTTCTTTAATTACTTTTATTATTACATTTAATCAAATAAAATAAAATTCTATCAAAACAAATAACAAGTTTCAGTAACGCAAATACAGAAAAGCTAAACACGAAGAAAACTTTTAAACGTAGTAATGTATTATTTTTCCTGGGATTTTCAAGAGAGTGGTGGCTTGGGTGCAATTAAAGTTTATACCCTAGTATTTGCATTATATTTGTGTATAAAGAATGCCGGGGAAAAACGTAGAATGAATCAAAACAAAGCCGGTCATTTACCAGATTATGAAGGCTTTTAATGAATCGTATAATTTCATTCGTAAGCATTCCTTTGAGTTTTGTTCATTAATTGTGTAATAAATATTTTCCTGCAATAACAGAATAAATGAAGAAAGGTCAATAGCAATGTTGAAGTCGTATTTATTCAGATTGTTACTTTTACTTTTTGACCAAATTCGTCTAATGAATATTGTTTTGGATAGAATTTATTATAATGTTTATTTATTCTATTATTATTATAATTGATTTTTCGCGTAAAATATCGACTTATATTAATTTAAAGTGAATCAATAAGTTATATTGTAGGGGTAAAAAGTTTTAGGTTCAAGTTTAGTAAAATACTTCGGGGACTCTTGAAAATGTTGGCCGGCTGTAAGAAGCACGCGAACTATAAGTTTGTAAGATGGCGTCCACGTCCCGGCGAGAAAGCCCCTCGGAAGTCAACTAGATTTATGAGGGCAGTTAAAATGACGCTGTTGTTTTCTTCACTGAGACTAATCTGACCAATGCTTCGATACATATTTATACAGGTGTAAACCATTTATAAGGCTTTATAATAAATTAAAAATCGCCAAATGTTTGAGATTGCAATGACCTCTTCGTGCCATTCTAGAACTCCCTTTTATATATTAAAAAATATAAATATATAAATATTTTGGACAACACTGTTATGTTATGAAAGCTAGATTGACTGATATAATACTTATTTACTTTATTGTAAATACATACATATCATACATAGAAAATAGCCGAACTTGGAAACAATTATTTGTAGACCATACATACACTTGGTCTGACCCAGGATTTCAACCCGAGACCTCTAGCTCAGCAGTCGCATACACTACCACTGTGCCAAGGAGGCAGTATTATTGAAAAAACGGTATGGCATTACCGATATATGTATGCATATTCGGTGTACGATACAATTCGAATATGTACACAGATACCATCAAAAATTAATGGGATGGCTTAGTAAGTAAATTATGGCACACTTTATTTAATATGAATATATATTAATGAGCAACATTGTTTAATTATTTAAATCATTTCTAGGTACAGTCTTATTCTGGAGATGGATACATTTAATACCTACCTCATGTCTACCAATTATACACAACAAAATCATAAAAGCCGATCAAGTAGTTTCGGAGGAGTTCGAAAACAAGCACTGAGCCACGACATTTTTAATATATTGGTTGTTATGCATAGTTTTGCTTCTGCGTAGAGTACTATAGTAATCTTTGCTATGGATACGCGCAGTGTTTGCTGGATGGTCTCCACGGGTTGCAGAAACGAACAATCCCCATTTAGTCAGACAGTCCTGAAGATACTGACTTACTTAAGCCTCTGCATTTGCAAAGAGATAATATAAATAAATAAAAAAATCGCCTCTATGGCAGTTCTCTATCACCTTTATCATGGAGAGTTCTGAAGAGTTCTTCCAACTGGTCTCACCTTCTCACATTCTCTGCAAGCAACACGTCCTGGCCTTGGAAGCCACCGTTTCAGTGTGTGTCATTCCTGTGCTGGGTAGCCAAAACCTCGAACTACTATCCCCTATCATGTGGGGACTCATTAAAAAGGTCTAAAAAACGTTGAGTTCTTTCTTTCTCCTACTGATATAGTTGAAGCAGCCGGTGAAATTTTTGAACATATGTGTTTCTCTCAATCACACTTAAAATGGTTGATAAAGTTAACACGTATTAAGTATTTTAGAACAAAAAGTTTGTTTAATTTAATCTTCAATAGACCTGAAGCTAAATACTTAATTACTTAAAGTATTACAAGGATCCTAATCGGGTCTAAGCCGTTACACTTATAGGGCCAAGAAAGGAATACTGGTCTAACCGATTTCGAGTGTTAGATTTGTTAGAGACCCCTTACAAATCCTTCTATTTAACTTGGCAAGGGAATATTCTACTTCACTTTTCCAACAAACATAGTTCAAGAAAACCTAGGTGAAATGCGAAAGTTTTCAACACCGCAACTTTGCACGTTCACGTTTTTTTAGTTTCTCTCTGTTTTATGAAAATCGGTTTTTACTTAAACGGAAATTGATTTTCTTTAAAATTTTCATGAATTCTGTAAGGGGAAACGGCTTATGCGTTTTATTTCTTTTAAGCTAAAATATCTACGGTTCTTTTAAAATTACTTCAAATAATGAAAAATATTATAAAATTTTTGATAAATCTGCTAACACGTTTCAGAAATAAACAACTTGATTTTAGTTTTCAAACAGTTTATCACATTTCTTCAAAAGTTACAGTTGGTCTTGAAACGTCAATCATAAAATAACTGTAACTTTACAAAACTATATTTACGTGAGCACTGTTATTATAACTAAATAGATTAGATTAGAATACACTTTATTGCACACCAAATACAATTTTTTTACAGTTTTAAAGTTTCTACTAGAAATGTACATTAAATAGTGCATAAAACGTGTCTTCATGATATAAGGAGGAATGGAAAAATTTACCCACTTTCGACGATAAATAGGTTAGCAGGAACAAAAGTAAAGTCTAAGGTCGACTGGCAGAAAACGCCTAAGGCATTAAGTCCGCCTTCGTACACTTTTGCATAAAGAATAAATAAATAAAAAGTATCGTCAAGTTACCGCTAAATGAGTAAAGTGTTGTAAATGTTCTATTGTCAACTACTCGTTGGACGGTACTACGAAAGTAATTACGAGTTTCGCACTTGTTGATATCGTGTTCATTTCGCTCTTTTGGGAAAACAATCTATTTGGTTGATAACTGGTTTTACCAGTTGATCCGTGGAGCCTATATATCGACAATATCTGGGAAAGTTCCTAAAGATGCTCGGAGCCTTTTGGCTTAACTGGTCTTAATGAACTTAAATGAAACGTTCTGACGTAGATATCGAAACAATAAAAGTGAATTACGTATATTGGCATTCTTTGGAATCTTACTTTTAATATATATATATATGTGTCATATAGAAGCAAACATAGCAATATCCACTTTTTTACATACCGACCTATTTACAACGCCACTGTCTACGTGAAATTCTAAAAGTGTTTTATAAAAAATACCACAAAGGTTTAATAGTGTTTTATAAATTTTATAATAAAATTTATTCGAAAACTTATAGGAATTGGTACAAAAATGTGTTTAATTTAATTTGCACAAAATTGCAATGAATGGAGATTGCTACATTTGCTTTTATATGACTCATATATATATGTATATATTCAGTCAGTTCTTGTTGATACATAAATATTGTAATTTTAATATCAAGCTGACTTCGCAATTACCAGCGTTATAGCACAGATTAATAAATAGTTACTACGTAAGTTATAGTGCTACACAGGAAAATATTATTATTTTCTTTTTAACTTTATTATGGCACTTGTTATACCTATTTATATAAAGGAAACACATTACAATTTTCGTTATGTTACATGGATTCATTGCAAAATGATGATACCATTTTTCTATTAATTAAAGAAATGAGAATTCTTGTTTTTATTTGATAATATAATCATAGCCAACTTATTTTTGTTAAAGTCAAAAGGTAAATAGTCGTTCCTTTTAATTCTTCTTTTCCTGATAATACAGCATGATATTAGAGGTAGTAGAGCCACGCTGATATCAGTACGAACGAACCTGCTCGATCGGCTTTGCCCTCTCACAGAAGATCAACCTTAACTGACAGTTTTACAGCTGTTGTGTTTCGGTGGCGAGTCCTCAATGATACAGTAGCATCTAAATAAGAAGCCAGAGTGTGGGTCGCCATACTGCATTGTCTACATTCGCAATGGCTATGGTGCCCACTACTCTTGGGTCTTACTCATGCTTCCCATTAGGCAGAGTGGAGTCACTTTGGCAGGGTCATACATAAATAAAATATATAATTAATATTATTTCTACGAGAATTAACGCCATCATTTATTTAGGTTATTACATACCTCTGATTTGCCTGACGTTTCGACCAGGTTGCACCGGCCGTGGTCACAGGCTAACTTTAATACCTTAAATAAGTGATCGCGTTAATTCCCGTAGAGATAATATTAATTATCATGGAACGTGGAAGTTTAAAAGTTAGTAAAATATATAATTATAAGGATTCATACAGTTACTCAATCCAAAGATTCTTCCGTTATTTTTAAAGAGATGTTACGGACAAATGAATGACGCAAGAGTAAAAACAGAGAAGAATTATAATAAAATGATCACAACATTTGTAATATCACAACATTTCAAGGTTTATCTAAAAACAAAGATATTAAGTGGGGGCTACTAAAGTGTCTATCCTTATTATTATACGAAAGGAATCCACTTTTGTTTGAGTTGATAATATTGGGAGGGTCTGCGAGGGTAGATCATCCGGGCTTTTATGTTGTCAAGACGGAATGACGTCTGCATAATACCCATTATAGAATGGATTTTAATGGACACATGCCATGATTATGGTAAATACTATGTTATGGGTAATATAAATAAACGGATAAGACAGTGTACCCGATATTTCGTGTATATTAATGTAAATCAAGGAATAACCATTTCTAGTTTTAAAGTAATTTATAGTTGTGTATTATCTATGGTCAATAATTATTCAATGTTGGAAGTATTGAGGTTATCGTTTTTGATGTGGCTAGTAATAAATATTAAACGTTATTTAAGTACAAAGATACGTTATGTTAGGTCACTAATTAGAAGCACTTAAGTATCTTCGTTCTGCATCATGAATTCTTATAGCAACATATTTGTGTAATCGACAGGATAATCCCTGTCGTATGAAATAATTGTATTTTAACAGACACCCAGACTATTTTTGTTAACCGGCCACTTTGAACAGTAAAGATGGGTAAATTGGAAGTGTATTGCGGGAAAGGCAATCAAATAAGAGACACATCTTTAACCCTAACTTGTAATTATCGGAAAGTTCGAGTCCTTTAATTTTATGTTTACTGTTTGAGTTAATCTGACTAACGTCACACTTGCACGCACTCATTAATTTATAATTAAACTTAAAAGAAGTGAAAAATTCGCAGACGGGCTCACAGCACTAAAAATTTGGAACAGTGCCATAACCACAGATTACAATTTTTGTACAAGTACACAAATAGTAATTAGTTCTTTAGCAAAAACATTGTATCGTATTTTTAAGCAATGCTCTTAAACTCAGATTACAATGTACGTACATATATCTTTATCTAACAGTGACTAAAAACAAAAGTTTTCAGTCAGTGTGTCCTGTCTGTTATGAAATTCGGGACCGAGACCGACACACGGTACAACTGGTCCACAAGTTCAAAGTCGCTCAACGGGTTATGGGCTATGCTCGGCGTTTTTCTAAGGGATCTTATCAGAAATAAGGTGATCCATCATTTCACTAGTACGCCACAGTGTGGATGACCATGTTGTATACCATTATAATGAGGATGGTGGCTACCTCTCTTGAATTCTACTCATATTTTCCATCTGACTGAGTAGAGTTACTTCAGCAGCTAAATTAAAAAAAAAAAAAACATACTTTTATCACACAGGCTTTATACGTTCTTGATTTTCAACTAAATTTAAATTTAATTATATTAATTAGTTACACTGCCACATATGAAAATAGTGTCATATCGTTTAAGTTCGAATTCTGTGGCATTAAAGTGGATTTAATTACACAATTTTATTATCACGGTACGCTATTCAAACTAAAGTCTAGAGCTAACAAAATGTCACCTTTGTCCAATATTTAGCTTTATAGCATTTTAGTAAATTCAAATTATATTAAAATAATTATATTATTAAAAGCATCTAAATACAATTGTAGTGACAACATTACGCCTGATAACCTTTTAAATGAACAATAAATTAGTGTTCTTAATAAAGAACAAATACTAGAGAACGAGGCTGATGGAGTTAATGGAGCATACATCATATTTGGGCCAGCGCCAGCAAGAGATACAAGTGCATGTTCGGATTCAAGAATACGGTCTTTTGTCTTTAATGTAGCCTGCCTTATTAGATTAACTTGTAAAACTCATTTAGGATTCTAAATTCAAAATTTAACGAAAAAATTTTATATGAGAACTTTTTTGTTCCAATCTTACACTATGTTATAAAAATAAAAAACTTAGAAGTGTCTCTAAGGGCTCCAAATTGTCGACCATTCAGAAGAAATATTACCGAGCGTCCACGAACACTGGATAAAACAGTGTACTAAAGACACGTAAACATTTTTATTTCACACGCAAGAATAACTTCAAAAACAAAGTATAAATTAAATTTATGAGTGCATAAAATTATTGGTGTACCTTTAACGAACATCGAGCCATATAAACATGTAAAATCTGGAGGGCTGACTCGGCCTGCTCATTACGTATTCCGTTTCGACGAGCGAATATTTCGACAACAAACATTATGGTAATTTAGCCGCATAACGATCTATTTTACACCTGTTTACGTAAACACGTTGCCTAAGGCTCGGAGACGATTTTTCCGTGCTAACACTAGTTCGTTAGATGCCAAAACGATCGTTTATTTACACAGGACGCCAAATAAAAGGGCACTTGTGCTTTGATGAGGGTCTAATGTTTGCAGTTAGTCTACAGTTTTTTTGTCCACAGGCTAATGTTTTAGAAAGTCGTTATTGAGTAATTATCTATGGGGAGAGGTCATTATGAAATTTTATAGACTATTAAACAATTTAAACCGAGATAATGAGTCTTTTAATTGTATCTTTCAAATATTACTTGTTGCTTGTGGTATTTAAGCGCTTGAATGTAGTTAGCAAAACGCTGAACTTTAGTCGATATAAATCAGGTTTAAGAATTTATAGTGCAAAGTTAAACTTGAAGAGGGATTTCACTAACCGCTATCTTCAAAATCTTATATTTTATTTGGATTTATTCGAGCGTCGTAAATATAAGTCCCACGGTTTACTCCAAACTTTGGCAACATCGGTCGAAGGCAATAACTTACGTGTCTTCTGAGGCGCATTACACGAACGTTTGATGTTGCGCTGCAAAATTACTGAACCATTTATTGCTTTAAAAATGTATGCGTAATGAAGTGTAGTATTTAAATCACTGATTAACGAACAAATTTGTTTCAAATGTTTGCAACGTGAGTTCGTGTATGAATTTTAACTTTAGATTGTAAGAATAGGGTTCGGTTAGTGGCAGTTTTTGAACATGTCAACGCTCATGAATATATCAAAGCAATCCCGACGACGCGCAAGTGCATCGCGTCATTTGACCTTCGCTCCTGTAAATTGCAGATTCTTGGTTGTTCGCATTCCGTGTTGATGTTGCGATATTTCTATATACTTGTGAAGGTTGCTGTCTGATTTATGTAAAATGTGTCTGATCTGTTTTCCATATCAATGCTCGTTCAAAAATTTACATAGAAAGTACATAACATTCAAATGTGAATTTTTGATATACTACAATATTTGTTTTACACAGTCATGTGTGGTTAGTAAGCAAAAATAATGGTGGTTTATGTTTATTAGCAAACAAAATCCACAATGAAGTAACTATAATTATAATAATGTTAATTCTGGATTTACAGTTACAGTACAGTTACAGAATACAGGAAGTACAGTTAACTAATAATTTCGGTTTTAAATATGTATACAAAAGTAAATAAAATTGGAGTGTTGGCTAGTAATATCAAATGAACAGTTTTTACTAAATGCATATCAAAGTAACTACGGTACTTACATAAAAAACCTACTTTTAAATTTTTTGTTCGATTTTGACTATCAGTGGCTGATGACACAAGAAGTGACCTAAGCTATTTTTGTTAGATTAGCTTTACTCCGCGGCGTTAAATTCGACTTACAACGATAATCGCGAGTAACGCCGCGTGGCTCAGCTGGTAAATATGTAGTAGTAGTAGTAACTAAATGAACCCGCGGTATAACCCGCTCTTGTTGTTATATCTTTTTCAATAACCCCGTACATACTCGTAGACTCACGAAAATTTCAAAATAGACTTTTTAATGTAAGTACCGTATATACGAGTACCTTCATATGTAGTTAGTGTTAAGCTGTTAATTTAAAGTTACAGAAACTTCTATTTTATTTGTTTGGATATATTGCTTATATGGCGAGCTACTAGGTAATGATAGGTAGTAATTAATTAAAACTTGACGTTTAATAAATAGTGGTATAGTGTGCTAAACCCCCTTTTCAAAGAGAGCCTTATGTGCAAGTGTGGAGTGTTAATGGCTGATGATGATGATGGCGTGTCGTTGTTATTTCACCGCTCAACTTTCAATAATACAGTTTCTCAATGCCCGTTTCAAACATTTTTCATTTCAACGGCTTAATAATTTCACAAAATCCTTATGTAAACCGCTATATCCTACCCTTTTCACGTTTAAGCACTGGACTAAGTACCATCAATCTGTACAAACCCGGTAGCAGTCTGTGTATCTTATATACAGTGTTGTTTTTCTACTCTTGAGAAGGGACAACATGATTCTTTTTGGGGCTGGAAATCTTTATAACTACCTTAGTTGTATAAACTATACCAGTGTTTTTAGTTGAACTTTCATGTTGAGCTATTTATTTTGGGTTTCGATAAAATATTATTTTTCTGTAGGATTATGATATTGCCGTTTTAAGTGATTTGACTCATTATTTATGAAAACAAGAGAAAACTTAGTTATAGCTGAACTATAGCATGTTTTTTTATTAAATTAAATTAAAACGTAACTACTTTTAATTGTATGAAATTAAATCACTGATACTGTTTCACAATATTTATTTATTTAAGTTCACTCACGTCATGGCATTGTCACATCAATATGACAGATTAGTTGTACTAATAAACTTTACTAATAATTACAGTGCCCTATACTATTTCTTATTATAACCAAGTAGTTTCAGATATTAGCGTGTATAGGGAAACTAGCAGTTGATAAAAATACTGTTTCATATTGCAAACACAAGACCACTAAGATCTCGGGTGAATATCCATACCTCAGCAATTGAATACGCATTGAATAAAAGCAACAGCTTGGAAACAAATAATGCAATAATTCATTACGTGTCAAAAGTTTGGAAAGAAATATGTATATTGTCGAAATACTTTTGCCTTAAATCATAATACTCTGATAATAAATAAAGGTATGGGTACAAGGCATTATTAACACACAAACGTTTGTGAGGGCCTATACATCTATATATTAATACGTGAAGCAAAACTTTGTACCCCTTTTTACGAAAATTGCGCGGTTGGGGAGTTTTAGTTTATGTGGAGAAGTAGCAAAGAAAGCTAAAAAAATAAAATGGTCGAATTTTGACCACTGAAGAACATCTAATTATCTAGTCTAAATTGTTTTTGTGCTACTTGAAGTTGTCATAGAAATCAAACAATGGAAGTAGGTAAAAGTCAAGTGCGTAAAAATATACAAATCTTAGTTATGAATACTAACGACAATGTGATACGTATCTAATCTGTATGTAAAATCGATCGATCAACCAAATTTATATCAAATCGTGATTTTCTGGATTAGAACAATTAAATTTTTACTCATAATATTTCCTAAGTGGAAAATTGTTGTCAATAACTTATATGAAGCTTCGTTATTTTCAGTAGCGTTTTTAATCTCACAGGAAATCAATATTTTTTGTGATGTCAAACAATGGGCCGATAAACTTATTGTAATGTCACTACTATTCACCGTACAAGTATAATAAGCAGGTTAGGAGCGGAGAAATACCAGACATATCTATGTGTCTAACAGTTTAAAAGTTACACAAACAAATCTATAAAAATAAACGAAATTGGAGTGTCTGTTTATAATATTAAAATAACCGCTTTTTACTAAATGCATACGTATTTTTTTTTCCAGTTTTTGTCTGTCTGTCTGTTTGTTTCAGATAATCTCTGGAACGGCTGGACTGATTTCAACGGGCTTTTCCATGGTAGATAGCTGATGATATAAGCAGTAAATAAGGCTACTTTTTTTAGACTAGCTTCGCCACGTAGCATGTGTAAATGTGAAATTTTTATAAAGAATTATTACTCTTTCAGCTATACTTCTTTTTTATCAGTTGGAAAACAAAATTTAGCGGCCGGTTTATTGGATTTCTTGGGCCATATTTATATAATAAAATAAATATAAAAATAAACATTTACCCTCTCACGAAAAAACAGTGTAAGGTGAAAGTGAGTCAGTACTTACAAAAACTTGAATACGAAGAAACAGAAAGGCTATTAGTTGTAGCACAGTAATGATAGTGTTATTCATAAATAACAACAATTTATACACAGTCACACAGATCACATACGAGTACATCATATCACACACCCCTACACATTCACACTATTAAACTTACAAGATCTCTCACCCTCTTAATGCACCACGACATTAGCCTCATCATTTCATCACTTACATTACTCAAAAAAAGAGGACTTTTCACATTTTCACACTTTCACAGAAAAAAATAAATAATTACAAAATTAAAATTACTTGTATTTAATTTCAGGTAGGTATTGGATTACGAAAATTTCATGAGTTATAACTATCTAAAATAAAAACGCTGACAATCGAAATACAGGCTTTGCCTAGTTTGATTGCAGATGATAATGTTAATTGCTATGTAAAATATTGCTAAGTTTTATTGTAATTGTAATCTAGTACTAAGTTCTTGCTTGAAAATAAAATTATTATTATTATCTTTCACTGTAAAACTGAACAGATTTGGATAACACTTTACAGTAATGTAGCTCATATATCAGAATAACATATTGGTTACTATTCATTGCGATGACCGATATAAAAGCTATCAGAGTCGTGGGCGAAAGATAGTCTAAAATATATATTCTATAACCACAAATAACTTTTTTACAATTAAATAGGTACTCGTTATAATGCTACAGCTTACGCATAGAGGTATAACCATGAATGTTGTTCGCAGAGTGATCTTAAGACCTCCCCTCGAGACACGAATGTATAACTTTGTATATAGATGTAGATTCATGATTTGTGGCAGAGTGACAAGCTCTCATTGCAGCCCCGCGGCGAGACGACACTCCAACACACCCTATTGTTGACTTTCATCCACTCCACACTCTTCTCTACACTGACGAACAAATATCAGCCCACAATATAGTCTAGCCGACTATATCTTTTATTTTTTATTACGATCTATCCCAGAAATTATGATTAATCGCCAATTTCATAGTGTTAGTCTAATAAATCTACAACTATAGAAATAATATAGTGTCTCTTAGAAACTTAAAATTAATAGCTTTCTACTCAATGCAAATGAAATTATATACATGAAAAAATCTTATTTTAAAATTCTGTAAGTCTGTCCATCTATCTGTTTCTTATGGTTAAACTCTGGAACGGCGGAAGCGATTTTGATGACACTTTCACTGGAAAACAGCTTCTTAAATAAAGAATAACTTAGGCTACTTAATTTAGTCTAGATTTGCCCTGCAGCTTATATATATTTTCAAGACAACAACGTAACACGTCGGGACTTAAGTTAACATTGGAAAAAGTCAGAAATTGTATTGTAATATCCTTCGAAATACAGAAATGTCTAAAGGTTCAATCACCAATAAAAACAATGTTAAGTAACTACCAATGTTTAGCGTGTATTGAATCGTCAGATATGCCACTGTCTATTGTTAGACGCAAATCCGAGATTTGCATAACACGGCCCGGATCATCGGCTGTGATTGTTTCGATGCCAGTTACAACCCATGTAATTTGTAGGGATTCCGATGAATAAATGGTACAGATTTATAAAACGTAGCTCCTAATTTTGTGGATATGCAAACGGTACAAATTGTGTCATTAAAAACGATGTATCAATATGGCTTGGTACATTATCGAGGCACAAATATTTGTCGAGGTACAAATCGACCCGATAAAAAAATATTTAACTAGTAGCCGTAAAGTGGCCACTTTGGACGGCTCTAAGCTTGATAATACATCACCACTTTGTTGGATAAAAATGCGTTAATATTTCGCAAGGAATTTCATTACTGCGAACCGTGCTGGCTTTCAAATAAATAGGCGTTTTATTGCTTTTCTTTCTTCACCGATGTTCGATATTGTGTATAGGGTTGAGATTAAACAACGGACATTACTATAGTTCTATTTTTATCACATAAACATTATTTTTATAGATTGAGATATCCCTCCCATTTTTAGTTTATGTTATTATGGAGGTTTAGACATGACATAGATAGATTATGACAATCGTTATTGGGAAAGTCAGT
Organism: Phragmatobia fuliginosa; assembly: GCA_932526445.1. Taxonomy (NCBI): domain Eukaryota; kingdom Metazoa; phylum Arthropoda; class Insecta; order Lepidoptera; family Erebidae; genus Phragmatobia; species Phragmatobia fuliginosa. The sequence goes on along the minus strand of OW052060.1, from coordinate 8,993,367 downwards.
GCCCTTAAATATACAATTTTTTTTTACGTGTGGAAAACCCGTGCCGTCACTCCTCTAGGGTGTGCGACGGGGTTATGTGATAGAATCGGACCGACTAAAAGCACAGGACGTGCCAACAGTAACCGACCGGATGACGGCCGGTAGTTAGAGATCTCCTCTAATGATTGCAGTGTGAGCACGACGCTGCGTCGCCCAGGCGGAGCAAATCACTAGCGTGTACTGCACCGAGCCCTCTCTCCAGTAGCAGTGGTGACAGGCAGGACTCAGTTCCCTCCTAGAGACCGAGTGCAGGTAGTTCCCGAAGTAACCGTGCCCGGAAAGGACCTGAGTCAGTCAGAAGGGAAGGGTGCTTGAAGATGACCAGCTATAGTGCCTCCACATATGTTTTTATATTTTTATTATAAAATATGTAATGTTTTATAATATATTATATTTATGTAAAATAAATGTATTTTTGGTCAGAATAAAATCGTTATGTCTCAAAAACTTATCTTTGCACCTACCGCATCTTATTTTTACATCACCTGAAGGTAGACTGGGAGAGAATGGCTCTTGGCATTAAGTCCGCCTTTGTACAACAAGTGCAACAGGTTTTTAAATAAAATAAATAAAAAAGGCTAGGAAAATAGTTGTTATGGAAGTTTAACCAATGTTAAGAATGTAGTGCTTAGATGACATTTATGGTTTAGTTCATAAGGAACAAGGTAAAGGTCTATCGGTGATACCGAACTAATCGTGAATGAAAGACAGATGCTTTTATTAGTGACCTTGATCTCTTGCTTTCAAGTCGATGTCAGTACCACACCTCTTTATAGAATAACCTTTGAATACATAAAGGTGTCGGTCACCAATATCTATTATGGGATTGCAAGCCTTTCTTAATCTTCAATTAAAGTATACGGTTTACTCACTTGGTTTTGTACGAGATCTGCGACTAGTGTAAGATCTAACATTACCCTTTCTCAAGGACTAGGAGGTCGATCAACCCTGGAGGTGAAGTTGCTTCAAGGTCGTTTGCTAACGTAATGGGTTTCGTATCCAATTTATTTATATTTCAATGTTTATGGTTATTATAAACGAATCACCTACCTATTTTCTACAGGTAACTGAAGGTGGTGGAGGTTATACCGTATAAGGTATGAATATAAATAGACCTAAACGTCTAATGTGACATGATTGTAGCAGATTTTTTTACTGATAAATAAAAAAAAAGATAAACACCCTACCACTAGCTGAGCTTCGCTTTGCTACTCACTGTTGTTGTTGTGAACGGCGGGGAGCGCCGAGTAACAAAAGCTAGTTTAAAAAAAGTAATCTAAGTTACTTCTTATGTAATCAGCTATCTACCAGTGAAAATTATATAAAAATCAGGCCAGTCCTTCCAGAGATTAAAGGCGTACAAAAAAATTAAAAATTAATAACGATACTTTTTTCGATACTCCAATTTATTTATATTCCTAAATAGTTTTTGAATTGATAGAGACAGCCTAGTGTATGCGTAGGCAATGCACAAGGAAATCAGGGTGATAAACTTGTGACAACTACTAGTGCAAAATACCAAAAGATATTCATCTATATAAATTAACGTCAGATAAAGTAACGGAATATTTTAATTAAGCATGTGTTATGATAACTCATTCGTGATCTCAGCTCCAACCTCATCTTAATAGGAAATGACGCTTACAGGATGTATAAACTGTCATGATACCAAAGAATAAATATATGAAATTCTGATTTCCCCATGAATATTTAACCACGTCTTAAATGTGAAGCGTCACGCTTTAATAATTTTGTATTCTCTCTATGTCTACATACACACGAGATTTCACTTTCAAGGATTCTGTTTACTCATTCTTGTATATAGGTATATGTTAAAATTAATAACATCTGCAGTGTTTTCTTTGTTTTTTCACTTTGGGTTCCGTATTTCTATAATACGTTTTAGTTTTAAATTTAGGTTTCAATTGATAGACTTGACTATAAAAATTTGGAGAGCACTGTTTAATTCCAGTTCACTCATGTCTTTGAAACAACACAAAATAGTTCGATTCTTTACGAAAGGCAAAAGGTATAATCGGTGACACTGATAAGTATTCTCTACAAATACTTGTAAACTTGTGATAGACAACAAGACAAGATGTGACTACTTGTGCAACTATGTCATACTAACTTAATCTTTTTAATATATCTCATGTTACGTAATTATTGTTTGTTAGGGCGTTTAATATACCTCTGCTTACCTTACCTCTGCTTTGATAAACAGGTGTGATTTGATGTATCTATGTACATTGTTACTTGTTATCATTATAGATAGAATTCAAGAAAACTTTTGCAGAAATCTTCGGTTAAGCATATAAAAAGGTCGCTTATTTTTTACTAATCTCAATAAAAGCCAAATTATCATCAGCTTAGTCCTACAATGCTACCGGTTATTGTTGTAAATCGGGAGTAACGCCGTGGAGTAAAGATTGTCTAAAAGAAATTAACCAAATTACTTCTTATATCATCGCCCTCCTGCCAGTAAAAAATCCGTCAAAATCGGTCCAGTCATTCCATAGATTAGCTGGAACAAACAGACGGTTTAAGCTTTTTTAATATCTGTTTTGATAGTCCGCATGCAATTTGATGGTAATTTATTAAAAAAAACTGTTCATTTTATACGAATAAATAATTCAATTTTATTCATTTGTATAGATTGTTTTATGAAACGTCCATTACGATTAACGGCTCACAAATAATTCACATCTACATATTGCTAGAAATAAACTCAAATACTAGTAAATACCATTTCAACTCAGTAAACCTGATAGTAGTTAGCAATAGGTATGACATATATCTTACACGTGTCACTTACAAGCACAGAAGAATTATAACTAAATTTGAACCTTTTGTATCTCACCAGGGATACGTATTTCCTTTCAATGAATCTAGAAATCATTTAGAGCTTTTTCATGTCGAAATTTCAATATGTCTTATGAGACATCGAATATAATATACATACATACTTGCGAGTTCATAACATATTCATGTAATTTTTTTTAATGCTTAGTAAAAGTTCTGCAGAATATCTATCAGATCACATAGATTGCAGTTTATTATATTAAAATTTACATAAATTTCCGAAGAATTATATCGAGAAGTGCAAAGATTACGTAAAATATAAGTTTAGTGGTCATGTTTCATCTAGTACGAATACGGACGGGACAACCTGAATAGGTTTTGTTCTTTACGGTACCCTAAGACAAAGTCGTGTAGCGTAGAGTGAAAATTGTACTCGAGGGATTGTAAGGTGAGGGGGTGAAAATGAGAAATGCAAATAGGTTGTTGAGCTCAGCTCCGCTCAAAATAAGCCCATGAATGTCTAACAAATACTACGTTCCACATTTACTAAATATTAACAGAGCTACAGCCTGCTACAATAACTTTACGATAAAACTATGTAGTTAGCGTATACTACTGCCGATCAAGATGTCTTGGGTTCGATTCCAAAAGTTATGAAATATTTTTCTTATAACAAAAATGCTTTAAAGAAATGACGGCCTAGATAAGAAAACTTTGACAGTGTTTAACGCCGTACCTCTGACAGTTATTATAAACATCTATGACAATTTTGATTGGGAAGTTAGTGCCCTTAAATAAATAAATATTTTGGACATCTCACACACAGCATCATCTAGTCCCAAAGTAAGCAGAGCTTGTGTTATAGGTACTAAACAACTGATATAAATACATAAACATACTTTTTTTTGTAAATACATACATATTATACATAGAAAAACACCCAGACTAAGAAACAAATATTTGTGGATCACACAAATATTTGGTCTGACCCGGGAATCGAACCCGAGACCTCTTGATCAGCAGCCGCACACGCTAACCACTAGACCAACAAGGCAGTCAAATTTCGTCAAAATTTTAATATACTGTCAATTATTTAAACCTCCAAATTCAGTTAGCTATGAGGGTTGCTGAATTCCGGTGCTAATTGTTCCGTGGAAATCTGATATTAATTTATAAAGGTAAAGAAGAAGAGAGACTGCAAACATGTGTTGTATTGAGTAGGCTATAATGTTCTCCTTCTTCTTTTAATGAAATGGCAACCAGCCGAATGTCAGCTATTTTTGGCAATGTCAAGTAATTAAAGTCTTTAATTGTGGAGTCTTCTAGTCTTCAAGGTCTCGTTGTAATGAGTTTAATGAAAAAAAATGTGGATGAGATGAAATGGTGACCGTTTTCCCGGCTATAATTTTATAAAATATTATATGTCGCGTTCACAAGTTGGACACAATATTTCGTCAACATTCAATTTCCTGTCATGTGAAAAGGTTGTGTCCCGCTATCAAAAATGTCAAAATAACGAGCTCAAATCGAAATGAACTCAATAGTAGCGATAAATAACACGAAAAAAAAATGAAATGTGTCTATGTGCTCCGATATCGGCTGTCCAGGTATTGTGTGTCATTCAGTTTTTGGTTTGTCGTCTTATCTGCGTTTTTATGTGTAGTCCATATAACTATGTGGAATGTATGGCTGACAACAGTGAACGAAAGCAAAAAAAATACTAGGGAATTGATTACTTACTTCTTTTTTGAAGTCTGTTAATAAAATAATATTGTTTATTGTTTAGATTAGTTGTAAAAGAATCTGTTAACTGTTTATCAAAATCGACACACATAACCAATATTCAAACCTAACCGTATAACATTTATGTACATACTTGTACCTTGGTAAAACGTATGAAATATATATGTGTATGCATACACTATAAGTCAAAGAAGTAGTAAAGAAGTGTAGTGTGCACTTATCGGGCGTTTTACGTAGCTATGACAGTGCTTCTCTAAGCAGCGATAAATATTTTGGACATTTGGACATTTGACACACAACATCATCTAGTCCCAAGCTAAGCAGAGCTTGTGTTATGGGTACTAGACAACTGATATAAATAAATAAACATACTTTTTTTTTGTAAATACATACATATTATACATAGAAAACACCCAGACTCCGAAACAAATATTTGTGAATCACAAATAATATTTGGTCCGACCCGGGAATCGAACCCGAGACCTCTGGATCAGCAGTCGCATACGCTAACCACTAGACCAACGAGGCAGTTAAAAGAGAAGAAACACATCCTACTTTAGGTATAAAAGTCACTCAAGATTCTATCCTAATTTAGTTGAAAATAAAGCTAGAAGACTACAATTTCACCGACGACCAACGAGTGTACATATAGCTTTATTTCCTCAAGTCATATCATTTATTTAATTATTACTTTTTATAATTTATTCTTACCAAAATTTTGGAATATAATATTGTGTCGGTTCATTTCTATGCCAAATCATATTGAAATCAGCGCAGTGGCTTAGTCATGAAAGCTACGACTAAGCCGCTGCATCAATTTCAATAAAATATTCATTAAGCACAGATATATAGACAAAGTGACTTTCGAATTTACAATATTTGTATGAATTATTATCAGTGTCAAAAGCCGTTGATAATGATGATGTTTGACATCTAGATACCCTCCTCCTCAAACTTCTGAAACTAAAAAGCATCCTTTTAGAAGTAGATTTTATCTCCAGACTAAAATGACGATATTGTTGCATCTTTATGAGAAAGTAATGTAGAAGCTTAAATAAGCAAGCCTGGGAATTGTAGTCCAAAAATAGAAATACACGTACCGAAATAGAATAGAATAGAATTTATTTTGCAAAAAAGTGATACAGTATACCATTATAAACTAATTAGCATAAAACATTTTTAACAAAGTGTATCACATACTTAAAATTAAACAAAAGAAATATAACAAAATAATACCTGAACACATACACATGTTTGTGTACGTTTGTGCAATCCGTTAATCTCTGAGAATCACCAGTAAATATATAATATTAACATACAAGGTACTTAACTTCATAATAACAATCGCACGTTTATATTGTCGGTTAAGCAAAGAAACTTCTGAAACTTAACAAATCAAGACCATATCAAATATTAACATTTTCTTTTGTGTTAAGTGATAAATTGATGGATGTCTGTCACTTAAGTCAGCAGAAAATTATTGACATCGGTAGAACTCGTCTGACTGTTAGAGGACAATTTTATTATATTAAAGAGACCCCTGTCCATCACTGGAGACACTGAGACTCGTATTATTTCAAATTCTTTGGTTATTTGTTTTAATCTAATAAATGGAGGCTTTATTTAAAATGCATCACTCCGACTTGAAACATATCTTTAGAATAACTTATCAACAAAACAAAATTAAATATGCGTTGATAAGACAGTTTTTCAAATTTGTTGGATTTAAATTACATCCTGAATTTTATACTTCACTGTGCTTAAGGCAAGTAAAAATGAATGTGTATCAAAATTGTGAAATAATTAACTTGTATTACAATACATTTGTTAGCTCAATTTAAAAAAGGAGCAATAAATGCAAACCATTAAATAGACGATTTATTAGTAGATGTTTATATATTCCGAATAAAAATAATGTTTTTTCTGTTTCATATTCTATAAAAACCAGCCGTTATAAAACTAGTCCCTATATATTTATTGTGGAAGTAAAAAATGCCTTTGTAAAAAAAAATTTGAGAATTGGACTATAAGCAGTGTTCTTGTTAGAGAATGGGATTATATTTCAGCGTTAAACAATGAGATCAAACCCTCTCTTGTTCCCTCAGTTAACAAAGCTCGAATGACCCTTTGCTGTCGGCACCTTCTTTGTTATCGAAAAGCCTTTATCGTTAATGTCGAAAAAGATTAATTACCATACAAATTAATCATGAATTGTCAAAAGATGACACAATTGACATATTGCTGTATTAGTTCCATTGTTGACGGAGATTTTCAGCATTATTTGGTGAAATAGCTTAAGTATTATTTTTGATTTTTTAATATTATTGTTATTGTTGCTTTTATATAGGAGTTAAGGCGTAAAATACTGTTGTTACTAATTACTTGAAGAACTACTCGGTTATTTCTGAAATGCGAGAAGCGCCTATTTAGTGTACTGATGGGGAGGCCGCGATACAGTAGCGGAAGTGGTACGTTTGCGGAAGCTCACACTCAGATGATTTTCATGCAATAATGCGTAAGTGTTGCGCATCGATGATCAGACGGGTGTGTGGCAGCCCCAGCAGTATCATAATCATGTTTGCAAACAGATGGGACTCTGCATTGATGGCACATTGGATAGGCTTGCATGTAACGCAAAAATTTTGAAAAACTATAAGTATCTGTATTTTCCTTATATTAAGATATGATGATTGTTACTAACAAATATAGACGCAGTCTGAAATAAATGATGTTGTTATTAATAATTTATTTTACACAGATCTTTGAAGACTGTTTAATTTATAGATTTTTTCCGAATAAAGAGAATTGTAAACCTATTATGAGACAGTAGCATAAAATTTTATGATTAATAATATAACGTGCTTTATTTGGAAACTACAATATTATTAAAATCATTTTACTGTCGTCATTTAAGAAGTACTTTATTGTTTATTAAAAGTATTTTATTTCAATGTGGTATCCTTTTCACTTTAACGGGATTTTCATTGTATCTTGCCGACAAGATCCAAACGGATCCCCTCACAGAACCTACCGTGTGATGGTTATATAGCATTCAAACTGAGTAAAACGAAACGCTGCCGTTTCGAGTGGAAAGGATACTTTATATGTTGAGTAGCTTCTATAATTCAAGAGCCATACTATGCTTTTCGTACATGAATCATATTTAATTTGTTTTTCGTCATTAATTATCAATCTATACTTTGACATAAGTATGTAATACAATTTGAAAAACGTTACTAAAAAAAAAATTCAGACAAAAAGATATCAAACGAAATCTCTCTGCCTGAAAACGCTAGAATAAATCTGGCTTTAATATGCATGGCTTGAATTACTGGGTGACCATTCTTGTTTATAGCTAATTATTTATTTATTTTATTAAAGTAGTATTATAAAGTGTGCTGGGTAGTTGGAATATGTTTAAAGTTGGTGCTAAGTCAAAATTATGTTTTTAATTCTTCTTCTTCTTTTGATGAAATGGCAACGAGCCGAATAGCAGCTATTTCTGCCAATATTAGGTAATTAACGTCTTCAATTGTAAAGTCTTCCAGTCTTAGTCGTCGTCGTAATGAATTTAATGATAAAAATGTGGATGAGATGAAATGGGTACCGTCTTCCAAAAAAACAAAAAGGGATCTAATTGTTTTTAATTATTATAATCCGTAATTGACGTACGTACGTCACTTATCAAAAACCGATTGGTCTTGGCAACAACAAACAGAATCTGTTAAATCACTATGACGGTTATCAAAACTTGGCATTAACCATAGTGCAACAAACGACGATGTTACCTTGCAAGATAGCATAGAGCAACAGCTCTATGCTATCTTGCAAGTTTGTTGTAATCAAAACTTATAACTGGTTTACAGTGATTTCAATGATACATTTTAACACAGTTTACCTGTAATACTAACCAAGACATACAGCATAAGCCAATATTCTTGAAAAGTGTGTATAAGTTTCAACATACGTTCTTTATAGTGTACTACGATGGCCAGTCAACTTTGTCTACATTACTTTATAATCATTTTTTTTCTATTAATCGAAGCGTGATAAGCTTTTTACCTATTAACTATCCTATTAAAGAAAACGTGTCTCGGTGGTGCATTGGTAGCGTATGCGACTGAGGTCTTGGGTTCGATTTGCGGGTCCCAAATGTTTGTATGATCTTTAAATATTTGTTTCGTAATTTTGGTGTTTTCTAAATATGATATATGTGTATTTAAACACGACACAGGGAATCCTAGTGTGGGGTTTAGTATTATAATTGTAAACTTTGGATTAAGGAAATAATAAATTATCATTATTATACGAACAAAGTATATATGTATTTATATCAATGATCTTACCTATTGTATAAGCTATGCTTTTTTTGGGCCTAGTTGTGTCTAATGTCCAAAAAATATTTACGTAAAAATCGGTGGGAGAGTTTCAGAGTTCATGTGAGGCGTGACACGAGAATTATATAGAACAGAATACCAAATGTAGGAAGTCTTTAGGTACAACTTTAATCTTTTAAAGTTTCTATAGGCACTATAACATTTAAAAAAAATATATTAACTACACAGCTTACCACATATTTTAAAGTTTTTTTTCCAATTAGTGAACAATTTGTGCAGGTTTATTATTAGGCAGTATTTGTTTCAGTAACTGTCTATATAACTTAGTTTTTTATACTTATATTATAAAATACCCAACATAAATTAACACGGTTATAGCCGCCGTAACCAATCTGTAAAATCCTTAACACTATCGGCTCATTGGAAGAGATTAAGCACTAAGGTACCTGCGCTGCCCACGTCGACGCGCCGATCCAATTTAACGCCATTTGCACTATCCGCGACGCGTTTGGATTAATATCTGAATAATTATATTTAACTCTCCGTAACTTTTTATGAAAAAGTTTTAAGTACAGTTTTTTTAGTTAGAAAGCACTCTCCTCTCCACTCACACACTGCACTCTTGGTTATTTGTTTTATATAAATAAACCTAACTGAATAATCTCATTAGGGAAAAATGTATTTTTAACATAATAAATGGAATCTGTATTTATATACATAGATAAAGAACATAAATCACTTTCTGTGGGTTCCTGACATAGTGACAATATTTATAAATGAAATAACAATATTGTTTCTGTGAGATATCCCCAATAGAAATTATATAAAGTTTAGTATCAAGTTAGTTATATATTATAACAGTTTGAAACAGAAAAGTTAACACAAAGTCATAACCACTGTGTGGATGAGCGGGGCGAAGCGAATGACAGGCTACCAAAGCGGGAAACATAGGTTGACAGTGAAATAAATAAATTGAAATAAAAATAGAAAAAAACTAAAATTAACTAATATTTGTTGTTGGATTAAATAATTTAACTTCATTTGTTGACAGTTCATTTTTTGGTAACTAGAATTTTAGCTTTTACTACACCCAGGGATGTTTACTTCAGTAACAAATAAAAGGTGATCGATACTTACGCTTGTTCATTAGTTTACAGTTGTTATCTCATAATGTTGAGAAATCTTTCATCAGGCCGATAGAAGAAAAAAAATAACCTGTAGTATTTTCGAAACTAGAAAGTATTTACGCTATTTAATTTATGAAGTATTTATATTACGATTATTTACCAACCCCTTTACTCATTGAATTGTGTGAAATTCCAGTATTTTTTTGGACTAGCATCGAAATACGACACTTTTTTTTAATGAACCTATAAAATATTACAGAAATATAATTTGGTAAATACTTATATCACCTAATTATATTATCTTCCTTTAACAAGAATATGTAAAATACACATGACTTGCTGTGCAGCCAACACTGGTATTGATAAAGCACGATTTACTTGAAGATCTACAACAATATTTTAGCTACATGCATGTGGTATAAATTTTCTAAAATATATTTTGTATCATTGGAAATTAATTTTATAGAGTATATTCGTAGAATAGCAATACCTACTACTGTATAAATTAAAACTGTATCTACCATAAATACAGTTTCAAATTATACAGTAATAGGTACATTTTATATTATTTTTGTGACTTTTATCAGTTCAGATTAATCACAATTAACAATATAAAAATGCTGTTCCATATTCACGTTTATTAAAGGCTCGTTTACAAAAATAGTCATTGATATTAAACCAATCCATTATACTCTGAATACATATCGAATACAATTACTCAAACACAACACGCTCAGAAATGTGCGATTTTCATTGAGTATTAAGTTCCATAAGATCCTTTTGTAACCTCCGGAATTGATGAGAACCATCACACAATTTTATTAAAATGTCTTTGAAGTTATATAACAGTATTCAAATATTTATTTGCAATATTGGAGGAATAGTAACAAGTTAGACAAGTTTGTAGTTATATCTTTAGTTTAACATTTCGAATAACTTTTGATCAGTGTGTTTTATAGTTTCTGTTCGACTATTAGTACTACAAATTCTGAAACACACATATTATCACCGCATTTTATTTTATTAGCAATGCTAATATCAACTGAAATAAGCTTTATATGCAGATTACACTTACATCATCATCATCAGCCTATCGCAGTCCACTGCTGGACATAGGCCTCTCCAATTGCACGGCACTTAGTTCGATTAGTGGGTGTAATTATTTCGTGTGCTTAGTCCAATCAAATCCGATTATTTTTTTATTGTGTTCACAGGTTGAACATGTGATACGACCCAGAAATTTATTGTTGATAGATATTGATTTTAGATAAAATATTGAACTTTACAATTGATTGTTTTTTTTTGTTAAATTCATTTTCCTCTTGTTATAAGCTATTAAACATGTTACAAAACACCAACCAAAAACTTAAATAAGTTTTACCGTTATTACTCGTAGTTTTTAGTACTTATCACAGAATTTATTTTTTTAATTAGAATTGTGACTTCGAAATTTTAAATAATGTTTTAAACTAGCACAAAACCTTTTAGCACAAAAACTATTTATTGACGTCAGTGGTTTTAAAATAATGTTGGAGGTTTAACAATAAATGAAACTTGCGGCAAAGCTGGTAAAGTTTGAACATTTCAGAAGTGGCGTTGTGACGTAGGTACGAAGAAAGCGACGTCCGTTAAACATTGCATACAAATCAGCAATATGGCCGACTTTCAACCAACTTTGTTATAATAACTTTGACGGCCTTTTAATACTAGCACTTGCGTTTTTTAACATTAAATCTCAATTCATTTTGTTCCACTTCTTTATGAATTAGTTTAAAACTTTCTTAGTCGCAAGCCTGGTTAAGCTTCAATCAACATTTTAATCTAATTTTGTTGCCATTTAAAAATGTTGTTCTTTTTACCCTTTATAATTACCAATGTTGTTTTGGGGTCGGCTACTAGTTCACCTGAATCAGTTTCATCTGAATATCAATTTTTCCAGGGAGTGACTTATAATAATATAGTTTTAAATAATAATAAATTTATTCTATTAAAACTTTTGTACAACACATTTTATCTAAGGGGTAATCTCAACTAGTTTGAAGGTCTTGTTTGGATGATATCAAGTAGACATCTTGTTTGCCTAAGTACGGGGTGTGACGAATGCCGAAACTTGAAGCTCGTATCGACGGCTTAACAGCGTTGAACTGTGAAAAAAGACCAAATGCATTGTTACAATCAATGTAAGTTGACATAATTATTCATACTAATATTATAAATTCGAAGGTAATATCTGTCTGCTTGTTACGTTTTCGCCGTTAAGCCGCTGCACTGTTTTCAATGCATATTGATTGCCAGCTCATGTTTTCCCTTCCTACTACGATCCCGGGTCCTTTAAGCGGGGCGTGTAAAATAATCTCAATAGGCTGCCTTAATGTGGGTCGCCATACTGCTTGCATTCACGGTGAATGTGGCGACCCCCACTTTCGGATTTTACTCATGCTTTCCATCAGGCATAGTAAAGTCACCTTGGCATGCGATAAATAAAAAAAATTCATCATGAAATTGTTTTATCTGTACCTACTTATTTCACATTTTGTGATTATCAGTTGAAAGTACAAAATTTTTTTTGGAACAATCTGCTTAGGTCCTTTTTAGGATTCCATAGCCAAATGGCAAAAAACGAAACCTATAATCTATAACATTCATCATTTCTGTCTGTCTGTCTGTCAGTCCGTATGTCACAGCCACTTTTTCCCGAAGCTATAAGAAGTATACTGTTGAAACTTTTTAAATAAACGTATTCTGTGAACCGCATTTATATTTTCACACAAAAATAGAAAAAAACAATAAATTTTGGGGGTTCCCCATACTTAGAAATGAAACTCAAAAAAAATTTGGTCTTCAAAAATGATATTGAGGTTTCTAATATCATTTTTTAAACTGAATAGTTTGCCAAGAGGCACTTCCAAAGTGGTAAAATGTGTGTCACCCTGTAATTTCTAAAATAAAAGAGTAATAAAACTAAAAAAATATATGATGTACATTGCAAACTTCCACGGAAAATTGATTTGGACGGGATCTACTAAGTATTTTTTTTAATATGTCATAAATCGTAAACCGCTATTTACCTACCTTTCATTCAATCAATACACTATTATTAAAACATCAATGAAAGTTAACGAACTACAAGAATTTTTATATGGTGTTACTTGCTGCTACGGAACCCTTCATGGCCGAATCCGTCTCGCACTTTTCCGCTTTTTTCGTAGAAGCTTTTATAAAATATGTACTAGTCTTCATTGTAAGTATAAGAAGAGTGACATACATATATATGCAATCTGTCTAACTACAGACCTATCCCTATTATTTTCTTTTTCACAAAGATAAATGAGCACGTAATCAATAGAGAAGGTTTTAAGAAACTCTAAACGACATCCAACATTGGCGTTCCATCACTGCCTACAATTAAAGTGTCAATCACAGCATTAGATAATTACAAAAGATCTAACTTAGTCTACAATATACGAGTAATTAGGTGTAGTAGACAGAGCCCTGCTGTATTATTGCTCTTTATTTTACATTACATTAGACGAAATCGTGAAAATGTAGTTCTAAATTATATCTATTCTATGAGTACATCATCAATTCATCAACAACCCATAATGTCCCACTGATGGGCTCGGGACTCCTGTCAGACCCGACAGGTAAGGCCATAAGACCCCATAGTGGCTAATAGTCTAGTCAACAAGTTCAAAAACGTGAAAAATAGAGATAAAGATCCTAAAAATATGAGCGATGGCTCATTCGATTCGGAATCACCTCTAGAAAAATGTTTTCGAAGGATTTTGGTGAAGGGTAAAAATTGCAATTATTAACAAAATAAGATGAAAAAAAAATGATATTTCGTTTTTTGTTAATAACTCGAAAAATATTAACATTGAAGCAATTTTGAAAAAAGCTCGTTAAAGAGGAGGAAATTTCCAATAAAAAAGTCCTAACTCCCGGAATTCTATCTCCATTATTTATAATTTTAATTAGACGTTGAAAATAGGGCTCCGCGCGGCAGTTACGGCATGCGCGCGCCGCCGCTAAAGAGAGTTCAGCAATAAAAATAATTTTTTTATAACATAAAATGTGATTTTAAAAATAACGAAATATCATTTTTTTTCATCTTATTTTGTTAATAACAATTGCAATTTTTAACCTGCACCAAAATCCTTCAAAAACATTTTTCTAGAGGTGATTCCGAATCGAATGAGCCATCGCTCATATTTTTTGGACCTTTATCTCTATTTTTCACGTTTTTGAACTTGTTGACTAGACTATAAGTGCGGGGGGGGGGGGGAAGTACACTACTGTATATGGTTTATAAGTCACAGAAGAAAAGTATTAATTTCTGCAAGAGAGCCATACTTATTCCTATTCTCTATTCAAGCTTTAATTTAGAATCGAAATAAGTAAACCTAATTCTAAGCCTATTTAAAGATATCTATTCAAACATTTATTTTATTGAGCCCAAAGAATACAGTGGAGTCGAATCGGTCGAAGTCTTCTTTTAGTTATTCAATTAGGCTATACACAAACGCCTAAGAGCAGTTAAATAATGTTTATATTTTACGATAAAAATGAAATAATCCAACAAAATGACAATGAATAAACGTGTCATATAGAAGCAAACATAGCAATATCAACTTTTTTTTTCAAACCGACCTATTTACAGCGCCACTGTCTACGTGAAATTCTAAAAGTGTTTTATAAAAAATACCACAAAAATTATATATAGTATAATAGTGTTTTTTAAATTTTATAATTTAATTTATTCAAAAACTTATAGGTATTGGTACAAAAATGTGTTTTAATTAATTTGCCCAAAATTGCAATGAATGGAGATTGCTACATTTGCTTTTATATGACTCAAACAATAAATAAAAGATAAATTAGAAAAAGTATGAAAAGAGTGAGGCAACCAAGAGCCTACCTTTTTCTCGCAATAGGTGTTAGGTGGTGGAACCAGTGGCGGTTGTAAGGGTTTTCGGGGAGCTCCGAATGAAAACGACGGCTTCGTGTTCTTAACGTATTTATAATTTGGTTCATGCGAACCTGGGCCCGGTATATCTGGCACGGGTATAGGTCGGTAATTATTGCCGAATGAATACTTCGGCGGTTTCCTGAAAAAAAAAGAATTTAATAGTTAAAAATCTGTTTGAAATTTCGTTTACATATATTTTAGTCTTTGGTTTATGTGTTTTCAGCAGACAAGAGAGATAGTTGAAAAAAAAATAGTTTTCTTTTTCTTATTTATGAGTTTCTTTACGACGAGGTTCTTTGTTCTATCCAACTGTGATTTATATAAAAGGTTTAAGAAAATCTGTGAGCATTATTACGGAAATAACATAAGATAACAGGATAAGCACTCGACATTCGACTGTATGTATATGAGGAAAACGGAATTCATGTCTGCTTTGCAACAATTGATAACTAAACAAACATTATTTTATACATAAATGAAACCCACTTACCTGATGTATTGTTTTTTTCTTGTGCTGTTACTGTTGTTCTTGAAAATTATTTATGAAATATCTACTGCTATATAAAGAGGTAAAGTTTGTAACGTTGTAAGAGGTAATCTCTGGATCTACTGAACCGATTTTGAAAATTAGATTACCAAGAGGAGGCTACTTGTGAGTGACATAGGCTATATATTAACCCGAAAAATCAATACTAGTCCACGTGCGGAGCCAGTCACACGGCTAGTAAGAATTAAAATTTATAAGATAAATAAGGACATAGCTTACTTCTTAGGTATGGGTGGTAGGTATAGATTAGGTGGTGGTGTCCACATGTCCCAAGGTTGGTATGGTGGTCGAGCTTTTGGCATCGCTGTGTAGGCTGGCGTTCGTTTATATCTGGAATCACCTCGTGGTACGTAGGTACCAGGCCCTGGAACCTTCGTCTTTGAAGAGGGAGGTTCGATTTGTGGAGATATTAAACTGCCCGGAATTCTGAAGGGACCTGATTTACAATTGAATAAATAATTCGTACAAATAAATAATTCGGACATCTTACACACAACGCCATCTAGTCCCAAACTAAGTAGAACTTATATTATGGGTACTCGACAACTGATATAAATACATAAACATTTGTTTTTGTACATATTATACATAGAAAACACCCAAACTCCGAATATTTTGCGGATCACACAAATATTCGGTCCGACCCGGGTATCGAACCCGAGACCTCTTGATCAGACCAACCACTAGACCTAGACTAACAAAGCAGTCAAATGATGAATAATGAGTCTTTGACAATTTAAAAAATCTCGTGCTAATATAACAATACTCGTAGATTCGTCGAACTGGAAAGCATACAATACTTTCTAAAGACAACGCCATAACTCCAAAAAATTGGAATGAAAACTTTTATTTTACTATAACTATAACTTCACTAGTATGATGATATTTTAGTATTCTAAACGAATTTATTGAAAATTAACTACTAGGATAACACGCAGTTCAAGCTAAAACAATAGTAATACTTCTTGTTAGATTGTAAGTAGTCTTGACATCATTATTAACAGTTTTTAATACTAATCAATAAGTCGTAAAAAGATAAATAAAATAGAATGGAACCTTTTGGTCCAACTCCACGTACGTCTAGCATAATTGCATTGTTCCTGTAAGGTGGTTTTACAATCAACTTAGTATTATAACCAAATGTATATGCTGGCATTCTTTTTATATGGGAATACCCTGGACCACCTAAAACAGAAGACGTGTAAATATTAGTCATAGCTTTGTGAAAATATGAATGAACTGTATAAGCCGAATGTAAAGAAAATTGTTTGATTCGGTTTCCCAATACATTGCTGCAACTTTAAAATCGCAAAACACAGCCTATTTCTATTCCGTTCAGACTAAGGTTAACTTTTGCATAAACTTTAACCTAGGAGACAAATAAATAGGGGTTGATTGATTTTCCGGTTGAAATTTGAGAAACATTTCATGGTAGTAGAGTCACGCTGATTTCAACATGAATGGGCCGGTTCAATCGTATCAATAATACTCTCTAAAAATGATGGCACGTGCTGTTGTATTGCGTTGGTGAGATCTAAATGTAGTTAATTAAACCAAAGAAAATACAAAATGATTTCGACCTAATACCGGCAATACACTCGCGGCGCGAACGATGGTTGTTCACACCTTCTCGTTCGCGCTTCGCACCGTTCCCCAATCAGTAACGGAAACAAGCCGCGAGCAAGACTGTGAGGCTTTGCGAGTGTGAAAGGACACAGTTCTCGCGCGGATCACGCCGTTTATTCACGGAGTGAATTCGTCACACGCGAGTGTAGAGCCGGCTTATCGTGAACGTTTCGAAATAAAACAAATGAAATGAAATCTCAACAATAAATATCCTTTAAAGTAGCATAAAACGCCGGGTCACTGTGGAATTCTGTAATGCATTTATGCATGTATCTGATGTGAGGTCTTATTTTTTCTTTTATTTCTTTTTTGTAAGAAACGACAACAAGCAATCGTTATATTATGACTTATCAAAATAGCAAAAACAATGAATACATAAGCTAAGAACCTTACAGTACAACTCCGGTGTCTCATAATGGTCTGGACCGGGCATTGATGCTTCTTGCGAAATAGTATTTTTTCGCACCGTAGGCTTTAATATTTTCTGTCTTACAAGCCTTTCTCTGCACTCCCATCCCCACGGCATTGTTGATATCTACTATGAATAAAATTACGTAAAAATATACTAAATTACAATTCAGTGATAGAAATGTCAACATAAATATGTCTTGGAGTTGAAAGATAGTATCGGAAGGATGTCAAATAATGATAAGTTTTAAATTTGTATTCGGCCATTGAGAAGGGATTTATAAACGCGGTGTAGAAAGGAGTATTCAAATATCCAAATCCATTGCTTTGAAATAAAGGTCGTGATAAAATTTAGAGATAAAAATGTCACGAGCGTAGGAATCAAAAGAGCAAATAAAAACTCAGTGGAATTTCCACGGTCCAGGAAATTGAGCTGCACCGGATATCGTCGCACCGGAACGACGTGCGACGGAGGAATGGCTTCCGGTCGAGGTGAGCCTCTTTCATTATTCCCCCATTCTCTCTCATTTCAATTTTGAAAACACAGTCTTTGTTTCTCATATTGCCATTTTGTTTCGATTAGTTTAGTTTAGTTTAGTTTAGATTTAGTTTTGGGCGCGTATTAACTAATACTAATTGTGAACTGACGTTGATATGTTTTTATAGTTACTTGTCAATTTTTTGTGCCATGTTTATAATGTAAGTTAATGCCATCTCCTACTGAGACTATTACCGTGGTATCACCGCTGTCGTTAGAGAAGTCATTTATGATTAATGAATGCCAAGTAGATAAAATCTATTTAATATATAGCTGAGAGTTTTATACATATATATACCATATAGCCAATGCCATCGAAATTTATTCAATGTATTAATAGCAGGAAGAAATTTTAAATAACTTGTTTTTTATATACCATAAACCGATGTCATTATATATCGCTTTATGTTACGTTTCCGAAATGATGCCGAACGGTCTCCGCAATGTTTTAATAAGATAGTTACGATGAGGGGTTTTGTTTAGGTAATTGTTGCTTTTTTACGTATGTATTATAGCCCAGATATACATATATAATACCTTTATATGTGGTGTCACTTAAGCCAATTGAAAACTAGCGTCAGACGTGTTGTCTGACACAATGCCGAATTGGGTCCATTTTTGGCTCTGATAACGTTGAACATCACTTTTTTTGTTATTATTAATTACTTTCTTGTGACAAAATAAATGGTTTTTCTTTCTTTCTTTGATAAAATAAACGCTGTACATTAGGCATTGGGAGACTCGTACACCATTACGACACCACAGGAGCGAACGTACCAACGTTAAATTAAAAACATGAGTTGTACTAACACCTCATGCTTTTAATGAAGGGTAGACGTGAGTTGGCGGGCGAGGAGAATAATAGCGATGATTCTCGTACTATCACTTGAATACCATTCTCAATTACGAAATAAAGTTGGAATATTAAATAGCAGATTATGATCGATCATTTAAATACAACACACCACCGAACACGTGGTGCTAGAACGAGATGATAAGCGATAATGATCACCCCACGGAGTACAGAACAGGCTTCTTGCGGAAAACAGGACTGTTACCGGGCCTGAGCAAATGCAGCAACGATTAAGGATGCAAAGATCAGCGCTTTAAAAAAGGAGTTTAACTATGCCTCTAGATCCTGCCAGGGCGTCTTCCTTCACGAACCCGTGCGATCTGGTCTCTTGCCAGAGCTATCCAGGGAAATTTCTGCACGCCTTCTTTTCCTCCTCTGTGCATAGAAAATGATTCGTTGGCCCATGGCGCAAAAGAGGAAGCCGATCTCCTGGGTAAACTCTTTGCATCCAACTTAACGTTGAAAGACGGGAATAACGTGCCGCCGACCATACCGCGGTACGAGAGCTGTATTTCGGATATACGATTCCATCAAAGCTCAGTGCGTAAAGCATATTTTTTTCTTGATACAAATAAGTCGAGTGGGCCCGATGGAATTCCTCCTATCGTGTTGAGGAGGTGTGCTCCTGAGTTGGCACCGGTTTTAACGCGTTTTTCTCGGCTCTCTTACTATTGGCGTTGTCCTGTCCTCTTAGAAGATAGCTTTGGTGCACCCGATTTCTAAAAAAGGTGACCGCTCAAATCCGTCTAACTATAGGCCCATAGCCATAACTCCCTTGTTCTCGAAGACAAGTAAGTTCATTATCAACTCGCACATCTAAATTGTGGAATGAACTGTCGCCTGCGGTGTTTCCGGACCGACTTCACCGGACCGGAACGGAACGGACCGGACTTCAAAAAAAGAGCGTACTCCCATGTTAAAGGCTGGCAACGCACCTGTGACTCCTCTGGTGTTTCAGGTGTCCACGGGCGGCGGCAATCATCTACCATCAAGTGATCCATCTGCTCGTTTGCCCTTACAATATAAAAAAAGACCTTAATGTTGCGTTTGCATTACAAGAATTGATCACATACCCTTTGAAATAACATATTTAACAATAAGGTATTTTCTTTCGTTGGGCGAATTCTAATTTTGCTTGTGATCTTAAACATGAGGCATATTTCCTAAATTGAGTGATATACAGTCAGTTTAGGCCTCAAAGTACAGTCACAAATGTTAAACCAGGCTAACTATCTTACTTCAAACATTCATTTATTATATTTTAATCAAAACTACAATTTCCCGATATCGAATAAATCCATTGTTGTGGAAAATTAAACTCTAGTAGTCGTTCGGTTGGAAGCCTTTTAAGCCTTTAAGGAAATCATATTTGCTAGGAATCCATATGCAAAGATATTGAAGAGGAATAAATAGTCAAAGAGATTTGAAATACATAATAACTGAATCGTGAATAAACCAATAGCAGAAGGTTATGCACTGTCCCGCTTCCCTTTCGTAATTTATTCATGTAAGTAATGGAAAATTAAAAACGAAAACGGGGCAATATGGCGGATGGTGGGCAATACATTATTCAGACCATATTGCCAGGACATGCGGGTCGCGGATTTTATAGATCCCGTCAAAAAAACGCTGCTGCCTCAGTATGCTGCTGGTATGATATAGTATTAATTTTATGAACGACATCGTTCGATAATCGTTTATAAAAGAAAATCATTTAAAATCTTAATTTACTTTCAATATTTTTTGATAGATATTACAAAAAGAAAATTATGACTTCACTTATTATTTGTTAAGTATAATAAAACTATGCGTCATGAATGTGTATATGTAAATTAGTTTTACGTTTATAGCATATTTCTGCTACGAAATCAGTTTCAAAAAATATGTAGGAACTCTTTATTGGCATTTTTAGTGTTCAGAAATCAGCCTAAATAGTCAGTACACAAAACCAAAAGACAAAACCTTCTTTCTGATCAGAGACCTATGTTTAGCAAACATCGTCATCATCATCAGCCTATCGCAGTTCACGGCTGGACATAGGCCTGTCCAATTGCACGCCACTTAATTCGATCCTCGGCTACTTGCATCCAGCTCCTGCCAGCCATCTTGCGAAAATCATCACTCCACCTGGCCTGTGGACGTCCTACACTACGTTGTTGTTGTTGTTGTTGTTGTTTTGTTTAGCAATGGACTGTGTTAAAAAATACTGTTATAAAGTCACTGTTTAATCAGTACACTAATCTTGTTAGGTTTTAGTATTATTGATATTTTTACTGCAAATTGTCATTTCTTACTAGATTCATGAACTAACCTACACTACGATACACTAAAATAATTTCAGCTCATGAGCTTTCTAAAACTCCGAACTTCTCAACTAAGACCACACAATAACATGCTTAGATACAATTATTTCCAGTTTATGCTGAACATTCGACTTACGACAAAATAGATGAACATTTATCAAGACGAATATATAACGAAACTGTAGATACAAGGTCCAGACCTTGACCTTTACTTCATACTACGAATATTAAACGGTAGCAACTACCG
This sequence comes from Phragmatobia fuliginosa, assembly GCA_932526445.1. Taxonomy (NCBI): domain Eukaryota; kingdom Metazoa; phylum Arthropoda; class Insecta; order Lepidoptera; family Erebidae; genus Phragmatobia; species Phragmatobia fuliginosa. The sequence goes on along the minus strand of OW052060.1, from coordinate 8,971,828 downwards.
ACGAAAATCAAATATTCAGCGTGGAAAGCATGCATAACAAAACGTTTGCCCTCCTGTTTGTATAGTGCAGTTCAAAGTAAACTGACGAAGTAAAAGCAGTTTTGTATGTTGTAAGGTTCAATAAAGGTTCTCTATACTATCTATAACATATATTAAAGGTCATTTAGATGTCTTACAGGTGTCATATTGCGTGGACAGTGGCTTCAGTGTTTTAAACTGATAATTTGGCCATTTTCTTTGGTTATTAAATAGGACGCTAATACTTACACACTTACCTAAAATAACTTTTAATTTACTACTCTGTTATAATAAAAGGTATTTTTTTTATCAAGGACAGCCAAAATGACTGATGGAAACCATAAGTAGAAGCCAAGAGTGGTGGCCACCATCCTTATGCGAATGTGGACAATGCAATATGGTGATTTAGGTCGCCATAGTACGGCCTAGTTTTCAAAGTTGGTTAGGTTTTTATTCAATGGATGAGGCTACCTTAATGTTCTCTCACCCTGATTATGAGGAGGGATAGAAAAGCGGGCAAACCGGTTGTAACTCTTAAGTGACAAGTGTGAATGGTCCTAGTAGTCTAGGTTTACTGTTTTCACCCATAAGAAAGGAATTCGTTGAATTAAATTAAAATTGATGTACACTAAGTGTTAAAGAGTTTATTAAATTACATAACAATTTCATTTTGAAAACTCAAACATCTCGAAAAAAAAGCAAAGAAAATAATGATAAGATATTTTACAATGATAAAAATAACTGTTTCATTTTCTCCTTCAGTTCTCTGAGGCGTGACACCACGAATAACCTTAGTTCACATAAGTGTGGCACTGGTCTTCTTAGGAAATTTGCCACTTCGTTGCCTTTCGTGCATTTGCGGTTCACTAAACTTTATTATATCTTTGTTTAGGCGGAACATTCAACTAACGTAAGAACAAGATAAGGATGGAGTATAACACTGATAAGGTTGAGTTTGTATGTAGGTATAGTAAAAGCATATTTCGCTTCATCCCATGTTAGCACCAAAATAATCATAAGTTTTCAATACTTATATTATAAAACTGTATATTATGTACATTTAAATGAATTTGTTTTAGTATTTTGTATTAAGTATTTTTTTCTCTCTTTCCCCTGAAATAACTTTTCGTTATAATATTTTTGATCTGGATGCGAGAAGATCAAAACCGATCAGGGTGGTGTGCAATGGGAGAGGCCTATATCAAGCACTGGACTGCGATAGGCTGATGATGATGATAATTTTGATCTAGTTATTATTTTCCACCTTGGCTTGCTATTAAATACGAACGGTTAAGCGATCTTGAGAGTCGATTCTGGTTCCTTATTGTCATTCAACATAATGAGATATCGTTTATGTAATTTAAATGTTATAAAAATTATTTGTAATTATACCTCCATAAAAAAGTAATTTCGACAATCTGAGCATTTTACAGATATCGTGAAAACAGTTTATGATTAACCTATTGCTAAGTAAGAAAATATAAGTAAACACAATAAACTGGGTATAGGAATAACTTCGAAAAGACACACTTGTACTTGATACGAATAGTGTTGCACGGTAAAATAGGACATTATTCTTTTGTGCTACACGCCGACTACAAAAGATCGTATTGTGCCTCGGCTTACAGCCATTTAAACGGTTTGTAATTTTTTTCTTTCTTATGGAATCACTTTAATTTCTATGAAAAATTTACACAAAATTACACACACACTCAAAGTGTGTTCACCTCGTTTAAGCAGCGTATATTAAATTTCTACCTTAACATAAAAGTTTGTACCGTAGTGCACTTGAAACTCTTTGATCAACGTTCAAAGACAATCAGAAGAAAAACAAAGAAGAACAATGGAGTTAAAAATCAATAGAAAAGGTCGACTCGGCAGCTCTCAGCTTAAACTCCCTGAAAAAAGTTGCCAGTTGGAATTGACTTTCCCTGTTCAGGGCCCAAAGTTACAGTATACTTCAGTTACCCGTAATACGGCTGACCCATTTCGACATTAGAGTTGTAACCATATACCTAGCTTTTAGTGCCGTCGTCTTTTGCAATCTCATTTCAGTTAGCTTATTTTATTTTGAATTTAGTTTTAGGTTAGGTATTGTATTGAAAATTATTTAGATATTAACAAAGACAGGTCCTCACACTTCTTTATTCTATTTATCTGAAGTTATACGAAAACTATTTAATACTTTTATAGTAGTATTTGATAACATTGGAGCCAAGTTAAAGCCAATATGTAACCGATACACCTAATTATCATAAATTATGATTATATATTTATGATAATATAATTATGATTTTGTTTTGATATGTAAGATGTTTAAATAATACGACATTGAACAACACAAGTGTACACTTATTTTGGAAATTCATGCCGTTGCAACGCCCACGATGTATAGCCTCAACGAATACCCCTGTGAGGCCTCTACTGACGCTCTTTACTATATATTATTTTATTATACTTTTCCTAGTTTCTGATTGTAGGTTACATTTTGTAATTTCTACTCTACAATAAACTTTTTAACTGAAACTGCACACAAATTTGTGTCTTATGCTTAATCTTATATCGATAATTATGTACATTTTAATTTCTAATCGTTAGTAGTATACCCCCGAAGCAGTCAAGATATATTTGCTCTAAATTTTAAATCTCTGGGGCAACCAGCTTAGGTTATGTTTTGTCTGGCAGCTAGCCAAACGTGCTACTTCTACTTGATTCGGACTGCTTCCATTTTTGTTCCAGTTTGATATAAATTAGTGTAACTTCATACTATTGAGTGCTAAACAAGCGCATGATGTTTTTTTATTATAAAATTCATATTCATAATAGTTTACTATACATCGGAGAATCATTAATGATTCTCGCATTATGGCCTGAAAACTTCCATATTTTTATCTTCATATAATAAAAAAATTGACTTAACATGTTTTCAAATTAAAATATTTTTTAAATCATATAAGAATTACCTCGTTGGTCTTTCAGTTAGCGTTTGCGATTGCCAATCAAGAGGTCTGTTTCCTAGGTCAGGCTGAAAGTGTTTTTGGTTAGACTTTGTGAAACGGCAAACTTAGTGTAGGACGTCCACAGGCCAGGTGGAGTGACGATTTGCGCAAGACGGTTGGCAGAATCTGGATGCGAGAAGCCGAGGATCGAACCAAGTAGAGAGACCTATGTTCAGCATTGGACTGCGATAGGCTGATGATGATAGACTTGCAGTCTACTCGGCCGTGAGAACAAGTAGTATCGGTAAAAGGGCCCTTTGTTTTACGTGAGTCACTTTAGGGCATAATTGAAAACCAGCGTCAGGCTTCGTCTGGCATCTGCTGAACCTCATCCTATTCTGACACGTGCACAAGGCAATCCTCGCTTGATTATTTATTTCAAAGTGTATGAGATTTATATGTGATGTTATGTCTTATCGTGTATGTGTCAATTAAAATATTATATAATCCGTTAGAAACGTCGGAAATTAAAAGCTTTCGTAACTAGTCATGTTTACAATAAAAACCATGAGTTCGTGTGAAAGTCGCGAAAGTCTAAACACTATAAATATGTACAACTGTGTAGACTATATATATATTTAAGCTTACCTAAGTGACTCAACTTGCTTGTGGAAAGCATGAGTAGAATCCAGGAGTAGTAACTAGGAGTATGTTTTGCATCATTTTCCCGGCCTTCGGAGGCACATATGTATATACAAATACTTGTAGGTAGTAGAGCCACGTTGATTTTAGCACGAATAGGCCGCCTCGACTTGGGCAGTTCTACACTCATACAGAAAACCAACCTAAAAATGAGAGTATTGTTTGTAGCATTTCGTTGGTGAGTGTGAGACCGGAGGGCCAATCTCACTTTGAGCAGCGTACAAACTGTTCAAAATAAACTAATAAAAATTTTGTTTCATTACGACTTTCTTACACCTACAAAAAAAAATTACTCGGAGACCAAATTCATGAACCTAAAACAACTACACTCGGTTCCAAAAATAACGGGTCAGTCACATAAACCCGAATATCTCCCGAACTACGTATGCCATCCTAATGAAACGAAGACTGTTCAATTGAGAATTTAATTATACAGATAAAAAATAAAATAAAACTTAGTTACACCCACAATATTAATCTTAAATTAAAAAAAAACTAAAGTAGTCATATTTTTCTTAAGATTACATTTTTTTTATGATTGTTTTTTTGCTGTTTTTCATCACTGGAGGCTTCATCACGTGGAGGCAATACAAAGTATTAAATGAAGAAAGTGATGAAGTGCGTACAAGAAAAGCAAAGTGCCAATTTACGCAAAATGGCTGTCAGGAACTGGATGCGAGAAGCCTTAAATCGATTAGATTGGCCGGCAATTCACCAAGTTAGTATTTATTGAGTTAGGTGACTAAGAGCGACTCATAGCAGAACTGTGACAGTTTTCCTTCTTAGGCTGTTTTTATACTGCCATTTATTTCAATATTATAAGTCAACAGTTGTGCTTGTAGGAAAGGGATGAAAACACTTTTCACTCAAACAAAAGTAGCACTTTAACTTAACGGATCACTGAATCGAAAAATAGTTTTCATTCTTCCATAATGTTGGTGAAAGATCTATCCATACTATACAGCGCGAGATAAACGAAAAAAAATAACAACCTGAAAAATGTAATATTCTAGATTGTTGTTCATCACTCTTTTGGCGTGATTACTATGTTAAATGCTATTTTATGAAAGCTAGCAGGTTTTTTTTAACTTTCCTACGTTAGGCAAGGGACTTCAAACCGTTAATTAAAACAGGCCTAAAACACCCACACTCAGAACAACAATTAGATGATCGCACAAAATTTAAAATAAATACCTACTACTTTTACTATAAATTACTAACCATGAAATTAGGAAAAGGACCAAAGTTGCAGATGTTACAGAAAGAATAAGACCATTATAAACATTTTTACCAAATTAATTTAACTCCAAAAGAACTGAAAACGCATCCCTAAATTATTATGAGTCGGCGCCAAACAATCAATGAACAATGATAGCTAAATTACTTTATCTGTATAGAAATAAATTATTCAAAAAAACAAACAATAGCATGTCCAATTTAAAAAAAAGAAATGTCTAGACGTTATAACGACGCCGTCGTATGTATTGTTCAAAATTTATAATTAGGTTCTGTCAACTGACAATAAAGACAAGAATCTTTATAAAAAAGACTAGATTTAATTATTACCCAAAAACAAAATAATTGTTTTGAGTCAAGTTGAATTTTATTTAGGCAAATAAAGATCAATTGCTTTTAGTGCTGAATTGGGACTCCATACATTCGCAATCCAATATCGATGTATCTTTTCCCTAGGGTAATTTTACCGCCATGCTTTATAATAAATCAGAAATACCTATATTATTAATACTTTATTGGGTAACCTAAATATACGTTTTCATTATTTATTGAATAGAGAATTATAGTTTTCAGTGTTATGGTGAGCATTTGTACCTATACAATTTGGTAGCATTCGAGTTGCACTATTCGTTTTCTTTACAATTAATTATGATTTTTTACAACGATTGTATATCATTATCATCAACTACCCATAATGTCCCACGGCTGGGTCTCCTCTCTTGGCAAAACAAAGTAGTTTGTGTTTTTAAAGTCTGAAGCCGCCTGAAGTCTTAAGACTAAACTTCACGACTGTCATCTTATGATAACAATTGGGAGCAACTGCTTAACTAGACCCGACGTTCATGAAATCATGCCCCGAACGGTCACTCATCCAGGTACTAACCACGCGATCATTGCTTAACCTCGGAATTGTTTCTAATCACTTGCACAGCAGCAGCTTGGCTTGATTTTGGTGCTCTTTAGGGGAGACTTTCATTCAGCAGACGACGGCGATGGGTTAAAACATAACGTGATCAGTACTTTTGGAACTAGACCTGGTGATACAGGAAGAGGCAAAGGCTGCAGCCATGAGGCTGAGATCTCTGGGCGTATGGAAATCGAATGTTACAACAACACACTCCAATATTCTCCAAATATGCATCAAGGAGAACCCGCTCCTTGAGGCGTCTATGGACAAGATATTGGGGCAATACATCTTTGATCGAAGATACGACATCCAGCTTTCCGCAGAAAAAGAAGACTACTCTGGCACTGGGGAAGTCAGGATCTACACCGACAGCTCCAAAACCACTACTGGTCTGGAGCTGGTGTCTTCTCAAACGACCTAAACATTAAGATATCAACAACACTAGACAAGCTAAATACAATCTTCCAGGCAGAATGTATTGGCATTACCAGAGCGGCACAGGCGGTTGCTGCCAGAGACATCAGTGACCTCAACATTAAAATCGTCACTGATAGTGTTTCTGTGCTTCAGGCCCTCCGCAACAACACAATAAACTCAGTCCTGATAATGGAATGCCATAATGCACTCCAAACCATTGCTGCAACCAACAGAGTGACTCTGCAGTGGATAAAGGGACACAGTAACTCATTGGGAAATGACGCCGCAGATGAGCTGGCAAAGAAGGGAGCAGACACAAACGTGCATGGTCCGGAACCTCTGCTACCCATACCTCAGGCCCAATTTAAAGCATGGCTGTGCGAAAGAACCCAGAAAACTCACTTCACAGAGTGGTTAAATAAGGAGGGATGTCGGCAAACCAAGAATGCTGTATCAGCACCAACAAAAGGCTCATCCTCATCAGATTGAACAGAGACAAACTCTGCAAGATCATAAGAACCCTAACCGGACAATGTCTCCTAAACAAACACCTACACACCATAGGAGTAACAGATAGCCCTCTATGCAGAGGATGCATGTAAGCAGAAGAAACGCCACAACATGTCATTATGGACTGCAGCAGTGTGGCCGAGCAACGGGCACAAATTCTACAGTCACCGGCAACATTTCAAGAGGCCTGCAGAAATCTTCGGAGGCTGCTTTCCTTCTGGACCAACCTAGGCTGGCTGGAGTGAATGAGAAAAAACTCTTCACGCACAATGGTCCAATAGCTAGGACTAAGTGCGGAAACCGCCCAGGAAAACTAAACTAAACTAGTACTTTTGGAAATATTGTGTTGCATTTATGGGACAACTTTCTGGGTGTTCTTTGTGCGTACTATTGTCATAATATTGCTTCTTGTTTACATTATTCTTTCCACACACATCTATATAGGACTAATTATTCACTCAGCTGTAGTTTTAAGACTGGGTGACAACAATCATGATCTCATTAATATGACGTATATAGGTACTGAAGCTATGTCTCATGTCTCTAGATATCTAATAAAGCAGTTCCATACTGCACAATCTATTGAATTCATGTGAAGCAACTTGATTAGATAATCAAACGATATGAAGTCAAACACTGACTTACACGATCATTATATGTGTGCATCTTGTAATTAGGAGAAAACGGATTAAATGAATATTGGTGTAAGCTTTAAACTTAAAAACGTAGGAATCTACTCGTATGATTTTCAAGAATTATAAAATTATTCATTTCAATCATTATAATAATAACAATAGTAATATATTGTTTATATATGTAGTATATATATTACATTCATATTACATAAATGTAATGTATATTAAGTATTGCATTTCTTGTTAGAAGAAATTAAACTAAATGAAAGATAATGCTAATCGTAAATTCAAAGAAGTATTCATGATTTTTTCAAGTAATTTCCATTTAATTAAATTAATATATATATAACTCAAATGATAACATTGTCACAGCTAAGTCTCTGAACTGATTTATTGAAATGTGAAATCGCTGTATGTTCTGATTGCTTAGTCTATTATTACCCTGATAATCGATGTTTAGGCGCATCGAGCTGCGGACTAAAACCTAGCTAATAGTACTAGTACTATTATGTATTCTGTGCTAATAGTACATTTTTAACCGTTGACAATTGTTCGATTTCATACGTAAAATTGTAATAAAAGCACTTATAGGAGCAAGACAATATAGAATAGAGATTGCCTTTTTATCAACAACAACAACCATCTCCACCAGAACCCAGCAGTGGGACTTTGACTTTGGAGTCTGAGGAGAGGATTGATGCCATTCGTCCCCACGCTGGCCCGTTGTGGTTATTGACTGGCAAGACACGTTGTAGCTACGTAATCTTGCCGTTGGATGTTTTTAAGGCGCTCGAAGGCCTCCAACTAAGCTACACGACTGTTAAATATGATAACAACCAGGACCGACTGCTAAACAGTCAGTCAGTACCTACAAGCGGTCACCCATGTAGGTACTGACCGCGCCGTCGTTGCTTACCTTCGGTGATTGTTTCCAATCACCTTAGGCCACTTGGCTATGAGTGCGTGCCTTAAAATAAGTTTCAATGATGATATCGTTTTGTGATTGTTGGCCGACTGACTTTTTTTTTTTAAAAAGACAACTCCCGCATTAGGAATATAAATTCCTGTGTCGCGGGGGACTTTACAAACATACATGAAACGGACACAAAGAACACCCAGACTCAGAACAACAAATTGTGAATCACACAAAGTGTTGTCCTACGTGGGATTTGAACCCACGACACTTGGCGTAGTAGGAAGAGGCGTGGCGACCGCTTAAGCAACTAGGCCAACCGTGCCAACATAATTTACATCTACATTTGACATAATTTACATCTATCAAAAGTCAAGCTTCTGATATTCCTCATCTACAAGGTAAAAAATCAAAGTATCAGAAGTTTTCAAAACTAGTGAATTAACCAGAGGTGGCCCAGAATCAAAAATGACCACGTGGCCCGGTGTCTTTAGTACTAAATAAATTAGCCCTTTTAAAGGCGCTTGTAACGGGCTAAACGGGCTATAAAAGTTGCATCTTATTGGCTATTTTTCTTGACCAATACAGCTCAGTATATTTGCAACTTTAAGCAAGCGGGATAAATCATTTGTAATATAGCCGGCTAGACATTAAATACTTGGAACTATAATGAAATATATTGACAATATCGCCGGGTTATACAGCTATATTGCAGCAAGAAATCGTCAAAAAATAGCCCGTTTACGACCACCTTTAGGATTAGGTTGATTAGCAATACGCACCAGAACTAAGCGGTTCGACTCTTCCTTCCTGCCAAGAAGCATCTGACTAGGCCACCATAGTGTGGATCACCGTGTTTCATAGTCCACATTGGCAATGAGCACGGTAGCCACCACTTTTGGATTCTGCTCATGTTTTCCATCAGACTGAGCAGAGTCATTTCAGGATGTTATATAAAAAAATATAAGAAAATAAAGCATTTAATATACTAATATCACAATCGTTTCCTATAGGAAACGAAGAAACTGAATCACAATTAAGTGTCTCAATCAGTTTTATTATAAAGTATATATTAAATGTGTATTTTTTTTTTATTTCAAAGTCACTCTTTTGTGCAATTCAAGTTCAAGGGAATAACTTTTTGCATCGTCCTTAATCCGTGGCTTACCTTCGATTCCAATCTTGTTATTTGGTTTAAAATCTAAGAATGAATGTGTATTGGTGAATGTGGGGGAACCAATTTCAAAAACATTATTTTAATTATGAAATTTTAACTAAATATCAGTTGTAATAAATTATGAAATCAAAATAAAGCGAGTGACACGTGCCCTCTTTTGAATATTCAAAATTTATTTTAACACGAGTTTCAAGATTCTTATTCAATACATTGAAATGATTTTCTTTTTCAATCCATTTCGGTATCTCATTAGTATTAAATAATTACAAAGCCACACAAATGTCAAAATTATCATTGAAGTAATTTTTGTGTTACGAAATTAATGAAGCCGTTATGTGAATATAACGATTCAAAAGGCAAAAGGGTGCGTAGAAGGGAATCGTGATTGCTTATAAAATAAATATATAATATTTTCTTGTGAAGTTTCTGCGCAAATATATTCAGGAGGTGAAATGTTCGACATAGCTGGAGCACTAGTATGATTTCTCTCAAATTAAGGTCTAATGTCTGGACTGGTATCTCTTCATTAAAGTGAAATTCTATCTGCCTTGACAGTACTAGTTATGTTTTGTATGTTAGTAGTGCTATCCGAGTCTGTTGTATATTGAGGGCCACTAGTCTCTACACTCTTATTAAATTACCTGTCGTTTTTTACTGGGTTATGCCAACCGTGGTCAGAAATTGACTCTTATTTACATTTAAGCCGCTTCATGACATCATTAATAAATATAAACTGTTTTGTTCAATACAAAACCCAAGTACTGGGTTATTACAGTTCCTATAACTAAAATCAAGAGATGTAAAAGATTTGGTTAAACTAACTCATTTGGCGAAAATCAAATTAATTAATTAGGTAACATTTTATATTAATCTATATGCATTCATTACTTGAATGAGAGAACAAATGAATAAATAACTATATCGTCATATCGATCAGAGCATTATTCGTTCTCACAATTTAGTGTAGTCGTTTCACATGAGAGACATGATGTGGACGTTTTCATGTCATGCATTTTACAATGTGGGTGTTTTCTAGTAACCATAAGATGTTATGAGCTTGAAACTAATGATAATTACCTTTAATATTATTATTATATTGTAACAATCATTATCTTTAGTGACAACGAGTTTGATAGATGAAAACAGCAAGCTACTCAATTACTGATGTCAATCAACATTTCTGAGGCGAATGGTTGGGTAAATTATAACCACTCAATATTTTCAACAATAACGAATCTTAATTTCGTTGAAAGCCACCTAGAGTTGTCTATCAAATCTACCGAGGGCAACGAGACAGAAAATGTTACTCACAAGAGGCAACATTCGAGCAATATAAGTTTATTCCCAGTGAAACGAAGGTATCTTTATTACCTAGCTCCGTAACTTTTGAAGGAGTCGTAAATGTAACAATGTCGCGAAACATTTGAAGTTTTTAATTCACTCTCGGATAGTTCCTTTTTCCTCGATTAATTGTTTTATTTCCATTTTGATATAAGAAGAAAGACTTATCATGTTTGACCACGTTATCAAAATGTCGTCTAAATCGTGTTTTTTCGTTTTAATTACTGTGACACATATAGACAAAGATAAGAGACTTTAAACAAAAACTTCTAAAATACTACGGACGAAGTATAATTTTTTTTTTACGCGGTGAATGCTTTTCGCACCATACCCCTCGTGGGGTAAACGAAGGGCGTGTGTCCCGGAGGAACCGGTCTACCCACTAAACCCCGTGGCGGCCTACCTCGGCAGTAGGGAGGAACACCAGGAACGCATCAGCGGATTCTGGAGACCCCCTGCCGTAACCCAAAGACTGAGGTACATCCCGGGGTGACTAATTTCACCCCCAGGACAGGACGGTGTAGCGTCTCCCACCGCTCAACGCAGTAAGAGACACAACACCGACCCACCTTGGGCGATACCCCCCAGCCGCACCGGGGGTGTCACCTGTCTCGGGTCGTTTGCAGCGGTCACATCTCCCCAAGATGCGACCAATGCAGGCGGTGACAGGTTTCATCCAATCCGTCCGACCAAGACTCTACGCTCAGACTCCCAAGCAGGGCAGTCTTCTAGCGTATGCTGGGTGGAGTCCCGGTCGGACTCGCAGTGGTGGCATTGTGCCGTAGCCTCACGTCGGATCCTATTCAGATACTCACCGAAACAAACATGTCTAGTGAGTACCTGAGTCAGCTGGTATGTGACACAGTCGGTCCTCTCTATTTAAGCTTCGAAATTCGGCAGAACGGCTCCAACAGCGCGCTGGCTGGCACATCCCTGTGTTTCAAGCCGTGCCCAGCCTGCAGGGCTTGCGTATGTGCGTTCTGCCGTAGCATTCCGGCCTCGTGATCCGGCGCTGTCTCTTCGACATTCCGACCGACAGATCGAATTCGGTCGTAGACCATCGTATCCATGTCGGCCAGAATGTCGAAGGGTGGAGATCGCGCCAGGACCGTCGCTGCCTCGTACGAGATAGTGCGGTAGCCCCGTGCGACCCGTATGGTCATCAACCGCTGCCGACTCTTGAGTTTAGCTTTGCAGCGGGAGGAACCCGCCAGCTCTTCAGACCAGACGGGCGCCCCATAGAGGACCATTGATCGCACGACGCCCATGTAGAGGCAGCGAACTACTTCCCGTGGCCCCCCGAGATTGGGCAGCAGACGATGTAACGCCCCAGCTACCCCTCGCACTCCGGGCACTAATCGCCCGAACGGACGAAGTATACCTAGTTTAATGGCCATGAGTACTACTACAGTACAGTAATCCTTGGTTTGACGGTTTCACGGTGCGCGATGTGCGCGGTGCGCGGTGGCGCGGCGCAAATTGCAATAATGCATTCGAACGCGTCGCGCCGCCCTGCTCATTTCGAAACCACGGCCTAATCATCCAGAACGAAATTTCTAATAAATCATACATTTCAAATTGTTACTAACTTTGGAATAAAATTTTACAATAAATTTATTACTTAAATTACATTATCCGTTTTTGTTTTAGCGAAAGTCATAGTTCTAAATCCAGTTTTGTACAGCGTTCGCTGCAATTTCAGTGACAATATTAGATCGACGTCGACAGTAAGCTTACAATGTATATCGTGTGCACATTAGTGTTCATCCTTACTTGCATAGCTTTACTATTCATGAGCGTTTGGTGCCAACGTGTATTTGGTGCATGTATAAATAAAAACAAAGCTACAAAATATAAACTGCAGCAGGAATTTGACGACATTACCGTATTACCGTAAATAAACTTAGCATTTATATTTTCATTTTACAGTCAAGGGATGAATCATTTAATATTGTAAATAAACATTCTAGTCCGAAAATAAATTTTACAATTTAACGGGAAGAACTTCTAAGATGAACACACAGAAATTGAATACGGTAGTATTTGTTCTGTAGCGAGCCATGTATCGTCAACGCAAAGTTATCAGTATGAACACATAACAATTGGCTTTAAGTTCACACAAGCAACCTAAATAAGCGTTATATTCAATTTATTATTACTTCTAAAGTACCTGTACACATTCACATACTTATAAATTAAGTTTAGTAATACGTTAATAAGTTTATACGCTTCTGTTGATCCTCGTTCTAACAATTATATTAGTTCTAAACTATAAATGCACATAATAACCACATATTATTTAATTATTTACGTGTTCAAACACATTTATTCTCTCACGTACTTTTACAACTTATTTTCGCAAGGCAAAAGTATTTTATATAAAGGCCAAGCGAATAAACGGGTTTATTGAGTTTACTAGAAAGCTCCAAGGATCAGGTAGGACTACCTTGTAACTGGCGACTTGGGCCGATCTTTTGAATCCAATGATTTCGAAGGCGCTGAAACATATGTATATATATTGAATTATGTTTGTCTGATAAACTGCTTTAGCTTTTATCAGTTTATGTATTTCGCTTTCTTTATTTTACAACACAATACTAACCTTATATATCTCAGACTCGTTCGTTTGATTCCAACCAATGGTAACTATGGTAACGAGCCCACTAAAAAATCTGTCTGATATTTCTATACTTAAGTATATCATAGATATATTTAACCAACACAAAGAACTTTAACTATGAACTTTGTGTCTTTTTCGTTGTTTAAATTATTGTAATTGTCTAAATCATTATTTACTAGCTGATGCCCTCTGCTCCGCTCGCGTCCTAGGGGTATGAAAAATAGATGTTGGCCGATTCTCAAACCTACCCGATATGCATATAAAATTTCATAAAATCGGTCCAACCGTTTTGGAGGAGTATGGTTACTATCATTGTGATTAATTTTCTAATTTTCCGCGCAATTTTTTTAATTTCTGTCATAAGAACCTTCACAAACACAACAATTACATCTGACTTACACTTCACACTTCTGACAATAACAAACACAACAAAAAAAATAGAGAAATCGGTCCAGCCATTCACGCCTGATGGCGTGACCAAGTTAAATAGGGATTCATTTTTAAATATATAGATAAGATAGATTTTCTAATGGTTTGCTTATCAATCGAAATTGTTTTGGAACGAAAGGACGTGAGTATTATCATCATTATCTCAGCCGAAAAGCATCGATTGCTGGACGTGGGTCTCCCACCAGGCTCTCCACAATAACCCATACTCTGCTATCCTCATCAAACGGATTTCTGGGACCTCTAAGTCGTAGGACCACCTTGTAGGGGTAGAACATTTTGGCCCCATCGGCCAACGCGATCCATGGGGCCAAGACAAGACCATCTTCGATCAATTTACCCCACCCACCACCACTTAAGTTTCTAAATTAAATTAGTTTTGTAGTGTAGTGTAAATTAGTAGTGTAAATTAGTTTTCTGTGTTCGAATTGTGCTATTGGTGGATTTATCTAATTTTTAATTCCTTGTCATACTTGAAAGTGTTATATGGTTCGACTCCGCCTACTGGGCCGTCCTAGAAAGAAACAAACATATATTTGTCGAGTTCGGCCTCAATTTGAAATATCTATTTCGTCACAGTTCGATCGGGATTTGATCTCGCGGCACACTGCGTTGGAAGCGAGGCCCCCACCGCCAGGCTAACAAAGTGTAGTGACTAGACTACGAAATAGCTCATCGCTTGTGCCACCGACACATTGCCTACGCTGTCGGCGTCGGTACATGTGCTACGGATATTTCTACGAACTCATTGCGTCACTCCTGGTGCTACGTTCGCGCGCAGTCTGCTACGACGCGTCCGTACATACAATACGATCTGGGTTCTAAGTGTTTGTAGCAAAATGACTTCTCCATTTGCTGGCACTAACGCGTTAAGACGAACTCCGCCGAATCGACTTGGTGAAGCCGTATCCCAGCCAGAATTGTCCCATGTGCCTGACTTTTCCGAACCAGAATTGTATGTAACTCACAGGAAGAGGAAACAACCCGAATGCGAGCTCACCCAGGCTATCACTTCGCTTACGATCCAGATGCAAGAAGGGATTAATAACCTACGTGCTGATATAAATGGCCAGTTCTCAAATATAAACGCGAGTATTGCTACGCTTAGAGAGGAATTTAGTACATTGTCTTCAACTTCTTGTCAAATTTACAAAGATCTAAAGGATTTACGGACTGAATTCGCTACTACAAAAACGGAAGTTACAGAACTAAAAACAAAATATTCTGAATTATCCGATGACATGATGGAGATTAAGTCTTCGGTCAATTTTAATGCAGAAAGCAACATCGATATCATTAAGCGCATTGCTGATTTGGAACTAAAAGCGAAACACACAGGTGCAGAGACAATGTCGTTGTTGGAGAGTAAAATAGATATTTTAGAACAACAGGCAAGACAATGTAATATAGAGATATGTAATGTGCCAGAAAAACGCGGTGAGCAACTTGTCACTATATTGGAATCAATAGCCAGAGAAATAAATATGCCTTTGATTCAGCGAGACATAGTTGCAATCCACCGTGTTCCACATGCACACACCAAAAACACAAGTCCTAAAAATATAATCGTTAAGTTTGCGTCTCGCCTGCTCCGTGATAATATGCTTAGCGCCTATCGTCTCGCTAAGGGCCTAACTTCGGACCGCATCGGATTGAACGGGACCCCATCCCGTATTTATTTAAATGAACACCTAACGCTTCGTAATAAAGACTTATTTCGTAAGTGTCGTGTGGCCGCCAAAGAAAATAAATTCAGGTACGTATGGATCCGAAATGCTACTGTCCTGGTCAGGGAAATGGATGACTCACCTACATTTGCTATTCGAACGGAGGCCGATATATCACGCAGAATTAGTAAATGTAAAAATCCTACAGATACATAATTTAATGATTTCTAATAAAATTGCTTTTCCTGTAATAATATTAATTCCTAGCTTTAGTATTAAGTATTTTTCAGTGCTATACCTACATTGTCACGGTTTAGCCACTTATATAGTTGTCTCTTATGCCACAATAGCTAAACAATATATTGCATGCTGGTTTGCGACGCCACTGCCGATCCATGTGTTATTGCTGTGTTGCTGTTTTTATTGGTTATATGCTGTGCACGTTTCTTTAGATTATTATGTGATAGATAATATTCCTGTAATTACGGATATGTCATTTAATATTGTAAAATTGTTAAAACGTTTAATAATTAATTCCTTTGTTAATGTAACTTTAAATAATGGCTGATAGTAGTAATAAATTATCTATTTACTATCAAAACTGTCAAGGAATCAGGACCAAACTAAACAGCTTATTTCTTAACATATTGGCTAATGACTACGATGTAATTATATTTACTGAGACCTGGCTTACACCAAATGTATCTGAGAATGAATTTATTGACCGCCGTTATACTGTATTCAGATGTGACAGAGATCGTGTCGCTACAAATAAACAGGATGGTGGCGGTGTTCTCATAGCTGTCTCTCGTGAACTTAAAGCGTCAATTCTTTATTTGTCACCCCGTGTTATATTACCTGAACATGTAATAGTTAAAATCCCAATGAATAATAACAACTATCACCTAATATGCGCCACTTATATACCACCAAATATCGCATCTGAAACTTGTATAAACTTCCTTGACCACCTTTTGCCACTGTTCGAGCACTCCTGCGTGGAGACTGCTATCTTGACAGGTGATTTCAACATGCCATATCTTAATTGGGTTCAAACATCTCCAAACCTTGTGGAATGCGCGGTAAATACCTCCCATACAAGTATGTCACGTGAACTCTTTAACTTTTGTTCCCTTTTAAACATGAAACAATTTAATTACGTAACCAACAGTAATCAACGTATACTGGATTTATTTTATTGCAATAAACTCTCCATTTTACGTTTGGCTGATGCTCCCCTAGTACCAATAAATAAACACCACGCCGCTATCTATATTGAAGTACCATTTGACACCACGATGTCATCACAAACACTCAAACGTAAAACTCCTAACTCTTTTAACTATCACAAAGCTGACTATGAAAAGATAAACGTGGATATAGGTAATCTCGACTGGAATGGCATACTCGACAACCTTTCACCTGAAGAAGCGGTTGCTATGTTCTACGAAAATGTTTATGGTATAATCAGGCGGCACGCTCCTACACGTAAATATAAAAGTACTAATTATCCTGTCTGGTTCACTAAAAATTTGATAAATATTTATAAACAAAAAACCGCGGCGTGGATAAAGTGGAAAAAATACAACAACATTAGTGATTATGAAAAATTCTCTATATTCAGATCTAAGTTCAAAAAGGTATTAGATTTATGCTATAAAAACTACATGGAGACAGTTGAAGAATGCATTCCTAAGAACATTAAGGCTTTTTGGTCATACATCGCTAATCGAAAAAATAGTAATAAAATCCCTTCTAAAGTCCACTATAAACAAACCGCTACTGATGACCCTACTCTAGCATGTAATCTTTTCTCTAATTTCTTCGAATCAGTATACGAGTCCTCAACATTTCAAAATGAAACGTGGAAACCACCTCCTGCATGCACAGAACATGACATTAATATCTCCAAACTATTTTTCTCCTTACACTGTATACGCCGCGAATTAAAAGCACTTGATCCCACTAAAGGACCCGGTCCAGATGGCATCCCTTCACTATTTTTGAAAAATACTTGTGACACCATATGCTATCCTATTTCTATTATGTTTAATAAATGCGTCTCGAATGGGGTATTTCCTGAGATATGGAAACGTGCAAATATTGTCCCAGTACATAAGGGTGGATCCAAAAATGATATAGAGAACTATCGTCCTATTTCTATTTTATCAGCACTCTCGAAATTATTCGAAAAGCTCGTTCACAATGAGATTTTTCCGAGTATACGTCGCATTATAATAAACGAACAACATGGTTTTGTTCAGGACAGATCTTGCATGAGCAATCTTCTTTTGTTCTCTACTTACCTATTTGAAGGGATTGACAATAGACAACAAATAGATGCGGTATATACGGATTACCAGAAAGCGTTTGACAAGGTGGATCACACACTGTTACTCAACAAAATCGCTTATAATGGTATCAGGGGGGATCTTCTTCGTTGGTTTGTTTCGTATGTGACAAACAGAACACAAAAAGTTGTGGTTAATGGTTTTGAGTCTTACACTTTCAAAGTGACTTCAGGAGTGCCCCAGGGCTCAATATTAGGACCCCTGTTATTTATACTTTTTATAAACGACATTAATAAATGTTTCAAAAATTCTAAATTTCTTTTATACGCGGATGACTTAAAAGTCTTTAAAGTCATAAACAGGGATTCTGATTGCATAGAATTACAGCAAGATCTCGATAGACTTTCTAATTACTGCACTCTTAACAAATTACACCTTAGCCTGCCCAAATGTCATAGCATTACCTTTACTAAAAAAATAAATACAATTAAATTTAATTATAGACTTTCTGATACTGTTCTGAACAAAGTTACAGGTGTTCGAGATCTTGGCATATATCTTGACTCTAAACTCAACTTGGATATCCATGTCGAGAACATAGTCAATAAGGCTTATCAAATGTTCGGCTTTGTAATGAGAGCAACCCATGATTTTCGTCAACCAACTACATTCCTTCATCTGTACAAGTCGATAATCAGGCCACAATTGGAATATGCAGTACCTATATGGAATCCACATTACGTGAAGTATAAGGAAGCTATTGAAGTGGTGCAACGCAAGTATCTTCGCGCAATGCAGTTCAGATGTTTTCATAAAAAAATATCACACCAACTACTTCTTAAAAAATATAATCTGTTAACGCTGGAGTCCAGAAGGATTCTCCTCGATACCATGACTCTATTCGGTATGTGCCGCAATAAATTTGACTGCCCAGACTTAGTACATAGGCTGTGCTACCTGATTCCTCGAGCAGTACAAGTGCGCGGGGTGCGCACCAGACGACTATTTGCCACTGGTCCTTGTAGAACCAATGCTGGTGTGCGCTCTCCGCTGCACCGCTTAGTTGATACTTATAATAAAAGGTTTTGTGACATAGATATATTACATCACAGTAAGTTAAGTTTTAAAAAATATGTTATTGAAGTTTTAAGCGATCGGTAGTGGACCTAACGACTTTAGATTATTTTTAAGAACACTGTTCATTGTTTGCTTTGTTTTTTTTTCTTTCAACACTTTTGCATCAAGCATGCAATGTATCACGATGATGTTGATATTTGTAGTCCCTGCTATTGTTATTGGTATTTCTCATACTCTTGAGAAGTTCCAGTTAATATGTAGCAAGTGGCAAATTACTACTTATATATCATTTTATAGACAACAAAAGTTTAATGTTTATGATTAACTTTGCTTAACTTAACTTTGTTTAACTTTGCTTATATACCTTGAACCCCAATAAGTAATCTGTGGAAAACGTAGTGGGTAGTATATTTACTAAGTTTAGTCCTTTTTTAATAACAAACCTATGTACATTTTATATACTACTGTTTGTGTTCCCTAATTGAATAAATAAATAAATAAATAAATAAATAGGCTTTTCATATTATACTTCATTATATTTTAACTTTCAGCCTTTCAACTTATTTTTGTAAAGAAATAATATATTTTTAGTGTATTTATCACTGTCCATTCTTTACTTTCCATAGAAACTTTGTAATATTTAGCTATAGAAAGTACGTAAGCTATTACTATGTTTATATTGCAGTGTATGAATATTGTAGGTGTTCTGATTAGGGGCGTGTAACCGCGTCTCGTTATCATTAGACATACGGTTTTGAATATTCAGTAGAGCAATTACTAGTTAAATCTCTGGTGGCTTGTCGATTTATTCCACTACTACGAGACTGTTTAGAGTCTTGAAAGTTATATCACAATTTATAAATTTATTTGAAAAATGATGTAAAAGGTATTACAAATACTAAAAACCTATTAGCTGTTCATTACCTACTGTTTTCAAAAAAAACACTTAACTTTAATCTTGTCTTCATAATCTTCCTAGCCTTTATTATTCCCAAGAATATGTTTTTATTCGAGTACTAGTTCGACCGGTTTTACTTGAATACCAGTTTTTCCACGGAGCGACTGGCATCGGACCACTTCAACCCTGAGGAAGAACTGAAATTTGAAGGTTAAACTAGTTGTCAGTATTATTTGAGGGTACTGACTTCCCAATAACGATTGCATTGGATGTTCATGACAATCGCGACGGTTTAACGTGCTCTCCGAGACACGGGCGTGAATTGTGAATTTCCACCTAACTTCCATACCCCGGGCTATTATTAGGAATTATCTGTAAGAAAAACACTACAAGACATGGCTCGACCCAGAATTTGAACCGGAGTCCTTTTGATCAGATGTTGTATACACTACCCACTAGACCAATGAGGCAGTCTTTATTTTAATCTTGTATTAGTTAATAATAGTAGTGGCCAAAAGGTTGAAATTCGACCAAAATTAATTTTAATTATATGTAGCAACATTATTAAGGTTCTATTGTCAAAGACTATAGAACTAAGACTACTTCTATAATCACATCACTGATTTCGCCAAGGTTACTCTATAATGTAAATTTCACAAAAGAATATGTGTGTGTGTGTGTGTGTGTGTGTGTGTGTGTGTGTGTGTGTGTGTGTGTGTGTGTGTGTGTGTGTGTGTGTGTGTGTTAAATATATGGTAGTGTATGTTACGTTTCATTTATTGATAATGTATTTTTATTGTTCGTAGATTTTTATGCATATTATAAAAAAAACTACACTCCTCATCCGTATAAACTATAAGTGTGCGAAATTTCATACTCCCCATATTAGTTAATTAATATATCTGTACATAATATAATACATTACTGCGTATTGGAAATTATGTTTCAGTTTGGCAGATGAATAAAAAGGTAGATAGCGCACGCCCTTTGTTAGCAGTAAAGCCAAGTAACTCAGCTCGTTCATGTAAACACACGCGCTCACGCAAACACATGTATCGAAACTACGATTCATTTCCTCAGTATCGTGCGAGTAGTCGTTCAGGTAGCTAATGATATAAGAAGGAACTTATGGCTTACTCGCTGTTCTTGATGTTAAGGTAGAACAATAAGCGCTGTTAAGCGACTCGTTTGCCACTTACCTCCAAAATCCTAATTTGGTGCCTATCATAGTATTTAATATGAAGACATACTACGAGTTAAAACCTTAGTAATGGATATGAGACTGTTGAAAACGCGTCATCATCTGTTAGCATGCGCATATTTGAGATTTTAGTGAGCATGGCGAACTAACTTTGGGTAAATTATCCTTTTGTTAATATGTACGCTGCTTGTAAGGAAGTACTCGTAAGTTATGATGTATGTCCCTGTATAATACACAAGTAATAACATATTAATTATAACTATGTTATCCTCTTGGTTCTATTGCGTCGATTGACTATCACGACAAGATATTTGGATGGTGACAAGGATTGTATGCTTAATTATTCGTAGCGTCTTAATATACTGAGCCTCTTGCCATCAATTGCTAAACGACGGTCTCCCAAGGAGCCAACCATTCGGAGGTCTCGGGCAGATTGTATACATCCGCTTCAGTAATTTTCTTCGAGTCGTCGGCCTATCGTGCTGCTGTGTGTCCTATACCAAAATCAACTAATCGCGGTCTCCATTTCAGCACTCCGTATTCCTTATTCATCACAACATGGATATTGATTATTCGATGTTTGATTGAAGATTTTAAAGAAAAATGTATAAATACAAAATCTCAAACTTTTCCCAATCACAAAGAATCACGTCTTTTATAAGAAATCTCTTGATTTCAAACACTCGCCGTCCACTTTTATATGCTCATCGTTAAGGTTTTACGACAGTCATCACTCTCAAAGAACGATAGACATCTGAAGCTATACTTTCAGGTTTTAATTAATAAATGTGTCTCAGATGCTCAGTGGTGAGTGTTAGGAACACAATGAAAAAACTAAGTAGGTATTCCTTAACTTAAAATAAACTAATTAATCCGTTTCCTGATAAAGAGTTGAGTAAAGATGAATGAAATATTTTACTTTTAGTTTTTATTATGACAAGGATTCTTTTGTTTCTTTAATTTTTTTTTAATTACTCTGACAATTATATTGAAAAAAGAATGAAAAAAAAGATCTATTTATTTATCTTTTTTTTAATCTTCATTAATCCATAGTTTATTTAGGGTCGGAGACTGTTTTGATCAGATTTACTAGAATTTTAGTTTTTCCACAAAACGTCCAGACGTTTCGTGGAAACGTGGCTTGAAACCTATTGAAGCCGAACGAATTCAAAGGTTAAACTGGTTAAAGAATCTATTTATTCATACAATATAATTCTACCCCGTTCGAACCGACCCATTTCTACTGGAATTAGCGTGTCTCTTCTACCATTAGATTAGATTACTACTTAGATTTTATGATTGAAGTTCTTGTTTTTTCATTAGTAACCCATAATGTCTAACTGCTCGGCTCGGGTCTCCTGTCAGGAGAGGGTTAAGGCCAGACGTCCTCACGATGGCCAAATGCGACTTGGGGACTAGTAAGACACGTTGTGGCTACGTATACTTATAGTTGGATGTCTTTGATCGTTGATGATGAACGCTGGAAGCCTTCAACTAAGCTTTACGACTGTTATGAAAACAACCGGGACCGACTGTTTAACATGACCTCCGAATCACGGCAACGCTCATGCTCATCAACATAACATGCCACAAACCGTCACCCATCAAGGTACTGACTTCTTGCTTATCCTCGGTTATTGTATCCAATCACCTAAGGCCATGCGTGGCTATGCGTGCTTCATCAGAATCAGAAAATCACGTGTTTAAGAAATATCCTAGTATCTATGTCTATCTAACGATAGGCAGTACAAACCGACACAAAAAACGTCTTCCAACTCTGCCCGAAAATAAAGAATATGAAGTACAATTTGACATAAATGCGCTTTACTACGAGAATGTTCAATTGGTTTAGGCGGATGTATTCAAACACGAGCTAAGTTTAACATAGATTAATAAAGAAACGGATAATTATTTTCAATTAGATTTAGATTAAATTAGGCCGCAGATCTCTATCATTGTTAGACCATATGAATTGAAACTATTTAGTGTCACAAGAAGGGCTGTTTAGGTGACGTTGTTGTACTAATACGCCGGACTAATACGCTGATATTACTTTCTTTATTTAAGTATTTTGTATTACAGAATCGGTAATTACTATGCTGTCCTACTTTGAAGTCAATTAGAAGTACAGAATTATTATACTGTTTAACAATATTGATTAATTTTTAGGGTTCCGTATCCAAAGGGTAAAACGGGATCCTATTACTATGACTTCGCGGTCCGTCCGTTTATCCACGATAGATGAACAGTTGATTACAGATTATGTATTTTTGTTAATATATTGTATAACAAAAAATAGGTACTCCCATACAACAACATGTTTTATTTCCATTTTATAGATAATGGTGCGAATATTTTATCTATTTATCAACTACTACTACTAGCGTACTTCTCGCCCTTGTGGGGTCGGGGAAACTTCTTGAACACTCGGCTCCTTATAATTGTACCCCTCGCGACTCACTACAATGGGCTGTTCATTGGCGATAGCCAGCATTGAGCCCTGAGGCAGGCTGGAACCGCCGCGGCCGGTTGCCCCTCCGTAGAGAGGCTGACAGTACATGGCACAGACAGTGCTTGCCCTGCTCAAGGGAACTATGATGAGCAGGTCGTTTCAACTGTCTTTGGACGTGGCAGAGGTGCGATGCCAATGAGGTGTGGCAGGATTGACCGATCAGTTCGCCCGAACATGCCTATCGCCAAGCTTCTGACGAAGTCTTCTACCAGTGCCCACTTGAGGTTCTGGTAGGTTTTATTTTTAAATTAATTAAAAAAATATTTATTATTACTAACTCTTATTTCTCGCCAACTAAATTTACTACAAGCGAAGCGTACCTATATAATTATTTTAAACATTCAAATCCGGGAAAAAAACAATCATAATTATTCGCGTCCCGGATACTTTGATTGTAGCAATCATTTTTACAAGGTACACATCACAATTGTGCTCAGTCAATTAACTCAAACCAATATAAGATTGTATTATTTTCACAAAAGTGTTCGCGAGTTTTGTTTTATTTGTACTATATGGCATCGCAAAAATGGATCGCGTAAAATTTACGATTAATGGAAAAAAATATAGCGGTTAGTAAATATTTATATTAACAGAACTTATGAGAATTTGTAAACTTTTTTTTTTATTTATACACGGTTCTTTTTGTAATAGTAACTTGTATCTTTTCCTTTGTTTTGTGAGATATTATTTCATATTTGTTATTTTATTCATGTTACGAACCGTTGTCTCCTAGTGAAGAACTCACTTGTCAGTGCTTATGCTTAGTCAAATTAAGCCCAAGAATAACTCAGAAATATGTCAATAAAAAATGGAGGTCATTGCTTTTTTCAGTAACAAGCACTTCTAGGTGTAATTTATCGTTGTAGGTAAATAGTTACCTTTTAGGGAATTTAATAATAATATCTTACCTATAAATTGTCTACTACTGCTTACTATTAAATCGCTGAGTGTAGTTGAGTCGTTGAGCACTTCTAGGCGTAAATTGTTATGTATATATATGCATGTAAATAGTTATGGAGAATTTAATAGTGATTACTTACCTTCAAACTGACTACTACGGCCCACTACTACAGAGTCTTGTTAGTTTGATCCCCACATATGAAAAGATTGTTCTGAGTTGATTAATCAATGTTTTTAAATGTGTCCAATACAGCACAGTGTATTTCTAGTGTGAGAACTGTGTTAAAAAATCAGGTATATAAAAGTTCAGTAAGTATCAACGTATGACGTAATGCCTTCAACCCGTACTATATATTATTATAAATGCGAAAGTAACTCAGTCTATCTCAAGCCTTAAACTATCTATGTACTAAATTTCATTCAAGTCAGTTCAGTAGTTTTGTAGTTAAAAGGCAACAGATATAAGCCTTTTACCTCGAAAACCGATTTACACGCGGGCGGAGCCGTGGGTGAAAACTAGTATTACAATATACCTTTAGGCGATTAACACACGGCACCGCGCACCGCCGCGGTTGGCGGTGAAGCGGACCTCATGTCGTATTGAGATATACTAAATCCGTTAATGCTTAATACACGTACACCGACCGACCGCGCGGTCGAGGTGTGTTTTCACCGCCACCGCCCAACCGCGCTGACGACCGCGCGGTTGGGCGGTGCCTCACACACGGGCCGCCGCTTAACCGCGCGGTTCATTTATTTATTTATTGTAGACACGCCAATAGTAGACATATACAACACTGAAAAAAAGCATTACAACACAATATAGTTCTTATATTGTGTTGTAATGCTTAATAATAAAAGGCATGCATAATGAACACCAATGAAATCGTGTTCTAAGCGGTTTGAGCAGAACAATGTAGTACACAATATAACACTGTATTTGTAATTATACAGAGTAGAAATACAGTGCTTTATTTTCAATTAAAAATCATCGTTGGTGCAGGACGTGTTGCAATTTAAAAATGAAATTTGCTAACAAATAATGAAATAAAGGAGTGGAAACAAAAAGGATATTCGCGTATAGTTAAAAAGTGTAAGTTTATGTTGTGTCGAACTTTTATAGAATAAAGTTAATGCCCTATTTAGAGTTCTGCTTCGTAAAAATGGATGAACCCAATATCTTCTTTTTTTTTTTCTAAGAAACAAAATCGCATTAAGTCCGCTGCCCGCTGATGCATGTATTTGTGCGTAAAGTAAATAAAATAAAAGCCAGATTGCTGCCACCACTTCAGTCTATGATCAAAATGGTCAAAACCACGTTAAATCCAACCGCGCGGTAAGGCGCGAGAACCGCCTTACTGCGCGGTGCACCGATACAAAATCCGCTCAACCGCCACCGCCAACCGCGGCGGTGCGCGGTGCAGTGTGTTAATAGCCTAAAACATGAATATATAAATAACATTCAAACAAATATGTGTTTTTCACTTGTGCACTAGCTGACCCCGCGAACTTCGTACCGTCTAACAGTCGATTCAACGTCACTCAATTCTTTTGTATTCTCGGAACCCCTCCGATAAAACTTATCAGAATTTTTTTTTTTTTTTTTCTAAGAACCATCCTCGTACTTCAAGGTATATTAAAAAAAAAGAATCAGCGAAATCGGTCCAGCCGTTCACGCGTGATGGCGTGACCAAGGGAAATAGGGGTTCATTTTTCCGACTTCAAAAAAAGGAGGAGGTTATCAATTCGTCGGAATGTTTTTTTTTTTTTTTTTTTTTTTATGTATGTTCAGCGATAATTAATTCGTCGTTTATCAACCGATTTCAAAAATTCTTTTTGCATTGGAATGGGCGTAGCTTACAGGTGGTCCCATCGTCACTATATCGGGATCTGATCATGGGATTCCAGGGAAATCAAGGGAACTCCTCAAATATCATAGGCACAATGTCGCGATTTGGGTATTCGGAATAGTTTTTCATTGAAGTCGGTTCCTTTTTGTTAAAATTATAATTACATATATTTTTATATATATAGATTACAAGCAAAAACTTTGCACCCCTTTTTCCGAAAATTGTGGTTACGAAGTAGTATTAAATTTTAAAGTTTATGTCAAGGAGGAGTCCGGGAAGTTTTTTTTTTAATCTGCATTAAAATATAATAAAGCAATAAATAAAACATGTATACGCACTATAATGTATGTATATGACGACACACACACGCATAAATACTCTTTCGTCAAATTAAAAATGTAGCGTAGTCTTAGCGAAATCCGTTATTATTTAAGTACTTGACAATAGAACCTTATTAACGTTGCCATTTTTAATTAAAATTAATTATGGTCAAATTTCGACCACTTAGCGGCCACTAGTTAAATAATATAAATTACTGAATAGAAGCCGTTAGAACATAGGCACATCTAAATTAAGATATTTTTTTATTGTTATAGCTGGTGCTGAATTCTCGTCCGACCTCACATTAAATGAGTTCATACGCCGATATGCTGAGTTGCGAGGCACTAAATATATGTGTCAGGAAGGAGGTTGTGGGGCATGCGTGGTCACCGTACAAGCGATATCGTCCATTACTAAGGAGATTTGCACGTTCTCGGTTAACTCTGTAAGAAACGCTTACAATAACAATCCACAACGTCCCACTTCTGGGCACAGGTCTACTCTCAGGAGAGGGTTAAGGCCATACGTCTCCACGATGGCCGAGTATGGGTTGGGGACTGACAAGACGCGTTGCCGTTGTGGCTACGTAATCTTGGCGTTGGATGTTTTTAAGGCACCCAACTAAGCTTCACGACTGTTATCTTGTGATAGCAACCGGGACGCTCATAACATGTCATGCCACAAATGGTTACCCATCAAGGTCTGACCGTGCCGTCGTTCCTTACCCTCGTTGATTGTTTCGAATCACCTAAGGCTACTTGGCTATGAGGCTATGAGGTATAGGTAGGCTGTATGTATGTAGTAAAGTGTATTTGGAGAAGACTGCACTAGAAAATTTCTTTTGTCCTAAAATTTAGTATCTTTTTAGTGTAAAATATCTAAACATAATTATGGATTTGAAAGCACGGTTGGCCTAGTAGTTTAAGTGGTCGCAACAACCGCCAAGTACCGTGAGTTAAAATACCACATGGGGTAGCACTTTGATCCACAAATTGTTGTTCTAAGTCTTGGTGTTTTTTTGTGTCTGTTCATGTATATTAGCCCGGGTGACACAGGGTGTGTATTAGGAATACACATCCTGTGTCGCCGGGTGATGTAGTTATAATTATTTGGTACCTCTTTACGAGTTTGCATATTTTTCTAGTGCCTTGTCTTAGTGATGTCATGCGATGGTTGGAATATAAAAACGATTGAAGGGATCGGTAATAGAAAAGATGGTTATAATATCATTCAAAAACGTCTTAATCATTATTTTGGATCACAATGTGGATATTGCAGCCCTGGATTTGTAATGAGCATGTACAGGTAATTATGAAGACATTTGGGCCAATTTCAACGTTTTTGTAAAAATCTACAGGTTTTGACTAAACATAATATGTCAGAAATGGAAATATTTATTTTAGATAACTATCTGAAATTTTTACCCGTAACTGCTCAAGCAGGCCTTTATTTTTTGTACATTAAAGCCTACTTAAGTGACTCTGCCTGATGGAAAGCATAAGTAGAATCCAGGAATAGGAGTCACTACATTGTGCAGGTAAGCAATGCATCATGGTGATTCATACTATGGCACCATGGTTGTTTTTGTACCATTCTGCCGGCCTCCGGGGGCTGGGAAAATTATGTCGAATGATTGGGCCTTCAGTCTCACACTCACCAACGGAATATGACAGCAAGAATGTCATTATTAGGATGGTCTTCTGTGTGAGTGTAGTGCTGACCTGGTCGAGCCGGCTCATTCGTCCCGAAATCAGCGTGGTTCTACTGCTATTTTATAACATATCACTTATGTATTTAATTCTGTACATACATAAGTGATAATCAATTAATAATAAATATTATCTTATCTTATCTTAAAAAAAAAAAAAAAAAAAAAATAACTGTAGATTGTTATTAACTGTAGATTGTTACATAAAATCAAGTACCTTCTTAGTAACTTATGCCTTTTTATCTTATCTTCAAAACAAAAGAGCTCAACAGATAAAGAAGCAATTAGTTTATTCAAGTATCATTGACAATGTCTAAGCTTCATATCATTTCAGCCTCGTAAAAGGCAGCGATCATCATCTAACTGAGGCTGAAATAGAAAACTCTTTAGGAAGCAACCTTTGTCGATGTACTGGCTACCGTCCCATTTTAGAGGCATTCAAATCGCTTGCCGTCCATCCAAATGCGAATATACTGAGTAAGATAAAAGATATTGAAGATATATCTGAGCAAATATGCCCCAAATCGGGTAAATCGTGTGGCGGTACTTGTGAGACAAGCGAAAACTGGTGTTTGGTAAATATAGACAATACGAGTGCTTTGAATTTACCCAAGAAAATATCGTTAGCGGATGGAAAACTTTGGTTCTCCGTGGGTGATATAAGGTCGATTTTTACTACTTTGGATAAAGTTGGTTATGAATCGTACATGTTAGTAGCCGGCAATACTGCTAAAGGTATGCATTGTTTCTCAAATATTAAATTTGAATTATAATGATTCGTCCACTAAGAAACAGTTGCATTTAGAGTAAATAATTGAAGACATAACTAGTAACATAAAAAAAGTAGTAATCGCATAGAATTTGCATTTGTATCTCATTACTTTTCTTGTTTTACAATACTGATAAATTTCTTATCCTTTTGATGTCTTTTGCAAGCGAGAAGCACTTGAATTTCCCATTTTTTACTAAGTGCAATAATTAGGCTGGAAATAATGAATTCTACTAAAAGTGACCTGTTCTACCTTGTAAAATAGCACTTACTGTACTGTAAAATATTTGAACTAATTTCAGGAGTACGTCCAATCTTATCCTACCCGAAAGTTCTGATAGACATAAGCAATGTAAAGGAATTAACTACACATTACTTTGACGTCAACTTAGTTCTCGGAGCAAACATGACTCTAACGGATACAATGAATTTATTTAAAGATCTAGCCAGATCCAATGAATACTTTTGGTATTTAGATATATTGTATGAACATTTGGATGTTACCGCTCATATACCTGTAAGAAATGTAAGTGGAATTAACTATCATTGACATATTGTTTAATTCTGTGTTGAAATTGTGCATTGATCCAGATCAGTTTGTTTAAAAACCAATAGAAAATTTAAGGATCGTTCAAATATCAATGTTTAGTAACGACATTATTAGTTCATGTTTGGTCAGATCATAGAATAATGGACGTATAAATATTAAAAAATAATAGAAGAATAAAAAACGATACATAATTCAAAAATCAAAAATCTAATTTAGACAATCGATCGCACAATGCACCCACGCACTTACAAAAGACTATTTATGTTAGCTTAAAAATTATTATTATTTACTTGTATAACATTTTTTTATAATAAATCTCACTCTTTAATTACACCATCATAAAGTTGGTCCATATAGCCACAAAATTCATAAATTTTAAACTTGTTAAAAAATGTTAATGTTTAAAATCTTTGTCACTTTTCTAACAAACCTATTTAAATAATATTTATTATGTATTTTTTTTTTCAGATCGGAACTCTTGCAGGTAATTTGGTTTTAAAAAATTCAGACCCATGTTTTCAGTCGGATATATTTTTATTATTGGACTGTATAGGCGCTACTGTAACTCTAGGTAAATATTAAGACATGTTTTTCCATGTTGTTTGTTACGTTCGAGTGAAATGATATTTCATGATTTGGTACTTTTTACATTTCATCGACCACATTGATGTACAATTTTGTTAAAAATTGTTGTTTTTGTTGTAGTTGACCGTTATATGAATGAAACGGAGATGACGTTACCAAAATTTTTAACCACGGACCTCACAGGAAAACTGATGACTCAGATTAAGCTACCTCCGTTGTCTAAGCATTATGAGCTAGTAACTTACAAAGTGAGTTAAAGATTTTAGTATCTTAATACTGTGACGTCAATAGAATAATAGTTCTACTTAGACTACTAAGCCGATTTTTATGAATGAGGTGGCAATTTATTTGTAATTATTTTAAGAGTTTATAGTATACAGATTTTAGCTAACCACTGTGAATAAATTTCTTTTAGATAAAAGTTAGAGAACAAAATGCTCAAGCGGAAGTAAATTCGGGATTTCTATTGAAATTCAACCCTCACACACATCTCATTGAAGAAGCGTCTATTGTGTATGGTAATATTAATCCATCATTCACCCACGCTTACAACACTGAGAAGTATTTGATCGGGCGAAATGTATTCAATAATGATACCTTACAATCGGCTTTACATGTTCTGGAAAAGGAAATCAATCCCGATTTCCGTCCACCTTACTCGCCACCCCACGTAAGAAAAAAGGTGGCTTTGGGCCTTTTTTACAAGGTAATACATATTAATACTATTACAAAATGAAAATGAAAAATAAAAGTGTTAAAAACTTTAACAAAATGTTTACAGAGCGTGATAAAAATTTGTCCCAAAGATATTTTAAAGTCTTGTTATAAAACTGGGGCTACCACATCTACTGATGACCGACCTCAAATAAGTCGAAGCTACCAAGAATATGATACAGATAAACAAGAATATCCAATAACACAACCACTATTGAAAAAAGAAGGAATGATCCAATGTGCTGGTGAAGCAGTCTACAATGATGACATTCCGACCATCAAAAATGAGTTGTTTGCCGCCTTTGTTCTTTCTACGGTGGCTAAAGGGGATATTGAAAGTATTGATAGTAGCGAAGTATTGGTAAGTATATATTGTACGGTTTACACTGAACTGTTTTGATTCTCAAATATATTCATTAAGAGGGCTGAAACCTTTTTTTGTAGAAAATAGACGGAGTTATAGCTGTTCTCACTTCTGCTGATATCCCAGGTGTAAACAGTATTATTCGACCCGATTTTCTACTCATGTATGAAAATGAAGAACTTTTAGCTAGTGAGAAAGTGACTTTTTATAATCAGCCAGTAGCTATCATAGTGGCAGTATCTCAAGCTTTAGCTGATAAAACAGCCTGTTTAGTGAAAGTGAAATATAAGAATATACCAAATAAGCCAATTGTATTTACTATAAAGGATGCCATACATGCGCCTAAAGAAGAAAACAGACTTGTCCGTTACGATGGTATTACACCCGTGGAACGAGGTGCAAATATCAAAGAAATAATCAAAGGAACATTTGTTAACCCTCGTCAATATCACCATATGATGGAATTGCATACATGTGTTACGAAACCTGTTGATGAAGGGTTCGAAATGAACTCATCAACCCAATTCATAGACATAGTGCAAGCAGTTACGGCTCAATTACTTAAAATACCCGAAAGTTTGTAAGTAAAAAGATAATTATTTTACGTAATACATTTGGCATAAAAAAAAATTAATACAATTTTTTTTTCAGGATCATATTAAAAACACGACGTTGTGGAGGTGGATTTGGATGTAAAATTAGTAGGTCAAATTTTGCAGCGTGTGCCACGGCCTTAGTTGCTAAAATCCTAAATAAGCCGTGTAGAATGTCAATGTCAATGCCGAGTATAATGCGAACTACAGGGAAAAGGCCGAACACTAAACTAAACTATGAGGTTGATATATTTATATTTCATACCTCATCAGTTTGTTAATTTACTAGTCCATTTCGATCATACTACATATTTACGGATTACAGCGATTTTTTTTCTTTATTAAGGTTGGAGTCGACGATAAGGGTGAAATTCAATACATGGATGCTGTGTTTTATGTAAACGACGGACATTCTAGTAATGAAAATGAGAATCCCTATGCCACCGAGTCCTTAAAAAATTGTTATAATCCTAGAAGATGGAAAGTAGACTCTTTTGGAGTCCTCACAGATGCTCCAGCTAATGCAGCCATGAGGGCTCCCGGTAAGTTCATTGATGTAGTTTTTATGGTTTTTTTAACATTTAAGCATACCAAAATGTCTAATCTAAAACTAAGAATCCCTAAAAAACTAGCTACAAACATGAAATTTAAAATTTAAAACAGATATGTAAAATACAAAGCCTTTTAAAGTATGTGGGAAAGTTTACTTAATATATGGGCAGATTCAATCAGAATGATATCACTGCGTCACCAAAATCGGTGTAGAGCAATTTTCAAGATGCTTTTCACCGAGCCAGTAAGACTTTCTTTACCTGAAGCACCTCACAAACCCATAACACTTTAAAGCCTCGATTCAACTCACCTGACTGCACCATTTGGTCCGTTTGGCTCGATACTCCTCCATTTAATCGCACCGACCACACGACGAAGAAATAACATCTGTAGTTTTCATTAACCCTCATCAAAAAATAAATAAATCATCTTCTTAGCCTTTATTCTCAAGTTTATTTGGAGTCGGCTACTAGTTCAACCGGTTTTACCTGAATAAATAAATAAATAAATCAACAGGAATTAAAAAGATAGTTTCCAAAAAATCACTAGTTTCAAAATAATTTAGTGGTTTCATCTCAATAATAAAAATATGATTTTGTTTCATCGGAGTTACTGTTGTGTATTTTTAGCTGCTCAATAATTCAGTAGCATGTCTCAACTATTACTACCTATTCAAAATTTATCATAGATTAAGTATAGATTACTTTTTTTAAAGGCTGTCAATGAATAATAATAAATCAGATTAATTAATATGTTAACATTCATGGCGCTCAAACTATTACTTGCCAATTTCTTATCAATCGTTATCCTTTTAAAGTCTCACATTTTTATTTCCTGTTTCTCATTGTCAAAGTGCTTAGAGTTATATAAATAAATAATTTTGTAGAAGGTGACTGAAATATCTAAAGTTGGGTTGGATCTAGTATCTTAAAATTGGAGTTCCAATCATAGCTGCACTACCTGTAATACCTCTACTCTACAGCAGTAGTAGCACTCAACAGCCATAATTTATTTTTCGTTTCTCTTTAAGTACTGTTCTAAAAAAAATATCTTAGATATCGTATTTTGAATAACGGTAGGATTAATGAGTATCTCCATCCTAAAAAAAATTGCAAAAAAGGATGAAGTTCTTAGTTCATTACCACAAATATTCCTTTTATGAAAAATGCGTAGCTGCTATTGTAACAACTAAAAATTTCAGGAGGACTTGAAGGAATCTCCGGAATTGAACATATAATGGATCATATTGCAGCGGAGCTACATCTAGATCCAGTAGACGTACGCATGGCAAATTACAGACAAGAAGATAATGATTTGCCCTCTTTAGTACCCATGTTTCTAGAAAGAATTAATTACAAAGAGAGACAAGATCATGTGAGAGATTTTAATAAAGCTAACAGGTGGAAGAAACGAGGAATACGATTAAACAATATGGCTTTTCCGACCACACACCTTGGTAACTTTATGGCGCTAGTAAGCGTGTACCATGGCGATGGCAGTGTTATCATCAACTGTGGAGGAGTTGAAATTGGACAAGGTATATTCACTAAGGTTGCGCAAGTAGCGGCTGCTCAATTTCAGATTCCAGTTGAAACTGTATCTATCGCACCATGCTACAATTTCGCCACACCAAATAATTTTACAACGGCTTCTAGTTTAACGAGCGAATGCTGCGCTTACGCTGTATTACGATGCTGTGATCAAATAAATGCACGCTTGGCACCGTTCAGAGCGAGAATGCCAAAGGCATCCTGGAGGGAAATAGTGTTTGAAGCTGATAGGCAAGGTGTCTTACTGCAAGCAAATTATCTGACAAGTCCAAATGATCCACGTTTAGTTGACTATTCGATATTTGGCATTGCTGTAACTGAAGTAGAGGTTGATATTCTGACTGGTAGCAAATGGATTGTTCGAGCTGACGTATTTGAAGATACTGGTCGTAGCATGAATCCAGGAATAGATCTTGGTCAGGTACGTTATACTATATATTTTAATTACCTTAGCGAATGTGTATTGAAAACCACTGTTTCTAACACACATTCGCATTCAAGTTAAACATATTTAATAATTTAATGTAGAGAAACGTGTTTTTATTTATTATATAAATTCTCCTTTCTAAGAAGACTAAAGACTATTGATAAGAATATTACAAAATAAAATAATTTCAAAATTAATGGAATAGGCGTTTGTCTTCCATCTCACCTGATGGAAAGTGTAGATGAAGACGAAGATGGCAGTATTATTCGACCCGATTTTCTACTCATGTATGAAAATGACGAACTTTTAGCTAGTGAGAAAGTGACTTTTTATAATCAGCCAGTAGCTATCATAGTGGCAGTATCTCAAGCTTTAGCTGACAAAACAGCCTGTTTAGTGAAAGTGAAATATAAGAATATACCAAATAAGCCAATTGTATTTACTTTAAAGGATGCCATACATGCGCCTAAAGAAGAAAACAGACTTGTCCGTTACGATGGTATTACACCCGTGGAACGAGGTGCAAATATCTATTATATATTTGAATAAACTAAGCTACTGAATATCTAGCAACTTCATGAACATAATACGGCATAAATATAAAATACTAGCTTTCGCCCGTGTCTCCGCACGCGTATGTTTCGATTATTGCAGTAAAAAGCCTATCTTTGTATTATTCTAATATATAAGCTTTTTTACTGTAAAGTTTCATCCAAATCCGTTCAGTAACTTTTGCGTGAAAGAGCAAAAAACGTACATACATAGACTTTCGCGTTTATAATATTAGTAAAGATCCACAAGCACATACATTCACGTGTCACTTTCACATCAAAAGGAAAAACATAAAAAAAATACCTCGTAATCCTAATCACTTAGTATCTAGTAACTATGAAATGTTATAGGGAAATACTCTTTGAAATTTGCAGGAGCATAGTTGTCCAATACTCATGCAATAAACGTGAGTGAGACCTGACGATAAAAATTAAAAAAAGTCGTGTGGCACTCGGGGACTGCCGCGGCAAAGCTATTGCATAGCATTTTTTATCAACTTATGCAATTTAATTATTTATTTAGTTTTTATTTATATACTATTTTTTTTCTTTGATATTGATTCAAGTTTACAAAACAATATACACTGTCTTTTTACTAACATACATTCTAACAATATTATTGCCAAACAATATAATCATCCTATTAACCGAAAGACAATGACAACTAAACAGAGAACATAATAAACAGTAATATGTAATAAACAGTAATAAACTAAATAAATAAAAAAAACTTGAGAGGTGTCAAGGGACACCCGGATGGAACAAAGTTACACGCACTGCTTGCTAAAATGTGTGGGTATACAGACGCAACCTCATACTCTACTAACATCATTAAAACTTGTCTAAACAGGCTACAATTAAACTCTACTCTAGTACTCGTAACTCAATATTTTGCTTTGTTGAAAATACATTCATACCATATGGTATCAAAGTACTCATCAAGACGAATCAAATGAGCTCAATCTCGATAGGGTTTCTATGGCCCCCTTCCAGCTCCATCAGCAGACCCTGGTTACCATAAATTTTCAAAGTACTCGTCAAGACGAATCGAATGAGCCCAAACTCGATGGGGTTCCTATGGCAACCTTCCAGCTCCATCATCAGACCCTGGTTACCATATAGTGTCAAAGTACTCGTCAAGACGAATCAAATGAGCCCAAACTCGATGGGGTTCCTATGGCCACCTTCCAGCTCCATCATCAGACCCTGGTTACCATATAGTGTCAAAGTACTCGTCAGGACGAATCAAATGAGACCAAACTCGATGGGGTACCTATGGCCACCTTACAGCTCTATCATCAGACCCTGGTTATCATATAGTGTCAAAGTACTCGTTAAGACGAATCAAATGATCCCAAACTCGATGGGGTTATTATGGCCACCTTCCAGCTCCATCATCAGACCCTGGTTACCATATAGTGTCAAGGTACTCGTCAAGACGAATCAAATGAGTCCAAACTCGATGGGGTTCCTATGG
This sequence comes from Phragmatobia fuliginosa, assembly GCA_932526445.1. Taxonomy (NCBI): domain Eukaryota; kingdom Metazoa; phylum Arthropoda; class Insecta; order Lepidoptera; family Erebidae; genus Phragmatobia; species Phragmatobia fuliginosa. The sequence continues at coordinate 8,935,409 of OW052060.1, read as the reverse complement.
CCACCTTCCAGCTCCATCATCAGACCCTGGTTACCATATAGTGTCAAAGTACTCGTCAAGACGAATCAAATGAGTCCAAACTCGATGGGGTTCCTATGGCCACCTTACAGCTCCATCATCAGACCCTGGATACCATATAGTGTCAAAGTACTTGTCAAGACGAATCAAATGAGCCCAAACTCGATGGGGTTCCTATGAATAAATAAATAAATAAATATTTTGGACGTCTTACACACAACATCATCTAGTCCCAAACTAAGCAGAGCTTGTAATATGGGTACTAAACAACTGATATAAATTCATAAATATACTTTTTTTTTGTAAATACATACATAAACATAGAAAACACCAAGACTCCGAAACAAATATTCTAGAATGACTGTGTTGTCAAGGCAACGGATAACGGCCAGTGGCGGCAGTACGCATGCCCACGGATAGGCATGTGGCGTCCTTGTCGTACTGCAGTGGTTTTTTTTCGATACGAAATTTCTTGATTCGGTCCCCGCGCTCAAAGCCAGCGATAAAAGCTATGCAATAGCTTAAAAAATATGAAATGCTCACCGTCCCTAACTTTAATGCAACGAACTCACATCGGAATGTGCATCGGTTATTAATCATTTTTAAATACCCTTCCATATTGGGTTAATAGGTAGCTTTAAATAAATATTGGTTGATGAATTGAAACCCTGAAACTGATATTCTTAGTCTTAATGAGAAATGAAATCTTTAAATCGATTTCAGTAGAGAGCAAATCATCCTATCCTTTATTTTTTTTATGAAATGATCACGGCTTGAAACCCTTAAAGCGTTGACGAAATATAATAATATGTAGTATCTTTCGTTTATGCTTATAGTTTCATCATGCCCGTGTGCCCATCCCTCCGCGACTTACCTTTGAAATGGTTAGTGCTAGAAAGATGAAATTTTACATTATTACTTTAAGAAAGGGCTAAAATAAAATCACTAATATTTTTTTGGGTTAGATCCTTACTTTACGTGTCCCTTAGACTTATTTTACGTTGTATACGTAGTCTACGTGTCATTATTGGTGATTTCAGAACACCCTATTCTATGCGTGGCCTGATACGCAAGTGGCTGATTTAATGTCATTATATAATATTTTTTTGGGTCGAAAGTGAAATAGAAACAAAAATATAATTAAATTATATCCAACTGTTTTTAATAAGCTAATTGTCTGTTCCAAGGCGTAGATCCGATAGAGAAGAACAGACAAGAAACTCCACGGACGCTCTTTTCCAACATTGTTTTTACAATTAATAATCATTACAGTACTCACACAATAAACTAACTTTTATTAGTATTTGAATAGAAATAGTTACATTAGATTTCCAACTCTAACAAGTTAATTACTTACAATACTCGCAGTTCTTACTTTACAATTTGATATTATCCACTCAACAGTGGACAGCCTCGATTAGGCTCTTAAAAAAGATGGCGCTCATGTCGCTGTCAAAAATGCTAATTCGGCGTTCATGTGGAGCCCAATATAGGCTGTTGTGACAGACAGGGCATTTTTAGGCTATAAGTTTAGAAAACCATGATTTTCTCTAAATCCATTGATAAATGTAATAAAGCAAATAATAACTTATATTCTTAATTAGATTTCTTTATGTAATTTCTTATACTTCACTTGATTTTGAAATGCATTGCAATTGTGTTTTAAGAAATAAAACGACTCACCTAAAATGGAAGGTTTTCATTTGGAATTTCATTTCGGGCCCACTTTTATTTTCCAATTAATGAAAAATCACGTCTTTGTTATCACTATAGACACTATTTAAACATTATAACACTAAGCACTTAATAACTTATACACAAGACCATATCATCAAGAACAGAGTTTGTTTATAAAAACTTGCACAACAAATTGGCGGGAAACAACCACTTGACGCTGAGTGGAAGCCGTCATAATTTATGATAACGATTGTCAAAACAATTCGTGCCACAGACTAAACAAATTTAATGAGTGCGGTGGGCCAATTACAATGTAACAATATAGCAAAGATCACAATAATATTCCTTCAGAGTTACCACGACGAGCGCCGAACAGGAAATGTGTTAAGCACAGGCGCGCGCCGCCTTTTATACCCTAACTTATGAAATATCTAATAATATTGTTATTTTCAACATTTCAATATCAGCATCATCATCAACAGCATTTAACAGTCATTTGTTTTCCTTTTAAAGGAGATTAAATAGCACTATATTAATATTTTACGACTTTGTTTATTTCATTGAAACAGGTGGAAGGAGCGTTTGTACAGGCTTTATCGTTATGGACAATTGAAAAACATGATTTCAACGAGAACACGGGAGAACTATATACAGACCGGACTTGGACTTACAAAATTATGGGGGCTAAAGACATCCCTAATGATTTTCGCGTGTTCTTCAGACGAAAACGGCCAAACCCTGTTGGTATTTTGGGATCCAAAGGTAGATATTTTTCAATTACGAGACATAACTTGGTGTACTTTAATTCACTTGAGCATAATTGTACTTTTGAGTCAATAATTGACGAGAGATGAATAAATTATTTCGTTATTGTAAATTTAATTGTTTTTAATATTGATTAAAACAGTTGATCACTTTTTGGTGATACTTATTCCGATATTATAATATGGTCAAAATATTAATATTAGAGAGAACTGTTATTTATATCGATCAATTTGTATCGGTATAAATTGCCGTAAAACAACCATCCTACTATTACTTTTTTCTAATTTCTTCTCTTACAAAGTTTTATACTGACCACACTCAATTTAACTTTAACAGATTCTGCCTAAAGAGACAATAATTGGGTAGTTACCCTATTTTGCTATAATTTCACTTCATGTTATAAATTTAATCATTTATTAATAACTTTACAGCTACGGGTGAACCACCGTGTTGCTTAGCATATGCTGTTGTTGAATCATCGAGATGTGCTATAAATGATTCACGAGAAGACAGCGGCTACAAAACTAGCTACCTTCCTTTGAGTAAGTATTCTTATTACAAAAAGGCACTCCGTATCGCGCCTTTGAGAGTACGTGCGGCCCCCGGGCTCGATTGTCACGAATAATAATTGTCAACTAGGGACAGAGAGGTTAAAGGGATACATCAGTATCGCAAGGTGAGGGTAGTAATGCTAGTGCATGCCTTAGGGAACTTTGCAATGATTTTTTTCCGACTTTTATAATATAGACTAGATAGACTTTTAGAATAACACATAGGCTTCTATTTTTGTCAAGGTAGGTTTTTCTTTATCCTGGCATGCTTTCACAGCGTAGAACAAATATTCTTGAAATATTCCGAGATAAAATTATGTGTTTATTAATTTAATTAATTTCAATTCAATTTATTTATTTTTATTAAATAGGCATCAAAGCAGTTGGTGCAGACATGGAAATGTAAAAATTAAAAAGATAGAAATTGACATTCCAATTGATAACAATTCTATTTGCAATAAACAAAAGTTTATTGCAAATAGAACTAAGTAACAATATTATTTATTTTCTATTTCAGGAATAAAGGCTTTTTTTATCATTAACAGCATATATATAGTTACATACGTTGAAGTGCTTAATTTCCTAATAAGGTCTTTTACTTCTTGCATCTGAAACGTACTCAAATAATAATTATCAAAATTGATTTATTTGCAGAGGTGCCAGTTGATATTGAAAGCATTGTTGAAGCAGCTGATGTTAAGATCGAAGAGTTCCTGCTATACTGAACAGTATACTAAGATAATAAGTATAATAATATAAGTATAATATCCCAGAATCTGTAAATTGGGTAGAATGTAAGGTTTTAAGAGTTTTAAGAGATTACTTGTTAAGGGCTTATTACCTACCATCATCATCATTCATCTTTTAACAGTTTGCTAATGGACATAGGCCTCTCCCTAGAAAAGAGATTTTAGGCAACTACATCACGTAGGTCAGACTTATTGGTATAGGGTTTGTTACAAGTGAAGTTAAAGGTGTGCAGTGCTATTGTCTTGCATAGTTTATCCCTTAGTCGCCTCTTAAAACATTAATAGATTTTCTTGTACCTAAGAAATGTAATTGTAATAATTAGTTACACATATGATGTTATGTTTATTTAATTCCTTTCTAGTTTTAAGTTCTTAGGGACTCGAAGGTGTCAGGGTTGTCAGATCATCTTACTTCATCTTTCTTACCAACTTTACTTTAATTTACTTTGGTAAATAAAGTTATTATTTTCAATCTGATATTTTATTTCTGATGTTTTTTAATCATGAGCATAATACAAAAGTAGTGTTCACTAAACTTACTGCGAATGCAGACACTGAAGCAATGCAGCATGGGGATGTAGCATGGGAATCCATAGCTGTGGCAGTCTATTGCAAGGGTAGTACCAGCCCGGTCTAGTCGGTCGTTAATGCAGCTATTCATTTCTTAGGTAGAAATCCTCTCCAGTTTCGTACATAAACTATCATTTTAAATAATTGATGAAAACCGTGATAAACTCCGCCGCCGCCAGCCACATTCCTCAAATCGTCGGTGCATCGTGCTGCAAGGTGCCATAAACTATGTTTGCCTAATCGCGGTCTCCACTCTAGCACCTTTCGGCTCTAGCGCCCATCAAAAAGCTACACAGAAATATTGTTATCAGATACCTACGAAATCCTATTTGATCTAACCTTTATTTCATTTCTTTCATCTAACCTTTATTTCATTTTTTCATCTAACCTTCACTTCATTTTTTTCATCTAACCTTAATTTCATTTCTTTCATTAAACCTTTAGTAACTATTTCAACTATCAAAGATCTTTTAAAGAAATTTCTAGAATATAATTTGGACTCCTGAACAAAACCAATACCAGACCGTAAGGAAACCAATTTTTTACATAAATATAAACAGGATGAGTTTCAAATATTCTCTAACGACAATCCTACTTTTATGCCCAAAGTACCCAAGAAACGTGTAATTATTTTTGCTTCTCCAATTATATTTCAGACTCGACCGTAATTTAGTTTCATATCTCCTTTTCTTTAATCTTAACAAATGTTATCATAAACTTGATCTTCATAATTTAATGAATTATGTATTCTAAAGCCGGTGAGTTAAGAGCTATATTTCATTAAAGCTTTCTTCACTTATTGAAGATATGTCGTTACTTTGTTTGGAAGTCGGGTCAGCAGGCGAAATCGGCAGGTGTCAAAAGCACCGGAACATTATGACATGAATCGTGCAATTTCTTGCAAAATGAATGAAATATATCAAGTTTTCTTCATTTATTTCCTTACACCTGTCCTATTTATATGGACGTTATTAGGAATTTAGGTCAATCTATGGAACACGATATTTTCGACCGTTGTATACAATTTCTGATATTCTTAGTTCATTTATTAGTAAGTAATAACCTTACACGTAACGTTCAGATGTTATCAATATTGCTGAATTTGAATTATTTACTTGTGATAAAAAGTTTTCTTGAAGTTATAAAGAACTTATTGTTCTACAATAAATGGAATACATGTAAATTTGACTTCTTCGGTGGCGCAGTGGTAGTGTAGGCGATTTCTGTGCTTTAGGCCCTTGTTTGATTCCCGAGTCGAATCAAATGTTTGCGTGATCTGCAAATATTTGTTTCAGAGATTGGGTCTGTTCTATCCTACTAATATTATAAACGCGAAAGTTTGTGAGTATGTATGATGCTCTTTCACTCAAAAACAACTGAATGGTTTTTTTATGAACTTCACATTAATATAGCTTACATATTATTATTATCAAAATAACACATAGGCTTCTATTTACGGCGATAGTCTACACGCGGAGGCAAAAGCTAGTTTAAAATAAGTATGTATTTTCAAAAAACGTATGCTTGTATTTATATTAATAATTAATGTAAATACAAGCATTATTGTCTTGTACTCAAACTATGAGCTCTGTTGGTTTTGGGACTAGATGGCGTTGTATGTCAGATGTCCAAAACATTTATAAAATATTTATGTTGATGTTAGTATATGCTGCCTCGTTGGTCTAGTGGTAAAGCGGTCTTATTTTTCATTACATTATTTTTTTTTTTAAACAATTTATGTCGTTTACCCATGACTCCAGCCGGCTTGACCGGGCGATACTACCCTCAAATAGAATACCGACCAAGAATTGACAGCACTTCGTGTTGCCGTATATCGTTGGTGAGCATGAGACCGGAGGCCCAATGTTGCAGCAGCATTTCAATAAGTCGACATAGAGAGGATCACCATGCTGCGTTGTCTGTACTCATAATGAGGATGGTGTCCTCTACTATTCTGCAGTTCTACTCATGGTTTCCTCAGGCAGAGTGTCACTTTAAAATAGTTTTTCTGCTACCAGAAACTGTAGTATCCCCCTCCGAAGTGAATGTCTTTATTGTTAAATCTTTCCAAAAGTTTAATTCAAAATCCCGTAACAAAATTGTATAAAATCTGTTTAATATTTAACAAGATTTTCGTCTTCACATTATTCAGCTCGCATCACATAATAGGCGTTTACGGCAAGCTCACCTCAAAACTGTATTGTTTCTATAGATAGCGACGTATTTGATTTAAGATGACGCTCTAGAAAACAAAAGGCGTGAGGTATAATTTTGCATCAAAGTCATTGGGTGACAGTTGGGCCCGGAAGCCAGTGTGGCGGAAAATAGCCTGCTCTGAAGCTCACGATACTAAGGACGCGATGCCGGAGGCTGCCCTTGAAGTTTCGATTACCAATTTTTTAAGATAAAGGTGTGTCGCCTACTAAAAAAAATATATTTTAAGAAGGATTTACTGGTATGCAATAGTGTGTTCTATTAGCATTGCATGTTGTGAGCTGCGGTGTAATTTATATTTCTTTACTTACAAAAATGTCATTCAATTGATCAAAAATTCAATTCAATTGATAAAAAAGAAACATCCCCACTTTACGTGTAGGGGAGGTACCCCAAATAAAATTATTTTTCGTAATTTTATTGTAGCACTTTGTCGATGTAATTACAACACATATACATGTAAAGTTTCATCTTTCTAGCACTTACCGTTTGGACGGTAAGTCAAGGGCAGACGGACGGACGGACATGACGAATCTATACCTAAGGGTTTCGAGTTATGAACTTCGGAATCCTAAAAGTGATACAGAACAAACCAATTTCTTATAATTGAAGTCGAAAACTAATTGGAATTCTTAAAGGGCAAGAAGTGTTTGAAAACATTTTGCGTAATAAATGTCTAAATAACGTAAATACTGTTTCGAGATCTTATCATTTTTGAGGTTCAGCCTGAAAGTCAAGACAAAGATAATTGGATTTCACTATTTATTTCAAAGTACTTTTACTGTGTCCAATAAATGGCATTATTGTCATTCATTATCTGGTTTAAATTAATACTATTAATAAACAATTGAGTAACTCTATAAGAACGATCAACTGAGTATTTTGCAAGAAACCAATTACAAAGGTTATATCTTTCACAACGAATACTTTAGAACAACTATATTAACTGTTAATTTACTATTTAAAATAATTGTGATACGTTTTGTTTTATTTGTTTAATTTCCCACCACAAATCTGAAATTAATAAATGATATTTCAGTAGACTACCAACTTAGTAATGTGTTATACAATTTTAAGTTACTTCGGCTTTTCTTTTATGTAAGTTATCTGCTCCTGAATAAATTCAGAAATAGTATAAATTTTTTCTCAGAAAGTTGTCCAATTAATATTATTATATAACTTACGGTTACCAGACTTGTCAAACCAACATTCAATTTTCGGAGCTGAAACAATTATAATAAATTGGTTTCAGGTATTGATGCTCGTAATGCTTCTCAAAGGATTCATTTAAACAGTCATCAATCAGTTAGTCATCAAGTGGTCAATCTCCGAACGGCTGTCTGTCGACGTAATTATTGAAAGCTCTTCAGAATTAAGAGATCATTTCTAGCTGTCTATTGTTAGATAACTTTAAGACCCATTATGCATTCATGAATTATATATACTACTAGCTGATGCCCGCGGCTCCGCTCGCGTCCTAGGGGTATGAAAAATAGATGTTGACCGATTCTCAGACCTAAACTAAGGAATAAAACTTAGACAATATAGTGAATATTATTATTTTCATTCGGGTGACCCTCAAAACAACATTTTTGTCTAAGTGCGTCCAATAATTAATATTGTCAAATTATGAATAATCTGTAATTATACATGTTTGGAAGAACTTACAAGTCAACTGCTGGACATAGGCCTGTCCAATCGCACACCACTTGGTTCGACCCTCGGCTTCTCGCATCCAGCTCCTGTCAGCCGTCTTGCGCAATCGTCACTCCGCCTGGCCTGTGGACGTCCACTTACATATGAAATTTCGAAATTCTGAGTTAAGGAAAAAAGGACTACTTTAAAATTAGTTAGTTCAAAAACTTCAATCAAGTAATCAGCACGATTATGGACTAATAATGCATGTATTTTTTTTATTCAAAATGCAATCATATCACAGTACCACACTTTTAAATAAATCAAGTGTGACTCCTCTCATAATCCAACGGATAGTAACCTTTTATTTTTTTCATTATTAAGTCACTAGCACAAGGCAGGAAATGAGTACAAATAGAGACAATATTGTGGAGCAAATAAATACAATTTCCCTAGTCGTTGGTCATTTGCACGGGACGTGCGTGCAAGCACATTTATCTGGATAGACAGTATCCCTATTTGTACTGTCTCGCTTTGAAGTTAAAGTAGGGAAATATAGACGCAGTAGTCTTACTTTGTTTGAAACTCTGTACAAATAATTTCATGTTGGGTGACTAGTTTTTCTTCTTACAATTTATTACTAATATCTTGGACGAAATCAATATACGGTTTTACAACTGTTCGATAATAAAAAAAAAAACATTTAATCTTTTGTTTTCTGGGTGTTTTCTTTGTATAATATGTATGTATAAAAAAAAAGTATGTTTATGTATTTATATCAGTTGTTTAGTGTAACCATAATACGAACTGCTAAATTTTTGACTAGATGACGTTGTGTTTAAGATGTCCGAAATGTTAATTAATTTTTGTGATGCCCATACTAAATGAAGTAGCTTATAATATTTTAGAACACAAATCACATAAACCATGATACTTAAAAGAACTAGAGACAGTTATAAAATTAAGTAAAATAATAATGTATCCAAAAGTGCTTCAGATAATATCGTTTATTTGAGTCGAGTTATATTTTATTTCAAATAGAAATCATAATTTACTAATGTTCTTAATGATGACAATTAATGTACCTAATAAATAAATATGAAACTAAAAATAAAATCTGATTTTAACGATTGTTAGAACTGAAAAATTGCACAGAATAATTAGAATCTAAAATAAATTAGTTTACTGAAGTTGCTGCATAGTGACCGTTGAAGCATTTTATTAACAACATGAAATATACTTTCTGTCTACGTGGAGCCCACGTTTTCGTCAAATTTGTCGCTAGAAATAGCTAGGTGTAAGGCGCAGACGACAGAGGCCTGTCGTCTGCGGCATACCGTGTCTCTCCGCGAACTAACAATAATTCATTCCACCTGCTTGTCAACAATTTCGCCACTGTAATATATTTTCGCCTGCTTATTGAGAAACTTGTATTGTGAAGAAAACTGGTCCTTTATATTCCTTAAAAAATATTTTTCACCAGCCGTGGCGACAGCAAAATGGTAGATTTGTATTTTTGAAGCATCTAAGCGTGAGTTTTTATTTCATCTTTTTTGTTGTCGCATTGCATGTTGTACAAATTAGTTAAAAGGACTGACCATAAGTTACATTTATTCATTCTTATTTTTCAGAAAGTTTAAATTTTAATGTAATAAATATATTTATGACATAAGTTGTGAGTTGGCTTAAAGGTTTCATGAAGTTTTCAGTTCTTTTACTATTTCTACATCACCAGCTTTTAATATTCACTGAAATGCACAGAATTTACATTTCAATTTTACATTTAAAATTAGAATAAAGATATACGCGTTGTTGTTTTCGAGAATCATTTAATGAAATCAATAAATCTTTCAAGTAAATCGAGCTTGATTAAGTGGCTATATGCACAGGGTAACAACTCTATTGAGTTCAGAATGTTTGTCTTAATGAAAACAAGCCCCCGACTTTTTGAAAAATTGTGAAATGGAACAGATTAATTTCTAAAATCGATGCTGAAATAAAGTAAACACACACAGGTACACGTAGTTCACGTAATATAACACAACGTATGTTCTCAGATTCTACGAATCTGTTAGATGCCTAGTAGTAAGTCAAACAATAATTAATTAGCACAAATTTGAAGTCTACTTCACAAACAATTGAATGATAACATAGCCCTTGCTTTGATCATGGATACAACTAGTTTACAGACGTCTAATATTTTTTACGTAAAACTGTAACAGGAGTTTCAAAAAAAGGAAATACATATCAGTTAAACTGTACTTTTTGGTTGACTTGTTTTCAAACTTTATGAGAGATACAATTTTTAATACCTTTTACTATATGAAGAATTATATACGTTAAGTAACATATATGTTTCTACTACTTAATATATAATGTGTGCATATTTCAATGGTCACCTGTAGGGGGTGTTGGTGTCACACACACCAAATTAAGGCGACAAAGTTCGTCAGGTCAGCTAGTTTATCATAAAACCACAATTTAAATATTTTAGTATTGATATTTAAGAAAGTTTGGACAAAGAACATCTGTTACTTTTTCTATAAAATAAGATTTTAATAGAATAGGATTCCTGTGAATCCAAAATATCAGTACTATACTCGTAGTTTCAAGTAAAGTTTTATTCTCGATATATCGGTTCGGTAGATATCGAACGTAAAACATACCGAGAATATAAGTAATCAGGATTTTGCTCAGTCCTTGTTAGTTTATGCCAAATCTTATTCCAAAATCGTCAAGAAATCTAATCTTTACGATATTTCTGGCTGTACTCCGAATTTTGAATCTTGCGTTTAGCATTTTCATTATATTTTCATAAATTGTAACATGTATTGTGTTTATTAATATTTTTTTATTGTAGCATGTATATTTAATGAAAATGTCTTTATTTATTTTTTTCACTGGTTAGCTTTTCGGATATTTACTATAAAACACACATATGTTGTTTTTCACAAACATAATAAACGGTTTCTTCACAGTAATAATTAACGGCTTTTAATAATTCACTGCTAGACATAGGAATCTCCTTAGAAATGAGGTTTCGACCGACCATTTCATACTAGCAGGACGGGTGATAATAATAATTAAAATAAATACCAGAACTAAATAAAGTAAACGTTGACAGAAATAAAGCAAGACTTAGATAACTAATCATTAGGCTCTCTTCAGATAATATTCTTAGATAAATCGTGGTATTCATATATTACAAAGACACATCCTTCCTGCGACAAGAATATAACAATACATTAGTAAGAAAGCCGACATGTCTTGTTTGCATATTAACATAGTAAATAAGTCGAGAGCAATAACATATATTCGATGAAGTAAAAATAATATGCTTCTTCAAACATACAAGACAAGAAAAATTGTCTACAATAGATATCCACATTTACGCTTAATTATTATGTTTATAAACAGAGAAAGAAAATAATATATTGTGTATGGTTATTATAGCCTATCTAGGTTTTTGTAACAATGTTTTCGAAACCTAAATCAGACGCAGACTGTTACCCTTGTCACGTTTCGTACAAGACAGGGATATAGTCCTTGCGAAGTTCAACAGAAATTTGTTGAGCTCTATTATGTACACAAATTTATATCTTTATATACAAGTATAAACTTATATAAATGTATGATGAGACTATCGGAGAGAATGTTAACAATGAACGGCTTACTTTGTAAATTGTTTTAAACCAAATTCAATAGAATGCCGAAGCATATTCATTGTAAGCGCAGACAATCCAGCGTGGTAACTAACACTATGGTGGTCTATTGAGATGCTTCTATTTAATTGGCCTCCGGTCTCGCACTTATCATCGAAATGCAATAGCACCATTACTGTCATAACTCTGTGCTTATGCAGTTGTATAATCTTAAATAACAAAATTATGTATAAAATAGTAATTTATTTATAATGTAGCACTGCAATTGATATTAATTGCTCATACGGCCGAGACATAAATAAAACAGTATTTTTGAAATGAGTTAGGTATGTAATAGATTTTAGAACACTGCACAAAATAAACGTACTCTAACCGTCGTCATTATACTTGAATAGTTTTACAGCTGCAATCTAGTTAAACGATTAGACGTAAAATATATGTGAGCATTAAAGTAGGGACGATTCCACCTTCCTAAAATAAGTACATAATTTCAACAATGACAATCCTGATTTTGGCTAATGAAACAAGTAAACCAGTTTTAGTTTCGGTTAATCGGTTTACCATTCATAGACAACTGCTGTCATGTCTGAAAAAGATTTATGAATACTATAAGTAAGCATGTCACACAGCCAAGCAAAAGAAATTTCCCGATCGCATAATTTCACGAATTTCAGCGGTTAAGTGACCAGTCAGATCTTGTAATTTAACACTACTGGATTCTTTGTTGTAAGGCTATGTTAAGGATAGAGTCTATACAGAGCCAATCAAATTGTTGCAGCCTTATAACTCAAAATCCGTGATGTGATTATGAAAATAGACAAAATTGATGCTTGATTCAGCGTGCTCGTGTTAGACATTTGTCAGTTATCATTCATAATTGCCAAACTTTTTCTTCGTAATACAAAAAAAAATTCGTGTAAATTCTTTGTTTAATCTTGTTTTAGAAAACAAAGGTCTTGTTGAAAAACCGTCATATCTCTATTCTCTTGTTTGATTGGTTAATAATTGATTTTGATCAAGTGATTGAGTGACATTTGCCAAAAAATAAGAGAATGGAGAAATATAACTATAATAGAAAACGATAAACATCTTGTGTTTGTCGTTTTCTATCATCTGTTGCATCTTGGCTAGGGGGCTGTTCTCCAATCTGTATTGTAAATCGAATTGGAATCGGTTTCAGATGCAATATTAACATAAGTGATTGCTCTCTGTGCGTCTCTCTATGACTCTTATATTAAAGTTTCTGTGAAAATTATTTACTACAGACATTATTTTGCATAGTATTAAGAATTTGCTTGTTATGATATTTTGTATAATTAATGTTTTCAAAAAGGTTTCACCAAGAGAATTCAGACTAAATAGATCAGACTGTATGTTAAAAATTCTAATTTAATTGCATAATTAGTAGATAATTAAGGCTGAAGCGCATACAACTTTTAACGTAGCCCTAACCATTTTTTTATAAGAGAGACATCAGTTACAGGTTTTCATTTCATTATCTTATATTATTACTTTTTCACATTCAACGTATAATGTTGCAAAAATTCTAACATATGCACTAATTTATACAGTATTTATTTGGAAATTGGAAACAAGTTTTATATGCGTTTTTTTTTTAAATTTGTTACTTGAAGTCAACATTGCAAACAATATAACTTAACTCTGTATATAACTGTTTGTGGTTTGCATAAACGTTATTTAAGATCCGTAAATTCCAAGTTAATATCGGGGAATACCTAGCCAGGTGACAACTGCGTCGCAACTTACCCCTCGTAACAACATCTTCCCTCTACAATATGCACCCCCGAAACGGTACTGTTTTATTGGTTTCAGTCAACGCTTTATAGTACAAAACAATGATAATTAAACCGTCGATTAACCCTGTCTCACTTCTATTTTTAAGTCAAGTTATAAATTAGGTTGTCTTAAATGACACTTCTGTCATTGGCCGGATATTAAGAGTTCAAAGAAGATTGCGTATTATTTTGTTCCAGTGTTTGCTTTTCTTTGAGACAGAATACATTATTTTTAAGGAATGGTTACAGCTTTTCGTATAAATAAAAAAACAAACAATCATTTGTTATTGTACTAATTTAGATATTTAATTACATGCTATTGTTATTACGATATCAAGTGAGTTTGTGTGAGTGATACAACTAATCGAGATTTTAGAAGATCAGTCGCGAAATCGATATTCTAATCAATGTTATCGTTTTCAATATTACTATTGATAGTTTTAGACTAATAATATCGCAGACAATGGAATAAATAAAACAGAATATAAATTTACTTTATATTGTATTTATTTTAGTTTTCGCTATTCATTGCGCAATATATCTTACTACCTGACCTCTATAGTCTCAAATGTCATCCATAGGTCATACATATTATAGGTCGATCGATTGTATCGTGCTTATTACACTGCGAGTATAGATAGCATCTATAGTGTTGATAGTTTTACTAGTATTGGCAGTTAGTTTAGTATAAAAGAAACGCAATCAAGACTATGCAAATTAAAAAATGATATTTTAGATTTTATTTGTAATGCAGAAAAAGTCGTGTTGACAAAACTTGCAAATTTTTATTTTGTTAAGTTTCTCTACTGGATTAGCAAGCTGAAGTTTCAGTGGGCTGGCCATATTAGCTGCAGAACTGATGACTGTTGGTGTAGAAGAGTTCTGTAGTGGAAACCGCGTCTCGCGCGTAGTGTAGGACGCCCACAGGCGAGGTGGAGTGACGACTTGCGTAAGATGGCTGGCAGGAGCTGGATGTGAGAAACCCAAAATCGATCAGAGTGTTGTGCAATGGAAGAGGCCTATTCAAATTCAAATTCAAATTATTTATTTCGGACCTTGAATCCATATTGTGTTAGTTACATTGACTTAACCCAGTGTTAGTATAGAAAATATATATAAGTACATACATTAAAATATAACATATAAGTACATACATTAAAAATATAACAGTCCATATATGTCCAGCAGTAGACTGCGATAGGCTGATGATGATGATGTTGATGAAGTTTTTCTATAATGCTATGATATTACTCCAGTCAAGATGGTCCGTTTGTACCAAATCATAGCTCACCCAGTTACAAATAATTACATTTACAATTACAAATTAGTTGAACTCAACATAAATACGTGTCATATGCAAGTAAAACTGTTTGCATTTAGTAAGTACATTATCTGTAGCGTATGCGATTGCCGATCAAATGGGATAAGATTAGATTTCCGAAAGCTTTATTTACAAAAAAATGGTTTGTATTTGTATCTTAATGTGTATATTTATTTATTACAAATGTTTTTATGTGAAGTTTGATACAAACTGACCTTTAGACTGTACTGTTTCTTTTGTTTATACAAAAATAACTCTTGCATTAGGAATATACATCCTGAGAAGCAAGCACTTAACAAACGTACATGAAACGGACACATAGAACACACATACTCTGAACAACATTTTGTGAATCAAACTAATTGGATTTGAACCCATACTACTTGGCACAGTAGAGAACGGCGTGGCGTCTGCTTCAATCACTAAGCCCACCGTATAGTCTTCCATGCAGATTGCTTATAAAAATATTCAAAAAAATTTAGGTGCGGTTTATACAAAAAAGACTAGCCGAGGTAACTTAACATGTGTTTCCTCCCTTCTATGACCCCGGGTCCTTCAAGCGGGGCGTGAAAATGCATCTTACTAGGCCGCCATAGTGTGGGTCACCGTGCTGCACTGTCCGTTGTGGCAGTGAGGATGGTGGCCTTCACTTCTGGATTCTGTTCGTGCTTTCCATCAGGGAGGGCAGAGTCATTTTGGCAGCTAATATATAAAAAAAAAAACAAAAACCTTAATATGTAATAAATAAACTGTAATAAACTCTGCTTAAAACATATTGCGTTATCTGCGTGTTTGAAAGCGTTTACTATAAAAAACGATCAAACTAATTTTTGTTGCATAAATAGTTATTGGTTTTTATTCGTAATAGTTTCAAATATTCTACTTGACTATGGTATTACTGTGCAAAATCCATACTAATGTTACAAAGTGGAAAGTAGCTCTGTCTGTCTGCTAGCTGTCACGGCGAAACCGTTGCACCCATTACAATGAAATTTGACTAGGAGATACTTTTATTCTCGAGAAAGGACAAAGGATGCTCTTTATTGTGATAACCGATATACACGTAGCAACATACTGCGAGCAAAAGCTAGTGGAGAATAAAATGTAAGAATTATGCCAATGACAATTTATCATCGCTTCAGCTGACTTAAATTCTGGAAAATACAGATCCCAGCGGTTGCAATATTAATAGCTAATTAAAGAACGTAGCAGTTGACTAATATTATATAAGTAGGTAGTATTAAAGAAGGTTTTGTGGGGTCGTGTTTCTTCAGATAGTAAAGTTGTCTTTGGTCTTCCCCTTGCCATGTACCAAGTATTAACAAAAAGAGAACAGATATTGGATATAAAAAGCCTTCCAGGTTCAAAAGATAGTGTTTTAGAGAACGGTTTACTGTTTAGAAATAGGAAGTCCTAATACTATGTATACTAAATACCGAAGCAAGGTACTTAGAGACTATTTTAAAGTATATTAACAGTAACGTTCAAGAGAGATGTGTAAGAATACTTCCACATTAAAAAATATTTCCGAAACAATCTCAGCACAACCTCAATAATGCTATAAAGTTAAATTAAGTCTCGAAAAGTACAAGGGAGATATCTATCCAAACAGTAAATGTATTTCGAAAACGTGACTCATTTATTTCAATCAACATTGCGCATTCTAAACAACGATGTTTTTCGTTATAAAATAAATTGTCTTTCTTTTTTGTAAACAAGTAATTGTGTTTGTCCTTTATCGTTCGTTGTATATTATTCTGTAGTAAATGAACTCTCACGATTGTGGCCACGTGAATCTGAGAAAATATTTCAGATTTTTTTCTATCTTCAGACGATATTTTTGGGTAGCTTCAACAATGTAATTATAGAACAAAGAGTTTTATGCTTTTATTTGCGGACATCAATCAAATTGTTTTGTAAGTAGCCTGCTTTGGAAAATTTTATGTTCCTTGTGTAATACTATCCATTGTGAATCGTGATGATAGTAAGCTTGTCGATTATAATGAAACTTTGGATGGTAGACTAGATAGATCGATTACCATTATTACCTAATAGCATTCGCCCACGGCTCCGCCCGCGTGTATCCCGAAAGTAACCTATGTGTTATTCTGATATATAAGTTATATTACTGTAAAGTTTCATCCAAATCCGTTCAGTAGTTTTTGCGTGAAAGAGATTGGTTGCAAGTTGCAAAATGTAATGTGAAATATTATATGCACTCGTATACAAAGATATTTATAAATTTGTATCTTGTTTATTTTATTTTATTATTTATTAGAAGTAAGTATTATAGTAGCAAAATTTCAATAATTTATTTATTTTCTTTGATTCTGTTCATGCTTGCCATCAGGTAGATTAGATTGTCATGTTGGCAACTTTTATATAAAAAAAACACATACTAATGTAAATAACAATAGACGTAGAATTAAGGAAATGAAGTTTAAAACTCTTGAGTTTGTATTTTTTTAAATAATAAAGATGTTGCACACGTCATACACATAAAACATATTTTTTTACTGCACAAAGGGATAATAAAATTGTCCTTACCTACCTGTATAGGTAGTTGCTACTGTTTTCATACTATTTGCACTACTCCTTATACTTCAATCTATCGGGATAAGTTAAAGGCAATCCTCACTTTGCATAATGACGGTTCGCCATCTTATAGGGATACGTTGTATAAGCCAAGTTTGAGAGGGTCTCCTTTATTTTTCTCTACATGATGTAATCAGTCAATCAAAAGGTAGGTAGTAGTAGTTTGTATTATATTATATTTATGATGTGTTTTGCGCTATTTTCACGTTTCTTTTTTTATTTGTATTTTAATATACTCTACACAATACAAGTTAATAATAGCAACAATAATGAACAATTATTTGTACATGGTCATACTATTGATAGACTCCTAAATATAAATTATATTTACTAGCATACAACAAAGTATGTTCTATTCTATTCTAATAATTTCGTTTGGTAGTAGATAATACCTTTAATACCTGTCATATAGAGATAGTCCATTATCTTAAGGTAGTAGAGCTACGCTCATTTCAGCACGAATGGGCCGGCTCAACCGGGGCAGTACTACACAGACGACCAAGCTAAAAATGACAGCATTTGTGCTGTCGTATTTCGTTGGTGAATCGAGGCCGATAGAAATATCTCACTAGACCGCCATGGTGTGGGTCACCATGATGCATTGTCTGCACTCACCATGAAGACGGTGACCCTTACTCCTATGCTTTCCATGATGCATGAGTAGAGTTACTTTTTTAGGCTTAAATAAAAATCTAGACAACATGCTATTGCAGTTTTAGGTAACTTATGTTATTGATCATGATTGTGCTTTAGCAGGTTTTAAAGTTGATATCCTATCGGGTGAAGAATCAAAGAGAAGATCTGTAAGAATAGTTCGGTTGACACGAGTTGTATATACAGCATGGAGTTTGAACTAAAATAGAAAAATTGGTTTACCGGCAAACTCATTTACTAAGTATGGCTAAAGTGATCAAGCAAATAGTAGCTAACCTAATATTTTAAAATATAATAATAGTCTTAATTAGGTTTTAGGAGAAATAAAATCAGTTGTCTTCATTCACCACAACGACACTAAAGAAACCAAGGGCGCAATTTTAATGATAAAGTCGAAATGAGTACTAAAAAGATTAAAATATTATCATTGAAGATTGTCGGCATAAGTACTCCTAAAGTAATATCTTACTAACCTTTTATAATTTGTATAATTTTAATTCAAGGAAACAATTTGCGGCTCACCATTTGTAGTCTGATAGCGGTGACGCGGGGCTTTAGTATTTGAATCTATCCATCATTCAGCTATCAACACTCCTCCTATTCTTTCTACCTTTGTTAGTACCATTATGAACCTTTCTTTTATCGTTAAAAAGTATCCACATTTAAGTTATAGGTATGCATACACACTTTTGAACGTTTGCTGTACTTTCCCTAGTTCATATGGTCTAGGTAGCCTTAATAAATAAAGAAAACTGTTTTTTTTTTGCTAGAAAACTGTTTTTTTTTTAAATTCATACATATTATACGTAGAAAATACCCAAACTCCGAAACAAATCGACGGCCCCTACGTATATAAAATAATATATTTGCAAATCATACAAACATTTGGTCCGACACGGGAATCGAACCCGGTACCTCGAGCACAGCAAACACATACGCTACCATTGCGCCTTTAAGAACACTATTCCAGCTAAGCGTATTAAGCTTTTTTTGACAGCTATTTGGGCTAAATAAGTCTCACTTTGCTCAATATTGTAGTGTAGTAAGTAATAACTTAAAAGCAGTAACAAACGGTCTCTGTTGATTTTATTGTAAGCAATATACATAACTTTTGTGATAACTTTGAAATCCTTCCACTTTTCTTTCCTTTCATTTAATACAAATGAGTCATCAATAAAATATTACACATTTACTTCACCTTTATTAATATCAGTATTAAAACTGTTTAATAAAACCAAAGGACCGAAAGATTGTATTGCCAAACGACCTTAGTAATGATATTAAAATGATTATGACAGAGATTAAAGTATATCCAGTGCTTCAAAATTAGTACTCTAAATTACCAATTTCACATCAATTAGCCACTGTAGGACTACAAAATGATTATGCTAATACACCAGGCAGGCAATTGCTTTCCGTTGGTACCGCCGCTGTAATTAAACTTCATCAAGAATTCGCATCTCGTCTGCAGCTTGTATATTGCTTTGGCTGCAAACCTACTACTTAAAATAGAAACTCATTATTGCCTTTGTGCGATATTTTGGTGGTCATGTCGACCGTATTTGGTAGGAGGTGGGTGTCTGGAATGTATCCTACCTGTTTGCGCTAGTAAGGAGCTGCGTTGGCCTAACTACCGTCATAAATTGTACAAGTGGCGAACCGGTTGAGAGTTTTTCGTAGCAAGTCTTTAGAGAGCACTCAAGGGAACGTTCGAGCGAAGATTTCTTGCGTGAATTAAGCCAGCGCTACACGTTCGGGAATTTACCTGGTAGTTTACTAATGCTAATGCAAGTAATATAGAAGCACGCTAAGTGCTGCATTTGGGTTGCATGTATGTAAGTTCTATGAATAATCGAGTGTCATTATCAGGGTTGCTTGCTTGCAGTTTCTAGTTAATATATTTAAATCAAAAGATTGAAGATTGTACTTAATTAACTAACAAACATTATACTTTTTTCGTTCTGACATGCGTAAAGTTTTGTTCAAAATTAGTTTTACATGTTTCATAATTAAGAATGTTATGTTTTCAAAACATGGTTATCCATGTGTGTATTTTATGAAAATTTTATAGTTTTATTTCCTTTATGGTGGATGTATTTTAAACAAAATGATAGACAAAAAGAAACGGTTACACTAAGTTACAAATGATATGAATTGAGTTCTTTTTATATGAGAAGTGGGGACCCTTCGTACGCGGGGCACATTCATACAGTTAAAATAAAACTTGAACGAAACAACGTACGGTCTTGATTTTGTATGTGTGCGTGAGTCGAGGTACCAACTTTAAGTCAACGTAGTATCGCGCCATTCGCACCGGTGAGAGTGAAGTGACAGACACGAACGTGTTTTCGCGCTAGGTAAGTAATTTTTTTATCAATGTTTTTGTCTATTGTTACCGTAGATAAAATAAGTTTTCGTGTAGAGTATTCTATTAGTAAGTAGCAAAATATACTTAAGATACGTTTTCAATACTTAATTTATGACGTTTTTCTATTATTATTAAAAGAGGTTATATTTTGTTATTATTCAGTTAGTGGGGTACTTTCGTACAGAACTAGATGGGGCACATTTGAACGCGTACGAATGTGCCCCAACTGGTAGGTAGGTAGGATTTAGTGTGTTAGTGTGCTGATTGCTAATTTTTGCATTAACTTTGTCTTGTTTGTATATATATTTTGATAACTATTTCTTATTATTTTTTCACAGAAACATGGTGCGGACTTATAAACCAATAAAGACAAGTAGACAAGCTGTGGATGAAAAATGGATGCAGTCAGCAATACAGGATGTTAAGCAAAGAGTATTGTCATATAGAAAACCTGCTGCAAGTACAATTTGAAATTGTCAACATTAGAAAGCTGTGTAAAAAAATACAAGAATAGCAATGATGCGAAGGGTCAAGCAACCGTACATTTGACTCTAAATATACAAGTTTCCAAGTTTTTTCCATGAAAGAAGAAAAACTGCTATTTCAATATATCATCAAATGTTGTAAGATGCATTATGAGCTTGTTATACGACAATTCAAGTAAGAAAGTTAGCATATGAGTATGCCAAATCTTTGAGTTTGAAATATCCAGCAAAGTGGGAAGAAGATAAGATGACTGGGAAAGAATGGATGGATGGTTTTCGCAGAAGAAACCCGGAACTTAGTTTACGCAAACCCGAAAACACAAGCGCTGCCAGATCTTTTGCGTTTAACAAAACTTCGGTTACCGAGTTTTATACCAACTTGAAGACAGTGTTGGAGCGACATCGATTTACTGCTGACAGAATCTTTAATTTCGACGAATCAGGTGTAACTACCGTTCAAGCTACTCCTAAAGTCTTGGCTCCAAGATCTCATGAACTTTATTTTTGTGTTTAATTTCATTGCTAATAAAATAATTTTGATTTATATGTGTTGTTTTAATCGCACGTATGAACTACCCCACAGCGTACGAAGGTACCCCTAACACTGTACATAGGTGCCCCGTTGTTGGGGCAGATTCGTACAAATTCCATATTTTCTTTAAATCATAATTATAGTTAAAACATCAGATGAAATCATCTGTATTTTCTAATCTCAGATAGTTAGACTATAAATTTAAGCTGTCAGGTGATTGATTCATGAAAAAATAAAAATAATAATAAATAAAATGTAAAAACCGTACGAAGGGCCCCACCTTCCCCTACTATGTATACGAAACAAACTTCCCATGTCGTATCCAATTTTAATTAACTTTATACAAACATTATAGGAGTTCACACAAGACTCTGTAGGATTTCACACAAGAGTGAAATCCTACGGAGACAGAGAGAGTTCGAAGGTGTCACGTGTCAACTCAGTTGCCGAAACCGATACTGCTTCCTTTATCATTTGTACCTGACTGACGTAAATGTAGATTACTTTTTTTTTGCGTCTTGAAAGTTGCGATGTTGTTATTAACAAATACTAAAGTCATCATCTTCCTAGCCTTTATTACCAAGGAAATTTCGATTACATGAAATTCACAGGTTAAAATTAATTAATATCTTCTTCTTCCTAGCCTTATTCCCAATATTATTTGGGGTCGGCATATCAGTTTTTCCACAGAGCGACTGGCATCGGACCTCCGCAACCTTAAGAGAAAACTGAAATTCGAAAGTTGAATTAGTTGTCAGTAAATTTGAAGGGGCTGACTTCCCAATAACGATTGCCATAGATCTTCATGTCAACCGGGACCGACGGCTTTACGTGCTCTCCGAGGCAGGGGCGTCAATCACCGCCAAACTTCCAAACTCTGGGCTGCTATTAGGAATTTTCTAAGAAAAACTCAAAAACTGTTCTTGGCCCGACGCTGGTTTTAAACCCGAGACCTTTTGATTAGCAGTCGCTTAAGCTATCCACTGACCAACGAGACAGTTGGTGTAATGAATTAATATAAATGTTAAATATAAAAACATAAATTAATTAAGTGTCCTTTGAGGACACTGACTTCCCAATAACGATTTCCATACATATTCATGACAACTGACGACTTAGCTCTCTCCAAGACACGGGCGTGAAACACCACCAAAATTCCATACTCCGGTCTGTTAATAATATTTTTTTGTAATTAAAAGTTTTGACTCATATCATAAAACAATTACCGAATTGACTTCTTTATCGAGAATTGGATACGTTGGATAACCACTAGACCTACGAGACAATCAAACAACTACTAACAATGTTCTGAAACAGAGATATGTATGAGTAAAACGCTTTGATTAATAAGTTTGGTTAAATAGTGTAAGATGTTTCTTATAAATATTTAAGGTACAATTATGCATTTTATGGAGCGTTTTGCATGGAGATTCATAGTCCGGAATATTGTGACAAGGCAATGGGTTCTATAATGAGACGCAGCCCGCCGGATTGCTGGTAGACTCTCGTCGGCTCGAGGGAAATTAAGAGAGTTTATTTAGCGATACCTATATCACGACAATGTAATACGTAAAAATATTAGATTATCTGAAGCATTTTTTATTCAAGTATGCCCGCGATTTGGGAATAAGCAGATCGCTTGTTATGTAATTTAATGTAAGCTTTTATTGGCGTTCATCATACGGGTAGCAAAAAATATTTTGTGAAATATTTATGCATGTATGATGTGTTTGACGCTCAGTAAAGTGACTGATCCAACTAATATGATCAATTCAAAAGTAAACCTGTTTGTCTGTTATGTTTAACGGCCAAACTGCTGAAATTTGATGGATCTCCATCAAATTTCAGCTTGGATTTTTGATGTAGGACATAGGATAGCAATCCTCTTCACAATAACCGATTCTGTGCTACCTGGATCTAATCTATAATTGTAAAAATAATGTTTACTTTTATGAAAATAATACTAGTTAATAAATTAAGGTGGCTGACTCTATTAAAAAACCCTACATGTTATGTTCAAAGGCTATAAAACTAACACGCATTCGTTCTACCAAATGCCATAAAAGTAGACGAAGTACATCGATGTTTTCAACGTCGGCACAACATCCATCATGACGATTACGTGGCAAATCGCTGACAATATCGATTACTAAGAAAAAACACAATATTTATGACACTTCCCGTCCTAACTTTGCATTATTCTCTTATTTGTTTCAGCGTTTTTGCTAAGTGAAAAGTTGGAAACACATTTCTAAAAGTAACGTGAACAACATTCTTTCTGTTAGCTCTAATATGAAAAAAAAACAGTTCACATATTTTCACACAATTTAATAACCTGACTGTCGTTTATATGTTAAAAAAAATAAAACAAGTGTTCGCACACGTTCGAGTTTATATTGTACGAAAACTTTTTCAGGATACATTCATAAATTGGATGTCTGTTACTCTTTAAAAACAGAATTCACACGGCCGGGATAAATACCTACTAATATTATAAATGCGAAAGTAACTTTGTCTGTCTGTTACGCTTTCACGCCTAAACCACTGAACCGATTTTGATGAAATTTGGTATGAAGATAGAATTGAACTTGGGAAAGAACATAGGCTACTTTTTACCGCGACAACCGACATACACGCGGGCGGAGCCGCAGGTGAAAGCTAGTTAGTTATATTTACAAAATGATAAACTGTATAACTTTCATACGAAAGTATATACGGTACTCGCCTTAAAAAGCAATTGTTAAATTGTTTGTCTGTCTGTTTGTCCCAGTTAATCCCTAAAGCGACTGGACCAATTTTGGCGGCACTTTCATATGCAGTTAGCTTAGTACATAAGGAGTAACTTAGAATATGTTTTTCTAGACTAACTTCGCATCGAGGTGTTACTCGTTACAAAAATAACCGCGGGGACTCAATTAGTTAAAAGTAATTAACCTCGTTGCATAAAGAAAGAGTTATATGTCCATTAGTAAACTATTAAGGCGGTTAATGATAATGATGATGCTACCAAGTTGACAGACCAATTTAACGTACAAGTATATCGCTTTCTGTTATTATATAACTGTTGCTCGGAATGTATTTTGAGTATATGGTTGTTGTTAGCATACATTTGTGGCAACTTCCACATACAGATATGAAATACAGAACCACGAAGAAACAAGGAAAAGGCATAGATACCAGATAAACCAAAATCATTCGTAGGGTAGTGGCCTTCCAAGCACGATCACCTCGCCTGGTCGGAGGATCCTCGTTTTGTGTTAGAGGGACACAATAGCCGTCCCTGCACATATCTATACATATTATAAAATGAAATCGCTTAAACTGTTTACTCTATAGATGTTTTAAACTACTCAAAGGATTTTAATGCAATTTTGGCCGGATCTAAATACTTTTGAATACCCTGAAATCTACGGTCTAAATTTTCCTAACCCACACATACACCAACAACGAATATATGCCTGAATTATTGGCGCCTTGGAGAGCTGAACCATTACATGACACCAGCAAGTTTGATGCTTATTACCCAATAAAACACGTATTGGTCTCCGGCGGGTAGTAATGCGGCACCTTCCAAGACCTACAGACTTATCGATTGCTTAACTCCGTCCTATTTCCCCTGGAGTTATCGGACTTTGTGTCCACAAGGTGTAATACTGAGAATAATTTTACTATTTTCGTATTCTACCTTACTGAAGCAGAATTTATTTATCGGAATATTAGGGCTCATTCGGATAAAATATAAATTAGGTACGAAAACAATTAATCTAACAAGAATAATATTAATATATATGTATACAGATTTGTCATAAAAAATAATAGAATCAAAATTATTGAGATATGCTTACACTAGTTAAGAAGTTTGTTATTAACGTTAAATAACATTAGTTTATTGACAGTGATTCTGTTGTTAACATCACTAAAGTAACCTAAACAAAAAAAATGATTATAGATTATATATTATTCTTTAACGTCTTTGCTTTACAGTTCACTTTTAGATATCTCAATTCCTAGTTATTCCTGTTAAAAAGTACAGCTGAGCTTTATGCATATCGGACTAAAATTTAGCGTCATGTTAATACATGTCGACTAAACCAAACTAAACTCATAATGTAGAAATTTTTTTAAGGTATGTGTTTTGTGTTTACAAATCTATTAAATCTATCGTAATTACACATTCACAAAAATATTTTAATTCACTAATAAATGTTTGGAAAAGCTTTTAAGAAACCATAATGGCATTTAGTAAAACTCCTCATTTGTGGTGCAGACAAAAGAACACCATAATAATATATTATTCCAAAAAGATAAAGGTTAAGCTAACAAAATTTATGATGTTAATATTTTTAAAGAGAAATGCAATTTTATATAAGGTGGTACTAGCGCATGTGTCCGTATTCGGGGATTTACACAAGCGTGAAACGACCTACTGAATCAATGTCAGGCACCATACTATATCAATAACTAGCACTTAAACAACCATTACTTTTAAACTAAGGTTAGGAAATTTAAACTTCTCTCGAAGTATCTTTTCGCTTCGAATCATTGAAGTCAAACATCACTTTTAGCTCCAAAAACGTAGTCTATCTAGTCTTAGTGCCTGTTAAACTTTCCACCACATTGAGCTAATTGCGAGATTCACAAAAGATTTTGCGCATGGCTTGACGATAGAAAAGTTTTTTCCATAAGCTTTGGAGTAAAGTCAAGACTGTAAGATGTTGACTTGTGATTTACAAAAGTATTGTTACTTATATTGTGAACGATATGGAGTCGTATTTCTTTAGTACAGATCATTTCATATAAGAATCAATAGATATCTAAGGTCATAGCCATTCATAATATTGTTTCTTAATATTATTTTTTAAATCATTTATTCACGCCACGTTTTGCTTTGTTAATAAAGTAAGTAGCTCTCACAATAAGTTTATGTATTGCAATAAACATATATATTCTTGAAAGGAGAAGAATATATACTTCAAAAATCAATGCGATAAAAAGACATGGCGCTAGATAGTCCATTCTAGTTGATAAGTTTTTCTATTTCGTAATGTGCCTAATCGTCCTTCAAATGTAGTTTGATCTGAGAGCTACACGTTGTAAGCTAAATCTAAACTAAACAAGTGAACTTTGAATCAATACGTACAAGTTTTATTAGAAATGAAGTGCAATATATTATAATTTTAACAAAAAGGAACCGACTTCAAAGAAAAACTATTCCGAGTACCCAAATCGCGACAATTGCGCCTGTGATATTTGAGGAGTTCCCTCGATTTCCTTGGGATCCCATCATCAGATCCCGATATGGTGACTATGAAACCACCTATAAGCTACGCCCATTCCAATGCAAAAATAATTTTTGAAATCGGTTTATAAACGACGAAATTATCGCTAAACATACATAAAAAAAAAGATTCCGACGAATTGAGAACCTCCTCCTTTTTTGAAGTCGGTTAAAAACTATAGGAAACTACACCTTGAATGTACCTCGAAAGATTTAAAATCATACCAACGACAACTGGATTAAAGATCAAAATATATTTTAGTTATTAGTTAGAAGTTCATGACTTGGAACCCTTTTAGTTTCGTTATGTGTGTCCGTCCTCGACTTACCGCCCAAACGGTTAGTGCTAGAAAGATCAAACTTTTCATGAACATGTGTTTTTATCACGTAAACAAAGTGGTAAAAAAAAATTGTATAAATAAATAAATGAATGAGTTGTACAAAAACCTTCCCCACTTTACGTGTAGGGTAAACTACACGTTATCCATTGGGCAAAATTTTAAATCCACGTGACGTTATGGGTGACTACTGAATCCTGTACAATGCGTGGCCTTACACGTACTTTGCCGATTTTTAATTGTATTTGATAAGGATTGGATTTAATTCTTAAAATTAGGACACATTGTCGACTTACTTGCAAAAAATGTATTTTTGTATCAAAAGAGAACTCTTCTGGCAAATGAGATCAAACGTTGTCAGTACTTAATTATTCTAAAATGTAAATTATTGAGAAATTGACTTTAGTTAGGAGATAAGATTCGGGTCAAAAGCGCTCTTAAGTGAAATATCTAACTTAAATAATATTGCATCTAAAGGTAAAAGGCTTGAATACTTTGAAAGTGGTCCTCGTATTCAGGAGAGATTTTACGCTCTATTTTCTCTCCAGTAAAGGCTACCACGATATTAAGGGGTTCGTTTCGTTTTAAGTCAGTGGAAATTAATTTATTTATACGAAAAGTGATGATTTAGGTGCTGTTTAATAATATTGAAAGTAGTGTGATCAATATTGTTTTAAATTACCTAAATAATCACTTTTTAGAATTTAATAAATCTCGAGAGTGATGAATAATTTACAATCTTGTGGTGAAATATTTTCAACAATAATAGCAATATAAATATAACATATCAAATTAATTTCAACAGTGATAAGAGTTTAGTTGATACTGGATATGAAATTATAAAAGTCCTAGCAATAATATTTTTGTCTAACTATGTAACTTTTTAGAAACAGTATGTAAAGCTTTGTGTTAAAGGAGATTTAAAGGCCACAACTTAATAATAGGCAAGAAATTTATGAAAAAAATCCTAGCTTCTATTATTCCCAAGATTCTTTGGGGTCGGTTAGTAGTTGACATGAATACCAGTTTTTTTATGGCTGACTGGCAGTTTCTTGCTTTGCAACCCTGAGGGGAACTGAATTTGAATAGTAGAAAGTCAGGTCAGTTCAATGGTAATTCAGGAATAAAAAGGTATTTATGTTTAAATTTACTAAGAAACTCGAGTTCTTAAAACTTTAAATGACTATTGCAAAAAAATAAAATAAAGTTGTTTTATTAAAAAACTTATTAATAGAAACTAAATCTAAAGCAAGTTGCCTATTAAGTTATTGATTGCATTTCGTTTTACCTTGGCGTTTAAAAAACTGCGGTAAGCCGGATGGCTGGCAAGTGGTCCCTCGTGAGGGTAGCCGATCCGAAGCAGTGAGATAACTGTATTTAGAACCAATAAATTTTCCCCACTTTTTAAACATCCGCTGGAGGAGAATAGATATTTTTTTCTTTTAATTGAAGGAAATTGTCCAGCCGTACTATTTGCTCTTAGCAGTATGAATATTTTAATAATTGTATGACAAAATCATTCGAGATTATAAGTCTTGAAATTGTAAATCTCAAAATTATGGTTTGTTTGAATAACAAAACTCCTTTTAGTTTATCAAGTACGAATTACAATTGTTTTTTTAAAAATTAAGTTATTTTTAGTAGTAGTAAGCATTGTTTTAAGAAATATGTTATGTCAATACAACAAAATATATTTCCTTTGCTAAATGGTTTCGTACTCCTTTGTACTACTCACAAAAGCGTCCAAAACAGTCGGAAGAGTGTTGCGGGAATCGCACTCAATATTCGTGTGTAGACGACATTGAACGATTTACGAATACCCTAGTGATTAATACGGAAGCTATCGATCGCTGGGGAAAAATAATGTTCGGCACACTCCACCGATAAGAGCCTATTGGCTCTATTATTTATCAATATTTTCTCTTTAACCGATTTGTGAAACCCGTTTGAATAAACTCGTAAGCCGATGTAGGTATTTATCAAGAGTGTGTCGAATGTTTTTATGTTTGTGAGAGTCGACGGAAATTTCAAGTAATGGCGTTCCCCGATGTCAACTACATGTTGGGATCTTAATAAAGTTTACATAATGTTTGTTTTTTTTTCTAATCTTCTTATATAAAAAGATCTTTTTGTTTGAAAAAAACACGTTGTGTTTTAACTTTTGATGCTTTTGTTCTCATATGAAGGGACATTCACGTTGTGAAAATTAGACTGTATGTAAAGCGAAGCTAAATTGTTTCAGATTTGAATGGTCTCTTGAGCTTTTTAAAAAGTAATTTAATATAATATGTGATGAAAATATGACATGAATTACTTCGACTGTTTGAACATATTTTATTTGTCATCAAATATGTGATTTTTACTATTTTATATATAAAGCACTATTGTTAATGAGAGTAGAAATTTAAACCATCTCGGCCAGAACCTCTACGTAGTCGTCATATATGGCACACGCGCTAGTCGTATTATTTCGTAGTTTCTTTTTGTTTCTAATGACTTCAACTCAATATTTTATAGATTGAAGTCATTGATGGATTTGTAATATATTATTTATTAGGTTAGATAGCTGGTGAAGAACAAAATTGTTGATTTTGTGTAGTCTGAGTTGCACGTTTGACAGTTTTAGGTCGGTCTTATTTTGAAGAAACTTGACGTGACGGAAGGAATCACCTAAACAACGCTTGTTAAAAAGATTTAAAAAAAAGTATGCGTCCATCAGTTTATAATTCATTTATTTCTCTCAGATATATTACGAGTTTGTACTAAATATAAGATGTCAGAAAAATGTGAGCTAGACAGACAGAATCATTAAATAACTTATTACTGTTGGAGAGCGCTGAAGTGAAAAATCGTCTAAATAAGTTGTGGTTACTGACTTCATAATAGAGTTTCATATATAATATGAAATGAAATGATAGACATCTTATAATTTTTTTGTATTCTTCTGCACAATATGTATTATACTTGACTAAACTTTTCATAGAAAAGTTAAAAAAAAAGAACCTTGATTATACATAAACGAAAATGAGTGTATTGGATACTAATAATATTATCACTTTAATTATGGTAATAGTAAATAAAATCTCTACAACACTATTTCTATAGAAACCAACCAAGTTTCGCCCACAACTCCGTCTGCGTGTATGTTGATTATCCTGGTACTTTAATTTGGTTGAGTAGTTTTGGCATAAATGGCAGAATTAAATGGCAGAGAGACAAGAGTTACTTTCGCAATTATAATATCAGGAATAATGTTAACATACATAAATTTCTTAAATTACGCATTTTGTACAAATTGTCACATTGAGGAACACCTTTTCTTTTATCATGAAGGTACAGTTTTCTAATTAAGATTATTCTTTTTCTTAAATCCCATAATTCATTTTATATTTTTGACAGACAAATCTTCTTCTTTCTTCTTCTTATCTTTCAACCGTATTATTTATAGATGAGGGGGACCTGAAACCACTTTGTACAGTCCTTCCTAAAGGAAATTCGAACAGGTTTTCCACCTCTTCAACAAAAAACAATTCATGCATTTTATTCGTATGCAAAATTATTCTAAAGAACTATTCAGAAAAATATGCCTAAATGAAACGTGTATATGGACTGAAAAACTAGTTTGAATAAGCAATGATGCATTGCACAAGAGATATAGTTTTATGATAGCTATCGTGACACTGATTCAAGAGACATTTTTCATGGCGTCCGAAGCCGACTTCATTGTGAATAATGCATGAAGTATGCCACTGCATATAAGTTTTATGCCATAGTGTAGCTCAGTTGTTTGAGGAATGATAGCAATTTATAATCGACTTAAAAAATAAATTTTCAATTCAACTGTAGTTGATAAAAATATTATACACGCCCTACGTCTATCATCATCATCATCATCACCATCAGCCTATCGCAGTCCATTGCTGGACATAGGCCTCTCCTACGTCTATAACTATTCAAAATAAAAATAAAACATGTTCATTACTTTGTCAATTATTGTAATGTAAACGAAAGTAATTTTTAGATACGAGAACATGTAAAATAAAGTTAGTTATTCTGAATTTTAATAAGTAGTCAACTCTTTGTATAACAATGTAAATCAACTTTACAAAAATAAGTGATAGGTATTCTGTATTTCCAATTTCTTAGGAGTTTATTCTTATTTTACTCAGAAAAATGTAATGAAACTCAAGCTTTGTTGTTATTTCTTTGGAATTTTTGGAAGAAAAGTCTGAGACTAGATTCTTGGTTAACTACAAAAATTCAAAGATTGTATT
This sequence comes from Phragmatobia fuliginosa, assembly GCA_932526445.1. Taxonomy (NCBI): domain Eukaryota; kingdom Metazoa; phylum Arthropoda; class Insecta; order Lepidoptera; family Erebidae; genus Phragmatobia; species Phragmatobia fuliginosa. The sequence continues at coordinate 8,903,927 of OW052060.1, read as the reverse complement.
TTTTCTTGGCAATATTAAAGCTATGAATAGTTAGTTATGAGCATTTTATGCTTAGTTTAGATTCATTCAAAAAGGAAAATTAATATAGCTATCACATTTTTGCGTAGTGAACGTAAAGAATGATTCAGATAGAAATCAAGCATTGCATAGGTATACAAATGATTAATACCCGGCCCTAATAAATCTGTGATTGAAGTAACACACACGGTTAAAATTCAGACAAAATTGAAATTATGCAACGACGTAATTTTAATGTAATGTGACTTTCCTTAAAAAGTGTGTTTGAGTTAGCATGAATTTATACAATAGTCAACATGTTCTTTTCATTGTCAATGACTGTACTGGTACATCGCATTACTGTGCCAACTTCTCAGTACATTTAAATTTTACGTTCATGATCTGTACTGTGAATATTCTCATTCTAAGATCAGAAATACTGTTGTATGTGTTTTGTTAAAAATAAATTGTTCCGTTTGTTCAGCTTTTCAATGAAGTTTGAATTCATTAGCATAAATAGGTCTATTTGATATTCATTTCCATAATTATCAATGCTGGATATTGCTCGTTGCTTTTCTCAAAGTTTTAACTCAGTCAGCTCATATTTTATTCCATGTTCATAGTGCATAAACATGATTTATAAAACTCTGTTCTAGCAACTTGTATGAATATTTGTTGATACGGATGTTGTTTCATATTTATACGGTATGTCTGTTGGTGTTACAAGAAAGAAGGTAGCATAACTGTTTGTGTAAGAGCAAAATTTAAGTCGGTGTGCGTGCAAGCATATTTTACTGACAGTATTTATATGATTTTTTTTATATTTAAGCCTACCAAAGTGACTTTACTCTGCCTGATGGAAAGCATGAGTAGAATCCAGGAGCAAGAAGCCATCATTCTCATTGTGCGTGTATACAATGCAACATAGTGACCATGATTAGGCCTCCGGTCTTTCACTCAGAAACGAAAGACGCACGAGTGCTTTTACTTTAGGTTGATCTTATGTGTGAGGTTATTATTGCCCCGGTCGAGCCGACCCATTCGTGCTGCTGAAATCAGCGTGGCTCTACTACCTGTGTATGTAGTGTGTAGGTTTCTATCATAGTGATACAGGGATGTATCACTATGATACATCCCTGTATCACTATGTACTTAGTGGCCCTAATATGAATATTATTGTTTTCAATTCTACCTGTTTATTCAGCAATATATTCAAATAGACATATCGATGATCTAAATTGATTTCCCAGAGCACTTGAGAAGTGAAAGTTGAGTAAAAATAAAATTAGACATTTTAAGTATTCATTATATATAGTATTCATAAAGAAAATAAATAAATATTAAAGAAAAAAATATACTCTTTTGGTTTTAAATAGTCAACAACCCGGGGCTCGGTTCTCTTCTTTCAAGAGAGGGTTAAGACCATTCTATTTAAACTATAAAATAGGCCATCCATATAAAGTATTTGTATATTATAACTAATATATACCTAATACTTATTATTTATTCGTAGTCCTAATAGATGGAATATGTTTATATTAATAAAAACTAAAATTAAAAAAAATAGAAAACTTAAGTCTACAATTGAAGCCCACAGTAACTAAAATTATTTCTTCACTAATATTATAAAGAGAATTATGTATTTATGTATGTTTGTTTCAAATAAACTCAAAAACTACTGAATGGATTTGGATAAGTCTTTCACCATTAGAATGCTTCATTAACTTTGAGTAACATAGGCTTTATTTTTTAACAGAAAAAAATAGGGATTCCTACTAAAAATTCAATAATGTAATAAAAAATAACTTTCATCGCATGCGCTGCGGAAACTATGAATGATAGAACGAAATTATGTTCAACAATATTAAAGAATATATTAATATCTATTAGAAACCTCGCAGTGCCATATGTCCAGCTATTGTAATTATGTCACAATAACTACTTTTTCATGGTAAACTATTCAATATTTATGTCTGAGCAAACTAAGCATAAGGATTAATACCTTGCTATTATTTCTTATCCAAATAAATCATATCCAAGGCCATATTATTTCCTGTAAATTAATTTTAGAATTATTCAAATCGGACATACCATTCAAAAGTTATCATGAGTTTAATATTTTTCCAAATTGAAATTAAAGAGAGAACGCTCGCGCTCCAAGTGACTAACGGTTTTATTTACAAGAGATTTGTACTATACACATACAATTTGGCTAATGATTCCTGTAATTTTTTGTGTATATAATATTCTTGTATAATATTCCTGTAATGAGTTTTAAATTTTATGGTGAAATTTTTATATGTCCGGAGCGAAGCGGGGGCGGGTAGCTAGTTCATTTATAAACCAAGTGACCAAAACAGTTCTAAGTATAATAATATTGAAATTGCAAAGCTATACATATCATATAAAGCTACTTAACTAGAAGTTTCGATGCCAAACTAGAAGTGCCACACAAAGATATCAAACGAGAGACGTCGAATTCAGAAATAAATTACCAAACTGTCGAGCCAAAATACTTCGAAATGGGTTTTAAAATTTTCTTTGAACGTTCATTTTCTTCAAACTTCTCGCCATATAAAATAGCGTTGAAGTCATATAGTCATATAGTTTATTAAAAAATTCTAAAGCGTAATGTCTTTTAGACGGTGCTAGAATTTGATAATCAAAGAGCTTGGTGATCTCAGCAATATCTTAGTTCAAAGTGCATAGGCGAATGTACAGACCGTTGCAGGACTCACCGCCTAAATTGAATTTCTAACTTATTCCTCAAGTTGTGAAGGCACGAATGAAGTGAGCTCGTTCCCAGTTGTTGTTTCTCGACTTGGGACTCAATGATTGGAGCCGAGGGCACGAACGACTTCGGTTTAGAGCAACTTCTCGCTTTCTAACACACTGTTCGAAACGCCGCCGAGCATAGCAAGTAGACTTCGATTATTGTACCGCCACAAAAGTAACTTCGTGCGTAACAATACCATGGAAAACTCTGATGAGGTGGGATTGTGTTTGTTTTAATTTTCTTTTTACATTTAAATAAGTTAGCTTTTATACCATTTTGATTTACACAAGGAGGTAGGAAGATGTGATTTTATATTATATAATATATTTACTTGCTGATGCCCTCGGCTCTGCTCGCGTCCTAGAGGTATGAAATATAGATGTTGGTCCATTTCTTGATTCTCGTGACCTACCCGATATACACACTCAATTCACAGAAATCCGCCCAGCCGTTTCGGAAGAGTCTGGTTACTAACCTTGTGACTAGGGCATCGAAACCCGGTTCAATTTTGAAAACCCGGGTTTTCGGGTCTAAGAGTAATCAAAACCCGGGTAGACCGGTTTTTTCGAGCATTTCGATCTTTATATAGTAATTTTTTTAAATACACTAATCTGCGTTTATATGAATATCGATTTCCTACAATTAGTACAAAATATAAAGGACTAGCAGACCCGGCGAACGTCGTACCGCCTTAGAATATTTAATATTTTATTCATAATATTGTGTTTAGTTATGAACTGATATAGTCCTGTCAATCTAGACCAAAAAAGCTGCCAAGTGCGAGTCGGAGTCGCCCATGAAGGGTTCCGTAGCAGCAAGTAACATCATTTATAAGTTCTTATAATAGTGTATTGATTGAATGAAAGGTAAATTGCGGTTTACGGTTTATGACGTATTAAAAAAAACTACTGACTAGATCTCGTTCGGTGGTAGTTTACATGGTAATGTACAACATATATTTTTTTTGGATTTATCACTCTCTTATTTTAGTAGTTACATGGGGGGGGGGGGGGGACACACATTTTTCCACTTTGGACGTGTCTCTCGCGCAAACTATTCAGTTTAGAAAAAAATGATATTAGAAACCTCAACATCATTTTTGAAGACCTATCCATAGGGGTATCCTATCCGTACACGTATGGGTTTGATTAAAAAACATTTTTTGAGTTTCAGTTCTAAGTATGGGGACCCCCAAAACGTGTAGTTTTTTTTTCTATTTTTATGTAAAAATCTTAATGCGGTTCACAGATTACATCTACTTACCAAGTTTCAACAGTATAGTTCTTATCGTTTCTGAAGAAAGTGGCTGTGACATACGGACGGACAGACAGACAGACATGACGAATCTATAAGGGTTCCATTGCCATTTGGCCATTTGCCATTTGGCTACGGAACCCTAAAAATGAGAGTGAAGGTACATAAAGTCCCAACAAGCTGAAAATCAGTAAAAAAAATTAAAACTTAATTTTAAATAATATCTAAAAGTACTCCTGTCCAAAATCAGCTCTGACATGTTTTTGAAGGATGTCATCGTTTTTTGTCGGAGAGTTCTTGAAATTTTTTACCACTTTTCGTACTTTTGATAGCAGATCGTTGTATCTAAAAGACTGTGAACTGAAAGACTCCATAAACGAGGATTCATAATTAAATTCAACACCATCCTCGTCATTGTCTGTAGAATTCGAACTCATCGTTAAATTCTACAGTTCGCAGTCTTTGAGCCAATACCGATAAAGGCAAATCTTCATCCTCGTCAAGTTCGACAAGCTGAGCGACGTTTTCCTCAAAGCCGGCATTGCTTTTGTACATTACGTCCACAATTGCCAGCTGGACGGCATGAGCGATGCATAGCTGATGATATGACTAAAGGGACTTCCATAATGCAACTATTAGGCTGCAAGCATCTGTAGTTTGAGCGACGATGTCATTTGTTAGAGATACTCCATATTCGTCCAACTTGGCCTCAAGCAGTTGTACGCATGAGGCTGCATTCATGAACCCGCGAATGTGTATGAGACCTAGATTTCGAAAACTGCTATCCCTTGCCAAATTTAGTGAATGTAAAGTGAGCCCTATCCACTATTTTTATTGGATGTCCATTCATCGAATGATATCGAAAACTTCTTTTCATCTGACATTTTATCTCGTTGATTATTTCTTCTTCGCTACACCCTCGCCTCTCCACTGCTCCACCCCATTCATGTCCTGAGATGGACGCACGATTTAACTTGCATGGTTTGTTTTATTGGTAGAAACGTAGCAACGAAGCTACTTTTTACGTAATAAATAATAATTTATCAAAGCGTGAATTTATTCCATTTACTTATTATTGCATTCAAAGTGGCTTTAACTTAATAAATAACAAAAACAAAAATAAAAAAAAAAAACCGAAAAACCCGAGTTTTAAAAATTAAACCCGGGTTTTTTTGTAATCCTTTCACCGGGAAACTCCGTTTTTTTTCGGTCCGGGTAAACCCGGGCTCGATGCCCTACTTGTGACACAAGAATTTTCTATACAAGATGTATAATATAATAAAAAACTTGTCTACTTCTTGCGTGAAAAGAGATCATTTTATTTATTTTGGTTGAAAGCTTTTAACCGCATTTCAATGTTTATTTAAGAAAATACTGTCTTCTTGCCATATTTGCCAGTATTGAGTGTGCCTCTTTCTGAATCAGCTACTGTATCCCTAGGCGTTGCTCAACCTCGAACCGTAGTGCCTCGAACACGGGACATTAAAAAATACGTGCAGGACTGTTTCTTCCTGGGCTGAACGTTGCAGGTATTGGGAGGACCCCCATTTCCCGACAGCAGCTTGATAACGCCTTGGTATCGGATCTTCATAATATAATATAATATTATACCTATAGACATATTGCTTTTCATCAAAACTAAGACGAATGTATTATACTGTAATTGTGCTAAAGAATATTGTTACTAGTATTGCCTATTATCGATGTTGCTGTTTTAATTAGCAATCAAATTATCGTTTATGTGTTGTACTTGACATATCATTATTTGGCAGCCATTTCACGCAAGCCTTCAGCAGTTTGAACAGAGCGTGTCTCGTAAGTGATTTCGTGTTAGGAGCTTGACGCGATGCCCTTGAGAGATAACTCGTTCATTTCATGAGTAGATTGAACAGATTCCCTTGTTCAAGACACGAATTTAAAATGCTCGATTTACAATTCAGTTTCGTTTACGAAGCGACCTCAACTTTTTTGTTTAAATTGCTACTCCTGGAAAAAAACGTGATTACATTTTTAATTAGATTCCGTTTTATTTTCATCGCTTTACAAAACCGAGTCCCCGGTTTACATGTGCATATTAGCACGCTATATAGCGAGTTCATAATAAAAATTATGAACTCGCTATGTTCAATCAATTATAGACTCTATGTGAAGTGCTGATGTTGAAAACTTCAATATTTGTGTATATATTTTATGGTTGTTATTTACATTACTACTTCATAAGGTCTCAGTATAAAGAGACTTCAGATTTTCCTGCTAATTAGATCGAGTTTTAGGTATTCAATTACTGGCATTAACTTTCTTGATGTGGGACTCATTAGCTGAGTATTAGTAGTTATTCCTTTTTATCGATTACCAATGTGCCAATGATGTTGCCTAGTAATTGAATAAACACACGATTAAGCCGTAATTACATAAAGGCGCACAATTATTTTATTTATTCCATTAGGTACGGTAAAACCATCGAGATATTATCTCGATGGGTAATACAATCACATCTAATGTACCGTTAAATCTGAGTAAATGTAAGAAAAACTAATAAATAAGGTAAGCCTGTCAAGTATCAAAGACAGACTATAAAATTAAAGTTAACTTAAAGCATACATACATTTAAGCATACATTACAAGTTTTATGTAACTCGTCACGTAAAACTTGTAATATATGTAATTCGAGTGACGTTTTAAATGGTACACATATGTTTGATCAAGCCAGCACGATCTCAATAAGATATTTTTCATTTTAGTGTTGTTTCATGCAAATTTATTCATGCATGTAAAAGATGTTTAAAAGTCAGTGTGATCGCTATCATTGTCATTTTAGTCAAAGGCGTCTACTGTTAGACATAGGCCTCCCCCAACGCATCACATAATAACCGGTCCTCTGCTAGACAGTATTATCATATCACACCAACAGCCTTTATGACTGGACATAGTTTTCTCCTTAGAAAGTAGGCTTTGGCCTAATTTACCACACTGGCCAGACTGCAAATAGCTAGCATTCCACAAATAACACTAAGGGATGGCTTTTCTTCGGTTATGTTTATTTGCGGACGCAAATTTAGACACAATAATAATAAAGTAGTATATGAACTATCGATGAATCAAAAAATCATTATTTACGCTTCGCTTTCATTTGTGTAACGACTCTATTAGACACGAATAATCAATCCTCTGAATGCTTTGCAATGTTATTGGCGCAAAAAAGATGAGTCTATAGAAAAACCTAAGTATCTACTATAAAGGGTATGTTATTTATCATTCTTATATTATCATAAGAAAGGCGTTCCATTCATCATTACAGTACTGACTTTCTTTTTAAGCCAAGAAGCGAGTATAGGGCGTAAAAGGGATCCAACACAATGACTGTTCGTACAGTATAATCTGAACAAAGCCAACAAGTCGTACTTTTTAAATTTATTACTCCTTATTTAATTCTTTTGTTTACCTAAAATTATAATAAAATCGTCCATGGAAATTGAGGTTATTATCATGAAAATACATATTACTATTTATAGTTGTATATATTTTGTTTTCATTTTACTATTATTTTTGTTGTGATAATTAGTCTTTGCTTTTTTTTGACAAAAATAATTTTTTCACTTAGGAATATATTTATTTAAACATTTATCGAAACTAGCTCCACTGTATACTGTGCTAGGTCAGATTAGTCAGTGCTTAAAATGTACGTCACATAACACCAGAGTTACGGCACGGCGCAGCAACAGTTCATCATCACTCACAACCTCATATTTATCACAGTTACGGCAGACGTGTAGCTTCGTAACTTACGTAATGTAGTAGGTGTAGCCGGCTAGCTAGGAGGGCATAAATCGGGCGTGCGTCCTAAACGTACACTAAGCAACACTGACAGCACAATGTTCGCTTATCTTAATTGCCTCCGTAGATACGATCGAGGAATTTATCTGCGGCGCCGCGCTGTTGGAATAAGTGCGCCACTTTTTAGCGGTTCGCGCGGTAAAAAGTTTAATGATAGTGCCGGACTGTTATCTACGCCCGTTCCTCTTTATTTTTCACAATTAAAATAAATGCTACTTAAACTTTTCCAACGGACTAATGCACCAGAGATTTATTTATATTTGGAGCATTTATAAGTAGGTATAAACAATAATTCAAGTGTTTAAGTATTTTGAATAAATCTTAGTAACCAATTTAAATTTATTTGAAACATAATAAATTGTCGTTAGTAAATCAGTAGAATTGGAAGCACAGACGAAAAAAATGCATACAATAATAAGATCGGACAAGTGCGTGTCAGGCCATACAAAAATGCTGATAATATTTGCTTAGTGAAACCACGTACGAATTACGGTAAAAAAAATATAACTTTCGAAGATGCACAAATGTTCAATAAATTGCCAAACGAAATCAAAATCAATGAATGTTTTAATATTTTTCTTTTAAAGTTCATCATATGGACTACCATCATAATTTTGTAAGATTTTCCGAGCTTTAGCGGCTTTAGAGAGAGCACCTTATTTTTGTAAAAATATGCCCTTTAAAGTTAAATTACTCGCAAACGGATACCTTTATTAAAAAATCATGTTGACAACCTCACCTTGTTTCTAAAAGACCTATCTAACAATACCTCACATAATGGGGTAGCAGCAAGAAAAATAAATCATCCCCACTTTACGTGTTGGGGAAGTACCCTAAATAAATATTTTTCAGCACTTTATCAACTTAATAGAAACACATATCCTTGCAAAGTTTCTATCACTAAACGTTTGGTCGGTAAGTCGAGGACGGGCGGACGTGTCGTATCTATAAGGGTTCCGAGTCATGAACTACGGAACCTTAAAAATGCGTGTTGTGTGAAACTGCTTACTACTTTCCCTCGATTGTTGTCAATCGAATTTTTTTTTAATTTCATGATAGCACACACAAGTCGTCCAAAAGCAATTTAGTTTTACAGACATAGTTCTAAGGAAATCAGGCATTTAAATATGAACCTTATTGTTAAATTATTTCTACGCTGTATATCGAAGAATATATGGATACATAGATCATGTTGATTAGGGATTTTTCACATTTGACCAAAAGAAATTGCTGAACATAGCTCTCCCTGAAATTCTCCAAAACTACTTACACTACATGACAAATTTAGGTGGTTCCAGAAAACACTTAACCGAATGAAAATTTAAAATTATGAAGTTAAAAGGTTTCTATGCCTGAAATACCTACATTTCTTTATGCTAGCTAGGAAATGATTTTCAAGTAAACAGTTTATTGTATGTCTATTGTCTCGCAAGAGGTTGATTTAACGGACTAACTGAATGAATAATTCATAACACAAGGCACAGCAAAAATGAAATCAGAATCCATTTTCAGAATCCTTACCTGTAACAAATATGAATGATTCAAACGAATATGAGCCGTTTAGTGTTTGTTATTTTGCATAAGAGATTTTCTTAGATACCGATTTCCGAATATCGCTAGTCATTCGATAAAGTGGCACAAAGTTAAAGTCTCCAAGTAGATTATTTTATTCTAATCAATTCAATCAGAGTTTATTACTCTTTTGATAATTATATACATATTTTCTATAGTTAAATAGTATTATAGTTTGTATATGACTTCAGTCACTGCAAAATCTTCAATTTTATTTACACAGCTGGCACTCTGTCTACACAAATACATAACACTGGGGTGCCTGAGTGTAATATCAAATGAACAGTTCTTTACTAAATATATATATATCAAAGATAATTTATTGAAAGTCAGTTCACAACATTACACTAATTTAAATAATGATTACATAAATACAAAAATAAACCTATAATAATATACAATACTTAAATTAACCCGTGCCCGATCGCATCTGGTGGAAAGGTGCCCATTAAGCTAGCAGCATTGCCGCGTTGTATGGCAATGGCCAACCTTTGCACCAGAAACGAGCAGGAACGAGAGTCCCCGTTTATTCAATCAGAGTGCATTTACTCCTGAAATAAAAAAAGTTATCAAAACCGTTGTAGTTTTTCTAAAAAGTTTAAGATATGGACTACTATCATCATTTTTTTTAGATTTTTTGCTTTTAGAGGGAGGTACGCATTTTCGCAACAAATTGCGCTTTAAAGTTGAATAACTCGCAAACGTATCGAGAATAGTTTTAGCAAACTCACAATCTACGGGGATGGGAAGACACTAGAAAAAAAACTCCACTTTACGTATAGGGGAGGTATCGAAAATATAAATGTTTTTTATAATTTTATTGTAGCACTATGTCGACGTAATTGCAACACATCATGTTCATGAAAATTTTCATCTTTCTAAGATCAACCGTTTAGGCGGTAGGTCAAGGACGGACTGACGGACGTATATGAGTTCCGAGTATATCTATAAGAGTTCCAAGTCATGAACTCCGGAACCCTAAATAAAGGATATTATTAGTTTTTTATGAAATACATTTTATGGAATAATATTAATATTTCTGTCTTATTTTTGACGAAAAGATTGTTATTTTCTCTTACCATTGTATTAATATAATAGATAATTAATATTATTCAAGCATATGGAATATGGATGATAAGGATATTTGTACATATATAACATGAATCATCCCAAAATTATTTGTCAAACAATAGCGTTCGATTGGCATACCTTAGTTTCAATAATGCTATTTCCTAACAATTTCCTTAATTATCCACGTATACATAATATATATTCCATGCGGTTTAATTACATGGAATAGTCATACACCCCAAAATAAATATTTGAGTTACTGTACTGGCAAATGGATTATAGGTAATCTTACGAGTAGACTACTTTGTAAATTATACCGTCAGATGGTATCAATTTGTTATGGGTGTTGATGTTGTTCTTGCTCTACATATACATACATTATTTACAATAATAAATCCTCATTTAGTATATACATACGAATTTTATAGGCTTAGAAAAGGAGATTAATGATGGCTCATTTAGAATAGAAATCTGATGCAGGTGCTCTCCATATTCCATTTTTCATTTTTCACTTCTTATAACAATGTTCGTGATTCACTTTGCTAGACATAACAAAGAAGTTTATACTATCTTGGATTGCATTAAGAGTAATGTTTATAATTTTTAAGACCTATGTAGGATATCCGATCATAACTGTTTATTAAGGATAGAATGTAGAAACAAACAATTGTTCAATGGGAAACTCTGCAGACTGGGTACAGCCCTACAGTTCTCATTGCTCATCTAGAATGTGTTAGTACAAGGACGTGTGGCATCCAACGAGGCATCCATATTGGCATCATTTTTGATGTATAACAGCGAGAGCTGATTATAATGGGTATTGCAGAAGAAAGAGGATAATAAAATTAATGACGTGGAAACACGTATACGTGATAAGTAAGAATAAATTATAGACAAAAAACGTAAACAAATAGCAAAGAAAGCATTATTGATTATAATGATTACTAATCAGATTTCTTAGAGTAGACAATTTGGTATTTTAGGTCACATAAGAACAACATAAACTAGAACTGTATTTATTATGCTAAACTGGGGCAAAGTTACTATTAACTTAACCCTAACCAGCCGGCGGCATATAAAAGCTCTGATGAATGTTGATAAGGCAGGAGCTGAATTTTAAAATCGGTGCAAAAGTATTTTATACCTCCCTCGGACGGAATGAAGAAGTGAACATCATCATAGCCTTTATTATTCCCAAGATTATTTGGGGTCGGCTACTAGTTCAATCGATTTTATCTGAATATCAGCTTTTACACGGAGCGACAGGCATCGGACCTTCGTCACAATGACAGTTAACTGAAATTAGAAGTTTGAACTACTTGTTAATAACGACTGATAGAAGAGGTGAACACATTGTGTGTGTATCATTCATTTTTAGGGTTCCGTTGCCAAATGGCAAAAAACGGAACCCTTATAGATTCGTCATGTCTGTCTGTCTGTCTGTCTGTCTGTCTGTCTGTCCGTCCGTATGTCACAGCCACTTTTTTCCGAAACTATAAGAGCTATACTGTTGAAACTTGGTCAGTAGATGTATTCTGTAAGCCGCTTTAATATTTTTACACAAAAATAGAAAAAAAGCAATAAATTTTGGGGGTCCTCATACTAAGAACTGAAACTCGAAAAAATTTTTTTCATCTGAACCATACGTGTGGGGTATCTATGGATAGGTCTTCAAAAATGATATTGAGGTTTCTAGTATCATTTTTTTCTAAACTGAATAGTTTGCGCGAGAGACACTTCCAAAGTGGTAAAATGTTGGTCCCCCCCCCTGTAACTTCTAAAATAAGAGAGTGATAAAACTGAAAAAAATATATGATGTACATTACCATGCAAACCTTCAACGAAAATTGGTTTGAACGAGATCTAGTAAGTAGTTTTTTTTTAATACGTCATAAATCATAAACCGCAATTTACATTTCTTTCAATCAAAACACTATTATAAAAACATTGATGAAAGTTACAACGAACTTCAAAAACTTTTATATGATACTACGGAACCCTTCATGGGCGAGTCCGACTTGCACTTGGCCGCTTTTTATTATTAATGTAAGGTGAGTCTAACTATACTTTACATTATTACACTATTTTGCTTTAAACAGGGAACATAGGCTTGGTTATTGTTGTGAATATCGTGGGAAGGCTTATGTCGAGCAGAGTTCTTTTGGATGAGATGATAATAAATCACACATTATGTTAAAAGTTAGATTTATGTTAATGTTAAAGCTCAAAATTTTGCTCTTTAGATGAATATATTTAATGAATGTATGGCAAATAGTCGTCAACTAGCCAGTTGGCACCCACCAATGCAGCCTCCGTTAATTTCTAGGAGCGGTCGCGAAGCCAGTAAATGTGTCATGTTAATGGCTTCTGTTAAAATATGACGGGTTTTCATTTTATGATCTTCCAATTTTATCGCTAGTACTGCTGACAGCCGATGTAAAATGTCGCTGTGGCAATGGCAACCGATATTTGGCAAGGGTATCACTAGACTCGTAGATAGTGACCTGTTTTCTGATTAAATTAAGTAATGGATTAATTTGTTGCATTGCTCACATGAGAAAATTAAACATAAAATGAGGTATCTGCGGTATCTGTCATGAAACTCAAACTGCCATGGTACTTTTTAGCTTTTTCTATCTTCTTTCTTATATGGTCTTCGGGCGCAGTGTGGATATTAAATCGACTTAACATACACTGAACCTTATGACCGATCTAATGTGTCAGTGTTCGTGGCATCATATTTTGTTTGTGAGCTCGAGACCGGTGGCCCAATGATGCAAAAGTATCTTAATAGGACGACAGTGTGGGTCACCGTACTGCCTTGTTAACTTCTATTCATGGATGCTACGCATATTTACCATCGAGTAAAGTTAATTTGCAAGTTTATAAATAAAACAAAGTTTTACTATCGTGAGATAGATAGTTGAGCTCACAATAAATCTAGAATACGAAAATGGAAGCTCAAAAATGTAACTTTAGCGTTATTAAGAACAAAATAAGAAAATTCTAAGACAGCTCAAAAGAAGTCATGCAACTTCTTGAAAATTTGTAGAGTGTTCTCCCTATGGGACAGAAAACTTCATATTTCTGAATAGCAGTAACTTTCACCAAAGTTTCTTTGGAGACTACCTTGTATTCAAGTATTGAAAGGCTTGAAAAGTACAAGTTTCAACTCAATAATATCAAACTGATAAAATGTTTAAAATAAGTAATGTGTTATTTTGAAAGCAATAAAATTTAACCAATAGAGGGTAAATACATGTATATAAACAATGTTTTTTTTTTGACAAAGCAGGCAAACGAGGAGCTAAAACACCTGAAACTCAGGTATCCCAAGCGCTTTGCTGGGTTCTAAGAAAGGAATACTTCTCTAATCGTTACCGGTTCAAGAAGAATGATTGTTATAGAAGACCACCAGTAATATATAAGTAATGGGGATAACAATTTTTGAGATAAAGTGAAGGAATGTAATGATAGAATATAAGGTAAATTAAAAAAAAATTGTGACACTACGTGTGTAGGTGAATTTGAACTAAAAATTATTAAAATATGTACATGAAAGCCATTTGTATCTGGAATCTCGTTTCAGATAGTATCATGTGAATATATGATTCACATTAAAACGTAGGAGCTGCTTTTAAAGGAACTGAAATATAAAAAGCTAAAATGAATATTGAATACTAAACAAAGTACATCATACTTTTACACACTTTCACTATTTTATGTTTATGATTAAATAATAAAATGGAAGAAATGGCTACTTAAAACTGACTTGATGATTTAAAAGTTACCATGCTACAATTTTCTTGTTTAAAGTAATTAGTTGCGAAAGTTTATTCCATTTAGTAATAAACATAAACCTAATGCTTGCTAGCAAAGCTACAAGATACCGCAACAATCGATTCTGATTGGATCATCTGTTCCGAACTGCCCGGCTGAAGGGTGTCGGCCCATCGGTGGTGAACCGTCCAACCCTTTAGCTCTCGGGCCGCTCCTCGGATACATTTGCCGTTTATGGTTAAGCTATTTAATAGAGATAAGTGAGACTTAGACCATTTTGAATAGCGTGCGGTCTAACTTGCTTTAACAATCTGTTTAATGTACCCCATGAGAGTCGGGAAGCCTCTTTTAACTAGTTTAATATTAAGCTGAGATTGCACGTACGTGTTAGAGGCTATAATTTATTTTAAAATTTAAATACTTAATATAAAATTAGTTGCTTGCATATCCTATCATAATAAATAGGTGCCAATTTCAATTCCTTAGTCGTGTCAAATGTTATCGGGTTTTCCTTATAAGAAATTCTTCTGGAGTACGGCATATGGCGGTATTTCAAGCCCGTGCCTCGGAGAGCACATTAAGCCCTCAGTGCTAGTTATCATTAACATCTAAGGCAATCGTTATTAGGAAGTCAGTGCTCTTAAATACACTAACAACTAGTTTTAACTTTGAATTTAGTTCGACTTTAGGGGTGCGGAGGTCCGATGTCAATAGCTTCGTGGAAAACTGATATTCAGGTAGAAATGGTTAAATTAGTCGCTGCCTACTAAATAGCTGTATGAGGCAGTCCCCATGCAAGTATTTCCCTCTCATTCCTCTTAATATTAAGAATAATAAAAGCAAAGAAGTTGAAGAAGCTAAGAATAAAGCTAAGAAGAAGATTTAGTAAAAGAACCACAGTATTTAAATAAAAAAGAGCCAATGTTCTAATTCTGTAGTAATGTAATCCTTCAATTTGTTCTCAAGTTAAAGGGTCCTTAACATACGCTTTAATTATTCATAATAATGGGTAATGAACATTATTCAAAACTAAACTAAACTAGTAACATACAATCCACTTACAAAGAAAATCAGCGATGATATGCAGACTATATCACAGAGATTAAATGTAGACTTAACTTAATCAAAAACAGGTTAACAGAAGCCTCAATAGACTCAAGTACTCGAATATCAGCCATTCAAAACGTCCTGAGGAAACTGCCTATAATGGTTATGAATAAAAATTTATAGCCCTCGAATAGCCCGCTATTTTGTAAAGCTTCATCTCAATTAAATCGCTATTATCTAGTCAAAATGGTGGTAGCACGTGGCGCGAACTGCCGCTATAAGCATTATTAACAGAGAATTATCACGGACCGTCTATATAGTCCAGTCAATAAAAGCTTAACTTTGCCATTTTGGTTGAACACCTGCAACCAACGCCAAAATTTCCGTAAGTCTTCGTAGATTAATATACTAAAATTGCAGGGTGCTGCAATACCGGCAAAGGGTGCAAATACATTGCAAAAGGGTGCAAAAACAACTTTTTCGTCTATATCTCGCGATTGGTTGGAAAAATAAAAAAAGATCCTACTACAAAATTGTAGGAAATTTAATCCCCTACAAAAACTTGGAAACATATTTTCGCGTATCTCTCATAGTTTTTGTACAAAATGCATTGAAAGGTGCAAAGTGAAAAAAATGTTACTATTAATCTTTTTTTTTCATATTGAAGTGATACTACATGTTTCATTGGGATTCCAATGATATGTTTCGGGCATTTTTTTTTATTTATTTACACCTTTTTTCAATTACCTAATAATCTTGGCAAAAAAAAACATTTAAATTTTATTATATGACTAGCTGACCCCGCAAACTTCGTACCGCCTCAGAATAATCATTTAAATATTATGCTTAGTTATTAACTGATACTGATAAATTGACAGCAGTGCCACCTAACGGGCCCCGGCTGGTACCGCCACAGTCGCTCGTTGTCGCCACAGTTGATCTATCTCGTAGGGTACAGCCAGCGTTTGCAATGTAAGCGTAAAAAATGGGTTTATTTACGACATCACATTAAAAACCTCTAAAATTATCAATGTTTCTCTACTAATAAGCATGTATTATACATATAAACCTTCCTCTTGAATCATTCTATGTAGTAAAGAAAACGGCGTCGAAGTCCATTGCGTAGTTTTAAAGATCGAAGCAATTATACATATAGACAGACAGAGAGTGGAAGCGACTTTGGCTTATACTATGTAGTGATAATTTAATTTTAGTTTTTTTTATTCCATTGGATTCAGCGCAAAATAGCATTTGAAACGTATATTTGCAGTATAAATTACCTCTCCATTTACCTGAGCTATTATAAATTTCATTTCAGGGGGACGTTTATAATAATATATAACTGGCGGAGAAAGAGCGTGGTATATTTTATATTATTCTTTCTACTACTATTCTACTCTTTTGCTCCCACTGATTCCAATTTTCTATATAAGAATCTTCAATATAAGAGTGAATAGGGAGAATAAGACAAATATGAGACCCTTGCGCTCGACGTAAATAGTCCCATTCAAGATCTATAGGATAGGATCGAAAAATAGGACCCATGTGCTCGAATAAGACCATACGTTTCCTAATAAGAGCGAAAGAGATAGAGATTTAGACAAAAATGAGAACCTTGCGCTCGACGAAAATAGTACCATTGAGAACACACACACATGCGCTTGTTTTTCTATATCGCTGAGTGCAATGAGTAAGACTGCAGCAGAAAATGCTCAACTAACTGTTTGTCACTTACTGTCACTATACTCCAAACTGTCGTTTCAGGGATATTTAGTTTTTGTGCTTCTAACTGTCCAAAAGTGATTTTTTGCAGAATAAACTTGATTCACTGTTTTCAATTTAAATGAAACAATGAATCCTTCATTTTTATGTTCTATTTGTATGAAAAAAACGTAAGATGCAACAATTGTTGTGAAAAGTATGCAATCTTCTCAGGATTGCATACTGATTGTAGTGATTGGTATGGTAAAAGTGAGGACCGCAGTGAAATGGCTAAGAAAATAATTATCACTATATGCGCAGAAATTTTACAGGACAAAATAAAGGAAACTCTTTACGTAACAAAAAGTTATCTACAACCGGACAAATTCCCTGATAACGTTGTATCAGAAATACCTCCACTATTAACTTGCTTCCTACATAAATCATTATTAAATGATGAAAATATCGTGTCAGATGTATGTCCTGTTATCCCAAAAATAGATAGTATTGGCCATAGTATTATTTCAGCACTTTGTCCTAAATCCTTCATTCGTTTCTTCAACTAGCTGTTGAGACCTACATTTATCGAAAAACAGGATCGATGTTAGTTATCAATCTACTAAACAAACTGGGTGTTTGCATATCATACCATAATATTCAGCTTCATGAAGTTTCATCAATAATTTAACCTCAGAAGACTATAATTACTGATGCTTTCCTTTAATATGTCTTTGATAATACTGACCGTAATACAAGGTGGGCCAAAAGAAATCACCCTTTTGAAAGATGCTCTTATTTTTGCAAATGGCGGCCAATGTCAAATCTGTTTCGACATTTGTAAACTAGACAGATGTAGAATACAAGTGAACAAGCCATGGAGCGATACACTCCCCGCGGAATGCGGATTAATCGTGTCTATTCTTTTAGGGCCGTTTGGCCAGGGACTACAAGAGACGCTGCCAAGAGTGGCCGGCCCCGGAGCACCTATTCTGCCGAGAATATCGCAGCTGTTGCTGAGGATGTCGAGCTATCGCCTGAAACATCAACCATACGCCGTACCTCGCAATTAGCCACCAGCCGGTCGTCCCTAAGGTGACTTTTGGTCAAAGACCTGCGCATGTTCGTGCTGCAGCCTGTCGACCACCAAACGCATGTAGCCTACGCCCATGCGATTCTCAATCTCGAGGACGAAGTAGACAATTTTTCGAGCAAAATAATATTTTTAAGACTGGAGAACACGTAGTTCCAACAAGACGGAGCAACGGCACACACTGCGTGAGACACAACCGATATTCTGTAGGCAGCGTTCCCGGGTCGCCTCATCTCTAGTTTTCGCGATTTGCACTGGCCCGCAAGATCGCCCGATTTAACCGTTCCAGACTTTTTTGTGGGGTTTTTTGAAGTCTCGTGTTTACGTGAACAAGCCCGAGCACATGAGTGCGAGAATCTGTCGCCCGAAGTTCTCGCTGAAGTGATGAAAAATGCCACAAAATGAGCCCGTATAGCAATCGATTGTGGCTGCGCCCATTTGGCCGATATCATCTTCTCGACTTCACTATTAAAATTCTAAAGGTTCAAATAAACATAATCTAAAAACAAAATCGAAGTTTTTTATTTAGAAAAAAATTGAGACCCGAACAACATCGGATGACTTCTTTTGGCCCTCCTTGTATAAGAACCTCAGGTTTTCAGGAGACTTTTCATTGTTTAGGAGGCATAACAGTGTACACACCAGCAAGTAGTGTTTGATATAAAAGAACTCCAATCGAATGCAAAAAAATCTGCAGCGCAATTAGCATCTACAACAGATATCACCGATGAGATGTAAGATGAGAGATTGCCTTCTGGATTAAAAAACATCACCTATGCAGATCCTAGTAAACTATGTTTAGGCATTTCACCTCTTGTATCACCATCGTATATAACATTTCTATCAGGCATATTACATGCCTCCCGTTCATTAGATGACCATCCTCCCAAATTTGAAAATTTGCGAATTTGCGCTGAATCCGATGGAATAAAAAAAATATAAAATAAAAATATCATTTAATAAAATTGAAATGAATTTTTTGTCAAGATTATTAGGTATATGAAAAAAGGTATAAATAAGTAAACAAAAATGTCCGAAAAATATTAATTAAATACCAAGGAAACATGTAGGATCGCTTCAAAATGAAAAAAAAAGATTAATAATAATATTTTTACAATTTTGCACATTTAAATGCATTTTGTGCAAAAACTATGAGAGATACGCGAAAATACGTTTGGAATTTTTTGTAGGGGATTTAATTTCCTACAAGTTTGTAGTAGGATCTTTTTTTATTTTTCCAGCCAATCGCGAGATATAGACGAAAAAGTTGTTTTTGCACCCTTTTGCAGTGTATTTGCACCCTTTGCCGGTATTGCAGCACCCTGCAATTTTAGTATATTAATCTACGAAGACTCACGGAAATTTTGGCGTTGGTTGCAGGTGTTCAACCAAAATGGCAAAGTTAAGCTTTAATTGACTGGACTAATAACTTTCTCTGGGCAAGAGTTACTATTTAATACAATTTTATGGAGATTAGTTTCTAAAGTATTCAAATACAAATATTATTCTGTTGATGAAAGTTGGTTCGGACTACGTTCGGAGGGCGACTAGACTTAGACCATGGACTGAGCCTTTATTGTTTCTAACACTATGTAGTTATGTAGTTTTAGCACTGAAGTATGTAACTAGGATAAAACAATTAAGAAAAAATATCAAGTTTTATTAAAAAAAAAAAAAAAAAAAAAAAAAAAAAAAAAAAAGTAAATCCCTATTTTATTCTTCTTTGTACATCATCAACAAATTCTAAATTGAAATTGAGCAAACGGTAGGGAGAAGCTACATGCAGGCGTTCCGCGGTGTCAAAGTATAAGCCTGAACAAGCATGCATTACACTGATTTGACATAGAATGTGTGTGTGCAATTTGGAAATTTTGTTTTAGTGTGAGTTAATAGTGACAGAAGATTGTAGTCCGGTCTATTTACACATTCAAGTTTACATAAATTCCCATAAAGCTGAATATTGGCATAGTTGTTCAAAACATCATTATAAAGAAAATCTCAAAAGTCCTCATCGTTCCGAGGTGTGCTAAAAATTTGGCACGGGGTCAATGGTCAAAAAAATGAGTTTTTTGCGATTTTTAGCGAAACGGTGAGTTTTTTCGCAAAATTACCCCAGTACAAAATTGTAGATCACAAAATTTTCTACAAAAAATATATCAATAATTTTTTTCCTAAAAGCCACCATTTTGGAGATATAACGTTCCGAAAAGTTGGATCAGTCGTAATCCCTCTATTTTGCACACGTTTCCACGCCACCTATGAGGTAGTGTACAAAGCGCGTTTTTTTTAACGTGGTTTCCCCAGTAGGCCTATTCCACGGGTCTGCTGAGATTTTATATGTTTTAAAACTATTGCAAAATAATATTATATATTATAGTGGGCAAAAACAACGGCGGTGTAATTAAATAAAGTACTTAAAATAAAAAGTTAGTCGTCTGATTCATAACTGTCCAAGATTTCTGTTTCTTCTTCTTCTTGATCTTCTTCTCCTTCTTCTTCCTGTTCATCCTCTTGTTGTTCTTCTTCTTCTTGTTCTATTTCACACGTAAACTGCCCCAATAGCGATTCCTGATCGGTATCAAACGAATCTTCAAGAGTTGGTGACTCAACATTCGAGCATGATCGGCCTTGACAGTGTGTGCATGCCAGGGAACAAAACAGTCCAACTTTTCTGCAACCACATTTTGCACTACACCCTTTCTTGCAGTTGCAAAATATTGTGTTGAGAAGTTTCTCAGGTGCTGGTGGAAGTAAAGTTTGAACTGGCTCTAGTGTATTGTCGATCAACTTCCAACCCCAGTCTTTAGGGTCCAGCTGATTACCAAGCCACACTTGAACTTGGTAATATACCCGAAACAGATGTTGATGAGCAGCTACTGAGGTTGGAGGAAGAGAAGCTAAGTTGACTTGTTTTTTATTACGCGTATTTTTCACGAAAGATGTGTATCGCAACTTATCTAAGCAAGTGGTTTTTTTGGGGGCTCCGTACATAGCAAGAAGAAATTGAACTCCGTTGGTAATAACATGTTGTTGAGTTGAATTACTATTTTTAAAAACTTCAGCACATTGTAGTAAATCTTTTTTTTCAAACATTTTGAAAACTGTTGTTTTTCCTCTCCTGTAATTCTGTCCTTTTGATGGCAGCAGCAATAGAACACTTCCGCGTATAAATTTTACGACAGTTGCTATGTATTGTCACAGATTTTTGTTTTTTAAGAAATTCCGAGTATCCATCATCTCTTTCAGCACTTGCATTAATCAGTGTCTTCATACCACGATCAACAGTTACAGTTTCACTTTCAGTTAAAAGATGAGTACAAATAAAACAATATTCTGACATTTTTCTTATAAAAATCTAAAACGCACAAAATAGGTTAAAAGATAGGTTAAGATAAGCACATGTTTTCCCTACGCAGTGGCGCTCAAGACTAACGGTATGTATTTCATATATTGGGCATGCCAACATAAAGCAGGTATACGACCCTAGCCACGCGGACAATAGAATAAAAGACAGATGTTATCCCAAGGTTATACTGACGTACAAATTTAGGAACGGGGTTTCATTATACCTGAGATTCTCGTAGTTTAACTTATATTTTACATAAGCAAGTTACAATAAATAATAGCGAACTTATTTTAGTTCTATTACACCTTTAGTGACTTTCATATGTGGCGTACGTGTGCAAAATAGAGGGATTACGACTGATCCAACTTTTCGGAACGTTATATCTCCAAAATGGTGGCTTTTAGGAAAAAAATTATGGATATATTTTTTGTAGAGAATTTCGTGATCTACAATTTTGTACTGGAGTAATTTTGCAAAAAAACTCACCGTTTCGCTAAAAATCGCAAAAAACTCATTTTTTTGACCTTTGACCCCGTGCCAAATTTTTAGCACACCTCGGAACGATGAGGACTTTTGAGATTTTCTTTATAATGATGTTTTGAACAACTATGCCAATATTCAGCTTTATGGGAATTTATGTAACCTTCCTCCTGATTTTAGGCTTAAATAGACCGGACTATTGTTTTTATATCTGAGTCAAAAATGTGTATGTGTAAAGTTTCCCGTCGCAAAATATGATAATATTTTGTATCGGAAACCGTTCCGCAGGCCTGTGTAGCGTTCCGCGGAAACCGTTCTGTATGATGAAAACAAATGTGTTTATAAAAAATAAGAAGAATGTCATCCAATATATTAATTTTATGAATAAAACTTCCTAAAAGCTTAACTTCACAGAGATTACATCGCTTATGTAGGTGGGCAAACGCTGAACCATCAAAGAAAAGAAACTCATTTTCATCCGGATAAACGCATTATCATTACACCTGCATAGATTACTAGTACTGAAAAAATAAATATTTATTGAACATGACTAACAAGGAATCTAAGACTCACAATAATTATTAGTCTGAATCTCACTGTAGTTTTTTAATCAACTTCAAAAAAGGAGGAGGCTCTTAAGAGCGCGCATAAACCTAAAAAAATATCAGATTTCACCCGCGCGCTTCACACCCCCCGCTCTCGTATGGGCAAGAAGATAGGTATCGTAGGTATGTTACTACGTACGTCACCGCGCGTTTCCGTAGCTACCGTATTGTTTTGTCAAGTACGATCGAACACAATACACCCAAAAAAATCAGATAAAAATTGGCTAAGTGCGAGTTAGTTTAGTCAGTCAGATTTTGATAGATAAAATGGTGGTAAATAAATTGAAAATGTAGGTACCTAATATAATGATGTATTTTCATAATATAATGTCACACAGGAGGGTCATTTTGTGAACAAACACTCTCCAAAAAAGATGAGGATTACTTGTGTTTGTAAATCTATAATTTTTTTTTTTTTAAAAAGAACTCCCGCATTAGAAATATGAATTCCTGTGTCGCGGGGGACTTTACAAACATACATGAAACGGACACAAAGAACACCCAGACTCAGAACAACAATTTGTGAATCACACAAAGTGTTATCCCGCGTGGGATTCGAACCCACGACACTTGGCGCAGTAGAGAGCGGCGTGGCGACCGCTTAAACCACTAGGCCAACCGTGCAGTCAATTCAATAATAATAAAACTATTTTAAATCTGTAGGTACTTTGTAATGATTTTCTTTTATGAATTTTACTCAAAGTAATACAAAGACACAAATTTTATACATTTTATATTTTAGAAAAATAATAATTACATAAAAGATACTTTTATGTACTCGTAAGTGCATCAATATTCCGCAAATGACAATATTATTAGAGTCCAGAAGTGAAAAATAATAAAAAAGAATTATAATTCTAAACAATTTATTTAATTAATTACAAAATAATCTTAGAAATGCAATTAGACACAAACAACCGTTAATTAAACGAATCTAAACAAATTACAGTTAGTTATACAGCAAGGGCGGTCACATAGGGCTGTACTAGCTGTTAGACAGCTTTCCACGCACCCACCGCAATTCAGACAGTACTAGCTTGTCAAAGACGGCTCTCCACGTCTGTTAACAGAGTAGTACTAATTGTCCAAAGACAATGATCCACACTCCGCGACGCATTCGTCAGAAATGCGTGCCGGTACAACAGAGTGCTCCTTTTTATACCCAAGCGCAGTGAAGCGATGGAGCAAAAAAAATGACAACGACCGCCGTTATGGTTTATAAATGCTAACTACCGCCGTTGTGGCTTATAATATTTTTTGTGGTGCATTAGAATGACCAACGGTAGAGAAATCTGGTGAAAAGGTTTTGTTTTCCTCCGACAACGTAGGCTGAGATTGGATTTTTCCTAATTCGGATGATTACATAGTTTGTTCAGAGGTTCCAGCTTGAGAAAAGTTCTTGTCTGAAGCAGTAACTAAATCTGAAGAACGGATTTCCACTAATTCGGAAGTTAGATTCGACCTTTTTGGGGGTCCAGCTTCAGTCAGTAGTTTGTGTTGACGTTTTTTGCTAACTAATGGTTGTCTCAGTGGCATAGTTTTGGTCTGACGTGGGTCAATCAACTCAGGCAATATATGTTCCATGTAAAATTTTGTTAATTTATCAACCATTTTATATTTCCAAAAGTCATCATCGCGCAAGATTTTTTCTACAGTTAACTTTTGGTTATCAGCCGACCACACTATGAAAAGAAATATTTTTCTATTGGTTATATGAAGTTGACCAAGAATCGCTTTTGTTAATGACCATTGTGTTGTCTTGTATGTTCCAAAATTTACAATAAATTTCCGCGAAGTTCTAACCATTCGCTACTATCTCTTTGTAAGATAGTAGCTCTTTCGATCTGTGATCGTTCAGTCTCAGTCTTTTCCAATTTTTTTAGAAAACTACGTTTCGCCATCCCATACACATCTTCTGCCATATCAGGCTTTTGGCAGGTGTCTGTTCCTTAATTTAAGTCTTCGATTACAGGCATTGACGGTTTTTTGGAAAAACGTAGTTTAAAACGTACTTTAAAATTTTGTCGCAACTTATTTTTACAAATTCTTTTATCTTCAAAAGATTTTGTTTTTGATTTCGGGCTTTGGCCTAAAAGCGATTTTTGTACATTATACAACGGTCTTTTTGCATTGTATGCCACTACAGCAGTCGCACACCTGAATTGATATGTTCGTCGTTGTATTAAATTTGTTCGTTTGCCCCCCACAAATTTTGCAATTATGCTATTGAATTGCTCTACAGCATTACTGTCGCAATCATTAATTAGACTACGTGAATGTGTAGCGATTATACCCACAATATGTTGAATTTCAGCTCAGAATGTTGAGGTTTTTACTTTTGCAACAAGAATTTCACTTTTTTTCTCACTGCTGCAACTCTTGACATTCGTCGTGAAGACCAAATGAATGGTTATATGAATTAGAAATATCAGTATATAACGTATTGATTCGTACTCCTAGTTCATCATCATCAAATTTATGTTTTTTTTATAGCCGAACAAATAACTTTTCTGATGGCAAGAATTCTTTGAGTAGTGAGCATTTTCCTCAAATTGATAAGTATTTAGTATCTTTGCTGACAACAGCTAACTTATTACACATGTTTCGGAGAATGTGGTTTCGACATTCTATTTTTTCTACTGTTATCCCTTTATACGGTCTTGCTTCTAGGATCTTCGAATAAGTGCTTGAGTCTCCATCTGCTATAATTCGCCCATATATAAGATTATACATCTCTATGGATTTTTTGAACCCCTCAGTTATTATTTCAGCCTCCATGCCAGAAGAAAGACACGTATAGTTTTTAAAACATGCGTGTATTTTTGGCGATTCATTTTTATTCTGAGCACGAGTGCAAATGCAACAATATTTGTTTTTGACTCCTAAGTATAAAACTTCTCAGAACTTTCTTCCGCCTATGGCTGCTGCTCCAGAAAGCGCCGCATAATTCATTTTGTAAGACCGTTTAGACCAGCATGCATCAGCAATAACATCGATTACCGCTATGCCATCTTACACTCTGCCTTCTTCCACTGCAGCGCGTCTTTCACGTTCAGCAGCAGGTGCCATAGTTTGGTAAGCAGTGTTTTCCCATTCCTCACAAAAATGGTTGTGTTTTTTGTCAAAAATTTGTTGCGACATTATGGGAAAATTCATTGCCGCACACAATCTTTGTAAATTTTCCAAACCGATACCAGCATATGTGATACCAGAAACTGCAGCTGTATTTATATCCAAGTTAGCGGTTGGGTGTGGATCTGACGTATTTATAACAAATGTAGCTTTACACATATTACAAGAAATTTTTAATTTGGAGTGCAGACCTATTTTTGTTTCACCAGTGATATTAAGATTGGAAAAGTTATAACCAAATTGCAGGTGCATGATTTGAAATAATTTTAAGTTTTTCAAAGAAGTACACTTTATCTATAATAAGTCGTTCACTAGCATCATAGATATTTTCATCTATAGCTTGTTTAGTCTTCTTTTTCTTTATTGCCGTCTTTGCCCGATTATACACCCGTGGCTCGATATTCGAATTTGAAAGGGGATGGTCTGAGTGAAAACATAAAATTATAATATTTTATCGATAGAAAATAATCACAAAGTTACGTCTAATTTTCCACTAAAATCAATTTATCAACATAAATATGTATATTACTGAGTCAATATTTTAACACATTGTGTAAAAATATATAACCAAGGGACTGTATTAGTGTTTTAAAAAAATAATGTATAATTTACGAGTAATTACAATAAAATTGATTCGGCGCTTACTACATTCTTATTCCGTGCAGAACTCTCCCTTTCTATCGCACTTGACCCGAGGTAACGGGCATGTTTCGTTTCATCAATCAGTCGCGGTCGCTCCGTTGAGACGAAAACTCGAGAACAGCTCGACTAATTTGGCTGAATCTTTTTTTGTTGTTTATAATAAATTATTATCAGAAGAGGGTTCTTATGGAAAGAAAAAATAAGAAAATTGTGCAGAAAAACATCGACAATAACGCATGCGGAGCCGCGGGTAAAAGCTAGTTACAAATAAAATTGTAACGTAAAATATAAGTTTATAAATATACTGGCATCAACATGCGAGTGGTCAAAAACATCGATTTGTTTTGCTTATACTACCCACACGCCGACATCCAGCGCATCTACATTGTAGATGTGAGATCATTACTAATCAAACACAAATAATAATATAAGAAAAGTAAAGTAATAGACCTTCGACAATTAGTCATGAGTTGAATTTTTAACTTCTTTAATTCTCTTTTAAAGCGTTTTGTTTTATATTTTTTATTTGCAATGACTGACGAAGTATATTCTTGAACCGGAGCACAGAAGCACAGTCTTCTCGTCTCAACAGAGCGACCGCGACTGATTGATGAAACAAAACATGCCCCTTACCACGGGTCAAGTGCGATAGAAAGGGAGCGTTCTGCACGGAATAAGAATGTAGTAAGCGCCGAATCAATTTTATTGTAATTACTCGTAAATTATACATTATTTTTTTAAAACACTAATACAGTCCCTTGGTAATATATTTTTACACAATGTATTAAAATATTGACTAGGTAATATACATATTTATGATGATAAATTGATTTTAGTGGAAAATTAGACGTAACTTTGTGATTATTTTCTATCGATAAAATATTATAATTTTATGTTTTCACTCAGACCATCCCCTTTCAAATATAATGTAATATATATATATAAAAAACAGATCATTTGTGGCTTACTTTCGAGTGTAAAAATCAAATCTAAGATCGGCAATTTATCTTTATACCCCCTCTTAATTCGTCGATTTTTTTTAAATATGCGTTGATTAATGAATACTAGAGATAGTCGATAGGTACTTTTTAGTTTGAATATAGAGGCTCTCTGAGCATTGTTTATTCTATTGGAATGTAATTCTACAGATTGTAGAAGATGAAGATAAAACGATTTTTCTAAATTAATATATAATAAAACACGAAAATTATATTTAATATTTAAACTGCCTCGTTGGTCTAGTGGATAGCATGTGCAACAAGAGGTTTCGGGTTCAAATCCCGGGTCGGGCCACAAAGTGTTTTTGGGTTTTTCTTAGGAAAATCCTACTAGCAGCCTGGATTTTAGAAGTTTGGTCCGATGCCAGTGGCTCAGTGGAAAAACTGATATTTAGGTAAAACCGGTTGAACAAGTTGCCGAACTCAAATAACATTGGGAATAAGGCCAGGAAGATTATAATTTCGAAAGTAACTCTGTCCGTCTGTTTGTTTGTTACTCTTTCACGACTAAACCGGTAAACCGATTTGGATGAATTTCGGTAAAGAGATAGATTGGATCTTGGAAAAGGACATTGCCTACAATTTATCGCAATAACTAACATGTAAGCAGGCGGAGCCGGGGGCGAAAGCTAATAGTTCAATTAATTAAGACTTTAATTACATATCTAAGATTTTTAAGAAGGTGAAATGCTTTTTGAACTTTAAACCACAAACAAAAATGTTATTTTTCACAATAATTTTGTACCCTTAAATTGTAAACGTCATTTATATCTCAAGTAATGAATAATGATCCATTTAGACGATAATAATACACTTTTCAAGCAAAAATATAATTTTTTCCCTTTCCTTTTGTTCCAAAATCTCCCTAATAGCGCATGATTAAGCTTGAGTGGCTGGTTGAAACCGCTTGGTAGCTGTGTTCATGAATGGTTTATTTACTGCTTAACGTAATATAAATGACAAAAACGGTTATGAAATCCACAGCTTCATTTCTCTTTTCTGTTAAAGCCTTCACAAAACAAACCTATGACAAATGGAATCCTGAGAATGCACACATTAACACATCCCTACTAATATTATAAATGCGAAAGTAACTCTGTAACGTTTTCACACTTGTAGTATTTCTATAGAACCATAACTTTTTGTTAAAACTCTAAACGTAAACAATATATAGTAGTAGAAATATAGTAACAAGATACAACTTACTAGCTTTCATTCTTAGCTGTATAAGCTCTTTATACACTTTTTTCCATCCTAAGGTTGCCTGAAAGAAATTGCTTTTTAGCGATAAAGCCGCCAATTGTACATGGGCATTATATTGATTTATTACTGTATATTATGTAAACTATACTAACTGGTGTACAATACAGTTTATTCTATTTTTCTAATGTTAATGATCTAACAATTAGGCATTGATTGCCATTTCGATAATGTCTCACTAACTGTTCTAAATTTAAACTAGAAGGTCAAATTAAATACTACCCACTCCAGAAATAACTTTAGATTAACTACAGACAGTTTAAATTAAGCGTTCATAAGTTTTATTATCAGTTAGCTGGTACTGCAATGAATAATAAGGAGTTTGCTAGTACGAAGTTTGTTGGCACGGCTCGGATGTCTAACGCTAACTTAAACAAGTGCCTTCAGAGAACACCAATTGTCTTCAGTTATGATGTTACTAGTGATATGGTTATTATAATCATGTATTTGGACTCTGTTGGTCATTCTGTTACTATCAGCTTTTACTGCGATTTATATTAAGATTGCGGCTTTCCATCATGTGAATAACTAGCAATGTTTATAGATAATATTCCGTCATGGAAAAGGGTTTAATGAATGGAGAGCTCAACAGTGTTTATAAATTAATTTAGGCAGTTCTGAAACTCAAATGAATTTTAATGTTTTTCATTCTGATTGTTCTTCGGTTTTCCTATGATCTGAAAATGCAAACGTAAATTCGACAAGATGGGTTATTCTATTTAACCAAATAATGTGTAATTTGAATTTCTTTTTAAAGGAAAGAAAACTTTAATACAACAGGATTAAAAACAAATTTAAATGTTCTTTAACATAAATCTTTCAACCAACTAATTAATTCTAAGTTGAATTATTTTTTAATTAACCGCATACTTCTCTGCAGTGATGATTAAAAATTTCCTTAGCCTACATAAACACTTCAATACTTCAAAGTCGACATTATTCTGACCACCATTAATCTGGAAACTTTTCTAATTTGAATATTCATCAAGTTTTTCCCCGTATAGTTAGCTGGATTTTATCGCGATCGCTTATTATGCGCCGTTGAAACAAAAATGCATTTAATATCTTCTATGTAACACTTTAAATTTAACAAATATTCTAATAAGTTTTATTTCTTCAAATATTTTATACTAATTAGATAAGATTTAAGAGATCTACAAATACATAATTTTAGGTACTAGGTATCTAACTCCAGTCATGTAAGGTTTGACAAAAATTGGAATCCTAAACTGCAAGAACAACTTAACTCACAAAACCGAACAATTTACCAAATCGGTACACACATCTCAGAAAGACATACGTCAATTGTCACCACAAAAACCGCCGAGGCAGCAACCGACGACCTAATTAATTGCGATTGCCCCTTGAGGCAGATTAAGCCGCACATAAAACCTTTTCCGTGCCCATACGGTCAGCAAACCATCCATCCTTTTCTTGTTAGTTGCTGTCAATCAAATGCAATCTTGTAAAGACCATTCGTTTTTATTACACTTTATGGTACCTGGTTACGACTGAAAAAGTCGAGTATTTTGCTGAAAAGGGTCCTATAAAATTTCTTACTGTAAAACTAATGAAGGTACAATGTGATATCGATGAACTGTATAAGAAATGGAGGGAGAATTATAGTCATTAATTTGAAGATTCTAAGCACCGAGGTAGGCAATTATTATTTTTGCATTTTAAAGCTAGCGCTTGTAATATATAGTTTACTGGAAATAATTTTTCGATACTTTTAGTTTTTTTTTTACTACAATCTCATTAACCTGAGGTGTCTCCACACAACTGACACAACCATTACAAACTAACGCACAGTGAGTTTACACCTTGCAACCCTTGTACGTGGGAACTACTTATTATTTTCGCAACTAATGATTCAAAATCATGTGTATGTACCAAATTTGTTCAAATACTTTTTCTCTTGAATGGAAAGTGTCATAATAGATTTTCTTATTTTAAATTAACTGTTGCCTATTATTTAGGTACATTAAACTTTAAGAACACAATTATCTATAAAAAATCTAGTCCTTAAGCGACTAGCGACTTTGCAACGGATAATCCGTTGCAAAGTCGCTATCTACAAGGAATAATTTAACTTCAGTCATACCAAAGTCTTGATAAAGTCTAAGAAATTATATAGTTAACCTCAATTTTCGTGAATCATAATTAGCGCAAGAAAATTCTAGAATACGAGTTTGTGACCTAATTTTAGCTTATGCACACAAACGTTGGATGTACAACAAAGTCTGTTTAGTAGATCTGAAGAGAGCAACTTGTACGAACAAGATTGCACTGCATATAGTAGAACATCAAAGTTTCGTCTTTTGTATGAGGAATTCACAATATTTCCATGACAACGCGAATTTCATTGAAATGCAGTGAGCCCGAGGAAAGTAATGTCGAGGGCAAAGTCATGATCCATAAATATGCGCTGGCGTCTTTTGAAACTTCGACGGATAAATTATAATAATTTAGCTGGATTATTGAATGAAATGAAAAAAAAGAAATGAATAAAACACTGGTATGAAAATTAAACATGAACTCACGAAAATCAAGAAGAAGCTATTATAAGCTATATGTATCGTATTTAACATCACTGCACACAGATATGGCAGTTTACCGCTTAACATAGGACACAACAAAGTAAATATTATTTGCCGAAAATCTGAATAGAATAATAAATAAATAAATATTTTGGACATCTTACACACAACATCATCTAGTCCCAAAGTAAGCAGAGCTTGTGTTATGAGTACTAAACAACTGATATAAATACATAAACATACTTTTTTTTTTGTAAATACATACATATTATAAATAGAAAAACACCTCTAGACTATGAAGATCAAGTCTAGACTATAATCTTCTGATAATTATTCTTACTATTACTACTGGGTTTAAAGTAAACTGACACACCATTTAATACATCGTATTCGTCGAATTCTGTGTATTCAATTCCTACAAAGACTACTCCTTGTGGTGAACTGACAAACGTTTGAGTTACTTGTCGAAATTATTTGTTCCTAGTTTGATTAATATCTGTAGGGCACTATGTGATGTAGATAATTATCAATAATATTGAATTACGTAAGTTAAAAAGGGTAATATGAATTCGTTTTCAAGCTAGTAACGTTGATTTCAGAACGAATGGTCCGGGTCGACTGGGAGTACCGCCCCGGTCAAGCCGGACCATGCGTTCTGAAATCAGCCCTCATACAACATACCTCAATCTAAAATGACGCCATTCCTGCTGTCGTATTTCGTTGGCGAGCTTGAGACCGGAGGCCCAATGATATGGTGTGGGTCACCATACTGAACTGTCAGTACTCATGATGAGGATGGTGATCCTTCTCTAGAATTTAATTCACGCTTTCAATCAGGCAGAGTAGAGTCGCTGTGGTAGACTAAAATATAAAAATAAACATGATTTTACAGAGTAAATGAGCCAAAGCCATCAGTTTTTGTATAGATACTAAAAGGAATTTACTAAATACTATCGCTTTTAAGCAAATTATCTAAATGCTTAATTATGTATAACAAATTCAGTGAAAGTAATGCTGCAGTATGAGATTGGTAAAAAAATGGCATAAATCTATAAAGGACGTAAAGAAATTGAGTTAATATTTATTATGCTGTTACCCACAAAAATGAATAAAATAAAATAAAGTAGTTAAACTGATTTTCTTTTTGTAAAAGGAAACAGATAAAGTAAAGAACAAGGGACGTTTGCCAAATACTTAAAAATCAAAATAAAATTGAAGATTCCATAAACGAAACTAATAAAGATACAATTTTCCCCTGTGATTTATCTCCGGAATTGTTATCTATTTCAACAGACTTATCCGAATAAGGAAAACGGTAACTAAACTTATTATAATAAAAATATCTATGTATAATAAATTTATCTGGGGGAATGAAATCCAAATAAGATATAAAAAACTAAATCGATTTAATGGATAAAACTTTGTTACCGAATTATACGGTCCAGATTATTGTAAAGGCACTTTCACAATTTAACGAGTTGTTTTGTTCAAAGTACGCGTCCGGCCTAAACTGTTTATCATCTAAACTAGCTGACTACTACAATAACAAAAATACAAAATCATAATATCAGTATAGACAAGGGATAGTGTAAATAAAGAATCATATATTATCTTCTTTGAAAGATTCGGTAATTTAAAATACAATATCTCTATTACTTCACAAAAAAATAAACGATTTTCTAATCTGAACTGTCATTGAAATGTAGTCAATATTCTTTTTGTGTATTTGTGTGTATATACCTGTTTACATACACTATATACATACACTACTGTGCTGTGACAACTTCAATAGTATTCGTCAATATAACACGGAGGAATTCGCAATTAGTATGGTAACTACATCGAGATATCATGTACTATAATCTCGATGGGTAACCACTACTTTTAGATTTTACTTATACTTTCCATCGAGCAGAGTAGACACTCTTTCAGGCTTAGATGCATAAAAAAAAAACTTAAAAATTTCAACTGTTAACCATGACAGCTTCCCACAAATCATTTTACATGTCACATATGTTCGAAACATTAATAATGGATAGCAATGTTTCTCTCATTGACTTTATAGCGGATTTGAATAAGTTTCGTGATCGACAACGCAGTTGCGGCAGCAACAGCGGCGCCATTGCTTAAAATAGCTACAATCAATAGAAAACCGCGCGCATTATTTAGTACCCGGCGCTATAAGGGGGAGTTTCCACAGTCAACGTAAAACAAGGAGGAAGTGTTACGGCGGTACATCAATTAGGATAGACAGCGCACTGGGGCCGGGAAGGGACAACTTGTACAGATTGAAACTAGGTGATGATCTTCGTTGATGATACAAAAAAGTTGATGATATTGAAATAGGTAAATAATTAATTTATTGCATTAATAGGTTAGCAACCTAAAAGATTAACGTACATAGGTACTTTATACAATATAAAATAGGTAAGTGCGTGTTAGGCCATGCATAGAAAAGGGGTTCGTAGTCACGCATACTGGAGTGTTTCAAATCGCGTGCAATAGATAATTGTTATGTTAGTTAACATATATAAAATAATAAAGAAGTTATAAGTTTATAACTTCTTTATTATTTTACGAAGTTTTCCATGCGACTGCATTTTACAAGGTGGTACACATGGAAAACCTATAGCTCCTGAAATACAAAAGTTGTCTAAGTCGCTATAGTTTTCCTTTAAACTACATGGACTACTGTCGTGATTTATTTTTTATTTTTTGATCTAGCCGTTTAGCCTTTAGACGGTAGGGGGTGCCCTGTTTTTTGCGAAAAAATGCGCTTTCAATTTAAATAACTCACAAACGGATACCTAAATCGAAACATGGTGTTTGCAACCTCGTAATGTTTTTAAAGGGCCTTTCTAATGATACTCCACACGATGGGGTAGACGCTACAAAAATACATTACAATAAATATTCATTCAAAGTTTCATTTCTAGCAACACTCATTTGGATGGTAGGTCGAGGAGGAAGGACGGACACAACGAATCTATATGGGTTCCGAGTCATGAACTACGGAACCCTAAAAGAACGATATTATTATGCGAGACGTCACTGACACCGTCTTCATCGTGTACTACGATGTTATAATGACAATCTTAATCATCTTTGAATGTGTGTATGTTGAATATTAGGTTCATAAGAATTAGAACTAGTAAAGATTTAGGACTAGCAAAGGGGAAAGGGGACACGGGACTGATAAAACCGATATTCGTAACCATTTTCCCTATACTGTAGTTTGATAGGCCACTAAGATACGGGACATATTCTAAATAAAGTGTAATAACTTACTTAATAAGTACATAGCTTTAGAAAATACATATGTCTTCAATATAAAACCATGACATTTGGATCGTCAGCGTGCGTCGTGAGGGAAATGTAACTACTACTGTTTTAAGTTATAAATTTTTAAGAACTCTAAAACAAGTCGTAACTTTTGGCATATAATGTTACCTTGTAACTAATAAGTAGTGGGACTCTTGAAGGCCCTGCCGACTCAAAAGAACCACGTAAAACACGAACTGGACTGTATTTTTTATGAACTAAAAAGATAGTGGTAAAGTAGACTAGTTATATTTTCTAATACCACCTCATAAACTAAGTTTGTGACGCTATTATTATGGTCTAACATCTACAGAGCCTTAATGACGTACCTACATAATGACGTCAGTGAAACCCAAGCACGATCTAATTATGAATAATATAAGACATTTTACTTTAAAAATGAAACAAATATCATGAAACAAATTACTTATTATCCTCCTAGCCATTATTCCCAATTTTATTTGGGGTCGGCTACTAGTTCAACCAGATTTACCTGAATTTCAGTTTTTCCACGGAGCGACTGGCATCGGACCTCCGCAACCCTAAGGGAGAACTGAAATTCGAAGATTGAATGAAAATGAAACAAATTACTTGATTAAATACTAAATTGAAGCAGGATTCTAATTACGCAATGTTTTATACATGAAAAATTTAGTGATCTAAAAAAAAGTAATGAAAAATGCCAAATTTTCTCTTGACAACTTACGTCTTGAGAACAAAAAAAACATTAAAGCAAAAAATATCTAAAGTGAATTTCTGTTTTAGCTTCTGACATAAGTGACTTAGATTATACATACTTGAAGATTCATAGAAAAAATAAAATAATTCATACTTCTTTTACCTTGGTACTTCGAAATCGTCTTTAAGAGATATCAATCTAATGATGAGCTTTCACATAAGTTTTCTGAGAAATTGAAAGGTCAAATGCTAAGAATCGAAATTTAGAACATACTCACGTTTTGACGAGTTTAGTAAAAGATTGCTTACTCATTCGTTTCATCAATGTATAATGTATGTCATAGGATTGTAGACTCAATAAAAAATATAGTTTATACGTGTCATAAACCAGTTTATTTATTTATAGCACTACAAAATAAGGTTATCTTATTAGAAATTTGTTCTAATGCGGGATTTGACCTAAAAGTTTTAACTAAGCCCTAAATTAGACGAGGAATATATTCATTGTATTAGATTCATTGATTGGTTCGATTGTATTATATGTACACAGCACAATAGCAATCAATTTTTACGTATGATGATTTAGGTATGATGTTGACAGATTATATATGTATTCTACGCACTGTAGATTTTTTAATGCGTCTCTTAGGTGTAAAGCGAGAAAAGTCGAAATTGCCCTGGTCGGCTCTCGAGTTGACCTCAATAAGGCTGTCATAAGTCTTCGCAACAGAGGCTACGTATGTAGAGAGCAGAATAGGAGTCAGTACACAACC
The DNA here is from genome assembly GCA_932526445.1 of Phragmatobia fuliginosa. Taxonomy (NCBI): domain Eukaryota; kingdom Metazoa; phylum Arthropoda; class Insecta; order Lepidoptera; family Erebidae; genus Phragmatobia; species Phragmatobia fuliginosa. The sequence continues at coordinate 8,868,030 of OW052060.1, read as the reverse complement.
CTGTTTCACTTCACTGGTTACGAAAAAATGGTCTGAAAAGTCACTTTTATGACTAACTCTCGTCCTTATATATTGTCACGAAATGTACGTATAAGAAAAAATAATTTTCGAACACAACCAGCTTTCATTAATTCGCTCCACTAAGATTGAGATTAAGGAGAAGCACACACTATGATATGATGGACGATATTGTTTTAGGCTTTACCCATAAAATTTCTCTTACAACTAAGACGCCATCCACAGTACCTCTTACTTGTGACTTGGTCGAAAGTCACATTGGGTTTATGTGACAAGACAAGCAGGTTTAATGATATTGCTAAAATTTTTCAAGTTGATGAAAGAAAAGAGATGAAAGAAAAGGTATTTGAAAAATTGAGACGGTTTTTCATTCCTGTGGATTACTTCATAATTAAAAAGTGACTCTATGAGTGGCTCCACTCACAGGATTACAAAGCAACAAAAAAAAATACTTAAAATAGTGCGCTAAGCTTTACACGACGTGCACATACCCACTCATACACACACACACACATATACACACACACACGCATATATACACATACATACCTACACTAGACATACAACCATATCATATAACTACTACTGAAACTACACACTATAAATATTTAAGAATAAATTGTAACTCGTTTATTTATTTATAAACGGAACTAACCACTGTTGCTAGCCAGAGGAATGCAACTAGGTTTAAATTGTGAATATCTAACAATAAGTAAACACACTGTTTAATGTTCTTTTACTATTTTTCTATCAGGGTTAGATGGCTATGGCGATTCTGATAGTATAGGTTTCGAGCCTAGTTTAAGCAACGATATGTAAAGAAAACACTATAGTTTCGTATGAAATAATTGTCAACCTACAACGAAGACATTTTGATAGATTCTTTACGACTGCCTTGTTGGTCTAGTGTCAAGCGTATGCGGCTGCTGATCAAGAGGCCTCGGGTTCGATTCCCGGGTCGGACTAAATACGTGTATGTAAAATAAGTATGTTTATGTATTTATATCAGTTGTTTAGTACCCATAATACAAGCTCTGCTTAGTTTGGGACTAGATGACATTGTTTTTATATTTATTTCTTGTATTTATATAGATAATCTTGTTTCTTCAGTAACTTTGTTTAATACAGTAATCCTGAAAATCATGTCTCATACTTTTCAGCGTCTTTTTTATCGTATTTGGATTATAATTATGACCTTATTTAAAATAGTATTATATTTCTCATTATTTTAGTACCCAGATGCTCACGTGACGCCTTTTACCATACAATTATTATGTATTTTATAGAAATCAGCTATATTATCAGAAATTTACTTATTCTTCTCCTTCCTAGCCAAGATTATTCCCATAATTATTTGGGGTCGGCTACTAGTTCAAGCAGTTTTATATCAGTTTTTCTATGGAGCAACCAACGGCACCGGCATCGGACCTTCGAAACCCTGAGGGAGATCTGAACGTCGAAGGTTGAACTATTTGTCCGTACATTTGTGGGCACTAAATTCCCAATAACCATAGATGTTCATTACAACCGAAACCGACGGATTAACGTGTTTTCAGAGGCACGGGCATGAATCATCGCCAAACTTCCATACTGCTGTTAGGAATTTCCTGTAAGTATAACCCAACTTCACTTTTGGCGCGACCTGGGATTTGAACCCGAAAAAAAGAGTAACAAACATACATAAATACATACTCACAAACTTTCGCGATTATAATATTAGTAAGGTGAAGAGTGTAGTGTTAACAATAGCTGAAGTAATTATGGTACAACGTGCCCCAACAAAGCTTATAAAGGTCAACGCTAAAACAACACGCTCTTTCGGGAACATGTTTACACGAACATTAAGTTTTGGATTCGTACAAAAAATAGGAATCCCTCACTCTTTAATTCGGATCACGTATAGCTTTCACAATGAACCAGCAAACACATCTACACGCATCGAACTAGGGAGTGACAATTTTGTTTGTACATCGTTGTATAGGCAGATCGTTTATTTGTTGAAATAGTGAAAAGGGTCTCCTTGTTACAAGATCAAAACTAATAGTTTTAGTTTGTAAATTTATATCACAATTTTTTTACTGTATTTTAATAATAGAATATATATACAGCTAGTACTTATTTAAAACATCAAGGATGTACCTTAGATATTCATTACACAATCATTATCTTGCGGTATGAAAACTATCTCAGTTTCTATTTTAAAAGCAGTTGTATTCTCTCTTGTAGTACAACAAGCATTGTATCCACTCTAGCCATTTGACGTATCAGGTTTAAGCAAAAGAGCCACATTTATCTTTCATATCTTCTATTATACTTTTAAACTTTTTTTCTATTATGTTTTACTACAGTTGAAAACTTAAAAAGTCAAAATAAACTAGCAGCATTACATCTAAATGATTACATTAAAAGGAATAGTATATTGCTAATAATGTTAATACATGGATTAGGGTATAGTTACTTATCTCGCAGCGCAGAGTATAGCTTTCGCATATAAAATTAGTTAAACGAAAACTTGAACTTGCCGTTACAAGCAGTTTAACGATTAATAAACAATGTCCATCTAGTATAAGTGTTTGGTTAAAAAGATACTACAATCAAACAAAATCAATCAAAACATAATGTCCCACTACTGGGCTTGGGTCTCCTCTCAGAAGAGTGCTGCTGGCCCCATGCTGGCCGAGTGCGGGTTGGGGACACGTTGTGGCTACGTAATCTTGCTGTTTGATGTTTTTAAACCGACCGAAAGCCTCCAACAAAGCTTCACAAATTATATTTTTTCATAAAAACCCTGGGCCGACTGATTAACATGACCTCCGAATCATGGAAACGCTCATCATGCCACAAACGGTTACCCATGTAGGTCTCACCGCGCCATCATTATCTACCCTTGGTGATTGCTTCCAGTCACCTAAAGCCACTCGGCTATCAGCGCTTCATAAATAAGACCCTGCATCTTAAATTAATTTGTCAAATATTAGCTTTTGTCCGCGGTTCCGCCCGCATGTATATCAGATATCGAGGTAATAATTTTTATTTTTTTATAGGATAAATGTAATTATGACATCCGAGTAATATTATAAACGCGAAAGTTTGTGGGTATGTATGTTTTTTGCTCTTGCAAGCAAAAACTACTGAATGGATTTTGATAAAACTTCACAATAATATAGCTTATATAGCAGAATAACACATAGGCTCCATTTACTTACGATAACCTACACGCGTGCGGAGCCGCGAGCAAAAGTTAGTTTACAAATAATGTGGCTTTGTCAATACAAAGCCACATTATTTGTAAACTAACTTTTTTGTAAACTAACCGATTTTGAAATGTTTCGTCATCTACCAATGTAGATGACGAAACATTTCAAAATCGGTTGACTAGATTTAGGAAGAGATCCTGCTTTGTTTTTTTGGAAGACATAGTCAATTTCATCTCATCCACATTTTTTTATCATTAAATTCATTACGACGACGACTTGAAGACTAAAAGAGTTTAGGATACTCGACATAGACAGAAATTTCTGATATCATCCGGCTGGTTGCCATCTCATCAAAGTAGAAGAAGATTTAGAACCATCTAAAATGCAATTAATTTTGAGTTAAATGTACCTACGTATAAATCTCGTAAACTCCCTCGTTGTTCTAGTGGCTTGCCTATGCAACTGCTAATCAAGAGGTCTCGGGTTTAAATCCCTTGTCAAGCCAAAAAGTGTTTTTGGGTTTTTCTTAGGTAATTCCTAATTAGAGTTTGGAGTTTGGAAGTTTGGCTGTGATTCTCTCCCGTACCTCGGAGAGCACGTAAAGCCGTCGGTATCGGTTGTCATGAACATCTATGGCAATCGTTATTAGGAAGTCGTTATCGAATCTAAATCGTTATAGTTCTCCCTTAGGGTTACGGCGGTCCGATGCCAGTCGCTCCGTGGAAAACTGATATTCAGGTAAAACCGGTTGAACTAGTCGCCGACCCCAAATAATATTGGGAATAAGGCTAGGAAGAAGAAGATTTACGTACGACGTACGTATATAACGTACCTATATATGTAGATTACCAATACCGCATAAAATATTTTAATTAATATTAATGAATACCTAAAGATTAATTAAAAGTATATTTATAGAGCAACCACCGAAAAATTTAAATGACAACATGTTTTAATTAATACAACTGCTACTTAAGCAGGCTTTAAACTAGATACTTTATGAGCTCTATTCGTTAAACAAATACTGTCATTAATATTATAAAAAAGAAAATTCATGACAATTTTAAATATCTTTTTTATTAAAATTATGAGTAATAAGTATATCTGATATCACTATCACATTATAAATGCGAAAGTTTCTGAAGATAAATGCATGGGTGTATGGATGTTTGTTAGTCTATCTCGCAAAAACTAATGAAGGCATTTACATAAAACTGTACAGTAAAAAAGCTTTTACATTAGAATAGCACATAGGCATAGGTAAGGTTAACGAGGTAATCCGTCAGAACTCAAGTTATAGTCATAGCAAAAGGATTAGTAAGCTGCAGTGACAGTGGGGTGACCATAATATTAGGCGCAGAACCAACATCCTTACTTTGGGGTAAATGCGTTTTAATAAATTTACGCCTAAATACAGATTTATGCATCAATTTTAACTCGTTTAGCAATAAATGACTAAGGTTATGTATAATATGATCAGAACTATTTAGGTACTTCTCAGCAATATTTTATTAAGCAAGTACACATTGCTTCAATCACCGAACATATCTACTAAAGCACTCAGTTTATTATTGTGTGCACCGATTTCATCTGAAGTACATTCATACATTCCCCTTTATTAGATCCATAACAAATTATACGAGTTTCCTCCCTGATCATATAGTCAATTAAATGATATCTCATCTTACTTAGATGACAAATATGATAAATGCCAAGTTCTAATCAATATTCAAAATTATATCTTTATCATCTTTCTAGCCTTTATTATTCTCAAGACTATTTGAGGTTAGCTACTTGTTCAACCAGCTTAAACCAAACATCTTAAATGGAGCATCTAGCTTCGGACGTACTATATACGTAACCCTTTTCTTTGCACGGAAATCCCCTCCGGATGTAGTTATGTCGGACTCGAATCGACCAAAAACCGCATAGTCAAACTATCCTGCATAGTCAAGCCAAAAGAGAAAATAGAGGCGTTAGCGATTGCAAAAAGAGAATCGTTGCGAGACACTTGCTTTTTTCTAAGGGGGCAGGTCAGGTATCACGCGTGTCGAGTAGTTCCGTAACTGCTGAAGTATAGTGCTACCACAAATAGGTATGCTTTCATAATCTCCTCTTAGTAACCGAACTCATCCCGGGTTTTTTACTATTATACGAAATTAAGATTACATAATTGGTACTTTTTTAGATAATATCTTGTCAGATGATGATATAAATCAAAAGTAAAGTAAAAGATGCTGAAACAGAATTTATATAAACGAATATTATTCTGTACTAAGCGTGTAATAATAATAAATTATCAAAACACATTGTACTTATTTGATAAAAGGCATATACATTTTGCCAAAAAACAGTTTACGTTTTAAGGTTTTATTAATAATCATCACATATGTTATTACTTCTCAGAATGTTTCAGATGTTTCCAACGACTTTTAATAAAACAGTCCTGTGCCCATTAATACCCAGAAGGACCGAAGAACACTTCAAATTACGATAAGAAAGCTATAGCAGAGCTGGTTATTGGTGCGGCAAACGTAGGACCAACAATTCATGAATAGTTAAAATGTGATCCTGTAAGGAAATGTCTACATGAAGATGAAAAACACACATGAAATAACAGCAGCTCTTTCCGCGGAAGACTCAATATTCCAACTTCAAAAAACGTAACTGCTACATAAAACATTGCGGATTCAGTCGTCGATAGAGTTGTTGTTTAAATAAAAATCAGTTTCCGGGGATGTGCTAGCTCTTTAGATGTTCCGATGTTCGTGTGAGCTTGGGCTTATTGTTATGGAGGCATGCGCGGTGCGCGGCGCTTTCAGCGAGGGACGACGTACGTACAGTGGTATTCGGCGAGACGCGGGGAACGCGCGCGACTCCTGCCGCGCCGGCTTTCACACCGCGTACGTACTTACGTAAGTCACGTAAATTAATTCAATATTATACTAACTCGAGATATGACTCAAACTACATCTTCATAAGTGATTGTATGTATGGACCAAGTTTGTTTTGGGCGAAAATATTTTCTAGTGTAAGTGTGTGAACAATGATTGTGTTTGTTTGACATTTTATGTGATAATACTAAAAGTGTTTGTACGTACTACAAACGTGTTGTTTGGTAAGTATTAATATGAGTCTCTAGTAACTATTCTAAGAAAAAGAAAACGAATTTATTATTTGATCTAAATTTATTTTCCTTTTGTATTGAATTTGATTATCTATATTTATTGTAAAATTATTACAAGCTATGTTTTATCTATATTTACTAAGCAATAACTCCATAGAGATTTCTTTTAAATATTATTTGCAATTTCAACCAGGAGTAAACTGTAGGTTCTTCAAATGTGACTAAATAAATATCTAAAATGTGATCTCAATTTAGCCAAATGTTTTTTTTATATATATAATAAAATTTGATAATCCATCATTCAAAATTTTCATCAACAGCCTTTAACGGATTACTGCTCTAGACATAGTCCTCTCCTTGGAAATTAAGAAATTCCTAGTAACATGTAAATTTTAGATTAATATGAAATCTACCGATGACTAACATTATAAGAAACTTTTAGTCTTATCTTTCATCTTCAAACCTTAAGTTTTCAAAAACTGATAGAGAAAATGGTGGTTAGCCTTTTCTATATTACAATAATAGCGTAGATTTTTAGGATAGTGTGAAATAAGCTATGAAATCTAAAAAATATTACGTAAAAGTTAATTATGACGTTATATAAAAGTGCATTAGTTTACGATCTGAACATAGTACAATGATAAAAATGTAAAATTTTCAAACAACAAGAAAAGCGCCAAGAAATGGAACCAGTCTGCGTAAAGTCTTTTCAGAAGATTTATATAGCCGGCGGGCGAAAGCTAGTAAGCATTCGGCCGCGGCTCCACTCGCGTGTATCTCGATTAATGCAGTAAAAAGTAGCCTATGTGTTATTCTGATATATAAGCTATATTACTGTAAAGTTTTATCCAAACCCGTGCAGTACTTTTCGCGTAGAAGAGCAACAAACATACATAATTAAGTATGTATGAATGTTTGTTGTATTATTAGTAAGGATGAAATTGGTTCAGTAGTTTAGGTGTTACTGTGGAACATATAAACATACGTAGACTACCAAAATATTGGTCTTCTATTGGGTTGGCAATTAAGATCTTCTTAAGTTGTAAAGAACCAAGTGAAGTGGATTTCAATCTATAATCTCAAGTCCCGTTTATATATTATTACTCAATATTGGTAAATTTATCTCAAATGCCTAATATCCAAACTCAAGCAGAGTCAAGTATACCAAAGACATCGAAGGGAAGCAATTATAATTTGTTATCACAATTTGAAAGATCCTTTGAAAGAGGAACGCAACGCACGAAAAAACGACTTAATTAGTTGTTTAAACTCGATAATTTTACCGTAAATACCAGTTTCTGAAAACCTTCCAACCGTATTTCTTTGATTAAAACACTCTGAGTAAAAATCCCCGTAATTTGCGCCTGTACTTTGCTTCGAGGAAATGTTTCATTTTGATTGGTTTGATTGGGGGAAATGAGGTTTTATTAAAAATCGAGTAGGAAAATATTGCATTGGGGTTGCTTAAAATCGAAATTCGTATTGTTATATACGTTCATAATACGTTCTGCTTTATTTTCTTAAAGTGGTTATTTATAATTACTAATTAATTTAAAAATATATATTTTCATACCGTTTTATAATGTTGGACTTCCTATGTAGGTATACTGAGTAGTTATTACTAGGCTAATATTATTCTGTGATCTTTTAATTAAGTTCAAACTTAAATTTTATAGTTCCTTACATAATAAGATTTTCTTAACAACAACAGATCAACAAAAAATATCGACATCATCTTAATCTTATGTAAATAAATCAAATAAATAAATATTAATATACATATATATATAAACATATATATTATTATATTCATATATTATAATTAATATATATATACAACGCTGTCTAGTCCCAAGGGCGGCATGAGGCGCAGATGGGCGCGCCTTCGCCACCCGGTTCGCCGGCGGCGGATCGGGTCCGAGTGGAGGTCATCCTCCCGGGCCTTCTCCGCCGCCTCCTTCTGCGAGATTACGTCCTCGCAGAAGGTAGCGACCGCGGTAAAACAACTGTCCCTACCGGCCATGGAGCGAACTACGACCGGCAGCGAGAGTTCCTCTCCGATGACTGCAGTGAGGGCCCGGCGCCGCGCCTCCCATGCGGGGCAGACCGCCAGCGTGTGCTGGGCCGTATCCTCACTGCAGTCGCAGTGGTGGCAGGCGAGACTCGATTCCCTCCTTGCGACCGAGTTCAGATACTTTCCGAAGCAACCGTGCCCGAAAAGCACCTGCGTCAGCCGGAAGGAAAGGGTCCCGTGCTGCCGCCCTGCCCACTCGGCGATGACCGGCTGGGGAGCCTCCACGGCGGCGAAGCCAGCGCGTGGAGTCTCCAGTCGGGACGACCATCTAGCCAAGGTGGCTCGACGAGCGGCTTCGCGCCACTCGCGTACGTCCTCGGGCGGAGGGCGAGACCCGCTCTCCGCCCGGAATTCAGCCACTCGTCGATAAACTTCGGAGCAGCACTAACCTTTTTTTTTTTTTTACGTGTGGCAATCCCCGCGGACCGTCACCCCGTCGGGGGTTACGGCGGGGTGGTTGTCGGACTCGAACCGACTAAAACCACACGGTGTGACCCTCTCTGCGCCTGTGTATTGGAAGGAGTTCAGGGAGGGGATTTCCTTCTGGACTCCAACCGGCGCCTGCCCGCACTGTTGCGGGCACCTACCGTCGAGGACCAGACCCAGGTACCTCATCTGGGCCCGGACCGGTACGAGGACCGAGTTGACCTCGATGGAGGCGCCGGCGGGCGGACCACGACGGGGCCCATGAAATAATAGGGCCTCCGTCTTGTCCAGGGCCACCCGCAGACCCAGCGCCTCGATGATGCGCGAGTCGTATCCACAGGAGTGGTCCTAGGAGAGACCCCTGTGGAACACCGCACGACATGGCCCTGCGTCTCAAGGCGCCATCTCGGTCCTCGTACACGACGGTACGCTCCTCTAAATAGTCTGCCACCAGCCGCCTCAGGTACCCTGGGACTCCGTGGTACTGGAGTGCGGCCCTGATGCAGCCGAATGGCAGACTATTGAAGGCGTTGGCGATGTCCAAGGACACCGCCAACACCACCCCGCCGCAGCTCACCGCCTCTTCGGTCACGGCCCGCAGGCGCAGGATCGCGTCGACCGTTGAACGCCCTTCTCGAAAACCGAATTGGGTGTCCGACAGGTCGGGGCCCACCTCACAGAGGTGCCGGACGATGCGGGCAGAGAGAACCCTCTCGAACAACTTACCCGCCTCGTCCAGCAACACGATGGGCCTGTAGGCCGCGACCGAATCGGCAGGCCGTCCATGCTTCTGGATCAGTACCAGCTTCCCGCACTTCCAACGCTCAGGGAAGCGTCCGGACGCCAGGCTAGCGTCCAACACTCCCCTGAGGTGGTCCGACATGTAGTCGAGGACACGGACCATCACTCGGGCTGGAACCCCGTCCGGCCCGGGGACGGTGTTCTTGGACCGAATCCGTAGAACAGCCGCCCCTACCTCAGATTCCCTGACAGGCGGAACATCACCCACGCTGCACCGACGACGACCACGGCGGGCTATAGATGGGGGTGTGTGTTCCGCCTGCTGCGGGAATAAGCCCTCGACCACTTCCTGCAGGATGCTGGGCTGGAGAGTCTCCGTAAGGGGGGGGGGGCTGTGTGCGGAGCTTTTGACGCACCGCACGATAAGGGGTACCCCAGGGGTCACGCTCCAGACTCTCCAGCATCTCCTCTCGACTCGCGTCTTTGGCGCGGCAGATGGCCAGCCTCAGAGTTTCCCGAGCTGCTCGGTACTCCTCGTGAAGCCGGTCCACCTCCTCACCGTCCCCGCGGAGCAGCACTAACCTTTTTTTTTTTTTTTTTTTTTTTACGTGTGGAAATCCCCACGGACCGTCACCCCACCGGGGCTCTCGGCGGGGCGGTGTGTCGGACTCGAACCGACTAAAACCACACGGTGTGACCTCTCTGCGCCTGTATTTGGAAGGGATCCAGGTAACTGTTTTCTCCTTCTGGATCCCTCCCGGCGCCTGCCCGCACTGTTGCGGGCGCCATCTCCTCATCTTCTCTGTTTGGGCGACGTCCGGTCACACGCGGACGCTACCCCCTCGCGGCTGGCCACTACAGCGGATGGACGGGGAAACCCGTCCCGTCCACCCGCGGCCACACTCAGGGCGGCATGAGGCGCAAATAGGCGCGCCTCCGCCGCCCGGGGCGCCGGCGGCGGATCGGGTCCGAGTGGAGGTCATCCTCCCGGGCCTTCTCCGCCGCCTCCTTCTGCGAGATTACGTCCTCGCAGAAGGTTGCGACCGCGGTAAAACAACTGTCGCTACCGGCCATGGAGCGGACTACGACCGGCAGCGAGAGTTCCTCTCCGATGACTGCAGTGAGGGCCCGGCGCTGCGCCGCCCATGCGGGGCAGACCGCCAGCGTGTGCTGGGCCGTGTCCTCACTGCAGTCGCTGCACTGCATCGCCCAATACTTTGGCCGACACTACGGGGCAGCTGATCCACACAGCGCCAAGTCCTCCTGGTCCGGGGCGGATGGTGCCCACCCTGACGTTGTCCGCGCTGCAGCCCGTCTTCTCCACGACTGCAATGCGGACATCCTCCACCGTCACTGAGTCGTCCAGGCCCGAAATGCGCAACTCAGCACACTTCGTAGGCCTGGCGACTCTGACACCATCCTCGGCTGCAAACATACCTCGCAGCTTCTCCGCAAAGTCCGCCGACTTTGCGCCTTCAGCCCCCGGGAACTCGAGCACTCGAGCTCCCGTCTGGGACTTGCGCAGGCTCATGCCTGCCGTCCCGAACTCAGTGGCGAGACTGCGGGCCCTTTGGAAAAGAGCCGCGTACGTCAGTCCGCCACTGATCGCCTCCGGCGACACGGTGACCACCACAGCCGCTGTTTTGGGCGGCTGCAGTTTCCGCGCCTTCTTTTTGGTGGCCGTTGCCACCGGTGGCGAAGGCGGGCCTTGGGCTGCCTTCTTTGCTGCCTTTTTCGCCCGCCTTCGGGACGACTTCGACCCTTCCACTACCTGCCAACGGTCATCGGAGGCAGATGTGGAGGGGCCCGGCTGAGATGGTGGAGTGGGGAGCGGAGGGAACTCGGCTCCGGACTGTGCCGTCGTTTCAGGCACAGCCTTGGCCGGCGCATTGGCCGGTGCTTGGGCCGGCGCCTTAGCCGGGGCCTTCGCTGGCGCCTTGCCACCCTTCCTCGTTTTTTTGGGAGCCGCAGGGGCCGGAGCCGAAGCCGCCGCCGCCGCATATGACACAGCGGGTGCGGTCGGCGCTGTCGCAGCCTTCGGTCGCTGCGACGCGAGCGGGGGGCGTACGACCGGCGCAGGGGGCAGTCTCGCCTCCAGACCGGCCAGACGCCCGTCCAACATATGCTCCACTGCGAGGAGGACCTGGCGCAGCTGGGCGTCAGGTACCTCCACGCTGGCAGGAGCCGGCTGCGACGGGCCAGGCAAGGCCTCTAGTTGAGGTCGCTCAGCCCGAAATTGGGCGAACTGAGCGCTGAGCTCAGCCACCTGGCCCGACAGACGGTCGTTGGCCGCCTGGAGCCGAGCTACGTCTCCACAGAGGGTGTCGACGACCCCTCCAATAGCGGAGGAGGAGTCCTTCAGGGCTCTTACGAAAGAACTCTTCAGGTTCGTCGACTTGGTGGCCACTTTGTGGATTATATCCACGGCCACCTTCGCCCTCTCCTGCAAGGACAAGGGATCCTGTGGGACATCTCCTTCCACCGGCTCTCTGATCCTTAGCAGGAGACCCGAGATCTCCTCCTCCGCTCGGTTCTCGCCGTCCGCCCTGGCGCGTCTGCAGGACTCCCTCCTGGTGAAGGCGGAGCCTGACGGCAGCGGGACGGGGGCTTGCGACCCCTCGAGGCGGGTGCCTTTGGTCACTGGCGTCTCCAGGGATGAGTCACTGTCTGCATCCCTGGTGTGAGTGCGCTTGTTCCTCTCGCTCGCCCCCGTCTCCGTCTCCATTGGACGCGTACTGGCACTTTCGCCCCTGCCAGCCGCGGCCGACCTGGAGCGCAATCGCTCCGATCTTCTTCGGCTCCCAGCAGTCAGACTGACTTCTGGGAGCCCCACCGAGATGGGCGGCCCGAGTGGCACCACGACCTCCTTGGACACTGCGTCCACTCCCGAAGAAGAGCTCCCCTTGAGGATGCCCTTCTTCTCCTTCTTACCCTCTGTTTCATTGTCCGTTGTGCTTGCCGATTGTCTGTTTATTTTTGTAGGATCCGTACTGTTTTTATTTTTAGATTGATTCACCATAATTAGACCCACGAGTGGGGGAGAACTAAAGGTCGACCCGGGCAGAGATCCCCCAATACCCGGGCAAGCGTACATTTTTAACCCAACCGAGGGGTCCGCAGGTACCTCGGCTTGGGGTGCGCTCGCAACTGAACTTCCCATCAGCCATGCATCCCCTGGCCACGCACCAGAGCTTGGGATTCGGGGTAATTTTTTATAGAGGTTTTCTTCCTCGCGGTCCGGGCGGTTAAGCCAAGACCCACGCCCCCGGACAGAGCCGGGATTACGTTATGCCGACGGTGGCAGGAAGAATACGTCCCCCTGCCTGCTCGGTGGTAGTGTAAGTACACGCCGAGCCCGTCCTCCTCTCTCCACCGCTAGCAGCGGAGAAACTGTGGCCCCTACAGAGCCCCACCTTCAGGTTTTTTACCGAGGTTTCCTCCTCCATGCTCCGAAGAGCGAAGAGCCAGCAGGGCAACCGGCAGACACGCCCACCCTGCTGGATCAGGCCTTGCCCGAGAGCCGATGGAATGGCTTCCTCTCCTGCTAGAATATTAGCCGCTGGCGATAATCCTCTCCTCCAGATTACGCGGAGGAAATGGGGAGGAACAGCGCTATCGCCAGCGTTTCCAGGGTGCACCACGAGGAGGTTTTCTAGCCAGCACCCCGAGCAGCACTAACCTAACCTAACCACTGTACCAACAAGGCACAAGACGTCTACTACTAAACATAGAGGTTTCCCTTGAACTTCTCCACAACAACCGATCTTGTGTGTTTATATTAAACCAACAATTCACGTGCAGCCCCCCTAGCCAAGTTGCACACATTTTTCGTTTTCTATTTTATTCTCTATTCCATTTCTCTATTCTATTGTTTCATTAGCTAATGTCACTCAGTCGCATAATCAAAACATAATATTTGCCAATGAAACAACAGAATAGAATATCTACAGATATTAATATTACTGCAATTTTTTTAGTGGAATTTCCTTTTAATAAACGTATGACTAAAAAACGAACAAGAAAACTGTAGAATTTCCTCTTATATTTTCATGAGGCGTGACTACTGTCAATATTCCTATTGTAGCCGTGATCAGTAAACAGACAATATTATGTTATTTTGACGCCCTTTACGACTAAGAATGTTACATGTTTAGTTAGATATTTTTCGTGTTTACGCAACGTTGTGTTTCTAAATATGTTTTAGTGTTCTGTACCGAAAATCTGTAATCTCTGCTGATCATCTGTATCTATTTCTATTGTTACTAAAAAAATATGAAAAGAGGCACTGAACAATAAAGTAATACGTACTGTTACATCCCTATTTACTCTGTCACATCACTATTTGTTACAGTAAAATGCTGACTTGCAATTATTGCTGATTTATTTTATTTATATACAATATTATAAATCAGCAATGATTATGCGATAAATACGCAAGACTTTCCTAAATTCGTTCAGTTGGTTGTTCTTTAGCTAAACTGCTCCCCAGCTACGGACCTGGTTCTTGCCTGCCGGCTGGCTATCAGTGAAAGCTCTCACTCCGGGTCTACTCTGCCCTTCGCCAGGGCTATCGCCCTGTTTTAATGCAAGTCGCGTACAAGTTTTCGGTATAAGTAGAAATTCTGTGTCCGAACTTGTGTGTGAGTAAACTTTAAGTTATTAAATAGTTGTCGAAATTTCAGTACTGTGTTTTTGATAAGTGCTGAATAGGACAATCTAACAGTACCTACGTTAAGTAATATAGGAGTAAATATTTTTGGAAGTCTTCTTTTTTAGGAGAGGCCTATGTATTAATAAAGGCTGTGAATGTGATGATGATGACGAAATATGACTTTGAATATTCATCAAAATAAAAGTGAGTTATACATATCTATAAATACTAGTTGACCCAGCGAACTTCGTACCGCCCAACTTTAAAATTCCAGAACTTGATCGCAGCGCCACCTACCGGGTCCAATTGCGAATCTAAACCATTCCCAGATCCCCTTGAACACACACAAAAAATTTCATCAAAATCGGTCCAGTCGTTTGAGAGAAGTTCAGTGACATACACACTTACACAAGAATTATATATATAAAGACTAGTTGACCCAGCGAACTTCGTACCGCCCAACTTTAAAATTCCAGAACTTGATCGCAGCGCCACCTACCGGGTCCAATTGCAAATCTAAACCATTCCCAGATCCCCTTGAACACACACAAAAAATTAAGACTAGTTGACCCAGCGAACTTCGTACCGCCCAACTTTAAAATTCCAGAACTTGATCGCAGCGCCACCTACCGGGTCCAATTGCGAATCTAAACCATTCCCAGATCCCCTTGAACACACACAAAAAATTTCATCAAAATCAGTCCAGTCGTTTGAGAGAAGTTCAGTGACATACACACTTACACAAGAATTATATATATAAAGATTATAATGATATTACACATTGAAGTATGTTTTAAATTCCTTTCAAAATCACAGAATGTAGATGACTTAGTCTAATGATTTCGAAGTATAACTCTATTGCCTTAAATCATGCAAGTACTCTACAGCAGCTTTACCAAAATCATTGAACTTTTGCCGCTAGTGATTTTACAAACCTCTACACACACTATTCATCATGTGCCTTCCTCCTAGCCTTTATTCTTAACATTATTTGTGGTCGGCTACTAGTTTAACCAGTTTTATCTGTATATCAGTTTTTCCATGGAGCAACTGGCAACGGATCTCCACAACCCTGCGGGATAGCTGAAATTTGAAGGATGAACTAGTTGTCAGTATTTTGAGGACCCTGACTTCTAAATAACGATTGCCTCTATTGCCTCTCGGTACTGATTGTCTTGAACATCTAGTTTACGGCAATCAAGACCGACGGCTTACGTGCTCAGCTAATCACAGCTAAAGTTACATACTCGGGCTGTTATTAATAATTTCCTGTAAGAAAAACCCAACAACACTTTTGGTCCGACCCTTAAATCCGAGATCTCTCGAGTATTCATCATGTGTACATTATATGTATATTGTAGGTAGCTGATGATTATATTAACATAGTAGTTTCTAGAACAACAAAACTTTCCTTTTTGCATTATTGCTATCATAACCGAAGTTTCATATCAGTATATTTACTTTGTAAGAAATACGCTAGTATCCTTCAACGAAGTTGCCCAACATGTAAATCTCTTATAACTTGTATCAAGTAACATTAAGTGCAGTCACTTTGGATTAAGTTTTGTAGATGTAACTTAAATAGTCATAAAGCTTCCAAGTAGTTATAAATATAAATTACTAGCTAATGCCCGTGGCTCCGCTTGCGTCCTATGGATATGAAAAATATGATAACAACCGTGATCGACTGCTTAACGTGACCTCCGAACCACGAATACGGTCATGGTATCATGCCACTAACGGTCACCCATCCAGGTACGGACAAAGCTGTCGTGACTTATCCTCGGTGGTTTTTAATCACCTAGGGCAGCTGGGTTATGGACGTCCTGTTTTTACAAAAAAAAAATCGTTTTGAAGTTGAATAATTCGCAAACGGATACATAATCGAAAAACAGATTAAGCAACATCGCAATTTTTTTAAAATACCTATCTATTGATATCCTACACGATGAGGTAGACGCAAGAATAACAAATCATCCCCACTTTACCGGTAGGGGAGGTACAATAGTTGTAGTATTTTTATTGTAGCACTTTGTCGACGGAATCACAACACATATTCATGCAAAGTTTCATCTCTTTAGCACCAACCGTTTGGGCTATAGATCGAGGCCAGATGGACGGACATGACCAATCTATAAGGGTTCCGATTCATGAACTACGGAACCCTAAAAATGAGTGTTTACACTCATTTTAGAATTAACAAGGACAAGCAAAGAAGATTTTTTATTACAGGACATCGACAGAGTAAAAAAGTTGCAACCTTATTTTATTTTTATAAGATACTTGATATTCACATGGTAAATGAAAAATTCTTAATTATTTAATAAACATTTGGATTCTTATTTCTCTTTTTTATTAATGACCACGTGTTATACAAACGGCTCGGTAGTTTAATGGTGCCAATTTATGAACAGTAATTTGATATAACAGATGACTATGGCGTTTCAAATGAATGGTTTCATTACATGTCAAAATGATGTTATGACGTGAGGAATATAAATCAAAACTAAATGTGTATATTATACGAAATATTCAATTTAATATAATTACTAGTTGACCAACTCAACATCGTCTGCGTGTCTGTCATCATTGGTCGTAGAGTGTGGTTATAGAGCGTATCGCGTAGAACTCATGAAATATATAAAGTAAAAAAAATAGTACCGAGTTGTAACCGTCGTATTACACACAACGGGTATTAAATGGTGAAATGCAACGGCGGTAGAACCAGCTCCAGAAGAGGCCGCTCGATTAAATAAAAATAAAATAATTCATTAACAAGTAAAGGCAAGTACATATTGGTTATGTCCAGTGGTCCCACAATAGGCAAGCCTGTCCTGTGGGTGCCTATTACGATTACCATTCAACAGCTTAACGTGCTCGGCCGACATCAAGAAACTTAATTGGGTATTACAATAAAATCAATAATAATAATAAAATTAATATGGTAAAAGATTGCTTAACCTATTTGACTGCCGGGCTAACATTACATGGATTCATTAAAGGACCCACAAATGATGCGACACTAAAACGAATAAAGTACTAGCACTAACACATTCAGAAACATTTGTTCCCGGGAAATCAAGCTCGAGAAAAGTCGAGAACTCGAGAAATCATGTACCTATATAGAAATTAAATCGCCGTTTGTTGTGTTGCTTGGAGGCGCTGGCCGAAGCACAACGGCACCCTTGATCTCGCTGCAAGCGCTCTGCGGCGTCGTTCTTACACGATAGTTTACGTAGTGAGTGTTTCACAGATTCCGTTAAAAATTTAAATCAAACAGGTCTTTTAAGTTTTATTGAAACATCATGGCTTTATTATTCATATTATTGTTATCAATAATATAATCTAAATATGATCTTAAATTATTACTAGGTACGAGTAGGTACCTATGTGTTCTTTTCTATTATTTTTAGTCAAACTTTAAGACATAAAATAACTAGCGATACATTAATTATACTACTTAGTCTTATTACATTTCCTATTTTTGTAAAATAACAACACACAAGCTTAGTTTTTAATTATTCTGATATGTTTTTCTTAAGTAAGTACATAATTTGAAATTAATTAGTGTGTCATTTTAAATTTGTGAGACGAATATTGCCAGTTGTGTTGTATGTGTGTGTGTGTATCACATATTATTCCAAGGCTTATTATTAATTTGATTTGCGTTTGTTATAGATTTTACCGAAACGTCACTAAAACAGTAAAGATGGAAGCAACAAAAGTATGGAAATATAAAAAAAAAAGAAATCTGCAAATGCGCAATGCCTAAATTGCCCAAAATTCATTGCTTGCAAAGGTTCAAATACTAGCGGGTTGGTGAGACATTTATCGGGACCCTAGAAGAATCCGAATTTGAAGCATCTACAAGTTTTTTTTTAAATAAATACTAAATATATAAATATATTGGCGAGGCTGGCTGCAAAAGACGGCTTCACCATAAATGGAATCAAAAAAGTGAATTCATTCGTGATTCGCTTTCTGTTGGTATGGTGCTGTGATTGTAATTTAATTATAAGTTAAGATAGAAACGTTTTCTTTCTGTTGATTTTTAGTTTAGTTTATTAGAAGCTACTTTTGTTTATAAGTTCTAAATAACCTGCCAAAAATGTTGCTGTCATTATAATTATGAGTCCGTAAATTTAACTAGCTTATTTATAAAATTAATGTTTTTGAATATAATCAATAAAAGTTTTGTAATTAATTTTATACTCTTATTTGTGAGGAAAACCACTGAATTTGTTGTAGTATAGCCACCAAATATGAGAAAACGTACGTAAATGTAAATTTCTCGACAACCCGAGAAGCCCCGAGAAATTAGCTTCGAGAATTCTTGAGACCCGAGAAATTGAAAAGCTCGAGAAATCATGAACCCTTATGGATGGTTACTACCCTATTACAGCATTCTTGCCACCGTGCTTCGTTGGTGGGTGGAAACCGGAGACTAAAATGGTGTAGAAGCCTCGGTGGAGCAGTGTGAGCGTATGCCACTAGCTTAAGGTCTCAGATTGGATTCCTTTGTCGGACCAAATGTTTAAGAGATCTACATATATTTGTTTCGGAGTTTGTGTATTTGCAATGTAAAATATGCAAGCATATTTACAAAACAAAGTATGTTTATACATTTATATCAGTTTTCCAGTAGTTTGGGACTAAATTGCGTTGTGTGTAAGATGTTTAAAAAATTTATTGATTATTATTTTTATTTCAATAAGTTGATATAGTATGGGTCAACATGATGCATTGTATGCATTCGCAATGCGTATGGTGACCCCACTTAGATTTTACTCATGCTTTCTACCAGGCGATGTAGAGTCAGCTTGGCAGTCTCATATAAAAAAGGAACAATTTCTTAAGAGTAATTTTCCATGAAGTCGTTATATCACTTCGTTAGAGGCAACACATTTGTGCCGAAGTAGGATCCTCCCACGGTGGCTTACAATACAACTGTCAAATTCTATATCAGTTAGTGTAAATATATATACCCACATATGTTAACATGCACATAGATTCTTCTAAAAAATACTGTAGTTTTACTCTTTGATATTCAATCCCGTCGCCACAACTTCATCATGTTTCATAAATCCTTTTCAACCCGTTTACAGCGAAGTCAAAAGGAAACTATTGTCATAGTTTAGGTAATTTTTGTATTTGTATGTATTACCGTAGCGCCATATAAGGCGTCAATATATTCATAATTGTAGCCCGGATGATAGCACTATTTAAGTTTTCAAACTGTCAAATTGGAAATATAACACGCAAGGTGTATGACAAACTAAATAGGTCAGACGACACGAAGCAAGCGTGGTAATGCACCATTTCCTAGTCGAGGCCAGCACTTTCATTTTTTGTATGCAAGCGAGAGTGCCAAAAGTTTTGCGCACTGCGTCTCCTACCACTTGTCTGACTGAATATGTATGACAGAAACTTGCCAATTCAAATTCAGTTACTTTATTCACCACATTGCAATCTTATTGCAATTTTAGCGGCGATGATCTCATTTTTGTTATGTAAAACATCTTACGTAAACCTGGAGTTTGGGGAAGGTAATGAAGTGCGAGAAATGAGATTCGGTTTTCCTTCGCGCTGCATTTATTTGGTTTATTATGTCGGCGAACAATATAAGTAAGCAATAAAATAAAACGCTGGCGATTCGGTGAGTAATGAATTTAGTCTAACACTGTACGGATAGTAGGTATCTAAGATATTATAACCTCAGAATATTTTTATTATTAACGTTTACCTTTATCTTTTACATAAAAGATATTACTTATAATTACTTCGTAGAATTAGCAGTATAAATGTAATGAAGTCTTCGTTTCGAATTCCTTTAAATTAATTTTACATTTGAAACATACATTAAAACTTAAAGTAATCTGCTTTTGTATTAGAGACGCGACCCGTTGTATACTCATATTTTAATTACAAACCAGCAAAAGCTTTTCCAGAAGACCTTTGCACGTTAATTAATTTGTAAATAAATTATAGAAGGACCGAGAACCTAGTACATTTATTACAAACTATTAGAACATTAATGAGAATCCCGTTGCTTAGTATCAATGTAGATGATAATAATTTGATACTGTGGAGAAATGCTATAAAGCAGTTTAATTTGGACATTAAATTTAAATTATTTGTTGAGTATGTGTATTTAGACATAATAATTAATAAATATTTCGGACGTCTTACACACAACGTTATGTAATCCCAAACTAAGCAGAGCTTGTATTATGGGTACCAGACAACTGATATAAATACTTAAACATACTTTTTTTGTGAATATGTATATACATATTATATAAAGATAATACCCAGACTCCGAAAGAAATATTTGCGGATCACACTAACATTTGATCCAACCCGGAATCGAACCCGAGACGTCTTGATCAGCAGCCGCATACACTAACCACTAGACCAACAAGGCAGTCACCGTAATAAATAATGCGTTGTAAGAGTTTTTATTTGTAGAACAGTTAGGACACAACCCTAAAGCAGGCACCACACTTCGCTATTCGCTATTCGTTATGCGGGTTATTCGCGCGCAGACGGCGAAGTGTGGAGAGTATATTCGCCAATATTCGCTTTATTCGTTAAGCCGAATAGCGAATACGCATATACGTCGAATTGTCGGTTTTTTGACACACTTCAAAGGACACGAATAAGGCGAATACGCGCATCGACTGCCCACACTTCGGACGGCTAGTGAAGTCCCCTGTGCATAGTGTGCATAACTAACAACCATAGACTATAAAACAGTTTTCGAAATAGATAAATCAATTAAACGATTAAAATAATCTATCATATGATCAAAATAATTAGACTTCATTTATGTATTGTTTCTCTCAATTTAATAAAATAAAAAGGGAATTAAAATAATATGTTTCGTTCGTTCGTTGACCAATAAAAATGACAATGTCCTGTGCTCATCTAACAACCATAGACTATAAAACAGTTTTTGAAATAGAATAAATCGATTAAACGATTAAAATAATCTATCATATGATCAAATTAATTAGACTTCATTTAAGTATTGTTTCTGTAAATTTAATAAAATAAAAAGGAAATTAAAATAATATGTTTCGCTCGTTCGTATGGATTCGTTTCGTTCACCATAAAAATGACAATGACACATCTCAACAACACACATATTTTCCATATTTGACATACCAGTTCGAAGTGTGGTGGCGTGTTTGTTGTTTGCGTGCATAACAAATATTCGGGTGAATACGGCGTAGACACATAACGAATAGCGAATAACGAAGTGTGGTGCCTGCTTAAAACACTTTAAATGCAATTCGAGAAAACCTCCTTTCAATTATGCTCGGCTAATATTGATCTAAGCGTGAAGTTGACTATTCTATCTTAAATACTATAACTAATAAATCTATATTTAAATGAAACGTCAAAATCGGTTAGATAGTTTCGGAGTTCACCGTTAGCAACAACGTGATACGAGGATTATTACGTTTTTATAAATATCGAACAGAAGGATAATCAATGATTGTAAGTTTTTACCTGCGGCATTAATTGGATAATTAACTGATTTGTTACTATTGTTACTATAAATAGTTGGTGTCATGAAAGCCTATGATGTTTTGTATGGAGGAACGGATGCATCGTGTTACTCTAACATAAAGATCCTCCAACCGGGCGAGGTGATCATGCCTGGCGGGCCAAGGCCCAAGGCTAATCGGTGCGAGAATTACTATATTGCGATTCAGTATTAGTAAATCCGTGGTTCAGTGTTTCTTCGGTAGATGGCGCTGTTGTATGTTTTTCGCTTGCGTGATATATGGTAGTGTTGTTTTAAACTATGCGTTCTATAATTTTTATCTTTTTACTTTTGTAAATAGGTCATCATCTAAGGAGGCCGAGGGGTGAAGTTTTATGTCAAAATCACAATGACTGAAACTACTCGGTATTCCCCCTATTGCCACTTGATTCCCACTTCTTTATTGCGTTTTTATTGCCACTTGAATAACCGCAAAGGTCCTTTACACGGTAACTATATGCTTGCACAGCCTATGGCATGCTGCTATTCCTTCCTTCCTTTTTCCTGTCACTTTCTTATGTCCAGCGACATAATATAACAAAGTAGTCATTTTTATAATCAAAAATATATGAAAAATATGTTCT
Organism: Phragmatobia fuliginosa; assembly: GCA_932526445.1. Taxonomy (NCBI): domain Eukaryota; kingdom Metazoa; phylum Arthropoda; class Insecta; order Lepidoptera; family Erebidae; genus Phragmatobia; species Phragmatobia fuliginosa. Next base: position 8,845,660 of record OW052060.1, on the reverse strand, counting down.
ACGGGTCGTGGGAAACAAGGTAACTAAATAAATGGAATTCTTACTTCTATTTTAGCTTTAGATTTTATTGCATAGTTTTGAAGAACTCATGAAAGGAAATTAATTAATTCAAAAAATAGAAAATGATATTTTGTTATATATTATAACTATGACCCTTATCTCTTTACAAACTTTTATATGCGACAGCTGATCAAAAGGTCTCGGGTTCGATTGCCGCGTCGGACCAAATGTTTGTATGATCAAACATTTTATAAGTATATTATGTATCCGTGTATGTATATATTTATATCAATTATCCAATAGTATTATAAGCTCTGCTTAGTTTGGGACTAGATGATGTCGTGTGTCAGTTGTCCAAAAAGATACCTTTATTGAAATCAAGCAACTATTCTATAAGGTCTTGCATAATTAATGTGATTAAAAATCTAAAAGTTCAAGTTTGTTAAAAAAAGCTCTAATTTATCATTTGTTGAATTATTGTCATTCATCAAAATTTCAACATGCAGAACAGAACAAACTAATACATTAAAACATTTTTGATATTTCCAATATATTTCTTATCTGAAGAAAATCAAGGTTAAAAATTATCATTGTCATCTATGATCATTTTCAACCTTGATTTTTTACCGTCACACACAGTTGAAAATTTAGAGTTCAAAAAATCCATGTCATAATCTTGACTCTATACTTTTGATTGCCTGGTTGGTCTCGGGTTCAAGTTCCGGGTCGTTCCAAAAAAGTGTTGTTGAGTTTTTCTTACAGGAAATTCTTAATAACAGCCCGGAGTCTGGAAGTGATTCACGCCCGTGCCTTGGAGAGCACGTTGAGCCGTCGGTCCCGGTTGTCATGAACATGTCTATATGTTCATGAACATATAGACTTCCCAATAACGATTGCCATAGGGCAATCGTTATTGGGAAGTCAGTGCCCTCAAATATACTGACAACTAGTTCAATCTTCGAATTTCAGTTCTCCCTTAAGGTAACGGCGCGGCGTGCGTATTCCAGTCGCTCCGTGGAAAAACTGAAATTCAGGTAAAACCGTTTGAACTAGTAGCCGACTCCAAATAAACGTGGGAATAAAGGCTAGGAAGATGATAAAGATGATGTTGATCTTGACTTTATCCGAATAAAAATATCCGTAATAAGATCAAAACAATAAAAACAAATGTAAAAACCAAGTTCTAGTTCACTAAAAATACAAAATACATTCTTATTACATGATCTTTTCATACTTTCCACATTCTGAGGATAACAATTACAACATAGGGAGATACTTTTACATATGTACGATTTGGTTCCCCTCGCGACGTGTGCCGAATACAAAAGAGCCTACACATAGCGATCTCACTCACAGCGAGTTGGCGCGATAAACCTGGTCCGACTGATTGCATCGGGAAATACAAGACTGTTTAAATAAGTCTCTTTTCTCATAATGGTATTATTTATACGTTTACTACACTTTCATGGTACGACAAGTTAATTAAGTTATTTTAATTAAGAAGTAAACGTTTCGTTATTACTATATAGGAACATGACTAGTAAAGAAGTACTCTCACTGTTTTTGGATTTTCCGTATGAGTCGAGTGTTAAACACGATTATAACACTTCAGAGCTATTTAAGATAATTATAGTAAATTGAAATAAAAATAATAATGTTAGTATGTATATTTAACGAATATTTTTTCTCATTACATACATTTCAGCCTACCAAAATTACTACTCTGCCTGATGGTAAACATGAGTAGCAATTAATTTACGTCCGTTTTGAATTTCAAATTAAAGGCTTGTATTTAAAATAAATAAATTTATAATCTCTGGACGGGCTGGACTGGACTTTTAACAGGACTTTCACAGGCAGATAGCTATGTTTTTTTTTTAATTTTTAGTGACTCAGATAAGAAGCTAGTGTTAACGAACATATTAATATGAATTGTGTTACAGTAGAGATGAATTCACTTATAAATGTTTTTTAGGGTTCCGAAGCCCAATAGCAAAAAACGGATCCTTTATAGATTCGTCATGTCTGTCTGTCTGTCCGTCCGTATGTCACAGCCACTTTTTTCCGAAACCTTATTAGCTATACAGTCGAAACTTGGTAAGTAGATGTAATCTGTGAACCGCATTAAGATTTTCACATAAAAATAGAAAATAAACAATACATTTTGGGGGACCTCATACTTAAAACTGAAACTCAAAAAAATTTTTTAAAACCCATACGGATAGGTCTTCAAAAATGATGCTGAGGTTTCTAATATCATTGTTTTCTAAACTGAATAGTTTGCGCGAGAGACAGTTCCAAAGTGGAAAAATGTGTGTATTGTAATTTCCCCTATAATTTATAAAATAAGAGAGTAATAAAACTAAAAGAAAAATATGTTGTACATTACCATGTATACTACCAACGAAAATTGGTTTGAACGAGATCTAGTTGGTAGTTTTTTTTAATACGTCATAAATTGTAAACCGCAATTTACCTTTCATTCAATCAATACACTATTATTAAAACATCGATCAAAGTAACAACGAACTACAAGAACTTTTATATGATGTTACTTGCTGCTATGGAACCCTTCATGGGTCGGACCCGACTCGCACTTGGCCAATTTATTATGTTAATTTTAATGTCCTAATATTTAATACAATGACTTTTAAGTTATACGGTTATGTCTTCATGGTTCTGAAATTACTGGTTGAAAGAGTTTTATTTATTTATTTCAGATACATTACCCTCACTATCATTACAGGTAGACCCAATGTGATAGAAAGGCTAGCTTATACATATGTCTTATACTACTAATTTAAGTGTATAAAAAAGATACATCTTACTTACAATAACAAAAAGAAAACAAAGACAATAATCCTAATTAATAATAATAATAATACAAAGTAGTATACAAGTATACAAAGTAAAAAAACAAAAATGTTGCAATTATTTTAGTCCTTGTAACATATTATATTTAAAAGACACTTTGCGAGTACACTCAATTGACTCGAAAAAATGTCTAGTTCTTTGTGAACTTCGTTGACAAGATGTATAGTTCGCGTAAGGGGTGCTTTCTGTAGTAGGTTAGTCCTGGCTGCTGGTACCGCTAATAAGGGTGGGCGTCGACGCCTCCTCATGTACCGGTCAGGCACGCACAGGTTCAGGTTGCCCAGTACCCCAGGATTATGATCTATACCACGTAGTAATCTCACTACATACACAGCAAGTGTGTATTCCCGTCGCACTCTAAGCTCGTTGTAGCTGACCATACCCAGAACAAACAGCGTGGGGTACATCAGTGGAAAAATCGGGTACACCCCGTACAGTTTAAAATATAGGTATCTTGTAAACTTATTCTGAACCCGTTCTAACATATCACTGTTTTTGTTTCATGCGGAGCCCAAATGACAGCACTATGTTCTAGGTGACTGTGAACTAATGCATCATATAAGACCTTTAGTGTTGTAATGCTCGTAAAACCTTGAGACTGTCTGAGCACAAAACCAAGGCTTCTGTAGGCTTTCTTACATACATTCACTATATGCTCCCGAAATCTTAGATCCGAAGTGAGATGTATCCCTAGATCTCTTACCTGCGAGACTCGTTGCATGGGTGTGTCTCCTACTTTGTACTCGTACTGTATGGATGTTCGCGCGCGAGAAAAAGTAATCACCGAGCATTTAGACGCATTTAAATAGAGCTTATTCTCGTGGCTCCAATCCATCACTCGTTTTATATCATCCTGCATACGTTCACAGTCTGACTCGTCCCTGACTACTAGCAACAACTTTGTTGTCGTTGTCGTTCTTCCACATTGCTGGCAAAAAAGAGTCTCTGCGTACGTGAGCAAACCTTCTCCAAAAAACATAAAACAACAACAAGCACTACTGAATCTAGAAACCTATGGCATAGTACCAAACTCCGCATTTGCTCTCACGTGACGACGCAGGCGTGTACATGAGCGTGTACGCGCGTGTCGGCTAGGTGACCGAGACATTGTTTTCGAGTGGCAGTGGCGCGAGTGTTTGCAAAATGGAGGAACTCATTGAAGCTGTTCGAAGCGAAAAAGTTTATACGACGTGAAACACCCTTATTATATGAATACAAAATTAAAGGATTCTAATTTTTTTCATTTTTCGTCTGAAAACTCAGAAGTTAATTTGAATTCTCAATTTCTTTTCAAAATTATTCATATTTTTTTTCCGATGATTTCACTTTTAACAATAATCTATGTAAAACCTCGTTATTACTGTCGGATTACGATCTTAAATCAATCGCGTCCATCTTGCTTACGGCCCATTCACGACCTTTCCGCTGTGAGCAGCTAAGAGCGAAACGCCGAGCGGTAATATCAAAAGTATAAAAATGTACGAGGCACGCCACGAGTCGCCGCTCATAGCGAAAAAGCTAGCGGTTTTTGCCGAGCGAATTGCTACAGCGGCGAGCGGTATGGAGAGCGGCAGGAACAAAGGCACAAGTTAGTATGTGCGACGCCACGAAACAGAGCGGCGTGGACAGCGGTGCAGGAGTGACGGACTCAGCGGCGTTAAATAAAAACAAAAATATTTAGACGATTTTATGGCGGTAATGGATACCGAGGCTTTTATAACAGAAATTTTAAATAGACCACCTATATGGATGTCAAAATATCCCCAACATAAATATAAAAAGGTTGTGGGAAGAAATTAAACAATGTTTTCCGGAATATAATGGTACTTACGTTTAATTTAAATTGATAACACAAAAACATAGAACCTAGGTACCTACCAAACGAAGCTACTGATATGTTGACAAAACTACTGGTATGTTTACGTTATGTAGGTGGATAGTTGACAAGTTTAATTAGCAAAACAGTTTACATATCAGTAGTTTTGTCTGTAGATATAACTACACACGGAACTACTAGTATGTCTTATACGCAATGTAAGTAGTTGACACGTTTTTAAAGTTTTTTCTCTCTGTAAGTACCTACTTAGCAAAACACTTGGAAACATCAGTTACTTCTTATAGGTAGGAACTTCGTATAGGTCACTAAATCCACCATCTAAATACCGATCTTTATTTAGTTCGTGCACTCATTCTATCATATTTAAAAAAAAAAATGTTGTTTCTAAACAGACAGGGGATAATTGTTATAACGCCATGATTTTTAACACGTTTCGACTACCTAAATACGTCCACCGTCGCCGCTGCATGCAACTAACCGCTACTAGGGTTCGTGGCGTGCAAAACGCACCGCTCACCGACGCCGCTCCGTGGCCAGGCCGTTAGGCTGTGTTCAGACCAAACGTATAGTCAGCCGCCGAATGTGAGCGAGCGTTACGCAGTTTATTATATTTCCATACATATTCACTTTTTCGTTCACATCTAACCGACAATACGTTATAATGTTATGCGTAGACGCTGACATTCAGCGGCGCCGATTAATATATAGCGCGTCACTACGCGCCGCGGACGCTGATTGGCTACGTAGCTACGTTAGCGTATTAGATACAGCTCTGCCGGCGGACTCTATTCAATTCAGTCAAAATAGTCGGCCGCTCAGCATACGCATACGGTGTGAACGTATACAAGCCGACTGTTTTGTTCACACCATTAGCGTATTATAAGCTATAGCGTATTGTAAGCATACTGTGAACGAAAAATACCGTTTATTTTCACGTTCACACTGGGGCTCACAATGGGCCTGCTCACATTCGGCGGCTGACCATACGTTTGGTCTGAACACGGCCTTAGGTTTCGTTTATGAATGGTAGAGACACTGACTCGTGAAAGCAATTGCAAACACACACTTGTCCACCAATGTCGATGCGACATTGGCGCTGTGTCGTGAACGAGTGCGAGTGCGGGCATGTGCGGCGGGGCTTACAGTTGTACAGCGGATCACAATTTATATACATAAATTGTGATCCGCAAAAATATACATTTATACATAAATTGTGATCTCGTAAACGACTCTGCTTAAAAATAAATATGAAAACCGAGCAAAGCTCGGTCGACCTGTTACAAATAATGTAATTTGGGAATTATTTGAAAATTAAATTGTTTCACATTACATGTTTCTAACTTTGGAAAATGAATCTTATTAAACATTCATTCTTTATTTTATACAATTTATAAAATTTCGAAAAAGTCCTTCATAGTGAGTGTTTACTACAAAACTAATAAAAATCTTAAAGACAATTGAAAAATTTTTTTTTTAGCTTTGACATTTCGCTCCTGAAAAAAAACTCTAGCCTATTATGCCACCACGCCCAGATGGATTAGATGGATTCGAGTAGGTGTACTGAAATGAATATATTTTAAACTAGCTTTCGCCCGCGGCTCCACCCGCGTGTATGTCGGTTATCGCGGTAAAAAGTAGACTATGTCCTTTCCCAAGTTCTGTTCTATCTTCGTACCAAATTTCATCAAAATCGGTTCAGTGGTTTAGGTGTGAAAGCGTAACAGACAGACAGACAGAGTTACTTTCGCATTTATAATATTAGTAGGGATAGGTTTCTCGTATAAATTGAACTAAAGCCGCAGCTTGCTGTATCGACCTCGTGAATTGCCCCCAGTGGCTTAGTTATCCTTTTATGTAGATAGGTACTTTGTCTTATAAGTTATGCATTACGCCTGTAATCCTGCTTGATAAGGGGCGTCGTTCGGTCCAAAAATAGTCGGGATTTGTCAGAACGACACACCTCGCTATGTATGTATTTAAAGTGTTCCATTTATATAGAAGTGTTCTTTAGTACTTTGGCAGTTCATTTGTAATTGCACTCAATTCGAAAAGTAGTCAATTACAAAGTTCATTTAACTCAAAAATACTGTACGAGAAATTGGACTACTCGTGATTCACGTATTAACATGTACATAAATTATAATTAGCAGTGTATTGAAACAAAACTATATAATCTACATGTATATAACCAAATAAGCGATTTAAACCTTAGTTTAAATATCTACAAATAATGTAAAGGTATATAGTCTGTAGAACCTAATAATATAATAAGAAATAAATATTTACAATACCATCTAGTCCCAAACTAAGATCTTGTACAATGATACTACGCAACTGATATTGATACACATATGTATATACTTTTTTGTTAAAACACACACATGTATATTATACATAGAAAACATCTAAACTCAAAAACATATATTTTGAAATTAACCACTACTACCAAGATGTTAGAGAGTTCAATGAGCTTCTATAACAAAGTTGATCCTTAAATAATAATTAGCTTTTGTACTGTTATATATTAATCGTTGTCCTCTAAGATATCTATGATATCAAAATTGTTGATCAGTTACATTAGATTATATTCATCATCATCAGCCTTTCGAAGTCTATTGCTGGACTTAGGCCACTCCAATTGCCCGGCACTTTGTTCAATCCTCGATTTTATCAGAACAGATCGGATTTTTTTTGTCTCTTGTTACTTTAAGATAATACTTAGAGACAAATTAATTACTTTATCTAAAATATACGCGAAATTCCAACTTGTAGTTTTAACACTATTTAGTTTCAATGGAAATTTTCCTAGTCAATATGATATTTCGGTGTTAGTTAATGTTATAAAATCTATTCGAGAAACTATTTGTGTATATTCCTGGTATTTCATATGTTTTAAAGGTTTGAGTTGAACTGTGTTCATAATATGTGTAATTTTTCTTCATAATATTGGTTGTTTATGAATATTCTTATACATTTCAAATAAACCAATAATTCATTAAAATCGCTTTGTGCGGAAATTGTGTATATATGGCGCATACACACATATTTATACCCAACAACTACGGTTATCTGAAACGCTAACAAAATAAAAAAAACTTAGACATCAAGTTCCTTAAATTTGCTAAGTTGTGTATCGAAACTTTATGGTTTCCGCACTGAAACTATGTTCAGGTACTTTTTAGTTTCAAAGTAGGAGAGTTGCAAGGTGACATCATCAGTGTTAGAGTCAGCAATTGTGGTGGAATTTTGATCTACTATGTATATACGTACATATTATATACTAAATACATGTGGAGGTTCTAAGGAATGTGTTAGTAGATAGTTGACGCTACTGAGGAGAGGCCTATGTTCAGCAGTGACTGTGACATTGAAGATGTCTACGAATATCATTTAAGAAAAACAAAAAAAACCCATTGTGTTATAAAATCGATTACAAGATTCGGTGACTACAATTAAAGAAAAAAATATATGAACATCTGATATACACACATCAAAAGTGTCTAGGGATCAACATATATTTTTGCAATAACTTTTCTCCTGATTGATATTAATTAAAAATTTCTTTAAGGATTCATCAAATAAAGTGTTTTCGTTTGTCACAGTAACGATAAACCAAGTCACCTTTGCATTAGTAAAGAAATTTGCCATTTTCCTAATAAAGGGATTTTTGACATTTGAACCACTAACATTAAAGTTCGAAAAAAAGACTGAAATAACAGTTTTCTTTAAAATTTTATTAGGTAACTTAAACAATTAATAATCCGTGTTTCTACCGCGAACACTAACAACACAAGAACATCGGTTTGGCATACTCAAAATGAGTTCATCCAAATCACGCTGTGGAATGGCCGCCCATGTTCGTTGCAACAACAAAAAAAGGTCTTCTTGCGACTGGATACCCTCCATATTCGGCAGAGCTCTTCTCTGTAGCATATCCCATGCATGCTCAATCGGGTTCAAGTCTGGCGACTGAGCAGGCCAGGGCAGGACATTGATGTTAGCTGCGGCGAGAGTCTGTCTTACAACTCTTGCGGTGTGCGGTCGTGCATTATCATGCATTAACTGAAATAAGGGACCGATTTGCACTTGTAGAGGAACGATGACGTCTGATACAATCGTCTCAGCATAAATTTGAGCGTTGAGGTTGCCTCTGATCCAAATCAACTCAGTTCTTCCGCCGATCCAAATACCCGCCCATACCATGATGGTTCCACCACTATAAGGATGGACTTCCTGGCAGGATTTTAATCGCTGTTGGCGTCCAGGGGTTCTCCAGTGTCGTATACGTCTTGTATCCGGTCTCATACCAAAACGAGACTCATCAGAAAAGCACACGAAACGCCATTGTTCTTCTGCCCAATTTCTGTGTTCAAGAGCCCATTGATATCGAATCCTACGATTGTGCATTGCTATAGGTGGTACCCGTAGCGGTCTTCGGGAATGAAGGTTCACTTCATGCAAGCGGTTTCTGACTGTTTGGTCGCTAATTAAGTTCCCTGAAGAGTGATGAAGCCTCACGGCTAACATCATGGCGGTTATTGTTGGAGCTCTTCGAGTTAAGATTTGAATGTATCGGTCTTGTCTCCGTGTGGTGCAGCGATACCGTCCTCCATGGCGCTCAGCCACGGTACCAGTGCTTCGGTAACGTGTCCAAAGTCGACTGATAACACTCTGACTTGTATTCAGAGCTAAAGCCACAGTACGTTGCCGGGAACCAGCTTCTATCATTCCCACGGCTCTGAGCATTTCTTCCCTGCTTAAATGACGTCGCCGCTCCATAATAACGTTGGTTTTAATCAGTAGTAGGGAAACAGTAGCACTAATAATTTCTTCAATGCGTTGTATGTTTTTATAGGGAAAATATTGGCAGCTGATTTTCATCTTTTACTCGAATTTGATTGACAGTTCCTGATTCAAATTATGAAATGCACCAAAAAGGATCCATATAAATTTATAAAATCATAAATTTATTACAAAGCCACATCTCAATCTCAAGAAATCCGCATAAAAATGCTTGATCCCTAGACACTTTTGATGTGTGTATATCTATCCCAAACTATCTAGACCCAAACTAAGCAGAGCTTGTACTATGGATACTAAACTACAGATATAAACATAATTTTTTTTTGTAAACACATACACATAATAATAATAAGAGCTATAGCTACATGTTTGATTAGAAGAGTAATGGATGGATGACAAAATTCATTGCTGCTTCCAAAAATTTTATTCTAAAAACATATATATCTATGTTTATGTATTGAACACAAGATTCCATATGTCGCTACTGGTATAAGACATCCTATAAAGTCGGTCTACTATAGTATATCTTCAAAACTACGATGCGCCTAGATTTTGAGTTATGAATCCAGTAGCAGTCGTGTCGTAGAAATATGAAAGACGACGTCAACTTATTTATAAAATTAATTAATTCAAAGATTCAATAAATTCAAAGAATTCCTTTATGCAAAAATTGTCTAACTAACAAAAAATTTACATATCAACATTTCAAAATAATATTTGCAGATCATCGACCCGGGAATCGAACCCGAGACCCCTTGATCATTGACATACGCTAACATAATAAATGCCTTGCTGGTCTAGTGAGACCAAGGCATTTATTTGTATAGATTGTATAGACACTTGTTAGGTCATGCCCTTGTTAGGTCTGAGCCAAAACCGTATAGTAAGTACTGTGGTATTTCATAATTACAGTTTTCAAAATTGACCTAGAATTTTTAGAACCGTAGTGACTATTACGTTACTCTCTTACAAATGCCTAAATTTAAGTTGTTCTTTAGTATAATACTTTTGAAAATTTCTTTGAATGCTAATGAAGGCCATAAAACTCATAGATTTATTATTCTTACACAGTACTTTATTTGATTAATATTTCTTATAAATAATTTCCGAAAGCTGTAACTGAAATAATTATATACTGGCAATAGAAACTGAAAGGCTGCGAATAATTGTTATTGACGTTGTGGGCCGTAAAAAATTCGGTGCTATTGTATCGTTCTTATATCGCCTTAGCACGAAACACGAATGAAACGATATTTTGGACAACCATTGTTATTAGAAACAGGTAAATGAGCCTCAATGGAGTAAAAGTTTATGTAATTGACCGAAATCATGTTAAATATAGTTGGTAGACAGGCACCATCCTCTAGAAAATATATCATCCTTATAATCTTTATTATTCCCACAACTATTTCGGGGTCAGCTACTAGTTTAACCGGTTTAACTTGAACATCAGTTTTTACTCAGAGAGTTTTTATCCTGAGGGTGAATTGGAATTCGAAGGTTGCACTTGTTGTACGTATGTACGTATATTCAAGAGCACAGACTTCCCAATAACTATTCCCATGTGTCTTCTTGACACCAGTTGTCAAGAACACACCGACGTTTTAACGTGCTCTCCGAAGCACGCGTGAAACACTGTCAAACTTTAATACTCCGGGCTTTTAACAAGAACTTGTATGAAAAACCCAACGATTAGATTAGATTAGACGAGACGTCGTGATCAGCAGTCGCATACGCTAAACGCCAGATCAAAGATGCAGATGCTTTAATCCATGACCTTGTCTGCGTGTATGTTGATTATCGCGGTAAAGTCTAGCGAGACTAGTTCTTCAACAAGTATCAAAGTATCTCTTTGCCAAATTTAATTATGATCTGTTTAGGGGTTTAGTCATGAAAATGTAACAGATAAACATACAAACTTTCGTATTTATAATGTTAAGTATTTGTTAACAGGCTTTACTCGCATTGATGTAGTATGAGTTAAAGTTGAATAAACAGACTTCCAGGACGATATTAATAAATATCAAGTTTCAAAGCTTTATTTAAATTCATATTGTAATAGCAGGATTGTACTATATCCATCATCCATGTATCCTCAATCAGTCGACTTCTTTATCTTTTCCTTTTCCTATTAATAACAAGTATCTTCTACGAAAATCTATTGTAAATATATCAAATGTCACGTAAAAACTGATAGGTATTCTGAAAATGAAATTAACAGTACATATTTATGTATTGTTAATTTAAATAATAAAAAGTAGTAGTAGAGCCATGCCTCGACCGGGGCAGTACTACCCTCACACAGAAGACCATCCTAACAATGACAGCACTCTTGCTGTCGTATGTCACTTATGGTATGGTATGGTATGGGTGGAGACCCATACCATGACGGCCTGGTCAAATAATTTAAATAAATCATTCTCCTGGCCTCCTGCGGCCTGGTGATTGATGTTTGGGCCTTCCGTCTCACACTCACTAACGCCAGCGATATGCTACATTGCCTACACTTACGATGAAGATGGTGCTCTCTACTCTTGAATTCTACTCATGTTTTCCATCAGGCAGAGTAGAGACACTTTAGTGGGCTTAAATAATAAAAAAAAACTGCTTTTCATAGAACAGAGTCATCTAATCCGTTATAGTTTTCCCTCATAGTTCATTATGCCACCATCACGAATTTTCCAGATTTTTTGAGCCAGCAGTTTTGCTTTTAGTGGGGGGGACGCCCTGTTTTTATAAAAAAGTGCCATTTAAAGTGGAATATCTCGCAAACGGATACCTAATTCAAAAAAATGTCTTAGTAATCCTGTATTGTTTTCAAAAGACCTATCCAATGATACCCCACACGATGGCGTAGCCGCGAAAAAAATTATTCACACTTTACGTGTAGGGGATTTCCCCAAAATATTTTTTTTTTTTCATAATTTGATTGTAGCACTTTGTCGACGTAATTATAACACATATTCATGCAAAGATTCATCTTTCTAGCACTTACCGTTTGGACGGTTAGTCGAGGACGGACGGACATACGGACATGACGAATGTCTAAAGGATCCGAATCATAAACTTTGGAACCCTAAAAACCATTTAATAACTGTAAATAAATATGAGTTGCTATCCTGAAATCGAAAATCGTTCGGAATATAAAGAGAGAAAAAAACTATAATAGTGTTAAATAATTCACACTATTTCCCAAAATAAATTGAAACATATTCATTACAAACTAGGCAATTGTGTTAATGAGCACCAGCTGCAGTAAAGCAGTTATTTGATTCCGGTTATGATTGGATTTCAAATGAGCTTATACCGCTATACGCCGGGAAGCTCCCTCAAATGTATACATATTTAGATATTAATTAAAACACAATGCATTAACAAGTTTGCAAACATAAATAAAGCAATTACCTTCATTTGCAAATATCAGTCAGTTTGTTGGTTCAATTTATTTTGTGTTTCAGTATTCCCATGATTCTGCAATGTATGTATGTATATTTAAAAAAAAATCTGTTTATTTTCATTAGCTTTTAGGTCAAATTGACATTTATGGAACTTATAAGCTAAAGTTTAATTTAGAAGTAACAGTATTAGTTTTAATTTTACAGCTATTCAGTGGATCGAAAGCATTATAGAATAAAAAAAATTAGAAAATGTGTGTTACTTTAACATTTCTACTGATTTTTATTTCCAAATACTATCTTATTGGAAGACTTCATTCAAAGGCTAACTTTTGCCATTAGCTAGTAAAATGGTATTTGGCACGCCGTATAGTCTCAAAAGTATTCTCAAGTGACGACCATTGACTAGAAAATGGTCCGACGTGCTAGATTTACGAGTTGGCAAGTAAAAGTTTTCTTTAATACTAAAATAAAAATCACCAAGAGCTCCTAATTACTCACACATATAGTTGAATGCATTAAATTATACCTATTGTTATACCGGCTCTACACTCGCGCGTGACGTCGCGCCATTAATTCACGCCGCGAATAAACGCCGTGATCCGCGCAAGAACTGTGTCCCTCCACACTCGCAAAGCTTCACAGTCTTGTTCGCGACTATGATGGACGACGACGTGATTTCTGCTGCTACTGTGTCACTGCTTGCAATTGCGTATTATAATTACCTTTGTGTAGTTAAGAAGCACACAAAAAAGAGATGGAGAAGAAGACGTTGGTGGATGACACGAATCCATCGCAATAGCAATAGAAACAGGTATTTTTTTCATTTTGAGCATATTTTATTTTTTTCTGTATATTCTTAATGTTATAAATACTTTACCTACCTACTTAATTTTTTCAGTGCAACAATGGATGAACAGTTTAGTGAATTAGTTGCTGAACCATCAGGAGAATTTCATAAGTTTACTAGAATGTCTCAGTCGGATTTTGATAACTTATTAGGCAAAGTTTTACCAATGATGTCCAAACAAGACACTCAATTATGACCATCGATCCCAGCTTAAATACGCCTTGCCATTACATTGCGATATTTGGCTACTGGAGATAGTTTCGAAAGTCTCCATTATTTATTTAAAATCTCACCTCAATTAATATCGAAGATTATTCCAGAAGTATGTCATGCTTTGAATGAAGCCCTAAAGGATGAAATCAAGGAAGTTAAAAACAATTTATTATTAAAATTATTTATTAATTATAGTATTCATTAATTAAACGTTAAAAATCAGAAGTAAGTATTTGTACTATTTATTAATCATTCTTTTAAAAGTACGTATATTAATTAAAAAAAATCAAGCCTCATTGAACGCGGTGTCAAACTTATTTTCATCATCATTTTTGTATTCTTGAGTAGCCGTTCGAATGCATTCATTTGATGTTATGATGATCTGTGAAGCAGCATGTGGTGGGTTTTGTTCGGGAATATGGATTTCTGGAGGTGACAAGTAGTGGTGAATTGATGGTTCGGAGTAACTGCTGTGGGAAGTATGTGCTCTATGGAAGTATGATGTAGATAGTTCCGAATTCGCTCTGGTTTGTCACAAGTGGTGGTGCATTGATGGAACGGAGTAACTGCTGTGTGAAGTATGTGCGCTCTGGTATGTGGGCGAAGGAGTTGGAGATGCAAGAGAATATGGTGAAAATGATGCTGAAGTACGTTGCTCATATTTAGGTCAATTACCAACGCACGCACAACCACTCCCTACGATGTCTCGTACGCTACTGCAAAAAACTGCGAGTGTGGATGCGTTCACGTTCGCGTGCCGCGAACCCTTTGTCGCGGGCCAAAAAACCGACACCGATCGGGGAACGGTGCGAAGCGCGAACGAGAAGTGTGAACAACATCCACACTCGTGATTCGCATTTGTCGCGGGCTTTCGCGGCCGTTCGCGCCGCGAGTGTAGAGCGGGCATTAAACTATATGTCATAATGAATCACCATCCTCTAGGTACAATAATGACCACTGTTGAAATTAGGTTCTTCCAAGCCTTTACATAACATCTGGTTCTGTGTGTTGTATGCATTCTAAAGAATTAACTAGTAATAATATAGAATAAGCCAACAAAATTTAAAACAGATCGCTGTTGCTCCATTTTGAAGAACGTTTATAAAAATTAGATTAAATTCAGCTCCGCCAGCCGTCTTGCGCAGATCATCACTCCATCTGACCTGTACGTAAATAACTAAATGATTTAAACTAAAATATATAAATATAAATCTACTGCTGTTGGGGAATAAATCATGAGTTACTTAGTTTTCCCCGTCTGTCCAGTTATAGATATTGATTAATTTGAATAAGTCTTCGAAACAACAACATATCTACATACAAACAACGGTGATAAAGTTGTTAAAAAATCCATAACTCAAAACACGTCATGTGAACAATGTAATCACAAACACATCTTATAACTATAAGTTAATATTAAAACAGTTACAAAATGTAACACAAATTCACATACCAGACATTATACAACGGAGTTTGCATAACACGTTGCCCTAACGACTATAAAATTATATAACAATTTTATGTACATAGCAATGCAGTCCCAGCGGTAACAATTACGAGGGAGGTGTTTCCATTAAACTTTATGAACTTAGCGCGATTTATGTTCGCAGAGTTTCAAAGAGTTCCCTCTTGTTCACTTCTGTGAGTGAGGCAGCACATAATGTATCATACTGTCAATCGTCATTAGGAAGTGAGTGCCCTCGAATTCAGTTCGCCCTGAGGGTTGCGAAGGTTCGATGTCAGTCGCTCCGTGTGAAAACTGAAATTCAGGTAAAATTGGTTAAACTAGTAGCTAACCCCGAATCTTAAGTAATCTTGGGAATAATACGAGCCTGGAAAGATGATGAATAAATATGTAGTGAAATACAAATGTTTGTTTTATTAAGACTTTAAATTCAAATGACTGTGGTTTTAAATCATATTATAAATGCTAGTTGTAAAAATGAGTTATAGAATAGGTATAACATTAAGATATTTTCTTAAATAACAATAGTAGATATAAAAGTAGATCATGAAAAATTTAAGGCCTGAATCGCATTTATTGTAAAAGTGATTGACCCGCTTATTCATAATCTTCCATTATCATCATCATCACTTTAAGCCTATTACCAGTTGCTCTGGAATTGTGGTATAACTTGTGTTGTAAACACGAATTCGTGGGCGTAACATTAAAATTACTAATCTATTTACAAATTCACCATAATCAATTACAAACAACAGAGCAATAACCTCTCAACTGTTTTCCAACCAAAACATAATTATTACCAAGTTATTTGCTAAAAGAAGCAGTATTGAAAAGCGTTATTTCATTTCTTTTAAGTTGAGCTGCTAATGGACGCTGTTTTTTGCAACCCGTTACAAAATTCGAACGCAATTAGTAGTCGTCCAATCAGCAAAAAAAGATTATTGTTTTGAAGTCACAAAGTCGTTGAAGCTGAAACCTTATTTTCTTGGAACCTAAATAGGACATAGAACACGAAACTGCAATTAGCGAGAAAGAGAACAATAAGAATAAAAAAATACGTGTGGCACTCGGAGGCTGCCGCGGTAAACCCATGCATTTTTATCAACTTATGATTTTTTTCTTTGATATTAATTCAAGTTTACAAAACAATATACACTCTGTTTTAACCAACAAACATTCTAACAATATTATTGCCAGAATTGTCTGGCAATAATATTGTTAGAATATCCTATAAACCGAAAGACAATGACAACTAAACAGGGAACATAATAGTAATATGAGCATATCTATGGAATAAAAAAACACTAAGATTCAATTAGACGGTACTGGAGGACGCGGACGCTATGTATTGTGCTTACGATATCCCTTCTATTTGATTAATCTAATCTATGACGCATTTCAGGCATCCGTTATTTTTCCTTGTTGCACTGCAGTAAGAATCATATTATCTATCCTATTTTAATACGGGGTGTTAGGTTATATTTGTTACGAAATTTCTTGATTCGGTCGCCACGCTCAAAGCCCGTAGTAAAAGCTATGCAATAGCTTAAAAACCACCATACTTCTTATTTGCTTAGCACTTCTTTTAACATTCTCTAGCTCACATTAAAGTTTGCGTTCGTGATTTTTGATGTAATATTCAACAAGTCATAATGTCACACTGTTGGGGTTGGGTCTCCACTCAGGAGAAGATTAAGGCTATACGTCCCGTTATTTTTTGTAATGTAATGTAAATGTAACGCTTAAGGGTTGTTGACTGGCAAGAGACGTTGTAGCTACATAAACTTGCCGTTGGATATTTTTAAGTCACCCGAAGGCCTCCAACTAAGTTTCACGACTGTTATGGTATGTTAACGACCGGGACCGACTGCTTAACGTAACGAATTACGGAAACGCTAATAACATGTCATGGCAAAACATTATCACTAATAAACCACATACTTCGTTGAACTTAAATTTATTACACTGTTAAGGTATTTAAAATTAATAAAAAATATAATTAAGAGAATAAGGATATGCCAAAATGTCGTAAAACAATGAGAAAAGGTCCTTTATAAAACCAAGGGCTCTCTGTCATCCCTTTGAATTGATGCATGGATAGAAAAAGCTTTATCAAAATTTGAATACGGTCCATTTTGGTGTTCCGGATCGAGGTCGTGTAATGAAAATATTCCTTACATTTTCGAATATTGGAGTTTTTATTTGACTCTCGATCCCTTTATTAAACTGGACCGATAATTCCATGATTGCGGTTCTAAACATTTCTAAGTTGATTAAAGAAGTAGCCGTTAGGATAATGTTGTAGTCGAATGTCAACATTTCTATCAAATTATATCTGTTTCATGGTGAAATTATAAGGTATTAAAGTAATAAAAATCGTTAGTGATGATTACTAAGATGGAAAATGAAAATGTTTAAACTTACCTGAGGTTTTGGTACTTATTTGACTATGAAATGTTAACTCCTTCGATACCTTAAAAATACAGCAAAAAGGATTAAAATAATTCTAGAACAAGTGCCTTAAAAACCACGGACAGAGTTCTTTATGTGGTGTCACATTATTAAAAACTATATAAACCATACTACATTATTTTAGAGTTCAAGTACATACAGTATTCAGTTTGCCCGTTTCGTGTATGAAAAAAATAATGTTTAGAATCTCGTACTTGATACTCGTACGTTTATTTGTTCCAGTTAATTTGCTCTGAACCCATTGGATCGACGGAGTCAGAATAGGTAATTTACTTAAAATTGGAAAAAGCATCATATTTATAGTAAAATTAGTTTGTCTGTTACGCTTTTGCGGCTAAACCACCAAACCGCTTTGGATGGATTTCAGGATATGGATAGACTGAAAGTTGGAGAAGGACATTGGCTATTTTTATTGTACGATTACCTATGTTACATATATGCGGGCGTAGACGCGGACAATAATTAGTTTCTTAGAATTATAAAAATCATCGTCATCATCAACGTACTGTATTACACTGCTGGAGATGGCGTTCTCCCTTTGCACGGCACCCTGATCGATTTTAGGCTTCTCGCATCCAGCTCTATTATCAAAATATTTCGTAAGTAATAATTGACTGCCTTGAAATTGACTGTTTCGATAGTGCGGTGATAGTGTTGCAACTGCTGTGCTTGAAGTGTAGGGTTCCTGGGTCGACCTTTAGCTTTGATAGTACATGCTCTGCTTAGTTTGAAGCAATATGGCGTTGTGTGTCACATGTCCAAAATAACTGCGCTTTAAAGTCGTTAAACCCTACTAGGAAGCTGGAACAAATAAATAGACAGATGAATACAGTTGTACTATACTTAGGAAGACTTAGACCACAACCATAGACTCTCGACAACTCACTAGAGAAATGTAGTGCTTTCATAAAATCCGAGGTGTCATTTCCTTTTGAATAGTTCGTTATATCTACAGTGGGTACGAAGCACGGTATAAAGGTCTCTGGTTCTTGAGGTTATTACAAGATGTTCCCGCGATTCCCCGCTTCATTGAGGTTCGAGCGAGTTATAAAACGGCCACTAAATCTCACCCCTATTGACAAATGGTGGGTCTCGTTACCCTGTATCGGTTTCCATGGCTATTCCATTTTATATTTCCTTCAATTTTTTTAGTGGCATGTGATCATAAACTAGCTACAGCTTCCTTCCTATTATACAGATTGAATATAATTCTTCGATATCTTTCTTGTTCTCGGATAGTCTTTTTGTTTTTTGTTATAGATATTAAAACTACGTAATATTTTAATTTTCCGCATTTTTTCCTCAATCGTAATGTTAATTTCGATTTAAAAAAAAATACAGTCAACATCTTAATTAGAGGCATTACAATTATAGTTTTAAATGTATAAATCCCTAAAACGGCGCTTTCTTAAATCCACACTCAACGCACACTGCGTCACATGTTATGGATTCAAGTCCCACATGGGACAACAATTCATGTGATCCGCAAATTATTATTCTGAGTGTGGTTGTAATTTGTATCCGTTCATGTATGTTTCGAATTCCAACACGATACAAGATGTACATTAATAAAGCGGAAGTCCTCTTAAAAAAATGTATACACTACCTCATAATCGTATTAAAAAAAAAAAAAAAAATCGATACAACTTTGTACAGTTACAAAGTAGTGAATGCTTCATTGATACGAAAGGTAATTAATACTTTTAAAAATGGTCCTACAGCGGAGGATCTATTGTCATTTTTTTTATCAAAATGGCTTTTCCTTTGATTCTACTTGAATGGACAACCGCTTGCTCAAAGCCTTCCATTTTATTGCTTTATTTTATACTAGTTTTTACCTAAGACATAACAGCGTTGATTTCAATTCTTTGTATACTTACTTAAAATTAGAACCTAAAACATTGCGTTTCATATTATAGTTTTAGTATATAGATTATGTAATGACATGTCAGCCAAAAGGCATGTGCAGAATTGTTCAGATTTTTTTCTTATTTTTTCTTAAAGTCGGCTTTCAATTGTTGTGATAAGTTGACATACTGCATGTATTTCCGTCGCTCAAAGATAGTAGATTCAAGGTAGTTGAACCACGCTGATTTGAGCAGGAAAGAGTCAGCAGCTCAACCTGGGCAGTACCACCCTCACATGAAAGATGACCCTAAAATGACAGCATCGTATCATTTTAGGGTGGTCAATGCTCGTGCTGTCGTTTTTAGCCATGTGTGCGTCACCATGCTGCATTATCTGCACTCACAATGAGGATTTATGTTACCATTAATTCTGGATTCTACTCATGCTTTCAATCAGGAAGAGTAAAATCACTTTGGTAGGCTTAAATATTAAAAAAATAGTCACACGAGTATGAATCTGGATATACTCCTAAAAGGTTTTTTCGAAAGAGAAGTCTTATATGTGGCAGCTGAATCTTGAAAAAGTTACCACTTTTGAAAAAGATATACATGACTCACGAAACAGCAGAGAAAGAGATTGCCTAGCTATGAACGGTTATGTAATCAATATACGTACGTCTTTACGACTGTAAATATCACGTACACGTTGCCAGAAACGTGTGAATGATAATGTGATATAATATGTAACTGCCTTGGCGCCCTCATTTTATTTTGAGCCAAACTCGCCTTTCAGTAGTAATAATAATAAAATATACCTTATAATATATATTATAAGTAGGATCGTTACCAAAGCAGCGTTTTCCGTTAAAAGGCTAAACTAATAATCCAAACCAAAATGATGTGGGTTAAAGTACGAAATTACCGTTTTATCGTAATAGGTACTTCGAATTGACATAGAAGCTCCATGGTTTGAGATTTTTGAGTGTTTTTTTTTTCAAATCGTACCTATAAGGTTCTTATTTTAAAAAATGTGCAACATTCGATTAACGACTTTCAGATGTTTTTATTATTCAGCTTAGACAAGAAAGATGGATACTTCGAAATTCAAGTGATTTTTGAATACGAGTTCCGTCGCGGAACTAACGCTGCAGAAACAACTCACAATATCAATGTTGCGTTTGGAGAGGGGACTGTTAATAAACAGACCATGTGATTTTGGTTTATACTCTTTCGTGATGGAAATTTTGATTTGAAGAACGAACCACGTGGAAAAACACATGTGAACAACAATGAATTGAAAGAGATGGTGGAAGCCGATCTGAGCTACCAAGGAATTAGTGGCATGGTTTAACGTTATCTTACCATCAATATTGACTCATTTGCGTCAAATCAATAAAATGAAAAATTTGAAAAATGGTTGCCTCACGATTTGACTGATCTGCAGAAAAAAGCGCGTGTTGAAACTTGTGTTGTCTTGTTTGAATCGATACAGAAATGAAGGAATATTGGATCGAATTGTGACATGTGATGAAAAGTGGATTCTTTACGATAACCGTAAGCGAAAAATGCAATGGCTGACCGCAGGTCAAACGCCGCAACAGTGTCCTAAAGGAAAGCTTACCAATAAAAAAGTAATGGTAACTGTTTGGTGCTCTCAGAATGGTGTTATTCACTATGGCTTTCTCTCAAGCAATAACGGCAGATGATATGATATATGATGATAGCAAAACATGCAGTGAAACAGCCCCGACTCCTGAATCGATCTTCACCTTTATTGCTCCATGATAACGCGAGACCTCATACAGCACGAGAAAGCGTTTTAACTCTACAGTTTGTAGAATCTAGATAACTAGAGTTCTATCGCAAAGACATAAGTCACCTTCCCATTAGATGGCAGCATTGTATAGATAATAATGGTAGATATTTTGATTAAATAAATATTTTTCATGAAAAAAAAACCGATTTCAATGTTTCAGTACAAATCGGCAATTTCGTGCTTTAACCCCTAATATTATATTAAACCTCATGTACATATTATTATAAATAACTTATACATAGCTTACATCTTTTATAGGAAAATAAAAAAGCTATATACGAACACATTATTTACTGTACAAAAGTTACGATTTCATTAATCCAACATCAAAAGAGTCGTAAAATTATTATATATTATAAAAACATTAATCGTTTTGTTTTACCATAACTCAGATGTATTGAATAAGAAATGATATGAACCTTATTTCACCAAAGAAAAAGTCATCATTCACTAAAAATGTAAATACAGGACAATATAGTACACAAGTCCTTTGTGGGAAAGCGGTATGGCTTGAAAGTGCAAACCTCAAGTACCACTTTTTGTGCACGTTCCATTCCTATATAAGGCTTTTACTACTCCACCCCAAGCAGAAATGTAATGTACCCAAAAGCTGATTGACAGAGTGCATAATAAACTATTTTAGATGTGTATGTAAATATAGATTACAACGAAACAAACAACGATATATATATGTAGATAAAGTTTTTGTGAATCGGCATATATATGTGAAACAAAAATTTTAAAAGCTTCACATATAACTAAATCAAGTAATACTATTGCTATTCTACTATCACTTTTACAGGTTATCACCCTCATAAAATGCATAATTACTCGACATACACTTTATACTGCGACTATATAAATCTTCACTTTCAATACTTTTATATCGAATATGGAACAGGAAATTTATTACGATTCGATAAATAAGTATGTATGAATGGTCTTTGTCGGAGTGGTCATAAATAACCTAAATCAACTCGCTCTTCTATTGACAAAAGTAGTATCATAAATAAATAAAAACATTTACTTACACCATTTCCTCCTTTCTTACTAAACTCCTAGTAGACATGTTCTCTTTGTAGAAATGTTGGTAAGTAACAAAACACTTTTCAGATTTGTCAAAGACGGCCGTTAGTGGTGATTTATGTATTATTTTTTCGCACTTTCGCTATTTGGTCTGCGATGGATATATACTTTTTTGAAGCGAAATGAGGTTAAAATTTTCCAAAGGGTCACCATCTCATAAATTTTGATATAGGTACAGGTGGTGTGCTAGACTTAAAGTGAAGAATACAAAAAGGTATTACATAAATTGTAGAACCCTCTTTGCCGTTGTACGCGACTGTCTCGTCGCCCCAACGCAACGTCTCGAACAGTATTACCAGAGCAATGACTGGTGGCAAGAAATCCGTTTCTTTACCTAGTTCAGAGATGTGTTTCTTCTAAGAAGAAGAATAGTTCTAGAATCGATAATAGTTGTACGCTCACAGCCCAAGTTTCTTCTTCTTCTTCTAAAAAAGACAACTCCCGCATTAGGAATATAAATTAGTGTGTCTCGAGGGACTTTACAAACATACATGAAACGGACACAAAGAACACCCAGACTCAGAACAACAAATTGTGAATCACACAAAGTGTTATTCTACGTGGGATTTGAACCCACGACACTCGGCGCAGTAGAAAGCGGTGTGGCGACCGTTGAAGCAACTAGGCCAACCGTGCAGTCAAAAGCACTTAAGAAACTAAACATTTGTTACCAGAAATACCGGAGTCGGATTGTCAGGATTATTTCAGTCTGTCTAGAATTATATACATTTTTGTTTTATTGTTGACGTATATAATGTAGTTATAATATACCTAATAATAAAATATCATATTAATAGAGAGTATTAAAACTATAGTATATTAATGTGTTTATCACTATTATACCTCTATAATATATCCTACTATTTTCTTTTTTACTTCCTACTTGTTTACTTGGCTATCTCTCAGAATCAAAGTCTCATCAAAATATGTCTAGTGATTAGAGAGATTAGCCCCAACGAACAGACAGATCTACAGACAAAAATTAGAAACAATGATTTTTCCATGTAAATACTGTGTGTACTTCTATATGAATTTAGTGTAAAACTATTAATTTTAAAGTACAAACAGACGAATTTGAAACCGGGAATTTTATTTTTTGTTTAGATATAAAATGAGTCTCGTAAAAGTACATGTCATTCTAACACGGAATTACAATCTTGATGATGTATGGTAGAAATATCACACAATAGATGTCTGCGAGGCTATCGCTATCGAATTCACTTCAAAGGACAGAGCGAAAGAATCAAGTCGATTGGAAATAATCTTCATTTTCAGAGAGGAAATGCGACTTGTCACGATGCTATCTGAAGAGGCGGCATTCATTTTACAAAGATATATGAACATTCTCTCCATGCTTTTATGTGGTTTAACACTTGTGACTATTTTAAAATAGGTGATTTGATACAAAATAGGGCACATAAACATTCACACACATCACAAGGCTTCAGCACGCCAATTATCAGCTTCTTATGACACTTTCAATGTAGACATAGAAATATTTCAATTTCGGTCGCATGTGAAAATCGCATGAGTCGAACTGGCACAGGAAGGGTTTCGCATCATTATCCATATATTTCTAGCATATATCTGTTGTCCATATTAATATCGATCAAAAAATGGCAAAAATACGTTTATTCTATGTGAGAAATACATTATTTGTGAAAATTTTACCGTCTGGCTATTATGGTTAATGAGATACAGCATGGTGACTGACATGCCGACGTTCATAGTATTTTTTTTTATATTGAAGTCTACCAAGGTGACTCTACTCTACCTGATGGAAAGCACGAGTAGAATTCAGGAGTAGGGGTCACCACCCGCACTGTGAGGGAAAGCAATGCAACATGGTGACCCATACCATGGCGGCCTGGTCGGATATTTCTGCATCATTCTACCGGTCTCTGGAAGCCGGGAGAATGGGGCAGAATGATTGGGCCTCCGTTCTCACACACACCAACAAAATACGACAGCAGGAGTGCTGTCATTATTAGGATGGTCTTCTGTGTGAGGGTAGTACTGCCCCGGTTGAGCCGGCCCGTTCGTGCCGAAATCGGCGATGCCCTACCACCTATTCAAGTATGTCAATAACCCCCATAGGCATAACTTTTGTTTAATTCGATCACATGCTAACTCTTATGCAAATGCCATCATCATATAAAAGGCTCTATTCGAATTCAAATCAACGCCCTGTTGATGGTATTATGTCTATTAAATATAAAAAAATTGTATTATCTTGATAGTTTCTTGAATTCTATAGAATTTATCGAATATTCAATAAAGCGACAAAACCTAGGATATTCATAGAATATTAATTCTATTCATCGTAAATAATGTGCAGAATCAGCAAGTAAAAGCCATTAAATCTGTTCGTTCGTTCGTTTTACACTGGGAAAATTGCATTTTCGAATTGACGGCGACTAGAAGCAACGCCTGAGATGTTTACAAATACATTTTAAAAGCTTTTCTATGAAATTTCGCCCTTAACATTGCTGTTGACATTCTGACGATGTGTTTTCTTAATAAATTTATTGTACTGACTGCTTATAATAAAAGAAAAAGTATGTAAAACAAATAATAAGTTGTACCTACCATTAATTTATATCGTTATTTTTGGCCACCGATGATACTCAACTGAACAACGATGTTAAGATTTATATCGTTATTGTCATCATCATGGAGATTATAAAACCCAATGAGTACATAAAGTGATACAGTACCTGGGTGACCGAGCTTTGCTTGGTTCCTACTATTTATTACAAATTACTATTTATTACAAAACACGCGCTTTCACTGCTTAACACTGCCATCTAATCTCTCGGGTAACTATAGTGTTGCTGTATTGGAGAACCAACTATGAACCAAGTATTACTAAAAGTGTAGTATAGATGACGCATGGAACGCTAAGAGTGATGCGAAAGAAAAACGCTTAAAACTCAAAAACTCACGTTTTCCTAAACATAAGACAAATGTAGATAAGCTTTTCACCTCCGAAAGCCACCAATCACCAAATTTCAGCGAAATCCTTGGGGCCGTTTCCGAGACCATAATTAAACAATGTAATCTAAAATGTAAAATTCTCGTTTGGTTTTACCAAACTCCGATACAGCTGGACCGATTTCTATGATATTATGTGTGCATATCGGGTAGGTCTGAGAATCAGTCAACATCTATTTTTCGTACGCCTAGGACGCCGCTCGTATTAGCTAATATATAATAAATACAAATAAATAAAAAAACAAGAATTGCTCGTTTAAAGATAGAGGTAGATTAGTTTAGATAAAGGTAGTATCATTTTGGCAGGTAAGACCTACTTTCTAAAAACGTAAAATTAAAACTAAACAAAAAACAAGAAAATCCAATATAATTTAAATTTGACGTGAAAAAAACTACACATTTCGATTGGAAGTATCAAAATTTTTGTAGATGTTATAATAAAAAACAACAAAAAATTCTTAGAATAATAAGTAAAATAACAAACGCAATAAAAATGGAGTGTTGCTTCACAGATTTCAAGAAATGTGATGATGGCTTTTGTGTAAGTCCTGCATTTGCTCCCGTTGTCCCTGATTGTTGTGAACCAGCAGAATGCTATGATGAAAATCCAATTTTATATTGCTGTGAAAAGAAACCACAAAAGGTCATGTATTGCTGTCAGAATAAAGAGGTAGGACATAACTGTAATAAAAAGTCACCAGGGACAGCGCATGATTCTGGAAAGAAGCCTACAAAAGTAGTTTATTGTTGTGAAAAGGAACCTCCTAAAGTCGTGTACTGCTGTGAAAAACCTTCACCACCACCATCGCCACCACCAAAACAGTGCTGTGAAGATAGCTGCAGGCCAATGAAGACCAAATATATTATGCCCTGCTACAGATATGAGGATGGAAGAATAGTAAGTGTATGATTCAAAGTAACTAGGACTCCTAATTCGACAAAGAAATCCGTTCTGGAACCAACATCAGAACAATTTGTTCTGGTATTCTTCAAAATAAATTTAAATTATTTAAAATTCTTAGTGGTAATTTTTGAGGATCCCATTGTTTTGTTGTTAGTTACAGGAACGGTATGTTCCGACTCGTCATGGTACACTCCCTAGAACAGCGTACAGTCGAAATGGAATGCAGGATCAAATTCACGGCTATCGAGGTGCTGTCCGATATCTTTGTACAGGGTTTGACCCAAATTATGGACAGTGTGTCCATACAGTAGTTGAACCATTACGCACTGTGTATTCAAAAGTATCAAAAGAGGTGTACCCAGTCAAAAAAAGGAAAGACAAAAAAAATACTTGCTAAATATTATGGCAGAAATTCATCTGAGGCTTTATAAGGCAAACTACAAACAGCGAACGTGACAGGTAAATCTACTGCCGTCTTCAGCGCTTAGGCGTAATGGACTTCAAGATCAACAGTTTTTAGAATGCGGCGCCATTTCTTACATTCGCAAGAGTTGGCCTGACGCTATTTGGAGCTACCACCCATTCGCTATACCCGTTAAGCCTACCAAGAAAGTAGCAGCTGTAACTAAGAAATGCTGAAGTATGGTGCGTAGATTTACTTCTTTTATACAATGTTCACAATAGAAACCTTTTAGAACATTTTAATGAATAAACGAATCTGAAGAAATGCTACAGCATTTGAGTTTTATAGTACGGGGAAATTCGCGATGCCTGCTTATCAAAACACAACTAACTTAACTATCTGCTTCGTTGCAGGTGGAGAAGCTACCCGTAACTGCGTTTAAACGCAATGGAATGCAGGACCAAGAGCACTCAAAGCTCCTGGGCACAGTGAATTTCCTCGTACGCTCTCCTCGTGATGTGTCCATCGAATGTCCCGATGTGTGTAGTCACAATATCAAAATAGGCGATCCTGCAAAAGTAGCATGCTACGTAAAAAAACAACCTATTAAAGTGCAACTTGAAGACATACTGGATCATTGATAAATTACCTTTAAAAATTGTTGCTCTGACGAATCGTATTACGAATCTGTGGAACTCACGTAAGATTTTTTTATTGAATTATAGAAGCTATAAAGGTTTAGACAGAAGATGTTTCCATGAATGTTTCAAATAACCGTTAAGAACTTTTGTAAGTACTCATGTTTTTACAAATTACTTATATTATTTTCTATTGTTTTAGAATCAACCAACGGTGCTGATGCGTCGCGCTTGTGAGGTGGCATGCGGGCGCCGTAAGCCTTTTGTTGCATCTTCGTATCACGTAGACGCTGACCACGTAGAGCGGCGGTACCATTCAGAAGATGGAAGGGTAGGTTTTGGATTTTCAATGTTTGTTATTGTCTTTAGTTCTGAGCAACATTGTTAGTACAATTATTTCATATAAAATATTCACAAGGTATAAAGCATTGCACTTGAGCAAATTACTGATATTTGATGACCTGAACTGACTTTTACTTTGTGGTATCTACATTAAATGTTTTGCCATTCAATGAGTGCTATGCAGTAGTTTTTTACAATACCTTGTTAGGTTTAACTACATTCTCAGTCAATTACTTTAAATACATACAATCTTTCACTTGATATAGTAGCTTTATAAGACCAGATAGTTGAATTGCAATGGTTATTGTTTAATATTTTGTTTCAATTGAGCAACACTACTGTTAATACCTGACACCAGAACAACAAAGAACTGTCTGGTCTGGAAAATACATATTACAAATTTCGAATATTTATTAACCTTTAAGGTCTTATAGGATAGATTATTTCTCAGGAATTCTTGCAGCTGCTATGAAAATGAATTTATATTCTCACGGCTGCTATGAAAATAAATTCATCAAAGAGAATTGAATGTAACAATGATATTTCTCAGGTTTAATTTAATGTTCTATCAATAAATAACTTCTTCCATTAACTTCAATTGAACTCGATGATATTTTATGAAAAATTAATATTCAGTAGCTGGATGAAACCTCGGCACCTGAATTGATTCCCACGCAATATCCTTTTAAAAGCTGAAGCGAAAGCAAAAAGCTGAATAAATGCCGTCGGTGACGCCGAGAAGAAATTCAATTTCATTACAAACCAAGTTCAGTACTAGAATAATCCGACATGGACTAAAAGCAAATAATAATATATCTTTTGAACTCGAAATGAAATGGTGACAGAAAAATTAAATTGCCAAAATGACGTTTTATATTATATTACAAATGATTATACCTATTTAGTAGTATTTTGTTCTATGGTTTTGAGTCATAATGTAACTCTTAAGTGAATAAATAGGATGGATAAGAAAAAGAGTAGAAATGGAGATAAAATTTTACTTTTTGCAAGCAAGTTACTTTTGCTCGAAGATACTCCTGGAACGAGAGAAGTTTAAGAATCAGGAGATGAAACAAACAAAACAAAATTAACACGCTGGAAATGAAAGCAAGTGACAAAAAAAGAAAGAAATAAAGTAAAATAATTTGTTTCAATATAAACAACCCAAAAGCAATCTCCGTTCTCCACAAGCGAAAACCTGAGATATATTAAGAAATAGGAGTACTCATAGCCAAGGAAAGTACTCACAGCTACGTGATTGGAGAAATCACTGAGGGTATCCGGGTCATAATCTAGATGGGTGACCGTTTGTGGCATGATATGTTAAGATCGTATCAGTGATTAACAACCACATTTGCAGTGGCAGATATCCATAAGCAGTTGTTACGTCAGCCCTACCTTTGGAATTAGAACGGTGCAAATGGGAAATTGTAATGTGTCGCACTAAAAACCTAACACAGGAACAGCAGTGGGTCATTATAGATTGTTGTTTTTTATATAAATCTAGCTTATTCTGAAATAGAAACGATTAATCAAGTCAATATCTTATCAGCCACATTAGTAGTGTAGAGCCAGATTTAGCGATAAATTAAAATTTTAATTAAATTTCTACACTATTTACTAACAATTTATTTAAGATTAGATGTGGTCCCGAAATCGTCGTTCGGTCCGATTTTGGCATTGGTCCTATCGTCCAGTGGACCACAATGTTTATTAGAAGAACGCGACATGGGTTCAGATGGAGATTTATTTGCGACTGGGGCTCAAGATATGACTTCGTAATTGAACCCTGTAATCTGTAGGCTAACAAATTCAGACAGCTTTTATATACGAGAATGCGCTGAAATGACCGCCAAGTAAACACTTTATTGTTAGAAATACTTGACAGTTTAATTAAAGTTAGATCTCTCTTCTTGATGGTTCAGTAATCCGCAGTGGTAGCAAGCTCAAGCGTACTCTCACAACTGAATATTCAACGCTTATTTTGCACACTCACCTGGTCCATTTAGTATCTTTGAACGTGAAAAAGAAATTTAAAACTCCTAACTGAATTTAAACTTTTAACACTCCCCGTCTAAGTCCAGTAATTAACAGAAAGCTTAGTTATTATCCGAAACACGAAAAGTTTCTGGATAGGAATTTGAACTTACGATTCGTGCTTTTTTACCTACAAAGTTAATTAATTTACGGGATTCCAGTTGTGAAACTTATCTGCTTATGCAAATAAGGGGCGCTGAGTCCAGTGTACAGATTTAATAAAATTGTGTTTTTTTTTAAGAATTGTTCAGCCTCTTTATATTTATTTTATTTTGTTTGATGCAGGGTAACTTATGCTTCCATTACGAAAGAAAAAAGCCTGTTTTTAACTGTTGTGCGTCCACTGCTTGTTGTGACACAGTCTGCGTTCCTGCCAGTCGATGTCATACTATGTGCAGGGATCACAGACAATATATTCCCTGCAGCGCTCCTAACTGCTGCTATTACTACGGTGCATAATGTGTTGTATTAGTATGTAAATTTCACGTGATGTTTTTTGTAACCTAAACAATTTGGCGGCTATATTAATGTTTGTAAAGAAATTGTTGTTTTATTTTATTTAAACGTTTATCATCTCATAGTTAACCTCATTGTCTTATGAATATATTGATACAGTGCTATAACTGTCAGTATATACGCAAATATCTAAAATATTAGATATGATACACAGAGTAGGTATTTTAATAGTTTAGAGATAAAGGTGCAAATTGCTAAAATATTAACAGCTAATTTTCGTCTAACACGGAGTAAATTTAAAGACTGTTGTAAAATTTATTTCAATTTATTTCAAATTTACAATAGCAATATTTGTTCGTGGACATATTGTGGGTGATGCCCTAAGATTTTTGTATGAAACTATGCGTGATTATTGTATAGTGAGGGTGTTTCCCTACACTCTCTACACTTTACTCTTTTTCATTTCGGACGTTGAAGCGCATCCTGCTGTTTAGGACTTACGTTTGGATGACTATAGTGACCGAGGGAAGAAAAAAAGGCTTGGGAGGAATTATACTTAAAATATGTTCCAAACTTCGAGGTTAGTATTGGATGGACCCAATAACGGCTATGGATTGGTTATTTTTTGCGCATTGTTTGCATTCGCAAGACAAGCACCAACGCAAGTGTAACTAGAGGCTCTATATTCACTCAAGTTGAACAACACGGCCGTCTCTCTCGAAAACTTTATTTATGATCGCTTTCTGCACGACGTTTGTCGTAACGGCTAGTTGTCGACGCAAGCGACAGCTCCACGTCTAGTCACGACGACAAGTTGCCCGATGAAACGCCAACGTCACGCGGCGTTGTCGTTTCATCGGTCGTCTCGTCAAAAATGGATGGGTCATATGAACCACCGTCCACCAGGTGACGTATATAGGACGATAAGATTCAGCGCTATGCCGTCACTTGTAAGCTGTCCAACTGAGCTCTGGTGAGAATTCAAATGTGCAGGTAGAGTGAGTACATTTTGGTCATATATTTTTGTACGGCATTTTTACCATCGATAGATCCATGAAAAATATTAAGAAAGCGCGCAGTGCCGTAAAAAAATGATGCGCCACAAAGTCGTTTTTTTTTATTTTCTAATAATTTCCAGGTTAAATTTGCTCATTTCATTCTGTACGGCATCAGTTTCATACGGTTTTAATGCACATTCCACAACGCCGTACAAAAATCATGCGACAAGGGGAAAAAATCGAGGGTTGCGACCCGCTCTCTTCCCGTGGTCCTGGGGGGGATTTAATATAGAAAAGAAAAATTAATATAAAATATATGTTATCAAGTAGTTTACTTGAAATATTCCATTATAAGATAATACGTAATGAAAATGATTGGGTCTTCGGTCTCACACTCACCAACGAAAAACGACAACACGAATGCTCTCGAAGTGACTCTACTCTGCCTGATGGAAAGTATGAGTGGAATCAAGGAGTAGGGTTCAGATCTTCGCTGTGAATGTAAACAATGCAGCATGGTGATACTCACTATGGCGGCCTAGTGAGATGCAACTACATCATTTTTATTTATTATTTATTTAAAACATTTACAGTGTCTTTACAGAATCTTTACTCAAATACGACATTGTAAGTAAAATGAATACAATTAATTTATAATATAATATAATTTGATGTGATAGATCTTTGGGCAGCTTCTCCTGGGGTTCTTTTGAGATAAAATTAATAAACCAAATGACGCGTGATATAGAAAAAGATTTATGAATAAAAATGATTGGGCCTCATCTTCTGTGTGCTGGTAGTACTGCCCCGGTCATAGGACCTCCGGTCTCACACACGCTAACGAATTAACACCGCGTGGATGCTATAATTTCTAGGTTGGTCTTCTCTGTGAGACCAGAAATTTAGCCTATGTTCTTTCTCAGGTACTAGAATATCCGTGTATCAAATATAACCTAATTTAATTTAAATCGGTATCATAATCTTGGCGTGATAGTACGACAGACAGAGTTACTGACCCATTCATGTTAATAGTAAGGATTTCACATGACTAATCTATTGACACCTCAGTCCTATTCATCAATTCTATAGGTCTATGATCGATTCAATAGTTGTTTCAATAGCCGCTCAGGTTGAATAAACAAAATAGACTGCCAAAACTATTACCCTTAGTTTTGGCTTCGAGGTTGTCGGGTAAAATTACTGCGTGTTTACCTACCTCTCAAGTTATTAAAATGGTGAATTTGGTATTCGTGCAGTGATTTATATGATATTCAAAAAAAGAGCGTACTCCCTTCTTAAAAGCCGGCAACGCACCTGTGACTCCTCTGGTGTTTCGGGTGTCCGTGGGCGGCGGTACTCGTTTGCCCCCTATTATAAAATATATATATTAAGCAATACCTAATAAACTATAATTATCGTGGAAAGATTCATGCAATGGTAATAGTGATGCTAACGCTACTCGCAAGACGACAGAGGGGCGTCACGCGGGGGAACGGCATCAGGTTTCGTTTTGAGCCAGGTGCCATCTTAGCTCGCACGAGTTATAGGTATAAGGGAATGTGTCATCGTTTTCTTTTATTTATTTTATTTATAATAACTTTATTGCACACCACTTTACAGTACAAAAAAAATTTGTTGGGTTTTCCCTCTCTACCTAACATCTGCTGGCAGACTTCAATAGAATATTTATTCTGAATCATTGGTAACGTTTTACAGTATATTTACCTACTTACAAGATCATGGTTTCTAACTAAGGAAATGGTTTTTTTGCGAGAATCCACGTACTGATGAGATATTTCGGATCGGCTTGATCCTTTGGGGCTGTGTATAGATGTAGCATCACTCTGCATCTTCTATCGCTTATACCACGAAAAGTGCACCGAGGAATTATTCGAATTGATCCCTGCCGCTTTTTTCCGTCATCGTCCCACGCGACAGCATTTCCATCCTCATCACTTAGATGATTGGCAGTCCACAAATATAAATTGTGGAATGAACTGTCGCCTGCGGTGTTTCCGGGCCGCTACGACATTCCAACCTTCAAAAAAGAGCGGAATCCCATCTTAAAGGCTGGCAACGCACCTGTGTTTCGGGTTTCGGGTGTCCACGGGCGGCGGCAATCACCTACCATCAAGTGATCCGTCTGCTCGTTTGCCCCCAGTACTATAAAAAAACAGAAGGGAAGAAAAAAGGATTAGTTACATTTCTTAAGTCTAGTAATAAATGAAAGGATAAAGTGGGTTCATGGTTCGTGTCATAGGAAGCGGCTAAACAAACCACGCATGATAACATCATTGCATAGAGAAGGAATATTTGAAATAATCGGTTTTCTAGCTTGATATTGTAAGCTAAAAGCAAGAATAGTCATTTTGGCAAGTAACGATAGAAACAACTTGCTAAAGTGATCTGTGTGCAGCAATAGACTGTAAATGTTGATGATTCGTATCTACCGACTAATAATATAAAACTAATATTTACGCCATTCAAATTTAAATTATTGAATTGTTTACTATTCCTACGTCATATTGTTTGAAGTAATTATTAGAAGTTATCTAAAGTTAAGCCTGGCCAGCATATTTCAGATATGAGTGTATTATATCGATCACGTAGAATTCGGACAGTCTTTATCTTGTTGAGATTAACGTGTGATGGTACGCATTTTAGCAACAGGTTTTAGGATATATAATGTAGCTGTAAGCAGTACCATTAGTCATACCTTAGTAAATAATGTTAGAATAATAAACCAGTGCCTGAATAATAAATATTACTCCCATTATGTACACCGTTGTTGTTATATGCTTTGACCCCTAAGTTCGCTATGTATACTTTATATATATGTCAGAGACTTTTTCATTCCTCCTATCGCACACAGTAAAATTTTCCTAAAATGTCTCAACAAAAATCAACAGAAAGTGATATAAATTACTTATTCATTCTTGACTTTAACAACTTCCAATTACTTTTTAAGTTTCGTCTCATTTAATAAATGAAGTTTTTGCAGATATAACGATGTACGATCACTTTAATGTTATTACTTTGATTCTGACTTTAGCGTGAAATAAGGCCTAACACAAATTATATTATATTTTGTTTCAGAGAACAAATCCGATGTCCAATCAAATGGAAAAGGGAAGATCGTGGAGATACGTAATAAAACCGCAATAAACTAGCTACGTAGTGAAATAACAGTAAAAGGATTTTAGAGTTTGTGTGCAATGATGCGAATGCGGGTAGGTCGGGTTTACCGTAGTGAATTGTGTCAATGTGTGTTGTGAGTGTGTGTGCGTTTGTGAGTGTGCAAATGCGAAGACGACGCGGTCGGAGGGCGGCGGGTGAGGCGCGAGAGGCGAGGTGACTGCTCGCGCGCACCATGCAGCCGTCACTGCCGTTGCTTCCTTTGCTGCTGCTGTTTGCTGCATGCACTTCCTTCGCCCAGATTGCCTGGACGCCAATATTCCTAGATGGCAGTAGTAAGTGTTAATTGCAATGTTACCCGAAATTTTCTTAAATCATTAATCCGTTTAAATTTACATCAAAGATTACGTTTAGGGATTAAGAATTTTAAGCCTCTTGAAATTGAGTTCTACTGTTTCTAATAGAAAACCTATTTTGGTAGTTTATCTGAGGATTTTTCATGTACATTAGTTAGTTATGTAGTAGTAGTAGTTTTATTTATTTAATTATTATATGAGGAGTGAGTATTTTCTCAGAATGCTCTGATACGCCGAAGTGAAGCTTTGTTATCATTTCAAAAATTACAGTGAAGAAGACGTAGGATTTTACATAAATATTTGACGAAACAAATTGCATGTAAATATTTAAAAATAATTTAGACGAGTACATTGGGAGTACAGTACAAGTCATGGTGAAATAAACCAGGAGCAGGAAGTTGACCATGGGAATAAATAAGGTTTTGAGCAGAGGTGAGCATTAGGTCAAGCAAAGTATCCTGGTGCTCATTGTTGTGATGAGTTGCTTGAAGGGAGAGGACTTACAATGTATTAATAAATATAAATTTTAGTGGTTACTTATACTTAATACGAGTACAATCTTTTATCTAATATATTCTATAACACAATATTTATTTTGAAAATACAGTGACGAGGAACCGGTCAGGTTTATTAAAATTAATATAGTGCAAGATATAATATCAATAGTGTTTAACTGTTGGATCTAGATCGTTATTTAGAAAAAAAGTTTTTACACCCGGCGTTTACAAGACGAATAAAGTAAAGGAATTCTTTAGAAGTTTGTGTCATATATTTATAGAGTATCACCTAATTCAACTGTATAAACATTTGAAGGTAGTCATAGATACGTTTCATTCCTTGTACAGGTCAGGTGGATCTGTGGACGCAGTCATCTTCAGGCTGCGCGTGTCCTGGCGACGGCGGCGATGATTGTGCCTGCTGCGTCCGTGACGGAGCCTGTCCATGCGGAGATGTTGCACCTACGCGCTGTGCGCAATGCGGACTTGAACAGTACTGCTCTAATAGTGAGTTAATTCAGACTATATTATAGATATATAGCTAAGCTCACTGGTGTTTTGGAACAGCTTTACAAGTTTGGATATTAGCTTTAACTATATCCTCTATTTATGTTGTTAAAGATATTTTAGTACATACTGAATTATAAGTAGTTAATAGGGCTATATCCCCTCTTATGATCATATTTATTGACAGGAAAGTGACAGCACTAAGCTAAGAGAGTCTCCTAATCACGACATGAAATTCCCCTACTGATCAGTGACAGTTTACGTTTGGGGAATTAGGTGTTTCAAGCGTGTGCTTGATTTTGATGATAACATTCATTTAATCAAATATTACTCTTTTTGTTAAAATGTTCACATGTACCTACCTAAAACATTCTATTCCATATAACTTGTTTTTTTTTCTAATAACCATAATAAATTTACATGTGAATTTCAAGAACCCCCCCCCCCCCCCCAAATACAATAAATTCCCCATAATCGCTAATGGACGCTCGCAAAATAAATAACATACCAATAATTGATATATAAATACATCAATCATGCCAATGTAAATTTTGATGAAAGTTTTTAGACATCGAGACTATGTAATGCTCTGACAAAGCATCTAAACGAACACCTAAGTGACCATTTTTATTTTTAATTATTTATTTAATTAATTAATTATTTTTATTAATTATTTATAATTATTTATTTTTAATATAAGTTAATATTCTTAAGTGTTACAATAAGAATCTTGTTAGGCTTATAGTACATCTTTATACATCATCATCAACCTTTGCTTTGATGTCTTTTTATATTATGAGGCTTTCGACGTTAGAGGGCTCCTAGAAAAGAAAGAGACAGTTTAAGTGTAGTTAGTGAAAGCGAGTATTATGTTAGTAACGTTGCACTTTCATAACATACTTATAAACATTTTCAAGTAAATTCTTAAGCAGTCGGAGTATGTCCCTTCGGATGTAGTTCACAACTAACTATTTGCCGTAAGTCCACGTCAAAGTGAAGGGAATAAAACTATTTAAGCCACCCTAACTTGAGTTATCCTGTTAGGTTCGCATAAATTATTTTAACTCTAAACTGGATCAGGGAAGAATTACTAACATTGACATTGAGAAATTGTAGTACTTCAATGTTGTTGAATACAACTTTTATCGATTGGTGCTTTGTATTTCACTAGCTTTTGCCAGTGAATCCACCTGTGTGTATATCGGTTATAATAAGACAAAGTTACTTTCGCATTTATAATATTAGTAAGAACTATTAAGAATGGTCTAAATGAATAATATGTTGTGGCTTCAAAAACCGAACGTTTTTACATTTAAGTTCATAAAAAGGACCCGAATAGGCACTAATCTCACAGTTTGTTTCCAAGCTCTTACAGAAGATTCTGGACTCACATGAATTAAAAAGTTCTAAGGATCCTTGTTTATATAAATAGCTAAATTTGCTCAATGTCTTTTATTTTATTATAGAGATATTTATGAGCCTATCAATGTTTGTGCTTGGCATAAACATATAGAATTCATTTAAATATGTTATTTATACTTACTAATCGCAGTTAGTAGGTATGCCCTTGTAAACTACCTTTAAGATGTACTTGTATAAATTTTTTGATTCGTGTGCAAACTGTGTTAATATTTACTTTCAATGAATACTAATATTAAAAATTCGCCTGTCTGTCTGTACGTCTGTTACTCTTTACCACGATAACCGACATAATAAGAACAGCTTTAAAGGTGATAACGCCATTGTATCGAAATTGAGATTAAAAAGCTACTTTTGGTAAAATGGTAGGAACACAACCGTATAATTAGAAATCCAATGTGCCAGAATAAACAGAGTTTTCATTTTGAATTGTATTAATTAGTGTTTATTCGTAATTGATGAAGATATTCTTGCTGTAAGATAATTACTTACCAAGAACAAACTGTCTTTGTTACAGGCCACAAAACTTAATCTACTTTTTGTTAAGTTTTATTTTGTACAAAATTATAGATCTGCTTCCAAGCAAGATGTATCTTTGTTACAAGAAATTCAATTATTTCCATCTATGCGACTGGCGTCGCGCCAACCTACTATTGATACGTTTCCGCTCGGAAATTAATATTTTTAGTTCTACACGAGATTTAATAACCAATATTATACTCACAATAAAAATGAATTAGTAACCAAGAATTTGTAAAGTGTATCTAACACTCTACACCCTATTATAATACTCCTCAATGTTTTAGGTATAGTTATAGTTGTTCAACCAAAACAATGTCCTTAGTGTCTTCGTGCACATTAAAACTACGACCCAAATAATACCATGTATAACTTAATTGGTATTATGGAACAGTATAAACTGATCTTATACTTTTTTACTTCTCTCCCAAGACAAAGACACTCGCTACAAATTCTTTTATAGGTTTACTATTGAGATTCGAGAATGTATTAGTGATCTAATTTCAAACCATCTATTGAGGACAATGCTTACTGGCACAGAATTAACTTAATACTTACAGTTGTTAACAGATTAATCTTTGATAATTTTATAAACAAACTAGCTCACTCACGCTACTTCATCTGCGTTTCTTTCCAATTATGCTCCGCTTATATTAGCAAAAGATGCATTAAAATTTAAAAAAAAATCGTAATAATCACCTAGATAATTAAATTCGTTCGATCGGTTAGATTCACGTGATCTAATGTGTCGTTTAGCTTCACTGTTCCTACTACACTAATATTTTAAACATTTCGACACTAATGATTTTTAGAACGTCTAAATATACTCTTACTTTGTGAATTGGTAGCTTTTATTAAAATAATCATTCACTAAATCTGGTGTTTCACAAATATAACTAATACAAATTAAAAATCTATATTAAGAATTTGCGTAAACCAATGAGTGGACGTGATTCAATTTCAAAATACCCATCTTCATTGGCCATAGAGATATTTTGATATTTCATAGAATCAATTGACGAAAATATGAAACAGGTAATGATAATTTTAGCAACAACTTTTTACAATACTAACTTAATAACACGGATCTGCCTACGCTATGGCTATAAAGAGTATCATCATCAATAATATCATCAACAGCCTTTAACAGTCCACTGCTGGACATAGGCCTCTCCTTGAAAAGGAAAACTTGAAACCAACCCTATACCAACCCGTCTGGCCAGCGTGGTATAGTAGGCCAAAACCTCCTTTCAATCAAAGTATGTTCGTGGCAAATTTCGTTTAAATCGGTGAAGATGCAGTTACTTTTGAATTTATAATGTTACTAGCAAAAGCCTGCATCTCCGAACACATGTATAACGGTTATCACGGTAAAGATGTCCTATGCCCTTCCCAAAACATCAAAGAATATCTATTCTAAATTGAATTTAAATAGGTGCAATGTTTTAGCCGTGAACGCATAAAACACATGCCAACTTACATAATACAGATTTACAACACTAAAGAGAAACTGGTATATGAAATCACTTAAGATTAAGGCTTAAGATCGGTATTCCTATGCAAACTTTTGAATTAATGGGTTCTATAAATCGTCATTTCCATTTCAATAGAAAAAAATATATTTTGGCAGTTACAAACTGTAATGTTCACATCTTTTTGCAGGTTTTCATATAAAACAATTTTGTCTTGTTGCGTAGGCAAGAGTTTTATACGGCTGCCCTTTTTTCCGCATAAAACTCTTAATAAGATCTCTCGATATAATAAATGTATGTAACGAGTGTATTTATGTATAAAGTATTTTAAATAATAATGTTCCATAAAATGCTACATAATTATTCCTTCATAAAAATTCCATCATATTATTGTTCATTCATTAATACCGATAATGCTTCATCATCAGCAGCATATCGCAGTACCATGCTGGTGAACATTAGCCTCTCCTATTGAAGGCCACTAAAACAATGACAAAGCTAATTATTATTAATTTCTGAATAGTTTATAGCTTTATGCAAACCTCTGCAATGACAATTCATAAATTACATATATAAGATATAATAAGGAGGATTTTCACATTAGATAACAAATTGTTTCTCTGAAAATACAAAGATTTATTTTATTTTTTTAACGCCTTTACAATCTTAACAACTATTGTTTAGCTATGACAATATTATTCATAAATCTCACCTGAAAATACAAAGAAACGACATTTTAGGTTTACTAATATCGCTTCCTCAATAATATCCTATAAATCTATCTTTCTATAAGTTTTTCTATTACAATTTATTGTGCACAAAATATTCTCAATGTCATCCGCCATTCAATGACGCGTCACTCCGGTGCGCCACCTACCAGCTTTCACCGACAACTTAGAAAAGCGAGAAGCGCGCCAAATTTAAATTAATGAAATGTCATTTCATTACACATATTTAAATTTATACATCATTTAGTTTTAAAGTTTGTCAAAACATACACTATTCATTAGTATAGTAAACACATATCCTCTTGTTACAGTGTGCAACATCACAATTGACTCCAGAATTCTCAAGAACAAGTCAGGCAAGACTTTTGGCCAGATTAAATCACCTTCTATTGAGGGTCCTGGTGCCTGTTCTTACTTTTTGCAGCCGGATGCAGGCCAGAGAGTTGAAATACAGCTGTACCGGCTCGTTTCTGTTGGAAAATTTAATGGCACAAGGTATGAATATACAATTATACGATCTGTTTGATCTATTAGACTATCGGTGATTTGATGAAAATAAATATGTATACTTGTACTTTTTAGATTTTCATCTCTCATGTAACATACCCTTAATTACTTTTGCTCGCGGCTTCATCTGTGTGTATGTTAGATAGGACTGCACGGTTGGCCTAGTGGTTTAAGCGGTCGCCACGCCGCTCTCTACTGCGCCAAGTGTCGTGGGTTCGAATCCCACGTGGGATAACACTTTGTGTGATTCACAAATTGTTGTTCTGAGTCTGGGTGTTCTTTGTGTCCGTTTCATGTATGTTTGTAAAGTCCCCCGCGACACAGGAATTCATGTTCCTAATGCGGGAGTTGTTTAAAAAAAAAAGAGAAAGAGAAGAGAGATATCACAATATTATTATTTTATGTTAGTATATAGTCTTTGACACTCAAAAATAATGTTACTTACAATCAATAAAAGTTTTTTTTATTTGTTCAGTAATTCGGAAATTACCCCGGCAAGGTCACAAACTTACAACCTCATAAGTTTTACCTCTTTTTAATATTACTGTAGATGTCTTTGCTGTTTTTAGTTTCTTGTTGCTAAGTGAAACAACAAGACGATTCTTATAATCTGGTTTCCACGAAAATATACTTTGTTATTCCTTTTTTTCTTATTTACTGTATTGGCGTAGTGTCTATTTTGATGATTACTGTTCCAGAACTTTCATTATATTATAATGTCGCAATTCGTGAAGACCTATAATTGGCTTGATGTTGCATATCAAACTGTTTATTTTATTTTTTGTAGCTGTTGGTTTTCCAAAATAAATAAATAAATAAAAAAAAAAAAAAAAAAAAAAAATATAGAGGCCCTATTCTTATTTACTTTTAGAAAATATAGTTTTAAATAGAAGGTTATTTTAACGAATTGAGTTTTAGTACTACATAGAAGGGAAGCTCTAAACAATACAATTCGATCCTACTGGCCAGCGTGCCATGGAAGATAAAACCTTCGTAAAGAGAAGCCCTAAAAATAGTAAATAGAATACACTCTCTATTAATTGCACAATGAGATAACTTCTCGATAGTAAAGTTCCTGACGAGTATTCAATTACAAAGAAACGGTACTTAGAATATATATATTATACTAGTTGACCCAGCGAACTTCATACCGCCCAACTTTAAAATTCCAGAACTTGATCGCAGCGCCACCTACCGGGTCCAATTGCGAATCTAAACCATTCCCAGATCCCCTTGAAGACACACAAAAAAATTCATTAAAATCGGTCCAGTCGTTTGAGAGAAGTTCAGTGACATACACACACACAAGAATTATATATATAAAGACTAGTTGACCCAGCGAACTTCGTACCGCCCAACTTTAAAATTCCAGAATTTGATCGCAGCGCCACCTACCGGGTCCAATTGCGAATCTAAACCATTCCCAGATCCCCTTGAACACACACAAAAAATTTCATCAAAATCGGTCCAGTCGTTTGAGAGAAGTTCAGTGACATACACACTCACACAAGAATTATATATATAAAGATTAGCTGAGAGCCACGGTGTTATCCGCGGTTAGTAGTGTTGCAGAGCAAAAAAATAGCCTAAGTTACTCTTTGGGTCATTAGCTTTTCGCCAATTCAAATCCAGTTAATATCGAGCCAGCTGTTCTAGA
The DNA here is from genome assembly GCA_932526445.1 of Phragmatobia fuliginosa. Classification (NCBI taxonomy): domain Eukaryota; kingdom Metazoa; phylum Arthropoda; class Insecta; order Lepidoptera; family Erebidae; genus Phragmatobia; species Phragmatobia fuliginosa. The sequence continues at coordinate 8,803,433 of OW052060.1, read as the reverse complement.
GATTAGCCGGAACAAACAGACAGACAGACGCACAGACAGACAAAAATTTTAATGTGAGTTCCGTAATATACTTTGATATGCATTTAGTAAAAAACTGTTCATTTGATATTACATACAGACACTCCAATTATATTTATTTGTATTGATTTCAATCTTAAAGACCTGCAGTTAATGCTCTGTCTTTAACTCTTCCCATGTAAAGTTATTTAAATGGGAAATAGCCTAATTACAACAAATATAAGGATTAAATTAATGGGGTAATTTGAAATGCAATTAATGCCACCCATAATAGTCCATGCAATCAGGTGTAAACAACTAATTTACTTCAATGTATACATGTGAAATTGGAATCGTCCTAATTAAATGTGCTTTGTAATACAATTAATTAATGACAATACATAATGAGATGGCGAAAATTAATAGTGTATTAAATGAACGATTTTGTTTTAGATTATATTATTCCAGATTTTACTTGAATATCAGTTTTTCCACTGAGTGACTAAGACGCAAGGTCGAGGTACGCGACAATTTTGATAGTTAACTGATTTTAAAGTAGTTAACAATTATTTGAAGGCACTTACATCACAGTAAAGATTGCCATAAATGTTCATGAAAACCGAAAACAAGCTGTACGGTTGTTACATGTATCAGTTGAGGTCTAATAAGTTTGTTTTCAAGTTAAAACTATAATGTCGTGATTATAATGTTGTTTTCAAAATTCTGAAATTCATAGAAATATATACACAAAGTTTCATACATTAGAAGTTAGATGACAAATACACTTATAGAAAAACTATATATGTTAAGATATGGTTGTAACTTTTTTAGGTCGGTAACTGTAATTACCGACCTAAAAAAGTAGTAGACTGTAAATAATGTGCCACGTTAAACATGTATATGAAATATATTGAGCGGCATACGAACGGCAGAAAAGAATCGGGTGTGATAGGTCCGACTCTGTCGTACACATGCTGCCATGATCAATGTCCCGACAAATTGAATATTCCCGACGACTCGTCTTACCATTGACACCACAATATAGGTATTTATACTTTTTCGTGTGGGTTATTCATGTTTTTTGATGTGTGACATCTTTGCTCTCACTTTCATGTATCTTTGGGAGTGATTTCGTAAAAACGGACGAAAGTATGTAACAGAAAACTGGGGAATCGCGCTTTACTTGATTTGACCAATGAACAACTTAGGCTTCATAATGTACCTAATGCTACTACTGTATTGTTCCTTTGTTTTTAGTTTTGTTAATTATTTAGACTGAGTTTGACTCATTAGTAAAAAAGGCTTCTTTTCTTTTATTTTTTAATGAGGAATTCTGTAAGTTGATGACACCGCACTGCACCTTTACTTATTATTATAATACGTACTGCAATTGTCAAAAATCAAATGACCTAATACTTTCTTTTGTATGAAAGTCTTACATTTTACGTGCAATCACATTTATTTGTACTACTTTTACGTAATGTAAAAGTAGAACATACTTATGGCTCTTTTGGCAAGGAGCTTGCTAGTAGAACACGGTCTGGTGCGAATGCCACGGGCGATTGACGGGAACAAGATAAATATGTCTGGAAAATGTGCTACAATTTTGTACACTATTGTCTTGTCTTTGGTCTGCTGTATTAAAAAAAGATGGTTTAATTTTTGCTACGTATGTAATATTACTTCTAGTTCTAATTTAAAACAGTTTAAAACGTTTAATTTACAGTTTTAATACTAGTACTTGTATTAGTGGACTAGACAACTTCTTCTTGGTTTCTCAGAGGTTTTTTTAACGTTTTTCTGCTAAATGTTTTACGCGTTCAGCTATTATGTTATATTTCTAGAAACAGTTATTCAATAACAATTAACCAATTTTTAATTCGAACCAGTACTTCCTGAGTTTACTACATTCAAACTGATATTGTAAATTAAAAATTAATTCTAAAAGTGCGCGTCTATTGACCCGCGCACCTTAAGTGTAACGTTTTGACGGTTAAATCGCTAAACCGCATTGGATGATGATGATTTCGGAACAAAGATTGATTGGACCTTGGAGAAGGACCTTGGCTACTTTTTATGCGATTATCGACATATACGCGAGTAGAATAGTGGCAAATCTCATAGTATTAGTATAAATGACGTGAAATATGCATATGATTGGTCAGATAGTAAGTAGTACAGTAGATTTGCTAGAGGATTGTCACTCACTTAGTATCCAATAACACCCATCATATCATGCAATCCCTCAGTTTACAAACTATGGTAAAAGAATACGACACTCAAAAGGATATATATACCGTAATATGAAGATGTATATATATCAACCGACAGCAAAAGTCAAGTGCCGAACAAGTACATGACTGCCTCGGTGGCGTAGTGGCAGCGTATGCGAACGCTGTGCTTGAGGTCTCGGGTTTGATTCCACGAACCACACGAAGCAGAGCTTGTACACAAATTACGAGCTCTGCTTCTTTTGCGACTAGATGGCGATGTGTGAAAGATGTCCAAAATATTTATTTTATTGATAATTTAATGATAGCAATACAAACTAGACGAATTAAAGTCAGACTAAGCATATTGTTAATAAAAGTTATAATAATCTAAAATTAATCAAGTTATAGAAAATGACGCTATGTTGAAATAGAACGCACGTACTTTTGGTGAGCTGTTTAACTGTAAGGCGATTCACACACTGGCGACGCGCCCACACGCGTAGGCGCGGGCAGCCAATCCCGAATCTGTTAGCGGCACGCGCTCACGCGTCGTAGCGCGTTTTTGGTGTGTTGGACCTAGCGTGTTTTCTATACTAATCAATGTACTTGCATACAATATTAAAATCTGCCACTCCGCGCTACGCGACGGAGCGCGGGGCAGTGTGTGAATCGCCTAAGTTAGTTTCAGTCCTCACAATTCAGACACTCTGAATTAATTTACCTGGAGGTCAACGCACTTTTTACAATATTTTTCAACTACTAAAGGAGCACTATGAAGCTATAACCTAATAATGACTACCGTTTCTAAAAAATAACATATTCGCACCTTAATACAGCTTTGATGATGATTAATTGCGAAATAATTAAATAATTCTAATAGTAATCTACATTACTAATAAGAATTATTTATGCATGCCTTATTTGATTCATATCAATGTTTAATAAAACATTACTTCACAGTTCAGAAGCCTTTTGTAAACAGTCTATTTATAAAGTATGTCTATTAGCTTTTCATTACATATTATTATCCCATGTTATTTTCCTCTAGCAATTTCCCTAAGCTTTTATGTAGTCTACCAATCTATAAGAAGAATGTTCGTAATAAGTCATTATGGTATAACTTATGAATGAGCGAATAAAGTAATAATAAGATTTTATAGTATAATATTAATATATATAAAAGGTTCTTCGGGGGTTTAAAAAGAGAATTTCTGAACATTTAACCAGAAGCAGTACAAGTAGACGTATGTCGTACGTCTGGTTTTTACTTTTTGACATTTAACACGGCCTGGTACACGTCGCTTTCTCAAACATTATCTATCCCCCAACTGTTAACAAACGACAGTGGATAATATGTATAAAAACATAAAAATCTACTTAACTGCTACCAAGGTCAAACTGTAACTCCATTTCTAAGTCATGAAAGGTGGTGAATATTAAATTTTCGTCGAAGTCTTCTTTTCAAAATCTCGAATAATGCTTACACACATATTTTAACTAATACAGTCATTCTATAACCTTCAAATAACAGTTACATTCCACAAAATTCAAATCGCATTTTTTTTATCTAAAGTTTACCTCTAGAAAGCTCTACCGTACCATACTTCGGTGTTACTACTAACGTGTTGCTACAAACCCTATTTATAAACAAACAAAAGATTAATAAAACATAACCCGATTACATAAAAACTATTGATATAGTTTATTTTATAGCCTATGTCAGCCAGACGGGCGCTTAGCGATAATGCATATGCAACTGACGATCAAGCTGTCGAGTTCAAATCCCGGGTCAGGCCAAAAGTGTTTTTGGTTTTTCCTTATACTGAAAACTACTTCAACCTTTAAATTTCAGTTCACCCTTGTTTATGGAGGTCCGGTGCAAAAACAGATATTCATGTAAAACTGGTTGAACTAGAAGCCGACCCCAAATAATCTTGGGAATAAAGGCTAAGAAGATAATGCTGTCTATAGGTTAAATAGTATAGGTGCTACAGTGGAATATACAGAGATATGTAAACTGCCAAAATTTTTAGTCTTCGTTTTAACTTTGCCGTAGTAGGGTAAAAAGTAGACAAAAACCTTCCTTGAAGCCTATTGTGTATCATGTCAATATTTGAGCTCAATAGAACTCTTTGAATTTATGAAGGGTACACAAACAAAACGTACACAAACATAAAAAAAAAATCATTTTTTAATATTTATGAACAGTTGTGTCGGCGGGTGGCTACAGCTGGGCAGCGCAAGTGCAGTACCCGCAGGCGGTGCAGTAGAAACAAGACTTTGCGGCGCCAATGAGCGGTATAGCCCCCCGGTTGTGCTGTTTGCCGATCACGGTGCTTCTACGTTAGAATTTAGGTAAGTAGCATTAGTATTAAATACTTTTATATCTGAAGAAAATCAACCTAAAATTACGGCATTCGTGCTGTCATGTTTCATTGGTAAGTGCGTTAACAGAGGGCCAATGATGCATCTCAATAGGCCACCATAGTGTGGGTCATCATCATTATGCTGCGCTGTTTGCTTTCGCAATAACTCTTGGATTCTAGCTATACTTTCCATCAGGCAACGTAGAGTCACTTTGGAAGCTCATGCATAAAAAAGTTGGCAAACAAGCATACAGATAACTCGAATTTATAAGTGACCGCTGACACCCTCAATTCAAAACATACATTACTTGCTTGATAACTTTAGAAATGCGTGTCTTCCTCGAAATACAAAAAAACAAATTCCCCTAAATATTTTATGTACTTCAGCGTCATGGCAATCTGTTTCAGAACAAAAAGCCACTATGTATACTGACTTCCAAGTCTGTTATTATATTTTTTAACGCCTTGGAGTAAAGCTAGTCTAAAAAGTAGCCTAAGTTACTCCAAGTTTTCAGCCATCTGTCAGTTAAAGTCTCGTCCAAATAGGTCCACCTGTTCTCTGGAACAGGTGGACTTTAGCTAGTACAAACGGCAACATTATGGTAAACCGCTGTATATATTAAGCTTAACAACTCAATCCTAAATATTTTAGTATTTACGATATGCAAGATAACAGCAGATACATCGATCATTAAACGTGACTCATTACAGGCAATCCGGAATACTCGCGTAGTGGTAATGAATCCAACCAAAATGAACAATAATTAATTACATTTTCGTTCGCTAATGGGAGCGTCAGGCACTTAAATGCGCATTATTTCCGGATAGTGAAGCTATGCGACCGCGTGAAGCATTTCAGAATTTATCTCCATTTGCAGTTCGGTTCGGAAACGCGAGTTCCGTTAGTGAGCGAGACTCAGAATCGGAACAAAAGGTCGTCAAAGCGGAACCGGTAATGCTCGATTCGGAATTGTGGCCGGTTGACAGCGAATGTTGCAAATGCTCTTGTCAACTGACGACGTTGAATTGCTATTTTATGAACTTGTAGCTTTATGTGCCTGTAACTACTGGCAGCGTACTGAGAAAGCTTTTGTTATCTAACTTGGTTAATATATAAGTATATGTTATTTTCATACATTTTATATCCATAGTAATGTAGTTAATATTTTAAATTTGCATGTAACTCTGTCTGTATGTCTCTCTTTCGCGCTTTGACAATTAAATAGCTGCACCGATTATAATAAAAATCTGGAAAAAATACTTGTTTTCTTAAGAAACGACATAGGTTGCTCTTCACCATTATAACCGACATACCCACAGACAGAGCCACGAGCAAAAGTTAGTCTATAAATATACCTTGTGAAAAGGTATGTCTCATTGTTTATTTCTTATTCGGAGTTAAACTGTTTCTTTTGGCAATTTCCTTGTCGGCAAATTTATTAGTCCATGGAATAAATTATTGCGCTATGATACATTTTTATGCGAATGCTCTTTCTTTTTTTATGGTTAATAGCATGTTTAAAACCGTAATACCGATTGTGTGTCTAACAGTAGAATTTGCATCGAAAGTGTGTACCAGAACGGATTGCTATCTCAGCTGAATATGGCTCTAAATGGCGTCACAATCCTGCGCACATCAGCGTTTAGATAAGAACATTATTTAAAAAATAAAAGAGTAATAAAAATAATAAGTGAAAAAGTAAAGTTAGAGTAAAAATTTATCAAATTAACAGTTAGAACTTTTGGTATCAGAGATTGTATTCGTATATCAGAGATTTAAATTAATATTGCTGACGACATTTGTTTTTTTTTTATTTGTTGTCTACCAATGTGACTCCACTCTGCCTGATGATAGGCATGAATGGAATCCAAGAGTGGGGGCCACCATACTGCCCGCGATGCAGGAAGTATGGCGATGCTGACCCAAACTATGACGGCTTTGTGAGATGCTTTTTCACACCCCTCTTAAAGGACCCGGGATCATAATGGGGAGGAAACACGTGGGATGGTAGCGTGTTCCAGTTTTTAACTGCTCGGCACAGGAAAGAAGAGCTAAACCGTTTAGTTCTAGTGCGTATTTCTACCACTCTAAAGCGCGGCACGTGTGTTCCTGTAAAGGAAGGGAGAAGAAGGAAGGGAGACATTTGCGGTATCAGTATAATATATTTGGTGCAGTATATATTTACATTGTCTAAACAAGTGGTATATTTTGTCCACCTAGTTTAAGATCTAAAAACGTGATGTGTCTCATGCTATTTATTATTTTTAGTTATTTCTTGTACAAAAGACATACTTACCTATCGCATTTGTTCCCAGGATAACAGAAAAGACTGTGAGATCACAATTCCTTGCGTTCTTCAGTTTTACCTCACTAAGTAATACCCAAGGTGTTGGATTTCACCCTAGGGGTGGCTCTCGTATACCGCAGACAGGTAAATATACCATAAATATTTTATTTCGATACTGTTTTTTTTGCAATAGAGTTTTCTATACTAGTTATGTTTATTTGTTTTTCGTTCGTATTTTTAAATAAAATGTTTTTTTTCGTCATGGTGTATACTAAAATAAAAGATTACTGAAAAAAAGATGCATTAAAATAGTTATGTAATAATCGTGATACCTGCTAAATGTGATTATGGTGTTTTAGAAATAGAGATTTGAATAAGCTTACTAAAATTTAACTATACAATCATATATGTATATTTTCAGTAAGGTTCCATTTTTTAAAATTGAGATTATGCTTATCATAAATGTATAAATATAACAAACCCTTTAAAAATTATTTACTTCATTTTATCAAACTATTAACGTACTAAAATTTAAATATTAACAACTAGGGAAGTTTTTTACAGAGGATATTTTAAATAGTTTGTAACGATTATATTAGATTCATGTTACTCAAAGTAGCAATTTTTAAAACACATCCGATAGATTTATCACTGGGCAACCCTTAAATATAACCGAAATAAAATATGTTAGGAATTCAAAACTTTCATTTTTACTAATAATTTCACTTAAAAATCTTTATTGTTCCTAGTTTAAGAATAGAACATTATTTTAAAATTTATAAAAACATAATGGCGGAAGAGTAAAATTTCTTATATTATAGATTCAATGATCCATAAGCAACTTGAGTAAAATTAAATGATCTATTTACGACGAGACTCTTTTGTTCTACGGTTGAGTAATTGCTAATTAAACAGTTCACGTAAAAGCTGGGTTCTGATTACATTTTGAACAACACAAACTTATAGATTTTGAAACTTTTATTGGGTAATAAAAGTCATTGTGACCGGTAACTTAATTACATTATCAGTGTATAAGATCGTGTTTTTTATTGCAATTCAATAGATTTTATTTAATGGACGAACGCTGATTTGTTTTAAGATCTTCCTTCAACCATTTATTCACATGAAACACACTAGTATATCAAAAGCTGTATATTCAATATGGCAAACAAAATTAAAAAGTACAAATTATTAACAAATATTCATTTTGATGATAATTTCAATTTATTTAAGCTATCACAATATCTCTGAATCAAGAATCATATTGATTTGGCCTAGTATCGTGAAAATTAAATAGTCTAGTAAAATTAAAAGTCATTATTAAGATGTCATGACTTTTAAAGTACTTTTGTTAGGCAATAAAAGACCAGCAATTACCTGACGCTTTTATATTGTCACTACTAAATATTATTTATATTTGGTATAACACGTACGAGTATACAATACATACCTACATCCTTAAAAAAATATTGAAACATGGTGATAATTATTCAAGTTTAATGCACAATAACAAAATATTTCATCGTCCAATTTTATAATAGTCAGTCCAAGTCAGGTTTAATTTTTTATGTTTGTAATAATTGCACTTCATTAATGATACAACTAGAGCATTAAGAATAAAATACAGGTGAGACGAAATGAAATCGCTCGTCAAAGTTAATCATTCGGTTTCGTAGCCACCTGCCACATAGATAACACTATTTTTTAAGTACTGTAAGACTTTTAAGTACTGTGTATTTTTTGTTTATCTTATCATTTCGTGAGAATTCTTGAATTATCTTTAATTTTCTTGATCATATAATATTATATTACTGGTGAACAACAAATTTCTATTTCATAAGCTTGTAGGTATGACGCTTAGTCACGTCGTAAACACAGTATCGAGCATAGATGGCTGTCTTGACAAGACATTTTCGGAACACAAGTGTTCGTGCGACCCTTGTCACAATTAGGTTCATAATTATTGCTTGAATTTTTCCATTGTTATCCATGTTTACCTAACTTGTGTCAACATAGACAATTTTATAGATAAATTATAAAAGTAGTTTTACTATCCGTTTGTTGACGGAAGATAAATCTTCATTTCTGGCCCTGAGTGTAAAATTTAATAATGATCGGATAAACTGGATGGTAGTGCCTAGGTACGACCTTAATTATATGAATCTAAGCTATTAGATGTTTAATTTTTTAATTCTTGTTTATTAAACGTTATTTCACTTTTCATTTAATTGGTAAAATCTTTTAACAGTACCAAACACGATCTTACTGAAAGTACCAGAACTTATACCCTAACCATTGTTGAAAAACGTTTCATTCTATTCAAATACTAACAGAAGCGTTTTAAGTCCTGATATCCGAAAAACACCAAAATAGAAGACTATAGTGAAAATAACTGCATAATGATATTAATCAATTGAAAACGTGATTTGGGAAAATCTGCGTTTATTGTGTCATTTTATTTAAATTAATAAACGCGTATAATATTAAACAGAATATAACATGAAGTTTGAATCGTTTCTGGATAATCTAGAAATATTTAGTAGCAGTTAAAGAATACATAAATATACTTGATGTCTTTTTACTTATACTTAATGTATTATAGACCAGTGCCGATAATGTTTGAAAACAAAATCAATTATAGTAGGGTGAAACCCATTGTAAAAGGAGGAGAATATTACAAAAAATAAAATAAAAATAAAAATAAAAACGTTGGATACAGGCCGCTACCGACCGGTCGAAATGGAAATCAATAGGGGAGGCCTACGTTCAGCAGTGGACTTCTTACGGCTGATATGATGATGATGATGATGAAACCCATTGTAAAAGGATCTCCTCCTTTTACAATGGGTCTGGGCCTTGCTACATACTTGCTATTTCGTAGAAGCTGTAAAACAGAGCAGTGTACGACATCGTTTATAAACGTGCAGGCTGAGTTATTTTCTATGAAATACCTTTTGATGGCCTAAAACTTTTCGTAGGTCACTCAGGTATTGAATTATCTTAAAATAGTAATAAATAGGCATATACGCATATAATTTAAAGAAGATTTTACAACTTTCTCAAAATATTGTAGATGTTTTATTAAATATTAAGTTTATTATTTATTTTCAATATTTTTATTTATCATTGTAACATGTAATCTTACATAATTGAATTTTTCACATAAAATTTGAGGTTATGTGAAAAAAGTGTAAATGCAAAAGATGTAGATCTTTTTATTACCTACAACGTTGCCATTTAACTTTTTTCCATAGGACTTGTAGTTTTGCCGGAAATCGTGATAAGCCATTTTTTTCCCTAAATCCCCGCCCCTCTCCCCCTTCCCGACCTCAGATCGCCCCTAAATTATTTTTCCTTTATTTTTTGTAATATTCTCCTCCTTTTACAATGGGTTTCATCCTACTATAATTTATGTTCACTTTTTATTAATTTAAGAGGCTTCTACCCTGGTCTATTAAATGGTTCGAAATGGAGTATTAATTATTACGTTGTTTAGATTTATACAAAGTACTAAAAACTTGAATAAAGTTCATTCATGGATCTCATAGTAAAGCTAAAGCTGTCTGAAAGTCTCTTTAGGAGGTATCCTGTAATAACCTACATAAATATATGTCTACTGGCATATAGTCTAAGTAGATTTAACCCTAAAATAAGCTATATACTAAGTTTAGTTAACTTTCTCTAACTGTGAGAGCTTATATTGCATACAATGATAACTATATTTTTTTCGTGTTTGTTTAGATTGCGACTGGTTGTACCAAGATGTATCATGCCGCGGTCCAGGAACGTGTGTTCTCGCCAGCCCTGGATACCCTGGACTCTACCCACCTCATCGTCGATGTAGATATCTCTTCACTACTAACTCAGTGCATACCAGGGTTAAGATTATATTCACATCGATATTATTACCTAGAAAGTGAGTATCATTTTTACTTGATATTGTGTCTTTAGGAGTATTTACTATTCAGAGTATTTTATTTAAATCCATATCTCGTATTGAAATTAATTTGCCAGTTTCGGTGTAATTGCATAGTCATGCACTGATATTTAACCGCAATTTCAATAGTTTGAAATTCAAAGCACCCTATGTTAACGTATTTGTTAAACAAAAACTATATAGTTTTGTAACAAACATGAAAGACATAAAGGTTATTAAACCGGCTAGTAAATATTTTTGTGACTGCCCTGGTTACTAGATATTCTTAGCGTGCAAACATAGGATAATAAAACTTGAGTAATAAAACTAAATGGTGCATAATTTACATTTACATTTCTTGACCAATGTCCCTAATTTGGGTAGCGATTACTTATCTAACCTGCCCCTACAATAAGTCGGGGTCACGTAATTCGGGTTGAAATCTTCGCCTCAAACCGTATTGAACACGCGACACTTGCGCGCCAAGCAACAAAGCACCTTCAGCAATCCTCTTAAAGTACTTTTGTCAATTCATAAGTAAAACACAGATGAATCACCAACAACGTGGTACCTACAAAATTTCTTGTCACATATAACTGAAGTTATGTTATGAAAAATGTACTATAGTAACTACACGTAAAATAAATACTCCAAGAAAAGTTACGTTCCTTAATCTTGTCAAGGAAGCTGCTCTTCTGTGTTATGACTACGTGGTGTAATGATAGGAATAAAGCAAATACGTTATCTGTTGTAATATATTAGCTGAAGTATATATCATTTATTACATACATAAATAGCTTGCTGCTTCTTATGAAAAAAGACTTGACATGGTACCTATGTTCTATTTTAGTTCTATATCAGATTTGATTCAATAGATAGTAGGTAGTAGAGCTACGCTGATTTCAGCCCGAATGGGCCGGCTCGACCGGGACAGTACTACCCTCATACAGAAAACCAACCTAAACTAACAACATTAGTGGTGTTGTATTTCGTTGGTGAGTATGAGACCGAAGACCCATCATTCTGCATCATTTTCAGAAACATCTCACTAATCTGCCATGGTTGGGTATGGGTCACCATGGTGAATTGTGTGCACTGACAATGAGATTGGTGGCTCCTGCTTCTGAATTCTACTCATGTTTTCCATCAGGCAGAGTAGTCACTTTGGTAGGCAAAAATATATAAAAAAAAGTTGTCCTCTGAAATGTCACTCACTTGAGGTCTGAATTTGTAAATTTATCAATAATTGATTATATATATGATGATACGTATGTAACGTGATCTTGGTCACAGTGAGTTGACAGAAATGTCATAGTACCAATACACTAAGTACTTTTTATATGAGGCTGCCAAAATGAATCTACTGCAGTATTTTTGTCTAGTATGTAAATGTATGATTTGGAGATCTTGAAAGATTCTCTTATTTCTTATTTCAATTAGGATTTGATTACCTCATATCTTTACTATAACTCGTGCGAGCTAAGATGGCACCTGGCTCAAAACGAAACATGGTACCGTTCCCCCGCGTGATACCCCTCTGTCATCTTGCGAGTAGCGTTAGCATGACTATTACCGTTGCACGAATCTTTCCATAATAATTTTAGTTTATTGGGTATTACCTAATGTCATATAAATCACTTCACTTTGAAAATGCGTCTATGACAAAAGCCTTGAAATCCGTTATTAATTTCTGAGAAGTTGTGTAAAATAGGATTAGAAAATGAATCTTTTGCTAATATATTTATATTAGTATTTCTTCATTATAGATAGATAGATAGATAGATAGATAACTCTTTATTTGTACACCGTGTTACAGATTCATAAAACAGAGCAGAAATTACTTAAATGTAATGTACAAAGGGCGGCCTTATTGCTGAAAGCAATTTCTTCCAGGCAACCTTAGGATGGATTAAAATGATCTGGAAAGCAGTAGTTGACGGTGCAATGAGTTTAAAAATTATAATCTACCTACTAATGAATATAACGAGAGAGAATATAACATATACATACACATATACATATACATATACACACACACACATATTTATATATACACACATTATAACTTTAATTGATATATTAATTAGTTCAGAAGCCCCATTAACTTAATCCCTAGCTGTCACGCTTGAAGGGTCATAAGAGAAAAGTTTTCTTCCCGTGTTTATAATCAGTGCCACACAGCAGCTTTGCTCTAGAGACATTTACGATGGTATAATATTCCGTATTATTGACTACGACCCATGGGATCGCAGACGATACTAACAGGACAGACATTAGGGTCCGTCGCAAACGTTCGCTTCCTTGATAAGATTTCCTAATACGTTTTCCGTGTCCGGGCATCCGTAAGAAGGCATCCACTACTCATAGATGACGTACATCCTATATGACGTACGTATTCCTTTCGGTAAAACAACGTTATATGTAACAAAATTATGGTATTTTACCAATACCGTGACATTGACTCAGATAGATGTTTACTTATAAGATCGAATGTTTGAGTATTTGCGTACCAACGTAACAACAATGCGTTCGCCGATAACACCATTTGTCTAATTGAAACTTTGCACCATTTTGAGAACGCGTTATTCAGGTCGACTGTAAACAATGTAAAGCCTCAATACAAAGCGTTGGGACTGTCATGTTTAGATTAGGAATGAAACCCTCGTCATCATCGTTATCGTCTAAGCTATATGGAGGCTAATGTAAAAAGAGCAAAGGAGAGATGTTAATTTTAAAATTAAATAGAATTATTATAAGTATAGTAGTATATTGAGACTAGGGTAAACAATAAACTCAAATAATATTTTGTTTGATGAAATCGCCTTTAAATAATAACCCATAATTTCGCTTTATGACATCGGCACTTTGAACATTCTAACTAAGCGTACATAGGTGTTCATTTTACATTCAGTAATATTAGCAATATCTCAACAAAAACGACCACGGAAATCATATTCACTACACAGAATAAGTATCTTACATGAATACATTTGATAATTACATAAATAAGGGCAACCCTTTTACGGAAGTAGCTATACAATACATAGCTTTAGTATTTACTATAATTAACGTGACTGACATTTATAAATATAATTCAAATTAGTATAACATTTACGTAACGTAACGTACGTACGTAACGTTGTTGTTGTTGAATCCCATAATCCTATACGTTAACGTAACCATTGTACGAGAGTGACGAAACATTTATTTTTGCGTCGACAATGGCTATCAAATTACGGTAGTGTTGTTTTGAAAGTATTTTTATCAACCCGTATGAATCCGTTCGTTTTGAAAAGCGGGAAACAATCGCTTGAGTAAATAAAAGGATCACCAGCCGTATCTCCCTTCCACTCGTGTGGATGCGCCCCTCTGCAATATTATGTGGCAGATCGATGAAACACTTTACAATGAGAATTCATGACACGGAAATATATAAGATTGAAGAACTGCTGTTATGGTCCAAGAGCCCAGAGCCATCAGACATAACTTATTTTCACATGGATGAAACCTTAACTACTCAGTAGCGTCTAGTGTACTTTTAAATATCTGCGTGTTTGTGGAACTAGCCCTGTGACACCTGGGCAGATATCAGGTGAGAAAGGTAACTAAAAATAAGAGTTATCTAACTTAAATTAGTATGGCTGATCTTTATATATATTTTGTAGAATATTATTCTAAACTAGTTTCATAAAGTGTCAGACACTTTACATGGACCAGAGCTTGTGTCAGACGCTTTAAGGATCGACAAAAAATTAATGAACTTTACTTATTTTTACATTATGATTTTTTAATATGTTATTAAAGTAACTATTACAAAGTTACATTTCATCAGTCAGACAAATTCGAGTGACCAAATATCCCTTAAATACAAGTTCACGCTTTTTGTTACGTTACGTTTTAAGAGACGGGAGTGCCATACTCCCGTCTCTTAAAACGTAGTTTTATGATATTATCTTTGCTGTATACGTATATAGGTAATAGGTAACGCACAAAAGGCACATATAATACACAGTAGAGTGGAGAAAATGTTAAATAAAAGCGGCCAAGTGCGAGTCGGACCCGCCCATGAAGGGTTCCGTATCAGCAAGTAACATCATATAAAACTTCTTGTAGTTCGTTGTAACTTGGATCGATGTTTTATAATACCTAGTGTATTGGTTGAATGAAAGGTAAATTGCAGTTTACGATTTATGACGTATTAAAAAAAACTAATTATTAGATTTCGTTCAAACCAATTTTCGTTTATAGTTTGCATGGTAATGTACAACATACATTTTTTTTAGTTTTATTACTCTCTTATTTTAGAAGTTAGAGGGGGGGGGGGGACACACACATTTTTCCACTTTGGATGTGTCTCTCGCGCAAACTATTCAATTTAGAAAAAAATGATATAAGAAACCTCAACATCATTTTTGAATACATATCCCACACGTATGGGTTCGATGAAAAAATTTTTTTTGCGTTTCAGTTCCAAGTATGGGGACCCCCAAAATGTATTGTTTTTTTTGTATTTTTATGTAAAAATCTTAATGCGGTTCACAGATTACATCTACTTACCAAGTTTAAAAACTATAGCTCTTATGGTTTCCGAAAAAAGTGGCTGTGACATAACGGACGGACAGACAGACAGACATGACGAATCTACAAGGGTTCCGTTTTTTGCCATTTGGCTATGGAACCCTAAAAACGGGACCCAAGTTGCTGTGGACGTCTCACTCACTCTGAAATAGCATGATGATCGCACTCCCGGCTGAATAATTTTTGTGTTTAAGGGATGTTTGGTCACTCGAATTTGTCTGACTGATGAAATGTAACTTTGTAATAGTTACTTTAATAACATATTAAAAAATCAGACATGTAAAAATAAGTTCATTAATTTTTTGTCGATCTTTAAAGCGTCTGACACAAGCTCTGGTCCATGAAAAGTGTCTGACACTTTATGAAACTAGTTTAGAATAATATTCTACAAAATATATATAAAGATCAGCCATACTAATTTAAGTTAGATAACTCTTATTTTTAGTTACCTTTCTCACCTGATATCTGCCCAGGTGTCACAGGGCTAGTTCCACAAACACGCAGATATATAAAAGTACACTAGACGCTACTGAGTAGTTAAGGTTTCATCCATGTGAAAATAAGTTATGTCTGATCGCTCTGGGCTCTTACTCTATTACGGAAACACTATGTGTTTCGGACCTCAATGTGAGGCTAGCAGCATTCGTAAATAAAACCTACTGAATTTAGTTGTGCATCTTTGCATTAACATTGTTCATTGCTGTGACTAAGCTTTATAGAAAATGTAATGAAATCATCGTTAAGTCTTTTTTTTAGTCAAATCGTGAGGTAAAATAAAATTTCTAGAAGTTAACAATCTCCGACAAAAGCGTATCCATAGGACTTTGATATCAATCAAAGTCCTATAGATACGCTATTGTCGGACGACACAAAACTCAAGTACTAGGTGACCCTATTACTTGGGTTTTGTGCAGAACTGATCGACAGTTATTGCACTTATGAAAACAAATGTTGTGTCATTTCGAAGTAGACTTACAGCAAACACCATTCCAATTTAGAAAATGCTTTATAAATATCCCATTTGTACTCGTATTACGAAACCGATTAAAATATTAATTCTAGACATCACTAAAACGTAGTTTGAAATTCTTTTCAAAATCTTCACATTCATGGATAGTGAGAGGGTTTCTTAAACGCAATTTTATTACAAAATACTTACATTGGTGATATATAATATACTAGCTTTCTCCCGCGGCTCCGCCCACGGCTCCGCCCGCGTGTATGTTGGTTATCGCGGTAAAAAGTAGCCTATGTCTTTTCCCAAGTTCAGTTCTATCTTGATACCAAATTTCATCAAAATCAGTTCAGTGGTTTAGGCGTGAAAGCGTAACAGACAGACAGAGTTACTTTCGCATTTATAATATTAGTAGAGAGTAGAGATAATTCTAAATGGAAGATGCAAAATTTAATCACAAACATGTTTTTCCATACATAATATTTAAAATATTGCCTAATTTAAAAAAAAGTGCCTTTTTGATGTAAGTACCGTAGGCTACTTTGATATTCGTTTAGTAAAAAACTTTTCGATTGATGTTATATACAAACACTCTAGTTTCATTTATTTGTGTAGATATTTAACTTCTAGAACTAAGTAACTAACATGATAACATCGTATGGTCTTTTAATTCAAGATTTAATTACTTACTGTAAATGGGGATTACAATGACTTATTCATACACATTTTGTGGTCCAAGAGCCCAGAGCGATCAGACATAACTTATTTTCACATGGATGAAACCTTAACTACTCAGTAGCGTCTAGTGTACTTTCAATACTTGCGTGCTTGTAGAGCTAGCCCTGTGACACCTGGGCAGGTACCAGGTGAGAAAGGTAACTAAAAATAAGAGTTATCTAACTTAAATTTGTATGGCTGATCTTGATATATATTTTGTAGAATATTATTTTAAACTAGTATCATAAAGTGTCAGACACTTTTCATGGACCAGAGCTTTTGACAGACTCTTTAAAGGTCGACAAAAAATTAATGAACTTTACTTATTTTTACATGTCTGATTTTTAAATATGTTATTAAAGTAACTACTTTAATAACATATAAAAAAAATCAGACATGTAATATGTTATTAAAGTAACAACTTTAATAAATACAAAAACTTTAAATTAAACGCTATACAATCGTCTTTGGTCAACATGATATATGTATATAGTAAGACAAAACCTCCTTTGTTAGGAGAAGTATGTATATGTCAAGCCTGCAGTGGCTATTAAAGGCTATCAATGATGATGATGATGAAATATATTTCCTTTTTAAATATTTTAACATAGGTTTATGTGAATTGAACTTTTTCTATATCTTTTTTCAAACATTTTATTCACTAATGCGCCATTAGCTTAGGAATTTGAGGCAAAACATAATCTTGATTAGCATGTGTAACGTACAAGGCTTAAAGTTAATTGCTGTACTCAGGCTTCTAAAACGCGATCTTAACCGGCTTACACCCACCGACTTATCCAGTTCACATGACTCAGTTTATAATATCGTTGTGCATACCATTTTTGAAAACGAAAAAAACTACTATTTTTTCATAAAAGACCAATAAAATTTAGAAGAATGGCTTCAAGGAGTTCACATAAGTTC
This sequence comes from Phragmatobia fuliginosa, assembly GCA_932526445.1. Classification (NCBI taxonomy): domain Eukaryota; kingdom Metazoa; phylum Arthropoda; class Insecta; order Lepidoptera; family Erebidae; genus Phragmatobia; species Phragmatobia fuliginosa. Next base: position 8,785,479 of record OW052060.1, on the reverse strand, counting down.
TTCCCCCATTACGACATGCTTTTTACCCGACTACGGCGAAGCCAAAAGGAAGGGTAACACTTTTGTCAGCGTATGTTTATTTGAAATGTTACAGTGTTGTGTCTTTAGACACAACAATGTTAAAATCGGTTCCGTGCTTTAGCACGGAACCGATTTTAACAAATGAGTTATCAGTAACATGTGACATTAAAATTTCATGAAAGGCTTCCATTTAAATCTTTTTCTTATTATCGGTTATAAAATGTATTACGTTCCACAGATTTATTATAGGTACGAAAATTTTAACATTTTTTTTTATTTCAAAATATAGTTCATCCGTGTATGACTGCAGACTTTTATCTTTTTAATAAAAGTAAATGAAATAGCCATGGATCCAAATAAATTTCTCTTAGGCCGTTTAAAACATCTTGCAGTGATTTTTATTCACTCTTATTAAAATATACCAGCTATATTAAAATTTATTCATTCTCAAAAAGATTGCTTCGGTTGAATAATTCCAAGCATTTTAGCATCCTCGATATTGCTCGGTGGATATTTATAAATTCTTCGCTGAAGTATTTTTAAAAGATCTCAATTTATATAGCATGATATCCAAGATATTGAACTTATCGAAGAAGGTCTTTTGCTTATTATCGTATATAAAATCCCTGGGGTTAGAAACTACCTTACGAATAAATCGTAATGGATACGCGGATTTCCAATGAAAATGAATAGATTAAAAATCATAAAATGTTAAATTGTATTATTATACATCTGTATTCACAATCAATACTAGTAAGTTAGTTAATTTCCTGCAGATGTTTACAGCGTTCTAATACTTCTTCACTCCCAAATAAGTAATACCATACCAGTAATCCTAATTACGTTATAGTTTTAAGTACACATTTGCGATGCGATTTGAAACTCACAAAACAAATGTATGTAAATCAATTATCGCATAGTAAATTTTGTAAAAAATATACAATGGAACGTTTATATTCAGATATAATATGTTTTACTAAATTCTGAAATAATATAAAAGAGAATATATTTAAATTTCATAAAATAATATTCTCAATGTACACCAAATGTATTTTAACTTAGTCTTTTCGAAATATTTGTTATGTAAATAGCAAAGATATTATCATTAGCAAATATATTATATGTTTTCCATCTATTGCAACACTATCAGAATGATAATGTAGATACTCCTTGATATATATTTGTTTCACTAGCACTAGCTCTGCTATAAATCCCAAAGGAGTGCCAGAGGGAGAGAAATAAAAGCGCTATCTTTCTGCAATACTTTTCCCAACATACTCGTACTAATAGGTAGAATGTTCACACGCGAGGCAGGCCACTTTAGCTACCAGATTTACCGCAAACACGCTTGCCGTAAAGTTTTCAAGAAACACGTCATGCTTTATGATTCTTTTTAAAACGGATTTGTTATGACTCCGAAAGTGATAGTGACAGGCAAAGTTGTTTTCCACTTTGGAAGATTGCTTTGAACCAAGAAATTATGTAAAGTTACGCTGTATAAAACCTTGCCTGAAAGTTATAAAGATGTTTTGAGTATTATTTCTATCAACGTACTTGCAATAAGTATTGCAGTTGTTGCTCATCTTTTGTGAGGTAATTTTTGTATTCCTCAATTAAAGCAACACCTCGTTCAGCTACATCATTAGTCAGGATTATAAAAAAAAACGGCTTAATTGATAATGAATTTAACTTTGACCTCGAATAAGTTTTGAATGAGTTGATTCATCGAAAAATTATATAAAAACTTTTTGTCGAGCGCTCAGTTCAATTCTCTACAAAAATATTTAATGGAAATTGCAGAGCAATTAAGGCATTAAAATTAGTTACAAAAATCTGAAAAAATAATCCTGGGTTATTCTTATGGTAAAACGAAAAGTGCGAGGCGGACAGCCTTAATATTTTGAGGGCTCATATTTTTAGAGGCATCTAAGCGAAACTTTTGAGCCTGGTTCCAAGACAATTTTTTTTTGAAACGCTGTAATGCTTAACTTGTACAATATTGTAAACCATGGATATCTAAAAAAACTCAACTTACCATGTACCTACACGAACACAAAACAATGAATTTGGACATATTCAAGCACACATTCAATGGTTGAATTCATATTATAAGATTATTGACACAAGTTATTGTCATTGTGACAAGTAATTTGTATTCCGTGAATACTCACTATCGAAGTGATGTGTTCAGTGTTCCGTATCAATAAACTCAAAATCAACATCCAGGGGTGGTTTTGTATGTAAACCCTTACATTAACGAATTCTTAGCCAAACTGTCAGTTGTATGATATTGTTTCAAAATTTAATATGAAGTGCTCGATCAATAAGCTAATATCAGTGCTTCAAAGCTTACCTTCTCGCCGTCCTATAAACTTTACAAAACAATTCATTCTAACCCACATCTGTTTTAACTTGCCCAGAGGGAGAAGCACCAGCCTATTGTTTCAAATTTAGTATCAATTTCGCATTTAACTGAAATCGTTTTGGGTCTGAGATTTATAGTTCTGTAATAGTTTATTGCTTTCTTGTCCATGGTATAAACCTTTGTAAGTATTGTTATTATTGGTTACACAAAATGTCAATAATTATTTAGGTACCTCACTTCATAACATACCTATTAACTTACTTACCTATACTTTTTTCAAAACGTGATTTTGCTTGACGGTGGACTACAATTATAATTTTATTTCATTAACTACATTTTTAAAACTAAGCTCATAGGCGAAACCGGCTGCTTAAACCGGTCAGGTAAAAGTTTTGAATTCGTTAAATAATAGAATAGATGTACAAGCAAGTTTAATTTCAAAAATGTATTTCAATAAGTTCCACCAAGTACCGACAATCGAGAATATACTTAAATTGTATTCATGAACATTTATTAAATATTTGTTAAGAATTAGACAGATAAAAACAAAGTTAAACGTCGACTGCTCGAGGGATCTACGACGTTAAAATAGAAGAAAGTTTTATGTTGTAATATGAAACATTTCTCTGTCTCTCTTTATTTTAAGCCGGTTTATATCCGTACATACAGTAGGTACATCTGTATGAATAAGATAGACTTAGCACTAAGACAATAATGTTTTGCAGCCATTGTAACACGGATTATCTGACGCTTCGGGCTGGTAGTTCGCCCTCTGCGTTGATATTAGGCACACTGTGCACCGAGCGCACCGCTACGGTCGAACATCCTGGGCCTAATCTTCTGCTGGAATTCAAGTATGATTTTCTTAAATGCTTTTCTATTTTATTTTGATATTGATTATTCATCGGTTAATTATGATGGTTTTTGTTTCAATCTTTCAAATCTATTAAAGTTTAGTATTTAATCTTTTGTAAATTTACAGTACTCAGTACAGTACAGTTAATAACTTTTTTATAAATCTTGTAAGTTTTAACTTTATAGGATTTACGTTTATATATTAAAATAATACCTTACATTACAAAATGTTTATAAACTATAGCTGTTAACTGCCGTTGTTGTCACAAACAGGGGAACTGTAATTAATGGATTCATCCGAATTGCCATCGATTGTCACAGATTAATTAAACTATGTGAATATTTATTTTGTGTATCTTTTTGGTGAACCAATCTTTATTCAAAAATCACCGTGAGAGAAATCCAAATTGTTATTTGCATTTGTTGAGTGAATGATAAATATTGATTATAAAAATCTAAGCCACTATCATATATTATATAACACAGACTACTAAACAAGTAACATTAGTACAAGAATAAAAGTACAAGTCATTGTCATATCTACAAGTTTGCCCTTCCCAGTACGTCACATGATGATTATCAGATAAGGAAAGTTAATTAATTGATGAATGTCCTCATCGTGAATAAGAAAGATCCGCTCAGCTTTGACTGTACTTTGTAAGCGGTTACTACGTCGCTTCCTATTGCGCCAAGAGTTGTGGGTTTAAATCCCATTTGGAACAACACTTTGTGTGATACACAAATTGTTTTTCTAAGTCTGGGTGTTCCATGTATCCGTTTCATATATGTTTGTAAAGTCCTGATGTATTATATACCTAATACATTCCCTTAAAAGAAGTGTGTAGATTTCGGTTGATTTAATTTCAAAATACCACTAAGAACCGGAACCTCTATATCTATAACTAAATACTCTTTCAAATATATGTATTATCCAACTTCGTAATGTTTTCATTTAATTTGTGTTATTTTTACATCCCTGCTTTTATATAACTTAGAGCAAATGTATTCATTACTTGGAAAAATAATGTTTTATTGTAACATCTGCACTTTTCCTAAAACCTCTCACGTAAAGAAGTGTTAATTCTGTCTAATATATGTACGTTACGATCAACATATATGTAAGTGTATAAATCGCTAACACGCTGATACCTTACAGTTCCGGCCCATTAATACCGCCGTACGACTATAACGGATTTATAGCCAAGCTCGAGTTTATTGAGAGAATTGAGAGCAGTGGTTCACCACCCACTATGGTTCCTGCCTCGCCGCCATTAGCAGCGCTGACACATCACATGCAGTATGGTAAATATACCTCTTTTATTTTTTTTATTTTTTTAATTTGAGATAGCAATCTAGAAAACAAAGCAATCTGTAACCTAAATATTATGTCTATATTTTTCAACAGTTAATACTGTTGAAAAATATAGACATAATATTTAGTCCATAATATTTAGTCCCTAATCCTTTGTCCTTCTCCAAGGTCCAACCTATCGCTGTACCGAAGTTTATCCACACCGGTTCAACGGTTCAACGGTTTAGAAGTAAATTCTAACTGATAGATAGACGGATAAACAGAGTTACTTTCGAATTTATATATTACATACACACATATCCGCTGTTTGCAGAATTTAATTGTGAATGGGCGTGTAAAGTCCATCCTATGACTGACGCTTCTATAAACATCACCATCCTCATCAAAATACATTCACTGTTGAACATGGTTTTTGGTTTTCCATAACAAACGGTTCAGTACAGACCAATAAATAAATAAATGAAGCGTTATGTAAGGTTCCGTATGTTCCGCTAAGTTATACGATACGATATCGTACTATGAGTCTATAGTATCCTTAATCGCATACTTTTCTAACAGAAACCCACTGTTTCTTCTATCATCAGATTTACGTTAAAGTTAAACTTTTGAATGAATTAGGTTTTGCAAAATTTTGCTCTTAGCTAGTTACTTTAGAAACTGCACCGTTTCTTCACCTTCGTAAACAGAGACCCATATATATAAACAAGGATTTAAAGGAAACATAAATAAGACAAGTGGACCACATCTCCAATAAACCTTTTCTATTTATTGAACAGAAGGCGTACACAGCTCTCGCATGTAGATAAACTTTATATTGTTTCTTTTGTCTTTGATCCAAAACAATAAAAATAAAACATTTGGATTACAAGTGGAAATATATTCTGAATGTATACTTTTTTGCAGTGGATAGAACGCCAGTAGATAGTAACGGGATGACAAATGAAGTGTCTAATGAGAATGGGGCAAGAGTAGGGTGCGGTGCTACTGTGCGTGGCTTCGGTGCGGGAGGAGCGCGGTCAGGCCACTTCGATACGAGAGCTTCAACGTGGCGCGCCCAGTGCGTTATACATCTACTGGGTGCACATACTGATGTCGTCCAAGTCTCGCTATTTAATTATAATTTAAGGTAAGTACGATAATGGAAAAAATGGGTTTAAATATGAAGACATTTAGTGGCCTGACACAGAAGACCAACCTAAAAATGACACCATTTGTGTAATCGTTTTCGTTGGTGATTTGTTATCATTTTGGCCAAGCCACTCAGTATGTAATAAAGCATCGCTCTGGTAGGAGATCTAAATACAAATATCATAATCAGGCTATCGCAGTTTACTGAAATAGGCCTCTCCCATCGCAAGGCATTTTTATCGATTTTGGGCGTCTCGCATTCAGCTCCTGACAATGGTTCGTCATCAAAACGTCACTTAGCTTAGCCGGTTTGCATCCTACGCTACGTTTACCGGCACGAAAGTATAAAACAATATAAATAACACATTTATGCAGTGTATTTTCTTCGCTAGACTGGATCAAACCTTATTTCCGAAGCGATAGTGAGCTTTCAACGCCAATTTGTGCCGTCGAATTCTCTTTTTTAAATTTTTTGTTATAAAGCTAGCCAAATATCAATAAGGTCTATGAGGCAGACTAGATGGTATTTCTGTGCCAATATTTAGCATATATATAAAACTGCCTTTAGGTTAACACATGAAGTGACTCAGGCCCCTTTTTTTTTTTTTTTTTTTTTTTTTTTTTTTTTTTTTTCCGTGCGGAAATCCCCCCGGATACCACCAGTTGATGGTTATGTCGGACTCGAACCGACCAAAACCGCACGCCGCCTCGGGTACTATAAGCCGAGGAGCCAGGTGTACCCTCGGAAGGAAGTCCCTGGAACCCCGACGTACCTCGGGCCATCTACGCCTTGCAGGTGACCCTCTCCTGTGTGAAAGTTCAGAACTGTCTAAAAGGGGGCGCGGGTGCTTCGTGGCACTGGCGCCGCCACCCTGGCCTGCTTCTGCTAGGGTAACAGATGGCCTCACCTGTCACCCCCAGGCTTGCGCTTATGGAGGACGGAGATCGTTTAACGATCTCCGGCGCCTGAGTCGTCTGTGGTACCTTGCCCGTTCTCGGACCTGGCGGACCGGAAGAGTTCTAAGCCTCTCCCGGTCCCGCTCAGCCATCTCCTTCGCAAGCATGACTTGCTCACAGAAGGAGACAGCGGAGTTCCACGCACTCTCGCTCCGTATCATGGCAGCAATCATGTTACGGAGCGAGAGAATCCCCACTTCGATGGCTGCCACGAGGTCGCGCCTCGGCTCCGCCCACGCTGGACATTCAGCTAACGTGTGGAGCGCCGTATCCACGGTTTGGCCATCGCAATGGTGGCACTCAGGCGTTGGCTCTTTTCCGATTAGACACAGGTAATCTCCGAAGCACCCCTTTCCAGTGATCACCTGTGTCAGCCGGTATGAGAGGCTGCCGTGATGCCTCTCGAGCCAATCCTCCATAACGGGTCTTACCGCCGCAATAACGGCGTGCCCAGCGCTTGGTTGCCCAAGTCGTTCCCTCCATTCCTCCACGAGGACCTGGTGGAGCTGGGATTTCTGATTCTCGATTTCTCGAGGATCAGGACTCCTATCCAGCTCCCGCGCCTCCTTGCGCCACTGATAAAGAGCTGCAAGGGCCCTCGCCTCCAGGTCCCATGGTGGAGTTCCGGCCAGGAGACTTGCTGCCTCAAAGGAGATCGTGCGGTACCCTCTTATAATTCTGATAGCCAGCACCCGCTGCGGTCGTCGCAGCAGCGCGGCGTTGCTGGCCCTCAGAGCCTCCGCCCATACTGGAGCCCCATAAAGGGCCATGGACCGAACAACCCCCGCGTAGAGTCTCCTGCAGGAGTCATCGGGTCCCCTCATGTTTGGTAGCAACCGTGCCAATGCACGCGCTGCGCCAACCAGCTTGGGGACCAGACTTCGAAAGTGAGATTCGAAGCCCCATCGGCCGTCGAGTACGAGCCCTAGATACCTCATAGAGGGCTCGATGCCGATGCGAGTGCCTCCTACTATGAGACTGAGTCCATCAGGTGGCTTCCTCCGAGGTCCATGGAAGAACAAGGCCTCGGATTTGTGCAAGGCCACCTCAAGACCCAGCCGCCGGATTCGCTCCACAACTTGGGCAACCCCGGCCGTGGCCCTCAGGGTTGCCTCACGATGCGTCTCCCCCCACGCCATCACAAGCGTGTCGTCCGCATAACATGTGATGGCGACACATTCTGAAAATGCACCGCGAAGCACCCAATCGTAGCCAATATTCCACAGGAGCGGTCCTAAGACCGACCCCTGCGGAACACCGCACGACATCTCACGCCGACCGAAACCGGTTCTACTTGGGTAAACAACGGCTCTCTCTGACAAATATGCCCCGACTATGCGGCGGAGGTATGAAGGCACTCGATGATAGACTAGTGCCTCCCTGATACAGCTCCAGGGCAAAGTGTTAAACGCGTTGGCGATGTCTAGAGACACCGCCAATACTACTTCACCCCGGGAAACTGCACCCTCCGCCAGAGCCCTCACGCGCATGATCGCATCCACGGTGGAGCGCCCCTGACGGAAGCCGTACTGGTTGTCCGCCAGATCCGGCCCTATCCTGTAGAGATGCTTGACGAGGCGGTGTGCAATTACTCTTTCAAAGAGTTTGCACACCTCGTCAAGCAGCACTATGGGCCGGTAGGCGGATGGTGAGTCCGCCGGGCGCCCCTCCTTTCGGATGAGAACCAGTTTCCCCGTCTTCCACAGTTTTGGAAACTGGCCCTGCTCGAAGCATGCGCTAAAGAGCCCTCTCAGACGGGGCTCGAGAGCCGGCGCCTCATTATCAAGAGCCAGGACCCACGCTCGACCCGGAATGCCATCGGGTCCTGGGGCGGTGTTCTTGGCTTTGAGCCTTTTCACCGCCAGCGCTAGTTCTTCCCAAGTGACCTCAGGGACGTCGTCGTCGTCCACGCTAGGCGTCTCAGGCGTTGAAGGCGGAGCCATCTGTGGTGGGGTGTGCTCCACCACTCGCGATGGAAACAGGGAGCCAACGACCCTCACAAGCAGCTCTGGCTGAAGACACTGGGTCAGCGGTGGAGCCCATGGGCGCATCTTGCCCCTAACCATACGGTAGGGGCGCCCCCATGGATCCCGCTCCAGTGTCTCCAGTAACTCGCGGCGGGCCTCTGTCTTGGCCCGCTTTATCGCCGCCTGAAGGGTCCTCTTGGCAACCCTATAATCCACCAATAGCTCCGCCTCTCGGGCTGCCGCATCCTCGGGGCGGCGACGCCTTCTGCGGAACCTGGACCACTGACGTCGCGCGGTGACGCAGGCATGCCGCAGCCTTGCAATCTCCGGCGACCACCAGTAGACCCGGCGCCTCGCAGTATTGGGCTTAACCCTAGGCATCGCCGCATCGCAGACGCGGGTCATCGCCTCCCGGAACCATTGTGCCTCAGCATCCACATCGACAGGTCTATCCGGCATAGGAGCCCAGGCCTGCACGATGGTGGCTTCCAGGAGGAGCTCCTTATCTAAACGCTTGAGCGCCCAACGTGGCTCGGGTGGAGCCGGTCTAGCCGGCACGCCATTGATGGGAGTGGAGACATCAAATCGAATGTATCGATGATCCGAACCCGTCTCCTCCCCCACAACGACGCGCCAGTCCCGAACGCGACGTGCCAGCGAGGGGCAGGCGAACGAAATGTCCACGATCGAACTGCCCCTCGCCGTCACGAACGTAGGTACGGATCCCCGATTCAGGACAACTAGACCGAATCTTTCAGCCCAGTTCTCCAGTGCCCTTCCCCTCGGGTTTGTGCGACGGGAACCCCAGGCCTCCGACCAGGCATTAAAGTCCCCGAGCACAAGAACCGGGTGGGGGCGACAGGCATCGACGACGACAGTCAGCTGAGCGAGCCATTGCTCATACTCAGTTATGTTTCGATTCGGCGTGAAATAAGCGGCCACGACCGCTATGTCCCCAACCACCGCCGCTATGCATCCCCGTTCCCTTGCAACCACGGCAAAGGGAGGGGTGCCAGCAGCGGTGCCGTGCACCAGTGCCGCCGAGCCATCCAAGTCGGTCTCCCAGGAAGCCCCGAGAAACCGGTGTACGTATGGCTCGGCTACAGCGGCAATGTGGATGGACCACTGTGCCATGCTCTGGAGCAGAAGATCCTGAGCAACGGCACCGTGGCCCACGTTCGCTTGGAGAATGCGGAGGTGTGAGTCCATTATTGGATTTCCATCTCCGCACTCCGCCGCGAATCTTGCCGCTCTCTGGCGGCACCCCCTGTACCCTCCAGCGGCCGGCCAGAAGAATGGCCAACCGGTTTCGGCCCAGAAAAAGCGCAGACTTTACTGCCAACCCGGTGGTCCGCAGGCCTGCTTTCCGCTGCGCACCTAAAGCAGCGTAGCGGATTGTTGCACTCACCCGCTTTGTGACCGGGCTGGCCACGGCGGAAGCAGAGATCACCTATGGTGACCTCCGCCGTACATTTAACCCCCACGTGACCCACCGCCAGGCAACGGAAGCACCTTGCCGGCCGAGCCTGCAGAAGTCGAGCCTGCGCCCTCAGGAAACCTCCAACTAGGAGGGTACGCGCATCAGCGACCCTTTGGGCCGCCGCGATAGGACAGCTGACAACCGCTGCCCCCTGTCCACTGAAGCCGAAGCGTATTGCTCCGACCTTCGCATTTTCTAGAGGGCAGCTCCCAGCCTCCATCACGGCGAGCCTAAGCTCGTCTGCCGTGACGGAGTCATCCAGGCCCGTGATGCGTACCGCGGCGCACTTTATGGGTCTGGACACTCGGACGTCAGCTGCATCCAGTGAATCCCTGAGTTTAGCCGCAAGGGCATCGGCTTTAGGACCACTGGTGGCGCCGGGGATCTCGAGGAGCCGGGCGCCCGTACGTGTATTTTTACACCGGACACCCGGTATTTCGAGAGCCTTGAGGTCGACATTTGCCTTAACCTTGGCTAGGACCTCAGCATACCCCAGGCCCCTCTCCGCTGCCTCCGTCGTCAGGGTAACGACGACGGCAGCAGACCGAGGGACGCGAAGTCTCCTCGGTGCTCCCACCGCAGCGGTGGCGGCTGCCTTTTTAGCCTTTTTGGCAGCTTTCCGCTTCTTCTTCTTGTCCCCGGCTACCATCCAGTCCCCTTCTAATGGGTGCTGTGTGGCATTAGCCGGGACCAACGCTTGGGTAGAGGTTAGGGTTTGGGTAGGTTTCACATTCCTCTTTCCCTTTCCTTTCCCCTGGGTGGCCTTTTCCGACGCTGCAGGTGAAGTTGGCCTAGCCACCCTAGCTACTGGTTGGGAAGTTGAGCCCACCTTCACCGCAGTCGCGTATGTCGTCGATGGCGGAGTTAGCGGTGGGCGACAATGGGCGCTCTCTATGGCAGAGATGCGCCTCATAAGCCGCTCTTCCATCGCCGTCATGAGTTGGACCATGTCCGGCTCCACTCGGCAGGACGATGCGTTGACCGTAGCGTTGGTATGAGTAGAGCCCAACTCCTTCTCTCTCGCTTCGACGAGCTTCGCTTCAAGAGTGGCTTTCTCCCTTTCATGGGCCCTATTATCGGCCACGAGGAGTTTGCCGACCTCGACGATGCTGCGCATGACCGCTAGCAAAGCCTCCTGTTCGGGGGACCCGGAACTCCGAGACACCTGAAGTAAGCGATCGGCTACGCCGATTGCCTCTTCCATGCGATCTACGGGATTCCCCACTCTTCGTCGTAGCTCTTCCACGTCCGTATCGCTGCACTTCGTCCCGGTGGTGCTTGTCCTGTCGGCTTCAATCTTCTCGAAGAGAGCCTGAAGCAAGAGCTCACCCTCAGCCCTTTTTGCTGCCGGAGATCGACTAGCCTGTCTCGCCACGGTGACCCGTCCAGCCTTTGGAGGCCGGCCTCCACGGCGAGCCCCTCGACGGCTTGTACCCACCTTGGGTAACGTGCCCTCGTCACTAGAAGGCGATTCCAGTGGGCTTTTCTCCATTGGGTCAGGCTGATGTCTTTTCCTCTTTTGTGAGGCCCGTTGGTATCGCTCTGCAGCTGACAGCATCGGTATGTCAGCACCGTTGTTTTCCGAGGCAGTGTCAGAATCCAACACTGCCTGTCTTGCCGCGTCCTCCGCGTTGATTAGGTCACCGGATTTACCGCTCGGCAACGGGCGGGTTTGGCAGTGGTTGCTCCCCCCAGAATACGATTGGGAGCTGCCGGAGCCGTTTGGCTCCGGGAGGGATTCCCCAGGCGCAGTGCGTCCGGGACCCTCCTGGGTAGGTTTTCCTTTTTGTTTACCCATGCCATTATTTATGAGTTTACCGTCCTCCGACATGACACCCTTGGCACTGGACTCCCTCCAGCGACTCAACCCATGGCCAGGCGTCAAAGCGTGGGCTTGGGGTTTTTTATAGAGGTTTACATCCTCGCGGGTCCGAGAACCCACCGGTCCTGTCAAATCAGGATTACGGCTGGGCCGGACGGGGTCTGCACCAGACCGAGTCCGTCCGCCCCGTGGTTTTTTATAGAGGTTTCCTTCCTCGTAGCCCTCGGAGAGCCGCCGTTCCTGACTGTTGCCAATCAGGCTTACGACTTGGCCGGACGGTGGCCTGCATCAGACCATTGCCCACTACCTCTGGACAATGCCAGCGGTAGATTACTCGTCCGCCCACTAGCGCACTCTCCACTGTGCTCTCCGCTAAACGGAGAGACACGCGGAAAGCCTCGGAATAACCCTCAGGAGGGTCATTCTCACCTCGGCCGGAATTGGCCGTAGGCAGCAGCGTCTTTCCCATGTGGCGAGAGAGGCGCTGCCGTCTCCGTTGCCCAGGGTGCACCACGTGGAGGTTCCGAACCCCGCACCCCTGACTCAGGCCCCTGGACTGGAGGAGAATAATCATAGCGTTATTTCCGATATAAGACAGTCTTTTATTTTTTGTAGAGGGGGGATTTTCTAACATAAACATTTTAGAATCATATAAACACACACACATAAATACATTCTGTGTTATAAATATCAGTGTAATGCATGCATACGCCCGATTGGGTTATGCTTTGACAGACACCGTAACACACGATAACATTAAGAAAATAGAGTCAAGAACATAAAAAAATATAAGAAATTATAAAATTTCTACAGGAACGGAGTTGCGCTGACTACGTTGACGTTTAAAGTTATCAAAAAACAGTAAAATTAAATATAATGAAATATTAAAATATGTAGAAGAAAAAGATACTTATTACTTAAATCAATTGTTTATATTGCAACTTATATATTTAAAATATTATACTCTTGATATACCTTTTACAATTTGAGAACAACGTTATTTTTATTATCATAAGTAGCTGTCCAATGATGAAAGTACTCATCCCTACACTTAGGGCTTTCACCCACTGGCCACGCGCTCACGCGCGTGGGCGCGTGGCAGCAGATCACGCGCGCGGCGACGGTGGAGCAGATCTGCCCGTTCGAGCAGATTCTACCGCGCCTACGCGCCTGCCGGCTTTGTCGCCAAATTGCTGGGCGTTGTTGAATTTCGAATATAAATGTATCCGTGTCCAGATCCATCGTGAACAAGTCCTTATAGCACGAAAACAGGCGCGATACTTCGTTCAATTCGTTATATAAATGTGTTTACTGCTGCGGCCCGCCACGCCTAAGCGCGCGGGGGCAGAATCTGCTAGCGGCACGCGCTCACGCGCCTAAGGGACTTCACACACTGGTCACGCGCCCAGGCGCGTGAGCGCGTGCCGCGGACAGATTCTGCCCCCGCGCGCTTAGGCGTGGCGGGCCGCAGCAGTAAACACATTTATATAACGAATTGAACGAAGTATCGCGCCTGTTTTCGTGCTATAAGGACTTGTTCACGATGGATCTGGACACGGATACATTTATATTCTAAATTGAACAACGCCCAGCAATTTGGCGACAAAGCCGGCAGGCGCGTAGGCGCGGTAGAATCTGCTCGAACGGGCAGATCTGCTCCACCGTCGCCGCGCGCGTGATCTGCTGCCACGCGCCCACGCGCGTGAGCGCGTGGCCAGTGGGTGAAAGCCCTTAGCAGTGGATTACTGGATAGCTACCTACATAGCTTTTGCTTTTATAAATGTAAGTAGTTGTTTTGTAGCGTTAGTTGATTAAAATATATTAAAATAAGAATAATAATTTAAAACAATACATGTCATAATAAATGCCTCCTAAGTGACCAGATATTTTGGCTTAAATTATGAAAGTTAACAAAAGGGACTATATTGATTCATATTCTATTATTAGCTGCATGTATAATTTTAACTAACTATACCACAGGGTGTAGTTAATCGATATTACTACCCTTAGGGGTCATAAATATATAATTTGGGAGTTTCTTTCCGATCGACCAATAAATTTGGATAGATATTTCCTTGCGTACTGTATGTTATGTAATTAATAAATAATACCAAGCTTTTTTGAAGCCTTTCAATTGACGGATTTTAATAGTAATCATCAATCATCATAATCAACAGCTTTTAACAGTCCACTGTTGGACATAGGCCTCTCCTTAGAAAGGAGGTTTTGGCCTACAATACCACGCTGGCCAGACGGGTTGGTATAGGGTTCGTTTCAAGTTTTCCTTCTCTTTGTATTGATGTTGTCTTGCGTAGTTTATCCCTTAGTCGCCTTTTACGACACCCGCGGGATGAATAGGGGTGGTGACACTCTGTATTACTAATCCGTCACCACACGGTTTAATAGTAATAGATAAAAGTAAAGTTATATGATCGTAATTCTATAACATACATACACCCATGGGAAAAGCAGAAACTAAACAAATACATTCTACTTTTATATTTTACAGACATAAAAAGTCGAAGCTTGCATGTTAAAACCTATGTATAGTATTAAAATATCATAGTAATTAATTTATCTTTGAATTGAATTGTTTATATAAATTGTATATTCCTGTACAGATAGGAATAAACACTACGAGTATTTACGGACCTACTTACTTTCGCTAAATTTATCTTTTACCAAATTCAATAAATCAAAATTATTTCATCAATGATTGATCAATGAACTTTACAGAGGATGTTGAAATTCATTTATAAAATGTTGTCAACAGATTACAAAGTTGTCGATCTCATATTGAGATCTTAGAAGGAATTCACGAGTTTGGATCAAGAGGAGAGAGAGATAGGTCTGAACGTGGAGATCGTGCTCTTCTAAAAGAATGTGGACCAGCCGTAAGGGAAGCCAGGGATCCGTCAGGCCGGTTCCTAATACGACAAGCTGTAACGTCCAAAAGTGCTAACATAACAATCTTGGTTCGAAGAGCGAGTGCTCAGATAGCTGATGAGGAAGAATTTGTTGATGGAGCCTTCGCTTTCCATGATGGTAGGTAAATTGCAATATATATAAAAGATATAATATGAATTACACCTTAGTAGAATAAGGATAGTGAACTTAAAAACGTATATGCATAACATATTACATGTAAATAAAAGGGTTACTTGAACTAAAACCTTTTTGGTTTGGTTTGAAACTAATATATACAGATAAAATATATTTGTTTATGAAGTTCCTTTAACAATTAATTTTATTTTTCATACAAAATTATAATAAATTCCTTGATTATTTACCTAATCTAACTCCGATTTAAATAGAACGTGTAAAAAATTTCTTTACTATCTCTTGTTTATATTTAAATAAAATTTTAAATAACTAAAACCGATTACATAAAAGTTTTGAACAAATTATACAGCCTTTGTCACCCGAACCATTATTCCAAATCTATTTACACCCATCATTAAAGTTTTCCACAAAAATTAAATGTAATTGCTAAAGAAACATCATAAGCTCATAAACATTAAAAAAGACAGGTCAAATATTATTTTACTTCTAAAACAAGACATTCTGCTACAACGATATTATATGACATATAGCAAATACAAGACCGGCGAAATCTTATCACGCATATAAAATCGTAAATCAATATTCAGTATTATGAGAATGTTTATGTGAAAATATGTGTCTTTTGCTTATTATGTAATATACATCGATTGTGAGTGATATAAGCACGTATAGAAAATATTTTTCCCACAAAATAAGTGTACTTATATAAAACAAGATGTATCCTGATACCTGGTACATAGAGAGTCTTTTCAAAAGCTCACTGCGAGCCAATACCACAGAAATTCTAAAACCAATTTCTACGAAATGGTAAATGACAGTAATATTTTTTTTGTTATATTAATGGACTAATAAATCTTTCATTACGGTTATATTTATAAATAATTGGAGCATATTATGCTCATAATCATATCGTAATTTAAATCTGTCATTGACATTTATGTTTTTTTTTTTATAAAATACTGAAAACGTGCTTTGTAGTGTTCGAGGTATAAACCATTGTAACTTGAAAAGGGCTAAACTAATAATATATCAATAGGCTTTTCAGAATATGTGCAAAAGCTGGTGTAATAAGATTGAAATGAAGAGTGGCATAAAATTGAAACTTTTCAACTGAAATGTCGATATTAATCACTTGGTTAATTAACATGAAAGGTTGTTTCTTAAAAAGTAGATTTTGTAGCAAATGAAGATCGTCGACAATTGAATATAAAAAAAACAACTACACACAAGTGCAATAATTTCGCTATATTTTAAGCTATCACCTTTAGAAACGAGAGTATATAACTCTTAAAATATGGTGTAGCATTAATTATTTTTATGTAAATGTAATTAGCTTATTGTTAATTTAAACAATGTTTTGTAGAACAACACGAAGGTACGGCATCACCAGATTCAACGTGTGCCTCAACACACTACGGCTTAGCGTCCCCTGCGCATGGAGGTGTCTCTGCCCCTTCACATCACCACATATTCTGGAACATTGAAGAAAGACTGCTTTGTACACATCGTTTTATACCTGCTGCTAATCAAAGCGTCACTATCGAAGTTTGTATAATTTTATACTAAGAATCACTCTTAATGAATGGAGAACTTTTTGAAGCAATATTTGATAATAAAAAAATTACTTTCCTCTAGACTCCAGATTAAGCAATAAAAACATAATAAAATAACTTTATAATCAATAAAACAACTAATTCAATCTCAGGATCATTCATTCAATTCAGGGACTGATGCTAGTCTTAGAAAAAAATGATATTAGGGTAAAACCGAGTATACGATTACAAATAATCTTGAAAATAATAATGGCTAGGGAGATGAGTAAGGTCAATTATTCCAGGATTAGGATGCCAAAATGAAACTCGCTTCTCAATTGACTGATCACAAAATCTAGAAAAGTAAATAATAAAACATTTGGCATTGTAATCGTATTAAAAGTTTAATTACCTTTGAAACAGTCCTGAAATTTGAATTTTAAAATCTTAATTCACGATTAAAAGACAGTAACTGTACCTACATGTCTTGGTTTTGGGCACTAAAGAAAATGGTATGATCTAGTTATAATAAATCTTTTTATTCAGGTATCTCAGACCCATACAAACTATTTGATATATTGCGAATTATCAAAAATAATAATAACAATAGAAATTAATATTCAAACATCATTAAATCTTCGAAGTATCAATTCAATTCAAATTATAAATAATAACTTTAACATCGTTAAATATTTAAAAATCGATTCTATTTAAATTCAATTAAAATTAAAAGAAAAAAAAAATTCAAACACTTAAATTTAATATGAAATGGAAATGTCTCCAGTGATGGATTTTGTGTATTCAAACTGTGATATTTTGGTTTCTGAATACCATATAAATACAACATTAATTTGTAAATGTAATACTGTGTCACTACCATAATGGTATAGAATTTATTCAAAATAACCAAGAGAATTATAAAAATAAATCGGCACCAAAACTGTTTACTATATTTTTTCAGTATTTCAAAATAACATAGTTGCAGTGTGATATTTGAATATAGCATGCACGAGTATAATAAACGTGAGAATTTACTACGCACCATAAAAATGTGATATTTTTTTTTCAAATTAAAAGCAACAAGGGTTTCATGTAATTAAATTACATAAATGTTTCTACCACTTTGGTATTTCAATTTTCACTAAAGTAATCACACAGCACAGGTAATAAAACAACATACCTAGATGTTTTTTGTGTATAAATCAAATAATAAACCCAGCAAAGTGCTATGTTTGCAGCTGACTGATATTATGTATCTACTTTTTTGTTGTTTCGTTTACTCGTGTAGTACCTATGTTTGCGGTTGATACCCGTATGTTAGACTGTGGGTAGGTACACAAATATTGAACAAACAGATTCATACATGTGTTTGGCTGAATGCATTTGGTTTTTTAAAACAGCTAGCGGAATATATATAGATAAATTTATACCTATATTCCAAGTTCAAGATACGCGAGATTTATCATTTCATGTTTTTCATTCATTGAAATGAAAAAGTTTTTTACTATTTTTTTTTTTTTATTTTTTTTTTAAAAGACAACTCCCGCATTAGGAATATAAATTCCTGTGTCGCGGGGGACTTTACAAACATACAAGAAACGGACCCAAAGAACACCCTGACTCAGAACAACAAATTGTGAATCACACAAAGTGTTGTCCTACGTGGGATTTGAACCCACGACACTTGGCGTAGTAGGAAGCGGCGTGGCGACCGCTTAAGCCACTAGGCCAACCGTGCAGTCAATCTATTAGTTCTGTCTAACTCAAAGTAATTAACTTACATACTTCATCTTTGTATATTAGTATACTGCTAGTGTAGTAATCGATGACCGACTAGTGGAATGAATTATATTCGTTACTTATTCAAAACAGAATTTATTAACCCATCAAATAAAAAAATGTTGTAATAACTACTAAAATGACGTTTTCATTAGGCTGAGTAGGGATCTACCTAATGAAAAGAAGAGTTTAATCAAAAACTGGTGGAAATTGAAAATATTAAATATGAAAAAAAGTGAATATTCAATAATAAAATAAGTGTGAATAAGATAAGATGTATGAAATATTTTATCATTCAATTTCATATTGACGTTATCAAGGACACATGCAAAGAAAATAGAAATACTGGGGTTTGTTAAAATGATAAGCCCGATGATAATGATTAAAATGATGCCTGGACCTCTAAACCTCAAAAAAAACTATTAGACCCAGATTTTATTACACTTGTTTTACATATTAAAATGTTATTTGATTATTTAGATTCAACGCTTAGAGCGTATGTTGAGCGCGGAACCGACGGGCACCGTTGTTGGAGCAGGTGGCTGTCGCACTGCCTGTGGAGACGCTGGCTGTGAATGTCGATCTAACACACCATTGTACTATCATGACCACATAGCACTGGTAGCGGGCGATGGTACCCACCTATCCTGCTTGTGTGGTGACTTTCAGGTAATATAATATTACGTCTACTGAGATCTTGCGGTTCTTTAAAAGCTCTCTCACACAGATGCGTTATTGTCGGACGATAATATCGGATGCGCTATTGCAGGACTGAGGAACGGGATCATCCTACTTTAATAATGTCATTATTATCCTAGCCTATCTCAGGTCGGTATAAAAAAGTTTTGTTGAGTTTTTCTGTTTATAGAAATACGTAGTTTGTAAATTGGGGCATTAACCCTCGTGCTTCGGTAAGAGCAAGTAAAGCCGTCGGTCCTGAGCTTAACCTCTCCCTGGTCGTGGCGGATTATGAGAGTGAGGGAACAGAGCATGCACCTGTATTAGCGCACACGCTTGTGCATTATAATATCTACTAGGTAGTTGGCTGGTTCCCATAGAGACTGGCTCCTATAACCTAAACCGGCTGAAAGTAAATCTTCGATATCGGAAGCGTTACTACAGGACGTATTACTGATATATATTATAGACATAATAATATCTAGAACGTAAGCGACCTACTTCTATTGCGTCATTATAATCATAACATTATATATATTTGTGTAGTGTCCTAAAAATAAATATCGCAATAGCGCAACCGATTATCCATCGATAATAACGCGCCTATGTAATGACACAGTCTTCACTGATTGGTTGTACGATAAGTACATAAGCTTGATGATTCAAGATGCGATAATATTGAACAAAAAAACAACAATAACAAAAAACAAACAAGCGATTAAACACATATACTAAAAAAATCATACCACAAATTTTCCTCTACAATACCGTGCACCTCTGACTACATTATATGTACATTTTGTACAGAGTAAAATATTTTTGACTGTATTTTTATGAAAGAGTTTACCCGAATAAAAATGTTAATGCTATTTTCCATGCAAAAATTAATTACGAAAATCCTTTTGCCATAACAGTGGGACTCATAAAATTATGTCAACTTTATGTCCAACGGTTGTCGAGCAATGTCTGTGACAGACGGGCGATACTTAAGAGCTAGAATCTGGAAAATTGGAGTAATATTTTTCAATTTTCCACTTTAGCAACACGGCAAAAATAAAAAGAAAATGCTCTCAATCCCTCTACATCGAATATTCAATGATGTCATTTTAAAACACGAATTTATAACTTTATAGGTAAATGTATGTATAAACCTACTTTATTTGCAATTCAAAAAATAACAGTCCTCGACGTGACACTCATTGGAATTGACATTCATTACAGCTATCTCGGCGAACAAAATATTCGAAAGCCATCCAGAAGAAAATTGACGTTAATTGCTTGAAATATTAAGGGAAACATTGATGGTATTTGACGGTAACAATCGGAGATCCCGTTATAAAGCTGGCTAAGTTGTTAAGAGATTATGATGCTTCATACCACCGTAGATATTAAATTTTGTACATTAAAATTCTTCCTAGAACCAACACGGGTCTTTAGTTGACAGGAACCGAAATGGGTGATCTAATTATTAGTACCTCTCTCTCTCTCTTTAAATGTACGACAGCAAATAAATTAATCGTGTTACTAAGGCCTGCTAACACGAACGTTGGGCCAACCAACCCTTCCGCAGCGACGACGCGCTGGCCTGTGGTGCGATCCGCATAATTAAGTAAGAGGGTTACTATTAAGTATGTAAGAGCAATAAAGCGTGGAACGACCACCCGAGTATACAGGAACCCCTACATAAAAGCAAATATCCCGGTTAATAATTTACTTACCGTGTTTAATACTCTTTCGTTAGCCATACAAACTACGTCTTTAGATGCGGGCACATGTTTATAGCTTTATTTTAGTTTTAGTTTTAGCACATTGGTATTAGGAGAAATGCTTCGATCAGGAATATCCGGATTGTACTTAAGCTGACGTGAGTAAGTTCAAAAATGTATATTACTATCGGTATTCAATGATGATAATAGAGGGTCTTCCTGATATAATAACCCACTATTCACAGTAGGTCTTGACAACTATATCTTCGATATTTTTCTAAAAAAAAAGCCCACGTTTGCTCAACACACATACTCGTAATAATATAAAATATCCACTTTGAATTGCTTAAGATTAAAAGGAATGGGTTTTTGGACAAGAATCCTTTGTACCCGGCTACGGTAAAGCCAAAGGAGGGTTTTGCTTTTTACCGGCTATGAACAAATATAGTACCCTTATAACTCCTCAACTGCTTATTAGAAATGGACAAATGAGGTATCGTAAGATGCGTCTTGGTTGTCAGCTAGTTATAAGCTATATAAGTGTCACGGAAACTAATGAGGTGCTTTCAGTCTTTCTGATTGCGGTCATAAAGTTGTGTTAATAATAAATTTGAGATAAAATACAGTGTTTGGTATCGTAAGAAAGGGCGCTTCTCTTGCCTTTGTTCGTATTTATTCAATGATTAAGATATTTCTACGGTATATTTGTCTGTTCAGACAATTTATTACGCTCGATTTGATGTGTTAATTAAAATATAATATAATAATAATAAAATAGCTTTATTTATTCCACAAATTTTGCCTCCTCCTAAGAATTCCATGTTTTCCTATTTTTGGCGGTGGTCATACAGTCCCTTCCTCCACAGGTCACAATCTCGTCCAGCCACCGGGCGCACGGACGACCTCTCTTTCTAACGCCAAATGGTCCGTTCCATTTCTTTATGTTAATTGTCCATCGACTGTCATCATATCTCGCCACATGACCCGCCCACCTCCATTTTAGGCTTTGAGATAAATGTAGAGCATCCTTTAACTTAAATATAATATACTTTGCAAATAAATTAACATTATTATCGTACTAAAACATTTTGAATGAAAAGAAGTAATAACTGAAACCCAACTATGACAAAAACGAAGCTGAAAAGTATAAAACAAAATTTTCAGGACACTGGATTAAACAGCGTTATTGAAGAAGTAAGATTATCGACAAAGACTCTACCAAAATGCCTTCGTTGCAAGTTGGCAACAATGTCATACTATACTATACTATAGTACACAATTATCAGTAGACGGAGAAACACATATTCAAGTTTGAAAACTTGAAAACACCCGTTGTAAAAATGTTATGGAACGTGTCTTTGGGTAAACATGTTTCACAATTTTTTCAGCGTCGTTTTTGTCGTAGTTGGGATTCAGTGTTAACTTTTTTACTGCCCTTCTTATAACTTATATTTTACTAACCAGATAACCTGATTGAAATAAAACTTCTTACTTGTTTTATCAATACTCGTAAATTAATTAATGAATCTAAGCAAACAACCCAGTTCAAATAGCATTAGACATAGTAAGTACTTTTAATTCCGGTGTATTTATATTCAGTTAATATTGATATGTTTACGTCGACAGGGAGAGGGTATTAGAAACGAAAACAGATATGACACACAGCTTTGTTATTTTACTTCGCGGAATGCGCGTAATTTAATTATTAACAGCGTTTTACCCCCGTCATAACTTGACGTCGCTAGCGCCAAATTGTTACGAGGCCGCATTGTTGTTAAATGGACATCGCTTAATATGTATGGCTATATTTTGACGCTCATAGTTATGATTATGTAGCGCATGTCATCCGACTGCCTGAATTATCAAGGGCCGGCCGAGTACGCACCTCGGGGCGACAGCTCCCGAGACTGAGCTCTGAAAATTCAATTACTTAGTAGCGGGTTACGTATGGCTATTTCGTAGACCGTTGCATGTTCTGCGTATCAATATTCCGTACGCGTACCTCAATTTATGATGACCGTGTGTATTGAAGCTATGTTTTACTACCTTGTTTTATAGAGTACGAGTGATAATAAACACCAATGATAATAATTGTGTTTTCAAATTTATTAAGTAAATGTATTTTAGGGAATACTCACGTGTATACGTTCATAGATCTATGATCTATGTATACGTTAATGTTTCGAAGCTAACAAAGTCCTTCATCAAAGAATAGGCAACAAAATCTTTCTGAAACGAGTCAGTGCAACTAAATGAACTGGAGAATAACTTTCATCATCATTATCAACAGCCTGTAACAGTCCACTGCTGGACATAGGCCTCTCCTAAGAAAGGAGGTTTTGGCCTACTATACCACGCTGGCCATAACTTAACTTTCGTATTATTGTTTTTATAAAAGACAACTATACAACAAACGTACACAAAATGTACTCACAACAACAATTTGTAGATCACCCGAAAAGGAATGAGACAATGTCTAAATCATGCTCAAAACACTCAGTGCAGTACAGTAGGAAGCGGCAAAATGACCACTTAAGCCACTACATGCTATTTGTTCCAACATTGTATGAGTAAACTTTGCAAAGTAAAATTAAATTTCACTGACTTTAATTGTCTACAGGCAGCTTGGCTACCGGTAGTGGTGCGAAGTTGGACAAGCGTCCGTTTGGAGTACTCCGTAGCTCATTACACGTACGCCAGCCGTGGTTTTGATTATGCGGCGGCATACAGTTTCAACGACGATGCTATGTGCGGTCAACGGACATACACAACCCATTCTGGTGAGGTTAATCGCTTGTTTAGCAGTCGTTTAAATCATACTTGTCAAGTATTCATAAAGTTACCCGAAGATGAAAAAGCTCTAAGCATATAAAGCGATAAACAAGCAGTTCATTTGACATTCGACGAGTGTCTCAGGCGTTTTTAAACACGCGTCGGATATTGTTCTCAGTGGCGCAGAGCGGCGAGTCCGAGAAAATTACGTGGCTCACGTTACGACCCAGTTTCACGCTGCCTACGTTAATACTGAATCAAAAAACCTTGGGGAAGATTGTAAAGTTTTTATTATTATACGGCTATTGCGGCAAGTCGTCATTTAAATTTATTGGTTCCCTGTGGACGACTTCATTTTGTTTTTCTTTCTGTAGGTGAAATATCATCGAGAAACGTGTCGGTCACGGGCAGTTTGAATGAATTTTTCTATCAGCAATGCACTTGGGTATTAGACTCAAACGTCGAGCGCCAATTATTTATTGACATCACATCTGAACAGGTAAGAAGAGATTAAAGCTTTTGGAGTTTATCATTATTTAACTTTGTTTGTATAGCTACTGTCAATCTTATATAGTTCATCATAGCATTTTCTGCATATAAAAATGTATTGTGGCTTTGTTTTCTTTGACTAATTAAAGGATTAATAAGCTATTATCAAAGAAATTTTGGGTTCATCTGTAAACACTTGCTTCCATTTTTTCTACACAACTACTTCTGATTGTATACATTGTATAAAATGTGTAAGTTATGTGAGCATATTATTATAACCATCTATAGAAAATACATACAGTCATTATGTTATACAATATTATATTTAGTGGATGAAATGGAAACGTACTAGTTCCTTGAAGCCATCCTAATTGAGTGTTTGATTGAGCCTTGACAAGCTTAGAAGGAAACACTTTGTAAATTGTATGATATATGAGCGTGATCTTGTTCTAACAATAGTCACACGTGTAAGTCTGAAGAGGGTATTTCACAGGAAATACAATTGATATGAATAATATGTAGTAGAAAGTGTAACATTTAAATTCTAGTACCTTAAATAAATCGGTAAAATACTGTAGTATATATTTTCTAAGAAAACGTTTTTAGCAACCTCAATTATCACGTCAATACCATCTTCTTCTTGGCCTTTATTTCTAAAGATCGTTTAGGGTTGGCTATTAATTCTAACGGTTTTACCCAAATGTCAGCTTTTCACGGAGCAGCTGGTAGCAAACCTGAGGGAAAACTGAAATTCGAAGGCTTGAAGGTTTGAACAGTCAACTGTATGTAAATATGCTTGAAGGCACTGACTGCACTTCACTTCACTGAATAAAAAAGAATAATATAACAACAAAATACGAATTATTAAATATCAAAGAGCCCTGAATACTTCAATTCTTTAGGCTTGTTTTGTAAAGTATCACAGCTGTAATTTATAGTCTATAGACACCTGAAGTTAGTCATAGTAAAATATATTTTATCGTACAAAAAATATTATAAACATTACGTTTTAGAGTCGGGATGGAAAATTTCTTTAACACAGTCGATCTACGAGTATGAAGTTGCTACCTTTTTGTATTTGAAATAAGTATAGGCGAGTTTTCTCTTCACCTCTGAACCCATATCATTTTCTATTGCATAACTGTTCTTTATGACTCACATGGTTTAGGTTCTTTTTGAGTACCTCATGACTAAAAAAGTTTAGGGTTACACAGATCGCCTGCTAGGTAGCTAGGTAGTTAATCCTAAAACAAACCACTTTGCTTTATTTAACACAATTCTCTTACCTAGAAATATTAAAATGACTACTACGGTGAATACTAATGAGTGACTCATATTACTAGAATTAAGTACAAAACAAATTGGTGAAACATCAGTGCTATTCATTATAAGCAAACTGGTTGATTTTAATTTGTTAGAAAATAACAGCAAAGTTATTGTTCTATATCTTCACTTTTTATTGTATTTACTGCGGCCACTGATTATTTACTGTTGGTTTTTCACGTAAATATTTTTATAGGATAAATCATGCGGCTCATGGAACATCACCCTGCACGAGTGGTCGGGCCCCGGAACAAACGAGGCGGGGCTGGCCGGAACCGCCGGCGAGCTATTATACACCTTCTGTGCACGACATAAGAACCATACTTACACCCTGCCCTGGCGACTTAATACTGTGGTTATTCGGTACGTATAAAAAGTCAAGGTGAGAAATACTGACACAATTTAACTAGGTACACTAAAACCAGATTGCCCAAGCTCAGAAAATCTGATGTCACTTTTAGGGTTCCGTAGTTCATGACTCGGAAACCTTATAGGTTTTATTTGTAATTCTTTTTTTGTGTAGCATTAAAAAAATGTTTTGTTTATACAAGTAAGATCAGTTCAATCTATTATAATAAATAATAACTCGAAACAACTGACACACAAACGACTGTCTGATCTCAAGCATGTGCCGTGGTTACCAGACTGCTGGTAAATATACTGATATATTATTGAACCTCTGAACAGATTTGCCACCACACTACGACTAAAAGCAGCAACACCAGGCTCTGTGTTGTTCCTTGGGCGAGACTTATATCTAGTAGTGGACTGCAAGGAGCTGATGATAAACTGACTTGAATGAATTTCGTTATAGATATCAATTAGACCTCAGAGAAAGACATAGGCTACTTTATATCGGGATAGCCCGGTATGATAAGCCGGTAGCAAAAGCTACTAATCAATAAATTTTATGTTGACACTTTGTAAATTCTGGCATAACAGTCAGTCCTTATTTTCATAATGTGAAAATAAAAAGAAGATTACATTGAAAAGGAAATATATAGCATATATTACACTAACATCTTTGTTTAAATATCCTTAACAAAACACAAGTTCACAAAATTGCAGGTCAACAAAAAGAGGTTTATGTTGTTTAAGTCAGTGATAGGTCATAATAATTTATCACTTGTGTCTCCAAAATATATGTATGAGTAATTAATTGACAGACGAACGACAGTTGCATGAAATACGGTATTTTATCAGTATTGTATGTATTATCTACATAACGATATATTCACTAATTAAAAGCAACCACGAAATAAAAAATACGAACAACAGGAAATTCTCAGACACCAGATTCTTATTCAACAAGCGTCTAAACATTTTACGTACACACCTAGTTTACTCAAAAAAATCTTTCGCGAGCTTTTAGCGTGGCCTAAACAATTTCCAAAAGAAAGAAAAACGCTACGATAAATTATTTATGAATGGCCCTCGGCTTTAATACACCAACCAACGTAAAAATACATAACAGCGCGCATGCTTTTATTAAGCTACTTTTCCAGTACAAAGATCTTTTTTCTTTGTGCATATTAGAGGAAGCCGTAAGAGGGTGCGTGGCGTGTTTTCCAAATGTCATTTCCACTCGTAAATCCTGAATAACGATGTGTGAAAACATACTTTTGTCGATGAATGGCAAGGTCGGTGCGCCAAATAGTTCCCTTTGGTAGGCCCAGGTGAAATAGTGAATACCAAGCGATTCCGCAACAGCTTTTCGAATTGATTGTTCAGCTTTTTATTCGTTTTTAGTTTGAGTGCACATCAGTTTTATAAACAAACGAAAAGCGATAATATTGAAAGGCTTTCGACAAGTGTAAATACATTTGTTATACGCTTAATAGTATCAATATATATATACGAATACCACCAAAACTGAAGTTGAATGATTAAGTGGTTACTTATATTATAAATGCTAAAGTAACTTTGTCTGTCTGTCCGGCTTTTACGCCCAAACTACTGAATTGGTTTGAATGAAATTCGGTGTACAGATAATCTAAGGCCTACGAAACGACATGAGTTTCTTTATACTACGTTATCCAACATAGACCGGGCGGAGCCACGGGCGAAAGCTAGTAGATTACATGTTCAATATTACTTTTGCTTTAAATGCCTGCCAAAGTGACCCTATGCCTGATTGAAAGAATTAGAAGAATCTAAGAGTAGGTCACGATACTGCGAATGCAGACAATGTAGTGCAATGTGGTGACCCATCATATAGCGAAGTATGTAGGTGTTTCTGCATCATTAGGCCACCGGTATCACACTGACGAACGAAACACAACAACAAGCATACTATTATTTTAGTTTCATTTTTTGTGAGACGGTAATTGATTTAATAATGTTGTGTTCTTACCGATAGCGTTATAAAGCCAATTATTTCACTCTATGGACTACAACTTAGTAACAAGAATTAGTATTAAGTCGCTTTCGTAAAAACAAAACATTTTTATAAAACCTAGATTTTTTTGTAAATGTTTTCATAAGATATAAATTCGAGACGAGTGAAAAAAATTATGATCTTATTTAAATAAAACAATCAAAATCTATGAATTCCTCTTGACTATTTTTGTGTTTTGCGTTCAAAGAGGAATTAAGTTAAAAAAAATCCGGTCCCTATTAGGACAACTGATATGTTTCCTTAATAAATAAAGTGAAATATAGAATTTATACTCTCTTTTGTAGATATTTACTGGAACTTGTTAAATCACATTCTTGAATTTTACTAATACTTAAACTCTCCTCATTTACTACACCCCTCTATAAATAGTGGAAGTACAAGAGAGTTTAATTTCAAGTATGTTTATTAAAAAAAAAAATACTTGGGTATATTAAACAGCAGTCCGATCATCGTTTAAATGTAACCTAGACATAGTCGACATCAGACAGTCACGTGTGAGATATGACAATTAATATTACTATTACACCTCATGGTTAAATGAAACTAAGACAAGTTAAATATGTAGGTAAACACCATTTCATCGTAACCTGCTTAGATGGTGATGTTACAATATTATCAGTTTATCGGTTTTTTATAGGATACACTTTGGAGTGTGCTCGAAAGCTCTTTTCGAACTGATCGAGCCATCTCCATTCCTTTATCGGACTACTAGGCGCAGGCAAAAGTTTCATCTATACATTTTGACATACCCAAAAATCGAACTAAACGGTTCGTTTCAGTCGTCGGACAGCTCGTTTTTGATGAGAGTCGCCAAAATTTGAATCGGTCTATTTTTCCTCATAAGTTGAACTTAATGCCTTTAACAGTAGAGTGAACAGGTTTCTTTTGCATGGGCATGTACCATTTTTGCCTTCATCTACACTTTCCATCAGGTGAGATGGAGGACAAACGCCTATTCCATTACGACAATATGAAAACAAAACAAGCTAGTGACCTTCTGTCATTGAGTAGCAATTGCTACAAATAAAACACAATATACTAAGCTAAGCCCTCTATTTTAAGTAATAATATTTTTTAGAACTAGAACTATTCGTATTTGTGTACGATGATATATCTATTGTTCAGTACGTGTCCTTTTCATTTAAATAGGTTAGTTGCATTATCACGACAGCAGCCGTTGTACACCATCCGTTGGCGGTCTCAAGTTGTACGAGCGAACAACCGTTTGGGTCCTCCGACCCCGGCACCTGCAGCATCGGCAGCCGCTGACACCGTGACAATGACGCACCTCCTTTTGTACTTCATGGTGTGGTTATCAGTGCTCAAACTTTGAAAAGTGTAATAATTATAACCAAGACTCATTTGGCTAAGATTAGCATTTAAATAAAAGAACACGACAAGTTTTTGTTTTTTAAACTGACTCGAACAGGATTATTAATGTTATTTTTACCATTTCAATTCAGTCTCTTTTTTTAAAAATATACTTTTAATTTATTAAATACATATTCGACACCTTTTATTATCGTTTCTTTTTACGTTATTAGATTAATAAGAATTATTTAAGATGGTGAATCCTAGCGCAAAACGGGTATAAACTCATCAAATTATCAAAAAACTAATTTGTGAGTAAAACTTATATCTTAACGAGGTTTAACTCTCAAATGTTCAAATTTGGAATTAACAAAATTAACCCCAGCTAATTGAAATGCTCATACAAGTTAGAGTCCAATATCAGATGGGAATGTTCAGCAGAATTGTTTTTGTAAAAGTTTAGAATCGGAATTGGTTTAATTTTAGTATTATGCGAAACGATATTAACTAAATGAGTATGTTTTAAATGATATTTGTGAAACGGGTTAATGTAATAAAGTGGTATTTTTTGGGAAGCAGTCGTAAGGCAAAAGCGAGTGTAACAAAATGATCTGGTATGTTTCAGCTTCAAGAAGATATTATATTAATTTTGTGATTGGTCTTGTCTGTATTCGTTGGAAACCATGTTTTAAAAAGTGACTATTGCTTTGTCGAAAACATAATTTATTTTCTTGTTTACCCAATTAACATACATTAAAAAAAAATTGTTATTATTGTCCACCTCATAGTTACGTACGAATTACCGTACATAATATTTTTTTTTAGTTTAGGTTAGATTAGTGATGTAAACAACAGAATCAGAGTCAATATATTCCAACCAGTGTATAATGTGTATGGATATTTGTTATTTTATCCTATTCTAACAGCAATAATTGTACAGTGAACCAGTGATACTTTAAATACGAAGAAATGTATGTTATGTACATATTAATGTATACACTTGTATAATATTAACCTAAACGAATCTTCATAAAATAGCTTAGAATAAACACCTATAAAGACTTTTGAATAAGTAGGTATTACAGTGAAATTATTAGATTTTTAATGCTGATGTACTTGTTTTTTTTTTGTAGATAAGGTAGAACCAATATTTATATAAATGGCTGTTTATAAAGTAACTGTCTTCTTGTCAATTAAATCAATCAGTAGTTATTAAATTGCAGTTGATTTATTTTGATCACCATTATTCGCTGTTCATTGCTTGTAAATTATAATGAAGATGTTCTTTTGATATCAGCCTGTATGAAGTTTATAAATAAAATCTAACGTGAGTGTTGAATATCACGTATATGTGTACGTAATATATCTTAATTATATGTATATACCACTATGTACAGCTAGCATCCCTTATAAATTTAATAAAAATCAACAATGATACAATGAGGAAATCTCAATCCTTACTAACATTATAAATGCGAAATCAACTCTCTATATTATATGTCCGGCTTTCACGGCAAACCTACTGAATCAATTTAAATAGGTATAGTTAGTCTAGAGACTAAGAAAGGCAACTTTAAACTACGACAACCGACATACACGTTTGTGGGGCCGTGGATTAAAATTAGTAATGATAAATGATATTGATAAATTATATAAAAAATAAAAATTATTGCACAAAATATTTAAACGCAAAAACAATAAATAAGCACTCAATTTCAATCTAAAATTTCAAATATGAAATTTTGCAGCACGTCACAGAAATAAAATTTTAACAAACACTTTGTTATGCGAGTTAGGGTTGTATATTGAAATAGAGAAGTCAATTTTGTATTGAAAATATTGTCAGCATGTAGTTTTACAGTTATATTTTTTCAGTTGCGTTACTTTTTTAGTTAGATCAACGAAATTGAATATTCCAATATTAGTTTTCTCTTTATTTTTTCCCTCCTTTTCTATGTGGTGGTGCAATATTTAAAAAAAGTTACAGCGAAAATGTGTGATTTGGTTATAAATACTAGTATCTCTGTGACGACGTCAGTTAATTATCAAAATTATATATTATTATTATAAATATTATCTAAATTGCTTAGAAAAACCAAGAGCATCGTTATACTGTACTCCATACTTCGAATAATTATTCGATAATTGTATTTCAATAGTTCTCAGACCTATCTAGCTAAGTAAAAGAGATTTCTACTAATTATATACTATTCCGAGTCACAGATATCAGAAACAAAGTATTTATACACAAGGAGTATATATTTTCGGCTGTATCGAGCTCAAGCGATCACGTACTCAACCAGTTGTTTGTTAAAACTTGTCTACGTAAACTCATGGCTTGTTATCGACTTAGAAAAAGTATTTTGTACAGGCTGATACTCGTGCCTCAATATGTTTGGGGTGTCGTTTGTTTTTTTTTTTAATCTACAAAAGCTTTCAATGTACTTTGCAGCAACTTCGTTGCGTTCGAATTTTATAATTATTTACACACGTACATCTAATAAATAAATGTAAATAAATAAATGTTGAATTCAAGAAAATAATATTAAGCTGTTTTATGTGACGAGTGATGATGTACCAAATACCAAACATATAACTATGTATCAGTAAAAACTAAATAATATTAATATATTCTGTATTTTCCATTTACTTTAATAACACCTCTAAAAATAATTTTCGGAATAGAAATTAAATTAAAAGCATCCTAGGTTTTTTTTTATTCTTAGTTTTATTATTTTTTTAGTTTTTATAAATATGATGTACAATTTAATTTTAGTGTGATATTAAATAAATTATATTGATATTTTCTTCTAAGCTACATGAAAATAAAAACTTATGTTTTCATGTTAACTATTAAACAATTTAGAGGTACCTACATAAAACAATGTTCAACAGCATTGATTTTAGCTGTATTCCTAAGTCATTAAATAGTGCAAAACTCTTTGAAACATAATGTGCGCTTATTGCCTTTTTTATTTAAAAAGCTGGCAAATGCTAGTCGGACTCGCCCATTAAGGGTTCCGTAGCAGCAAGTAACATCATTTATAAGTTCTTTTAGTAGTGTATTGATTCAATGAAAGGTAAATTTCGGTTTACGATTTATGACGTATTAAAAAAAAACTACTTACTAGATCTCGTTCAAACCAATTTTCGGTGGTAGTTTACATGATAATGTACAACATATTTTTTTTTTGGTTTTATCACTCTCTTATTTTAGAAGTTACAGGGGGGGACACACACATTTTTCCACTTTGTAAGAGTCTCTTGCGCAAACTATCCAGTTTAGAAAAAAATTATGTTGGTAACCTTAACATCATTTTTGAACACCTATCCATAGATACACACGTTTGGGCTTGATGAAAAAAAAGTTTTTGAGTTTCAGTTCCAAGTATGGGAACCCCCAAAACGTGTTGTTTTTTTTTTTTATTTTTATGTAAAAAACTTAATGCGGTTCACAGATTACATCTACTTACCAAGTTTCAACAGTATAGTTCTTATGGTTTCGGAAAAAAGTGGCTGTGACATACGGACGGACAGACAGACAGACAGACAAACAGACATGACGAATCTATTAGGGTTCCGTTTTTTGCCATTTGGCTACGGAACCCTAAAAAAGTTTGTTTTTTAACCACCATTAAAAAAGAAGGATATTGTTAATTCGAATTTATTTAAATTTGTTTTTTAAATTAATTTGATTTGGTTATCTCATATTTTTTTTACTTTTGAATACAAAACAATAGTAAAAGTTGTCGGCATATTCTTCAACGTTCAGTTGTGAAAAAAATACAAAAGTCCAAACAATGCCCCATACATGACTATTATTAGAAGTAACATTGAAGTTGGAGAGATGACGTCATGTGTACTCATATAATTACACAAAAATAAATTACCTAAATAATTGTTTAGACATAACCATATTTATTTAATTTTTTTATTATTAAATAGTAAAAATACTTGAAATCAAATGAATCAATTTATATAATAGTAATATAAGTAGTCATTGTTAATTAACAACAGATGATCCACATTATTGCCAGACTTGATCTAAGAGAATTATATTATGATTTCATTTTATTATTCATCATCATCATAAGCCTATCGCAGTCCACTGCTGAACATAGGCCTCTCCCATTACACACAACTCTGATTGATTTTGGGCTTCTCGCATCCAGCTCCTGCCAGCCATCCTCCACAAGTCGACAATCCACCACGACTGTGGGCGTCCTACACTACGTTTGCCGAGACGCGGTCTCCATTTCAGAACTCTTATACCCCAAGGGTCATCAGTTCAGCGGCTAATATGGCCAGGCCACTGCCACTTCACTCCTGCTGATCCGGAGGGCTCTGTCGATGACTTTAGTTCTCTGACGGATCACCTCATTTCTGATATTAGAAAAGCCGTGCATAGCCCTTTCCATAGCACGCTGAGAAAGTTTGAGAATATGAAAAAAAAAATACCAGTTATATATTTAAGTATCCAAAAAATATAAACACTTATGATTCTTTATCTAAATAAACATAAAAATACGTGACCGCATCAGAAGGAGGGTAATATTATGTATTTAAAGTTTAAGTAATGTTCGTATACCTTTTGTTTTGAGACCTAATCGGGTTTTGAATATGAGTAGAAAAATTACGTAATTATTTAAAAACCATTCAAAACGAAGTCTGTTCTGGACGTTTAAAAAAAAAAATTAAATTACAAGATCAACACTTCTCTACAGCTTTACTCAAAATTGTTATTCCATTTCTTGTCATTGATTTTTCTACGGGATGAATGAGCACCAGAGTTGGGCATTAATCAATTAATATTTTAATCATCGTAGTAATTGATTGAAAAATAATGCAACTAATATTTTTAATTGTTGCAACAAACAATTAAAACTAACAATTAATAATCATGTTTTTCTGCACTGTACTTGTGTAGGTGCACACAATATAAATGATTTTTCTTGTTATCTTACTTATAACCCCGCAAAACTTCCTGTTTGTTTCTGTGTATTTTTCAATGCAAAATGTTGTTACCTGTTGTTGTTCAGGTACAATCCCTTTTTATTCGCGCGGGCGCAGGTAAGCGAAAAGTCAAGATCGTTTGTCAAAGTTATAAGCTCTGGCTCAGACTTAAGGCCATCTACTTAACTTCTGCCAGTCAGTCTGTTTAGTCAGCCCTGTCAGTTCATGTTAGTCAGTCCTGTCAGTTCATGTCAGTCAGTCCTGTCAGTTCATGTCAGTCAGTCCTGACAGTTCAGTTCAGTTCAGTCTGTTCAGTCAGTACTGTCAGTTCATGTCAGTCAGTCCTGTCAGTTCATGTCAGTCAGTCCTGTCAGTTCATGTCAGTCAGTCCTGTCAGTTCAGTTCAGTCAGTTCAGTATGTTTAGTCAGTACTGTCAGTTCATGTCAGTCAGTCCTGTCAGTTCAGTTCAGTCAGTTCAGTATGTTTAGTCAGTACTGAAAGTTCATGTCAGTCAGTCCTGTCAGTTCAGTTTAGTCAGTCCTATCAGTTCAGTCACTCCTGTCAGTCCATGTCAGTCAGTACTATCAGTTCAGTCACTCCTGTCAGTCCATGTTAGTCAGTACTATCAGTTCAGTTCAGTCAGTCATTCCTGTCAGTTCAGTTCAGTCAGTCATTCATGTCAGTTCAGTTCAGTCAGTCCTGTCAGTTCAGTTCAGTCAGTCCTGCTGACTGCAAGGTTATCAGTCAAGTGAGAGCCCTACCCTGTGCCACTCCTCCATCTTCTACTTCTTCTATTTACTTTATTTAAATTTAATTAAAGTTTAATTGCAGAAACAATTAACAATTGATTAATTGTTAATTGCAAAACTAACAACTAACAATTGATTAATTGTTAATTGCAAAACTAACAATTAACAATTAATTAATTGTTAGTTGATATTTTACAATTAACAATTAATCAATTGTTAATTGTTAATTGTTTCCTTGCAATTAAATTTTGCCCAACACTGATGAGCACCTAACCTTTTATATCTTTCTGTCAACGATGAATTTAATGATGAATAAATGTTTATACGAAACATGTTTATAAAAGAAACAGAAAGAGCGAATAAGTATATACGAATTATTTTTTATGGGTAAATAAATTGCTTTTATGTTATACTTCTATTTTAAATAACAGAAGAAATAAAAGTTTCTGAGAACAGGTTATTATACGATCGTTATTTGACTGAAAGCAAATTAACTGTTATTGCCAAACTTAATCGATCTAACATTTAGATCATAACACATATTGAAACTTATGATGGAAGTGTTTTTTATAGAGACGTTGCTATTCTTTGTTGTGTCTGCATTGAGATTGAAAAAAATATATCTAATTCTCAATCAATTTGAATAGTGTGCAGTAGACTACTCCTAGATGATGACCATGAAGATGATTGCTATCCATGACAAAACATAAGAACACAGAAAAAGGTTCTCTATTATTCAATTTTCCGTCACTTTTAATCCAAATTCTTTATTCAAAAAAGTAATGGATACTCTTTCATCAAACTTCTCGTCATATTAAGGACAATGCTTAAAATTTAAGTCACGGCGCATTTATTCTACATGGTAACGGCCACATTTTTTTATTAGGTTGGCATTACAGCTTTGTGAAATATTTCAATTATCGTATCACTTACACTGTATCTAGATTAGATGTAAATAGTGCAGACAATGTTGGTATTATCAATATTATATTTAAGACTGTTTTGATAATGCCAAAATTGTTACTTTAGATTAATGGGAAACCGCTAACTTTAATAGGTAGATGAAACTATCAATAATAAATAATGTTTGTTACACTGAAATAGATAAAATGAACGCAATTTGTGTTTTATTTCTTCCCATTTTTGTACAGGTACCTACTTAAGTTAATTTTTAAACGTAAATCAATATAAATCCTAAAAAAAGCTTTACAATACACCTGGTTCTCAAAAGGAATGAATTGGTTGACAAAAGTACCGACTACGGAAGCACAAATTCTGCATAAAAGAACACTGCAAAGGGAAGGAAAACTTAAAACAAAGACTATGCCTACCCGTCTGGCCAGCATGATGTAATGAGCCAAAATTCCCTTTGTTAGAAGAGACCTATGTCCAGCATTGGATTCTTACAAGCTTTCAATTAAAATGATGAAAATTTTAGCAAACAAAATTATTTAATACTACTTTTAGAAAATACTCAACTTAAAAGGTCACGAACATTTAATTCATTGTTGAAATACATTATGTTTTGATATTGTCTACAGTCATAAGGCGGAAACATACTATCATGTCATGGCGTGTTGTGACTTGTGACGCGCAGAAGCATATCGGTTTCATACACTTTATTAACCGACTTAAAAAAAAAGGAGGAGGTTCTCAATTCGTCGGAATCTTTTTTTTTTCTTATGTATGTTCAGCGATAATTTCGTCGTTTATGAACCGATTTCAAAAATTCTTTTTGCATTGGAATGGGCGTAGCTTACAGGTGGCCCCATCGTCACCATATCGGATCTGATGATGGGATCTCAAGGAAATCGAGGGAACTCCTCAAATATCATAGGCACAATTGTCGCCATTTGGGTACTCGGAAAAGTTTTTCCTTGATATCGGTCCCTTTTTGTGAAAATTATATGGTTATGGACATATTTGCATGTTGTGTCGTGTCGCAACGCGTTGTGTCGTGGCGCCGATTGCTCGCCACCGATTGCGCCAGAGCGGTGGTGGGGGCTATGACGCGACACGACACAACATGCAAGTGTGCTTCTAATACGTCGCGTGGTTCATGGTGCAAACAACTAGTGAAAAAGTGTTTTTTTGTACCAATGGGTTCGCAAAATTTAGTGTGTATTTTTTTTTGTCACCTTTGATGAGCGAATGGACATTCTCATCTTTCTCTCTTCTCATCTCTTTTTTTTTACACTCAAGAAGTTTCATTGCTAACGTGTTCGTCAGAATCACTGTTAGAATTAGAAGAAAATATTATGTTCCTTTGAATGCTGCACAAGTTCTGACAGAAGTAAACGAAATAACGTCAGAGCGCGCCACGACACAACACACTAATGTGCACACTCACCGTCACGACAGAGAGCGCCACGACACGCCACGACACGATAGTATGTTTACGCCTTTAAAATCTCAAAATATTTGTGATTTTAGAAACGACTGTAAGGATGTCGATGCAAATTAGTACGTGGGGGTTTCCGGGGGTGAAAAATTCATCTAGATTAGTGTTATGTTATGGAAAACGCGAGTTTTTCTTTATGACTCTTAGCATTACATACTTGCGACATATATACTACTCTTTCAATAAATTTTATTGGTCTGTGGTAAGTTCTCCAACACGGCTACACTACAGCTACTTTTGAGAATAGATGGTGTTGTAAAATAAAAAATATGAAAACCGAGCAAAGGTCGGTCGCCCAGGTACTTTATATTTTAATCGGACAATATAATATTAACAGATACATACTAAAACACAACTACTCTTGATATGACCTTTGGATAAAATGTTACAATGATTTTGATGATTGTTAACATTTTCGATAAAAGATGTTGAAATTTGAGGTCGAAAACTAGTTAATATCAATTTTCAACGTGCTCTTCGAGGCATGGGTGTAACTTCCATTTTCTGGACTTTATTAAGAATTCCTTCTAAGAAAAACCCGAAAAGCCTTTCGGCAAAACCAGGGATTCGAACCCGAGACTTCTTAATCGGGAGTTGTATGTACACCAACCGCTGGAACAACAAGGTAGAGCTAAATATTTGGTGAATAGTGCACTTCGTTACTTTAGATTTTTTCATTTATAGAAATAATCAAATTACTTTTATTACAGAACATATAAGTAAAGTAGTTTTGATATTAGAATAGAACGTGAGCTCTCAAAAAATTGGTAATCAAAAAAACTTGTGATATGAGCTAAATTAAACCTTTTCCCTGACAGTTTAGTTAATAAAATTATAGAAGCAAATAGAGAAGCGGAGCTATATTAGTTCGATAGAGCCTTAGTTTAAACTTTCAAATTGAAATGTTCGCGTCTGTCTTTCTTTGAACTCTTTGCTCTTGAGGCTTCTAAGAGGGAAATTTCGTTCGTAGCTTGATTTCAACTCAGTATTTTTTTCTTCCTTGCTATTTTACGTATTTGGAAGAAGTTTTAGCTTTGAAAGGATTGTACTGGTATGATGAAAGCGTTTAGTTATTTGCTATTCTATATTCACTAGCTCAGCTATTCATACTGCCTTGTTGGTCTAGTGGTTGGCGTACGCGGCTACTGGCCAAGAGGTCTCAGGTTCAATTCTTGGGTCGAACCAAATGTGTATTTGGAAAAAAAATATGTTTATGTATTTGTATCAGTTGTCTAGTATCCGTAATACAAACGTTGTGTGTAAAATGTCCGCAAAATGAAATTATTAATCTAATCATTCCTTCAGTACTTTACAATTGACCGCTGCATTTTTTTACTTTTTGAGTGATTGCATTTGATAATTGGTTCTCTTTAAACGTATTTTCTGTGATAAGTACTAAGAAATCTGCACAATACTAAACGGCACTTGGTTTATCAGAACAATGGAAGAAATAATAAAATTATGATTTGTTTCTGTCTTTATACAACAGGAGCTTTCGCCCGTGGCTCCACCCGTGTGTATCTCGATTATTGCAATGAAAAGTAGCCTACTTTTACTTATTATTTTGATATATAAGCTTGAGTACGGTAAAGTTTCATCCAGATCCGTTCAGTACTTTTTCGTGAAAGAGCAACAAACATATGTACACACATACAAACTTTCGCGTTTATAATATTACTAAGGATTCTGTCTAAATATAATTCATAATGAACCTGCCAATTTTACTTTGGATAATATTTTTTTAATGATTATATTTTAAACAAGAGTTCCTAAATTATTTCTTATTTGTATGTGTGTGTATACCGGTCTGTATGTGTGACGTACATCATTCTCACGACTTTTTTTATATATCGTCGGCTTATTGCAAGAAGTCATTAAGTGCAAAAAATCAATAAATACTTTTTTATCTATAATGGTCTCACAATTATAGATTAAAACGTATTTAGTAATTTTTTGGAGTTAATGACTTCTTGCAATAAGCCAACGATATAATAATTACTGCAAAAAATCACTAAATACGTTTTTATCTATAATTGTGAGACCATTAAAGTTAAAAAATTATTTAGTGATTTTTTGCAGTTAATGACTTCTTGCAATAAGCCGACCAAAGTGACTCTTCTTCAGAATTACAGATTCAGAATTACAACATGCCATAATTGCACAATAAGAGTTAACTTTGAAAAATGGAATTTGAAAGTGATAGATGAAGTTGAAGAAAAGACGAGTTCCAAGTTGGCTGCTAACTTAGCAGCTCTTGATTCGCTAACACTGCAGCAATCTTAAAGTTTTGTTCACAGAAAAAGGCCGTTGGCAAAGACTTCCGGCAGATGAAGTTCCCGCATCTAACCATCGCCTTTGTACCCACTCAAAGGAAACGCAATTTAAACTACATGCGGGCATGGCGCATATTCATTCCCTTCATTTCAACTCTTTTCCGTAAGCAATTTGCAAGTTTTATTCGAGCATGTTGAGCGTAGGGCATCACGATCACTTTGGTGCCGAACTTTCTAGAATAACAATTAAGCAGGTCCAAATTTATTTGAACTATTACTGAACTGTGTACAGTTCATTAAAACTATGTAATTGGAGCTAAGGGATGATAAATATAGATAGCACCATATATAGTGTACAGGGCAAAATTTTAACGAACAGTGTAAAATTGAAGTTAATTTAATTTTTGATCGCTTATTACTTTCTAGCTTTTACTCGTGGTTCCACCAGCGTGTTTGTTGGTTATCCCGTTAATGAGTAACATATGTCCTTCTTCGAATTTCATTAAAATCGACGGAGTGGTTCAGCAGTTTGACCTTAAATCAATAACACATAGACTTACTCAGAGTTACTTTCAAATCTACTAATATAACATCAGTATGGGTTCTAGTCTGCTAATAGTCCTCATAAGTCTGCAATTTTGAGGATTACCTGTCCATGGCGCCTACTATTTATGTGTCACAAGTGAATCTCTCTGAGCCCTACGTCCCATGTTCAGAGGAATAAAAGGAGTTCGTTCTTGTAATCTCACTTACTAAGTGAACATAATTAAAATACTAATTTCTGTTAAACCGGTTCGTTTTTTACAAAATATGATGCGCCGAAACATACAATGGCTGCCTCAGTCTAGGTCGCGCAGTGCTCCAGAAGGAGATCTCTTCCCTGGACTCCTCCATTCAGGCGCTTAAAAGGCACAACGTGTGGTTTTGGTCGGTTCGAGTCCGACCACTGCCTACTGCCCCGCCGCATACCCCGGCGGGGTGACGGTCAGAGGGGATTTCCACACGTAAAGAAAAGAAAACTAACTCATTCATCTCAGTGGAAAGACGTCCACTACTGTATATCAGCCTCCTTATACACAATAAGTGGTCCTGAGCTCTCTGTATCCAACGGCTTCTTGCTATCTTCAACAGGTCTTTGGAACAA
This sequence comes from Phragmatobia fuliginosa, assembly GCA_932526445.1. NCBI lineage: Eukaryota > Metazoa > Arthropoda > Insecta > Lepidoptera > Erebidae > Phragmatobia > Phragmatobia fuliginosa. The sequence goes on along the minus strand of OW052060.1, from coordinate 8,745,000 downwards.
CTTATAGTGGCCACCTGATTGTCTACTAACGCTGTCTTTCCCAGTACGTATGTCGCCGCCGTATGATCTTCAAATATTTATTTCGGAGATGGGTGTTTTCTATAAATAATATATTTTTAATAATATAAAAAATAGTCCATATTGATATCATCATCATCATTATCATCAACAGCCTTCAACAGTCCACTGATGTTGTCTTGCGTAGTTTATCCCTTAATCGCCTTTTACGTCACCCGCGCGAAATGAATAGGAGTGGTGACACTGTATTATATATATACTTATCAGTATAAATATCATATATATATATATATATATATATATATATTATCAGTCGATCTAGCTCTATTTAGTTTGAACCCAGATGTATCAGATGTCCAAAATATTTAAAAAATCCTTAAATAAACATGAATAGTTTTTCAAAACATCCCATATTGGTATTTCTAGTCACAATAATGTAAAAGAGATATATTTATTTAGGAAACATTGAGCTACAATATGACAAGATTTTTACAAAAAAGCTTTGTTTCTTTTCTAAATATTTATTATAAATATCAGACCTGACGCTTATTATTTTTCTCACGCTTCTTAAATATAGAAATTCAAGTCTGTAATCGTATCAATGTTAACCGTTGAAATTTGATATCAATTCTTTTTAGCTTAAAGAAACGGTTTCTGTATCTATTTTATTTTGTGAGAATTGTGTAAGATAGTTTTTAGGGTTCCGTTGCCAAATGGCAAAAAACGGAACCCTTATAGATTCGTCATGTCTGTCTGTCTGTCTGTCCGTCCGTATGTCACAGTCACTTTTTTCCGAAACTATAAGAGCTATACTGTTGAAACTTGGTCAGTAGATGTATCCTGTGAACCGCTTTAATATTTTTACACAAAAATTGAAAAAAAGCAATAAATTTTGGGGGTCCCCATACTTAGAACTGAAACTCAAAATTTTTTTTTTCATCAAAACCATACGTGTTTCTATTGAGGTTTCTAATATCTTTTTTTTCTAAACTGAATAGTTTGCGCGAGAGACACTTCCAAAGGGGTAAAATGTTGGTCCCCCCCCCTGTAACTTCTAAAATAAGAGAGTGATAAAACTAAAAAAAATATATAATGTACATTACCATGCAAACTTTCAACGAAAATTGGTTTGAACGAGATCTAGTAGGTAGTTTTTTTTTAATACCACATAAATCATAAACCGCAATTTACATTTCTTTCAATCTAAACACTAATAGTAAAACATTGATGAAAGTTACAACGAACTACAAAAACTTTTATATGATGCTACGGAACCCTTCATGGGCGAGTCCGACTCGCACTTGGCCTCTTTTTTTATACAAAAACGTTTTCTGACAAATATTATCATACATTTTCAATATATTTCTTAGCAATATACTAGTTATTAGATATAGATATTAGATATTTGACTTGAGTGGATAGTGGCGATGCATAGAATCACATAGCATTCATAAAAAACTTGACATATCACACATAAACTATATTTATACTCTGTCCATTACTTTATTATCTTTTTGACAGTTCAACAAATTTCACCCTCACACGTCACCGATTCGATTTGAAATCAAAATCAATCGATATAATATTCTTTATGTCAGTATTGTAAATAAATAAATTGTGCACTATAATGATATATAATTGGCCCAGAACAACGTAAACTACCTAACACAGTCACTTGAAGGTCGGTTTAGTAAGTATTATGTGATTTTTCTAATGTATTTTCTCATAACTCTGGATTTAAACGTTATTAACCACGCGTTTCAAAGTTAAATTTTACTAACACGTGCATAGTTACATTTTAAGTCACTGGTCCAAAAATAAATTAATTAATTCACAGAGTCATTGTTCTTTATTCTAAGTTTGAACTTAAATTCCAAAATGTCGACTTAATTCCTGGCAAATAATCAATCTTGAAGTCATACTATTTTAATTTCCTTTTTATTTTATTAAATTTACAGAAACAATACTTACATGAAGTCAAATTATTTTGATCATAATAATATGATAGATTATTATAATCGTTTAATCGATTTATCGTATTTCAAGAACTGTTTTTTAATTAGTTGTTTTTAGCTATGCATAAGCTACTTCCCTACCCGTCTATAAAGTACGACATTACTGTAGTACACTATTACGAAAAAAAATACCGGTAATTTAAAGGCGTGACCTGTCAAAAAGGCTAAACGAATGGACAAAGTTTAATATTAATTTCTTAAAAATATTTTTTTCCTTTTCATGGTTTGATTAGTTAGTTAGATGATGTTGTGTGTAAGATGTCCAAAATATTTATTTATTTATTTATTTATTAGTAGATTAATTTAATAACTTTTAATGTGTAACCGCAATTGTGAACATGTAACTTTGAGTAAAATGTTTTATCCTGATTTAAAAAAGAGATTTCTTCATGAATAATCTAATTGATGTCCGTTAAGAAGTAAAATATTTCATTTAAATGTCAGCATGACCGGAAAAGTTGACGAAGGCTTTCATAAATAATAATAAAGAGTGATATTGTCCAGCCGTCGTGTTGACCACTGGCGCTCAACCCTGCTATAATTAAGTTTTTAACAAAGACAAATTCACTGCGAGTAAATTTTATACAAATATCCCTAATAATATTAACGTTTTTGGCATGCCTTTATGGAGTATGTTAATTTGTAAACAACAAATATAAAACTGATTTTCAAACCTTTTATGAGCCAAAATTAGCTCATAAAAATGGTTTGAAGCTATGTTAATGTTGCAACATTTTTGTTAAATTGTTGTAAAAACTTAATACTTTTTTTACTTGTAATACAAGGCGAGTTTTCCTGACTTGATCACTTCTAACTGGTAGCTTAGGTAGTCGTCAAGTATCTACACAAATGCCTATCTGTATTCAAGAGATAAGCAAAGTCGTACGATGTGACCTTGCAATGGCAAGACCGGCGTTATCTTATAATGTAGCACGTTTTACTACAGCAGTTCAAGTTTCAAGAAAAACCGCCTGAAAATTCTAGAACATCGACGGGCCTGTTGACCCAGTGGTTAATGATCCTGACGTCTATGCTAGAGGTTCGATTCACACATAAGATAAATAACTTTGTGATAAGCATGATTATTTCTTATAACTGGTTGTAATTTATCTAGAGACTGAGTACCTATTTGGAAATAGGTAGGTATATAAGAATTGTATTGTCTAATTAGAGGTTATTATTATACACTAATTGCAATAGAAATTTGAAATGTGTTCTAATAATGAGTACAAATTATTATGTAAATACATGTAATTAAGTAATGTTATATACCTCATTTTCCGCAAGACTGTGTTTCGAGTAGATGCTGCGCTGCTGTATGTGTCTTATTAAACAATTCAACATAATTGTGTACATATTTATTAAAAAGTTTAAAAGTAATTTTATTTTTAGCCAACTAATGTCCCGGTTCGCAGTAAAGAGTAACCTATGTACTACCTCAAGAATCAAACTATCTCCATGTCAAATTTCATTTATATCAGTGCAGCGGTTTAGCCATGATAGCGTAACAGACAGACTTTCGAATTCGAACATCCTTTCAAAGACTGCCGTTCGAGTCAGGTAATATCAATATATTACCTGACTCGAACGGCAGTCTTTGAAAGGATCAGATTCCATATATAATTAGGTATGTATTACACATATAAACCTTCCTCTAGAACCACTCTATCTATTGCTTTAATAAGCTCTAATTGTATTAGTATTTTAAAAGATCTTAGCAAAAAATTACTATGTAAAAGCTGTTATGGATGCAACGGGTCTGAAAAAAACTATTGTTGCTTAATAGTAACAATAGTTTTTATGTAATTTAAATGATAAAATAATGATTTATTTTATCATTTAAATTACATGGACGACCAGTTCTTATAGGGGTCGATTCTACTTATTGTTAAACACTTCTATTAATATCATATTATGCCCACAAAGTCCCTAGTTTCAAGTACTCAATTGCAATATAACAAAAACGACCATTTAATTTTACCCAGAAAATTCGGCACAATCCCAGAAAATCCCAATCACATATTGTGTGTGTTAATACATCCCAATGTATTAACACATATGTGTACATGTAACCTAGTCATATAATTGCTAAGGCGATTCACACACTGCACCGCGCTCCGTCGCGTAGCGCGGAGTGGCAGATTTCAATATTGTATGCAAGTACAAGGATTAGTATAGAAAACACGCCAGGTCCAGCACCACGGCGCGCGAGCGGGTGTCGCTAGCAGATTCTGCCGCCGCGCGCGTAGGCGGGGCCGGTCGTAGCAGTAAACACATTTATATACGAAATTGAACAATGCCCAGCAATTTGGGATATGAAATGCAAAGAATACAGACGACGACGACCAAATGGAAAGTAACCTTTAGTTTGTTGCGGGCCATGTACAAAGCCGTTAGGCGCGGAGGCGCGGTAAAATTTGCTCGAAGAGGCAGTACTGCTCCTCCGTCGCCGCGCGCGTGTTCTACTGACCCGCGCCTACACGCGTGGGCGCGTGGCCAGTGTGTGAATCGCCTTACGAACACAATTCAATTTATCAAAGTTTGTAAAGAAAATTGAGCAAACTACATGTGTCAGCAATAATGCAAATGAAGTTATCGATTTATCAGATTATTTTAGCAATTTAATATAGGTATTTAAAGTCTGTAAATAGAAAAAGTTTATTAATATTTACTGATCATCAACCATAGGTATCTATAGTTAGGAAAACAAATCCACGTCAAAATAGTTTGCTTTGGAATTTTTATAGCATTGATCTTTAAGTGGATATATAAAATGGGTTAGTCGAGGCTCTTAGTCAGCACGACTACGTCTTTTCATGTGCATTTTACAGTTCGTCCATGTGGTACAAAACTTATACGCTTATTATTCCATTTCTATTCCGCCTTACTGTTATTTCCTCCATAATAATAGTCGTAAAGATTTAAATGCTGGAATGTGCGGTAAAACTGTTGAAACTAAATAACCAACTTTGATTATATTAACTCTTTATTCTATGTTTCTTTACGCATTATTTTATTGCGCATTTTACACTTATTACGCACAGAACGTTAACTAGCTACATAAAGTATTTAAATACTATTCTGGTGGAATACTCTGTACCATAGTTACTCAAAATTTTTATTGTAAACTTAAATTGTCAGGAGCTTGTCAGTTTTCCTACAATTACTTCTTCAAATTCGTTTCAAATTAAAACAATTACACACCTGACTTAAGAGGCCGGCGTACGATACTCGAAACTGCAAGTTGAAATTTGTTCGTAAAATATTGCTGTCTCTGTTTGACAAAATACAACGTAGATACGAGTGCACCGCTATATGTGTGTATGTGGATTGACATTCATTCGTAGTAATTCGGACTCTCTCGTAGAAGGTTCGACTATCATTATTTGACTGACACGAATCACACACACATTGTAATATTTTTTGATGCGATAGCACTACTAATTGCTTGAAATTTGTGAAAATATGGATGTGTTTCGTAATATCGAAAATCATGAATGAAAACTCAATATTTTTTCGATTTATTTTGTGTAAGTAGTAGCATAATAATATGAGATATGTTATTGATGAAACAATATGAGAAATATTTTTGTTTTTAAGACAGAAAAAAACAAAATGAAAACATGACATTTACAATGTAAAATATGTAAAATTTAATTTGATTATATTTTATTCTAGATTAGTTTATTTCTAAAAATAAAGACGTTATAACCTAAATAAATACAGTCTAAGTCCGAATATCAATATATCATCGTGGAAATATGTTTATACTGCAAATGATCTTGGTATACCGTTTGTATGGACAATTCAGCCTCCGTGGGCCCCTTAATACACACGCTATTCTAGTATTTAAATTTATCATACGAACCATAAATATTTTTTTATTAAAAAGCGCCTACTGCGGTAAAAGTATTAGGAATAGATACGGATTAAACGAACACAAAAAACATTCAGACTTGACAAAAAATTGTAAATCACACAAAGCGTTATTCCATGGGTATTAACCTCACGAGTTTTAAATTTTTAATTATTTCATCTCGTGTATTAAATACTAGTAACAGATGATAACCGCGGCTTCGCTTGCGTCCTAGCCTCCTAGAGGTATGTTATATAGATGTTGGCCGATTCTCAGACCTACCCGATATTCACACCAAATTTTATACAAATCGGTCCAGCGGTTTCGGAGGAGTATGGTAACTGTGCAGGAACGGGTGTCGTGTTCCTCCATCACAAAGGTGAGGTTCCTCCGACCAGGCGAGGTGATCACGCCTGGTGGGCCACTGCCCAACGGTTATGTTGGGATGTTGTATTTATGCTAATCGGCGCGACAGTTTCTCTATCGCGATTCAGGATTAGGAGTTATTCCGTATAGTTAATTCCGTGTTTTCTTCGTGGTTCAGTACTCCTACGGTAGATGGCGCTGCTGTATGTTTTTTGCTTGCGTTGTATGTGGCCACAGTAACTAACGTTGTGACATTATGAGATATATTATATTGTACGAAATATGTAAATAGAGTTTATGAAGTAAATGAATGTTTCCTATTACGTACGTAGATAATTTTCAAAACAGTTTTTTAGCTTTCTGCAATAAATAAACATGCTCCCATAGTAACTAAACAGTGAGTCATTTGTGTTTTGGCAACCCTTGTAATTCTAGAACCCTGGCTCATACCGTGACAATCCGGCCGTGACCACATAAAGAAGTAGGCAATTTCCCAGGTGGCAACTGAGACCATTTCCAAATAATTTACTGAATTAATGTCAGCTTTAAAGCTTTATACATACTTGAGTATAACAAAGTTACATACGTACTACACTCGAGACTTTATGCGTAATAGAGATTAGATGAATATTACTATAGTAGATTATAATCTTTATATATATAATTCTTTGTGAGTGTGTATGTCACTGAACTTCTCTCAAACGAGCGGACCGATTTTGATGAATTTTTTTGTGTGTGTTCAAGGGGATCTGGGAATGGTTTAGATTCGCAATTGGACCCGGTAGGTGGCGCTGCGATCAAGTTCTGGAATTTTAAAGTTGGGCGGTACGAAGTTCGTTGGGTCAACTAGTATTAAATAATCTTTATATTTATATATCAATCTTCTATTCGTGAGTTTGTAATTGAACTCCTTTTAAACGGCTGTACCAATTTTGATGAAATTTTCGTGTGTGTTCAAGTGGGCTCGAGAATGGTTTAGATTCTCAATTAGACCCGGTAGGGGGCACTGCGATCAAGTCCTGGGATTTCAAAATTGAGAGGTACCGGATCAGCTAGTAAAATTATAATAATTATTATATTAGATTATAATATTGTTATACCGAACACTCCGATTTATTCGATTCGAATAACTGGTAAAAGTGTAAAGTCAATTAGTCCCCGTACTCTTCGGGCAGGATATATCTTAATTGACCTAAATGACGAGGCAAAAGTTGCGCGCATTTGTTAATTAGAGTTATACAGAATTAGAGTCCGTCCTTAAACCTTCAAGTCTCGCTAATGATGCAAAGAAATTCTTAAGTGTGACACTAAGTTAATTTGATTCGTTAATACATTATCTCTTGAGAAGAAAAAGAACATTATCTTCCGTTCATTTGCGTAGTTTTGTTACATAGGAAAATAAGAAAAACATTTATTTTTATAAAAATGTTAGCACGGTGATTGTGCCTAGCTTAAATTGTACTTAAGTATGATTTTTGCATAAGTACAGTATTATAAGAAAGGAAATTGGCCAAGTGCTTGTCAGGCCATGTATAAAATAGGGATTTTTTTTTTAGTAACTTAGATAAGTTTTATATTTCGGGAATTATAGGGGCCAAACCTGAAAAAGGCACTTACTTGGAAAATTTGAAAAAAGTAAAGAAATAATAGGTTAACATAACAATTGTCTATTGGACACGATTTCCAATCCACCTACTATTAGGGCCACCGCAGACTAGCTACTTTTAGCATCGGCGATCGGCGATTTGGCGACTGCATCGATGCTGCATCGCGTTTTAGCGACTTCCTGCGTTCGATCGCGGTATCGGAAACGCGCGTTTTAGCGACTGCTCAGATGCCAAGTCGCTGCTACCGGCATCCGAATGTGTACGGAGAGTAGCATTCAGCTGCTGTGTCGCGCTTCTAAAAAGCGACCCGATCGCCACGTTTGGCGTTTTTAAGTGTGCAGTGTGGAGCGTTCGGTCGCTGTATTTAGCTTCTAAAAAGCGACTAGTTGCCGATCGCCGATGCTAAAAGTAGCTAGTCTGCGGTGGCCCTTATGGGTGACTACGAAACCCTATTCTATACGTGGCCTGACACGCACTTGTCCAATTTTTTGAACATTATGGCTGTAAAAAGGAAACAACACAAATTATAAAATAGTACGTTCGAAACTATAAAGTTGTGATTTATAAACGGCCAACGTTAAAACTTTTATGCCAAAGACCATAAATATAATGCACAGATTTATTTCACAACTTATATTATTATAGAACGAAGAATGAACTTACATTAAATACACATACAGCTGTTATAATAATTTATTAATGTTTTAGTAACGAGGTCTCGAAATTTCTAACAAATACAATCTCTATTAATCATATTAAGTTCTATAAATATATAAATACATTGATAGTTACAAATTATGCTTAACGCAGACAGGAAGGGGCCTAATTAAAAATTGGCCAAGTGCGTATCAGACCTCGAATGGAATAGGGTTCCGAAGTCATCCATAATGGAACGTGGATTTAAAATAGTATCTAACAGATAATTGTTATTTTTACTTATTAATGCGTTAATGTTGTATGAAGTTTTTCAAGTAGGTAAACGTATTTTACAAGTTAGGTCTCTAAAACTCCTAAATTAACAAAGTCACCTATAATTTTCCTTTAGAGTTCACCATGTAGAATTTTTTCAGATTTTTCGAGCCAGTCGTTTAGATTTTAGAGGGGGAGAAGCCCTGTTTTTACAAAAATGCCCTTTAAAGTGATATAACTCGCTAATGGATTCGTAAATCCAAAAACCTTCTTAGCAACCTCTTAATGTTTTTAAAAGACCTATCTAGTGATATCCAACACAATGCAGTAGCTATGAGAAAAAGAAACATCCCCACTTTACGTGTAGGGGAGGTAACAACAAATAAAAATATTTTTCATGACTTTAATTATAGCACTCAGTCAACGTGATAGAAACACATATCCATGAAAAGTTTCATCTTTCTAGCACTAACTGTTTGGCCGGTAAGTCGAGGACGGACGGACGGACTGACATGACGAAATTATAAGGATTCCGAGTCATGAACTTCGGAACCCTAAAAAGTTAAGAGATTTCCCAAGAATAACTAAGAGATTAAATGATTCGGATGTATATTGTGCGCAGAATAATTGATTACTATGAATAACTTAAAACATCTTTTCTTTTATGAATATTAAATATTAGTAACTCTCATCTGCATCTTTGTCTGTTAACTAAGCTTTCACGGCTAAACCGATCAGCCTGATTTGTGGACATCGGCACATACGCAGCCATAAGCTAGTTCATTACAAATGAAAGCTTTCAATACGATCTTCAAGTCAGAGTTCCTATAAAAAAACAATGATTAAATATCTATTTTATATATATTTGTTAATATTAATATATATTTGTTAACAGATTTAAGACTGTCGTTATTAGGTATATAACTTCACTGATGTGAAGTTATATATCCGTAGGCGCTTCTAAGCAAACAAAAATAAAATCATAAAATAATGCTTACGTCTAAAAAACTGTAAACCTGGCCGAATAATGCTTAAATATGGTGTTTTTATTGTCCTTGGTATAATTTAATTTCATTATTTCCCCGGTAAGTTTACGAGCGGTAATATAAAGGCATTTCATTGTTCTTATTACGTCTAACCTCACCCTAGTTTTGGACTCCCCGTTGTGACTCCGATTGATCCTATTTCATTTCAGCCATGCCCGTTTCATCAACGATCTGACTCCGAAGTGTCTGATTGAATTGTTTTCTTTACAATGGATTTAATTTTACTCATTTTATTGAAAAAAATAAATAATTTTGTGATATTAAATGCTGTCATAAGATTTATAATTATTGCTAATTATTCTATGTTATTATTAATTATAATTTTATCATATTTTTTATTATATAGGTAACATCGTAAAATATAGTTCTGGAGTGGCGCCCACGTGCTGGAAGACCTAGCGTGAGTAGGCCCCCTACAAGGTGTCCCGACGACCTGAAGGTCACGAGAAACCGTTGGATGCGGGCATCATAGGGCCGTTTATTGAGGGGAGCTATGGGGGAGGCCTATGTCCAGAAGTGGACGTATTACAGCTAATATGATGAAACAGCTGCTACTCAGCTAATTAATATTATTCCTTTAAAATTAATTAGCAAAGATAAAGAAGGTCTAGTTTTGTAAAGATACTCGTAATTACTGCTCTTACATAAGGGCACTTACTCGTATAGTACAAACGTGATGAAAAAGTATTCATTTTTTTTTAATTTCAGTAGGAGAAAGTGATTATAGGTTTAATGCATATTTCGAATATAGTTTTGCCCATTGTCACTAGTGTAAATATCTAACATATGTTCGACAATAAATAATATTGATTGATTGTTTGATAGGTATTTTATTACTTCGTTCAAAATACGCGACCTCCTAACGCTTTATAAATATCAAAACCAGCTCCTATGGTGTATTTCAAAATGTAAATAAACCATCGCAAAAAATATAAACGGAACGCTTCAATACAACGCTGTTCGGTGCGAACTGTGAAATATGGTTAGTTTGCTTTAGCGCCGAAGCAATTTCCAAGAGCAATGGGCCGAGAGAAACCACCCTTGGGCAAACGACACGCACCTGGCTTCAGTTTACATAAACTATAAACTGAGTTTATATATTATACAGTTAACCAGTAAGCAGTGATTTCTACGTATTAAACGTACCTTAATTAACTGTAAATGTGTTTATTATTATTGATTTCCAGTGACTATTTTTATTAATTTCCCCCTGTTTATCTAACGAATTTTCAAATATCTAATAATAATTAGGATTTACGCGGAAGACGTAGGTACTTATAATGGCGAGTTCTTTGTTGTCAAGAAAAACAAGACTCAAATTCCAAGAAGTTTCATCCTTTGATACGGAAACTTAATTTAGATCTTATAATGAGAACCAACTTTACTTCGAGCATTTATCTCACTATCCAACTACTTACACTCAAAGGAGATTTCTATTAGCTAGTTTCAAATAAACCATGACCATCTTTTGTTCCTTGGTACTTCCTTGGTACTGTAGTAGTGTTCATTTAATTCCAGGGATAGTTTATTAAAGGTTCAAAGTAAGATTTTGAAATTTGACGTCACACTTTACTCTGTGTATTTAGACTAATCACTTTATTTTTTAATACAAACGAGAAAATCAATTTATCACACGTTATTATAGGTTCTAATAAATTTATTAATTCCAAGGCTCAAGCATGTCTTTAATCTAAATTATTCTGATACAATAAACGATGTGTACATGATTTTTCATTTACACATTACAAGCCTTTTCATTAGAGAATACCACTACAATAAGACATAAATACGTATTTTATGGAAAGCTAATTGTTTAACATGCAATAATTACAATATTAATATATTTGGAAGATTATAGGATAAGAGTTACTTTAACAATGTATTGTTTGCGTGAGCCCTCAGCGGTTGCCCTAAATCGGACTCCTACTAAAGAGGTTAAGTTCGCATTACTATGCAAAATGATGCCTGGATCCAGTTAATTATGAAAATTCAATATACTCTGGACGTTAAAGCTAATAAAGTCAGTTCAAACTTAATTTGTAACGTTGTCATTTCAGTTATGGCTACTATCATCACCCTCGATATTTAAAGTAGGTTATTTTATTGTAAACGATTTTTATTGTGTTTTGTTTAATCTCAATATCTTAAACAATCACATTGAACACTAAAAATTATTACGTGTAATTAAATACATACTCATATTTTTTCAATTTTTGTATCAGATAACTTATGTAGTGACATTAAAAGATGAACAATGAATAATTTATTTTTACTACTTTTGATGAATTTCATAAAAGAATGTTCTTGAAGATTTGTTTCTTTTAATTATAATTTTTTGTAATTAAAAACCGTATAATAATTGCTGGAGATTAGGAATCACCATCCTCATTGTAAATGCAGACAATACAGTATGGTGGACCCAACTATGGCGCCCTAGTGAAATGTTTCTGCACCATAGGATCTTCGGCTTCCTTCTCACCAGCGAAATACGACAACACAAATGCTGTCATTTTAGGTAAGTGTTCTATACGAGGGTAATACCCCGGTCTAATTGGCCCATTCGTGCTAAAGATCAGGAGATCAAAAACTTTTATTTTGTTTTTCCGATTACAGGAAAGTTTAACAACAGTCGTAGTTGGGTATCTTGATCCCAATCTCTCCCCAGTCGTGTCGAATAGCAGTTCAACTGGATTGTGAGATGTTAGGCGACATAGAGTACGTCATGTTTGCTCACACACTTGTGCGATATAAACCAACAAATCTATTATCCCTCAAAGAATATTTCGGAGTTCTTATAAAAAGCTTAAAAAGATAACAGGCCTAAATTGTGCAGTGGACTTTTAAAGGCTGTTGATTATAATGATGATGATCCAAAGTCTGGGGGCTTATAGAAAAGAGTAAAAAATAGGACCAGTTCTACGTACGTTATGTTTATACTATATAATATTACTCTTAAAATAGGTATTTATAGTAGAATAAAATTTTATATTTACTTCTAAATACTAATTGTAGTTTCTAAAGACAGTTTTTAGGTAGGTGCCAACAATACAATCAATTTTTTACGCTCTGTATAAAATAATAAACAAAAAAATAATTTTGCAATATTTTCAATCATGCATTTTTCATGTGATTGTCAGTTCGGACCTCGAGTACTGTCACTCTGTACAGAAAAGTAATTGACCAATAAAAAACGATGCTCAAATTTTTAATAACCTGTAACATTGGAACAAAGGGATATAAACAAAAAATGAAAAATGTTGCTGGTATTTCATGTTACAATATTCGTCAATTACGAATCGGGTTATATGAATTCAATAAGATACATTCTTTATACGTTCTTTTAATTTTTTAAAAACATATGTCTACTTTATTACTCATATCCAATGTTTTACCCTTTTCTTCCATGCGGAAAAACCCCCGGATGCCACCAGCTGCTGGTTATATCGAACTCGACCGAACCAATAAACGCACGCCACGCCGAGTAAAGGAATCAGTTGCACCCTTGACAGGAAATTCTTGGTACCGTACCTTGGGCCACCTACGGTTTGTAAACCGCCCCCTTCTATGTGGGAAACCTACTGTTTTTTCCTGCTCAAAAGAAAGAGACGGCGGTTTTCCACGCACTTTTGCTCCGTATCATGGCTGCAATCATTCCAATCTTTTACCCTGAGTTTATATTATTCATTATGTACCTACTTGTTTAGTGGCATAAGAACTCGTCACGAGACATCTAACATAAGTTACTCTATGTGAGTACATAGATGTACTTATGTTGTGTATTTATGTATTTCTTTAGCGCATTATATTTATTTTAAAATATCTGTTCACAGGACTATATCGTATGAATGTAAATAAATGTATTTATATTCATTATCAGCAGTAACAATGAGTCACCATTTGACAATCTAAAATATTAATAAAAAAAATACTATCTTGTAGTAATTATAGTCCGATATTTAAATAAAACTTATCATAACCAATCAAAAGCTTAATTGAATTCCATTCACAATAAATATTTACTGTGAACGAGAATGCTCTCCAATGTAGACCTTATTTTGAACGCTATATGTAACCCAAACTAACATGTATTACATAGTTCGCTACCATGTTGATGTACACGTCATATCCTCAGGCAGACAAGGGAACAATAAGGGATTCATCGTCTGTTTCAATAGAACACGCACTTATAAGCCTAGAAGAGCTTAAATTACAGGTACAATTACAACCAATATTAACATAGATCTACGAGTCTTATGTACTCGTATGAAGGTACTATCTGTAACAACTCTGATCTTACGTTTTCATTTGGTCTAATTAAAACTGGTTTAGTCAATTTCCAGCTATCTTTAACTGATTATAGTTATAATCAACTGTTATTAAATTTAAGCGACTCTTGCAGTGAATATATGAGACTAACTGACCCACGCTCTGACTCTGCTTGTAGCTTAAATTAAAGAAAAGTATTGGTATAAATATATTTTTGTGTTATAAAACATTAAATCCACCCTAATAGTATAAATTTTAAAAGCAAATATGTCTGTCTGTCGGTATGCTTGTTACACTTTCTAAACTGCCTTATTGATTTGAATGAATTTCGGTATAGAGAAAGATTGAACCTTGAAGACGGACATTGGCTACTTTTTGTCACGATAACCGATATATACCCGATCCGAACCGCTAGTAAAAACTGGTATCAATATATGTAAAGTTTGAGTCTAAAAATAAATCTAAATCCAGATAACTGACATGTATAATGTCACATTTACTTTGCCGAGAATATTCTAATCTTTATCCGCGTCAGATTTGCTTAGTTTCATGTTAACTGATTAAGTTCACACTTAAGTAACGTGCACATAGATCTAAGTCTTTGTGAATGAGGTGAGTGTCACAATGAACGCGCTGAGGAATGTCTTAATTAGCAAAGTGTTGCTATTCTACTTGGATGAATATTGCTGTGACTATCAGTGTCAGGAAGTGAACAGAATAAATAATCTTTCTCACGAATGTGTGTGAATAAATTATTTTAAAAATAATTTTCGTTTTGATTTGGATTGTTTTGATTTTTTAATAAAAGATAATTAGAAAATCATAACTATAATATAGAAAAATAAAGAAAAAATAAACTTAACAAATATTTTTTACATAGATTTTATATTCAGCAGCCATAGCAGATCAGTTTAGAAAATATAAAAATAAAATAGAAAGAAAACCTTAAGAATCTGATATAAAAAAACAAATTTAATATGGCCCAAAATTTTTCATTTACTTTCTTATAAAAGTTTATAATAAAGTTAATTATTATTACGATTTAAGGGTTAGTTTCGCCATTTACTGTTATAGTCCTTGAACTCATCTATTAACTAATTATTTCGGTTCCGGGTAGAGATGAATCGAATATATCAGATAACATGGCTATCTGATATAATCGAAACCATATATGCCATATGTATGTACATATATATACTATATATGTATCAGCTAGTCGAATGATGTAAGATGGCCTATAACTATCTGTTATTTTATCCTGTACTAGCTTCAAATTCAGTCTAAGAATTAATTTACCATCAAAAATTGAGAAACAAGAGTCATATAAAAATTCTTGTAGTTCGTTGTAACTTTGATTGATGTTTTAATAATAGTGTACTGATTGAATGAAATACTTACTAAACCTCGTTCAAACAAATTTTCGGTGGAAGTTTGCATAGTAATGTACATCATATATATTTTTTAGTTTTAACATTCTCTTAATTTAGAAATTACAGGGACACACACACACATTTTACGTCTTTGGAAGTGTCTCTCGCGCAAACTATTCAGTTGAGAAAAAAATGATATTAGAAACCTCAATATGATTTAAACTATATAAACGGCCAAAATATGTATAACCAGTAAATGTGTACATTATGCATTAGGCTGTTTTCAAAAACTTAGCCAGTCATGACAGAATTCATATCCCTTTATTGACATACCCAACATTTGATAAAGAAGCCATTATCCTAAAGGTTTGACTATCTGCGCCCCGCGGTTTTACCCTCGGTTGATACCTTTACAACAACATCCGCGTTTAACACCGCTGTTGGAGCGCCTATGTTATATGCGGTAGCAACGTATTGACGATTATTATAGTTAAGGCTCATCTTATTAATGTGTAGTGTCATTGATTGATTGTCAATTCTTATGTCATTATATTATAGAAGCTCACAGCAAACAGTTCACACGCCTGCCTTTTATTTTAAGTCCTGAAATTCCTTAATGGTTTTATACAACCGCTGAGTGAATAATTTCCGCGCAGTTCATTCAAAATCGATCCAGGCGTTCCAGAGATAGCCGAGATAAAGAGACAAGACAGACAAGCAAAATTTTTATAAATGGATTTTAAGTATACAATTTCATATTATATACTTAAAGTCGGCGCTTCAATTCTATTTATTAGTAAATGATAAGGCACAGTTTAGTATTTTAAAAGCTTTAAGTAAGTATACTTAGGTACTCCTAAATACATGTATACACTATATAAATACACAAATACACTAATACACAAATACACTATATACTCGTATATATACATGCGGTACTTACATTAAAAAAACAATGTTGCTTGTCTTTGAAATAAACCATCTCCACGCTTTGAGAGAACAACATGAATTTAAAAAAAAAAAGGTGAGGTTCCATGAACCGTAGTACATGATATGTAATCCAATTACGGGTGCAAAGGACCAGACACATGATTGCATTGGTAAAGGACAAACGCTTCGAGACACTTGCCAATATCTTCGGCTCCCCTACCATTGGAACCTCATTTCAGATAACATCAAACGGGAGGTATAAATTAAATGTTCGTTGAAGGGGTGAAACTGCAAATGAAAGTTTAATGCTACTACGAAAAATCTATATTTTTGGACTAAAGTTTTTGAGATGAAATAGATATATTTTGTTAGCGAAAAAATTATTTTGAACATTCTAAAATTGTAATACTTTTTTCATCTTCTTCCTATCCTTTATTCCCAATATTATTTAGGGCCGGCTACTAGTTCAACCGGTTAAGCCTGAATATCAGTTTGCCAACCGAGCGACTGACATCGGACCTCCACAACCCTTAGGGAGAACTGAAATTCAAAGGTTGAACTAGTTGTCAGTATATTTTAGGGCACTGATTTTCCAATAACGATTGCCGTAAATGTTCATGAAAACCGGGACCGACTTTGCTATGATTTGTTATTACAGTTGACTGGATATTTTAAGTGTATTTTATAAAAAACTAGCTAACGACAACTGCAATGTAACGTTGCGGGGTGAGACAGACAAAATATACAAGCAGACAATTCAATATTATTTATATATGTTTTCTTATTATTATTTTCTTATTCTTATTAATATTATTATTATATTCAATATTATTATATATGTATGGGTTCGTCCTGTAATAAAATAATCAAATCAAATCATTATTAACTAGTTTATTATATTACAAAATCATCAACCTATCAGTACTGGACATAAATAAAAAACCTTTTTTCATGACCATTGTTCAGTTTAAATTCATTGTGTGTGGTTATTTTTGTACTCTCCTAGGATGTTCTTTCCGGATTTGACAGTACTAGACACAGCCCTCTCCAATGGCACGTACTTATAAAGTTCACTATATCAGTTAGAATCAAAATCAACATTAAGTGAAGCTCGACAAGAATAGAAGAAAAACTATAGTTGGGGCTACACGAGTCTCATGAGTTTGCGACAAAGGACTCTGATCCTTCTTTCCTTTTGTCTGACACCTAGAATGAGCAAAAAATTGTTCACTCAGTTTTCTCGCGTATTACACTGACGGAATTCGGAACGTTGCTACAAATCTCCAGGGAATATGGGCAATTACGAACATTCTGATTTTATCAGGTTTCTACTATTTTCCTGTATGAAGGTGTTCATTTAATCTCCCAGGAAAAACTCTTTACTTTTTTTGTTTCAGCTTATTATCCACCATGGAAATTGGTGTTGTAATTGAGAAATATATTTTAGGGTTTCCACTCTAGGTACTCTTGTCAGTTTCTTAGTTTAAACAAATCTTGAAATCTGAATTCAAACCACATTTGTTGAGGTGCATTTACATATTTATATAGTACTAATGAAAATGCATTTATTATAATCGTGATTTCGTTTATGTAATGGGAAAAGGTTCCAAGCAAGACAGAGTTTTAAATTTTAGACGATAGCTAGGGATTTCTAAAATGCCAACCCAGACCCTATGCTGTTATCGCATATTTTACTATTTAATACTTGTTCACTGATTTAAAAACTGACACCTCTGTGTTTTGTTTTATCATATGTTCCCAGAGTCAGTCTTAGGACATGCCGGCGCCTTATCGCTGTAATTTTCGAATATCCTCATTAGACAATATAGCAATACTGCGATGGGCTGAAGATGATGATGATTAGACAGGCTGTTCCACTATGGAATGCTTTGCCAATGACTTTAAAGCGCGCGGAATCTTTGTCTATATCAATAAATGGAGGAGAAATAAGGGGAAACTACCTGTCATCATAATTTATTACCTGCCCAAAACATATTTTATCTTTTATATTACCTTGTAATTATTTTTTCACACCATAATTACCCACAGATTCGTCTATCAACAGTTAATTTAGCAATCTAAAGGTTGCCTTCAAGAAATTGCTTTTTAGCGATTATGCCGCCATTTGTATATGGTCGTTAAATGGATATTCTCCTAAACGTAAACTATAATAATTGCTGTACAATAAAGTTTACTAAAATTTTAACAAATTATTCGAAAATTATTCATTCACGAAAGTGTTTAATACGATGCGGAGGATTTTAACCTTTCGTTAACGGTTGATTGCATATTTAATTCATTACACTATTATCTGACCCGTGAATTGATTTCCGTTTTGGAAACAAAGTTTTATCTTCTTTACTAAATCTATTCATTTCCATCTGTTAGAGCGTAGTTTTGCGTTCTTCTCAACAGCAAGAGTCATGAATAATTAGGTCAATTAACACTTAGTGCGCTGAACGGGAAATCCTACCATGAAACGTTTACTAACAGAAAGTTCAGTTTCAAGAAGTAGACGATAATTTTATCAAATATGTTTCCACGTACCATCTATAAATCTAACGGTCTTAGCAGCTCCACGTAAAGTGGTCGGGCGACATCTTCCCATTTACTATGACTTATGGACAGAGGGCACAACGTTTTTGTCAAACCATACGCCACAGACTTCATCTCGATTCTTGCTACACCCATATATTTTGAGCTCCCGTGAAAAATGATGGCTTTAATTCTATAATAAATTTTCGTTACAGATAACCTGACCATAAAAAATCTTAAATTTAGCTTATCTTAAAAATTCAAGTTTCATTTTAAATCTGTTTTATCTCACCTGTTTTATTCGAGACTTTGTGTGTGGTCTATCAAAGTGCTGACAATAGAGATTTAAAGTAAAGAAAAATAAAATTAATAAAGATTAAGGGCGGATAAGAAATTCCCAACATTTGTACTTCACGGAGGCATTACTGATCTCGTCCACCCTTTACCACGGCCAATGACTATTCGATACAATCATTGGATAACTTAAAGAAATGACTGCTTCGATGAATAAGTGGAAGCGTATGCGACTGTTGTCTCAGGTCTCGGTCTCGGTCGATCTTGGTTTCGATTCCCAGGTTGAACCAAATATTATGCAAATATTTGTTACAGAGTTTTGGTGTTGTCTTTGTCTATTATGTATGTATTTACAAAAAAGTATTTACAAAGTTCTGTTCATGGTCTACTCATAGATGGCATGGTGTGTCGAATTTCCGCAATATTTATTCTAGCTTTCGCCCGCGGTTCCGCCGTTTGTGTCATGTTATGTAATCCGTTAAATATGGTCAAGCCATTTCAGAGATTACCCGGAATAAACAGACAGACAGACAAAAAAATTAAAACTGCTTTTTTGTTATAAGTATCGTATATACTTTCATACTCATTTAGCAAAAAACTGTTCATATGATGTTACAAACAGATACTCCAATTTTATTTATATTTATATATTTGTAGACAGTATAGATATAGTACTTATTTATTCTCTACTTCTCCTTTTGATGACATGGCAACCAGTCGAATGTCAGCTATTTCTGCCAATGTC
Source organism: Phragmatobia fuliginosa (assembly GCA_932526445.1). Lineage (NCBI taxonomy): Eukaryota > Metazoa > Arthropoda > Insecta > Lepidoptera > Erebidae > Phragmatobia > Phragmatobia fuliginosa. The sequence goes on along the minus strand of OW052060.1, from coordinate 8,725,043 downwards.
AAGTAATTAACGTCTTAAATTGTAGTCTTCTAGACTTCAAGTCATCGTTGTAATTAATTTAATGTTATATGAAAAAATGTGGATGAGATAAAATGGGTCTCCAACCGTCTTCCGAAAAAACAAAACCCGATCTCCCTTATTTATTCTCGTAGAAGCACACGGCAATCTGTCACTTACGAGAACATGTCAGAACTAACACTCAAACGTCGAAGGTAGTCAGCTAATGTAACATTTATAAGAAACAAATATAATAACCTACAAGAGAGATACCTTTACCTATTTTGGTTATGTCAGTTGGATGCGTCGTTTCAAATCTATTAAATTATTACTATTTAACTCTAAATTTCTACTCATTCGTATTAAATCTAAAATAATATCTAATTAAATTAAGTAACTATTGTAACAGAAGCTGAAAATTGTACATTTTTGGTAATAAACGTTGCATTGTATTATAAATTATAGACGATTTGGGACAAGCTGCCTAAACCTTTATTCAATTTGCATTTCAAATTGAAGCCTATTGAAATGTCTTTTAGTGGTGTCTAAAATTAAATTGAATTTAACAAATGTGATTGAAATAATCGAAAACCGTTATATACCAATTTGGTTGAAAAATATTTTCAAATTGAATAATTTGTACCCGGTATAAATATAGATCGCTACAGAACTGCCTGCCTGTTTTGCTAAATTCTTTTGTAAGTGGGTGTGTGATGTGGATATAAAAACTAAGTTTTTTTTTGTTGCGATTTTTTTTTTTTGTGTTTGATTTTGATTCATAAAATTGTCAATTCTTCTTCTCTATTGTGTCACTCTTCTTAGAGTGGTTGTGATAGCGTGGTCGTTGTCGTGTTGTGTACAGAACAGAAAATTTAGAAACTTTGGACTTGAAAGATATGTTTGAAATGAGCTCTTTGCACTCACTTTTCCATGGTTATAAAAAGCCATTTCCAATAAAAGAGTTATCTTATTATAATTAACAAGGTTATTAAAGAACGAGAGTACAATCTTCGACTTCGGCCTTTCAGATTATTTCTTATTAGGTTCACAACTAATTAATTGCTAATTTCAGTTCCATTTTTATCGTATTCGTAAATATTATGTTCGTCTCCTGCTTCATCATCTTCTGTAATTATTCGGGTAAAGTTGGGGTAATAAGCTAAAACCGGTGAAAGTGATGTTCAACCGGTTTTACCTAAATGGATGACTGGCATCTGCGACTTGCGCAACCCTACGGTTGAATCGCATTCGAAGATTAGGCTGATATAATGTTCAGTACATTTGAGGACATTGACTTCTAAATAACGTTTTCCATAAAATGATCATGACAACCGGGGCCGACTCTACGTGGCCACGTGGCGTGAATCATCACCTATTGCGCTCATCAGACACCTACTGCCCTACATACTGCTCAAGACAAAGACAAAATGGTGAGCTGCCGCTCGTGGAACATTGGCAAATAGGGGTCACGACACTCAGAATTAAGGATAGCGACACAAGGAAAAGGGAAGGAATACTTTTTTTAAATACGTATATTTATACACAGTAAATTTTATCATAAACATATTTTGTTGTGCTAGATTAAACACTCACGTCTATGATAAAATCATAAAAAAGGAGACAAACAATGAACGCTTTAATGAGTGCCAGCAGTAAATTTAATAGGTCTTTAAAGTTGGTAAAAAATTCAATTCCCGAGAGGCAGTACAAAATGCCTTTGAAGAGTTTGTTCCCTCCCGTCCAGCTGATTTTTACAAGAAGGGCATCAATAAACTGCCAATGCGTTCCCAAAGATGCGTCGATTGCATGGGCTATTACTTCGTATAACAGAAATAAAGTAGTTTGAAAAAATAAGTACTTTCACTTATTGCATACAAAACGGCAATTTCATAGGTAAAGACCTATTATATGAAAATTATATAATTGAAGAAGTTTGAGGTAGCAGCCCTAGTGTTGATATATTATGAGTCGTTCTCGCGCCGTTAACCCTCCACCAATTGTCGCAAGACGGCAACCGCAGACAGATTGTACAACTTATATTGTTGGTCGCCTACATCCCCATCATACGTAATGTTACCAACGCATTACATTGCTAAATAACGGAAATAAATTTTGTGACATCTTTATTTGTAGTGACTGCGCATTATTTTGTGCCACGACCCTTTACGTAGGCACATTTTAAGAGGGAAAAGTGAATACAAAATGGTTAGGTTAACCTCTTTTTTTTCCATTAGAGATATTCTCAGCTAACAATATAAAACAAATATTAGATCTTATATGTTTTATATTCTATACATTACGGAGAAACAACTATCATATTCTTCTAAGGCAAACTAAGACGAGTCTCAATTTATTTTGTGTCGGAACCGCTGTCATAGTTCCGTCAATACCTTCATAATTACAACAATTAAGGTTGTCATTTCTTTAACATATTTAAACCTGTCAAAGTGACTCTTCTCATCGTCATAGAAAACAAAAGTCATCGCTTTTGTTTTAAAAGTCATCGCTACTGCTAATCACAGGAAACATAAATTTAATAAACAGCTGATGCTCAAATAACAAAACACCCCGTGGTAAACTTGTTGTAGCTGGACTTTCAATAACAGTACAAGTAACTTTTTCTTTTTGTCCATGACTCCAAAAAAATTAGATTATGAAAAGAGTATAATCACATCTATACATGTATGTATAAACTAAACAATGTCAACGCAACAAATTAAATGCAGTTGTCACCCTAAAAATAACCCTACCAAAAATTTGATTTGAACCTTGGATATAGCAATCCACAAGAACTTGTATCTATACATTTTATTTTACACTAAGGAGCATTTTACCCCCACCTGCTAGGACGGCCGGCTGTGTTACGAGCGGCATTATGTGTAAACGCTAAACTAAAATGAACAGAAAAGTAGTAGAGCCATCGCCTTTGTAAACAAGAAAATTAAACAGGATTAAGCTGCTTTATATTTACGAGGCAAGACGCTACTCCTTATTAAGGAGGGAATACTATTACGCAGTTCGAGCAATTTAAGAAGACCTAGTACCGTTTAATTGCACCGGCATAAATTGTCTTTTGAACAGATAATTTCTCGGCACGGTTTTATGGGTGGCTCGTAAAATTCGCAAGTGTTTGGCCGCGGTGTGTACCCATTAAGTGCTAAGTTAGACCCTACTATAATCCTTTCTAATAAAGATGTTGATTTACCAATTTGCTAGCTAAATGCGGATCTAAGTCACATGTGTATTCAGTGATCAGGAGAACGCTTTCCTACCAAGAATTATTAAGATAGCAGAACCACGCTGATCAGGACGGTACTACCCTCGTATATAAGAACAATCTAAGAATGACAGCATTCGTGCTTTTATATTTCGTTGGTGAGTGCCAGATCGGAGGTACAATGATGCAGAAGTAACTCACTGAACCGCCTGGATGTGGTTCACTCACAAGTAGACAGGTGACCATCACTTCAGGATTCTGCTCATGCTTTCCATCTGTCAGAACAGAGACACTTTGATAGGCTCATATAAAAAAAACAGTAAGAACAACAACATACAACTGTTAGCTGTTCGGATAGTAAATTAAACTTGGGAAGTGAATGAAACACACTTTTTGTTTGAAGAACCTTTGAAGACACAAGTAAGTTTCACAGTTATAAAATATTAGAAACTTCATAGTAAGTAATTGATTTATCTAAAATAGCCCCTAATATAATATCATTTCAAATGAATAATTATATTCAAACAAATAGCAGCTAATTAAAATCTCTAGACATAAACCATCGGATGTCTTCTTAAATATTTACAAGTCATACAAATTCATTACTCCGTTTTAAAGGAAGTATCTCTGGCGTGCTTTGTTTTAATTTAATCTCATTATTCAGTATACACGTAAACATTTCGAGTATTTTACAAGATGAACGCTTCAGCACTGATTGATCCGATTATGCCTTCCTTAGTATGGTGAAAATCGAACCTGCTTTATATTGTAGTTTTATATAGGTTTTTATCTATACAGTGAGACTTTACATCTATTGTGCACTGTACACTATGTTAAGCACTGTCCACAGTAAGGACGGTCATACAGATGCTAAACTTCGAAGTAAGATAACAACTGAGTATTGAAAGTAGCGTATAAACACGTGTTCAAAACAAAAACCTTTTTTAATTTCTTTTTTTTATATATGAGCTTGCTAAGGAGACTCCTCGCTGCCTGAAGAAAACCATGTGTAGGTACACATGCAGGTAGGTAGGTTCTTTGATTGCCACCTAAAACTTTTATTAATAATAATTTTGCTTTGTGGGTAAAATATTACACTATATAGCTCTTTTTGTAAAATACTGATTAACTGAATAATATCTTTAATAAGAAAGTGTATGTTGTTGTTATGCTATTTTAGGGTATTTTTTCCAATGGTTCTTGGTTCAAATGAAAACAACTTCTATTTGGGACATGTATCCAATGTAATCCGTATACAAAACGATGTTATTTTAATACGGACCCACCTGTAAATGTACATGCCTGGTCAATCATGAAAAACTGTTAAATATCTCCCATGAATGTTTAATATCATTATCATCACTTTTTCATTTTCGCCAGTTAGTTGTAGTTGTGCAAGCTCAGTTATTTGATAACTATGGAGTTTTACGAACAATTTCTGAAATATAAAATAAAATTTTGAAAAGAATGTAACGCAAGCGAAGTCGCGTTCAACATCTAGTAATCAATTAAATTGAGTTTGTTTTGGCATTTTATTCATTTATCTGCCAAGGGCGGGTCCAGATTGACATAAACCCGTGTTATTTTCGTACCGTAATTTGTAACGTGTTTACGATAGCAATATAATTTATTGAAAAATTTATTGACGCGTCAAATGTTTCAAAATAGTAATCAAACTTCCAAAGACTTTAATAAATGTCAGACGGGGCTCCAAAATGATATATGGCTATTTTCGGCTCTCGGTCAACGCGGCCCGTAAAACGCTGCGTCAAGTGCTTTTCATAAAATTCGCCTTTCTTGTCGAATCATGATAGCCCTAGTACCTGTTATAGTAATCCATAAAAGATAAATACTTCACACCACTCTTTGTTGTATTCTGGCAGCAACAAGAATTACATAAGAAAAATGTCAACGGCCACGTCTTTATTGCCTAATTGGTTTTGAACTAATTTTCTATTATAAAATATTGATTAGTGAATTGTATAAACGGTTAAATATAATATTAGTGAACTTTATTACCTAATTAAAAAAAAAGGTCAGACATTTGATTGGATCAATATTCTAGAATATTTTGTCAATTGGTCTTGGTATTCTCATTAAAAAAATATCAGTGATTAGGAATATTTTCAGGTAAAATGACGATGTGTGATATGGCGCAGCAAATAATAATTTTAAAATACCGAGATAATTTTTTACTAAACACGGTTGACGGAATTGATTCATTTCAAAAGGTGAATAATTTAGAAAAGCTAAATAAAATGACATGTGAGAAAATATGAAAAGCATCTGCGAACGATCCGCATCATGTCATTAAATAAGATGAAACTCAATCTGTTTAAAAACTTACGTTTTAACTTACTTTTTCTTTCAATTAATAATGAATTTACGATATCAAATTGTTGGTCGTGAAGATTAATTCGGCACCCTTCGAATTCGGATGAGTCAATTACAGTGATCTCAAGGCTATGTAAACGTTCGTTAGGACTCAACTCGTATGGTTATTGATCACATAGATTGTAATTTGTCACTCAAACAATGATCTTACCCCGCTTCATCTTACTGAATAATTATTTACTTTTATATTATTTATAACCCACTGCGTCTTTGGTCTAGTAGTTAGCATATGCGATTGCCGATCAAGAAGTCTCGGGTTCGATGCTCGGGTCGGACCAAATGTTTGTATGATCTGCAGATGTTTGTTTCGGAGTTTGGGTATTTTCTAAATATCAGATTATGTGGCTGTGCCTGTTAACAGCAAAAAGTATATATGTTTACATAAGTTGTCTAGTTTTGTTTGTTTGGTTAGTTGTTGCTTAGTTTGGGACTACATGAGATTGTGTGCAAAAATGTGCAAAATATTTCTTATGGTATATTAATAATTTATTATTGTTAATCATTTTTTTTTTTCATTTATTTTGGTACAAAACAGTCATTAATACAAAGCAATATATAAATGTACTTAACAGACAGACAAGGAGTAACGTTTCCGAACAATTTAAATAATGAGTTTTGTGACGACTAAAAGAAATGGTAAACACTTTTAAAACCATAGAGTTTATTTCTTGGACATAAGTTACATTGGATATTATGTAGACATTTTTTTTTCTTTAGTGTCCTTTGCTACCCATGATAGTTCTACCTCAAACTGCTGGTCTTGTAACTCATCATGTACGAGGTATGTGATCATATCAGCGTTTTAGCAAACTGTTCGATCCCCCAATACGTAACAATATTGTTCCAGTTAAAAGTGTAATTTTGATACAATATTATTGTTACATTCAAGCTATATTATTTTAAAAATTTGCAATTCTAACTAAAGTTGTAGTAATATCTACGGACGTTCTTTTGTTGCAAAGTATGAAATAATGCTAAAGTTTCGGTTGTAGTAGACAGTTTTGTCTCAACAACGTTATTAAATCATACTGAGACGTCTCGCTTGCAAGGTAGTGTATGTAGTGCAAAGAAGAACGTTCTTCCGTGAATATTTTAACACAAATATAGAAAGAAAATGAAGGAAAATGTTTTTACATGTTAACTTTAAATCTATAAAATATAAATGTTATATTGTAAACGTCCTAAAAGACTAGTGGCTTAATAAGATTATTCTTATCAACAAGATCAGCAGTGATTGGGTGGAAATTTATAACTATAGATTAATATTGTTTAGAGTATTGTTTTTATTTATTTATTTTAGTATAGAGTATTGTTTTTATTTATTTTTCACGAAAATTTTGTGGTCTTTTTCCAATCAATTAAATTTCAATGTTCCGTTACTACCTTTTTTTTAAAAGCTGTGCTGTTTTAGTTATTTGTTTTAATATTTAAACCTGGTCATAGAAAGCAACATTCAATGATAATTTATGAAATTAAAAACAATTAAAGGTTTAGACTATAAAAAAATAATATACTACAAAAACACATCTATTTTATTACATATTTACAGCTTTTAGCCCTACAAACTGCGGCAAAATTGACTTGTATAAATATTTGATGATATAAGTATTTTGCTAAGTATATTCTTTGAAAACTGTGCGCAGTCAAGACCAGCACCAGATTAATTAAAATAGATCAATGATAAAACTCATGTCCGTTCTCATCAACTATAAACTATAACCCTATAAATATAAACCGTCTCCTTAAGTAACCTGGAACTTAAGTAGCCCCTAAATTTCCTTAAAGGTTGGTGAAAACTAAAATATCAGTAAGGGTTACCGAGCTCTCTCCAAGCGGCCCCTACAATTTGGGGATCTTTCGCGAAAATGGCCATTAGTCACATTAAACTTTTTTTTCTTTTTAGCTAATGTCCTTTATTAATATCAAGTTCTTTAAATCCTTCCCTCCTTAAAAACTCTGATTATACTACGGTTATATAACTAGCTATGTAGGTAAATAGATAACGTCATGTGTCACTTTAAAGGTCAGAGAAACTGATATGTTATTATCTTTGCTTACTCGGCACAATAATAAGGGTACACGACTTAGTGGCTGAGGAAGAAATCGATCAGTACGTTGTGCTATGTCACTATATTTTTTTGATCAGTTCTTGTTCTCAGAATGTATGGCTTATACAATAAAATTATCAAAATGAATCACACTCTAACAAGAATCGCAGGTTGTATTAACAGTCATATTGGATTTTTAATTGTGTCTTCCTTTCAGAATATATTATATGACATATAGTGGCTTACTTAAATAATTGTTTATTTATTTCCACAAATTACATAATGTTAACAGTAGTTGACAGTTTTTTAATGAAAATTTGGGGATGAATTATTAGAAATAGTAATAAGCAACACTCAATTTATTTTATCACATCACTACGTTTATCCATTTTATCGTAAGTATCGTTATCGTTAGGTAAAATGCAGGTTTAAATAATATTCTCCGTTGCATAGGATGTCTAAATATAAAAATCATATTTTATTATATGTATAGGGTGACAATGTATGTTATTCTTCACATTGTAAGCCGATAAATAGCATGAGTAACAGGAGGAGTAACATAAAATCGTGATCTTTCAAGTCACACATATTAATTAAAAGTAAGTTAAACATTGTATGTATTTCAGATTACAACTCATTACGGATTATATGATTACAAGTAGCTGGTGTAAAATATTGTAAAAAACAGGTACGTAAAAGATATTACGTAGGATATATTTGAGGACGCAGCCTAACACTCGCTGTTTATTTGAAATTGTACGTTTGATTAATTACTCTTTTATGACAATTGACAATGAAAGTTGAAGGCACCAAGCCCTACCAAAAAAAGCTTTGCAAATATTGTCAAGACATTTTTGAATTCCTTAAATATGATCATATTAACAATGACTTGATGAGTTTGATGCTGAGATAGTGATGATGATCACACTGTGATTTATTTATTACTGCTAAGTAAAAACGAAAATAAAGGCAGTCACAAGTAGGTCTGAGAAATTGCGACTAAAAATATACTGTAACTACTTACATTACTTACCGTTACTACAGAGCTCGATATTAAACAAACAAACGATCTAGGCGTAATCTTAAGGAAACCCTATACCGTAACGGGGCTCGCGCAAGTTTACTCAATGCTTAACGAGTAAGCTTAGGGTGGAGAGTGCGCTTAGGAAGAAGAAATCTATATTATACTAGCTGACCCAACGTACTTCGTTTCCTTTTAGAATTAATAACTGTCGTCTTATTAGTTGATGGTGACCGTTGTTAACTTTTATAGTAACGAGTGTGAACATTTTAATATCAGTGATTATAAGTTAACACAAGAAATTATAAATATTTGAATTGATGAATATGTAAAGATAATATAGTAACATACTTAAATTTTTTCAGCCAACAAACAAACGTATCACCAGATGGTAAGTGATTACATACAGCCGCTCTGTATAGGGTTCTTACGAACGTATTAAAAGGCAGTGGACTGTAATGCTGATATTTTACTCGTCAAGGTATGATACAAAGAATAAAGGGAAGTCGGTCCGTCCACGGTGAATCCAAAAGGCGAGTGTCGGTCGTTGGATGCGATGTCGAACCCGTCGGGGCCGACCCCACCGCTGTCCAGTTAGTTCCGCCGCACGCCGCGGCGCTGATGCTCGCTACAGTCCTCTGTAGATGTCGCAACATGCTCCCCGGGTTGAAGGCTGGAGGCTTCAAAATCTGGAAGGGGACATATATTATTAAATGCCCTGCGAATGGTGCCGCCTGACGTTTTAAGCTCCGCCACTCTGGAGATGCCGTCGCTGCCTGGATAAAGCTTGATCACTCTCCCCAGAGACCACAGAAGAGGCGGAAGAGCCTTATCTTTAATTATGACAAGGGAGCCTGGTTTGAGCTCTGACTTGGAAGATCTCCATTTGGTCTTCGCCTGAAGTAAAGATATGTATTCCGTCTTGAAGCGATTCCAAAAATGCTGCCTTATGAGCTCTACTCGCTTAAAGCGTTCAAGACAATTTATGTTGCTGGATGACACCTCTGGATGCGGACTAGTGGTCGTCCAATCAAGAAATGGGCGGGAGTTAAGGCGGATAAATCACAGGGATCAGAGGAAAGTGGGGTTAAGGGACGTGAGTTCAAAACTGCCTCAATTTGGGCAAGGCAAGTAGCCATTTCTTCGAAGGTGAAGTTAGTAATTTGTAGTAACCTACGAAGGTGATATTTAGTTGAACGGACAGCAGCCTCAGCTAAACCATTGAAGTGTGGACTATAGGCAGGTACGAATTTGAAATGTATTCCTTCGCGTGCAACATGACCCTCAAGGTCTGATTGTGCTAGGAATTTCGTCAATTCATTGAAGGTACCCACAAAGTTTGTACCATTATCCGACGTGATACTAGAAGGCTTACCACGTCGTGATACAAAACGATTTAAGGCGGCTATGTAAGCTTCAGTCGATAGTGCCGTCACGAGTTCCAGGTGACAGGCCTTTACCGAGTTGCAAATAAAAATAGCCAAATAGCATTTAATAAGTCTACAGCCCCTACCTTTTCGATCGGCTAGCAACACTGGCCCGGCATAATCAACAGAACAATGCAAAAAGGGGAACTCCAATTCAGTTCTGGATGTAGGTAATTGTCCCATTACGGGCTGAACATTTTCAGCTCTATACCTGCAACACCGAACACATCTATGGTAAACGGCCTTAGATAGATTTCTACCACCCAAGGGCCAATATGTCAACCTTATGTTTGCTAAGAGTAGTTGTGGACCTGCATGTAAGTATTTTAAATGAAAGTAGTTAAATAATATTTTACTAAAATGATGCTTACCACAAATCAAAATAGGATATTTAGTATCAAAACTATATGGGGAATTACTAAGTCTGCCACCGACTCTTATTATACCCTTTGAGTCTAAAAAGAGTGACAAAGAAGAAAGTCTATTCTTAGTAGGTAGTGTCTTTCCACTTTTTAGAATAACATATTCATCAGGAAACATTTCTAATTGTACTTTAGACAGTATTAAATTTAATGAATTTTGTAATTCACTTACTGATAGATACCCTTTCAATTTTAGTTTGTTTCGACAATTATAAACAAACCTTAGCAAATATGCTATTGATCTTTGTAAATGAGAAAAATTTGAAGATTTATTAATTAGGTTACAAATTAAATCATTATACGAAATGTTGTTATGTAAAACAGAACAACATTGCAACTCAGGCAATTCATGTTTCTCAATAATATTAGGCTTTTTTGGCCAATCAGCTTCATGATTTAATAAGAATTTGGGGCCGGACCACCACAATGAAGAACTACTGATGGAATCAGGCTTCACCCCCCGAGAAACAAGATCCGCCGGGTTGTCCGTCGAAGGTACGTAGCGCCACTGATGAGCTTCAGTAACATCCTGAATCTCATGAACACGATTTTTAACAAAACTTTTTAATTGAAGTGGTGATGTAGTCAGCCATCCAAGAACGATGGTTGAATCACACCAAAATGTACATTTACTCAATTTATTTAAGGTTAAAGAAGCTAGTACTTTAGTAAACAGCCTTGTAGCCAGTAAGGCTCCGCAAAGCTCAAGACGCGGCATCGTCGTTGGCTTTATCGGCGCTACTTTGTTTTTAGAGGTTAAGAGGTTTACAGTAACTAGTCCTGATTTATGCACAGACCGAATATATAGACAAGCACCGTATGCTCGCTCTGATGCATCGCAAAAAATATGAATTTCATAACTACAAGCGTCATCACTAAGAACCCAACGCGGTATTTTCAATTCATTAAGAGAAGGTAGAATACTAGCAAAGCCCATCCACCGACTTCTAATCTCAACAGATACTTCGTCATCCCATGTGCATTGGTCAATCCATAACCTCTGCATTATAAGTTTCGCCTCCACTACGCACGGACCTACTAAGCCCAGTGGATCGTAAATCTGGCTTATAACGGAAAGAATGTGACGTTTGGTTATTTTTTTATTTAGTTTAATATTAATTGAAAATGATAAAATATCCAAATTACAGTTCCAACATAAACCTAAAGTTTTGGACAGGATATTATTATTTGTTTCAGAAAATTCTAACAGATTATTTATTTGATCACAACTAGAGGAAATTTGTTTTAAAATTAATTTACTATTTGATCTTAATTTTCTTAAATTAAATTGTGCTGTTTGTAAAGTAGAAATTACGCCTTTACAAAGAGAAACAGTACCATTAATAGTGGAAGAACCTCCGATGTAATCATCAACGTAGAAGTCCTGACGTATGGACTGTTCTACATCAGTATTAGGTGCACTTGACGCTAAACTAACTAAACATTTTGTTGCCAAATAAGGCGCCGATGTCATACCGTATGTTAATCTATTAAGAGTGTAAGTTTTTAATGGTTCGTCTGTAGTATAACGAAATACAATTTGTTGTAAAGGACGTTGAGAAGAATGAAGTTCTATGGCTCTGTACATTTTTTCTATGTCCCCGGTGACGACATACTTATGCTGACGAAAACGTATTAAAATAGAATAGAGGTCTTCTTGTACAGTTGGACCAGTCATCTGGATTTCATTAAGTGATACACCAGAAGAAGTGGTCGCCGAAGCGTCAAAGACTGTACGAAGCCTCGTAGTAAGACTCGACTCCCGAATGACTCCGTGATGAGGTAAAAAATAATTGACTTGTTGCGAACATCTAGGTACCGACTCCTTATTTTCAGTCATGTGACCTAAGTGTTCATATTCCCGCATAAATTCCATATATCTATTTTTGAAATCAGGATCTCTAAGAAACTTTCGTTCTAATGACAGGAAACGTAATTTTTCTTTACTGAAAGACTCGCCTAAGACTGAAGGATCTTTCTTCAGTGGCATTGAGACTATAAAACGACCGTCATAATTACGTGTAGTGTTCCTTAAAAAATGCTCCTCACAGGCGCGCTCTTCGGGAGACAAAGTGTGCTTAGTTGCTACCGTGTCTAACTCCCAGAAACGAGTTAAGTCTGGATTTGGTTCCTCACTTAAAAAATGACAAAGTGAGGTAGAAGGGTGTGAACGGGGTAGGTTAACAAACCCTGACACTAACCAACCCAGTTTAGTTTCATATAATTTGGGTAAGTTTTTACCCAAATCTATGGTATTTTTGCCTAAAACTGACCAAAATACATGGGCTCCGACTAATATATCTACTGTCGCAGGCTCATTAAACGAAGAGTCAGCTAGCTGTATCCCCGAAGGAAGAGGGATATCTTCAATATTTATAAAACAAGACGGTATAGCTGTGGTGATTTGAGGTAAAATATGACAGTCGATTGTAGTCCTATAGTCGTTATGAAGAGACTTTATAGTAAGACTACAAGACTGGTTACTTATAGAAGTATGTTTGTTAATACCTGACACCGTGGCGCTTTCACTTCGACGTGACAAACCCAGCTTACCGCAAAAGGATGTAGTTATGAAGTTGGCAGTGCTGCCGTTGTCGAGGAGAACTCTGGCAACGTGCTCAACGCCACTGCAGTCATTCACCTTCACCCGCGCTGTGGAAAGCAAGACGCATGGAGGAGTATGTAACTGCTTTAAATGAGACGAATTGACAAGACTGTTAACTGGAACAGTTGACTCATGAGGCTCTATATGTAAGTGCAAAAGCGTGTTATGCTTTTTCTTGCAATATTTACATCCAGATAAATTACATTTATTTTCTGTATGACCTGGTCGTAAACAATTAAGACACACTTTACAATCCTTAGCCCTTTTTATTCGTTCTTCAATAGGAAAGGATTTAAATGTGTCACAATTATATAAAAAATGATTTTGATTGCATATGGGGCAAGTTACTGATTTGTTGTAAATATTAATAGCTGATTTATTTTTATTGTAGCTAGAACTTTGGTTGTATTTTATGTCTGTAAAACAATTATTATTATGTTTATTAATTTGCGATTTTAAGATTTTACTCTCTTGTAATGTTTCTAGTAAGTCTGCTCGGTTGCTAAGAAACGTAACAAAAATTTCAAGTGTAGGTGGATCCGTGAGAGTATTTCTGTGCGACTCCCACTCCCTACGAGTTGTCACATCGAGCTTTTCAGCCATCATGTGAATGATTAAGGTGTCCCAATGCTGTGTAGGCTGGTCTAATGTTGATAAGGCACGTAGGTTTTTATTCGTAGTGTCTATCAGATGACGAATTGCTCGGGAGGACTCTTTTTGTATTTGTTCCACATTGAACAAGGCTTGTACGTGATTATTGACAAGTAACCTTTTATTGTCATACCTAATGCATAACAAATTCCAGGCGTTTACATAATTATCGCTTTTTACGTCTAAGCTATCAATTACCAACAAGGCGCTGCCTTTAAGAGATGCACGGAGATAATGCAACTTATTGATGTTATCCATATCAGCCCTTGAGTGGATTAAAGATATAAAGGTATCCCTATACTCTAGCCAGTGTTGATAGTGACCATTAAAGGTGGGCAATGAAATCTTTGGCAATCTAACATAATTAAATTTGGAACCACCTGCCTGTCCATCCTCGAAACTCGTCTCGTTACCGTCAACCTGAAGTTTGTGCTGGTTAGTCGGCTGCACGCCAAGTAGACTGCGGGCGTCAGCCATTAAACTGTGAAACTGGTTTTCGAACTGCTCGCGCTCCTGGCACTCATTTTCTGGGTCATCCGACAACATTTCAATGTCCAGCTGTAAATTATCAAATGTACCTTATACGGCATCGATTCTATTCAACCTATCTTGTAAATCTAATAACTGCAAGCTGCTGAGTACTTTTGAGCTTTTAAGCAAAGTGATATAGTTATTAAAAATTGTTAATTTTGATTTAAGCCCGGCGCGTCTTTTTCTTAGTTTACCTATCTCCATTTCTATCATAGTAATCGAAAAACTCAATCGAAATTGAACACGAACAAAACGAAACGTTAAAGAAATAAACAAGTTATTAAACAATATGCACCTATATCTAACAATATGCAGCGAGTTGTATAGGTATCTAACGAGAACAATAGATAACCGATCGGCCGGCGTCCGTAGATCAGCTGTTCAGGTAGCAATCTTACGGTAAACAATATATGGAAACTAATATAAAGTTATAAAAGAATATGAATGTAATGCTAACCTACTCGTTTAATGAATTACAAAAATTGAAATTTTTAAATTTATTTTCCGAAATATGAAGGTAGGATTTTTTTTATTTTTTGTCTTTTTATTATGTAGATATGTGCAGAATTAAAAGGCAGTAGGATAGGCAAAGCGTTAAAACAAGTTTGCTATAAGTTATTTACACGTTTAATTACTTTTAACTCCTAAACTTTTTAAAATTCAAAATTATTTTATTGAAGTGATAAATATATATAGCCACAACCAAAGTATTAAGCTTGCGATAATGTTGCTAAGTTAAGATAAGTTTTATTGCACTTATACTTCGAAGAATGTGAAGATACCTATGTGTAGGTATGCAGGATAAAAGAATATGTAGGCACTGCTATAGCGTTATGATGCATGGTTAAGAATAATACAATTAAGTACTCAATAACTTGAGTTTATGGAAATATATTTTTTGAAGAATATGTACTCAACATGGAGGTATATAGAATAAAATATATAGGTACCGTTATTGAATTGTAGCTTTTATATAGCTTATGAAACTGAAATAAAGCACTCGTATGCACAATAGCAATTAAGTTTAAAGCACTTGCTAAATAAAGGCAATTTTGAACAAATCGGAGATATAGGGGATTAATCGAAATATAAGGAAATAAAATAAGGAAATAATTGGAACGAACTCACAAGTATTTATCCAATCCAAGGTGAATCGTTCTTCTTTTACTCCAAATAAGATGTAATTTTTTGACTCGTGGGTTTCCAAGTCCGTAATGGCGACTTCTTGATGATTTTTAGCGGGGCGGTATGTGGATGCTTTGCAAATTGCTTCGAATAACGAAAAGACAATCTTGCTGTGCTGAAGTCCACAATGAAGAGCTCCACAGGTCACTTCTTGACCAGGCGACGTAATCAGCACCTCGGCGAGTATTCTAACCCTCGAAGGACCATGTATAGGGTTCTTACGAACGTATTAAAAGGCAGTGGACTGTAATGCTGATATTTTACTAGTCAAGGTATGATTTATCGTCGATACAAAGAATAAAGGGAAGTCGGTCCGTCCACGGTGAATCCACAAAGCGAGTGTCGGTCGTTGGATGCGATGTCGAACCCGTCGGGGCCGACCCCACCGCTGTCCAGTTAGTTCCGCCGCACGCCGCGGCGCTGATGCTCGCTACAGTCCTCTGTAGATGTCGCAACACGCTCAAGAACACACATAGTCGAGAAACACGAGTGCGTTGACAACGTTCTACAAAATGGAGAGGAGCGACGGCTCTGGCTTACGGTAACATCGCTCATCCAAAAACAGATTTGTCTAATCGTCGTCGTCGATTTTTTTAATAAGTAATAGGTTTTTGTTAACTGAAATATAGATGAGTTCTATAATATTATATTGTAAGACATGCTTTTATGATATGATGATAATATATCAATCGTTTGTAGTTTACAGTCAATGCTTTCTGTTTTGAAACACATACAAAATTTTACTTATAAGTAAAACGGTCAATGCGGTATTCGACGATAGTATTCTTTTGAAATTGACAGACTTAATCAGTCTTAAAACAGAAAGCGCGGAAAGAACAATTACTACTTTAATAAACCAATGTTCTTCAGCCCAGCATCCTTTCTTTATCGTCATCAACAGCCTTTAACAGTTCTCTGTTCAACATAGTCATATACTTAGCAAAGAGATGTTTGCCAGATGTGTTGGTATAAGATGCAGTGATGTTGTCCTACGTTGTTAGCATCTTTATCGCGTTTCCTGACACCCATGGGATGAGCAGGTGCGATGACATTTGGAATTGTTAATCCTTAGTCACCTCTTTGCGAATTTCAAATATTCGAGTACACCTCGTGATTTTGTAGCCATACCACAGAATACATAATAGTACCAGTACAGAAGACTCACTCCGAAAAGTAAATTAAAGTTATAGATACCCTCGGTGTCAAAAGATTAAGTTCAATTCAAATCGCACAGCACCGAATCCCTACGATTATATTTACCTACAATTGCGTCTCTTTCTATCGTGTTACTCTTAACTGTTCTGACGATGTCTGTTCGACCGGCGTGTCTGACCCGGCAGGCAGCCGGCCGACTATACCTAAACTGCGGAGTGACACCCCCCTGGCCATACTTTCTGTTCATGTCATTCTTTGGTGATAGCAGGCATCAGAAGTTGAATGAAAACTTATTTTCACCTCAGTTTTTGAAGCACGTAGACGTTCGACCGAGGCGGTACCACTCTCGCTTACCTAAAATGACAGAAATCGTTATATATATTTTTTATTTATTTTTTGTTTGTTTTTGTTGTTTTTAGTTTGCCCCCTACAATAGGGGGCAAACGAGCAGACGAATCACTTGATGGTAGATGATTGCCACTGCCCATGGACACCCGAAACACCAGAGGAGTCACAGCACAGATGTGTTGCCGGCCTTTGAGATGGGAGTACGCTCTTCTTTTGAAGGTTTGAAGGTCGTATCGGTCTGGAAACACCGCAGGCGATAGTTCATTCTACAATTTAGATGTGCGAGGCAGGAAATTTCGGGAAAACGCACTATTGTATTTTGTTGGTGAGTGCAATATGGCCAGCCCATCGCCACTTCAGCTTGCTAATCCTGAAGGAAGTGAACGCGTAAAAGATGATATCCTGATTATTTTTAAATTATCACACTTTGTAATAATACGTACTTACCAAGCGATTTCGATCTGCCTCGTCAAGTGCTACAAACCAAATTGATGTGATTAAAAATACTTTATATGCATTTAAAAAATGAATCACTAAGTCGAATATTGAAGAAATAATTATCTTAATAACGACAGCGCAATAAGGCCAGGAACTACAATTAACCCGAGAGTTTTCTCCCCGAGGCTAAACTGGCTCAATGTTCTTGTTTAATTCACTGTCACTGTAACAAGATCAACGGAAATTCCTTTTTATGCCACCATCTTAATTATACGCCTGTTCCATATTCCCATGTGGTGAAAATGCATTTGATTTGGACTCACTGTATTCTTTGGTTCTAGATTTGAATTAACTGAATATACTAGGAGTTTAATTGATTGTTAATTGTAAAAGGTCTTTCGCATATTACTTTTCTTATGGAAAACTCCCGCATTAGGACTTTACATCTTTTATCATGGGGGACTCCACAAACATACACAAAACGAACACAAAGAATACCCAGCCTTAGAACAACAATTTATGGAACACACAAAGTGTTGTCCCATTTAGGATCTGAACCCATAACACTTGGCCCAGTAGAAAGCGGCGTGGTGACCACTTAAGCCACTAGGCCAACTGTGCAGTCCATGTGATATTTTTAACATTATAAAAAGCTGTGTCTTTGTTCGCTGTGTTACCTATGATTTCATTGGCGGCGATACTCGCTAGTTAGAACAATAAGTTCTGAATAGCGAGATTATGACTAAAACAATTTGTCTAAATTACACCTAATATCATCAGCTATTTAAAAGTTCTACTAAAATCTGTCCAGCAGTTCAAATGTTCTGATTAACCGGAACAAACAGACAGACAAAACTAAAGTTTAAAAAAATGTAAGCACCGTAAATACTTTCATATGTATTTAGTGAAAATCTGTTGATTTGATATTACAAACAGGCAATAGATATGTACTTCATATAATTCATTCCATGCGTAAAAAAGAAAAAAGAAATACACAGTATAAAAGTATGATGTACTTTCGACAAACCGTACCGAATGTGTTAACATTCTGTACGGTATGTCGAAAGTGAAAAGTGAAAGAACACATGTTTCTCATTCTAGTTTGGAAAATATTTTTTCTTGATTAATTAATGATTTTTCTAAAAAATCGTCTACCAATGCACTAAAAACACTGATGTAAGAATTTAAAAGCTATATATAAATTTCTTACAGACTTAACATATACTTACTGTGCTACATAGGTAACTATTTAGGGGTAACAAAGGTAGGAAAACTTAGATAAAATGTGTACTGTTACACCTTGTACAGCTAAACAAATGAAATCAATATCACCGGTTACTACGTTCACATTCACTTGACTTTTTTTACACGCACATAGCGTTATGCAAATATTAGATATTTCACGGCACAATATTCCTTGGCAATTTACAGGGAAATTGGGCAGGAAAGCAATTGATATTCTGATCTCGTTTGTGAATTTTCGTTGGGAATTCTGTCGAATCCACTTCTGATTCACCATTTACGTGTATCTCGCATACCGAGTCTCTATAGAATACTGTCAAACGTACAAAAACACTAAACAAACATTTTAATATGTCAGAACACATGTTGGTTACAAAATTGTACTGTGTATCAGCGGAGCTTATTTACATTAATTCCGTTTAAAGTTTACATAACAAAATTAGATGGTGTTTTCGTGTTATTGTATAGATAATACTGGTATCCGCGTGTATATGAAAATGCAATGCGTACATTGCTTGAAAATTGTTCTCTAGCGAAATTACTGAATTAGTTACAGCGAGTCGTTTAAAAAAACAGTCTTGATTTTAAAAACTGACGATTGAGGTCCCGGTGAGAAGTTAATCCATGTACAATAATATGATTATTAATCGTCTTGGTACTATACATACTGTACTTAAAATGGCAACATCCATTTTTAGCGTTTCGTAGCCAAATGGCAAATATGTCTGTCTGTCTGTCCGTTCGTATGTCACAGCCACCTTTTTCCGAAACTATGAGAACTATTATTAAAACTTGGTAAGTAGATGTATTCTGTGAACCGCATTAATATTTTTACACAAAAATAGAAAAAATACATAGAACTGAAACTCAATTCAATCATCGTGTGGCATCTATGGATAGGTCTTCAAAAATGATGTTGAGGTTTCTAATATCCATTTTTTCTTAACTGAATAGTTTGCGCGAGAGACACTTCCAAAGTGGTAAAATGTGTGTCCCCCCTCTGTATCTTCTTAAATCGGAGAGTGATAAAACTAAAAAAAAATATAAGAAGTACAATAACATGCAAACTTTCACCGAAAATTGCTTTGAACGAGATCTCTCACCTCATGTGAAAATAATAGCAATCTAAATGAAAAATTGAATTTCATACTTACCACTACAACAAATTGGATTACCGATCATAATCTTGACATTAATTTTAAGGAAACAAAAATAATAACATTCCACCCATATCAGAAAACACCAATAAACATAAACTTCAGCTTTAATAACACATACCTAGAAGTAGTCAATAAATTCACCCTATTAGGTATTGATATAGACAAACACATTGATTGGAAATCGCATATACAAAGAATAGAAACTAAAATTTCAAAATATACCTACGCCCTCCGAGAAAAAAACTACAGACCTGAAAATCGCACTAGCTACATACTATTCATATGCCTACGCGTGGCTCACATACGGTGTACGGACGGTGTACGGTGTACGGAGTTTCAGTTCCAAGTATGGGGAGCCCCCAAAATGTATTGTTTTTTTTTTCTATTACTATGTAAAAATCTTTATGCGGTTCACAGAATACATCTACTTACCAAGTTTCAACAGTATGGTTCTTATAGTTTCGGAGAAAAGTGGCTGTGACATACGGACGGACGGGCAGACAGACAGACAGACATGGCGAATGTATAAGGGCTCCGTTTTTTGCCATTTGCTAGTATATTGTAAAATAAGAATAAAATTAAATTATGTTCTACGAGTCTTCCATTTTCTAAATCACTTCTTACAAAATTAAATATCGGACCATAAGAAATGCTCAGTTTACAATAACGCGTTTTAACATAATTGCTTGAAAAAGTTAAAAGTTCTGGAAAATTTAGATCCATCATGCGTTGTTCTTAAAAAATTCCTTTCAACAGATCGCTCAAACACAGTCTTATTACGAATATTTATCAAGCCAAACTTCACCATAAAACCCTTAATGTACTCATGCAAGAATTTATATGAGCTGGACAAAGAATGTTCTTTAGAATGGTTCTAGTATGTAACCTGCCTAATATCGACAGCATATGATAATTCCAGAAAAACGGTGAATATTTTGAATTAGCTAAGTCCCGCGTTGTTACTCGCAATTGTTATTTTAACTAGCGATTAGCGCTGCGGAGCAAAACCTGTCCAAAAATTTAGTCTTAAATATTATTTGTGTGATTCACAAATATTTGTTTCGGAGTCTGGGTGTTTTCTATGTATAATATGTATGTATTTACAAAAAAAAAGTACGTTTATGTATTTATATCAGTTGTCTAGTACCGATAACACAAGCTCTGCTTAGATTGGGACTAAATGATGTTGTCTGTCAGATGTCCAAAAATATTTATTAATTTATTTATTTAATCCACTTATGGGCCCGGTAAACGATCAAATTTGTTTGACAAATTTGATCGTTTACCGGGCCCTTAATTATCAATCCACCAAATTGACCTCTCACTGTCGCATTGCTATATTAACACTAAATAAAACAGAAGCGTAAAGTGTAATTGTCTCTATAAATTGACACACGTATGTTGCATTTATTAAATGCGTGTATCCATTAGCGGTTTCGCCCAACGATGCAATTTGATTTAGTTATGGATTCACTGAACTGGTAAATTTGTTTGCTGTAATGCTTATTTTCTTATTTTGATCACAGTTATATAAAAATGCATGTTATAAATCTTTACAGTGTTTTTCTAGTACCATTATTTTTAAGTAATTAATTGAATATCAAAATCTTCGGAAACTTATAGGGAAGTCCGAGTCAAAATGTTTTAATATATACAGGAACCTACAGATGCGCTTAAGTGAGCAACTTTCGTTTGTAAAGGAGGTGACGGAAAGCGTCCGTGAGAGTTACAGAACTCCCTCGATCCGCCAGACTCGGGAAAGGGCCAGGTACCGCAGAGAACTCATGTCATTCTTTATAAGCACAAGCCTGAGAATGACATCTATCACCTCAGCAGAAACAGACTGGCGTGGCGGGTGGTGCGATGCACTACAGAGCACGTGCGCGCTTCAGGAGCAGAAGGGGTGCATGGGTTTTTTTTGGCATTTGAACAAGGACAATGTGCGATTTTTGTTCGGTTTGAAACCAACATACCCACTATTAAGTGATATCCGAGCAAATTAAGCATACACAAAAAAATGTATTTTTTAAATTAATAAATCATTTTAGTTAATAACATAATTCTATGCAGGCTAAAACTTCATTTTTAAGGAGAGACCAAAGTCCAACACTGTACTCTTAAAGGCTGTTCTTGATGTGGTAGGATGTGATGTGAAGCTCAAAACGAATATATCACAAACCTTTTCTAAATATAACTAAACAAACTCATAGTTCATCTGATAAAACCATATTTCACAGTATCTTCGCTGTCAATAGCAGGTCTCGGGTCCGACGTTATTTATAGACGCGATTTAAACAATTATTGGAAAGATTGAAAAGTGGTTTAACAGATCTCCGTCTGGCGTATTATTTGCTGTAACAGATCGGATAGCTGGCCCCTCGGGAACGTTCCAAGAGGCGGAGGATTTCACGCCAGAGTCGCCTGATGTCTCCGTCACTGAACCAGTTAGATTCGAATTGATTTTACTTGTTTATTCTTGAGATAGTTTCTAAGTTTACGAACTAGTTTTGTCTAGAGATGTTTACTTATAAAAATGAACTGGTAAACTATAAAAAAAATCAGTAAAAATATTTTTGAGCGCTATTTATTGAGCACATTTACTGCTTTGTTTATTTAAGTCTAGACTTTGTTTTATCCAACTGTTTATACAAAGTATAGGTTAAATTGAGTTTACAAAATATACATTTCAATCATCTTTCATGTACTTATGGAAAACTCCTTATTTGACTTAGAATGAACCACTTACATAATAAAATTATGAGGCTTAATTAAACCAAAGAAACATAGAGGTAAACCATTTATTGGCGTTGGCAAAAAATATTGGCATTACTATGGCAATATTTTTTTACTAAAACCTTTTTTTCTGGCGAGCGTGGTATAGTAGGCCAAAACCTCCTTTCTAAGGAGAGGCCTATGTCCAGCAGTGGACTGTTGAAGGCTGTTGATGATGATTGATGATGATGAAAACCTTTAAGGAAACTGTCTTTTAAACTATTTGAAAATTCACATTAGATTAATGTTTTAATGTTTTAGAGCCAATTAAACAAGTATAAGAACAAGTCACGTATATTAAACTATCATTCATAATGGGCCTTTTAAGATTTTCATTAGTGCATTTTAGAAATGATTAATGAAAATTAACACGATCACGTTGGCTTGAGCAGTGTTCTCTTTAGCGATGCGATAGTCTTAAAAACTATTCCTTGCGGTAAGCGTATCTG
Organism: Phragmatobia fuliginosa; assembly: GCA_932526445.1. Classification (NCBI taxonomy): domain Eukaryota; kingdom Metazoa; phylum Arthropoda; class Insecta; order Lepidoptera; family Erebidae; genus Phragmatobia; species Phragmatobia fuliginosa. The sequence continues at coordinate 8,701,981 of OW052060.1, read as the reverse complement.
ACTGCTGATGAAATGGTCTCGATTCCCGGGTCAGGCTATAATAATAATGATAAATTCATTTTAATTAAAAAAAAACAATAGCCATGAATCAAAAACTACTAAATACGTCCGATTTACAAAGAAAAAACTTTATGAACACATGCCTGCCTCTTTTCTGAGCAATACTTTACACACAAACTGCCTGCGCTCTGTTCCCAAAGAAAACTGTTCTCCTTACAAAACAAACTAAATACCAGAGATGTTTGAACTGTACGTCAAACATTGTTACCCGCTGTTTGTTGCTTCAACACAATCAATTCCAATCCTATTTTATTCATAATAAATACTCCAATTCTATGTGAGTGAAAAGGAATGTACGAAATAAAGGGTACGTACAGGTCGATTGAGTTTATCAATTATTTAATAAATACTTACATAAAATAATAATTGTATGTACTATAAACGTAGATCATTACAGTAAGTTCAAGGCCATGTGTTCTTATTGTTGAAAGCCTTTTTTTGAAAGTATGAATGAATTAATGATGATATTTAGAGAGATTTTATAGCTCTTTTAGACCTCGGAGAAAAATTATCTAATAGTGTATGGACTGAGCCTTTTACAATCAATACCTTTAACAAATAGTTTATAGCCTAGAAAGAGGTAAATAATATCATATATTATATCACAGACAAAACGGCTATACGATAACATGCTATAATCTTTAATATAATGATAACCTTTCACGCTATAATCTTTAAAATAATGATATAACCAAACGGACACCTCAAATCAGATTTTTTTTCCAGATATACCTACCAGAAATTTTATTTCTCATCCGCCTTTAAGGTTACAGAAACATTTCGTTAAATCTAAGGAAAAACGCTTACTCATCAAATTTAATAAAAAGTTTATCAATAAAGCTCAGGTTTTAATTCAATTTTAGCAAAAGTGTTTAATAAAGTAATCCCTAAACGAAAAAAAGAAACGAGTTTTTGTGGGTGCGGATTAAAGCTTTAAATAAAACTTTAATGCCACGATTTAAGGTCCCTTAGTTCGTAATGAAAACAACTCTTGTGATGGGAACGGAACTCTAGCATCACATCTACTAGTAAATAGCCTCACTAGATAAACATTTTTTCGCATACCACTGGGAAATTCACTTGTTAAAATTTAGCACACATATCGATTGCTTTATTTAATATCGTATTAGCTGAAGCCCACGGCTCCGCTCGCGTCTTAAGGGTATGAAAAATAGATGTTGGCCGATTCTCAGACCTACCCGATATGCACACAAAATTTCATACAAATCGGTCTAGAATTTTAAAGATAATTTAGAATTTTATACATAAGATACGTAAAATTCAAAATCAATTGACTCATAATATGAAAGAAAGATAATATTAGAGATAAATCATTTTATTATGTGACGGGGTATAAGCCTACTACTACTTGATATTATATCTACTAGATATATATATATATATATACAAATATCGGTGACCACAAAATTTCCAATCTTTTCAGAGAAAATTCGCTTGAAAATACTGTGGAGGTCCGAAGTCAGAGATAGCAATTTGTTAGTTTACTCTGCATAAGACCTATCGGGCGCGACTGTGGGCGCAACGCTCTGCCGGCGAACAGCTATCTTTTATTAAATATGTACGTGCAAACACTGACATAATTCAGCTACTGTGAACGTATTTTAAAATTTTAAAGTGCCGTACTGCATATGCACAAATGTTCAGTTTTATATTTAATATCAAGCTCTAAGAGGAATATTTTGATAATTTAATTATCAATCATCGATCAAGTCCTAATGATTAAGGTGTTACAACTATTACTTGACCATGTTTGTCCAATTAAGTGAAATATGTATTTCTATGCCTACTAGCGCTTTTGAAATTTTCATATGCACACAAAATATTATAGTTGTCAGAAAAATTATATAATAATGTCATATTATATAGGTATATATTTTTAAATGAGGATACAGACTGCTGCTAGAAAACTTTAACAGAGTACAGGTAAATTAGCTTGGAGAAATTTTTGCGTTTGTAGTAGTGTATGGTCACGTGGCACCTGCGGACAGCGTAAACTGGTTTATTCTGGTTTCGTGCGTGTTTCCACTTTCCACAATCAAGTGACGATGTTTTGCTTTAGATTGAAATATCTCAAAAACGGTGCGTCCTAGGCCAAAAATAACAAAAAATTTGACCCCCCCGTAGACCCCCCGGAGTTTTAAAAACCTAGATGACAGGAAAAAAAAAAAAAAACTTCTATCGTGTGTGAATCGCACACACACCTTTTTTTTATAAAGTCAAAACCTTTTTCTTTAAAATAAAAACTTGTTTTTATAGAAAACAAAAATCGGAGTGTTGCTAGGGATAAGTATAAAATTAAATAGTAATGTTAGGATATCGAAACATTTTTGTATAAGCCAGAACGATATAGTGGAAACGCGCTCTAAGATCTGAGTAATATACACACCACTACATATGCAAAAATTTCTCGAGAATAATTTCACTGTATCTCTATGTCAATTCCCATACTTACATAAGAGAATTGAAATAATTTGCATCAAACAAACAGTGCACAATAATCTCAATCTGTTTACTGAATACCTGACATATTTATTTACTACCTTACTAAAAATATTGTTGGCACTCTAAAATTCTAAACTAATGATAGTTAGTGTAGCATTATTTTAGAAATTAACCCTTACAACGCAGAAAGCAGAAAATCCTAAATTGTATTTGGCTTTGTTACGTCCTTCAAGTTTGTTTTAACCCTTTTCCGCTGTGAAAATATTACCTCTCGAGCTATCTTCATTTAGTTGCTCGACGTGGCGCCTGGAGCGCTTCGTGCAGACAGGAGTCTGACAAAGCTATAAAAGTAGCCTGTTTAGCCATAACAAGATTTTTTTAAAGTGTGAAGAAATAATATACATACTTTAAGTTTGAAATATTACTATTAAATATTAAAGTAACCCATTGAAAACGAATATCTCTTTGCTTTTCTTATCTATTACGAACGAAAAATAAAGGTACGAATAAGCTAAGAAATAGATATTGTTTTTGTTAATACCTCATTCCACAGTTATGTCGAAGAGTAAACGATAACAAGTATGCTGATCTTGACAATTTAATTAGTACTACATATATCTACTAAATTCCAGAATACTTACGTAACAGTCAGTGATTTCTTGTGACATTACATGTTTAAAGAAATCAATGACGCCGTTTTGAGCACATTTAAATATTTTGTACTTTCTCAAGAAAGAAAAATATTAAACATATTTATGCCAGAGAGGTCTAATATGCGATCGTCAAAATGCTTATAAAATGGAATATTAATACTAGATGTTTAATTGACTTTCGTTTACGTAGTAACTGTTTATTATTTTGTGCTTTCGTGTAGCAGTATCGTTTTAACCTATTTTAGAGAGATACGTTACGAGCAGTGGAGCTCGGAGGGCTGTTGGTAGTAACTAATTATTGTCTGCTTACACCATCAACAGCTATCAATAAAGGAGGATTGGGCGTACTGTACCACGTTGACCAAACATGTATTTTTCAAGTTTTCCTTCTCTTTCCAATGATGTCGAACTTCGTAGTTAGCTCCCTTAGTCGTCTCTTACGACACCCATCGAATGAATAGGGGTGGTATACTCCGTATTTCATGTATGTTATTATTAACAATTTATAATTATACACAATGTTTCTAAATGTATTGAGGAATTAAATAAAACTTTGACACTTCACGATTATTTTAGCCTCATACCATACTAGTTACGTAAGTTTAAAATACAGTTTTGAGTATACTTCTTTTTATTAGTAGGTATCTAGTAATAAAAATAAAACTATTTTAGTAACATATTTCTCAGTTTCTAGTTCTAACCACGAGCGTGTCCCTTTTTATTTGCACCTGTCACTCTTTGTTAGTGACTGTAAAACGTTTAATAGCGTAAGTTTTTACTACCAGCGATAAAACTAGCAGTACAAAATATTTCATTTACTGCAAAAATGAAACTTGATCCTACAGAATACTTACTTCATTGATCATTGCCGTTTTTGATAACGTATATCCAGTTTAGAGATAAATTATTAAGAACGGTCTTCTTTTACCCTATAAAGAGTACTTGTTCCTTTTTTTTGAGAAAAAAATATAAAAAACGATTTCTCTAATTATCAAAGAATTGAATCAATCATATTTAAAGCAATTGAAATATTAATCGACTATCTCCAGTTTTAACTACAGATACCTTTACATTACACAAATAGGTATCTAGAACTGAACTTCATAGTAACGAAATTCGTAGTCTGTCCAGTCGGTTGCAGGCGCCGTTTTATACCCGTTCAAAGCCATCTCCATTTATATGAGCCCATATCAATGAACATAAACATGAACATGAATAAGAATGTAGGTTTTATGGCTTCACCCATAAATCTAGAGGAGGTAATCATTACACCGTATATGTACGTATATTCTGCGTTAGTTTGCAAATAGTGAATCTTTGGGAACCATTGGATTATTACATTACAATTGTAAGAACAATTTTCACTATTTCATGTGTTTTAAGCTCGTTCTGGTTTTTCTAACAAATAAAAGTTTGGAGATGCATAAACGTACAAAATTTGGGTCATATGCATTTACCTATTCGCTTTATTATCTATTATTTTTTCGCTTTAAATATCGTTTGGAATTTTAATTTTAATAACACTTAAAAAATAGGTTCTTATGCATTTACATACATGTTTAATCGCTTTAAATTATCGTTGCAATTCAAATTTTACTAATTTTCCATTATTGTAAACAAAGTACTCTAAGTATTTTACTAAATTAACAAAAGTAACTTAAACTGATAAATGCCTAGTGTTTAAGTCATCAAGAACATGGAATATATGATATTGTAAAAAAAAGCTGCCAAGTGCGAGTCGGACTCGCCCATGAAGAGTTCCGTAGCAGCAAGTAACATCATTTATAAGTTCTTATAATAGTGTATAGATTGAATGAAAGGGAAATTGCGGTTATCGATTTATGACGTATTAAAAAAAAACTACTTACTAGATCTCGTTCAAACCAATTTTCGTTGGTAGTTTACATGGTAATGTACAACATATATTTTTTTTGGTTTCATCACTCTCTTACTTTAGAAGTTACAGGGGGGGACACACATTTTTCCACTTTGGTTGTCTCTCGCGCAAACTATTCAGTTTAGAAAAAACTGATATTAGAAACCTCAACATCATTTTTAAAGACCTATCCATAGATATCCCACACGTATGGGTTTGAAGAAAAAAAAATTTTTGAGTTTCAGTTCCAAGTATGGGGACCCCCAAAACGTATTGGTTTTTTTCTATTTTTATGTGAAAATCTTAATGCGGTTCACAGATTACATCTACTTACCAAGTTTCAACAGTATAGTTCTAATGGTTTCGGAAAAAAGAGACTGTGACATACGGACGGACAGACAGACAGACAAACAGACAGACATGACGAATCTATAGGGGTTCCGTTTTTTGCCATTTGGCTACGGAACCCTAAAAAAGTAATGTAGAAAATAAAATCCTAAAACCGGCAATTGGTGAACAGAAAGTATTTGTTAGATGAACAATTTGAATAGTCTAAAATGAAAAACATACGTCACTATTGCACCTAAAAATCATTATGGATTTTAGATCCATATCGAGCATTTTAATATGGTATACTCAAGTCAAACTAACCAAAAAGAAAATGTTATTACCTTTAAAACTAACGAAAGATCTATGTAATTACTACATACTGTGTAGCGCTTACAAACATTTATTTGAAAGGAAGCGACCTGTACAATGTTCATTTTATTGTAAGTATATTTGTACTCATACCTCCTATAGTGCAGAGTAAATGAACCTGGACGAGTACATGTTACAAAGCGTTTTATTACTGAACGAGGCTCCTAAATAACATCGGTACTACCCAGTCTTTCAAGTGGCATCTGTTGCGATATTTATAAAACTTTTATTATGGAGTACAAAACTAACAACGTTAGACTGAAAGTAGTGTAACACAATTGCATATTATTTTTATGAGCACCTGTGTAAATGGTTACTTTTAAGTTGTTTTATACTATTTATTTTCGACCTAAATCTTTTAGACATTTTTTATTTATAATTTATACACTCGATTGTTGACAGTTGATGGAACTTATAAAGATATATTTTAGAATTAAATTCACTTGTACTTATTCCACTTACCGACGAGTTTTGCCCTATGACCTTATCAAAGATTACCTAAATTAAGTTTACTTATTTGGCAATACGAAAGCCAGTTTCCAAGTAATTTGCGTCAAATCTCTTTCTACAATTGCTAACACCTCTATTCTCTTAAATTAAATTGGCTATTTTTTTTTTCTATAGACCACGTTAGTTATCCAGCGTTGAGATGATGTCATGACCATACATTTGTTAGTTTTTATAATGTCAACCTAGCAAGTGGAATCCTTGGACGCATACCCATCGACCACCCCGACCAGGCTGATACAGTCTTACAGCAAATTTGCGAGATTTTAAGCTGTCCATATATGGTAATGTAAACTAACTAGAAAACGAAACTTTTAATTAAAATATTTTAAACTACTTAATTCATGTAATAGTTGACTGAAACTGAAGTGAGTATGGTGATCACTACGGTCACCGTATTGTGACCGTAGTGATCAACATACACACAGCATTCTCCACATTCGGAGTGAGTATTCACTCCGAATGTGGAGAATGCCGCTCAGTGACCCACACTATGACTGCCTAGTGACATGCTTTTCTCGCCCAACTTAAAGGATCCGGTATCCGATACTGGCATAGAGAAATAAAAATGGTGATATTTCATACAATTTCAAAGACGACGTTAAACCTGCGGAATTAAAATAACAATGTAATAAGTTGAACAAAATTATATCAAAATAAATATGAAGCGGCAATTATTGCCGCTTCATATTTACTCTATCTCTATGCTACTTTTTCTAATAATATTTTCAAGTACACTGCTGTCCCAAAGACAACAGTATAGCACAAAAGACTTCTGATGACAAATTTAAAAAAAATATCAACATTATACCGTATTTAATACATATTATATATTAGAAATACACACTGGCAAATAGAAAAAAAACTAGTTTAATAAAAAAAACTCGCTTCAATTTTTGGCATCCAACTTTCTTTTTATTTTCTTAATTAATATCAAGTCCTTAAATCGTTGAAAATATATAATTGCTTTACAAAGTTAAGCTTTTTGTGATAGCGAGATTTAACGCTAGCGGATTCCAGTTGCGAAATAGTCTTTTATTAGCCCTGTAAGTATTGTTTTTTATAACAACTCGAATGAGTTTGTGCGGCATCGGATTTGTTGCTTAAACTGTGTAACTTTTTTATAACAATAAATAAATTTAAAAAAAATTACTGCAGTTGCCTATGAACAACTCAACTCGAAAGTCAAAAGACTCGCTCTTCAACGTGTCAGTTGACGTAGAAGTACGAGTCTTTGATAAATATTAGTATTGTTAGTCTCGAAGGTTTTTTTCATTTTTATCATTGGCATGTACAGTTTCTTATTAAAAATTGTATCAATATACTTATATATTTTATATTAAACTCTGCAACACCAGCATTTCGTAATTAACTATCTTATAGCGTAAGTAGTCCACTCCATTATCGTTAGCAGCAATACTCAAGGTTCTAGTTCCATTTCATTTACAACTGTCTTACCAGTTTCCACGAGTGTATAAAAGTAAGTACAAGTCAAGTTTTTATCTCTACGGGATAAAGTTGTAGCCCCAAGGTAACTCACCTCGAGTAGGGTGTCGGAAAAACATGTGTGTGGAAATAACAACAGCATCCAGATAAATGTGTTTATATGTTCATCCCGAAAGTTTCTTGTTGATGAAATGATACCAACATGGGAGTAAATGCATTTATAACAAATTTAATTGTACACTCACATTGTATAAAAAAAGAATATCTAAAAACTACTACTTTAATATTTACTTACATTATTAAACAGTTTTGTTAAAGTTATAATGAGTATCGAAACCAAGTGGCGTGCAATTGGAAAGGCGTATATACAGTAGTGTACTGCTATAATTGTCCGTGTGGTGATGGATTAAGAATACAGAGTGTCACCACCCCTATTCATCTCGCGGGTATCGTAAAAGGCGACTAAGGGATAAACTACTAGAAGGAAAACTTGAAGCCAACCCTATACCAACCCGTCTGGCCGGCGTGGTATAGTAGGCCAAAACCTCCTTTCTAAGGAGAGGCCTATATCCAACAGTGGACTATTGAAGGCTATTGATGATGATGATGACTTCTATAGGCTGATGATGATTTGATGTTCAAGGTTTTCTTGTATGATGATTGTTTTATGATTAATAATCATTACAGTTACTAAATAAAATACAACCAGCGGAAACGAGGAGCAAACAAATAATAGCTTATTTATTTTGTGTAGAATATAGTTAGTTGAATTAATGACCACTCTTCCACTCACCATCACTTATTTATTGTAGAAAATATGTTGTCCATATGTTTTCATGTACGTATACTTCCCAAATATCATCTTTGAAAAATATTTGCTTTCCTAATGCATTCCAATTTATTCCTCTAAAATAATTATATTCAACAGATTCGATACAAATAAATGGTAATACAAAACAAAAAAACAATACATAATATAATATTATTATGTTCCAATATCAGTCACATACTTCAAATTGTTACAAGTCTCTTTGTCGAAGTATCCTATCACAAGCATCCTAACAAAATATTATCCCAAGTCCCTTGTGTTTTGTATTATGCGACCTCGCTCCGTAATTCGCTTTCGAAGAACTTCAAGTTTCATTATTCACATCCTTCTTTTAATCAACAGATACAAAAAAATTTAACAAAAGAGAGACTTGTATAGATTTCAATGTCGTCTTCAATATTTAACTTTTCAAACACAAATCGGTAATGATTACAAAAAGTTGCCTCATGAACTGCGATGTAAAACAAATTGGTGATAGTACAAAAACAATTTTGACTCAAAGAATAACAAATACTATTTCATTGCACGGTTTTAATTTTCTCTATACTATCGAATTATTTCTAATATTGTAGTCTATTTGATCTTGAAATTTATTAACACTCCTATTCATTTATGTTTAATGAATTGATGAAAAACATACACGCGGCAGAGAACCAAGGTCATAACTTTCTTAAAATTATAAAAGCTTACATTTTTGTTCAAGTAGCGAAACTTGCATGCATGGATTACAATTTTGACCAAAGTGATTGTGTCTACGGCCTAACTAGGAAACCGACTTTGAGCAATCTTACTTTTGTTTTAACTGACTCCTCCTAATTTAACACATTGATTGCTTAAACAATGGATACAAAGTAATAGCCGTAAGCCATAACTTTTTATGGTGAATTTTGATTAAGTAAATATGAATGTTTGAAAATATATATGAATGTATATTATTATTATTATTATTTTTATAAAAAAATACATTTTTCGGATCCGAGTGGTCGGCATGCAGCACGTCGGGTGCCGAACACTCGGATCCGAGTGCTAGGGATGGCAATTGTTTATTTACTAAAATGACATCATGTGGTGACTTAAAAAAAAAGTAAGTAAATAAAACAATTATGCATCTGGAGAATTATTTATTTAGAAAGATGTATTAATCAATCTATGCAAAGAAGCATTAAAATCTACAATTATAAAAAAAAACATAATACTTAATTATAAGTTTAACTGAAAAATGACACTCTGAATCACAGTATATTACGTACACAAAGAAAAAAAACTTAAAATAAAATAAAAAAAACTTAGGAATGTGCCTGACAGAAACATTGTGTACAGAAGCCTGGAGAACCTGCACATTGCTTACATTCGTAAATGGTTTGCACTCTCTTTTTCTGGGCTTTGCAGCCTTTGCATTCCTTTCGGGCCACTTCGATGGTTTCCTTCATGACTCTTCCTACCTTCTTTTGTCTCACTCGGGTCTTTTCTATTTTGGTGAGTTGATGTTTCACTTTCAAAACATTGCGTTGATTGACATCATGAGGATCAGGTAGAAGCCTTTCCAGTATGCTCAAACGGAAATCGTACAGATTCATTTTATTAGTCGCCGAAAATTTGTTGTACAAGTACATTGTATTACTGAGGCTCATTTGCAGCATATGAACAAACAGCTTCTTGTACCAGCGCAGCGTCTTTCTTTGGACTGGGTAATAAGCGAGCATCTGATCTTGAAGATCTTTGCCCGACATAAAGTTATTGTAATGGACAATTGCGCTTGGTTTCAATACTACAGATCCCCTTTTGGAAGTAGTTTCCAGCATCTCGTCACCATGTTCTGTGGAAATATATAATACGTAACGTTTATCTCTCCACTTACCAATATGAACCCCGTTTAAGAACAAGGATTTGTTTTCTCCTTTTTTTAATGGGATAGTCCCAATTTCAACAGGTTTATCTCTGCGGTTTTTTCTTAACGTTCCTGTGCAGTACGTCTGTCGATCTAGCAATTTCACAGCCAAACCATAAGAATTGTAGTAATTGTCCATGTACACATGGTGGCCAGAATCTAGTCTCTCTTCGAGGAGTTTAAAGACGACCTTGCTGGCATGACCCTGTCCTGACGTCTCATCATTGGCACCTGCGTAAACTTGATATTTTAAAACAGTGCCATCTGGCTCTGCCAAGACATAAAGTTTGATGCCATATTTGTGCCTTTTGTTCCTAATGTACTGTCTGAATAGCAGTCGTCCGCGCCACAAAACCATGGACTCATCTAATGATAGCTGTTTACCCGGACAATAAATATTTATCATTTTATTATTAAAATGATCCATAAATGGTCGTATTTTTATTAGGCGGTCTTCTTCGCTTGTTTCCGACGTGAAGTGCAGGCATCGTAATATCAATAAGAAACGGTTTCGAGACATAAATTGACCGAAGCATGGAATACTAAACAAATAGTGCCGTTTCCAGTAATCGCATATACGATTAAGCCGAATTGTTCCAGTGTGCAGAAGGAGTCCGAGAAATGTCATCAGTTCTTCTTTAGTTAAAACTTTCCAGTTGTTTATTCGTGAGTTGCGCTTTACATTATCTGCAGCACCCACTCTTACTGCATTTGCATTCGTCTCTCGAACAATCAGATCTAATAAATCATCATCAATAAATAAACGGAACGCATCGTAAGGATCTGTTGGAGGCGGCACCAAGAGTTGTTGTTCCGTGGTAAAGTCGATAGTTTTCATTGAATTTGGGTTAGAGCTCCAGGTGGTAGTGGCTCCTTGATGAGAAGGTGAGTTATTGGGTGAATTTTGAGGTGACGGGGCATCATGGTTATCATCATGGTTCGACTTCATTTTTGTATCAAAAATACTAACATCACTGCCGCTAGATCCTTCTGAACTTGAAGATAACCCCTCTTCATGAACTCCTTGCGAATACACTTCTTCATCACTATATTCTTCAGACCCTTCCGAGTCATAATCATCACTTTGTCGACGCTTTTTTGTAGCACTTTTACTAGTCGACGGCCGAGCCCTACTGTCCATTTTGGCTAAAAAATAGCGTCCTGTCTATCGTGTATACAAATCACCACAACACTATTAGAATGAAACCAATTATCTTTTTCGTAAGTTGATTATATTGCCAGAGTGGCCGCGCAAAACAACGTGAGCTCTCTCGAACGCCGGTGCGTTACTAGCCAAAACAAAATGAATGGGACGCTTGCACGGATCCGAGTGGCCGGCACCGTTACTATGGCCCCGCCCCACTCGGATCCGAGTGAGGAGCACAGAATGTGTTAAGAGGTCGCACGCAAAGGTTTACAATGCACTTGTATGTCTCGACATGCAGATGTTCAATAATAAAGATACTTACCATATGTGATCTTGAATGACCCCTTGTTCTAAAAAAAAAATTTAAATTAACTTACAATTTAAATAGCTTGATTTACGTAAGTAAGAAAAATTTATATTGTTACCGTTTCATATATCATTAATTAATATAAACTTTGCGAGAATCTCCTTTTCTCTAAAATAAATTGATTAGACGCATTTACAAAAATCTTGAAAGTATTCGCCCTTTTTTAACTTTTCGTGTCCGAAAAGCTTTGTCCTAGAAAGATTCATTTTAATTACGTTTTCCACGAGAAATAACGACTCAGGGAACAACGGCCTTTTCCTACCTACTAATCTTCATTAGCTTCATTATTTCCGTGTAAAATTGTACATTATGTGCCATTTTATAAATTTCAATGTACTAGGGAAAGGTTATTTTGAAACATTATTGAACAGGCAACTGATAGCATTCCAGAAATTCGAACAAATTTTATCTGATCTTAAGAAATAAATTATTAGAAGGAAATAATAGTCTGGTGGTAATTTAATAGTAATTCTATTTCATGAATATAAATAATGTTATTAATTAATTTAGAAATGTATGAAAATAATATGTGTATAATTTAAAAATCATAAACTACGTACACAAGCTCCGACGGTCTCAACTAAAACTCTGGACTGCAAATAATAATATTTTGCAATATTAATGAGAATAAAAACTAAAACCATATTTACTAAATTTTATTCGATACCTGTATTAGTATGATAGAGAAATAAATTTATGCGTTTTATAAATTAGATTTATTAGAACAAAATATGGCCGAATGTAGTGACAGGCGACCGTACGTTATCAAGTTGAAGTTCCAACGACATAAATCTCACTCCAAGTAAAGTGAACGAATTGGCTCGAATGAATAATTTCAAAAACATTTATGCAATCTCCAAAATTTCCATACCATAATCTTATGGGACCACTGAGCAAATACTTTCAGAAGATTTGTAAAAGAGCAGAAGCATAGTAAAAGTATAACAGATTACCCTGAATATAAATGTATTGTAAATATTTAAACAGTTAAGTGAAACGTGATCCAGAGATTTTGGGCCATTATGATATCAAAAATAAGATTTGTAGGCTTTGTGGATGATTTTAAATAAGTCTTTGTAGAAAGTTGTCTTGTCGTAAAGACCAGAAAGATTTCATGACCTCATTGCTTGTTTCTTCTTCTACATTGCTTGTTTGAAGCATGTTAATAGTTTTTGAACTTGAATGTATACATATACTCACGTATACACATACCTATACATTATAGATCAAAGCAAGCAGATTGTCAGTACTAATAAATAAATAATAATAAATAAATATTTCGGCCATCTTACACACAACGCCATCTAGTCTCAAACTAAGCAGAGCTTGTATTATTTGTACTACACAACTACATATTATACACATACATATTATATATAGAAAAACACCCAAACTTCGAAACAAATATTTGAGGATCACGCAAATATTTGGTCTGACCCGGGAATCGAACCCGAGACCTCTTGATCTGCAGCCGCATACGTTAACCACTAGACCAACAAGGCATTATTACAAACAAAGATGTGGATTTTTTATTAAAAACAAACTTTATGTAGTTTTGAGAACATTTTGATAACTTAATGTGTGAGTGGAATTACAAATTGGTAATCGCTTAATTATTTACGACGCCTATAACTTAATAAACAAATTAAATTAAGCCAACTGAAGATTTGAGTCTTCGAGGATTTGGTGTGACGTTCTTCATGATGTTAACTGCTCGTATTCGGCGCTTATCACGACCCTCCCAAATTCAATTATGTGCCTTCGTCACCTTGTTACTCTACACAAATATACCCTAACCAACTTTTAACTGCAAGTCATAGAGAGTGAGCATTGGTAAATTAGTTACTTTTTAAACTTCTTAACCAATCTGTGGTTGAACTGTTGCCTGTAAATTTACCTGTGATTTTCTCATTGTATGGAACATGTGAAAGTTAGTGAAATACTTTTCTTTGAACTTCAAGTTACTAGACCGATTTATTTCAAGTTTTTAATACAAAATATAATACCTAGTGGTAGATGTATTATGTTTTAACGTATGTCCTTGAAAACTTGTTTACCATCGGTCTAGACAAGGTTTCGTTATTGTGGTGCGAAGTATCATTTGCAGTAAGTGATATGCACTTAGCGGCCCTACCGTGTACTACGTTGGTCTGGTCGTGGTCCCCGTTAAGCAAGTTTGTTAATATTCCTCTTTTGCATTATTTCTAGGGTGCTCTATTTCTAGCTAGATCTTATTTGATATAAAAAATATAAATTATAATAAATATTTCGGACATCTTACACACAACATCGTCTCGTCCCAAACTAAGCAGAACTTGTATTATGGGTACTAAACAATTGATATAAATACATAAACATACTTCTTCTTTTGTAAATACATACATATTATACATAGAAAACACCCAGACTCCGAAACAAATACTTATATTTCACACAAATATTTGGTCCGACCCGGGAATCGAACTATATTTTTCAGTCTTTTCAACACAAAAAGATAAATATTATATTTTTGTTTAATAAATGGGAAAATATAATGTTAAATACGCTACTAATAATTAAATAAACTTTCTACACATGTAATTTTATTCTCGACAACGATGAACCTAAATTGATGGATGAGGTTTTCATTCTCACGACTACAGAGGCAAAAAGTTCTAACTTTAAATACAAACAAAATGGTTGGAACTAAACTCAATAATCCTCCTCTAAGCGTGAGCCTGTTGAGTGACTTGCTGTTGTTGCTTAATATTTGAATTACTCTTCTTGTTAGCGGTCACAAGTCAATTTGTTTTCGTATTTGTGGTACTACGCTAGTAACTATACTGGCGTAGTACCACATAGTTTTTCATATGCTAATGTACCATTATAATAATCAATTATAGAAAAAATTGAATAAACTTTCTTTGAATATACTGTAACAAACATATAATTTGGTTCATGATATCCGATGTGCACTTCTAAAAGAATAAATATTTTGAATCGCGGGAATATAAAGAGTACCCAAAATAAGTACAACAATTATTTTTATCATCATATCATCACGTAACTTGTCATGAGTACTACTATGTGGTTAGATAAAAGATAACATTATATCAAGTAAGTCATTTTTCTAGGAATATTTTCGGTATTTGCGCGTGACTTATCACTACATAGTTTAAAACAAAGTCGCTTTCTCTGTCCCTTTGTAATGCTTAAATCTTTAAAACTACGCAACGGATTTTTATGATTATTTTTTAATAGGTAGAGTGATTCAAGAGGAAGGTTTACATGTATAATACATGCATAATATAGTAGATAATAATTT
Organism: Phragmatobia fuliginosa; assembly: GCA_932526445.1. Lineage (NCBI taxonomy): Eukaryota > Metazoa > Arthropoda > Insecta > Lepidoptera > Erebidae > Phragmatobia > Phragmatobia fuliginosa. Next base: position 8,686,742 of record OW052060.1, on the reverse strand, counting down.
TTGAGGTTTCTAATGTGATGTTTTTTACGCTTATATTGCAAACGCTGACTGTACCCTATGAGATAGATCAAAATAATGTACTACAGTATTGTACATCTTAAAAAGGTCTACAAAAAATCTCTTAGGGATAACCGACAATAACCATTTTTTTATTTATATTTTTAACCAGAAATAATGGTTTATTTACGAAGCGATTATAGGCAACACGGTAATAATCCTTATCCAATTAAGTACCTGAAATAAATTGTGTATTTAATATAGATTAATATGGCTCTTTACAGTATGTAATTTAAATTAATACTTTTGAAGATATTACAGATTTAAAATGCAGGAACAAAGCGATTATGGCGGTACCGGCCGGGGCCCGTTAGTTGACGCTGCTGTCGATTTGTCACTATCAGATTTAATAGCTAAACACAATACTTTTTTATGAATTAATTCTAAGGCGGTACGAAGTTCGCCGGGTCAGCTAATTTATAACATGTAGTAGAGTCACGTTGATTTCAGCACTACTTGGGCCGGCTCGACCGGAGCAGTCTACCCTCCCACAGAAGACCAACATAAAATGACTCGTGGTGTCGTCTTTCATTGGTGAGTGTGAGACCGGAAGCCTAATCATTAACCATCCTTCGGAGGCCGGGAGAATTATGCAGAAGCATCTCACTAAGCTGCAATGTTGTAGGTCACCATTTTGTATGCACTCACAATGAGAATGGTGGACCCTTCGCCTGGATTCTATTCAATTACTCATGCTTTGCATCAGGCAGAGTAGAGTCACTATGGTAGGCTTAAAATTTAAAAACAAATAATGTATTCTATCCAAACTGTTTTCAAATTAATCGTTTTCTACATAAAATATGCGTATCTATTTGGAAATAAAACACAAAGAAAGATACGGTACTTTAAGCATAGGTTAGTGAAAATTACAGTACTACGGAATCCATTAGCCGTTAATTGCTCTTGCCTCCATAATTGAGATCGTTAATAGAAACAGATTAAATTATTTGTGCCTCGCTCCTAAGGTTTAATTTAATTTTTGTTGCCATCTAGCGGTGACCTGTGGAATTTCTTGTTTGAGACGTGTAATTGCTTTCAGCCGCAACTTTGCTTGTAGGTACATATTATCAACGGCGCTCCGTTTAACCCTAGAAAGATAGTCTGCGTCAAATTGACGCATACGTTTTCGAAATTTTGCTCTCTTTATCTAAATAGCGCGAATCCATAACTGTGCTTTTGGGACATCTCATTCTATGCTGGGAGCTACCGTGTGGTTTAATTTACAATAAGGTAAGTGTCACCGATTTTGAAATATAACGACCACGTGAGTCAAATTGACGCATGATTATCTTTAACGTGACTTTTATGATTTTTACTTACACTTAAGATGGTTTTTTTTTCGTGTGTATAAGTACTTTATATCATAACTTATATTTTCACTTTGTTTTTCTAGATCCATAGGCAACAATATAATGCAATGGGGAGTAGAAACTTGGATAAAGACCATAGATATGGTCTTTTTCCAAGTTTTTTCTCCCCATTGTAGGAGGAGGTAGCTCTTATGTAAAGTGACGACGAGCTTCTCTGTGAGGCTACCGACAGTAAAGTAGCGGACCACGAAAGTGAAAATGAAGTGCAGAGCGACACAGAAGAAGCTCGTATAGACAAACAAAAGCCGGGGTAGACATACTAGATCAAATGTGTCCTCTGATGGCCTGTAGTAGGAAAACAAATAGACGGCCTATGGCTTTCTTGTATGGAATGACAAACATTGCTCGTAAAAACGCATATAAAATATACTTAACAACAAAGAAAAAAGCCTCTAAGTCGCAACAAAAAAATGAAAAATCTTAGCTTGAGTCTGTCTTCTTCGTTTATGCGTAGACGTTTAGAAGCACCTATCTTGAAGAGATATTTGAGAGATAATATATCGAATATGTTACCAAATGAAGTACCTAGCACATCAGAAGTCAATATTGATGAGCCAGTAGTAAAAAACGTACTTATTGTACTTTTTGCTAATCCAAAATTAGGTGAAAGGCAAATGCGTCCTGCTAAAAATGTAAAAAAGTTATAAGTCGTGAGCAAAACGTTGAGATGTGACAAAGGTGTTTGTAACTGATTTTTGTATATTTTCCTCATAGTAGATATGTTAGGTTGTTGATTTTGTATTAAAGAAAATACTGATTATTGTAGTAAAAATTAGTTTTGATATGTAACAGTAAGTGTTAAAAAATTTCGTCGATTTATAGCAAAGTTTAAAGGGTTTGTTTTTTTTCAATAAACAAATGTGTATAAACTAAATTATCTGCAGTGTTACTAATTCTAATATATGTGTAAATATATAATAGTATTCGATTTATTCGAATAAATCAATATGATTCGCCCAGCAGCTAATTAAAACATATGCGTCAATTTTACGCATGAGTATCTTTTCCGTACTACAAAATATGATTATCTTTCTAGGGTTAACCTCTATACCAATGATCGATGCTGACTCCGCCTCGCAGACCTAGGGTTGTAGACAAATTGAAAATATTACGAAACATTTCTAATTATCTTATCTCATTAATCTGCTTTTACTAACTTATTAGTAGAAGTCATTACAACTAAGTACTTAATGTAGGTAAGTTTACTAAAAACATAGAATCGAATATTGTGAAAGAACAATGTTTGATTAACTTTAAACGAATTTAAACATAACTGCTGTTCTAAAATAAAAATAAAAGTTAAGTTTACTATATTTATTAAGTTCAAAAATCTATAAATAAATTCTTAAATTACCGCTCGCTATAACATTTTTTTTCTAATAGCTTTTATTTTAAAAAGCTGTTTGAAATGTAATTTTACTTTTACTTCTAAAACTAATATTATAAATTCAAAAGTAACTCTGTCTTTTCCGTTTCTTTGTTTGTCTGTTACGCTTTCACATGGATATACTTTAATTCTTGAGAAAGGGCATAAGCTACCTACTCTTTCACGGTATCTAACATGAACGCAGACGAAGCCGCGAACATAAGCTAATAGGTACATAAGTCTAACTGGATATTCGTAGAAAATATCAGCTGATTCACTCTAATTATAATGTCAAAATTGTTCTGTAACAAACTAGAGAAAAAAAAAGGTACCGTAGACATTTTTACCTACTTGTTTTAAAGTGCCTTATCGTTTATTACTACGATTCAACTCTGACGTAAGAATACCTACACAGTTCGCTTAACGTATAAATAGATGTTGGAGGGCTACTATGTTATGCATCCCAAGCGAGGCCTTGTGGCCTACCATATTACATCCGCAGGCTTCGTACGCAAGGAGGAGTTTAACGGTAAGTTTCACAACATACTAATAAAATTGTAATGCGATCCCCGGATTATATCAGAAGAAAGGGGTGCCCGTTGTATTATCGACTAACACAAGGTGAGTTTTTATTATTGATAGAACTAAACACTCTTTTAAAACGATTTTATAGCAGTAGTACAACATACCTGTAGCACATGTAATGTATTGCTGAAAAGTTGCAAATACTGATTAAGTACATGAACTCTAATCTTTAAAGTATTTTTAATAATAAATAAAAATAGTATTTATAATAATAAATACTATTTTTATTATTATAAATAACTATAATAATATGCATATGTAAGTAACATAACTTCATCTTATTCTGTTACATAGCTTATGCGCTGATTCATTTAGTACTAATAATATTATAAATTCGAAAGAGACTTTTTCCGTCTGTTTGTTATGCTTTCACGGCTAAGCCGCTACACCAATTTCAAACAAGCTAAGCATGAAAGTAGTTTTGTTCTTGAGGAAGGACATTAGCTACCCTTTACCGCGATACACCGACATACACTGGTTACTTATATTCAAAGAGATCAAACAACATATTTATGTATGTATGAAAATTCCATTTCGAATGAAATTTTTTAATATAATGTAATCCATTTTAATCCATTAAGTTCACAAACTTTAATGACAATATTCCTCATTGACGCGATTCTTATCTTACCCCACTTACTTCTTAAATATGAGTTGAAATAGTCATACATATATTCAAAGCTATTGCTTGCATGTGAGTGTACAAAATGTAACAAAGTATTTCTATTCATTACTTGTAATAGGGGTAAACCCTATTTTCGCTTTGATTAAATTCCACACTACAATTGACCTTTCAACTAATTTGATTAATACGTTAGAAACCTTTTGTGAATAGCATTTATAGGCCATTACTTCCTTATTTTATTTATAACAACACAACACGTGCTGGCTTGGAACTTGGACACTATTTCAGAGTGGTAGTAATACGCACTTAAACTAAACGGATCGTTTCTTCCTTCTTGTGCCGAGCGGTCGAAATTTGGAACTCACTACCTGCTTAGGTGTTTCCTTCCCACTGTGTCACTAAGACGCCATAGTGTGGGCCACAGTATTGCATTGTCTGCATTCGTAGCGAGTGTGGTTGCCCCTTTTCTTGTATTCTATTCATGTTTTCTAATAAACAGTGTAGATAACTTTGGTAGGTTCTAAATAAAAAAATCTGCATGTTTTTGCTGCATTCATTGAACATTTTTTTTTAAGAAGTTAAGCTAAAGCAAGCAAAGAAATCCATACCATCCATAAAAATATTTTAAATTCGGAAGTAACTTAGTCTTTCTGTCTGTCTGCTAACGACTAAACTGCTAAACTCATTTTAATGAATTTCGGTGTAGATATACATTGGACCTCGAAAACAACCGACATATACGCGAGCAGAGACACGAGCTAGCTAGTCATAATAATATCTTCAAATAATTCTCAATGATTCAGAAATGTTCAAGTACTATGATCATCACAACATACTGCTATAGTTAGTCTTGAAGTAACTCTTAAGCTGATACTTATGCATCTATCAAAAGGTTTGACTATTCTCATCATCATTATCATCAACAGTCTACCGCAGCCTGGATATAGGCCTCTACAATTGCACGCTACTTGGTTCGATCCTCGACTTCTCAGTACATTAAAATTTAAAAATATTTTGACACGACTACCCTTAACAAGAAGAGAATGACTCGAATTTCAAAATTACAAATGGCCAAAGCTCTACAAATCACCATTTTGCTTTTCATTTTTCATATTTAACTTTATAATCTACAGCGGCGGCGTATTCGTTTATGAACATAGGTCACCTCGGTTAAATTGACTATGTATTATTCTGATGTGTAAGCTATATTTCTATTAAGTTTCGTTTAAATAGGTTTACTACTTTTTACAAGAAAGACTTGCTTAACTCCCCACACTGCTGTATTGTACGAGTCGCCCAAGGCGTGTACAATACATATATATGTATTATCAATAAACCTTAAATTTCAGAGTTCATCCACACAGTTATCCTCACAAACTTTCAAATGTATAATATTAGTATGATAAATAACTTTAATCTTTAACATAAAGTGATTGGATCGCATTTCATAATCCCTGTAGGGAACTACACCAAATAATTAGGGTCGATGAATCAGTTTTAATATGTTGGGGAATGAGTGATTGCTGGTTGGTTCACAGCGGGCGGTGACCTAGGGCACCTTTCTAGCGTATGTCTAAATCCAGTGATATCAAGCAGGAACAAACGAATTGGTTCAGAAACGGGACAAGGTTGGGAGGACTTACCAGTCGGAAGCACATCCACGAACCCGGTTCTTCAGCGCACGTTTGGTTGGTTCAGACACGATTCCCACACAGCCCAGGCAGAGGACCACACTCCACACGAAATGTACACGGTTTTCACAACTTAGATCAGTCTATTTCCATTGATTTTAGATATTTTTCACGAGCGACAACGTGACCGGCACTACGCGGCCATTAGAGTTTTTTGTATAGTTCTTGCGCACCAGGTGGCGCTGATTAGATTTCGCTTCATGTGCAAGGGGTAGTTCGGAGTGGGAATTTAGGTAACGATATGTGGATAGGAAATAATAATAAGGACTGTTCCCAAGCCGCAACATCTCCCCCCACTTGAAATCACCGAGGGATTTCACAAGACAACACTGTCCGACAACCTCTAGGAACCTCGTTGCTCAGACAGTAATAAGATACATATAAATATAAAACAACACAATAAACACTAGCGTTTGAAATGTGCATTAAAATAAGAACTAGGTAAGTTACGCCAAGTTTGCTTAACTTAAAGATAAGAACCGTATAATAACTAACACTAGGTTCACTACTAATAGAATAAAATAAAACCTAATTAGCTATCGGTAAAGGACAAACCTTGACTACAGGTCGTTTAAGTAAACCCTTTTGGGGTTTACCGTCTAGCTCGAGATGCACTGCCTTGACAGAGAGGCAGACAATCAAGCACACGTAAGCTTTATGGACACGAGCGTTACGTTTCCGACTTTCTTTAACCAGAAAAGGTCCACCGAAGTCGATACCTATATCGGATCGACAAGGCGGTAAGTTTCCCATCATAAGTTGATAAGGAATAGGTTTAAACTTAAAACATGTCACACATCTAGATAAGTGTGAACGAATTAGATTTCTAATTCCAAGAATCCAGAATTTTCTTTGAATTAGCGATTGCAAAGTGCGAGGACCACAATGCAAATAAGATTTATGATAATAAGTAATTATGAGTGAAGCTACAATAGATTTTAGGTATTAGGTACGGATGTATATGCTGGTCAGATAATTTGAAGTTTTGAAGACGTCCCCCCACTCGGACTAGACCCGAGTTGTCAAGAAAAGGAGACAACTTTTGTAAATGTTTGGGAAGACATTTCTTAGAAATAAGTTTAGAAATTTCATCACTAAAATGGGACTGTTGAACAGATTTTATAAGTGTAATTAACGCTTGCTCGAGCTCGTCAGAAGTGAGAGCGCCATGATGGCGTTTGCCAGGCTCTTGTCGCATATTTGTAACAAAGCGAAAGATCCAAGCCACTGTTCGCTGTAAATGAGTGAGCGAAGAAGACCGTTCTAACAGCCCTGGCAAGACCTCATGAATTGGTTCCTGACTTTGGACTACATGAGAACAAGATTTTACTTCAGGCACTTCCCCCAGATGTTCAGAACGGAATGAAGCCGGCCAGGAATTGAGACCTCTGAGCAGCCACTCCGGTCCTGACCACCATTTCTCGCATTTCACCAGCTCCTCGCAAGAGAGGCCTCGGCTGGCGTAGTCAGGAGGGTTGTCGTGAGTAGACACATGACGCCAAATCGAGGGTTTGAAAGTATCAGTTATCTGAACCACACGATGTGCAACAAAAGTTTTCAATTTATGAGGTTCTGTGTGAAGCCAAGCTAACACAGTAGAGCTGTCCGTAAATGCAAAAACTTGAGATACTTTAATTTTAGAAGCAAGCAATGATTTAATGTGATGAAGAGTGCGTGACAACAAGGTGGCGCCACACAACTCTAAACGATTAACCGTAAGAGGTTTGATTGGGGCTACTTTAGACTTAGCAATGAGTAAGAAGATTTCAACACGATTACCAAAGACTGACCGCAAATAAATACAACATCCGTAACCTTTAGATGATCCGTCACAAAATCCAACGAGTTGATGATCGGCTTCTAAATGAGTAACCATTTTGCGAGGAATTTTAACAAGCTTTAAATTAGATAATCCAGAAATGAACTTAGCCCAGTCACAGGACAGTTCCTCGGGAATAAGATCATCCCAAGATAAGTGAAGACGCCATAGGCTTTGAAGGAGTAATTTCGCTTGTAATATATAAGGTGCAAGCCAACCCAAAGGATCATAAATTCGAGCAATGTTCGATAGGATAGAACGTTTCGTAAATACAATGTCCACAGGTGTGACAGAATATGTAAAATAATCACCAATGGGGTCCCACTGGATTCCTAAAACCTTAAGGGTCATAGAACCGTCATCGCTGAATGACTTTGGAATTTGACAATGTTCAACTGGTAGTCCATCCAAGAACGTAGGACTATTGCTGCTCCATTTGCGCAACGCCAATTGAGCACAACTGAGGAGATTGATCAGCTCGTCCTTGATTTGACAAGCTGCCTCGACAGAAGCGGCACCGGTAGTTATATCGTCAGTGTACGTATGATGCAAGAGAGCTTCAGCAGCACGAGGATATAGATCTCCGTAGTCGCTAGCCAGTTGACGCAGAGTACGGATCGCCAGGTAAGGTGAGCTCTTAACACCATAGGTTACGGTACGTAACTCAAACTCTCGAATAGGTGAGGACGGTGAATCACGCCAAAGCACGTGTTGCCACGCTCGATCCTCAGGCCTTATCAAGAATTGACGATACATCTTAGAGATGTCACAAGTGAACACGATGTTATGAACCCGAAAACCTGTAATGATGTCTACAATATTCGGTTGCAGTTTAGGTCCAGTATAAACAATGTCATTGAGAGATAAGCCATTAGTCGTCCTATGACTAGCATTAAACACAACGCGAAGTTTCGTCGTCGAACTTTCAGGACGAAGCACACAGTGGTGCGGTATAAAGTAGCGACCGCTTGGGATGCTGGTCGCTATTGCTTGCATATGACCCAGTTGCTCATATTCATGCATAAATTCATAATAATCAGAGTTTAGTAGTTCTTGCCGACTTACACGTTTCTCAAGGTTAATAAACTGCGACAACGAACTAAAATAAGAATCTCCTACATTAGAGTCAGGAGTTTTTAATAAAATAGGTACCACATAACGGCCGTCACAGTCTCTATAAGTAAGACTGGAATAAAGGCGTTCGACATCATCATCTTCTGGAACGGAAATAGGATTATGGGGAGGTTCCTCCACTTCCCAGAATCGCTTGACCATCTCATCAAGTTTACGAGAGGAAGCTATCAAAGAAGTGACACCCAAGTTAGGACTGGCAACACTTGTTGGACCAGTGAGGACCCACCCAAAGACACTATGCAAAGCAGCAGGGTAGCCGGGTTTCGGCTTTAACACCTGTCCGTCATAGATGTGATGGAACAACTCAGCGCCGAGCAACAGGTCGACATCAGCAGGTTTATCGAAGTCACGATCAGCTAACATTAAATGTTTATATTCATTACGAACCGTTTGTGGAATAACCGAGGTCGGCATAGCCGATGTGATGCTATCGATAACAATAGGTGAGATATGAAACTGCGGATCACTCGAATCACACGGGCGAATGGAGCATTGAGTCACTCCCCGGACTTGACACCCCGTATGTTGTCCTAGTCCAGCTACAGTAATATTACAACGACTCAACTGAAAGCCTAGCTTCCTCGCACACTTCACAGTCATGAAGCAGTCCTGAGCGCCACTATCGATGAGCGCTCGAACCGGTTGCAACGTGCCAGAGGCGTCTAGCACGCGCACCATGCACGTACCGAGCAGTACCACGCACGAGTCGCGAGCTTGTCCCTGGAACGCACTACAAGTGGCGTGGGGGCTCGGACCGGTGGCTACCGCAGTCGCTAACGGAGGCGGGTCGTCGACGTGGACCAACGTGTGATGATTATGACCACAGATAAAACAATTCATTTTTGATACACACTTATCGACAGGATGCTTACGCATACAATTAACACATAAGTTCTTTTGTTTTACAAAGTTCAACCTAGTTTGTGAACTTAACGATTGAAATGTGGGGCACTTATAGATACTGTGCGCTGCACCACAGTGATAGCATTCTAATGATATCAAGCTTCTAGAATGCCCAGATTGAGTAGTGAGCACAGATCGTTTCTGCACTCGCTCTGAAACATTTTTGATCTGTTTCCCGTGTCCTCCATAAGGAGGCGCAGACCGCGTAGTGACACTAGCAGGTTCAGTCACGATGGTCGTATGGTAAGTAGTTTCTAAAACTCTAACATAGTCTTGAAGAAACTCCATAAGCTCGTGAAAAGTAGGAATCTCCGATTTATTTTGAAACTCAAAGCGCTGTCGCGTATAGTTATCAAGCGCGCGAAACGCGGAGTTGAACAAAATAAAATCACTTAGATCATCTAGCTTTAAGGCCTTGAGGGCATTGACCGACTCACAAAGTACATTAGTATATGACTGTAATTCATTGAAATTAGGATTTTTTAAACAAGGATATTTATTTATTTGATCTAAATACGTCACCGCTAAGATTCTTTTATTATGATAACGCTTTACCAATTCGTTAAAAACTATGTCATAATTGTCCGATGTAACCTTGACCTGTTTAGCGATCCCAAGGGCGGATCCCGATAAACAAGAAAGTAAATAATGAAATTTAGTAATCGGAACAATCGATGAATTATTATGAATTAAACTTAGAAATGTATCATAAAAGGTTTGCCAATTTTCTATTTTACCATCAAACTTCGGGAGGTCAATTCGCGGTAACTTAGCATGTGTCTCGCGGCTAGTGTCGGAAGTAGGTACCGAGCTGAGCGCTCCACCGACCGGCGACCCAGGCGGCGCCGGCGCAGGCGCGAGAAACTCTGTCGAGGCACTAAGTACTTCGTAGTACATGTCATCGAACGCGGCCATAGCCTGCATATTGACGGACTCCGTAGGCTTTAACGTTAATTTCAAACTATTTATTTTCTCAGTTAATATAACATATTCTTCTCGTATACTCTCTAATTTCGAATATCTAGCTCGAAACTCCTTAACTTTTGACGAATCTCGATTCTCACGTAATACTTTAGTTAAATCTATAAGAATCTGTAACGACCTAAATACATATTCGCGCTGTGACGTATAAAGTTTAAGTACATTCTCCTTTTCGGCTGTCATTGTGATCAATCAAATGAGTCAAACTTCAAATAAATATGTCTCACACCTCGTGAACTAATAATTAATTAAGTAACTGTTCACAAACAAATAGGTGGTAGGAAAATGTCAGACAAAGACAAATTTTGTTCTTTAAATCAAAACTAATACAATATCTAGATATCATAGGTATTTACCTAATTTCAATTTAGTTGAATAACTTTCAACTATTTATTTATGTTAAAGAAGATTCTTAACATAAATGAGTACCTAACTTCTACCCTCAAGTAGGCAGTTTATAACATAAAATAAGTCTAACCGCTCAATGCACATTTCATACGAAGTATAATCCGAACAACTAAGATACGTAACACTGTCTGAGCAATATGAACCAATCAACAACTTTATAATTTTGTCGAATTACATTTAACTTAAATGAGTTACTGTTAAAATGCAATGAAATAAGTACGATTAACAACTTTTATTACACTATTTTGATTAATAATTGTAAATAATTGATGAAACTAGTAAGCGGACTGTATTTTATAAGTTTTTGTAACTAATTCAGATGATCCGACTCGTTAGGACCACTTATGTAGTTACTAATTTAGATAATCCGACTCGAATGGACCAATTATGTAGGGAACTACACCAAATAATTAGGGTCGATGAATCAGTTTTAATATGTTGGGGAATGAGTGATTGCTGGTTGGTTCACAGCGGGCGGTGACCTAGGGCACCTTTCTAGCGTATGTCTAAATCCAGTGATATCAAGCAGGAACAAACGAATTGGTTCAGAAACGGGACAAGGTTGGGAGGACTTACCAGTCGGAAGCACATCCACGAACCCGGTTCTTCAGCGCACGTTTGGTTGGTTCAGACACGATTCCCACACAGCCCAGGCAGAGGACCACACTCCACACGAAATGTACACGGTTTTCACAACTTAGATCAGTCTATTTCCATTGATTTTAGATATTTTTCACGAGCGACAACGTGACCGGCACTACGCGGCCATTAGAGTTTTTTGTATAGTTCTTGCGCACCAGGTGGCGCTGATTAGATTTCGCTTCATGTGCAAGGGGTAGTTCGGAGTGGGAATTTAGGTAACGATATGTGGATAGGAAATAATAATAAGGACTGTTCCCAAGCCGCAACAATCCCGAACTGTGAAAGTTTTACAATTTTTTTACAATGTCAATTTTTCATTTTGCGTATATCATATTTTATTACTTCTTTTTCACACAATACCAATGACCATTAGATTAAGCCGTTGCTGACTATATGGAAGCATTGACAACATTTTTAATTACTTTACAGTTTACTGAACAATATTTTTTTGCCATTCATAGATATAGGTACTATGATGATTTTTAACTGTTGTTTATTTATAACTAGTTTTTGTCGATTTTCCCGGTAAAAAATAGCATAAGTCCTTCTTGAATATCAAAGTATTTTTACGCAAAATTTCATTAGAAGCAGTCCAGCGATCTAGCCGTGAAAGAGTAGTAACGGTTTTATATTTTATTTTAGTGAACCTGTAAAAGTATCTTATCTGTCTGGTGAAAAGTAAGAGTAGAATCTGAGAGAACTGGATATCATACTTATTGCGAATGCAGACAATATTAATACATATATGCATATAAATATATTATATCAGGCACATAATATTTGTATGGATATATTAAGTTAGGAAGTGTCAATCTTAAAAAAAAATATATAAAATATTTAAATAAATCACTTACATTCAGCCTTATTTTACATACATAATGTGATAATCGTGAACAATCCTAACAGTCCCTAACTTAAATACGAAAGTGAATTTCATACTTTGCCGACAGGTTGACAGGAAAACCTAACTTTTTGGTAACCTCGCTACCAACCAGCCGCAGTTAGCGTTTTTTGTAGTCGACAAGTAGTTGATTTATATTGATTACTTTTCTTTTTACCCGACTGCGTGAAACTTAAGGTAATGGTTTATAATTAAATACAAAATGCATTTTTTAAACAGAAAGGAGTCACCTACAAAATATTGTCTAAAAGTAAATTGATTGACTAAATCAGAGTTCATGTATTTTAAATAAGCAAAACATAATAATTAGAATATAATGTTGTAAAAAAATTTTTGTTTAATGTTTGATAATGTTATATTGAATAATAAAGCCACATATTTTAAAATATTTTCTTTACACAATGAAAATGTTTACATTGTACTGTACTTGTTGTAGACCCGAACGTTTCAATAAAATAATAATACTATCGATATTAACGTTCATAAATAACGTTGACAAACAGCATTTGCCCTACAGCTAAAAATAATTCTATCTGAAATAACTTACACATAAATAATAATATAATAAGAATAGAATAAATATATTTATTGTGTAATAAGAAGTTTATCTCAGAATTAAGGACGTACAAAGAAATATCGCTTGGAGGAAAATTCTAACGGGTAAAATATTTGGAATATTTACTTACACTTAAATATTTACTTAAACTTAAGGTATTAAGTAAAGCATAAACGTTGAAAAAGATATTTTCAATAAATTTAAGGAATTTAGAACTGATTAGGAGGAGAACTAGAAATACTAGCACTTTTTAATAAAAAATTTATCACTTTTAGTTTTCCATACCTCAACAGAAAAAAACTGAACTGAACTGAAATTATAGGATCACTTTGTTGTGTGTCGGACTATCTGTCTGTTTGTCGGAACACCAAAATAAATAATATGTCATAAATTACCTGCTTATCCTAATAGAAGAACATCTTTAGATGATATCCGCATTTAATAACAAGACTTAAGAAAAATCTGGGGAAAATATTCAGCGCAAAGTACGCAGGTAATAACTCGGCAGAGAAGCAACTTGGCCGGAAATTAGAAGCGTCTGCAATATCCCGGGTCGTTCACCCATAAAAATAAAAATTGTTAAGTTCGTCCGCTTGCAAATACCTACCACTGGTACGCTGCAAGATATTGGATCCGCGCACTTAATCGTCTCCATAATTTATATTTTAGAAACTTCTTCTTATTCTTTAACTGTCAGAAATAGTCTTCAGTTGGACATAGGCTTAAACGGTCAAAAAAGCTTAAAGTGTCGTGGGTTCAAATCCCACATGGGATAACACTTTGCGTGATTCACAAATTGTTGTTCTAAGTCTGGGTGTTCTTTGTGTCCGTTTCATGTATGTTTTTAAAGTCCCTCACGACACAGTATTTATATTCAGAATGCGGGAGTTGTCTTTAAAAAGAAGAAGTTACAAGATGAATACACGTTATACACGAAAAAAATTTACTGTCCGGATGAACAGTGAGTATTTTCTGATGCATGCACAAAATAATTCCACCATATAAATAATAGTGTTATATTCACTTTAATTTACTTATAATTAAAATTTCATGCAAATAAGACATTATAACACACACCTGGGTCTTTTTTAGGGTTCCGTAACCAAATGGCAAAAAACTGAACCCTTATAGATTCGTCAAGTCTGTCTGTCTGTCTGTCCGTCCGTATGTCACAGTCACTTTTTTCCGAAACTATAAGAGCTATACTGTTGAAATTTGGTCAGTAGATGTATTCTGTAAACCGCATTAATATTTTTACACAAAAATAGAAAAAAATCAATAAATTTTGGGGGTCCCCATACTTGGAACTGAAACTCAAAAAAATTTTTTTAATCGAACCCATACGTGTGGGGTATCTATGGATAGGTCTTCCAAAATGATGTTGAGGTTTCTAATATCATTTTTTTCTAAACTAAATAGTTTGCGCGAGAGACACCTTCCAAAGTGGAAAAATGTGTCCCCCCCCCCCTGTAACTTCTAAAATAAGAGAGTGATAAAACCAAAAAAAATAAATGTTGTACATTACCTTGTAAACTACCAACGAAAATTGGTTTGAACGAGATCTAGTAAGTAGTTTTTTTTTTAATACGTCATAAATCGTAAACCGCAATTTACCTTTCATTCAAATCAATACACTATTTTAAGAACTTATAAGTGGTGTAACTTGCTGCTACGGAACCCTTCATGGGCGAGTCCGACTCGCACTTGGCAGCTTTATTTTTATTTTTCCTAATAGGTTAAACTTCGGAGCCTTTAAGAGTAGAGTGAACAGGTTTCTTTTGGATGGGCGTGTACTACCTCTCTTCGTCATCTACACTTTCCATCAGGTGAGATGGAAGACAAACGCCTATTCCATTTTAACTATAAAAAAAAAACAAATAGAGTACCATCAACAACAAATATCGAGTATCGTGGCAACTAGTATCGGTCTATTACTACTATATTCAGTTTATTAGCAACAGTAGTTCACTAGTGATGATTGATTGATCCCTTTAGACTATAGCTTGACAATATTCGATAAAATGGGTCAGGCACACATCCGCATTATCTCCGAATTCATAAGATTGTAAGGGCAAGTTGTTGATGTACAATCCTGACCACTTAGTCGTGGCTGTTCAAATATTGACCGTTCGTTAGGAGCGCATCATATTTCAGATAGTTATTCACTGAAATAACTTCAGCCATAATTACAAAGATAAAACACGTTGTTTATTTATATACTACATCGAACATATATTTGACAAACCCAAGATAATTCTCAATCTTGAAGGTGAGCAAGATTACCTTTTCAATTATTATTTCAAAATAGACTTTTTGCATTTAACGTTAAAATCTAATATTAAAGTGCTGTAAAGTAATGTAAATATAGCTATAGTTGTATTTATCTCAGTTCATATAATTTAAAAGGCATGAATTGATCGACGACTTCTTGTTAATATAACAGACTGAATGTATAAATTTTAGTTAAAATTAAATTTATGAGGAGTCGAAATCAATAGAGAAATCGTAGAATTTATTTATTTATTTATTACATCCATACCACACACTATTCTCACAGATACCCAATTCAATAGTGTGGGACTAAAATAACAAATACTACTACATACACATGATATACAACTAAACTACATCTACTTAAACATATTTATATTTATATACATATTTATATACAGCGAAAGAATATTTTTCAGTGTGTAAGTAAGAGTAAGTGAATTATGAATTGTTATTATTGAAATCACTAGAGTGAATAAAACAGTATTTATGTTGCCGTGCGGACATAAATAAGAAATATTGTGATGATTTAGTCACACCTGAAGTGAATATAATGGCATTTTGACACCATAGAATCTAAGAAATAAATTTTTGAGCGCCGATTGACGTCATACCTTCAGCACGGTTCCACTTTGTCTATTCTGAAAGTTCGGATAAGAACACATATTAAAGTACCTAACACAGATATTGTTCGTTCTGCTACACTAAACAATAAATCCCTCCAAAGTGAATTACATTGTTTGTCTCCAAAAGTTATTTTGAAACTGTCGCACGCAGCGAACGTTCTTTGATATTTATGACTGATCACGAGCGTTCTGAAAATGAAACGGGATTTTATTCAATCGATGTATGTAATGAATTTTATCGGTAAAAAAGGTATCTCTTCAGTTATATTCCGAGTTACAACGAAGATTGCGAGTCTTTAGGTTAAATGTATGTAGATTGAAGAGGTTGGAGTTTTGGTATCTGTTCAAAGCTGTTTCAGAAATCTCGTCTGGATTCACTGGTTCTACGTCTACTATTAATCATCATAAGCTCTTAATAGTCCACTAGTTGCCATGGGCCTCTCCTTAGAATAGATATTTAAGGTACGACGCGTGTCAAGAATATGATTTCTTTACAATTCATTATTTTATGTCATGATCTCAATATTCCCAATTTTTATAAGTCATCAATAATAATATACAACACACGAAGAGGAAGATAACTTTCCAAACCACAATTACAAGTACTCGGTATAGTGTAGTTTAATAAACAAACAGGGCCGTAACAACAATATTCCAGAAACTAATAGAACATCGAATGAAACAATCTGGCATAACTCAAACATTCCCAATTTACTATAAACATGCTTCACTACAGTAAACATTCAATAACATAGACATTAATTAAATCAACTGTAGTATATTATATATTACAGTCAAAGATGAAAATACATAGACTTCATATTATTATAAGGACTTATATTAACCAGTTTTGACGAAAGCATTTAGAGATCAGGCATACCTATAACAAATATAAATTACAGACAATTAAATGTCAATTATTACGTTTGTCTGATGTATGTTTAGGCAAGTCTAGGAACACCTATGCTTTTATTAACTTTTCTAGACTATCCTAGAAAAGTCTTGAAAAGTAACAGCGTGCACAAGTAGTATTGTGCTCGCTGTTACTTTTTTGATGTGATGAACGATTACGCTATATCATCAAAAGTATTTTGAAACTTGTGCTTTATTTCGTTTCCTTTATGTCTAATAGCACATACTATTACAGTTATGATAATGTCCTTCCATTTCATGACACATAAAACCGGCTATTACAATAGGCTAAGTCCATTAACATTCATATTCCATATTCTATTATTTAAATCTTGAGTATATTTTTATGTTAAAAAATACTGCCTTAATCAATAAGCAAGAAAACATCGCATGTCTCCGCATGTCTCCGATCAATCTTTATTTGGTACTGAACTAAACACAGTGAAAGCTAAAATTTGAAATATCAAAAAATTTACTGTAAACTCATAAAATAAAAGTTTATAATCCAACAACAAATGGTATTGAATTTTAGTTTAGTGATGTCAGCAACCAAATTAATAATAATATACCCGTATCTCTTCGGCTGCAGTTTTCTACGAGCGATCGTAGACACTTAGGTCACACACCATTAGGTGATAGATCTGCTCTTTCAACTAAACTCTATATCAGAAGGAAGTTGCTTCATAAATTAAATTTATTGAATTGTTACTGAACTAAACAAAGTTACAGCTCTGTTATATTAGTACATATACTTAGTTAGAATATAATATGTACATTGTACTGTACATAAAGATACACATAAAGTTAACTAACAAGCAAACAGCGTAACCTGACGCAACTAACTCTCAACTTGACACAAGCGTAGCAATCTTCCCGCCAAAGCAAACAATCAATACGGTGAAAGTGAATTATATTGTTTGTCTTACAGAAAGTTATTTTCAAATTGTGGTAGCGCCAATAATTGGTTATTACAGAAGTTTCGTCCTCACTCAATGCGAAAGACACGATCTTTGTCTCAAAATTGTAAAGTGGGTGAATGTTTGTTCGGGTTAGTGGTTCAGCCGTTATATTGTTTGTCATAATAAAGTTCTGATAACAATGTTTATGTGTGTTTATTTTGAATATATCTATACATAATAAAAGCTTGTGATGACGATGCTGATATAATTAATATTTTTGGGTTTTAATTAATTTTAGTTTTTGTTTAAGCCTACCAAAGTGACTCTACTCTGCCTCACTCTACCACTACTCTGTGAATACAGACAATTCAACATGGTGACCCACATTAAGTCTCCGATATCACTCCCGTTGGCGGTAAAATCTAGGTGGTTCTACTACACTCAAGGTAGTAGAACCACAATGGATGAAATCGAGTAAAATTTCAACTCAAAACTCGTCGAAAGAAGCATTGATATCAGTAATATATAAATGTGTGAGTACAGTTCTCTACCTTGTACCTTGGTAATCATAGAATGCTTTCTTAACTATGAAGGAAAGGTTAATGAGTGAGTGAAGAAAACATTAATAGTTGAGTACCTGAATTGATAAATGGAAACCACCCACAAGGGAAATTGGAGGTCTTTTGAACTAAATGGAGTCGGATTTTCTAAATCAGTAATGTTGCGGTTTATTTAATAATAATAATAATAATAATAATAAGTTTATTTGCTCAAAAAACAATTGGATACAATATTGTCTTTACAAGAACAAGTTTGGACAGTTTTTGTAACCACGAGAAGGAGCATCTGCAGCCGAACTAGGCGTTAACCTGTATCTCGGCATGCAGCGCCGATTCCCCTCGAAAATAGATTAATAGAAAATCTAGTTATCCAAGTAGCAAAAGTTAGTAACAATTAGGTAAAAACAGGTAGGTAAACTAAACTTTAGTTTACCTACCTGTTAGTTTTTTAGTTTTTGTTTTGTTTTTTGTTTAGTTTAACTTTAGTAAACTAAATTTAGATTATAGTATTATATATTATGGTTTAATATTGTCTATTGATGTCTTGAATTTCAGTTTCATCATGAAAGAAGCTAACTCATTCGATTGAAGTCTATGTCAGCGAAATTAAAAATACATCAAAGAAGACATAAGACTACAAAATAATTGAACATATTAAATTTCTACCCGTAACATACTTATATAAAATACTGTACAGTAATGGTAAGTACATAATTTAAAGAATTTTAGGGTAATACTCATTTGAAATACTCTTGATAATATTGATTGGTACTAAGTTTTAGAAGACTTAACTGCCTTCTAACAACTTATTTATAACAATAAAAAACTTACTAACTCCGATTCCAATTTAACTTTTGCTGTGATTACCAAAGTTATTTGTGGCCTATAAACGAGTTGCGAAGTTAATTTGGACATCTATCGGGTTAATGAAAGTCTGTAGAACGCTGCTTAATGCTATTGAAGTATTTTATTGAACTGGCTATATCAGTTTTCTCTTGACTTCTAGGAACGCATGGTTGAAAAATTAATATATTGACATTTACATTCCGGTTTTATTAACAAAATACATATTATTTATTTTATGAATCATCAACAACCCATAACGTCCCACTGCTGGGCTCAGGTCTCCTCTCAAGAGAGGGTTAAGGCCATACGTCCCCACGCTGGCCGAGTGCGGGTTGGGGACTGGCAAGACACGTTGTGGCTACGTAATCTTGCTGTTGGATGTTTTTAAGCCGCCCGAAGGCCTCCAACTAAGCTTCACGACTGCTGTCTTATGACAACAACCGGGACCGACTGCTTAACGTGACCTCCGAATCACGGAAACGCTCATTATATAAAATGCCACAAACGGTCACCCATCTAGGTCCGACCGCGCCGTCGTTGCTTACCCTTGGTGATCGTTTCCAATCACCTAAGGCCACTCGGCTATGAGCTATGAGCTATGAGCGCTATTTTATGAATATATATATAAAAACATTTACTCGTAAATTTAATATTTATTTTTCGCGAAAGTTCTTATCGTCATAATTCATTGCCTACATATTTCAGATTCAGTTTAATTTTAATAAAGAGTTTCTGGGAAATGCTTGAGAATATAATCGTTTTTAGTCAAAATAATAATGTATATACGCCGGCAGGTAAAACCGGTTGAACTAGTAGCCGACTTCAAATAAACTTGGGAATAAAGGCTCGGTAGATGATACGCCAAGAAAAACATGGGATTCGGGAACTCGAACGCGGGATACCTATTGAGACCTGAGAGAACCAAGAGAATTGCTGTCCTATCAGACACTTAAACTTAAATAAATAAATATTAGACAGCAGGATTACATTGTAGTCGATAATATCAAATACTTACACTACATAAAATTTGAACAGAAAAATAAAATTGGCAAAAATTCTCTAAATCTGGATTAACGTCCAAAACACAATGAATAATACACTCGAAATTAGCACTTAATGAGCTCGTCATCGATGTAGGTTAACATGTCAACTTGAATTAATGAGGCCAAGGGCACGGATCTGACTTCTAACGTTAGACATCAAAGGGCCAGCACTTGAATAGTGCAGAAGAGCCCTTAGAAGCTAACGAACGACGAGGATAAAACCTCCCCACTTGTACTAGTTAGGAAATGAACGAAAACTGATTGGACTCGGTAATTCTTTGTCAAGTATTTTTACAAAAAACTGAAGGATTTCGATCGTGATTCAAGTCGGATTTAATCGTCCAAGACTTTTTATATTTTTAGATTTTGTTGGAAATTTATATTCAAAAATGTATACCATCAATTAGAGTTAAACCTTTTTTATTTTTATATTTAAGCCTACCAAAGTGACTCTACCCTGCCTGATGGAAGCCATGAGCGGTGATCCAGGAGTAGGAGTCACCATCCTCGTTGCGAGAGCATACACACGAGCATGGTGACCCACACCATGACGGCCTTGTATCTCACTAGGCCATCATTCTCCCAGCCTCCGGAGGCCGGGTGAATGATGCAGAGTGATAGGGCCTCTAGTCTAACACTTACCAATGAAATACGACAGCAGGAATCTTCATTTGTCATTTTTAGGGTTCCGTAGCCGAATGGTTAAAGAACGGAACCCTTATAGATTCGTCATATCTGTTTGTCTGTCATGTTATTTGCTGCTACGGAACCCTTCATGGGCGAGTCCGACTAGCCCTTGGCCGCTTTTTTTAGGTTGGTCTCATGTGTGGGGATAGTACTGCCTTAGTTGAATTGATCCATTCGTTCTGAAATCAGCGTGGCTCTTACTATTGCACTGCTACGCCAAAAGTCACTGCACCGATCTTAACTTGTCGCCAAGTCAGTCAGACATTGTAATTAACGTTAATTTAATAAAAAAAAATGTTACATGTAACAATGAACTTATGTTTTCAGGTTATTTACATAAAAGTACTACTTAGCATCTTGGGTCACTAGTGTTCTTATTAACGTCTCCAGCTTAGCTAAACGCTTCTGTGGTGAGTGACGAGGGTTGTGTCGCGGTTTGAGACTCGAACGCACAACCACTTGATTGTCTGTCGTCTGACCCTCCTAGGTCATTACACTACCGCCACTTCATTTTAAATTGTCTCGTAAGTTTAACGGCGTCAAAGGATAAATACGCTTAAACCAGAATGGGCTTAAGAGCTGACCTAAATTAATCTGGTTGCTTTCAGCGAAATTTAGACCAACTAGTTAGGACTGAACAAACTTTACTGTTTGAACTACTTAACAGTTTGATGGTAACTTCAGTATTTCCACTAGTTAAAGATCTGAAACGGCCGAATGAACGTTTCGACCAAATGTAATGTAATTGACGTAAGTTACTTAAAGACAACATGGGGGCTTTGAAGCAGTAAGAATAAACTGTACCCAATCAGCCCCTCTAGTCAAGTTAGAAACGTTTTTCGTTCTGAAATCGCTGACAACTCTATTCTCTTATTTGATTGGCTAATATTTTGTTTTGATCACGTGACAGAGTGTCAATTGCCAATCAAACAAAAGAATAGAGGCGTCATCGATTGCAGAACGAAATACATTTGTAACTTGGCTAGCGGTAAAAGTCTTTGTAGTTATCTCCGTGTAATGATAGATTAAGGATACGGAGTTTCGCCATCCATGGGTGTCGTAAGAACTTACTAAGGAAATAAATTACGTAGAATAACACACTCACAAAAAGGGTCCTTCACCCCTTCATAATTATTACGCTACACCAACCCCTCTAGCCAGCGTTTTTAATTACCTATAATTATAATTTAATATTGGGTAAACACAAGAAACCGTAGGACCTAATTTGATATGTAATCTTTTAGGTTTGCGGTTTGAAGTCCTTTTATTGTGGGACCACATAATCCTGTCTTTGTATAAAATTATAAAATATCACAATTCTAAAGCTGTACGATACAACAATGTACCGGAATCCATTAACAAGAATAATGTAAAGTGCATATTCACGAACCCGGAACTTGCTTAGTGGACTTTGGTAATCTTGTTGCTTAGACAATGTAGACGTAACATAAAAGTAAAACATAAAGAGCTCTGCATGCTGAAACATATTACAAAAATATAAGTCATAGATACTCGGCCTTGCTTCAACTAGGTTGTTACCTAATACTGTTTTGTGATCAATATAATACAAAAACAATACAAAACTTGACCAGGTAAGTGTCAGTCCGTAGTCACCTATAATGGACCGTAGATTAAAATCGTGTCCAAAAGATAATTGTTATGTTTACTTATTATTTCGTTATTTTTGTAAACGTATTTTACAAGTTAGGCCTCTAGACAACTTAAATAGCACGCACACACACTAAGCCATTATAGTTTTTTAAAGTTAGTCACATGAACTACTGTCTTTTCATTTTTATTTATAAGTAGCAACATAATTAAGGTTCTATTAGCAAAAACTATAACTTCTTTAATCACATCACGGATTTCGCTAAGGCTGAGACAACATTAATTTAACGAAAGAGTATATTCGTGTATGTGTGTCAAATACGAATACATGGTAGTGTGTGTAACGCTTTATTTATTGATTTAATATATTTTTAGGCATATTAAGTGTATACAGTGACAAAATTATTAAACTCTGTTGTTGCTGCTATTCGCAGCTATTAGCACTGTATAGAGAAGGAGAACTTGAGAGAACTAACCATGTACGGTAGCCCAATACTTCTTTTTGAGGATAGGCCGGGCCTATATTACGTAGTGTACTATCAAAGGTTTGTTGATGAAGTTTGCTGTGCTATTCAGTTTCGCATTATGTACCTACTCGTAATAAGAATATCGCAATGTTTCATGATATTCAATGTACTGTTGAGAAATACTTATATTTGTATATAAGAAGTATTAAGTACAATAATATTTAATATCAGATAAAGTTTTGACTTTCTAAAGTATTTACTCGAAATTACTTGAAGTTGAAGAAGTTGGAATACAATTTCAAATTAAATGAAATTCTAATGAACTCATTTTACACTTGAAATGATAGAGATGTAAAGTTAGGTATAAAGATTGTACTCCATCATAATGAATTCGTATTAAATTAAAAAGTTAATTTGAATATATAAATTTGGATTAGTTACGTTATATACATTTATCTTGAAGAAGATGAAAAGTTTTGCTAACTGCTTTCTAAGGTAACATCAATAGAATTTTATTTTTCAATTTTCTTGAAGTAAACAAATAAACCTTTCGATGGCTTAGTTGACGAATAGCATAAAATTTGCCGTTAAAACCATTTTTTTAATTATGATAAGTAATTAAATAACTCGCGCTGAACTAAAATGTAATTTACAGGTAATTATAGCTCATTTCGTTTTAGATTTCTGTATTAACTCCCGCCGATAACGACATTTTCATATTATTCATAACTATATTTTCTGTGCAGTGCAGCTTATATCTTCATCACTTGAAGAACTCATGTTTTTTCCTGATTTATTAGCACGTAATTATAAAAAAAATCCCAAAAACAAACAAAAATTAAATTAAAAGTTTTCTATTCCCGCCTCTTTTCATTAAAAAGAAATAAGTAAAGAATTTTTAATTGTTTTCTTCAAGAAAACAATTAAAAATTCGTGCTAATTAGGAAAATTACGTGTTAATTAGAAAAAAACATGAGTTCTTCAACTGATGAAGATATAAGCTGCACTCCCGATTCAATGAAAATGGAAACTGAAGGTAAAAAAAATTATTCGTAATACCGGTTTTTTTCTACTTACCTCACAATCGAGATGTAAAGCAGAATAGTTAGCTCGGGTGTAAGCGCCAATTGCACCCTCGAACTATAGGCGCCCTCGCTGCGCTCGTGCGCCTAAATATCTCGGGCTGCAATTGATGCCTTACAGCCCTTGGCTACTAATCTACTATTAACACAACATCCAAAACGAGAGAAATTAACATAATTTTACGTTAACCACAAATTTTACAAAGACTTCATGTGTTATCTCTTAACAACATTCTTGATGAAACGAAACATTCATAAAACCCCCCAATCTTTTGATATTACACCGACTATTCAATTACATTATACTTAAGATGTTCAGTTTCAGCGAGAAATGGATGTAACATACTTATAAGTATACCGACGTATCTTTACAGCGGTAGCAAATTTGTAGACGCAAGTTTCCGTAACCGACCTCTTCCTGAGGGTTGAACTTTATGGCCTCTCTTCGCGGAATGCGTACAATTTATCAGCCTTTATGACGAATATATTCTATTCGATTATCCCACTTGAATTGTTCCCTTGAATGCTTAAGGAAGGATACGTTTAGGATATAATAGTACTCAAAATTATTTATGTCAAAAGTTGAGCATTATTTTTTTGTTATTGTGAATTCAGTCTTGCGGCAAAATGTGCTTAAGAGCTTTTTGGAAATCAATCATGCTGTTTTTCTGAATAAAAAAAGAGGAAATAATACTTTTCTTCTCATTCAAGAGCGTAACTATAACTAAAATAATTGGAATGTGTCAGTAGATTTATGATTGTGATTGTATAGATAGAATTTATACGTAATGTAGTACGAGTTACATGACTACTGGATCTGTAATCTTTTACGGATGTAAAATTCTACATTCTACAATTTTCTTTATACTGCTATTTAGATTCAAAATTACATTACGATGCATCTTAAAATAACCATCACAGTACCTATGTATTTCTTTATCCTTTTTCAGGTTTTAGATATTTCATTAGCGGGATTGCTACCATATACCTTTTTGTTAGTGAGTATCCGATATTTCCGATTGTCCGTGTGGTGACGTATTAAGAATACAAAGTGTCACCACCCCTATTCATTCCATGGATGTCGTAAGAGGCGACTAAAGGAACAAAATAAGCAGCTAACATCACTGCCAAGAGAAGGAAAACTTGAAACAAACCCTTTACCAACCCGTCTGGCCAGCGTGGAATAGTAGGCCAAAATCTCCTTTCAAGGAGAGGCCTATGTGGAGCAGTGGACTGTTAAAGGCTGTTGATGATGATCCGATATTTCGGAGCTGTTGCGAATATAGACAATGTAGCATGGTGATCCACACTAAGACCACTATTAAGATGTTTCTGCATCATTTGCAACGAAACACGACACCACAAATGATGTCATTTCAGGGTAGTCTTCTGTGCGAGGGGAGTACCTACCCGCTCGAGCTGACCCATTCCTATTGTAAACAGTCTAGAAAGATTAAATCTACTACTATAAATAGAAGTTATAATTTATTCACTTTTTTATGGTTCCGTAGTTCATGACTCGGAACCCTTATAGATTCGCCATGCCTGTCCGTCCATCCTCGACCTACTTGCTAGAAAAATGAAACTTGGCATGGATCATCATCATCATCAACAGCCTTTAACAGTCCACTGCTGGACATAGGCCTCTCCTTAGAAAGGAGGGTTGGCATGGATATGTGTTGTAATTACGTGGAAAAGTGCTATGATTTAAGAAAAACACTTTTATTTGGGGTACCTCGTATGTAAAGTGGGGATGAATTTTTTTTTCACGTCTATCCCATCGCGTATCATTAGATAGATCTTTTAAAAACATTGTGAGTTTTCTAAAAATATTTTTCGATTTATTTAGATAACTTTAACCACTCAAACGTCTCAAACGCCCGCGCGACTTTTGAGTGGTTAAACCGCATTTTGTTCTAAAAACAGGGTGTGTGTAACCCACCCCCACGCCTCAAAAAGCATAACGGCCGGCTCAAAAAATCTGAAAAGAATCATGATAGTAGCCCATCTATTGAACTTTTAAGGAAAACTATAGTGGTTTTCATAACTTTTTATTTTAGGAGTTAAAGGGGAAACCTAACTTGTGAAATGCACTCACTTAGAAAACTTCGTACAAATATAAATAAATAATGCGTTAAGGCCTGACACGCACTTACAATTTTTTTCAAATAATTGCACACAATAGTTTTTAAAATTAAAAATAAATTTAGAAAGCATTTATATTCAAGCAAACATTTCATACAGCTATTACTATGAAATGTTGAATATCAAATAACTAGGTAGCAACTCCAATATATAAATTGCATCGCATTTAAATAAAACTTATTCTAAAACAAACTGCATCAAAATAGGAAGTGTACTACGTGTACTTTAGTAGAATTACTTACATGATTTAACGAAATAAAGACTTAGTGAAAAGTCAAAGACAAAATTGCAATCTTATTTTGAACACCGATTTACATAGTAAGTCTTTGATAAAATCAACTTAACTACCGCGAAAAATGTAGCAAGCGAACAAAGATTTGCGCTATACCTTTGGCTAAATTGAATTACCTACGACCTGCAGACACTCATCTCGGTAAGTTATTTACCAACTATATAAAGGTTAAATTTCACTTTTTCGCTCATGAATACATTAAATATTATTTTTAGGCGTGACCTTTTAAAAATGTAATGCTTAAATATGTTGTTATAATTTAATATTTATTTTACAGCTTACTTCCATGGAGCTTATGACCACATAGTAGAGCCGATGAACTGTCTCCCGCGGATCCCCTAGATTAGGCAACAGCATCCGTAGGGAGCCCATCTTCTTTTTTAGGGTTCTGTACTTCATAACTCGGAACCCTTCTAGATTCGTCGTGTCCGTTCGTCCGACCTCGACCTACCGCCCAAACGGTTGGTACTAGAAAGATGAAACTTTTGCATGAATATGTGTTGTAATTACGTCGACAAAGTGCTATAATAAAATTACGAAAAATATTGTTAAGTACCTACCCTACAACGTAAAGTAAGATTTTTTCTCGCGTCCACCCCTTCATGTAGGATATCATTAAATAACTTCTTTCGAAACATTGCGAGGTTGCTAGAATCATTTTTCAGTTTAGGTATCCGTTTGCGAGTTATTCAACTTTTAAGCGTATTTTTTTGTAATAATAGTACAAAAAATTTAAAATTACTTGTAAACATTAAAAATTGTACTCAAAAAGTTGTAAACATTGTGTAACAAATAATAAATAAATAAATATATAAAAATAAATATTGAAGATATGACACGACATCATGAAGTTCCAAACTAAGCAAATTTTTTGTAAATATGTACATACATATAATACATAGATAACACCCAAACTTCGAACAAATTTTTGCAGATCATAGAAACATGTGGTCCGACCCGGGAATCGGACGCAATACCTCTTTATCAGCAGCCGCATACGCTAACCATTATACCAACAAGGCAGTCAGTTTGTCGGGGAATATTGCACTTTTGTCCTGCTTTTCAAATTTTCCCTCACATTTCGTTTTGACCAATCATGACGCGTTTTGTAAGCTTGAATATGCCTCCATTATTTTTAAAAAATTTTCTAACTATATTTTCTGTGTTTAAATAATAACCAAAAAAAACTGTTTTACTTTTGGCACAAAATTGATATATTTTGTAGATGTGGGTGTTTTTTGATAAGCATAGAGGAAAACAATGGCGTAGAAGCTCCTCTTATTGCAAAGTAACCCTCCAACTTTCAACTCGAAAGTTCTCCTTAGAAATATTTTAAACTATGTTCGTCTCTGTTACCGGTCGCCTTTATACCTTTGCAGAAAACCATCAAAGCACGTAGCAACGTCACAGGATGTGGTTCGAATTTGATTTAATAGAAACGCCGTCGCTGAGCTACTTCCATTCAATTACATTTCGTTTAACTGCGTTAGTAGTAGAATAGAAGTTTTTATTAGTTCACTCACTCATATTTATTGTTACCGAGTTTAATATAATGCACAGAGAACTTAGAGGTCGCGCATTCCAAAACTTGTTCCTTTCCATTGATAAAGAGGAATAACTTCCCCTTCTTGAAGTTTTTTTTGCTAACAGTTTCATTATAAATCAAAATAAAACAGTGTCGCTATGCTTATTACAATTTCGCCTACACACGAGGACACTTATTGCTTCTTTTTATCAAACATATAAAATACATGTCCCTTTTTTGCCAATTTCAACTTAATATCCTATGCGATGACCGCATAACAGCTACCTGAAAAAGTAATATTGGCGATCAGGTGTTCCGAAGCGAATAGTTTTGTAGATTGTAACGTAACCATAGTGGATTCTTTAGCCTGAGTTTTCTCTTACATTTGTTTAAAATATATATAACTTTCCCCTATAAACGTTTACATATAACTTACACTATTCGTTATATTTATT
Source organism: Phragmatobia fuliginosa (assembly GCA_932526445.1). Taxonomy (NCBI): domain Eukaryota; kingdom Metazoa; phylum Arthropoda; class Insecta; order Lepidoptera; family Erebidae; genus Phragmatobia; species Phragmatobia fuliginosa. Next base: position 8,658,286 of record OW052060.1, on the reverse strand, counting down.
AAATTCATCTTTGTTTTCACCAACTATATTTAAACCATCCCCTAGTCATAAAGCTCCCAAACTTAGGTGTCCCCTAAAGGTTGATGAGAACGAACTTTCTCCAAGTCATTTCCTTAAATTTAGGGGGGTGAGTTTATTCGTCTTGTGGTTAATGACCCTGACTGCTAAGACAGAGATCGTAAGTTCTATGTTCAACCAGGACAAATAATTCGATATGTTTTTAATAATATACTATTTGTTTTAATAATAAATTTTTAAATAATTGTAAGATGAGTACGATCACCTTTTCTGTATCTGTCAATACTTTATCTAATACATATAAATCTATTTATCAGCAGTCTGATTACTAAAGATCAGGTGTGTCTATCTACTAAACTTTATAGAATTCTACAGAGACTCGATTCCCCGGTCAAATCATTAAACCGGTTTTATAAGACAAAGATTGTAAATTTAAGTAAGTTTGTCCGTAAAAAAAATATATGATATGTAAATTGGATTTTATTCTGTAAATCCATTAATTCTCTAATAGATATAGATAAAATGGTTTATACTAGAAAAAACGGGGGATAAAAGTAAAAGCTCTGGAGTAAAATTAGGTCTTATTTACATAAGAAACTTCTAAATCAATTTAAAAGTTCCACTTAATTTTGTTAAGTTCTCCTTTCAGTCTTTTCCATATACTGTTAACCTTTTTTAATACAAATATTTCATATCTCCATATTATTAATCAAACAATCAGTACTTTCATAAGGTATGGAAGGTAGAATATTAACACAGCTGTCCCATTTTCATATTTTATACCAGAAATATTACCAGTCATCAGTGATCCGCAAAACACCAATAGATAATAGAAGAGGAACGGAAGATTGATGAGTAATAAATGTTCCCTCTGCATTATTCACGATGCGAGGATATCACAGTGAGAAGGCCACACAAAGTGCAATTAAAAGTTTCGCTGACTGTACTTCCCCACAGTTTTGTTGCGAACAAAAGGCAGTCATTTTCATTGACAACAGCGTTGATGTGTTGTTTTGGTGATACTTTCTTTCCTTATGATATTCTATCAATACGTTAATCATGGTAGACTCCGCGGCGACCACGCCGGGGTCAATAGCTGTGATGGTTTTTGTCCAAATTAGTTAGTAAACAAGCAGACGGTCGTTAGGTAAACAATTGTGTTTCTCTGTGTCAATATAGAAAACAATAATTAGATCAGGATATATCAACCATATTTAATTGAAATAAAATATCACATAATGTTAGTCATGGTAACTAGCTTAATCTACCCAATCACACTTCATTGTGGACACATTGTGATTGTATAAAATAAATAATAACCATCTTTGAATGGTATGCTATATCGAATCCGTGTACCATCTTTATATTAGAACCATAATTTGCTACAATATAAACCTTTTTTTAAGCATATACAAACCAATTAAAATTTAAATAGATAATGGTTGCTTGTTATCCTGTGATTTGACTATTAGTATTTCCTCCAAATCATAATAAATAAGTTTCTATAATAATAACTTTACGAGTATCGTGATTTATTACAACTTTAATGAGAAAATTATATAGATAAATTATAATTAGCTATGAAATTTAAGCTTTTATGCGTAAAGTTTTTTAATGTTATGAATATGTAAAGACGTTAAAAGATGGAGCATAAGCGAATAAATTGCAATTAATATGCAGATTACTTATTTAAACTTATATAAACCTTTGTTCACAGAGAACATTTTCTTTTCAATCGTTTCATCTGCTGCTTAGGGCCTAGAGAATATAAACGTTAAATAACTATAGTGAAAACACAAATTAAAATTTATGGGAAATATCACGCCGGCTGTAAACTATTCACAATTGTTTCATAAGTAGGAAACTTCAATTATTTTGACACGTCAAGTATTTTTTACCAACCACACTATCAGTTGTGTACTTGTATTTATATCTAAATTTACACAAAATTGACTGTCCTCAAAAACATTAATACAATAATTTAAATAGCCATGTAAACTAATTGCAAAGCAAACTTTAGTTACATCCGCCCATTTTCCCTTAGCAATTTCGAATGCTCCCAGCTCATCCACACAAGGACCGCAAACTCTAATATTCAGAGTAATATCGCCTGTATAGATCGCTCCACACATTGGTAGTAGTAGTTTACCTGTCCCAGTAAATCCACGAGAAACAGTGTTGCACGACACGTCTGTTGCTTATACAGCTCTTTCATTGTCCCTAGTTGCTCTGTTTGCACCATATTCGACCTCAATACGAAACCACAGGCAATCCGTGATACAATAATATTGAAGTTGCAAACCCGTGAGGTATTGTCACATTTTGTATGGACTGAGAATCAACATTTGTTCAGAGGACCAAATGCACGTGAAACGGCAATTCCAATAAGAGTTTGATTCTGGCTTGTACAGATTGTTTGTGCTTGTGTAGATAAGAAATTTAATGATAAATGCCTCAAAATAATGAACGTAAAAGTTTTAGTATTACATAAGAGGTTCTCTTTCAAATCCCGCGTGAAAGTAACAAGTCTTCTTATTCGTCGTGAAAGACCCCTATGCCAATTACTTTTTTTTTCTCTTAAACAATATGCAGAATTTATTTAAAGCCATGAATATGAAATCCTTTTATCCCCAGCTAATACTATTCTATTCAATAAGCAGAGTAATATATACAAGCAAAATATGAGTGTCTGTTTGTATTATCAAATAAACAGTTTTTACTAAATGCATACGAAAGAAAATACGTTACTTACATTAAAAATGCATTTTTTTAATTTTTTGTCTATCCGTCTGTTTGTTCCGTGTAATTTACGGAACGACTGTATCGATTTTGACGGGACTTTCCGTAGTAGGTTGCTGATGATGTAAGGAATAACTTTTTAGAGCTAGTAAGAAAATCATCACACACACACACAGCCATACCTCGAGGTGTTACTCGCGGATACACTACTACCGCGGGACACAGCTAGTTAATACATAACGTCCTATTTAATACATACATACCTATGTAAATACATTAAAATGTATGTTTCTTTCATTCTAGAACAACTGAACCGTTTTAATCTACTTTACTAAACGATTAAACAACACAGCATAATGCTTCCTAAAATTTCAAATGCAAATTATTATTCGAATTACTCGAATAAGCTTTTTGGGAATGGCCCGTATGATTTTAATATGATTCCCTGCTTGTGACCCATTGTTCGTAGTGCAATAGCCAGGGCTCGGGCACAACACAAGTATTTTATTACCCACCACAAATCTTCATTTAGCGGGATCGCCCGAGGCCTTTCACAGTTACGGTACACACCAAAACGAAATGGAACCATTCACGTTTGATTTACGACTATCGATAATTATCGCCATTCGATTCGATTTGCTTTACCTTTTTTACACTAACCAATCTCAAACGCTCCAATATAAGAAGATAACAAATGAACATTTTTTTCTCTTATCTTTATCTTTACTACAGTCTTGGGAAAAGCAATTGGATTGGGTCTATTCTAAAGCAGGCACCACACTTCGCTATGCGCTATTCGTTATGCGGGTTATTCGCGCGCATACTGCGAAGTGTGGAGAGTATATTCGTTTCGTTTACCATAAAAATGACAATGACATATCTCTACAACACACATATTTGCCTTATTTGATGCTTATTTGGCATAATAGTTCGAAGTGTGGATGGCATGTTTGTTGTTTGCGCGCATAACTAATATTTGGGCGAATACTGCGTAGACACATAACGAATAGCGCATAACGAAGTGTGGTGCCTGCTTAAGACTCGGAGTTTGACAATGCGGCCTTATTATAACTGCTCTCAATCGATTACAAAAAAGATACATACATATTTCCGTTTATTGAAATCGTTTTCCTGTTCTTATGAAGACAGTATTTGTGTGCAAAAGTATTCTGTGTGAAATATGAGATTGTTATTCATGTTTCGTAATAAGTAATAATTCATGTTTTGTAATACATTTTGATAGACAAAGTATTGGTTTAGAACAAAATCATTTGTTAACAACAAAGAATTTGTAACTAAATAATCACTTGATAGATGTGATTACCTTTAACACACAAAATGTAAAAAAAAAGTGAGCCAACCTTACAACTTACTTTTTTGTACGAAAATTGAAAATAAGGTATCTTATCTTTTTTCTAATAAGTAAACAATAAAGCAAAAATAATTTTATATAAGTATAAATATAACTTTCACAATCAGATCTTCAATTTTAATGAAAAAGAAAGATAATAGGTTAAAGAATTCTGAATACATTGAACTGAATACATTGAATACTGAACACACACATATATATAATGCAAACTTGATATGCATGCATCATGAATGAATCAAGAATATTTCTAAAAAGTAAACTCATATTAATATTAAACTGTTTGTAACTTTTATAGGTTACAAACAGTTTAATAATAATATGAGTTCGCCTCGAGATCAGTTCAAATAGATTAGGTAAGCCAAGAGGACCATAATTACAATATAGTGTGTTTGGCTGTGTCATTTATGGCATGAGTTTAGCTAATAATATGTGCAATCAGACAATGACGAATGAATAAAAATAATCAGCGCTCGAGATGAGACACTTAAAATTATTCAATTAGTTATCGTTTATTTGCGAAAACGTAGGTTAGTCATAGAACTTACTGATTATGCTTATATTAGTGGAACACTTTGCCCTACCATATTAAGCGGTATACAAATATTTATACATATAGATATTCATAAGTTAATTAAATTGTATACACTTAAATTATTAAAATTTCACTATAAAAATCATCACATTTACATGAAATGCTAAAAAAGAGGATTCGATCGAAAAACAATAAATAAATAAATATTTTGGACATCTTACACACAACATCATCTAGTCCCAAAGTAAGCAGTGCTTGTGTTATGGGTACTAAACAACTGATATAAATACATAAACGTACTTTTTTTTTTGTAAATACATTCATATTATACATAGAAAAACAATAAAATAAAGTTAGTAGTACATTGAAATTTCTACAAATGGCAGTAGTACTCTTTCATGTTACTCTTTCTATTTACGCTGCGTCTCATATGCTTAAAAATAATATCCAAAATTCTAAGACATCATCGCATTATTTCCCGTGTCTTTATATGTTATGGATCGTATAACAAATGTTTAAGAGTTAGTATTACATATTTACGTTTTGCTATACGTTTATGCTATTACGTTATGCTTTACATTTAACAAGCCAAACCAAAACTCATTGATGATTACCAAAATAAAATCCTATTTAACTTTTATCATCAACAACCCATTATATACTCACTACTAGGCTCGGGTCTCCTGTCGTCGGGTCCATGAGAGGGTTAAAGCTATATATAACGTCACTAAACTGGCCGAGTGTTGGGGACTATCAATGCACCTAGTGGCTACGTAATCTTGCCGTTGAATGTTTTTAAGCCGATATACAACTAAGCTTAACAACTGTTATCTTATGATATCAACCGAGACCGACGGCTTAACGTACCCTACGAATCACTGCAACACTCATCACATATCATGTCACAAACTGTCACATATTTATGTAACGACCGCGTCGTAGTTACTTACTGGTAACTTACGGGTAATTGTTTCCAATCACCTAAGGTCACTTGGCCAAAACCTCCTTTTTAGGGAGAGGCCTATGTCCAGCAGTGGACTGTTAAAGGCTGTTGATGATGATGATGAAGGTCACTTGGCTATGAGCCCTTCCAACTCTTATAATTATTTTATTTTCCTCCTCATGACATTCACGCCCGTATATTAATCTAAGTCACACTACTAATAGTGATGGAATAAGACAAACACTTAATCGTAGATATTGATGTTCGTGATGTTCTTCATCAACAATTTAGAAGTCGGACGAATGTGTTTACTACATTTGAATTTAATAAAATTACTTAATTCATAAACACATTCTTAAATTCGTAAATGCTTACTTAAAATACCTTCGATTAATTAATATATGTTTCTACACTATATCTAATATTTTGAAAGAATATGTACAAATTGTTTAAAACAATGTACCCACCCCCCGTCTAGTAAGGTGGTTACGAATTTGATTTCCTTATCACAGATACCCCAATAGTGGTAAAAAGTAAATGTTAAAAGGTGTCGGTATACTCTATTAGTAATTCTTGAAAAAGCTTTAGGTTTCTCTCAACAAAAAGTAATAAACGGTGTTCTTCATCCTCTTACGTCAATTAAAGCGATGTCTCTCATACCTGTCCGCTCCAATGAAAAGGGACGTTCAACAAAAGAGCGTCGCTTATGCAATTTGCGAAATCAGCGCTTATCTCCCATTTGAGATGTAACAAGGGACTTTAAGTAAATTTAACAGCAATTTGCAGTATGTTAACTGTACCGTCGGCGTTTATTGCCACTCCACTCTCGTTAGACTCTGAGGCCGGATGATATTGCTAATTGGGTTTCCTAGTTGCCGGAAATCGTATAATGTTTAACTAATACGGGACAGACTACTGATGGCAAGAGTGCGTTTTGTTGCTCTAACAATGTAAAGCAATATCAACACGAAGGTAACATCGCTTCGATATAGATATTTGTACAAGTACATGTTACATTATGATAACGAATATCAGCTAACTATATAATACGAAGTATTTAAATACCTGATAATTTAAGAGAGTACTGTCTTGCAATTTTGTTATTCCAATTCTATACACTTTCGTACAAGTTCCTATTAAAAGCACTTCGGTCACTTTAAACACTTGCAACTGACGTTTGAAGAGAAATGTTTTAAAATAGTGTAAATAATAGTTTATTTCTGGGTTGTAAAAGTAATTACCCAAAATGATCACTTATTTTGAATAGAGATACTACTAGATGGATTTTATATACATTAAACAAGTTTTTGAATATTCTAAATCCTCGTACCTTCGAAAAACTTTGAAATAGCCAAAAAACATTACTACTTTTTAAACTGTCATTAAAACAACTTCTTGGGTTCTAAAGTAGCAACTTTTATACTATATCTTTTTAGTCGTCTGTCCTTTCTCAGGATCTAGACTGTGTACAACATTTCATTTAAATCAGTTGAGTAGTATTGAAGTGAAATAGCGACAGACAAACAGACAGAGAGACAATTACTTCCGCATTTGTAATATTAAGATAGTAAGGATACTAAGCTTTACAAAGAAACTGAATAAAATGTTATGAAAATTAGGAGATAAAAATATTTGTGGTAAATTTAAGTAAATATCCATTTTGATATCTTTACTAGCAGTGTTCAATTTATACAAAATGTTATAGAAATAGTTATATCATCATCATCATTATTATTATCAGCCCATCTCAGTCCACTAGTTATATATTCATTGTGAATATAGTATAAATATTTTCATCATCATCATCAACAGCCTTTAACAGTCCACTGCTGGACATAGGCCTCTCCTTAGAAAGGTGGTTTTGGCCTACTATACCACGCTGGCTAGACGAGTTGGTATAGGGTTAGTTTCAAGTTTTAATTAAGCTCATTAATTAAGTTTTAATTAATTTCCGTAAATATTTTAGTGTATATATTTATATGTATAGGTATGTGTATTTTTGTATACAGGAGGAGGCACCTTGGTGCATGTTGTTCGCAGAAGACATTGTGTTGGTCGGTGAAGACGGGTCCGAGGTCCAGCGCAGACTGGAGATGTGGCAGCAAAGACTAGAGAATCAGCAGAACTAAAACAGAATACATGTTTTGCGTTTTCGGCGGTCTCTCCGGTCCTGCTGCCATGTCTCTAAATGGAACTTCTATCCCGGTCTGCGCTGATGTCAGGTATCTTGGTTCCCTGATACAAAATAATGGCGAAATAGATAGGTCCGTACAGCATCCAATCAATGCAGGATGGTTGAAGTGGAGGCAGGTAACGGGAAGGGTTAAAGGGACAAATATATAAAACGATCATCAGACCTGCCGTCCTGTATGGATCTGAGTGTTGGCCAACAAAGAAAACGGATGAGAGACGCCTGCATGTGGCTGATATGCGAATTTTGAGATGCATGTATTGTGTGACCAGAATGGACAAGGTGAAGAATGAGTTTATTAGAGGAACCCTGAAAGTACCACCATTAGACGAAAAGTTGAGAAGCAAGAGATTATCCTGGTATGAACATGTGATGCGTAGAGAGGAGCAAAATGTAGTGAAGAAAGTTTTAAGTATAAAAGTTGACGGATATAGGAGTAGAGGGCGACCAAAGAAGAAATGGATGAACTGCGTGTAAGAGGATATGGCCAGAAAAGGAATAAACAGTGAACTGACGAGTAATAGAGCAGAATGGAAGAAGAAAATTCATTGCACCGACCCCAAATAAATTTGGGAAGAGGGTAGGAAGATGATGAGGTATGTGTATTTTATATATGTAAAGGTGGAATATATAAATGATTATGTAAATAGGAATGAAAAATGTGTCAGATTTGAATTGCGTATAGATTTTATATTTTTATGTTAACACTACCCTACATGTATACATAGATGCCTGAAATCCTTGTAAAGGTTGTCTTTAAGAGATCGCCATAAGCAATAAGACCGATCAACCGACCGATCGACCGAAGATTGCTACTCACCTATTTTTCATTTGACACTTTTTTGTTGTTTTTGATTTATATACAATGAAAAAATAAATAAATGCTTTTTGCTTAAGTTTTACAAACTCTACATGTAAGATTTATTAAGAAAGCGATTTATAATTTTGTATGTTCAGGATGAAATAATTAAATTTGTTTCCACTGAGCTCTATTTTGTTAAGGTTTTGATTCGCATCAACAAAGCCAGCGTCGTTGGGCCGCAAATTGCAGACTCATTGTTTGGCTCAAACAAACATTCGCGGGCCCCATTCCTTTCGCCCACAAAGGAACTCCATTTACAGCGAGCAAATCATTTTCATTGTTTTTATTTTTAATTACTTATAAAATTGTTATTCCCGCTTTACATTTTGTGTTCACACAAATTATGCTACCCACTATTTCTCTTCTTGGAAATGTTAAATTTTATGTCTAAAAAAGAAGTAAATTGCATCTGCTAAAGAATATTCATGTAATATGGGTTGAAGCGCTCATAGCCGAGTGGCCTTAGGTGATTGGAAACAATCACCGAGGGTAAGCAACTACGGCGCGGTCGGACCTAGAAGGGTGACCGTATGTGGCATGATAAGTTATGAGCGTTTCCGTGATTCGGAGGTCACGTTAAGCAGTCGGTCCCGGTTGTTGTCATAAGGTAACAGTCGTGAAGCTTAGTTGGAGGCCTTCGGGCGGCTTAAAAACATCCAACGGTAAGATTACGTAGCCACAACGTGTCTTGCCAGTCCCCAACCCGCACTCGGCCAGCGTGGGGACGTAAGGCCTTAACCCTCTCTTGAGAGGAGACCCGAGCCCAGCAGTGGGACGTTATGGGTTGTTGATGGGTGTAATAAACAGCCCCATTTACCAATATCACGTGAGTCGCAGCCTGTAGCTCGAGAGTGCCAAAAAGTTCGAGTTCTCCTAAATTTATATATGCATACTAGCTGATGCTTGCGGCTTTGTTCGTCCTAGGGTATACCTACCTGTGTACTACGAAATGCACACAAAATTTCATACAAATCGGTTCATCCGTTCGAATGAGTTTGGTAACAAACACCGCGACACGACGATACCTTAGAAATGAGGTTTTTTCCTATTATATTACGGAGGACAGGAAAAGAAGGAAACAATAGATGTGTATAATAATAAAGGCTCGAATTCCCTTAAAATAAACTAACATTACTTAATTATTGTAGTGGTAGTCGTTATTTCAGTCACGTCTGACTATATTTTCCGAATTGTTTACCATTTCCATAATTAGTGGAATTATCTTAACAAGGTTAAGGTGGGGCCCGAATTCTAATGCGAATCTATCTTTGAGATCCACAGCAAGAACGTGAAGGAAACAAATATTTCACTAAAGCCTTCCTAAATCTTAATAACTAAAGGAACTTTTACTGTAGCTAAGCGACACGTAAATTTAGAAATCTTTTACTTTAACTTTTATCACATTAAAATCCTCGAACGTACCTCGATTTGAACCTTGTGGTACAGCCATTCAACACTACGTGGTAAATTGTCTTGGAATTCGTAGAAACTGGAGACTCGAACTTCACAATCTAGACAATACCATCACAGGCTAAAGTAATGCATGTAGACTATCAAATAATAACGTAATATTAACGTAATATTTCCAGAAATACTTCCAACATTGTAAATTAAATTACTGCAAATTTAAAGAGATGAAATACTATTTTATATTATATTACAACATTAATATGCTGTCGTAGCAATGGGCACGTCGAGTTGTAGTTAAAATAAATAAATTCAACTAACACAATAACAAGTTAAAACAATACTGCTGTATTCTACTTAAGTGCGGCTATCAGGTATCATTCGCCTTGTTGGCACAATGGTAAGAGCGGGTAGTAAAAGCAATTGGTTTGATTGTTATTGGTAAATAAATATTATTTACGATACGTACCAGGTATAGTGCAGTGCACTGTGCTGAGTATGCTAACCAAGCTAGAGCGGTCTGTATCACTGTAGAGGTCGATGTTGCAGACTGGCTGAGACTTGGTGGCTGCTCATCACTGTGGGAGTGAACGATATAGGGCTGCTGATCTGCTTTATGATGAAGGCTGAATCACGTCGGGGTGACTACTGTAGGGAAACGAATGCCGATTGCTCTAACACAAAAGGAGGATCAGAGGATCTTCCTTCTCCTGGTCAGAGAACCAGAGAGTGGTGGCCTGCCAGAACCATGCCTGGCAATTTAGACCACTGGGGTCTGCCAGGTCTGTCAGATTTTTTTGGACTCTGTGATTATTATTAGAATGAATTAGCAATTCCTTTATAGTCCAGTCAATAAAAGCTTAACTTTGCCATTTTGGTTGAACACCTGCAACCAACGCCAAAACTTCCGTAAGTCTTCGTAGATTAATGTACTAAAATTGCAGGGTGCAATACCGGCAAAGAGTGCAAATTCATTGCAAAAGGGTGCAAAAACAACTTTTTCATCTATATCTCGCGATTGGCGGGAAAAATAAAAAAAGATCCTACTACAAAATTGTAGGAAATTCAATCCCCTACAAAAACTTGGAAACGTATTTTCGCGTATCTCTCATAGTTTTTGCACAAAATGCATTTAAAGGTGCAAAATGAAAAAAATGTTACTATTTATCTTTTTTTTTCATATTTTAGTGATACTACATGTTTCATTGGGATTCCAATGATATGTTGCGGACATTTTTTTTTATTTATTTACAACTTTTTTCAATTACCTAATAATCTTGGCAAAAAAAACATTTAAATTTTATTATATGACTAGCTGACCCGGCAAACTTCGTATCGCCTCAGAATAATCATTAAAATATTATGCTTAGTTATGAACTGATACTGATAAATTGACAGCAGTGCCACCTAACGGGCCCCGGCCCGTACCGCCACAATCGCTTTGTTCCTGCATTTTAAATCTGTAATATCTTCAGAAATAATAGTTTAAATTATATACTGTAAAGGGTCATTTTAATCTATATTAGATGCACAAAGTATTTAAGGTACTTATTTGGATAAGGATTAATACTGTATTGCTTATAATCGTTTCGTAAATAATCCATTATTTCTAGTAAAAAGAAAGGCCGTTGCGTATTTTTAAAGATCGAAGCATTTATACGGACAGACAGAAAGTGGAAGCGACTTTGGCTTTTACTATGTAGTGATAATTTCATTTTAGTTTATTTTTTATTCCATTTGATTCAGAGCAAAATTGCATTCGAATCGTATATTTGCAGTATATATAACTCTCCATTTACCTGAGCTATTATAAATTTAATTTCAGGGGGACGTTTATAATAATATATCACTGGCGGAGAAAGAGCGTGGTATATTTTATATTATTCTTTCTACTACTATTCTACTCTTTTTCGCCCACTGATTCCAATTTTCTATAGTAAGAGTCTTCAATATAAGAGTGAATAGGTAGAATAAGACAAATATGAGACCCTTGCGTTCGACGTAAATAGTCCCATTCAAGATCTATAGGATAGGATCGAAAAATAGGACCCATGTGCTTGAGTAAGACCATACGTTTCCTAATAAGAGCGAAAGAGATAGAGATTTAGACAAAAATGAGAACCTTGCGCTCGACGAAAATAGTACCATTGAGAACACACACACATGCGCTTGTTTTTCTATCTCGCTGAGAGCAATGAGTAAGACTGCAGAAAATGCTCAACTAACTGTTTGTCACTTACTGTCACTATACTCCAAACTGTCGTTTCAGGGATATTTCGTTTTTGTGCGTCTAACTGTCCAAAAGTGTTTTTTTACAAATTAAACTTGATTCACTGTTTTCAATTTAAAGGAAACAATGAATCCTTAATTTTTATGTTCTATTTGTATGAAGAAAACGTAAGAGGCAACAATTGATGAGAAAAGTATGCAATCTTCTCAGGATTGCATACTGATTGTAGTGATTGGTATGGTAAGAATGAGGACCTCAGTGAAATAGCTAAGAAAATAATTATCACTGTATGTGCAGAAATTTTACAGGACAAAAGAAACTCGTTACGAAACAAAAAGTTATCTACAACCAGACAAATTCCCTGATAACGTTGTATCAGAAATACCTCCACTATTAACTTGATTCATACATAAATTATTATTAAACGATGAAAATATCGTGTGAGACGAATGTCCTGTTATCGCAAAAATAGATACTGTTGCCTGTAGTATTACTTCAGCACTTCGTCCTAAATCCTTCATTCGTTTCTTCAACTAGCTGTTGAGACATACATTTATCGAAAAACAGGATCGATGTTAGTTATCAATCTATTAAGCAAACTTTATGTTTGCACATCATACCATAATAGTTAGCTTCATGAAGCTTCATCAATAATTTAACCTCAGACGACTATAATTACTGATGATTTCCTTCAATATGTCTTTGATAATACTGACCGTAATACAAGGTTGGCCAAAAGAAATCACCCTATTGAAAGATGCTCTTATATTTGCAAATGGCGGCCAATGTCAAATCTGTTTTGACATTTGTAAACTAGACAGATGTAGAATACAAGTGAACAAGCCATGGAGCGATACACTCCCCGTTAAAATGCGGAATAATCGTGTCTATTCTTTTGCGTAACAATTCGTCTGTGGTGTTGGCGCAGCGCGAATTCCATCGCCGAGTCCCCGGTCGTCCGGCACTAACTGCGCAAACACTGCGCCGTTTGGCCATTGGCCACAAGAGACGCTGCCAAGAGTGGCCGGCCCCGGGGCGCCTATTCTGCCAAGTATATCGCAGCTGTTGCTGAGGATGTCGAGCTGTCGCCTGAAACATCGACCAGACGCCGTGCCTCGCAATTAGCCATCAGCCCGTCGTCTCTAAGGCGAATTTTGGTCAAAGACCTGCACATGTCCGTGCGTCAGCTGCTGCCTGTCAAACACCAAACGCATGTAGCCTACGCCTATGCGATTCTCAATCTCTAGGACGAAGTAGACGATTTTTCAACCAAAATAATAATGAGCGATGAGGCTCATTTCCACCTCAGCGGGTACGTGAACAAGCAAAACTATCGGTTCTGGGGCACCGAAAATCCACGAGTGTAGCACGAGGAGCCATTATAATCGCGAAAAGTGACTGGTGAGCTGTTCAAGCTGGAACAGTCATCGATCCATTTTTTTTCGAGGACGCCGCTGGTCAAACGACAACAGTGATCGGTGCGCGCTATATGGCAATGTTAACCGAGTTTTTTCTGCCACAATTGAACGAATTAGGACTGGAGGACATGTGGTTCCAACAAGACGGAGGAACGGCACACACTGCGCGAGACACAACCGATATTCTGAAGGCAGCGTTCCCGGGTCGCCTCATCTCTCGTTTTGGCGATTTGCATTGGCCCGCAAGATCGCCCGATTTAACCGTTCCAGACTTTTTTGTGGGGTTTTTTGAAGTCCCGTGTTTATGTGAACAAGTCCGAGACCCTGGAAGCCCTCAGGGACAACATTCGACACGAGTGCGAGAATCTGTCACCCGAAGTTCTCGCTGAAGTAATGAAAAATGCCATAAAACGAGCCCGTATAGCAATCGATTGTGGCTGCGCCCATTTGGCCGATATCATCTTCTCGACTTCATTAATAAAATTCTATAGGTTCAAATGAACATAATGAAAAAACAAAATCGAATTTTTCCATTTAGAAAAAAATTGAAAGCCAAACAACATCGGATGACTTCTTTTGGCCCACCTTGTATAAGAACCTCAGGTAGTCAGGAGACTTTTCATTGTTTAGGAGGCATAGCAGTGTACACACTAGCAAGTAGTGTTTGATATAAAATAACACTAATCAAATGTATAAAAATCTGCAGCGCAATTAGCATCTACAACAGATATCACCGATGAGATGTATGATGAGAGATTGCCTTCTAGATTAAAAAACATCACCTATGCAGATCCTTGTAAACTATGTTTAGGCATTTCACCTCTTATATCACCATCGTATATAACATTTCTATCAGGCATATTACATGCCTCCCGTTCATTAGATGACCATCCTCTCAAATTTAAAAATTTGCAAATTTGCGCTGTATCCGATGGAATAAAAAAAAATATAAAATAAAAATATCATTTAATAAAATTGAAATGAATTTTTTGTCAAGATTGTTAGGTATATGAAAAGAGGTATAAATAAGGAAACAAAAATGTCCAAAAACTATTTATTAAATCCCAAGGAAACATGTAGGATCGCTTCAAAATGAAAAAAAAAGATTAATAATAATATTTTTACAATTTTGCACCTTTATATGCATTCTGTGCAAAAACTATGAGAGATACGCGAAAATACGTTTGTAAGTTTTTGTAGGGGATTTAATTTCCTACAATTTTGTAGTAGGATCTTTTTTTATTTTTCCAGCCAATCGCGAGATATAGACGAAAAAGTTGTTTTTGCACCCTTTTGCAATGTATTTGCACCCTTTGCCGGTATTGCAGCACCCTGCAATTTTAGTATATTAATCTACGAAGACTTACGGAAATTTTGGCGTTGGTTGCAGGTGTTCAACCAAAATGGCAAAGTTAAGCTTTTATTGACTGGACTATTAGTACTTAAAAATAAATATATTCAATAATATTTTTAGGCAGCATTCAAAATTGTTTGTGTGACTTAGTACCAAATACATAAGTATGATTTATGTTTATGAGTATGATTTATATTTATATTTATGAGTATGATTATGAGCTTTCTAAGAATGTAAGACTCTAAACTTTTACGTAAAGTGATTAATATTACTGATTAATAGCTTTATTTGTGTTTTAATGTCTGTTTGATCTTCCAGGAACTTTTGTGTGTAGATGTCAAAATATTTCTATCGATAAGTATGTAATTTTTTGTTATCTTTTGAAAATTTATTAGAACTCCTTGTGAAAAAAGGAACTTCATAGTTTTTTTAAACGCTTTAATGAAGTATCGGTGAAACTAACCTGTATTTGCCTGTTTTTACCTTTTGTAAGCGTGATTTTTTATTTTTAAAACTGCAATTATTTTAGTTCTTTTTATGAGCCTGCAATAGTAGCCGAGGATCAAACTAAGTGGCGTGCAATTGGAGAGGCCTATAATAATACGACAATGCAGTATGGTGACCCACACTATGCTTTTGCATAATAATAGTGAAGTAATATAATCCATCTATACCATACTTACTATATTTTTTGGTAATGTGAACATTGATTTTAAAGTTTGTCATGGAGATACTGTTTTTATATATATTTAAGCCCACCAAAGTGACTCTACTCTGCCTGATGGAAAGCATGAGTATAATCCAGGAGTAGGGGCCACCATCCTCATTGTGAGGGTAAACAATGCAGCATGGGGACCCATACATATACATGGCAGCCTGGTCAGATGTTTCTACATCATTCTCCCGGCCTCTGGAAGCCGGGAGTATGATGCAGAATGATTAGGTTTCCGGTCTCACACTCACGAACCAAATACGACAGCAAGAATGCTGTCATTATTAGGATTGTCTTCTGTGTGAGGGTAGTACTGCCCCGTTCGAGCCGGTCCATTCGTGCTAAAATCAGTGTGACTCTACTACCTACTTTGATTCTTGAGGAAGTATATATGCTACTCTTTACCGCGATAACTGACATATACGCGGATGGAACCGCGGGAAAAAGCTTGTATTGTTATAAACCCAAAAACGAATTTTCAATGAACTCTAAATAGTTTAAAATATTAAAAGTTAGTTAATCTAATTTCTAAGGAAAGGTATATTTTCTGCAGTAAACTAATAAAAGCTGCTTATAATAACGATGACGAAAGTTAAAGATGATTGTTCGTATTTTAAAAACTGGTTTATTGAAATACATTCAACATGATTGGTGGGTTGAGTATATTTTGGCAATGTGTTTCAGAGGGTACGGTAACGAAACTCACACGTATTTTATAGAACTTTTTGACTTCTCGCATTTCACAACGCCTACGGTTTTCAAGTAACCTTTGCAGTATCGAATAGAAAACGTTTTGGAAGAGGGAAAAAGTATATCGTCGCATAGCTATCCAAAAAGGTCTCGAAATTCAAATAACCTTGCCCGAACCCACAATAAAATCTGCCTGGGATATAAATCTGTCATTTTATACGGACAAAAGTAGTGAAGGCAGGTTAGTAACCCACGTCAGATATATGCCGCGCAATGGTCCCGTGGTAATGCCTGGGAACATTGTTAACTAGGCTCGACGAGGCTACCATCGACAGCCGCCGTAAGTAATTGTGTTGAGCAACAGGCTCCTGTAGGTATCACCGCGCTCAAGTCACATTTTTTTCATAAAAAGAACAGTATGTCGATAATGTTTTGTTTCAAAGAAAACAAAACATTTGACACTGACAGAGATAAAAGTATAAAGTGTAGAGCACCATGTCATTCCAGTAGATGCCAGAGTATATGTCTTACGAACTAGAATATGATCACATCCGTATTTGTTTTTAAATGTACAAATATTTAAAAAAGTCTTAAATAGAGTCATTTTAAATTTAGTGTATTATATTTTTATATGGTACTAGCAGAGTCCCACGGTGACCACTCAAGGCTGTTGTTGTAAATAACGAGTAGCACCGATGAGCGAAGCTAGTTTAAAAAAAAATTTGCCTAACTTACTCCTTATGTCATCAACTTTCTGCCTGTGAAAGTCTCGTCAAAATTAGTTTAGCCGTTTTATATGTTACCCTTAACAGAGAGACAAAAAAAAAAGATTTTCGGTGTCAATATCGTATATACATTCATATGCATTTAGTAAAAAACTGTTATATTAAAATAACACGCAGACACTCCAATTATATTTATTTAACTCAAATCATTTCAGATGTTAATTTTTAATTATATTGTGAAAATACCGTACAGTTATGGATAAATATGATTTGGTATAGTACGAATGCTATAATATATATTTTTGGTACATTTCCATCAATTCCCGAACATAAAATAGCTTGTTAACTTCATATCTGTTCAATAAAACACAAATTAGATTCAGTACACACCCACAAAGCTTTTATCATACATCAAATACATTTTGTACGACATTATTGATACATTAAAACCTTGCTTGTAACAATAATTCATTTATATACCTTATTGAAAAGTTAGACAGTAACATAAGAAATAATATCCATGTTCTAGCAAAAGTATGTCGTATAATAACAGAAAGTCATAGTCATAGCAATTTAGACTTAGATCTAAAGCTACAAAAAATGTATTTATTAAACAAAACCAAAAACAAAATGAATAAGATAAAGTTAACATTTGGAATAGGTACCATTTGGCAGGTATTAGTTGAAAACTTATTATTATTAAAACACTCCTCAAAAAAGACTACAATTAAAGCTGTGGTGTGTATTCATATGTCACCGTTTTTATCATTTATATGTTCCAGCGGCTTTATCCGGCCGGTTATCCTGATTTCATTAGGGTATTGCAAGCCGATCTTTGCGAGTTTGGAAATCTTATGATTGCAGAAGTTTACAGAAAGATCGTGTATGTCTTTGCTATGAGTGTGATCATTAATTTGATTGTGATGTTACTACGTTGGACCTTATTTATTTATTGGATATTAGAAATATTAATGTGACCTCAAACAATAAAAGGAACTTGATCATTGCCGCTTATAGAATTAGCAGTGCTAAATCCTTCGGAATGCGTCTCTTTATTTTCTAGATACTGGTAGACAATTCGGTTGAAATATGTCGAGAGCATCTTCACGCTTTGTTAGCTTTTATGAAATTAGTGTCTCTAGTTCAATCATTATCATCAGCCTATCGTAGTCCACTGCTGGACATAGGCCTTTCCCACGGCACACCACTGGCACACCACCAGCAGCTCCAGCCAGCCATCAGCCATCTTACGCAGGAACCAAACATGGTTCCTGCGTAAGATGGCTGATTATATGCAAACAACTACAAAAGAATCAGACTAAATCTCTTGACATAACAAATATTAAAGCCGGATTTTATTGAAAGAGCTTAACAATATTTAATAATTGCTATAGGCAGCAATTATATTCAACAGTAATGAAGTTGAGAAGTGTTATCCAAACGCACGACGTCCCCAGCCAAGTTTGTTAATGATATTGCCAATGTCTAAGTCAATTTTAATCAAATCACAAAATTGCTCTAAATGAGGGAATCCAATTATTTTGTAAATGGGTTTCAAAGTGCCGATGCTTGTGAGCCTTGTCGAAATAAATTACGTTATAATTAATGGGTCTACCAAAAATGTTTCCTTCGACGAATGCTTATCGCTTTTTGCTTAACAAACTGTTTATGAATCCTAAATATACAAGTAGATATGTGCCTACTGGATTATGTAATTTAAATATACTAGTTGTTACTTAAATAACCGCCGTTCACATACATTTGGTACCACTTTGCCACTCACTTGTACTACCGTCAATTTCCGTAAGGAAAACCGCATATCCGAGCACAGGATTCTGCAAGTGTACGTAAACATCAGCTCAATCTTACGGAACGTTTTAAGTTGATAATGCTTTATTATTTTTAAATAGAATAGAATAAACTTTGTGGTACACCAGTTAATACCATTTAAATACAGGAATATGTCAATAAAATGACCATGTAGAATTGGCAGCAAAAAGGCAATTTCTTCTAGGCAACCTAAGGACAGAAATAAGCTCATAAAAAAAATCGAAGACATGGACGGTGTTGGTGCGAGTTTATTTTAAATAAATTAAATGAATCAATCCAAAAAGTAAATGTAAAATTTACATGCTGATAAGTTAAATACCTTTACCTATAGTGAAGTATCCTTTAAAACTGTAACGATGTTTTTTATCTTTTCAGTTGACAATGGTAACACCGCGACGCGCTCTTTAAAATGAATTAATACAATGTACTCACAAAAATAAAATAACCGTACCTCTAGGCAGACAAGTACCTATAGGTAGACAACTGCAAACATACACATATATATGTATGTACTTATATACATCTGCATACTTACTTATGCATATTAAATGTAAGTTCTGTTCTGTATTCTGAATCTATAACGCATTGTACAAATAAAGAGTTTTCTATCTATCTTTACATATATATATATATATACACATAAGAACCACATTCAGCTCGGTCGCCTTTGCCCTTGTATAGGGCCCTAATGAGTGATACTTGAAAGGTATTAGGAACTTGTTCTTTTTCCCACATAACGGTGAAAAGCTCCCACATCGCCGCGTGCAGATTCTCACCGCCATACCTCAGTAACTCACCCGGCATCAAGTCCACGCCAACCGCGCGCCTATTTTGTTGTTGCTTGATGGCATAAGGGTAACTTCGCCCAGTGAGAACGGCTCGTCAAGTTCGTGGGCATGAGGTTGTTGGGGTAGAGAGTGAATGTGGTCCAGATTAACAAAACGATCAACGTTGAGTAAGGTGTTAAAGTACTCCGCCCACCGCTCGAGTAACTCCTCCCTACTTTTAAGAAGCCCTTCACCGGTGGTCGGCTTTAGTGGGACTCTTGTTGCGAAAGGTATACCGAGTAGGTTTCGTATCTCAGTATAAAATTCACCAAGTTGGTTGGTGTCAGCAAGCTACTGTATCCGATGAGCCCTCTCTTGCCACCATTTCTCCTTCACCTTCCGTGTGAGTTTATTTCTCGCGGTATTTCTCTACTCTCAGTGCCTGGCAAGATGTTCACTAGAGTGCTCTTAAACCGCCTCAGAGATTTATCAGAGAGAATTTTGCCTGAATCTCAGTTCGGCTTTCGACCTGACCGTGGTACTTGTGAGGCAATATTCTCATTGCGTCAACTACAGGAAAAGTGTAGAGAACAGGGTCGTAACATGTATCTCTGCTTTGTTGACCTTGAGAAGGCATTCGACAGTGTGCCGCGGGAGGCCGTCTGGATAGTGTTGAGGAAGATTGGATGCACGGAGAAGTTTGTGCGAGTTCTGAGACTCCTGCATGACGATATGCAGAGCTGCGTGGTCGTCGGCGCTGAGCAGTCGAGGTTTTTCCCCGTTACCTGTGGGGTAAAGCAGGGGTGTGTTCTCGCCCCCACGCTGTTCGCACTGTACTTCGCAGTCGTAGTCCGGGACGTCTTAGAGACAACCCCTGAAGGTACCCGCATCCGTTTCCGCAATGATGGTAACCTTTTTAACTTAGCCAGACTCAAAGCTCATACGAAGGTGTCCAAATCACTGATAACAGAGATCGCTTATGCTGACGACCTGTGCTTTGTTGCTGACTCCCCTGTTGGTCTACAGAAGCTTATGACCACTCTTCACAAATCTTGCCGTAGTTTCGGTCTGAAAATCAATGTCAAAAAGACGGAAGTTATGTCTATAGATATCCACGGTCAAGAAACACTTGCCATTAAACTTGGGGATGACATACTTAAGCAGGTCAGCACATTTCGTTATCTGGGGAGCACATTATCATCTAAGTGCGACCTTGACGCCGAAATCAATAGTCGTATCGGTGCCGCAGCTGCTGCTTTCGGTAAGCTGGATCGTAAGATTTTTAGTTCACACGACTTAAAACTGACCACTAAAGTTGATATTTATAAGGCGGTGGTGTTGCCGAACATACTGTACTCTTCCGAGTCATGGACAGTTTATCGCCGTCATATAAAAGTATTGGATCGCTTCCACATGAAATGCCTGCGCAAAATCTTAAACATCCGTTGGTCTGATCGCATTCGAAATACCGAAGTGCTGCGGAGAGCCAATATCAGCGGGATTGAGGCCTATCTCATGCAGCGGCAACTCCGTTGGTGTGGACACGTGTCCAGAATGGCAGACAAGCGGATGGCAAAGTGCATCTTTTTCTCTGAACTTGAGGAGGGCAAGCGAAAGCATGGCGGACAACTCCTTAGGTATAAAGATGTACTTAAGCGCCATATGAAGAAGTGCAATATGGAGCCTTCAAAGTGGGAGCAAACGGCGGCCCAGCGATCGGAATGGAGGTCTTTGGTGAGGACTAGAGTCGAGAGCTTTGAGGACAGTCGCTGCGCTGAGTTGGATGCTCGACGCGATGAGCTGAAAGCACGCCCGCCTAGTGCTTTCTTTTATAACTACGACAATGGTGTGCTCACCTGCCTGCACTGTGCGCGAACATTATCAAATAAGATCGGCTATAATAGCCATATACGAGCACACCAAAGACAGTGTGATCGGAGTTGAAGAGGTCGCCGTGGCCGAAACCGGTCGAGGAAGTTATTATTATTAATATTATTATATACACACACATCCAAACTATATGTAGTTTATCCAAATTTCTACTTTATGTAGTTATACTGTATTACTTAATGATGGTTCCCTGACACTGGCTGCACAACTTCACGCTACTTCTGCCCGATGACTGTAACCCTAACGGCCCATTCACGACCTTTCCGCCGTGAGCGGCAGCTAAGAGCGAAACGCCGAGCGGTAATATCAAAAGTATAAAAATGTACGAGGCACGCCACGAGTCGCCGCTCATAGCGAAAAAGCTAGCGGCTTTTTCCGAGCGAATTGCTACAGCGGCGAGCGGTATGGAGAGCGGCAGGAACAAAGGCACAAGTAAGTATGTGCGACGCCACGAAACAGAGCGGCGTGGACAGCGGTGCAGAAGTGACGGACTCAGCGGCGTTAAATAAAAACAAAAAAATTTTGACGATTTTATGGCGGTAATGGATACCGAGGCTTTTATAACAGAAATTTTAAATAGACCGCCTATATGGATGTCAAAATATCCCCAACATAAATATAAAAAGGTTGTGGGAAGAAATTAAACAATGTTTTCCGGAATATAATGGTACTTACGTTTAATTTAAATTGATAACACAAAAACATAGAACCTAGGTACCTACCAAACGAAGCTACTGATATGTTGACAAAACTACTGGTATGTTTACGTAATGTAGGTGGATAGTTGACAAGTTTTAAAAGTTAATTTTTTTCTCTGTCAGTAGGTACCTAATTAGCAAAACAGTTTACATATCTGTAGTTTTGTCCGTAGATATAACTACACACGAAACTACTAGTATGTCTTATACGCAATGTAAGTAGTTGACAAGTTTTTAAAGTTTTTTCTCTCTGTAAGTACCTACTTAGCAAAACACTTGGAAACATCAGTTACTTCTTATAGGTAGGACCTTCGTATAGGTCACTAAATCCACCATCTAAATACCGATCTTTATTTAGTTCGTGCACTCATTCTATCACATCTAAAAAAAAATGTTGTTTCTAAACAGACAGGGGATAATTTTTATAACGCCATGATTTTTAACACGTTTCAACTACCTAAATACGTCCACCGTCGCCGCTGCAACTAACCGCTACTAAGGTTCGTGGCGTGCAAAACGCACCGCTCACCGACGCCGCTCCGCTTTTCGCTAAGACCAAAACTCGTGGCCAGGCCGTAAGGCACTCATTTAATGGATCTTAATTTGGTGAAAACTGAAAATTTCCAATTTTACTTAATACTATAAATTTTACGTAAATAAAATAAGTAATATTTATTAAACTAAAAACATATTCCTGTAATTTTATAAATGAGTCTACATATACTAATACAATCGAAAATCAATTTAGCTCCGTTAATTCGCTAAATTATCAGTTCAACACAATCCTCCAACATTCACAACACACACGTTGGCGAACAACATGTATTTTTACAACTAAAACGTTCAGTATTAGGGTTCTCAACTTTAATTAAGTTGCGAATGTAGAAACAACTTGCCAAAACTAGTTAACTTACTTACCAACTATAATTAAACTCGTCCAAGTTATGATGAGATGGTGAATGTTGTTCGATCAGCTATTGATTCATAATAAATAAATAGGTCCTCATATTTTCATAGTCTCAAAGAACTCTCTTTCATTCTTAGTAACTTCAAAGTGGTTATAGGTAATAGGATTTCTTGCATGTACCGGCCTTTGATGTACTTAATGCCTCCATTTCAGCTTTTTATTCCATTTTCTACTCGATCACAGAGATTTTTTTAAGAGCGGTCTGTCTTCAATACATTAACTTTTACAAAACGTCTACGTGGGTATATTAATATTTTAATACCCGTACATTCTATAGAAAGGTATATTTTAATCATAACAGATATACTCAATATTCTTCGACGGAAATATAATTGATAAGGCATTGGACCATTATGGCATATTATTTCGCCTCACAGTGGGTTACTGTATGTATGATGTGGTGGTGCTGTATTGGGAGCAATAATAATACTACTAATATCTTTTATTTCAGTTATCACGGTGAATAGTCACCTATATCCTTCCTGAAGAATCACTGTATCTCCATGTCAAAAAGCGTCGTAAAAGCGTAACAGACGGACAGACAGAGTTACCAAGATTTGATATTTATTACTAGCTTTCACTTGCGGCTCTGCCCGTGTTAATGTCAGTTATCGTGGTAAAACGTAGCCTATGTCCTTCCCCAAAGTTCCTTCTATCTGTATGCCAAATATCAAAATCAGTCCAAAATCAGATTTAGGCGTAGAAACGTGACAGATTGACAGAGTTACTTTTGTATTTATAATGTTAGTAGGGATTATAATTATATTTTTTATTTAAATTACATGTTAGCAGTATTACTGAAAATTTCAAGTCAGTGATTAGAACCGCTTTAAGGTACGCGTCCATTGGACGCAACGGATTTTATTTTGCTTTGTATGATTTTACATAGAGCTGCGTCCACTATCCGCGCCGCCCGCATCGAACGCCGGAATTTATGAGCAAAAAATGCGTTGCGTGTCGGTGACGACACACAAATCAGTTCGCCGCTGGCCGGCTGGCATCGCCCACTGCCGCACGTCTTGTTTGTCTTATTTAAATTAGGAGCGAACGATAAAAAAATGAAATGGATGACGCACTTTTGATTATATTAGTAGAAAGATATGAAGAATTATACAATTTAAAACATACACATTATTTTAATGTCCAAAGAAGAGACAATATTTGGGAGGAGATAGGATGAATGATATTCTCAAAAAATTGGTCACTTCAAATTTATTTCTTGAACCCACATTCTACGTTTAGTTTTAAGTTCTTCTTCATCTTCCAACAAGCAACTAATAACAATTATATCTTCATCAATCTCCATGACCAAATACGTCAACTCACGACAAGAAAACACTCGAAACTAAATAAAAAATCCGGATACAGTGGACGCATGCCATCGGCAAATCCGTTCAATCCGCTGCGTGCCGTGTGTGCGTGCGGGCCAATGGACGCGTACCTTTAATGAAAGGTTAAGTTATAATATTTCAGAAGTACAAAAAATACCAACGGTCTAGAAGTTTTTCGGTGTTACACGCCCGTACCTAAGAGAGCATCCATGGCAATGGTTATTACTATAATTGAAAATTGAAATAATACATAATTATATATCCACTGATCATGACCGGCCCGGTCCGGTCATGTATCACTCTAACGATCGCTAGAGCCAAAATATGCTAAATTGGAAACCACGATCAGGCGCGACGAAGTGTAGAATGCCCTGCGGCAAGCTGGAAAGACGATTTGAAAAAAGTGACTGGCAGTGGATAGTTGCAGACTGCCCAAAACCTGAAAATTGGCTATTGTAAACTAAAATTAACGCTTACACGAAAATCATAGAAAGCTAACGGATAAATGCTGAATAAATGTCTTTATTACTTACTTTTTCACTATCACTTTTTATCCTGAGGAGAAGGCACTCACTGACCATCGGATGCCTTCTATACAATAACAAAATACTTGTTTAGTAAACATGTATTTCAGATCAAGTGCCAAACAAAACAATTCGACACTTACTCAGATTTACAGTCCTATAAAGTGTTCCTCGAGGATATATATAGTGAGAATTGTTTTATTTATCGCATTTCAGCCATAAAACCTTAACCAAGCTCGACTCAAAGCACCTAAGAAGTCCTTAGTACATTTTTATCACAATCGATCTTTTCAGTACACTGTGTTAGAGAGCTTCATTTATGACAAAAAACAAAAACATTTTATCTCTGCCATTTGTCAAAATAAATGTGTTATCTGACGTGAAATTAACTAAAATTTAAGCTTAACAACATTTACATAATATAACATACAAACAGAGTGGGTCACAGCTCAGTAATGTCAGATTTATGTTTGGCGATTAAAATCATAATTTGTGATCGTGTGTCACGATATGGGTAACCAGTCTAACTTTATCGGATTTTTTTTTTGAATTTATTTTATGCAACCCGAAAAGGCACAATTTTCCGGTGGCTGCTGCTTATCTACTTTATCTTCTTATATCTCTACCGCACTAACTTCGAAATCTAAGAGCTCTGAATTTGTCTCATCCGTATCACTGTTTTATTTTGTAACCTGCAATAGCAATAAAGTATGTCGTGCAGTGTATACAACGATTTCCGAATATAGTACGTTATTATCTAATAATAAGGTAATGTTTTATTTAGACTAAAAATCACAACAAATTTAATTTTATTTAGTGACCACCTCTAACGTCAAGTAATTTACGGAGAAACTGAAATATTTTGAATAACATCACTAGAATGGAATACCTTACACCTCTGTCATCATCATCATCATCATCAGCCTATCGCAATCCACTGCTGGACATAGGTCTCTCCAATTGCACGCCACTCAGTTCGATCCTCGGCGACTCGCATCCAGCTCCTGCCAGCCGTAACATTGTATTCACCTGTAACATTTAAATTAAGCAAACCAATATTATAAATTCGTAACTCTGTCTGTATGTTTATAACGCATTCAAGGCTGTTACAATTTGAATTAATTTCGGTATAAATGATAAGTTATATTTAATTTTTGCAAGCAAATCTTTTACAGATTCTTACACGTCGGATTTCACAGCTAGAAGGCGCCAGCATTTTCTAAGACCCACTTTAGGAAGAAAGGCCAAAACAAACTACATAGGTGTCTCTTTATTAAACAATAAACTATGCGAGTACAGTATAGGGTCTGGGCGGGTCTTTCGAAGAAAGAATCATAGTTTGAGTCAGCCTATCCATATTGCCGGCATACAAGCCCTAGCCATGCTTACCTTCTTACCTCAGTTAGTTCAGTTCAGTTAGTTAGTTCTTAGTCAAGTTAGTAGGTAGCAGAGCCACGCTGTTTTCAACACGAATGAGCTGGTTCAACCGAGGTAGTTATATCCTCACACAGAAATCCAAACTATAAATGACAGCATTCATGTTATTGTATTTTGTTGGTGTGTGTGAGACCGGAGGTGCTATGATGGAGAAGCATCTTACTAAGATGCCATAGTGGGCGTCACCATTCTGCATTGTTTGTCGCCATAACCAACATATACGTGATTGGGTAAAAGGTAGTTCTACTATAAAATCGACTACAATAAATTTTTGGAGAGAGAAAAATCTCGAAGACTAAAACTACCCATTTAATATAAGTAATAACAAAACATAGCATACCTATAGTTAGTAAAATAGATGATACAATTGGTGTACAACTCCAGGTGTACGACCGGTGTGTCTTAACATTAAACTAGCATTGTTACTTCGTGTATACAATTCAGACTCGTTATCGTCACTGCTACTATTTTATAGCCCCTGTACTGCAATGAAGGAAAGATACAACTAACCCCGTGTTTCATCTCGCAAACGTTATTGTATACTGTCTCGTATAACCTTTTGTTGCTAGAAATCAAAAAAATAAATGTAAACGTTACGTGGAAAAGAAGAGTACGACACACCGAGTAATAATATAGTAAATTGATGATTATCTGGGTAGACATGTTATGAAGCGTTACGTGCTCTAGCTATAAATAAATACAGTCAATAAAATAAATGAAATATATTTATTTATTTAATAATACCTTCATCGTATACACATTTTTGAGGGCTTTAAAAACATACAATCATACCCATGTCTGAGGTATGTTCTTGAATCTTAGTCGACATGTCCTCGTGTTTTCAAAATTACTTTGAACGAATGAAAAAGTATCTAAAAGTTACAAAGAAAGAATGCTTTGAGAAACAATAAATATGTTATTATATAAATAAATTGTATTGTTTATATTACTAACACTAAATTTTCAGTTTGGCCTATTATACCTAAAAATCTTTCTCTTGGATCACTCTATTTAATGAAAAAAAACGGCATAGAACTCCGGTGTGTAGTTTTAAAGACCTAAGTATACATGGGAACATACAGCGGAAAGCGACTTTGTTTTATACTATGTATAATTGTACCGATTTCATGTTTTTCAATGTTTGATTTGCTGGTTTGCCTTAAATAGGATAGTTACCATCAAGTTTAGAACAATAAAAGCTGAGCATGTGTGATGCAGACAAATTTGCACGGGTAAACTGGTGAAACTATAAGGAGGTTTTGGTCCCAAATTAATTTATCTCAATCTAAATACAAGTTGGTGTCGCTACTACGTACGAACTTCTGCATATCAATTCAAAGAGAGAGTAGGTTAGCGAGTTGGGGCCTTCTGACCACTAGTTTGTCGCTCAATGTTTGACATTTAATCAGATCGTAACTTCGATGAAAACTCAATTATAATCACTTTAGCGCTAACGCTCACTAGACTCAATAGATACAATATGCCATCATTTTAAAAAAAATGAATTATTTAACAAGTAATAAATTGAAATTATTGTATTTCTCACTACTTTATAAGTTTTATTGTTTAATAATTTAATAGGTAGTAGAGCCACGCTGATTTGAGCCCGTATGGACCGGCTTGTCCGGGGCGGTACTACCCTCACACAGAAGACCGACCTAAAATGACACCATACGTGTTATCGTCTTTCGTTTGTGAGTTTGAGACCTGAACCCTCAATCATTCTGCATCATTCTCCTGGCCTCCGGAGGCAATGATGCAGAAACATGTCACTAAGCCACCACGGTGTAGGTTATTATGCTGCATTGTATGCACTCACAATGAGGATGCTGGCCCAAACTTCTGGATTCTACTCATGCTTTTCATCAGGCAGAGACGTGACACTTTGTTAGGTTTAAATATAGGAGGTTGCCAAAACCTAAACCTTCAATTATCCTGATTCTGAGCAAAGCCACTGGACTAGCACTGCCTAGTGCCAACTCAGTTGCAAGTGTCTCTCTATTAGTAAAGGAGTCTCTATTACAGTATTGTTTTAATTGGATTTTAACATATTTACGTCTTTCTTCCAGTGTATGTACACAAAATGATTGACTGCCTTGTTGGTCTAGTGGTTAGCGTATGCGGTCCTGATCAAAAGGTCTTGGGTTCGATTCCCAGATTGGGCCAAATATTATTTGTGTGATTCACAAATCTTAGTTTCGGAGTCTGGGTGTTTTCAATGTATAATATAAATGTATTTCCAAAAAAAATGGTATGTTTATGTATATATACTAGTTGTTTAGTAAACATAATTTTCGTCACGCATTGCAGCCCTTATATCGATATGGCCTTATTTTAAACCCCATCCACGAAATCAGAAATTTGTGTCATAATGGGACTTATAAAAGAATATATTTTGGAATTTCGCCAATTCCAAAAGCTAATCTTTACTTTAGTATATAATTCCTATAACTTTACTCTAATATAACGCCTTTATAGTCTCATAAAGTTACTGTTAGAAACGCGACAGCCGATGCTGAATCGATATGCTGCACTAAGCTCAGTCAGGTGGCATTTTTAAATGCGATCTATCGACAGAGTTGATTACCTGCCTTTTGTAAGCTACGGTCATGTATTTTTAGTGTAGTAAAATGCCAGTAGTAAAATTCCTTTATAATAAATAATGAAACTGAAGCTTGTTTTTGAAAATTGAACTGAAAACTTTCGGTTCTGTATTGGTTGGTTCTAATACTAATAGTTCAGAGGTTCAGAATATAATATACTAGCTTTGTATGTCGGTTATCGCGGTAAAAAGTAGCCTATGTCCGTTTCCAAGTCCAGAACTGGACTTGGAAACATCTTCATACCAAATTTCATCAAAATCAGTTCAGTGATTTAGGCGTGAAAGCGTAACAGACAGACAGAGTTACTTTCGCATTTATAATATAGTAGGGATTTTTTATAAACAAGAAAAGCACTTTTTAGAAACTGACTGTGGTCGTTGATTGATTGATTGAGAGTGAAAATTTCTGCAGGTAGGTTCTGCACATCTAATTTTCACAACTGCTGAAATTTTCACTCTTACATAAGCACCATTTAATTAATATAGTTAATAATAAATTTTTAAGTATGAAAACCTTTAAGCCTTTAACAAAAGAGCGAACTTCTTTCTTAAGCTACGCGCCTGTAGCTTTTGATTTGCAGGCATTCATGGTGGTACTTTTTCAGTTTATTATCATGACAAATAAACGAACAGAAAGGTGACTGCATATTTTCCACTTCTATCATAATAAAATATCATTAATGTATTTGTAGGTACATCTGCTAGACAAACACCCATGCCGCATCATAAACAAAAGAGAAGCGCAAACTGAACACAGACACTCATTTTATAACATACAATCACTTTTTACTTCGTTGATAAATCTACGCTTCATTAGTCATAGTGACTTTATAGCCCATTCGAAGCAACTAAATTTAACGTCCTGGTTTTGAATTTGCAATTGAATTGAACTAAAGCAGTCAAACTGAATGGGCGAATTGAACAGGATTTACTAGTTCACAATGAATAGATGTCTACAACCACAACAAATTTCATCATGTTTGAAGATAGAAACCTTAGTACTTTAAGAAATAAACCATTATAATATTCCAATTTAAAAGAACAAAAGCCTGCTACATTTTAAATCATTAAATGTAAATTTACTTTCATAGCTCTACTCGACAATACAGACAAACTTATTTATATAACTCATACACGATAGTTGAAATTAAGCTTAATTATGGTACTCTATAAACTTGTCTAATTAAAAGCAACTTAGTTTTTAACAATGCATCTCCGAAAGCAGTCATATATAAACACAGAATAAGAATTTGAATTACAAATACTTAGTATAAATGCGTATCTGTGTTTTTGTTGTGTTTATAGTAGGTATATTAGAAGCTTAACTTACTTTACTTTTGGATACTATAATGCTAGCATCAAATTATAAATTGACCAAAATTATAATTAATACTTAACTTCAACAATTTAAATTAAATATTATATTACTTTATTTTTACACCTAAATAAATTTAGGAAGATGAATTCAATGTGTATTTTTCGACATAAGTACTAAATAGTTGTTGCTCAACAGTGTTTGTGCAGCTTGCGGATTATAGAAATAACTTTATTCACACAACTTAAATATTGACGTAATCTCATGAGACTTAACCAGAATTAATATGATGAGTCTTAAATATATAAAAAACTGTATAATAGTACCTTCACTGGCCAATTGTATAGTAGTTTCGTAGAAACAACTATTCGCTGGGAAATTTATTACTTTAACCTTTATTGATATAGAAATCAATGGCTACTGTTAGACGTTGATATAGATGTCAATAAAACATTATTTAGTGGTGCGCGAAGTTGGCAAACAGGGAGAACTTTGTCTCTGGCGTCAGGTCCTCATTCTACGTCTGCCATATACACACACAAGTGGTATACAATATCAGAGCGGGCGCGGCTCATGGCCCGCATCGTGCCGAGCCGCGCGCCACAACGAATTAAAACTTTTCTATTTAGAAGAAACATAGCTCTAACGGAACAGTGCCATTTGGGAGAAACACGAGTAATAACGCCGTCTCCATACCTAAAACCGTGCATTACTTTTGTTTGTTATTCTAAATGTTATTCTATCTAATTTTCTTTGTTAAAGTTTTTTTTTAGTAACTATGTAAACTTAGACTATAAGGGGGGAGCCACGTAACTGATATAAGTATGAACGTACTAAGAATAATCGAAGGGACATTTTATGGGTGGTAAATATTGAAACGTAACTTATAATTTTATGAGTACTATCCACTAAGTATATGTTATATTAATACAACAGCTAGAACAGGAGAAGTGCTTCTCAAATTTGGTAATAATAATATCTAGGAAATGGGGACACCGTAAGGAAATCTCACTGGCTGTATACATACTAGGATTCAATGATTTCCTTCCGATTCCATTAGCATCAGGATGCACTTTGGACAGCGTACAAAATGTACGGTCTGTTATTGAATTCAACTGCAATACTAAAAGATTATGTAATATGTATTAAATGATAAATAGTTAACTACCATTTCATTTTTCCTTTAAATCGTATTGCAAGTTTATTCATGCAATATATAGAGGAAAAGCTAAACTAATGAGTTTAAAAACCTAATTTAAATATAAGTCAAGAGTATATTTTATTACCAGAATCATTCACTTCATTTTTTTTTTAAATTGTATACACTTTTGTACTTGGGTGAACTGTATGGCCCAAAGCGTGAGATAGCAGTCAACCTTAGGCTGGTGTAGAAATCTAGTATGGTATTTGGTACACAGAGGTTACAATTAAGAAATTGGCCAAGTGCGTGTCAGGTTACGCATAGAATAGGGTTCAATAGTTTTGTGCCGCAGACTAAATATTTATACTGTCTGACTATTAATAATATCATGAAAGTAAAATCTATAGACTACCTGCAATACGTACATGTACACTGTGTGTAGCTTCCGCAGACTATTGGAAAAGTAATCCGCAAATAAAAACGGGAACATACAAATACTGTCTTTATTTATCTAATAAAATGAAGGTCCGGCCCTTCGTTCAGACTCGAATGCGGAACGTGGGTCATACTATAAAAAGTTAATGACTTCATATACGCCTTTTATGTACGATACGTTAGTGATGTGGGCTTATGTGACTTCAAGTTTTTCTTTTAGATTCTATTTCTTTATAGATTCGTTTGTAGAAGCTTTTAAAAACGTAGTATTTTGAATAACGCTGGCGTACCTCAGGGTTCTGTGTTGTCGCCGAGTATGTTGGTCTTAGGCAACATACTACAGTGTCCAAAAAATAAGGTGACATTGTATTTATTTTGAAAATTCTTTATTTATTCTTCCAAATCAATTTCATCCTCTTCAAAGTACTTATGCCATCTCCTCCCGATGCAATGCACTTATGCGAACGGATTTTCCAATCTTCGAAACACTGGTTATGGTCTCCGGGATGGCCTTCAGTTCCGTCTTCGCTGCGGCTTGAATGTCCTCTATCGTATTAAAACGGTGTCCTCGGAGCGGTCTTTTGAGCTTGTTAAACAGCCAGAAGTCGCCTGGCGCCAGATCAGGTGAATACGGTGGTTGCGGAACGATATGGGTTGAGTTTTTGACGAAAAACGCGACGCTTTTTTTCCAAAAAATTCAATGTTTTCGGTACTAGTTGAGATATGACGCGCTTGAGGCCCAAAACGTCTTTCAAAATGGTATTGACTGAGCCTTTCGATATGAGGTTGTCCAGGACGCTCTTGGTCTTCGACAAGTTCACGACCGGCTTGGAAATCACTCTACCACTTGTAAACATTTTTTTAGACATAGTCTCAACACCAAAGGCTTTCTGCACCATTCTCAACGTATCCGCAGCAGAAAATTGATTTACAAAATTTAATGCAAATGTTTTCCTCAATTTTTTTACATTTTTCTATTATTCTTTAAACTCACTTTTAGCAGCTCACAAAACGACGCGTATCTCAAACACTAATGAATATTTAAACATGAAATTTCACATAGATGTCACTGACAGTACTACCAATCTAAAAAAAAATCCTTCGACACGCGCACACAGACACAGCATTATTATTGCTATGCGATGGCAGCAGTCCACGGGCGATATATTGGACATCCCACAGACAGGCAGGCAAAGATCGAGGAACAGCGACAGGAGGTTGTCGCTGAGCTCGACCGGGCTCTCCGCCATATTTCTGAATGGGGTGATGAGAATTTAGTCGAGTTCATTGCCAAGAAAACACAGGTGTGCGCGCTCACTACCCAAAGGTTTCAATTCCTTATTCTCCCGACTTTTCAGAACACTCAACTGCCAATACAAGATAAGCTCGGTATCCATGGACTTTTGCCGAGATCTCAACCGACATAAATACATTGAGAGCGTCACAAAAGCTCAGCATATTGAACAAGGTGAGACGGTTCTTCATTAGTGTACACCAAAAAATTACAACAGTGCGAATGCTGACATTTTAAGTTGGTTTTCTGGGTGAAGGATATACCGCTGCGGTCGAGCCTCCCCAATTCATATAGAAAAACATAACCAACGTTGGAAAGTAATAATACTAGCTTAGAAAATACTGTAGAATTTCATGTTCTATAGACTTTGTTATGTTATACTTGGTTGTTTTAAAAAGTCATCGACC
This sequence comes from Phragmatobia fuliginosa, assembly GCA_932526445.1. Classification (NCBI taxonomy): domain Eukaryota; kingdom Metazoa; phylum Arthropoda; class Insecta; order Lepidoptera; family Erebidae; genus Phragmatobia; species Phragmatobia fuliginosa. Next base: position 8,624,455 of record OW052060.1, on the reverse strand, counting down.
TAACGATGTTACAAGGCATTTTTGTTTATAGATATATCTTGAATTCTACACTTCTCCAAGCCATGGACAAAGCACAATTGCATTGCATTGCACAACGAGCGCTACTATCTTCATGGAAACTTTTCAGACCATCTGGTAAACACTACTGTCTTGCCACGTGCAGGCTGACGGTATGGGAGAGTCATGCATTGGCATTGTTGGTATGTCACGGCGGCCTCACAGAAATCTTTCATAAAGCAATTCTTTAATTGCTTTTAACCAGATAGTTGTGGTTACCGGAGTGAGAAATTAATCCCACTCCAATAAAAATAACTTAACCCTCTAATCCGGAGGCTTAAGGGGTTTTAGTCAGTTACTATCATATGGCTGAGACATAAACAAGAAAAGTATAAAATAGTTACGACTATTAGTACGCATTTAAGAACAACTTATTAATAAAAAAAGCTGCCAAGTTCGAGTCGGACTAGCCCATGAAGGGTTCCGTAGCAGCAAGTAACATCATTTGTAAGTTCTTATAATTGATTGAATGAAAGCTAAATTGCGGTTTACGATTTTTGACGTATTAAAAAAAAACTACTTACTAGATCTCGTTCAAACCAACTTTTGTTGGTAGTTTACATGGTAATATACAACATATATTCTTTTTGGTTTTATCACTCTCTTATTTTAGAAGTTACAGGGGGGGGGACACATTTTTCCACTTTGGAAGTGTCTCTCGCGCAAACTATTCAGTTTAGAAAAAAATGATATTAAAAACCTCAACATCATTAAGAAGACCTATCCATAGATACCACACACATATGGGTTTGACGAAAAAAAAAATTTTGAGTTTTAGTTCCAAGTACGGGGACCCCTAAAGTTTTTTTTTGTATTTTATGTGAAAATCTTAATGCGGTTCACAAATTACATCAACTTACCAAGTCTCAACAGTATAGCTTTTATCGTTTCGGAAAAAAGTGGCTGTGACATACGGACCGACAGACAGACAACCCTACGGAACCCTAAAAATGGTTCAGTTTAGGCGTTTGGGTGGAACAGACGTACATACACCGCCAATTTTTTTACCCTTCTTTTGACTTCGCCGTAGTCTGGTATAAAAATTCTCAATAACATTGTCCTAATTAACACTGACGGTATCTCTTACCCTAACTTCCTCACCTTAGCTGCTTTTCTCTTTCGAATTTGCTTGCTTCCTTTATTTCGGTTCGAAATGACTGCTGACCAACAAATGAAACTGAGAGACCGCTTGGAAAATTGTAACAATACTGGTGCTTATTTTCTGTTGTTATCATTATTTGTTTTTAAAAACATATTATTAATCAACAAAATAGTAAATGCTTCACATTTCTATGACACGTTGCGTTAGATTTTTGATAACCATATCTTCAATAGTTCATAGTCTCTAATAAAGTGTAAAGGATTAACCGGCAAGCCGTTAAGCACCCAACTCTGAACTAAGTAAACGAGATAAATTGCAGTTTTAATTAGTGCTTACGTCACCTGCTCGTTGACCAACTATGGCAAAGTTCTCAAAGCTTAAGCTTTAGTATGCAAATTACCTTCAACATTTCACTGATCTGACAGAACTTCCCCAGAGACTAACATAGGAAACAGGATCAGAAATAAATGTTATGTGTAATCAAACAGCTGATGAAACACTTTTCAATGTTAATTGCTCATATTTAATACGATTTATTTTGGCTTACCATTTACATAAGATCACAAAAATATGTCATACTAGCTTTCACCCGCAGCTCCGCCCGCGTGTATGTCGGTTACCGCAAAAAAAAGTAAAGTAAAGTAAAAAGTAGCCTATGTCCTTTCCCAAGTTCAGTTCTATCTTCATACCAAATTTCATCAAAATCTTTTCTGTAGTTTAGGCGTGAAAGCGTAACAGACAGACAGACAGAGTTACTTTCGCATTTATAATATTAGTAGGGATGCCAGTCTGAAAGTATTAAAATAATTATTATTTTAATATGTGTTCATTTTATAGGATGACAAGAAAATAATTGACATAAAGTAACTCTTAAAACCACTACAATATATAATAAAATAACTTTTGATCCCAAAATTAGTAATATTAAATTAAAAGTTATTAGACATGTATTTTTATGACGTCTAATATTATTTTGACGCATGTTACTTAACTTAAAGTATAAACACTTGAGCAAACGTGGAATGAGTTGAGTAACTTATCTAATTTTAATTCTGTGATAAACTAAAATAAGTGGAGGTCTACGTTTTCAGAATATGAAACGTCATTAGAAAGGACTAAACTAAATTAGTCTTATTTAGAGAGTTTTGTAACAAAAACATTGTCACTGTATTCATTATTACTTTAACCATAGTCTTTATTAATTCGTTAATGCATAACAATATGTATTTACGTTCAAAACCTAACAAAATTAATTCTGTCAGAGACTAGTTTGTGTTGGTGGTTTAATATGAATTAATCGCAATATCTTGTGCAAAAGCTTTAAAGATTTTGTATTTCATAGTGTATTTGATATAAAGAGTACATGTAATATATCTTGAAGACTGCTAATCCAGAGGCCCTGGATGCGATGCTCGGGTTGAAGTGCTGTTGGGTTTTTCTTAAAAACACATTTTTAGCAGTCTGGATTCTAAGTTTGAAACTTATCGGTACTTTACGCCGGGGCATCGGAAAGCACGTTATGGCGTCGGTCTTGATTGTCACAAATAACTATGGCAATCGAATATACTGACAACTAGTAACTTTGAAATCAGTTCGCCCTTAGGGTTGCGGAGGTCCTATGTTAGTCGTTCCATGGAAAAACTGATATTCATATAAAACCGGTTGAACTAGTAGCTGACCTCATATAATCTTGGGAATAGTAAAGACTAGGAAGATGATTATATTGAAGGCTTATGCCCAGCAATTAAAATATGTTGATGATGTGATGCGATATTATATTCTATGTGATTGGAATACAGAAATTCGATTACTTAACCTGACCTCCGAATCACGGCAACCCTCATGCCAACCATAATCCAAGTACTGACCATGCGACTCGGTGATTCTTCCAAACACCTAGCGTTACTTGGCTATGGGTTTTGATGTTGCTGATGATAAAATGCTTATTGCTACTTAAACCTACTGAACAGTTACATCTACTAAATACTAAAAATACGGAGTCTTCAGAATAACACTTTCTATCTTAATTATTCACGTAATATATTTGTTTCGGAGTCTGGGTGTTTTCCTATGTATAATATGTATGTATTTACAAAAAAAAAAGTATGTTCATGTATTTATATCAGTTGTTTAGTACCCATAACACAAGCTCTGCTTACTTTGGGACTAGATGATGTTGTGTGTAAGATGTCCAAAATATTTATTTATTTATTTATTTATTTATGTGGTATATGTGTCTGTGTATATATGTATGTGTGTAAGTAATGTGTGTATGTCTACGGATATTGATATATGTAGATTTGTATATATGTATGTATATTATATTTTGGAAATTAATTTATTTACATCTCTCGTCTTACTTGTCCCCATATACACCTGCCACAAACAGCTTCACAACACCCAAAGGTTTGTCTGGAAGATAATGCCTATAGCATTAAGTCCGTCTTGAGCAAAATTTTTTGCAGGAAGTTTTAATAAATAAATAAATAAGTCATACTTTAGTTTCTATTTATTATTTTTAATTAAGTATATTTGTGATATTTTAGGATGTAAATTACAAGCACAATTGGCAACTTATACATGAGATAGAGAAGTGAAGTACACCGATACTTACTTTACAAGTCTTAAATTTAGTCAACGTCACTTTTTCATTGGGATCTTAATTAGTAACCAACCAACACAAAAGTTGATCCAGAATTATTCCGCTAAGTATAGTAAGTTAATTTTACATTTATTATGTTAAGTAGAGATAATGGCTGTACTTAACAATAATTAGATGAAGGAATGCGACAAGTTAGCAAGCCTCTAGATTAAAGTCTTCGTATGATCCCAGAACAAATTGGCCGTTTAATGAGATAGTTGGGGAGCGGGCGGAGGGATTAGCTCTAAATGAATCAAAGTTGCTCTGGGCTTCACGCGGATCGATTGCCTCGCACCGATACTTGTCTGATGCTGTTCTGTGTCCAATCACTTCATTAACTAGCTTGATTGTCGCCTAGCGTTAGTCGACAGTATTTCTCTGACATTAGTACTATGTAATTTATAAATCCACTTTATAGCTTCAATTAATTCGTTTTATCTTGAATGCGTTATTTCTTCTTGTGGTTCATTTTTAAAGTTTATTTCATTCATATGATGCAAAGACAAATGAGTAAATTCATCCAAAAGGTCTGTCTTCGAAACGACAAGTTCCTCAAAAATGTAACCATAAACCTGACGGTTTTGTTAAACGTCCATCCCTGTACCTAAACGGCCTCTCATAACAATGTTTATTTTTAAACCCCAAACGACGTGGTGTTATAAGTTTAATTTTATAATATGTTCGAGCCTACCAAAGTGACTGCCTGATGGATAGTCTGAGTAGAATCCAGTAGTAGGGGCCAACATCCTCATTATGAGTGTATACAATGCAGCATGGTGACCCTCACCATGGTTTGTTAGTGAGATATATTTGTATTATAGCTTTTATACTAACAGAAGATTTAAATTAAATTAAAATGTGGTATATATTGGTCTGGTATAGGCCAAGAAGTTCACTCACGCATTTACGAACCGCGTGAGTGAAACCCCTACAAGGTCAAAAGACTCATTGGTTACGAATAACACAATGGACCAGGTATTGTAACAAGATATAAGGGATTATTCTGCCTTAGGCAGAGGAGGGAAGCATTGCGGGACTTAGTTATTAATAAATAATACTAATATAATTATTTTACTGATCAACAAATATCAGTGTAACAATGAAGTTAGTGCCTTTACGTAATTGCGTATCTTAATATATATAATTCTTGTGTGAGTGTGTATGTCACTGAACTTCTCTCAAACGACTGGACCGATTTTGATGAAATTTTTTGTGTGTGTTCAAGGGGATCTGGGAATGGTTTAGATTTGCAATTGGACCCGGTAGGTGGCGCTGCGATCAAGTTATGGAATTTTAAAGTTGGGCGGTACGAAGTTCGCTGGGTCAACTAGTTTAGTATATAACATCATAAATTCTGATAAGTTTGTACAAATATACAGCAGTTGTATAAACAAGGATCACAAAACATATGTTAAAAATCATAAGCTAATATTGTTTTAAAGTACTTTGATAATGATCAACTCGGCGGGTTGTTAATAAACTGAATAAATAAAATAATGCCAAAAAGCCAACAATAGACGAAGCCTTACATTATTTTACCTTCGTTCATCAAAGCAAAAGTTCAATGGAACTTTTGAAATTAATGGAAATGTACAGAAGAATCTTTATAATCTTTTTATTACTATAAATCGTTTTAATAATCTAGATAGATATTTTTATAGACTTCGTTTCGTATTTCTGTTTTATTTCTTACAACACAATGAAAGTGACTGTTTCAAAAGGTGCAAATATTTTACGAAGAACATTAAGAAAACGTTCATAATCGTTACATTTTTGAACTGTCCACGGACTTTCCTGGTAGCTGTTATGTTTTTTACGATCGCACTCAGTCACCTCCAGTGTAATGTTTTTAAGGTTCCTTGGTTGAACATTTGGTTCTTGTAATTTCCTAACATTTCTGGAAATACGCTATCTTCACTTCAACATAATTATCTACGATATCTCCAAGTTATGCCTACAACTATTTAACTCTAAAAAGTTATTAAATTTGACCTCAAAATAAGATCAAGTTATTTGAACTGTAAATGATGTAAATTTAACTAATTGTATTGCAAAGATGAGACTTTAGTCTCATCCACTATATAACAAGTCACACATATACTAAAAGCTCTATTTAGTTTGGAACTATATGGCGTTGTGTAACAGAAATCCGAAATTTTATTATTTTTATAACTGCTACGCAACATTTTCCGAACACTTCCAATTGACTGACCACTACAAACCAGTCATATATCACAAAAAAATGTGATCCTCGGATATATCACAAAACTCATTCGCCTTCAGGTCAAACACGTCTGAACTGAAATACCACAGCACGTAATCAACATCAAATGTTTTATTGTGTTCTTTATATAGCAAACAACAAAAGATTGGTTCGATCTGTTTCATATTATATTTATGAGTTACTCGAGGCGAGCCGTAACTTTAGTAGGTATATTTATTATACGTTGGTATATACTGATAAAATCTTTTCTTTTACAGATAATTGCTTCGTATATGGAAGACAATGAAGTAATTGGTTTCCTTATTATCTTAACCCGGAGTTCGTTTGCCATCTCTAGTCTAGTACCTACCTAATTGAATAAGAGTCTAAAGTAAGTCTTATGTTTTGAATTAAGTTCAGTCGACGTCATTAAAAATAAAATGATCCATCAAAAATATCTAAATTCAAACGTTTTAAAAATACAGCGAAAATGATATTTTCAATGAACAATAATGGTAGTTTAAATTAGCAAAAAAATATATCTGCAATAGTTTTATTGAAAGCAGGTATAAAACTCCCATGAAATTTTAAACTATCATCTTTAGTATCAAGTACAGTTAATTTACCATCTGTTCAAATAAATAAATTCTAGTGTCTGTATGTAATATCAAATTACCAGTTTTATACTAAATGCATTTGAAATTAATAATAATAATAATATTTATTTAATCCGAAAACAGTTTACAAAACATATTATTCAAATTAAAATGTTATAACAGTATGTATGAGCGATTTCATATATATGATCGATGACACCTGTACTAATGCAAGCATTGTATCACAGGTGCCAGCGCTTTCACATTGATTTCTTCATAAAAGTTACAAAAATGAATAATATAATGTCCTAAAAAATAATAATAAAAATAAAATAAAAATAACAAATTCAATTTAGCCTATTAGATAAAAGTGTTCTGATTTATTTTTTCATTTTTTTTATTTATAAATAATAATTTAATATAATGCAAAATATTTAATTGACTTTAGTTAGCAATTTGATTTAATTATCATTTCGTCGTAAGATCAGATTATGTATTTGTGCATGTATGCATGTGTGCGTGAGTGTGAATATGTTAGTGTATGTGTGTGTTTATGAGTGTGCATGTGTGCGTGTTTTAAGCGTGTCGTATTTGTCAACTAAGAACTCGACTTTAAAAGGTTTTCAGTCGCTTGATAATCCAGAGTCAGCAGCCAGCTCTGTGTAAACAATCTACATTTTTTTTGTAGTGAGAGGATAAATATAAACAATTTTGTTGATACGGTTGTATAATCGAGAACTGAGGATGAAGAAACTTCTTGAAGCAAGTGCCGTCCTATGGGGTTCAATTTTACAAATTAGGTCTTTTCTTCTTCTAAGTATCTGGTTGTATGGTAGTTGAGCATGTTTGCGTAAAATAGTTTGGCGCACATAGAGTTGTCTCACGGTCAATACTGAGCACTAATATATGCAATATGCAATATTTACAACAAAGAAGCGACTTTTTAAATTTTTGTCTGAATGTGTGTCTGTCTGTTTGTTGCAGGTAATCTCTGGGAAGGCTGGATCGATTTTGACGTAACAATCACTAAACTGATGACATAAGCAGTAACTTAGTGTATTTTTTTTGACAAGCTTTGCTCCACGGTGTTTCGAGATTTACAACAAACAACACCGCGGGTTTCAGCTAGTCAGCAATTAAAAAAGAATGACTTTAATAAACCTGACCATAAATTCTGTAATCTTTCTCGAGTGGAGCAACTTATTTAACTAGAAAAATGTTCATATCACTGAACAAAGCTTCAAGTAATTATCAGAACAGAAAAGGTAATATAAAGTTAGTGGCTTTTAACATGTTGAAACATTCAACGAACTGTGGTATCCCTTGTTAAACTTTTGTATAAACTCACTTGTACGTAATACTCTCGTGGTTATTTCAAATAGCTAAGATTTTAATGAAAATGGAATAATTAAAGTTAAAACAATTTATTTTGCCTCTATCTGTTAGAGTAAACTAAAACTCAACAGCGTAATTGGATCTAACGTAATTTAAAATTAAATTAAACACTTTAATGTTCAAAGTTACCAGTTCAAAGTAAATGACTAATTGACGGTGTCAAGCAAGATATGAACTATATACGTTTACTGACGGTCCAATTAAATATCTGTTAAAGTTCTGATTGTGAATATCTAAATGGTGTATACTTCGTCGTTAATTAACCTGAATCTCAATATATGTTCTCGTAAATATGCCTACATATATTGAATTTAATAAGTTTAGTATCAGACTGACTAATTTGCTTCTCTTTGAAGTTCAAAAACTCTCAACGGCACGCTTAGCTCCATTAAAACGTAGATGTAAGCGGAATAATCTGTGTGAAAATGTTTTAATAAGCTTTCCGTGCACTTTATTTTAACTTAACCTACAATTCATGACTCACTGTTTTCCCTGATTCCATTTTCATTCAAAGCGGATTTTTTATATCTCTGCTACAATTTCGTAGATTGTTATATTTTCCCTAATAAATGACGGACGGACGTCCCGTGCGGACGGGGGGTGTCGTCTAAGGCGGTTCGGTGTTGCGCCTCTTATTGCGTGGAGTGGTGAGAGGCCTGACAGCGTCCTGCCTTGGGGGTGAGAATAATCACCCCGGGATGTACCCCAGTCGTGGGGTAAGGCAGGGGGGACTCCAGAAGCCGCTGATGCGTTCCTGGTTTTCCTCACAACTGCCGAGGTAGGCCGCCGCGGGATTAAGTGGGTAAACCGATTCCTTTGGGAGTCCCACACACGCCCTTCGTTTACCCCACGAAGGGTATGGTGCGATGAATCAATTCAATATTTCTACCTAACAAAACCAATCAGCAGGTATATGAGTGCTTAAATACGAGTATTCCTGTAACGAATCATAACTCTCCTAGAGTTGTGATTCGTTTTCTATCATTATCGTGAACAGGCTTATATTAAGCCTGATAATGAAAATATAGTCATTAAGCCTCAGCCAAGGTGATACCAGGGCATCACAAAAATCAAGTTGTTTTTCTTCACTATTGTCACGATATTTTCTATATTTTTTACATATTTTTAGTTCCTCTATATTTCTTTTCTAAACTAAATGCAAAATATTTCGGACATCCTGTTATTACTATTATTAATAATACATATTAACAACATCATGCCACATACATAGCTTTTGATAGACCGTTACTGAACATTGTCCTCTCCTTAGAAAGAAGATTTTTTCTTTTTGTACCAACCTGGCTAGATGGATTGGTTTAGTAGGGTTGATCTTATCGTGTGTTGTCAGCTCCTTTGTTCAATTCTTACGACAGACAATCAGGATAGGGGTGATGACACTCTGTGTTCTTAATTCATAACTACAAATAAAATATATATGTATATATTATAATACATAAGAAACAAATGTAATATATAAGACAACGGCATTATAATCATGTAATATTTGTGGCATCAAATATTTGTTCTAACTCGGTTTGTTTTGCCGTCGAAGTAAAATTGTAGCTGCTTGCTATATCTGTTCCGCTTGGTGAACGTCAGTTTCCTCTCATATTTTTCTCTAGAGAGTACAATATTGTTCAGATGTAATTTCGTTCGTCAAATTACGTGCACAGCAATAAAATAAACATCATACATTGTGTTTTGATGCTTTTGTAAACTAATTTTTTATAAATTTTTATCATATTTTTGATTCATTAAATATAATTGGTCAAAGTATAATAATTGATCTGTTCAAAGACCTATTTCAGTAGGAATATTGAAGGCTTTTGATGTGTAATGTGAAAGAGTTCAATTATTATACAAAATATGGAGAAAATATGAGTGTCTATAACATGGGGCAGGTATGGGTTGTAGAGAGGTCAATGAAGTCAAGGATTTGCATATCAACCCGTGGATCCTCTTGCTACAGTTGAACATTATATATTATTAGACATGTGATCATCAGCCTGTCGTAGTCCACTGTTGGACATCGCACCCAGCTTGCGATCATCACTCCACCTGGCCTGTGGACGTCCTACACTACGTTTGCCGAGATGCGCTCTCCTCTCAAGAACCCTTTTACCCCAAAGGTTGTCGTTCCTACAGCTAATATGGCCAGCCTACTACCACTTCAGCTTGTTAATGCTGTAGGCGATGCTGGTAACCTTAGTTCTCTGCTGGACTACCTCGTTTCTAATACTTTCGTTAAAAATTTCGTTTCATGCTACGGACAGGGCTCTCTTCTTCATACAAGTACGTACGCAATTGAACTAATGACCTAATTCACAGCCTTTGAAGTTCAAAGTTAAAAATTTCGTGTTTCAATTGTATATTTTAAAGAAAAATCTATTCGACTACACACACATAGAATTGCCACTGAATAGTTCTCCATGTGATGAAGAAAATACTTAAAGGAATAGTCTTGGGTAGTGTCCACTCACAAGTCGTGAAAATTGTAGGGAAACAACTATCTAGTCCATTATATAAATTGCTCTCGTTTCGAGAGCGACCTACAAAAAGCATAATGTAGGAAGATGTTTCCTCAGACTTTGAGTTATGATGTGGCTTGTTTTTTTATCTTTGAACACTTTGAATTGTTTTGTGTTGAAAGATTGAAATATATAATTTTATTGATAGATTATAGAAACAATCAATGTCTAAGATTTTTGTTTCCGTCAAAAGATTACCAAACAATTATATTAAACAATTATTATAAAGAGTTTATATGGCATCCAAATAGTTGAATATTCTGGCATAAGTAAGAGCTTTATGTATCATTTGATTTATGTGATTATGAAACGATGTTGATAAACCTTAATAAAGTTTTATAAACCTTAAAGATAAACCTTAAAGATAAACCTTAATAAACACATAATTGTGAACATGCTTTTCAGGATGATAAATTGCTAATAAGAGAACCTCTTAAATTTTACGTAATTTCTAATACATATTCATCATCATCATCAGCCTATCGCAGTCCTCTGCTGGACATAGGCCACTCTCATTGCACACCACTCTGATCGATTTAGGGCTTCTCAAATCCAGTTCCTGCCAGCCATCTTACGCAGGTCGTTACTCCACCTCACCTGTGAGCGTCCTATAATACGTTTACCGAGACGCCGTCTCCACTCTAAAACTCTTCTAACCACTGCCACTTCAGCTGGCTAATCTGGTGGGCCATGTCGATGACCTTAATTCTCTGATACTAATACATAGTATTAATTAATAAATCCTCGTTAATAAGGAAGGCGAAAATATATTGTATTGTACACAAAATAAAAATAAATAAAAAATACATTGATGTATTATAAAACCCTTTATATATCAATGATTGTACATTATAAATTTTAATATTATTGATTTGTACGTATTTACCAATTGTAATAAATCTAGTTTGTTCAATAATTACGTGTATTATTTATTATTATTATTATTTATAACAGACAATCACAGACTGCTCTAATCGCATCTATATCCATCAATCTATATCGAAAGTCTTGGCTGAACGGCTGCACCGATTTGAATGAAATTTGCCATGGAGATACTTTGAATATTGAGGAAGAACTAGTCTACCATTTACCGACAAACACGGGAGCACAATCGCGAGCAAAGGCTGGTATTAAATGAAAACTTTTATTAATTCTGGGCTAAATTATTTGTGTGTGTGACAACCAAATTTGGATTCTATTTATGCTTTCCATTCCATCAGTATAAAAAAATACATGAAGATGGAATATCGTTACAAGAGTCTACGCGGTAATCGTCGTTCAGCCACTGGGTTTTAGTGGTTTTTCATTAATATATCAAGGTTTCCCAAAATGCATTTCCTTATTTAATGGCAACGAAAGTCGAATAACAACAACGCATGCTTCATGCACGTCCCACTGCAGCGGTTTATGCTACATTATTTCTCTTGCTTCGGTTAATATTCCAACGGTATCTGGCAGTAGACCCACGATGAATACAAATTTTAGTCTAGCAGTTTTAAGCCATCCATGAAAAGTTTGGCAAACGTTTCAAATATACCTAAAAGAGAATGAAATGAGAAGAGATGATTTTGTTTGTGTATTTATAATTGACTGGTTTTTAGAGTTTTTTTTATGATATTTATGAGAATTAATAGGCATTTTTTCTCTACAAGATACATTAAAATATTGTTGACAAATGTCAACGTATGCATTTTAGGTGTTATTTCAGTTTAATAAATACCTACTTTAATTTTTATACTTTAACTTATAAGCTTTATAAATAAATAAAATATAAAATAAATATTTCGAACTTCTGACACACAACATCATCTAGTTCCAAACTAAGCAGAAACTGTACTATGGGTACTAGAAAACTGATATAAATATATATATATATATACTTATTTTTTGTAAATATATACATATAATAAATATAAAGTTGAATTTAAATATAATACAATGGTATACTCGCATAATGTTATATGTAGTTTGTTTGAAAATTTCAAAAATAAATTGGTAATACAAATACTTCTTACATTCAAACATGCGAGGTTATAAATAGCAATATTAGAATATGTCTCAAATAAAATGTTTAATTTGGTTCTCATCGCTCTCCTCTTCAAAATAAAATATATTTTTTTCATTAGTAGTAGAGACTATTTTCTACTTATTTAGTTAAAATATTATTCCTCTTTTTAATCATATAACATAATCTATTTTGTGAAATATATTAGTGTAGTCTATATTAGTACTAGGTATATTAGTACGAGTTCCTGGAGCCTCTGCAGTTGCGGAGAGACATCGCTTCCATGGCGGTCCTCTATCGCCTTTACCATGGTGAGTGTTCGGAAGAGCTCTTCCAACTGGTCCCTCCTTCTCTCTTCCTTTACAGGACAACGCGTGCTGGACTTGGAAGTCACCGCTTCAGAGTGGAGGAAATACGCACTAGAACGAAGCGGTTCGGCTCTTCCTTCTTATGCCGAGCAGTCAAAAGCTGGAACTCGCTACCAGCTCACGTGTTTCCTTCCCACTATGATCCCGGGTCCTTTAAGCGGGGCGTTCGCAGCAATGATGTGTGGTTTCTCCCACTCTTGGATTCTGCTCATGCTTTCCATCAGGCGGGGTAGTCACTTTGGCAGGCTATATATAAAAAAAAAAAAAAAAATAGACAGGTGAATAAAAATACAATCAGTTCTTCTAAAATTATTTTATTTTATATTTAACAGATTTACTTAGTTTAATTCTAGAAAAATAAATGAGTTAGATCATCATCATCATCAACAGCCTCTAACAGTCCACTGCTGGACATAGGCCTCTCCTTAGAAAGGAGGTTTTGGCCTACTATACTTATATTTGGATTGGTATAGGGTTGGTTTCAAGTTTTCCTACTCTTTTTTCCTACTCTCTCCTAATAAATCTACACATATTATCAGATTTCGTAGATTGTAGACCATAGTAATATACATAACATATGTAATATTAGGTCCTTACATATGAAATTGGCGTTTTGAACGGGAGGAATATAGTATTTTTTTGTAAAATATATTTAATTAATCAAAGTATGCACTGTTGTTATCTATGTACTTTTGCCATCTCAGAGATGTCTCAGATGTAACAATGGGGGCGAGAATCGATAAACTCTTTGAAATTGGTTTCCACTGCCGCATAGGAATTGATTTTTTTTCCTTGTAAGAAGTTGTCCAAATTCCGGAATAAATGTTAATCTGTTGGAGCAAGGTCCGGGGAGTGCCGTGGTTGTCGCAGACATCCCAATTGTAGCTCATCTATCTTAGTGATTGTTTGTTGTGCAGTGTGTGGTCTTGCATTGTCGTGAAGCAGCAATGGCCAATCTCGGTTGATTAGCAACTAGTTAGATAGATAGATAGATAGATAACTCTTTATTTGTACACCGTGTTACAGATTCATAAAACAGAGCAGAAATGACTTAAATGTAATGTACAAAGGGCGGCCTTATTGCTGAAAGCAATTTCTTCCAGGCAACCTTAGAACGGATTAAAATGATCTGGAAAGCAGTAGTTGACGGTGCAATGAGTTTAAAAATTATAATCTACCTACTAATGAATATAACGAGAGAGAATATAACATATACATACACACATATATATATACATATACATATATACATATACAAATACACACACACACACATATTTATATATATATACATACATACATACATACACATATATACATACATACCAATGATATGCATAAATACAATATCTAAATAACTATCAATAATATTATAACTAAAGCATTCACATAAGGGTCGGAACACTTGCATCACATCATCATGGGAGATTTTAACACAGATCTCTTAGCCTCAAACTCTTCCCGAACACGCAACCTGCTTCAAATTATCCAATCTACCAATCTCCACGTCCTGCCCCTTTTAGCTACTCACCATAATGTTGAATGCCACGATACCTGGCTCGATATTATGCTCACTTCCGCCCCAAATCTTGTATCTTCCCATGGCCAACTTCCTGCTCCCGGTTTTTCCCATCACGACCTGATCTTCCTCTCCTATACCCTGAAACCTCCTAAAGCACCTTCTATAGTTCGCCAGATTCGCAGTTTCCAACGCATGGATGTGGAAAAATTACGCGCAGATGCTGCTATCTTAGATTGGACGAGTATGACCGCCTCAAACGATGTGGACAGCAAAGTTAGCATCTTCAACGACAATATCAACTCACTGTATAACGTTCACGCACCCATTAGAACAGTGAAATTAAAACGTGCTCCAGCACCGTGGATTACGGAAGATGTGCGAGCGGCTATGAGACGAAGAGACCAGGCTTTCCTTCGCTTTAGGAGAAATCGATGTGAGAGTAGGTGGACCCTTTATAAGACTGCAAGGAATCGGTGTAACCAGGTGATACGAAACGCTAAACGCCGACTAATTCTTCAAAACATTGAGTCATCTTCTTCCTCGGGAATTTGGAAATTTCTTGGCACACTAGGTATAGGCAAACAACAACTTTCCGAGTTCAAAAAGACTATCAGTTTGAATGATATCAACCGTCATTTTACAACTACACCATTGCTGGATCTTCGAACAAAGGATCAAACGCTAACTGACATATCTGGCCTAACCAGCCCCATGATTGACTCTTTTAAATTTTCTCCAGTGTCATCTGAGGACATCAAAAAGGTTGTTAATTCTATGCACTCTAATGCTGTGGGGCACGATGGCATTAGCAGACTCATGATTGTAACCATCCTTGACCATATCCTTTTAGCAATTACCCACATTATCAACTTCTCCCTTTACTCTGGAACTTTTCCCTCTAACTGGCGTAAGGCTTACATCATCCCTCTTCCAAAGAAAAGTAATCCCTCACTTCCTGAACATTTTCGACCTATCTCTATTCTTCCCTTCCTATCCAAAGTGCTTGAAGCCTGTGCATATAAACAACTATCGCAATTCGTTTATAGACATGAACTTCTCAGTCCTCTACAATCTGGCTTCAGACCCGGGCACAGTACAGTTACCGCCCTCCTTAAAGTGACTCGTGATATTAGACAGGGCATGGAGGACACTAAGGTAACAGTACTAGTATTAGTGGACTTCTCTAATGCCTTCGGCACCGTCAATCACGAAATCCTACTAGCTATCCTTACACAACTCATGATTTCCTCAGAGGCATTGGAATGGTTCTCTTCCTATCTTCAGGGACGACAGCAGTGTGTTCGTGTTGAAGACTCGTCTTCGAGTTGGTGTGACCTCCACTCTGGCGTCCCTCAAGGCGGTATATTATCTCCACTTCTCTTCGCAATGTTCATTAATCTCATCACACGACATCTTCAGTGTACGTATCACCTGTACGCTGATGATCTGCAGCTTTATTCACAAGCAAGAGTGGAAGACATAGAGCAGGCCGTAGTTAAAGTTAATAAGGATCTAGAATCTTTAAATTCCTGGTCGCAGAAATTTGGACTGGCTGTAAATCCTGCCAAATGCCAGGCGATCATTATTGGCAGCAAACGTATCATGAGCAGATTGGATACTGCTTCCATCTCGCCAATCGTATATCACGGTGCAGTGATACCCTTCAGCTCCGTAGTCAAAGACTTGGGTCTACACATTGACTCCACTCTTGATTGGCGAGCTCAGGTTACTCATGTGAGTCAGAAGGTAACCGGAAACCTGCGAACTCTATATCGCCTCAAAAATTTCCTGCCTCCTAAAACAAAAACTATGCTTATGCAGTCCTTGATCATCCCGCTGATCGACTATGGTGATGTATGTTATTTCGACCTGAATGCAGACCTCCTTAACAAGTTAGACCGCCTCCTCAATAACTGCATTCGGTTCATTTTTAATCTTCGCAAGTATGACCACGTGTCTGCTTTACGCTCACAACTGAATTGGTTACCCATTCGCCAGCGCCGCAATCAGCGAGCTTTGACCTCTCTTTTTTCATTTCTTACCTCGCCATCTTCACCTGCCTACCTTGCACCCTACTTCCGTCTCCTGTCGTCTAATCACAACAGAAATCTTCGCTCAGAAAACAATCTGCTTCTCTTATGTCCCTCCCACAATTCTGACTTCGTTAACTCTTCGTTCTTTGTTCAAGCAGTGCTACTCTGGAATGCGCTCCCACTCGAAATCAGGATGTCCACCAACCGTTTCATATTTAAAAAGAAGGTACATGAACTCCTTCTCAAGGAAATAGCAATGTCATCGATACGATAGTACTCGACCTGACTTCTTAAATTATTTTATAGTGTACGAACTTAATGTCAATTTATTTATATAGGTACAGTGTATATATATTAGTGTAAGTGTATGTATATATATATGCATATGTATATATAAGTATATATTTATATTTATATTGTGTGTGTATGTATGTATTTGTCTGCAGGTATATATTTATGTATAAAATGAATGTTTATTTTTTTTGTATATATAGTCCTATAACCCATGTGCGCCTACCTTACAAGATTTCTACACCACCCTAAGGTTGACTGGCAGAGAATGCCTTGGGCATTAAGTCCGCCGATGTACAAAAGTGCATAAAGTTATAAATAAATAAATAAATAAATAAATAATACCCAAATTTTGCGTTTGATTAGCTAAGAAGTATAAAATTCCTGAATCATTTTCCTAAAACTAGTTATTGTTTGCGCTTTTCTAATGTTTACTGGTAATGCATTCCACAAGCGTACAGCTTCAACCGTAAAGGACTGGTCATAGAACTTTGTGGAATGCAGAGGCATCGCCAGTCTCAAATTCTCAGATAACCTTAGGCATTTGTTATGTGTGTCATTAAGGAACTTAAACCGTTCTTTGAGGTAGAAAGGGGCTCTGGGATTAAACAAGATGTTATAAAGAAAAGTAAGGATATGAGTATTCCGGCGAGAGAGATCAGAGACATGATCGTATTTTCGTAGGCCAAATACAAATCGTATACAGAGATTTTGTAGTCGCTCAAGCTTATCAAGTTGTGCTTCAGTGAGATTTAGATAGCTGACATCGGCATAGTCGAGAATCGGGAGAAGAAGTGCTTGTGCGAGTGCAGTCTTCGTTGCGATCGGCAGAAAGTTACGCAATCTTCGCAAAGACCCGGCAGCAGCAAAAATCTTTCTACTAATTTCCTGAATAGTTCTGGTTCTTCCTTCATGGTTTGCAGTTGCTGACAATAGGTATCTGCCGTAATCGTTTGACCAGATTTGAAAGCTGTAGTGAACGACACCGGAGCTAGTCCACCAAAAACTCACAAGTAACTTTTTCTGAGGCAATTTTCGTTTAGGGCAGGATTTGGCTGGGTTTCCAGGGTTCATCCATTGCGACTATCGTTTCCGATTATCGTACAGAATCCACTTTTCATCACAAGTAAAATAAGTAAAATAATAATAAAAAATAAGTAAAATCTCTTCATTATTGTGTCGGTTGAGCAAAGTAACACAGCAATCGACGCGTGTTCATAAGTTCGATTAACTCAACTCATGAGGTACCCATCGTTTAAGTTTTTTTAATTTCCCGATTGGCTTCAAATGAATTAATACAGTTTATCACTTACCCGAAGCCTGCAGCTATTTTTAAAGTGCTTTGTGATGAATCCGCTTCCATAATAGCCTTTTAATTCTTCATTTTCCACTTTGGTTCTGAAGGTCGAAAATTCCAGAACGAAAACGTTGAAACCAAAAACGTACCGTGCTTTCTTTTGTGACACCAGCGCCGTACACATCATTAATCCTTCAAGCTGTTTCTGTAGCACTGGTGCCATTGTAGAACTTACTAACTTACTCGTAAATATACCGATATTTCATGTTTTCCATTGAGCGTTGTAATAAGCGATGCCAAAGAAAAAACTAATGAGAGAAAAATAAATGAATGATTGTTTTCAAAACTTATATGTACCAGCTAAAGGAATTCATAGTTTGAATTTTGGATTTCTAACCAAACAGAAGATATTTCAGATCAAAGTGGTCTCTACGAATAAAAGGCTAATTTCATGTGTAAGGACCTAATATTTAATCGAGACGTCATAAATTATCGTGGTAAAAACATTTAACAGAATAAAATGATACATGAATTAATAGATGCATTAAATAAAAATAATAATAATAATTTATAAATTAATTTCAAAAAATATATTTGCATTTGCATATGAATATATTGGGTTTGGCGTAGCTCACAGGTGGTTCCATTGTCACCAAATCGGAATCTGCTGATTTGATTCCAAGGAAATTGAGGGCAACCCTTAAATTTCATAGGGACAAGCATTACTATGTGTTATTAAATATTTTAAACCTATTCAAGTGGCACGTTAAGCCGTCAGTCCCGGTTGTCATGAACATCTATGGCAATCGTAATTAAGAAGTGAGTGCTCTCAATTATACTGACAACTAGTTCAATCTTCGAATTTCAGTTCTTCCTTAGGGTTACGGAGGTCCGATGCCAGTGTTAGGATTTAAGATACTTTAAGAAGCCGATGTAGTAACTTCTGTTCTGTAGAAAATAAAATGCATACAAAGCTGATAT
Organism: Phragmatobia fuliginosa; assembly: GCA_932526445.1. Lineage (NCBI taxonomy): Eukaryota > Metazoa > Arthropoda > Insecta > Lepidoptera > Erebidae > Phragmatobia > Phragmatobia fuliginosa. Next base: position 8,605,436 of record OW052060.1, on the reverse strand, counting down.
TTGGATTAGGAACCTACCCTACCTTCATCTACATACTTAATTTGTATTAACGTGTTCATAAAAAATGATGGTAAATTGACTTATAGCCATTGTTACATTTCACGAAACGCTTTTGCATCGTGCGGTTTCTTAGGCAATATCTATGCTCTTAATCGCAAAGAGGAACACCATCTAAAGTGTTTACACTGTTTTTTAGTCACGCCTTTGATTAGAGATGCTCTGTTGGCCTTGACTGTGTTTATTCTCGTCAGATCGATGCCCGCAGGGTTAACTGCTAAACCAAAATTGAAATGTGCAGAGAGCCTAGTATGAGTTTCTTGCTCACTGACTTGATTATCAAGATCAAAAAGAAGCTCGATGATAATCTCACCTGCAATCATTTAATTTAAAAATGGAAAAATAAAAGCTTTTTAAAAAATTATTAAACCGTGTTCAAAAAAACACACCAAGAACTCCTTGCCTAGGACACTGAAAAGTGTAAAATAAACTGCTTTTATTTTGATTGACATATGGCATTGATTGGATACTATGTGACAATTCTTGTCGATACCTAATATTATCTATCAATTTAAATAACGTAAAATTATAATGTGTAGTTACAGTGTGCTAGTTACCCAAAATCTCTTTAAAGTCGGTGCCATGATTGGTGCCAAAAACATTGTTATATGTAAAAGCCAGAGCTGCATAAATTAATGATACAAATTATTAGGTATTAACTTCAAAACAAAAATACAGTCAAAATCGATTATAACGACATCGTTTACAACGACCGATCGCTTATTACAGCCAGATTGTAAGGTCCCGTCCGAATCTCTAGTAAACTCTTCAGTAAACATATCGCCTATAACAACATCGGATACAGCGACATATCGCTTACAACGACGAAACTTTATCGATATTCATCGACTATAACGACCAACCGCTTCTTGTACCAGCAAAACAAAACAATACAAACGATTTTAAATCTTATTGGTAGCATTGAAGGATATATTTAGGCGTATTATTACCTACGCACTTTTTTCCCACCTCATCTAAACCTCTTCCCGGCCATTTGACTTTGCATATATTACACCAATTGTTTAGTGCGCTAAAACTGACTGGGCTAAAAAAACAGACTAAAATGACTGCTTACTGTAAGAACTAGTGTATTCTAATTATCCCTACTTAATATTATAAATGCGAAAGTAACTCTGTCTGTCTGTTACGTTTTCACGCCTAAACCGCTGAACCGATTTTGATGAATTTTATGAATTTTGGTATGGAGATATATGGGACCTCGAGAAAGGACATAGGCTACTTTTTACCGCGAAAATCTACACACTCGCGGGCGGAGCCGCGGGCAAAAGCTAGTTTCTTAATAAATATTTTATTTCATTTCACATGTCATTTGACAACAAGTTCACATACATAACCTATACCTATACTAGATAGATACCTTTTTTTTTTTTTTTTTTTTTTTTTTTTTTTTTTTTTTTTTTTTTTTTACGCGGGGAATGCTTTTCGCACCATACCCTTCGTGGGGTAAACGAAGGGCGTGTGTGGGACTCCCGGGCAATCGGTCTACCCACTAAACCCCGCGGCGGCCTACCTCGGCAGTTGAGAGAAACACCAGGATCGCGTCAGCAGCTTCTGGTGTCCCCCCTGCCGTACCTCAACGTCTGAGGTACATCCCGGGGTGACTAGTTTCACCCCCGGGGCAAGATGTTGTTGCGCCTCTCACCGCTCTGTACAGAAAGAGGCAAAACAACAACCCGCCTTAAACGACACCCCCCGGCCGCACCGGGGGTGTCACCTATCTCGAGTCGTTTGCAGCGGTCACATTTCCCCAGGATGTGACCGCAGCGACCCTTAAGCGACGATTGGGGAGCTAGCGGCCTCTACCGCGTCCCCTTCGCCGCCTCCTTCGAGCGGGATCAGCCCTTTCCCGATCCCGCTCTGCGGACTCCTTCTGGAGCATAACATTCTCACAGAAGGAGACCGCGGCTTCCCATCCCTCGCCACTCGCCAGCATTGCCGCGATCAATGCTGGCGGTGACAAGTTTCGTCCGATCTGCCCGACCAGGACTCGACGCTCGGATTCCCAAGCAGGGCAGTCCTCCAGCGTGTGCTGGGCGGAGTCCCGGTCAGACCCGCAATGGTGGCATTGTGCTGTAGCCTCCCGTCCTATTCGATTCAGATACTCACCGAAACAACCGTGACCGGTGAGTATCTGAGTCAATCGATAGGTGACACAGCCGGTCCTCTTTACCCACGCTTCGAAGTTCGGCAGAACGGCTCCGACAGCACGTTAGCTAGCACAGCCCTGAATTTCAAGCCGTGCCTGCCAACACTGCAGAGCTTGAGCATGTGCGTTCCGCCGTAGCATTCCGGGCTCTAGATCCGGCGCTGTCCCCTCGCCATCCCGACCGATAGAACGAATTTGGTCATAGACCATCGTGTACATATCGGCCAGAATGTCGAAGGGCGGAGATCGCGCCAAGACCGTCGCCGCCTCATACGAGATGGTGCGGTAGCCCCGTACGATCCGTATGGCCATCAGCCGCTGCAGGCTCCTAAGTTGAGCCTTACAGCGGGAGGAACCCTCCAGGTCCTCAGACCAAACGGGTGGTAGATAGATACCTATTAATAGAGCTACACAACTAATATAACTACATGTATATGTAGGTATTGCTTATAACAACTATCGGATATAACGTCGGCAACTACACGGTCCCATCAATGTCGCTATATCAGGTTTCGACTGTAAATATAAAAACTAAATTGGATGTACTTAAAGAAAACCTTTTCAAAAAAAAAACTTATTTGGTAAATTTAGTTTATTTATTTACATAAATAAATATTCTCTTATATGTAACAATCCTACACTAAATAAATAATAAATAAACAGGAATAATTCCATGAACTTATAAATTACAGCAATAAAAAATAATTAAATTTCAACAAACAAGCCGTTGTGGCTGAATTAATTTTCATTTTAGATAACAAGTAATTGTTCTCTGACTTTTGGAGATTTGCCAACAAAATTAACGTCCAATATAAATTGAAACTCCAATTACTTAGTGACAAAAATATTTATAAATTCAGAAATTTGTTTACTATTTCATCAGTTCTATTCACACTACCAAATTTCAATAGTTAAATGATTTCCGAGAACATTGAAACTAAATTTAAATAAACAAAACCCTTTACATGTTTATTTTTTATTATAATTTGATCCTATTTGATAACTAAATATTAAACTCAATAATTATATTTATAAGTACCAAGTGTTACCTCATGTTCCTATACACTTGTCAATGAACAAAAAAATCTAGAACTACGTAAGAAGAAATCAATAAATGTAATAATGTGTTTTCTTAAAGGTTATTTTGTTTTAAATACTTAGATATCCAAAATCAATACTAATATTATAAATTAGATAGTAACTTTGTCTGTCAGTCTATCCGTCTATAATGCTTTCGCGGTTAAACCGCTGTACCGTGAAATTGACAGTGGAGATCCTTTGATTCTTGAGGAAGGACATAGGCCGCGATACCGTCATTTACGCAAAAATATCGTTTTAGTCTAGATTTTAGACTTAAAAACATACAAGTTTCTGTTGTAGAAAATGTTAAACTTGTTGTTGAAATAAACTGCAAACGATAAACAAATAAATACCCATAAAACGGACTGTTATACGTTTTTTAACATACATTCACTAAGCTGTATGAATATACAGTTAAAACATATTACAAAATATAATTCTGACTAGGTGAAATTGTACAAAATTCGGCAGTGTAGAATTTCAGTATAAATAAATGAATGGCAGTCGGACGATGGTGGTGAATAAAAATGGACGGCTCAGTAATAATTCCTTTGAAAGTTTAATTTATAGGTGAAGTTGGCAAAACGGGATATTAATATTTTATTTTAATTCATGTTGGGTCACCGTCTGGGTCCCCAAGGGCGTAGGGTTTCTCGGCGTTTGTTTTTAAGTAGTAAATACCATCCTTCCTGAAACAAAACAATGAACGTTGATCTCGAAGATTTAAGCTAATGTTGTTACTGCTTAACAAATGAGAGTTCTTTGTTTAATTAAACATAGCAGCGACGAAAGTTAACAGTGTTCATGAATACCTAAAATGACCTTCTTTTGTTATACGCCTTCAAGACTCGAGTTAACTCGAGTAGATGTTTCGTTCAAAAGGAATTAAGTTAGTATTTATTTAATACAAATAATTTCATGCTTGAACTCTGTTTAAATATTTAGTCAATGACGGTACACAAGTACGATGCGATATGGTAGATATTTTTGACCAGTTTATTACTTCTGGCCAGACGGGTTTGTACACAACCGTGGTATACTAGACCAGGCTACTTTCTAAGGAGACACTTATGTCTAGGAGTGGACTGTTAAAGCCTATTGATACTACTGATACCAAAAAACTATCAATCAATTCATTTTCAACACAAAATATACACGTTAAATGTAGAACACCTCTACTTTTAAGATTCATTACAGTTTTATCCAAAAATATCTATTACTTATGTACCGTCATTGCCTAATATTTATACAGAGTTTAAGTATGAAATTATTTGTATTTGTTACAAGTTTTCCTTCTCTTTACAATTTGTCTAACTTTCTGCGTAGTTTGTCCCTTTGTCGGCTCTTACGACACCCAAGGGATGACTAGGGGCAGTGACATTCTGTATCTCTATATTCTAAGTCCATCACGTAAATGTCAAAATTACTTGTAGATTATAATTATGATTCGTTCAAAAAGCTCTTTTGTAATTATTAAAGAAATTTTGTTTTGTAGTCGGAATTATACTTGCTCACGAGCAGGGAGAGTTTATTATTATAGGTAGTTACTGTCACGAAATTTACATGTGGTAACTGTGTCTCACCCGTAATGTATGTCGAAGCCGCCCATGATGAGTTTTTCGCCAGTGCCTTTACAGGAACCTGTATAATACAACTCGTCGTAGCTCTCACACCTCACTGCGGTGAACGCCACATTGGAAATGATGGACTCAGCAAAGAACATGTGGGCTCGGTTGTGGGCACATAGACCTGTCACAATATATCTGTTCAATATTCATTGTCATTCGGTTAACCACCAATAACATTCATTAATGGAGTAGAATGGACGATATACTTCATATATCTATACCTGAAAAAAAAACTAAACCACCAGATCAATTAAAAGGTATACACTTGAATTTATCGCTGTTTGTCACCGATACATAAGCTTTCATAAGTCTCATTAACTTAAGTTTAGATAGTTCCCACAAGAGTCACGCGTCATAAACATTGTAGCACGTTTGTCTATGAAAAACCATAATACATATTTACAAAGTTCAACATTTATGAACTATTGCGGATTACATTGTTTTGTATAAGTGATGAGGCTGTGACATTATATGATGTGACTTATCATTCGTGGTGATATTCTTATCACAGCTGTGCAGGCGTCCAGTGTTATAGCAACATTTGAATAAGTGTACTTAAAGTAACTGCAAAGCATTATTTTGAAAGCGGAGTATAGCTCAATTACCTCTATAGTCCAATCCGCATCCCGGTTGTCTAGTGCCGCCGTTTGGATAGAAGTCAATATGACCCAAAGGTGAATTGAATCCAAGGTATCCTCCGCAAGTGTGTATGACTTCCACGTGGCGAGCGTCGTGTTTGTCCAGTCTTGCATCTTTATTGCCAATGGTGAATAGTGGTAATGCTGGATCTAGTCCTGAAAATGCATGACGACTGTTAGCGCTTTATTAATCGACCGACCTATTGCCAAGATTTACTACACTTATAGTCTAGAGAATGAGAAAGGACATAGGCCTGCTCTATATACACGTTAAACGTTTAAACGGCCATCGTCTTTTGTCCAGAACAAGCCAACAAACAGACGGAAGAAATTATTAAATTTCAAATGACAGAAGTTATTAAATTGGAATTATTAAATTCCAGAAGAAAACTGACCAGTTTTGTACAAATGTACCTAATAATTCACAGGCAGTAAAGATTTAACAAATGAACAACAAAGGAGTCTTCAGAGCAATTGCTAAAATTCAACTAACAATGCGGGCTAATTTGCTGCAGTTTTGTTAAAATAGCTAAGAAAATTGGTAGCGAAAATTTCATCAGAATTAATTATACAAACAGCTATAATGTATAGATGGTTGTTGTGACCGTATTCACGGGCCGACCTTGGCCGTTGTGCAATCCAAACAGCCAATGCAAATAAAGATATGCACATATTACATAATTCATAACATGGAAAACGAAAGCTGGGAGGTTGATGTGCATATTTATTTAGTATGATTGTATTTGTATAATTAATTCTTATGATGTAGTTGAAATATGAAAATTATCAGTAATTTCGAATGAATAATAACTGACAACATGTAATTACGATCTTAAAGTTTTTAAATCAGTAAATAACTTACATAAGTAGTATAAAAACCTAATAACATGACAATATATTTATGTATTGACATTGCTAGTAACGTCTAAGACTCTTAATTTATTGGAAAAAAATATAAGTATCGTCTCTTGATTTAAACCTTACCTGTGATAGTGTCGATAGGTCCTTGTTTGATATAAGCGCCTGCTATTCCTACTACATGTGCCCCAAGACTGTGACCTATAAGATGGACGTCGTCCATGGAGACGCCTTCTATTATGAGGAAGTTAAGGAACTCAGTAAGGAGGCGGCCGACTGAAGCCACATTATAACTTGCAAGGACGTAATTTACATTTGCCGCGTTGCCCCAATCCACCACTATTATATTTAGATCACTCACGTTTAGGTATGCTGAAATTTAAATAATATCTGTTTTATTATTAAGCATTTACAATGAATGAATATTAAAGAATGTAGATTTCTATGCAAAACCGCGATTGTCCAATAGACCGATACCGTTGGATCGCAATTACGTCTTAAAGTCAAGTCTATTTGCTAGTCCTTTTACGAAAACGCTGGTAATGCATAAAATAAAATTGATGTTTAAAATATAGTTGTTTAGATTGACTACAAGATGAAACTAATTAACAATGACTAACAATGGATTACAAAATACGGTTGATCTTCAATATATTAGAGTGAAAGAAGTATTGAAAACTTAATGACTTGAATAACAGAAGGTGTAATTTTTTTGTATCTGTAGTTACTTAATTTGAGATCAGAAATATACATACAATGGAGCATAGAACCTCCTTCTTTTTAAGCCGGTTAAAATAGCTTAATAACAGTAGAAAACATGAGAGGAAATTAAAATTATAACTTGCTACCAACAACAGCTTGAATAATGGTATTTACCTTCTTTTATAGATTCAGGCATCGGACCGTCTCCATGATTGAGCCAGCCGTGAGCGAGAACCTTTACTTTTTTGCTAAAATCGAAGTTTGAATCTCTTAGAGCAGAGGAATCGTTTGTCTTTAAAACTTGATATTCAAACGGGTTCCGTCTGTAACAAAATCACCAAATCAAATTTCAATTGAATCAGTTCAGTAGTATTGGCGTGTAAGCCGGAAAGGAAACAGACAAAGTTACTTTCTTTTATAATATTAGTAAGGACATATATTAGGAAGGATTATGCATAGAAAACACCAAAACTTTGAAACAAATATTTGCAGATCATACAAACATTTGGCCCGTCCCGGACCTCAAGCTTAGCTTAGCAGTAGATATATTATACGATATATAATGGTACGATACCAAAGCAGTATATTTCACACAATAAGTACACAAAGATAAAGAAAAATAAATATAAACAATAAATATTAATAAGAGGTATACGTTGGAATATTACTTCACTTTACGTAAATTGTTTGGCAATTTGTCAATTCCGTTGACATAAATGTAAGCGAGTGATATTGGTACATAAAAGAATTATGGTAGGTATTTTTGATATAAAATTATAAGTGTATTTGTTAGATTTATAGCAGGTAACGTAGCAAGCACAAGTGTTGTTCTGTACGAAATATTTTTTCTCCTTTCAAACATGCGTAGGTAAAGCTAAAGCTAAAGCCGATTGATTGATATTTTGTCATAAAATAATTTTAACAAAAAGGAACAGACTTCAATGAAAAACTATTCCGAGTACCCAAATCGAGACAACTGTGCCTATGATATTTGAGGAGTTCCCTCTATTTCCTTGGGATCCCATCATCAGATCCCGATATGGTGACAATGGGACCACCTTTAAGCTACGCCCATTCCAATGCAAAAAGAATTTTTGAAATCGGTTCATAAACAACAAAATTATCGCTGAACATACATAAAAAAAAAAAATTCGACGAATTGAGAACCTCCTCCTTTTTTTGAAGTCGATTAAAAATTGAAATATGTTACATACATATTCATTATATGTACCTATCTAATATTATGTAATATAAATATATAATCATTTTTAATATGTAGTATAAAAATATAGCTGATGTTAGTCATACACCGTTCCGTTCAAACTAACCACTGCCAACCCACGCTACCACCGCTGAAACATCCCGATGGAACTCTGGCCTATCAGCCGCAGGAGAAAGCGAAACTGCTGGTAGATCTCTTTGCGGCTAACTCCCGAATTGAGGACCGTGGCATAGATCCGCCTATCATTCCGACCTGCGACTCCACAATGCGGGATATCCGCGCGGAGCTGCGGTCTCTCGACGTCCGGAAAGCCAGCGGACCTGACGGTATTCCAGCGATGGTTCTCAAGTACTGTGCACCGGAGTTGTCTCCCGTACTGACGCGTCTGTACCGCCTGTCGTATTCCTCGGGAATTGTTCCGGAGGCCTGGAGGGAGGCGAATGTGCAGCCCATCCCCAAGAAAGGCGACCGCTCCGATCCGGCTAATTACCGACCCATAGCCATCACCTCCATTCTCTGTAAGGTGTTCGAGCGAATCATCAACAACCAATTGGTTCGCTACCTGGAGGATCACTCCTTGTTGAATGATCGACAGTATGGTTTCAGACCGAATCGATCCACGGGTGATCTTCTAGCGTACGTAACACACCTATGGGGTGAGGCTATGGATAGACATGGAGAGTCCCTGGCCATTAGCCTTGACATGGCCAAAGCCTTCGACAGGGTCTGGCACCGTTCGCTGCTCTCCAAGCTTCCGGCATTCGGCCTGCCCCCCAAACTGTGCAGCTGGATAGCCGCATTCCTGCACCAGCGCTGCATCAGAGTCCTTTGCGACAGCGCGGCCTCCGACTTTCAGCAGGTTAACGCTGGCGTACCTCAGGGCTCTGTGTTGTCGCCCACGCTGTTTCTTCTGCATATCAATGATATGTTGGCCTTAGGCAACATACATTGCTATGCAGATGACAGCACAGTCCACGGGCGATATATTGGACATCCCACAGATAGGCAGGCAAATGTCGAGGAAAAGCGACAGGACCTTGTCGCTGAGCTCGACCGGGTTCTCAGCCGTATTTCTCAATGGGGTGATGAGAATCTGGTCGAGTTCAATGCCAAGAAAACACAGGTGTGCGCGCTCACTACCAAAAAGTCTCCATTCCTTCCTCTCCCGACTTTTCGGAACACTCAGCTGCCAATACAAGGCAAGCTCGGTATCCTAGGTATGGACATTTGCCGGGATCTCAACGAAGGGAATACATTGAGAGCGTCACAAAGGCGGCCTCGCGGAAGCTCGGCATATTAAACAAGGTGAGACGGTTCTTCTCGCCGGAGCATCTGTGTCTTCTTTACAAGACCCAGGTTCGCTCCTGCGTGGAGTACTGTTCCCACCTCTGCAATGGATCCGCGCAGTACTTGCTCGACGCTCTCGATCGGTTGCAGCGGCGAGCGGTGCGCATCATTGATAGCCCTGAAGCCACCGAGTTCCTCGAGCCTTTGCAGCTGCGAAGAGATATCGCTACTATGGCAGTCCTCTATCGCCTTTACCACGGGGAGTGTTCTGATGAGCTCTTCCAACTGATCCCACCTTCTCCCTTCCTTTACAGGAACACACGTGCTGGCCTTGGAAGTCACCGCTTTAGAGTGGTAGAAATACGCACTAGGACTAAACGGTTTGGCTCTTCTTTCCTGTGCCGAGCGGTTAAAAACTGGAACTCGCTACCATCCCACGTGTTTCCTTCCCATTATGATCCCGGGTCCTTTAAGAGGGGTGTGAAAAAGCATCTCACAAAGCCGCCATAGTTTGGGTCAGCATCGCCATACTTCCTGCATCGCGGGCAGTGTGGTTGCCCCCACTCTTGGATTCCATTCATGCTTACCATCAGGCAGAGTGGAGTCACATTGGTAGGCAACAAATAAAAAAAAAAATAAAAAAAAAATACACATGTAATCTATATATATAAATAAAATTGATATGCCTGTTTGTAATATCAAATTAATAGTTCTTACTAAATTCATGTAAAAGTATGTATATATACGTTACCTACAACCGAATTTGATAAGACTTTCACTGGCAGATAGCTGATGACATATGGAGTAACTAACGCTATATATTAGACTAGCTTATCTCGACGGTGCTACTCACGATTTATAACAAAAAACGCGGGTCTGATATAAAATTAGAATTAATTTCACTTGCTTCCTTTTGATAGCATTTCTAAATCTATTTCTTAATAAAAACATAATAGCAGAAACAGAAATGGTCTACTCAAGTATGGGTACTTACATATCACTCTTAAACCTTTTAACCTTTTAACACTTTTAAACCCGGAAATTAGAACCAAATCAATGAAAATCAGGAATAATTTATTACCGTTTGCTAGAATAATCCATTAAGCATTAGCAAACTGATAAATTGGTCATTGCTTTAATCATTTATTCATTAATGTAAATTATCGAACTCATACTAATTAGCTGCATACAATATGTATGATTCCTCTATCTAGAGACCTATTTAAGTTATTGTAACCGTTACTGTCTTAAATAAAAACAATATCATTACAGTATTAGTACATTCAATGACATGCTTATTCTAATGCTCATAGGTGAAAACAAAATGATTATTCAAAAGCGAAGACTTCATTTCAGCTTTATTTTACCTTACAACAATCTAAAATATGTTTTGGAACTACGGATTGTGAATTTTAATAAAGACACGCCATTGCGCTTTCCTTTTATAACATAATTAGATGCTTTGTAAGCTGTCGTTTGCAAGTACATACTAATATTCGCAGGCAAACGACATGTGTGGCAATGGCTGGTCATGATAAAAAAATGTCAAACATATAATAAAACCATTAACCATTTTAGTGAACAAAGCACAAGTTACGTCGACCTCTAAGCGGAATTATAATATAATAAAAATAACTTCACACTTAGAATAAACACCAGTTATTGTCTGCGGCTCTGCCCACGTGTTTGACGGTTATCGTGGTAAAGAGTAACCTATATGTCCTTCTCAAGAATCTCCATGCCGAATTACATTGAAATCTATGCAGCGGCTTAGCCGTGAAAGTGTTACAGACAGACAGTATATATATATGGTATACTATAGACGTTGCATAAGATTAAAAAACAATAAGTTACATAATTACATAGTTACATGGTCATGCTCAAAAGAGCATACCAAGGTCAAGTACGCATTCTCAATGCATATCATCTAAACAGTGATCTCATAGAGAATATAATTACAGTCGAAACCTGATATAGCGACATTGATGGGACCGTGTAGTTGCCGACGTTATATCCGATAGTTGTTATAAGCAATACCTACATATACATGTAGTTATATTAGTTGTGTAGCTCTATTAATAGGTATCTATCTACCACCCGTTTGGTCTGAGGACCTGGAGGGTTCCTCCCGCTGTAAGGCTCAACTTAGGAGCCTGCAGCGGCTGATGGCCATACGGATCGTACGGGGCTACCGCACCATCTCGTATGAGGCGGCGACGGTCTTGGCGCGATCTCCGCCCTTCGACATTCTGGCCGATATGTACACGATGGTCTATGACCAAATTCGTTCTATCGGTCGGGATGGCGAGGGGACAGCGCCGGATCTAGAGCCCGGAATGCTACGGCGGAACGCACATGCTCAAGCTCTGCAGTGTTGGCAGGCACGGCTTGAAATTCAGGGCTGTGCTAGCTAACGTGCTGTCGGAGCCGTTCTGCCGAACTTCGAAGCGTGGGTAAAGAGGACCGGCTGTGTCACCTATCGATTGACTCAGATACTCACCGGTCACGGTTGTTTCGGTGAGTATCTGAATCGAATAGGACGGGAGGCTACAGCACAATGCCACCATTGCGGGTCTGACCGGGACTCCGCCCAGCACACGCTGGAGGACTGCCCTGCTTGGGAATCCGAGCGTCGAGTCCTGGTCGGGCAGATCGGACGAAACTTGTCACCGCCAGCATTGATCGCGGCAATGCTGGCGAGTGGCGAGGGATGGGAAGCCGCGGTCTCCTTCTGTGAGAATGTTATGCTCCAGAAGGAGTCCGCAGAGCGGGATCGGGAAAGGGCTGATCCCGCTCGAAGGAGGCGGCGAAGGGGACGCGGTAGAGGCCGCTAGCTCCCCAATCGTCGCTTAAGGGTCGCTGCGGTCACATCCTGGGGAAATGTGACCGCTGCAAACGACTCGAGATAGGTGACACCCCCGGTGCGGCCGGGGGGTGTCGTTTAAGGCGGGTTGTTGTTTTGCCTCTTTCTGTACAGAGCGGTGAGAGGCGCAACAACATCTTGCCCCGGGGGTGAAACTAGTCACCCCGGGATGTACCTCAGACGTTGAGGTACGGCAGGGGGGACACCAGAAGCTGCTGACGCGATCCTGGTGTTTCTCTCAACTGCCGAGGTAGGCCGCCGCGGGGTTTAGTGGGTAGACCGATTGCCCGGGAGTCCCACACACGCCCTTCGTTTACCCCACGAAGGGTATGGTGCGAAAAGCATTCCCCGCGTAAAAAAAAAAAAAAAAAAAAAAAAAAAAAAAAAAAAAAAAAAAAAAGGTATCTATCTAGTATAGGTATAGGTTATGTATGTGAACTTGTTGTCAAATGACATGTGAAATGAAATAAAATATTTATTAAGAAACTAGCTTTTGCCCGCGGCTCCGCCCGCGAGTGTGTAGATTTTCGCGGTAAAAAGTAGCCTATGTCCTTTCTCGAGGTCCCATATATCTCCATACCAAAATTCATAAAATTCATCAAAATCGGTTCAGCGGTTTAGGCGTGAAAACGTAACAGACAGACAGAGTTACTTTCGCATTTATAATATTAAGTAGGGATAATTAGAATACACTAGTTCTTACAGTAAGCAGTCATTTTAGTCTGTTTTTTTAGCCCAGTCAGTTTTAGCGCACTAAACAATTGGTGTAATATATGCAAAGTCAAATGGCCGGGAAGAGGTTTAGATGAGGTGGGAAAAAAGTGCGTAGGTAATAATACGCCTAAATATATCCTTCAATGCTACCAATAAGATTTAAAATCGTTTGTATTGTTTTGTTTTGCTGGTACAAGAAGCGGTTGGTCGTTATAGTCGATGAATATCGATAAAGTTTCGTCGTTGTAAGCGATATGTCGCTGTATCCGATGTTGTTATAGGCGATATGTTTACTGAAGAGTTTACTAGAGATTCGGACGGGACCTTACAATCTGGCTGTAATAAGCGATCGGTCGTTGTAAACGATGTCGTTATAATCGATTTTGACTGTATATACCTACAGCTTATCAAGAACAGTGACGTGCCTGTTTAAACGTGGTTCTTAAACTCAAATTTTAACTATCGGTTTACTGCACATTTGGCCTAATGGGTTAAGCGGTCGCCACGCTGCTTCTAACTGTCAATCGCTTGTCTGTCTGTCACCGCCAAATGTCGTGAGTTCAAATCCTTCACTTTGTGTGATCCACAAATTTTTATTCTGAGTCTGGGTGTTCTTTGTGTCCCTTTTTTGTACGTTTGTAAAGTCCCCGGCAAGCCGGCGGCACAGGGATGTATTACTAACGTGAATGTCTTTAAAAAAATTATACCTTCAATAATCTATTTTTTTTAATATTATAACTTTTATCATTAGGTATGTATACATACTTAATGGAATTTATTATTCTATTAATCGGAATCGTAAAGCTTTAGTACTAGAAGTCTACGTAGTAGCTTTCATACAAAACCTTTATCTGACCGTCATGGGTTATAATCATCAATCGTACGATCGATGGTTATAATGACAAAGAATAATAATGTAAACCAAAAAAAAATAATTTCATAAAATGCCTATCCAGGCTAATCGCACAATACTAAATCGCTAAATGTACCTGTTTAGGAATAATCTGTTTGATTGCATATTGTTACTTACTTATGCAGGCTAAAAGCCAGCTAGACCATCGACTGCGGACGTCACGATGACCCCATTTCTCTGCGCTGACTTCTCATTAAATATTTAAAGCCTGACTCACGGATAACATTTCCAATCACGGAATAAATCTCTTTAAAGGAATGGTGTTAATAGTTAATCATTTTAACAGAAACGCTACTGTCGGAATTAATTATATTACATTATTTAAGAACGGTAAAAATAAAATTACAATAAAACTTTAAGCGTTATTTAGTTACTCGATAGCAGAAGTTCCTCAAACATCTGAAATCGGAACCTTATATTTTATCTTCAGACATAACAATGACTTTGAAATTGGTAATTTAATTAAGAAACATTATATATGTTTTGGATAAATATTAGAATCAAAGCATTTCAAACAAAGGAACACTTTGTATGTCATGTAAATTTAACTACTAATTATGTTTTTAGCCCAAAATCGAATAAAATGTCTGAGGACAGAGTAAATAAGTATTGCTCTTCTCATACAGTAATCTAATTTGTATAATCAAACAGAGATGACGTCGAGTAGGTGAAATCATTCAGTTTTTTTTGCACTGCTCCATTATAATGCGATCCAAAGGAGAAAAGAAAATGGGCATGAAGATTATGATGTTAGTTAGGACTCCTTACATGCATAGCCATAGTAAATAGAATAAATAAATATTTTCGGACGTCTAACACACAACGCCATCTAGTCCCAAAATAAGCAGAGCTTGTATTATGGGTACTAGAGAACATAATTATATAATAACACAAACATACTTTTTTTTGTAAATACATACATATTATACATAGAAAAATACCCAAACTCCGAAACAAACATTTGAACCCGGGAATCGAACCCGAGACCTCTTGATCAGCAGCCGCATACGCTGACCTCTAGACCAACGAGTTGTTACGACTACCGTAACAAAAAGTATTCGTGTTTATTACTTAAAAATTGACCAAGTGCGTGGCCTAACTAGGAAGATAATTTTAAATCGTGTCCAATAGACAATTGTTATGTTAAATATATTTTTTTGTTTACTTTTGTACGAAGTTTTTAAAGTGAGTGCATTTCACAAGTTAGACCTATAGAGGTCTAAAATAAAATAATTCTCCTAAAATAAAAAGTTATAAAACCTGCTATTATTTTTCTTGTAAGTTCAATATAAGGGCTATCATCATGATTTTTTTAGGTGTTTTGAGAAAGCCGTTTAACTTTTAGAGGATGGGGGGCTGATTTTAGAAAAAAATGCGCTTTCAAGGTGAATAATTTATAAGCGGATACCTAAATCGAAAAAGGATTTGAGAAACCTCACAATGACCACAACAAAAGACCTATATAATGATACCCTACACGATGAGGTAGACACGAGAAAATAAAAAACCCACACACTTTACATGTACAGGGGAGGTACCCCAAATTTTTTTTTTTGTTTGTGAGGTAGGTCGAGGACGGACGGACGGACGGACATGGCGAATCTATAAGGGTTGATGATTTACGGAACCCTAAAAAAGGGTTGTTTTTCCTATTCCTAACTAAACTTTAACTAATTTTTTTTTTACCTGGTAAAGAGTCTGAACTCCACATCTGTTTCGTACACCCAACCCCACGACCAAAGCCTGGTCTCGTTGATCGCTGCGGCCGGCGGGAACATTTGTACGCTAGCTAGCCATACTGGATCGTATGGCGTCGGCGCATCCCAGTCCACCGCCGTCACTACTGTAACAAAATATTTATGTTTTATACTATAGTTTTTCACTTATAGATATGTACATTTCATTGATATGTTATTGATAAGAGCATTTTATAGTTGACCAGTGTGTTTGATACACAATTTAACTTAAAAACTAGTTGAGTGTTTCCATGTAGTTTCATTGGTCAGATAAAATCAACAAGCTTCAATGAAACACAACTCAGTTTTAAATTTTCATATCTCACAAAACCCCAGTACGAGTTTGTTAAGAGAATATTGAATTGTCTTAAGAAACCTATATTATTTTTAAAAGACTTAGTGACGTAAAAACGGCTACAAAGTTCTTGCTTCATGTATTGAAAAATTAAAAATATAGATTTCAGCCTATTGCCGTCCACCGCAGAATGAAGGCCTCTATAAAGTAGCGTCAACCCTCGAAATTTAATGCATTAAAAAATATATTTTTTTAAGTTTTTGTTTTAAGGTTTTATATACAGTACTTACATCAAAGAAGGAATTATAATTTTTTTGTCTGTATCTGTTCCGTCTAATCTCTGGAACGGAGGGGTAACTTATGAATTTTTTTTCTAGACTCGACTAGTGATTTTTAAAAATAAAGGTGGGTAACACCGCGGGATTCATCTAGTTCAACAATGAAATAATTATAGGCATACCTATTTGTAGGTAATAATCAACCTTCCTCTTTGGTTAGCCAGTGTATTTAAAAGCTTCTAAACTCCACGAGTTTTTTCTCTTTAAACTTTACTTATGTCGCATAAAGGTTCGAGCACATTATGCCGGGCCGCAGCGTGCCGGGGCGGAGCGCAAAAATCCGCTCAAATCGCTTCAATACAAATTGTATGAAGTATCGCACACTGTGTCGGGCCGCAGCGGCTCGCATTATTGCGACGCGGATTTGCGTCCGTGCGATGCGACCCGCCCCGCCCCGCTGCGCCCCGTCACAGTGTGCTATAGCAAGCGGATTGGTGTGCATGCGCGTACGTGTTTATTTTACGAAATTTGCGTTTTTTGATACTTTTTCTTCTAACTTCTTCTTCTTCTTCTAACAGCAGGCAAAAAAAAGAAAGTTCTTCGTCAGAGCTATCCATAAGGTACAGTTGCACTAAATACACAACAGTTGCGCATGCGGTACACTCTACTCAAAATCCGTCAATGCGCTGCGACCCGGCCCGTCACAATGTGCTAAGTTAGCATTTTGCGCTGCGCTGCGGCCCGCCCCGACACGCTGCGGCCCGGCATAATGTGCTCGAACCTTAAAGGTTCGAGCACATTATGCCGGGCCGCAGCGTGCCGGGGCGGAGCGCAAAAATCCGCTCAAATCGCTTCAATACAAATTGTATGAAGTATCGCACACTGTGTCGGGCCGCAGCGGCTCGCATTATTGCGACGCGGATTTGCGTCCGTGCGATGCGACCCGCCCCGCCCCGCTGCGCCCCGTCACAGTGTGCTATAGCAAGCGGATTGGTGTGCATGCGCGTACGTGTTTATTTTACGAAAGGAGATGGATACGCTTTCATACAATTTTGGGCCTAGATGTAAAAAGATAAAATTGGTGTCGATCGATAGCTACTATATTATCAAACAATCACTAACAATTTTTCAGATTTTGGCAATCTGAGAGCAGAGGTAAAAGGTGTTTAGGAAAAGTGAGGTTAGGTACGTAACAGCCTATTTTTGAAGTGCGATTGTCATTTTTTACCCGACTGCCGAAAGATAATGGGTTTATCAGTATACGTATGTATATTTGTATGTATTTCTTGGCGTTGTGTAGACCAAACGCGTAAGCCGATTTTAATAATTCTTACGTCAATCCATTCGTCTTAACTTTGCGAGTGTCACTGCACTGGCTACATTAAAATTGAAAAAATGGCGGCTTTTGGGCGCCTTAAAGTTATGGGCAACCCATATCTTTTTCCTCCAAACTGATCGTGTGGGGTATCAATATAAAGGGTTTTTAGAATTGATTTCAAAAATAAAAACAATTATAAACCATATGTATCCTTCGACTGCACAGCATGTACCTATTTGTTCTTGTTTACCAACGTAAACAAGAACAAATAGGTTGTTTTAATACGCTTAGCTATCGGGATTTTCTTTTAATATAATTTAGATAGTATGAAATATTACCTATATATTTTGTAGAGTGGGAAGGAGATGATGTTTAAAAATGAAAATCGTTTTTATTAATATTTATTATTCATCTTCAATTACAAGAACGTCATCTAGGAATTGTAGTTGTGGTACTATAGTTTCTTGGCACCTAGCCCAACTAAGATACCATATTAGTCCATTTACCTACAGCCTTGCCTTGACAACAGCTCTGTCCGCAGCCACCCAACAAGTATGGCATATGCGACTGGTTACTTCTATCTGCAACAAACAATACATGATCATTTCGTATTTAAAAAAATAATTTGAATTAGAACAAAAGCATTTATAAAACACAATGTAAACTCGGTGTGTAATTCAACTTACGGCTTTAGGCATAATCCACTCTTGAATATCATTATAAATTCTCAATTCCCGAGGTGAGCCTGTGTGAAGTAAATGGCTGACTTTAGATGTAAGAGAACGTCCACATCGGAGACAAACACTACTGTGGTGGGTAGGATGTCTATGTTTATTATGAGGTGAACTTTGAGCCAAATCCCAGCAAGCTTGGTAAACATGGTCACCGCTGTTTACCTGAAAGATCCAAAAGGTTTTTAATAACAGATAACATGATTACTTTTTATATTCTGTAACTTGGGCAGAATTTACCCGGCTCACTATATTTTTATAACAACTTTATTTTACAATACCTATGTTCTTAGTGAATAAATGATTTGATTTAATTTACTCTGCCCGATGTTGACCTATTTATATATATCTACTTATAACAATAAACATATCTATCCATACATATGTATGTTTATTGTTATAAGATCCATAATATTTTTAATAACGGATAACATGATTACTTTTTATACTCTTTTACTTAGGCAGAGTGTACCCGGCTCACTATATTTTTATAACAACTTTATTTTCCAATACCTACATTCTATGTGAATAAATGATTTGATTCAATTTACTCTGCTCGATAGTTACTTAGTTCAATGTAATGTATATCTAAGTGGCTTTTGAATGTTGACCTATCTATACTAATTATTTTGTTTGTGTTATGGTGAAGGAAAACATCCATATCCATAGGTATATATGTATGTTTATTGTTATAAGATCCAAAAGGTTTTTAATAACGGATAACATGATTACTTTTTATATTCTTTTACTTAGGCAGAATGTACCCGGCTCACTATATTTTTGTAACAACTTTATTGTACAATACCTGGGCGTTTTTCAAAATTTTTCTCCGTTACGTACAGGATGTCCATTTATTTTCATAACAAAATTTTAAATAAACGATGAAATGTAGACATTGACAATGAACTAAGGTTTAAGAAAAACCATAATCAAACAATATTAAATGAGTATAATTTCTATTTAATGTATTATTATGAGGGTTGCCAATACAGGGGTCTTGTACGTTACATTTTCATTCAAAGTAAATAATAACTCAATCATATCAAAGTTAATCAGCTTTATTTATAATTAATCAACAACATAAAAATCTTCTAAAATTTAATACCACTTTGTGATATCTTGCCTCTTAGTGCTGTTTAAAATATAAAATATGTCTTGTACGTAACTAAATGGCACTCTGGACTATCAAACTTTGTGAATAAATAACTATTCTGAAAGACTAACATTATAGGTAAGTTTTTTTAAATACAAAAAATAACAAAAAGACATATAATATATATTAACAAAAACATAACTCCCAAAGGTTTTTTCATAAAAAAATAAAAACTATAACAGCCAAAACAGGACAGTTACGTATGTGGACAACAGTCGTTACGTATAGGAACTCTAAAGCTATGTTTACAATGAGCACAATTTGTAGTCATTTTAGAAACAATACAATATTATTCAACATTTCAAAAACGTCGTGATGTGACATATTATTTAAGTCACATCACTTACTGTACTTATTTCTATAAAATTAGTCAATATCACAGACTGTTTTGATTTGAGCATTTTAAAAATATATTTTACAAAAAACTTAGGGGATTGAAGTCTATCTCAGTTTCATTTTCACATTAAGTAGGTAACAATACTTCTTTACTTACAAAAAAATCCAACAGATACAAAAAAATGTCAAATAAGTAGTAACAAAAATAAAATAGGGAACCAATAAGTAGGTAATTCTGCGTAATTGTTTGGTCTTCTTTTAGAGTAACTTTTTCATTTTCCAATAGCTCAATCATCTTTTTGTGTTTAGTCTCTAGGCGAAATCTATTTTTACTGAAACTACTAATAACTTTCTTTAACCTTTCACAAGTTTTTAATGTCCTTTCACAAGTTTTTAATGTCTGGCACTGTCACTGGAACAGCTGGCTTAGTATTATTTACTTTTTTTATTTTCCCTTTTATTCCTTTTTTGTTATCTTCAAATTTTCCGTCTTTTTTCCTTTTCTTCCTTATTTAGTTCACTTACCTTGAGTTTATGTTCTTCAGTCTTTCGACTTCTTTCTTTTGTTGTATTTTTCTTCATTTTCTTTGTTTTTGTCCATATCGCCGTTGTTTTTGTCTCTCTCGGCACCAGTCAACGGCATAATTTACCTGAGTAGGAATAAATTAATTTGTAAGGAAGTGCCGAGGATGTGAGGAATGTTAGGGTTCACCCTCTTTATCGCTAGTCTAAATAGGATATTTATAACATAATAAGGAAACCTGCTCACCATGAGGTGACTAGATCCTATAAAGGTAATGAGTTTACCTCTCTGGGTGGATTATATTTTTAATTTATATTAAATTGCACAAGACAGTATGAACGCATCTTTACGAGTCCAGTACGTAACGTTTTTAGTCCACATAGTACATCACGTCACGTCCTGGACGTTACGTATAACGCGGATTTGTCATCATATGTTTTTTTGGTATAAAAAAAGTTGATTATAGTAGTTTACTAGTACACATTCATTATCTACAACATATTTACTTATAATTTAACACGAGTAGTATATAAAATTTGTGGGTCTTACCTTTCAAAATCAATGTTCGTACCGGACAAACAAAACAGACCCGTCACGCACGTCACGGACCGCAAGTGTTGACGATTGAATTTCTTCAGTTTTAATTCAAAGGAAAAGAACTAATGAATGATAAAAACATTGTCAATATGGCATTGCTTAAAAATAGTTAGAGCCAAATACAATGTTATTATTATTCTTTATAAAATCATACCGTTACGTAACCGGACTGTCCGCTGTGGCCAATTTTTTAAATCCGATAATTTCAGTATTTAAATTAGAAAAATATACTACAACCTTATTATATTTTATTTAAAAACAAATAAAATGAGTTATTTCATTCGAGTAATACTATAGATATCCAAATATAGCTTATTTAATCTCCAAAATACGTAATCAAAATCCAGGATATGATGAAGGACACATAAAAAAGTAGGATAATATTTGGTATTTTATTAAATATTAAAATATGTTTTCCGCTTATGTCTTATGTTTATCTTTTTTTTCACAGTAAGTTAAACATTTTACCCTAACATAAAATAATTTGATACTCACTTCCTACATTTTTGCCTTTTAATCAATGGTCAAACTCGTAGGACATAGCAAAATAGTCCTGAGCAAAATTTTGAAAAACGCCCACCTACGTTCTATGTGAACAAAATGATTTGATTTAATTTACTCTACCCTATAGTTACTTAGTTCAATCTAATGTATATCTAAGTGGCTTTTGAATGTTGACCTATCTATGCTTATTATCTTAGAATAATTACACATAGAAACTAGGTGAAGGAAAACATACATATATAAAACTAAAGATTGTAAGCTAGTGTGGTAGACGCTGCTGAGCTAATAAACAGGAATTGAGTTAGTACTTACAGATTGTGGTGCAAGCCATTGTCGAATTACACTGCTAGTAGGTTTCATCATCCAAAACTCGACGACCCAGTGTATTACAGCGACTAGTCGCTATGTCACAATTTACACAACGATCCATGATGTTAATCAATATCCAATCGGTACGCCGTTCGTAGAATCCAAAATAACAAGTCAGTCAAGTTCAATGTTTAGGCGGGGTTCTCTGTGTCGATCGACAATTCGATACGAAACGAGTGTCGATGTCATGTCACTCATGACTCAGTCAAGTCAGAGTTAGCACAGATTAAAAATACAATAATCGATTAGTAAACGTGAATAGATTTATTTTAATTACGTAGATATTTAATTAGTTTAAACTCTTAATACTTTAATCCTAATAGATTTAACTATTTTAAATGAATTAATCATCTGGTGAAAGCATTTATGTAAATACTAAAGCACTTTCGTAATCTCTGTAACGTTAATCGATTATAATTAAATCGCTATTCGATTAGTTCGTAACCTTATTTTAATTATTGGATTTCTCATTTTCCAGATTGTCAATTGAGGAGATTTATCACATTTTGATATAAAAAAAATATAACCTTTTTTTGAGCCATACCTCAACTTATTACATTTGGGCCCAAAAGTCCCCATCTCCTTTGCGTTTTTTGATACTTTTTCTTCTAACTTCTTCTTCTTCTTCTAACAGCAGGTAAAAAAAAGAAAGTTCTTCGTCAGAGCTATCCATAAGGTACAGTTGCACTAAATACACAACAGTTGCGCATGCGGTACACTTTACTCAAAATCCGTCAATGCGCTGCGACCCGGCCCGTCACAATGTGCTAAGTTAGCATTTTGCGCTGCGCTGCGGCCCGCCCCGACACGCTGCGGCCCGGCATAATGTGCTCGAACCTTAAATTAGCAATGAAGAAAAATCTTCATGATTTTTAAATACTATAACCTGGTTTTTGTATACACTCTTATTTTTATTCGGTGCGTTTTTACATTATCTTAAACAGGCGAGAATTCTCAGGAGCATAATGACTCCTAAAAATCAATGGTCTGCAGGATACGCCTGAAAAGTCAACGGGGATGAGATCGATTTTTACTGTACTTTTGGGATGAAATAATATTTAAATTGAAGTGTTGTTTTTTATCACTAGATAAATAATTATAAAACAACATTCATAAGTACTATGATCTAACTATTTATTTTGATTTTCTCGTGTCTTTTCCCACTTTCCCAACAATGCTCAAGACTCAAGGCTGCAACGTGACATAAGTCACATCCGTCTAATATCAGAATTAGAAAGTGCCTACTTTATAACCAAACACTAATAGTAGAGTTCAAATTAATTTCAATGAAGAACTAAAACATTTTTTTTTATTATAACGTGTGGGTGGTATAATATAGTCTCTAGACTGTGCTACAGGATTCAAAAACACTACGGTCAAGCCTATTGTTAGCAATATCTTGGTCCTGTAGAGTTAGAAGTTTTTATCGAACTCAATCTGGGGGATGAATGTCAATTTACTGTCGAATAAGACTACTAGATCAATGGCTTCATCTGGCCTTTGGATTATATGAGATTCTTTTTTATATGAACTTGGCAGTATATTATACTTTCTATGAATATGATATTTATTATTAAATTTCGGGTATCAAATTTTTTTTTAGATTCAAGCTTAGATTTAATCAGCATATTTAAGTCCTTCTGAAGTAGTAGTACATTTTTCCCCATTCTACTACTCGCTAAACTTAAAATTATCTGCGTATATTAAAGTTTGAGATTTGTTATAGCAATTAGATATATCGTTGATAAAGTTAATAATCAATATTGGTGGTACGTGAGAGTCTAGTGGAACTCCGGAGGTAATCTCGCACACATCTTACTGGAAGACATTAACCGACATAAAGAAGAAACGATTTTGTAAACATGGAGTCAGCCAATTAAATACAGCGCCAGTTATTCCATAAGCTTTAAGTTTGCTTAACAGAATACCATGAGGAAGGCCATAGAAAGCTGTTTTAAATTAAAAAATAATCTTAAACAGAAAACAGAAAATTTAAAAATGTCGGATACAATATAACGCTTTAGTTTAAATACAAACTAAGATCAATTCCCCAGGCTTCTTGTGGAATATTTAGGCAGCCCATGCAACTCTCATGTTTTTGGGTTTGGATCGCCTCAGAGGGGTTTTTGTAAAGCTCATAATTTAAAATATTTATAACGAGTTAAGTTTTTCATTTGATAAATGCTGAACGATTTAGGTACACTTAGCCGCGATTACTAATTAAAAGGAAAGTATTGAACTCTTTGATTATATTATACCTCCATCTTTAATATTCTCATTTCGTTTTTAAAAATGTTAAGACTACTAAATAGCGTTATAGTACGTCTAATTAATAATTCAAAACTGCAAATAATTTCTTCGTAATATTATGGAAGTCTGTCTGTCAGCCTTTCTCTTGAGGGCCAAAGGATAGATTGTTATCTTCACTTTAAAATTCAATGAGTGCTTCAACATTTACGTCACAAACACTGTGAAAGTTCAATAGCATCATCAAACGTTTAATATTCATTGTTTGATTTAGAGACGAAACGTTCATGTTGCTTTTACCAATCCACGGAACTCCGGGGACCCTTCAACAAAGTAACTTGTTTATGTCACTGACTCGTGTGCAATTAACTTTATATGAAATAGGGAATGTTAATCTTTTGATCATTTGAAACTTTTACAAACATCAAATTCAAAATAACTACTTATTCTGGATACATCCATTACGTCATCGATCACAACAGACTTTTTTTATAAGTCATTCATATTAGTTATACATTTGTTTGTATGTTTGGGTTAGCTATTGCACCTTAGAATCAAACCCAAGACTAAGAACAGCAGTCTCATACGTTAATATTGCGCTACCGAGGCAGTTAAATATAGTCTAAACTAATTATGTGTTAATAATGGATTTGTCGTGCTTGATGTTATCCTGACTGAAATCGATCATGTAATTCGCACCAGGACAAAGTACCTACCTACTTCATTTTAAGCATGATTATTCTGCACATTACTTGGCGTCATGCTAACCACATGGAGAACTCTTCTCATAGTAAGAACTAAGCTAAGTAATTATCCAACCAACTAACTAGTTCACCGCTAAACCGTCGTAGTGTGGGTCACGATGCTGCATTGTCTGTACTCACAATAAGAATGGCGACCTCCACTCCAGGATTCCACTCACAATTTCCAATAGGTAGAGTAGAGTCACTTTGGTACGTAAAACTTTACAAAAATACCATAACGGGGACCAAAGAACACCCAGCCTCAGAAAACCAATTTGCAGATCACAGAAAATATTGTCATATGTGGTTGGAACCCACAACACTTAGCTCAGTAGAAAATGGCGTAGCGACTGATTAAGGTAGGTTTAGATAAATTGGTAGCTTCGGTAAGTAAGGTAAGGTAATTTTAAATCACTACGGTATGCGTGCAGGAAACGGACGAATCACTTTGGTGATGAACACATGGCACATTACCGCCAAAGTAATTCACCGCCATCACGTATTAACATTTCCTTACTATTATCTATCACATTTCATCTTTTAGTTATTTACATTGGAATTATTCATATTTTTCACCCACAGCTGAGCAAATAAGAGCTTAGCTATAAGTTGTATGAGGGGAAGATAGTGCCATCACTACCTCACCTTTCGACCAAACCTCGCTACACTTGCTATTGCAAAAACAAAAGAAACTATTCGGAGTACATAATATAAATAAATCAGTGCCATATTTCTATTTGGCCGATTTTTTTAATCAGTAACAGATTAAAAAAATCGGCCAAGTGCGTGTCAGGCCACGCACAGGAAAGGGTTCCTCAGCTCCCACCCATAATGGTACGTAGATTTGAAATCGTATCCAATAGTTTATGTTTAATAATTATTGTGTTTACGTATTAATGCGTTAATTTGGTATGACGTTTTCCAAGTGAGCGCATTTTACAAGTTAAGTCTCCATAACTCCTAAATTAATAAAGTCATCTAATCCGTTATAGTTTTCCTTCAAAGTGGACCACCATCGCGAATTTTCCTAGAATTTTTGAGCCAGCCGTTTAGCTTTTAGAGGGGGGGACGCCCTGTTTTTACAAAAAAGTGCCCTTTAAAGTGGAATTTCTCGCAAACGAATACCTAATTCAAAAAATCGTTTTAGAAACCCTTTATTGTTTTTAAAAGACCTATCTAATGATACCCCACGCGATGGGGTAGAATGAAGATGACGAATCTATAAGGGTTCCGAGTGATATACTTCGGAACCCTAAAAAAAGGTAAATAATAGACCATCAGGCATTGGAACACACCTTACTTTAATTCTTATACATCTACACTGCTTCTGTTTTAATTTTTCTATACACAAAAGTAATTCAAATTGAGATCGCGCATCGATAGCGATTTATTTAGACCTCAAGAAACTCACTAGCTTAAGCAGTAAGTTAAGACTCATATTGGACTGAATGTTGCAGAATAGCTGTACTTCTTCTCCGCTAGGAGTAAATCTGTGTCTGTAGCACGGGTTTCGTCTGAAATAGCTATGGTGATATTGCTGCTGTATGTATATACTAATATTTTAAAGCTGAAGAATTTATTTGTTAATTTTTTGTTTGATTGAACTTGCCAATCCATTTTCCAATTTCAATTACCTATCTTTACCAAGTGTTTATTACTAGAGACAAACAAATCCATCTTTTTACGGTTACTTACTTTTCAATAACCTACTGACAGAAAGAATTTCCTATCGAAGTTGGTTATCTTCCTTTGGGAGGGCGGATTAACTAGAAATAGGCTCTTAGTTAATCGATTAATTTATATTTGAGTACAAGTTGGTCGGGTTAGTTTCCTATTAAATCAACATCACATTGATGCTACCTAGTCCTTTATCAGTGTCTTATAGACAGTCACTGCTTACGCACGTATTTAGTACATTTGTACTTTAAAAAAATATTTGACATTTGTTTTAACATTAAATATTTATGTGTCACTAGCTTTCGCCCGCGGCTCCGCCCGCGTGTATGTCGGTTATCGCCGTAAAAAGTAGCCTATGTCCTTTCCCAAGTTCAGTTCTATCTTCATACCAAATTTCATCAAAATCGGTTTAGTGGTTTAGGCGTGAAAGCGTAACAGACAGACAGACAGAGTTACTTTCGCATTTATAATATATAAGTAGGGATTAAACTCGATTACGGAATGCAAGTTATCTTTAACTAGAGATGGCTTATCGAAGACGATAGTAAATGACTAATATTTTTTGTAGTGAGTCAACCTCTACAGGATTCCATAATAGTGAATTGACTCTGAAACTTCCGAACTGATGTTATACTGACGTTCTTCCACTACAAAAAGTTTTAGGGTGAATTACGGCCGTTTTCACCAACTGCCTCTAAATTTAAGGAGTCACTTAGAAAGAGTAAGGTGACCCTAAATAATATTTTTGTTTTCATCAACCTTTAGGGGACATCTGAGTGTTTAGATGACTCTTAAAATTTAGGATCGACCTTACGTTTGGGGGCTGCTAGTAAAGAGACGGTTTATGTGTAGTTGGTGAAAATGGACATTAGTTATCCGAGGTTGTTTGCGGATAGGACACGCTGTTAGTCGGTAAGGCCCGATATAGAGGATTGGCTCAAGAGGAATCACAAGACCCTTTTTCACCGATCGACACAGGTGATCATTGGCAAAGTATGCTTCGGAGATCACCTGTGAATGATGTGAGTGACCAGAATGCCTGAGTCTCACCACTATGATGGTCGATCTGTGGACACTGCGCTCCACACGCTGACGCTAAAAGTCATCGGAGTAGTGATTCTCTCGCTCAGTAAATGACGGCGGCCATGTTATGAAATGAGAGTGCTTGGAACTCTGTCCCGTCTCTCTTTCTGCGAGAAAGTTATGATTGCAAGAAAGACCGAGAGAGGTTTAGAACTCTTCCAAGAAAAGGCCTGGTACCTGGCAAACGACTCAGGCGTCGGAGATCACAAAACGATCTCCGTGCTCCATAAGAGCAGCAGAAACAGACCAGGGTGGTAGCGCGACGTTCCAGATGTTTGACCATCGGGTTCGCATCCAGAAGGGGGTCATCGGCAAGCAGCAGATGAACCGAGGTACGTCGGGGCTCCAGGGTTTTCCTAGTGCCCCGGCTAATAGTACCTGAGACGGCGTATGGTTTTAGTCGGTTCGAGTCCGACATAGCTACCAGTAAGTAGTATCCGAGAGAATTTCGGCACAAACAAATAAATGCTGTTTGCGGATATCGTAAGTGCACTCACTAATTTAAGACACGGAGTATCACAAATAACCGTTATCCTTTAACTCTCTTAACCTTATTTTAATCGAGTGCAGTGCTGTCATAAACATAAGCAATTATCAAAATATACAATGAAATACAAATTTTAAAAGACTTGACGCAATGCACCAGCATGTTGCTAAGTCTCATCATTATATACATAGCAATAAAATACCAAGACTTTTCTTTTGATCTGAATGTTTCTTCCGATGAGTCGTCTAAATGTTAACTTTTCGTAAAATTTACTATAAAATAAAACATATCACATTAGAAAGGCGAGTTTTATACAATCATTTATTTACACATCACTCACGAACCTGTAGAAAAGGCAAAGAGCAACCAAATCATTCCAACTTCACTTCCTGCCAACAAACACTGAAATCACTGAGGACAAAACTAACTTTCCACACATCGAATAAAACTTTGTTGTACTTTAAACTGACTAGAGCGTTCATTTTGAAGCTAAATCTAACTGAAGGACCGGCAGTGAGAGCTCCCACATTTTCACTGACCGTTTGAAACAGAGATTGAATTTAAATTTACGTAGCGGTATCGAGGACTATTAAAATTCATAGTGTGACCTGTTCGTCGACTCATTGATCATACTCCTGCCTACTAAATCAAATCGACAGGAAAACGTCTCAACGTAAAATAGTAACGCAAGATTTTGGTCCTTTTTCATCTATGTAAATTCTGTCGACTGATCGTTAAATATAAATTTCGCATTCATATTGTTTACTAATTCAATTTTGTACTTGTCTTGTAAAAAGTGACCAATTTAATTTGCTTTTCATTACTTAATATAATAAACCGGTATATCATGTCCGATTCTGCGGCAAAACGCACACACGCAAGCTTTACAGGCTTGGAGGGCACAGCTCGAAACACAGGGCTGTGCCACTTCAGAGCGTGAATAGAGAGCCGACCGACTGTGTCATCTACCGATTGACTCAAATACTCACCGAACACGGTTGCTTTGGTCAGCAGGGCCGGATTTACCATAGAAGCTGAAAAAGCTGAAGCTTGGGGCGGCAGAATTAGAGGGGCGGCAAAATGGCCCAAAAAATAAATTGGTACAGAAAGAAAGACGGACACACTAATGTTTTATTTTTTTAAGAGACCATACTCGCATTAAGAGTATAAATCCTGTGTTGCGGGAGGCTTTAAAAACATATTTAAAGGAACACAGAGAACACCCAGACTTAGGACAACAATTTGTGAATCGCACAAAGTCTTTTCCCACGTAGGAACCCACGACACTTGGCGCAGTAGAATGCAGCATCCGTTTTTATTTTTTAGATCATAGAGGCCTATCTGCGCGACACGACGGTGAAGTTTGTGAATTACAACGGGGTGGAGAATCGAAGAAGGAAAGTGTGTTGCAGGGTTCCTCAGGGCTCTGTATTAGGCTCATTATTATGGAACCTCCCATACGATGCGATCTTTCACACCAGTCTGCCCTCTGGCCTAAGTGTCATCTGCTATGTGGACGATACCCTGATACTGGCCAGAGGGTCACGCTTTGACGACGTGCTTCTGCTCGCCGAGCAGGAAGTAGCTTGTATTTATTTATTTATTTCGGATCACCAACAAATGATACACACATCAAATATGAATATAAAGAAAACAAAATACATGCCCTGTGCTCATTCAGTTAAAGGTAATCACAGCTAACAAAGGATAATTATTAGTACCATCTAAATT
Organism: Phragmatobia fuliginosa; assembly: GCA_932526445.1. Taxonomy (NCBI): domain Eukaryota; kingdom Metazoa; phylum Arthropoda; class Insecta; order Lepidoptera; family Erebidae; genus Phragmatobia; species Phragmatobia fuliginosa. The sequence continues at coordinate 8,575,499 of OW052060.1, read as the reverse complement.
AAACTAAAAGAATATAATAAAATTAATAAAAAGAAAACAACTAGTTAAAGAGCTATAAAAAAACCTAAAAATAGCAATTCAATCAGGATTCCTCGACTGATCCAAGCTCGCCATAGTTTAACTCTGGCGAGGCAAGTTATCTCCAAAAATGTCCAAATCCAACAAACGAGAAAGTCCAAATCCAACAAAATTGTGGAAAAGATTGGTGAGCTGGGCCTAAGGTTGGCATCCCACAAAACAGAGGCGATTTGGTTCCATAGCCTACGTAAGCGTCAGGAACCACCCAGCTCGTGCCTCCAAGTGGGTGACACTGAAGTCCGGGTGGGCCTGTACATGAAGTCTATATCTATCGGCCTACCTCATCCTGGACAGTCGGTGGAGCTTCGAAGATCATTTCGGGATATAAGTCGCCGGGTTCGAGGAGTAGCAAGGGCTTTACATCGTCTGCTGCCTAATCTCGGGGAACCAAGTGAAGAAGTTCGCTGCCTCTACATGGGCGTCGTGCGATCCATGGGGCACACGTCTGGCCTAAAGACCTGGCTGGTTCCTCATGCTGTAAGGCTCAACTTAGGAGTCTGCAGCGGCTGATGGGCATTCGGATCGTACGGGGCTACCGTACGATCTCGTATGAGACAGCGACGATCCTGGCGTGATCTCCACAAAACGAATTTGGTCGTAGACCACCACATCCATGTCGGGCAGAATGTCGAAGGGACAGCGCCGGATCATGAGCCTGAAATGCTACGGCAGAACGCACACACGGAAGCCCTATGGTCTTGGAGGACACCACTCGAAACACAGGGCACGAAACAACGCGCTGTTGGAACCGTTCTGCCAAGCTTCGAAGCTTGTATAGAGAGGACCGACTGTGTCACCTACTCAGATACTCACTGGAAATGGTTGTTTCGGTGAGTATCTGAATAGAATCGGACGTGAGGTTACGGCACAATGCCACCACTGCGGGCACGACCAGGACTTCGCGCTGGAGAACTGCCCTGCGTGGAAGTCCGAGCGTCGAGACCACTGACGAGGTAGGCTGCCGCGGGACTTAGTGAGTAGACCGATTCGCCGGGAGTCCCACACACGCCCTCTGTCTCCCCCACGGAGGGTGCGAAAAGCATTCCCCGCGTAAACAAAAAAAGGTGCATGGTTAACAGTATCGGGCCTTTCTTACCTATCTTCCTCAGCCTACCAAACATTATAAGTAGTGCAATAAAAACCAAGCTTTGCTTAAAAACAACAAAAGTTGTAAAAGTAATCTAGTAACTAGATTATTTCCTAAAGAAAGGAATTAACTTTAGGTGTCGGTAGGGGCGGCAAAATTTTTAAAGCTTTGGGGCGGCAAATGTGTAAATCCAGCACTGCTTCGGTGAGTTTTTCAATAGAATCAATCGGACGGGAGGTTACAGCAATTTCACCACTACTGGTCCGAACGGGACTCATTCGCTGGAAGATTGGGCTTCGTGGGAGTCTAAGCATCGATTCCTGGTCGGACAGATCCGGCGAAACCTGTCACCATCAGTGTTGTTCGCGGTAATGTGTGAAAGGCATGATAGATGCATTCCTGGTATTCCTCCCAATTACCGAGTTAAGCCGCCGCGGCGTTAAGTGAGTAGACCGGTTGCCCGGGAGTTCTGTACACGCTTTTCGCCCTTCGTTTACCCCACGAAGAGTTAAGTGTCAAGTTAATTTTGAGAAGTGAGATATTCAATATAGAATTGTAGAGAAATGTATGGTATATTAGGAGATTTTTTTATAAAAACACCAATAATTACGGACTGCTCTCAAGTCAGTTTATTATTTATTCTTATGTATCTGTAACGATGATAACTACAAATCAAAACAAAAACTAACTACAATAACTTTTCTATTTTTCTCACTTCTTCAGACACAGTCTCTTTAATTTCGCGCGATCTACATATTGCAATCAAGAATTTTCATCACATCAACTTGGTCAGTGGTCAGTCCATAAACTGTCAAACGTTTGACACAAACACTGAAGTAGGAAACCTATGGAAATGAAACGTCAACAAAAAAACCCCCCCACCCCAGCCTGTGAATTTGAGATATTTAATAAAAGAAAAACACCAATCGACGTATCTTAAATAGCACTTTCCAAAATTATTGGTTATTGAAATAGCACCCTCTTAGTTTACGAGTAAAAAATTAATAAAGTTACAACATGCTACACCGTCTATATCACTTGAAATACTTCAAATTTCGTACTTTTTGCAGAGTGAAATAATTGCACCCTACTCGAAACTAATTGCACCATCATTAGAATTTCATAAAAAGCAATAGTTATTGCAACAAACAAATAAAACGTAATCAGTCAAACCCCCCCCCACCCCAGCCTGTGAATTTGAGATATGTATTAAAAAAAAATACCAATCGACGTATCTTAAATAGCACTTTTCAAAATTATTTGTTATTAAAATAGCACCCTCTTAGTTTACGAGTAAAAAATTACTAAAGTTACTACATGCTACACCGTCTATATCACTTGAAATACTTCAAATTTCGTACTTTTTGCAGAGTGAAATAATTGCACCCTACTCGAAACTAATTGCACCATCATTAGAATTTCATAAAATCCAATAGTTATTGCAACAATTAAATAAAACGTTATCAGTCAATTGCCGAAGGCGCGTGGTACGTTTGCGCATGCGCAGGCTATACATCTAAAGTCGTACTAGTGCAAAAACTACCGTCATCTACTAGGCAAGTAAGAATTACATTTAAAATGATTTATTATGAAAATTGAAAGCCTATATTTATTCTAAAGAAATTTATTTTGTTCTAATTTAACGAACATTCTAAATTCATTATGTATTTAAAATTTTACACGACTTTTTACTTTATTAATTTACACGACAGTGTAAATAAGCAGACAATTATTTTCAATATTATTCTATAAAAAAAACTTTCACTAAGAGGTAAACATATCAGTACATTTTTTGCTCTTATCTGCGTCTCTGTACAAGATGCAAAGAGACTTTTTAGCTATCTAAACAAATTGTTTTTTTGGAGCATCATCATTCACAGCAGAAAAGAAAGCGCAGATAAGGTTAGGGTCGGGATCATGCTTCGAACCTTCGAAAATAAAAACTCTAGATGTATGGCCTGCGCATGCGCAATCGTCCCACGCCCCTTTGGCAATGGGGATTGTCTAAAAATTGTCAACCTTGTTTTATACCCCTGATTTCGAAAATATAGAGGAATATAAGAAACTAACTTGAATATTTTTGTAATTTTTTCAGTGATTCCTTCAAAATTTTTTTTTAATTTTTTTAATCATCGTCCACGATTACTTCATCATTGGCAGAAAAGTGTGTGTCCTTTGCCTTACTTTATGACACAAAAAAAGTAATTGTCAAAAAAAGATTTCACCGGTTGACATCTTCTCTTTTTGATAGATAACCTCTTCATAGTTATTTATTTTCATAGGTTTGAGGTTTCTTACTGCAGTTAGTGCAGTGTTTCATACTTTCATAGTCGTCTAATCTTATCTTGCACGTTGCATTCTCATACTTTAATCTTTTTCATAAATTAAACTACTTATCATTCACTAGACTAAAACTTTTTTAAAAGCGATGTAATGATAAGATTTTAAAATATTTGGCATAATTTAGCAGAAATTAGAGGAGCAAAATTCTTAATGTAAGTTTTGCAGTTTATACTGTTTACCTACTAACTTTTATAGAAAATGACTATACAAACAATTAAACAATGATATATCTAAGAATAAGTGTCACGTACATGCTATGTATATTAACTTTGTCTTTTTAAAAGAACAATATGAAATTTCCTAAAAAAATATTCTTACCTACTTGTTTTAGTTCATCACGAGATTCTTATGTAAATACCGCTGCGGGTTACGTTAAAGTGAGTCGAACTGGCAACGAATGTATAGTCATTGCAAAAGTAGTACCTGAACACAGAATAAGCAGCAAATTGTATGCAGTCACATGTAAAATTGATGAAGACAAGGATACCATTATTGATGCAACCTGTGAAGATTACAATAACAATAAGACAGCATGCCAATTCTCGTGATCAATGGTGTCTCGTCACAATTAAGTTGTGATTCTCACAAGTGACATAAATGTGTATTCGTATTTTCGTACTAACATTTTAAACATCTAATATTCACCAAAATGTGTTTATATTGTAATGAATCAGTATTTACTAGACCTATAAATAATAGATTGAAACAGTAATAGTTCAGAGACTGAGAGTTGATTGATCAAAGTTCTATTATGAGCCTTAATATCATCCATTTAAAATTTGTATTGAACATTATTTTGAAGCAATCCCTTCTATTTTGGCTAGAGAACAATTCTGAACCTTCTACGACCACAGTTGAATGTTATTAGAACAAACCTACTCTTGCCAGTGCTAGTACTGAACATGTTTCTAGTAAAGAAATATTTCCTAAGGCCAAAGTTCCAAAATTGGCTCCAAAAAGTAGTACCATCTTAAGCGACTTTAAATAAGAGTGTCGTAGAAGAAATCTTAGCAATGAGCTCATTTTTAAGTTTGATGATTTTTATAAATCAAACTAAGAATATATTTGATATTATATTGGCATTCATATGTGACGAAGCTATACATGAATATGCAAATTTTCAAACATATTTGAAGAAAATTATTAATAATAATGTTAATAGAGAAATAAATTTAAAAACTAGACCAAGCCGAGAGTAAATACTGGCATAATATAGGGCAAGGCAGACTAACAGCTTCAAAATTACATGAAACTGCTCATTGCAAAACAGATGGTGCTTTAGAATAACAAATCTTAGGAGGATAAAAGGTGCCTGCGACAAAGGCTATAAAACGTGGGAAGAAATTGGAGGGCAGGGTACTCCAAGCTATCTAAGAGAAACTAAATCTAAAAATAGAAGTCAGGATTTTGTCTCATTAATGGCATTTTAGGAGCATCACCGGATGTAGTTGGTGAAGATTTTGTGGTTGAAATAAAATGCCCAGCCTCTGAAAAAGCTGTCTATACATATATTATGGATTATACTATAGCTGAAAAATTTAAAGCACAAATAATGTGCCAAATGATGGCCTGTAAAAATAATAAGGGATTGTTCTGTGTTGCGGACCCATTATTTGAAACAACAAAAAATATACATGTGATTTGGGTAGATTATGATGAAGGTTATATAACAAATATAGTGAGTAGTGCAATACTCTTTTGGAATACATATATCGCACACCCAGTAATATATCGACACATCTAAGTTTTTCACATTTTACAAAAACTAGGATTTAAGATTTTATATATAAATGTTTGAAATTAATTTATGGGTTCATATAAACTATTTTTTATAGTTACTAAGGGTTTGGTAACTAGTATAGATGTTAATAGTATTGTTAAGGGATGAAAATTTCCACTTCAGGTGTTCAGTATTTACCATATAACGATCATAGAAGTGGAAGTCAAGCATTTGTGTCGGTGTCACTTTGACAACTTCCAAAAAATGTTATTAAGCACCCAGAAACTTGAAAACTCCTGTGTGAAAGTCAAGATATAAAACGACTAGTTGATGAAAAATGAACTTTTCAATCACAATAAAAAAAATATATAAAAATATGAAATAGAAATGTAATAGAAACATTATTTACTCAATTTTTATTTTGTTATTTTATTCATATCATCAAACTAAATCATTTAATAATTTTTAATGGAAATTTTACTTAATCGATCCTATTTTACTTAAAATCTAAGTAACGTAGGATAGATGTAAAATCTAGATTTACATTAAACAAAAAAAAATTTGCCCTTACTGTATTAAATACAGTAGGGTTCTATAATAGTTTACATAATGATAATAAAATTAAAGACTATTATAGAATCCTTCATAATAGCCGGGCACTATGTTAGACTGAAGTAATTGTATATAAGGTCTCCTTTTTTTGCTAAGCCCCGCACAACTGACCAATGAGCCGTTATTTTACGCGGGTACAGGGGGAAACAGCAATAATGGTATAATGACACTAACGACCTCTCTCGAAGAATAGGGAAACTAGCGTTGTGCCTTACTTTGTGGACTATGCGCTTTTAAAACCGTATGCCTTAAAAACTCAATTTCGTATTTTTTGCAGATGTGCCAATATATTACTAGATGTGCGATATATTCCCAAAATTAGTGGCAAGTGCTAAAAAATAATAAAAGATTGATAAATTTTAATAACTTTTTATTATTTCTCCTTGTAAATAAATTAAGCCACAAGCTATCAAAACAATCTCGTCTAAGTAGGGTACATATTGGTACTGGACAACTGAGTGTGATTTCAATAGTGCATACTCTTTTACACATCGAATTACCCTCTCAATATGGACTCTTAAGCTTGCTATAATTTTACTTTGCTGTGCCTCAGAGATAGTTTGCTTGGTGCCTGAATAGACACTTGGTGGTCTCGAGTTTTATGTTGTGACTTTAGTATGTAATGATACTATTTCTTTAAATCCTCTGTCAGCTAATATATACTAATTTTAATATATAATAGAGCTAATAAATTACTTTTATACTACACCTGATCGGAACAGTAGTCAATATTCCCTGAAAATGAAAAGAGAAAGTTAGTCTTTTCCTTGACCTGAATAAGCGGGAGGAAAAAATGTATGAAAATCCATTTCTAACGTGTTTTAGCGGGAGAGAAAGTTGTATGAATTTTCATTTCTCATGTGTTGTGTGTCAAGGAGTTTTCATATAATTTAAATATGGAATCGCCGTGCCACTGACATCCTTTTGTGAAGAATAAAAAAAAACAAAAGAAGCGTGAAATATTTGTCAAATTCTAAGCTAAATTGTGTCTTACATGGTGTCTTACGTTTTGATTTTATTTTAAAAATACTTTAAATGTTCCTCACAGGTGTAGTATAAAGCACTGTGTAGCACTCGGGTGAAAGTCCCATTCCTACCTCGGGAGTATTGTGGCCCTAGGCTGCGCCTTCGGGCCACAAACTGCTCCCTCGCGAGTAATCGGTCCCTTTCAAACAACAGTGCCTCATTTTTCGAATTTGTTTTATTGTAAAAGATAACATGTCAATTGTTACATACTTAACATGGTTAGTATTGGTTATTTATGTTATGTTATATGCCTTCCTAATATATAATAGTCAGTTACTGTATGTTAATAAACCAATACCTATCATTTCTACATTTTTTGAATTTATGAAAAAAATAAATTACTTAAAAACACCAAGTTCTTTTCATTTTTTTTCTTTTACCAATCAAATACTGATATTACCCACTGTTATCTAAACATACTTTTACTGTGGGCCTATTTGCCATTCCCCTTTAATTTGAATGTGTAATTAATCCTACTGTTGAAATAAAAATGTCTAGTTCTGCAATTTTAATATGGCTATTGATATTATTTATAAAATATTACATACCTACTATTGTCTGTAAATTAACGGAGTTCTCTAAAACAATTTTTAATATATTACATATTGTCGGATTTATATATCTTGGCAACTTCGTATTAATGCAACTATCGCCATCTAGGCAAGTAAGAATTACATTTAAAAGAATTTATTATGAAAATTGAAAGCCTCTATTTATTATAAAGATTTTTTTTTAATCGACGTATCATAGAGCACTTTCCAAAATTATTTGTAATTATAATAGCACCCTCTTAGTTTACGAGTAAAAAATTAATAAAGTTACTACATGCTACACCGTCTATGTCACTTGAAATACTTCGAATTTCGTATTTTTTGCAAAGTGAAAAAAATGCACCCTACTCGAAACTAATTGCACTATCATTAGAATTTCATAAAATCCAATAGTTATTGCAACAATTAAATAAAACGTTATCAGTCAATTGCCGAAGGCGCGTGGGACGTTTGCGGATGCGCAGGCCATACATCTAGGGTTTTTATTTTCGAAGGTTCGAAGCAAGTTCCCCACCCCTAACCTTATCTACGCTTCCTTTTCTGCTGTGACTGTTGTTGCTCCAAAAAAACAATTTGTTTAGGTAGCTAAAAAGTCTCCTTGCATCTTGTACAGAGACGCAGATAAGAGTAAAAAATGTACTGCTACGTTTACCTCTTAGGCCCGTATTACACTGTAAAATATTTTATAAAATATATTTTATAAAAGTTATTTGACAAAGATCTTTGATAGTTTAATAGGCCATATTTTATAAAATATTTCTTTTATAAAATTTAATTTATCAAAGTTAACAGGTTGGCATTACATTTTAAAAAAGAATTTTGAAGAAGTTAACTACTAAATGGTGCTACCACCTTACAAAAAATAAAACTAAATTGTGCAATAATATGGTAGAATTAGGTAAGCTTAATTCTACCTAATTCTACCAAATTATTTCACAATTTAGGATTATTTTATGTAAGGTGGCAGCACCATTTAGTGGTTAATTCAAACTTAATTAAATATTTCAAACAACTTACACACAACGTACTCTAGTCTCAAACTAAGCAGAGCTAGTAGCAGTAGCTAGCTAGCTAGTACCCGCAATACATTGCGGGTACTAAACAACTGATGTAAATACATATACATACTTTTTTTTGTAAATATATATGTACATAATACATGGATATACATATGTATAGGAAATATATATGTACTTAATATAATACATGAATAAAGCATTATAAAAATAATGTTGCTTATTGTGTATTGATTGTTTATAATTTATTATTTGTTATATGATATTTTATTATTTATTAATTCCGGATCGACAGTTTCAATGACGTTTAATACTCAAGTGTAATAACCGAACTAAACCAATATTTGATCAACAATGACATTTTACGTGTATATTTTACGTAGTGTAAACTCTAGCCACACATTTTTTATAAAAGAACCATTCGTCAAATATTTTATCGTATATTTTATAAAATATCTTTATAAAATATTTTACAGTGTAATACGGGCCTTAGTGAAAGTTTTTTTTATAGAATAATATTGAAAATAATTGTCTGCTTATTTACACTGTCGTGTAAACTTTATGCTCCAAAAAAACAATTTGTTTAGATAGCTAAAAAGTCTCTTTGCATCTTGTACAGAGACGCAGATAAGAGCAAAAAATGTACTGATATGTTTACCTCTTAGTGAAAGTTTTTTTTATAGAATAATATTGAAAATAATTGTCTGCTTATTTACACTGTCGTGTAAATTAATAAAGTAAAAAGTCGTGTAAAATTTTAAATACATAATGAATTTAGAATGTTCGTTAAATTAGAACAAAATAAATTTCTTTAGAATAAATATAGGCTTTCAATTTTCATAATAAATCATTTTAAATGTAATTCTTACTTGCCTAGTAGATGACGGTAGTTTTTGCACTAGTACGACTCTAGATGTATAGCCTGCGCATGCGCAAACGTACCACGCGCCTTCGGCAATTGACTGATAACGTTTTATTTAATTGTTGCAATAACTATTGGATTTTATGAAATTCTAATGATGGTGCAATTAGTTTCGAGTAGGGTGCAATTATTTCACTCTGCAAAAAGTACGAAATTTGAAGTATTTCAAGTGATATAGACGGTGTAGCATGTAGTAACTTTAGTAATTTTTTACTCGTAAACTAAGAGGGTGCTATTTTAATAACAAATAATTTTGAAAAGTGCTATTTAAGATACGTCGATTGGTATTTTTTTTTAATACATATCTCAAATTCACAGGCTGGGGTGGGGGGGGGTTTGACTGATTACGTTTTATTTGTTTGTTGCAATAACTATTGCTTTTTATGAAATTCTAATGATGGTGCAATTAGTTTCGAGTAGGGTGCAATTATTTCACTCTGCAAAAAGTACGAAATTTGAAGTATTTCAAGTGATATAGACGGTGTAGCATGTTGTAACTTTATTAATTTTTTACTCGTAAACTAAGAGGGTGCTATTTCAATAACCAATAATTTTGGAAAGTGCTATTTAAGATACGTCGATTGGTGTTTTTCTTTTATTAAATATCTCAAATTCACAGGCTGGGGTGGGGGGGGTAACAAAAAATGCGTGCAATGCGTGCCACAGTGACATCATCTGCGCGGTAAACATGGCGGTTTTAGTGCTGCCAGAAGATTTTAATTTTATAAGGTTTTATCGATAAACGTTCTTGGCTCATTTTATTTTAAATATTATTGAGTACCTATTAATTATTTGTAGAATTTATACTTTAATAGGAAGTAAGTAGGTTGTTATGTGCAAAGATACTTTGATTTAGATGAGTGAAATCTAAGACAAGTTCGTGCTTTAAATTTGCCAAGGCAACAATATGACGATTTTAAAAAGTTGCAACACTTATTTTATAAAGTTATCGTTTGACAACTGAGTGACTGCAAAAAGATTCTGAAAGATGTAACCTCTTTAGCTAAAAAAGGTCACACACCGGACAGCCAGCGGCAGATTGCACGAGAATCAGGGCGCCTTTGTCTCACAGAAGATTAGTAGGTGTATGTACTTCGCGGCAGTCGCAGGATATCAAAGAAACGCTTTCTCAGCTTCACACATATATATATTTAATACAGAATAGAGAGTACAGGTAGGCCTTACTACAGATTTGCACTAATCTTAATAATACTACATATAAAAAATTAGGAGGGTTAACAAACAAAGTTTTTTATTCTTTTTTTCTTGCTTCCGTCGTATGGACCGGAACGAGTAGTCGTTCACTGGGTGCACACTTCCCCCAGGAAGTGATGAAGCCTCTAAGCTCGTCCTTAGGGAATGCGTACCGGAGAAATAAAATGATATTATTAATAAAAAAAATAACAAAGTAACCCCACTACGTGACCCAGTAACTGGCTTGAGAATGAACAGCGCGGGATGGCCACTTCTACAGGTAGCCACTTGAGTTTAGAACGAAACTCTGAGATGTGATCATATTTACGCAATCCAAATATGAATCTGATGCAGAGGTTTTGAAGTCGCTCAAGTTTATTCAGTTGGTCTTCGGTGATATCCAGATAGCTGACATCGCCATAGTCAAGGATGGGAAGCAGTAGAGATTGTGCAAGTGCAATTTTAGTTTTAGTTGGATGAAAATTCCGTAGCCTTCGCAGAGAACCCGCTGCTGCAAATAGTTTGCGACTAACTTCTCCGATCTGGGGGCTCCAAGAAAGTTGCTTATTCATATAGTTGGCCAAGTTTTTAACTTTTTCACTATACGGCACAATCGTACCGCTGCAACACACGACTGATATCTGCTGAAAGTTTATTTTGCAATACTGCCTCTATCAAGACTTGCGTTTTAATTGGGTTTATATTCAGTCCATATTTTCTACTCCAGTTGCATATTTGCATTAGGTCTTGATTTATGTCGTTCACTGCTTGTGTTAAATTATCTGGAGTTGCTTGTGAGTAAATTTGAAGATCATCTGCATACAAGTGGTAGGAAGAAAGTAATTGATTTGTGATTGAGTTAATAAAAACTGCAAAAAGTAAAGGGGACAGCACGCCACCCTGAGGTACACCAGCAGATGTTGTGCGCCAAGAAGAGTAAACATTGTCGATACAAGTACACTGCTGGCGACCATACAGGTAACTACGAAACCAGTCAATTGCCGATGGAGATATGTTTTGAGAGCACAGTGCACCCAATAAGACATCGAAATCAACAGTATTAAAGGCGTTGCTGAAGTCTAGTAAAGCCAAGACCGTAAACTTTCCCTCATCCATCCCGGATCTAACGTCATCCGTAATATGTACAAGGGCCGTGGTAGTGCTATGGCCAGGACGGAAACCGGACTGGAAAGGGTTAAGAAAACAGTTTCTTGAAAAAATTCATCAAGAAGAGCCCCTCGCGTTCGAGGAAGTTAACTAGCATTTGCCCCCTATGATTCCTGACTCCAAGTCCATGGGATCCTACCACTGATTCGCTGCAAATCTGTACTCCCACTTTAGCGTTGTAGTCACCCATAACAACGTTGTAGTGGGTCTTAGTGGTAAAGTGGAGGGTATGTCGTTAACCTCGATATGTCGTCTAACATTTCCTCCATCTCGTCATCCGTGTGCGCCGAGGTCGGTGCGTACACTTGCACAACTTTGAGGCTATACCTCTCAGTGAGCTTGATGATGAGGTACGCTACCCTGTTCGACACACTGGAAATTTCTACAACGTTGTTGGATATTGACTTGTTTACCAGAAACCCCACGCCACCTTGGGATTGTTGGTCTCCCTCTCGGAAGTACATTAGGTGGCCTGACTCGAGGGTTATAGTGTCCTCCCCCTCTCTTCGGACTTCACATAACCTGAGGATGTGCCACCTAATTTTCCCAAGTACTACCTCTAGTTGTGCCAGATGCGAGTCTAGCCGTAGCGTGCGTCCGTTGTAAGTAGCCAGGATCAGTCAGTTGTGGTGGCCTCCCGTAACCCTTTTTTTTTATTATATTTTGTATAATTTAATGATAGTGATGAATAGAATACATTGAAGGGAGGGCATTAAAAACAAGAAAATTCGTGTAATTATCAGTTTTAATCTAATTTAACGTAAAATCAAAAGTCTCAAAGTTGCAATTTATAAATAATAAATAAATAATATTTGGACATCTGACACACAACATCATCTAGTCCCAAGCTAAACAGAGCTTGTGTTATGGGTTACTAGACAACTGATATAAATAGATAAACATACTTTTTTTTGTAAATACATACATAATATACATAGAAAACACCCAGATTCCAGTGCCTGCATGTTAGATAATATTACTAGCCATTATTTCATTTTTATGAATACGATTTAAATCGTACATCTGTTCGCGTCTAATTGGATTCCTCACGCTTGCCCGCTTATCTCAGTTTTTAGATCATTGCTACTCACAATTGAACGCACTCTCGAAGAAATTCAAAATCAAGCTAACGGATATGTTATTATTGTTGACTGGACAGAATTCACCTTCAAACAATCATGTAATTTACAAGCTAAAGTGTTAAAAATGATGATAGATTGTCTTCAAGATTGCATGCCAGTTAGATTTAAAAGCATACATTTCATCGGCCAACCTTGGTATGTAGAAACCGCTCTGGCTGTAATTAAACCGTACCTCAAGACTAAGACACGAGAACGCATAGTATTGCACGGTAACAATTTGTCAACATTGCATGATGCTCTACCACTAAATATTCTTCCGGCAGAACTGGGCGGAGAAGGTCCTTCGTATAACTCGGAACTTTGGCTTCAAGAATTTTGTAAAGGTGAAAAAATTAACCCCGCTCCTATAACATCAGGTACAACAGTAGTTGCACCGATTGAAAACGATCCTCCGTCAGCAAAGTTGGACAAAGCATATAAACACATAGCCGAAAATACGTGGGTAACAACGCGGGGCACAGCTAGTAACTTAATAAAAGTTACTGTGTTAGTTTTTGAGTTATAGATGCGTAACTTGTAAAATGAGCTTAATTGGTAAATTTCGTACAAAATAAGAAGTAAACATAATAATTATCTATTGAACACGTGAGCATTGCGAATTCACTGCAACACACTATGACGTGACGTGCTCAGTGCGCCCGCGACTCCTGCCCAGCGCACACTGAAGCGCTCGCGTTGGCCGACAGCGTTCCACACGATCGCACACGCACACGGACGGAGCCTGTCGCGAGATGCGCCTCCGACCAACCAATCAACCAACCCAGCCGGTGGCTCCGCCCACTATTGATCGGACAAACGAATTCTACACGATCCATTTCCGATCAAGGTTAGGTTGGTTTGACATCGGTTCCGATTCTACACACGATCCATTATCGATCAAGGTCAGGGTGGTTGGATATCGGTTCCAACCATGTAGAACCCCTTTTAAGGTGGAGACACATTATCGGACACGGCTGACAGCCGTGATCTAGAGTAACACTGAAGTGGTAATATTGATGATAATATTGATAGTGTAATAGCCCACTTCAGTATTTGCGATCTTGTGATAATATCGTGATTCCAGTATCACGATCACGATATTATTGACTGTGGAATATACCCCAATCTTTGTCTAAGTCGTGTCCCTATTATAAAGGTCAATGGACACAAAGTTTTCATCCAGTGTTGTCAATACTGTCATTATTTGTCTGTCATTGATGGTTAGTTTTCTTTTCGGCATTCCAATTTCATTTTAGATCGGAACGTCACGTATTTGAGATCATTCTTCGCGCGTTTTAATATCGAGTTAACTTTATTTGACTATGTTAAATATTATTATAACCAATTGATATTTACAGCGTGTAAAGTTTAGGATACCTATTCTATCCACTCCATACAATATTTCAAGAAAGGAAATACTTAAATCTTCGTACCAAAATGGCCTTAGTTCTTGAAAATAGTAAAATATTGGAGTTTTTGGAACTAGTAGGTCGCTTGAAGGTAATGTTAATTTTCATGTTCACTTCATTATAGTAATTGGTAATTAAAAGTAATTCAGTGGCTTTATTAAAAACTGAAATCGATAATTATATATTTCCCCTCCTCTCACTGTAGTTCCTGTTTCTAAACACATTTTAGTCGATATCAATAACCTCAATGATACAATCAACAATAAGATAACTTTATTATGTTAAATGCAAAAATCTGATTCATAATATGTCAGCAACCAGATTTCTTTTCAAAATGTTTAAAAAAAATGTATACAACAAAGCATTTAAGCTCTTAATCAAGGAGTTCATTGCCTAGGATTGTAGATGTAAGATTTAAAACTGTAAAACCATTGGATGCAGGTAGCTCAGGACCAGTTGTTGGAAGCCTTGGCGGTTAAAGTTTCGAAATACGTCACCTGATTCTGGGGTTGTGAGTGGTTGGGGGGGAGGGGGGGGAGGTGTCGGAACCCCCCCTCACCATTTTTACCTGCCGGAAATACTTGGTTCCCTTAGAAAAAATTAAAAACAGAAATGGTAAAAATTTCGAAATACGTCGCCATTTTAAGGGGTTGTGAGTTTTTGGGGGGATGGGGGAGGGGTCTGAACCCTCTGAACCCTGCCTCACCATTTTTACCCGCCGAAAATACTTGATTCCCTTTGGAAAAATCAAAAACAGAAATTTGTACAAACATTATTTATACCACTTTATATACATATTTTATTGCTTTATGCATTATAGTCGACGGAGCCCCGCTACGCGGGCTCCTATTTCTGGGTGGTTTAAAAAAAAATAACCACGATGGGTAAGGCGGCAGCTTCGCTGCGCTACGCTCCCGCCTTACCCATCTAACCTAACCCAATGAAGTCGGATTGTGCCAATATAATTACCTTGATTAATTAATTACAGTAAAGCAATCCAAACAGAATCCAAGAACGTAGCCAAGTCGTAGAAAAACCACAAATCGATACGGAAGAACACATTCACTTAAACTCGAAAGCAAAGGAATGACACATAAATTTGAAATTTGCTGTCAATTAGTGTCAAAATGTTGCGTTTCGTTTCACGTTTTTCATATAATAACTAAAAATTACATTTTAAAAACTGCACTAAAGCATAAAAATACGTTCCGTTTTGCATAATTGCAATTGTATTTAAGAATTTTTGATTTTTTTTTAAAAATATTTAGACGCAACTCCGGCAGCCAAAATTACTTGGGGGGGATTAAGACTAACTCCCTTAAGCCCCCTACACCACCAAAACCCTCAGATTCAGGTGACGTATTTCGAAACCCAACCCGCCTTGGCTGAAGCCGAAGTCTGGCAGTGGGCATCTTTCGGTCAAGATGCTGATGATGTTGTGACTTATGAGTTAGGGCTGTCACTTAATAGATCTTAATTTTAAATAATTTTTCAGCATATAAAGAGGACTGGCTGGATTATATGTAATATTAATGAGTGTGAATCTATTGCTGGTCACATGTATCGTATGGGACTTATGACATTTTTGCTCACAGAAGAAAACAACCCCACAAAGCTGGACAGGTTTAAATGCCTTCAAATAGGTAAATGTTTGTTCTTATTTTTGTTTTTTTTATTTGAATTGAATCATTCTTAAATATTTTGATCCTTTCTATTTGATGTCTATGAACCTCGGGTGTTCATATAAAACATATCTATGCTTATTCTTTACTTAATCAAACTGTGTTGGGTTAATTTATTATTGAAATTAATGAAATTCCTTTTTAATGGAATTAACCAACCTTTCTGTCAAATCCTATGATAAATAAAAACAGCAAAGTATATTTTTGAAATGTCTGAGAAATAACAATGTGTCTTTAATATTTACATCCTTTAATATAATTCCAAGGCTTTTAGCATTTGTAAGTTTAGATTGTCTTTGTTTGGGTGGATGTATGAAAAAAGGCAAGAAGGAAAGGCCTTCTGTTTTATTATTATATCTGCATATATTATTTTTTCTAAATTACATTATGAGGAAAATGTTTACTCAAGATAATATATGTTTTTTGTAACAATGTAAACATAAACACATAAAATATAAAGTGTATTTGTGTTATATATATGTTTGAATACTTATCATTTCTTTATATGCACTAGTTTTGAATTGCACCATTTATTGATTGATATCTTGTGTTAGTACTAATTACTTTATGACAAAGAAAAGTAGATTAAGATCATGTTAGAACTGACTATCTTACTATAAATCTGCTTTAATTAAAAAAATAAATAAACACTATTGTAAAATAAACTTTTATAATCTTTAAACATTACAATTTTGACAAACAATCACTATAATATATTTCAGCTCTGGTGCATGACTTAGCAGAGTGCATAGTTGGAGATTTAACCCCGCATTGTGGTGTATCACCTGAAGAGAAGCATAGGCAAGAAGATGAAGCTATGCAGAAAATTGCAGAATTAACTGGAATAGCTGGCGATAGGATGTATAATTTGTACAAGGTGAGGATATATCTTTTATTTCAGTAGCTTTTGATATAGAATATTACTTGATCGTTTGTTAAACATTGCTCAAGTTAAAAATTACACCTGAAGTATTAAATTACCTACTTTAATGACTCACAGTATCACTAAGTATTGCAAGGCTAAGTCAAAACAGATAAAAACTGCATTATGATTGCATTTGTGATAATTTTCAGTAGTAGTAAAATAAAATGTTATCAATACTTACTAATATCATTAAGCAGACAGACAGAAAAGAGTTACCTAATTTCGAATTTATAATAGTAGTATAGATCAGTCATTCATCAACAACCCCTATTCGCTCATATTTTATGCCAGAGAAATTGACTCGAGACATTTAGTATGGGACGGCTGGACCTGGGCAGTACTACCCTCACACAGACGACAAACCTAAAATTACAACAATTGCGCTATCGTATTTCGTTGCTAAGTGTGAGACTGGAGGCCCGATCATTGTGCATTATTCTACCGTCGTCCGGAAGCCAGGATAATGATGCAGAAATATCTCACTAGGCCGCTATGGTGTGGGTCACAGTGCTACATTATGTGAACTCAAAATGAGGATGGTGGCCCCTCGTCCTCAATTCTACACTTCAGTCCATCAGACAAAGTAGAGACACTTTGGTAGACTTTTAAATATATTAAAAAAAAACTTTCGGTGTTAGATATCCCAGTTATCGACGAAAGCTATAGAAAGGAAGTAATATATCATTACGCTACAACCAGTAGAAACTGAGTGATAATTATTGAGAAAAAAAAGAGTGAAAAATTATGGAAAACAAGGAAAAATTACTTCTTTCAAGAGTTTATTAAATAACCGATATTATTAACGTTATATTAACCTTAACTGTTTATTAAAATTTCGTAAACAATGTATGAAAGAAATGTTAACTCTTCAAAAGTCCTCAAAAAAAAATTCGCGACAGCATGTCTAACTATTCAGATTGTCCCACAATAACTTGTTATTTAAAAAAAAATTGCTGCATAACATCTACGGGCAATAATAATAATAATAGGGCGTGAATCAGCCAGTAAATTATAACCCTAACGGCCCGTTTACCGCTGTGAGCGGTAGCTAAGAGCGAAACGCCGAGCGTAATATCAAAAGTATAAAAATGTACGAGGCACGCCACGAGTCGCCACTCGGCGGCGGCGCTTAGCTAAGAGCGGCGCTCTTAGCTACCGTTCACAGCGGTAAGGTCGTAAACGGGCCGTTACAAGTCACGTATACACGACCTACTTACGTATACCGTTATACACAACAAATCGTGTGGTATCTGGGTAAAAGGCGCCGCATAATCTGCAATAGTAGACAAGCGCACGTTTCGAACAACGTGCTCGAGGGCCCGCCTCTGGTGTCAGAGAACCCGAAGAAGACGGCGAGTCATGGCGGAGGATATCGCCGAAGTTACAGTAGTGACAGCCTTGCAATCGCAGAAGCCAAGGCTTGGTCCTGGAATGAGCTCACTGAAGTAATGGACAGGGACCCATTGAGGCTCCCAAACAAATTTTTATTGGGCAAGCTCAGATCGTGGGTCACACCGCAAATGATAGTATAGGGGACAGGCTGAAACTGCTGTTTACCAGCAACTCCGTAACAGCGTATTTCACCTACCGACTTATGCAGATACTCATGGGCATGGGTGCTTCGGTAAGTCTGACTAAGATCGGACTCAAGGAGACGGCACAATGCCACCATTGGAGTATTGCCCCGCGTGAACGCGAAGTCCTAGTTGGCCAAATCGAGCTAATGCTGGCGGGCAAAGAGGAAAAAATGGGGCGTAGTGGTCTTTCTGTGAAGCTGTAGTTTTTTTTTAGTGAAGCTATAACGGCCTGGCCACGAGTTTATTCTTATCGAAGAGCGGAGCTCCATGCCGGGCGGCGTCGGTGAGCGGTGCGATTTGCACGCCACGAACCCTAGTAGCGGTTAGTTGCAGCGGCCACGGTAGACGTATTTAGGTAGTCAAAACGTGATAAAAATCATGGCGTTATCAAAATTATCCCTTCTCTGTTTAGAAACAACAAACATTTTTATAAATAAAGATAGGTACTTAAATGGCGATTTAGTGAACTATACGAAGGTCCTACCTATAAGAAGTAACAACTGATGTTCCAAGTGTTTTGCTAAGTATGTACTTACAGATAGAAAAAACTTTAAAAACTTGTCTGTCTGTCTTGTAGTTTCGTGTGTAGTTATATCTACAGACGAAACTACTGATATGTTTACTGTTTTGCTAATTAGGTATCTACCTACTGACAGAGAAAAAAATTAACTTTTAAAACTTGTCAACTATCCACCTACATTACGTAAACATACCAGCTTTGATTATATACATGTCTAGATGGAGTGTTGCGCTGCATTCGCAATAAAAACAACAGGCCAGATTTGCAGGGCTTGTGTGCTTGTTACACACACATGCAAGCGTAGCCTACGGGCGCGCGCATGACGTGGTAGCGTTCTGAGTGATACCAGCCCTTGAATGTTTTCCATAAAAGGAGGGAAAATAATTGTGTATTGATTTTGAGATTTATAAGTAATTTGTATTAAATTTAAAGTCAGTCAATATGTATTAGAGTTTTAGCTTTTGAGTTACTAGGTAAAATATATGTTGGTGAAAAAGGGAGTTGCTATTAAAGCTTGTTTATTCTTAATAATTAACAACAATTTGGTTAAAATATACCCTGTGCCCTAGAAAGTAGTCTGAGGTTCCGGTACTTTGAAAGGCGCACGAAGGAAAGCCAACTCACAGAGGCCTTTAATTAAGTTAATATACAACATAGTTATATTTAATTTAATTACTATATTTTTAACTAGATGCTCCCCGCAATTTCTCGTAAATCTTGTTTTTATATCGTTCTCGTTAAGAACTCAGAGAAGGTGTAGCTTCCCATTAGTGAAAGAATTTTAAGAATCGGTTCAGAAATTCCGGAGATTAGCGCGTTTAAACTAACAAACAATCTCTTCAGCTTAACGTCGTACATACTACTTCCATTATCAGCATCCAAGGAGCGGCGAAATCGACATGCCTATCAGATTTTAAATAAAATAAACAATATATACCACCACAAAAATATATTATACATACATATATGATATGTATTATCCAGCACTATAGTTAAATTGAATTGGCTTGAATTCTCGAAATATACTTTTTCGATCATGATTGAACATTTTGTTAATTGGCTAACACTCACATGGGAAATTTAAATTCAATTACCAGGCTACCCTGTAAACATTCCGTCAAAATGGTGGTCGAATTTTGATAAAATTTCACTGAGTTAATTTAATTGTTTCTTTACAATATAGTTATTTAAAGTTTACTTATCGATGATAGGTATTTTTTTTAGTTGATTTCAATCGTCCTAAGTAATTCCTGCACACTTTTATCATGCAAAACGTCATTTTTATACGCCACTCAATACGTGTTTACCGTAAAATGACAGTAACGCCACTGATCGGCCGCGACGAGCTTAGTCTCTTACAGTTAAATACTATTTTTTTGGACGTTTAGACGCTCGAACTCTCTATCTAGACATGTTTATAATCAAAGCATACCAGTAGTTTTGTCAACATATCAGTAGCTTCGTTTGGTAGGTACCTACGTTCTATGTTTTTGTGTTATCAATTTAAATTAAACGTAAGTATCATTATATTCCGGAAAAGATTGTTTAATTTCTTCCCAAAACCATTTTATATTTATGTTGGAGATGTTTTGACAGCCATATAGGCGGTCTATTTAAAATTTGTTATAAAAGCCGAGTATCCATTAACGCCATAAAATCGTCTAATTTTTTTTGTTTTTTATTAACGCCGCTGAGTCCGTCACTCCTGCACCGCTCTCCACGCCGCTCTGTTTCGTGGCGTCGCACATATTCACTTGTACTTTTGTTCCTGCCGCTCTCCACACCGCTTGCCTCTGTAGCAATTCGCTCGGCAAAAACCGCTCACTTTTTCGCTATGAGCGGCGACTCGTGGCGGCCTCAAACATTTTTATACTTTTGATATTACCGCTCGTCGTTTCGGTCCTAGCTGCCGCTCACAGCGGTAAGGTCGTGAACGGGCCGTAATGCTCCAGAAAGAAACCGCTGAACGGTATCGGGAGAGGGTCGATCCCGTGCGTAGAGAACGCCGGCGGCGACACTAGCCGTCGACGGAGCCGCAAACTGCCAGAGAAAGGGGACCTCGGGCAGCAAATTAAATTGCTGCTGTAGGATGGTGGCCTGGTCACAAAATGCGATCAGGCCGTAATATTTAAGGATTGGCCATTAGTCAGGAGGGAGCCTCTGTGGCTTCCTCTAGGATAGAGCCTAGTTAGGAGCGGCGCCGATCCTGAGAAGGACCTGAAATAACATGGTCCGGAAAAAAAAAATTGTATTGTAAATTATTATTTTTATCTCGGTTTCGTACGTAAGTGAACATAACTTTATAATGTGTAGAAACATGTTTGGTCAGGGGGCGAGGTTTAATTAGTAGAACGTAATGCGTCTATTTTCTTAGCGAATGGACTGTAGGTGATAGGCAAGGAAAATGTAGGTTTTAAAAATTTCGAAAATTGGAATATTTTCATTTAATTTTTAAGTAGTGAACTAGACTACTTAAAAATGAAATAAAAATATTATTGCCTCATATTGGGAAATGTTCTGCAGTTTGAGTAGAGAAGAGAATCAATTTCAGTAAGTTTTTCAAAGAATAATTAAACTTTTCCAGTAATCACCCTAATGAATAGGATAGATGAAGCTACCTTAGCTTCTTTCGCTAAAAAAAGAGGCAAACATCAGAATCTGAATTTATTGACCTATAACTAATATGTGTACAAAATAAATAAAATAGCTCAAGTTCGTGTATAGAATAGAATTCCGTAGCCACGCATAGAATAGAGTTCCGTAGTCACCCGTAGTGGCACATGAATTTCGTGTCCAATAGATTATGTACAAAGTTTTAAAAGTAAGCGTATTTTACAAAAAAAAACACCCCCACTACGGTGTAGGAGAGGGGATACCTTCCCCAAAGAAAAATTAACCGTTTGGACGGTAAGTCGCGGATGTGGGTTTTGAGTCATGAACTACGGAACCCTAGCAGAGCATTTTGGGAATGCCTTGCTTTTTTAATTAACAAATCTTGTACTTGAATTTTTATTTTATTAGTTAAAACGGGTAAAGGCCTCCTCCAAGAACGGCCCTTCTCTTCTTTGTCCTGAGCAATTTACATCCACTGTAGTTCATTAAATATACTTTATTACTGTTTCAGGAATATGAACACCAAAGTTCACCAGAGGCTAAGTTTGCTAAAGATCTCGACCGTTACGATATGATACTCCAAGCATTCGAGTATGAGAAACGTGAAAACACACCAAAAAAATTGCAAGAATTTTTCACCGCTACTGAAGGAAAGTTTGATCATCCATTTATTAAAGATTTAGTCACCGAATTATATAAACAAAGAGAGGAATTTGAAAAGAAAGCTCTTGTCAATGGACATGTAGAATAATATCGTAGATTTTTTTTTCTAATTACAATATAAAGTATAGGTATACTCCATATTTATAGCAACGGCGAAACAGCTCTCCAAGCCCAACTTAAACATAACTGTGATAGAATAGACAAAATAGGCATTCACCAAAACATTATTCACGCTATACAGAAATGTATTTCAGTAATGTAGGAATTAAGTCTCGAACTGTAAATGTACAGCATTCTTGCAATAAACAAACCACAAAGTTTATTTGAACAGGTTAAATCTTTAATATTTTTAGGGTAATGAAATTTCTTAGGTTTCCAAGTAATTTGTAGTCAATGTTTGTTTGAAAATAAGTTTTTTTTTTGATCGAGTAAAATGCTTATACCTACTTGTAAACTACTAAATTAATAGCACATCCTTTAAAAAAACAATCTATCGATTTGAATGTCTCACCTGAATTAAAATTTAGACTGTGTGTAAAGTTTTTTCAAATTATTTTTTAAACACTGAAGTTGTGCTTTATAGATATGAAAGGAAAGTGATGTATGTATTTAAATTCTCAATATAATTTTAATACGAAAATCTCGCCATGTCGTCTGTGTTCGATTCAAATGATCATTCTTATCACAAGTGTTGTACTCCATTCATATCTTTTTATAGTATAATAGATATGTAGGTACTCTAAGCGTAGTTGCTTTAAATAAGTACATGGCCTTACTGGTATGCGTTATTTTACGCCATGTTTATATTGTTATTTGAAACTTCAAATTTACAGAATAAAAGTTCAACATAACACAAAACTGCCGCATAAAGATAAATTATGTTTATGAAAGAGGCTGATAGATGAATATTACACAAAGTTTTTTTATTGTTTTGAGAAAGTAATAAGTGCAATCTTTAGTTATATATGGCAATGTTTGTGTATTTTGTGCAATAAGTATTTACACTGTCTATTTATTCTAATATATGTAACCTATTCCACAAAAATATTCTGTATAACAGATTTTGATCTATGGAATGAATTAGATCCAGCTTGTTTGTTTTGTAACGTAATACATTGTTATTTTTATTATTTTATTCAGCATAATGTTATAATTGAATTATAACTTACATTAAAAATGTGAGTAGGTAATTTTAAGGCAAATTATTCATATCAAAAACTTGTTACAAAAGACAATTTGAAAACTGAATAAGTAAAATTTATTAGTAATTTGATGTGTATTTACTGCTTTTTATTATTATTGATTGATATTAAGAGGCCATGTTAAGTAAAACAAAAGTTTTATGAATGCTAATATTACATTCAACAAAAACAGTTCTTTGTTGAAATATTCATTTCTGCATAGGTACCTATATATGTAAAGAAAATGGAAAATTTGGCAAATTTCGCTCAAAACTCCCATTGAGTTACAATCGATCGCTGCCGATATTGATGTGTAACAATATGTATTATGTACTTAAAGTAATGATTAAATGCTTAAACTACATATGTAATCCAATCGTTAGCCAAACAAATGTTACCAATGATATATAGGTATGTAGTAATCATAATTAATTGTAACGTTCACATATTTAATGTGTTGAGGTATTATTTCAAACAAGTACAGTATAAACCAACAACCGTGTTGTCGTATTTATTTTTCCTGAACTTAGTTTAATTTAAACATTGTTGCTACTACGTATTCTATACCGGAGTCCATATATCTTATATCCGTCGAGTTCAGTGAGAAAAGATAATAACTTGACTACGTAACAAGTTCAAGTTAGATTTCAGCAAGAATGAGCCGTCCGCGGTATTACCCATTCATAGAAGACCAACCTAAAATGACAGCATTCGTTCGTTTCGTTGGTGAATGCGGACCGAAGGCACAGTGATGCAGAGCCATCCCAATAGGCTGCCATACTGTATTCGCAGAGTACCAACCGTCCCGGTCTTGGCAGTCTGTGCCGTAAGGCGTCGCACGCTCCGTTTGCCTAGTCACAGTCTTCACTCTTATAGTGGCATGTAGCGTAAAATCACGTGCAAAAACTGTTCACATTAAAATGAAAATTGGTTTAGTAATTAGTAGGAACCAAACTGCCTCGTTGGTCTAGCGTATGCGACTGCTAATCAAGAGGTCTCGGATTCAAATCCTGGATCTGCCAAAATGTGTTTTTTTGGGATTTTCTTAGGAAAGCACGTAAAGCCGTCGGTCCTGGTTGTCATGAACATCTATGGCAATCGTTATTGGGAAGTCAGTGCCCTCAAATATACTGACAACTAGATCAATAGACGTGTCTCTCAAATATTTATTTGTATTTGACTCAAATATGAAAATTTCATTTCCAACCATTTTCATATTTGAGTCAAATACAAATAAATATTTGAGAGACACGTCCGACCCGGGAATCGAACCCAAGACCTCAAGCACAGCAGTCGAATACATTACCAATGCGCTACCGAGCCGGTCAATAATTCTTCTAAGGTTTTGTAAAAAATCATATGTTATAAAAAAAATATTTTTATTGCTGAACTCTCTTTAGCGGCGGCGCGCGCACCTATTTTCAACGTCTAATTAAAATTATAAATAATGGAGATAGAATTCCGGGAGTTAGGACTTTTTTATTGGAAATTTCCTCCTCTTTAACGAGTTTTTTTCAAAATTGCTTCAATGTTAATATTTTTCGAGTTATTAACAAAAAACGAAATATCATTTTTTTTTCATCTTATTTTGTTAATAACAATTGCAATTTTTAACCTGCACCAAAATCCTTCAAAAACATTTTTCTAGAGGTGATTCCGAATCGAATGAGCCATCGCTCATATTTTTAGGACCTTTATCTCATTTTTCACGTTTTTGAACTTGTTGACTAGACTATTACAGCTTTACTTTTTAAACTAACTCCGTAAACCCACCTTAAAAATAAATAAGCTTTCATACAGAGGTATTGTCAAAACTTTTTTCTGAAATTTGCGCGCGAGTTTATGCTATTCAAACAGTGTAAAACTTTTGAATATGTTGTGATTTTGGTTGCTAACGAGGTAAGTGAGATGTTATATAGAGTCATTTGTAATGGAATTATCGTATTTTAATATAGCATTTGCCTATAATTACGTCTGTTTATCTAATTACTATAACTACTAATTTTTATACAGGCTAACTTAGACATAGATTGAAGTATTTTTTTACATAATTTGATCTACTTAATTGACGACGATTTGCTCTATATGGAGTGGGGTGAATAAACATTTTATGGTCAAGTGTTCATAAATTATTATTTTTTTCGAATTATTTTAGCTTCTTTTCTATTTAGTTACACAAAAAATGTTGCCTTATACGTGTTTTTAAAGGTTTTTTGATACTTATTAAAAATATGTATAACAATGCCAAATTTCGTAGACTGATTATTGATTATTTTATAAAATTTAAAAGACAAAACTGGAAATTAATGGTTTTATTACGTCGGTTATACCCATTTAGAAGAAAAACATATACCAATGTTACCCAGATTAATACAAAACATAATAATTACTACTTTTGTATGAATAGTTCTATGTGTGTCAAAGTTACCCATGTAATGAGGGTAACTTAGACAGACTAGAAAATCAGGTTTTCCTATGGACTGATAATTTTTTAGAAATATTAATTAATCTTTGAAAGGTGAAGTGTTATGAGAGCACTAACAAAGCAAAATACAGTCGTGTTGTATGCTTGAATTTTATAATATTGTGTAAAACATCGCAATTATCTGTCAAAGTTACCCAGATTGATGTAATAGAAATACCTAGGGGGAAGTGGGGCAGATCGATACACAAAAATTGAAAGTCGAATAACATGTGAATATACCATTTATTTTAATAAATTTTCCAAACATTATTTAGCTAATTATATAAATTTTATAATATCAAGGAAAAAAATTGTTTAGGATGTGAAAAAAGGCGAATATTACATTTTCTGTGAAAAATGACTTTTGTATCCAAGTGCCCCACCAGTGCGGCACTTGGATACACCACGAGGGGCACTTTAATACAGAATTGAAATCGTACGCATTTTAGTTAAATTAAACACTTTTTCATGATAAATGTAATTTTTATAATGGAGAGACCGCAATTAGCTTACAAAGTAGTTGTTATATAATCCCACTATCACGACAATAGTTGACAACTTCACACACTTGTGACTCTTGGTTGTCACAATATTATAATAGGGTTATCTTTGGTGAACGATGTATGGCGTTGAATGTGTTGAAGAACTTGAATGAACAAATCAGCCGTACTTCGGGAGCCCCATTTACAAGTTATCCACGTTCACCTGAAACAATTTGTCCTACTTGTCTCTGTGTCTTTTCAGCCAAAACTTTAGACATTGGCAAAACTGCATTAATACCTGTTTCATCCACATTGACTATACGACCACCTGTAAATATATATCGTACCATTACACGCTCAAAATTATCAAGAAATGCACTTAAGTCCTATTAAATGCAAAACTTCTTGCGGCGCTTGTGTTTTCAGACTTTCATAGGTTGAGCTCCTTGTTCCAATTTCTCAATCCTGCTGCCCCACCTTTACCGGCCTGCTCATTTTTTCCATAATTCTGGATATTTGCATCCCCAATATTCTGCGTACTCATAGGCTAACGCTAAAAGTTAGTTACTTCAGAGATAATCAAAGATGCATCTGGCTGCTAGTCAACAAATATTATGAAAAAGCTTTCTCTTGCTGGGTAATAAATATTTGAGCAACGGCTTCGATCCACACAAATAAGAAGATGACGTTTGATTTTCTTGATAAGCTTTTCAAAACTTTTAAACATGATTTCGCAGAGTTGAGATTTGATTCCATACTTGTCAGCTGCTTTTCATATTAGCCTCGAAGTTACATCAGACACGGCACACTTGATGTTCTCCTCATTTATATTTCGTCTTTGGTTTGTACGTGTGCACTATTTTCTAATGACAAAAATAATACCCACTATAATATTAATATATTTTTATGAACCGTGGCCCTTTTGATACAGTTTCGGGGCACCTTGATGCGTTCCATTGTGCCCCGCACTTTGCTGTATCTAACTACCCCAAATGATTTTTTTCGTAATGCAAGTTACATAAATAAAACTAAATTATTTATTGAGAAAAATGTACAAAATTCTTATTACCTAATAGTTCAACTTACCTTTGGATTATATAAATATTATCCAGATGGTTTATAAGATCTTTGAAACACTTTTACATTTTATGTATTTTTTTACTCGTCACCACGCAAAACACGTTACCTCTTGTCCAATAGCACCAGCTTACTGGCTGAGTGTGGGGCCACAATGGATGAGTTCTAACGTTAACAGGAATGTTTTAAAGAAAGCGCCATTGGAATGCATTTAATAGATTGTGAAATAATGCTTGTGTCTATATGCCCCTTGCATCAAACTTCCCCACCTCCCCCTATAATAAGAAAATAATTATGAATTATCCCTTCAGTGGGAAGCCAACAATTACCAAGCGAAAGTAGAGTGTGGTACTAGTACCACAGTATAGTAGATACTGTGGTACTAATATAGAACAGAAATAAACATTAATCATGTATAAAACTTTGTAGTAGATTCTTAGCTAAAATAAACTTTACTCAAAATTAAAAAGTTTGAGAGCCATTGATAGAGGCGATGGCGTAGCCTTGTGTCACCTACGTTATAACTGTATCTCGGAATGCTATACCTATTTTAATTGAACCATGATCTGACCTTGACCGACTGATTTATCAACTCCATATTTATGACTATTATCACGAGAAGATGGGAACGGATCTTTTGATAGCACAACCCCCAGATAAGTTTAACTTCTGATCAGGAATATGTTCCTGTAATTATTGGCAGGCACAGCCTGTAAACAAATTAACTGAAGACGAAGGTAAAATTACATCAGAAATAGGTCAGGCTATTATAGAAAATGCTGAATAATGTACACATGATAATTTTTAAAATTTTATTGTACAAAAACGGGTAGTTGAGTAAACATACAAACCTATTCAGTCAAAATTAACATTAAGATTTGCTTAAATGCAGATAATATTGCAAATAATCTACTTAACCTGCCCTGGGCATCTAAGATGATATTTATGCCTAAGCAATGTTTCAGATCTTGTTTTATGAAATTCTGAGATTTCTAGCACTGTCCAACGTGATAATACTTTTATCAGGTTTATAAGTAAATTAGGCTTTGTTATAACAAAGATTTTAATATTCTTTATAAGGTTGCTTATTTCACATATCAACAATTTTGTCTCTCCTTGGACCAGCAAAAAATGTCACTTGACCATATATAATATGGAGCAGTCAATGATTCTTTGCATATTGCTGTTAATTTGCTGTTTGCTTTTGGTTAGTGTTTATATTTGCAGCTGCTTGTTCCTCTTTTTTTCGTTGCTTTTCTCTCATTAGTTCAGCATCTCTATAACAATAAAATAATCACAATTATTGATAGTTTACAAACTAGTTTACTTAACATAATGGGACAAATATTTATTATTTAGTTTAGTTGGTTTTAATAATTATTAGCTTGATTAGTAATAGTAAACATACTACTACTCATTACATAATTACTACTCCCAAAATATCTAGACAACTAAAACCAGTTAGACTAAATTTGCAAAGACAACTATTAAATATTCTTCTTCTTCCTAGCCTTATTTCCATTATTTTGAGTTCCACGGAGCCACTAGCCAAGGCACGGGCGTGAATCACCGCCAACCTTCCAAACTCTGGGCTGCTATTAGGAATTTCCTAAGAAAAACACTTTTTGGCCTCACCCAGGATGTAAACAGGAGACCTCTATTAAATATTAAATGACAAAAATTTACCAAAAACCACATCAACACTACTATTTCTACTTGCAATATGAATTCATTAAGTGATTTGGTTTGATATGTAAACACTGCCCCCATCAATGTACTATAAACTGTAACTGATGTAGATAGTTAGTAGATTGCTATTCAAAACTTTACTAAGATTTATCAAAATATTCATGTCAAAAGCGCACTGGAAACGCTGAGAACATCCTCTGCTTTACAGATTGTGGAAAAATGGTGTGACGAACATTATCAGTCAGTCAGTAAACCCAAACAAAACAGAACTTATCTTTTTCACAAACAAGAGGACGTTACCAGAACTACAACTACCAAAATTATTTAACAAAACTCTCCCTATCTACACAAGTTAAATACCTGGGCGTAATCCTTGACAATAAAAGAAAGAAGGCCTGCATTGCTTTCAATCACTGTAGAATACTAGTTGGTAAGAGATGAGTCTTAATCCAAAGATCACTCTTGGGTATACACAGCAGTAATCAGGCCCTCAATAACCTACGGTTCAGTTGTGTGGTGGCCGAGGACCCAACTGAGCACAGTTAAATCCAAGCTCCAAAGTCTACAACACTTGGCAAGCTTGGCTGCAACAGAATGCATGAGAACAACTCCATCGGCCGCATATCTCTTGAACCTACGACCACTAGACCTGGTGATACAGGAAGAGGCAAAGGCTGCAGCCTTGAGGCTGAGATTGACTGACTTTTTGGTCTAGTGGTCAGCGTATGTGGCTGCTGATCAAGAGGTCTCGGGTTTGATTCCCGGGTCAGACCAAATATTTGTGTGATCCACAAATATTTGTTTCGCATTCTGGGTGTTTGTCTATGTATAATATGTATGTATTTACAAAAAAAAAGGTATGTTTATGTATTTATATCAGTTGTTTAGTACCCAAAACACAAGCTCTGCTTACTTTGGGACTAGATGATGTTGTGTGTAACTTGTCCAAATATTTATTTATTTATTTGAGATCTCTGGGCGTATGGAGATCGAATGTTACAACAACACACTCCAATATTCTCCAAATATGCATCAAGGAAAACCCACTCCTTGAGGCGCCCATGGACAAGATATTGGGGCAACACATCTTTGATCGAAGATACAACATCCAGCTTCCCGCAGAAATAGAAGACTACTCTGGCACTGGGGAAGTTAGGATCTAGGCCTCTAAGAGGCCCTTGGCAGCAACACAATAAACTCATTGGAATGCCATAATGAACTCCAATCCATTTGGGCAACCAACAGAGTAATTCTGCAGTGGATAAAGGGACACAGTAACTCATTGGGAAATGACGCCGCAGACGAACTGGCTAAGAAGGGAGCAAACACAAACGTGCATGGTCCGGAACCTCTATTGCCCAAAATAGCCCAGAAAACTCACTTGACAGAGTGGTTGACCAACAAAAAGCTTGCCGTAACCTCATCAGACTGAACAGAGACAAACTCCGCAAGATCATAGGAACCCTAACGGGACATTGTCTCCTCAACAAACACCTACACACCATAGGATTAACAGATAGGCCTCTGTGCAGAGGATGCATGGAAGCAGAAGTAACGCCACAACTTGTCATTATGGAATGCAGTACTGTGGCCAAACAACAGGCAAAAATTCTACAGTCACCAGCAACATTTCAGGAGGCCTGTGGAAATCTTCGGATGCTGCTTTCCCTTTGGACCAACCTAGGCTGGCTGGAGTAAATGGGAAAAATTCTTCACGCACAATGGTCCAATAGCTAGGACTAAGTGCGGAAACCTACCAGGAAAACTAAACTATGTCAAAAGCACTAATTTTAAATTCTAAAATGTTTCTTGCTACTCGAGATGGTCTCAATTGCTGAAAATCTAAATTTGTGTTATATTATGTTCTGATTTCTTGTTACTAATACTTCGTAATTCCCCACTGCACCCATTCCTTCAGTGCCAAGGTAGGATACGCCATCCACACCAGAGCTTAAATCATAAGAATCTTCTACTTTTGTTGGATAAACTGAGTTACATTGAAGATACTGGGAGTAAGTACATATTTACTACTGCATATCTACGTTTTACTGACCTCCTATGTGACTTATCAAATGTCAGTTAAATGTTTTAGCAGTTAACAGGTGATATGGCTGGTAACAAGGGGAATTAATCTAACAGATGAGATTGAGATTATGTATACACTATTTTCATCATACAAAAGAAAAGCTAGTGATTTACAACTTTATTAAACTACTTATGCTTTAACCATGCCAAAGTCGAATCAGATCAGGCAGATCCTCTACCACTGGCAATTTGTACTGGATGGTTATGATAGACCTACCATTTATTAAGTGAATCATTGATTATTTTCATGTATTTATCTTATTCATGGAAGTGACGTGGGCCAAGTGGATTGAGGTGACTGGTGTTATTTGTGACCCCAAAAACGCCGATAAACTAAAGCCAAGCCATGGTTGCGAAGCGTGGCCTGTGCTGGAGCGACACAAGCAAGGTATGCATGTCACGAAGAATATGCTGGGGTGGATATACAGAGTCTCGCGAGAGGGCAAAATGCAGGAGAGTATGGGCAGGTGCAGTCACGTTTTGCGGCAACCATCTGGCTGTTGTGAGATGGGAAACAAATGTCTGGCCACATGCTAATGGTCTCATTATCAAGGATACTGAAGACTGAACAAAATGGAGAAGGAACTCTTCCTCCTCCACTTAGTCCAGACTAAAAAGTGACAGAAAACGGACCCCGGGCTACAAAGTGCAATCTTTGGAAGCAACAGGGAAAAATGCTAGGATATTTACTTAACACCAACATATATTTTCTAAGCATGATATGCTTATAGTTTAAATTGTTTGAAAACTAGGTGGTGTGTCAGATATTTTAAGATGTATTTCAAAATCGATATTTATGAAGCTTACTGATGTTTTTGATAGAAGAACAACATTTTATTGACAAATGAAGAAAATTGTGAATGATTTGATTCCAAAAATGGTAAATAACTATCTTGTTGACAACAATTGATATGATTGATTGAAAACAACTTTCTACGGTAAGCCTCTAAAAATCTAGGAAATCAAATTTAAAATGTTATTGTCTGTGATATTAGATAAGCCAGGCAGTAAAAATTCAAATACAAACCTGCCATTGTCCTATAATTATAGAAATACAATCTAGTCTTTACAATTAAACCTAACTAATAAATCACAATACCTACACATTTTTTTCTCCATTATATATTTTAATTGGCATACCCACACTGTACACATATTTCTCGAAACACTTTTTCTTGATGAAGTTTTATGTATTTTTATCAGTTGTATAATACCCATGGCCAAGGCCTTGCCTAGTTTAGGATTAGATGATGTTGTGTGTCAGAAGTTTTTAAATATTTATTATTATTAATTTGTGTCAATCTTAAATTAATATAGTAGTTTGACAATTACCTTCATCACACAATCTTATGAATATTTTTACAAACCCAGGAACAGGATGATGTAATTAATAGCTGTGAACTTAATCAAATCTATTCTGGTGTCAATTTGCAAATCTAACTATGCATGCTGACCAAACTACTTGAGGATTCCAGTAATATACTAAAATAAAAGGAATATTTCAAAAGTACCTGTGTTTTCTTTCCTGTAAAGACATACCAGTCTTTTCACTAGCATTCTTTTTTTTCTGAATCTCTTGCTGTTTTTTTTGGTTTTTGGCGCGAGCCAAATCTCTTTGATTACCACCTGTAAGATAGAAAATAACAAATTTTGACTACTCGCTATCACTAGTTCACAAATACATTGAAGTTTTCCTTTTAAATACCTATTAGTCATCGAGACGTAGCTCTGTGGCGTACACACTCAATGTTCAGAAAACATCTAAACGCCACATCGGACTCGTGTCACGAAGAGCATTTAATTGAACGATCTAGAACGTTCTATTTGCTATCCATCCAGGATGAAAAAGTTACCTTCATGAGTACAGAACTATTGATGATATTTTGAATTTATAAACACATTGTTATTATTAGTACTTACGGGTCATGTTGTATAATTTTTATCTCGATGACAAAATGTGGATGGGTCGAGTCGCAATTATCTAACGTGCAGTAGGACCACCGTTATGGAAGACCGGACGATACGCTAGTCCGGCCGAAACCTTGGACAACGCACCGCCCTCTCTTCTTGCCAATACGAAAGAAACTTTGAAATAACTAAAAGATAACGCTGGCTTTTAACAAAAGCCCAGCCAGCTGTCCACGACCACAAACAAAATGTCAATGATGCATGGCATGATGCTAAACAAAACGAACGAATGGGAAGAAAGAGTGAATGACTAAGTAATCATTTTGAACCATAGATATTTCTTTCGTATATTTGGTCATTCATTCTTTGTTTTATGTTAAACGTGGAATACCCCCCCCACCCCAGCCTGTAAATTTGAGATATATAAATTAAAAAAAATACCAATCGACGTATCTTAAATAGCACTTTCCAAAATTATTTATTATTAAAATAGCACCCTCTTAGTTTACGACTAAAAAATTAATAAAGATACTACATGCTACAAGGTCTATATCACTTGAAATACTTCGAATTTCGTACTTTTTGCAATGTGGAAAAATTGCACCCTACTCGAAACTAATTGCACTATCATTAGAATTTCATAAAATGCAATAGTTATTGCAACAAACAAATAAAACGTAATCAGTCAATGGGGATTGTCTAAAAATTTTCAACCTTATTTTTTCCCCCTGAATTCGAAAATATAGAGGAATATAAGAATCTAATTTGAATATTTTCGTAATTTTTTCAGTGGTTGCTTCAAAATTATTTTTTAAAATTTTTTAATCATACGTCCACGATGACGTCATCGCTGGCATAAAATTATGTGTACGTGTACCCTTGCCTTACTTTATGACACAAAAAAAAGTAATTGTCAAAAAAGATTTCACTGGTTGACAATTTGACATCTTGATAGATAATCTCTTCAACTCTTCATAGTTTCATAGTCTTTTTGCACTTTGCATTCACATACTTTAATCTTTTACATAAATTAAACTATTTATCATTCACTATGATTAATACTTTTATAAAAGCGGACTCTCGTAATCTGCCTAAGCTAAAAAATGTTATGATTTTAGAATATTTGGCAGAAAGTAACAAGCTTAACTTATCAGAAATTAAATTAACAAGCATAATTAGAAACAGGTGGTTGTAAGCATTCCCTTCTATTACTATTTTGGCTAGTGAACAAAAAATCTGAAGCTTCTCCGACCACAGTTGAATGTTATTGGAACAAACCTACTCTTGCCAGTGCCAGCACTGAACATGTTTCCAGTAAAGAAATATTTCCTAAGGCCAAAGTTCCAAAATTGGCTCCAAAAAGTAGTACCATCTTAAGCTACTTTAAAGAAGAGTGTTGTAGAAGAAATCTTAGCAATGCGCTCATTTTGAAGTTTGATGATTGTTATAAATCAAACTCTAAGAATATGTTTTATTATATGTATTATTATTATGTATTATTATATTGGCATTCATTTTGACGAAGCTATACATTAATACGCAAATTTTCGAACATATTTGAAGAAAGTTATTAATAATGATATTATTATGTTATTAATTTTAGACCAAGCCGAGAGTAAATACTGGCATAATATACAGCAAGGCAGACTGACAGCTTTGAAATTACATGAAGCTGTTCATTTCAGAACAGATGGTGCTTTAGTACAACAAATCTTAGGAGGATATAAGGTGCCTGAGACAGAGGCTATAAAACATGGGAAGAAATTGGAGGGCAGGAAATCTAAAAATAGAAAAGTCAGGAATTTGTCTCATTAATGGCCTTTTAGGGGCATCACCGGATGGAGTTGGTGAAGATTTTGTGGTTATAATAAAATGCCCAGCCTCTGAAAAAGCTGTCGACTATAGCTGAAAAATTTAAAGCACATATAATGTGCCACTTGATGGCCTGTAAAAAAAATAAGGGATTGTTCTGTGTTGCAGACCCATTATTTGAAACAACAAAAAATATACATGTGATTTGGGTAGACTATGATGAAGGTTATATTACAAATATAGTGATAAGTGCAGAACTCTTTTGGAGTACATATATATTCCCAAAATTAGTGGCAAGTGCTAAAATATAATAACACATTGATAAATTTTAATAACTTTTTATTATTTCTCCCTGTAAATTAATTAAGCCACAAACTATCAATACAATCTTGTCTTAGTAGGGTACATATTGGTATTGGACAACTGAGTATGATTTTGTTAGGAGTTAATAGAAATAGAAACTCCTTTAAAAAAATATATATACATAGACAGTGACAATAGGTGTCTGACATGTGAAAAAAAAAAACAATATAGTTCGCGCGGTTTTTGTGAAGTAAAACTAAGTGTCATATAAACTGTGATTTCGATTTATTAAAATATTCTAAAAACATTTGAGTAATAAATTGAACTAATATATATAAAAGTCTATCAGTATATAATTTCGTAACTGCATGTGCTTTGCGATTTGAAGTTAGAAAAGGTTAAATTTTCAAAAATATATCAGGAGTATGCCATCGGAGTTGTCTCAAGAAAGTTGGAGAAACCTACAAAGACAGATTGGCTCAAGGTAAAACGTATCTTGCGCTACATCAAAGGTACCATTTCGCATGGGATCTCCTATAAAGCTGGTCTCAAACCTGGAATCCTAGAAGGATTTAGCGACGCCGACCACGGAGGTGATACAGAAACTGGACGTTCCACGACGGGAGTGATCTGTCGCTATTCTGGAGGCACAGTTTCATGGATCAGCCAGCGACAAACATCGGTCGCTATCTCCACTACAGAAGCTGAAATTGTGGCAGCCAGTGAAGCCGGCAGAGAACTATTGTGGCTTGCAAGAATTTATCAGGCATTGACTACAATTGCGGACGTACCTGTTCTGCATGTGGACAATGAAGCTGCCGTTCGTCTTGCTCACAACCCCGAGTTTCACAAGAGAACGAAGCATATCCGGCTCAGACATTTCTACGTCAGGGAATTGGTAACTGAGGGTATCTGCAACGTTGTAAGGATCGGAACAAAGGATCAAGTCGCAGACATCCTCACCAAAGCACTACCTCGTCCGTCATATGCAGTTCTACGCCAGGCGCTAGGATTGTGTACTATGTAAATATTTAGGGAAAGTGTTAGGAGTTAATAGAAATAGAAACTCCTTTAAAAAAATATATATACATAGACAGTGACAATAGGTCACTGTCTATGTATATATATTCACACTTGGACTTTCTTGTGGCAACCCCGCGGTAAACAGCTGTTCTGAATTGCTCCCGTCTATTTTTTTCTTTAAATTATATTAAAATATCATTTAAATACCAATTTCTCACTAAACAAATAAATTCTACTTGCTTAAATTCTTTGAATAGTGTATAATTATTATTTTAGTCAATAAACATACGTTTGTAAGTGACGGTTAGGTTACCGGCAAGTTACGATTAACATAAAAAAGTGTTGAAAATTGTGCTTGGGATTTATTGTCATCGCTTTACAGGTATCACTATTTGATTTATTTATTATTTTCATCAATACTCTTTAGTTGAAAGTATAGTTAATTCTTAATACGCTCATACAGACACTACACAACTTACCCTCCACTGTGTGATATCAACTCTCCTTGGTGATAATTTATTAATAGTTTGCCTTTCATAAAGCAGTAGCTACATCATGGTTCAGACACGTAATACCTTGGCTCGTCAATTGGAGTCCAAGCTTCAACTGACTTTGAGCGAACTGAAGGTAACTAAGGAGAGGTGTGATCAACTCATTGGGGAAAGGGATGACAATGAAAGGGAACTCCTTGAAATATTAAACGAGAATGAGAAACTTAAAAAAGAAATGTCTCTGTTGCATGGCGATTATACAACTTCTGTTAATGCCCGGAACAAGCTCCAACTCCTTGTGGACAGCTTTGACACATGTAGGGATGAGTATGAGCAGGCACTGAAAAGGATTAGGAAGCTGGAATACCAACTACAAAAAGCAGAGGAAAAAATATCAAGAATCGACACTCATAACCACAACAGCCTAGTAGCTGCTAACCAAAGTTTGTTCGAGGAGTTGGTTGCCCCGGGGTTGGATCAGGCTTTAGTTGAGAGTCTCCATCCAGCTATGGTAATAGATCTAACAGCTGACGATGATACAACGACTTGTTCTTATAAACCTAACAGAATTGTTAAATGCAGCTTGAGAAAATTGAAAAAGTACATTAAAATTAAAAAGATTATTACCAAAACAAAAAAAATGATTCACAAACATAAATTTTTTATTAATAGTATGTCACTAAATAGGCAGAGAATTCATTTAATTGATCAGGTGACTATGTACTCCACAGAACTAGACAACATGTCGAGTCAATATATAAAAGATACAAGAGAATTACAAAATGAGATAGACCGTCTTGAAGAAAAACTTTGTAACATTAGTTATAAGTATGAAATATCTCAAAAGCAGAGCAAGGAGCAGGTGCTGGCTATTGGCAGGTTGGTTAATGCCTGTAATTGTAATGAGTCAATGTATTCTCTAGACAGCCCCAGGACAGCGCTAGCTCCTTCCTCGCTGACACCACAACCTAACACAACTTTTGTATCTGACAACAAGGATTCCCTTAGAAAAACAAACAAATTATACAAAAATTATAACATAGCAATGTTTAGTGATGAAATTGGAAAGGGCCTGGGTCCCTTAATGTTAAATACACACTTGGGACATTCATTCAGTAATTATTGTATGCCTCACTCATCTTTTAATGGTATAATGGAAAAAGTTTTAAATTCCAAATCAAACTTCAATGTAAATACTTCATTAGTCATTTTTGTTGGTAACAGGGGAAATGTAAACAAGAAGAAATTCTTAGAGTATTTTGAATTATTATTACAGTTAGATGTAAATAAAATAGTATTGTTTACACTTCCTCTTAATAAAGGGTTGTCACAGGAGGAAAAGAATGTTAGACATAATTTAAATACAATGATGCACAATTTAACTTGCCAAATAAATGGGCCATATTGTAATAAATTTCATCTTATTGACACTAACAAGCTTGTTAGTAACAATATTTCATTGACAAAAGGTAGGCATTACCTTTCCAATTATTATAAGAGACAGATAGCAGTTTCGCTATCATATTATTTTTCTATTACAGCCAAGAACTTGGCTAAAACTGTTGCTTCTATTGAGCAAATTGACACCCGTAGTGACTTTGCCAATTCGTTGGCAGATAATTCTTTTGACATTTATAAAAATCTAAATGACATATCCAATAAGTTACCTGATAATGTGATTGACATCTCAAATAATTTAAATTTACTGATAAGACAATAGAGACTACCTCTTGCATTATTAATTTGAACACTAGCAGAAAGTTCAATCATTGTAAATTAATTAAAACTAATAAGATAACTAATAAATGTAATATAATAGAGGCAACCTCTAACTTAAATATACCATATAGAATGGTATCAGAAACACCTAAAAGGACCACTTTTACTCTGGTGCATCAAAATATTCAAGGAATGTCTAGTAAGCACCTAGAGATTGAGTTGTTCATGAGCTGTGACAAAATTGATATTTTTTGTGTTACAGAACACTGGCTTAAAAGTCATCAGCTCATGTTCAATTTCAGTAATCACACATTAGGTAGTTTGTTCTGCAGGGAGCATGCTGTACATGGCGGTTCATTGATTTTGCTTAGAAAGGATTTTAGTTTTAAGAACCGTACTGATATTGTGGGCTTCTCTGTTGAACGGACAATAGAGATAGCATGTGTGGAGTTAGAGCAACTTATTGTATTGAGTGTATACAGGCCTCCATCCTCATCGTATGTTAGTTTTGAAAAAACTTTGAATGAAGTCTTGCAGAAATTATGTAAATCAAACAAAAATGTAGTTGTGTGTGGTGATTTTAATGTAAACATATTGGAAGATACATCCTTGAGTTCAAGGTTTAAAAACCTATTTAGATCATACAACCTTGATAACATCTTTCTGGAGCCTACCAGGATCACTGCCACCACAGCCAGGTGTTTAGATAATATATTTACTGACCTATTGCCACACACTAAAGGAATAATAAATAAACTACATTCTGATCACTGTGGACAGATGTGTGCGTTTGATATAAAAAATAAAATAGTGGTAACACGAGATATTACTGTGGTACCTAAAACTGTAACTCGTATGGAAATTTTTAAAAATAAACTGCTTAGTAAACTGCCGTGCTTGGGTTATAATGATGATCCTAATCAATTATATAATGCTTTTTTTAACATGTATTGTTCAGAATTTGAGTCAACTTTTACTCCTAAGAAGTTATCAGTTAGGGGTACTACAACCTTCAGTGAATGGGCCACGGTTGGAATATTTAAAAGTAGAACACGGCTTTATGAGCTTTATGAAGAACGAAATTATAACACTAGTGTAGAATTTCGAGAATATGTTAAACAATATTCCAATTTATTTAAAAAAATATGTCATCTCGCAAAGGTTAATTACTTAAAATCTAAAATTAGTAATAGTTCAAATAAAATTAGAATGACATGGGAAATAATTAATGCCGAAACTGGAAAAGTAAAGAACAAAGGTAATAATTACAGTCTTTTAATTGATAATAAAGAAATAAATTCCGATTTAGACGTTGCCACAGCTTTTGAAAAATTTTTCACAGACATTCCAGTTTCGACCACAGAGTCATTGAATTCGTCCCCCACTATTGCAATCATTATTGAAAGAAAATATTAACATTTGTAATACTGAGTTTAGATTTAGTTGTATCATCGATAGAGATATTGTTAAAACGTTCAGTGCTCTTAGTGTAAAGAGAACCTCTGACCTTTGGGGTAATTCTGTACAAATAACCAAATCAATTATTAACGTAGTTGCATCAGATTTGGCCTTAATTTTCAATAAGTGCATTGAGTGTGGTGTATTTCCTGACTTAATGAAACACAGTAAGATCATTCCTTTGTTCAAGGCGGGTAGCACGTCCGATCCTACAAATTATAGACCCATTTCGGTGTTACCTACTTTCAGTAAAATTTTTGAAAAAATTATACTGGATCAGTTACAAACTCACTTTAGCGCAAACAAAATTCTACACAAGAAACAGTTTGGCTTCAGAAGAGGACGCTCGACAAGTGACGCTGGTGTTGAACTATTGGAAAATATATTTAGTGCCTGGGAGGATAAACAGGATGCGCTGGGTGTTTTTTGTGACTTATCCAAGGCATTCGATTGCGTTTCTCATGAAACATTGATCAGGAAATTGCATCACTATGGAATAAGGAATACTGCTTTGGATCTTCTTATCTCTTATTTGGGTAATAGGACCCAAAGAGTGGAAGTTAATGGACAGAGGTCCCTCGGGTCTCTGGTCACTATGGGGGTTCCGCAGGGCTCAATTCTCGGCCCATTTTTGTTTCTCGTTTATATAAATGACCTACCTAATCTGATAAAAGATAATCAGGAGATAGTGCTATTTGCGGATGACACCTCACTTTTATTTAGACTAAAACGACAGCAATTAGTTACTGACGATGTGAATAACACTCTCTCCAAGGTCGTGAACTGGTTCAACGTTAATAACTTGCTCTTAAACGAGAAAAAAACTAAATGTATTAGATTTTTTACACCTAATGTTAAGCAGGTAAAAACTAATGTTCTGATAAATGGAAAGGAGTTGGATCTTGTGGACACCACTAAGTTTTTGGGTATAACTCTAGATTCTAAATTGCAGTGGGGCCCACACATTGATGGCTTGTCGAATAGACTCAGTTCTGCAGCATACGCGGTTTATAAAATTCGCCAATTAACTGATGTAGACACCGCAAGACTGGTGTATTTTAGCTATTTTCATAGTGTAATGTCATACGGTATTTTGTTGTGGGGAAATGCTGCTGACATTCAGAGTATCTTTGTGTTGCAAAAGAGAGCTATTCGCGCAATTTATAATCTCAGTTATAGGCAGTCACTGAGGGATAAGTTTAAAGAAATTGGTATTATGACAGTCGCATCTCAATATGTATATGAAAATCTAGTGTATGTTAAGAAAAATATACATTCATTCACAAAGTTTAGCGACATTCATAATATAAACACTAGAAATAAAGATAAACTCGTGTTGCCAACGACTAGACTACAAAAAGTAAGCAAGTCTTTTCGATGTCAGGGTGTGAGATTCTACAATAAGATTCCAAGCAAATTTCATGAATTAAGTATTAACAAATTTAAGTCCTTGGTTAAACAGAAACTGTG
This sequence comes from Phragmatobia fuliginosa, assembly GCA_932526445.1. Lineage (NCBI taxonomy): Eukaryota > Metazoa > Arthropoda > Insecta > Lepidoptera > Erebidae > Phragmatobia > Phragmatobia fuliginosa. The sequence goes on along the minus strand of OW052060.1, from coordinate 8,534,111 downwards.
TGATAAAGCTTACTACACAGTTACTGATTTTTTAAATGATAAATTTGCTTGGGACTGATGCTGCTCGCTCCCACTAGTGATAAACATTTAATTTTTGTTTTTATTTGTATTTCATTTATTCTAATTTGTTTAGTTTTTCGTTGAAATTGAATTGTATAGTATTTTTTATTTATTTTTTGTTTTTTTTTTTGTGTAAGTTTGTAAATGTGAGTATAGTGTAGGCTTGTAATGTTAGTTTATATTTTAGTAATTTTCTGGTGGTTTTGAGTGTTTCCACGGCCTACTCAAGTGTCCTGCTGGCGGCAGTGTCGTGTTCCGGGTTGTGGATCCTGACTACATCGGTTAGGCTACACGATGGCTGGGGCCCGTGTGCCGTCTGTATGGACAGGTCGACTCAAAACTATGGTTCTTTCTTCAAAAGGCCAACCCAGACCCTATACTGCACTCACATAGTTCTCTTTAATATTGTACACGGACTTAAAAAAAAAAAAGAAAAAAAGACACCTCTGTGGTTTGTTTCGGCGTTTCTTCCCAGAGTGAGTCGTAGGAAATGCCGGCGCCTTCTAGCTATAAGTCCGACTTGTAAAAATGTCTGAAAAGATTTACTTACAGAAATAAATATCATTTATCATTTTATCATTTAGGTGTCTGACATGTGAAAAAAAAAAACAATATAGTTCGCGCGGTTTTTGTGAAGTAAAACTAAGTGTCATATAAACTGTGATTTCGATTTATTAAAATATTCTAAAAACATTTGAGTAATAAATTGAACTAATATATATAAAAGTCTATCAGTATATAATTTCGTAACTGCATGTGCTTTGCGATTTGAAGTTAGAAAAGGTTAAATTTTCAAAAATATATCAGATTTCAGTAGTGCATACTCTCTTACAAGTCGATTACCCTCTCAATATGGACTCTTAAGCTTGCTATAATTTTACTTTGCTGTGCCTCAGAGATAGTTTGCTTGGTGCCTGAATAGAGACTTGGTGGTCTCAGGAGTTTTATGTTCTGTGACCTTAGTAATGATTCTATTTCTTTAAATCCTCTGTCAGCTACAGCATATAACAGCATTTGGATTCATTTCAAGTGAGCTACTAAATGACTTTTTTTCAACAATAGCTTTGTCTGAAATTCATCCTCCATAGCCTTTTGAAATAAAGCTGACAAAGCCATTTGGAGCACAACCTATTAAATATTTAATAGTGTTACAACTTTTGTACTGAGACCAAGTCTGGGCTTGCCTTACAGGATTAGATGGTTTAGATATTTGTATTTCAAAGCAATCAATTATCATTTGTAGATCTGAATATCTTATCTAAAACACTAAAGGTAGATTCTGTTTTATTTGTTTGGGCGGAGGACAATAAACAAAATTTTGAAAGAAGTTAGCTAGTACTTAAATCCCTTATAATATCATTGATGATAATTTTGATCGAGTTAAATCAAATTGATCACTGATTCTTTCTATCAAGTCATTTTGCTTTATCTTGAATAAGGTTGTAATAATGGATAGGGAGTCAATTTTTGATGTACTCTTTTCCACAATGTGATCAATAAGCCATACATATTGTTTGGGTAAGCCTAAATACATTTTAGATTTATTTAACACTATGTCTAACATAATTTTTCTGTTTTTCAATGTGTCTTTACTTGCATCACAAACAGATACCTCTTCAGTTTCTGATGTACCACCAAATAAAGATGGAGTTGCTGCTAAAGAACTTTCTTGAGATGATAATATCTCAACTATAGTATTATCAGTAGCCACCTTCCTTTATTTATAATAATTTATCAAATCTTCTTGGGGCTAAAATAAAATGCAATAGTTAATTAACAATCGCTCGAACACTCGGTATTCACGATACGCATCAGTGGACTTAGACCAAAACAAGCTATATAATAATACGTGTACGGTATTGAAAACATACCTCCAAATGGTCTTCACAACAATACATTGTGTATACTTAAAATATTCTTCTTTTGCCTCACGATACCACTTTTCTCATAAGTCTTCTCGAATGCGCACAAACATTTTACTAGGATTATTTATTGTGTTGTTCTTGCAGGTGGGAACAAAACACTCCCTATATTCCATGGTTGTTTTACTTTCACTTATATCTCGAATATTTCGTTAAATCTTGAGGTTATGTTTATTATTTATATTGATAGTGACTAGCGATGAGACGTATTTACCGTACCGGGTATTAATACCGGGTATTCACTTGGAAGTAGGGCGCCCTGGTACGAGCATGAAATACTTGCAAGTACTTTTTACTTGCAAGTCTAGCCAAACTTCTTGAGTATTTACTATGTGTAAACCATTTTATTGTTGGAGGAAAATGACCTTTATTACAATAAGTATAAGAAACATTATCGTATTTGTAAATAAAAATACCTTGATAAGGTTCAAGTATTTTTTATGTATACTATTTTACTCCTTATCTGTTATGAAATACGAGTCAAAATCCTATGCAAGTATTTTCAAGTATTTTCAAATTTGGTTACCGCAGCCGGACACTTAAATACCTCTTACTCAGTCGGTCGCGTTCGCGTCTTACAAGTAGCACGTAGCACGTACAGGGCTCACTTACAGGGCTCGTGTGTTAGCGATGCCGATTCCGAGTATTTCCGACGAAAACCGAATGCATGAAACGAAAACTTGATGCAAGTGCCGAACTGCCATCCGATCAGGTCGGGATTCGGGAACTTTCAATCAAGTATTTCAAAAATGAAACGAAATTAGGATCATAATTGCGTAAACATGCATTCATAAAATTTCTATTGACTGTTACGCGCTCTTCACCCTTATATCTATATACAAAAGATACATTATTGCGATATTTTATTTAAAATTTTTAAGTGTTATGGGTTATTAGTATATTCGAGAAATTAAGTTTTGTTTCGGTTGTTATGTCAATTCAGTTGTTATTTTGAACTGATTACGTCACCTACGTATTTCGCGTGACTATTGACTTTAAGGACAATTTTTAAAGTTTAATTAATTATTTTATATAAGTGTTTAATTTTATATATTATTATAAATAAAACTGAACATTATTGTGTTTTTTACTTAGAAAGGACGATTTTCGAACTGTGAATAATAGTGTGTAAATAGTGTGTTTACTTTTATAAAAAAATTGAACATTAGTGTGTTAATAAGTTAGAAAAGACGATTTTCGAACTGTGAACAATAGTGTGTAAATAGTGTGTTTACTTTTATTAGGTAAATAAAAAAAAATGGGCTTTTAATGTTGAACAACTCGCAAACGGATACCTAAATCGAAAAATGGCTTTAGCAACCTTGCAATGTTTTTAAAAGACCTATCTAATGATACCCCACACGATGGGGTAGACGCGAGAAAAAAAATCATCCTCACTTTACAAAAGTAGGGGAGGTACCCCAAATAAAAATATTTTTCATAATTTTATTGTAGCACGGACGGACGGACATGACGAATCTATAAGGGTTCTAAGTCATGAACTACGAAACCCTAAAAACTAATAGTTTTGCAAATATGTATATTGATACTTAAAAATCTTTAATACATATTATCCAATACTTTCAAGTATTTGAATACCAGGTTTTTGTACCAGGTATTTTTACGTACTCGTACTTGGAAGACCCGGTATTTATTTTTGCAAGTATGTCTCATCTTTAATAGTGACAGCATTCGAACGAATGTCACTTTTAACTTCTTTTATGTCAACGTTTGTAAGCAAAGGCAACCATCCATAATGCCATCAATGACGTCACAGAAGGTCAACTGAAGGTTATTCACATTTTGCCTGAAATACTAATAATCCATGAGTATTTTCTTGTTTTAAACCCTTAGCAGACATCAGTAGCCCTATTCCTCGAAATGGTTTTCATATTACAACAGATTTTTTAAAAGAGAACAATCCCCATTGCCGAAGGCGCGTGGTACGTTTGCGCATGCGCAGGCCATACATCTAGGGTTTTTAAATTATTTTCGAAGGTTCGAAGCAAGTTCCCACCCCTAACCTTCTCTGCGTTTTCTTTTCTGCTGTGAATGTAGATGCTCCAAAAAACAATATGTTTAGATAGCTAAAAAGTCTCTTTACATCTTGTACAGAGACGCAGATCAGAGTAAAAAATGTACTGCTATGTTTACCTCTTAGTGAAAGTTTTTAATATAGAATAATATTGAAAATAATTGTCTGCTTACCTACACTGTCGTGTAAATTAATAAAGCAATATGCTGTAAAATCTTAAATACATAATGAATTTAGAATGTTTGTTAAATTAAAACAAAATAAATTTCTTTTTAATAAATATAGGCTTTCAATTTTCATAATAAATCATTTTAAATGTAATACTTACTTGCCTAGCAGATGGCGGTATTTGCACTAGTATGACCCTAGATGTATGGCCTGCGCATGCGCAAACGTACCACGCACCACGCGCCTTTGGCAATTGACTGATTACGTTTTATTTGTTTGTTGCAATAACTATTGCATTTTATGAAATTCTAATGATAGTGCAATTAGTTTCGAGTAGGGTGCAATTTTTCCACATTGCAAGAAGTACGAAATTCGAAGTATTTCAAGTGCTATAGACGGTGTAGCATGTAGTATCTTTACTAATTTTTTACTCGTAAACTAAGAGGGTGCTATTTTAATAATAAATAATTTTGGAAAGTTCTATTTATGATACGTCGTTGGTATTTTTTTTAATTTATATATCTCAAATTTACAGGCTGGGGTGGGGGGGGTACGTGGAATCGTACCGTATCCTAAAACAGGGAGTAATTGGTACTACTACTACCTACCTACCTACCTACTACCTGTGTAGTGGAGCGCATACCCATGGATAACGTAAATTTTTAAATTTGTGTACTTTTATAATAAATAAACAGTTTTTTCTCACATCACTTATTTCTTTCAAATCATCATTTGAAATGTAAACAAACTTTTGGTTCACTCTGTTTAATATTTTTAAAATAAAAATCAGCCCTTCACGATATTGCTTCTTCTCTAGATGAAATGGCAACCAGTCGAACATCAGTATTAGTTGTATTCTACCCATGTCAAGCACTCGTCTTCATTTATAAAGTCTTCTAGTCTTCAAGTCGTCATCGCCGTAATTAATTGAATGCCAGAAAAATGTGGATGAGATGAAAAGGGCGTCCCCTTCCTTCTCTCTCCCCCCCCCCCCCTCCATACTTTGGTAAAACAAAAAACGATCTCCACGTTTTTTCTTGATTCGGTGTAATATTAATGCTAGTCTGATAAAAGACGCCATATAGTTGTGCCATGTAGCGTTTACTTAATGTAGGTGTAAAAAATTTTTAAACCGTGTAAAATTTATTTTAACACACTTCTAGAAATATGACCAATACATGAAAATACTAATTATTCATATAATAAACAGTATAAATGTCATAGCATCCCTTAAACATCGCCAGTGGTACAGGATCTGCCATTTTCCTTTAGACTTTTTCAAGATGTAATGCAATCACCGGAGTTTAACCGGTGAAGTGGCGGTTTTTAATTTACTACTTTCACCGGTTAAACTTCGGTATTTCTCCGGTACTCACTGCTCCGCAGCTCCGGTGCAAGCCTCTATAGTCTGGCCACGCTAACTCTGCAGAACGAAAAAAATTATAGAATTTGAAAATCTATAGATGGTAACACCGTCTATACTACGAAAAACTAATTTGATACTAGTTGTTTTTTTTATTTTAGCCAAGTTATTTTGTTTATATTCTGATTTTTTCTTGGTTAAGAATAGTCATGACTTCAGCACGATGCATTGTCGATTTGCTACAGTTTTTGAGGTCATAAGTAGGTACAATACAGGTTGTAATAATTCTGATTCCTAACTTTTAAAAATCTACTGAGGCTATGGTTTATCTACACATTAATAATAATAAAAGGCTAACTTTACTTTAAGATCTATGAAACAACTCAAGGACAATATAAAAATAACGATAGATTTTTGAATGATAAACATAATTTATTTTTAGGTTTCATCAAGATATACATTAGTTTTTTTTGTTTCTACAGACTCGTTTCTTAACAAATTTTTTATTATGTATATAGATTATGGAATCTGGCCATAAGGCTCCATGCCGCCACATCATGTTTTTCCATAAGGACTGTCCGTTCGTCAATAATATTTTGCGTAAGGTTTCTCTGCAGCCAGTAAAATCAATTGATTGCCTCAATTGAAGTAGTAATTTACGCAGAGTAGGAACTTTTTTTCGGGTCAAAATGATCATTTTGCGCATATTATATATTCGTTTGGCGCATTGGTCAAAATGATCAATATTAACTTTCGTTGCCCGTGCTGCACGCTTTTTGCCAGGAACCCTCCAGATCGCTGAATCCTGTAGAAATAAATATAAATCATTTATAAACTTTAATTTGAACTTGTATTCAATCCAATATGTATTGGATGTACGTTGTACCTACTTTAATAATCTAACGAAAATTTTAGAAAATAAATACGTAAGTAACCGATTCTTACCAGTCATTGAAGCGATATTTTTTATAAACTGGTTCTCACTATTGATGGTAAACTCTTCAAGAGCCTTCAGCATCCGTAGGGCAACTTGAATATGAGGTTTAAATTCATCACTTATACTACCTGGAATGTCTAAAAATAAATACTTGTTAAGAGTTGAGTATCTATAATTTATGTAATAGTTGCTTAAGACCTAAATCCTATCTGTAGGAAGCAAATCTATAGGTAGATATCTTATTGAAATTGGACGTTAATTTGACACGAGCTTCTTGTCAGCATCATGAACAGGCTATGAGTATTTGAAAAAATGTTCTTAGATACATATAATGGTAAATTAAAACGGCGAAGTATCAAAATCAGTAGATTTACTTACACGTCAACTTTTCGTTATCTTGTAAACATTGTCGTTTTTGGCTAAGGACGACATCACACTGTGCCTTTACATCTTGGAATTTACTTATCATATTATTTAATAACTTCCGCACTCCACTTTTAATAGGTTTAACTATTTTTCTTTAAAATATATGAAAAACAACAAACCGCATATGCAATGTGACAGCTAACGTACCACAAAAGTGACATCAGAAAAAGTATACCATATAAAAAACTTTTTGGGGTTGCCCATTTATTCCACTGCAGAGTTAGCGTGGCCAGACTCTAGTAGTTACCAAAGAGGGAGTACGGAGTACATTTTAGACCTAGTTCAAAGAGTATGTAACAGTGTTTATATGTTTAGGGAATTCTCCCTTTTTTACGGACAAATAATAAATAAATAATAAATAAATATTTTGGACATCTTACACACAACATCATCTAGTCCCAAAGTAAGCAAGAGCTTGTGTTATGGGTACTAAACAACCGATATAAATACATAAACATACTTTTTTTTGTAAATACTTACATATTATACATAGAAAACACCCAGACTCCGAAACAAATATTTGTGGATCACACAAATATTTGGTCTGACCCGGGAATCGAACCCGAGACCTCTCAGCCGCATACGCTAGCCACTAGACCAACAAGGCAGTCTAAATAGCTGATATTTTGGATGGTTAAAGACAATTTGAAAAATACAAGGATTTAGGGAATTCCAGGGTGAAATCAAAGGCTATACAGGTAGTAGTCCTGTAGTAAAGTAAAACATATACTCAACCACTGCTTTTTTTAGGGATTTCCCGGATATTACGGAATTTCCGGACGTATGGCCTTAACCCTCTCTTGAGAGGAGACCTGAGCCCAGCAGTTGGACGTTATGGGTTGTTGATGATGATGATACCAATTTCCGTGAATGTCACCAGAAATTAGTCGTATTGTAAAGTATAGGTTGTTGATTGATTTGATAAGTTTGACGTTATTTCTGTATTGTTCTTACATGTTCGTACATCTTTACACACAACGCCATCTAGTCCCCAAACTAAGCAGAGCTTGTATTATGGGTAACAAGACAACTGATATAAATTCATAAACATATTTTTTTGTAAATACATACATATTATCCGAACTCCGAAACAAATATTTGCGGATGACACAAACATTTGGTCCGACCCGGGAATCGAACCCGAGACCTCTGTTGAATAAGTAATCTCACGTTAAGCAACCTCTTTGTATTTTGTTACTGGCAGGTTTTTATAAAGTTTGAATTATTCTTTAAGAACGATATGTATTTTAAATTAGAAAATTGTGTTGTGAAATTTATTATTCCGTTGATTTTTCTAGAAGCAAAAACATGTATCTGTAAATTCTAATACTGTATTAAAATTCTGAAATATGGATTCTATTCATCAAAGTTTTATTATTTCTTGAAAGTATCCTTCTAGTAACCAAATAATGATTTAGCCACATCGACCGTTTCCAAGAGGTTATGGGCCCAGAACGATACCAGGAAAAAGAATTTTTATTAAAATTGTAAAATGAAATTACGAAATTGAAAAATGAACAAAGTGAAGAAACTAATGTGAGTAATGAGAATTTTTATTAAAGATATAGAAAAGAAAGGACGAATTATTTTAAAAAAATAAAAACAATTGAAAAATGAGACCAAGAGGAGGAGACGGAGGTTGATGTTCTTCGTGAAGCTGATGAGAAATGAGAAGGAGACGGAGGTTGTTGTTTTTGGTGAAGCTCATGAGATAAATGAGGAGGAGACGGAGTTTGTTGATGCTTTGGTAAAGCTGATGTTTTTAATGATCATGATGGAGGTGATCATGAAGTTGTAGAAGTGGTGATGATGGATGTCACGATAGCGATGGTGGAGGTGATGGAGTTGAAAACGAAGATGAGATGGATATATTGTTGTCACGATGGAGATGAAGATAAGTGATGATGGAGGTCACGATGGTGTTGATGGAGGTGATGAAGATTAAGTTAGTTGGTGTTATTCTCTCGTCATAATATATATGTATGTCATTAGGTCTTTTTAGGTATTTTTATTCTAAATATTTGTGTAAGTATGCTAGTTTAAGGGGGTGTGAGATAATAGCAGAGTCGCGCAGTGGAAGCGTGTGTGTGAAATTGGTGTAAAGGGAAAAATAATTTAATTTTGTTATTCAATTAATTTAAAAAAACGGAATATTTTAGATACATTTTTCACAGAATTTTTTGACAGAATTTTTGACATTTAATTTTTTCCTTTATAGTGTATTTTTGTATTTTAAGGTTTGTTATATTAAAAAGGTAAATCTGTTGAAAGAGTATAGTACTGTTTGGTGTTTAATAATTTTAATTGTGGTTGGTTATTATAAAAAGTTTTGGTTTTTGTTGAAAGGGTTTGAGATGATATGATGAATGTTAATGTTATGAATGATTGATTTGATTTGCTGTTTGTTGGGAGCTGATGTTGAAGCTGTTTATTTAGTGGAGCTGTTTAGTGGAGCTGTTTAGTGGAGCTGTTTGTTGGAGTTGGAGCTGTTTGTTGGAGTTGGAGCTGTTTGTTGGAGTTGGAGCTGTTTGTTGGAGTTGGAGCTGTTTGTTGGAGTTGGAGCTGGTGTTGAAGTAGGTGTTGGAGCTGGTGTTGAAGTAGGTGTTGGAGCTGATGTCGAAGTAGGTGTTGGAGCTGATGTCGAAGTTGGTGTTGGAGTTATTGTTGTAGGAGTTATTGGAGTTATTGTTGTAGGAGTTATTGGAGTTATTGTTGTAGGAGTTATTGGAGTTATTGTTGTAGGAGTTATTGGAGTTATTGTTGTAGGAGTTATTGGAGTTATTGTTGTAGGAGTTATTGGAGTTATTGTTGTAGGAGTTATTGGAGTTATTGTTGTAGGAGTTATTGGAGTTATTGTTGTAGGAGTTATTGGAGTTATTGTTGAAGGAGTTATTGGAGTTGGTGTTGTAGTTGGTGTTATAGTTTTGTTGGAGTTGGTGTTGTAGTTTTGTTGGAGTTGGTGTTGTAGTTTTGTTGGAGTTGGTGTTGTAGTTTTGTTGGAGTTGGTGTTGTAGTTTTGTTGGAGTTGTCGAAGTATTTATTGGAGTTGTTGGTGTTTGAGTTTGTTGATGTGGTTATTGGAGCTTGTAAGAGTTTGTTGTTATAATTTCTAAATTGTTGTTGTCAGGATATAGGTGTTTGTAGTTGTGGAAGTAAGAATGTGTAAGAATGTTTGAAATCTTTTTTTTTGTTGCTTAACTGAGATTAAGGGGGTGTGTTGAATAAGTAATCTCACGTTAAGCAACCTCTTTGTATTTTGTTACTGGCAGGTTTTTATAAAGTTTGAATTATTCTTTAAGAACGATATGTATTTTAAATTAGAAAATTGTGTTGTGAAATTTATTATTCCGTTGATTTTTCTAGAAGCAAAAACATGTATCTGTAAATTCTAATACTGTATTAAAATTCTGAAATATGGATTCTATTCATCAAAGTTTTATTATTTCTTGAAAGTATCCTTCTAGTAACCAAATAATGATTTAGCCACATCGACCGTTTCCAAGAACCTCTTGATCAACAGTCGCATACGCTAACCACTAGACCAACGAGGTAGTCATTACGCAGTATTGCGGAGTAGTAGTGGCACTAGTGGCATCAATTATTCACGTCCAAGTTATTACGATATTATATAGAAGAAAATGATAATCAAGCATCATCTTCGACGAAAAGAATATAAAAGCAATGCGTCAACTTCCAAAAATTCTAACCATGTAGATCTATGATCTTCTGTGGGCGTTTTGTTAATATATATACCTACATTAAATATTAAGATGTGGTTTATTTCCTGTATTATATTTATACTCCCTAAATAAAAATGAATGAAGTAGTTTAGGGAATTTTAGGGATAAATTCAAAAGAAACTAGGGTAAAATGGAAAACGTAAGTGGAAACACTAACACTACGTACGTAGTACGTACCGAGGTAATAAAAACAAGACAATTTTATTTAGCTGTCAGTCAAAATGTCGGCTGATTCGCAAGTTCATGTAGATAGCAACGAAAATAATAAAAGAAATAAATCTCTGTTACCATTGTTTCCCAAACGAGATGAATGCTCGCATGTGTCTTGTTATTGGTAAGCTATTTCTTTTCTTGCATTCGTTTGCAAGTGATAATAAAATATAATTATATTAAATTGTAATTTTCTCTGTATTATGTTTAAATAATAGCGAGGAAAACGTTTGGAAACTATGCCAAGATATATCATTAAGGTTTCCAGAGGAATTAGGTAGGTGTTACGTCGTCTTTATTTCAAACCCTTGCCGTACGGTGCCTCTATGGAAACAAAGGGCTGGGCGCGAGGAAGACCGTCTTGTTATATGGGTGTGTACTAATACTATGTCAATCTATTGTAATGAACGCCGTCACCACATTAATTTGAACTCTATCCGTTTACCCATCATATTCTGTCATTACCATTTTTTTTTTAAATTGCATTTTAAAACCTGTTAAAAAAACGCACTAGTATTCCATACAAGAAAAAAGTAACAAAAAATTTTGTGTGTGAGTATAAGAAAATGTATCTGTGCTTTATGTTGTAATAAATTGTTTGAGTATTGAATCCACTGTTATGCATCCTTTAATATGTATAATTTACTTTTATTTTTACAGGATTATCATGTGATATTTCTATATTCATTGGATTGTCAGGCTTGCGTTGTTTATGATCTGGATTCTGAATTACCATTTCCAACATTTTTCCACAAATATGTTACTGAAACATTCCGCACTGATCAAGTTCTAAAGTCAGATTTTCACAGGTAAATTTATTTTTACTGAAAAATAATAGTTGATTTTAATATAATGTGATATAAATATTTATATGTTAGATTATTATGTATTAAAAGAACTTTCTTGATGTTGTAGATTCTTTCGTGTGGTGCCAGCAAAGCAGTTTTTTCAACAGTTTGCTTCAGATCGCCGTCACATGAAAAGACCAGATGGTTCATGGATTAAACCTCCACCTCCATACCCAGCAATATGTACACCAAGTAAGTAGACAAATTTTTTTTGGTTAAACTAAGCAAGCAAGCAGGTAAAAATTAGCATCAGACCATGAAATATTTTGTGTTGGTTAGTTACTTGAAGACCTTGGAAAATGAACCAGAGAGTTCTTAATCTAAACTGTCAATTGAAATTCACAGCACCTTAAATCAAACCAATATTTAATGTATTACCATAACCATAAGATTTTAAAACCATAACTTATTCCTAAATCCCTTTATTTCTTGCTGCAAGTTTTTTCCTGTACCACAAACTTATCACATGAAAATTTATCTATAAATATAAAATTCTCATGTCACAATGTAACTTAGTTGCTATAATTCAGATGGGTTTCAATAGTAATGAGAGCTTCACAACCTTATGTGGGTTTAGGTCCAACATTGCGGTCAGTCCCTAGATGGGTGTGCGTTTCTGTGGTTCGGAGGTCATCTTAAGCAGTAGGTCCCATTCTAACGACAAGATTACCTGGCTTGTCAGTCCTCAACCTGCAGTCTGTCAGCGTGGAGATGTATGGCTTTAACCCTCTCCTGGGAGAAGACTCAAGCACAGCAGTAGGTCATTATGGGTTGTTAATGATTCAGAAAAGGAATTAAACTATTTTAATATTCCAAAGTAAGGTAACAAAGGATAAAATGGACATAAGAGGAGCCGTGGGTATTAGTTAGTTCAACAACAGAAACAGTTACTCGAGTTTATGCATATGGAGTAGGGTTTAAGGGGATAGTAATCAACTCAATAGTTGTAAGTATAGTTAGTAATTTTTAGTTTAGAAGTCTTGGGGGTTGGTCTTTATTGATTAAGGAGATTTTGATGCAGTAGTGTCTAATTAAGCCAAGCATGAAGAGAATAGGTGAGCTTACTGAATGTTCAGGTACTGAAATAACATGACTACTTTAACAAGACATGAAGTACCTACCTAAGTATTTTCCTATTTTTCTGTTAAACATGTTCCCTATGAATATTAATTTGTCCTAGCTTTCTATTCTAGTAGAAGTAAGCCAGGATAACTTAACAAGACAGAGTATGTCACTAAACGCAGATATTTTCGGGAGTTTTATGTACTTTAGGTATAGTATTTATATATTTTTAAGAATTTCAATTTTAATTACATTTGGAAATCATGTATAATATACTCAAATTTATGTTTATTATACTTCAATTTATGTATAACATACTCAAATTTATGTATTCCTACTTTACAGTTTTACTTTGCTAGTAATCAGTTAGAGTTATAAAAATTCAGACATATTCATTTCACGTCTTTATAATAGGAAAAAGCATTTAGAAAGACGCGAAATTAATGCGTCGGAATTTTCATTCGAATAATAATTTACAAAATTATCTTACAATATTAAGCTAGCCAAACTTTAAAGTGCTTTAAGATTCGAACTCTCTCAGTTTTCTATGTGGTTCTTTTCTATACAGTTTTCTGGAAATAGACTGCAATAAATAAGCGTAATATTTATTATTTACAGGTTCCACTCATAACTTGGATGAATATATAAACATGGACTTTGAGGTGGGGCCTGGTCAAGTTTTAAACTTAACAGATTTTGTACAGCGGTTCTATAAAATAAATAAGTAATACATCTGATGATAAAGTTAGATAGAAAATGTTGATTTAGTAGTTTCATGACCCTGATGGTTCGTGTTTTAAGTTGATTATGTTTTAATAATCCTATTTTAACTTATGAATTTTCTTGTTATTTTTTTTGTTTGTTAATGATATAGAGTTAAAGTATCGTATCATAAAATAGAATTTGATTTAAATTTGTCAAATGCTCAAACGCTACATAAAGTTAAGCAGAATTGAACATGTTAAAATCAAATAAGATCATGTATTGTAGGTAAACATTGTGTGTCACTAATTGTTTACAAAAAATATTATTATTATCAGAATTTCACTATTTACATATTTTCAGAATAATGTATAACAAATACAGAAGAGAATTCAATGATTGGTAAATATTATTCTGTATATTCATTATTTAATTATTTGTACTTAAAAAGTTGTAAACACATTTAACGATTTCCCACATACCTACACAATAAAATTAATATGCACTAATAGGTACTTATATCCAAATTATACTTATCTTTCATGTTAGAATTCTTATATAGGTTAACTGACTAATTTCAATGTATATTTCAATTTTTGACTACTATTGACTTTCATTTTAATGTATCAAAGTTGACTTAACTGTTAATTAAATCAGAAACCTACATAAGAATATTCTGAGCGTGAATTTTCTAAAATAATTCTGGCTAGTTACATATTGAATAGAAGTGGTATATGAAATATCAAGTCGGAGCACGTTTTTAATCCCTCTAAGTATTTGCTGATTTCTAAAATTAATAGTTTTTAAGAATAGATACATTAATCAAGAGCTAGTGCTTAAGGTTTAAATCTTTATATTGAGTAATGAGTAAATAGTTTTTTTAATGTTGAGCATCCTATTAATCAAGAGCTAGTGCTTAAGGTTTAAATCTTTATATTGAGTAATGAGTAAATAGTTTTTTTAATGTTGAGCATCCTCTCTCTATGTCGTTATTGTGAAACATATAACATTTAATTATATTACGTAATTGTATTTATAAATTTGTTCTGATTTTGACTGCGGTAATCCTTATTTACGGATTGCGTGTTCATTTGGGTGTTGAAGTTTATGTAACTTTATAGAGGTGTATATGGTTGCAAGTAGCTTTTGTATGTTGTTAAACTATTTAATAATTTTATAATAACTTTTATACACTCTTTTATTCTTCCCTAGCACCCTTAGCGAGTTTAAAATACCAAAAATATATACTTATATTATTAAAATTAAGAGTTTTTGCATATGATAAAGTATTATTCAATTGTATTATCCATAAAGTGTAAGTTTTATATTCTATGGTTTTGTTTTTTTTTTAAATATTCTTATGTCTATATTATTAGTATTATTTATTTTAGAATATTTAACTTAAAAACTTTACATTACATATTAATTGTTCCTATTTTTACATCTTCTCAAATTTAATATAACAATATATTATGCCTACTTTTAAGGTTAAAGTAACTGAATAGTACAGATGAAGAATTTGCAGTCAAGAAATTTTGCATTATTTTATTTCACAAAAGTTTGTAAAATAAAATAACGCAAAGATATACATTAATTTACATACTTAAGTTCTTTCTGCAGGGTTTATTGTATGTGTTCATTATACAAACGACTACTAGTCATAATTTAATTATTTTTCAACAAATTTTATTGTATTCTTAAAGATCAATAAATCTAATTTCTAAGATTTATATCAGTTAGATAAATAAAATCAAATTGTTATTTTATTTATCTAACTAGAGGAGTGTGTTTCCATTACTAAATATTTTTGAGTTATAATGTATTTTAGGGAAATCTTTTATCAAATATTAGTTTGTTATAAGATTTTAAGTAATTACTTCTGTTATGAAATGGTTTTTCGATATTTATGGAAACACACTTCTAATATTTGGTTTTGTTTCTCAGAAACAATTATACCTACCTAGAACCCTAATCTATCGTCCGTAAAATACTTAAATTTTACTATAGTGATTTTAAAATCTGGTCATCATTAATATAGTTCAAATTATTAACATTAAACGCTTTTAACTAGCATTAGATGTCGAGGCGTAGCTGGATATATTATGGGACCAAAACTCTGACGACTGAATGCGGTGGAACCAAAGCGTAAAGTGAATAGGGAATTACTTACTGGGAGTGTGTTATGTCCCATTAGTTACGCCTTTGTCCTATAAAGGTGGGTACTGACTTAAGGTATTAGCACAGAATACATAATAGTACTCATACAGAAGGCTCACTCCGAAAAGTAAATTAAAGAAATCGGGACCCTAGGTGTTAAAAGATAAAGTTCAATTCAGATCGCACAGCGCCGAATCAACTACAATTATATTTACCTACCGTTGCGTCTCTTTCTATCGTGTAACTCTTACCTGTTCTGACAATGTCTAGTCGACCGGCATACTCGTCCGGGCAGGCAGGCGGCCGACTATACCTAAACTGCGGAGTGACATACCCCTGGTATTAGTACAAGAATTCTAAGTTTGGTACGGTAGTTTGTGTGGTACGACTTATCAAGTGTAACAAACACGTACCACACACGAACATAAGTGAGTCCGGTCTGCTTTTTTTAGCATCCAATCGCTGCCTCTTAATTCAGTCATTTGGCAGATAGCGTCTCTCACTACGTTTGCGTTACCCACAGCCACAGTGGTAGTAGCATTTGTAATAACGTCGGAACGATAAGCATGACTTTTACTTGAATATATTTTAGCTTCGGAAATGGACTCACTATATAATGTGTGATGATAACTTTACTTACCATAAAACGCTAATAGATTTTATTTAGATGAACCTATGAAATACATTAAGACAGTACCCGCCTTTACATAATATTATCCATATGTTACAGAAACAATTGAAAACTTCCTTCTACGCCTTTAAATTTTTTATCTATTGACTGAAAACTATGAGTGATAATCATTGTGCTTATGCTTTTAATGTACTAAGTTACACATTTTAATTTGAAATAAAAACACCACACGCTATTTTATTGTATTTTATTTTAATAATTTAATGTAACAAATAATAGTTATCTCTTACCTATAAGGCAAATTTGGTAATTAATTGATGCATAAGCCCAAACATCACATCAAACCAACAACATATTAATAATATACAGGTGTCCCAGAGGCCAGAAGTCGACGCCAAGCCGGAAACGGGTGATACCGGGTGACCCCTAGTCATAGTAGTTATCAGAAAAAACAGTCTTGAATTTAGAAACATTTCGTTTTTTTTTCTAATAAACGTACACCTGTGATCATTTTGGACTCTAGCTACAAATCTTAATTTTTTCCCCATATTTTTTTTCGTATGTTTACACCTAACTACTATGACTGGTATCACCTGGTTGTGGTTCCGGCTTGGCGTCGACTTCTGGGACACCCTGTATATGATATACCACATATGGTAATTAATTTGCAATGTTTGCTTCAGTGAGGATCTCTGCACCATTTTGAGTGATAAGTATCGTGTGTTCCATCTGAGCCGATCTGGATTCATCTTCTGTCAGTAATGTCCAACCATCTTCATGCATAACTGTGTCTGGACTTCCATGACTTAATGCTGGCTCTATCGTGAATGTCATTCCAGGATTCATCACCCCAGGAAACGTGTTTGCTGTTAAAAAAAAGTAAGTATTTATTATTTGTCTGGACTGACTGGATCTCCACACTGTGTGACTCTTTTCCACAGAACTAACTCGAAAATATTTAAAATTGGAAGCAGCAACTTAGATGATTTTGCTTTCCCTGTTGGCTGACAAAAATACCTAAATACATATTATTTGTCTGGAATATTCGCGCTTATATCTATTAAGTGAATCATTTTTTCGGAAGAAAAGTCTCATTTGCACAGACTACATACTACTCATCTCTGTACTAAATTTCATCTAAATCTTTGAAATAACAGTTCCAATTTACTACAATAATAATAAATTTATTTCCTTCTCCATTTCATGGTGACCGCGATGAACGAGGCCGAACGAAATCAAAAGCTATCATTGTGACGGTGTTGATATAAAATAAACTCAAACCAGGCCCTCGGATTTGGTTTTTACTACGAAAGAACTGTTTAACGCTGGCTTTCTGTAGTAGTAGTATCACTTCGAGTCCAGCTGGCTCGTACGTGCCAAAACGTGACTCCTATGCTTATTTTTAATTCGCAATAGTGTTATCGAAATCACTGTTTCGGGTAGATTACTAGAATTTTAACAATATTTGAGTACTTACTAGTGTGGTAAATATCAGGTAATCCATGAAAATATTCACCAATTCCATGCCCTAGAACTGAAGGTATCACAGTGAGATTTCGCCGTTTTGCATGTTGCTCTATTATGTATCCTATATGACTAAATGGAACCCCAGGGCCACATGCTTGAATACTCTAAAAATAAAAATAAATTGTATGTGAGCGACTACACACCGATTGTATCATAAAAACAAATATCTATTTTGGAAACTTGAGACTAACATTTCACGATAATGATGTCCACAGTCGATTTCGGCCACAGCGGCCAGTCTCAACTGACACTTAAAGATAGGTATATTATCGATGGGACGGCTGTCCGACACGACCGAGAAGAGACCAGGCGAAAGACCGACGGTTATATGTGCTCTACAGAGCACGGGGGTTAAGACCAATTCCAAACTCCAGGCTGTTATTAAACATTTTTATAATCAGAAAAACTCCCACTTTTTTTATCGGATTTAGGATGCGATTTAAAGAACTCTTAAACAGCGCCTTTCACATACGCTAAACGAACGAGGCAGTTACGATGGCAAGTTTCTACTCAACCGTTTATCTTTGATAAAAAATTAAAACATTAAAATAACACAAGATCAAAGAAATTGAGTTACTTACTATGTTTAAACACTCTTCTGTCACTTTCACAAGTTCTACGCCCTTATCATCCACATCACCTACTAGAAAAGTCTTGGAACAATCACCATGAAATCCATCGATAAATACCTGAAATGAAAAAAAAACGGAGGAGGTTCTCAATTCCAAGAGTTTTTTTATGTATGACCACGCATAATTTTTACAGAGTAGTCCGATTTCGAATCATTCTTTTTAATTTTGAAAGGTACTACTACATACTCCGAAATTAAGATTAGGAATCTAATTTGGAAAAAGAATTCCAACCCTAAAAGTAGCAAAACAGGGGATGATTGATTGTGTACTCATTGATAGTAATTTATGACGACACATACCTAACTTTTTCAAAGTAGTCCAATTACGACTTTTTTTTATTGGAAAGGTTACAACCTCGAGGTTAGTCTCACATACATTTAAAAAAAGAAACCAAGTTATGATTGATCACTGATACATAGCCACGCATAACATTTTACAGAGTAGTTTGATTTCAATAATTCTATTTTTATTGGAAAGGATACAACCACGCCAAACTTTATTAATTACGTGAGGCGGGATGGCACGCCCTTTTATGTTAATTTAATTTTCGTATTTCTTTAAAGTTAAGGTAAGTTAGTTATCTTTATTCATTGTTTGGCAATGAATCAAATTTATTTAGGTATGTTTACAATAGTTTAAGAAGTTATTAATGTATGACAATGATCTAGTCTCTTCTACTTACTGTTATATCAACATTAACAATATCCCCATCTTGAAGAGGTCTTAAATCAGGGATTCCATGAACAACAACATTGTTCACTGATGTGCATACACTTTTTGGAAATCCGCTATATTGAAGTGGCGATGGATAGGCACCAGACTCTATTGAAAGTCTATGCGCTAGGTCATCTATATCGTCTGTTGTTATCCCTGGCTGGAACAAAAACAAAATGTTTTAATATATATAAAATATCCCACAACAGAGGATTTATTCATATTCGTTTATTCAAAACAATTACTATTACCAAAAAAAGTAAAAGCACCTGAATGAATCCATGCAATTTCTGTAGTATGTTAGCAGCTAATTTACAACTTTTAATCATCCCAGTTATTTGAACAGTATCTTTAATTTCAGGCACTTTCGGTATTGTTCTTTCACTAAGGGACACATAGCCCGGTCTTATTATGTATTTAGGAACTTCCCTCGATGGAGTAGTTTTTGTTGGTGATACAACATCATATACCCCAAACTTTTTTCTGTAACATAAATGAAAAGGATTTTATGATTGGAGATATGTATGTATAAATGTGTTCACATTTCTTTTTATTACATGTAGGAATATGTCACTACATATTATAAAACAAAGTAAAGGGCAACTAAAATGGTCTTCTCTTTGAAAAACATGTCCCATGAAGAACGTCTGGAGAAATCAACCTGCCAACACTAGAACAGAGAAAAAATAGAGGAGGTCTTATAGAAACATACAAAATCCTCAACCATCACTAAAAGTTGAGAGACATTGATGACGTCCATGTTCACAATGAACGCAACACTCAACAGCAATCCCAAAAACCATTTCTTGCCAAACCGTGTAGTGCGTATGTGGAACTCTTTACCGGAAACGGTAATTAGTGCTCCAAAGTTGAAAATTTAAAAAAACAGACTTGATGAACATTTAAAAACACAAGTAAGTATAATGATATACAACCATCAGCTTTAAGCTGCTTGTGTATTAAAATAATAATAATAAAGTCCTATGCTGCATCTGAGGTGGTCATTTAACTAAGAGAATTGCTATTAACTTTACTTTTTAGGGTTCTGTAGCCGAATGGCAAAAAACCGGAACCCTTATAGATTCGTCATGTCTGTCTGTCCATCCGTATGTCACAGCCACTTTTTTCCGAAACCAGAAGAACTATACTGTTGAAACTTGGTAAGCAGTAATCTGTGAACCGCATTATGATTTTTACATGAAAATAGAAAAAAATCAACATGTTTTGGGGGTCCCCATACTTGGAACTGAAACTCAGATTTTTTTATCATCAAACCCATACGTGTGAGGTATCTATGGATAGGTCTTCAAAAATGATGTTGAGGTTTCTAATATCATTTTTTTCTAAACCGAATAGTTTGCGCGAGAGACACTTTCAAAGTGGAAAAATGTATCCCCCCCCCCTGTAACTTCTAAATTATGAGAGTGATAAAACCAAAAAAAAATATGTTGTACATTACCATGTAAACTACCACCGAAAATTGGGTTGAACAAGATTCATTCAATAGATAGACTATTTTTAAAACATCGATCAAAGTTACAATGTACTACAAGAACTTTTATATGATGTTACTTGCTGCTACGGAACCCTTCATGGGCGCGTCCGACTCGCACTTGGCAGCTTTTTTTTATCCACAGTAACAGGCTAGATTTACTAGAAGATGGATTTGTCTTGTGATTTAAAAATACAGGCCAATATTTAGAACTTGTTTTAATTGCCTGTCTTGATAAAATATACAAAAGTGCTGCATAAATGTTAACACTTACAAGATCTTGTCCTGTATTCCTCGTTTGAGCTTTCTTATCATACTCAAATTCAAAATATTTAAAAATTCTCAAATATTTTTCATTCATTGTTATGGTTAATGATGTAACTTAAATACAAAAGTAAAACATCTAAGTATAATTAATTATTTATGTAAGTACATTTGTAAGTTAATCAAATACACTTGTAAATTAACTTAACTTTAATTTAATTATGATGATTTAATTCTTTTTTTTATAATTATGATTAAAACTTACACATTAGTTTTCCAAAACTGATTAAATGATTTCATTATTTGTTCAAATTCAGTGAAAATATAATTTGCTATAAATAAATTTTATTTTTATTATAATTATATTTTTATGGGTGCAAAATGTAAATACTAGCTTTGTTTATTTTGTTTTTACACCTAAATTTAACATATGTCATGTGGTCCACAGATAACATAACAATAACATATCGGTTCGTTCTTAGAAAAATTGACAAAACAAATTAATTAAGTTAGAAACCTGAGATCTTCAATACGCTCATGCTTTTGTGGCGGCACCACCACTTGCTCCAGGGTCCTTCCGCCAGGCGGCGCTGAGACAGCAAAGTTTTTAAAAAACATCTGCCGAACAATTACCATAATATTTTTTTTAGATATCCGTTAGAGAAAAAAACATATTTAATAATTTTTTTATTTCTTTACTTTCACTTGTCTACTACGGTCTATTTAATTAATTTATGCACTATTTTAATGATCGACGTCCTAAAGCATCTAACTACACATGTAAAAATGCAATAATAATAATAATAAGATACACAAAAATAAATGTTGTAGCCTAAAAATCGACAATTTTCAATAAAAAAATTAAAAGTCGAATATCTCGAAAAGGGTTAAGTTTAGGGTAGGGTGTTTCTTAGTGAAATAAGTCAGAAATGATGGGTACTTTACGCCCTTAACGGATCTAGCACGACTTTTCCTGTAACCCTGTATACATTCATATTAAACATAGAATACACCCAGCTCCGAAACAAATATTTGTGGATCGAAGCCTGCGAACCTCCTTTTTAAGGAGAGGCCTATGTCCAGCAGTGGACTGTTAAAGGCTGTTGATGATGATGATGAACCCTGCGAAGATAAATCCAAAGAGCTTGCTAACATCACTGACTTGACTGACTATGGTTGTCTATGATCATGAAATGAATTAAAAAATAATAATTAAGAAGTGTCAATCATTCAGTCAGTCAGTCAAGTCAGTGGATGTTTGTTTGTACTCAAATGTTTGTTGAGGGTTATAATTGAACACCAAATAGATTTTTGTAATTCCGAGCAATTAATTAGTGGGTTAAAAGTTAGCGTAAACATTTGAAACTCAATATGTCACAAAGTAAGTATATGAACTACACATTTATATCCGCAAATAAATGTCGAAATGTTTAAACGTGTGAATTTTATTTTAGACTCTGAAAAGCCGGCTACGAATCCAGAAGTACCAGATCCTACTGGTCCTGCAGCAAGGAAAGGTGTTCTTATTTCCTTCAGGACGGGAAAAACTATGGAAATACCAGAAAAAGATATTGTACGTATTAATTATTTAAAGTCCCAACAATATCGATTCGAATAATCAAGTGGTCTTCGAATACTTACATGATTTCATGGAAAAGTACTAGATATATTTAAGTAATCAAAAACAACGAGACCTTTAGAGCCTGTATGTTCTGATGAACTATGAACATTAAATGCTTATTTTGAGGAAGTTTCTTTGGATTTTTATCTAATTAACCAGTTTAAGCTTTCAAGATTCACAAACATTTATATTTGCTGATGCCATGTAGAATGTTTAACCATTAATAATCCACAACTGGACTTGGGTCTCTAGCAAGAGGTTTTGGGAGACCAAAAAAATGGTAGAGATACCATGCTAGAATAGGATGTCTAAGGTGTTTTACTAACTTCTCTCCATGCACGGGATGAATAGGGGTGGTAACTATGTATTCTCAATCCAAAACCAATCAAATTTTATTTTGTCTCTTGAATTGTGGTAATCTATTGTTTTAGGTTCTATCATTTCTTAATACTCATGTATTATTCATTGTATTGCTTTTAGCTTGGCAGATGTCGGTTTGTTGGTGAATTTGAAAAATTAAACAGAATTGGGGAAGGTACATATGGAATTGTCTGTGAGTATATCTTTATATTTCTTTATAAGTTGATGATATAAGTTATGACACCTTTGTGTTATTTTATAGATTGCAACAGTGAGTGCTTCTTGCAACTTTAATTTATGATAAAACCAGCTTCCGCCAGCATATATCTCGATTATTGCAGTAAAAAGTAGCCTATGTGTTATGAATGTGTGAAATATGCTGAATGAAACTTTACAGTAATATATTACTGTAAAGTTTCATTCAAATCCGTTCAGTAGTAATTGCATGTAAGAGCAACAAACAAACAAACATACTCACAAACTTTCTCCTTTATAATATTAAAGTCGTCACAAAATAAGAAGCCCTTTTTGACATTTGTCATCATGTTCTTTAATCAACGATTAATTCATGTTTCTGAGTGTATTTTTTTAATATAAAGTTAAACTTGATGCATATATTTTATGATATGCGTTGTGATAGTGTATGGGTAATATAGTAATTAAAAAAAAAACAGGTTTTGTGACGACTATAGTAGGATATTTATCTGTGACAAAGATTTTTTATGCAAAGTACTATCAGTCATGTCAATTCATAAGAATAGTTACAAAAGAAATTAGGCTAGATAAGTTAAGGATGTCCTTTACTTCATTGCATGCTTTATATTCTATGCATTTAAGTAATTTATTAATAAAAAATTGCAGATCGTGCCAAGGATAAACTTAATGGCAACATTGTTGCTTTGAAAAAGGTGAGGATGGATGTGGAAAAAGATGGTTTGCCTTTAAGTGGACTACGTGAAATCCAGGTTTTGATGTCATGTAGACATGAAAATGTAGTGCAACTTAAAGAAGTTTTGGTTGGTCGCTCTCTGGAGAGGTAAATATAAAAAGTCTGTCTTGCTTGTCTTGTAATAAGTAGTAATAGTATCTATTTACTCAAATGCAGCACAGTTTATCTATCTTAATATAAGTATGTAGTAAACATTCTTACTACTACTACCACCATCCAGACCGTATTCGGCCACGGCGACTTGGAACTGATCAGAGTGAGCTTCGTTGATGTGCTCTCAGGTGGCTGATATATCCAATTTTCGCAAGTCAGCACCCCCCGATATAATTGTAATAAATGGCCGCCGCTGGTCGCAGTGGGAGGCTGCTGCGGCGGATTGGCCACTTTGGAGGCGTACTGTTCGCACTAGGGTGTTTGAGTTCGAAAGGCATCAAAGATATGAGCTTGATGCCAAACAGGAAACATTCTTAGTGGGAATCATTGAATACACACATCATTGTTTAATTGTACTTTTTATTGTTTTACAGCATATTCCTGTCCATGGAGTACTGTGAACAGGATCTAGCATCCCTTTTGGACAACATGTCGTCACCTTTTACGGAATCGCAGGTCAAGTGCCTAATGCTACAAGTTCTTAAAGGGCTCAAATACTTGCATTCTAATTTTATAGTGCACAGAGATTTAAAAGTATCCAATTTGCTTCTAACTGATAAAGGATGTGTGAAAATAGGTGAGTGTTCAAGTCAAACTTTACATATATTATACCTTGTGGATAACTCATTTTTTGTGATTGCAATGTTTAACTAACACCTGAGAGAACATTACAAATGTAGATATCAATAGTGGTAGCATCATACAGCCTTTAACTGGTCACAAAATGTTGCTTTAAGCAAAATAAATTATAATAAATTAATTGGTTTAAGCCGACTTCGGACTTGCCCGCTGGCTGGGCGCTCCAGCTCGCAGCGCAACTCCAAGGGTGGTGACGCTTTGGTACCGAGCCCCGGAACTCTTGCTGCAGTCGCCGCGTCAAACACCTGCATTAGATATGTGGGCGGCTGGATGCATACTTGGTGAACTCCTAGCTAACAAACCTCTTCTTCCCGGAAGGACTGAGATCGAACAGCTTGAACTTATTGTGGACTTGTTAGGTAAGTTGTATTCTTTTTAGGATAGATTTAAAGAATTCTTTGAAACATTCTAAACATAAGAAACTTAAGGGGAATAAATAAGGGTATAAATTATTATATTGCAATTCTTCATGAATAAACTTATTTTAATGTTTCAATATTATTGAAATTTTGTAGGTGGACTTGTAACATGTGCTCATATGTCTAGTTTAAATAAACATCTTGCGTCAAACCCACCCTTTATAAAAAAAAATACACATCATCATCATCAACAGCCTTTAACAGTCCACTGCTGGACATAGGCCTCTCCTTAGAAAGGAGGTTTTGGCCTACTATACCACGCTGGCCAGACGGGTTGGTAAAGTGTTTGTGTCAAGTTTTCCTTCTCTTGGCAGTGATGTTAGCTGCTTATTGTTCCTTTTAGTCGCCTCTTACGACACCCATGGAATGAATAGGGGTGGTGACACGTTGTATTCTTAATCCGTCAACACACGGAACAAAAAAAAAAAAACACATGTAAACATAAGTTTTAATTGGAACTCAGGAACACCATCTGATGCTATCTGGCCGGAGTTTAGTGCATTGCCAGCTCTACAGAACTTCACATTGAAACAGCAACCATACAATAACTTGAAGCAGCGCTTCCCCTGGTTGTCTGCGGCCGGCCTGCGCTTGCTCAACTTCCTGTTCATGTACGATCCTAATAAGCGCGCCACGGCAGAGGAGTGCTTACAAAGCTCTTACTTCAAAGAGCAACCCCTACGTAAGTTATTTTTTATCCATACAAAAACTTTTTTTTTGTATGTAAGCCTACCAAAGTGACTACTCTTCCTGATGGAAAGCATGAGTAGAATCCAGTAGTAGGGGCTACCATCCTGATTGTGTGTGTAGGCAATGCAGCATGGTGACCCATACCATGGCGGCCTGGTCAGAAAATTCTGTATCATTCTCCCGGCTTTCTAAGGCTGGTTGAATGATGCAGAATTATTGGGCCTCCTTCACACTCATCAACGAAATACGACAGCAAGAATACTGTCATTATTAGGGTTGTCTTCTGTGTGAGGGTAGTACTGCCCCAGTTGAGCCGGCCCATTCGTGCTGAAATCAGCATGGCTCTACTACCTCATTTTAGAGTTAATCTTTTATGAATATGAGAGTTCATACTATGACGAAACTTCCGAACATTTTTATCTGAAAATGCATCGGTATCGTCATATAAAAAAGATGAATGTAATATGATAACAGAATGCAAAACAATAAAACTCATAGTAGCTATTTGCATCTGTCGCTACCTTTTTTACCCGCTAGCCAACTTAACATTCTATAACCATAAATGTTGATAGAAAATTATTAAATACATGGGAATGACGTCGCCCAACGCTAAGTGATGTAAATATGAGAAAATATTATCGTAAGAACTAAGGGGCTTCTTGGCTAAGGCGACTGATCTCCAAATATTTAGAGGAAAGCAGAGCCACGGATCTGTTAGAAGTTTAAGCTTGTTTATTAATATCTCAGGTGTTTTCATTAGCTAATATTTACAACTTGTTTATTTCACAGCTTGTGACCCTAAGTTAATGCCGAGCTTCCCACAGCACAGAAACATGAAAGGACAACAGAAGAGTTCATCAAACCAATTGAATATACCGCTTTCGAATTTAAATACGGGCGCTAATGACCAAACTAATAACCTCCCAGCTATCTCTGATCTCCTCGGATCTTTGGTCAAGAAACGTAGGCTGGACTGATCTTTGAGTGACAGAAAAGTGAAAAATAGTAAATAAGATTACTTTTACAATAGAGACTAATAAATTCATTAATTGTGCCAAATGTTTTATTTATATGAACAACACATTTTTCTATTGTTTTTAAGTCACATACTTTCAAAATTACAATTTTTTTCCATTTTATTCTGTCGAAACGTCGTCATCGCCCGAAAGTCCCATTGCTTGCTTGAATTTCAAATATTTTTGATGCGTTGCAATTGAGTCGTTGCTGTGGCCTTTAACTTTCTCTTTCTGGAATAAAACGTATCGATATGAAACTCCCTGTTTTTGTTAGAATCATTACGTTTTATTAGGCTCACATTGCATATAGGGAATGCAGTATCTTAGTATACTCGTAATGTTGTCTATTTAGTTTTGGTTGTGTACTCACAATTTCTTTTTCTTGTTTTTCTATTCCTTTTAAAGCTCTAATGCATATTGTACAAAGAATCAAGTCTTCCATGTGGTTGATGGTCTTTTTGCGATGATGGTGTTTTAACCTGTTGGCAATAAATACTCAGAAATAATTATGAAGACGACTAAAACCAACTTGCGTACTTTTTTAGACGATGAGACCTACAAATTACTGTATATTTTTGGTAGTTATGGAAGTCTATGAAATACAACTTGACCTGCTACTACAGATAAAATAGATTAGAAGAACTAGGTGACTCAAAAGAGGAAAAAAAATTGTTGCTCCGGGGATGCGTTTTAGCAAGAAATCTTACAGCATCTCCCTTTCTTCTATTAAAGTCACTAATATACAAAATTATAACTTAACTAGCTGAATCCCGCGGTGTTACCCGCGATTATTAAAATTGCGACTATAATTTGAGATTTAAACTATCCTATCTCTCAAGTTAGATCGAACTGCACATGGTGTGCGAATTTTATTATAATCGGTTAAGTGGTTTAGAAGTCCATTGAGGACAAACATTGTGACACGAGATTTATATATATTAAGATAAGATATACATATGTAATAATGATTAAAAAATCAACCGTGAAATAAATTAAGGAATGTTGGTATTTAGAGCGTTTCCTGTGTTAGGCTTGCTTGTTGATTTCTGCGCTCTTAAACATCATTTTAGAACTGTTAAAAATAAACTTGTTTTAACTAGGGGCGTCTATGGCCTATGTAGAGCCCGTGTGCAATTATTACCCCAGCGCCCACTAGTAAGCGCGCAGTCAAAATACAATAGGTATAAAAGTCAACATCTACATTTATATGTTGAAAAATGGAAATTATAAAAATGACCACTTTTATAGGTGCTAACTCCATTTAAATTAGGCCAATTGTCGTCACTTCCATTCCCTGCAAAGTGCTTGAACTGATCATCAAAAAGCTATTAGTCCACTACTTGGAAGAACACTCCTTGTTAAATGGTCGGCAATATGACTTAAGACCGAATTGATCTACGGGTGCACTTCTAGCGTGCGTCATATACCTTTGGGTGAGGCTATTGATAGACATGAGGAATCGTTGGCCATTAGCCTAGACATAATCATAGTTCGATAGGGTTTGGCACCGTTCCCTTCTCTGAAAACTTCTGATATTCGGCCTGGCCCAGAAATTGCAACTGGGTTGCCACTGCGAATAAGCGCCGCATTAAAGTTGCTTGCAGACGGTGCGGCCTTTGATTTCGATCAGACCAGACAGATAAACGTTGGTGTATCATACCGTATCAGACTGTACCATACTGTTCCATGCATCATGGAGTGTTTCAGCTTCTCCCTTCGTCTAAACGACATCGCATGCTGACTTTCAAAGTTACCGTTTTAGAGTGCTATAACCTCCGATTGGTCGTTCCTTCCTGTGCCAATCAACCGGGCGTGAACTCACCGGGAATTCACTACTAGCGCATCGTGGTGTGAAATTGGTCTAATTTAATGTTGGACATAATCTATTTCTTATAAGGTGGAATTTTTGGGACCAATTAATTTTAATTTGGCTATTTAGGTTCATTGTAATAAGTAATAACATATTGTACTACCTTGATGATGATGATATTTGCAGTAAGCCGGAGGACGTGTTGCAGGATTTAACATTATTCTTCCCGCATTTCAAAGACTTCGCATATAAGTGAACTCCTTGATTTCCCGTAGCGTTAGTGCTCATATTCAATTTTATACTATTTCACCAAGCCTCAAGGAACTTAATTCTTTCAATTCAATGTTGGTACATTCTCCCGCCTTTCCTCGTGCAGTTCCAGAGGCTATAACATCTTTGCTTTTTTTATATTTAAGGGTACCGAAGTGACTCGACTCTGTCCGATTATGTTACGATTGTCTTAATATGTAAGTACATACATCAAGTCTTACCTACTTCGAAAAATTACGGTATAGCGGAGTGGTAGAACATAACTGCGTTACGTGTATGAAGCTCTTTTTACGAAGGCTAGAGTTACGACTGACGTTATAATTCAGGTACACTGGGCCTAGTCAAGCTGCAAACGATTTTCTGTTTCTATTCTCTTGTTCCATTGGCTAATATCACTCAATCACGTGATCAAAACAAAATGTTAGCCAATGAAACAAGAGGATAGAGATATTGAATAGAGAATAGAATAGAAAACGAAAAATGTTTGCAACTTGGCTTCTATCTAGTTCGCTAACACTGCGCCCTGCGCCCGTGTGTGCACGCTCTGTGTGAAAGGTAAAGACGTCTCTGGTTTTAGCAATGTTAACTATTCCTACAGCTTAAAATATACATAGATTTTTTGTTTAAAGTAGGCGCATGATATTTAATTTATAAAAGTATTCAGGTACCTAACACTTTTATAAATTTGAATTAACATAATTCAATTGTTGGTCGTTAAACCAATTTTTATCGAAACACAAAACTAAGTGTTGGCCGTTTCATAATTTTAGAGAATTACTGAGGCATATTATTACAATTTTTTTGTTTCTTGCTGACGGTGACTGTTGATATAAATACAACCGACTGACCAGAAATACATTAAAGTATGTAAAAGTGGGAGATATATACCTACGAGTATATTTGAATATGAATTTGGCCTATTTGATCAAACCTCTTATTGAAACGCATTAAACGCATTAATTTGTTAATAAGACAAAATGGATGGATTTTAAGTAGTAGGTACTTTCTTTTATTGACTCTGTTCATAGATTTAAGACAAAATTGACAACGAAAACCACCAGCACTACTACAGGAACTAGTTCGTTTGCTTTTGACATACATTAAATGTTGCATGAATACATACAGTTTTCCACAGTAGTCACATTGTAATTTCTCTGCACGGTGTGTGACGATGTGTACGCCTAATTCTCTGTATGTTGGAAACCGTTCAGCACATCTTGGGCATATTATTTTCCCTTCGGACCGCCCCCCATTGCTCCGATGTTCATACAGCTCTTGCGATGTTTGGAAGTTTTGGTGGCAGCTCTGGCACCTGTAAGATTTAAAAATTCTTATTAATATGCCAAGTATTGCTAGATAGGTACTTAATTTTCATTCTTCTCCAATTTAGTTGGAATTTAAATTTCTGCATTGACAACAAGATTCTTCGAATCTAAAAATTCAGTGGAAATACTATACGGGAGCATTATGGGCATCATAATAATGTAAATACCTTAGTTTAACGGTTAAAATGTCTTCGTATTACAAAGTGTCAAATGAGCTTTTTGAAAACCTATATTTCTTCCTATTCCTATAAAACGCTTTTTAACCAACTACCCATAAGTCCCAAGACCCAAAAAAGGAGCAAATCACAAACAAGGGTAAAACTGCAAGATACCAAAGTCATAGTAACCTCAGCATCTTTTGGTTTTCGGTTAGCGTTAGCAATATAGGTACCACAGAGAACTAAGTTCAGAACCTCAAGTTAAGTTAATTCTTAGTGGGTGAAGGAACAAATGCCTTGTCTTTTAAATACTTAATGCTGCTAAAACCTTCTCCCATCAATTTTATACCATAATATTGGTACAGCACGTGACACGCTTACTATTATTATTAAGAGTTCTTGCAAATACATTATATAAATAAACATCGAACGAACTCGATCCAAGTGGTGTGCAATGGGAGAGGCCTATGTCCAGCAGTGGACTGAGATAGGCTGATGATGATGATGAACGAACCTAATTCTTGAAAAGAACCGATAAAGTGCAATTTCGACCGAATGATAATATAGACATGAATACCCTTTATTTACCCACTTTTTAACTGTTTTATTATCGGCAGTGAACCTGTAATACCGTGAGCGAGTAAGTGAAGGTGTGCGAACCTACTGTAAATTATATGTTCAGATTGTTAGAAAGCATTAACCACTAAATCAGTTCTTTGAACATTTTATAATTAATAACACGCTCAGGAAGTGTGACGTAATAAAATGTTTTCTTATCCATTCATATTAACCTATTTTAAGTAGGTACATAATTATTTTTGTCCATATAGCAAGACAGTTCTACATCCGATACGATCCGTATCGGAAAGTAAACTTGGTTCAAACGCCACGATTCATTTTCAACTGTTCATCTAGAAAAGGAGTTGCTTTCAAGTTGAATTTGAATTCATGAATTTGAACAGCAGCTAAATTGAAGTTAAATTTCAATCCAGAACACCTAAGATTGATCGATTGACAGTCTGAACAAATTAACCCAAAATTCATTTGTTATAAATTTATTTTGATTTCATTTGTGCAACCTCGGAAAGAGCGATAATAAGCCGATAACTCATATACTTAGGTACACCTTTATTTTGATGTTCTAAAAGTTGTCTTAAATATAGATGATATTCAAAATCGATACGACGCAAACACGTGTTTTTTTTTTCGTATTTGCTTTTAGAACATCAAAATAAAGATGTATACGAGTTTTCAGCTTATTAACTAATATAATTCATATATTTAGCTTATTAACTTATTGGCTTATTACCTAACTTATTTCCAGGTGAAACCCTAATTTGACTGTACTAAACATTAATTTTACAACAAATACTAAGCATGTAATATTTCCGATAATTTCGAAACTTGCAATTAAATGTGTAATATGAAGCCATCGGATATACCTAATTGATGTCATCCATAATGACATGTGGATTTAAAATCGATGTCTTATAGATAAATAAATAAATTTTAATAAAATAAATTTGGAGGGCATCCCCCCTAGACACCCAGTTTTAACAAAGTAAAATAAAAAAGTGGGGTCCCTCCCCTACTTTACGTGTAAGGGAGGTACCCTAAATAAAAATAATTAAACATTGAAGAAAGTAAAAGTAAAAGAAAAAAACATAAGTAACAGTAAGTCATTTGTCCGCAGTTTTACTACCATACTCTAACTTTACTCCCATAGTCGCAACATAGTGTTAACTATTTTAAACAAGACAAGCAAAGTCATTGCAAATTATCTCACATAAATATGTTCTGCTGTAGGTGAAACGCCATGTGTTCAATAATTTTCTTAGGATAGAAATAATGAAACTTCTTGTTACAACACGTCACGTAACCAGGCACACCGTGTCTATTTTTGTAGTGTTTCATCAAAGATCGGAAATGAAAACCAGTCTCGTGGCAAATGCAACATTCCATTTTGTAGAAAAGAGTTATCTGTCTATCCAAAGCTGCGCCTTGTTTGGCCGGCCTGCCATCAATTAGCACTAAGGGATCCAAACTATCGTTGGAATAGTCCACTTCCGATTTAGGCTCTTCAGCTTTATGTACTTTGACTTTAGAGACTATTTTACAATCATTTGAAGTACTGAGTAACTGTTTATCTACTTTTTCGGAGTGAGCAAATTCTTCTAAAGTCATTGACTCCATGTATTTTAGGTCTGACGCGTTCTTTTTCTTTGGTGATGTAAGTTTTTGTGACTTAGAATCACCCTGTTGATGTTGTTCAGTGGATATTGAAAATGACTTAACTTTAGAGGCGGCAGGTTTCTTTGGTTCCTCGGGTACATTTTGAGCTGATAGTACGCCTACAACTGGATGCAATTTTTCATTAGGTGATACAACTTCGCGTTTTTCGTCCATTTTTATTTTATGAAATTCTAAAAATTTTTGTGTTTTTTCCACTTTCACTGTATATAAGTATAAGGCCGATATTTGTTGTAAACAATCGTGACATATTGCTTTTGGTAGGTTATCATCCGTTCGGATCTGAAAATAAAATGTTTTATTTTTGCTCATACTGAAGAAATTAATTGTTAATTATTTATAGCTATTTGTTTAAGGTGCGATCTTCCTCTATTAGCTAAAAGCTACATAACAGAATTTCGTTACTGTTGTAAGGGGCAATTTTAATAAAAATATTAGTGGTTTATAAGTAATTCGTGACAGACACTGTAGAGTAGGAATTACTAACAGTAATAATTTTAGAAAAACATCAAGATTATGACCTACAAATAGTAATCTGCTAACTATATAAATAGATGTAAATAGTCTTACAACAACATCGAATAGCCTCTTGATTTTACGTTTCACTTCAGTACTAAGTGGCTTGAGTTTGACTACATCGGTACATAAGCACATACGACACGATAGTTCGCGAACTATAGTTTTTTCTAAAGATTGAAAGTCATTCATGCTGATGATTTACTAAAAAATCAGTACATAGTACTATTAATATTTATAAAGATTTATTTGTTCATGACAAAAGTATTTTGAACTCAATTTTATAATTTGGTACAATGTGAATCTGACATGTGAATGATTGTTTTTTATCATTCGTACTGAAGCAGCGGCCAGCGCAAAATAATTGGATTCCTTCTGTGAAAAACCTTTTTTTAATTCAACAACAATTTAGTGATTTTTAACAAAATCTATTTTGACTGTCTCGGTGGCTCAGTGGTGGCGTTGGTAGCGACTGCTAAGCATGAGATCTCGGTTTCGATTCCCGATAATAGGAATCTATTCCCGGGTTGAACCATATATTTGTATGACCTGCGAGTATTTTTTGGGTGTTTTCTATGTTTACATGTATTTACAAAATAATATGTAGGTATATGTCCCTATATATATCAATTGTCTAGTCTATAGTACAAGCTCTGCTTAGTTTGGGACTAGATGACAAAGTGTGTTAGACGTCTGTAATATTTATTTCTTATTATTTTTCATATGGAGTACTAGAAGACGACTGAATCAAATATGTACTTTAGGGTTCTGTAGTTCATGACGCGGAACCCTTATAGTTTCGTCATGTCCGTCCGTCTGTCCTTCCATCCGTCACTTTAAAGGACAATTCTTTGTAAAAACAGGGCGTCTCCCCCTCTAAAAGCTAAACGGCTGGCTCCAAAAATCTGGAAAAATTCGTGATGGTGGTCCATATAATGAAGTTTGAAGGAAAACTATAACGGATTAGATGACTTAGTTAATTCAGGAGTTATAGAGGCTTAACTTGTAAAATGCACTCACTTGGAAAACGTCATACAAAATTAACGCAATAATACGTAAACATAACAATTATCTATTGGATACGATTTTAAATCCACGTACCATTATGGGTGACTGAGGAACCCTTTCCTGTGCGTGGTCTGACACGTACTTGGCCGATTTTTTTATTGGTAAGCTTTGCTTTATGACACTGTTGCGGCGTTTAACCTGGGGTCAGCCATTGCATTACAGATTAGTCAATTCATGAGGCACCCAATTTTTATTTATTTTTATTTTATTGATTTGTCACAAATGAGTCAATATTGTTGGTAAGGAAACGTCAAACCATGCCGCTAATTCCTGTGTAGTTGGCTCGGATCGGCTTCCATGGAAAAAAGTTTCACTCAAAAATCTCAATTAATGAAGATTCTATGTCAATTCGAAGTACATATTACAATAAAACGGTAATTTCATAATTTAACCCCTATTATACAAATTAATTGAATTGAATTTTTGTTTTTTATTTACGGACAGGTGCCATGCTAGCTAATTGTTCAAAACTATAACTGATGTTCTAATGTGTTGCTACCTGCTAATGGTTTAAAAGAAATATCAAATCACTGGAATCTTCATAACTGTTTCTATAGAGACAACAGATAACTATATCTAGACTTGGCGGGCCACTTACATTCGAGCTTTCACAAGGAGGATGATTTAGGGGGTAGATTATAGGAAAGTCGCCTGACGAAGTTTGTTGGCGGCCGGGATCAGTGCTGAGAAAGGGTACAGGGCCGTGAAGTTCTACAGATAGTTAGATAACTAGTCAAACTACTCAATTTACTGTTAAGCTAAAAGTTTCAGAAAGTTACAGCTATTAATAGTTAGGTAGGTAGATGTGTTGAAAGTTATCAATCATCCAGCTTGTTCCAGGGGTATAGAGCGCTTATGTTTTTTGTGAGTAACTTGTAAAACATACAAAAATATATATTTTATCTATTGACTGTTTGTCATTCTTGTCTGCCTTATGGTTAATTTTAACTGGTGGATACCGGTATTAGGAGTAGCTACCTAAGTATATCCCGTGGCGTGTGGGTCTTTTTAAATATAGATGAAATGGTAACAAAGAATACCCAAATCCAGAACAATTTTTTTTTATCTCAAAAAACAAACAGCATAAATAAGTGACTATCACACATCTATGACTACACGGTTGGCCTGGTGGCTTAAGCAGTCGCAACGCCGTTTTATACTGCGCCAACTGTAGATGGTTCAAATTGTTCATGAGGCAATAGTTTGAGTGATCCACAAATAGTTTTTTTAAGTCAGGGTGTTCTTGATGTCCGTTTCATGTAGTAGAACATTCCGCCACCTTGTCCCCCGTCGACCGCAGCGGTAACTTAACCCGCTGCAGTCGAAACACCTGTCGCACTTGGCACGTGTGTGCCCCGATACAAGGCATTTGTAAACACATCATCGGCCTCGCCGCCAGGATCGTAATCCTAGCGTTCACGAAATCGATGAGGATTTTGCCGGCGTCGCCCAATAATTTGGCTGACGTCACGGGGCAGCTGATCCACACAGCGCCAAGTCCTCCTGGACTGGGGCGGATGGTGCCGACTCTGATGTTGTCCGCGGCACAGCCCGTCTTCTCTACGACTGCAACGCGGACATCCTTAGCCGTGACAGAGTCGTCCAGGCCCGAGATGCAGCAGCAGATTTGGTGGGCCAGCGATCTTCACACCATCCGTGGCGTGGTGAACATGTCTGCCGTCTTCGAGCCTTCAGCCCACGGGAACTCGAAGACTCGAGCTCCCGACTATACTGGTGTAGACTCATGCCAGCTGTCCCGAAGTCAGCTTCAAGACTGGCTCGGACCTTTTTGAAAAGGGCCGCATACGTCCAGCCCATCAATGACTACCTCCGGCGACACGGTCACCACCACAGCGGCGGGTGTTGGTGGCTGCTGCTTCCACGGCCTCTCCTGAACCTGAAGAGACCCGAGCCCAACAGTGGGACGTTATGGGTTGTTGTTTACATTATCTATATATATTATCAAAATACAGGTTATAATGTATTGCTAACTAGTCCGACAGTCAAAACTCTATAAAATCAATATAAATACTTTTAAATGTCAAACTTAATGTTATAAAAACAATCTAATTTTCTGTGTCGTATGTGACATTACCTAACGAAAAATGGAACTTTGCACATGGATTGTAATTATATTATCAAGGGTAGAAGCATGCTCTTGTCTTTTATACAATTTGATTTTAAACTTATTAATGGTATTGAATCGATATAAACTACACGGCCTTCCCTACTATACCAAAACATACAGTGCCTATCTAGGCTGGATAGACGCCTATACGCTATAAAAAGTATTCTGATTTCGAAAATACTTATCTGGGCACACGAGACGATCTATATTCTACATCTTCAGTTTTTTTTTTTAATTCTTTTTAACTTTCTTTTAATGGCGTTATATATTTTTCATTTTTAGGGTTCTGTAGCCAGAAAAAAACGGAGCCCTTATAGATTCGTAATGTCTGTCTGTCCGTCCTTATGTCACAGCCACTTTTTTCCGAAACTATAAGAAATATACTGTTGAAACTTGGCAAGTAGACGTATTCTGTGAACCGCATTAAGATTTTCACATAAAAATAGAAAAAAAACAATAAATTTTGGGGGTTCCCCATACCTGTAACTGAAACTCAAAATTTTTTTTCATCAAACCCATATCTATAGATAGGTCTTCAAAAATGATATTGAGGTTTCTAATATCATTTTTTTCTAAACTGAATAGTTTGCGTGAGAGACACTTCCAAAGTGGTAAAATGTGTAAACTTCTAAAATACGGGAGTGATAAAAATAAAAAAAAATATATGATGTACATTACCATGCAAACTTTCACCGAAAATTGCTTTGAACGAGATCTAGTTAGTAGTTCTTTTTATTACGTCATAAATCGTTACCCGCATTTTACTTTTTATTCAACCAATACACTATTATTAAAACATCGATCAAAGTTACAACGAACTACAAGAACTTTTATATGATGTTACTTGCTTCTATAGAACCCTTCATGGGCGAGTCCGACTCGCACTTGACCGCTTTTTCTTGTCTATTTCCTAAAAATGGTACAACTTTCTGTAGGTACCGCTAAAGGTTTCCAGGGTCTGTACTTGTAGACACTGTTAAAACAGGTCACGTTCTGAGATAAAGTTTCACAACTTCAGAAATATTAATCCTTTGGCTACGTGACAGTCATTAAGCTATCGAGATAGCTTAAAAAACAAAGTGAAAATAGAACTGTTTATTCAGCTATAATTGAATACAGCGATATTTATTTGGTAGCCGTTCCAGCCTGAAACCTAAAAATAAATATTGGAGAAGATTGATGATAAGAACAAAGTAATTTTACCTATCTTTATTAAAATTTTACATTTAAAGATTTACACCGCAAACTCAACGCTGAAATTATATTTATCATATCTATCTATCTAACTGCTTTGCTATTTATTCTACTTAATTATTATTCACTAGCTTTCGCCCGCGGCTCCGCCCGCGTGTATCTCGGTTATGTCATTTTTTTTATTAAAGTATTTATAGGCTTATTATTACTACCAAATAATAATACACCAATGTTTATGAGTAGGAATAAATTAATGCGTCGATTTAAATGTCTTTTTTTTTAAGGTAGGAAATAGGTAGGTATTTAATGTCAGTAGTAGACATTAATTTTTTTGGTTAGATATTGCAGATTAAAAAAAAAAAGAATTTTAAAAACAAATGTTCACTCATCGATCTTTTAAATTTGGAATGAGAAGATTTTTTGGCTCGATAGCATACATACAGCGTTGCCATTGGCGCCATCGATCGTAGATCGATGATTGGCGCGATAGTGTGACGTGTGACGTGAAAAATGAAAATCGGTCAAACCGGACTAGAAAGAAAAAGCTATATTTTGCTGTTTTTACTGTAATTATTGTAATTTACTGGTGGAAATTACCAGTAACTCCACAGTTACATTAAACAAGAGAGTATACATTAAAATAAGAAAAAAAAAGTGTAGCGCCTACAAGCCTTGGACATTCCAGGTTACAGGTAAGTGGGTTCTTTTATTTTCATTCCTAATTGGTTACAGATTAGAGGAAGATGTTGTTTCTGTGAGGGCCTAAGACGGTGAACTCTTTCTCTCATCTTTTATTTCAAAGCGCTCTTTTATTATTACGGTTATTACATTCGTACCTTTTTTTTTGTACGAGCGAAATTACACCTAGACTTGTTTATTTCCAATGTGGATATGCGATTTTATTTAATACTAGCTTTCGCCCGCGGCTCTTCCCGCCTGTTTATCTGTTATCTTGGTAGTCCTTTCTCAGGCTACAGACTATCTGTGTATGATATTTCATTTAAATCGGTTAAGTAGTTTTGGTGCGAAAGCAGGACGAATAGACATAGTTACTTTCGCATTTATAATATTAGTAAGGATAGTAAATTATAGTTAAAATCAGTTGCAAGGCACAGAAGGCACCCGGGCGAGTTCATTCTGTTGGTAGGTTCACATTAATTAAGTGTTCAATCTTCCCTTTCTTTTCAAAAGCGGACAAGTCCATTTTTGTATTACAATGATTCCAAATTCCAAATTTAATTACATATTATAATGTGAATAGGTATAAAATATTTGTTAGTTTACAATACCATAATACAAAACAGTATGTATAAAATGTTAGTTATTGTACGATTTAGATATTTATAATATTTTACAAATGTTTGTTTTTTTTAACAAAATTTTCTAACAAAATGGTTAGATTCGTTTGATACGTTGTAGTTACGAAGTTAGCATTCGTACGAGCTTTAATGGGTACCCCTATATTGGGATAAAATAAATAATATTCCTCCATGGAAAGAACTCCGAAAGTAATTGCGGTCTCTTACTCTGAAATAAAATTTATTTACAGTGTTGGGTAATAGTTTTTAAATCTTTTACTTAAACTAATATTGCTTTTTACATTTTATACAATGGCATTACATACAATGGCGAAAAATGGTAAAAGTTATATACTAATTAAACCTGAAAGAATATCGTGGATATACTGTTGATATATCATCCAGGTCGAGGTATCGTGAGACGTTGGAAGTTATTTCTTGACTGTAGATATTATATATACATTTCCTTTTGACTGCACGGTTGGCCTGGTGGCTTAAGGCAATTGTGGGTTGGGTTCAAATACCACATAGGACAACTCTTTGTGTGATCCATAAATTATTGGTTTGAGTCTGGGTGTTCTTTGTGTCCGTTTAATGTATGTATGTAAAGTCCCCCGCGACACAGGTGATGTATAATCCTAATGCGGTACTTGTCTTTTTAAAATATATGTCAAACTTCTTGAATGTTAAACATTCTTATACAGCAATATAATTAAATTGAACACCTGATACGGCCTTGTATAAGATTCAGACTGATTTACAGCTTTGATTACAATCGTGTTTCGGCCACAGGTGTGGCGGATTGAAAGAACCCATTTAAAACGCGTAACTCATATTGCGAGTGGAAGCTTAGGACTACAGTTATTTACAAGTGTTGATAACCAATTATGTGATAGTAAGGGTTTAACTATAGACCATGCATTTTTTTAAATATATATATTTTGCATAATTCTTGATAGTAATGTCAATAAAATCCAGTCTATCTTAGCTCTATTTGATCAATGAGTAGTACTCCAATCTATAAATTTATTTATTATTTATGTAACTTGTTATTTTATTAAGAGCTAGCTAAGTCCCGCGGTCCTAACGCAGTTATTCGCAGTTAGTCCTAACACCGCGGAGTGAAGCTGGTCTAAAAAAATAGCCTCAGTTTCTCCTTATGTCATTAGCCATCTGCCAGTGAAAGTCCCGTTAAATACGATCCAACCGTTCCAAACATACCCGGCACAATCAAACAGACAGACAAAAATTTTAAAAACTGCATTTTAGAGGTTAGCTCCGTATGTATGTACTTTTATATGCATTTAGTAAAAAAACTGTTTACATGATATTACATAGGTACATAC
Source organism: Phragmatobia fuliginosa (assembly GCA_932526445.1). Classification (NCBI taxonomy): domain Eukaryota; kingdom Metazoa; phylum Arthropoda; class Insecta; order Lepidoptera; family Erebidae; genus Phragmatobia; species Phragmatobia fuliginosa. The sequence goes on along the minus strand of OW052060.1, from coordinate 8,494,011 downwards.
ACTCAAACTCTATTTATTTGTATAGAAACCCAGTAGGCCAATAAACAGATATTAGTTGCTAGAAGTTTGTTGTATCTAGAGTTTTTCAGACCTTTTTTAAGATCATTTAGGTATTATTTAATAACAACGACTCTACGAACAAAGATTTGTCTCCAAGTTCTCTTTTTTTTTTGGTACGAAATAGCAGTTAAAACTTACATCAATTAGGTAAGTAAAAATTGGTAAGAATCTTTTGTCAAGTTGAAAATAAGCTACTCGATTTTTGTTTTCGTTTTCTGTAATTTCAGTACAGAAATTCAAGTCATCGCAAGCATTCAAATGACTAGAAATTTTGGATAAAATAAAAACGTATCACGTTTCTATGTTGTTAATTTATTGACAATTCACGTTTGATACAACTCAGCATAAATCTGTAAATACAAATTAATATTTGTCAATTTTCGGAGCCCACTAACAAGTTGCAATAATCCGACGCTTTCTAAAATGCTTTCACCATTTGTAAGATAATTTAGTTCCCTATATATTATTTAAAAATTTTAATCCCTGATTTTTAAAAATATTCACATATTTGTGTAAAACCGACACATAAAAATTGCCATTTATTCAGTAATTTTTTCAATAAACCTAACATTTACCAAATGATTAACGAAATTCCAATGGATATACGCTTTCCGATAAAATCTGAAACTTTTAAAAGCCCTAGGCCTAATCTCTCTGTCACCCAAGTTATTGCTAATTAGCTAAATTCACGTCTTACAAAATAACAATTTCTAATGGAAAAAATACTATTAGAACGTAGAAACAGTGGTATAGGAAAACCTCGTTTTAGTTCTGGCTTAGGTAAACATACAATAGCATGTAGTTTACTCACAAATTGTGTTCAAATGCAATTGATTTTATTTTGTAATGGTAATTTTTTTTTAAATAATTATAGTTTTACTTTAAGTAGGTAACTAATTTATAGTACATTGTTCCGAGGGAGGAAAGGGACCGATTACTAGCGAGGTAGTTTGTGGCCCGAAGGCGCAGCCTAGGGCCACAATACTCCCGAGGTAGGAATGGGACTTTTACCCGAGTGCTACACAGTGCTTTATACTACACCTGTGAGGAACATTTAAAGTATTTTTAAAATAAAATCAAAACGTAGGACACCATGTAAGACACAATTTAGCTTAGAATTTGACCAATATTTCGCACTTCTTTTGTTTTTTTTATTCTTCACAAAAGTATGTTAGTGGCACGGAGATTCCATATTTAAATTATATGAAAACTCCTTGGGCAGGCGCGCGCCATAGATAAGATAACACATGAGAAATGAAAATTCATACAACTTTCTCTCCCTCTAAAACACGTTAGAAATGGATATTCATACATTTTTTTCTCCCGCTTATGCAGGTCAAGGAAAAGACTAACGTTCTCTTTTCATTTTCAGGGAATATTGACTACTGTTCCGATCAGGTGTAGTATAAAAGTATTTAAAGAATATCAGTAGCATAATGCTTGCATTTTGTTTACAGTATGATTTTAATAGTACCCAGGCTTTGTTAATTGATCGGTTTTCCACTTGATCCACCACGCAATATGTAATTTACTAGCGGTCTGCACAAGTTGGTCTGCGTCAACAAGAAGAATATTATTTACTAGTTTTCATAGAAATTCGGTTGCTATATATATTAGAGCAATACTATATTATTAATATACATATATAAATTAACATTTTTTTCAGCTAATAGAAAAACGGCACGGAAAAGTGGTCATTTTCCATGCCGTAGAATACCGAGACTAAAATATTTTTTTCATTTCAAACCAGTGGTTTTTGAGATAATTATATTAGATAATATATTTTGAGATAATATATAATTTTTAAGTCTGTTTTAGCAAAGAATAACGAACGAAAAATCATGAGATCTATAATATTAGTATAGATGTTTCCAAGTATATTACGTTTCATTATAAAATTAACGTCATGTAACCTCAATCCAACCAAAATAATAGACATGATGGATTATAGGGGGTGCCGGATTAGACATGGGCCGTATTGCCGGGGTCTGTATTATCAAAGAATATATTCTTATATCCATTCGTTTTATTTTATGTTTTTTATAAAATTACGTTTATGAATTGTAGTAAATAATAGTCTGTTTGTATAAAACCAAAAGCAAATAAATTTGTGAGATCTTGCCACAAGCAATGTGGTTGGTTAAATAGTAGTGATTAATTACCTAATTTCAACTGTGACAGTTGTCCTGACAGCGAGAAAAGCATTTAAGGAAATCTAGGATTTTCCGCCTTCCCTGATTTATGTGACTATTTGTCACGAATATATTATTTTATTACAATATTTACAATAAAACCTTTACATTTACTACTCACCTAAGTTCCATCGATTTCATTCTTCGTGAGATCACAAAATTTTATATCCAACCCTCAAAGTTGACTGCTCTATGACGTAGTGGTTCAAGCAAACTCCACACCGCTCTCCTTTGCGCTGTGTATTGTGAGTTCAAACCCCACATGACATGACGACACTGTGTGATCCGCAAATTGTTGTTCTAATTCTGGATATCCGTTTCTTATATGTTTGTAAAGTTATTATATTAAATTTATGAAAAGTTGTGGGAAAGAAGTTCGAAATACTTAACTTGAAAACGGATATATTTACAAGATGTAGTAAAACTAAATGAAGTAATAGCGATATTATACTGATATTTACTTCTTTACTTTATAGGTATTTATTTTTCAAAGAAATGTTTCGGAGTTTGGGTTCTTTCAATCTATCTATAGATATAGATTGTAACCCTTTTTGTTAAGAAAGGTTACTCCCCGGGTAGCCAATAGCAGTAAGCATGAGTTAGAAGGGCGCCTTGATCTCACAGAGGATTAACCATGTGTGCCTCGCAGTAATTCAGGGAATTCAAAGAAACCACTCACCAGTTTCACACAAATATATTCACAAAAGTGACACAATACAATTAGTAACACAGCTTAAAATCTAGAAAGTATACAAAAGTTATTAAGGTGGGTTGTTTAACAAAACATAATTTTGTTGATCTAGGCTATTTCATCCTGGACCCGCCTGTAGGTTGTAGTGAAAATTGATCTTCACACCCAGTAGACCGGATGCAAAGGTCCGTTAGCCCGTCACGGAAGAACCGGTGAACAAAATAAGATATTAGCAAGAGATATGATTATTGGATTATAAAACCATACGTGATCCTGTGGCAAGTCTAGGGGATTTGTCGTACGGGAGGGAGCTCTCCTCTACCCCGATCACCTCTGCACGCCGGATAGTCCACGCACCGCCAGTGGGATTCGCCAATTGTGCCCGAAGGTATAGCCGAATGTAGACCACGTTGGTGACGTACTTGAACGTTTCTTGATGTAAATCTCAAACCAAAACTTGAAACCCTAGGGAAAAAGGGACATAATCCTAAATACCTATTGAAACAGATAGACATTGACACAACTAAATAAAGTTTAAATGAGCGACAGAGTTCTTACCACTTTTTTAGACTGCGGGTTTCTGAATACAAATTCTTCACGAATCCAATACTAAGATAAGCAGAGTTATGCACAATTACGTAGTAGAACCAAGAATGCTTTTCTCGGGGAATTATGGCCCGCCTTTTATATTACATTTCAAGGTCCCGTTGGAATAAAACTTATACCCTCTATTCAAAACTAAAAAACATCACCTGATTGTCAGAGACAAAGATAGATTTTTGCCCAGAGACTAAAATAGAACGCGATTTACCACAGAGTATCAATCACATCCGAGATATATCTGAGAGTGAAGACGCCACCTGACGACTCGCGGGTGAAAGTTTTTCTAAAACCAATGAGATAGATGTGTAAGAGATACCGCTAACCTGATAAAGATGGCGCTTACCCAAACACGTCATCTTATTGTGTTACTAATTCTAAATATTTCAATGAAACAAAAAAAGGTTGTTACAAGATAGATATATATATATAAATGAATCCCTATTTCCCTTGGTCACGCCATTACGTGTGAACGGCTGGCTTTTTTTATAAAATACCTTGAAGTACGAGGATGGTTCTTGGGAAAAAATAAATAAAAATATATCTGATAGTTTTATTGAAGGGGTTCATAGAAGGCAAAACAATTGAGTGACGTTGAATCGACTGTTAGGCGGTACGAAGTTCGCGGGATCAGTTAGTGTATAATAATTATATATGTATTTACGAAAGAAAAGTTAGTTTACGTATTTATATCAGCAGTCTAGTACCCATAATACAAGCTCTGTTTAGTTTTGGACTAGATGGTGTTGTGTGTAAGAAGTACGAAATATTTATTGAAACATTTAATAAGCTATGTTGCAATTCATTTTGTCAATTGCGAATATATCTAAGTTTGCATATTTAGTGCGACGCAACCCCATCGAGTTTTAGTTCATGTGATTTATCTTGAGGAGTACTTTTGTCCTGTATGGTAACTAAAGTACGGCCAATGAGAAGCGATACTAAATGTAAACAAAACAGCCGGGGTGCGTAACTTATGGACGTTTCTTTTTTGTGATCTGCAAGATATATGTGTATAGAGATTGGGCAAATAATAAAACGGGTTTTTTTTGTCATTATGATAAGAGAGGCATAATGATGTTACCTTCAAAATAATAACAAGTTATCGAAATAAACAGCACATATTTGACCTTAATCGGATCATTCTAACTATGGTAATTAAAACCTTCAATTTCATGCAAAACAATGGATTTATTTTTACTACACCTTATATTTAGTGAAATCTAGCAAAATATTATACTCATTAAAAAATTAAAGTTTTAATGGACGTAGAAAATGTTTAAAAGTATTTGCTTCACATTGTTTAACGTATTTCATTACATAATTAAAGTTTTGACTTACATTTCAAGTATGCAAAGCTTCTTGTTTTATCCAGAAATTGCTACTCTGTACATTTTAAGTGCAATATTAAATAGAAAACAAAGTATGAACGGAATATTGAAGGTCCTGGCTGAAGCTATTTTAATAAATATATTAGTTTGCAAGCCTTGACGTAGAAGTTATTTAAGTTATATATATATTAGTTTGTAAGCCTTGACGTAGAAGTTATTTAAGTTATATTTACAATTAATTTGTAAATTCTTTCGCAATTCTGAAACGGTAAGTTGTAGTATAATTGGATATATTCGTGCAACAATTCATCCTTAAAATACTAATACAGTGCACAGATAAATCAGTTTATTCGATTAAACTATAAGATTATATCCAACATCAAAGAGAAGTACAGAAAGCTGACAGTCAACCCTCAAGATTGAAAAGGCACTTGAAGAAGATGTAGAAAGAAAATATGGTATAATTTTCAACTAAACCTTGCTAAGTGTTGAATAGAAATAATAATAATATTCATATCAATAATTTTTTTTCTACATCAGGAAAACTAGTTTTAGTTGTCACTTCAGAGCCAAAAAGTGTCTAAATTTTTTTTTTCTCTGCATAGTTGTGAATTAGGTCTCGCAGTTCAGTTTTAGAACAAAATGTTACTTTTCTGTAGAAATAGAATACGTTGGTTGCAATTATTCGTGTAAGTACACTTTGTAAAGAATGCGGTGAGCGGTAAATCGGTAAGTGGACGATTTTTCCGCTTCGACATTGAGATTGGTATAGCTAGAAAATTACATGTGCTTCAAATTGTTAGAATTTTAACAGTGATTGATGTTGGTAAAAATATTTTAATATTTAGGATTTAGCAAAACATGAAATCTTTTTAGGGAACACATATATTATTGCAGTAAAAAGTAGCTTATGTGTAATTCTGATATATAGGCTATATTACTGTAAAGCTTCATCAAATCAGTTCAGTAGTTTTTGCGTAGAGCAACAAACATACATACTCACAAACTTTCGCGTTTATAATAAGTAAGGATATACAATCTAAATACAATAAATAAACTTGAAGTGTCTTTTTGTATTGAAAATGATCAGTTTTTTTTTATTAAATGCATGTGAAAGTATATACAGTAACTACCGTGAGTATAGTAAGTACATTTAAAATGCCATGTTTAAATTTTTTGTCTGTCTGTATGTTTGTTTCGGCTAATCTTTGGAACGGCTAAAATTTTTCCAGACTAAATTACTCGCCATTCACAAAAATAATCACGGGTAACACCGCGGGACTTAGCTAGTCTCAAAATAATTATAAACAGTGCATAAATAAAAAGTATTTTAAAAATAACTATTAAAGTGAACGATATTTCGCAAAAGCTTTTTGTATCAGTGCACAGCCCAAAGTAATCTCGACGAACTTAGATGCAAGACTTCTTTCTTTGTGCTCGAAAATTGATTAAAAACTTAGAAAGTTCTGGTCGTGAATATATTGTATTAACTAGAATGGCTCTATTCCACTAGTCTCATGAAGTTTTCACATGATGAGACAATTGAGACTTTTTCGTCCCGATAGTCCCATGAGACAAGTTAGTCCAGTCAATGAAAGCTTAACTTTGCCATTTTGGTTGAACACCTGCAACCAACGCCAAAATTTCCGTAAGTCGTCTAAGATTAATATACTAAAATTGCAGGGTCCTGCATTACCGGCAAAGGGTGCAAATACAATGCAAAAGGGTGCAAAAATAACTTTAAAAAAGATCCTACTACAAAATTGTAGGAGATTAAATCCCCTACAAAAAATTCGGAACGTATTTTCGCGTATCTCTCATAGTTTTTGCACAAAATGCATTTAAAGGTGCAAAATTTAAAAAAATGTTACTATTAATCTTTTTTTTTCATATTGAAGTGATACTACATGTTTCATTGGGATTCAATTGATATGTTTCGGGCATTTTTTTATTTATTCATACCTTTTTTCAATTACCTAATAATCTTGGCAAAAAAAAACATTTAAATCTTATTATATGACTAGCTGACCCGGCGAACTTCGTACCGCCTTAGAATAATCATTAAAATATTGTGCTTAGTTATTAACTGATACTGATAAATTGACAGCAGTACCACCTAACGGGCCCCGGCCGGTACCGCCACAATCGCTTTGTTCCTGCATTTTAATACTGTAATATCTTCAAAAATAATAATTTAATTTACGTACTGTAAAGGGTCATATTAATCTATATTAGATGCAAAACGTATTTAAGGTACTTAATTGGATAGGGATTAATACTGTATTGCTTAAAATCGTTTCGTAAATAATCCATTATTTCTCGTAAAATGAAATAAAGTATTGTAGACCTTTTTAAGTTGTACAATACTGTAGTACATTATTTTGATCTATCTCGTAGGTAACAGCCAGCGTTTGCAATGTAAGCGTAAAAAATGGGTTTATTTACGACATCACATTAAAAAACCTCTAAAATTATCAATGTATCTCTACTATATTATGCATGTATTATACATACAAACCTTCCTCTTGAATCATTCTATCTAGTAAAGAAAACGGTGTCAAAGTCCGTTGCGTAGTTTAAAGATCGAAACATTTTTACGGACAGACAGCGACTTTGGCTTATACTATGTAGGGATAATTTAATTTTAGTTTTTTTTTTATTTCATTGGATTCAGAGCAAAATTGCGTTTGAAACGTATATTTGCATTATATATTACCTCTCCATTTACCTGAGCTATTATAATTTTAATTTCAGGGGGACGTTTATAATAATACATCACTGGCGGAGAAAGAGCGTGGTATATTTTATATTATTCTCTGTAGTAGAGACTACTATTCTACTATACCTTTCTCTTGCTCCCACTGATTCCAATTTTCTACGCATGCGCATGAAGAGAGCATGCGTGTGAGTGAGACCACAATTATTCCAATACGAGTGTAAGAGATAGAAATATAAGAGTTAATAGGGAGAATAAGACAAAAATGAGACCCTTGCGCTCGACGTAAATAGTCCCATTGAAGATCTATAGGATAGGATCGATAATAGGACCCCTGTGCTCGAATAAGACCATACGTTTCCTATTAAGAGCGAAAGAGATAGAGATTTAGACAAAAATGAGAACCTTGCACTCGACGAAAATAGTACTATTGAGAACACACACACATGCGCTTGTTTTTCTATCTTGCTGAGTGCAATGAGTAAGACTGCAGCAGAAAATGCTCAACTAACTGTTTGTCACTAACTGTCACTATACTCCAAACTGTCGTTTCAGGGATATTTCGTTTTTGTGCGTCTAACTGTCCAAAAGTGATTTTTTACAAAATAAACTTGATTCACTGTTTTCAATTTAAAGGAAACAATAAATCCTTCATTTTTATGTTCTATTTGTATGAAGGAAACGTAAGATGCAACAATTGTTGTGAAAAGTATGTGAAAAGTAACTGATTGTAGTGATTGGTATGGTAAGAGTGAGGACCTCAGTGAAATGGCTAAGAAAACAATTATCCCTGTATGTGCAGAAATTTCACATTACAAAACAAAGGAAACTCGTTACGAAACAAAAAATTATCTACAACCGGACAAATTCCCTGATAACGTTGTATCAAAACTACCTCCACTATTAACTTGCTTCATACATAAATTATTATTTAATAATGAAAATTTCGTGTCAAATGAATGTCCTGTTATCCCAAAAATAGATACTATTGCCTATAGTATTATTTCAGCACTTCGTCCTAAATCATTCATTCGTTTATTCAACTAGTTGTTAGAACATACATTTATCGAAAAATAGGATCGATGTTAGTTATCAATCTACTAAGCTAACTGGGTGTTTGCACATATATATGTATATCATCATACCATATGTATGATGTGCAAACACCCAGTTTAGGAGGCATAGCAGTGTACACACCAGCAAGTAGTGTTTGCTATAAAGGAACTCCAATCAAATGTAAAAAAACTGCAGCGCAATTAGCATTTACAACAGATATCACCGATGAGATTTATGATGAGAGATTACCTTCTGGATTAAAAAAGATCACCTATGCAGATCCTAGTAAACTATGTTTAGGCATTTCACCTCTTGTATTAACATCGTATATAACATTTCTATCAGGCATATTACATGCTTCCCGTTTATTAGATGACCATCCTCTCAAATTTGAAAATTTGCAAATTTGCGCTGAATCCGATGTAATAAAAAAATATAAAATTAAAATATCATTTGATAAAATTGAAATGATTTTTTTGTCAAAATTATTAGGTATATGAAAAAAGGTATAAATAATTAAAAAAATGTCAGAAAAATATTAATTAAATCCCAAAGAAACATGTAGGATCGCTTTAAAATGAAAAAAAAAATATTAACAATAATATTTTTACAATTTTGCACATTTAAAAGCATTTTGTGCAAAAACTATGAGAGATACGCGAAAATACATTTACAATTTTTTGTAGAGAATTTAATTTCCTACAATTTTGTAGTAGAACCTTTTTTTATTTTTCCAGCCAATCATGAGAAATAGACGAAAAAGTTGTTTTTGCACCCTTTTGCACTTTATTTGCACACTTTGCCGGTAATGCAGCACCCTGCAATTTTACGAAGACTTACGGAAATTTTGGCGCTGGTTGCAGGTGTTCAACCAAAATGGCAAATAGTCCAGTCAATTAAAGCTTAACTTTGCCATTTCGGTTGAACACCTGCAACCAACGCCAAAATTTCCGTAAGTCTTCGTAGATTAATATACTAAAATTGCAGGGTGCTGCATTACCGGCAAAGGGTGCAAATACATTGCAAAAGGGTGCAAAAACAACTTTTTCGTCTATATCTCGGGATTGGCTGGAAAAATAAAAAAGGTCCTACTACAAAATTGTAGGAAATGAAATCCCCTACAAACAATTGTGAACGTATTTTCGCGTATCTCTCATAGTTTTTGCACAAAATGCATTTAAAGGTGCAAAATCGTAAAAATATTATTAATAATCTATTTTTATCATTTTGAAGCAATCCTACGTGTTTCTTTGGGATTTCATTAATATTTTTCGGACATATTATTTATTTATTTATATATTTTTTCATATACCTAATAATCTTGACAAAAAAAATCATTTCAATTTTATTATATGATATTTTCATCATCACCATCAACAGCCTTTAACAGTCTACGGCTGGATGTAGGCCTCTCCTTTGAAAGAAGGTTCTGGCCTACTATTCCACGCTGGCTAGACGGGGTTGTTTCAAGTTTTCCTTCTCTTGGCAGTGGTGTTAGCTGCTTATTTTGTTCCTTTAGTTGCCTCTTACGACATCCATGAAATGAATAGGGGTGGGGACACTTTGTATTCTTAATCCGTCACAAATCAGACAATTGATTTTTAATTTTATACTTTTTTTATTCCATCGGATTCAGCGCAAATTTTCACATTTGAGAGGATGGTCATCTAATGAACGGTAGGAATTTAATATGCCCGATAGAAATGTTATATACGATGGTGATATAAGAGGTGAAATGCCTAAACTTAGTTTACTAGGATCTGCATAGGTGATGTTTTTAAGCTATTGCATAGCTTTTATCGCGGCCTTTGAGCGCGGCGACTAAATCAAGAAATTCCGTAACGAAAAAACTTAAAACCCAAAAAAAGGATAGAGAATATGATTGTAACTGCAGTGCGACAAGGATGTGGCGGCTCCGTGCTCTATAGGCAGATTAGCGCATGCGTGCTGCCGCCACCGGCCGTTATCCATTGCCTTGACAACACAGTCATTCTAGATTCTTCTTCTTTTTTTATTCCATATTAGATAGCTTAGATTACTATTATGTTCTCTGTTTAGTTGTCATTGTCTTTCGGTTAAAAGCATGATTATATTGTTTTACAATAATATTGTTAGAATGTATGTTGGTAAAAAGACAGTATATATTGTTTTGTAAACTTGGATTGATATCAAAGAAAAAAAATACTGCTTAAATAAAAAACAAATAAATAAGTATAATTGCATTAGTTGATAAAAAATGCTATGCAATAGCTTTACCGCGGCAGTCCCCGAGTGCCACAAGACTTTTTTTTAATCCAGAAGGCCCTCTCTCATCATAAATCTCATCGGTGATATCTGTTGTAGATGCTAATTGCGCTGCAAATCTTTTTACATTTGATTGGAGTTCCTTCATATCAAACACTACTTGCTGGTGTGTACACTGCTATGCCTCCTAAACAGTGAAAAGTCTCCTGACCATTTAAGGTGCTTATATTACGGTCAGTATAATCAGAGACATATAACATGTAACGAAAGCATCAGTAATTATAGTCTTCTGAAGTTAAATTATTGATGAAGCTTCATGAAGCTGAATATTGTGTTATGATGTGCAAACACCCAGTTTGCTTAGTAGATTGATAACTAACATCGATCCTGTTTTGGGATAAATGTATGCTCCAACATCTAGTTGAAGAAACAATATGAAGGATTTAGGATGAAGTGCTGAAATAATACTATAGGCAATAATATCTATTTTTGGTATAATAGGACATTCATCTGACAGAATATTTTCATCATTTAATAATAATTAATGTATGAAGCAAGTTAATAGTGGAGGTACTTCTGATACAACGTTATCAGGGAATTTGTCCGGTTGTAGATACCTTTTTGTTTCGTCACGAGTTTCCTTTATTTCGTCCTGTAAAATTTCTGCACATGCAGTGATGATTGTTTTTTTAGCCATTTCACTGAGGTCCTCACTCTTACCATACCAATCACTACAATTAGTATGCAATCCTGAGAGGATTGCATACTTTTCACAACAATTGTTGCATCTTGCGTTTTCTGCATACAATTAAAACATAAAAATGAAGGATTGATTGTTTCCTTTAAAGTGAATCAAATTTATTTTGTAAAAAATCACTTTTTGGATAGTTAAACGCACAAAAATGAAATATCCCTGAAAAGACAGTTTGGAGTATAGTGACAGTAAGTGACAAACAGTTAGTTGAGCATTTTCTGCTGCAGTCTTATTGCACTCAGCGAGATAGAAAAACAAGCGCATGTGTGTGTTCTCAATGGTACTATTTTCGGCGAGCGCAAGGGTCTCATTTTTGTCTAAATCTCTAACTTTTTCGCTCTTATTAGGAAACGTATGGTCTTATTCGAGCACATGGGTCCTTTTTTCGATTGTATCCTATAGATATTCAATGGGACTATTTACGTCGAGCACAAGGGTCTCATTTTTGTCTTATTCTCCCTATCCACTCTTATATTTCTATCCCTTACGCTCGCATTGAAATAATTGTGGTCTCACTCGCACGCATGCTCTCTTCATTTCATTCCATTGTATAATGGCAAATTCGTCGGAGGGTCTACAGAGGCTTATGACGAGTCTTGGTGGGTCATGCTGTAGATTTGGTCTTAAAATCAGTGTCAAAAAAACCGAAGTGATGGTCCAAGATACGCTGATTGGTGCGCCAATGGATATCAAACTTCGCGACATTCCACTTAAGCAGGTAGATAAGTTTAAATATCTGGGCAGCACCTTGACATCAAACGGCCAACTTGATAGCAAAGTGAACAGTAGAATTGGAGCTGCCGCCGCAGCTTTTGGAAAACTTCGTTTCAGGGTATTCCGTTCACATGACATCAAACTCTGCACAAAAATAGCTGTGTACATGGCAATCGTCTGGCCTAATCTGTTGTACGGCTCCAAGACGTGGTGCCTTTGCCGCAAACATGTCCACACTCTAGATAGATACCATCTTAAATGTCTACGCGACATTATGAACATTCACTGGTCAGACCGTGTACGAAACACGGAAGTTCTACGACGAGCAAATGTCGGCGGAATATAGGCATATCTAATCCAACATCAGTTACGGTGGTGTGGACATGTCGCATGGATGCCTGATGAATGAAAGAGTGACTAAGCTCATATTTTACTCGGAGCTGCAAGATGGCAAACGAAAGCAAGGTTGTCAATTTTTGCGGTATAAGGATGTGCTAAAGCGACACATGAAACGCCGCCACCTTGACCCGTCGCAGTGGGAGGTTGCTGCGGCGGATAGACCACTGTGGAGGCGTACTGTTCACACTAAGATGTTTGAGGTCGAGAGACAGCGGAGAAATGAGCTCGATGTCAAACGGGATGAGCTCAAAGCCCGACCAGCGGCGGCCATTTATTACAATTATATCGGGGGGGTGCTGACTTGCAGTGAATGTAGACGTACATTCACTGCGAAAATTGGATATATCATCACCTGAGAGCACATCAACGAAGCTCACGCTGATCAGTTCAAAGTCGCCGTGACCGAATACGGTCTGGATAGTAGTAGTAGTACACCTTAAAAAGGTCTACAATACTTTCTTTCTTTTTACGAGAAATATTGGCTTATTTACGAAACGATTTTAAGCAATACAGTATTAATCCTTATCGAATTAAGTACCTTAAATACTTTGTGCATCTAATCTAGATTAATATGACCCTTTACAGTATATAATTTAAATTAATATTTTTGAAGATATTACAAATTGAAAATGCAGGAACAAAGCGATTGTGGCGGTACCGCCGGGGCCCGTTAGGTGGCACTGCTGTAAATTTATCAGTATCAGTTAATAACAGACTAAGCACAATATTTTAATGATTATTCTAAGGCGGTACGAAGTTTTCCGGTTCAGCTAGTCATATAATATTTTTTTTTTTGCTAAGATTATTAGGTATTTGAAAAAAGGTAGGTAATAATAAAAAAATGCCCGAAACATATCAATTAAATCCCAATTAAACATGTAGTATCACTTTAATATGATAAAAATAGATTAATAATAATATTTTTACGATTTTGCACCTTTAAATGCATTTTGTGCAAAAACTATGAGAGATACGTGAAAATTTGTTTACACTTTTTTGTAGGGAATTTAATTCTCTACAATTTTGTAGTAGGACCTTTTTTTATTTTTCCAGCAAATCGCGAGATATAGGTGAAAAAGTTGTTTTTGCACCCTTTTGCAATGTATTTGCACCCTTTGCCGGTAATGCAGCACCCTGCAATTTTAGTATGTTAATCTATGAAGACTTACGAAAATTTTGGCGTTGGTTGCAAGTGTTCAACCAAAATGGCAAAGTTAAGCTTTCGTTGACTGGACTAAAAGTTAAGCTTTAATTGACTGGACTAAGTGACACTAGTATTTCAATCTCAGAAGTCTCATTACAAGAGTTTACCGTAAAGCGAGTCGTGTTATTTTTTTAAATTAAAATACTATGTAATCGAATACAAAAATCGAAATTTGCATTTTTTAACTAAGAACTTCATAGGCATCATGTGAAAAAGTTTCACTCGGAATTTTAAAAAGTTTGATGTCAATTAAAAGTGTCGTTTACTATAAAACGACAATTTCATACTTTAACTCTTACCAGTAATTTTAAACAATAAAATACTAGGCTTTGTAATGATTCCTAAGTATATAATAAATTAATAAATAATTAACTCTCAGCTTGCGCCTCTTTAACAAAACATTTAATCATCGATAAAACCATAAGTAAAGGTCTATGTCGCACGGTATCTCCCCACCGTAGCTCTCGTCGTAGTTCCGTAGGCTTCGTAGCAACTTTCAGTACTACGTCCGCCGTCGCGCCCGCTGCCGTCAATACGCGATGCTGACGCGATCGCCATAAACACGCAACTTTGGCTCACGGCGTTAATTACAGTTTTAAGACCCGTTAATATTTACAACTTTATCTATTTGTTCCCTTGATGTTAAGTTATTAATATATAAATAAAATAATTTCTTAGTCATACATTAGAAAACAAATCATTTCTTAAATTAATTTTTGAACGATGTGTGTGTACCTATATTAAAACTCTTGTGTGTTAAATATCAGGTTGAATGATAGCAAAACACAACATGGCACCTTCATTGTTTGTGCGTTACCTTATATGTGTTGTCATAACATTCCTAATCAAGGGTGAGTATTTAATGAATCAAAATAAGTAGTAGTAGAGTAATTAATAATCTAAAAAAAGAAAATATATTAGGGAGAGTTTTGTACATTAATAATTCTTGCCATTTGTGTGTATAAAATACGAGAAGGAAAACTTGAAACCAACCCTATACCAATCCGTCTGGCCAGCGTGGTTTATTAGGCCACTACCTCCTTTTCAAGGAGAGGCTTATGTCCAGCAGTGGACTGTTAAAGGCTGTTGATGATGTATGTATAAAATATGCTACTTATATTAAATATCTTACAAATTTGTCACAATTCATCATATTGTTGCCGTTTCTAAAGAAATGAAGAAATCAACCTTTTTGTCCGTTGATTGTACAAAAGCAATTGTATCAGCCTCGGTTCCTTTGGCAAATTTAAATCTTTTAAAGGGAATAAATTTTGTGAAAAATTTTCAAATACCGAAATTATCGAAATTAGCTGTATACAGAATATTTCTATTCGACTTTGAGTCATCTGATTACAATCCAATTTTTTTTTTATGTCAATAATTTTTATCTAAATAAAACGGACATTTGACACACAACATCTTGTAGTCCTTCTAGTAGCAGAGCTAGTAACATGGGTACTAGGCAACTGATATAAATGCATATTATATACTATTGATTTTTGTAAATACATACATATTATATATATTATAGAAAAAACACAAACTCCGAAACAAAGATTTGTAGAACATGCGAACATTTGATCCGACCCGGGAATCGAACTCGAGCCCTCTTGATTAGCAGCCGCATACGCTAACCACAAGACCAACAAGGCAGTCAAGATAAAAAGATGAAGCATTAATATATGAGACTAGTCTGTTGGTTTAGTAATTAGTGACTCCTGTGTCCTGACTGACGGCTCTTTTGTGATACAATGAAACTTAACCACTAGTTAAGGCCGTGGCTTCGATTCCCAACCCAGGCCATAACTAATTTTGTAATAAACTAGATCTTTTTTTCTGCATTTGTATATAAAATATCAATATAATGCAAGTATCTAATTATGGTTTGGAGAAATTATATATGTGAGATCTCGGTCAGTACAACCTGGTCGTAACATTTGACATACCAAGATTTTTGTTAAGTGAAATGTTCCTAATTCCTTTAAATATAATTATATATCAGGAAATTCATCCGTCCTGTATACTCTATGAATATTGTTCGCAAAAACGGGTAGAGCCCTAAGTAAATGTCCTATAACAGTCTTTTTAAAATCGAAGTTTTGTAAATTCGATACCGAGTAGAATTCAGAACCTAAAGTTGTCAATCGTGGAGTCTCCGCGTAAAAAAAGAGTTTAGCCGTATCCTAGCAGATTTATATCGATCCCTAGGCTTAAAACTTAAACTATTTTGCATCTAGTCTACGTTTCTAGTTTAGAAAAGCGGTTCGGAGGAAGAAGAATGAACATTGGAACGCAATAGTTCGAAGTTAGGAATATATGAGTACGAATTTCAATAAGTATGTTAACTAGCAGACTGAATAATGTGATATCAGAAGGTACGATATTTCAAATTTTATTATGCTACTAAGCTTATTTGGCACTTTACCGTTTTAAAAAGTAGTTGAGAGCCATCTTTTTCTGTTCCAAAATATATGTTCAGCAATGGACATCTTTCCGTTGAGATAATGATGATATAAATTGTCTTTGAAGTAATATCGACAACTTATAGCTTTATAATTTTGTGAAATATAATTTTATGAAATATAATTTTATGAAATATAATTTTATGAAAAATACTGGGAAACTAGGCGTACTAAACAAGGTGAGACGGTTCTTCTCGCCAGAGCATCTGTGTCCTCTTTATGATGTCACCTCTATGGCAGTCTTCTATATACGAGTACTTCTATTACGCCTATACTGTGGGGAGTGTTATGAAAAGCACTTCATACTGAGGTGGTTCCTTTACATTATAAAACGTGCTGGCATTGGAAGTCACCCCTTCAGAGTGGAACAAATACGCACCAGAATTAATCGGTCCGGCTCGGTTCAAAACTGGAACTCACTGCTAGCTCACGTTTCGTTTGTTTCCTTCATACTTTTATACAACATACATGATTCCTAAAGAACCATTTCACTAGGCTGCTATAGTATGGGTCGCCATTCTGCCTGCATTAGCTTGATTGATTTCTATTACACACTTGATTTCTATAAGGCCGTGTAGAGTCAAATTATAAGGCGTTAAATAATAAAAAATCAAGTATCGTCATACACACAAAATCCATCTTTGAATTTAAATACTTCAAAGATTCCTTTAAATTTTCGTTTCGAATGTATCCTTCAAACCTTGTAAAGATAATTAAACAGCTGTTTATTTGCTAATTCAAAATATCTCTTAGAGCTTGAGTGACAAGACAAGTAAATACGTAATTAGACAGTCATGTTTAGAACGCAGAGGGTGTATCTCTCTCGAGTGTGGTTTCAAAGCAATTTATATTAATAAATTTCGTAATCAAAATTAACATTTATATGTTTTTCCTAGTATAGAACTATAGTATTTAATGTTTTGAATAATTAAATTTTTAAAATCATTTGATTTATCTGTCCTGCATACGCGAAGGTACTTGTCTTATTTTTGGACCAATACAGTCTCGTTACGCAACCGAGATTTGTGGTATCCATTTTTCTTCTTTCTTGCTTTGTTGTTTCTGACCAACAACAAAATATGGAACAAGAAAATATGAAAAAAAAGGTTAAAGCAAAAGTGCTAAGATTCTGTATAAGTTAATAAAATTTAAGCTTACAAGACCGAAAACAAAGGCAAAACTCATATTCCATAGACATTTTACAATTTGTACGAATAGCTGGTTCTGTATAGGGTATGTAGTTGTATTAGTTACAAGTTGAGGATGTTTATTTTGATCTTAATTTTCATCAATCTTATAGCATGTGAGCGGGGAAAGCATTTTAATAAAATAAATAATAAAACAGTTTTAATAATAAAATAGTAAATTGTTTATTTATCTCCACGAATTACATTATATTTACAATAAATGGTTGACACTTTTTTAAAATCGTAATTTGTAGGAGATCTGGAATCTAAACTAAGCCAACGATTTGATTAATATTGTACAGATTGTCAAGGTGTGAAAACGTACACTTATTTTATCTCATTTATCTCTCTCATCGCATAGGAATATGCAAAATGAGTAAACATAAAAAAAAACAACAAAAAGGGTAACAAAAAGATTTTAATGTGTGTTTGTGAGTGTGTGTGTTTGTGTGTTCGTGCGTACACTTGTACGTAATATGCGAGAGTGTGCGTGTTTACACATTAATTTGAAAGTTTTTTAAGTTATTATTTTCGAATAACTAACAGTTTTAACAGTTTTTCCGTTTCATCATAGTTTAAATTGACCAAAATTTTTTGGTAGCCGCCTAAGAAAGAAATATCTGTGAGAAAAATCAGTACAATTTGGGGTTATGCATGCTGTACTTGCGGCGCTTGAATGTCAGTGTGGTGTCCAGTGAAAATTGTCTGAGCAAAAAATAAAAAGTAGGTCTCAGTTAAATAAAAGCGATGCACATACCTTGCTACTTTTAATTTCCTGTAGAAAAGTCATCAAGTGTAATTCTTGTATAAACAAGTTTCTTAAATTCTTTCACAGCATATGGCCACAGCTTTCATTACATGTCCTTAATGCGCTGTACCAACTACTCTGGCTAGCAGGGTGTAGTAGGCCAAAACACCCTTTTTGGGGAGAAACCTATATCCAGCAGTGTACTATTAAAGCTGTCAATATGATTCCTGGTTGTGTGATGTCATAAGTTCTACCTAAAATATTTAAAACGTTAAATACTTATTTACTACCAGAAGATTGCACTAATATTACCAAGTTATTTATTTTCATGACTTATG
Organism: Phragmatobia fuliginosa; assembly: GCA_932526445.1. Taxonomy (NCBI): domain Eukaryota; kingdom Metazoa; phylum Arthropoda; class Insecta; order Lepidoptera; family Erebidae; genus Phragmatobia; species Phragmatobia fuliginosa. The sequence continues at coordinate 8,475,315 of OW052060.1, read as the reverse complement.
AGTGATGGCTATTGGTGTTTGCTGATTTAGTTCTTTATTAGATAATTTCTATCCTTTATGTTTGAAGTAGAAAATGAATAAAGATCATTAAGATACCTTTGAATTGTATTTAAAAAAATATATTTTGGTTTGAATGGAGCAAAAATGTTCACACAGCTAAAAGCTTTAAGTTACTCATTTTAGCAGAGTTAGAGCGAGTAATAAAATTCTGAACAATTTAAAAGTCAATTTGTTAGTTTGAAACGGAGTGAGTCTTTCACGTCTCACCTTTGGTGTATTAATTTACCTAAAACATTTTGTTTCGTTTTATTAAAGTCTATAAGTTATATTATGATGATGATATATTTTTTTCTAATACGTAAAGTTGTACTAAAGGTTGAATAAAGTGATAATCTTAGACTCCCTATGATATTTTTTAATACTTCTTGGATGGCATTACACACTACAATACGATAGCTGGACACACGCAATGAGATGCCATCAAAAACATAACTTGTAAAAAAAACAAGTCGAGCAGATCAAGTTCTTCTACCGGAAATAGTTGTGAGATCACTGTAATACCAAGACAGTTAATTTATTCAGTCCCTACTTAAGGGAAGTTCTGTCTTGGATTTTATTACAACTTCATAGGACATGTCCTATTCTTGCTTTTTTATTTAGTTGACCATTTTAAAAGTTATCTATGAACATAATTATATATAGCTACCTCATCATCACCATCATCAACCCTTTGCAGTCCACTGCTGGACATATGTCTTTCCTAAGGCAAACCACAAAGCCGGGTCTTATGCTTTTTGCGTCCAGTCGCCGCCGGCTCTCTTACGTAAGACATCCCGCCACCTGGCCCAAAGCGCTCCACACGTTTGCCAAGACGTGGTCTCCACTACAGAACTCGCTTACTCCAGCGGTTATCGGTTCTGCGATATGTATGACCAGCCCATTGGAACTTCAACTTACTAACTTTCAAGGCTATCTCGGTTATCTTGGTTTTCTGACGGATCACTTTGTTCTTGATTTTGTACTTCAAAGAGATGCCAAAAATGGCTCTTTAGATAGCTCGTTGAGCTACTTTAAGTTAGTGTCCACGTGCCAGTGTCCTATCTACAGCTATTTATCATTAATATCGCAAATAGGTACACTGATATATTTTATGTAATTCTAACTTTGTAATCCTATATATTTGTAAGAAATTAGAAAGTTATTTATACAGTTGGTGTATCTATAAAATTGAACCGAAGTTGCAAAATATTTTAGTTTACTATTGTTTATTACACTAAACACTTATTGCATTCTAAATTTGAAGCTTCTACGAGTATATCTGCTAGAAATACCTTAGTATTTTGACGATTGGTCAGTGAGTGACAGAATTAAGTAACTTTGACTAGTTATAATGCTTGAACCATTAGTTAAAATTGAATAAATTTCGAAATAAATTGTGTTTAAATACTGCCTGCCTTACTACTGAAAATTCAGTATTCTAGATTTATCTACAACGAAGTTATAGAGGAAAATGGTACCACATATGGCGATTAACACACTGCACCGCGCACCGCCGCGGTTGGCGGTGGCGGTTGAGCGGATTTTGTAGCGGTGCACCGCGCGGTAAGGTGGTTCTCGCGCCTTACCGCCCGGTTGGATTTAACGTGGTTTTGACCATTTTGATCATAGACTGAAGTGGTGGCAGCAATCTGGCTTTTATTTTATTTACTTTACGCACAAATACATGCATCAGCGGACAGCGGACTTAATGCGATTTTGTTTCTTAGAAAAAAAAAGAAGATATTAGGTTCATCCATTTTTACGAAGCAGAACCTCTAAATGGGGCATTAATTTTATTCTATAAAAGTTCGACACAACATAAACTTACATTTTTTAACTATACGCGAATATCCTTTTTGTTTCCACTCCTTTATTTCATTATTTGTTAGCAAATTTCATTTTTAAATTGCAACACGTCTTGCACCAACGATGATTTTTAATTGAAAATAAAGCACTGTATTTCTACTCTGTATAATTACAAATACAGTGTTATATTGTGTACTACATTGTTCTGCTCAAACCGCTTAGAACACAATTTCATTGGTGTTCATTATGCATGCCTTTTATTATTAAGCATTACAACACAATATAAGAACTATATTGTGCTGTAATGCTTTTTTTTTCAGTGCATATGTCTACTATTGGCGTGTCTACAATAAATAAATAAATGAACCGCGCGGTTAAGCGGCGGCCCGTGTGTGAGGCACCGCCCAACCGCGCGGTCGTCAGCGCGGTTGGGCGGTGGCGGTGAATACACAGCTCGACCGCGCGGTCGGTCGGTGTACGTGTGTTAAGCATAAACGGATTTAGTATACCTCAATACGACATGAGATCCGCTTCACCGCCAACCGCGGCGGTGCGCGGTGCTGTGTGTTAATCGCCCATGATAAAAGTAACAGTATATTGTCACAAACTACTTTGTGCAATATAAATGTTGAAATAAAAAAAACTATCATTAAATAAAAAAAATGCACTCGGTACACTTGTCATTTGAGTGACGTCGTAGCACGCCTGAGTTATACACATATTTGCCTTTTCAAAACAGTTAGGCCATTTCAGAATGTATATAATTTTTAAAGCAAATATTCGTCTGTTCTCTTGTTTTAATAACGAAATTTGTAACGGTATGTTCGACTTATTATATGGTACAATTTCGTCCTATTTCATAATCGTTGTTATCACAATCATCATGTCTTACAATTTATTCGGGAACGGTTTTGATCGTATCAAAACATATTACTATTTGTTTCATCATATTAAAAAAGGCTCAACATTGTCTACAAACAGTGTCACGGTCACCCTTGTCACAGTTTCAAAGCTAACAAAGCGCCTCGTACGTCACTCAACTGACTGCAATGTGCTTGGTCGTACAATTAGTACAACGTGTTTGGTATACTCAGAGCTATAACATCTAAAAGTAAACATTTATTTTTGTACGCAACAAAATATTAATTTGTATTAACACTGTATAAACTAAAAAAATATATTAAGTCTATAATGAAAAGCATATGAACACTAATAAATGTTGGCGTTTTAACAACATTGGGAGGTTGACAAGATCAAATGGCGGCACCGCTTTTTGACGTTACGGTGTCAGTTACCGCTTTCCAGGAAACCACGCCATTTTGTTTACATAGACAACGTTCTAGTGACGTCATTCACCGTTATATTACGGCCGCTATCCTAGGAAACCAAAGCTTAAAATAATTTTATTTGCATGTATGTCCTACCTAACTACCTAACATCTACTAGCTTACATTGATGGTTCTTAAGAACTGGGCACCAGAATTCTCTCCTGTATTGGTTCCGTAGGCCTGAGGACATGTAAATGTTCATCCCATCACTAAAAAGCGGCCAAGTGCGAGTCGGACTCGCCCATGAAGGGTTCCGTATCAGCAAATAACATCATATAAAAGTTCTTGTAGTTCGTTGTAACTTAGATCGATGTTTTTTTTTATACTACTGTATTGATTGAATTAAAGGTAAATTGCGTTTTACGATTTATGACGTATTAAAAAAAAACTACTGACTAGATCTCGTTCAAACCAAATTTCGTTGGTAGTTTGCATGGTAATGCACAACATATATTTTTTTTAGTTTTATCACTCTCTTATTTTAGAAGTTACGGGGGGAGGGACACACATTTTTTCAGTTTGGAAGTGTCTCTCGCGAAAATTATTCAGTTTAAAAAAAAATACATTGAAAACCTCAATATCATTTTTGAAGACCTATCCATAGATTCCATACTCCACACGTATGGTTTTGAGAAAAAAAATTTTTTTTGAGTTTCAGTTCTAAGTATGGGGACCCAAAAAATTTATTGCTTTTTTTCTATTCTTGTGTAAAAATATTAATGCGGTTCACAGAATACATCCACTGACCAAGTTTCAACAGCATAGCTTTTACAGTTTCGGAAAAAAGTGGCTGTGACATACGGACGGACAGACAGACAGACATGACGAATCTATAAGGGTTCCGTTTTTTGCCATTTGTCAACGGAACCCTAAAAAAGACAGAATGATGCAGAATGATTGAGCCTCTTGTCTCACCCTCACCAACGAAAGACTATAATAGGAATGTTGTCATTTTAGAGTGGGCTTCTGTGTGAGTGTACTGCCCCGGTCGAGCCGGCTCATTCGTGCAGAAATCAGCGTGGCTCTACTACCTCATTGTTTAATTTTCTACCGTACGTTATACAGATTTGCGGTGAGGCTACTGATAGACAAGGCCAGTCCTTGGTCATCAGTTTCGATATAGCTCAGGCCTTCAATAGGGTTTAGCAACGTTCGCATTCACCTCTCACCAAACATTCCGCATTCGGCCTGCTCCGACTCAACTCTGCAACTGGGTCGACATTTTTCTGCACCAACACCACATTAGAGTTCTATGTGCCGTTGCAGTGTCTTATTTACGGCAGGTAAACGCTGGTGTACCTCAAGCCTCCATTCCATGGCCCACACTGTTTATTCTGTATATCAATAATATGTTAGCCCTTGGCAACATATATTGCTTCGCTGACGATAGCACTTGGACATCCTATAGCCAAGTCACCAGATGTTGAGGAAAAACGACAGGAAATGAACTGGTTCTAAACTGCATCTCTCAATGGTGGGTAGTGAGAATATGGTCGAGTTCAACGCCTAGAAAACAGGTGTAAACACGATCTTTACAAGGAAGTCTCCATTCTTTCCTCTCCCTACTTTTCAGAAAACTCCACTGCCGCTGCAAGCTCGGTATCCTGGGTATGGATATTTGAATTAATCCCAACCTGTGCGAATCCCAACGCTCTCAATGTGTTTACGTAAAGCACATTGAGAGCGTTACTAAGAACCGTGCAGTATTTGCTTGACGTTCTCGATGGGTTGCAGCTGCGAGCTGTCCGCATTATCGACAGTGCCGAAGTGATCGAGTCCCATAAACCTCTGCATTAATGAAGAGTTGTCTCCTCTATGGTAGTCCTCTATTGCTTTTATCATTTAGAAAGTTCAGAAGACCTATTTCAATTGCTTCCACTTCTCCTTTCCTCTACTGTACACCAGCTGAGAGGCATATTGACAGTTTTTTTTAAACAGAATTGTAATTTAGAGACACGATTGAAAAGTTACTATAAATACTAAAATACACATCTGTCCTCTCGGATTTTAGTCATGTCATGTACAAAAAACCAATTACTTGAGTAGAAGTGACTTGAATTTTTCGAGCTACGACATAAGCAGATAAAAACTGAAGTCATTCATCCATTTTCTGGTCTTTACTACTTTCATGTTACTGGTTGCACGAAGTAGTAGACGTCCGGTCCGGATATTTGTATTTGAGTATATATGGAAACACTCATTTCGTATAAAATGTAACACATGGTTTCGTATAAAATGTAATTTGTATACAATTTTTTTTATCTAATACTACTTGATAAAAAATTATAAAAGGAAGTAGGAAAACCAAAGAACAAATCATGGATAAGTAATATGACAAAACTATTTAGTTTATTATTACAAATCATGACTCCGTATTGTCGATACTAATATTATAAATTTAATATTAACTCTGTGTGTCTATTACACGTCTAAAAAAGATTTCAATAAAATTTTGCATAAGCTGAAGCTTATATAAGTATATATATAAGTATATGTCAATTATGGCGGTGTAGTGAACTCCACCGCCATAACTGACATATACGCAAGCAGGCCCCGGGCAAAAGTTCCCAAATATGGGAGAATTTGCATTTTTTACACATAATAGCGGTGCAAAACTAAATTCTAAATAATGTTATTACTATATGATCGTCAAAAAATTTTCACTTTCTCATCCGCAATATTAACAACATGATATGCATTATCACGCTGTTAATATTGAATAACTTCTTTAAGGGTTATGACCAGAGATCGGAATTGGGTGTGTGAAATTACCTAAAGTTTGCAGCGGGACATAATATGGAGCTGTTACAACCACTTAAGTTAAACCGGGTTTGAATTTTACCGGTTTAGTTTTGTTTTTTTTTACATGTTCCTTTGTTACCTTTGAAACACCGAACTATAAACATTTACAAGCTGCTAATACAGTTCTAAATAAATTTTTGTTTTGTACTTTTCCGGTTAAAATTCGGTCTTTTAGTCCCAATTGTTCTTTGTCGGTCAAACACAGAATTTTATATATCTGCAAAATGCTAATGCGGTTTTCATTTCCTTTTTTGATCTGTATCTTAAGTTAAAAAGTTTTGCTACAGGTTGATGCAAGGAAAACGAACATTTTCGCGTCTTTACATAGTTTTGAAGTCGGCTTTTTTTTTAAATTATTAAACGTGCACTGCATAAGAAAATAAATTAAAAACATTTATTTCAATTGCAAGAACAGTGGTTGTAACAGCTCCATATTATTATTGCAAACTTACTGCAAACTTTAGGTATTTTCACACACCCAATTCCGATCTCTGGTTATGACCAAAGCTGATAATAGCTGAAAAAATAATATTGATAAAACTTTTATATCAATTTGAAGTAAATCAAATTCTTGTCGATTTAATTATTTGTATTTTTTTTTAAGATATCAATTTTTAGGGTTCTGTTGTTCACGTCTTAGTCTTAGCTCACGTCCGTGCTCGGTTTACCTTGCAAAGGGTTAGTGTCAGAATTGGGCGTGCGAGCAAGTGCATTGCGAATGCATATAATGCAGTATGGTGACCTACACTATGGCGGCATATTGTGACGCTACTGCGGCATTGGTCTCTCCCTCATCAACGAAATACAAAAATTGAAATTAATGTGCCATCAAAGGTGACCTCAGAACCCTATTTCAGTACACGATTCGAAATTATATGTAAATAATACTTTCATTTATAGTAATTTGAGAGTCTCATGTCTGTATTTCGCGTTTTAGGACATAGTAAAATTATATTACGAGAACTAACGCGATTTACAGTGAGTTCTATGATATATCAGTACAGTTCACAATGACGATATTAGTATGCCTGTTTGAAATTTCAACAACAGCAATATAATTTACTTGAACGACTACACATCACTTGTTTTGTCGTGTTAACTTAAATTATGCAATAAATCACTTAGTTGACACGTTTCATTTGAACGACCTGGGCGAACACGCGTTGTTGAGACATTTTGTACCGAGCCTGTCGACTCAAATTTGGCTACCAAATTCTTAATAGCGGTCTCAGAACGATTATGTTGCCCGAAAATTTCACGAATTTTACGAAATGTAACTTTAACAGCACCACCATTCATAGTAGATTTTAATAATATTAATGCGATTTTCGAATGAAATTGAATTCATTGTAACAATATTATTTACCTGTTTAGTTCAAGTTTAGCTCATTTGTATAAAAAAAGTTCGTATCCAAAGTGACCTACCAAATAAGCTCTGTGTAATACCAAGTTTTTAACAGGGCAAAAGAAAAATAAATTTAGATGTACCTAAATAAACTCCTGATCTTAAACTTTTATTACTTTTTACCCTTAGGGTAACGAAATTTGATATATATGTAATGAAAGTTTGTTTCACCTTTTTGGATTGATTTGATTTATTTTAAGAATGTATACTTTGGATTTGATTCAAAATATAAACTCTATTAAAATTACTATTCAGACTTAATGTTTACCAGGTTTATTCTTAGTTATTAAGGTTTTATGTAATTTTAAAGTAAGTTATGGCACAGTTAAAACTAAGAACTATTTCATCAATAGCCTTTAACAGTCCACTGCTGGACAGGCCTCTCCTTGAAAAGGAGGTATTGGCCTACTATACCACGCTGGCCAGACGGGTTGGTAAGGGTTGGTTTCAAGTTTTCCTTCTCTTTGCATTCATGTTGTCTTGCGTAGTTTGTCCCTTAGTCGCCTTTTACGACACCCGCGTGGGATGAATAGGGGTGGTGACACTCTGTATTCTTAATCCGTCACCACACGGACAACTATTTATATTTGTAACATTACTTACATTTACATAATTAAATTCCTCGTTAAGTGATGGAATAAGAATACAGAGTTCCACCATCCCTATTTATCCTGTGGTTATTTAAAAGCCAACTAATGGCTTTTTTGAATATCCAATCTTCAGTTTAAATTTCAGATAAGTTTTTATTTATTTACTTAGTTTTAGATTAATGAAAAGAGAAGGAAAATTTGAAACAAACCCTATACCAACTTGAGCTAGCTAGAGCCAGTATTGTGTAGTAGGCACAACATCCTTTCCACGGAAAGGCTTGTGCCCAGCAGTGAACTGAAAAGCTGTGGATGATGATGTTATGATAAAAAAATCTATATATTTTTGAGTTTGTGACGTTATGAGGTTGTAGGGGGGTATTCATTGGATTTACTGAATCGAGAAAACCACAATAACAGGAATTACCTCTATATTTAACAAATAGGCGGAGCCCCTGGCAAAAGCGAGTGTTATGTACATAGCATGCATAAATGCATAATAACTTGAAGCAATTGCTTTTTAGCGATAAATAAGGCTGTTTTCTACATTATAGCTAAACTGACTTGGTGTACGTTATGTGTCTCTTGAGATTTGCTTAGCTAGATCACTCCAAGGCAGAACTATCATTATGGGACTATATTGAGTCGCATAATGATGGTTTACCTCTTTGGTTCGATGAGATGAATAATCACTTCATGTCCCTGGTGCTTTATACTTTATAGGTCTCGAAATCTAAGAGGGCTGATGTTTAAAACAACAATGGCTGATGTTTGGAACAACCCTGAGAAGAGTTAAAAAATTCAAGTACCTAGGACATATATTGACTTCTGACCTCAGGGACGATGATGACATAGAGCGGGAACGAAGGGCGCTGGCCGTGAGAGCGAACATGATAGCCCGCAGGTTTGCACGTTGTTCTTCCGAAGTAAAAACAACACTATTTCGTTCGTACTGCACATCATTTTACACGTGTAGCCTGTGGGCTGTGTATACTCGGAAGTCCTATACTGCCCTCCGGGTCCAGTATAATAATGCGTTCAGGGTGTTGATGGGGCTGCCACAATTCTGTAGCGCCTCAGGAATGTTCGCACAGTCTTACGTTGATTGTTTTTACGCGACAATGCGTAAGAGGTGCGGCTCCTTATTGCGCGGGGTTCGTGGCGGCAACAATATTGTCCTGGGAATGATAGCAGATCGTCTGGACTGCTTGTATATAAATCACTGTTCTGCAGTCGCCAATGGAATGGCGTGTTAATATTAATTATTATTACATTTTATTTTATTATTTATCAGTCTAATTTTAATTAAAATTTTTATTTTATTTTATTTTATTTATTTATCAATACAATTTGAATTATTTTAGTTATTATTATTTGATTTTAAAATTTGTAATGGGAATTGTTTTTGAATGTTTTGATTTTGTATTAATTTATTTTATTTAAGCTTTTTATTCTGTTTATTTTAATAATTTTACTAACCATAATATTAAGATAATTGTAACTAACAAAGAATGGACACAATATGGTCTGAATAAATGATTTATTATTATTATTATTAAATCTCGAATTAGAAATGTACTATAGACTAAGATAACGTGAACAGAAATTTTCCATTAAAAAAAAGGCAATCCGAACCGTATACTATACGTATACGTAAACTATAATCGACTATAGTCTATCGGAGTGTGTTGGTTCAGCAAAGTCAACGACTGCGTATACTGTATTATAATAAGTGCAATTTTGGTATTAAGGGGCCCTCGGAGGCTGAATTGTTCATACAATAATAATAATAATGTCTTTATTGTACACCAGAAAAAAATACAGTTAGGGCTTAGAACTAGTTACATTATGTTGGTACAAGTGGCGGCCTTATCGCTCGTAGGCATTCTCTTACAGGCAACCATGGGATGGAGAATAAACATAGGAGAAAGTATAGGGTAGTGTCCGGTGTGTAGGTGATCGAAGAAGAAAGTAAATAAATTACAGAATTAAGAGACTATAATATGGTTATAAAGTGATATATAGTGTGGATTATTACATAAATACAAACATGGAATGAAATGCTTAAATGAAGGAATGCGACTTAATTGTTTGAGAAGAGAAAGTAGGTTAAGGGACCTTGGTGGCTCCCAGGTAATGCTTTACAAGTTTCTTGAAAGTAGATGGTGTTTGTGCACGTCTTATCGTAACTGGTAGGTCCATACAAACGGTATACCAAGATCATTTGCAGTATAAACATATTTCCACGATGATATGTTGATATTCGGACTTAGACTGTATTTATTTAGGTTATAACGTCTTTACTTTTAAAAATAAACTAATCTAGAATAAAATATAATCAAATTAAATTTTACATATTTTACATTGTAAATGTCATGTTTTCATTTTATTTTTTTCTGCCTTAAAAACAAAAATATTTCTTATATTGTTTCATCAATAACATATCTCATATTATTATGCTATTACTTACACAAAATAAATCGAAAAAATATTGAGTTTTCATTCATGATTTTCGATAGTACGAAACACATCCATATTTTCAGAAATTTCAAGCAATTAGTAATGCTATCGCATCAAAAAATATTTCAATGTGTGTGTGATTCGTGTCAGTCAAATAATGATAGTCGAACCTTCTACGAGAGAGTCCGAATTACTACGAATGAATGTCAATCCACATACACACATACAGCGGTGCACTCGTATGATCTAATTTGTATTTTGTCAAACAGAGACAGCAATATTTTACGAACAAATTTCAACTTGCAGTTTCGAGTGTCGTACGCCGGCCTCTTAATCACGGCCAAAATTTTATATGCTCATTGTACTAACAAACGGTAGGTATTATAATACATTTCATTTCCATACAAACAACGCTTTTGCATTTCTAGGTAAGAAACAATGAAAAAGCGTTGTTTTATTATAAAAGTGGGCTATCATACACAAGAGTATTTGGAATATAAATTCTCGGTTGTTTATTTTACTAAACAAGCTTTATTTTACCCCAAAATCTGCGGTTATGGATGCAGGCCAAGACGTGCTAGGCTTGATGGCTGAGCCTCGACCACGTTATGACTAAAGTCAGATCTACGGAGAGGTTACAGTCGATTTTATTTTAAAGCCAAATACTTCGTTACAAACGGGGAATGTCAAAACAAGAAAATTCTCTTTTTAAGATAAATTCTCAGTTACAAGAAAATATATACTTCTGTATAATATTTTTTGTAAGTTCCTAAGACAATCGAAAACACTTATTCTGGCTGGTGTTAGTCTGGCTCAACCGGGGCAGTACTACTCTCGCTTAGAAGACCAAAGTAATATTAAATTCTACTCATGTTGTCCATCAGGCATTTAAGATCATTTAACTTTACGACTAGGTATAAAAGAAAACTTCAGACACTAAACTTTCATGTAAAATTATGAAGTGATAAACTGTTTTGTATTTGTGTATTTGTATGTGTTTTGCATAAAGTAAGAAAGTTGACTAAATCGGTCTGATATCTCTTTGCTATCCTAGTCCAGTCTTATTATGGTTTAACCTTGAAATTTGAGGTAATAATCTGTAATTTCGTATACATATTAATTATGGCGTTCTAAAAGTTGAAAAGATTCATGGCAACAAAGATAATAATTACCTAAGAGAAGTTTTCACTCACCTGGAAGATGATAGCAATGAATGCGTAGAAATAAAAAGTACTTGTGACCTTTAAATAATTATAGACTTAAATATTTTGCAATTCATTTCAAATCAGATTCTAAGATATATATACTTAGCTGCTGAATAAAGATTAAATTAGAATAGATATATATTTATATCTTTTCATTTAAAATAAATTAAATTATTAGATTTAAGAAATACAAGAAGTACAAGTAGTTTCATTAAATGAGTTTATATTTACACAAAGTTTATAGTAAGTAACGTTAAATAAATGTTACGAAATATATGCAAAATTTTATTAGTTTTAGAGCACTAACTAATAAATAATATTAGTTATTAATAAATTGGTAATATGGTAATATTTTATTAAAATAGTAATTTCATACAAAGTATTATTCACTAACATTTACTGTTAACTCTGCCCTCTGTTTCAAAAATAGTTGGACGTATGAAAAATAGTTGTAGTTTTAGTCGGTTCGAGTCTGACACACCGCCCCGCCGCAAACCCCGGCAGGGTGACGGTCCAAGGGGATTTCCACACGTTAAAAAAAAGTCCCCCACGCTGGCCGAGTGCGAATCGGGGACTGGCAAGACGCGTTGTGTCTACGTAATATCCCCTTTTTTTCATTTACGGGTGCCATTTTAAGAATTTCTATAGCCTACGATAATTCTAATTAATTTAACGACACCGCATGTTTCGAAATTTTTATTATACAGTACAATGCAGAAGCTTAATCTAAAATATATTACATACTACTAACATTTGTGAGAGACTGGTGCCCGAGATAGGTATTGAATACCTGTGTTACGGGTCACCAGGCCCTCAACAGAATTATAGAACAGATTCATTCATTATTTGTGTGTGTTTTTTTGTTTTTTTTTGTGTGTGTGAGTGTATATGTGTTATGAACTTGATAAACTTTTATGATCAGCTCATTGGAACCAGTATACTCCCCGTTGCATCATTGTGTAAACTTTTGAGCCATTTGCATAAAGTTAGTCTACACAGATTTTCGCATAGGGTATATTTCCAGACATGTGTTAATTTTGTTATAAAGATATCCTTCAAGAAAGCATAAAACCTAATGGCTCTTTTGAACAATAAAAAAAAACAAACTACAAAATTACTTACTGCAATAATACTTGGTGCAGGATGCAGTCAACAAGTGGACCGCAAGAAATAATTTTAATTCTGTAGTTTGTTTTGCCTTATAAAAAAAATGCTAATCAAAGTAACATGGTTCAGAGTCGCCTGCCTGAAAGAAACCAGAATACCTTGCTAAATTCATACAATATGAAAATAAATGTTTAGGAGATAGATAGATTTTACTCATGAGTGATGGATAGATTCTTTCCATCAGGCTGAGTAGAGTCTTTCTAATTATAAAAATTTAATTAAGCAAGTTGCATCATTCTTTGGAGATTGTAAATAAGTCCAGGCCGCTAGTTCGCTACATATGTAACTACTGTCGTCATTTACATAGTTTAAACCATAGTTTTTCGAAGTGATTCGCAATAAGGAGATCTTAAGTGCTTATCACTTCTATTAACTACCGAGCGGATTTACTTGTCAGATAATGCATTTTTTTAATATTAAACTATATTATTGTTACGTCGCAACATTTAATAAATGTAAAAATTAGAAGAAAATAAAGACTGACAGATAAGAAAGCGACCGTTTAGAGGTCCGTTTTTATTTATCAGTCATGGAACCCTAATAAAACAACCTACCGTAAAATAAACAACTCATTTCATGGTAAGTGTACTAAAGTAACATATTTTTATATTCATTAAAACTAGTTACCTACCATATAAACATATATTCATCCTAAATTTTGGGTTACGCGATTCTGTCGAATGTTATAGTGTACGCATCTTTCGCAAAGTCAAAGGACAATAGTAAGGTAGTTAAGTCAAATAGATTTTAGTATTATGATTGCCAATTTATTTTTTAGAAACTTGTACAAACTAAAAAACTAGCATTCATAGGAATTAAAACTTTTAATCTTTTAATTAATAACATTTCGACTGCCTCGTTGGTCTAGTGGTTAGCGTATGCGGCTGCTGATCAAGAGGTCTCGGGTTCGATTCCCGGGTCGGACCAAATATTATTTGTGTGATACACAAATATTTGTTTCGGTGTTTTCTATGTATAATATGTATGTATTTACAAAAAAAAAGTATGTTTATGTATTTATATCAGTTATCTAGTACCCATAACACAAGCTCTGCTTAGCTTGGGACTAGATGATGTTGTGTGTCAGATGTCGAAAATATTTATTATTTATTTTAGTTATTTATATTATTTTTTAATGCAAAGACAATAATAATTGACAATTATTATTGTCTTTGTCCCCTATTAGGGTCTAGTCAGTTACTAGTCACCCTATTAGGGTGACTCAAGGACAATTATTATTGTCTTTGCATTGAAAAATAAATAAATAACTAAAATAAATAATAAATATTTTTGACATCTGACACACAACATCATCTAGTCCCAAGCTAAGCAGAGCTTGTGTTATGGGTACTAGACAACTGATATAAATACATAAACATACTTTTTTTTTGTAAATACATACATGCATGATCAGCTCGCCTGGTCAGAGGATCCTCGCTTTACGATGGACGACCACGACAATCGTTCTTCCATAAAGTAATTACATCGCATCTCAAACACAGCATCATTTCTGCTTCATTAAATGAAATATAAGTAAGTATTTATAGTAATAGGAGTAATTAGTACTCATCTAATATCAATACACGCAGACTAGTTATAATACGAACGAGATTTCTAGGGATGTACAGGATGTTACGAAAACAATTTTTGACTACAATACTTTTTATAAAGAACTCAAAAATGTGGAATGGATAAAGACAAAGGGTATGACGTCTCCCAACGATATTTTAAGTTTTATTTATGACTCATTTGACAACGCAAATAAGTGTGCAATTGGTAATAAAACATACAAATTACATAGCAAACAGCCCAAACAAAAAATCAGTTTACCATGGATCGATGATAATATTACCCGGCTGTATCATAAAAGAGATAAATTATTTTCGGCCTGGAAAAATAGTCTAAATGACCCAAAACTCAAATTGGAATACAATCATATAAGAAATAAAATTCATAAACTTCTAGAAAAAAAAAGAAATAAATTCTACTTACAAGAAATAAAACATAACTTCAAAAATATAAAAAATGTATATAAAATTGTTAATCAAATGTTAGGAAGATTGACACTTACAATCGACGAAGTTATACTTAGGGCATTCAATGCACAAGGAATTTCTACCAAAAATATTGCCGACAAATTTGCAATTAGTTTTGAAAGTTCGGTAAAAAATATTATTCCTGACTGTAACGTGAAACTAACTGAACCTAAAGCCAATAATAAACCGCTAAATGCAAGTATTTTATTTAAAGAGGCCTCCGCTAGCAGTGTTCATAAGGTCATCAAACAACTCAGTTCAAGAAAAGCTCCAGGCCCAGATAATATAAAGGTATCCGATATCAAAATGATAGGAGATGGCATTTGTAAGACTATCGCTGACCTAATTAATCGTAGTATCGAGACTGGTAAATATCCTGACGCACTCAAAATAGGTTACGTTAGACCAATCTATAAAAATGGCAAAAGAAACGACTGTACAAATTATCGTCCAATAACGTTGCTTTTTTCGATAGATAAAATTGTTGAAAAGTACGTATGTGCGCAAATCCATGCGTTTATAGGCGGCACAACGTAATAAATCAGCAGCAATTCGGCTTCCAGTCGGGTAAAAGCACCGTTTCCCTACTTTCAAGATTCACTGATGAAGTTAACAAACATCTAAACGAAAGAAAACACGTACTCACTCTCTTTATCGACTTTTCACGTGCATTTGATACCTTAGTACATAAACAGCTAATCAACAAATTAGATAACTGCGGGGTGAGAGGCCCAGTAGAGACTTTTTGTGCAGATTATTTAAAAAACTGCGTCTTCACAGTCAGGATTGACAATACTTGTAGTCAACCAACGCCTGTCACCGAGGGAACAGCTCAAGGCTCAGTAATAGGTCCTTTACACTTCCTGACCTACGTTAATGAGTAACTGTATCACATACAGCACATGCTATCAGTTTGCGGATGACACTTGTTTGGTAATTGCTGAAAAAAATCCTCATATAGCGCTTAAGTATCTGCAGCATGATCTGGATGCTTTGACAAGGTGGTGTCACGATGCTGGCCTTGTACTAAACGCAAAAAAGACTAAATTAGTAGTCATTAAATCTCCAGACATAAAACGAATTATGGTACAGAATTTAATAGCTCATGGTCACGACTGTTTGCATGATCCCAGTGCAGTCAAGTGCAAATAGGGTAAAGGCGGGATAGATGCCCCAGTGGGATAGTTGCCTCATTTTCAAAAAATCTAACTCGCGACTATGAAATCATAGTATAACTAAGAGCCGCAGGCACCCCGCACCTCATGTAGCCGCGGGCCAGCGTGCGATGAGGACGTGTTTCTTTTGTATGTGCATTTATCTCACCGGCGAACTTTACAAACACGTCAAAGTTTTTTAGGTTAGTATTTTGCTGTTGTGTAACTTTATAAGTAGTCATTATTTAAAAGTAGTATTACTTTATAGCCTAACATTTGTATGTGTTTACACCTATTTGAATTTGGACTTTTTAGTGGTTATAGCATGCCACGAAAATACAAAAGAAAGGAAGGTGTTCGAGCTCGAGCATGTTCTTGGACAACAGAACAATAAAATTGCAGTCGACTCAGCTTCCGACGAAATGGATAGAAAAACCATAGGGATAAAAGAGATATCCCGACATTTTGGGATTCCATCAAGTACATTGCGAAGACGTTATGCTACTTAAAATACAACGAAGCAGACACTGGGTTATTTGATCTCAAATTAGGTAGAATTATATGCTAACGATGACAATTAAAAATGCTTTTCATTATTAATTAGGCCCAGGTTTCTTGGAAACCCCAATGGTCCTCAAAACCTTATAAAAGTTTGAGTTTTTTGTTTAGGTATACAGTAGTATCTGTCCCACGCCAAAGGCATGTGTCCTTAGTATTTTCATGGTGTGGCAACTATCCGTACGGGTAGGGTCTATCCTCAAAAAAGGAGTTCAACAAAAACCAAAAATTTGCATAATCTGTAATTTGTAGGGCCAAAAATACAAATCACAGTTAAACATAAAGGATTAAACTGGCTAAATTGATAAACATTATTTTTATAATCATGTATTTTTTTAATTAGGAGGATATTTCCAAAAGTCCCATTTCGTCCCATATTCATCTATCCTGCCTTTGCCATATATACATAGACTGTACTTATCCAATATTATTATTTATAATTAAATTAAAACCATTTAGAACCGTTTACAAAGAATATCATGTATATTTATGATGTTATAATTGTAGATACAAACAGAAGAACAATAGTAATGACTGCTTATTATGACTGTTTAATTTTTAATAATTTTCAAATATCATCTACTAAAACAATTTTTACTCGTAAAAGTAACGATCCGCTGCGGAAACTCACATCTTTGAATTGAAATAAATGTTTTCCAATCACTCATTAGCTGGTCTATTGATTCATTAACAGTCGCCTTTGAACGTTTCTGTTTTAATTAACTTGAACGTTTCTATTAACTCTTGGAAATTTGTGAGTCTGTTATGAACATGATGAGCACCTAGCATCTACTTATTTATGTAGTCTAATCTGATTGTTTGGGTAATAATAGTAACATTTTCAGATATTTAACACACAACAGGATCTAGTCCCTAACTTGGCAGACATGCATACATATATACCACCCGGTTGAGTCGGCCTATTTCAGTACGAATGGATATAACGGTATCTTGAGTCCAGGAGATCGTGTCTTGGCAAACTTAGTGTTGGATGTTTATAGGCCAGGTAGGTGGAGTGATAATTTGCGCTCAACGCTGGCAGGAGGTGGGTGCGAGAAGCCGAGGATTGAACCGAACCAAACGAAACCTATGTCCAACAGTGGACAAGCTGTTATTTTTTTTATTTATTTATTGTTACAAAAAAGTTACATAATTTAAGCAACAAATCCGATGCTGCATAAACTCATTAGACTTTTTCTGTGCTTCAGTATCATCATCAATCCATATAAATCCACTTGCATACTTTATGAATGTTATGAATCAGCCAGTACTCTCAAACACATCATAATTATAACCAAAAGGAACTTACAAGACATTGTAATATGTACAACTAATTATTCGTTTGAGAGGCTATTCATTGATATTTCATCGTATAATATTGATAGAATACCCACCCAAGACACATCATAAATCACTGTTACGGAATACAACCGATCGCTGGCGACCAGCGCCTAGCGACCCAATCACATTTTTAGGGTTCCGTAGCCAAATGGCAAAAAACAGAACCCTTATAGATTCATCATGTCTGTCTGTCCGTCCGTATGTCTCAGCCACTTTTTTCTGAAACTATAAGAGCTATACTGTTTGTACTAAACTTGGTAAATAGATGTAATCTGTGAACCGCACTTAATATTAACACAAAAAAATTGAAAAAAAAACAATAAATTTTGGGGGTCCCCATTCTTAGAACTGAAACTCTAAATTTTCTGTTTTAAAAACCCATACGTGTGGGGGGGGGGGGGGGTATTTATGCATAGGTCTTCAAAAATGATATTGAGGTTTCTAACATATTTTTTTTCTAAACTGTATAACTAACAAAAATATATGATGTACACTACCATACAAACTTCCACCGAAAATTGATTTGAACGAGATCTAGTAAGTAGTTTTTTTTAATACATCATAAATCGTAAACCTCAATTTTCCTTTCATTCTATCAATACATTATTAATAAAACATCGATCAAAGTTACAACGAACTACAAGAACTTTTATATTATGATGTTACTTACTGTTAAGGCACCCTTCATGGGCGATTCCGACTCGCGGCCGCTTTAGATATTTTAAAATGTTCATTGAAATATTCTTCATTTAGGAGTGTGTATTTAATTTTCTCATGGATCGCTAATATTTTGCTGTCCACATGAACTTGCTTCCCCGCCCTAGTGTCCTGGTTTGATGGTAATTTTTTTTTTTTGTTAATATTTTGATAGTGATTTTTTAATTTTCTGTGTAATTTTATTTACTTGTCTATTTTTTTTTCGGCTGTTTGGATTTCTCAAGATAATTTGCTTGAAATAAGAAGACAGAGGATGGATTACAAGGTAAATAATAATATGCACACACCATTTTGCTCTAAGCACGGCTTACAACCCTCATTGACTTAATGAACTGCTTAGTGTGACGACTTATAGGCTTAGTTTAGGTATAATATATAATTATGTAGATTAATGAAATTTTACATTTTAAAAGTCTTTTCTTAGTTCTTCAAAATGACACGTCATCCATACTACGTCATTTGACAATAATTGACGTTTTCCTTATTATTATTATGTTTACTTATTGTTTCTTTACTTTTGTACAAAGTTTTAAAAGCAAGCGTGTTTTGCAAGTTAAGCCTCTATAAATCCTGAACCAATAAATTCATCTAAGTGGTTATAATTTTCCTTGAAAGTTCAATACATGGCCAACCATCGCGCCATTTTGTACAGATTTTTCGAATAAGCCATTTAGGTTTCAAGGGGGGTGGACCTGTTTTAAAAATGCCCTTGTTGAATAGATATTCAACAAGGCAATACCCCAAATAATTATGTAATTTCCATATTTCCATGACTGCCTCGTTTGTCTAGTGGTTAGCGTATGCGGCTGCTGATCAAGAGGTCTTGGGTTCGATTCCCGGGTCGGATCAAATTTTTTTGTGTAAATATGATGTAATAACAACACATATTCGTACACAGTTTCATCTTTCTAGCTCCAACCGTTTGGGCGGTAGGTTGAGAACGGACCGATGGACGGAAGGACATAACGAATCTATAAGGGTTTCGAGTAATGAACTACGGAACTCTAAAAACTAGGTAATAACTATGCCTCAGTGAATTACTCAAAACACAATGGGATTCCTATAGACAATAAAAAGTTTTGATTGTACAGCAATCTTACGTTCAGACCTACTAAACCCTTTTAAGTGAGTTGTCTGTGAAGAAAAAACAAAACAGCTTTAGTTGTAACTGCCGTTGTTTAAGTATCTTAGTAATTCATTTTATGGTAAATCTATTGGTAATCGCTTAATTTCATCTCATCTTAAGTAAGTCTAATAGTTTTCCGATGACGTTAAACCGAAGTAAGTCCTAGAACTTCACCATCTTCTTCACTATCGTACCAAAATATAGTTATTTTATTGACAGAGTGTAGTGGTTTTGATAACAATGTTAAATGGAAAAAACAATTCAATGAAAAAACATTCAATAATATTGTTTTTTTTTTTAGCGTTTTGGAAGCGATATTTTGCAATAAGCTGTTTCTTGTGAGTACAATAAAGTTCGCCCACTAGAAATGACCAAAAATACAAAAAAGGTATCTCATCGATATTTTTTAATGTGGAAGAGATACTAATAACTTTATTTAATATGAATAAAGGCTATATGGGATAATAAAACGATTGGAATTGACGCCAGTTTTGGCCTCTATTGCGTATATTTTGCATCTTAAAACACGAGTTGATCTAGCGGGTTCGATTCCTCGATCAGCCCGAAAGTGTTGTTGGTTTCCTTCTGGACCAAGAGCCCAGAGCCGCCAGACCTACGTCATTAGTGCAAAGCTGAAATTTTCAGGATTATTAGTACAATGTCTTGTTAAGATGTATGTGTACCCATTAGCTTGAAAGCGGGGCCGTTTCTGAGATAGCGCGAAGTACAGATGGATAAAAATCTTACTTACCTACGTTAAAGGTACAAAGCTAGTATTTACATATTTTTTCAAGAATATTATTTAAAATTAAAATTCATTACTGCCAGACACTTTCCGTGGGCCATTACTTCTGCCAGACGTCTTGAAAGTTGTGAAAAAATTAGGTAAACTACCTTATAGTAGCAAACCTAAATTTTATACCATTATCTAAGGTACTATTTTAAGACCCTTTGTATGCGGCCGAAGGGCCTATCACCCCCCCAGACATATATTTGTAGTAATTAGGAAGCTGAGGTATATTATCTTTGGTATTATTTCAAGAATATAATTGTAAAATATTAAATGGTTTTTACACGCTTTTTGGATTGGTCATACAAAGGGTCTTAAAATAGTACCTTAGATAATATGTATAAAGTTTAGGTTTGTTACTATAACGTAGTTTACCTAATTTTTTCACAACTTTCAAGACGTCTGGCAGAAGTAATGGCCCACGGAAAGTGTCTGGCAGTAATGAATTTTAATTTTAAATAATATTCTTGAAAAAATATGTAAATACTAGCTTTGCACCTTTAACGTAGGTAAGTAATATTTTTATCTATCTGTACTTCGCGCTATCTCAGAAACGGCCCCGCTTTCAAGCTAATGGGTACACATACATCTTAACAAGACATTGTACTAATAATCCTGAAAATTTCAGCTTTGCACTAATGACGTAGGTCTGGCGGCTCTGGGCTCTTGCTCTATTCGAGGAGCACATTAAGCCGCCGGTTCCTGTGGTCATAAACATCTAGGGCAATTGTTTCTGTGATTTTTTAAAATTATTTTTGGAAATCTCTAAAAGAGCTAAAGTTAAACGGTACCTAAATATAGAAACACTTAGAGAACTACAATGTTGAATATGTAGAGTGAATTTTCCCCAATATCCTAAAGTTTTATTTTTTTAATATCGGTATTTCATTTTGATTCTTAACCATTTTTAAGTTCTTTTTGGCTTTCTAAGTCTTCTTGGCGTTACTGTGTATAAGAAAAATAATAAGCTATTTATTACATAACCCTTAATATGACATTTCAAATGGTGTTATATAGTATCAATTTTCTTTTTAATTATTTCTTGTTAGTTTCCGTTACAATACTTATAACTAGTTTAGGATATGGGCCCCATCGTGGGTATAAGCCTCCTACAACCTTTTCCATTTTTCCCTATCCTTGCCCTGGTCGAGCCAATCTCGGATTGGTGTTTGTGAAAATAATTGGCTAATAGTTTGATGTAGTAGTTTGTTCAATTCTATTATATATTATATAATATCTATTATATACATGTAAATTCTAGATACATTTTAGGGGAGGTCTGCTTATTTCAGCAATAGAGTGGACTCATTCTTGAAAGGCACCACAGGGCACTGGAGAGTTAAAGACTATTCTCAAAGTTAGAATCTCGAAGATCGAATTAGATATGAGGAAATCCGCAGATGAACCAAGGTCATAACATTGCTCGGAGAATTGAGCGAATTAAGTGGCAGTAGGCGGGGCACATTACTCGCAGATAGGTAAGGCTTTAGGGCTGGAAAATAATAGAGTTACGACCACGTACTGGAAGACGGGGCGTGGGCAGGGCCCCTACAAGGTGATCCGACGACTTGGTGAAGCTTGCGAGAAACCGATGGATGCGGTCAGCACAGGACCGGTTGTTTTTAGGAGCTTTGGGGGAGGCCTATGTCCAGTAGTGGACGTCATCGGCTGAAATAGTTATAATGATGTATGTTCATTTGATGTTAGCCGGTCGTTGGAAATAGGCTTATACGATTAGACTATTACGTGAGTGGGAATAGAATAAGTAATCAGCAAAATGTAGGCGTTTAACAGGTATATGATTACTTCTTTGTAAATTCTCCATAAAAATAACGTAAAATATGAGAACTAAATAAACACCGACCAAGTACGAGTGAGTCTCGGACACCGAGGGTCCCATACAAACTTTTAGTGAAGTATTGACAAACATAACTTTTTTTTTGTGATGGTACTACTATAAATTTACGGTTTGAGGATTATACCTTTACAAATGCTACAAGATATTGTTCTATGTTAAATTTTATGATTCTATGTCAATTAAATTATTTGTATATTAAGTTTTGATTCCTTTGCAAGTGTCAACGAAATGGTCTTCTAATGCCCGTTTTTACCAACTATACTAAAACCATCTCCTTACGTAGGTAGCACCTAAGTTTTAAAAGACATCTAATTACTTAGGTGTCCCTATAACGGTTGGTGAAGACGAAAATATCACTAAGGGTTACCTAACTCTCTCTAAGTGTTCAGGAGATGTTGGTGAACACGGCTATAAGTTTGGTACGGCGTACGGAAGCCTAAAATCATCCAATCTAAATAAAGTTAAACATTTATTCAGAGTATATGTATAGCAACGTGTAAAGTGTAATTGTCGAAAGTTGTCGATAAAATTATCAGTAATGGATCAGAGCATTTACGAAAATGTTCTTTCCAGGTGCATTATGCTGTGATGAAGAGTACAGACTTATCAGACACCTGATGCAGAAGTATGACGCGTCAGTAAGGCCAGTTGAGAACTCCTCACTGCCTCTACTCGTCACTTTCGGAGTTTCACTGCACCATATCATCGATGTCGTAAGTATTTTTACTACTGTTCTGTAATAAATAGTTTCAACAGAGTTTTGGTACGTTTTTTCTGCACATACTCGTATAGTAAGTTAAGAGTAAATTTTGAAACGAGATACTATCAAGTGTGTATTTGTCCGTTGTGAAGCATTGGCTACAGAGGCAACAGAAGACCCTCTCATGGCTGCTGACGAAGTTTAAGGGAAATGATGAATGTCACTATTGAGATGGCCAGAATGTGGATACGCTGGTAGACGTGGGTACTGGTACACTAAAAACCAGTGAAAAATATGCTAGAAAGTTCTAAAAATATTAAGAATCTCAAAATCTACACGTAATATTATATTAGATGGCTAGAATATACTCGGCACACGTCTACCAGAGTATCCATATTATGGCCATTTAGTGTACCAGTACTCAAACTCGTACACTAAAAAGCAGTGAAAATAATCTGACACCTAGGTTCAAATTAACTTTCTAAAAATATTAAGACTCACAAAATGAATTTGTAATATGCTGTAATTTATATAGGTAGATCTGTTATCGTTTCACTGTCGGTTATCGTTTAATTTTCAAATTATTTTTGGCCATAGTTGTGAGTTCTAAATATTTTCGGTAGGAAATTGCAAAATGAAAAAGGTTTTCACACATCCTCTGAATCTGTCAATTTCTGTATATTAAAGCTAGCTTAAAAATCTGGAGCTTATTAAATTTAAAACTTTATTGAGTTTACGTCCCTGTTTCGTGCAGAAAGTCGATATTTTAAGAAATTTTGTATTGACTACCCAAAAAAAAAACTGTTAGGTTAGGTTAGAAATGTCTGAGATCCTTCAGGGGTTTTAATATTTAAAAAATCACAATAAAATATTTTTTATAACATTATTAGATAATGAGATACTTTGTAAAAGGAAGAGATTACGTGTGATGTATATTTTACCAGCTTTTGCCCGCGGCTCCCCCCGCGTGTAGGTTATCGCGGTAAATAGAAGAAGCCTATGTGTTATTCTGCTATGTAAGCTATATTATTGTGAAATTTTATCGATATATATTCAGTACAAACATACATACATACATGCTCACAAACTTTCGCGTTTATAATATTAGTTGGATATGTCCGAAATTTTCAATCTTCAAAATGAAATGGTATAATTCAGAGGCAAGCAATTATAAAACGGTAATTTCAGACTTAAGCCCCTATTATTTAATAAAAAATTGTAACTAGCTGGCCTAAAAAGTGGAAAATAATTATCTAGGAGTTCAAAAAGAAAAATAAAGTAATTTAGAACGAAAACATGGAATGTTTTTTAAGATATTTTATAACCTAATAATTTTATTTTTACCAATATCCGTTTAGAAATTATTTAGAACAACCTACGCTTTTTCTCATAAAATATTATTTTTTTAATCATTTTAATTTTCAACATAAAAGGTATAGTTTTTTATTTCGGTTAGTTATAGAAGCGTGTTGTTTGTAGTTTTTAGTCTCATTTTATTTTTACATATTAAGTCTTTTTGAGAATATTTTTATTTAAAACCTTAAAAATTATCTATATATTTGATAAGGCACATAGAATTTAGTAAACGCCACCTACAATAAGTGGTACAAGGCAGTCCTGTATTTTTTTAGAAATGTAAAAAGTCATCAAAACGTCTGTTTATGATCGTGAAAATCGAATTTAATATCGTTATTAACACACATTATACAGATGAAAATAATAATAATAATAATTAATTCCAAGCAAGAACTTAGTACTAGATTACAATTACAATTAAAACTTAGCAATAGTTTACATAGCGATTAACATTATCATCTGCAATCAAACTAGGCAAAGCCTGTATTTCAATTGTCAGCGTTTTTAATTTGGATAGTTATAACTCATGAAATTTTCGTAATCCAATACTTAGCTGAAATTAAATATAAGTAATTTAAATTTTGTAATTATTCTATTTTTTTACTTACTTATTTATTTTCATGTATTTAAGCGTAGTATGTAAACCACATATGCCTTACATGTGCGACCTTTTGAAACGTTTTACCTTACAATTCAATAAATAGAAGTACGTGACATTTCTCAAAAGAGAGGTTTGATTCGCATGGAGCCACTGATAAAATAACTTACACAATAAAACCAAAACGCACAATAGCTTATTGTAATGATGAAGTGCCGGGTTTTTATCGATTTTACGGTAAATGGTAAGTTGAAATGGTAAATGGTTGTCGCATCTAACGTATTTTCAAAATACGCATGATAATATCAGAAATGCTTCTGTAACTTAAAATTTTGCGTCCCGAAGTATTAAAGATTAAGCTAGTTCTCCTTACTCCCCTGGATTCAGTTAATACGTACTTAGTTGAGAAAAACTGATTTTTTTTTCTAATTTAAGTCATCATCATCATCATCATCATCAGCCTATCGCAGTCCACTGCTGGACATAGGCCTCTCCAATTGCACGCCACTCAGTTCGATCCTCGGCGACTCGCATCCAGCTCCTGCCAGCCGTCTTGCGCAAATCATCACTCCACCTGGCCTGTGGACGTCCTACACTACGTTTGCCGAGACGCGGTCTCCACTCAAGAACACGTTTACCCCTACGGTTGTCGGTCCTGCGGCTAATATGGCCAGCCCATTGCCACTTCAGCTTGCTAATCTTGCTAATTAGCTTAGATTAGCAAGCTAATTTAAGTAATTTGTCTTAAATATTTGTTGTTGCATAAAATTTATATGTGACTTATATTCGTCTGCTATATTTGACTGAATTTATTAATTATAATTTCTCTTCTACTTGCGTTTGTCCCTAAACTTATCTATAATTTTTAGTTTTTTTTTTTTTTAATTTTGGAATACTGAATGCTGGGTCAAAGATTGTGAATTCAATTTATACCCTGGACAAATATTTATATTATATGCACCATTATATATTATTCTATTTAGGTCTATTTATCAACACTCGCAACAAAATACATTATTAGTAGATTCAATATTGTTTGCAGAAGCCATTTTGAAGAGAATTAGATCACAATTTTGTTTCGGACCGGGCAGTGGTTTACACGTTACTGTATTGAATTTGCACAAACAGATCATATGAATTTCATGATGACAGAGAATCAAAGCTGTAATAGTATTTCGCCTATTGCCTTTGATGTGAAGTGGAAAGAGTCACATTTCACACGAGTCAATAGATAATTTTAAGATTTTCATTGTTTCTTGTTATGTAATTAAATTCTTTGTTTCTGTATTATATTGTACCGATTACAAGCTAAGTAATTATTTCACATAATGTTATATCATTTTTCTTCTTATTTTTTAAGAAAGAATACAGCTCTGAAGACCTTCATATATATATTTATATAAATTGATTTCTCTACAAGAAAACCGAAATTTTTCTAACAATAATAATATACATAAACTGAACTTACCGAAAGCTGATAACTATTAAATACTTGTCAGATTATTAAATATTGAGATGTTAATATTTAAACTAGAATATAAAGGAATATCATTCCGATATGATATTCAAGTTAAGTTACAATTTCATTCTATTGTGTATCGATTGATACTTGTGGACATGAAATCATTCGTTCGACTGTAAAAACACAAGCAGAATTATAAGTAAATAGTCTCAAATTTGGTACGCCAATAACTACATTGGGAAGAAATTTATAAATTTTCTTCTGTCTTTTCTGATTTCTTAAGCGAAACTACGAAATCATTCACAAGTAACCTGTCACTTATTCTAAAGGTATTTTTTTTTTTTTGCATCGTTGGCATAGTGGTAGGTGAATGCTACTGTTGTTCAAGCGGATTCGAATCTGGGGTCGGGATTGTTATTTAAAAAAAAGTGTTATTGAGTTTTTCCGATTATTGAAATATTTAATAACAACCCGGAGTTTGGAAGTTGAGGTTCAACCTATGAGGCTTTATGTCACATCGGTATACAAAAAAAGATATTTCAACAATATCGTATAGTACTAAGTTTTAAATACGGAATTAATTTTTTCGTGCTGTTATAATATTATTATTTATTTACTTAAGTTTAAACAACAAATGATTAGGATGGGTCCTCAAGGCATTTGTTTCTCCTTTGTGAATAGGTGAATATATCTCGAAATCCAGACACACATCACCCCTGAGCCATCCCAGATATTAGAAATTCTCATCTATGGGCTAGTGATGCAGGGACATCAAGAAATGTCACGATACCGGTGACGTACTTATATTACTTAGGTGTAAATTTAAAAAGATGCCTATCTCATGAAAGTAAACAAAGCCTAGTGTAAGTAAAGCTAGTTAATTTGTACATACAAGTCATATCAGGCTAAATGAAAATATTTTAATCATTTTTAAATCTAAAGGTAAGTAAAGGTACTAGTATATGTATCGAAACTCTTATATGAGCCAATTTATTGCTAATGCACAGCGATTTCATGATATTGATCAACTGAAGCTCGAAACTTGACTGGAGCCGCACTGCAACTACGCATAGTAGGAGCAAATATTATGTCATTCTAATTGATGAAATATGCTCGTTGTATACAATGCTAAAAAAAATTTTATTTATTTGTTGTTGAAAACATATTGTGCAAATTCGGTCCTAATGCCATGAGGTATTCCCTAGAACATAGTAGTAACTCACGATGTGGTAGGCACTAAGATATAATATTGAGCTTGCTAAAGTGTTTGTACTATAGAACAATTTCCTTGGCTAGAAAGCGAAGCAGCGAAGTAATCGTAAATTTTAGAATAGATTTTCATAACGCGTGTTAGTATTTGTTTTGCATTAAGGGACTCAAAACTCATGCTATAGGCAATAGTACTTCTTGGCCAGAGAAAGAGAATATCGAATATAAAATCCAATTCGTAGATATATAATCGTACTAAAAGCAGTATCTTTTATAAAACAAATATTGGTGTTCACTTTCGATACTCATCGCAAGACGTTGCTTGATTTGGTTAAGGTTACAAAAGTTTTAGGCCAACGTTGGACTACCAATCGGAATCGTAGGGTTTTATTACTTGATTGCCTTCGCTGAGTGTTGCCTACAAGTCAATCAATTTACGTTTGTAATTTCTTTAGATGTTGGTTTGTTTAGCTCAGAAATGAAAAAAAATCTAACGTACATATATTTAATCTAATGTGTCTTCTATTTGATGTAAACGTTTGGATTCAAGTAAGATCCTGTACAAAGCATGAATGATGTTCTACGTGAATGTTTTTGTAGATAATAATAATAATAAATATTTATTTTTACAAAAGATAAAACAATTTCCCTTAACCTATTACATAGTTTCATACAACATTAAAAAAAAGGATAGGCGAGGTATAAGAGGTTGTCGTTGACTGCTATACTAGTATTAACTGTTTTACAGCAGCCAGCGTCTTCCACCCTATATGACGCTCGTTACATCAATTTTAACTAATACTGTTACAAAGATTAAATATTAAATTTTAGTACAACATATTAAAAAAGAAAAGTTGTTTTTGTGCAGGTTGGTTGTGTGCAAGTAGAGTGTGGTAAATGTGTAGTTGGTAAAGAGGGTGTTTAAGTGTGTTTATCCGTGTAAATATGTGTGTGTGTGTGTGTGTGTGTGTGTGTGTGTGTGTGTGTGTGTGTGTGTGTGTGTGTGTGTGTGTGTGTGTGTGTGTGTGTGTGTGTGTGTGTGTGTGTGTGTGTGTGTGTGTGTGTGTGTGTGTGTGTGTGTGTGTGTGTGTGTGTGTGTGTGTGTGTGTGTGTGTGTGTGTGTGTGTGTGTGTGTGTGTGTGTGTGTGTGTGTGTGTGTGTGTGTGTGTGTGTGTGTGTGTGTGTGTAGGAGTATGTTTGCTTGAAGGTTATCACATGGGACTCGTAAGTATTGCTTCAGTCTTTGCATAATTTAAGGTTTTAAGCCAACTGTGTATTCTTGACCTGCATTTGTGTAGAGGAAGGGAGTAAATGTTATTAATCCGATTTGCGACATTGTAAAGTTTATTACTAATGATGTAATACTGGCGGTGTGCAAGTGCTGTTTTATGAGTTGTCGTATGGTGCACTCCAGCTTTATTACGTGTCAAAAGAGGCTTGTATATAGTGTTTTTGTGCTTACGTAGTAGGGCTGATTGAATAAAAAGCTGCCTTACCGTTAGAGCAGAACATTCACTGTATAGGAGATCAGTGCTGTATCTACGTGGTTTACCCATCATAACCTTTAAAACAGCTCTCTGCGCACGTTCCAGTGGAAGCATAATTGAGCTGCCAATGCCACCCCATGTCACGATGCAGTACTGTATCAGGCTTTGAGCAAGTGCATAATAAACACTCATTTTGGTCTCGTAGTCTGCGGACGGTCTAATTTTTCGAAAGATCGGAATTACTTTACGAATGCGGTTAACAACGTTGTTTATGTGAGTCGACCAGTTTAGTGTGCTGTCAATTGTAATACCCAAGTACTTTATGTTAGAAATTCGAACCAATGGCGGGCATGTACAGCTATTTTTTGAATAGCAACTATGAGCCACAATGTGAAAATCAACGGACGGCTGGGTATTAGCACGATGGGTAAAAGCAATGAATTTCGTTTTGCTGATATTTAATGTCAAGAGATTTTTATTGAGCCATCTCATTACCTCTCCAAGTGCATTTTCAGTGCATTGTTTAACATCATCCCAGTTTTCTCCATGAACGATCAGTGCTGTGTCATCGGCGTAAGTAATAATGTTGCAATTTGGTAGGTCCTTGGTACATAAAGAGTTTATATACAAAAGAAAAAGAGTAGGACCGAGGACACTACCTTGTGGAACACCATACGTAATGGAGGCTTGCGAAATGGTATTTATACCAACTTTTACGCACTGGGTTCGGTTTGAGAGATACGAACGAAAAATATCAAGTGCTACCCCACGAATACCAACTGACTCCAACTTAGAAATCAGTAGGGGGACGGAAACAGTATCGAAGGCTTTAGACAAGTCCAAGAAGACACCTAGCACCTTCAAAGAGTTATCAAGATTTTTTGTGATGCATTCTGTAAGTTGTAGTGTTGCATCCTCTGAAGATCTACCCTTTACGAATCCAAATTGGTTAGGTGCAACGATGCTGTTCCGCTCCAAGAAATCAGTAAGTCGAGCGTTTAATATTTTTTCAAGGATCTTAGAGAGTGTTGGTAGCACAGATATTGGCCTATAATTCTCTACACTGTACTTGTTGCCTGATTTATGGATGGGATGTATTAATGCCCGCTTTAGTATATCCGGAAATCTTCCTGTTGTTAGACATGTACGTGATGGGAGGAATTAAATAATTTTTAGCTCTCTTTATTGCAAGTGTTGGAATGTTATCAATGCCCGTGGCAGAGTCGTTCTTTAAATTTGATACAATAGAATCAATCTCTCCAAAGTCTGTAGTAAATAGTGCCATTGAGTCTTTTGGGGCATACGTGCAGGAGCTGGTTAAGGGGTTGGGATGATAGTAAGCGCTGTCATTCAGTATTGTATTTGCCAGAGTTGACCCTATACCCACAAAATACTCATTCACCACGTTCAGTGCCATAGTGGGATCTCGATCTAAAGTAAGCAATTCCGTAGCTGAAGCTCGTAAGGGTTTGTAATTTGAGATTTTATTTACCGTATTCCAAATACCTCTAGGGTTACCTTTATTTCTTTCAAATTCACTCTTCTCATAAGCAATTTTTAACTTTTTAAGGACATTATTACAAAAATTGCGATATCTCGTATAAGAAATACGAAGTATCGCGTTCTGCGGCTCCTTTCTAGTTTTCGCATGTAATTCATCTCTGTGTCTGATACTTAATAATTCATCATGGTGTCAACCATGGTTTAATGATACGTTTACGGTGTGGGACTAATATTACATTGGAGCAATCAGTGACAGCTTTGGCAATAATCTCAGTGATTTCATTAGCCACCCAATTGGGATCCGTTGCCGTATAAATCGATCTGAAGTCTTCACCAGATAGTTTAGAAACTAGTGATGGGTAGTCAATTTTGACATGAGCAATGACCGAAGAATGTCTTTTTATTTTGCAGTTCAAACAAAACACAATCGGAGCATGGTCAGTGATAAGCGAGTCCAGTATGTATGTTTCAGCAAGTCTATTAGATCTGAGCATAACATGGTCGATACAGCTTTCCTGACGAGTTGGTAGCAAATGAGCAGATAACAAGCCATGGCATGCCAACATATTCAAGTATTGATTGCAGTTACGATCATTAGCACTGGGTGAAATATTTATATTAATATCACCGATTAAAATTAATGTGCTAACCAAATTTAATGATGTGAGGCAAAGGTCAAGACTATCACAGAAATCGTCTATATTCCTATTCGATGGTGATCTATACAAAGCTACAATAGCAAAGTCGTTCTTATATCTTATGATAAGACCGGCTGCGTCAGATACCGTGATATTTGTAATTATGTGTTTAATCCCAGTTTTAACAAAAACAAGAACTCCGTCATTTTGATTATTGAAATCGGATTCATAACAACTATAACCGGTTATCACAGGCAAAGTAGGTGATTTACTAAGCCAACACTCGCTCAATACAATAATGTCACATTGAAAGCTTATTCTTTCAAGAAAAACTTCCAGACCATTAAAATTTTGAGATACACTACGAATATTTGTATGAAATATAGTCAACGTCGTTTGGGATAAGTCTACGTGGTTATTTAAGTTTTCTGGAGAAACTATCAATGACCGTGACACTTTGATCGAATCAATGTCGTCGGATATGTTATTTAAATCTATCATTTTTATTTGTAGGATCCAATATACTCATTTAAATCAATTGCAATAGTATTTAAATTTATCATTTCTGAAACACACGTGACAACTAAATGTAGTGTGTGGTAATAGTGTGAAAATGTAGTTGTGTAAGCATGCGTTTCTGAATGAAAATTGTAAGTCGTAAATAATGAAAATTGGTGTGAGTCAAGTGTATTGTGTAATATTGTATTAAAATTAAACGATTGAAATAACTTCAAAAAACAGCAGAATAGAATTAAAAAACAAACAAAGAAAAACAAAAATATATCGTTGAGACAATTGCAGAGGACCCGAAGTAGAGACTCTAGTCACATATTATTTTGAGCATGAAGCTTATCAAGATCAGCCTCAGAGTCAATACGCACCAATGGAGTTCCCTCTTTCTTGCGGAGAAAGACTTTGCCATGCGCTGACCAACAGTAGTCAAACATGTTATTCCTGCTGAATTCCCGGGCTAGGTAAAACAATTTACGGGCTTTTTGTGTAAGGGATTCCGAAACAAAAATTGGCTTAGGTGTTCCATCAAGTTGAAGGTGCGAGGTATTTAATTTGTTGTCTTTATTCACTCGATTATAAGTCTTGATTGAGGACAAAAACTTCTCCTTCAGTAGAACCGTAGTGAGATCGACTATTAGAGTTTTATTGCCTTTCTTGTCAGCATTTAGGCGAAATACGTCTCGAACTTGGGACTCCTCAATGCAGGTGTTGGTGGTAGTACCGATCCTCCGCACGAAGTTTAATAAATGTTCTCTCGTTTCATTCTTTTGCACGGGAATATTTCTTATTTCGAGAGCAGTCTGCTTTTGAGATCTCTCTAAGCTTTCAACAATGTCTGTATATATGCCAGTTGTTTGCGTTTCTCGTTATCAATCCTTATCATATCTTGCTTCATATCCTCGTATTGTTTAGACAAAAATTCCATGGTTTGAATAATGTCACTATTCTGCCTCTGTATACCGTCTATAGTTATTTGTATTGAGCTTAGCTGTTTTTTAAATGATTCAAAGGACTGTTTCATTTCTAATACAAGAACAGAAAAGTCCTCTTCATTCTGACGTTTACGTGCTCGAGGTCTGGAAGCAACTTTAACAGTAGTCTCATTATCAGTGTCCGTTACCGGAGCTGAGCTCGGGTTCGTATCCGATATAGGTTTGTCTTTAGATATAGATGGCGGCGTTCTTTTAAGTGACATAATTTATTTTATCAAGCTAAACAATGTTTAGTAAATACTTCTTTGAAATATCAATACCAAATTCCTATTTGTTTACATTAAGATTATTGTATTTTATCAATACGAAAACACTTGAATTCCAAAAAGTGACTCGTGCAGTGAAGATTTGAAACCCTGACCACTTCAAACTACGTCAAATGCTCCGTTCAAATGACGGGCCTAACCACCAGGCCACGACGCTTGATAAATAGTATAACGAAATTGTTGTTTATTAGCTGCAAAGTTGACTTATTAAAAGCTCCATCAATTATATATATCCTTGAGTTCAGTAAAATTATTTAACACTGTGAGGTAGATACAACACTTTTTAAGTTCAAACAAATTATACTATTGTTTAAATGTTAGTATAATCACTATAACGTTTCACTTTAGTGTTTCTTTATATTAGTTTTTGTTGTATATGATGACAGTTTATAAAATTGCACAATACTATCACTAATTATTTGTTTAGAACTAGTTAATTTATTTTATAAAGCAAGAGCAAACATGAACACGTCCTTTCGATATCGCGGTAGCGGGGGGAAGGGATGCTCTGGTAATATTCATGATGGAATCTGAAAAAGCGGTTTTTATATGTATAAGCTTATAATAGTGACACTGACGGAAAGCATGCGTCGAATCCAGGAGTAGGGATTACCATCCACATTGTGAGGGTAGGCAAGGCGGCATGGTGACCCATACAATGGGTGCCTGGTCAGATGTTTCTGCATCGGCTTTCGGAGATTCAGAGACCGGGATAATGATGCAAAATGATTGGACCTCCGGTCTCACACTCATCAACGAAATACGACAGCAAGAATACTGTCATTATTAAGATGGTCTTCTGTGTGAGGAAAGTACTGCCTCGGTCGAACCGGCCCATTCGTGTTGAAATCAGCGTGGCTCTACTACCTCCACTACTATTATTATTATTTCAATAAATCTTGTTTATTTTAAAAGTGCGCGGGTGTACAATGTGGTGATAGTCATACATTGAATCATAAGCTCGGTATAGATTATAACATTTATTATCATGCAAACTGAGTTACTGAAAAACAATATTGCTAATGTCAATTTTTTATGACAAGGCAATTCTCAAACTAAAAGTTGGTTTGAGTGCGATTGGCTTTAATTGGTTTATATTTATTATAGGAACCTTTAAATATATTATTAAAGACAGAAAACAACAACTCCATACGCAACAAAAAAAAAATGGCAAAAGGAAAACGTGAACTTTGGAATACGTAGTCAAACGATGTCTAATAATAGAATTCTCGTGTCGCTGTGTTTCGGTGCAAACTCCTCCGAAACGAGTGGACCGATTTGTAATTTTGTGTCCTTATTGGGTAGATCTGAGAATCAGCCAACATCTATTTTTCTTATCTTTAGGACGCAAGTGGAGCCGTGGGTATCAGCTAGTAATATTATAAAATTGAAACTTATATTACATGAAATTGTTGAAATTGAACTGACCAAGCTGGCAAACGTACTAGTGCTCGCATCATAACATGGGAAGTCTGTAAAGAATTTCATAGAATGCAGTTGAACTAATCTCCTATAGTCACCAATTTTAATACCCTTTTGTGTACCCTACAAACACGCTGCCGCTTGAGGAAATTTCATAAAAGAACTTTTTTTTAAGAAGTCTTCTCACGAGGTTTTAACGTGCAAGTGCAATTTCTATGGTTTTTAAGATTTGGTTCAGATTTTTTGATTCTCTTACCGTTATTGAAAGAAAGAACAAAAAGTAATTCATCAGTGAAAATGAAATGCAAAAAGTTTCTGAGTGTAGAACAAATATTTAATATTTAGAGTTCTGTATACCTATTATCCTCTGCTTCGCACGACATTCCGAGCCGCAGTTTAGGGGCGAAAAACAAAATAGTTTGTTTTGCTATTTTAATTTACAACGTGGAATTTTATTCTTTGCATTTCCAGCATAACTGTACTGAAACATCGTGCTGGAAAATAAAATATACAGTAGAACTTCACTGTCTTATCTGCTTGCGAACTCGTAAGGTGGCTTAATATATATAAAGAAAAGTTTATTTAATTTAATTCCTTAAAAGTTCGTCAAGGAAATCTTACACAATATTTTTTGCAAGACGTTAAAATGACTATTAACATGTTTGCTCGTAATTTAAGTAATTTTGAGTTTAACCCAACTATTTTTTCATCATCTTGTTATTTGACTTTGTTTTTCTCATGTTTCCAGTATAGTCCATTACTCCTTAGGAGTATCTTGTTTTCCAACTGTCAATTATTTATAACCAGATTTTGCACGCGGCTCCATCCGCATGTAGGTCAGGTAGGGTATTCCGATATATAAGCTATATTATAGTGAAGTATCATCAAAATCCATTTAGTAGTTTTTGCGTGAAAAAGCAACATATATACAAATATACTCACAAACTTTCGCGTTTATAATATTAGTAAGGATTAGAAGTACCTTGCCGTGCTTTGTTGCGACCAGGAATGAGAAAAAGGGATTATGACAATCACTTTGGATTTCCCGTAGCTTTTTCCCGCTCCTTCATCCGGTTATCGCAGTAAATATTTAGTAACTTATGTGTTATTCTGATGTATAAGCAATATTTCTGTAGTTTCCTCTAAATCTGTTCAATAATTTTTGTGTGAAAGAGTTATGAACATCCATGCTCACAAACATTCGTATTTGTAATAATATATAGTAGGATATTAGTAGAATTCGACTTAGGGTAAACTTGACACCCGTTATGGAGGATTGGCACCAGAGGCATCACGGTAGCCTCTCATATCTGTTGATCACTGTCCAGCGATGCTTTGGAGATCGTCTGTGTCTGATCATGCCATCTGTCTCCCTAGCCGGTGTGCCGTTTAAGTTTAAGTTCAATTTTAAAGTATTGTTCCCTCACAGACGGAGGCAATATACAAGCGGTAGGTGGCCCGAGGTACGTCAGGGTTCCAGGGACTTCCTTTCGAGGGTATACCTGGTGCCTCGACTCATAGTATTTGAGACGGCGAGCGGTTTTAGTCAGTTCGAGTCCGACATAGCCACCAACATGTGGCATTCGTGGGTATTTCCGCACGATAAAAAAAAGGGTAAACTTGACACGCACATAAGCGGTACATATACACAAGTGGCGTTCCTTATACCAAACCTTTTTAGTAAACAGATGTTACTGCATGGAAAAAGTAAAAATATATTTAAACGCGTGTTAACTCCAAACCAATGAAAAGTATGTATTTTAATAAGACTGGTAACAGTAAATATAAAACGATTCATAGAAATAATATAGAATCAGAATGCAAGAGGCTAAACTTTTATAATATTATTGGAATGGATACATATGGTTAAAATGGATTCCACAGGAATCGAAATAGTTATATTGTTGGCGTTCCCTTGCAGTAATGGTATAAGTAGGCCCTTACATCCAATTAAATTCAACGCTATAAATAAATTCTTATTTTAGGCACGATCGAGCTAAAATACTTATACTTTCTTTATACTTACTAAAAGAATAGAAAGTATATTCGGTTCTATAAGAAGTACAAAAGTTAATAAATGGTGACTTGGTACTTCTTATGCTTTGCACAACTATGTAGAATTTTACCATCAGAATTCTTTTTTTGCTTCTAATGACCTTCTGCTTACCCTTCTCCTAAATATTTGTTTGTTGTTTAAACTTTGTAGTCATTAACATATTACGAAGGTATTTTTAAATAAAATCGGCCAAGTGCGTGTCAGGCTACGCACAGGAAAGGGTTCCTCAGTCAATCATTATGCTACGTGGATTAGAAATTGTATCCAATGGATAATTGTTATGTTTACGTATTAATGCGTTATTTTTGTATGACGTTTTCCAAGTAAGCACATTGTAGAAGTTAAGCCTCTATAACTATTGAACTAAAAAAGTCATCTAATTGGTTATAGTTTTCATTTTTTGGTGCGCCCTGTTTTTACAAAAAAGTGGCCTTTAAAGTGGAATTTCTCGCAAACGGATACCTAAATCAAAAAATCATCGTAACAACCCTTTAATGTTTTTAAAAGACCTATATAATGATACCCCACATGATGGGGTCGCGAGAAAAAAAGAACATCCCCACTTTACATGTAGGGGAGGTTACCCTTAATAAAAATATTTTTCATGAATTTATTGTAGCACTTTGTCGACGTAATTACAATACATATTCACGCAAAGTTTCTTCACTTACCGTTTTGACGGTAAGTCGAGGACGGACGGACGGACGGTCGGACGGACAGACGGACATGACGAATCTATAAGGGTTCGAAGTCATAAACTTCGGAACCCTAAAAAGAAATCGATGTTTAATATATTTAAGATTAAAGAACCAATTAAGTTTTATAGCACGTCTTATTCCACCACCACTTGAGTAATGATTTATTATATGGAATACGATTTAAAATTTGTAAATAAATTAGCTTACATTTGATATTTTCTAAGTATTCACATTTTATAAATTTTTAAATATAAATTAAAGAATAGAGAGACATAACGGAAATAATCCACGTATTTCGTATAATAATTGTTTGATGTTAGTGATTCTAAAGAGCATAATACTTATTGTCGCTTACTCAATAACCTGGCTACACTGAAATTTTACGATTACGGTAAGTGTCATGCTGTCATGTTCCATTAAAGTCATAATTGAGTACCGTTTGACTGTGGAATATAACACAACAGCTTTATTTATTAATTTTGACTCAGGTAAACACTATAAAACAAAATTATATTCATATTTAATTAATTTCAATTTATTGTACACTGAACACAATATTAGTTGAAAACAACTCATAATATTTCAGTTCTCATTTATATTTCGATTGTTCAATGTATAGTATTTATTTTCAACAAATTGAGGATTACATCAGTACCAATCAAATGAAGATGAAATAACTGATTTTGTTTTGAATTCTATGGTTTATAATGATTCATAAGAATCTAAAGACGTTTGAAAAGTTATTGAAAATGACACTAAGTTTTATCGTACGGAGACATAATATCCTGTAAAGTGAAAAAAAAATACTTTAAACATTATTTAAACTTTTTTTCATATATAGGCCTACCAACGTAACTACTCTTCCTGATGGAAACCACGAGTAGAAATCAGGAATAGGGGTCACCATCCTCATTGTGAGTGCAGCCAATGTAGCATAGTGACCCAAACCTTAGCGACCTAGTGAGATGTTTCTGCATCATCCTCTCGGTCTCCGGAGGTCTTCTTAGAATAATTGGGGCTCCGGTCTAACACTCACCAACGAAATACGACAGCACTAATGCAATTTTTTTTAGGTTTTGTCTTTAGCGTGAGACCACCCTAAAAGGTTTTAGTAGTAGTCTTGGTCGAGTCAGTTCAGTGGCTCTACTTGTTTAGTTGAAACAATGCTTTGAACTTACGGTTTTGCTAAATATTTCACTGACACTCAAGAATACTTGATATTTGCTTCAAGTTTTTATGTGAGTTACATAAATATGTACTTGAATATTGAGACTAACTACAAACAATTATTTTCATAATATGAAAATCAGGATTGGTGAAAAATTAATCATTAAAATATGGGAACGCTTGTGTAATCGTTCCGCAAGAAGAAAAACGTTGTGTGGAGAGTAACCTGAAAATTAATTTAATTTTCCCTGCTCCTTCCTTGTGAAACTTGGTTTTAATTTACGGTAAACTCCAGCGATGTGCCTTTTCAGGATATGCGGTTGTATTTATTTTTTGTTTGAAACCGTTGAGCCGGTTAATCTTTCCTTTATAATAAATTATATAGCACCATACCCACGTCAAAGATCCGAAACTTCACTTTAAAACAAAGGAAAATGCGCATTGCCTATATTTAGGTGGTGTAATTAATTTAGGTGTGATGTGGTGTGTGGTTCGATTTGTCATTGGATTTCAAACCAGCTTAAAGCAGCTTGAATCATCATCCTATGTGATTTAAGAGATATAAATTATCTCGAAGTGATATAATTATATAGAAGAGCTCTATGTACAGATAATTATCACCCGCAGATAAAGATAAAGCTGTTTAAAATTAAACAATTAATACGGGCTCATTTACCGAACTTCAGTTGAAACAATGCTTTTGAAAAGTATTTGATAATTAAATAAATATTCGTGCAGGAACATGCACACATATTGCATAATCAGTTTCAGACTTTTAAAAGAAAGTAAACTTGTTTGAACAACATTATTATAAATACATTTTAAGAATGAAATCAAAATACGTAGTATATTTTATTTTTTGTTTGAATAATTAAAATAGAATCTTGGTAGATACGCTATAACTATAATAAAACACAAAAATGCATACATAGTCCAGTCAACAAAAGCTTAACTTTGCCATTTTGGTTGAACACCTGCAACCAACGCCAAAATTTCCGTAAGTCTTCGTAAATTAATATACTAAAATTGCAGGGTGCTGCAATACCGGCAAAGGGTGCAAATACATTGCAAAAGGGTGCAAAAACAACTTTTTCATCTATATCTCGCGATTGGCTGCAAAAATAAAAAAAGATCCTACTACCAAATTGTAGGAAATTAAATTCCCTACAAAAACTTGGAAACGTATTTTCGCGTATCTCTCATAGTTTTTGCACAAAATGCATATAAAGATGCAAAATTGTAAAAATATTATTATTAATCTTTTTTTTTTTCATTTTGAAGCGATCCTACATGTTTCCTTGGGATTTAATTAATATTTTTGTTTACTTATTTGTACCTTTTTTCATATACCTAATAATCTTGACAAAAAATTCATTTCAATTTTATTAAATGATATTTTTATTTTATATTTTTGTTATTCCATCGGATTCAGCGCAAATTTTCAAATTTGAGAGGATGGTCATCTAATGAATGGGAGGCATGTAATATGCCTGATAGAAATGTTATATACGATGGTGATACAAGAGGTGAAATGCCTGAACATAGTTTACTAGGATCTGCATAGGTGATGTTTTTTAATCCAGAAGGCATCATACATCTCATCATACATCTCATCGGTGATATCTGTTGTAGATGCTAAATGCGCTGCAGATTTTTTTACATTTGATTGGAGTTCTTTTATATCAAACACTACTTGCTGGTGTGTACACTGCTATGCCTCCTAAAGCTGAGCTGAGGCCTTTTAGCCACATACTCACAAAGATTATTTTACTTTATGTTTTTCTTATATTTTATTTATTTTTTTTGTTTGTTATGTATTACGTATGTTTGTTAGTTGTTTAGTGTTGTTAAAATGTACATTGTTTTTCTCGTTCCCTTTGTGAGTGTGTCTAATAAACGTGTTCTTTCTTTCTTTCTTTCTTTCTTTCTAAATAATGAAAAGTCTCCTGACTACCTGAGGTTTTTATACAAGGTGAGCCAAAAGAAGTCATCGGATGTTGTTTGGCTCTCAATTTTTTTCTAAATGAAAAACTTTGATTTTGTTTTTTGAATATGTTTATTTGAACCTTTAGAAGTCTTTTTATGAGTGAAGTCGAGAAGATTATAACGGCCAAATGGGCGCAGCCACAATCGATTGCTATATGGGCTCGTTTTATGGCATTTTTCATTACTTCAGCGAGAACTTCGGGCGACAGATTCTCGCACTCGTGTCGAATGTTGTCCTTGAGGGCTTCCAGGGTCTCGGACTTGTTCACATAAACACGGGACTTCAAAGAACCCCACAAAAAAGTCGGGAACAGTTAAATCGGGCGATCTTGCGGGCCAGTGCAAATCGCCAAAACGAGAGATGAGGCGACCCGGGAACGGCGCCTTCAGAATATTGGTTGTGTCTCGCGCAGTGTGTGCCGTTGCTCCGTCTTGTTGAAACCACGTGTCCTCCGGTCCTAATTCATTCAATTGTGGCATAAAAAACTCGGTTATCATGGCCATATAGCGCGCACCGTTCACTGTTGTCGTTTGATCAGCGGCGTCCTCGAAAAAAAAATGGATCGATGACTGTTCCAGCTTGAACAGCGCACCATGCAGTCACTTTTCGCGATTATAATTGCTCTTCGTGCTACACTCGTGGATTTTCGGTACCCTAGAAGCGATAGTTTTGCTTGTTCACGTACCCGCTGAGGTGGTAATAAGCCTCATCGCTCATTATTATTTTGGTCGAAAAATCGTCTACTTCGTCCTCGAGATTGAGAATCGCATGGGCGTAGGCTACATGCGTTTGGTGGTCGACAGGCAGCAGCTGACGCACGGACATGAGCAGGTCTTTGACCAAAATTCGCCTTAGGGACGACCGGCTGATGGCTAATTACGAGGCACGGCGTCTGGTCGATGTTTCTGGCGACAGCGACAGACGAAGAACTGAAATAATATTATGGGCAATAGTATATATTTTTGGGATAACAGAACATTCATCTCACACGGTATTTTCATCATTTAATAATAATTTATGTATGAAGCAAGTTGATAGTGGAGGTATTTCTGATACAACATTATCAGGGAATTTGTCCGGTTGTAGATAACTTTTTGTTTCGTAACGAGTTTATTTTGTCCTGTAAAATTTCTGCACATACAGTGATAATTGCTTTCTTAGCCATTTCACTGAGGTCCTCGCTTTTACCATACCAATCACTACAATCAGTATGCAATCCTGAGAGGATTGCATACTTTTTACAACAATTGTTGCATCTTACGTTTTCTTCACACAAATAGAACATAAAAATGAAGGATTCATTGTTTCCTTTAAATTGAAAACAGTGAATCAAGTTTATTTTGTAAAAAATCACTTTTGGACAGTTAGACGCACAAAAACGAAATATCCCTGAAACGACAGTTTGGAGTATAGTGACAGTAAGTGACAAACAGTTAGTTGAGCAATTTCTGCTGCAGTCTTACTCATTGCACTCAGCGAGATAGAAAAACAAGCGTATGTGTGTGTGTTCTCAATGGTATTATTTTCGTCGAGCGCAAGGTTCTCATTTTTGTCTGAATCTCTATGTCTTTCGCTCTTGTTAGGAAACGTATGGTCTCATTCGAGCACATGGGTCCTATTTTTCGATCCTATCCTATAGATCTTGAATGGGACTATTTACGTCGAGCGCAAGGGTCTCATATTGGTCTTAATCTACCTA
This sequence comes from Phragmatobia fuliginosa, assembly GCA_932526445.1. NCBI lineage: Eukaryota > Metazoa > Arthropoda > Insecta > Lepidoptera > Erebidae > Phragmatobia > Phragmatobia fuliginosa. The sequence goes on along the minus strand of OW052060.1, from coordinate 8,433,183 downwards.
TTCACTCTTATATTGAAGACTCTTACTATAGAAAATTGGAATCAGTGGGAGCAAAAGAGTAGAATAGTAGTAGAAAGAATAATATAAAATATACCACGCTCTTTCTCCGCCAGTGATATATTATTATAAACGTCCCCCTGAAATTAAATTTATAATAGCTCAGGTAAATGGAGAGGTAATATATACTGCAAATATACGTTTCAAATGCAATTTTGCTCTGAATCCAATGCTATAAAAAATAAACTAAAATTAAATTATCACTACATAGTATAAGCCAAAGTCGCTTCCACTCTCTGTCTGTCCGTATAAATGCTTCGATCTTTAAAACTACGCAACGGACTTTGACGCCGTTTTCTTTACTAGATAGAATGATTCAAGAGGAAGGTTTATATGTATAATACATGCATAAAAGTAGAGAAACATTGATAAATTTAGAGGTTTTTAATGTGATGTCGTAAATACGCTGACATTGCAAACGCTGGCTGTACCCTACGAGATAGATCAAAATAATGTACTACAGTATTGTACACTTTAAGAAGTTCTACAATACTTTCTTTCTTTTTACTAGAAATAATGGCTTATTTACGAAACGATTATAAGCAATACAGTATTAATCCTTATCCAATTAAGTACCTTAAATACTTTGTACATCTAATATAGATTAAAATGACCCTTTACAGTATGTAATTTAAATTAATATTTTTGAAGATATTACAAATTTAAAATGCAGGAACAAAGCGATTGTGGCTGTACCGGCCGGGGCCCGTTAGGTGGCACTACTGTCAATTTATCAGTATAAGTTAATAACTAAGCATAATATTTTAATGATTATTCTGAGGTGGTACGAAGTTTGCCGGGTCAACTAGTCATATAATAAAATTTTAACGTTTTATTTTGCCAAGATTTAAGTAATTGAAAAAAGGAGTAAATAAATAAAAAAAAATGCCCGAAACATATCATTTGAATCAAAATGAAACATGTAGTATCACTTCAATATGAAAAAAAAAAGATTAATAGTAACATTTTTTACATTTTGCACCTTTAAATGCATTTTGTGCAAAAACTATGAGAGATACGCGAAAATACGTTTCCAAGTTTTTGTAGGGGATTTAATTTCCTACAATTTTGTAGTAGGATCTTTTTTTATTTTTCCAGCCAATCGCGAGATATAGACGAAAATGTTGTTTTTGCACCCTTTTGCAATGTATTTGCACCATTTGCCGGTATTGCAGCACCCTGCAATTTTAGTTTATTAATCTACGAAGACTTACGGAAATTTTGGCGTTGGTTGCAAGTGTTCAACCAAAATGGCAAAGTTAAGCTTTTGTTGACTGGACTATACAGCTCATCTTTGTTGTGAAGCCTGAATCGGAATCCAACGTGATATAAAATGTTTAGTGATTTTTATTTTTAACCGAAGCAGTCTTTACAATTTCACAAAATTGAAATCAGAGGTTTTAAAGCACTGTTATTAATTGTGCTTCAAAACTTCTGATTAAAAACGAATGAATTCTATAGTTTTCACTTTTAAACATAGGTAAAAATCTGAGGGGTCCGGTATATAACCCTCTATTGGGCATAGGCCGTTTCTTAGTAGGCCCAAATATCCTTTCGAAGGAGAGGTTATGGACCTCTCCTTCGAAAGGATATTTACTTTAACATTTACTTCCATTTAACATTTAACATTTGATTGAAGTCCTAAGTACATCAAAATCTGTATTGGTACATTATTCCTCATCAAATAACACTAAGCCATTTCGTCAACTCTTTACGCTCAGGAGTAACAATTTGTGGTTTTAACCTGCTTTACCACGATACGAAAATATAAAATGGATTTCTTGGATCACTGCATGAATAATGTATTCGTATTTATATGGGCATCCACACACTTACCTGAGAGGTTGGTTTAGTATATTTTCTTGTCCCGTATTCATACGTGTGTTTAAAATTTAGACGTATGTATGAGTATGTCACACGTCATGAAATATATTATTACTGAGTATTGGACGCTATGACTCGGTCTTCAGCCAGGCGTATTCTGCTGTATTTCAATTGAATGTATGTATTTCAAATGAATTTGAACTTGTAACATTGTGAAAAGTATTAAATGCACCTCAATAGTAATGTTTAAACATTCCGAAGAAAGTCAATGTAGATTAATATGAAATTAATTTCTCTATCGCGATTCAGGATTTGTAGTTATTCCGTATAGTCCATTCCATATTTTCTTCGTAGTTCAGTGTTTCTTCGCTATATGGCGCTGTTGTATGTTTCTGTTTCATCACCCTACCTGGCCTGTTTACGTCCTACACTACGTTTGCCGAGACGTGGTCTCCACTCAAGAACACGTTTATCCCAACGGTTGTCGGTTCTGCGGCTAATATGGCCATCCCATTGCCACTTCAGCTTGCTAATTCCCACAGTTATGTCGATAGCTTTAGTTCTCTGCCGGATTACCTCGTTTCTAATACGATCTCTCAGAGAAACGCCGAGCGTAGCCGTTTCCATAGCACGCTGCGCAAATTTGATTTTGTGAACCAGCCGTACCGTGAGTGTCCACGTTTCGGCTCCGTAAGTCATGACGGGTAGGACGCACTGGTTGAAGACTTTTGCCTTTAGGCACTGTGGGATCGATAATGAAAAGACCCGACAAGGCTTCTCAAACGCTGCCCAACCCAGCCGAATTATCCTGTTCACCTCGTCCTCGAAGTTGTTTCTACCCAACTGCAAAACCTGCCCAAAGTTACACACATATGAACAACTTCGAGAATGGCACAGAAGAAGAAGAAGAAGCCAGATCATTCAGCATCTGTCGTAGGTCCTGCAGCGTCTCCAGCATTATTAGTTTAATGTGTTTAAAATGAAAATACGACAGTGTTTGTATTATACGTTAAAGAACATCAAAGGTTGACGTCAGTTGTTAAATTTCCCAGGCTTATTCGGTAGAACGAGAATAGTACATAATGTTATGGAGATGTTATTTAGACGAAGTGGAAACCAGATTGTGTTGTGTTACTTCTGAAAAAGAATCATGTTTTATCTTTTTATTTACAAGCTATGTGACGTAACAATGTAGCTTGGATGTTTAAACATACTTTTACTATCTAAATCGTGTGATAATCTAAGATATTTACTTAGTGGCTGGTAACGCAGTGATGGCAAGGGGACTGCTGTGCTCGGGTCTCGGGTTCGATTCCCAGGTCGGACCTGATATTTACATAATCTGCAAATATTTGAAGTTTGGCTGTTTTCTATGTAGAATACATTTGGATTTACCAAAGAGTAAACATGTATTATATCAGTTGTTTAGTAACCATAGTTACAAGCACTGCTTAGTTTGGGACTAGATAATGTTGTGTGTCAGATATCTGTAATACTCGTATTTATAATCGTGCAGGATAATAATAGAGCACTAACAAAACCCGTGCAGTCAACACAAAGTTAATATAAATATAGTCAGATAAATCGTTGCATTTTAAAACTTATCATAAAACGTTAAAGCATAAAATGCACTATTGTAATGGTTTTAATACAGGTAGTAGAGCCACGCTGATTTCAGCACTAATGGGCCGGCTCAACCGGGGCAGTACTACCCTAATACAGAAGACCATCCTAATAATGACAGCATTCTTGCTTTCGTATTTCGTTGGTGATTGTGAGACCGGAGGCCCAATCATTCTGCACCATTCTCCCGTCCCCCGAAGGCCAGGAGAATGATGCAGAATTATCTAACCAGGCCGCCATGGTATGAGTCATCATGATACTTTGCCTACCCTCACAATGAGCATGGTGGCCCCTACTCCTGGATTCTACTCATGCTTTCTATCAGGCAGAGTAGAGTCACTTTGGTAGGCTTAAATATTTAAAAAAAATCCTCATCTCGTGTATTTTACATTTAACATTAAAATAAAAGTAATGTGATACATACTTATGAAAATTGATTGAAAAATTAATTAACCGGGAGACAAGCCTCAAAGAGAGGTAAGTTCACACTACAATCAAGTATATAAAGGTATATCTACCTATTTCTCTGTCACAGAAAAAGTACGTATAAGGCGAGTCAAAAACGCTCTCATTATGAATTCATTATCTCAATATTCAGAATGGAAGCACAATAGGTTTGAAGCTGCAACAATGCATGCATTCATCCAGCCATACTTTTGATTATTCATATTTCTTTCACCACATGTTCAGTTTTATTCAATTAATTCATAAGTTAAAGCGTATAGAGTTATAAATGCTAACAATTTGACTTGAAAGCCAATGTGATGTCATATTGTTTCATTACATGTCATACATGGCGTCAGAAGTACCATCAACAACTTAGGTGTCAGTTACCATGTTCATGATTTAGTGTTATTATATCGTTATAACAACGAAAGTACCAATTTCTTCTTTACATAGGTATATTCAACAACCGACAATGTCTAATAATTGTCTGTAATTTAATCTTCACTAATTATAATCACTTCATATTATAAAATAGGTTGCTCCGCTGCGTCTATCTGTTCGCGATTAACACAAAAACCACTGATTTAAATGTAATTTTGTACCCATATGGCCTAAATTCTGAAAATGGACATAGGCTACTTTTTACCGCGATAACCGACATAGAGGCCCTCGAAAGCTTGTATTATATAAATAAAAGTATAACGTATTGATGTATCATATACATGGGGTAGATATGGGTCATATACTTATTTATAATATGTAGTAGTAGTAATAGGTTCGGTGGATGAACCCACCATAATAAATCGACCAAGTGCGTGTAAGGTCATGCATGGAATTGTAAATCCGATTGCCATTATGGGTGACTACAGAAGTCACTTATAATGGCAATCGGATTTATAATCAACAAAATAATAAGTTAATTGTTACATATATTAACTTATAATTTCGTTATTTTTGTACGAAGTTTTCCAAGCAAGCGTATTATACTAGTTAGGACTTTATAGCTATTAAACTAACAAAGTTGTCTAAGCCTTATTGTTTGCCTTTAAAGTTCATGCGACGGAGTATAGCCCCAAATAAAAACCTTTTTGATTATAATGCTTAACCATATTAATTTCATCTTTCTAGCAGTAACTATTTGGACGGTAAGTCGAGGACGGGCAGACATGTTGCAAGTATAAGAGTTCCGAGTTATGAACTATACGGAGCCTTAAAAATAATTCTTATTGCTGAAAAATAGTTACACACCGTATTTGACTCAAAATTGAAAACGACAGCGACTTTTGACAGGAGATAGACAGTGATACATTTTGATATCTACGATCAATGTATTTTTATAATCATCTAGCTCTCGCCTATTTATGATACCCCACATGATGGGGTAGCCGCGACAAAAAATAATCATCCCCACTTTTCGTGTAGGTGATGTACCCCAAATAAAAATATTTTTCGTAATTTTAATGTAGCACTTTGTCGACGTAATTACAACACATATTCATGCAAAGTTTCATCTTTCTAGCACTTACCGTTTGGACGGTAAGTCGAGGACGGACGGACGGACGGACATGACAAATCTATAAGTGTTCCGAGTCATAAACTTTGGAACCCTAAACAGTAGCCTATGTGTTATTCTGATATGTAAGCTATATTACTGTAAAGTGTCATCCAAATCCGTTCAGTAGTTTTTGCGTGAAAGAGCAACAAACAAACATACATACTCACAAACTTTCGCGTTTATAATATTAGTTATTTTACAATATTATTTTATAATATATACGAAGAGGTTGGTTGAGTCTGTCACCATGCCGGTACTTCATCATCATCATCAGCCTATTGCAGTCCACTGCTAGACATATGCCTCTCCCATTGCACAGTACTTTGATTTTGGGTCTCTCGCCGGTACTTGAACCTGCTCAATTAGTCAGTCAATGTGCTTATTCACATGTTTTTCAAAAAACTACCTTTTTAGGGTTCCGTAGCCAAATGGCAAAAAACGGAACCCTTATAGATTCGTCAAGTCTGTCTGTCTGTCTGTCTGTCTGTCCGTCCGTATTTCACAGCCAATTATTTCCGAAACTATAAGAGATATACTGTTGAAATTTGGTCAGTCGATGTATTCTGTGAACCGCATTAAGATTTTTACATAAAAATAGAAAAAAAACAATACACTTTGGGGGCCCCATACTTGAAACTGAAACTCAAAATTTTTTTTTCATCAAACCTATACGTGTGGGGTATCTATGGATAGGTGTTCAAAAATGATGTTGAGGTTTCTAACATCATTTTTTTTTAAACTGAATAGTTTGCGCGAGAGACACTTCCAAAGTGGAAAAATGTGTGTCCCCCCCCTCTAACTTCTAAAATAAGAGAGTGATAAAACTAAAAAAAATATATGTTGTATATTACCATGCAAACTACCAACGAAAATTGGTTTGAACGAGATCTAGTGAGTAGTTTTTTTTTAATACGTCATAAATCGTAACACGCAATTTACCTTTCATCCAATGAATACACTAGTATAAAAACATCGATGAAAGTTACAACTACAAGAACTTTTATATGATGTTACTTGCTGATACGGAACCCTTCATGGGCGAGTCCGACTCGCACTTGGCCAATTTTTTACTTTTTTTTTTATTACAGTACGTTCTGATTGTAATATTTATGTTTATTATATGTTTTAATGTTTATCAAACATAATATTGTTTGTGGTTCCTAAAAAGGACGAATACTATTTTGTATTGTTAATAATACTTTTTCTCTTTTGATGATACATGTTTCACTTATTTTTACAAAAGTGTGATTGCTTTAGTTTTATATTTTATATGTATACAAACCATGGCGCAATAAATAACATGAAAAATCCACGGAACACTGAAAAACGCTAAAATGTATGCCTTGCCTTGTGAAAAAAGTATGTGAAGAGGTCTGACTTAGGAGTTGTGATTCAATTTAAGTTGATCGATACAGTAATGGGCACTCGTTTCCGAGGAAATCTCAAATCATAGTATAGTCGATTTGTGATTCATGTGCGGAAAAGACATTATTTCCGAAAATGTAATAAAAATATCTATATATATACAGGATGAATTTTTGAGACGGTACAGTAAGGGCAGGTACCTTAACCGTTATATAGCCGGTTCCAAAAATAACGGGTCAGTCACATAAACCCGAATATCTCCCGAACTACGTATGCCATCCTAATGAAACGAAGACTGTTCAATTGAGAATTTAATTATACAGATAAAAAATAAAATAAAACTTAGTTACACCCACAATATTAATCTTAAATTTAAAAAAAACTAAAGTAGTCATATTTTTCTTAAGATTACATTTTTTTTATGATTGTTTTTTTGCTGTTTTTCATCACTGGAGGCTTCATCACGTGGAGGCAATACAAAGTATTAAATGAAGAAAGTGATGAAAAACAGCAAAAAAACAATCATAAAAAAAATGTAATCTTAAGAAAAATATGACTACTTTAGTTTTTTTTTAATTTAAGATTAATATTGTGGGTGTAACTAAGTTTTATTTTATTTTTTATCTGTATAATTAAATTCTCAATTGAACAGTCTTCGTTTCATTAGGATGGCATACGTAGTTCGGGAGATATTCGGGTTTATGTGGCTGACCCGTGTGACTGACCCGTTATTTTTGGAACCGAGTGTAGTTACAGGAAAACGCTTTTAGAAGACTATCCATATTTTTTTAAGACATTCTGAACTGCATTTACAGATTTTGGAAAAAATGTACAGCCAGCAAGAAAATGGTCATTTTAAACAAAAACGTCACGTTCTAAGGACCAAAAGTCTCTACTGGACCGACTGAGGTTCGAGTACTAAAAATGTCAGAAATCTCAAAAAACTTTTCCCATACTGTGTCTAAAATACATAATTTAATATGTATTTTAGACACAGACAAACATAGCTTACATTTAGATGATCTACGAAATAAATTGCTCAAAACGACCGCCGTTTTCACGAATAAATAAGTTGACTCATTTTTGTACTGAGCTAGTAGCAGCCGATAATTTTCTTGGATAGATATCATTTAAAATCTGCATGCATCTTTCAGCTCCTGAATAATTTTGTATTTTTTCTTGTAGACTTCGTTTTTAGGTAGCCCTACAGAAAAATATGGAGAGGCGTTAGATCGGGGTTACGAGGTGGCCACTTGGTTGGACCATGTGTACCTATCAACTGTGCCCCGAACTGCCTATTCAAACTGGAATACGCGGCTGTTGGGTGGTGGAACGCTATCTTGCTGGAAATAAACTTTTCCCAATTCTGACAGGAGCTATTCATCCAACTGGTTTTGGAGATTTTCAAAAATGACGTCGTTATACAGAATTATGAGTACCTTCATAAAATTCCACCATTACCACTCGATACTTGTCGCAGTGTACACTTATTCGCGTACCACACCAATGCAGATTCCGTGTTCCTATTATTTACAAAATACGCTTAATACTAATGTATTGCAATTATGCATTAACAAGGATTTTAAATGATGATCTATCCAAGAAAATTATCGGCTGCTACTAGCTCAGTACTAAAGCGAGTGTACTTATGTATTCGTTTAAACGGCGGTCATTTTGAGCAATTTATTTCGTAGATCATCTAAATGTAAGTTATGTTTGTCTGTGTCTAAAATACATATTAAAATGATTTTTTTTTTCCCATAAATTTCTAGTACTCAAACCGCAGTCGGTCCAATAGAGACTTTTGATCCTTATAAGAAACAGGATCGATTGGCATCAAAAAAACTTTTGGTATAAAATGGCCATTTTCTTGCTGGCTGTAATTTTTTTCCAAAATCTGTAAATGCCGTTCAGAATATTTAAAAAAATTATGGATAGTCTTCTGAAAGCGTTTTCCTCTAACTATAACGGTTAAGGTACCTACCCTTACTGTCCCGTCTCAAACATTCAGCCTGTATATTTACTAAAAGTGTTATGGCATATATAAATATTTAAAAAAATAAATCACCAAAGAAATGAACATTAAATATAGGTTACTAGAATCAAAGTTAGCTAACAGTGGTTTCAAGAAATTATAGTTTTACATTCTTTGCAATTTAGTTTTGTTTTATTATTAATACTAAAGACACTTAATATTTCTTATTTATTATACGAATACTCTCCTTTTATTATTGAACATGTTGAATATAAAACTTATCAAATACCAATGTGTGTAGTGTGTACTCCTATTGATGAGTATTTATTTTTCTTTGCGCTTGTGTGAACACGAATTTGACGAATCAGGTCTTTAAGCATGTTCCAATGATGGGTCTGACGCCTACATCCTATTACGTAATTATACGTAATATTATATCTTTGAGCCCTATCTGCATGTTTGCTTCACACACGTTGGAAATACGTTTCGACAATCAGATAAAGGTTTAATGAAATTTGGCAAGGAGATACTTTGATTCTTGAGAAATTAAATAGTCCTACTCTTTACCGCGATAACCGACATGCACACGGTCAAAGCCAGGTGCAAAAGCTAGTATTAATCAATAGAACATCACAATAGCTACACATTTATTTCAGATTGTACTCATCGTTGGAATTATAATTGATAATTAAAGAGACATTCCTCATTTTCAAGTTATTCTTAGGTATGTAAAGACGGCAGCCATTAAATTATATTTTCATTTCGCAATTATGAATGTTCTCGTTACCTTAATTTATACATAGAACCATTATTTTTTTTGCTTCATATTTCCATTTGTTATGGCTTTGTACTTTTTATTAATTGCCTTAGGTGTTTCAACTATAATCCGTGGAAACAACAAACTGGATTTCAATTATACGACTAGACTTGTAGGTAGTAGAGCCACGCTGATTTCAGCACGAATGGGCCGGCTCGACCCGGCCAGTACTACCCTCACACAGAAGACCATCCTAATAATGACAGCATTCTTGCTGTCGTATTTCGTTGGTGAGTGTGAGACCGGAGGACCAATCATTCTGCATCATTCTCCCGCCCTTCGAAGGCCGGGAGATGATGATGATGCAGAATAATCTAACCAAGCTGCCATGGTAAGGGTCACCATGCTACATTGCCTACCCTCACAATGAGCATGGTGACCCCTACTCCTGGATTCTACTCATGCTTTCCATCAGGCAGAGTGGAGTCACTTTGGCAGGCTTAAATATAAAAAAAAAAATCTGCCAAGTGCATGTCAGGCCACGCACAGTAAAGGGTTCCTCAGTCACGTGGATTTAAAATCGTAATTATTATAGTCCAAGATCCCAGAGCCGCCAGACCTACGTCATTTGTGCAAAGCTGGAATTTTCAGGATTATTAGTACAATGTCTTGTTAAGATGTATGCGTACCCATTAGCATGAAAACGGGGCCGGTTCTGAGGTAGCGCGAAGTACAGATGGATAAAAACCTTACTTACCTACGTTAAAGGTGCAAAGCTAGTATTTACAATTTTTTTAAGAATATTATTTAAAATTAAAATTCATTACTGCCAGACACTTTCCGTGGGCCATTACTTCTGCCAGACGCCTTGAAAGTTGTGAAAAAATTAGGTAAACTACGTTATAGTAGCAAACTTAAATTTGATACATATTATCTAAGGTAGGTACTATTTTAAGACCCTTTGTATGCGGCCAGACCAGTCCGAAGGGCCAATCGTCCCCCCAGATACCTTTAAATATTTGTAGTAATTAGGAAGCTGTGGTATATCATCTTTTTTATTATTTCAAGAATAGTTTTAACACGCTTTTTATTAGCTTCACCTGTAAGTTTGTTTGTTTGTAACCAACTCCTATGGGTGCGATTTTGACCCACTTTAAACGGCCAGATTTCGAAGACTTGTATATACTTGTAGCTATTCACAACATCAACGAAATCTGGCCGTTTAAAGTGGGGTCAAAATCGCAACCAAAGGAGTTGGTTACAAACAAACAAACATACAGGTGAAGCTAATAAATAAGCGTGCAAAAACCATTTAATATTTTACAATTCTATTCTTGAAATAATACCAAAGATGATATACCTCAGCTTCCTAATTACTACATATATTTAAAGGTATCTGGGGGGATGATTGGCCCTTCGGACTGGTCTGGCCGCATACAAAGGGTCTTAAAATAGTACCTACCTTAGGTAATATGTATAAAATTTAGGTTTGCTACTATAACGTAGTTTACCTAATTTTTTCACAACTTTCAAGACGTCTGGCAGAAGTAATGGCCCACCGAAAGTGTCTGGCAGTAATGAATTTTAATTTTAAATAATATTCTTAAAAAAATATGTAAATACTAGCTTTGCACCTTTAACGTAGGTAAGTAAGGTTTTTTACCATCTGTACTTCGCGCTACCTCACAAACGGCCCCGCTTTCAAGCTAATGGTATACATCTTAACAAGACATTGTACTAATAATCCTGAAAATTTCAGCTTTGCACAAATGACGTAGGTCTGGCGGCTCTGGGATCTTGCTCTATTACGTTCACGTATTAATGTGTTAATTTTGTATGACGTTTTCCAAGTGCGCGCATTTTACAAGTTAAGTCTCCATAACTCCTGAATTAATAAAGTCATCTAATCCGTTATAGTTTTCCTTCAAAGTTCATTATGTGGACCACCATTACGAATTTTTCCAGATTTTTTGATCCAGCCGTTTAGCTTTTAAGGGGGGGGGGGGACGCCCTGTTTTTACAAAAAAGTGCCCTTTAAAGTGAAATTTCTCGCAAACGGATACCTGAATCAAAAAAACGTCTTAGAAACCCTTTATTGTTTTTAAAATACCTATCTAATGATACCCCACACGATGGGGTAGCTGCGAGAAAAAATTTACATCCCCTTTTACGTGTAGGGGAGGTACCCCAAATAAAAATATTTTTCAAAATTTTATTATAGCACTTTGTCGGCGTAATAACAATACATATTCATGCAAAGTTTCATCTTTCTACCACTTACCGTTTGGACGGTAAGTTGAGGACGGACGGACGGACGGACGGACGGACGGACGGACGGACAGACGGACATGACGAATCTATAAGGGTTCCGAGTGATAAACTTCGGAACCCTAAAAAGACTGACTAGATAAGTGATGTTTAAATTATTAAAGCAAATACACACACATGAGGCACTAATTTAATACTTCAAAGAATAATATTACCCACTATTTACCACCCACTTTATACTTATAATTTAATGAATATAACATGCAAAGTATACTGTCTGCTCTACTTACCATCCTCACACGAATTCCTCAGTATTGTATTATTTTTTGCGTTCCTGTTATATTAAAAATAATACCAAAAAGCGACGACACGCCGCTCAATATCCTACCCACCCATCACATTGTAGCCTTCATGCACAGTTAGCTACTGCAGTTACAAGGTTGCCAGTCAGATAGATAAATAAAAATTACTAGCATTAGTTGTAACGAAAAAACAGAAGTATATAAAAATTATTTTAGAAACAAAATAAAACCGTCTAAGGAAAGTAATGAACTGGAAAGAGAAGAACAAGTATCAGAATACATATTTGTATTATGACTGGTTAATGCATTGATTGTAAGCCAGTAGTAATGAACGATTAACGCAAATAAATAAATCTCCAACACTGTATATATAAATCTCCAACACCATATACAATAAATTTCAAACGCTTAGCTATTGACAAACCCACCAGATCAAATGCCTGCTTAAATCATATTTTCGTACAGACAACATCAACAGAACTAGATGTCGTTTGCGAAATAGATAATATCACCGACCACTACCCGAGACTTCCCAGACTATCCCCACTCGTTCAAAACTATCCTAAACCAAGTCGTTACATAGCGGTTTTTGATTTTTGAACTCGAACTCGAACCGCTTAGTTCTAGTGCGTATTGATAAATGCGTTCATAAACTGCTTACTGCTACCATCTCTTCCGAATTTGACGTGGGTACAGCTATATAACAGTCGTTCTCGATCTTGCAAAAGCTTTTGACACCGTTTCGATAAAGATCCTGTTGCAAAAGCTTTAAAATATAGGAATATGTGGTGTGTCATTAAATCAGTTCAAAAACTATCTTCTGGGACGGCAACAGATTGTTCAAATACTCTCAAGTAATACACTTCCAGTAAACTTTAGAGTTCCTCAGGGGAATATAATTAGGACCCACGCTTTTCCTTATATACATGTCAAATCAAATCAAACCGTTTTTATTTCAAATAAACCAATGCAACGGCACTTTTGAAACGTCAAGTAGTCAGTCAGTAGTCAGTCGTGAAGCTAATTGTCTGTTCCAATTCGTAGATCCTATGGAGAAGAACAGACAAGAAACTCCATGGACACTCTTTTCCAAAATTGTTTTTACAATTTTTGATTACATTGTTTAAAGAGTTTTATTAAACGTGAGGACAATGTAACGATGAAGATGTTTACACAGGTAGTGTCCAAAAATAATTAAACCATAATAAAATATAGAACGATATGATATGATATCAGCAGAACTTTTCTGTTACGTGTACCTCACCGCCGCTGGATTTTACGACTAAAACTGGAAAAATGTCATAAGGCGTGCCGAAAAGGAAATGATCCAAATGAAGACTTGGCTGTAAAGAAACTAGCTCACTCTTAACGCTAGCAAGACCAACTAAATCTGTTTTTATAGAACAGCAGCTTTTCAACTCAAGAAACCAATCCGCTTACTCCTACACTCACACATATCAGCTATTCTTCCGTGTAAATGTGTAGCTCTAAATGCACTCAAAGTGTATCTTGGTGTTACAGTGGATAAACGCCTCACGTTTCAGCTTCACATATACCTTACTGCTGCTAGAGAAAGAAAACTGAAATAATGCGACCATTGAGTAAAATCTTAAGAACTATTTACTTCGTTTTATGCCAATCAAATATAAGCTACTGTATTGGAATTCGGGGCTCAGCGGCCAGAATCAACTTAGACTTGAAAGGGCTCAATGGGCAATACTAAAGGTAATGTTAAAGAAACCCTACCGTTACCTCACCTACGATTCATATAGTATAGTCACCCATACAATTACAATAACGTACTGTCTAAATACTCCCTCAAGGACTGCATCATATTTACAGCTCAAGCTAAATTATTAAACTTTCTACTGGGAATGGATTACATCGACACTAGGTACGGAGCCGCAGTTTTGGGATCAATATTATTTTAATATTATGTTGTTTTATATTTTCTCTTTGTACTTTATTTTCATCTTACTTTTTTTACCCTAATTTTACTCTTAACCATTGTCATTTGTGAAATGTATCCTATACTCGTCCAATGCCCAAGATACAAGCATAGTTTAGTTTGGGTGCCATCGACAAATATTTTTGTTTTTTTTTTCGCTTTAGTAAATAAATAAACAGTCAGACAAAAAAACCTTTGAAAACGAATTTCTTTAAATGCTACAAGCCAGTGATAAAAATAATTTGTACGTACAAAACATTGAATACGTCAACCACGCTAAGTACTCAAATAGAACCCTAGCCGGAAAAAGCCGTTTACGGCTCATAGAAAGAACTTTTCAGCTAACCCCTTATACGACTTTTCTATCTTTGAACTTATTGTGTTGTAAATTTATGATTCATGAGCAAAAATCCAATATCTCGTAGTCGGGTGTTTTTTCATACATTTATTACAAATATTTTCTTTCAAGTAACCTTGGTGGTATAACAAATATTTCGACATTTTTGTTGTCATTCGTGATGTGGGTGCATGTCTCGAAAAGAGGAAAGACAGCAAATCTATCGGTCGAGAGGTTGAGTTAACATTATTACGATATTATTATAATGACGATGAAAATCGACATGCAGTCTTTATAATGGTGTGAAATTATTTACCACTAACGTTCTCGACATATGTAGGTAGAATACCTATAATTATGTGGTTCGGGAAGTAAATTTTAATGACTTTTGTCTGTGTTAAATAATTATAGAACTGAACAGTGCTAATAAACTAGATTACGTTGTACTATAACTATTCCGAACTAATATGTTTGTAAATAGCTTACTTATATTAGTTAAAAAGCTTATTTACTATCTATCTAATATTATTTTAAGTTACTCTTAATGTGAATAAATTTAAAAGCGAAATCTATTTCATTGACGACTAAATACATACTCAATCGATGGAATATAATTTATATTTGGAACGTATAAATTTATAGGAAGGATATTCGAACCTCCAGCAACGTAGGCCGTATCATATTAGCAATTTAATATAGATGATGACATGAATATCACATCTGTAAAGCGATACATATTCACGAAGTAAATTATATTTTTTCACATATTTCATCGTATAATATTAACATGTTATCTGTGCTTGTGTTGTCTGTGCTATTGTGCAAAGAAAACCAATGGAAGAATCTTTAAATTTACAAGTCACTATGAAAAAAATAAATGAAGAAAAGCGATTAAAAAAAATATCGTAGATTTTTTTTTAAGATGTTGAGTATTAATGGCGCTATATAAGAAAGAACTTTAAATTAATATTGTTCTGCTTTGTAAGTACGGAAAGCTTAGTAGCAGAAAGGATAATTTATTTTGATCATTTCTCATTTCTTATTGCAAATGCTCGACGGAAATTGTGTTAAAAGATATAATAATTTGTGAAATTTCCCTCTCTTATATTGCTTTTACAGTGTGCAATTGTAAATCATTATTGATTCAAAAACTTGTTTAGCGTTATAGATTTTCTTGTTGTATAAATTTATCCCATTGGATTATAATTATATAATGTGTAGTAGTTTTTGAGTTTATGGCGAAAACACAGACAGATGTGGCGGAAGACCTTTTGTAAAATGTGCAAATATTATCTTTTGTGAATATTGAAATTGGTAGTTGCACTTAATTTTGATAGTGGTAGTCGCAGTAAATTTGAACAAATTTACTATAATTTTTATTCCTTGGTAATTGAAGTAATTTCTCTTCTTTTTTTTTACAAAAAATATTAATTGGTAATTAAACACTCGTATTGTTGTTTCAGGAAGAGAAAGATCAGTTGTTGACAACGAATTGTTGGATCACACAAATCTGGACCGACTATCATTTGCGGTGGAATACCAGCGACTTTGATGGCATTAGTGTCATTAGAATGCCATACGAGAGGGTCTGGAGACCAGACATCATACTATATAATAAGTAAGTAGAAGTGACTTTCATTCCAATAGTTCTGTTTTAGATATTATGTTCCATTGCATGTAATAAACTAATTGTCTAAATTCGTTCTTAGTGTGTGTGTGTATATATGAGACACACCCTGGAATCTTAAGCTAATTTATTTTAGAGTTTACAAGAGTCCTATCAATTCAAGTCAAGTCCTGTGATAATGGTCAACTAGTTGATGAAGTTGAAACAATCATGTTTAATAAAAAAATACGTGTATGTCTCGGAACGGCGGCCAGAAGTGATTACTTACATTTAATGTTGTTTTATTTAATGTTTTTTTCAAGAGTCTGTTCAAAATATGGCCTGCGCTGTAGGTTAGAGTGAGAGAGGAGGAGCCTATCTGCCGTAAAACGTTATGTAACTAAGTGCTTTACCCTCCTACAAGAAGTTTTCACTTCGAAAAGAACTTAATACGATTTACCACCATTTTACATTGAGATCTTCCATAAACATTAACCCCAATCTAGTAGGATTGTTGTGTCTCATAGAACCCTTTTTATGTCGTCATCATCATTAGGGTTAGGATCCACTTATGTTTATTAACCCTCGATCACTCGCGCGGTTTTTAGCCTCGTGAGCACTCACGGGGTGCTGTAGCCACCCCACACACTCAATGTACATTTTTGTATATATAATGTCAGTTAATGGAATTATACCAGCATTTTATTATTTAGTGTTGTATGACGTATGTATATTAAAAACGTAAATTTTATAATCTACTTTATTACTGTTGTACAAAACATTAAAGTAATCAGTCTTTTTAGTAACAATATTGAGAGCTTTCCTCAAAGAACAAAAAAAAATAAAACTTCTTAGTTTAAAACATAAACTTTCTCATTGAAAATCATAAATATAGGGATTATTTAACAAAATTAATAAAAAAACTTATTTTTCGTAACATGTTTGTTTGTAACTGCAAATTAACTTCATGTATTTTTGACCCATGGTTTGTTTGCAAAAATTGCAGTGACTCAATGTTTAGAGCGCGGACAAACTATACAGCGCTACTTTTTTGTTGGTGTAATTCCTTCGGTGCTTGATCCAGGAACATTTAACATCCTCTTGAGTGCTTTGGGTAACCCTAGTTGTGAAGATTTTTTTTCAAGGTGACCTTGAAGCATGCTCAAACCCAATTCCCAAAACCCAAAATTCAGGCCTTTTCATGTTAGGTTGCGATTGCGTTATATTCCAATTGTAGATAATTTAAATTGCGGCTTCTAATTGAAGTACGATCCTTGACTTTGTGCTACTCAGTAACTTTATCTTTTCCGATGTAATCACGTTGACGATCCTCGGTATCAGCCTCTTCTACTTCAGACTTTTCAACACATGAAGCATCCTGTTCTGACAAAGAATCATGATCAGATTCTTGAACAAAATCTTCATCTATGCTGGCACCAGTTTCCACTGCAACATTGTCTTCGTTATCCTTCTATTTCTTCTAACAAAGCTGCCAATCTCGCTTGCTCTTGTTCCTTACTCATCTGAAAACAAAATGATTTGAAAAAAATTAAATAATGTACTAAATTTAAAAAAAAAACATTAAATGTAAGCTTCGAAAAACACCACTATTTATACTATAGTAAGTAAGGGTACAATTAAATAATTTACTCTAACAAAATAATTGAAAACACGTACCTTGCTGTAAAGTAACCTCCGCAAAAGTATGACACGAGCGCTCACGGGGTGTCGTGACCACCCCATACAAAGTTTAACACGTCCTAACGTTGCAAGCGCTGGCATAACACTACTCCTCTTGCCCCTTGTCGACTGTTTTAAAGGTCACTTGAAGGTACTGAGACGCGCGGATGTGTAACTAGAGAAATTATTATTCATTTTTACGTTCAAAAATGCGTAGGGTACTAACAGCACCCCGCGCGAGTGACGGCGGGTTAATAACGGAACGTGGGTGTGGTGCAAAATATAATGAAAATAACACTTTACTTAGGTAAATACTTATTATCCGAAAATGATTTTCTTTACCTGGAAATGAATATATGCTGTAACTAATATACATTAGTTTGTACATATACTCGTATGTATGCATGCGTGTGAATGTATGTTTGTATGTATAAAAGTATCTGTGTAGGTATATGTATAAATGTATATAGTAAGTAATAAAGTACTCTAAGTTTCTAAATAATGTGTCCGTGGTATGGTTGTCTAAAAGAAATCGCCATGAGCGATAAGACAACCGACTGTTGTACAGACATTCTTTGTAACATATTTTTTATAACAAACAACGTTGTTTTGTTTATCCAATAAAGGCAAAGGCAAATAAATAAATAAAATAAAATAATGTACATCTATAACCAATCCCATTTGTAGCATTTGTAACAGTTATTTTAAGAAATTGGTTATAATTTATTAAAGAATTAGTATAAAGCACAATCAATTTAAAGAAAACCTTATTTTAATTGTTTTGAACCTAATTCGAAATACTTTGTAGTTTTCTTAGGTATTTTAAGATCCAGCTTAATAAAAGTGGCATACCGATTTTGCTGTCCTAAAAAAATGAGTCATTATATTCATATGCATAGCTGGTAATTGATGAATCAACTAATATATATGTTTTACGAAGGAATTTACAAGATTAGTAATGAATTAGGATGTGTTAACGCGCCGATATGATAATCAAATGCATATATATGTATCCTGAGAACCATGTTTTAGTAATAGGATTAAACTTTTTTGTTAAAGTAACAAAATATGAATTCAATTATTGGAATATAAAAAACCATCCGTTTTGTAAATGTTCATCAAATCTGCTAAGGAATATTTTAAGCCTAAATACCTAATGTACAATTTAGTATACTTCAAAGATGAATTTAACAGCCTAACAACCAGTGAACATCTCAAATTTCTAAAGTGGTTTCCTACGCAAATCAATTTTACATCAAAATATAACCAACTCAATTTTACTTACAACTTTTTTCCTTAATTTGACGTCATTCAAATGTCAAATAAATAAAAAGTTGAGTTAACTAGCATTAAGTTTATTAAATTGAAGTTAGAAATTAGCTTTTTACTATGAAAGTAAGAAAGGAGATGTGCCAATCGAGTCGGTTTTCACTTCATGTGATGCGATTGTTTTAAATCCTTACTAATGTTATGAATACGAAAGTAACTGTCTGCCTGTCTATCTGGCTTTCTCGGGAAAAACTACTGAACCGATTTGAATAAAATTAGGTGGACAGATAGTCTAGAGCCTGAGGTAAGAACATAGGTTACTTTATACCTCGTTAACTGACATACACCAGTGCGGAGCCGCGGCTAGTTGAATATAAAAATAATCATCATCATCATCAGCCTATCGCAGTTTACTCTAATTGATGCGATTTGGTTCGATCCTGGATCGCAGCCGTCTTGCGCAATTCATCGATCCACCTGGCCTGTGGACTATTAAATATATATCACTCCAGTATAAAAAGAATATGTCAATTGTCCAAATATTGTGCATAGCTCTAGTCAGCATTACAACAAAACTTCTAAGCAATGTACGTACTTACAATAAGATGTAGTCGGATAAGAGATTTTTATGCTTAGTGTAAAATAACATTACAAAATAGGCTTTCAGAACCTGTTGAAAATGCTACTTTGTGATTTTATATCTCATAAGGTCTCTTTAAGTCCACACAGTCTTTCTAAGAACCAACTGTTAAAAACTGTTGATGACGATGTTAGTTGTGACTATAACCAAAATAATTATATCACGTAATATTTGTAAGTTATGTTTTAAGATTTTAAATTATGTATTTTCGCGGATGTTGTGATCTTTACGGCGCGCGAACCACGGCCAGCAATTAGACTAAATCAAAGAAACCTTAGTAACTTTTGTTATCCATCATCAGCTATCAGTCAGTGAAAGTCCCGTCAAAATCAGTCGAGTCGTTCTAAAGATTAACCAGATCAAGCAGACAGACAGATAATATCCTAAATATTAATTTTGAAGTATATACTCATAGGTTTCATTTTCTCATTTAAATAAAATCTTTAAATTTCAGTAACCATAGAAATCATAATTGGTCACTTGTTGGTCTAGTGGTTAGCGTATGCGGCTGCTGATCAAGAGGTCTCGGGTTCGATTCCCGGGTCAGACCAAATATTTGTGTGATCCACAAATATTTGTTTCGGAGTCTGGGTGTTTTTCTATGTATAGTATGTATGTATTTACAAAAAAAGTATGTTTATGTATTTATATCCAGTTGTCTAGTACCCATAATACAAGCTCTGCTTAGTTTTGGGACTAGATGATGTTGTGTGTAAGATGTCCGAAATATTTATTTATTTTAATATTTATTTATTATTATTAAAATATGGTAAAGTGGGAACTTGCCGAAATTGGTGATCCGGTGTGGCATGAATTTGGCACTTTTAGATTGAACTTCAACAGTAGGTAAATAATTAATTTTATGTGTATTATGTGGCGGTTAGTGGGCTTAAAAATAATTTTAAGTTGCTTACTGATACCATGCTTAATAAATACTCTGGAGATTGCGCTTTGACAATGACTGAACTTCAAGTATCTGTTATATTTTTAAAAGATCAAATTCTTTATGTGATTCAATTGAAGTTGAAGTAATTTCTCTCTGAGTTATAATCCTTCTTTTTTTGTTTTGTATTGGATATTATTTTATTATACTTCTTTACTTTTGAACAAGCCAAATATTCAATCCAAGAAAGTATATTTAGTATAAGTCATAGCCGGGTTGGATGCGATACATAATAAACAAGGTACGCCTTGAAAAGTTGTAAAGAGAATCTAATGAAAATCGAAAGCCTAAAGAATGGATTTCAGATAATGTATTGTGTCAGATGTAATTTACAGAAATTTGTTACAAAATGATGGCGGAATATTTAAGTATATTAGCGTATCCCTTCAAATAAAACAAAGGTAAAAATATACATAACGTAAATTACTGCATCTTCTACGTCACAGTGTGATCTTACCGAATATATACATTACATTAGGTACCACGAAGAAACTAATGTTGACAATGTTAAAAAGCTTTGTAGGAATTTTAGTTACTCTTTTTACACAAATTGCTGAAAGGAAATGGATCATATTTGGCACAGAGATAAATTAAAGTCTGGTGTTTAGCAAATAGCCCTGATTTCACAGGCTTATGTCAAGTAGTGAGCTAAAAACTGATGATGATGATGACAGTATGGACTTTTATTCCTAAAAATGAAACAAGTAATATAATTACTATATAACTACATACAGAACTCAAAAATCTAATTTTGCTTTATGACTACAACAAAAAATACTCCCTAATTATGCAAAAGAAATTACGGTACCTGTCTTATACTTTCATCATGTACTGTAAATCATGAGCCATTACATATTGTAAAGGTAACACCCGAGCGCACGCAATTTGAGATAGCGGGGTTTGGGATAAATTACCGATATTTATAAAATAAATGGTGAATTTCTGTTCACTGTATATGATAATGGTGTAATACTAAAACAATGTATTTGTTTGTAAGTTATCTGTCATTTTACCCATGAATGGTTTCTTTGTTTGCAATATTAGTTAGTCGGAGGAGATAGATAGTTCGTGGATTATATATAGACTACCAGCCACAATCCTACTTATCCTACTAATATTATAAATACGACAATTTGTCACTATGTATGTATGTATGTTTGAAACTCTCTCACGCAAAAACTACCTAGCGGATTTGGATGAACCTTAACAGTAATATAGCTTATATATCAGGATAACACATAGGATACTTTTTACTGCAATAATAGAGATACACGCGGGCGTGGCCACCCGCGAAAGCTAGTAATATTATAAGCGCAAAAATCTTGCAAAATCTGTTTCTTATTTTACTGAGATATTGCAATTCAAATATCTACTTCAATATGGTTGCTAAGAACATTAAGTTTGTGAAAATTCCTGAGATGAGTTTTGTCTTACAAGATCAATGTTTTGTAAAAAGAAACAATTTAAAAATTATACATGACATTCACGAGTACTTTTGATAAAATATAAATAGTCGATGTCACCGTAACAATGGCCCGCATTATTACGAACTTATTGATACCGTATTCGTTAAAATGAATTCAACGACTTTTTCGTAGTCAGGTAAGTAGTAGTAAATTATTTCCATCGGGGTTATAACAGAGGCTGACAGAAAACGGATAGAACACCGCAAAAAATAATATTCTATTTTAATTTCAAGTCAGTAGCTTTTCACTTAATTCAGATAAGGGATTTGTAACTAATAGGTAATACGCTGTTATCAGTACTAATGGGCCGGGTCGACCGGTCGGTACTACCTCACACAGAAGACTAACCTAAAAATGACACCACTCGAGGTTTCGTATTTCGTTGGTGAGTGTGAGACCGATGGCCGGGAGAATGATGTAGAAATATCTCACTAGGCAGCTGTGGTGCGGGTCACCATGCTGCAGTGTCTGCACTCACAATGAGGATAGTCTTCTACTCCTGGATTCTGGATTCTCCAGAGTCCCTTTGGAAGGCTTAATATAAAAAGAGAGTAAGAGTCACCATCTATCACACATTTTTCAGAATGTATTTTCTAAGCAAGAAAAATGTTTGAGAAAGCACTTTACTCAGGCTTTTAACTTTGTTTCATTATTTATGTCCAAAATAACGCTCTATTTGTGAATATGTCAGATGAAGCCTTACTATTTCATAAGGTTGATGGATGATAGGGATGAAATGTCAGTCAGATAAATAAAGACACAGAAAAGCTAAGTGTATTTTGAATATGCGTCAAGCAGCAACCCATTCTTTAATTCTCAATTTTGTTTTAAACTCAAATATTATAGTATCAAATCAAATAATAATGAACTTTAAACATATCTTAATATAGTGTGCAGGAACATACCGATAAATTAATTGCCCCCAATAAAATTTGTTATTATTAATAAAATAAACCGGGTCTCATATTGAGACACAGTGCAACACCTTGTTTCAGTACTTCATGTAATTTAGTTTAAGTAATATTATAAGTACAATACGTAAAATTTAACTAAAATTGAAATGTTTCTCGTAAAGTGACCTTTAAATTAAATAAATAAAGATACATTTACAGTCAGACCGGTACAACTTGCTAGTGGAATGAACAAAAGAGGATTTTATTTACCTATTTTTTCTGAAACCTCAAAGGCCCTCTGTCAAGCCTACGGGCATCTAGATCCACCGTTCCTTTATTCTCTAATTATAATAACTAATTGGAAAATAATGTTATAAGAATTTTAAAATACTCAATTAATTTTCAATACTTGATGTTTATAATGGTGTAGTAAAAAGAAATCCATTATTTTTCCAATAGATGGTTTTAGTTATCTGTATCTTGCGTTGTATAAGTCCAAACGGGCGGCACTGAATGGCGTTAGAAAGATGAGATTTCGTACTAAAACTTTTCTGACAGTTTGTATTATATTCTGTTTTCAGATTTAATTTGCGTTTCACTGTTTTTTTTATTATTGGCAAGGTTATGGTGGTTTGATTATTATTTAGTATTGCGTATTTATTTCATTATTTAAATAAGGAACTTATATCTAGGACTTGCTTTTACCCCCGGCTACACTCGCGTTTATATCTGTTGTAGCGGTAAAAATAGCTTATGGACTTTTTCAAGAATTAAATTATCTTTATGCCTTTATAACCTCGAGCCACTTGGCCCCTCGGCCACGCTGCTATGAGCGCTTCGCTCATGGCAGCGTGGCTTAGGTGATTGGCAACGATCACCGAGGGTAAGCAACGAGAGCGCGGTCAGACCTAGATGACCTAGAGCGTTTCCGTGATTCGGAGGTCACGTTGTAACCCCTAGCCCCGGTAAAGGGGGGTTTATAGTTGGCCCTAGCCCTACCAGGGGGAATTACTCACCGACGGCACAGTCAGTAGAACAAGAGATGCTCAGGGCGCCGTTCAAAAAGTAGAATTTAAATTCGAAGCAAAACTAAGAAAAGAAAGATGTGGGTGTGCAAGTGTGCAGATGGGCGGTCAGGTTACTCTTCAAGGAAAAGACATTTCAGGTTCACACACATATCTATGATTCACTTAAAACCAAAACAGTAACAAGTATCTTAATTCTATCCTTATAGCTAATTTAGATTCTTTTATCTAACATTCTTATATCTAATTTCTTATAATTAATATAGAGGGTTGTCCATAAAAAAGTTTATCCCTTAAGCCTCCCTGGGTTTAAGGGGGCTCGACCGGGACGTGCAGGCGTCTGTCGATAGAACACGGCTACCCCGCTGTGGTCCCTGGGGTCCCTCATTGTATGGTCGCGGAGTAAGCGTAGGTACCGGTGAACAAATAAAATAAGATATTAACCAGAGGTATGTCAATTAGGTTATAAAAACCATACGTGATCCTCTTTGGCAGGAGATGCGCTATCGCAGTATAGGTGGCTCTCGTGACTGCCACACTGTAGGCCCAGTAAGGAAACCGAAGCACCAATCCTTAGAAGGATATGTGACAAAACCTTGGTCAAAACCTTGGATAAAATCTTGGATGAAATCTTGGACCCTAGAAAAGAGATTAACATCCTAAGCAAACAATCTCGCAAACAAATAAACTGGAGGAATACAGTAAAAAGAATTCAAATTCTCACCACTTCAACAGCGGGACAGATCAGCAGGGATTTCTTCACAACTTTTAATTACGACGGGCAGGATCACAATATGTTCACAGCGAGACACAGAATAGTCCTTTGAGGAACCAATACTGGCTTTTATATTCTATTTCAAGGACTTTTCTGGAATAAAAATCCCACCCTCTTACAAAATAAAATAACATCATACGATTTCCAAAGACAAACCAGACCACAGATTAAATACGCACCATAGACCTAAAAATCTTTTTGGTCAAAACTTGTTTAACGAATGACATGAACGCCACCTCTCGCTTCGTTAGTGAAAACAAATCTAACATGCAGTTGGCAGACAGAGGAGAAAAAGTCACGGTTTGCCAAAGGTGGCGCTATAGGTACAAAAAATCTATTCTGAATACTTGGTTATCCTCTCGTAGAATTAAGGTTAAAAAAAAAGATGTTACAGTACCCCCTCCCCCGTGAAATTTCCTGAGCAGGGTGCGAAGGAAATTAAAAGATTGCCTATGTAACAAAAGAACAAAAATCTAAAAAAATTACAAAACAGTAAGGCTAAGTTAGTAACACCCAATAATACAGAGATTCTATTCCAAAGTCCCAACGAATCCAAATTTAATTGCTACCTAAAGCAAAAAATTAAGTGACAACAAGTAATTACCAAAGCTAATACTAATACAAATTTCAACAAGAGTTCAAGCAGAATAATATCTAAGTTTTAAGTGTTCAAAAAAAGAGGCCTGACCTAAACATAAGGACAGGAGTTAGCGGTGAGGTATCAAATTAGTGTAATCTACCAGCAGGCGAGATGTCTCGGGCGATGAGTGCGTGTTGTCTTTGGCGAACTTGTTACAGTCACGACCCGCTGTAACTAGGATATAAGACGGGTAGACTAGAGCCTTAGGCCAGTCATACCCCGGTACAAAGTGAAGAGAAGTGCAACATGCAGAGAAGGATGTGTGTAAGCCAAGTAGGGCATTACCCCACATAAAAGAAAGACTGCAACTTGCAGACACAGTTGTGTGCAGGACTAGCATGGTCCTGCCACATCAACCCACAAAGCTCCCAACCATCATCATCAACAGCTGTGTCAGGTGACAAGGGACCTGACACAACAGCGTGTAGGCTTGTTTTAATTCGTCAAAGACACACACAGTCACCAACCACAAAACATCCAACCATTACTGGAGACACACCAATTGACACTCACCACTAGCAGAAATGTGAGAGGAAACAACAAAATACTAGTCACCAGACAATAGGCGTCTATGCTCAAGTTGACTAAGTACAAGTTCCCTAGTGTACAGCATAAAGACACAGACAGTTCAGTAAGTACATAGTAAACTCAATCAGTTAGGTACAGAGAGAAAAAAAAATTTTTTTTTAGACAGTATAGGTGACCGCTGACCGCAGACACAGACACAGACAGAGTTACTCATAACCGGTCACGGACACCTACCAGTGCGGGGTAATCGAAACCACCACCTATCAACAGAGATATCTCAGAAGACACCTAAGCACACATTGACAACCTAAGGTGAATAGATTCTAGTAATAAGATGAAATTTCAAAAAAATAGATTCAAAAAGATCACCTGAATACCGAACTATATCCAGTTCATTCAAACCATACGTTCATAGAAACAGCTTCGTATCAGCAAAAGCAGGGACAGAGAGGCGCTGGCACTAGAGCTGCCACGCCGGAGAAGACACAATGCAGTTCGCAGCTCACTCCTTAGACTGTCACTGCGCCAACAGGAAACTGAAAACCCCATAGCAGACAAATCGTCAATAAACTCATTCAAAGAAATCTATGTGTCTTGAAGTTAACAAAAAAATCTAAATCAAAAGTTCCAAGCTAGAGTTCAAAATTAAAAGTTAAATAGTAGACCATTCGTTTATAATTCATCCTTTTTCAGGTAATTATTACACCTAACCAACTGGGCCATGATGAAGAAAAAAAAATTGAAGTTCTAAGTTATCGTACCAAATTATAAGATTAAATATTGATTTAAAGTTAAAGTACAGAGTTAAAATTCAAAATTATAAGTTTATAGTTCTAATTTCACAGTTAAAGTTTTCAATTCAAAGTTACACAGTTGACACCTCAATAATAAGTTCATACTATCATCAAATCTAAATCAAAAGAGTTCAGAGTTAATGTTCTCAGTTACAAGATTATAGTAATGATTCACAGTTAAAATACAAAGTCAAGATACTAAGCTATGATTCACAATTAAAATTTAAAGTCTAATGTTATTTAGTGTCATGACACAACCTAAGCCTGCAAAAGAAAATCTAGGTTGATTACAACAATGCATATATTAATTTATGTGCAGACATTACAGTTCAAACAAACAAGTAACCAAAATGTTGGAAGTGTTTATATTGGTAAATGAGTTTAAATGTAATTCACAAGTCTATGTTCTACAAAAACAATTCTATAAAACTAATTTATATTAGTTGGTTTAAAGTTCTTCAAAGAAGATTCAAAATGCTAATTTTCAAACATAAAAAATAATTGCAGGTACTTATTCCTGCTATATAATGCAGATTACAATAAAGTTTCTAAATTCCACACAGAGATTCTAAATGCTAATGTTAAAGTTTAAAATTAATTGCAGGTACTTATTCCTGCTTCTTTATGCAGTTAACAACAAAGTTTCTTAGTTTTCTAGAAAATTCTTATTTATAAACAAAAGAAGGGCAAGTTTTATTCGAATTTAAGTTCTGAAATAAATTTAAATTATTTTACAAGATATTAGGCACCCAATACACCCAATATAATCAAGTACTATTGTAATAAAAGGTTTCACTGTTAGCTACAAAGTTTTATAGTTAAAATTTCAATATATTAAGAATTTAAATTGTTCAACACAATATAAGGAATACAATATCCTTATTAAAACTAGGTAATATTGTATTTGAATTGAGTGCTTGCTATATAGATAACAAGCTCACAGGACACTCACTTATTTTGTAAGTAGGTACTCTAAAAAAGTGATGAAAAAAAAGTTTTCATCAGATATTAACAATATCCATAGAAAAGATATAAGTCTAGATATAAGGAAACCATGTCCTTGTTCTAATTAAGTTTTAAAATAATAACCCAAGTGATAACTTGGTGTGCACTGCTAGCACAACTTATTTCTACAAGTAGGTACACCTAGAATGTGGTGAAAAAAAATTACCCTCACTTATGTGACTTTTCTTCAACACACTAGAAGGGACACAAAAGATATATAATTGTGTGAAACTGAACAAGACAAAACAGACAAAACACATAAACACAAAACACAAAGTACCAAATTAAAAAGCCAGACTTACCAAATAATTTGCAGTAATAAAATTTATGTTAATTTTGAATTTAGTGTTTGCATGCCGCATAAGAGGTGGTAAGATGCGCTGAAAAAATGCAAACAAATGTTAATTATATGCGTACTGCAAACGCAAAACCAATTAACGTCCTGGGACGTATCGGACGGAAGGTTTCCTTGAAGTTCAACCCGAACACCCACGCACAGCACACACACAGAGAGGTTCGGTTTATAAGCCAAACGTTGGTGCGCCAATTTGTAACCCCTAGCCCCGGTAAAGGGGGGTTTATAGTTGGCCCTAGCCCTACCAGGGGGAATTACTCACTGACGGCACAGTCAGTAGAACAAGAGATGCTCAGGGCGCCGTTCAAAAAGTAGAATTTAAATTCGAAGCAAAACTAAGAAAAGAAAGATGTGGGTGTGCAAGTGTGCAGATGGGCGGTCAGGTTACTCTTCAAGGAAAAGACATTTCAGGTTCACACACATATCTATGATTCACTTAAAACCAAAACAGTAACAAGTATCTTAATTCTATCCTTATAGCTAATTTAGATTCTTTTATCTAACATTCTTATATCTAATTTCTTATAATTAATATAGAGGGTTGTCCATAAAAAAGTTTATCCCTTAAGCCTCCCTGGGTTTAAGGGGGCTCGACCGGGACGTGCAGGCGTCTGTCGATAGAACACGGCTACCCCGCTGTGGTCCCTGGGGTCCCTCATTGTATGGTCGCGGAGTAAGCGTAGGTACCGGTGAACAAATAAAATAAGATATTAACCAGAGGTATGTCAATTAGGTTATAAAAACCATACGTGATCCTCTTTGGCAGGAGATGCGCTATCGCAGTATAGGTGGCTCTCGTGACTGCCACACTGTAGGCCCAGTAAGGAAACCGAAGCACCAATCCTTAGAAGGATATGTGACAAAACCTTGGTCAAAACCTTGGATAAAATCTTGGATGAAATCTTGGACCCTAGAAAAGAGATTAACATCCTAAGCAAACAATCTCGCAAACAAATAAACTGGAGGAATACAGTAAAAAGAATTCAAATTCTCACCACTTCAACAGCGGGACAGATCAGCAGAGATTTCTTCACAACTTTTAATTACGACGGGCAGGATCACAATATGTTCACAGCGAGACACAGAATAGTCCTTTGAGGAACCAATACTGGCTTTTATATTCTATTTCAAGGACTTTTCTGGAATAAAAATCCCACCCTCTTACAAAATAAAATAACATCATACGATTTCCAAAGACAAACCAGACCACAGATTAAATACGCACCATAGACCTAAAAATCTTTTTGGTCAAAACTTGTTTAACGAATGACATGAACGCCACCTCTCGCTTCGTTAGTGAAAACAAATCTAACATGCAGTTGGCAGACAGAGGAGAAAAAGTCACGGTTTGCCAAAGGTGGCGCTATAGGTACAAAAAATCTATTCTGAATACTTGGTTATCCTCTCGTAGAATTAAGGTTAAAAAAAAAGATGTTACAACGTAAAGCAGTCGGTCCCGGTTGTTATCATAAGATAGCAGTTGTGAAGCTTAGTTGGGGGCCTTCGGGCGGCTTAAAAACATCCAATTGTAAGATCACACACAACGTGTCTTGTCAGTCCCCAGCGTGGGGACGTATGACCAGCCAGCCCAGAAGTGTGACATAATGGGTTGTTAATGATTAATTAAATTTAATTAAATTTGATCAAAATTCTTTAATCAGTGCGTCCTACCCGTAATGACATACGGAGCCGAAATGTGGACACTTACTGTACGGCTGGTCCATAAGTTCAAGGTATAGCTCAGCATGCTATGGAGAGGACTATGCTCGCCGTTTCTTTTAAAGAACGTGTCAGGATATAACTTTAAAGTAACATAGTCTATATGTGTATCAGAATAACACATACGTTACTATTTACTGCGATAAACGACATAAACGTGGGCGGAGTCGCGGTCAAAAACTAGTTTGATATGAAAATAACTTTGTCTGATAACTTTCGAAATAGATTGGACCGTGGAACATAGCTGATTTTTTGGCGCGAAAACTAAAATACAACTGGTACTTTACTTTTATATAACAAATAATGTGATGTTAATTCTTAATTCATTCATTAAACACTTTACATCCTGAAACAAATAATGTACGTAGATAAAATATTGCTATATGAAAACATTAATTAATTTATTTTACCTTTGATATTATTTGATACATGTTGATTTAAACTAATATAAAATATATTCCAAAATACGTTCAATGGTTTCCAATACTCGTATTGAAATTTCTTGGCAAAGATCTAGGCGTTTATTTGCTTTAATCTGTTTACTGTTTTGAATTTAAATTACATTTACATAAGTATTGATTTGACTATTCTACATTTCCAGGCCTAGTCACGCAATTCGATCTTTAGATGTAGATTCAAGAATTAAGTCTGTGACCAGAAGACCTAATCGAGGTGCCAAAGGCTTTAAACATTATTCTAATTTTACTTAGTTTAACAATTATCAAATATATAGTATTATGTTATCGGGAGGTTCAAGACATTTACTATTTTTACTATTAGGGGAATTTTTGTTTGTCCTACAATTTGGAAAAAAACAAGTCCATATATTTTGCAGAGAGACACCAAAACACTTTTATCCAATTATAACTAACACGGACTCAAAGTTTTCCTAGCATCTGTTATAATTATCTAACGGACATTTATGGTTACAGTGCAGACCCAAATTATCGGTCAGCGGTCATCAACACCAATGTCATAGTGAAGAATACAGGCGAGGTGACGTGGCTTAGTCACGGCATATACGTATCCGTGTGTGACATCAATGTGGAACAGTTTCCATTTGACGTCCAGCTGTGTACTATGAAGTGGGCATCATGGACTTATGATGGTTTTCAGGTAACGTCTTGATAGTGTTTCATATGCATGTTACTTATGACTTTTTAATGGATCGATTCTTATGAAACTTTAGTTTTAGTAGTTATATCGGGTGCGATGAATAACATTTTTATAGTCTTAAATAATAACACTCATTATTATTATTATTTGTTTACAACTAAAACATAATAAAATATTAATCAAGGTTCACAACACTAGTTAATTTACTATTATTATATAACATAAATTGAATTGTGGTATGTACCCGAAGGAAGATTTACCTTGTGTTATGGGTACCAGAATTTTGATTCCATATTATAGTAGACATCGGAGTTGCATCATTTTACGTGAGTATGTGTGTATGTGTTTGTAACTAAATAATATTCAATTCTATGTATTTCATGTGTTTTCCTATCAGAAATTTAAATGTTACATTACGCTCACTGTAATCATACCTCAAGTTGCACAATAAGTGTAATTTGTTTTAGAAACCAAATATATAGATAAGCTGCAGAAATTTAAAAACTATTTTATATCATTTTAAAATGATTATGTGCCGATTTCTTGTTGTAATGTTTTCGTAATTGAAATTTAACAACATAATTTTGATTACCGTCTATAGCTTAATTAAAGGATCTGTTATCGTATTCAACTTATTAAGCTTATAATACCCAAGTGTGTAATAGATTAATGTTCGTATCCTACGTGAATAGATGCTATACCATTTGAAATTCTCTGTTAAAGTTGCGGATAAAAGACTCTTATTGAGTTAACGTTTTTGCGAGTATTTTATACCGATTTAGCCAATTTTCTTTCTATTCCCTTACGGCAAGGTTAGTAATTTTCTATGATGATGATTATAAATGATCGTATACATTCATTCAAAGAAACCGTTTCAACATATTTATAATTAGAGTCTTATAAATTAGCTAACAGATCTTGCCTTCTCCAATTTTCAATTTATGAAAATTATCTTTATGAAATATAAGCTGTGCTCGTGATTGTAGTGCATTTAAATTTTTTCAGTAACTTTCAAATTTTTAATTATTAGAATTTTGGAAACTACTGTATAACTAACATGGGAAGACATACTTTGACTTTGGTACAGACGTAAATATATAATATGGCCAAGGAAAGAAGAACGTTATAAGTAACCCTCCTATACTTAATCAATGTCATCAACTATAGGTAAATTATTTTAGTTTATGTGATTGTGTTGAAAATGAATGCTAGCGTTGATGTATATTTTGAGAAATATTTTGCATAGATCAATGTTAGTTTCATGAACATAAACAAAAAAAAGCTTGTTTTTTCATGTTTCTCTCACATTATGACTAAATAAATTTGAAGCGATACAGAAGTCACCCGATTACCCTTTGCAACTCTCACATTTTGCAGACTAGATAAAAATGCAAAAAGCGTTAAAGCATCTGTGAAAGTAGTGTTGAAAGTTAAATTATTACGAACCACTTTCTAAAAAGCGGCCAAGTGCGAGTCGGACTCGCCCATGAAGTGTTCCGTAGCAGCAAGTAACATCATATAAAAGTTTTTGTAGTTCGTTGTTTCATCGATGTTTTAATAATAGTGTTTTGATTGAAAGAAATGTAAATCGCGGTTTATGATTTATGACGTATTAAAAAAAACTACTTACTAGATCTCGTTCAAACCAATTTTCGTTGGAAGTTTGCATGGTAATGTACATCATATATTTTTAGAAGTTACAGGGGGGGGGGGGCACATTTTACCACTTTGGAGGTGTCTCTCGCGCAAACTATTCAGTTAAGAAAAAATTCTATTAGTAACCTCAACATCATTTTTGAAGACCTATCCATAGATACCGTATGGTTTTGATGAAAAAAAAAATTTTCAGTTTCAGTTCTAAGTATTTTTTTCTATTTTGGTGTAAAAATATTAATGCGGTTCACATAATACATCTACTGAAAAAATTTCAACAGTATAGCTCTTATAGTTTTGGAAAAAAATGGCTGTGACATACGGACGGACAGACAGACCGACAGACAGATATGACAAATCTATAAGGGTTCCGTTTTTTTGCCATTTGGCAAAGGAACCCTAAAAATGAGTAACTTCAGCTCTAGTATTTTATAGTTTTGGTTTAATAGAAATAATAGTAATAACTTTTATTAAGGCAGAAAAAAATCAAGCACATTGACGTTTGTCACAATTATAAATTTAATAAATGGAAAAAAACCTTTGTGCTCCTTTTTATTAAATGGGAATGAACAGAACTCAATATATTAAGACAGGATGTCATGTACGAACATGATACAATTATGGTGACGACACCTGAAGCGGAACGCGGTTGCCAAAACGGAACTAATTTAATAAAACAGGTCGAGCTATGCTGGTTCAAATTGTGAACCTTCACCTTTAATTAACCTGAGTATTTAATTATCACAAGTATGGAATTGAATCCAAAGTATTTTGGCAAATACAATCGATTATTAATTTTGGTAAACAAGTGGTTCAACCTCACCTAGTACTAAGCCAAGCATGGTTTTTACGCTGTTTTTCACGCTGGTTTTCACGCCCTGTTTTTAGAAAAAAATGCGCTTTCAAGTTGAATAACTCATAAACGGACACTTAAATTGAAAAATGGTTTTAGAAACCTCACAATGTTTTTAAAAGACCTATGTAATGATATTTCACACGGTTAAGACAGGAGAAAAAAAATCCCCACTTTACATGTAGGGGAAGTACCAAAAATAAAAATAAATTTCATAATTTTATTGTAGCACTTTATATACGTAATTACGACACATATTCATGCAAATTTTCATCTTCCTAGCACCAACCGTTTGGGCTGTAGGTCGAGGACGGAAGGATGGACGGGTATCTATAAGGGTTCCGAGTCATGAACTAAGGAACCCTAAAAAGAACACATTTACGAACTTTAAGCTTGCCTGTTTTTATATCTGTCGTTTAACGAATCTGAATTTTCTAGGCAATTTAATGTTGGCACGATTTGTCTGATCGTGTTCATTACTACTGAACTAATAAATGTGTTTCCATAACAAGTTTTTAATGAATTATTTTCTAATCTAAGTATCGAAATAAATGTGTATCAATTTCCTTTTGATTATTTCATCACCATATTAAGTCAGCCGTTTTAAACATGTCTTAAAATACAATGAGTAAGGCTCAAATAAAATATTGTATACTTTGTATCCTAGTAATAAAAACAATGTTCTTTGGACAATAAATATTTTGCTTTTTGTATAACAAAAGAATATTGGAGTGGGTGTTTAAATTACACTCTGTGTATCTTCTCTGAAATGAAACAATATCACAAGAAATTTTCTTTTATGCAGGACCAGATTTTACTGTAAACAGATACTGTAAAGTCGTAATTAAAATATTCGTACAATGTAGCCCATTTGTTGCAATAGATCCAATACTACAGTTAATGAAGAACTGAATTAGATCTTTAAATAACCAACTTAGAACCTTAATGGCATCGACAGCAATTGGATTTATTTTGTACTGAGATGAAGAAATGTTAGATGGGAATATTTGAATAGGTATGGTGAAATGCTTATAGAGTCTATATATGTATTGTTAGAGTCCAGAAGTGAAAAATAATAAAAATAATTATAATTCTAAACAATTTACTTTAATTCTAAACAATTTATTTCATTAATTACAAAATAATCTTAGAAATGCAATTAGACACAAACAACCGTTAATTAAGTAACGAATCTAAACAAATTACAGTTAGATAGACAGCAAGGGGGGTCACATAGGGCTGTACTAGCTGTTAGACAGTTTTCCTCGCACCCACCGCAATTCAGACAGTACTAACTTGTCAAAGACAGCTTTCCACATCTGTTAACAGAGTAGTACTAATTGTCCAAAGACAATGATCCACACTCCGCGACGCATTCGTCAGAAATGCGTACCGATACAACAGATCACTCCTATTTATAACCAAGCGCAGTGAAGTGATGGCGCCACAAAAATGACAACTACCGCCGTTGTGGCTTATACGGCCTCTCCTGACACCCTGACGTCCTCGGCAGGTCCGGATGACCACACTTCTTCATTGTTCTCATTCGCGGTTACTGGAACATGTACAAAAATAAAAGTTTATTGGACGCCTCTGTAAGTACATCATCGTCCAATTGGTCAGTTACTAAAAACAGTTATCAAATTTAGCGTAAACAGTTAGAGTTAACGAATAGTTTTACAAGATAATAACAGTTAACACGAATAAGAAAGGTTCGAACCTCCAAGGAAAAGAGTGAAAGATTATTTATAATCCCCGCCAGATTAGAAACAAACAGTCACTGTTAGATACATTTAAAATAAAACTAGAAACTTAGTACTAACACAAGAGTAGACTTCAGCATGAAGGTCTACCGTTACCATAAGAACCATAATATCATAAGAACAGTTATCATAAGTGTGCGTCTTAAACATTTAAACTTAAAATTAACAAGACCACGAGTTTGGGGCTGGTTACCCTGTCCATGGGTCTTAAACCTCTCTCATCAAGACCACGAGTTTGGGGCTGGTTACCCTGTCCATGGGCCTTAAACCTCTCTCATCAAGACCACGAGTTTGGGGCTGGTTACCCTGTCCATGGGCCTTAAACCTCTCTCATCAAGACCACGAGTTTGGGGCTGGTTACCCTGTCCATGGGCCTTAAACCTCTCTCATCAAGACCACGAGTTTGGGGCTGGTTACCCTGTCCATGGGCCTTAAACCTCTCAACAAGACCACGAGTTTGGGGCTGGTTACCCTGTCCATGGGTCTTAAACCTCTCTCAACAAGACCACGAGTTTGGGGCTGGTTACCCTGTCCATGGGCCTTAAACCTCTCTCATCAAGACCACGAGTTTGGGGCTGGTTACCCTGTCCATGGGTCTTACCTCTCTCAACAAGACCACGAGTTTGGGGCTGGTTACCCTGTCCATGGGTCTTAAACCTCTCATCAAGACCACGAGTTTGGGGCTGGTTACCCTGTCCATGGGTCTTACCTCTCTCAACAAGACCACGAGTTTGGGGCTGGTTACCCTGTCCATGGGTCTTACCTCTCTCAACAAGACCACGAGTTTGGGGCTGGTTACCCTGTCCATGGGTCTTAAAATTATCTCAGGAAGACCACGAGTTTGGGGCTGGTTACCCTGTCCATGGGTCCATTCCAATATACACACCTCATGCTCTCCACCATCCGCCATACATTGCACCACACCTCACGCACACGGGGA
This sequence comes from Phragmatobia fuliginosa, assembly GCA_932526445.1. Taxonomy (NCBI): domain Eukaryota; kingdom Metazoa; phylum Arthropoda; class Insecta; order Lepidoptera; family Erebidae; genus Phragmatobia; species Phragmatobia fuliginosa. Next base: position 8,397,062 of record OW052060.1, on the reverse strand, counting down.
TCAGGCCGAAGATTGCGTCTCGTACACACGGTGAACAGGCGGAAGGTTGCATCTCGGGCACACGGAGAACAGACCGCAGGTCCGCTTATCACTGAGCGGCATGCAGGACGCAAGTCCGCACCTCGCGATACAGCGAGCAGGCCGCAAGTCTGCGCCTCACCAGGCAGCAGCAGACACCAGGTCACAGCCCGGGCTCGGCTCGCGTAGACTGCACCTTGCACAGTGACGAGGCTCTCAATGCATCGTTATCATCTAAGGAAAGCATGAAAAATTGCATTAGTTTTGAATACGGTATTACTTTAACGTCACCAATATGCTTCATTATCGTCATGAATAATCAGAGCTTTTAGAAGGCGATACTAGCAAGCAAAGCTTTTAGGATATTTAAAAATAACAGTGCCCTCAGTATGTACGCAGTAATATCGTCAAAAATGTTACTAACTTTTGCATATCTCTCAGGACGCAAGACCCGGAGGATGTCAGAAAATGTTACAGAAGTCTCACGGTACTCGGTTAAGGATGTTCCCAATAATCGCAAAGCTCTTAGGATATGATACCGGGTCACCAGTTTTGGTTATGTCTGCAGCTTGACGATTGTCGTCAAGCAAACCCGAAACATGTCCAAGTATGCCCACGCAGTGAATTCGAGTTCAGACTAATTGCCCTCAAAGTCATTTTATGAACCAGGGCTTGTCCGACAGGTGTCGTTCAATCACTTACTGTAATAAGCCACCGTCTGCTTATAGTCGATCGTCTCGAGTCTGTAGTTAAACCTTACCATTTTAACCTTTTTACCTTTCTGCTACGGCGGCCAGTCCCAATGGTGAGCAACCAAAAACACAGTAGACACTACAGCACGCAAGTACTTGTCTAACACAGGTGTACGCCTTTGGTTCGATGAGACGGCCACCCAACATGACCCGAAAGAGATCAGGCGTAGGACCGTCGACTCTTTGTACTCATTCGAGTCACGGAGCGTTGACCACAACTTTTAAACTTCGGGCCGTAACAAGCATATCTATAATTAGAAGTACACAGTATTATTAGTTATTGTTTGTTCAACCCAGAAATCGAACCTATATTGAACAGTAGTCTCATACACTAACTGTCGACCCAACAAAGCAGTCGAAACCATCACTGGTACTGACGTTTCAATAAGTACCTCTGTCAGGAAGAAAGATCACAATAACCTGAGCTGGCTCGTAACGTGCTTATGAACATGTTATTAATCTTGATCCTATATGAATGTCAGACCTTTACGATCAAGTTTGCTACAATGATTTTGTGTATGATCTTAAAATTTAACACCTGAAATAGCCAGTCAGGCATGAGGATTATCTTTCAGGCATGAGGATTATCTTTCCGGAACACTAATTGGTACTCTCACAATGACTAGTGCTTAAACCTCATTTTAGCTCGGTCTAACCTGACCATTAATCATTATTGTTACACAAACAACATAACATAGTTCATTTAATACCTGACACTAGTGAGGGTATTTAAAACCTTTCATAATGTTTCTATAACATCAAGAATAGCATGCTTAAGTAGACGTACTATTAAGATCGATAGACATGCAGTCTTTACCGGTATCAATACTTTGCATTTCGATAAACATTAAAACTTAACTAACAAACGATATGTTTTGCTTTATCATAAGAGATCTTTCTTTAACATTTACAATTTGTTGTTGATGTTGTGTAAAACCTATTAGATTACATTTAAAATATGAAGTTTTAGTTTGGAGTCCACTATAGAAGGTTCATAGAAGTTTCTTTACTTTTTTTTTTCTTTGAACCATTAATAACAAGTGAAGTCACTTTCGTACTACCTACTCTGAACTATTAAATAAATTTAACATCATATCTTTAGAATTTAAACATTTACCACTGTTATAACGCTTCATAGATTTTACAATAACAGTGGACTAATGCAATCACCAGTAAATAATGTGACATAGTACATCTACCGGCGGATGATAAGAGTTCCTCAAGCTGTTTTAAATAGGCTCCGTCAGGACTAGCTCTGCTGTCCACGCACCCTTTTGCCGTATTGTGAATAGTTACATCACACGTTTATATACTCCCGATTTATTTGCTCTCACCAACCACCAATATAAAAGAATAGCCCATTCATCGAATTATCAAAATAAAAATTAGAAATGTAATTGATCATCAACTATTTCTTGTTGTCATTTTTTTTTTTTTTTGATCATCCCTACTATTATTACTATTAAGTGCGAAAGTAACTGTCTGTCTGTCTGTTACGTTTTTACGCCTAAACCGCTAAACCGGTTTTGATGAATTTTGGAACTCAAATAGTTTAGAACCTGAGAAAGGACATCATACACGCGGGCGGAGCCGCTAGCTAAAGCTAGTTGTTTAATAATGGTCATTTCAATTTTTAAATTTACGGAGAAACATCTAGTAACTTGGTGTACACACTGTAAATTGTTATAATCTGACAAGTATCTATTTTTCGTTTCCATAAATAAAAGTTAAACAGATTAATCACAACGTGTGTGGGTATTATGTCCCGTCACACTTGCTGTGTCAGTGTAACATTTTAAGTAAATGGATAAAAGTTACTTGACCTTTAAGTAATAAGTTCGGGTTGCATTAGGCAGCCACTACAACTGCTATTATTCATCATTCCTTCGTTAAAAATAGTTCGTAACCATAGCAAAGAACGCCTACTTGATTATGCACAGGTGGGGTAGTTACAAACATTCGTTTGAGCGCTATTCACTATTTACGTTATACCAAATATTCGCAATAAATGCGAAAGTAACCGTCTGTTACGCTTTCACGCCAAAACCACTGAACCGATTTTGATGACATTTGGTATAAAGATAGAAACATACACGCGGGCAATAGCTAGTACCAAATATTCGCAATAACAAAAGGTATGAGATGAGGTCATTGTTAAAACTAAACCAACTACTTAAGCCCTTTTGTTAAGCCACAGCTTTGCATCAGCCCTAAGGCATTTTCGTATACGCGCCAAACAGTCCATTTTTTCATCATTTTAAATTGCGCACACAATTCACTTTTGTACACTACATATCAAAATTATGTGAAAATAAATCACAACTCAACATGTAATATGATTTGATCTTACCAGTACAGCGTCAAGCACAACTCACAAGTTTTTCTTAACTGAACCTTCTAACCTTCTCTCATTACCGTGTCGGCACTGGTGGACCACATTGTACACCTTGTACATTGGCACGGATGCAGTTTCCATCGCTTAGCACAATGTTTACTAACTGGAAAGAAAGCGTTATACACACGAACACACATGTGGTACAAATACCCTCATTATTTTATTAAAATAATCGTTTTAAAACCGTTTGTAATTGACACTAAAAACCAAATATAGAAGTCGTCACTTCCTTTACGATTTTTATATTTGCTATGTTTTGACTTTGTTTTGATTTTTGACTGATTTAGTTTTGATTTTTGACTTTGATTTAGAGCGGATAAGAATATCACAAAAGTCGGATTCCCTTATTAAAAATCCCAACGAACACTGAATTTCGATAGCGTTCAAATGAGCACTAATAGTGTGCAATGCCTTTTTTTTTAACGAACGATCGCGTTTATCGTTCCCGGGACCTCTGCGGCGAATCACTGCGTATATTCACTTTGGTTCTATATGACAGCGCGATCTATTGTGCATTTGTCAATGCTCTCTATCGTAAGACACACCTAGATAATGAAGTATAGGCAAATTAAATGAAAATATCTAACTAAATGTCGGTAGTTGATCGTTTCCCAAATATTGAAAATTAATAATTTGTGAACGTAGATCGATCCAACTTCTGATGTTAGAGTCCAGAAGTGAAAAATAATAAAAATAATTATAATTCTAAACAATTTACTTTAATTCTAAACAATTTATTTCATTAATTACAAAATAATCTTAGAAATGCAATTAGACACAAACAACCGTTAATTAAGTAACGAATCTAAACAAATTACAGTTAGATAGACAGCAAGGGCGGTCACATAGGGCTGTACTAGCTGTTAGACAGTTTTCCTCGCACCCACCGCAATTCAGACAGTACTAACTTGTCAAAGACAGCTTTCCACATCTGTTAACAGAGTAGTACTAATTGTCCAAAGACAATGATCCACACTCCGCGACGCATTCGTCAGAAATGCGTACCGATACAACAGATCACTCCTATTTATAACCAAGCGCAGTGAAGTGATGGCGCCACAAAAATGACAACTACCGCCGTTGTGGCTTATAGTATAATATATATATGATATTGTGCAGAAACTATCTCGGCAAGTGGTGTAGGTCTGGCAGTCATTATATTTTCTGGTTAAACGGGCTTTTATTACAATGAGAACCGGTTACCTACTTTAATTTTACATGTACTAAACAAAAATTATGTAAAAACTTTAAAAATGTAGGATTACCATGAAACTTATTACTTTTCTAGGTTATTTTTCTCTTTTGTCATGCTAAATAGGAAATAACAAACAAGTAAATGAATTGCTAAAATTATAAGATTTTTAGGTCCACTTTTAGTATGTATTTTAATAAAGCAAAAGAAAGACACATTGTTGTTTTTACGACGGACACACCAGCTCATAAATAATGTCAGCTAGGTCCTTGCTTAGGTATTCACATTGTTGTAGAGACAATTAATATTTTGTTGTGTTTAGGCCGTTGCGATGTACCTACGTAATAATTGAACTGGAATGTATATTATTATACGATGACTGAGCTTTATAGCGAACTTATGGGTCGTATCGAATAACCACCACTGTATACTCTTTGAGAGCCATCTTTATTATTTAAGCACTGGTTAACTACTCTAACATTACTCACTAAGGTATGCTTATTTATACCGACATACGGCTACATTAAATAACCTAAAACATATCGCTACAATGCCTATAATCACGTCTTGATATCAACGAGATAATGACTGTCCGAATTCTACGTGCTCGATAAAAGACTCATATCTGAAATATGCTGGCCAAGCTTATCTCTGTATAAATTCTATCAATTACTTCAAACAATATATGGCGTAGGAATAAGCTTCTCAGGCCTCAAGTGTTCTCGGACAATCATATTATGAGTCACCTTATCCTGATTTAAATCGTCAGTTGTGAACATAAGAAATATAGACAGTAAATCCTCAGCTATTCGAAACTCTTTCAGATACTATAACACGCAGTAGAAAGTTGAATACATGCGATTGACATCACATAAAGTATATACACCTATATTGCATAAAAGCATTTACAATGCATTGCGCCAGTTATAGTAAACAAAATACCACAAGAATTGAAATGATAAAAATACTAATTTATTCAAATGTATTTTTTGTAAATAGGAATTAGTTGAAATTATCTACTTTATTATTAATTAATTTAAATGTTTTGTATTCCTAATTGTGACACTTTGACACAAAAATAATTTAAATTAAAATTTTGCTATTTTTAAGTTGACATTGATAATTTATATTTACATTATTTTATTATTTAATTGGAATGTATGAAAAATATAATGATACATTTAATTAAATAATAATAAATGTAGTTTGTGATTTCAAATATGTGGTAGTTTTTGAATAAAAGGAATTTGCATGCCGTTCAGATAGACCAATATAACAAACAAAAATATTACACCATTGTACACTTTTGATCAGCAAATAAATAAATTATGATTATGAAACAAAGTAATAATAATAATACATAAAGTACGTATTTTACATATTAGATCAAATTTTATATAACAGTTAGATTATTCTGTTTTAAAAATTTTAGCAGTTGCACTTGAATTTGGTAACGCAAAATATTTCTAATACATTGCCAATCTATATTAATAATAGGAACATTACTATTAGAGTAAGGAAACAACATATGTCACTCAGAACCATTCCACATTATTTATGCCTATGCCTCTCCAATCATCAGATCCATTGCTAGCTCATTATTGTTTTCCTACAAAACCTGATTAATATCACATTCAAATTTTCTGTAAATCAAGAAAGTATATGTTTGCAATATATCTAATGAACAAAGTAACTGAAATGTCTATCAACATTGGTTGTATCATTAGACGAACATATTAAAAGTTTGTAGGCTTTGTTCGCGGTTATTTTGAAGCGTGTAAAAGGATATTCTATCAAAAGTTTTGTTCACGTTGTCAGTGTCAGCGAATTAGTAACCCATTGAAATGTAAAGATGTTCAGAGCTTCTCAAATTTATCTTTACAGCTGCTTCGAGTATGACTCAACTTCTTTTATGAAAATATATTTATTTTTATTTTAAAAAGGTGCTTCAACAGTTTATCTTTGATGTATAAAACACATCATATGGGTACCTCCTTCTCTATCCCTTAGTGTTTTTATTACTGATATTTATTTATCAACTTAATGCACGAAATGTACCATCATGGACTTAATGCCAAAGACATATTCCACCAGTTTTCATATTTGAAAAGGTACAATACACTTTCGTTAGGACGTCTAGATACAGATAGAACTAAATATTAAAAAATCAGAAGAATTCAAAGTAAATCAGAAGTTAACTAGAACTAGAATACGTACATACATACACATAACTATAATTATATATACATGCTACAATAAATGTAAAGTGCTAAATCTGGAAAAAATCTACTACATTTTGGATAAGGATAGCCATACTTTTACCTTGAACGAATTACGACTGGGTGTCATTTCATTTTCTGGGGAAGAGCATTTCTAAGAATAGGATGAGGAAGGAAGAATGAATATACGCAAAAATGTACGAGATACATGACATTAGGAGTATATATTTAGAACGAAGGTTTATTTATAAAATAAAAATATGTATCCCTCAGCGCTGATTAAACATTCTTTAAGATTTTAGGTTACTTAATCTGTTTCTTGTAAATAAAAGACTTTAAAATATTTAGGTAATAGTCCTTTATATTATCTAGTTGCGATCGATAAAACATATTTTTAAGCAAGTTCTCGTATATGTACATATACTACGACTTACAGGATTTTTTTATAAAATCTGAGAAGAACAGAGAAATGGAATTTGTCATATACATATAAGAATGAAAGATGGCATAGCAACATTATCTCAATGTAGTTTTGTCTGCGACGCTGAAAAAGGCTGACGGTTCTGTAACGTTCTTGGAAGTTGTTTGACGACTGGAAGAAACTCTCAAGTCAGGAGAATCTGTTGTTAACGTAGAACTTATTATACAAGTACTTTAGTGTACGTGATTGCATAAACATTTATCTGTGTGTCAAAACTGTTTTATGATAAATTAATTCGCTCCTAGTTCTCTTAATTAAATAATTTTGCATTTTAAACTTTCTAACTTTACACAATAAATTAAACATTATATCAGAAATGACTTATTATTATTAACAATTTAAACCTAACTTAGGCATCGGAAGCCGAAAAACCTTTGTTGTTAAGTCATAAGTAGTCATAACGTTATTTACTGGAATATAATTTACCCTTTTTGATAATTTTTCAAAAAAACTACTCTCTTACCTATTTTTATGTAATTGATACTGCTTGTTTAAAAATCGTTGAATTGTTCGCAAATTTGCGACTTTGTAAAGATTTATAAAATAAACTTTATTACTAGCTGTTGATGATCATAAATTTTATTGCGTTTGTTGCCTTTCGCTTTAACTTTTAGGACCTCTTGCAGTTCATGTTATTTGACTTTTAAATTGAGATCCTATCTCTTTTTAAATCGGCTTTCATTCAACGTCTACGATCCGACTATCGACGTAGTCTCAATGATGCATTTTCACTACAGACTCTAGTGAATACTAAAGCTATGCTTAACGGATTATTTTAAAGAGTATTGATTGGGCTGTTAGCCAAGTAAAATAAGCAAAATAAAGGGGTCAGACTTGGATTCAGAAATAATAAGCTGAAAACTCGTATACACACCTATAATTGATGTTCTTAAAGTTGTTGTTGTCGTAAGTTATTCAAGGTCAATTGTCACAAAGATCAGTTTTTCGTGTTTGTTTTGGTTTGTGTGATTCCGATAATGTTAACATGTATTACAAACTGGTAGAGCATAAAATTTACGACACGTTTGGTTGAAATGTTTTTGAGATAGAATGCACGAAGTTATACTGATGCCACGGTAAACCATGGATGTCAATAAATAATACCTTGTATAAGTTTATTGAATTGGTAACATCTCGTGATCCATTAACCGTAATCGCATTTGCATCCTCACCTTCGAAAAAAAACTACCCAATCACGCCTCCATCTATTTAGTTTGAGACTAGAATCAGACGACGTTGTGTGTCAGATGTCTGAAAATATTTATTACTTCAATTATCTTCATCAAAATTGCAAAACTTAATGGCTGCGTTGGTTCAATCTAGGATCACTATCACTCTTTCTAGAAAAATTAAAATGCAAATGGAATTTACAACAGTAGACTCTCGTATATTGCCTAAGTACTACAGAGTAAATGAGCCAAAAGTATTTATAACATAGTCAAACTAGAAAAATAAATTGTAACATTTACAATGAATTTATCAAAATATTGGCAATTATCTATAGTTAAGACTGTTGACTTTTGATATAAATAGACAATAGAAAGAAACAAACTGCCACTTTAAAACATTTTTGTTGTCCTAGCTGGATTTGAAAAAACAGTTTGACGAAGGTGATACAACGAATTATCAAACAAACGGTGAGTTTGATCTCGTGAGCTTCGAAGCAATACGCCACAATCAGTACTACTCTTGCTGCGTGGAGCCTTATCCCGATATTACTTACGTTATCAAGTTGAGAAGAAGACCTATGTTTTATGTTTTCAATCTCATTCTACCCTGTCTCCTTATCAACGGCATCGGTAAGTTAACAGACAAACTGCGTTCTGTTTTTCATCAACTACTAAGGGATATAGTTTTTAGATCATATTTTATTACTTGAGGGGAAAATCAGAGAATCCTGGATAAGAATTTATTTTTAACTGAACAGATAGTGTGGTGGTTTAAACATTTAAAATTTATTAATTTCTTAAATTTTTCGGACATTCCTTAATTATTATTTTTTGTAGCATTTTTGCTTCTCTAAAGTTTGACCGTGTTTTAAATAACGCAAATGATTGATGTTTTAAAGAAATACCAACTTAATTTGTAAAAATGGCAACATTACTTTGCATTCAAATAAATATTAAAAATGTTTTTAATATAAGCACGAGTATGTTGTGAAACCAAATACTGTATTCGATCTGGGTTGACCCTTAAAACTTCGTTTCACTAAGAAATAACGAGCTCCTTATATTTTTAAGATTAACCATCATTCATAGGGTACTTACAATCTTGTGGCCTACTTAAATTTTTAATATAAATTGATGTCAATTTGTGAAATATTTTATTATTTCACAAATATTAAATATTTTTTTTTTTCAATATAATCAACTTTATTTTGAAAATAAAATCTGAAATGATAATTAACTATTTTAAAAACATACTTTAACACTGAAATACGATTAATACATATTAACTGCCTTCTTATTTAATATGCTTATTTTAATATGATCTTCTTCTTAAATATGCTTATTAGTAGTAATTTTTAATTTTTGTTTGGTATTATTATAATTATATACTTTGCCTACGTCTCTATTCAGCCATTCTTAGAAGTAATTTCATTTCACATAATTGAATTTAGAAGTAATATAAATGTTGGTTTTATTCCTATCTGCTAGCTCTACTAGTGTTCTACGTACCGTCGGAATCAGGCGAAAAGGTCACCTTAGGGATAAGTGCGCTTCTCTCTATGACTGTATTCTTAATGACAATCCGGGACACATTGCCGCCTACTGAGAAGACACCTCTTATAAGTAAGTAAATCTTAGATTAAAATTTTATTTAAAATAATTAGATGCAAAAAAAACAATAAAGGTTGCTGTATACGTGACGGGATTTAACACGGACGGAACGGGACGTGAAGTTTTGCAAACACCGTTACATACAAAATATCGTCGCCGACGATGTTTAGCACGTCAATAGCAATTAAAGCCAATTCTTGAAATGAAAAATAGACAACACTTACACGTTAGATCCGAGTCACATTCACGGTGCGTATGCATTTAAATCACGTTCCCGTTTATACCGAGGCAACCACGTCCACGACCCGTCCGTGTTAATTCCCGTCACGTATGCAGCGGCCTTAAATTCCGCGCGCGGAGAAAAATGTTTCAATGCCTTCTTGATTGCATCAAGAAGTCATCTCTTTGTCGCTGTTGTAATATTATAATTAAATTTTGTTTACTTAATTATGCATTACATTAAGATCGACTTACAAATCAGTAATAACTTAGTAAACGTAACGGCCCATTCACGACCTTTCCGCTGTGAGCGGCAGCTAAGAGCGAAACGCCGAGCGGTAATATCAAAAGTATAAAAATGTACGAGGCACGCCACGAATCGCCGCTCATAGCGAAAAAACTAGCGGTTTTTGCCGAGCGAATTGTTACAGCGGCGAGCGGTATGGAGAGCGGCAGGAACAAAGGCACAAGTTAGTATGTGCGACGCCACGAAACAGAGCGGCGTGGACAGCGGTGCAGGAGTGACGGACTCAGCGGCGTTATATAAAAACAAAAATTTTTAGACTATTTTATGGCGGTAATGGATACCGAGGCTTTTATAACAGTAATTTTAAATAGACCGCCTATATGGATGTCAAAATATCCCCAACATAAATATAAAAAGGTTGTGGGAAGAAATTAAACAATGTTTACCGGAATATAATGGTACTTACGTTTAATTTAAATTGATAACACAAAAACATAGAACCTAGGTACCTACCAAACGAAGCTACTGATATGTTGACAAAACTACTGGTATGTTTACGTAATGTAGGTGGATAGTTGACAAGTTTTAAAAGTTAATTTTTTTCTCTGTCAGTAGGTACCTAATTAGCAAAACAGTTTACATATCAGTAGTTTTGTCTGTAGATATAACTACACACGAAACTACTAGTATGTCTTATACGCAATGTAAGTAGTTGACAAGTTTTTAAAATTTTTTCTCTCTGTAAGTACCTACTTAGCAAAACACTTGGAAACATCAGTTACTTCTTATAGGTAGGACCTTCGTATAGGTCACTAAATCCACCATCTAAATACCGATCTTTATTTAGTTCGTGCACTCATTCTATCATATTTAAAAAAAAATTTGTTTCTAAACAGACAGGGGATAATTTTTATAACGCCATGATTTTTAACACGTTTCGACTATCTAAATACGTCCACCGTCGCCGCTGCAACTATTCGCTACTAAGGTTCGTGGCGTGCAAAACGCACCGCTCACCGACGCCGCTCCGCTTTTCGCTAAGACCAAAACTCGTGGCCAGGCAGTAAAGTTTGTTTATTATTTATTTATTTATTTAATATAGTTTTGCGCTTTACAGGTCTTTATTATGGAGTTAGCACTTGCTTAGTGTCTTTCTCAGCATCTTTATCCGTCGTGACACTCAATATATCTTATAGGCAAGTCCTATTTATTTATACGTCGTACCTATTTGCTTTTAGTTTATTAGTATTTTATTTATGCTGGAGTTGAAGTACAACAAAGTAAACATTCATAGTTTGAATAAAATACTAATTAAATAATATTGTTTAGAAAAATGTTGTGGTTTATTTTCTTGCACAGTATTTGTTATTTTTGTTGGTAAGGATTATTCCAGAGAATTATACACAGTGGTATCTTGAAAATACAGAATATATTAATAAAAATAATACATAAGTAAAAACACAAACGCTTCAAGTAGACATAGGAATATAAGGTTATGGGCCTGACAATGGTACGGAATTTAAAAATAAATTTTTTGATGATTTTTTACAACAAAATGGAATTAAGAGACGTTTTACTACACCCTACACGCCGCAGAGTAATGGAGTTGCAGAACGTAAAAACAGAACGCTCCTGGAAACGGCGCGTTGTATGTTGATATCTGCGGGACTGCCTTCGAGTTTTTGGCAGAAGCAATTGCAACTGCATGTTACATTCGTAACAGATGTCCAACAAAAAGTCTGAAGGGGAAAACTCCGTATGAAAGATGGTTCAGAACTACTACGAAGAGTCGTAGTAGTTTATGTTGATGATATACTTATATCGAGTCAGAAAAGGTCGGTTATTGATAGCTTCAAGCATGAATTAGCCAAAAGGTTCGAACTGAAAGATTTTGGTCAAGCAAGTTTTTGTTTGGGGATAGATTTAAAGAAAAATGGGGACAAATACTATTTGTCACAAGAGAAATATATCAATGATATATTGAAGAAATTTAAGATGGAGAACTGCAATCCTGTGAAGACTCCTATGGAGATTGGGAAGCCAGTGTTGAGCACGAAGAAAAATGAGGACGGGAACTCATTTCCCTATAGAGAGCTGATAGGTTCGCTCATGTATCTGAGTGTTGCTACGAGGCCGGATATAGCAAACGCAAATATCACTGGAAAGCAGCGAAAAGGGTTCTTCGTTACTTGAAAGGTACGATAAATTACAGTTTGGTATATAAACCGACTGGTTTGGGCATGTATGGGTATGCGGATGCTGATTGGGGTAGTTGTACATATGATAGACGTTCATTCAGTGGATACGTTTTCATTTTAGGAGGTGCAAGTATCTCATGGGCTTCACATAAGCAACGCATTGTAGCAACGTCAACCTGTGAGGCTGAGTTTGTGAGTTTGGCGGAGGCTATGAAAGAGGCTGTGTACTTAAATAGCTTATTGAACGAACTAGGTCTACATAATTTTTCTAAGGTAAAAATGCATGCTGATAACTTATATTCCTATGTCTACTTGAAGCGTTTGTGTTTTTACTTAAGTATTATTTTTATTAATATATTCTGTATTTCCAAGATACCACTGTGTATAATTCTCTGGAATAATCCTTCCCAACAATTTTTCCTTGTGATTAGTATATTGTGTGGAGTCTGATAATATAAAAAATGAAGATATAATTGTGTTAATGTTTTTAAAAGTGTTAACGTCTGTATTGTGTGGTGTGAACGTATGGTGTTGCTCGTAGAGGAGTGAGAGGGCAGCCGGTGCCGAACGTGCTCCGCGAGCTCGTGCTGCAGCGGCTCGCGCGGCTGCTCTTCATCAACCTTGACACGGACGCTATAAAGGTAATCCCAAACAATTACCACCCTAAAATTATTAAGAAATAATTAATCAATTTAATAATTTTAAATGGTTTGATATGAAAAGCATACTCAAAAATGACGGGAGATAGAGATGGGTTTAAATAAAAAAAGTAGTATTAATCTTCATTTATAATAAATATAAACCGTTTGATTCTTAAAGTATTTTAGTTTCATAAGTCATTTAAAATTATATAGAACTACGCTACGCCATATACAGAATGCCATTGGTTGCCTTTTCAATGAATATTAAAAATGCATTGTTGCTAACACATTGAAGTGTATAAAAACCCGTGACAAAAAAAGTATGACGCTACAAAAACCACAAATTTCTCATTCAGTCTATTTGCAAATGTTCGCTGATCTGGTACTCCTTTCACGCCACTTATTTCTTTAAAATTATTGATCTAATTTCAATAAAACTTGTAGTGTAGACAATACTCCCATTCATTTGATATCTCACTCGAAGAAATTTGTGAACATTTATATTTTAAACGGCTTATCAGTTTTTATTCACACACAACTAAAAACTACTAAACACTACTAAATCTAAAAAATAAAACTGAATCAAAATCAGTTTATCCATTCGGGAGCCACGATAGCACAGACACATAAACACGTCAAGCTAATTAGACCAGTGCTTTTAATGTTTGAAAACAAAATAAATTATAGTAGGATGAAACCCATTGTAAAAGGAGAAGAATAGTACAAAAATTAAAGGAAAAATAAATTACGGGCGATCTGAGGTCGGGAAGGGGGTTTTAAGGGGAAAAAATGGCTTATCTCGATATCCTGCAAAACTACAAGTCCTATGGAAAAAAGTTAAATGGCAAAGTTGTAGGTAATAAAAAGATCTACATCTTTTGCATTTACACTTTTTTCACATAACCTCAAATTTTATGTGAAAAATTCAAAAAACCAAGTTTTTGGTTTTTTATTTTTATCTTTTACAAATAAAATTATTTTGTAACGAAATTTTGTGAAAACTTAGATTTTCATGTAATGAATACACCGTAATTTATTTGATTTGAAATATCTATTTTTTCACCTCATTTTGACTGAATACCGAAAAAAATCCCTAATTTTCAATCGAAAATTCGTCCGTCAAAATATCAACTTTTCATAAAAAATAGGGTGTTTTATATTCGATGAAATCTCTACTTTCCGATGGTGTAAAAATATATATATATTATCATAGTAAATCTTCTCAGAAAATGCCAAAAATGAAAAATCTCGAATTCGATTTTTTTTAATCGCTATTGAGATATTTATTAAAATTTACACTTTAATCACGCGAAAAACCGTAAGATTGCATGTTACAATGATAAACAAAGATATTGCAAATCGAAATATACTACTTTAATTAACAAACAAATAAATAATAAAGTTAATATTACATAAAACATCTACCATATTTTGAGAAAGTTGCAGAATCTTCTTTAAAGTATATGCGTATATGCCTATTTATTACTATTTTAAGATAATTTAATACCTGAGTGACCTACGAAAAATTTTAGGCCATCCAAAGGTATTTCATAGAAAATAACTCAGCCTGCACATGTAGTTTTATAAACGATGTCGTACACTGCTCTGTTTTACAGCTGCTACGAAATAGCAAGTATGTAGTAAGGCCCAGACCTGCCGAGCCCACTTCTCTGTGAAAAAAACCTTTAAATAGCCAAAAATTTTTTATAGGTCACTCAGGTATTAAATTATCTTAAAATAGTAATAAATATGCATATACGCATATACTTTATAGAAGATTCTGCAACTTTCTCAAAGTATTGTAGATGTTTTATTTAATATTAACTTTATTATTTATTTCTTTGTTAATTATAGTAGTATATTTGGATTTGCAATATTTTTGTTTATCATTGTAACATGCAATCTTACGTTTTTCAAGTGATTAAAGTGTAAATTTTAATAAATATCTAAATAACGATTAAAAAAATCGAATAAAGTAGAGACTTCATCAAATAGAAAACACCCAATTTTTGTGAAAAACGTTGATATTTTGACGGACGAATTTTCGATTGAAAATTAGGGTTTCTTTTTCGGTATTCAGTCAAAATGAGGTGAAAAAATAGATATTTCAATTCAAATAAATTACGGTGTATTCAGGACATGAAAAGCTAAGTTATCACAAAATTTCGTTAAAAAATAATTTTATTTGTAAAAGAAAAATATAAAAAACCAAAAACTTGGTTTTTTGAATTTTTCACATAAAATTTGAGGTTATGTGAAAAAAGTGTAAATGCAAAAGATGTAGATTTTTATTACCTACAACTTTGCCATTTAACTTTTTTCCATAGGACTTGTAGTTTTGCCGGAAATCGAGATAAGCCATTTTTTTCCCTTAAACCCCCCCCCCCTCTCCCCCTTCCCGACCTCAGATCGCCCGTAATTTATTTTTCCTTTAATTTTTGTACTATTCTCCTCCTTTTACAATGGGTTTCATCCTACTATAATTTATGTTCACTTTTTGTTATTTTAAGAGGTAAAATCCCTGGTCTAAATAACATTCCGTCTTTTGCATTGGGGTTCAGGAACCTATTTCCCCAAGTAAATGTATCCAACAAATATTATGAGAGTGGTTGGCGTAGTTAATATTGTCATGACAGTTTCTCACCACAGAAAAACATTACTCAAAGTCGTGCTATTTTCGTCTCTCGTTTTCAGAATTCTTGACAATTAATATGAAATGTATTTGGGATGTGATCAAATCTCGTAGTGGATTCTGTGCTTATATATTATTGTCTAAGAAAGTTGAAGTGATCAGAAATATTTTTTAGTCACTAGAAGATCCTGGAATAAATGCACATATTGAAATGGTAACTTTCAAAATAAAACATTCAAACGAATATAAAAATAAGGAAAAGCAACTGTTCTTTTTCAGTTTATTTTGTGTTTGCCTATTAGAAAGGTAGTTTCTGTAAAATTTAAAAACTGAAAGTTGCATTTGAAATGAAACTGAAATAAAAAGGCTATTTTGATATCATTTTTTTACTGTTGACAATTATATGAAACAGACAATAAGTTGACAACTATAGTTCTTTTAGAAGTTCCTAACGAAGGACGGTAGACTTTCAAGAATTTTAATAGATACACTGTACTTATTTAATAAAGTTTTTAGTTTTTTTTATACCAAAAAGTTTTACTATTACATGTGTTATGATAAAAATCTAGAAGCACAGTGGTGTCAAACTTTTATGTAGGTACATGCAAAGAAATATATCAAGTCAATTATTGCAACTGAAACTATTAATATATATTTTTATATCTTCCGAGAAGGTTAGTTACTACATTTAGAAGAAGATTAACATCAAACTTCCTATGAATATTCAAAGGTATATGGTTAATTTAACTCATATAAGTTAAATAACCATTACAAAATAAGTATTTCAGATGTACGTTTCTAATGAGATTCACCATTTAGGAGTGTACTTCAAGAACACATAAATGAAAAACAAAACTTGTATTGTATCAGTTACGCATTACATTAAAATATTAAAAATTCGATTATCGGAAACGACTAGCCGTTTATGTTCTAACAAAAATTGATAAAAGCACTATCAATACGAGATATGACATATTTCTGGTGTAAAAAAATATTTTGGTGTATTCATTCCCAATGGTTGCCTTCGGCGTCGATGTTCCTATATTTTCTGGATCGTGTATCACTATTCTAAACGTTGTCACGGGACGCAAAAGTAGCAAATAATTTTTTTCCGGAACCTGTCCCTTGAGTTGTAGTTTACTTTAGGCGGAATTTTCGCATACGTCAATTTGATGTATCTTTATAATATTTTTTCGTTGAGTGTAATCATTGGCGACTTTTGTTGATATACAAATACCACTAACTTCTAAATACAATATAAGAGAACTGAATTTGATTGTTTTCTATAACTTTTTATGTAACAGATTGTAGCTGACAATTTTGAGTAGGTGTTTCGAATTTAGTAAACAAAGTATTTCTAAGAACGGATATTATTATACCTATTTAATATCGAATTGGCAGAACGGGGATAACGGGCTTTCGAGACTGCATTTTATTAGATCTCGGTATAAAAAAAACAATGATTGATATCGTTAACTTAAAATACGTGAAATATTAAACGTCATGTACATTGATACTGACTATCTCAACTCCTTTTCTACTAACAATGTAGTTAGCTTGTTTGGTTGAATTGTCGACTGCTACTGACAGCAAAGTGCGCTTTATATACTCGTAGTTTTGGTTCATAGCAAATCCATTCCCATATTCAAATTTTCTATAGCATTGGCACTTGTCAGTAACAATTCCTTAATTATTATTTTTGGAAATGTTAAAAGTGGTTCGAAACTGTCCGTATTGAAAAATATGCTGAAGTACGGAGTTTGATTGACTAATCGCATCGTGGCCATTAAAAGTTCTTCATAAGTCCGGTGTCAAAGCCGATTTTCTCGTTAAAATATGTTTATCTCTCTAGATTTATTTGAGTCTATAAATACTTATATCGAGTTATATAACCTGAATGCAAAAATATTAATGAGATACAAGAACTTATAATAAAACTTGTTTTCGTCATAAATTTAATTGAGTAAATTTGTAATAAGTTGAGAGATTTTGACAATTCGCATTTTTTAGGTCGCTAAATCGATTTTTAATCTAAACTATTGGTAAATCTATTCCAATATAATCAGTGATTTGATAAAAATAACAATAATAATATCAAAACAAAAGATCTTCCTGATTTTTTTTATAAAAAATATTTTCCTAGACACTAAGATTACCTTTATTTCTAGTTATAAAGACAACCAAAAAAGAAATATAGATTATTCTGTTGTTACAAAATCAAGTTTTAATCCTCATAAATGTCTTTCGCGCAATTGTTGAGGGAATTGTCTGTCGTACTCTACCCGACTAAAAACCAGTCTGGTGTTCCTTTGCGAAGAGCCGGAAGAAAAAAATATTCTTAAATTAGTCTTTAAATATCTGCTTTTTAAATTGATATAACTTTAAGAATTGAATCAATATTAAATTAATTAAATTACTATTATTATTTTTTGTTTTGGCATTGCAAATAAATGAAAAGGTTAACACAGCCATGGAGCTACCATCAAATCTGTTATGTCTATGTCATTGATACATAAGTGAAAAAAACTGTATAGGTGAAAGAGTTACTTAAAAGTTCATCTATGAAGCTTTAAATATTTTTTTAGTTTTAAAAGTGAGTAAGTGGTTGTGTAAAGATAATATAAGTAATAAATTGGCAAACAATCCAATAACTAAGCGGAATCACGGTAGCTTCCAATTATAAATTACATTTATTTTACGTTGCCAGGGTGACAGCAGTACAATGGCTGCTGGCGCGGTACAAGTGAACCCTCGCACTGGTTCGCGACTGAAGGCAGAGGTGCGGTGCGACGGTATACCCATGACGCCAGCTTCACCACGGTTTGCACGTCACAGCCACAATCATCTTGGTAAGAAATTCTCGAAATAGTTGGTTTAAATATATTAATGAACTTCTTGGACACTGATAACCTATTAAACAGAACCATACATAATGCCTCACTGAGAGAATCTCTCCTGAGAGCTTTGTACAATTGATATTGAATCAGAATGAAAATAAAGATACTTGAAAATTGTTATTATAATCACGCAAATTTTGTTTTTCTAACACAAGCCGTGTAATCTATTACTCTCTGCATAAATTAGTTAACATTATAGCGGTCTGTTAAAGCTAATAACAAAATTTAAGATAATAACAATTTTCAATGGTAATAATCTCAAACTACCGATTTTTACCAAAATCATAACTAAAATTTTGAGTCAAAGCCTTATTGTATTTTTCATCGGAAAATATTCTTTATAAAAAAAAATGTTTCATTACGGTACGACATTGGCTCGCATCGCCCTCGGCATATTGTTGGATTTTTGTGAAGTTTAAAGAATAAAACATTACAGAGTTTAAATTTCAGTTTAATAGTTAAATAAGAAAAGGAATTAATTTTACTTTTATCTAAATATTTGGCACGGTTGATGAAGAGTAATAACAGCTAGATTGAAAACTCCATTCAATTTTATTTCAAAATTATATATTTAAACTCCTTTCATAATGAAACAGCTGTTTTAATTTTTGTTAAACCAGAAGTCTTATAATCATTGATTTAATTGATTTTGTGTAATAAAAGGCTCTACAACGAAAGATATTCTTTGAACTAGGAACAAACGAATCGTACAAACAAAAATTTCAAAAATACAATCTAAAATAATTCAATACAATTTTTAAAGCCCATTCTGCATACATACTGTCAGGAGCCATGATGTATTCATCCACTTTCCCTATTGTATTTGAAAGTACCAGTTCCATAAATCATGACGTCAACCCAAATACTTGTAAATATATTATTTTGCCAAGTAGAACAGATGATCCACTCTTTACTAAAATTCTATAAGGCCGAGTATATGAAGAAAGGCGTTGGTAAATACTTATTTACACTTGCATTAAATAAAATAACGTAAGTGTGAACTCAAATAAGTACTCGTAGGGAACTTCTCTCTTTAGCAAAATTATTCAGTTGGCTTTGAAGTTTTACGTTGTATTCAATGTTTAGTGATCTCAATCTCTCTTTCTGGGGTTAGTAAATCGTATATTTTTGTTTGTATTCAGTTTTAGTATTACATTTATTGGTTATTGGCAACTCTCTAAAATTTCTGTATAACGTTGCTCTTATGACCGTCTAGCTA
This sequence comes from Phragmatobia fuliginosa, assembly GCA_932526445.1. Taxonomy (NCBI): domain Eukaryota; kingdom Metazoa; phylum Arthropoda; class Insecta; order Lepidoptera; family Erebidae; genus Phragmatobia; species Phragmatobia fuliginosa. The sequence continues at coordinate 8,377,172 of OW052060.1, read as the reverse complement.
TCGGAGGATCCTTTGAAGGCTAACTCCAAATTTACATAATTACTTTTATTTACACTAGGGCTATCAGCAAACGTGGGTCCAACAAATGCAGGCAGTGGTGGAGCAAGCGGCGCTGGGACCGAGACCGTCTGTGCGGGCACGTGTTCCAAGTGCGCATGCTGTGGTTGTACATTACGCGAGGCGGCTGCGAGACACGAACAAAGAGTAGCCGCCAACGAACGCCTGGAGCGGGCTAACCTTGAATGGAAACAGGTAAGGGAACATAATATTAATTCCAGCACAATTTTTTCTTTAGCTCTCTTTATAACTAGATATAAAAGCTTCGACAGACATCGACGAGGCCATAAGCTGCCAGTGGAAAAGGACCTCGGGCAGCAAATAAAATGCTTCGGACTGCGGTAGACTGGTGGTCATATTTTGCGACCAGGCCGTTATATGTAATAATTAACCAATAGGCAGGAGGGAGCCACTGCGGCTTCCTCTAGGTTAAAGCTGAGGAGGACCTGAAATAACATGTTTTGTCATTTTATGTTAACGAACGTTTAGAGGTAGCGCTAATTTCTGTGTGTAAATGCAGAGGGCAACAAATTGATAGATCAATTTGATGATAACAACATTTACAAATACAATAGTAATAAAATAACACGCAAAAGAGAACAAACTGATATTATAACATAGTTTTGCTTATACCTTTGTGTTGCTGCGGTTTTATCAAATTTTGGTGTTAGTTACTTTACTATTATTTCCATAGACGCCAGGTATTTAAACTTTTGGTTCGGATTTTGTGTAATACTACATAAACTCTGTTCTTGTTGAAATAAAAAATCTACATAAAATTATTTTTAATTTACCTGTTTAAATATTCTCAGTACTTTGGGCGAACAAAAAAATAAATTTATAAAATATTTCAAATGAAACTAATTAAAAGTATAAATCCATATTTCAAAAAATCTTTATCTGAAGCAACTTGGTCTAACTTGATAAAAAAAAGTACAAACATTATTGTACTATTATTGCCAATTAAGACAAATAAAGGTGTGTAAGAAAATATTTCAATACTGGCAGAGTTTAATTCATCTGAAACTAGGGTCTATCATTATACGTAAAGAGAATCAGGCGTTATCGATGTTATCATATTTGCCCCTAACCATCTCAACTGTTAGTGTCATTCAATCTTATTATGAAGAACCTATTGTGCTACTAGAACTACGTATAGGTGCATAAGTACCTACTGTATTGAACACATTTATGACGTCTTAGAAAGGAGCAGTAATTAGTACTTGAGAGTTACAACTGTGGCAATTAAAATATAATTGGATGGAATTTGAAAAGTTTTCGAATGTTCATAACGTGTTTTTATCCATAAACTGATAAAAGTAGATAAATCATTGACGAATTTATACTGAAAGATATCTACAAAAGTGTACTATCTATTATAAGTTACGTGTAAGTATAGATTCAAAGATTTATTTTTCCCAAGTCTTTATGTCCGTTAGTTTAAAAAAATATATTTAATTTTAGTCGTTGACTTAGACTTATTGTGTATGTGTAAAGTAAAATAAATTCAAACTTTAAAGCACATGCAAACCAATATAAGGAAGATTATGCGTTTAACTGATTATATAAATTTCTCTCCGTATCTACTAAAGAGCTTTGCTACGTGAGTATATGTATTAAGTACAAATACTGGTATATCTAATTATAATCTACATATATTTATGAATTTTAAACTTATACATACCTAAATATTTATTTTTCAAATAATTGGTGCTAAATGCACGACTTCCTATTTTGTCACAAGTAGGTATTCACTTTGTTAAATTCACATATAGATTTATCAAGACCTCAAATGTAAAATATTTCTTGCGTAAGTAGGGCGAATAGCATTGCTTAGAACTAAAGAACTAAATGTCATGTGTGCTATTTTCTGAGATCAGATCAGGGTCATTTGTGGTCGCGGTTAAAGTTCGATCCCATAGACCAATTTATATGTTGAAAAATGTTACCTTGTGATATTTTCAGTAGAAATAATTCTCACAATTTCAAGCATGTTTATAACTGGGTCCTGGTAATATTTGTTTATGTTAAGCCTACCAAAGTTACTCTGCCTGATGGAAAGCATGAGTGGGACCCAAGAGTAGGGACCAACATCGTCATTGCGAGTGCGTACATGGTGCGTACAATGCAGTACGGTGATTTAAACTTCGACACTAACGAAAGTCAAAAGAACGAATGTTGTAATCATAGAATGGTCATGTGTGAGGGTAGTTCTGCTCCGGTCCAACTGGCCCATTCGTGCTGAAATCAGAGAGGCTCTTCTACCTACTATTACTAAATTGCACTGTAAATAACATAGATAATGTATTGTGTCGTTGGTTCACAATACTTAACGACGTTGTGGGATACCTAACGTGTGATATATATCTTAGCTCTTATTGTCTGGTTTAAAGTACAATAACCTTGTGTAATTAAAGAGTTTAAACGAACAAAAGAGTCAAGAAGAAAATAAATGTTCAGATCAGTATCTGTAGATTAATTTTGTTCTAAGACAAAATTTTAGCATCAAAATTTCGTCTGTGTGTCATAGTATAGTCATGTATGTGTAATAGAATAATAATAATAATAATAATAAGTTTTAGAAAATAGCACCCATAAAATTTACTATGACCGTGCAATACTGACCGACAAGACAATACACTATAACCGTCCTGATATAACTGTACAAGATAAAATAAATAAAATTACTTACCTAATTGATATAGCTATCCCAAACACTCACAACCTACAAAAAACAATTGCAGAAAAAGTACATAAATATACGGACCTTAAAGATGAAGTATTAAGAATCTGGAAACAACAGAAAGTATTTATTGTCCCTATAGTTCTGTCCACTACTGGAGTTATCCCTAAACACATTCACCACAGCTTGAAACTCCTCGATCTGAAACCCAACACCTACATACTCCTTCAAAAAGCTGCCATATTAAACACATGCAGAATCGTCAGAAAGTTTCTGCAAATAGACGAAAACACTCACAGTATGACAGAAGCACATGCTTAAATTTTCATAAAATACCGTGGCATTTACTTGACTGAGTCCGTGAATGTCACAAATTATTACCAGCAAAAGCTGAGAAATATAAAATTTACCAAAATAATAATAATCTTTATTTGCATAAAATGTGGTTTTTAGGGTTCCGTAGCCAAATGGCAAAAAACGGAACCCTTATAGATTCGTCAAGTCTGTCTGTCTGTCTGTCTGTCTGTCCGTCCGTGTGTCACAGCCAATTATTTCCGAAACTATAAGAGCTATACTGTTGAAATTTAGTCAGTCGATATATTCTGTGAACCGCATTATGATTTTTACATAAAAATAGAAAAAAAACAATACATTGTGGGGGTCCCCATACTTGGAACTGAAACTCAAAAATTTTTTTTTCATCAAACCTATACGTGTGATGTTGAGGTTTCTAATATCATTTTTTTCTAAACTGAATAGTTTGCGCGAGAGACACTTCCAAAGTGGAAAAATGTGTGTCCCCCCCCCTCTAACTTCTAAAATAAGAGAGTGATAAAACTAAAAAAAAATATATGTTGTACATTATCATGCAAACTACCAACGAAAATTGGTTTGAACGAGATCTAGTGAGTAGTTTTTTTTTAATACGTCATAAATCGTAACACGCAATTTACCTTTCATCCAATCAATACACTAGTATAAAAACATCGATGAAAATTACAACGAACTACAAGAACTTTTATATGATGTTACTTGCTGATACGGAACCCTTCATGGGCGAGTGCGACTTGCACTTGGCCGCTTTTTTACAATAGGTGGTTTTAATGTTTAAAGTGCGAGACACATTTCGCCATATAGATAGCATGCAAATATTTAAAAAGTAATAATTGTGAGAAAGGAATCTACTTAAAATATACCTACTTAGGTATTACACTTCGATAACTAGATTAGAACTCACTTACATACTTATAATTTTAAAATTTATTATCAGAGATCGGAATTCGGAATTGGGTGTGTGAAACTACCTAAAGTTTGCAGTAAGTTTGCAATAATAATATGGAGCTGTTACAACCACTGCTCTTGCAATTGAAATAAATGTTTTTAATTTATTTTTTTATGCAGTGCAGGTTTAATAATTTAAAAAAAAGCCGACTTCAAAACTATGTAAAGACGCGAAAATGTTCGTTTTCCTTGCATCAACCTGTAGCAAAACTTTTTAATTTAAGATACAGATCAAAAAAAGAAATTAAAACCGCATTAGCATTTTGCAGATATATAAAATTCTGTGTTTGACTGACAAAGAACAATTGGGACTAAAAGACCGAATTTTAACCGGAAAAGTACAAAACAAAAAATTATTTAGAACTGTATTAGCAGAAAATTTATTTAGAACTGTATTAGCAGCTTGTAAATGTTTATAGTTCGGTGTTTCAAAGGTAAGGAACATGTAAAAAAAACAAAACTAAACCGGTAAAATTCAAACCCGGTTTAACTTAAGTGGTTGTAACAGCTCCATATTATGTCCCGCTGCAAACTTTAGGTATTTTCACACACCTAATTCCGATCTCTGTTTATTATTCATTAAATTTGTTGTCGACACGACAAATTTTTAATGTCCAGAGAAAAAAATATGTGGTATTCAGCTTTCGATACTGAACATATTTATGTAATTAAAGCAAAAAAAAATACATGTTAATATTTTCCCGAAAACTACCAAATTTTTGTTCATAACGCATGATTTAATTCACGACATGATATTACGTAACAAGAAAGTATCAATGTCCTAGCCCGCGGGTTGCGGGTGCGAGCGGGGTACCTAATACCTACGATGCGCCGCGTGCGCCTAATGGCGGTATGCTTTGAACTTTGAACTAATTTGGGCGATGCGTCGCACACATTGAAACAGAAAATGTTATTCATTGATAATTAAAATACGCGTGTGTAAAATATTTGGGTGACAATAAATTATGGGCGTATTTTAACATTTTAAAAACCATAATAACTCAATTATTTTTGTTTTTTGGGTATAGAAGAGCAAATCATCATCACCATCAGCCGATCGCAGTCCACTGCTGAGTTTAGGTCATAACGGGGAAGACGCGCTGATTATGTAAATACTTTCATCTTCAGGCACTTTGCGTATATGTACAACCCAACATTGTCTGTACGAGGTAGACATATATCTGAACAATTCCGGGAAAAAACAACAAAGATATGTAGAATTTTAGGTTATACTAATTACTTAATTTTCTTAATTCTAATGTAATTTTATCAGAATAATAAAAAAAAATACAGGACTGCTTATTATCTATATGTCCAATATAGGTACATGTAATCATTAGGTTATTATTATTATAAAATATTATTATACCATTTAAATTATGTAAATTTTCTGTATAACTATTCAAATTAACTTTTACACTCCTAATGTACAATATAAGGATAGACACTCGATCTAATAGTTCCTCTTGTTTCATTGATATCAGGATTATATTAAGTAACAGATGGTCGTACATATACGCAAATGTGTAATATATTAAGTTAACGGAACAATGCGCACAGGGGATGTTTGCGGTTCCATCCCTACCTAACTCTAAATTGTAAAACTGATATTATTTTATATAAAACTGTTATTCGTGATGTCTTGTGATGTGATTGTTTTTCTTTTGGAATACCATGACATTGATTAATAGAGCCTAAGTAAAAAGTTTTTGGTTTATGAGGTACGTCATTATTTAGAAATACGTTTAACATTTAAAGATTTAATGCCGACTCTTTAGTGTATTCCTTTTTAATCAATTTCAGCTAATCGCATGTCTGTTACTATAGTTAATAATAATTAATAAACAATCCGCTTCTGCCTGCGACTCCGTCCACCTCTATTATACATGCCGTAATCATTTTCCGGATTAATATTAAATTTTAGAAGCGCTCATAACCAAGTGGCCTTAGGTGATTGGAAACAATCACCGAGGGTAAGCAACGACGGCGCGGTAAGAACTTAGATGGGTAACCGTTTGTGGCATGATTTGGTATGTTCGTTTACGTGATTCGAAGATAGCGTTGAGCAGTTGGTACTAGTTGTTGTCATAAGATAATTTCCGGGAAGCTTAGTTGGAGGACTTCGGGCGGATTAAAAACTTTCAACGGCAAGATTACGTGGTCATAACGTGTCTTGCCGTTCCCCGACCCGCTCTCGGCCATTGTGGGGACGTATGGTCTTAACCTGAGCCACGCATTGGGACGATATGGGTTGTTTATGATTAAATTTTAAGAAAAGACACTCATAGGACACTCATCTATTGGTACAATAATTTTAAAATCTTTTCAGTAGTTCCCTTATAACGTCACAAACTCGCAATTCCTCAAACTTTACCTTTTCATAATATTAGTATCGAAAGACACTCCTTTACAAAAAAAAAAACCTTACCTACCTACAAAGGTGAACCCTGTAACATCTGTGCTTGAGAAATAATGAATTCCCTTGGAACCATAACATGCGTGTCATGAAATGCATTGTAATTGAAATTGTATTAACATTTTAAATTTTAAACCGTTAAGTGAAAGTGGTTAAAGGGACAAATATATAAAACCATCATCAGACCTGCCGTCCTGCATGGATCTGAGTGTTGCATAAAAGAAAACGGATGAGAGACGCCTGCATGTGGCTGAAATGCGAATGTTGAGATGCATGTGTGGTGTGACTAGAATAGACAAGGTGAAGAATGAGTTTATTAGAGGAAGCCTGAAAGTAGCACCATTAGATGAAAAGTTAAGAAGTAAGAGATTATCCTGGTATGGACATGTGATAAGTAGAGAGGAGCAAAATGTAGTGAAGAAAGTTTTAAGTATAAAAGTTGACGGATATAGGAGTAGAGGGCGACCAAAGAAAAAATGTATGGACTGCGTTAAAGAGGATATGGCCAGAAAAAGAATAAACAGTGAACTGACGAGTAATAGAGAAGAATAGAAGAAGAAAATTCATTTCAACGACCCCCAATAAATTTGGGAAGAGGGTAGGAAGATGATGATGAAGTGAAAGTGCTTGCGATATTTTATCAAAACTAAACTAATTTTCAAAGAAAATTAGACCTTGAAAAGCAGAAAAGATTTAATGCACCCATTTTAAATTTATACTTGCAGTATTACTTACTATGACATAAAAACTTTTCATCGATATTACGTGATAAAATTTCTTATATTCGTTGGGATTGTAGCAATTTCATAATTTTGAGATGACCATAAAAATTTGAATGGCAAATTCGCTGCAAAATACAGATTAATTCTGTATTATTCGTGATAGAAACATATATAGGGTATACTGCCGATAGAAGTTTGAAACATTCATACATTTTCATGTTATCTACTCTAATTCAATGTACCTCCATTATCGTCGACTGAAAAGTTCTTGTAACGTTTAATATTTAATGAAGAGGCCTCGTTTGAATCGTGTGATGATAAACTTGTCAAAAATTCGGCATACACTAAAATACGAGTACTTTCAACTTTAGGCAGGTATTTATAAAATTGTAGAACAGAAAAAAAAACCAACATTAAAAAAAGTAAAGAAGAACAAAGGGTGACTTCACTTTACATTATGGTGCTATACAATCAGAAAAGGAAAACGTATTAAATTTTGACTAATGACCAAATAAAAAAAATCTTCAGCTCATGAAGAATATTTTTATTTTGGTTGAACGTGCTAACGTGCCCAGGAACTATCTGCCCTCGACTTACTCAATAATCTTTCCGTCTTAGATCAAAGGAAGCGAAGTATCAATACAAAACTGTAGTCTAGTCAACAAGTTCAAAAACGTGAAAATAGAGATAAAGGTCCTAAAAATATGAGCGATGGCTCATTCGATTCGGAATCACCTCTAGAAAAATGTTTTTGAAGGATTTTGGTGCAGGTAAAAAATTGCAATTGTTATTAACAAAATAAGATGAAAAAAAAATGATATTTCGTTTTTTGTTAATAACTCGAAAAATATTAACATTGAAGCAATTTTGAAAAAAGCTCGTTAAAGAGGAGGAAATTTCCAATAAAAAAGTCCTAACTCCCGGAATTCTATCTCCATTATTTATAATTTTAATTAGACGTTGAAAATAGGGCTCCGCGCGGCAGTTACGGCATGCGCGCGCCGCCGCTAAAGAGAGTTCAGCAATAAAAATATTTTTTTTATAACATAAAATGTGATTTAAAAATTTGAAAAAATTCTAGTATCTTCTTAACACTTGAAAGAATCGAGCCCTGAAAAAAAAAGTTTAATCACCATTTTTCAAAAAGTTATTTAATTGTTAACTAACCAATTTTTTCTCAATCTCCATGGGATCTTTTAAAGTACATATATCAAAAGGGCTCCACGAAGTTTAAAATTTATAGGCCAATTATTTATACCTTTCATCCCATTGTTTATGCCCATGGAGATTGAGAAAAATTTGGTTAGTTAACAATTAAATAACTTTTTGAAAAATGGTGATTAAACTTTTTTTTTTTAGGGCTCGATTCTTTCAAGTGTTAAGAAGATACTAGAATTTTTTCAAATTTTTAAAATCACATTTTATGTTATAAAAAAAATATTTTTATTGCTGAACTCTCTTTAGCGGCGGCGCGCGCATGCCGTAACTGCCGCGCGGAGCCCTATTTTCAACGTCTAATTAAAATTATAAATAACGGAGATAGAATTCCGGGAGTTAGGACTTTTTTATTGGAAATTTCCTCCTCTTTAACGAGCTTTTTTCAAAATTGCTTCAATGTTAATATTTTTCGAGTTATTAACATAAAACGAAATATCATTTTTTTTTTCATCTTATTTTGTTAATAACAATTACAATTTTTAACCTGCACCAAAATCCTTCAAAAACATTTTTCTAGAGGTGATTCCGAATCGAATGAGCCATCGCTCATATTTTTAGGACCTTTATCTCTATTTTTCACGTTTTTGAACTTGTTGACTAGACTAATCAAAATAGAACTTTTACCAAGTGAGAGTGGTCGCACTAACTCTATCTTTCTGAATTATTTTCTTGTTTCATATTTTAGAGACCTCTTTTTATATGCATTCGGGTTTTAGCTTTTTAAAATTATTTTTAATTTTAAAGCAGGCGGCAAGATTTATCTCCAAATTGAAATATGTCTATTATGTATGTTGATTTGTAGCCCACTTATGCTGATTAAGTAATATTGTTGCGGTGTCTAGTATCATAATTGGAGAAGGTTTTGAAAACATTTTCTTTAGAGAATATACTCTATGAAAATTTATACTCCAGAATGAAGGAGCAATAAATTCCTAAAAATCCAACATGGAGGACTTCTTTTTGTCGCTACTGTTATTAATTTAATAAATTTACCAGCAGTAGATAAATTGGTGTTTAGTCAGTAAAAACCTCCAAGAAATGTTAGATATGTTCTGTTAGTGTTAAATTATTTTCGTTTATCACTATTTATCTTTAAATTAACGTTTATTTATTATGATAAACAATATTTTTCATTTGAATTATTACATTAAAAATAAAATGGGCGCACGGAATAAGAATCCGACAGCAAAATAAAATTGTAATACGTTTTTTCAAGGAAAAGAACCCGTAATTCCTTACACGCCCAGATTAAATTAAGAGTACATTTACAGGAGAAGAACGATTTTTATTTATTAAAAGTCATTGTCAACGGCAGTCAACGGTGTCGTTGAAATAACAAGCTACTACGCGTAGCTTTAAATAAAACTGTAAAACTGATAATTATGCACAAACTTATTTATTGCAGCTTACTATAACAGTAAAAGGAACAAACGAGAAGAAATATATAATGTTTGCGTTCTTATTTAGGTACTAACAGTAATAAACTCACATTTACTTTTATATATACATATTTTATTCGGGTGATCAATAGAATATATTTTCCAGGTAGCAGTTGTTGCTGACCGAGCACTTTTGGCGGTGTTCGTGCTCGTCACTGCAATATCAACAGCAGCCATTTTGTTACCGCAATTGAACAATCTTCACGTCGGAAATACACCCCTCAAATCACCCATTTAGAGGTAACATAATCAAATATAGGCAATGAATTAAACTGCCAACGAATTATCATGTCAAATTGCAAGCTGTGCCAAAAAGAAAATAATGTGCCAATGCGCTTTTCACGCGGTGGTAATTGTTTCGTTAACTTACCCCACAGTTAATATTATTCATGTATAAATGTTATATATATGTGTGTGTGTGTGTGTGTTTAATATACTATATATTAGGCAAAAACACAGTTAAATGCAAATTTAGTGTAACACAATTTCTTTGATAATAAAGTAATATATTTACAGGCACACATATACATATATTTTGTATAGTAAATAAGTGCATGTTTTGCAACTTGATGTAAACAACGGTAAAAAAAATAGTCATTTGAAATTGTTATAGTACATGTAAAGTTGTATATTTATCTGAGAGTGATGTAAAAGTTGCAACATTGAAAATAAATATTTTACAATAAAAAAATGTTAACATGAAGTCATTTATAATACGAACGTATATTGTCTACAGAAATTAGACAGGCTACGTTAAAAATAAATATTAACTTTGTAAAAGAAAGCGTTTTTTTATGTGAAATGTTCATAATGGAAAAAATGTTAAAAAATTTCAAACATTCGTGTCAATGGGCTACGTTTTTAATGTACGTACCTATTGCACAGCATTGTTGGGGTGCGTGACTTTTATTCTGAAGTTTTCGCTTTCCTTTTGCTTTTGATGAAAGGAAACAATGTCGAACAGCTGTGACTTAATATTCTGCATATTTTACGGCATTCATGGTTTATTGGTTTATAAAGGGAAAGGGGAAAGCCTGCATATAATTAATATGTGTACCATATTGACCCTACATTTTAGGCAGAAATTATGGTTTGAAGGATTAATTACGGGAGCTATATTACCCAATTTAAACCTAGATTACGCTCCAAATTCTTAGTTATAATACGGTTCTAGGACCTTTTTTCCCTCTTTAATACTAAGAAATCAGGTTCTTATTTACCGCACTAACCAGTTTACATAAGTTTCATATATCACAAATAATCAGCTTGAATACATATACATCTCGTAATAAAATACATATCTTTATTAAAACAGGAATAAATAGTAGTATTTTTTTTGTCTCTGATACAGACATCTGAAAAACCGTAACCAGCGACTACTTTTTGCAAGTTGCGTGAAACTTTCACGATTTGTTATTCCGAATTCCTTTTATCTCGAGATCGTAGGAATATGTGCTTCTAGTTCATGATTTCTTCGAAAGGCTTAGAATTGAAACTTGTTACCTTAAAATGTAAGTTGTACAGGTAGGTTTAATTGTGCCAAAATGTTAACATTGTGTCAATTAAGATGTCAAATATTGTATTATAATGATAAGACGAAACATTTGAAGTAACATGCCTATTATTTATTTTGAAACGTAATGCCACAATATAACTTGTACAACAGCAGATTTGATGCATAAAACAATTTAAGAGTTGATGATGTAGAAATAAGTGACTAGGTGCTCTATGAAGGGCAATAATAGACAAGTAATAAGGGGTTATAAATATATATACATATTTACATATAGTGCAGGTAAAATAAAGTAATCAAAATTCTAAATGATACTCAACTGTTAATTACCTCGAATTGTACCATAATCCCCTTATTCAGCTTTATACTTTACAACCTTAAAGATAAAACACAGAACCGTTGCTTTGCTTAAAGTTAAATGGCGTTTATGAATATAGGGGTTTATCGAATAATTTCCAAGTACAGGTATACAGTATAAACAAAACTCTTAGATCTCTATCACTCAAATTTTGAATGGAATGAAATGATTACGTCGTTGAGACGCTCTTATTTTCGCAAAATATTTGCAGGGAGTAGGAATGATTAAATAACCTATTACCATAAACAACTAAGAAATATTTGGTTATGATGAATACAATGACAAATTATTACTTAAATGAAGTTGTTACAAAATGAGTCAAAATTGTGAATAAGTATGTAAAATAATTAATTGTGAAAATTCATACACAATGTAGATTCATTAAAAGTTGTTAAGCCATTTACAAAATACGAATAAAAAAATGTGTAATATATGTTTGTTGTATTTTTTATTCTTCCTTCTGCACAGGAAATGATAAGAATTAATTTAAATGAAACTTTTACAGATTGCAATATTTCTGCCAAACTTGACTATCAAAGTAATTTGGTTTTTAGAACATAAACGGTTTTATTGAAAATAATGTACTAAAAGATAAAAATAATTCGGTAGGTCCCAGGTTCCAGTCATCACATCCCTCTCCCTCATCAATCTAAGGCATTGATGTTTTTTTTTTTTACCGATTTATTTTTAACTTTTAGCACATTATTTTCAATAAAACTATAAAAAATATACTAAATATATTTGCAAGTTTTTGTTTTCATTACGTAGTACTCTACTAGTCAAGCCTTTTCTAGATTTAAAATGAAATAGAATTTATTTAATTGTATTGTCACCGGAACTAAAGGTGTGTACCAAATTTCAAATCAATCTAACAAAAGGAAGGGGGTCATATTTCAATTACTAGATTTGACCCAAACAAACAAACAGCTAAAGCTAAATAAAACCGTTTAAAAAGTCATAAAATAAAATGTCACTATGAAGTAAGGTCATACAGTAATATGTGTTTAAGTTTCAAAAGGTAGTAGAGCTACGCTGAATTCAGCACCAACGGTACAACTCGACTGAAGCAGTACTACCCTCACACAAGACTAGACTAAAAATTACCTTCGTGCTGTCGTATTTCGTTGGTGCGTGTGAGACCGGAGCTGCGGAGGCTCAATCATTCTGTACCGTTCTCCAGGCCTCCGTAGGCCATGGTATTTATTTATTTATTGTTTGTCTCACAATGGGAATGAAAATATTGCAAATATAATACTGCAAATATTTGTTTCGGAGTTTTGGTGTTTTCTATGCATAATATGTATGTATTTACAAAAAAACTATGTTTATGTATTTATATCAGTTGTCTAGTTTAATATAATAAAATATTTGGTCCTATTCGGGAATCGAACCCGAGATTTCTTGATCAGCAGCCGCATACGTTAACCAGACCAATATAATCTTAGTAATATCTTAGTATAATCTTAATAATCTTAGTTATCATTTATCAGCTATCAACTATTAAGTCGCAGAAATATGACTGCCACTTAATTGTAAATAAAATATCTCAACCTATATATATTATTACATTCAAAGGTCAAGAACTGTTCGCAATTTGACACGACATTTAAAAAACCTCTTATCAAGGTGAAGCTTAAGCGAGAGATAACAAATTACTTTTTCATGTAAACGTGAACTTTTTCAATTCTTTCGCATCAAGAAGCATTTCGACGGCACCTAATTTAATTTACAGAAGTTAATGCTAATGTCACATAAATGACAAAATACGACTTTTGACGTCCTATCGCCAACTTCTATATAACGATGGATGATTATGACTGTGTTTTCATGATATTATTAACCATTTCACAGAAACATCAAAAGTACTCACCCGTGCTGTCCTAGGAAATTCTCATCCTAGTCAGGGGATGGGAGAAGTATAAGCTGCGGTATCTTTACTTTCGTAGACATTCGTCGAAAATCAATGATAAGGAGCTGTGAGGCCGTGGTGTCTCTAAGGTGGAATCGGCCTATTCCTACTGAAGTATAGCTCATGACAATCTCTGGAACGGCTGGGATCTGATCCTGGGTCCTTCTATTATAAGTAAAAAAGTTTTTTTAAGAACCTTTTATTTAAAAAAAGTTATCTTAGAACAAAACTTTAACTAATGAAATACTTAACAATATTCGATTGAAAAGCAATGAAACCCGTTAATAATACCACCGCGGGGCGCAGTTATTATGGGTCCAGAAGAAGAAAACAGTTCCCTGGACCCCTCAGCGCAGAGGGCACACCGAGTAGTTTTAGTCGGTTCGATTTCGACACACCGCCCACCACAAACCCCTGCGTGGTGACGGCCCGAGGGGGTTTCCACACGTAAAGAAAAGGGACATATTATACAGCGAAATATACTCCATTGATGGAGGCGACACTCATTCTCCTAATTATTGTTTTATGTCGAAATACGAGTTCACTGTATAACAATACCGATTATATGTACGTATTCCATGCTGTAATGTATTTCGTGTTAATGTCAAAACATTTTGGTGTATAAATGTCACACCTGTTTGTTTCAATTATGGTTGAATGAGTTAAAGCATTAAACTGTTAATGTAGTAGACGTTTAAAATATATTAGCTGAAATAAATAACACCTGTATGTATTAACTTAATATATATGATAATGACATTATTTTAATATGTAAAAATATATTAACAATCCTAAGGTAGTATTTCCCGCGCAAAAACCGCGTAGTTCATTATATGGTTATTCAAAGGGTTTTTTTTTCATTTCTGGGACAATAAGATGATGAGGAAAACTTAAAAAGATCTTCTTAACCTTTAAGTTGACAACGTCCGGTGAGACGGACACTTACTTTAACAAAATCCTGAAATATTTTATTTTGTTTTCTTTAATTTAAAATTGAAATAAAGAAATAAATCTATAGTACCTAATTCCTTTTTTTTATGTTTTTTAAATATTTAGAGATCAAAGTCTGTCGACTGAGGTGTCAGACAGGTACAGTTAAATCTCATATTAGACTAATTAATCAAATATGAATATAATACAAATATACGAATTCGAAAAGAGAGGAAGATCGTAAGATAATGAGAATAAAAGGGATCTATTAAATTAGTATCTTGACCAAATCTTAAAATCCCGTAAAAAATATATACGCCCTTGGATAGCAGGAACAAAATAACAGAAACTCAATCCACAGAAAAGCCAATACTGAGCCAACGAACCAACGAGAACTGTTAACGAATCAACTAAACGTTGACAGTGAAGTACAAGAGATCAACATTGCCAAGTCTCACCATTGTCTCGAGGGCCAAGGCCGTTTTGTAAACGTATCGACCCAATTTAAACTAGTTGAAACCAACAAGGCCATCTTCTGGTAGAATCGATTTCGTATAAAAAGAAAAATCTAAGAAGAATCTGAATCTAAATCTATTTACTATAATTTGTAAAATCAATTTTTTATATTATATATCTAGATATTAAAATACCTATCATTCAAGCTATTAATGTGTTTTCTTTTCAAAGTCATGTTAATAGTTTAACAAATGTACTATCTAGATGCAATGCTTTTATTGCATCAAAATTCAATAATATTACCACGACATGCAAAAGATAAATCAAAAAATTTAACATTATAAAACACCTTACATTTCATCGACATATTTTAGATGAACGTATTGAGTATGTATTATATAATCATCGAAACATCTATAACATTACGAATATAGATTCACACCCACAAATATTTGCATTGAACGGAAATGGAGGTAATCGATAACGTTATTGTCGATTGCTCTTTCGTCGCCCAATGCCGATGGTGAAAATTTCCAAATTGCTCTCAATATATCAATAATGTAATATGTCCAATGTATCGATAATATAACAGCATTTTAAGACATACCTATATGGAATCCACATTACGTGAAGTATAAGGAAGCTATTGAAGTGGTGCAACGCAAGTATCTTCGCGCAATGCAGTTCAGATGTTTTCATAAAAAAATATCACACCAACTACTTCTTAAAAAATATAATCTGTTAACGCTGGAGTCCAGAAGGATTCTCCTCGATACCATGACTCTATTCGGTATGTGTCGCAATAAATTTGACTGCCCAGACTTAGTACATAGGCTGTGCTACCTGATTCCTCGAGCAGTACAAATGCGCGGGGTGCGCACCAGACGACTATTTGCCACTGGTCCTTGTAGAACCAATGCTGGTGTGCGCTCTCCGCTGCACCGCTTAGTTGATACTTATAATAAAAGGTTTTGTGACATAGATATATTACATCACAGTAAGTTAAGTTTTAAAAAATATGTTATTGAAGTTTTAAGCGATCGGTAGTGGACCTAACGACTTTAGATTATTTTTAAGAACACTGTTCATTGTTTGCTTTGTTTTTTTTTCTTTCAACACTTTTGTATCAAGCATGCAATGTATCACGATGATGTTGATATTTGTAGTCCCTGCTGTTGCTATTGGTATTTCTCATACTCTTGAGAAGTTCCAGTTAATATGTAGCAAGTGGCAAATTACTACTTATATATAATTTTATAGACAACAAAAGTTTAATGTTTATGATTAACTTTGCTTAACTTAACTTTGTTTAACTTTGCATACCTTGAACCCCAATAAGTAATCTGTGGAAAACGTAGTGGGTAGTATATTTACTAAGTTTAATCCTTTTTTAATAACAAACCTATGTACATTTTATATACTACTGTTTGTGTTCCCTAATTGAATAAATAAATAAATAAATAAGACATTTTCTTTAGTATCATAGATGGTATCGTAGTTGAATATTTCTATTTTTTTAAGAGTGTCTTTATCAGTCCCGACCTGGTAAAACTGATATTCAGTTTGTACTTGAATATAAATACGGGGGTGAACTGATTTCGAAGGCTGAACAGAGGTGTCAGTATATTTGAGGGCACTCCAGTAACGATTGGAATAGATGTTCCTGACAAACCAGGACCAACTCATAGCGACGATATGGCGTGAAACACCGCCAAGCTTCCATAATATGGGTAGAAATTAAGAATTTCTTGTTGGAAAAAAGTTCAACAATTCTTAGAACCGACCCGATAATTGAACCCGATACCCCTCGAACGGCAGTCACATACTCTAACCGCTATACCAACGAGATAGTTTAAGAGTTATATCCAGATGGTGTGGTATATTTCTGATATATTCTTCACTTTATTACATTATTACAAATGTAACTTTGCCGACTATTTCATCATCATCATCATCAACAGCCTGTAACAGTCCACTGCTGGACATAGGCCTCTCCTTAGAAAAGAGGTTTTGGCCTACTATACCACGCTGGCCAGACGGGTTGGTATAGGGTTGGTTTCAAGTTTTCCTTCTCTTTGCATCGATGTTGTCTTGCGTAGTTTATCCCTTAGTCGCCTTTTACGACACCCGCGGGATGAATAGGGGTGGTGACACTCTGTATTCTTAATCCGTCACCACACTATTTATATTGAGAATATTATTATGAATTTCATGTACAAAACTCGCAAAAGTCAGGGATATAATTTTTTAGCAAAGGTAAATATGTTATGTAACGATTCATATCTTACAGAAGACTACATAAAAATTAAGCAAGGAACTACTCGATAGTTCCACAGTTAATGTCCTAAGGCAGCAGCGTTGTGGTGTAACTGTAATAACGACAATGATATTATAAGCATCATCATCAATCAATAACCCATTATGTGTCACTGCTGTGTTGGGTCTCCTCTCAAGGGAGGGTTAAGGCCATATGTCCAGACGCTGGTGGAATGCGAGTTGAGGACTAGCAAGACAGGTTGTGGCTACGTAGTCTTACAGTTGGATGTTTTTAAGCCGACCGAAGGCCTCCAATAAAGCTTACCGACTGCCATCTTTTGATAACAACTGCTTAACGCGACCTCACAATCACGGAAACTCTCATAACATATCACGACAAAAACGGTCACCTATTTAGGTACTAAAGGCGCCGTCGTTGCTTACCACTTATATCATGATCATCCTCATAAAAATTATGAAACCCTAAATGCTTAATCTAATACACAAGAGAATGTTTCAAACTTGTACATAAGTGTTATTTAATCCAGTTGCATTTACACAGAATAGCCCAAATAAGTTCAACTATACCAGTAAAACCCATAATTATTGAAAAGCGTATATTATAATGATAGTATATTCATATCATTATTATATATTTACACTAAACCAGTGCATTGATTTCAAATGAGGTTTGATATAAAAAAAGTACATAATAGGAATTAAACATTTTAGTAGGTCACAATTAAAGGTTCGATTTGAAAACCACATGTTACCTGCCTTAAGTCTGACAATAGAATGTCAACAATTGCGCTCCTATAATCCTCGGTCTCTCAATTTTCCAGGTGAGGCATTTTGTTTTCAATTCAATTTGTAGAAATGGTAAGCGTTCTATGCCGAAGTTCATTGTTATATGTGTCCTATTTCGTAGTTATGCTTTGAATTCGTTCGTTGTAATAAAATTACACATTAATAAGCATTTTTATTTTACATCAGCTCGTACAGCAGCATACAGTATCACGTTGCTGCGCACGATGATCTCCGAAAGTATCTAACCGATTTTCATTATTTTAAGTTTTAAACCATTGCTTTGGGTTCCTATTTGCAAATAAGAAAATCACTTTTTAATGACATTCGCTAATAGCTTATTTTAAATTCCAAGAATGGATTATTTTTACCTAGAGCTGTTGCAGATGAAGAAGAAAGTGACTGTCTAGCTGAATGTATAAATTTTGTTTTCAACTTTAAATATATCGTGATAGATAACTGTTTTTCTTTTGATTTGTAAACATCTATACTAATATTATAAATAAAAAGTAACTTTGTCTGTCTTTCTCTCTATTACGCTTTGGCGACAAAATCTCTATACCAATTTCAATGAAATTTAGCATGAAATTACTTTGTTTCCTGACGTAGAATATAGGTTACTCTTTTCCTCAATAACCAACATAAGTTAGCTTGTTCAATGAATATACAAATGTAGTATACCGAAATTAATAGTTGGACTGTAAAAGAAAAAATACGTAAACCATTTTTTAGTATGAAGTCTCTATGAGCAAGGGTATAAACTAACAATTTGAATTTTCAGATGAGTGCTTCCCTTTTTATTTTTTGTCAGAAGGTTACCAGCAACAAATCACTAACGACCAAACTTTTAATTCAAAGTTAGTCCGTATATGTCGGTTAGGATTCCCTCTGCCACTCAACTAAAAGTGTAAAATATAGACTGAATGAAATACTGTCTGTCATACGCAAACGAAATGAATTATGAGTTGAGGTTTCTAGCAGAGCAATGACCTTTTTTTGTAACTTTTAGGTAGAAATCAGAATTTCAAATAAATATAAGGTAATCACTAGATTGCTGGATGTTAAAAATAAATACGTAAGCGTATGGAAATGTAACCTTCACATATTATGTTATGCCGCTAAACTATAATGTCTTGCATTTTAAAAATAACTTTAATCACGTGAAATGCAAATCCATATATAAATACGTAAAGGCATAGTAAAACTTTATATTCATGTAAAGTGCAGAAAGATAAAAAAAATGCATTTCGATCGCATTTCTACCACCAGGCCACCATTGTTATAAACAAATAAGTAATAAACACCATCATTCAATCTCCATCTGGGTATAACTTGTGTAATATATTATTCTGAAACATTTAAGTACGTTAATGTTGGTAAATCTAAATACTGCCAAGTCTAATTTTGCAGTACAAGCTCTGACTAGATTGAATTAGCTTTTTAAGAAGTGTGTAAAGTTAAATTATGTCGTGTATAAGTGTTTGTCGGTTATTGTGGTAAATAGTAGCCTATATAGTAACTTTCCAATTTATAATATTAGTATGCATGTACATATTATGTTTTCTTAAATAAATCTACGATAGAGTTAGGTTCAAGTGACTGACTTGTCTATGTTGAGCTGATATAATATAAATATGTCTGGGATTTGTATCTGTAGAACGTTCTCCATTGTTTTGTTTGTCAGTTACGTCACCTTTTCATTGCCATGTAGCTATATAGAGGCATAAAATAGTGCTGCTAGTTTCAAGCCTGCAGTAGACGCTTGTATAGGCATGGGAACAAACACCGACCGCCCACATCACAGCGCAGACTACACTGAATGTTTTACCTGTGTTTAGAGAAGGGTGTAAAGTCATCGATATTCATTATTGCTGTTTAATTTTCTTAAGCTCTATTTTCTGTTTGGTTGTTCCGGTGAATCTCTGGAGCGGCTCAACCGATTTTGGCGGGATTTCGGCGGGTAAGTAAATATTATTGATAAGGAGTAACTTAATAAACTTTTTTGACTAGCTTCGCCCCACGACGTTGCCCGCTTGTATATCCAGCGAACTCAGCTAATCCTAAATTAATATTGTTGTTAAGGTTATAAATAAGGATATCGTTTCCTTAAATTTTATTTTTCAATATTTCATCTTGAATGAGTTCTGTCTAGTTTTACCAGAATAGAAACGGCGTCAATGTCTTATTAAACATCTAATGATATGAAAATTAATCACTAGATCTCAGTAAATTCTGTTTAATTTACAAATAAATTATATTTTGTAACTGTTTTGGCACCCAATTCGCTTCGTTCGTTTTATAATAGACCCCTTCCATATAATTCCTAAATTTAATATGAATAAATCCTCAATACTAGAAGGATAAAGGGCATTCTGGGCATGCGTAAATTGTTTAAAAGGTTGTTATCTTTTATTTTGTTTAAGAGTAATAATATTTTGTAATTATAACTTATAACATGACTCTAATATAATATAAGTAAAATAAAAGTACAAAGTACTCTAATTTAATATACAGTAAAGAAAATGTCAAGCCTTATTGACAAAAAACTTTATTTTTCTTTCTTTAAATAATGCGTATATTTTATCTTTATTCTTTTTTTTATCTTTTTTTTTTAATAATTTAAGCTGAGTTGATAGAAACAACAACAACAACAACAAAGATTATGGTAAATTTCACAAAGGTAAAATATTATTTTATCGAAGGGAACATGTACTATCACTAGCCGGTAGTACAATTGCAAGGCAAGGCTTTGTGCTAGCAACGATGCCGTCAAGAATATTTCGTTGACAGCTCTGTGAACACTTTCATGATCACACCGATCTACTTCCATCATAGGAACTTTGTTTCTTATAGTATATAGTAATGTAACCAGGGAAAAATTAATTTAAAAGTTTTAAATTTATATTAAGATAAAATAGATTTATAATATTTTAAATAATTAAAATGTCAATCTAAAAAGTAGAAAGAAACAGTAATCAGAAAACAGGTTATACTGAAAGATTTTTTTTATAAAGCATCTGTGTTTCTTTTGTTTAGTTTGTATCGGGAAAAATACTACATTCTATCTTTCACATTTATTTACTTACATTTAGTTACAAATACTCCAACTAAATCGATAAAGGTAAGTTTCTTTAACATTGAAACTATGTCGTTATCCAACGTAAAAAACTGTTAAGTAAAGGTTAGTTATCACCTACGTTTCTTGTAAGTATCACACTCACATAACAAAGAAAGAATAACGGTGTGATTTTTTAAAGAAACTGTGGAAGAATTGTGCTGAGGAGTATATCTAGATAGTAAATTCACAAGCATAAGTCGATGTCTGAAACCAGTTTATTTGACTGACACATTTACCCTTACAAAGGATAATATTATTGTATGATTGCCATGCTCAAAGAGAGACATTTCATAGCAACACAAAGAAGATAAATTTACTTTAAGGTCCAGGACACAGAGATTCTTGTTAAGAACCTTATGTAGGGTAGGGCTGAATAAGTTTCTGAGATAAAAGGTTTATTGCGAGCTTATGCGAAGTTGGGAATCCTAACCTTGGACGTCCTGTAGAGAATTGGAACAACAACATTACTTCATTTACTTATTACATAATAAAGTTCTAATATGTTTTTTTTAGCAAACTTCCTTGAAATAACTTGAAATCTATATAGAGTTTTGTAGGGCAAGACTGTAAACCCTTATGAATAGTTTCAGAATGTCCATTAATCCGTCCCAACTTTGCATGATGTGTTTTTATCATTTCGATAAAGTGCTAAAGTAATATTATACAACATATTTTTATTTGAGGTAGAAGAGGGATGATTTTGTTTTCTTCGCGTGGAGTATCATTAGACAGATATATTAAAAATCGGCCAAGTGCGAGTCAGGCCACGCACAGGAAAGGGTTCCTCAGTCACCCATAATGGTACGTGGATTTCAAATTGTATTCAATAGATAATTGCTATGTTTACGTATTAATGCGTTAATTTTGTTTGACGTTTTCCAAGTGAGCGCATTTTACAAGTTAAGCCTCTATAACTCCTGAACTTACTAATTCATCTAATCCGTTATAGTTTTACTTCAAAGTAATAAGTAATAAAAATATGGACCACCATCACGAATTTATCCAGATTTTTTGAGTCAGCCGTTTAGCTTTTAGAGGGGATGGGGACGCCCTGTTTTTACAAAAAAGTGCCCTTTAAAGTGGAACTCACAAACGGATACCTGAATCAAAAAGTCGTCTTAGAAACCCTTTATTGTTTTTAAAAGACCTATCTAATGATATTCCACATGATGGGGTAGCTGCGAGAATAAAAAATCAACCCTACTTTACGTGTAGGGAAGGTACCCCAAATAAAAATATTTTTCAGAATTTTATTGCAGCACTTTATCGACGTAATTACAAAACATATTCATGTATAGTTTCATCTTTCTAGCACTTACCGTTTGAACGGCAAGTCGAGGACGGACGGACAGACGGACGGACATGACGAATCTGTAAGGGTTCTGAGTCATAAACTTCGTAACCCTAAAAACCACAAGAGTTTGCTGAGACGATTTTTTATTTAGTTACCCATTCTTTGCGAGTTATTCTATTAAATTTTAAAGAATATTTTTTTTCTAAAAAGGGGTGACCCCTCTCCTCTACCATAAACATGTATACAGAATGCTTAATACACTTTATTACGATTTACAAACAGTATCTAAAGCACCACTGCTGCCTACCTTAATAGATATAGTCTGGATAACAGTTATTAAACATTCAACAGTAAACGATGGACGCTACGTTTTTTCTACTATACTTCGCTTGTTGTGTGTGATTAGAGAGATTCAGATTAAAACTAAGTCATGTGTGCATGCAGTACAGTTACTTAGCATTGTTAATTTATAAGCGGAAGCGTTCACAACACTAATAACAACTTTTTTAACTTAAACGGTATCCCTATATTTGTAAGAGCTATGGTGAAATAAGGCAAAAATTTGTTTTTCCTTATTTGATCATTGCTGTACAACTTTACTTAATTTCTATTGTTTTTAATAAAGGATTCTTAAGTTTTGAATTAATTGTTGTTAGTATAAATCACAGTTCTATCTAAACGAACTATTAGTTAGGTCTAAGTAAGTAATTATCAAAGTTTCACACGTAACTTGGAAACTATTTTTATTATATTACGATATTTATTTAAGTCTTAGGAGTGACCGAGCGACCATTAACGCAGGTATGAAGAACGGCTAGTAAGATAATATAAATCTACCGGATATTTTGTTACCAAAATCCACTTAGGTTAACGGAAATAAGTAACGTGATACGAATTTCTCATTTTTAAGGGTTCTACACAACGGTGATGTATTTAATGACAGTAGGTAATAGATTACCTGACTGCAGCTAGTGGTTTTCAACCTGGTCTTAAAAATTTATTGAGAGTTACTTTATATTATACTAAACAATTTTACATACAAGTCATCAAACCGACCATGATACGAATACCGATTTATCATGGAAAACTGAGAAAATCTTTCTTTAGGACTCTCGAAAGACGTATCTTTTAGCTTCTCCTCATAAAATTCTTAACGCTATAGCATGTATCCCGGCAGTATTTCTGCTAAAAAACTGCCTCGTGTGTCCCCAAAGTACAACATACATAGTTGCGTTCATTTTATTGCTTTAGGGATCGTCGTCGTGACAGTGTATATAACTTTTTTGAACTATATACGTTGAATGTGTCACCGTACTTTGGTGTACCGTAAACGAAATACACAGTTACGGTTACTGTAATTTTATAGTCCCTGTTGTCTATATTGCAGTTTTACGAAAGTAGATAAAGAAGGTAACAACAAAATATATAAATAATACTGAATAAATCTAATTTCATCTAAAGTCGCATTTACATAATATCTTTAAAGGTTGAAATTCTACTGGTATTTTCATTTAATCATCAAAATTTCACAACATAGAGACATCCATTTTTAGGAACACTTTTAAGTGGAAATTGTTTGAGTTTTATCAAGGTCTGTAATTTTCATTTATATAATTTACTCTTTATTGATAAATAACATAACGTTAGATATGTAGTTAATAACATAATTTTAAATATTCATATATTAGATCACTGAACCTTAGAATCAGTACTTTTTTTTAGATAAAAATCAAGTTAAGTAGTTTTCAAACTCAAAACTTCATATGGAATATAATGAGCAAATATTCGTTTAGTGGGTTAACGTAGAAAAAATATTTGCTTTTGAAGTTTCAACTTAAATTGACAAAAGTGTACAAAAGTGTACAAAATACATCAGCACGGCTACTGAATTTTAACTATGCAAACTTCAGTGTCAGGCAACGCATAGAATAGGGTTCCGTAGTCATCCATAATGGTAGGTAGAATTAAAATAACTGTAATTTAATATACTTTTTTCTATGGTGATAATATCATATACATATAGAGCATGTGCATATAGGTTTACTACACTATATTACGATTTATAAACACTAAGCATCAAAAGCAACACTGCTGCCTACCTTAATAGACATAATTTGTATAACAGTTATTAAAATATTCAGCAGTAAACGATGGATGCTACGTTTTCTTTTTAGCCGCGCTTAGTCGGTTTTCTATTTTATACGATGTATAGATCTGAGATAAAGCATAACTAGACGGTCCCAAGAGTGAATTTGAAACCAATAAATTAAGCTATGATAGCCGACCCATAATAATATTGGGAATAAGGCTAGGAAGAAGAAGGCGTCAGAAAATTTGACACGAGAAAATTGGAATGGAGAAAAGATTTGTTAAGACGAATTTGCCTTAAGGACCGAATCCATTCTATTTTAGGGTCGCTATAACCTTTTACTCAGTATACTTGGTCACGTCAGCCATTTTGGAAGACTGTGACGTTTAAATAAGTCCTTCCTATAAATACGCCTAATATAACTTATCTTAACAAAGAAAGGTATATGGAGATGAACGTAATCTAAGTAAGCCCTATCATTTTAGTAACTGGTCTATAGGTATGGATGTAGATATGCTACATAATTGCATTTAATCTTTATTTGTACTTAACCATATTTAAAGATAGCTGCTGCCCTATGATTCTTCAGGTGTAGTCTTGGGTTGCGGATTTATTTAAGCGACCGACCGAACGAAAAGTTAAAAAGGTAGTTAAGTTAAGCATAGGATAGTAATTTAGCGTATAAATTAGAAAAAAAGTGGTTTCCCACGCTGACTGTTGCAAAACACTTGCAATTACGTTTTATGCTTACAAAGTTTATAGGTATGAGGGGCTTGTAGCTATGTGGAAACCGAGTTATCAGGTCAGTTTATGTATGGGTGATTTCCAAACACAGTGAGACCTCTCTGTGCTTCAGAGAACACATTGAGCCTTCGGTCTCGGTTGCCATATGAACATTTTCAACAAACGTTACTGGTAGTTAAAACCCTCAAAAAATATAAAACAGTATTGATCTAAATTGCCCAGTACTTGGGTTGTGATGTTCTGATTTAAAACGCTAATGCAATAGTCGCTCCATGTAAAAATTGGAGTCGATCCATATTATTACAGCCTTCAAACCGACTACAATCTAATCTAAACATGTTCGGATTTTGTGTAAAAAACACAAAATAAGTATTTACAAATTAAAAAGGCCTTCTCACATCCAACTCTTATATTTACCACTTACTACAACAGACAACAATATATGTTAACAATCTTTAGCTGAACTCAGCTTATATTTTGTAAGATTGAAAATAATCTTTGTTGCAAATTTAAAAGAAATAAACCTCTGATACAATAGCTTTGCAATATCGACAGTGTACATTTCAATAAAGAGTATTGGACTTGCAATCATCAGTCTACAGATAGGTAGGTATTGTTGCTACAGGGCCAATTCAATGTTATTTTAGGAGGGACACGGACTTTTCATTGCTGATATATTTGATTTGACTTAGCAGCTGCAATAATATTGACTTAGTGTGCTTAGTAGATATTTTGACAATGAGGGACTAAATCGTTTTTCTGGTTTTGAAGCTCATTACTCTATAGGTGATTAAGATTCTATAGAATACCGTGTATAATTCTATGTCACAAAATTCATTCATAATATTAAAAAATACAAGTCTCATATCAGGAATAATTTCAGAGTTACGTGAGAACTTTTGAACCACAAATTCACAAAACCGCGGACGAACAGTGCCTCTGTATCAAGTTTACCAAGCCAAGTGTACTGTTGGTCTAACTAACATTAACTTATCCCGGAATATAACCGCATAATTTTATACCTCTAATAAAAACATTGCACAAGTCTCTATACGTAAAGCCACAGCAACTTGATTTAAAGGCTAAATTAAACTTATCATATTTACATCATCATTAAAATAATTTATTTGTAATACTTTTTAACAATAAAATTTGTTTCTCAGTAAAAATTTTGTTGGTGGTAAAGAAACTACCGTACCAACGAAGATTTGATTATGAAACAAAATATATCATTAAAATGTTTGTAAATAAATAATTTAATTACTTTTCGCTTTTTTATTGCAAAAAAAATCCATAAGAACTCCGTTTTTTGCATATATATTTATATTTAAGCCTACTAATCCAGGAGAAGGGTAACTATCCTCACCAGGGGCGACCCATACCATGGCAGCCTGGTCAGATGTTTCTGCATCATTCTCATGGCTTCCAGAAGCCGGGAGGATGATTGGACCTCCGGTATCACACTCACCAACGAAATACGACAGCAAGAATGCTGTCATTATTAGGATAGTCTTCTGTGTGAGGATACTATTGTCCTGGTCGAGCCGGCTCAACTAATAGCCGACCCTAAACAATCTTGCGAATGATAAATATTAGGAAGATATATAAATAATAGATCACCCATATACCACTTTACAATTATTAGAGGCGTTGATGTGAACTCGTGAGAATTTTCACCGAAAGGGCAACTTGAACAAGAGTAATATAATTTTATTTTCATTCATCAAAATACCTCTAACACCTTTTTAGGCGTGTTGAGGAATGTGTTGAATAATGATAAGGCATTAGCGTGTTAAATCAATTCACACTTGATTTATATTCGACTTTTTCCATTTCAATGTGTCAATCGGCTTAACAAAGCCCTAACTTCTATTATTTTAAAATTTTAAACCCCAAATGCATCACATTAAATATTGTAAATAGCTGTAGTTGAATATAAAAAGTCAATGTTTTCGTTAGAGAATATTAACACTTTTTTTTAAGTTTTCATTGAATTACAATTGATTTAGAATTATACAAAAGCAGTCCCTATGAGCCAACCAATAAGAAATTAACAACTAAGGCTTCAATTTAGATATACCTATACTCTGTCTATTCGTTTAATATCTTTTTGACAGTTCAAGAAATTTCGAAAATAGTGACGCTCTCGCACGTCACCGATTCGATTTGAAATTAAAATCAATTTTATTGAGGAAGAACTTTCAATCGATTTAATTAAATATTTTTAGTTTTAATATTTATTATTCGTTAATTAGTTTTTTAAATTATATATGTGTCGGCGCGTTATGTTAATTACAGTTTGTAATTACGTACTAAATAATTAATTCAGGATAATCAAATCAATTTTAAAAGTACTATAATCCCTTAGTACATTTTCTAACCTTTATTATCAATTCAATTGATTTTGTATTTTTATTAGGAGTTTCAAATGCTCAAAATAAGTGGTGAATTATGTGAAAGGTTTTATTAACTGAATCACATTATAAATTCCTATTGTGATTTGTAAACATCAATCGGTGTGTTTTTATCTTACAGAAGTAACATTTGATTTAAAAGGAAATCTAAACTGAAATGGTGTCCATATTGCTGCTTTTGATAAAAACACATCCGATTTAAAATAATGTCAGCTAAACTTTAGTTTAATCTTTTAAAATTACTAATAAATTCAGTTAGTATTTGTTGATTTATAAACGAATACATTCGTTACTTATTATATGGTCCACAATGTTAAATCATTCTAAGTTAGTTCCGGTGGCGTGATCGGCCATATTGTTTTCTTAGTTTTGAATTGTCTTGGAAAGTAAAACTAGTGATTTGGATTCAGTCTGCCTTTGGAAATAATAGAGAGTGGAAGACTCAGAAAAATCCTGTGAGTAAAAAGATTCTTATTAGTTGATTATCTAAGTGGTTGTAAAGCTAATATTAAGTGCATTGACTAAGTATATAAATCATAACGTTTTCCTCTATTTTGGTGTTTTCATTATCCTGCAATGTCCGAGGAACATTAATGAGAGTGGTAACGTCAGCAATGCTGACGTCACTCTTTCTTAAAAACTTAGATGGCACGTCTGCTACGTTATCAGAAGTGCGAGATCTACCCACTTCTGCCGGACATTCTGCTACAAACAATGAAAATGTTTCTGCTTACGTTAGCGGCGTGTCCACTGAGTTCTTCTCGCGGATATTGCAGCTCATGAAAGGCATGACCGATCGTATGTTTAGACATTCTGAGAGTTAAAATCATTGACGTGTTTTTACCGTCGTACGATCCGGACGCCAGTATGCGAGAATTGTATCAACACGTGAGCACAGTCATGGAAACCTACAGCCTGACAGATTATAATGTTAAGATTAAGGTTGGAAGTCTACTTAAAGGTCGTGCCAAGCTGTGGGTGGATAAATGGTTGATTTCCACATCCACCTGGCAGGGGTTGCGTGATTTATTAAATGACACACCTAAACCCGAAAATAGGTACTCTCGAGACATTCTCCGATTCATAGAGAATACGTATGACAAGCCTAAAGATATTGCTCAGTTTCTGTCTCAGGCTTGGGTACTCTGGCGTCGCATCACAAAAGACAGATATCCGACGTGTACATTCTGCTCAAAAGTAGGCAAATGTTTCAAGCGTGAACGTGAAATTATATCTAAATTAATTGTGCGGGTATAGTATAGTAAGTTTGCTTCTATACATATGAGAATTGGGAATGTTAAGAGTAAAGCTGTTTGATAGCTGTGCAGAATGTTCGCTTATACGCGAGACTCTAACAGCTGAGTTACCTGGGATAAGAACGAATCAGGTTAGCTATTTAAAGGGTATTGGTAAGTTTACAATGCCCTCACTAACGAAAATAAAAACGGTATGTATTATCGACAATTTACAAGTAGTTTCAATTTCATGTAGTAGCTGATAATTAAATATATTCTGATGTCGTTATTCGTATAAATCCTCTTGATAATACAAATAATGGTGTACCAGTCACGTCACAGTGTCAAACTGTTTCATCAACCGATAGTAAATGATCTGAGTGTTTTAACTTTGATAATTTAGATTGTAATCTATTGAAAATATTGCTTAACAAATTTGAACATGTCTTCATTAGCGGGTTCCCAAAAACTACAGTTAATGACAGTGAATTAGAAATTTGACTAAAAGACCCTACTAAGCGAGTGGAATGTCGACCATACACTTTGAGTGCGGTTGAAAGGGAGAACTCCTTAAACACAAAATCATACGCGAAAGTAAATCTTCGTTTGCGAGTCTAATAATATTGGTCAGAAAGAAAATGGCGAGGACCGTAAGTGTGTTGACATCATAGAAATAAACAGAAATACTCTTAGGGACAATTACCCTTTAGCAATAATTTTAGACCAAATAGACCAACTGATTGGTGGTAATTACTTCTCCACTTTTGATGGCAGCTGCATTGCGTCAGATTCCGAATAAATAATATTTGCAATGACATTTGGTCTAAGCAACGCCTGCTCCATTTATCAGCGTTGTATTAATAAAGCGTCGATGCCATTATTGATTAAGCAGGTATGTCAGGTTTACGTAGATGACTAGGAAGTCAAGGAAAGGATTCCAAATGTAAGAATTTCCAGGAATGTATCTCTAACATAGAGCAAATGTTTATTGCTTTGCAATGGTTTCTCAATTAATATCAAGGGGGTGTCACTCCGCAGTTTAGGTATAGTCGGCCTCCTGCCCGCCCGGAAGAGCATGCCGGTCGACTATACATAATCAGAACAGGTAAGTTACACGATAGAAAGAGACGCAACGGTAGGTAAATTTAATTGTAGTTGATTCGGCGCTGTGCGATCTGAATTGAACTTAATCTTTTGACGCCTAGGGTCCCGATTTCTTTAATCTAATTTATGTAGTGAGTCTTCTGTATGAGTACTATTATGTATTCTGTGTTAATATTGAGAAAACTGCTTTCATTAAACGCTCCATTGAGTATTTGGGCAATAGAATAGCTGATTGGCAAGTTGGTCCAAGTCCAAGGAGAGTGTAGACTTTAACAATGGCACCGGTACCAACTACAGTTAAACAGGTCGGACAATTCAATAGTCTTGCTAGCTATTTCAGGCGTTTCATTCCCATTTTTTCCAGAGTTAAGATGCCTCTCTACGGCTTCACAAAAAAAAAAAAAAAAAAAAAGAGACTAAAAAAAGACTGGAACGGCAGACCCGATGAGGCTCGTAAGAAAATTATCCAATATATGTCTACTGCGCCTACCTTATCTTGATTTCAGGAAGATGTGCCAATTGAACTCTACACTGATGCCAGTAGCCTTGGGTACGGAGCTGTACTGGTCCAGAAATCCTTCCATGGAGTCTAATTAATTCATACCACACATGGGTACATCATCCGGAATGGGAGAAGACCCTACAAAAACTGAAGCAATCTTCCTGGTTTGATAAGATAAGCACCGGCGTGAGGAACTTTTTCGAAAACTGTACCGTACGTAGAACTTCAAAGGGGCCTTCGGTGCAATTCAGGTGCAACTAGATCTTATTCGAAAACTCACTGCACCATTTCAAGTAATACAAATGGTTTGATAAGATAAGCACCGGCGATAACATCACTGGTAAATTGTGCACCAAAGACTCTCATGGATATGATGAGTGAATTAAAGGTTTGTGACCAGGTTCGTATGATATTCTTTCATTAGCGCCAGGAGTCAGCCGAGCAAATGGACAGGTGGAAAGTGTGATGGGCAGTGGCGGCTGGTGGGTTATCGAACTGGTGGTGCACTTTACTAAAATATTAAAATTAGAAAATGCAACAAAACAAAAATTGCTTCTATACACAGAATCTAGCTGATTACGACAGTCGACCGTGCCTAACACAGACAAACTCATTACATTTTGTAAGTGTAATTGTGAAGAATCATGTTTTTTTATTTTTTCACTCAAATGCGTCAAATCCTTGATACCTGTTTCTGTCCAAATCGATTCTCCGCCAAAAATAATGCAAGGAAAACAAAAGAATGCAATAAGACTTTATGACGCTCACATCCACACAACCATTTCTTTCTATTAAACATCAACTTTTAAAACTTCGTGTAAATGCTTTATTTTTCGATTTGCACTCTTGTTTTAAATTTAAAAAGGGCCGTGGCAGTCCGGCCAATTTTATGTTCACTTTATTTTGAAAAGTTCTGTTATTTTCTTTAATATAATCAATGTTTATGCTCATTTTCACTAACACCATACACAGTATAGAATAAAAGTTCTCGAAAAAAATCGAAACAAAAACGGTAGGTAATTTAATTAAACAATAACGTACGCCCATGCCGGCCGGTCAATTCGTCAAACATCGGGTGCTCTCGGCAATCCTCGGTTCGCACCCGTGCGGCGCTCGAAAACTCACTCATTACTCGGTACATTTCTATGAACTATCTTTTGTTTCACGCGTCAGGCGTATTTACTCGTATCTCCTACAAGTTATATTAGCAGTCCTCGTGCACTCGCCGAAGCGCACGAGAATTTGTCTATACAGGAATTATGTCCTAATAGTTTAGTAAAGCGCTCAAACTGTATGTTTAAAAAAATACTAATGAAATGGTAATTTAAAAATAAAGATGAAGTATTTTGTGATTTTTAAATCTTTTGAACTGGTGGTTCAGCGCACGAGCGCACTTAAGGTACAGCCGCCACTGGTGATGGGTACGTTAAAAATGCTCTTACTATGATAAAAAACTATTACACCGAGAAATGGCAAGTCGCATTGTAGGTTGCCTTTAATTGTACAACACATCGAATGACCAGTGTTGCACCCCTCACCCTCCTAACACGACAACAACATTGTTTTCCACCTGAGCTGCTGATATTGGTAAACACGGACGATGAGTCAATGGATTTCATTTTACTAGAACAGCATGTACATCAAAGATACTCTTGCAGCACAATATAAAAAGCAGCATTTTGATAAAAATAAGGCAAAACTAAAACCTTTCCAAAGGAGAGAATCCATTCTCTTAAAGAACAACCCAAGTAGTCATACTTCTTTAGATTTGAAATACAGTGAACTATTTGAGATTTACAGAGTGCTGGGCTATAACCGCTACATGGTAAAAAGGGTGACAGGCCGAGGACGACCGCGTAAGGTGGCTCAAGATCAATTCGTAGAGCTCCTCAGCCAGGCAATCAGGCAACCGTGTCGGCGGAATCTGAAGAGGATGATGAACAACAACCTGGAACATCCCAGCGTATAACTCCAACACCGGAGCATCATTCATTACAAATCTGTCATGTGAATGTCTAATAAATTTGGTGAGTTCAATCCGTTACTAGAAAACCTGGTTTTCAACTAGAAATTGTGGGTGTGGTGAATTGAATACTTATAAAGTTTATGAGACCTACTCAAAGACAAGCACTACTGCACTAGCATACCTATTGTGTTCGCAAAATATTGATAAGTTCCTTCACGTCTCATGCTTGCATTATTGCTGATATTTATAAAAATGTAGACCAGATGGCTATGTTATTAAGACCTTATACGATAAGGTCTTTTAATATATATTTTTTTTACATCCCGTGTGGACCACGATCATTAAAAATGATCCAGACCACACCATCGACCTAGACCCAATTCCTTTAGGGCCTCTGTGGACCACGGCGTTCAGTACCGCCCAGACCGCAGCATCATCATTTTTGTTTTTGCTCCCGTGTGGACCACGATCATTAAAAATGATCCAGACCACACCATCGACCTAGACCCAATTCCTTTAGGGCCTCTGTGGACCACGGCGTTCAGGGCCGCCCAGACCACAGCATCATCATTTTTGTTTTTGCTCCCGTGTGGACCACGATCATTAAAATGATCCAGACCACACCATCGACCTAGACCCAATTCCTTTAGGGCCTCTGTGGACCACGGCGTTCAGGGCCGCCCAGACCACAGCATCATCCTTTTCTATGATGACATAAATAATACAGGGTTACGTGGAGTAACTGTATTAAAATTAAAAAAAAAAAAAAAGAAAAAAAAAAAAAAAAGAAAAAAAAAAAAGAAAAAAAAGAAATTAAAAAAAAAAAGAAAAAAAAAAATTAAAAAAAAAAAAAAAAAAAGAAAACATAATTACATATGTAGTGGCATGATGCAGTTGCATTGCCACATAAACATATTTCATTCCAATATCTAATATTTACTAATGTTATGGACGTGTAATGGAACTAAATATAATGATTGCTCCATGCAGCTGATGACTTGAAGTTATTAAGCTGACCTACTTATCAATAAAAAAAAAAAAAAAAAAAAAAAAGGTGTGTGCGCGATTCACACACGATAGAAGTGAAACTTCGGCAAATCGACAAAAGAATCAGATGAATATTTTTAACGACGCTTTTTTTTTAATAAAATACATTTTTCTTTATTTACACTATTAATCATTTAAATTTGACAGCTGGACGCCATCTTTGCCGCGACTTTTATCTCTGTTTCAAAGGTCAAAATTATAGTGTAATTTTTTTACACTTTGTATAAAGTGTAAAAAAATAGATACACATAAATAAAATATTGTTTAATTTTACATCTGGTATTTTTTACCAACATCTCAATTGGTAATGCAATCTCTCTCATGAATTTACATGACGTCATTTCCGATTGGTTGTACACTCTGACATTTGCTCTCTCGCTCTGACTCACCAATTTCATATTTGTGTCTCTTACGTGTCGTTTCTCGTTGCATCCGGTTTGAAATCACTACGATTCTAAAGAAGTTTCACTTCAAAAAAAATAGCAAATAACATGGTTAAGTGAGTCTATGTATATGCGCCAGACTAGAAACTTAACATTTCACTCTTCAGAATGATTACCTCGAGCTGGTGCAGAGCGCGCACCACCTCGCAGAATGGCCGTGTCGGCGCGTTATGTTAATTACAGTTTGTAATTACGTACTAAATAATTAATTCAGGATAATCAAATCAATTTTAAAAGTACTATAATCCCTTAGTACATTTTCTAACCTTTATTATCAATTCAATTGATTTTGTATTTTTATTAGGAGTTTCAAATGCTCAAAATAAGTGGTGAATTATGTGAAAGGTTTTATTAACTGAATCACATTATAAATTCCTATTGTGATTTGTAAACATCAATCGGTGTGTTTTTATCTTACAGAAGTAACATTTGATTTAAAAGGAAATCTAAACTGAAATGGTGTCCATATTGCTGCTTTTGATAAAAACACATCCGATTTAAAATAATGTCAGCTAAACTTTAGTTTAATCTTTTAAAATTACTAATAAATTCAGTTAGTATTTGTTGATTTATAAACGAATACATTCGTTACTTATTATATGGTCCACAATGTTAAATCATTCTAAGTTAGTTCCGGTGGCGTAATCGGCCATATTGTTTTCTTAGTTTTGAATTGTCTTGGAAAGTAAAACTAGTGATTTGGATTCAGTCTGCCTTTGGAAATAATAGAGAGTGGAAGACTCAGAAAAATCCTGTGAGTAAAAAGATTCTTATTAGTTGATTATCTAAGTGGTTGTAAAGCTAATATTAAGTGCATTGACTAAGTATATAAATCATAACGTTTTCCTCTATTTTGGTGTTTTCATTATCCTGCAATGTCCGAGGAACATTAATGAGAGTGGTAACGTCAGCAATGCTGACGTCACTCTTTCTTAAAAACTTAGATCTCACGTCTGCTACGTTATATGAAATAATTAAAAGTATAAATGATAGATCACTAAATAAGAAATATTTATACATTTAAACAATACAACGGAGGTAGCTTTTAGATCTCTTAGGTGTAAAAGGGAGTATCTAGTCAGTCGTGGAAGTTTATTGGAGACCGTATTATTAAGTTTTTGTAGTAGATGAGGGCAATTTATTTTACCATTAACTAATATGTGTAATAATGATAAATCTAAAATTTAACGACGCTTTTTTAGTGATTGTATTTTGAAATGGATAAGTCTGTTTGTGTAGCTGGTTAGTTTTCTTGAAAGGTTAAATTTATATGCTAAGTGGTACACATTTTTTTTCTAAACGTGTTCAATTCTATTGGAATGAACTTCATAGTGAATGGATGGTGGATTGATAGTGGATGCCAAACTACACAACAATAATCCAGGACAGATCTGACGAAACTCTCGTATAATCTAATAACTGACACTTAATTTTTAAAATTTTTGGTGTTTCTCATTATAAAACCGAGGGTTTTAAGTGTAGAGACTATACGATCATAATGTTTCCTAAAATCAAGTTTTTTATCAATAATAACGCCAAGGTCCCTAACACTTGCGACTTCTTAAATACGTTGGTCAGATGCTGTATAAACCCCAGGCCATTCAGCATTACGGTTTCGAGTGAAGCGAATATAACAGCATTTGTCAACATTCAGTACCATTTTGTTATCTTTGCACCAACTAACCAATCCATCAAGATCTTCTTGCAATAGCATTTTGTCTTGAACATTCCTGATTGGTCTCATTAACTTGAGATCATCCGTATAAAGATATGGTTTGCTATTTTTGAGGCAAGAGGTGACGTCGTTCATGAAAATATTAAAGAATATAGGTCCTAAATGAGAACCTTGAGGAACCCCAGATATATTAAAAAAGATCCAATTCATATCCACTGACTACTACCTTTGATGTCCGCTCGCCCAAGTATGAGGAGCACCATTTGTGAAAAGTACCAGCGAATCCAAGTAGCGATAACTTCTGTAATAATATACTGTAAGGAACCTTATCGAAAGCTTTCGAGAGGTCATTACAAATAAAATCAACTGGAGTGCGATCGTCTAAACAACGGGATATGTCATCAATAAAATACACAAGATTGGTGCAAGTCGAGTGAGCAGATACAAATCCATGTTGAGTCTGCGAGAACACTATTAATATACCATGATACGTAAGGACATAACAAGGATTCTAGCAACTTGGCGAACACAGATAGTATAGTGATAGGCCTGTAATTTTTGACATCGCTTATATCGCCGGCCTTGTGGACTGGCATAATAAGGCCTAACTTCCAAAGTGAAAGAAAGATTTAGTTTGTTAGAATGTATGTTGGTAAAAAGACAGTGTATATAGTTTTGTAAACTTCAATTTATATAAAAAAAATGCATTATAAATAAAAAATAAATAATTATAATTGCTTAAGTTGATAAAAAATTCTATGCAATAGCTTTACCGAGGCAGTCCCCGAGTGCCACACGACTTTTATTTTATTAAATTAACAGTAACAATACTTACACAAGTTAAATTATTTTATAAAATGATCGATTATTTTAATCATTTAATCGACTTATCGATTTTAAGAACTGTTTTATAGTCTGTGATTGTTAGCTATGCACAGGGCACTTCACTACGCGACTATAAAGTACGATATTACTGTAATACATTATTTTGAAAAAAGAAAACGGTAATTTATAGGCGTGATGTGTCAAAAAGATATTAAAGGAATGGACAAGGTATAGTAATGATTTCTTAGTTTTGCGTGTATGGAATCGTGAAGGTTTTTAAACTTTGACATAACATTCAATGCTTTACGCTGTTTGGTGACATACGTAAAGGTTTCGAAATTTGTTGCCTTTAAAACAGCTGTTAGTCTGCTCTACATGTCTTAAAAAACAAATCAAGAATGGTATTAACTATGTCTATGTGTTAAATTTATAACTGACATTTTGGTCTATTGTAGTATATGGAATATTACTACTGTCTACAAGCATTTTAATGTGTCATCATCTTCCTAGCCTTAATTTTCAAGATTATTATTAGATATATAAGAGTCGCTACTAGTATTCCTTGTAAATTGTCAATCTTCTAGCCATATAATTTCATTTTCCTCTTTATTTTATTAAATTTACAGAAACAATACTTACATGAAGTCAAACTATGTTTATTATATGATAAATTATTTTAATCGTGTAATCGATTTATCTTATTTCAACAACTGTTTTATATTCTGTGGTTATTAGTTCGGTACAGGGCACTTCACTACCCGTCTATAAAGTACGATATTACTGTAATACATTATTCCGAAAAAAAAACCGTAGTTTATAGTTAATAGGTGAGCTGTGATCTGTCAAAAAAAATTAATGAATGGACAGAGTAGTTATCAGTATATTTAAGGAAACTAACTTGCCAATAATGACTGCTATAGATATTGAAGAGAACCAGTTTCCACAGCTTAACTCACTCTCCGAGGCACAGTGGTAAAGATCCATAACTTTAAAAATCCAGGCTGCTATTAACAATTTCTTGTAAATAAAACCAAACAACACGTTTGGCCCGATTCGGGATAGCAGCGGGAAGCATATTCAAAATGTCAACACGTAAGGCGATGCTGTGTCAAACTTAGCAAGTCAATAAGAAGTTAATATAACTTTTGATTTGCAATTACACTCTCCAGCACGTGAATATAATATTGTCAAAATGTTGTTCATTAAAGAAGAAAAAGTTTAAATGACTTTCCGAAAAGTTTTCAAGATCAATACTTATATTTCCGTTGCCAAATATATTATGACCGTTTAATACTCGTGGCTTTTACATAAATTCATTTTTAGTGTATGTCAAATGTGTCATCTTCGGCCTATCCCTTTGCTGAACAAAGGCCTACTTGGAGAGCTAATTATTCTTGAACTGCCACCCATTTTATTCAAGTCTTTGGTATATTTAGGTACAAGGTCTTATTACACGACGTTTGACTAATCGCGATCCACTCTAACACAATATCGACTCTACTTCCACTTTAGCGTTCTGCTTTTCTGAAGGGTTGTTATAGTTCTATCATCGTTAAATTGACAAAAAAATTCAATGAAAATCGAATTTTAGTGTTTAGAACGAAATACAAAAGCTAAGCACCTCAGTAGTGGGATGAACTTTAACGTCATTGCAGTCCAAATTTAGAAGAAGTTATGTAAACCTGTATATAACAGTGTTTACCATATTTAATTAAGGAGATAGATTAGATAGACCGTTAAGAACACAGTTAAGAATAAGTTTCCTCATTTCAAATTAGTATGCCTTATCCCACCGCATCATTGGTACTGTATCGTCATAAGTGTAATTGTCTAGGTGAAGGCTAATTTGAACAAAAGCTTGATGTCAGTAAGTTTGTATAGTTGAAGAATGAAACAATAAACATGTTTCTTTAATATAATTATGGCAATTCTTGTCAAACTTGTCCAAAATTCTTATGAGTTTTTGGTTTAACGGTTATGATTTTGTGTGATTTTCGATACAGATTAAATTTGTTTCTAAATTTATAAAACATTTAGATGTAAACGTTCTTCCACGTATCATTAGTTTTACTCATATTTTTACTTATGTAACAAATCAAAATAATCACATAATTGAAATAATTCAAATGTAACATTTTATTACATTTGAATTTTATTCAGCTGTATAGTTTTTCAAGAACTTACTTGCCGGCTGAAGATTGGTAAATTTCATATTCGGGCTTAATAAACTATCAATATTTTATTTGTAACTTATGTGATGTTAAATACGTTAATATGCATAGGAATGGCAGATGTTAACGAACCCTTGCTAATTAGTAGGTACCAGAAATATAAGTTAAAATTAATTGAACGAGTAAATATTTTCATGTATTTACTGTTTTGTGTTATTATTCCAAACAACGAAGTACACAGATGTTTGTTTTTGTTTTGAGTTGATGTAATAAATACCCTTTGAAAACAAAATAAAATGAACCTTTTCATCAAAAGTAAAAAGTAACGACTATTGAATAAAAAATTCAAATTATAATGAAACAGTACAGCCCATCACCGATCGTGTCAAATATTTACATAAAGGCAAAATTAATTCCTTTTCTTATTTAACTAAGGAATTGGAATTATTTAAACAAGTAACTTTTTCTTTTTGCCTTTTATACTTCATAAATATCTTACGATTCGCCTCGGGTTATTGGAACCAATGTCGTTTTGCAGGAAAACGAATTTTCAATGACGATTGTATTTACTTAGTTTGTGACTTTTTTTACAAAGTCAATGTGTATCGTAGAAGTTCATTCCGTTTGGTATAATCATAACACTGGCATTACATACAAACTTTGATTCGTGATTATCTATTTATTTATTAGACAAAATAAACTAAGGCAAACTAAATGTAAATCTCTTTGCAAGTCTACTTAATGAAGATGTAGAAACAAGATAAAAGTGTGTGTATAGAAAAATACTATGTGAAGAAAATAATAATAGATTCATATACCTACACAAGACACTGGTAATAACAAACTTGGCATAAACCCTATTTCTACCTCCTAGTTTGGCCCGCGTGATGTAGCGTACACCAAAATTCCATTTCTAAGGAGAAACTAACGGCTTATGTTATTTTTGCTGTTGACCTTGTCTTTCCAAAAATCAATATTATTTACAAATGATTTCTGGACCATTGAGTCACGTATCTTCATAATAAACTTGATCGACTTTTGAATAAGTACGTTCGGTTTACTATGTAACTCATAAAATTCTAATGTCATGGTTACATTATATATATGTACCTACATTGGCGACGTAGCCTATTGACTTTAACAAAAATCATAGAGCATCATCTAAACGCTAGAATTATTGATTTACTTTTTGAATTTTTTGAGGCAATACCAAAATCAACTGTCTAGATATATTAAAACTATTTAGATAAATCTCCGCCTTCTGTGACTAATGACACACATTAATTAGGGAACAGAGAGAGAAGGTCCCGAAAACAAATCAATGACAAAAGAAAAGGTTTTCATACCATTAATCAAATTAATTAATTAGCAGTGAATACGCCAACTACTACCGGAATTTAATCAAGCGATAAAATAACACTTGATACTATTGATGACTAGCAAAGTTAGATATGAGTACAATTATTTTCATTATTTCAAAACCACCAGGGATGATCATGACACGCAAGACTACATCAACGCAAAGAGAAAGAAAACTTGAAATAAACCCTATGCCAAACCGTCTGGCCAGCGTGGTATAGTAGGCCAATACCTCCTTTCTAAGGAGAGGCCGATGTCAAGCAGTGCAGTCTTAATATAATTACTAGGTGTGATTTTTCCTATATATAATATCACCACACTTTATAAAATAAAGTCCTCCGCCGCGTCTGTCTGTTCGAGATAAACTCAAAAACCACTGCACTGATTTGAATTTCTGAATTTCATTTATATCAGTGGAGTTAATCTATCTGGATAGTCTAAAAACTGAGAAATGACTTATGCTGCTTTTTGACGAGGGCGGAGCCGCTGACTAAAGCTAGTAAATAATATAATTAATAAATTTTAATAATATAAATTCGAAAAATAGTACCTATTTTCAATATATTTATAATAAAAACAAAAATATTTCAAATAGACAAAGCTTCTATTCTTAAAATCGGATGTCTACGCAGTTCGTTGTAAAATTCGTGTAATCAAAAGCGACTAAACCTCAAGAGCATTCAAATGCCAGCGTATATTTTGCTCATAATATAAGAAAAGGCGCAGCTGCCTTCCATTTGTTATAACCAGACAATGTGAGAAATATGAATAACTAATTTATATCTTAGAATACTGGCTATGTGTTTTGATTGATTATCTGATCTCAGGCCTTAGGTTCTGTCTAATTTTGGATCGACGGCCTTCGAAAGAAACATTTAAAAAAATTGAGACATATATGATGGAGACCAAAGTTTTCTTTATACTTTATAAAACACTAGCTTTCACCAGCATCTCCCCCCACGTATATGTCGGCTATCCAGGTTATCGTGCTAAAAAGTAGCATCTATCCTTTTTCGGGCTCTAAACAATCTGTGCACTAAATATAATTTAAATCGGTTCAGTAGTTTTAGCGAGAAAGCCGGACAGACAGAAGGAGATACTTTCGCTTTTATAATGTTAGAGAGAAATATACAAAAATACCTTTAATATTAATAGCGTTTCATATAGTTCGTATTCTATTATTATAGTAGTAGTATTCAATAGTCACAACTGCACTCGCTTGTATGCCCAGTTATCGTTGTACAAAGTAGCCTATATCCTTCCTATAAAAATAATAAATTTAATTGAAATTGGTGCAATGGTCTTGTCTAATTTGGTCTCTTAAAAGTTAGTATTGAAATGTTAACGAAATGAAATTATTTGTTGTACATTATTATGTGTTCATATCTCCGTAGTATTATGGTCGTGCTGTTATATAAGCTTTTTCATATTTTCTTGATTTAAACACTAACGCATACAAGTAAAGGTACTTGTATGCGTTAGTGTTTAAGCAGATTTTACGTATGCAGGTAATATGCACTTTGTTGATTTTTTCGCTAATACCATAATATAGTGTTCTTTTTTCGCATAAAAGAATAATAAACTGTAAGGTTTGACTTTGAGCTTTCAAATTCAAAGTCAATTCCGAACACACAAATATCAAATGAAGTAATAGGAACATAGAACGGCTTAATTAGGGAGCAATCGATTACAATAATTAAGCAACTGAACCAGCCCGTTTCCAACTGTGCAAAGCTTATGTTATGTTAATAACACAGAATGGAAGCAATGCTTTTATGTTATATTAGGCTACTGTTGAACTGTGATGTTTATGAATGAACGTTGTAACAACATTTTACAGTTTTTTTTTTTGAAACTGAAAAGCAGAAAATAATAAGGAGGAGAGGACATAAGCAGATGTGTACCGTGACTAAAGATGAGTCCTGACGTCATTGCAGTTGATGCGACTTGTAACTGTGGTCTGTCAACTGTAAACGTGTTGTTATTCACCAAAGTAAATGTTTTTATTTTTCGCCTAAGTAAAATAAATGTATTATTGAATATATTAATAAAACGATGTGCACATTTTTTTTTATTATTAGTACTGACTCAACATATACGTATATGTATATTCAGCGTGCTTACAATAAGAAAACTCTGAGTACGTGCCTTACATCCTATACCTAGTGTCAGATAGCTAAACTACATAGCAACATCATGAAAAACAGTATAATGGAGGGAGCTTTACACCCCCACGCCCCGTAAATTGTCACGCAGTGTTCCATACACAGAGCAAAGGAGATGCCCTAATCTTTGTATTGGCTTCAACAACTAATTTCTTAAACTAATGTAAGCATTCATTGTTAAAAAATAAAATCAAATAATTACCTATCCTTTCCGATAAAAAAAGAGTTAACAAAATTACACCACTCTGTAAATATTTTTGCATACTCGTATTTAAAAAATATACGCGTCGAATTGAGATTCGGCGTGTATATTTTTTTATAAAAAAAAATTGGGAGGTCAAACCTCCCCCCCGTTTTTATCGTCAGTTAAAAAACATTTAATTA
Organism: Phragmatobia fuliginosa; assembly: GCA_932526445.1. Classification (NCBI taxonomy): domain Eukaryota; kingdom Metazoa; phylum Arthropoda; class Insecta; order Lepidoptera; family Erebidae; genus Phragmatobia; species Phragmatobia fuliginosa. The sequence continues at coordinate 8,334,595 of OW052060.1, read as the reverse complement.
ACACGTATTTGCGTTGGCCTTTACGAGTAGTATACTTAGTAGGCCAAAACTTCCTTTTGAAATAGGGTTTATGTACCTACGCTCTGAAGTGGACTATTAAAAGCCATTGATGATGATGATGATGATGATGAGCAGTAATCTATTTGTAAGTGACAATTATTTGACTTTTTTATATATTACTAAACAGTTTCAAAAGCATTTAAGCAGCTATACTATTTTAATAGCTGTACCTAAATTGTTCAAAGAATGTGTTAGTCAATCATTTTAAGATGTTGATCTTTTTATAAAATGTTTATAAGTGTTTAATACTTCTTGGAAACGGTTTTGGCTTTCGTTATTTATTTTCTTGGATTTTAACTCTATTATTGAAGTAACCGTGATGAAAATAATGCCTTTAATCAAATTATACGAAACCTCAATACTAGATACTGGGTTCAATGCATCTCTCTCGCATTTTTTTTTTTAAATTAGAACCATAGACACTTTTGACACTTTGACCGTTGTCGATTTCAAATTTTACAGAACCTGTAGACTGGTAATCAGACTTATGATTAATATCTTAATATTTCTAAATACATAAATTACATCCAACCACAGAATTCAAAATAATTTTACTCATCAGTCAGATCTATTTGTCCTGGGGTGCAATCGGATTCACGTCATCTCACTTAACATTAGAATCGCTAACCACCAAACCGATAGCCTCCCTAATCGACTTTCTACAAACGTTAACGTTAATAGAAAACTAAAATGTATATTAATCACATCTTTCACGATAATTCACGTGAACAAAAAAGAATATTATCTAATAATACAAGATAATACAGGAGCTAGCGGTTATAGAAAGAGATTTTTTTTTATATATATATTTCAGACATCTTACACACAACGTCATTTAGTACCAAACTAAGCATAGCTTGTATTATGGGTACTAAGTGACTGATAAAAATACATAAACATACTTTTTTTTGTAAATATATACATATTATACATAGAAAACACCCAGACTCCGAAACAAAATATTTGTGGATCACACAAATATTTGGTCCGACCCGGGAATCGAACCCGAGACCTCTTGATCAGCAGTACACATACACTAACCAGACCAACAAGGCAGTCAAAGTGAATCAAAGTGAAGCACTTGCATCTTGACTAAGAAGACGGCGAGGCGGATGGAAACTAAACTAAAAGTAGAAAACAATAAAAACCTATTTAATATTTTATTTATAAGTACTGAGACAACTAAACTTTGGAGGAACGGATTTGGTGTCCCTCCAACACAAAGGGAGGTTCCTCCACTCATGCGAGTTGATCAAGCCTATTTCTTTTAATTCATGGTTCCAAATACCTTTAAATGCCCTCGTCTTTTGTATGAAAAATAAAAGTTACGTGTCATTATTTCACAACTGTTCTATTAATATAACCTTACTGCAAAGTTCAAAGTTATACGTGTTATGTTGCAATTAACTACAAATAACCAACTTTACTTTAGTCATAGAAGAACGTGACCATGCACGTGTCATTGAATAAATTAGGAAATAAAAATATTATTGTAATGCTAACTTGATCCAATGTCAATACAATTTCAGAAAACTAAATCCTACAAAAAACATGTTTAAATAAAGTTTGCCGAGATGTTCTCGGTGAATCTCAATTTCACTGTTAAACAGTTATCCAAGTTTCTCACTCTACACGTTCTTACTCTACAAGTCCTTAATTCTCAAACTCACACCTTGGTCAAAATAATATATTTAAGCCGTTTTACTATCGCCACATATGCGTAAAGTAAATAAATTAATGTAGAGTTCATTATTTTTCCTCTAAACAATAATACTTTTTTGTAAAGACATTGCGATTAAACTCTTGTCTCTTAATAAATTATGGCAATTTGTCGTAATAAGGGGACTTATTAATGCCTTGAAAAGCATAGTAGGTAAGTGAGAAGAGAAAAAAGTTAAAGAGAAAAAAGATAAAACATAGGTATTGCTTATGGAGATCACATGAGAATCCGAGAGAGAAAGCAATGCTCCGAGCCAGTTGGGATCGCATCCGTAAAATAAGGTTGCAAAATATTCTTTTAATTTTAGTGGGTTGCATACATGCAAAATCGTACAGCAATTTTCAAAGCTTATTCTGTTAAAAATAAAGCTTTATTTACGTTCAACATTGTAGACAAATAAAAAGGAACACCCTTGTTCTGTTCATTATTATTATTATGTTAAGAATAACTACATAAAAAACTTCACATAAGTTGTTTAACCTTTTATCTAAGCTGGAGTCTGTTTTTAAAGTTTTATGTTTCATATTACCTCACGTAGAACATATAAACTTTATCAGTATAGGTTTTATTATAAAGTAGGTATATTATATTATAAAGTTGGTATCAGCCAAAAGTTTATTGAGCAGTAATAGGTTATCGCGACACTTATATTGACATATTATAACTATTACTTTTTGAGGCAGTGATATAAATAATTCTAGATATGGCTATGCCAGATATGTAAACAAGGTCTGGGGGCACATATTCTTATCCTTTTTTTAAGTTTTAAAAGCCAAAATATTGGAATGGATGAACTGTGATGGCTAGAATCGAAGACGAAGACTCATTCTGCAAAAAAATTACCAAAACCGCAATATATATAAATACTAGCTGCGCCCCGCGGTGTTACCCGCGTATCATTGTGGTTGCTAGGCAACCTGTGAAGTTTTGACAGGAGATAAACAGTGATCTTAGACTAAGAATGACCTAGACCGGTCATATGCGTGCACCCGTAAGGGATAGCAACAAAGTACATTAAATATTAATGTTGCCAGGTTAAAACAATTCCCCTTTAATAAGGGAGAATCGTTATTCCGCTTACTGTTCCAAACGTTTTAAAAATCTGTCAAATATGGTTAGATTAGAATAGAAGGCCTTCAAAACAAAAGCTGAGGATGTAACCGGGATCAAGATTGATAACATTAAAAAAAAAAAATTTTTTAGAAGGTTATAGTATTTATTGGCCCTTAAATAAAATAAGTATGTTGAAGAAATTAGTTTATTTTCTTGTCTCTAGTTATTAGCATATTTTTGTACTGTAATATATCCTTACGTTCAAATATTTTTACGTATAGCTTTGCTATTGCCCAACCTTGTCGTTCAGTAGCCTTCAACCACATTTTACGCACATTTTCATCTTTTGGAAATCTGGAGGACAATTAAACACAAATCAAATTAAATTTCCTCACCATATGGGGTAATTTTAAAAGGCCGATGCGTTATCCCTAAAGTGCTGGTAACCTTGCAAAATTACCTTAACACATTAATGGTCATTCAAACTTTAGCTGTGACAACCTACGCAATTTGGTCGGATAATCACAAAATTTTCACACTTTAGAAACTAGTTTTTATCACTTATTTTCAATTATTTCTGCACATTAACAAACAAAAATTGATGTAATTAATCGTAGTTAATATTAAAAACAATATTAGGCCAATAAAACGCGATTTTTTATACTTACGTGTGAAAGGTTATATTTTCATATTTGCGTTCATTACGCCTTTTGCAGCCGAAAACACAACACTGTACCATATTTGTTAAAGTATCTGGGTTGAAAACAATTAGTTTAATTTAAAATCACACAGTAATTCCCTCAAAAAGCCTTATTTTCACTCCTGATAAATTCCCGCTTTGAAATTTGTTTGACACAAATGTTTTGTGACAAACCTATACGGCGATAAGGACAAAAAATACGTATCTCTATTTTTCTCTAACACACTGGAAAATGGTATCGTTATCTCACTCTCTCGTGGTAACGCTTGTTGGCATGTCAGGTCTTGGTCATTCTTAGTCTAAGACAGTGATATATTTTGACATCTACGATATAATGTTGTATAGCCTATGTGTTAGTATAATATATATGCTATATTACTGTAAAGTTTCATCCAAATCCGTTCAGTAGTTTTCGCGCGAAAGAGCAACAAACATACACACATACTCACAAACTTTCACGTTTATAATATTATTAGGATTAGGAATAAATAGTATATCTTTATATATATAATTCTTCTGTGAGTGTGTATGTCACTGAACTTCTCTCAAACGACTGGACCGATTTTGATGAAATTTTTTGTGTGTGTTCAAGGGGATCTGGGAATGGTTTAGATTCGCAATTGGACCCGGTAGGTGGCGCTGCGACCAAGTTCTGGAATTTTAAAGTTGGGCGGTACGAAGTTCGCTGGGTCAACTAGTATCTATATATATCTATATATATTTAAATATATTTATAGATAGTAAAGACAATTCTTAGCTTAATTTAAAATAGGAAAATCTATAAAGTATAAAAGACGTGTATTGGACTAAAAGCTGGCCTCTGGCTCGATAATGGGTGTCCTTACTCGCACACAAACGAATTGTATGAAAATTAAAAAAAAAATTTTGCTCATAAATTCCAGCGGTGATAATGCGCCCAAAAAAACAGCTCGCACCTACTACTACCTAGTGTAATCTTGCACCCACAGGAATACTTTAGCTATCATAGAAAAGAAATTCATAGCACTAAACTTACATAAGTTTTTGTGAGGTCAGTTGCTAATATTAAGTAGTACAGCAGAGCATCTAATCGCCTTGAAAACTTAATCTAATAAGTCTAAGCCGTTTAAAATATTCCGTTTTCAGCGTTAACATTTACGTGTCCAGAGCTTTGCTATTATGGAAATATTAAGAAAGCGCAAACACTAACTAAATTTAAAAAAATGGTTCACGAATACTATGCATCATAACTTAGGTAATCACGATCAAGGATATGTAATTTATGGTTTTGTTTCTAGAATTTCATTTAATTAACTAGTTATATTTATGTATGTATGTATGTATGTATATGTATATATGTGTATGTGTGTGTATGTATATATATATATATATGTATGTTTAAGTATTGTGTGTGTATGTATGCATGTAGGTCTGTATAATGAGGGATATATATATATTTTATTTACTACAGAACTCAATGCACAGTCGACTACCACCGTTTCTCCGATACACATTGATCCATCCTAAGGTTGCCTGGAAGAAATTGCCTATGGCAATAAGGCCGCCCTTTGTACACTACATATATATGTCATTTAATGTACTATAACTCTGTAACAAAGTGTGCAAATAAAGAGTTTCTATTCTATTCTATTCTATGGTTCCATAGGCTTAAAGGACAGGTTTATAAAACTATCATCAGACCTGCCGTCCTGTATGGTTCTGAAAGTTGGCCCATTAAGAAAGCGAATGAGAGACGCCTGAACGTTGCTAAAATGCGAATGCTAAGATGAATGTGTGGTGTAACTCGGATGGATAAGGTCAGAAATGAATACATACAAGGAAGTCTGAAAGTAGCGCCACTGGGTGAAAAGTTAAGAAGTAATAGGTTATCTTGGTATGGACATGTTATGCGAAGGGATGAGGAAAATGTGGCAAAGAAATGTTGGGTATGGAAATTGAAGGTTACATGGCAAGAGGTAGGCCAAAGAAAAGGTGGATGGATTGTGTGAAAGAAGATATGAATAGGAAGGGAGTTAACAGTGAAATGACGAGTGATAGAGTAGAAAGGAAGGATAAAACATACTGCACCGACCCCAAATAAAATTGGGATAAGGGCAGGCAGATGATGATGAGGCGCACGCAAGGCTTATTAGCTTGACTTTTGGAAGACACCGTCTTTTATGCAAGATATTATCCTCAGAATTGGAGGTGAATCTTCACTTTTGTTGTCGCTGGCTCGTACCTTCAACGTGTCATACGTGGGCAGCGCAATTGCAAGAGGCCCTTCCAAGGTCAATCGCATGCTTCATACAAATAGAGGTCACAACAAATGTATATGAATGAGCACATATGGACAAATCACGTATTTATACTACCTTTGCTTAAGTTTAACACAACTGCGTCGATTATTAGTAACGGCAAGAGGTAGAGGCTTGAAATTCATCAGAATCCATCCTGCGATTCTTTGTAAATCACCTTTTTAAACAACACTCTTGATTGCATCGGCTGTCATCCTATCCTACTTCTAATTTGCATTACAATGTCAAAATTTTGTTAGACCCTCGCATTTAAATTCTTTTGAGATCCTTACAAATACATTACTTTCATGACATTTTTTCAAAATTTTATCAAAGATACTGTTTAATAGATAGTAATTTCGACCCATCAAGATGTAGATGCATTCTGAAAATAGATTTGTTTAAGTGTTTAGCATCATAAACTACAGGTATAGTCAAAACCTTGACTTAAAAAATTACTTTCAATAGGCTATTGTTCTATTATACTACATCATGCAATTGGCGAAATAATAATCCTCCTTGACTGATATTTTATTAAATATATTTTTCTTTCGTGCACGCGAGCACTGATAACGAGGACCTATTCACAGTCAACGAGACTTGACTCGACCTTTGGGGTCTTTAGCTTGGATAACTTGATTTATTTTGAATATATACTTAATGTAAACTTAAACGATTTTTATGTATTAAATGCATGCTTAAATATTAAAACTAGACGAGAACAGAAACAGATTCAATCGTCAATATCATCATCAGCCTATCGCAGTCCACTGGACAAAACTGTTTCTAATTGCCCGCTACTTAAATCGCTCCTGAGCTTATCGCATCCAGATCATTGCACAAATCATCACTCCACCTGGCCTGTAGACATCCTACACTACGTGATGCGATCGTTATTATAACTCCTAAAAAAATGTGCGATAATATAAAACGTGATACATACCCATTCTAAGAATCAAGCATATGGAAAAAAAGGTTAACTTAAGGTTATCACAATAAAAACATAATTATAGATATGGGTATATAATTATGAATATAAAATTAATCAAATTAAGACATATATAAAATTATAAAGCTACCAACGTTCAAAGAGGTCTAATAAGTTACAAATATCTAAAAATAAAATGTTTAAATCCAGATTAGATTTATCTAGATTATGAAGTGTGCAATCAATATATTATTATTTGATAAATTGATTGAATTGTAGTAGGTAATAAACTTTAACACATTTTATTTATTTATTTTCTATCATGTGAAGACTCATATCCATTCTTCAAATAATACACTTGTAAAACATAAATATTTTTTGGTAAATGTAATAGAACATATAATCAAACTTCAGGCACTCTCTCTGGGTATCTTCCAGGAATGTAGTCAGGGTTATTTGGATTGTATTCCCAAATGAGGTACTCGGGCTCATTGAGGTATAAAGGCGGTATCTCATCACTTGGCTCCATCTCCTGCTCAAGCAAATCTTTATTACGCTGTAGCAACTCTTCGACCCTTGCTTGAGTTTTTTCTGAGATATCTTAGACAATAGGTTCATTAATATAATGATGTATAATGATCAATGGCCGACGTTATTACGTGTTTAGTATTAATTAATCAAATAGTAGTAGGGTCGTTTTATTTAATTTCTTAAAGGCTTATGAAACATCTTAATTTTTTACTAAGGACAACGAGTTGCTGTTATATGAATTCATAAGAATTCATATAACAGCAACTCATTGTCCGTAAAGATACATGAAAATGTCAATGATCTAATTTGTAGTTAAGTAAAAGAATAAGAGTTATTGACTTGTGCGTGGATTATTTTAACAAATAAGACAACAATTTACCAATAAAACAGTAATCGTAAGACAAGATAATTCAGGATATTATTACAATCCCAAAATGCTATTGTAATAAAGGATAAATAAATAAAGTTTATGAGTTTAATACTTAATAACTTAATATAAATATTTTTATTATCATAATACTTACTGGTTCTACGCAAGTCTATCTTAAGAACTCTCCTATTTTGTTCAAGAGAGCGAATGAGCGTCTCCTCGGCGTCACCAGAAAGATCGTTTGCAGCCATATCCAACCTAGTTAAACCTCGATTCAAACTGAGGATTCCTGCCATCTAAACAATCAATAGACATACTGTATTTTGCTTACGAAAGGAAAAGAACCGATATTAAGTGGGCAACTCAAGTCCAAACGAGAATGGACTACTACTTCAAATCATACAAAAAAACTTGTGGTTATAATCTGAAATTATTGTGAAGTTTTCTAAAAAAAACTTTATCTTGTCTAAAATTATATTATTTCGAATTCTATTACGCTTAGGATTGTTCTTCATGTAATTATTTTACTTTACTCAATTGTTGTTGGGTTTTACTTACAAGAAATTCCTAATAGTAGCCCAGAGTATGGAACTCACGCCCGCGCTTCGGAGAGCAGGTTAAGCCGTCGGTCCCGGTCGTCATGAACATCTATATAATATACCCTCGAACTTCAGTTCTACCTTAGGGTTGCGGACTTCCGATGCTAGTCGCTCCGTGGAAAAACTAATATTCAGGTATAACCGGTTGAACTAGCAGCCAACCCCAAATCATATTGGGAATAAAGGCTAGAAGAACGTTATAATTTAATCCTTTTTTCATTATATTTGTTTAAAAACTTCTCACACATTACGAATATACACTTTGTGTCATGAAGGACCTTTACAAGCATCCATAAAATGGACACAAAGAACACCTAGACTCAGAAGAACAATTAGTGGATCACACAAAATGATGCTCCATGTGGGACCAAATCCCGCAACTTTTGACGTGGTAAAAAGCGGTGTGGCGACTACTTAAACCAGTATGCCATACATTCAGAACTTCTTGGAATTTAAATTATTATCAGTTATTAAAATTAATTAAGAAATTAAGATTACCTTCTCCGCAGATGCCCCACTGAAACCACAAGAATTAACGATTAACGTTTGTGGCTTTTCCTTTGATCTGACGAAAGATGCCGCAAACATTGTTGCGCATTCCAAAGACATTGGGTTCAAGCTAAAGTCTGTAATTATAGATCACTGTAAATATAATGGTAACAAATTGAACTTAAATGAGTTACAATAAAAATGTTAATAATACCCAAAAGTTCGATGGGAGCAGCAGGTTTCATTTGTATGGCATATGCTATCCCTTGAATTCCAAGTTCCTTAAATCTGTTGTTGGCTATTCTTACTATCTTCACATTTTTATGAATAGAAATAAAACCACCAAGAGCTTTCATTCCATAATCACCAATTTTACAGTGATTGAAGTCTAATTCTTCAATACTTTCTTTTTTTACAAGATTTTGTAGAATAATTTTTACTTTAGAACAATCTAAGTTACTTCTATTGATACGAAATATTCTCAAATGTCTCAACTGCTCCAATCCTTTACAAAGTGACTCACAATCGGCTATAGTGAACTCAAAATATCTGGGTTGGTACTTGTCTTGTAGATTATTTATTCCAAATACTAATGATATTTCTTGAAGATTGTATAATTTTGCCAGTACCGGCTCTAATGGTATGTGATCATAAACTTTGGGAACACTGAATTCACAAGTATCTTCTACAACACGAGGATGGGGTATTGCTGGGGTAGGTTGGCGCGCCATTTGCAATTGGTTTAATGACAACTCGTAAATATACGGACTTACCTATTAATAAAAATATAATGTTATTTGTAATGAGAGCTTTACAATCAAATTAATATTAATAGGTTATTTTTTCCAGAATGAGTCTATTTAATCAATGTATTAAAATTTTCAAGTTACCAGCAATTTCACAGAAATAAGTGTGTAAATAGTGCATATTGTATTTACCTCTGCATTTAATATATGCACAAGTGCATAAGGCATTTCATACGCCTTATTTATATTTGTTACTTTAATAAATTTTGCTAGCGTCAAAGGTTGTAAACAAATAGTAACAACTATAAATTATTATGGTCTTCTAAATTAAATGCGAATAGAAGTCAGAAACCGATATAAGACTTAGTAAGTGATTCCTCCTACATTTCATATATGGTATTTAAATGCGTTTAGTGATGCAAAACTATTGTAAAGTAATGAAAGTAATTATAATTATGTACCAGCGCAGATAATTCTACAGCTTCCTCTTCTCTAAAAACATCAGGGTTGACATTTTCTAAGTAATCTTGTAGTTTTGCAGACAAAAATTTGCCCTTCCAAAAAGTTACTCCCAGTTCTTTTCTTGATGGAAACACGGTATAGAAGGATCTTTTCCAATATTGATCATCCTAAAACAAAATGCTTTCATTTCTTATATTCTTTTATATATGGATTAGGGAAAAACCTCCTTTAACAGACAGAATGATAATTTTCAAGTGGCCAATGAGTCCTGCGTGAGCCTTCCGTTCATATTATTAGTTCTACATAAACATATTAACATAATATGACACTCTTCTCTCCTGATCATAAGATACCTCCTTATAACCATCTTTCAGGCGATTGTATTGCGCATCGGTAGAGTTTGCGAAACTTCCACATTCCTTCATGGAAATCGATATTTTCTAAATGACAATTTCATACATACACACCTTAATATGCGGTACGCTAGCCTTCAATGGAATATCCGCTGGGTACAAGTCCATAAGCATATCTAAATCTTTCTGGAGGATATGTTTAAGTGGGTTTATTCTATGGAATACCCTTGATAGAGTGAGAGCAGCAAAGTACGTAAGTGGTGCAGGGGTGAAATCATCATCCCATTCAAAGTCCTCAGCGACTATTTTGCGTGGTGCCTCTCCAGGAGAGGTTTTCATAACATCAGATGTAGCATATGCTTCTCTTGTATTTAAATTAACAACGTAAGGAATCTTCATTTTGTAATAATTATTATCAAACGTACTATAAATATAAATAGGTACACAGGAATGATAGTTGACGGATGTTACTATATTTTTTGAGAATAAAATTTAATTTATTTTTCGTATCTAACTTCAACTCCCTTTTACTGGCTTGGCACAAACACTGCAAAGATAACATTGACATACGATTTTTTTTTCTAAGCTTTCATTTTATATTAAAAACTTTTTACATTACTCCCCGTGCTTGGGCTACAAGTTATATTGTTTAATTTTGATTACTTTCTATTTCTATCACCAGCCTATGGCAGACCGCTGCTGAATACAGACTTCTCTAATCTCACAAGTATTATGTAGTAGAAGAATATTACAGTTTTATATTTATATATAAGATCTCCTCATTGCAGAAAGGAAGGTCTTGCGAACGATCTTGGGCCCTGTGCGGAAACCAGATGGAGGATGGAGAATCAGGAAAAACGTGGAAGTTGAGGATGCTGTGGCGGAGCCAAATATCATCGGACAAATCAAAGCACATAGGCTCCGGTGGCTTGGTCACGTTGAAAGAATGGGAGAAGATCGAGGAGTGAAAAGAGCCTATCTGGGTCGTCTAATCGGACGACGTCCGGTTGGGCGACCCAGATATCGCTGGAGTGATACAGTACAGGCGGACCTTGGGGAGCTTCAAGCTGACAACTGGCGACAAGCAGCCCAGGATCAAATGGAGTGGCGTTCTCTTGTGTCGGAGGCCAAGACACACTCACACTTGGGTCGCTGAGCCAACAGAGAAGTATAAATATTTATTCATGAACGTGTTAGATGTATAAATAACAGTACCTGGGCTACCAAGCTTTTCTCGGGTTTTATTTATTGTTTAACAATTTAACAGTTTAATGAAAGAAATAACATGTAATGCACTTTTAAAATGTAGAAAAACACCATAATTTCTGAAAAGGTTTTAATAGTCATAAAATTATAGCTTTACGTAAACGAAGAAAACACATTAGCTTCTGTTACCATTTAGTCTTAGTTAATGCTGGTAGCGTCCTAAACTTATCAATACAATTTGGAATGATGTAGAATCATTCAACATACTCCAATTTTTTTTTAACTACTGTGACACAAATTAAACTCCTTATTTGACATTAATAACAACATGACGTACAAGTAATAATCATCAAAATAAACAGTGATTTAATCGGTTAAGTACATAATGTGTTTCGAACAAAGTTCACCATAACATAAATACGAGTTCGGGTGTTTTCGGAGGGCTTCGTGAGTGATCGGTTCAAAACAAAGTTCGGCGCTGCGCCGGCGCCGCATTCACTCACTGTGTTTGTTTAGTGTGACTGTGACATACCACGTTGCGTGCGCGACTCTATCACCGACTTGTTACTATAAATTATAAAATTAATCAGAAATTTTTCATATTAATAATTTGATTTTTGAGTAAATAGGTATATCTTCTTATAAGTATGGATTCAACTGATAAAAACTCATCGAAGAATATTAAAACGTCTCACGTCTCGATCTACAATCCATGGAATTTGTTTACTACAAGAAACCGTACCGAAAGTGAAACCAGTGTGGGTTCAACAAGTTCACAAAATAGTCAATCAGGTGAGACTCAAAGTTATATAATTTGTAAAGTCTACAGCTAAATTACTTATTACATTATTAATATGCTATTATGTTTTTTTAAGTGTCTCTATACTAATGACATGAAAATATTTATGTAATTGACAAACAGTTTTATTAAATATTTATTATTATCCCTACGCTAACAAATTTTACAATTATAAATTTCGTTATTACAAAGTCAGTTAAAGAAATATTTTAAGAAAATTTACTATTTCGTAGTAAATCTAGGTGCTCGTGGGATTGTCTCACGACTACAGTGTGACTGAATTTTCATTGCAAATTTAAATAAGGTCAACAAGCAAGAGATTGTAAACCAGTTACTTTGTTTGAAAAGATAATACTACTCCAAACTTTAAAGACAATCTAAGATTATGTGTTTCAAGGTTTACAAGTAAATAAATTAATTTAAATCATTTCCTAGATCCTACACTACAATTTTTATAAGTTTAATTATTTAAAAAGATATTAAAAGGGGACAAAAAACACAGTGTGTGGTTTTTGTTACCGGGTCAGTTATTGTATAATTATGATCAGTGTTTTTACTTCATAGTAAATTTTATAAAAAATGTTAAATGTTCTGAGTGTCTTATTGATCTTCATAGTTCAATAAGACAGAACAATATATTCATTAAAAGAGCCTTCAGCTTCCTTTTCAGAAATCTAATTGATTGATCTTAAATTAATATAGTTATTCCCTTAATTGTTGTAGGAGATAGTGATGGACATTGATGTTACGAGATAGGTAGTTGTAGCTGTACCGCTTCACAATTTTGATTTAAATTTGAGTATTTAAGGTTTTATAATAGAAACGTATTCATCAGCCTATACTCTTTGTGTTGTGTTATACACAAACGAAATAATGATGACTATCCAGGAGTGTTTTTTTATGTCTCGCTATCTCTATCTGATGTGTGAGAAAGCCAGACATTTTCAAAAACGTAAATATATTCGAATGTTTCTAGAACGTCTTGTTTTGAAATAATCTCAATTAAAAAAGCTTAGTATAAATAAGATTTTGGGTATGAGAATAAACAATAAGTACTAATTACATACAGAGTCATTTAGACATATAGAAACCCAGGTAACTACATTAAGTTGTGTCCGTAAATTTTAATTAATTTTAACTTTAAATTTTAACAGTAACTGATTATAGTGAAGTACTCTAAAAACCATTTGATTATGATTATTTTAGATATTCTTTGTATGATAAGTTATGTCCGTGACTATTTGTTGTATATTTGGGTGTAATTATTTATCTATGTATTAATATAAATATAAGTATGTTTTATCAACAGTCTAGTTGGTCTATTTACCACAGTACAGGCATTGCCTAATTTGGAATTGAAGGGTATTTGTAATAGGCGTGAGGTTCTTATTATCTATACAAATCTAATAACAAGTAAATGAAATTGAAGTGCCTCTTTGTACTTTGAAAATAACAGAATTTAAATAAATGGATGATTATATGAAAGTATACACGAAACTTACACCATAACATTGTTTTATATAATTGTCTGTCTATTTATTCCGGTTAATATCTGTAAAATTAGGACCGATTTTGACGAGACTTTTACTAACAAATATCTGTTAAGGAGTAATTTAGGTTATTAGTATTTTATTTTAGCTTCACCCCGTGTTACCCACTGAACTTTGTGTTAAAAATAATCGCGGGGTAACTAGTACTAAAATATTTAGAATATTTATTTAGTTACAGTGTCCTCTTCCATTAATATAAATTTTATACATAAATATTTATAAAACATTTGTATTGAGACGGCATCACTGGGTAGATTAACCAGTGTGCATGATGTAGATGTACGGCGCATATCAATAAGGAGCCCATCGTTCAAGTTTAATGTTCTTTAAATATAAAAATAACTCCATAGCACATCGAACAAAGAACTTTAGCAGTCATTTTGTTATTTATATACTTCTGAGAGGCGTGACGCATCATATAACTGGTGGTCTTTCATGTTGACGAGTTGATTAAAGAAATCTTTCTTAAATGTAAACAATTACTCACTAGCTAAACAAATACGAGTTGAATCCAAGAGTATTAGTCACCATCCTCATTGTAAATGCAAACAATGCAGTATGGTAATCTATACCATGGCAGCCCAGTGACGTGGCACTGCATCACTGAGCCTACGGTCTCGAACTCACTAACGAATTACGACACGCGACCCACTGCCATATCATCATCGTCATCAACAGCCTTTAACAGTCCACTGCTGGACATAGGCCTCTCCTTAGAAAGGAGGTTTTGGCCTACTATACCACGCTGGCCAAACGGGTTGGTAAAGGGTTTTTTTCAAGTTTTCCTCCTCTTGGCAGTGATGTTAGCTGCTTATTTTAATAAGCTTCCTATAAAATTACCTAATAACGAATTCGTTTCTTTGTACTTTCTTAATTTTACTTAAGTGTCTGTATGAAATATAAATTAAAAGATTTTATGAAATGCGTTTGAAAATATATAGGTACACACCCAAAAAACCTAACCAACACTTAATCTTCACACAAAAATTCATTTTTAAAAATTTTGTCTATCTTTGTTTTGTTCCGGGTAATCTCTGGAACGGATAGACCGATTATACCTAAGGAGTAACTAAGGCTTATACTTTTTTAGGGTTCCGTAGCCAAATGGCAAAAAACGGAACCCTTATAGATTCGTCAAGTCTGTCTGTCTGTCTGTCCGTCCGTATGTCACAGCCAATTATTTCCGAAACTATAAGAGCTATACTGTTGAAATTTGGTCAGTCGATGTATTCTGTGAACCGCATTAAGATTTTTAGATAAAAATAGCCAAATGGCAAAAAACGGAACCCTTATAGATTCGTCAAGTCTGTCTGTCTGTCTGTCCGTCCGTATGTCACAGCCAATTATTTCCGAAACTATAAGAGCTATACTGTTGAAATTTGGTCAGTCGATGTATTCTGTGAACCGCATTAAGATTTTTAGATAAAAATAGAAAAAAAACAATACATTTTGGGGGTCCCCATACTTGGAACTGAAACTCAAAAATTTTTTTTTCATCAAACCTATACGTGTGGGGTATCTATGGATAGGTCTTCAAAAATGATGTTGAGGTTTCTAATATCATTTTTTTCTAAACTGAATAGTTTGCGCGAGAGATACTTCCAAAGCGAAAAAATGTGTGTCCCCCCCCCTCTAACTTCTAAAATAAGAGAGTAATAAAACTAAAAAAAATATATGTTGTACATTACCAAGTAAACTACCAACGAAAATTGGTTTGAACGAGATCTAGTGAGTAGTTTTTTTTTAATACGTCAAAAATCGTAACACGCAATATACCTTTCATTCAATCAATACACTAGTACAAAAACATCGATGAAAGTTACAACGAACTACAAGAACTTTTATATGATGTTACTGCTGGTACGGAACCCTTCATGGGCGAGTCCGACTCGCACTTGGCCGCTTTTTAGTTTCTAGACTAGCTTAGTTCCGCGGCGTTACTCGCGATTTACAACAATAACCCGCACTTATTGTTGTAAATAGCGGGACTCAACTAGTACTTAATAAAATGAATAAACATAATAGGTTACATTTAGTTTAAATTAAAACGAAAAGAGTCCGCTGATTAATTTATTGTATGCTTAAAGACAAAGAAAACAAGGTAAATAATATAATTATATATTAAAACTTCAATGCATGTATGGAAATAAACTGAAAAATATAATTCATTATCATCAACAGCCTTTAATAGTCCACTGCTGGATATAGGCCTCTCTTTGTAAGGAGGTTTTGGCCTACTATACCACGCTGGCCAGACGGGTTGGTAAAGGGTTTGTTTCAAGTTTCCTTCTCTTGGCAGTGATGTTAGCTGCTTATTTTGTTCCTTTATTCGCCTCTTACGACACCCATGGAATGAATTGGGGTGGTGACACTTTGTATTCTTAATCCGTCACCACACGGACAGAAAAATATAATTAGTAGGTAGATATCTATTTGTTACTAAGGCGATTGCAACATCATCAACAACCCATAATGTCCCACTTCTGGGCTCGGGTCCTCTATTAGAAGAAGGTTAAGGCCTTAAGTCCTATGAATAAACTTACACACCGCTTCAAGATAGCTTAGTTTTCTTTTATCTATTTCTCAAGATAGGTACTTCTCTCATAACTCGTGAGTGGCAGGCAGCGGCTGCATCTAGTAGGTATTTATAACATGATAGGTAGTCTCAGTTTTATGTAAATAAGATTAACCTAAGATAAAATTATACGTATGTTTCTCATAAGCTGACGTGTTAATCTTAAACCGCTCGTCACAAACGGAGAAACCGTAGTTCAATGCCAGATGTTTTATAATTAGTCTGCCATGATGTCGGTGACCAGACCGCATTTAAAAACAAACAACGTTCATTTTTAACCTACCGCAGTACAAGTACATAAAAATAAAATTGGAATGAAATGTTATCACCGGATGGTTCGGGAATATCGATATGATATTAATATGATATTCTGGCAATGAAATACACTTCGTGACGTCTACAGACATGCTTAAATTGACATATGTACGCAGATGATGTTCTCTACATGTGTCTTAATTTTGCTAATGCTGTGTTACAGATCAATACTTTCATAGTACATACATCAACGAAAAAAATAAAATAACATACATACAAATAAAATTAGTTAATTTTTTATGGTGACCCTTAGAGGAGGCCTATCTCTAGCAGTGGAAGTCTGTCACATAATGTGCACTGTGGTAATAATAATTTCTCCCCATTGAACAATATACGCAGACAGTTCGATAAACTTATAGATAATTTGAAACATTAGGTATGTTTTAAATTATAATTCTTATCGAATTACTGCTATTAGTTTTATTTCCTATTTATAATCTTGGGACCAATCCATTTAATCTACGCAGAAAAATAAAATTTATGTGTATGTAAATGGATGTATATTATGTACATCTTCTTTATATATATAATTCTTCTGTGAGTGTGTATGTCACCGAACTTCTCTCAAACGACTGGACCGATTTTGATGAAATTTTTTGTGTGTATTCAAGGGGATCTGGGAATGGTTTAGATTCGCAATTGGACCCGGTAGGTGGCGCTGCGATCAAGTTCTGGAATTTTAAAGTTGGGCGGTACGAAGTTCGCTTTGTCAACTAGTCTTTATATATATAATTCTTGTGTGAGTGTGTATGTCACTGAACTTCTCTCAAACGACTGGACCGATTTTGATGAAATTTTTTGTGTGTGTTCAAGGGGATCTGGGAATGATTTAAATTCGCAATTGGACCCGGTAGGTGGCGCTGCGATCAAGTTCTGGAATTTAAAAGTACGAAGTTCGCTGGGTCAACTAGTATTTAATTAAAAAGAACATTTTTAATATTTGTTTGCTTGTTTGTCTAATCCATGTAACCGCCACATCGATTTTAACGAATTTCAACCTACTTGTACATCATATTTGTAGTTAACCAATTCAGGTTATTCATCCTTAACTTTATAATATTATATATATTATTATATTTTTACTTTATATTATTATATATAATATTATAAAGCTGAATAGTTTGTTTGTTTCGTTGATCGTAATAATCTCAGGAACTATTAAATCGATTTACAAAATTCTTTCAATTTTGGATATTCCATTTTTTTAAGAAAAGCTAAAGCCTTTATATGATCGCTACGATCAATAGGAGGGAGTATCAACGGAAAGTATTGCAAAAACGGGAGAAAATAATTCCTTATACCTACGAGCTTCTAATGCGTGCGCTGCGAAAACGTTTACAGTTTTGTAAAAATTATGTATCAAAGAATTGTTGCCCTTGAAACGTTCTAAAAAAATTCCGAGGTACCATATATGGGTCTTTTGAGTTTAACTCTCTATTACTTTTAAAGTGACGCAGACGAGGTTGGTTGGATTCGATAAATATCAGTTCCTATCATATTTTATCGTAAAACATATTTTGTTTTATCTTTTTTTCTGATTATGGAAGAGATATCTCCATTTATTATTCTATTTTTATTATATGCAGAAAACGAGTACTCTTACTTTATCAGCTTACGATAGTATTTAGATAAAAATGCATATGATAAACGTCACTCTTTGTTAATTCCGTGTTCAATGGCAATGGTTTGATAAGTAAGTTTATTCAAAACTTGTATCTATGCGGTAACTGATATAAACTTGCGTCCAATATCAGTTATCCCATTTTTACTCGTAGTCATCATAAATGTGTAGTCAGTGGCCAACCCGGACTCTGCCAACGTGGGGACGTGTGATCTTAACCCTCTCTTGAGAGGAGACCCCAGCCCAGCAGTGGGACATTATGGGTTGTTGATTGTACTAAATTTACTGCCTCGGTGGCGCAGTGGTAGTGTATGCGATTGCTCTGCTTGAGGCCTTGGGTTCAAATCCTGGGTCGAACCAAATGTGTGTATGATCAACTAGATTTTTGTTTCGGATAAATTCGGATATCGTGATATTTGTTTCGGAGTTTGGGTGTTTTCTAAATATAATATGTATGTATTTACAAAATAAAGTATATAAGTATTTTATCAGACCATCTCGCTTTCAATGTATAAGCTCTCTTAAGTTTGAAGCTACCATCTAGCTTAGCGGTGTGTGTTATATTTCCGTAAATATTTACACGGCATAAATTAAATATAAATTAAAATTTATAGTAAAAGAATTGTTTTTGCATTTCTTCCAACTCTTTTGAAATAATTTTTAAAAATTGTGTAGCATTTTTATCAAGGTAGTAACAATAATTATCTTTAAAACGAATATTGTTTAATGTTAAGGACCTACTTCCTAGTCTAATAATTTTAAATTAAAAACTCTTCACAAGTGAAATATGCTAAAATGATTTACCCAAAAAGTAACCTTCACACCATTATTCACTAACTCAATGTGTCATCACTCGTTAGAATATAGGAAATGAATTTACATAAACATTCAAAGCAAGGGACTGATGAGAAGGTTTATTCGAGCGTAAGCGTTGAGAAGTGACAACGTGACTTCGGTCAGGTAGGTAAACTGTCCCGAATTGTCCCCGAATTAGGCAAATATGCCCGTCTCTTTCTTTACCTATAAAAATCTACAATGCTGTATGCTTCACTCATTCAATTCAATGAAAACAATTTCATAGCATATTTTACTCACTTTATTAAGACAGCTATACAAACTCGTGTCCTTTAGAAACCATGCTGATACATGGTAAAAATAGAATTACAGATCAATACTACGAATATTATTGACATATTGGCACTCAGTAAACGACAAATTTGATTTCAAATATCATTATGATGTACACTTATGACTGTGCTGTTGAAAAATCTCGTTAAAGGCTAAGATATTTCAGTAATCGCAGTAGAAGTAGTAGTAGGAAGTGATATTGGATTTGAAATCTAAAGGGGACGGCTTATTACCAAACCCCAATCACACACTACATGTTGTTGTGTAAATATTTTTTTTGTTAATAGAATTGACTGGACAGATATTTAATCCTTCAAGACACTGTTCTACACTAAATTATATGTCTATCAACTAGCACAACAATCAACTCTTATTTTTCTTGTGGTTTTAGGTTCACAGTACGCTGGACTTCAGAGGCAAACCAGCAAAACTAATGAGGAATATCTTTGGATGATGTAAGTATTAATAGTCTTTATTACTTCTTTTTGCATTGATGATGTCCTTCGTAGTTCCCTCCCTTAGTCGAAATGAATTAACAAGAAAGAGAAGGTAAACTTGAAACAAATCCCATACTAACCTGACAGGCCAGGATTGTATAGTAGACCAAAACTTTATGCCTAAGGAGCGGTTTAATTCCGAAAGTAAACCACATATTTAGAGCTCTTGATTTATTTTATTTTATTATGTTTTATTTTATGTTATGATTGAACCAAAACTTACAGCTAGATCATTTATCATCAGGACTTAGTACGAAAAGAGAGGGCCAGTAAGGGCCGTAGAAGAAATAGATCAGTGTAAATAGAGACAGTACATATACATTCACACTGCAACAAGAAATAGTTATCTCTAAACAACACAACAGTCATCAATTTTGATTATTAGAGGCGAAGAAGGAGTCATTCTAAGTTTTCCTCAGCTGTTTATTTCCATTCACAAACAAGTCCACATCAACACACCGGCATGCTACATTGAACGAATGACTCGCTCGAATGGTAAATGATTTTTGCCTATAGATTGTATTTGCTTTAGGTGTGTATTTGCTAAACACATATGTGATTTACTCACTTACCTTATTCGACCCTTTGCGATAGTAGGAATAGATCCACTAATAACTATGATGATATTAACATTTTTTTTAGTTTTAAAGGGAGATTTATTTATGAATAAGGTTTGTTTTTGTGCCTTGTTTAAATTGCAAACAAATCTTTTTGAAATAATTTGGAACCATTAAAACCATAATCACCAAACGAAGATTAGCCAGTGTCACACACCATGTTAGTACTCCTCAGATAGTATTGCTAAATTGAGTGGACCTTCGAAGTTAAATAATAATTAAGATGAAATAAATTTAATATCTATCATGATTTATATATTTTGTGGTAACCCTACCTACTTGCGTTGTCCATTTTATGCAAACTTAGATCAGTAGAGCATATCGCTAATGTATTTATAATTGTAAGATGCAACCTCAATGTAACTCGTTTTACGTTATGTAAACGACAATGACCGCTTTACATATTTTTAGAGTTTCCAAGATGAATGATGTTATTTCAAACATTTTTTGCTTGTATTACATGGTCCATCAACAACCTATAGTATCCCACTGCGGGACCCATGTCTTCTCTCTAAAGAGGATTAAGTCCATACGTCTCCACGTTGGCCGAGTGCCTGAAGGCCTCCAACACGACTTTTATTATATGACAACAATCATGCTCAAAAGCTCATGGTATCATGTCACTAACGGTGACTCATCCAGGTATTGAACGCGATGCCATTGCCCACCTTCGTTGATTGTTTCTAATCCCTAAGGGTAACTTGGCTATGAGTGCCTTTCGCACCTCTTTTGTAATTTATAAAGTAAACAAATGAAGTTTCTATGTTTAAAACACTGCCTAGTACTTAACTAATAATGATTCTTCTTTTCCTTTCCATGGTTACTCGCCTTCTAAGGATACTGTGGTTGTACAGTAGTATTCTTTCCAGAAAACTCGATAAAATTGAAGTTTATGTGTGTTGTACAGAGATATATCGTAATTTTATGGATTCATGTTTTATCTCTGTGACGGTTTTATCTAAGAAGTATGTAAATGTTTATAGTATAAATAATTTCCAGAAGCCCAAAAGTCACGTTACAATCTACCTGTTCTAGTAAAATCGTTACAAAGTTAAAGAAATACAATTTAGTTCTTGAACTTTAGTCACGTTAATATATATCTATTATTGCATATGTGAGCCACAAAACTCTTAAAGTGGCTTTTAAAACTATTCCAGAAAAACGTTTCATTGTATAGTTTGTTTTTGGTTAGTTAGAGATATTTCAGAAACTTATACAGTTCTAAACCCATGAGCTCACTCAAACACTTTAAAATATCTGCTTAGAATATGGTTTATGAAGTTGTTTTCTTAATTTCTCATCATGAAACCACAATGTGCCACTTCGAAGCACGTCAGGGTAGAGCTAGATAGATAGATAGAGCTAGTTATTTAAAAAACTTTTTCTTGTTGCATATATTATAACATAAATATTGTTTCTTTGTTGTTTTTGGTAGAACAAAACACTACATATTTTGAAGTCGCAATTATTCAAGCGTAGATTGTAGTTACCTTTCACAGTGGTGTTGCAATGTTTACAGTATGGTAGGTAGCGATGAAATTAGAGAAAAAGAAAGAACTACTTAAGTATACATATAAACAATCTCAATTAAGGTGCTTGGCTAAGATTAATCACTGTATTAAACAATTGCTGTAGTGAAAAGGAAAACTAGACTAAATTAATGTAAATCATGGATTGAAATAATCCCTCCTATGGAAAGTGATGATGACCTACACAGCAGTTATACACATATAGCAGTTTATAAATATTCCATACAGAAGTGAAGTAAAACAAAAATCATGCCATATGATTGCAAAAGACGAGCTTATTAGCAATAATGGTAGGTCTCGAAGGTCGTCCAGTTACGGCTGCGAGGTATTTCTGCAGCCAATGCAGTGTTTCACGCACTCACAGTTCGTTCCATACGTGGGAAGGAGAAGCAATATGCCGCCCCGGTCGGCTTCCCCTCTCGCTTGTTAAATGTCGAAACCTTCGGTTGCTTGCGCTGGCGCTGGGCACCGAGAGTCGCGCGCCAAAGTTGACAACGCGATACTGTTGGACCAACAGCAGCCAAACGAATAGTGCTCTGATAAAAGTGACAGTGATATGCATGAAGCACGTGCATAGCGGTAGCGCAGGGAGCAATACCTTCATTGACCTCAGTGGCTTCAGTTTCGGTTAGTTAGTGTTTTATATAAATTTTGTGTCAAAAAATATTTATACTCTTTGATTATACTGACTCACAAGTCATATATTTCAAAACAAAGAAATATGAAATTATCGGCCGTGACGACACGTCGTTAAAACCAGTTTGTGTGACGTGTGTAACATAATTTGTTGGCTGGAATCGACAGAATAATCCGCTTTGTGCGATAGAATAAATAAAATGACTAACGTGGTCATTTATTAAATGCTTATTGAGTCAGAAGTACGTGTATAGTGTTTGAATCAGTTGGCAACATGTGAGGTGATTTAAATAAAACCTTGTACTTTGAAAATTTAAACTTCTGTTAAGGAAGTACATCATACAGTGTTAAATTAAGGAAATATTTGGTATATGTAATTATTTGCTATTTATGTTTAAATGCACCTTGTTACTTGTTCGTTACAACATATCGACAGTTTGGAAACATTTACTAACATATTCCCCGTGCAGGTGGTATTTTCAAGGTAAATTCGTTTTATTTTACTATTCTAGACTGTGTTTACAATACGGTTTATGATCATAATGTCTCTTGATAGATAATAGGTAGATTTTGAAGTCAATGATTGTGTGATTGTTTACAAACATATAAAATATTTATGCTTGGAATGTTTTATCAATTGATTTACAGGTGAAGTAAATCTTCACGTCACTTTACAACTTAACGACTACAAGTGTCAGAAATCTATCACCCTTATCAAGGGGTAACAGACGTACTAAAAAGATCATATTTTATCGTTCAAAAATTGAGTATGTCATGAAAATTAACCCTCAATAATAAATGAAACAAAAATATATAATGAAAAATAAGTATCTTATGAGCATGTAACAAATTCTTAAAAAAGAGAGGCATTTTATCATGATTTTTATATGTAGTATATTGATAAAATAAAAACAACTACACTCGGTTCCAAAAATAACGGGTCAGTCACATAAACCCGAATATCTCCCGAACTACGTATGCCATCCTAATGAAACGAAGACTGTTCAATTGAGAATTTAATTATACAGATAAAAAATAAAATAAAACTTAGTTACACCCACAATATTAATCTTAAATTAAAAAAAAACTAAAGTAGTCATATTTTTCTTAAGATTACATTTTTTTTATGATTGTTTTTTTGCTGTTTTTCATCACTGGAGGCTTCATCACGTGGAGGCAATACAAAGTATTAAATGAAGAAAGTGATGAAAAACAGCAAAAAAACAATCATAAAAAAAATGTAATCTTAAGAAAAATATGACTACTTTAGTTTTTTTTTAATTTAAGATTAATATTGTGGGTGTAACTAAGTTTTATTTTATTTTTTATCTGTATAATTAAATTCTCAATTGAACAGTCTTCGTTTCATTAGGATGGCATACGTAGTTCGGGAGATATTCGGGTTTATGTGACTGACCCGTTATTGGTTTATGTGACTGACCCGTTATTTTTGGAACCGGCTATATTTTAAGATTTAAATAATGTTTCTTTAAGAACAGAACAAAGTAGTTTAATGGAACACTGGAGGTCTTACTTTTTTCATTCATTAGTATTTATTACAATGTAAGAAACGAACCTCAGATTCAGATGCACATAAAGTAAATACACATTTACCTAAATCGATACACACTTCAAAAGTCAATAAACTCGATTTCGTATCTACTCTAAAAAAACGTTGTTCACATTGTTTAAATCTTATATCGTTAAACACCTTTGACTGCCTCGTTGGTCTAGTGGTTAGCGTATGCGGCTGCTGATCAAGAGGTCTCGGGTTCGATTCCCGGGTCGGACCAAATGTTTGTGTGATCCGCAAATATTTGTTTCGGAGTTTGGGTGTTTTCTATGTATAATATGTATGTATTTACAAAAAAAGTATGTATACGTATTTATATCAGTTGTCTAGTTACCCATAATACAAGCTCTGCTTAGTTTGGGGACTAGATGGCGTTGTGTGTAAAATGTCCGAAATATTTATTATTTATTATTATTACCTTCCAAACGAACTTGCCAATGAAGTCATCTCGTGTTAAGTTAAATCGTTCATGTCAAGGTCATTGAGTGATCAGCGACACCACCACCTAACTTAATCGATTCGTTTGGACGCTATTTGGAAAATTTCATCACTTTAATCTACGTATACAATTCCATCTAAATTCAGCTTTATACGCATTTTTCTAAAAGATAAATTATAATTTAAAGGAGAACCGACTCACAAATCTCCCTACGAAGAAAATAATAGCTACAGAAATTGGTAATATCCTCGTTTGCAAATTGCGCGTGATGTTATTGTAAACCAATTCAAATCTGAACAGTAGGTAAATTGAATCGTGTGGAAGCCGTTTAAGATGGAAAATAAACTAAAAAACTTAAACTTCCTTGTTCTGAATCAAGTTAAAGCAAGAAAAGCTTTAAACTTTAAAAGTTAATCAAATATCGTGTTAGGTGGACGTTCTTGTATTTATTTTTCAGCATTTATTATTCAATACATCCAAATTATACTCGTAGGTGCGTCAGAGATGATATAACACAAGACGATTGTCATGTCAAATCTTGACCCAAAATAAAAAACCTCTTTTAAAATCATTTCTCTCGAAGTTTAGTCGAAGATTCTGTCAACATAATACCTATACACAAAACTATATGCATATATAGTACATTGCAGATCTTGATTCAGATTCCTTTTTAATTATATTTTTAATGGTTTGGAAGATACTAATATGCCATTTGCATTTGATTTCGTCAAAACTACATCATCTATATGATGTTTCATAGGCAAAACCTTCGCCTGTCTAAATATGTGATACAGATCTAAGCACCGTAACAATAAAATAAAGTTTAAGAGAAATTTGTAGTTACTGAAACTGTCGATTCATTCAATCAATTAGTAATACAGTATTAATAAATTCACATAGGTACTTAAGCCATTACTTAAATTAAAAAAAAATATCTCAAGTTAGACATCTAAAACAATTACTTAAATAATGTTGTGTTTAATAATATTGTTAATGGTGCTCGTAAACGGGCAATTTTTTTGACAATTTCTTGCTGCAATATTATAGCCGCCAAGTTGCTGATTATATGTATATCTCAACACAGTGCAACAATTGCTGTATAGCCCGGCGATATTGTCAATTTATTTCATTATAGTTCCAAGTATTTAACGTCTAGCCGGCTATATTGCAAATGATTTATCCCGCTTGCTTAAACTTGCAAATATACTGAGCTATATTGGTCAAGAAACAAGATGCAATTTTTATAGCCCGTTTACAAGCGACTTTAGGGTTTTAATAGGTATATGATATATTTGAAAATGAGCCTTGTGACATTTGAAATAGGCTTTAATAGAAATACCCTTAAAACCACAGAATAACGGAGAACAATCGTTTGGGTTTATCACTTGTTTTCACTCTGATATTCGTTACTCTATAATTTAAACTAAACTTCACTGCGGTCTGCGAGATAGCCTTTTATATTAGACGTGACGAGCACTAGTATATTCTAGATGTTTCGAACGACGATAAAACAGTCATAATACTTCTCGAACATAATGCTTCCTATAGATTTAAACACCTTTATCTAAAAAGATAGACATTTGTGTGACACAAGTGCGTTGCCCCTCCTAGAACCCATGTTGCGATAGTCGCTTACCATGAGTGGATTAATTTGTTCGTTTATCACTTGTTTACTATAAAAAAATTTTTTATAAAAAAAAATATTATCTGAAGCCGTATAAACACATGGCTTAACAAAGGTTATTCAGAATTAATTAATAATGTAACGGCTCTTTGCTATCCACCTTACTCATTTTCTCTCACACACTTTCAGTGATCTCACGCAGTTTTCAAGTAGATTTGCAATCATTGCATATTAAAAATTTACAAGTTTCAATTAAAGTGCATAACTTTGTTAAAGTATCAATATGATGTAAAACTTGTTTATAGTCGTGCTAACACTAAAATGAGATGTATTTAGTTTGCGTGACGTGTGCAGTATTGATTACCAAATATATTTCAACTGTGAACAAGTCCATTTCTAACGATCGCATATTTGTAATTTATTGATAAAAAATTACCTATTAATAAAAAATTACATTGAATAGTTTTATGGATTTTATTTTTCTTTTGCCCGTAAATAGGTTATCGCGCTAAATAGTAGAGTAGGTAGTTCATCTTTCCTCAAGAATCACTCAAAACCCATTAAAAGTGGTTTGGCCGTAGCAGAATTACAGACTGGCAATTCCTTTTTAGGGTTCCGTTGCCAAATGGAAAAAAAACGGAACCCTTAACGATTCGTCATGTCTGTCTGTCTGTCCGTATGTCACAGCCACTTTTTTCCGAAACTATAAGCTATACTGTTGAAACTTGGTCAGTAGATGTATTCTGTGAACCGCATTATTATTTTCACACAAAAATAGAAAAATAGCAATAAATTTTGGTATACTTGGAACTGAAACTCAAAAACTTTTTTTTTCATCAAACCCATACGATGTATCTATGGATAGGTGTTTAAAAATGATGTTGATGTTTTTAATATCATGTTTTTCTAAACTGAATAGTATGCGCGAGAGACACTTCCAAAGTGGAAAATGTGTGTCCCCGCCCTGTAACTTCTAAATTAAGAGAGTGATAAAACTAAAAAAAATATATGTTGTACATTACCATGCAAACTACCAACGAAAATTGGTTTGAACGAGATCTAGTAAGTAGTTATATATATGTATAAATCGTAAACCGCAATTTACCTTTCATTCAATTAATACGCTATTCTAAAACCATCGATGAAAGTTACCACGAACTACAAGAACTTTTATATGATGTTGCTTGCTGATACGGAACCCTTCATGGGCAAGTCCGACTCGCACTTGGCCGCTTATTTATAATATTAGTATAGGTTACTAACATACCTATTTGCATAGAAATTAATAGATTTCTTATTTGTTCAGGATTAATGTTTAAACATTATCTGATCTTGTCTAAATCATTTCGCTGTTGTAATTGCTGCGCAAAATGACTAAGTACTGACCAACTACAACTAAGTTAAACTTGAATTGTCTTCAAAGGTCGTACAGATGCATAATGCATGGAACACATTACCCATCAACCACAACACGTTTATAGCCCCGAAGCATACGCGCAACCAGCCTATTAAACACCCACGTCTTAGTCGTTATTATTCATAGTAATGAATAAGGTAAAATAAAAAACTCAGTATAGTTATAAATAAACCTTAAATTTGGTTTTACCTTAGAATCAATTCATTTTTTTTTTATTATTGGCGCTGTGGTAATGTGTTACCACAATTTTACCGATGTCATGTACTGTATTAGAGTTAGAAAGACAAACTGTCAAAGAATTTAATTCATGTAGAACTACGATATACCTTAGAATATACGTTAGTAAGCGATTTCTAACAGTGATATCAATCATCTGGCTTGCTTAAGAGAACACATTACTCTATGCAAACAAAACTGAGCGAGACCTCTAGTTGTTCTTTATTATTTATATATATAAACGTCCTTGAATATTAAAGTTACCTTCAGACTAGTGTTTGAGGAGCGTGGGCGTTTGATGAACGTATTCATAGCGTGAAAACCAGCACAATGCAACTTGAATGTCGAGTGTTCTTTGTAGTTACCACTTGTGAGTTGTGTAGTTTATTTGTACGACGGATACATACATATATAGGAGTACAGTTTATGATATTGTTTCGATGTTTAAATATAAATACGTTAGGATAACTTTTTGTACGTGGATTTTTAAGCTAATGCAAAGATGCAACAACAGCAATTATTTTTAGGAATAGGTTTAGGTATATAAGAAGTACATATGTTCTTTGAAAATTACTTGTGTTATAAACTCAAATGAATTATACCCAAGTATACCCAATAAATCTCTAGTGATTCAATCTATGTTCGAAACGGTCGAATATACTTTGTTATCATTCAGAAACAAAAACATTGTTTAAATAAAAATTATTTGCCCACTCCTTTGCTTAACTTTTTACACTTTATTTGACAGTCTGAGTTACTCAGATATGTGATTTCCACAAAATGACGCCACTTCCTACAGCATTGCATACAGCATATTGAAGGACATCTTGTATAGTGACGACATTAAATAGATATCGGCGTTTGTAAATTGTAGGTCTTAGAACACGTATGACTAAATCCGCACGATTGTTTTCTGTGGCTTGAGGCTAACTGAAATCTTATTTGAAACCCATATTTCTCATGTGTTTCATAAAATTGAGCTTTAATAGCGCTAAGTTATCCGGTCTTCTTTCAAAAATTAAAAAAATCACGTCAATGTCATGTCGAATAGACAAAATCTCTTGTTTATTAAACATGCACTTAACGACTCATGATTTAAGATATGCCCTGAATCTAAATGTCTGTAATGAGCCATTTAATACATTATTGATGTAGGTAATCTAACATTATTGACAGATTAAAAATTCTGATTTTAATTGTACTAATTCATGAACTGTTGTTAGCACGGTGGCCCTGCTCTAGAAAGTTTAAGTATTAATACTCGCATAAAATTTCACTTTTATGAAATAAGTGTTACGTAATATAAATTTTAATATTTAATACATTTTACCAGTCGGCAGCATATGTCGCTACATACTTATATCAAATTTCCCCAAACAACTCATATCGAAGCATTGCTATCTTAATTTTTGGTTGAATGAGCAAATCTCTACCACTGCGAGTAGGATTCAGAAATCTTTTTATAAATATACTGAAATCTTAATACTGACGGAAATCAGACATTTCGTAACCTAAACGTGAGAACCAACACGATATTATGTACGTATACATATTTTCAGTACTGTTGGAATAAATGTTGCGGCGCTGCACTGAAAAAAACGATCTATTCTTACGTCACCATCAAGGATATACCATTTATAATTATGATTATATTGTCCGCGTTTTGTATACATTGATACGTTCACCGTTCTTTTTATATTCACGACTGATCATTTGAGATGAATAAATTAAAACTTCAATCTCAAGCTGCATGAGTTCAATACGTAAATTGGTTTTAATAATTTCCAACAAAAATATTGAGTGTGTTTATTTAGATATAATCAGAAATCAATGACTTCACCGTTTCTTCTTGCACAAAACGTCATATTTATAGTGGTTATCGACAGTAACTGTACTTAATCAATAAACGAGTGAAAATATATTTATAAATTACCAGCTTTTGACTGCAGTTCCGACCGCGTGTTTATCGTTTATCACGGTAAATAGCACCGTATCTCTTCTGCTATTTAAGAATGAAAGGCAAGGTAAACGTACAAATCGGTTCAGCGGTGAAAGCGTTACAGACAGACAGAGTTAATTTTTTTTTTATATTGAAATTAGTCATAATCTTTGGGTCTTTGGGATAAAAAACTTGGTTAATATATATAAAATAATGGTTTTAATTTTTATCTTTGTAACACCATTTCCTTGTGCGTGCTACAAAATAAGAGACGTCATAGCTTTTAATATACTGGAGAAGTCGAACAAAAAATATATGTATGAATATATCAACAGTCGTCTTGTTTATATACATATCTCTTCGTATTATTGTAAATTGTAAAATGTGTTCTATTTTAAAGACAGTGTACGCAACACATGCTGACCGAGTTACCGGTACCTTTGTTATACAAGCCGTTATTACGATATGTTTACCACAGTACCAATCTACAAAACAACTGAAAGAAAACGTACTTAGTAAGATGTTTTGTGTCCACTCGAACAACTAAAAGTCACGGCCAGAGCAATTGCTTTGTTCAAATATAATATACGACAGAAGTTACGTATTCTTGATCTCTTTATACTCTATGGAGTATCTTATGTGCTAAGGATACACTAAAAATCTTTGTAAAACTAAATAATATTGTGATCCTTTAATTGTACCCTTTTACAATATTTTAGAATAAAATTAGGCCAAGCAGTTCAGTTTTCCAAAGTGTGTTATGAATATAATAAGAAGGAAAACACTCCTTTTATGTAAATTTATATCAAAAGTGTTCAGAATAAATACACATTAAATACATTGTACATTATCGTATTTGTTATTACAACATTCCACTCATTCGTTTTACTTCAACAAGATACATATTTTTCTTTGCAATTCATAAGAAAATGTGACGTTATTTTATGATTATAATAACGAATTTATGTAATTAAGCGCTAAAAGGCCTTCAGAAGAACATTTGCAACATTTACGTAAAAAGATTTAGGCATTTTTACATTGCGTTATTCATGGGTATGAAATTTACATATCAAAGCATATAAAATAATTTATTTATGTAGATATATTGTTATTTATTATTTATTCAATTGACTATTGCAGTTTGTTTCTAATATGACAAAAATTGGGCTAAGCCAGTTAACCAACCAATAGTTTCCATTAGTTAAATTGTACTTTAATGCAAACTTATAAGAAAAATATGGAAAAACTAAAAAAATAAACTGACTGCCTCGGTGGCGCAGTGGTGGTGGATGCGACGGCTATATTTGAGGTCTTGGGTTCGTTTCCCAGCTGGATCACTAATAGTAGGATTTTTAAATATTTGTTTCAGAATTTTGGTGTTTTATATGTATATTATGTATATATTTACAAAAAGTACGTTTGTATTTAGGTAAATTGTCTACTCATAGTACACGTTTGGCTTAATTTGGGACTACATTAACAATACCTCGTAGATCTGACACATAATGCTGTCATTGGGTATCAGATGTATGAAATATTACTATATTATTACAATTTAAGCAATCATCCTGTAGCTTTTTCATAGCCTCACTAAAATAAGATTTCACGTACCTTACTTTTACAGTTCAATCGGCGTTTTTGGAGCTATTTCGGAGACAATAGAAAATATACAAAGGTAGATTCTCGTTTATTTTCATTCCATTAAGATTAATTTTCATAACATTAGTCCTTTCCGTTGTCCCTTTTTACTCGACTACAGAGAAGTAAGGGTAATATGTTTAGGAACCTATGTATGTTTCGTCATGGCGCCTACCTAAACGAATTCAATGAGCTTTCATTGAGGCAATAAATATGTAACAATGACCCGGGTGACATACGGGATTTTTTTTAACTTGTTACTTTTTTTACCTTGAATTGACTATTATTATAACAAAATATAGAAAGTTATGTATTATACAAACAAGATCTTGATGAGGTAATTAAAATAAATATGTACTTTTACTATCACTTATCAAATAATTGTATAATCTTTACTAGATTGTGATATATGTAAATGTAATAAAATGCTGCTTAACTTCATTCTTTAAAAAACTCCTAATAGAGACATATTTTTGAATGATTTTATATGTAACAAGTTTATTCTGTACCTTTATTCCGGATATCTCACGTAAAAAGATGCTATATGAAAATTGAAATTGTTAACTTAACGTAAATGTAAATTCATAACTACACAGAATCCATTAAACTTTTCGATAATTGTCAGCTTTGTTCTATTAGTACAAGTTATTTTTGAGGCAGTTTGAAAGATTTGTTCAATAACAGGATATATTATTGTAGTGATACGGAAGTTTCACAAGTGGCATCTTTTAATTTAATAGCTTTCTAGAAAGCATCGTGGCTCTACTAAGCCATGATAATTTAATCAAGAATATGGTCTGGCTCTACTGAGGCAGTACCCTCACACAAAAGACCAAACTAAATATTACAGTGACGAACGTTAACTTGAGACCGGAGCGGAGGCCCAGAAGCATTTGAATAAGCCGCGATAGTGTAGGCCAATCATGCTGCGGTGTCTGTATTCAGAATGAGATTGGTGATCCCTATTCTTGTATTCTACTTATGTCATCATCATCATCATCAGCCTATCGCAGTCCACTGCTGGACATAGGCCTCTCCAATTGCACGCCACTTAGTTCGAGCCTCGGCTACTCGCATCCAGCTCCTGCCAGCCGTCTTGCGCAAATCATCACTCCACCTGGCCTGTGGACGTCCTACACTACGTTTGCCGAGACGCGGTCTCCACTCAAGAACACGTTTACCCCAACGGTTGTCGGTCCTGCGGCTAATATGGTCAGCCCATTGCCACTTCAGCTTGCTAATCCTGTGGGCTATGTCGATAACTTTAGTTCTCTACTTATGTCAGATATTGTTAAATATAAGAAAAAAATTGTTTATCTTGCTCTGCTGACACAAATCGTAATTGTGTCAGCAGAGCAAGATTCACAATTTTTTTAACCCCCGTCAACCTTTATCTTACAGTAAAATTGAAATGGCATGTACCATGATCCTGATCGTAGGTTTTATGTTACTTTTTCTATGATTACTTACAGTCATTATTCCTGAGATTGACAAATTTAATGTTATACTCTAATATATGTAATTTGTACGGACTCTACTTGACGCCTCAATAGAAAAATCGCTAACGGTATTATACTCAGGGATATGTTGGAAAAGAATAAATACTCTCATATGAACTTAGCCATTTTTTGTTATGTACGATAATGTTTGACATATACTCGAAACCGGGAAGTCCTTAAACATTGCTATGGTTGTCTAACTCAAGTAATCTTCAACAATTATTATAAACGGTTCGTCTAAAAAATACCCGTTGTTACATTGGTAACCTTATCATAAAAAAAATTACGACACTCAATGATGTCTCGCGTGAGATATTAAATAACAGGAAAACAAATCTTAAGTTGCCTAACCAAGGTTTTTTTTATATTTATTACATTATTTAATTTAACTTTTAATGTGAACTCAGATGTGCTGTGACTAGGTATGGCGATTGCCTTGCAAATTGCCCTCCCACAAAACTTTCTTATGCTAATTTACAAAACGCCTCAATAATCATGTAACCTCGTGAGAGACTAGTGCCTAAAGCATGTGTAATTACAGGTCACCAGCCCCGCAGCAACGAATCCAAACAAAGCTAAATTATCTTCCTGGTTCGCATTAATACATACACACAACACACATATAAGTTTAACAGTGGATTTATAATACTCAAAACATTTTTATGTTACAGTGGTAAATGTGTAAGCCTCATTGAAGTGGTTCAAAATATATGGTTCTAATACACATACAACGGTATGTTACACACCCATAACTAATCCATAATCAAACATTAATCAGCAAGTTTCTTGAACTGCTCTGGTTAATGATCCATTGTAAATATTCAATCGAAGTTTGTAAGCCTATTTTAAGTAAGGGTTGTTTGTTTATATCAGTCCCGTTTACATATTCATTAATTAATTCTTCCCTGATCTAATGAAAATGATGCTAAATCTTGTTGTTTCATACGTGTTTTGAATATTGATGTCAATTAACAGATTATAGACAGATTAGCTTGAAGTTTATTCTGTTAACGATTATTAAGAATTGAGTTCATTGTTAAAAGTTATCATAATTATGACTGTCAAAGACTAGAAAAACAGGTGAACGCTATATTTTATATAGTAATATTGTTTTTCGAAAAAAAAATGATGGAGAAGCATCTCACTAGGCTGGCATAGTGTGAGTTACCAGTCATCATGCTGCACTCTCTTCACTCGCAATGAGGATGATGTGTTCTATCAGGCTGAGTAGAGTTACTTTGACAGGCCACATACACATTGAAAAAAAAAACAATCATATATTTCTAACGTCGGAAATTTGCACTATAAAGTTGTGATGTTCTGAACCTTACTACATTAATATAAACGCAACAGTAACCCTTTTTACGCCTGATAACTTTTATAACCTGTTGGATGTTCAACATTTATGAGTGGAGCAGGTGATTTGGGTTACAGATTAGATTCAAGGCCTGTGAAAATAAAAGACATCTTCATCAAATCGTAGACAATATCAATATCATCTGAATATCAATAGTCGTTGTTTCTTCTTAACTAAACCAACGTTGGCAATTAAAATATATACGAGTACATTATATATAATATACAGGTACTTATCCCAACTGAGAAGCAGGCTTTATTGAAGAATTTAATGGATTTCATGTCTGTCGCAATTCGTTAAGGCTTATCCTTGGCTGTCGCCATTAACAAGATTTGAAAACAAGAAAAAAATTGAGAATGATATATTTACGAATTTTATCAGATTTCTTACCAGAATAAGAAAGGAAAATAAGAACATAACAAGGGTTTATCCCTGTATAAGAAATTAAATACTGAAACTTGGTCATTTATTTCTTTTCAAATACATACTATGTAAAATTAACGACTTTGCCTTTTATTTAAAACTCGATAGTGAAATGTATATTTTTTGAATTTGTAATTGTTTATTTTCTGATCAGTTTCTGATGGTGTATAGAAGTAATATCTGCTTCATGTGATTTATTTGTTAGCCTTATAACCTTATGTAGGTATACAGCCTAAGGAACAGAATTAAGAATAACTGCATGTCCTCAATTCTGTGGATTAAGAGTATCTACTAGGGGCCACATAAAGAAGCCTAGGTGACATTAATGTAGACTTTGTCTTAATAGGGGTTTAGAATTTATGTTAGGGTATCACACTACTTTGGATGTAGGGCCTACTTGGCCTGTCCTGATCTTATATGTAACTATTATAAATGAAAATCGAATGTAATATGATTAACCACATAATAATTAAAATTTAATCATAATAGTAATAATATTTTATTGTGAGTTTGTGACCTTGTATGGGATCTACTGAACCTATTTCGAAAATTCTTTCATCAAAGAAATGTCACATTATTTTTGACTGCCACAGGCAATATATTAACACGATAAATGATCATCGCGATATCCGACAAACACGCAGTGGAACTGCGAGAAAATCTAGTTTAGAAATGAATTCAACAGTAAATATAGATAGATAGATAGACAGATATATAACTCTTTATTTGCACACTGATTTACAGAGTTACAAGAAAGGAACACAATGATAAAATATCGAGTGTACAAAGGGCGGCCTTATTGCTAAAAGCAATTTCTTCCCAGCAACAAATATATACAGAGTAAGCAAAATAATAGGAAATAAATAATAATAATTCTCATAAATAGAGTCTAACCTCCCATCACCTTGGGCAACATTGACATATATTTACTAATCGATTACAACAAACATACTGAAAATAAACTAAAATCTCTTATATTTATATCCTACACAGTCTCAAGATTGAAACTTTATGTAGATAGGTAATTAATTAGGTATTTCAAATGTTAAATATACTCGTAAGATGAAGATTAATGTTTTACTCATAAATGATTTAGATATACTACCTACCACATATATATATTTTTTTTTTTTTTTATAAAAGACAACTCCCGCATTAGGAATATGAATTCCTGTGTCGCGGGGGACTTTACAAACATACATGAAACGGACACAAAGAACACCCAGACTCAGAACAACAATTTGTGAATCACACAAAGTGTTATCCCACGTGGGATTCGAACCCACGACACTTGGCGCAGTAGAGAGCGGCGTGGCGACCGCTTAAACCACTAGGCCAACCGTGCAGTCAAATATATGGTTATGCCCAGTGAAGCGTTGCTACGAATATCTACATATACAGTGTTCTCTCCTACAGTTGCTAAAAGTGTTGCATTATAATGATGCTGTCACAACATGGTCATGAAATCGTACGACTAGAAGATACCGTTACTTCACAGTTTGGCTGAATTCCATTTCCTTTGTTACGCAACTGGTTGACATTATTTTATTGCTACATTGCCAAACATTTTAACGTATATCCAAATAATTTAAAACACTGAATCTTTTTTTTGAACTATTTATTTTTACAAATTAGAATTAATAATCTAGTAGGGCACTTAAAGTTACTTCCTTAAAAGTAGTCTATTGATTTCAATACAAATATCTCATTTCCTAATGTTATAATGTAGTATGCGCAATCCTATTTCCGCTAATTACTTATTCAAGTAATTCACTTTCCTTATCTTTCATCACCTTCCCTTCTTACCAATATTTCTCCTTCAATATACGGGCTTTGAGAATAAAGGACAATGCAAAGCATTATACATAATATATTCTTTGTTTAAAATGAAAGGTTAATTAGAAGGGATTACTCGTGCTTATAATACCTTCTTAGTATCTGATCTTGTAGGGCACTTACTGTTTTTGTAAATAAAACTTAAGCTTGACAACATTGGTTCATAACCGGTCTAGGTAAGACCGAGTACCCAGGTAGTTCGGGATTCCGCGAGTCCCACATACGTCCTTCGTCTCTACGGGGAGAGTATAAAGGTATATTAACTACCTGACTACCTAAATACACGTATAAGATATATCATACGTACATTATTATATTCCAGACACGTGTCAAATTTTCACACGGCACCATTACTTATTTATGCACGGTCTTGCATCTTGTCATCATTATCACAATCTGTTATCTGAATACATAACATTATTTGGCACTCAAATTGTATTACCAAATAGTGTATTGTAGAAGTGTATTATAAAAATATCGTGTTAAAATGTCTTATGGGAAAATGTCTTGGAACATTACAAGGAATCCAGTATCAATGAAAATTATTTATAAAACGGGGAAGCATGAATTCTATTGAAAGCTTCCAATGCGTGCACTGCGTAAATGGTTAAGATTCGTAAAACTAATGTATGACAGAATTGTTCCTCTTAAAAAGTTCTAAAAGAACTCCACCACACCATAATAATATGTCTATCTTTTACATTTGGCTTACTATATACTTTTTATCGGAAACAAAATTGTTTCCGCGGTATAACATCACGCTACCAGCAATAGAAGACACAGACGAGGATGATAGTAGTTTGGAAAGAAAAGATGGTACCTTTTCAAGTATTTTTATAAATTTCAGCTGATAAAGTTTATTAGGACTAAAAGAATGATTCAATTTATCATAAAAGAAAGAAAGAAGAACGACAGGAAAAACCAAACTACAAATTATAACCTTGACGATGATATTTTTAATGATTATTATGTCTATTATTTCCACTAATTAATTCTTAAAATTATACGTGTAAATCGGACGCCTGACCATTTGTACAGTGTAAATATTTGCGATAAAAGTAATATAATATGTAATAATGGCCGTTTACACAATTGTTTATTAACGGTACTCAAACAACAGATATGTACTTGCAAAAGGGCCAGTGACCGATGACGGTGATTGGTCATGTCCATGGAATAAAGTCGAATCGAGTTATCTCTATAAACTAATTCGTGTGATGACTAATAAAGAATATGGAGTGTCAGTACATTCATCCCATGGGCGTCTTAAGAAGCAACTAAGAAATTAAACTACACAAAACAATATATTTACCAAGAGAAGGAAAACTTAAAACAAACCCTATAGTCGTCTGATCAGCCTGGTATAGTAGGAGAGTTTAAAGGAGAGTGCTATGTCCAGCCGTGAACTATTAAACGCTGATGATTTTGGAACCAAAAATAATAATTTAAGCCTACTTCGTCTTAGGTTTTAGTATAAATAACAATCGTCTTATGCCATTTATCTATCTATTTATTCCTCAATGAAACCACAATATGGCGCAGTGTGATAGTGCGGGCATAGCTAGTATTTAATATGTTTATGAGCCAATTCAGTTTGACGAATTGCACTTATCTGTGTATCATATTTCTACTATAATAAATAGTGTGCAGAGAAATTAATACCGATATATATCAATTAACCGTAAATGGTACTATATATTAACAAGCATTGTGTAAATTATCAAATATAACAGTTTACTGCAGCTAATCCTACTATCCTACTAATATTATAAACGCGAAAGTTTGTGAGTATATCTTTGTTAAAAAGTATTATTATATAGAATAAATAAATAAATATATCGGTCATAATAATAAACTAAATACATGCCAGTGATGTCTAAATAACGAACCTTTTGATTATTTTGTTGTCCATCTAGGTACAGGTCGCAAAATAAACAAAACAGTGCAGGACGAATTCTTTAAGGCTTGCTAAAGGGCGAGTTCAGACCTCACAATAACTGACTGAAAATAACTAATATAAAACAATTGTACGATCCTCTTCATGACAAAATTTTTCTTCTTTATCTTAATACTTTTGTATTGTTTAAATATCTTTACGTACTGCCATTTTCAAAAGTAAATACATCAGTATCTAGTTGCTACTCAGCATTTTCACTTAGATCATATAATTACCATTCCTTTAATGAATAATAAACCTTTTCCTGAAACGAATTCCCTTTCCAATTGTTTACGTTTCATGGCTGTATAGATAAGGGGTCGATGAAATTAGTTAATCCAATGATTCGAGATTCAAAATTAACAAACATTGTGTTGGTGATTAGCAGTGCTGGATTTACACATTTGCCGCCCCAAAGCTTTAAATTTTTTGCCGCCCCTACTGACTTCTAAAATTTGATACACTTTTAGTTAATTCCTTTTATAACTTTTGTTTTTTTCAAGCTAAGCAAAGCTTGTTTTCTACTGCACTACTTATAAGGTTTGGTAGGCTAAGGAAGATAGGTAAGTAAGGCCTGCTAAATATGCACCTTTTTTTTTCGCGGGGAATGCTTTTCACACCATACCCTCCGTGGTGGAGACGGAGGGCGTGTATGGGACTCCCGGCGAACCGGTCTCCCACTAAACCCCGCGGCGGCCTACCTCGGCAGTCGGGAGGAGCTCTAGGAACGCATCAGCAACTACTGGAGTCCCCACTGCCTTACCCCATGACTGGGGTACATCTCAGGGTAATCAATAAATTACCCTTGGGGCAGGACGATATCGCGCCTCTCACCATTTTACACAGTAAAAGGCGGAACACCAACCCGCCCCAGACGAAACCCTTCAGCCGCACCAGGGTTTTCCCTTGTTGGGGTCGCTTGCAGTGGTCACATTTTCCCAAGATGGAGCCGCAACGACCCTTAGACAACGATTGGGGACTAGCTGCCTCTACCGCATCCTCTTCGCCGCCTCCTTCGAGCGGGATCGGCCCTTTCCCGATCCCGCTCTGCGGACTCCTCCTAGAGCATTACGTTCTCACAGAAGGAGACCGCGATCAATGCTGGCGGTGACAGGGTTCGTCCGATCTGCCCGACCAGGTCTCGACGCTTGGACGCCCACGCAGGACAGTTCTCTAGCGTAAGCTGGGCGGAGTCAACGTCGGACCCGCAGTGATGGCATTGTGCCATAACCTTACGTCCGATTCTATTCAGATACTCACCGAAACAACCATGTCCGGTGAGTATCTGAGTCAATCGGTAGGTGACACAATCGGTCCTCTCTATCCAAGCTTTAAAGCTTGGCAGAACGGCTCCAACAGCGCGTTGGCTGGCACAGCCTGTGTTTCAAGCCGTGCCCTCCAAGTGCGTGTGTGCGTTCTGTCGTAGTATTTTAGGCTCATGATCGTACGGTAGCTCCGTACGATCTGAATGGCCATCAGCCGCTGCAGACTCCTAAGTTGAGCCTTACAGTGGTAGGAACCCGCCAGATCCTTAGACCTGACGTGTGCCCCATAGAGGATCATGGATCGCACGACGCCCATGTAGAGGCAGCGAACTTCTTCACTTGGTCCCCGAGATTGGGCAGCACACGATGGTACGCCCCTGCTACCCCTCGAACCCGGGGACTAATCGCTCGAAATGCTCTTCGAGGCTCCACCGACTGTGTGGGCGGCGGCTCTGACCGCACTAAAATATGGCACGCCTCTGGTGACCCCAGAGGATATTGGTGGTTTAAGCCATATAAGGTTACCGCGGTCGCAACCTTCTGCGATCTATGCCATGGTCATGCTACCCTGAGTGTGGCCGCAAATGGACGGAATTTTTTCTCCTCCATCCGCTTCAGTGGCCTTCGGGCTTCAGTGGAGGCGACGTCCACGTATGCCGTACGTCGCCATGTAAAGATAAGCAATTGATGGCACCCGCTTCAGTGAGTGCTTTCACACCATTTGGTTTTAGTCGGTTCGATGCCGACATACAGCCCCATTGCAAACTCCGGTAGCGTGACGGCCCGAGGGGGTTTCCACACGTCAAAAACAAGTGTTTTAAGTGGTCGCCACGCTGCATTCTACTGCGCCAAGTGTCGTGGGTTCCTACGTGGGAAAACACTTTGTGCAATTCACAAATTGTTGTCCTAAGTCTAGGTGTTCTCTGTGTTAGTTTTATGTATGTTTGTAGAGCCCACCGCGACACAGGATTTATACTTCTAATGCCTAAAAAAAGGTTTTTTTCTGTACCAGTTTAGTTTTTGGGCCATTTTGCCGCCCCCCTAATTCTGCCGCCCCAAGCTTCAGCTTTCTCAGCTTATATGGTAAATCCGGCCCTGGTGATTAGAAATATTGTTGGAACAAGTTGAAAACTTTACAGTAGAGTATAATATTGCATCTACGGCGTTTTAGTCTATTTAATCGGACGTACGTCGAGTCTGTTTGTTTCTTCCAAGTAATCTCTGAAACGGTGCCACCGATTTTGATGGGACTTTTACTGGCAAATAAGGAGTAACTTAGGCTACCTAAAGTTATACTAGCTATGTTCCATAGTTACCTGCGTCAATGACTACCGCGTGGAACATCGCTAGGGGGTCAGATAGTTTACAATAAAGTTATTGCGAAATAAATACTGCTTTGTGTCATTAAAAATCAGCAGAGATGTTCCAGAGATTTCCTGGAATAAATAGGCAGACAGACAGAAATTGATAAAAGATCATATTAACTTTCGTATGCATTTAATATTATTTTTTTATCTTTTATTTTAACAACAATTTTATTTATTTACTATTTTATAGATTATATTGCTAAATTATAGATTACGAAATATGTGCTTCTTTTATAC
Source organism: Phragmatobia fuliginosa (assembly GCA_932526445.1). NCBI lineage: Eukaryota > Metazoa > Arthropoda > Insecta > Lepidoptera > Erebidae > Phragmatobia > Phragmatobia fuliginosa. The sequence continues at coordinate 8,293,069 of OW052060.1, read as the reverse complement.
CCGGTGAACCTAACGAGCTTTTTCATTTGAACTTTTAACCATTCCAATTAGAGAAAAGTGCTCGTAGGTTTAAATATGTTCATTGTTAAACATGGAGACCGACATGTACTCAAATTATAGGTATACACAACTGGTTATATTTTTAAAATGGAGATAGCCCCATTGCGCTTAAGTTATCAGTATGAGACCTGTTAGTTATACAAAACACAGATAGTATTGTGTTATCTGTTGTTAAGCAGAAATTCTTAAACTATCAAGAAATCTATATAAACACATTTTATGTACCTACCTATCTTAACTAAGAAAAGATAAGTGGTAAGCTTCTAGTCAAAATACACAGGCTATCGCGTCATCGACATCAATGACTAAGCCTTTTCGGTATTTAGTAAAGATAATAATAACAAACTCATTCAACCTGTGTCTCCCTTGGAAACTATTAAATGCTTTATATGTACAAAAACTTCAAATTCTGTTTCTAATCGGATAGTTTTCAGGAGAAATAGTTTGATCGCATCTTGCGCCTGCTTTAACTCAGATTTGTAAACATCTCAACAGATTCTCACAGCATTTTAGTACTCAGAAACATTGAATGATAAACACTGTTATTAAAACACATTTTATTGTTTGTAACATCAAGTAATTTTCTATGTATAATGTGTATGTATTTACAAAAAAAAAGTATGTTTATGCATTTATATCAGTTGTTTGGTACCCATCATAATACAACCTCTGCTTAGTTTGGGACTAGATAACTTTGTGTGTAAGATGTCCGAATTATTTTTATTTAATTTTAGAATTAATGCATCTAATTCTACTAAGTATTATTCAGAATGTTTTGAACTACCTACTAAAGAAGCGTTGGTGTTAATACTTGTAAAACATGTAAACTATTATTTGTATAATTTATCTGTTTCATATTTATCACAACTAAATTTTTTCATTGACTTAACCAGAAAGTTTATACACAATAGCGATTTAAATATAATTCATGTACATAATCTATTTTACGTTTTGATAACATTGTATAATAAAATGCAATATTTTTTATGTCGGTATCGCAACGTCAGTGATAAGAAAATTCAGTTTCACGAATTTGTAAATCCATATACTTAGGGTTTTCCAAAACTCCAGAAAGAAACAAGATAAAAATAAATTAATCGATAAAAATAAATGGTTTTTCTTCTGATAACTTTGACCTAACAATTGCTTTCTTTTTGTTTCAGGTGGCGTTCTTAAGTGAACACAATTCGAGAACGGAGCCTGCAACGTGCCCTATTTCAATTGTTTTATGCTGTTACGATTACTTAGTATAGCGTTATAATTATGTGTTGGGAAAGGCGCACCGTGCGTCTTATAGCGTAGATAATGTTCGACAACGTAGTTTTTATACCCACGTGGTTTATAGTGGCGTGGCTTGGCGCTTGTCTACTTTTCAGTCCATTCGCCATATTTTTCGTCATGTGTTTACCACAATTACCTCTTCTGGTGGTTAGAAGGGCATGCCATATACCGTTTGAGTATATTTAACACAGTGAAGGGGAGTGATAGTCATGTATTGTTAGAATTACGGATATTAATAAGTTTGTATAAAGTGTAAATATTTTAATGATTAAATTTATATTTCTAAAACTTTTTACGATTTTTATTTTTCCTATCATATTATGTTATTTCAGTATTGAAATTAAATTAAAAAAATACGTAAAGAAGACAGATGATAGATACAGATATACACGAGCACTAAGTCTATGGTAGTAATTTGATATTTACGTTTTAATTAAAATTTGATATTGTGCAGATTTTTCCCAAAACTAAAATTGTTATTAATAAATGAAGAATTTAAAAGCTTTTGGCAATGAAACACCCATAATGTCAGTTATTCTACCATACTGACATTGCTGCAGATATGTAAATGTGATTTGGGAGGCAGACATTAGTTTGGAAAATTATACAATATAAAGGTAATAACACCAATAACTTGCAGGATTGCAGGAATAATAATCACTTAATTAAATAGACCTTTTTATGTTTGCCAAAATGACTTTTTTATGTTTAAACTTTGCCTGATGGCAAGCATAAGTAGAATCTAAAAGTAGTGGTCACCATTCTCATTGTAACTGTAGAGAATGCAGTATTGGGACCGACACTATCGTGGTACCATGAGATGCTTCTCGCATCCAGCTCCTGCCAGCCGTCTTTCGCAAATCATCACTCCACATGGCCTGTGGACGTTCTACACTACGTTTACCTAGTCGCGGTCTCCACTTAAGAACCCGTTTACCCCAACGGTTATCGGTTCTACGGCATATGGCCAGCCTACTGCCACTTCAGCCTGCAGAATAATAAAAATGAGTAATTATCTATCCTTTCTAATGGAAAGCCTATGGTCTGTAGTAGTCTATGAAAAGTTTTTGATGATGATTAATATGGCGTTGAATACGATGACGATCTTTTATTCCGCAAATACTTAAAAAACTGTTTTGTGATAATGGACCAATAAAGATTATATCTATAAAATTAATTCATAGGTAGCGGATGCATTTTATATTTTATTATGATTGATATAATTTCTAATAAATTTATTGCTTTTATTCTTGATAATACCTATCTTTGTATTTAGTGGTTAATAAATAATATAGATAATAACTTGACACACCTTAACATCTACATATGTATATGTTAAGGTGTTTACATATTATATAAATTGTACTATTACTTCATGAAAGCTATTACTTATCACCCGCACCCGCATCACCCGGTTCTGTAGTTAATGACTCGGAACCCTTGTTCATTCGCCATGTCCGTCCGTCCGTCCTCAACCTACCGCCCAAACGGCTGGTGCTAGAAAGATAAAATTTTGAATGAATATGTGTTGTAATTACGTTTTTATATGATTGGGTTAAAGCGGGGATGATTTTTTTTTCTCGCGTCTACCTCATCGTGTGGGGGGGGTATCATTAGTAAGGTCTTTTAAAAACATTGTGAGGTTTCTTAAACCATTTTTCGATTTAGGTATCTGTTTATGACTTATTCAACTTAAAAGCGCATTTTTTTCTAAAAACAGGGCCTCTAAAAGCTAAACGACTTGTTCGAAAATCTGAAAAAATTCATGATAGTAGCCTATATATTGAACTTTCAAGGAAAACTATAGCGGTTTTGAAATTTTTTTTAGTTTAGGAGTTATAGAGGTCTCACTTGTAAAATGCACTCACTTAGTAAACTTTGTACAAAAATAAAGATATAAGTTAACATAACAATTATTGTCTATTTGACACGATTTTTAATCCATCACCATTATGGGTGACTGCGGAACCTTGTTCTATGCGTGGCCTGACACGCACTTAGCCATTTTTTTACTAAATGTCATAAGTATTTGTACATAGGTTATGGAACTAAGAATTTAGAAGGAAAACTATGATATTTTGTGCCAAATAGAAAATTATTCATTACAGGTTTTGTTAATTATTAAAGATGATCCAAAATCTTGGTATAGAATTTGAATCAAGTTTTCCTTCTCTTTGTAACGCCGTTGTTCTGTGTAGTTTGCTGCCTAGTTAGTGCTCACTTCCCTGTTTCTCACTCCACATATTTATTCTCTTGATTGCTATAATAATTGTCCTCTATAATAACATTCTTTATCAATCAATTTCAATTGAGATTAATATACAGCTACGTCATCTCTCACAACTGTACAAAGCTAATATTAGATAATAAAAGTCTCATTGAAATGACAGTTGTTCTAGAAATCCAGACATTTGCTTGCCCCGTACTGTCTCTAACTTGTTCAAAAGTACGGTTAAGCTTAGGCAAATTTGCTTTAATCAAAGTTTATAGCCAGTTCGAACACAAACTACTGAATTCAGATTACTGTATTAATGTAAACCTACATACATAATTCAAAGGGGTGTATTAACACACCTTTGGTATTAACCATCAATACTATGTTATTCCAGTTCTTTTTATAGCCTAAAAAATAATAATACAAAGTATTGTGTACTGGGTAAGGCATGTGTATTAACACCTAATCATTCTCGGTACTACATCATAGAGCAGAAACTCAGTCTGATCATAGGCTTAGCGCCATCATACTTTATGCGATTAAGTTTTAAGTATAGATTTAAATAGTATACAAAAACAGTAACACGTACCTGCAATAGTTTAATACTAATTTTGATCTATCTCAGAACCTGTTTTTACAGCTTAAATTAAAATTAGTAGAATTTACTGACTTTCATTCACAAAATTAATGACGGTAACTACGAAAAGATAAACAGATTTCAGAATCGCTATCGGGGATAGTACTTCTAAAGAGTAACAGGTACAACTTAAAAGAAGCTTTATCGTCTGTACAAAATGCGAGAATTTTTCAAAATTTACTGTACAAAAAACTAATGCTCTACTGCGCATCTACACATGCGATATGTAAATGTAATATGAAAAAGGTTTCTGAAGTTATTCCCCCGAAACCTTACTTTGGGAATTTTCAGTAGCAACACGGGACATCAATAAGCTTGGTTACTTTTCCGTGTCCCCAAAATACAGCTGACATTTGTATGTGTAATACAACCATCTTTACCCACATATTTCTTCAAATAAATCACCCTCGATTTATCTACAGATCTTTAAATATAAAATTATTTTGTACTTATGGATGTAACAGAGTTATTAAACTGCTTGCCCGAAACGATCACTGTTGGTATATGATAAGACAGTTTTCATTCTTTCATTAATTTAACATTTGATTTTTATGGTCATAACCAATTCAAGTTTTTCATTTTGAAGTCCATAAAAGATCATTGAATTGCGGGATTTGATTTTGTATATTAAAAAAATGCTACATCAAAGTAGTGTTCTCGTTATGAAACAAAGTCAAGAGCTGACTTTATCTGCTGCACATCAAAAAACCGACACAGAATGATAAATTACCCCCTTACAGCCCACCAATGGCAAACTTGCGGCACAAGAAAAAAATAAACTAGACATGACTCAGATATACATAAATGTGTTTATTCTGATTTAGTAATGTTTTATTTATTTATTTATTTTATTTGCAGAAATGTAGGTTTACAAAGATCTTAATAATATTATAATATGACCCATTTACATTCTACCATTATGTAATAGTGTGCAAATATATTTATAATAGAAAATTCGTCATTTAAAGAAACAGTCAGAAACTTAATACTTAAAATAAACAGATAATAATGTCAAGAAAATTCTAAAATTAAAATGTCATAAAATAACATGCATAACATATTGGTAATGTGATAATAAAATTAATAAATATGAGCAATTTTAATCTACTGTCAGTTTTTTAAGTCATCATCATCCAAATATTCTCTAAGAGTGTAATAGCACTTAGCAATGAGCAGTTTTTGAAGACGTTTTTTAAAGATTATTGTGTTTTCAGCCTTTTTTACATAGTTTGGTAACTTATTATATACATGGGGAGCAACACAAAATATGCTTTTATGCATTAAAGCGGTTTTGCTCCTTACTACACACAACAAATCCGCGTGGCGAGCTCTTGTTCTTTTCCCAAACAGCGATATATTTTGCCTTACGAACATGGCACATTCAATGATGTACATGCATGGGAAATTTAGAATCCTATTTTCTATGAAGTGAGATTTACAACTATTTGGTATCTTAACATCAAACATGGTCCTTATGCATCGTTTCTGAACTTTGAATGCTAAATGCCAGTCAGTGGAGTTACCCCAAAATATAACACCAAACCGTAGCGTTGTTGACACAAGGCCGTGATAAGCTGCTATCAGTGTTGATCTACTAGCTACATTCTTTAACTTATAGAGTCCATATATTGATTGACTCACTTTAGTGCAGACATATTCTATATGTGCTTTCCAGTTCAATTTACAATCTATTATTAAACCTAAAAATCTAATATCCTCTTTCCATTCAAATTTATGACCATTATAATTAATATCTAAATTATTGTGTGCAGTATTGGCTCTTTGTTTAAAATTTATTATTTTAGATTTATCTAGGTTAATTTTTAAGTTGTTGTTTTGTAGCCATTGTATAATCAAATCAATAGACGCATTTATTTTAGTATCAACAGACGTCAAGGATTCATTAGTAAAGAGTACAGTGCTGTCGTCAGCAAACAAAGTCATATCATATGTAGTTATGGACGGGAGGTCATTGATGTATATAATGAAAAGCAAAGGACCTAAGACGCTACCTTGTGGGATTCCAATTCTCACCGTCCCCTCATTAGATCTAAATACTTTTTCGGATTTTGATTTAGGACATATATGTGAAATTTCGGTGATCTGTTTCCTATTAGACAGATAAGATTTCAACAAATCATGTACATTACCTCTTATACCATATTGATAAAGTTTATTTAAAAGAATATCGTGTCTCACATGATCAAAAGCCTTTGACATATCCATAAACAAGCCGATTGTCGACTGTCCCTTGTCCATGCCAGTAATTACCGATTTCACAAAATTATAAACTGCCATGTTAATGTTTCTATTTTTTCGGAACCCATATTGCTCTGGCACCAAAATGGCCTCCCTTTCCAAATACGTACATATATTATTATGTATAACTTTCTCAAAAAATTTGGAGAATATTGTTAAAAGAGCAATTGGTCTATAATTACTAATATTTAGCCTGTCTCCTTTTTTGAACACAGGCTTTACAATAGTCATTTTCAATGCATCTGGAAAGACACCCCTTTCATTGCAAGAGTTGACTAAATGACATAATATCGGAGAAACAACACTCCCTACATCCTTAATCACCCCTGCAGTGACACCATCATACCCAACACTACTTGTAGTTTTTAGAGATTTGATAATTCTAAGTATATCCTGGGGCGTGACTGCTGCTAAAAACATTGAGTTGCTTTTTTTGTATTTTAATTTAATTGAAATTTTGTCCATATGTGGTTTGTCTATCATGTTTAAGTAATAATTATTGAATTCATTGCATATTATTTGTGGGTCATTTATTAATTTACCATTTAAGTTTATTCCAGATATTCCCTGTAAAGGTTGTTTTATTTTCATGCTGTTTATAACATGCCATACGGCTTTGGTTTTATTTTTTGAAGAGGTTATTAAGTGATCATTTCTGTGTTTTTGAGACAATCGTATTATCTTTTTAAGACGCATTGAGTATGTTTTAAACTTTGTCTTACTCATTTCAGTAGGCATCCTTCTATATTGCCACATCATTTTACGTTTCTTTGAGCTACAGAGCTTTAATCCCTTTGAGATCCATTTAACTTTATTGTTTGAGGAACGTTTAACTTTAACCACCGGAAAACACAAATTATATAAAAGTGTGAAGATTTCATGAAAAATGTTAAATGCTTTATTTGGATCCTGTTCTAATATTATGTTAAAGGCGTATATTTATAAATACGCCTTTAACATCATAGTTTACTAATTATTATCAAAAATACTGACCATATACTATACGACCACGAAGTTTCCTATTTACTCCATGATTACGACCGCTGAAATTTTCAGTTTAAATGTTAAATCCTATATTTTGGTTCATAATAAAGAAACTGTTATCTTAAATTAATATGAATTAAACCATTCCTAATTGACCTTGTCACAAGCGTAGTTAATAAACAGTTCAAAGTACATATAACACACACAGATGTAGGTACTATATTTAATTTAACTTTACCAGTATATACTATACATATCTTTGTGTATCTGTCTGTAAAAGAAAATGAAATGTATGAATGGTGAACAAGAAATAAATGGTTATCGATAAAACGAGTTCATTAGTTCCTGGCAAGGTTATCCTCATGGGAGATCTACAAGGCGTAAGTAACGATTAGATTTGTCTTAAAGCTCTTCGAATTTAAACTTTATTCAAGGTTCAACATTTCCTTACCTAATTATTTTAATTTGAAATCAATGATTAAATTTAAGTACTTAGCTATGCTATCAAGTTAAGACCTCTTCGTGCAACTCTTATAATATCTAACGAGGTAACCATTACGATATAGGCAATTTCTCAAAATACAAATTTACTGAATTGCATAAAATAATTAACATTGAAGTAAAGAAATGACTGTACCTACTTATAATTGTGTGACTGACACAATTTGAAGAATGTGGCTAGCATCGGATTGATTGGTACTGTTCACGATCAACCCTGCTAGCCAAGTAGCAGCTTTTTTCGTTTTCTATTCTATTCTCCATTCCATTTCTCTATTCTCGTGTTTCATTCGCTAACATTTTGTTTGGACACGTGACTGTGTGACATTAGCTAAAGAAACAAGAGAATAGGGAAATAGATTAGAAAATGAAAAACATTTGGATCTTGGCTAGGGGTGCATAATAGTTGACGCTACTTATCGCCGCACGTTCAGCAGTAGATGGCTATACTATAGAGTGATAACCCTATAAAATGCAATAATATTTGTACAATATATATTTATCTCATAGAAAATATTTTAGCGTTAAATGTTTTTGTTGTCAGTGAATTAGAGGTAAGTTGTTTATTCATAGACTGAGTCATCCCCTGTTAAATACTAAACCTGATTCATTTCGATCTCCAACTGGGCTATAAAAGGGACCATTTTTTTTAGATATTACATTATACATTATTTAAGTTTCCATATAAATATAAGTATAATAAAATATATATAAAAACGTATATTACAAAAATCGATTAACTTTAAACGAGATTATGATCTATCTGTGTTAGTAATAGGCATATCAATTATGCTCTCTTTTTTAATTTCAATGCTAGCTCACTCTACATAAAAGGTGTACATCACATTATATGTAGCCATGAAATACAGAACATTATGTCCCTTTTAATTTTGAAAATTACCTTAACTTATTCAAGGATTTAAAAAACTCTACAAAAAGAGACAAAAAGTCCTTAAAATAAAGCTCTTAGCACGGTTGTTAATTACTACATTGTCTCATTTTCTCGTTTTTTTCTTTGGCCAAGGAGAGACAGGAATTTTAAGTATACCTGAGGGACTAGAATTAAATCCATTAAAATAAAAAGCAATCTTTGACGATGATTTGAGGAAGAAAGTTCAGGGACGACAGATACACGTAACATCCCTATTTTTTTTATATTCAAGCCTGCAATAAAGTCACTCTTTGCCTAATTGAAAGCAGGAGTAGAATCCAAAAGTAGTGATCACCATCTTAATTGTGAATGCAGATTGCTTCGAGATGTAGACCATGCAGCAAGGTGACACACTATAGCGGCCTAGAGAGTTTCTTCTGCATCATTGGTCTCGCACTCACCAACCAAATATGACAACATGAATGTTATAATTTTAGATTAGTCTTCTATGTGAGCGTAATACCGCCCTAGGCTCAACCGGCCCATTCTTTCTTACTGAAATGAGCTTAACGCTTACTATCTTGTAAACAATTAAGATACTGTCTTTTATTCTAAAGCTTAAGTTCAATAAAATGCTATAAAAATCATAAAAGGTCAGTTTACTCTCATTTTTAAATTTTATAATCCTAAATACTTAATTGTATTTCGGTCAACCATGCTTTATAATGACATTACATAAAAATTAAAGTAAGAGCCACCTATGAACAGCTACAAGAACTACGAGTATTAGAAGTTTGTCTCAAAATCGAATCTGATGAAATTAAAATTACCGATTTAGTTCCTACATGTTTCACAAGATGACACTTTTCACAATAAAAAAATCTTAATTTTAGTGGTTAGCCAGTTCGAGAGGAACTGAAAAATTTAAGTAATTTTATATATTTTTAGTAGATTCAGATCATCTCCATCATGTGTCAATAATGGCTATGATTTTAAAGCTAGCAATATTTTTTAAATTTTAGTACTAAGCAGAACTATCGAACTTAAAGTAGGTATTCAAAGAAACTACAAGGTTACAACTACAAACAAAGCAATATAAAGATTTTGCCCGTGATTTCAATAATTAATGAAAACAATAGGTATGCCAAATTTGCAAATAGAGCAAAAATTTTTGAAATACCCAAGGCTTATCCGGCAAAGAATTGAAAATGTAAATATGTCGTCATTATTAAAAAGTACTTTCAAGTTTTCTTTTTTTACCGAGTGTATGTGTCCAGGAACATCCGCCAATGTCCCTAAAGTGCATGATGTATAAATAAATAAATAAATAATAGCTTGTATCAATCTTGCCTCAAGAGCTTTCTAAATATTTTTTTTCCTCCAATACTCAAATGATGCATTGTTACCAGTTGCTTATTGTAAATGTACTCAACTGATTACTTAGTTCGTTTCAATCTTCGAGAAGGCTTTGCTCTGGTGTTGTCAGGAAATTAAAGTTTTTACCATTACCGAACACTACATTCAGTGGCACATTTACCCTAGGACGAGGATGGAGGAGTCGCTTGAGTTTCCGCTCTATGTGACCCTATAAACCACCAATTCTTATACAATTAGGCAGTTGAGCCTGCCACGAGCATCGAATACACTGCATACAATCCCGAACATAAGATTTCAGTTCCAATTCATTAGATCTAGAAAAAGTGATGAAAGCCGCTAGTTTCATTGGGTCAGATTAGAACTATGTTCTAACCCACTAGAACAAACGGCTTTCAGTTCCAACTCAAGAAACTAATATAATAATTCGTCTATTTCCTAACATTTAAATCTTATAAGATTTAAATATTAGGATCTTCAAAATGTTATCATTTTCAAGAGCAGTGAATAAAAGTAAGAAGTTAAATTGAACCCTGAAGTTTAGAACAACGGACTTAGCATAAGATAGAAATAGACACTGTCACGAAAAAAAAAAGTAGCGTATTAGGAATTTCAATTTTCTCATCACACAACAAGCCACTATAAAGCTCGGTTAAAAATATTGTGTTTGACTGTACCGATAAAATGTTTAGCTTATACATTCACAAGATAAGAATCAAATTGAACTAACTACAGCTGAATCTGAAGGTTGCTACTTAGTTATCACTTCCTATGTATTTAAGACAATAAATTGATATAAACTATTTTACTCAACTCAAACGTTATTATCGGGACGTTGTGATCGTTATTGCTCATAATGTGATCAGGGCCGGCCCTAAGATCTTAGGTCTATTTAATTGATTACTTTTTCACGTACCTTTTACTTCGAGAGCGTATGTCTATCACTCTGATGGAGAAACTTCCAAGGCCAGCAAGTGTTTTGGTATAGAGGAAGGGAGGACGTGGTATCAGTTGGAAGAACTCGACAGAAGAGCTTACTAATAAAAACGTCAGTTTCTGCGACATTTGTTAATTTTTTTACGGTTGATTTGTGCATACCTCTTGCTTTGTACTTCGTACGTTTCACCACCTGACGGGGTGTAACCCTCCGGGACCTGTGTTAGTATGATTGGTTTATCCCTCAAACGAGAAACTTCAATTAAGAAATTGTTATTCGTATTTTAATGTTTAGAACTCAGGCCATCTTAACTGATCTAAGTTATATAAAACTAAAGACAGACGTAAAGCGAGTTTTCTTAAACTTAAACAAACCAAGTAGATTTTCTAAAATAATTAAGAAATTATAGTTGCATAGCACGAACGAAGATACTCGTTACAGTTTTCATTTTTTACCTTACTACAGTGAAGCCAAAAGAGAGGTAATAGTTTTGGCAGTCTATGTAATTATGTTTGAATGTCCACCTTAGCTTACGTAGTAACTATTTATTAATCTGTGCCTTAGCGCCTAAAATACTGCAGCACTTTTATATAATGGAGTAGTGTCAATAGAAGCGTAAGAGCGCCCTGAGTGACAATAAAAGTATATAATCTTTGACAAATATGTTAAAGTGGTTGAGTTTTTCTTTGTAACCTTTTTCGTATTGTATATTACATATGCATTTTGAACGTAAACGGGACTTATTCGGGATGAAATTGAAAAGGTAACGATACCTTCTACTTTCCGACGTTTCGAACGGGTTATACCGCTCGTGGTCACGGGATAATGTCATCGCGAATAAGTCCCGTTTACAGTAAAAATGAGTATGTATATTACAGGTAATCAATGTAAAACTTTACAAATGTAACTTAGACCTATACAGTTGCAAAACTGAAAAGAAACCTAAAACTAAAAGCTCGTAGTAGTACAAGCAGAACAAAAACTGTAGTTTAAATTTGAATCGACGGTTACCTACCACCATTAGAAATATCAAATATAAAATTAAGTAGTATTATCGACTTAATTTCTCAATTTTTATATCATACAACTTAATAACATATTCATGTTATAGTCTCAATAGTCCTCAGACAATAGTACCGTGACCGTGGGTACTTTCACTGAACCAATAAAGGTCACCAGCTTGACCCGAGACAGGGCACAACCTCCAATAAAACACAGGACAAAGAACCTATTAGATAAACAATGTAAGTTCTTTGTCCAAATATAAAATGTTTTAGATTATCTAATTAAGGACAGCTACCTCTTAACTTCTTAGGATAACTTTCGTAATTCGTGTAAGACCTTGATATACATTTAAGCCTCTTTAAGTACTTAAAGATAAGAACAAAAACTAACTTTAATCCTTCCACATACGCAATGTTTGAGATTGTATCGCCCATAAAGCACAAACTGTACGGATTAGGTAACTTTAAGTATCTGTTTGGTACACAGCTGGTGAATATATTTGGCCTAAACATTATTATAAAAATCCAATTTAATATTGTCTTTTTTTATTCTATATTATTATACTCTTTTTTAGGGTTCCGTAGCCAAATGGCAAAAAACGGAACCCTTATAGATTCGTCAAGTCTGTCTGTCTGTCTGTCTGTCTGTCCGTCCGTATGTCACAGCCAATTATTTCCGAAACTATAAGAGCTATACTGTTGAAACTTGGTCAGTCGATGTATTCTGTGAACTGCATTAAGATTTTTACATAAAAATAGAAAAAAAACAATACATTTTGGGGGTCCCCATACTTGGAACTGAAACTCAAAAATTTTTTTTTTATCAAACCTATACGTGTGGGGGGGGGGGGGTATCTATGGATAGGTGTTCAAAAATGATGTTGAAGTTTGAAATTTCATTTTTTTCTAAACTGAATAGTTTGCGCGAGAGACACTTCCAAAGTGGAAAAATGTGTGTCCCCCCCCCTCTAACTTCTAAACTAAGAGAGTGATGAAACTAAAACAAATATATGTTGTACATTACCATGCAAACTACCAACGAAGATTGGTTTGAACGAGATCTAGTGAGTAGTTTTTTTTTAATACGTCATAAATCCTAACACGCAATTTACCTTTCATCCAATCAATACACTAGTATAAAAACATCGATGAAAGTTACAACGAACTACAAGAACTTTTATATGATGTTACTTGCTGATACGGAACCCTTCATGGGCGAGTCCGACTCGCACTTGGCCGCTTTTTATTCGTGCTGAAATCTGGATACCACCAGTTGGGGGCTATGTCGGACTCGAACCGGCTAAAACCGCACGCCGTCTCGGGTACTATGAGCCGAGTAACCAGGTATACCCTCGAAAGGAAGTCCCACGAACCCCGACTTACCTCGGACCACCTATGGCCCTATGGCTTGTAGATGGTCCCCTTCGGTGTGGGAACCCCGATATTCCCTTGGTTGTCCCCAAAAAGGGGCGCGCACGATCAATAGCGCTCACAATGCGACCCTGGCCTGCAATACGCCCACACCTATTTATGAAGTGGGTATCATAAAAACCAACTAAAGGATCAAACTACAAAGGACAATACTACATACAGAACTTTACTATAAAGAGATGGAAAAGTTGATATAAACTCTATACCATAAATATATGACTAGTCAGCGTGTGCCAAAACCTCCTTTCTAAGAAGAGACTTATGTCCAGCGGTGGGCAAATATAGGTTGTTGTTGTAATGTGATGGGCTTAGATCATGTAGGGCACTTTGAGTGTTGTATTAAATAGAACCGCTATTGCACTAGGTCTTATCTACTTATTTATGCTAGATTTAGTATACTCAGTCAAAATTTAGTATAGAAATTGAGCAAGACCATCCGTTCTTTATCTACTCGGTAGTAATAAACATAACACAAGTTCTATTCAGAACTTTATTAATAATGACCAAGCCAAAGCTCAATTTCATCAGGATTGATAACAAATAAAGAAAATATTTTAAATTTTGAAGTATACGTTTAATATGAGGTGTTTAGATGGTAAAGAGGAAAAAGGTGCAAACAGGTCATCTGGTGGTAATAACGATGCATCGGTATTTGCAAATTCTAGTATAACAAATGTTTTTCCAACTCAAATCAAGGGCAGATTGGGCTTGATCTTCTTAATTATTCACTAAAAACAACCAAAGATTTACCTGACGCTGGTTTTCTGTAAAGCTACTATTATGCCGGTCGAGCTCATCCATTTGTGGCAAAGAATGGCTCTTCCAAGATAATAACAATATATATAGAAACATAACTCAATAAGTACACTATGTTTACGAAAAAAACATCTTTACTGGTTCTATAATAGGTCTCGACGCCCCTAATCTATATATACTAGTTGACCCAGCGAACTTCGTACCGCCCAACTTTAAAATTCCAGAACTTGATCGCAGCGCCACTTACCGGGTCCAATTGCGAATCTAAACCATTCCCAGATCCCCTTTAACACACACAAAAAATTTCATCAAAATCGGTCCAGTCGTTTGAGAGAAGTTCAGTGACATACACACTCACACAAGAATTATATATATAAAGATATCTATCTAATCTATACATTTAAATAATTATAAAATAAATAAATATGTGTGAGCTTTAGATGTTTTATATAGCTAGATAAGATATAGTTTCGTCCTTAATAAAATCTGAAAGTACTAGCGCTAGTGCATACGGGGACTTTTTACTACTTAGTTTACATTTTTCCTTGAACTACAAAAGGAAATCATAAGATCCGCATGCAGTGTGCTTACACCTAATTACTTTAATAAAGATAATTATGTATAGCCAAAGCTTATCAGTTTACCCGGTGGACAAAGCACAGGCGTTGCATGCGCCAACAAGGACATTGGACAAGATTTAACAATACTAGATACGACTAGCAAAATTACATTTTATATTTATCTCGTTTGCTATTAGTTGCTATAGTTATTTTATTGCAATATTTGATACACAGGACACAAATTATTAGGTACCCTCCTATAAAAGCTTTTTGGGTTAAGAGATATAATACCACTGCCTGCATTTGTACGAGGGACAGTAGATGGAATCGGGAAGGTACGTCCTTTATGGCACAATCTATTGACGAAATAAGGCCAAGAATGAAACTTCTAATAAGCCCTTATCATAAGTTGAAGGTGTTAACAAAATGCCATCAATTTTTTTCTTCAGTACATTTCTTGCTTTGTAGAGTAAATACTATGTAAAGTAATTAGTAACCTAAGCTAAATAATACAAAAAGAAAACATGTTCAAGTTTTTTCTACTCCTCGGTAAATTAAACGAATGCATTATTTACCTAACAAGCACTAGGTTGTATGTTGGTCAACTGGATGTAAAGTTGAAGGACGTATTGTAATCTCATATAAAACGCACATAACTCGATAGAATCTGCACACAGCTTCATATTACGATGTACTATGTAAACGGGCAGTTTATTTAAAATTGGTCATGGTCAGCTAGTTGGCTGTCTGCAATAACCGAACGAAGAATGTATTTCATATTTTTAAACTGTTTTTGATACTTTAAAATATTTCTTCTAAAAGGTGATTTGGTATATTAATATATGTAATTCAATTTCTGCTGCGGCTGCCAGTGAGCATAAGAATGTAGTTTGATTTATTTATTTTATCTTTCTTTATCATGTGTCACTCTTGACAGAGTCGTCGTGGCCATCACTTCAAGCGTTGGTATTAAGCTTCACAACACGCCGCCACTCCTTTCTGATGGCCACCTTCCTAGTACATTCATGAAGTAATAATGAACCATTTACTGGGTACTGCTTTTGTCTTGTCAGACTACCTCATAGACGATCTTCCTCGTGGCCTGGTACCTTGGTTTAATTAAACTATTTAGATTGTTAATGTGTAAATAACTACATAGTTTTTTCTTTAATATCAAGGGTTAATCTTCACAAAGGTAATTAAGTACCTTCCTTTTTTTTTTTTTTTATATATTTAAGCCTGCCAAAGTGACTCTACTCTGCCTGATGGAAAGCATGAGTAGAATCCAGGAGTAGGGGTCACCATGCTTATTGTGAGGGTAGGTAATGTTGCATGGTGACCCTCACCATGGCAGCCTGGTTAGATTATCCTGCATCATTCTCCCGGCCTTCGAAGGGCGGGAGAATGATGCAGAATGATTGGGCCTCCGGTCTCACACTCACCAACGAAATACGACAGCAAGAATGCTGTCATTATTAGGATGGTCTTCTGTGTGAGGGTAGTACTGGCCGGGTCGAGCCGGCCCATTCGTGCTGAAATCAGCGTGGCTCTACTACCTTTGAAATCCTTTCTATGAGAAGAAATTAAGGCACGCAATGTCACTTCCATTCAATTAGTTCATTGTTTGCATGCGAAGTGCGCGGGCGCAAGCACTACTCGCCACTCCACCACCACTCGCCGACCGTGCGCAACATGCTCTCACTTGCCCCACTGCGCGTGAGTATTACAATTTATTTCAATAACATAATATAGTATAATATAATATACTAACATTGATCTCTAAGTTGTTGCCTAATATTTATACAATTATAACTTTCTGAATTACAAAGTCATATAATTAATTCCTTATAGATCAAAGCTACGAGTTTCTTGTTGTTGGTTAAGTATATTATTTAGATCTGATTCTGTGAAAACAATGTCATCGAATAAGAATGTGTTCCTAGAACTTCAATACAAAGGAATGCTTTAAAACTGAAATATATCATCAAAATGTGAATTTCTAGTATCTATGTATCTCTACATAACAAATATATATATAATTACTAGCTGCACCCCGCGGTATTCTAATCGGGTTTTATTGATTTTTAATCAAAAATTTTTCAATATTGTATTATTTTAATGTTTTTTTTTTAAATAGCCTTAAAGTAGTTATTTAGTCTTAATTAAAAACACCTTTTAGATTGCATATAGCTAATGTTATATAGAGTACTCAATAACCTCGCCTACTTACCAGTGAAAGTTCCATAAAAATCGGTCAAGCGGTTTTCATATGAATTTGGTGGACAGTTGTTAGTTACAGATACCTAAATTAAATTTATTTGTATATAGATAAGTATGGTCAGTAACGCAAGGTGCTATATGCATCATACAGGCTATAGTTTTGATGAAAGATATTAAGTAATTCTCAAACCAAAGTAGTTTTTAATGATGTGAATATTTCATTATAATTTATTTATTTATTTACAACTTCATGCTGTTTTGTACATCGGCGGACTTGAAGCCGTAGGCATTCTCTACCAGCTAACCTTTGGGGGGTGTATTGATATAGTATGGTAGGAGCATTGAGGTTAGAGTTGTAGAGAGCAATATGCTATTGATGTAAAGCTAAAACTAAACTAATATAGCATAATTTATACATAATTATTATAATATACAATATAAAAATTTAACCCTGTGTCACGATCCGCATATATGTACATAATAATATTATCTAAGGCCAAGGCTTTGTAATAGTGAAACACAAAAAGGTAGCAATGTTGGTCATTGTCAATGTCTTTTTAAACATACTGCTACTACTAACTAATATTATAAACGTGAAAGTTTGTGAGTATAAATAAATAAATATTTATAATAATAGCTTATATATTAGAATAACACGTAGGCCACATTTTACTGCAATAATCGAGATGGCGAAAGCTAAGTGATTAAAAAAATACATAAATCGTAGATGTCAAAATGTATCACTGTTTATCTCATGTCAAAACTTTACAGGTTGCAAGGCATAACACACTTGCATAGCAACCTTAATGATAGTTTGTAAATATCTAATTTACAAATGAGTTCTGGATAATCACATATGTAGGCTACTTTTTATCCCGAAAATACGCGGGTAACACCGCGGGGCGAAGCTAGTTCGAAATATTCTTAGTAACTTCTCTAATTAAGCGAAAGTTTTTGTGTCACGACACGCTGTATATCAATAAAAATGGGTGGGCTGAAATCAAAAATAGTTTCTCGTACTTTAAATTAGTAGAGCTCCGTTACCCGTGGTTGTTGTTGTATCCCGTGAGCAGCCCCATGGAGCGAAACTAGTCTTAAACAATAAGCCTAAGCTACTCTTTATCACACCAGCTATCTGCCGGTGAAAGTTTCGTCACAATCGGTCCAGCCGTACCAGAGAAATAAAAATGGAAAAATAGCTTTTCTGATGTAAATAATAATAATAAATATTTCGGAAATACAATATGTATTATAATATTTACAAAATACATTTAATTAGTTTTCAATACATTGAGCTACAGAATATTGATATTATTAGGTTTCAACTTCGTAATATTTAGTTTATAGAAGAAATAGTGCAAGTAACTTTTGACAAGAAGTTATTCAACAAGAAAAATACTCCGCAAACTAAACATGCATAAATAATTTTTCCTACTTAGTACAAATACACATTTTATCGTACCATAACGCAGGTAAAAAAACCGAGCTATTACACTTTTTTTTGTTGATTTTCTAAAGTTGCTCATACTATGACCGTAATTAATAGTCTATTGTGAGACATAGGCCTCTCCCCAGAAAAAAGTCAATTCAAAACCTCCTTTCTAAGTTGTTCAAAGTAATTTGTACGCATTTCTAAATAGGAACAATAAATTACTTATAGAATCGTTATTAACCTACTAAATAACGATTCTATAAGTAACTAGCTGATGCCCGTGGCTCCGCTCGCATCCTAGGAGTATGAAAAATAGATATTGGCCGATTCACAGACCTACCCGATATGCACACAAAATATCATACAAATCAGTCAAGCCGTTTCGGAGGTGTATGGTAACTAACATTGTGACATGGAATTTTCTATATAAGATTTTGAACTTAACGTACCTACATGAACATTTTAAGGATTTTTTTCTCAAAGCCTCACCTTTGCGCCTTTACAAAAATATTTTTATCCTAGAATGAAATTTAACTAAAATTAATATCTAAGAAACACCGATGTAGTTCAAAATTTTATTGAGCTAAGTAAAAACTTGGGTTGGACTTAGATAAAACTCGTTAGTTCCTAAATTATAAGTTAATTACGTAATTAACTTAGTGTTGAAAAAGATTGAAAAATCCTTACATGGATTTTACATATCTATAATGCTAGGCTAATTCGCTTCATAAGCTTTATAAGGATTTAACCTTTCGAAGTCTTCATCTATAATTCTAGTATGAAAATTTACCTTGCAACCTTGTTTATTTATAAACTACTAGCTGAGTCCCACAGTTTTTGTTGTAAATCGCGAGTAATGCCGTTTAGCGAAGTACAATATACACCTTATGTCACCAGAAAAATATTGTTCATTTGATATGACATACAGACGCTCCAATTTTATTTATTTGTATAGATGTGTCTGTTAACTGTATTCATGAACTGAACTGTTTGAAGTTTGTAGTTTCCCGGCATAATTGTATAGACACCGAATGTGGCAATATGTAAAGAAAAAAAAAACTTTAAAGTTCTCTTTAGTAAGTTTGAAATAAGACCTTGTCAGGTATGATTGAGCTTTGAATTAAATTTATATGAAATATGTATAAATATTCTTGTATCGTTTTATTTCTTAATAGTACGCTTATGCTATAAATGAAATACTTATCTAATTCTTTGGTGAAGACATATGTATGCCTATGCAATTCGTTTTATATGTGTAATTCTGGAAATGTTTAATTCAAAAATTTTTATGCAAAGAAATGAATCTACTGCTCTAATTCAAGCAGCATTGATCGTTCGGTGTTCACTTCAGTTGATTCTCCCTATAAATAATTGATGGATGCACAGACCCTACCGTTCTCAACCTCAACAGTTTGACCTCAAACGACTAGAATTATATGACTCTGCCTTTGACTTATACGCCTCACTTAGGCCCGAACATCCACAGCCTCCACGGACTTGACTTGAATTATTGCAATCCAAATAAAAGAATAGAAATGCAAAACTATTACTATTTCTGTTATATTTTTTCTATATTTGAATGTCGTTTCTCTAAAATACGTATTTATTTAGACTAGTGGTAGCCAAGTGATCGAAATTTGACCTTAATTAATTTTAATTATAATTGGCAAAATTATTAAGGTTCTATTCTTCTAACTTCTATAATGACAGATTTCGCCGAGGCTACAATGTTAATTTGACAAAAGAGTATCTATGTGTGTGTGTGTGTCAAATACATGGTAGTGGGTGTGAAGTTTTATTTATTGATACATATTTATTGTGTATAAAAAATAGCTTCCTGCACTCCACCCCCACATAAACTATAATGAGTGCACACAAAATTTTCGTAAAAATTAGTACAAAGCTTTTGCTTCACGTATTAACATTTGGAAATATATTCATCGATATGTTTATAAGTAGTCTGGTTCTCATACTCGTAGCATAGCTTTGCCTGGTTTTGGATCAGTCAGCCGTGTGCATATTATACTTTATAACGTTAATAGCACTTTTTAAATATATATAGGTTCACGAATCACAAAATTTTAAACCAATAAATCCTAATCCTGAACAGCATCGATTCCACTAAGATAAATATAATTAGTTTCCATTACCCATGGTGAACTGGGAAGGAATAAGTAGATATATGACTACTGCATAAAAAAAGATATAAAATACCAGGTCACCCACGCAGCTCCTTCAGCGATTTCTATTGGGATATAAAGGTCTTTTTATGAGCCAACCTTAAAACCAAGAAAGCTCTCAAAAGGAATCATTTTCCCCGCTACAGCAACATTTTTCTTTAAAACTAAGCTCATTTTTACTCTTAAATTATACTCGATGCTCTTGCTCGATAACTGCACATTCTAATAAATAATATCTCCAGTATCTCCAGGACCAGTACTTCCTGGAATTAGTGCGTTCAACCAATCAAACAAACTCTTCAACTATTTATTAAACCGATTAGTATAGAATAAATGTACATACAAATCTTTATCTATACGCTGAAATATATCACCTCTGTACATACTCTATGTTAGTACGGGTTTAGTACTGTGCCTTTGACATATTGGCTAATGTTGACCCCAATGTTGCACCACCGTGCATCGTGCACATGAACAATGATTTTGTACTTCTATAATCATGACTACTGCATAAAAGCCTACGTATTAAACCTCATTAAAGTTTAACATCATTTTATCCAGGGTCAATAGCATAAAGTCAATAGTATGCAACTTATTTGCAGCTGATTTGCAGTAATTTAACTGACTGACTGCTTATCATAAATGATTAAAATTAAACTCTTTATTTTACATCATCATTATATCACTGTTCTAGTTAAGAAGAGATGGTACTTAGAAACAATGATGTTTCCAGTGTTTCCACACACATCACAATTATGATAGGTACTTAAGTATTACCCAACGCAACATGTGACAAGCGATGTCAAATATTTGTGTAATGGTTAGCTTAACAATAGTAGACGAACCTAATGTGTGTTGGTCAATATGTGTAACCATCGAAAATTAAACTTCATGTTTTACATAGAGAAGCTTGTAGGCTTTTAGCCCTGCGTACATCACCGCCAGCGCAGTGTCGTTGAACTCCATTGTGAGAATGCACAATAATGCACGATTCTCAACGCAAACGTTGCACCATATATCTTTCACTTGGCAATACGAACCTGTGCTGTTTTACGATTATCCTTATTTGTTTCCCATTTAAAGTCTAATGATGTTTTAAATTCTATAATGTGTTTTAAAGTCGTGATGTTGGTTTACGTAAACGGAATGCATCATGTTAGAATTTTCTTTTTTCTTGGATATCAAAATTATTATCATTATCACGCAATCTTCGCATTTTTGTGGTGTAAAGATTGCCAAATAGTTTTTAAAAACAAGAAATTGTAATGTGTTGGTGTATTATTAAGTGGGAGGGCATTAATCCACAAATTTTAATAAAAAAAAAATAGTTTTTAAAATGAAAAAGGATCCTTTATTTACTTCCTACATTTTGATTAGACTTAATATACTATGTAAGTTTCTAACGTAAAGATAATATAAATTTATCATTGACGCCTTCTGCAACGTCCACAGTAAATCTAAATTCGATCAGTCTCGAACTTCTTGTTCTTCGCCTTACTTGCAACTATTCGTGTTGAGGAGCGGGGCTTATTCAATTCTGTAGATCGTGATTTCGTGACAGCTTTTGCTTTGGGATATTAGGCAGTATATTAAATGCGACGAAGATTTCAGACTTGAAGTTGAAGCGAGATGGTTTTAATGACAGTGGAAATTTCACATTCGTAGAAAAATACGAATTTGACATTCAAACTGATTATCATATGCATCAGATATTTTTTGTAGTCCAATAAATATTTTTTGTACATAACTTTAATAAGTATGCAAATATCGCCCACCAATATCTAACTACGAATGACAGTTCAGTTGATAACTGGATATAAAAAAAACCTTACATTCCACGTGTCATGTTTATGGGTTTAATTGTACTTAGATATTACATAAAAACTTATCGGGTATGGGTACTAATAGGTACGTATGAATTAAAAAAAACCCGTTTTGGGCACTTTTTAAGATATCAACTGTCAATTATAAATGTTTGAAATAAAGTTTGAAGGTGGCATATTGAATCAGATGATATACAATTTATGTTAATGTTAATTACTAGTCTCTAAGAAATTTTAGCGTTAGCCTTGAGACAGTAAAAAAGTTAACACAAAAGAATTAAAATTTATTATTAATATATTAATTTAATACAACAGCGATACCAATATTACATGCAATTTAATTGATAACGAAAATTTAAAATGTATTTGAGTGTGAAAATTTGGTTGGTTGATTTAAAAGATCGTGTGGTGACGGATGTAAGACTACAGAGTATCACAATCCTGGATGTCATAAGAGGTGACTAGGTTATTAAGCTACGTAGTGTAAAGTGCAGAGGAGATAAAATTTAAATAACTCATATATATATAAAGGGGTATCTCTGACAACAAGGCATACTAGACCGAAGCTTTCTTGTTCCGAAGAGGCCTATATTCAGCAGTTGACTTTTAATGGTTATTGAATATGAATTTGTGTATTCAAAGAATAATACACTTTCATTGTAAATGTATATTTAGTGGTGCCGCCAGTTTTTTCACGATTCATTTCTTAGACCTTGACGTTAGCATGATCAAGGTGACGGCATTGTGCCGAACTGCCGACGTACAATTTCCGGATCGTAAAGCGGACACGATCGTTGGCCGTCTGATATTTGTCATGCTATGACATATATGTTTAAACAATCAAAGAAATTGCTTAGATTTTGGTATGTCGCCTTACTCCTATCACTCTAGTAAGCTACAAGAAAACATCTTTCTTTAGTTGTAATGTGTTGTATGTTGATAGTTTATTTGTTCCCGGATAGTATGTATTGTTAAAACATAGGTACCAAAAATATTTCTTGTGATTTTATTTCAGCACTTGTAGACGTCATAAAACAAATATTCATGCATAGTTTCATCTTTCTAGCGCTAACCGTTTCAACGGTAAGTCGGACATTATCGAGACCGTCTATCTACCGGACATTATCGAGAGTAGCAAATTTGGGGCACTGTCTTCCCAATAACGATTGCCATGGATGTTCATGACAACCGAGACCGACGGCTTTACGTGCTCTCCGAGGTACGGGCCTGAATCACAGCCAAACTTCCACACTCCGGACTGCTATTAGGAATTTCTTAAGAAAAACCCAAAAACACTTATTGACCCGATGATTGGGATTTGGACCCGATGATTGGGATTTGGACCCGACACCTCTTGATTAGCAGTCGCATACGTATCCACAAGGTGACTTGACCAACAAGGCAGATAAATAATTATAATAATTATCCGGTCTAAAATGTTACTTTATTATATTAAATAATTATCAGAACCTGCTACGCTACCCCTGTTACCTACAACAATTATAGGTGTCACGTTATTTTATTTTATTATTTATTATAATTTATTCATTAAGTTCAGAAACAGACAACTGACTACACGCATAGCCTAGCGGTTTAAGCGGTCGCCACGCCACTATCTACTGTACCAAGTGTTGTAGGTTCAAATCCCAGATGGGACAACACTTTGTGCGATCTACAAATTGTTGTTCTATGTCTGGTTGTTTTTGTGTCCGTTTCATGTATGTTTGTATAGCCCCTCGCAACACAGGATGTAAGGAAGTAAAAAGGCAATCGAAGTTATACAGCAGAATAACACGTACAAGAGAATATGTTATTCTTCCGTAGGCGAAGCCGCAAGCAAAATAATTTGAATTATATTACTTCTGGAGAAGATTTTTGTGTCTCAAAAAATAATGCGGAATTCCTATGTTTTTAATAATCATAAAAAGACCTTCTAGAATTTGAGACTCGTTGCGTTAAATATTAATACGAGTATATCACACGCTCAATCAACACAATAAACCACGCACAACTTAAAATTAAGTTACATGTAATTATGATAATTAATTAAGCCGAATGCCCTTGACTTTATTAAAGGACTTTAACAATATTTCTTTACAACATAGACGAATGGGAGATAATTGTCAACACAAAGCACCAACACTACGTAACTGGTATTAAAGCCTTAATGCGTGATCATTATTATTATGAGAGCTTTGTTTGATACTTGCGTAAGTTACAGATTTATATTCAAAGCTCTCATACATTAGCTGTAGTGAGTGCATTTTTGATCAGTTAAATATAGAGGTAAGGCAAGTTACAGGTGAAACAAATTCTATACTCTGGTGTAATAGGCCAAAACCTCCTTTTTATGGAGAGGCCTGTCTCTGTCTAACAGTAAACTACTAAAGGCTGCTAATGATGATGAGGATGATGAAGTCTAGATATATGATATAGAGTCCTGAAATTTCAAACAGGGTGAAAGAGGTAACCCAATGTTAAAACTTTGAATAATATATATGACGCAAACAACTGATGTAATTCATGTGACCAAAGCAGTTTGGTAAAATTACTCACTGACGATATTACAACAGCTAAAGAGGATATTAAAGTCACATTTAGTTCTAATACTGATTTAATCTCTGGATAATTTAAAATCATCTTACATCATTCCGTTTGTCTCGAAAAATGAACGTTTCGTTTTCTTTTGCTTCTTTATCTCGCGGGTTCCTAAAAAAAAACTTTGCGTCTTGATTTGAAATTCTAGTTTGTGGTTTAGTAATTGCAATCAGTAGTCATTGTTCTAAATTTTCTTCAAGCAAAATTATCTTTTATAATAATGCTTCTTTAACTGATGTGATGATCGCCTTGGGTTCCATTTGCAGGTCAGAACAAAAAGTATTATTGAGCTTTTCTGATTAAAGTAATGTTTAATAAAAACCCGGAATGTGGAAGTTTGGGGTCTTAACTCTCGTTGCTCGGCGAGCATGTAAATTCTGTCGTCTGTGTCTGATTTCTCTCCCGTCATGTTGGATAACAGTCCCATGGGATTATGAGAGTGAAGGAACAGAGAGACTAATAAATTTAATATCTCCTGCTTGCTAGTTTCCGTAATCAATAAATAAACATTCAAGATTTACATGTACTATTGATGAAATAATGATATTGAATTGCCTCAAAATATTCTACCTATATATATCTACTGAAAGAATTTGTCGTTCGTTGTAAAAGAAATATTGTTTATGATAAAAACAATGTTATATTTATTTACAAAAATGTAATTTTCATGTATTTCAATTGTTTTTTTTAATTACTTTCATTACGTATGTGATTTACCAAGACTCGATTGCAAGGTCAGTAGTAGGTACTCGTAGAGAATTTGTTTGGCATTGATAACACTATGCGTGATATTAAAAAATAACTGAAATTAATAATCTTGTGAATGCTGTTTATAAATATATAATGGAGTTTTCTCCTTATTGTTAAATACATAATTTTGATTTTCAATAAATTGATAAGCAGGCATTATTATTTTTTTAATGGGTTCATTTTCAGAAAACCCATATCGAAGAAATACGTACAAAGTCATGGGCTAATAATATGTATTTTTAAAATGTACATGCACAACCTTTCCAATACAAACACGGCATATTTACCTCTTTTTTTTAATGACACAGTACTTAGACCGCTAGAGGGCGCCACGGTAGTTTTCAGTGATACGTCATATAGCCTATAACCAGTAAACAATCAAAACGTTAACTTCTAAAGATACCTCATTTGTGTGGTTCTAATGGGTAGTTGAGGAGTTATGAGGTAACAGACGAATATATGTACATACACAGATACATAGCCCGTCAAAATCATAACCCTTCTCTGGCTTTGCTGGAGTCGGGTAAAAATGTGAAAATCGATAAAATCAGTAAATAAAAATCTTGCCTGGAATTTGAGTTTCAGACACTTATCGTGGTTAAAAAGTGCTTTTGCGAAAAACAGAATATGAAACTAGTAAGAAAAGACGAGTTCTTAGTAATCCAACGATAGATAAATATACATATCGACTGCATGGTTGGCCTAGTGGCTTAGGCGGTCGCCACGCCGCTTCTTAGTGCGCCAAGTGTCGTGGGTTCAAATCCCACGTGGGATAACACTTTGTGTGATTCACAATTTGTTGCTCTGAGTCTAGGTGTTCTTTGTGTCTGTTTCATGTATGTTTGTAAAGTCGCAAGACACAAGAATTTATATTTCTTACTGCAAGAGCTGTCTTTTAAAATGTATATTATTTTTTAATGGATCTTTTAAAAAGAAATAAAATCGTCATTTGAATCATAATGGATATCAGCCATTGATCCTCTGAGAACGAGCCCAGGAAACCATTCTAACGACAATGATACCTCACAGTCTAGTTAACCTAAAACCGCATAGTATAAAAGTTATCGAGTGATTGTTCGCTGTTTCATAGTTTGAGTCTCCCAATTGTAAATTGAAAAATATTGACGCAATACCATGCTAAAGTATATTCGACACGGTTTTGTTTTGAACACTATAAAATACAATTGACTCTTTTGTCAATGCGGCTATATTCTATAAAGTGTGGTCCATGTTGTTGAAGGAATAAATGGATAAAATAGACAATCAATTTTGTTCTTATTTAGATTTTAGAACCAAATATAAACTTAACCATCAAAGACATATAAATATTAACTTCTGATACCGTTTATGTATTAGTATATTTGGTCTATGGTATAACATGATATCTGATCTAACGTTATACCGTATTGCTTTTAAATCGCAAAATTAATGTGGTTTTAATTAAAAATTTTACGCCAAAACTACTAAATACCTAATAGACTGTGATATATGTGACTGTGTATATTTGATATATATATGACTGTGACTGTGTATACTCATCGTAGGTATCGTTAGCTTTAGAATCTTCGCAGGGTTTTGTCTTTAGTAGGTACTAGTAGGACTAGCAAACTGTTACAATGTTCCCATGTCCGTCTATAGCTAATAGAGACTGTTAGTACTAAAAACCTGTACTAACTACCATCATCATCAACAACTACAACTAACTTAAAAAGCGTTACTAAATACCATCATTAAAAATTGCCTATTTTTTTAAAACTGTAGTTAAGTAGTATATTCATTTTGTCGCTGTGAAAACCGTGTAAAAATATAAAAAATGCATTTCCTAAATTGAGATAAATAAATAATAAATATTTCGGACATATTACACATAACGTCATCTAGTCCCAAACTAAGCAGAGCTTGTTTTATGGGTACTAAACAACTGATATAAATACATAAACTTACTTTTTTTTGTAAATACATACATATTATACATAGAAAACACCCATACTCCGAAACAAATATTTGTTCCGACCCGCGAATCGAACCTGAGACCTCTTGATCAGCAGCCGCATACGCTAACCACTAGACCATCAAGGCAGTCTAGATACTTACTTTTGAAATACAATGTTGTACTTTGCTCAAAAATTGCCTTAATAAGCCAAACAATAATTCCAATGAATGTACCTAAGATATTATAGGTCAGTGGTGAACACAAGTCTTGTCACAAAAAAAACAGTTTAAGTAAGTAGCAATTCTAGTTAGTCGATAAAACCCCACCTGTCTATTAGAACAGTGTCCTTAGACATAGTTTAGAATGGTCATATAGTTATTATTCGATATAATGGATTGTGTGATAAAATTTTATGTATGTGTCATGTGGGGAATGGTTGGCCCATGAATATATACATAGGTTGACCCATTTATGTCAAAATAAACTAAAGGCCGCGAACAGTAAGTCATTAAGAATTTCGGTATAATTGATTTTATTTGTAGTTTTTTTGTTCGTGCACTAAACATATTTCTTTATAAAAACATATTACGTGTTCGACGAAAGGTTACTTTTTATTTCAAGCATAGTTATTTAATAATTTTTTTTCTGTATCTGGATATTATATCTACGATATTAAACTAAAAATTATTATTCTACGATATTATACCCAGTATCATATATTATTGTATCAATAAATATATTATACTATTAGACTACAGGCCCATGTCAAAAATGGATGGGTCATATGAACCACCAGGTGACGTATATGGGACGATATAAGAGCATAAAATAATAAGATTTAGCACTATGCCGTCACTTGTAAGCTGTCCAACTGAGTGCTGGTGAGAATTTAAAAGTGCAGGTAGAGTGAGTACATTTTGGTCATATATTTTTGTACGGCATTTTTACCATCGATAGATCCATGAAAAATAATAAGAAAGCGCACAGTGCCGTAAAAAAATGGTGGTCCACAAAGTCGGTATTTTTTGTTGATTTTCTTACAATTTTCAGGGTAAATTATGTCATTTCATTCTGTACGGCATCAGTTTCATTCTGTTTCAATACAGCTTCTAATCCATTATTCCGCAACGCCGTACAAAAATCATGCAACAAGGGGAAAAAATCGAGGGTTGCAACCCCCTCTTTTTCAGTGGTCCGGGGGGTGATATGACACAACATAAAATTAATTTATTTTGAAAGTATTTTATGCATAGATAATATTTTTTTACTTGCCGTACATTTTCGTTGGTCCAAAGGTTTGTAGGAAAAAAAAACTCAAGGAAAAATCCAAATCCATAAAGGTGTTAAATCACACGATCTTGGTGGCCAACTGATCGGTCCATTTCTCGAAATTAAACAAATACCGTCGACCTTGTTACCAATAAGCTTTGGATGGATTTTAAATGACGGTCGGTACGATTTCGACTGGTTCCACGGCGAGGAATGCCCCCAAAAAGTCAGTGACATAACGGAACCGGATGAGGAATCAGGGGAAGAAATCGATGACGTCATAGGTAAATAAATAAATCTTTACATCTTTAATCTGTACGTACGACTTTGATTTTGACAAAAACTTATTCATGTTTCAGAAAATGATAGAGAAGATAATTCGGACGTCGATGAAGACGTTGATTCCGATAACAACTCAGCAGCAAATTCTGATACTGAATAATTTAAATAAAAACCTTATTTTGTATTATCATTTTTAAATATGCCTATCGATTTTTTCAAAAAAATAGTTGTCTTATTTATTCACATTATTACAATTAAACAAATCAATTATATACATGTATCAATAATGTTTGGAGTATATATTAAACCAAAAAGTATACAAAACTGTTGATACTGGGATTTACAATTTCAATTCTTGGATATTATATAATATACACACCCTTTCACTTCGGTTAGATTTTATCATAATATCAATTGTTCTCTTCAAAAATATGTTAATACCGTACAGTATCAGATGGCCATAAAGTACTACACCCTTAAAATGGAAGCGTCATTTTCATCAGCTTAAAGATATGGTCTGCATTAAAATGTACGGCATCATTTTTTCCTAATTTATTTATCTTAATACTATTTAAAACAAGGGTAAAATGTAGAAAATTGATATATTTTATTAATCTATGAATAGTTAAAGTTTTGCAATAATTTAATAAAATGCCAGTTTTTGTAGTTCTCTATATTTTTTTAGAACAGTTTTTTTTGAACGGCAATACTATATAACAATTGTATTTTACAATATCATGTTAAAAAAAAAGTTGCCGTACAGAGTCAAATGATTTTACAGCTTTATAAATCAAGTATACCATGAAATTAAGATAATTATAAATATACATTCAAATGAACAAGAATTTTTTGACGGCATTATTTTTAATAGTACTTTTGAGTGCTAGATAATGTTTTGGAACCAAAGCCGTACTTTTTCAAATCACCCCCCGGACCACGGAAAGAGAGGGGGTTGTAACCTTCGATCTTTTCCCCTTGTCGCATGATTTTTGTACGGCATTGCAGAATAATGGATTAGAAGCTGTATTGAAACAGTATGAAACTGATGCCGTACAGAATGAAATGACCAAATTTACCCTGAAAATTGTAAGAAAATCAACAAAAAATACCGACTTTGTGGACCACCATTTTTTTACGGCACTGTGCGCTTTCTTATTATTTTTCATGGATCTATCGATGGTAAAAATGCCGTACAAAAATATATGACCAAAATGTACTCACTCTACCTGCACTTTTGAATTCTCACCAGCACTCAGTTGGACAGCTTACAAGTGACGGCATAGTGCTAAATCTTATTATTTTATGCTCTTATATCGTCCCATATACGTCACCTGGTGGTTCATATGACCCATCCATTTTTGACATGGGCCTGTAGTCTATATGCATTTAACTTTATATCAGTTTGGTTTTCATGAGGCACAGGTATTGCCTAGTTCGGATCAGACGGGCGTGTGTTCGAATTGTGAATTTGACAGAACTATAACCAACAAAAAGCTAATGAATAAACGAATAACCTACATAGGCTACTTTGCAAAGCCGGGTCGCTAGTTTAAACTAATCAGTAGTTATAATGACATAAATAAAGGAAATACTACCAACCTGCAGATAACTGCAATTAACAGAAACTGACACGAATTATGTTTAATAGAACTTTTGAAACCATTTTAATTTAAAAACCTCCGTAAAATTTTGTTAAAAATAAATTTGTCCTTATTTGGACCTTAAAAAATATCCGTAAATATGTAGTGAATATTGCCAAAACTTATTTTCCTTTTGAGTTCGCGGTAGTTGGGTAATAAATATATGGATATAAGTCTAAGTAACTCATTAAAAAGGTATGAGTTTTTTTATTTACTTTGTAATTGCAGAAGTACATTACAAACCTCCATAAGTTATATTATTATTACAGTCGGCAAGGCAAAGTCTAATTGCTCTCTTTGCAGCACTTTGTATAATTTATAAACCGGTTTTCAATATTACGAGTATGTAGAAAATTATAGGTTCGATTTGAATTACATCTAAACTACAATAACGCTAGACACTTTTGAACTAAGGTTATAAAGCTGGAACTCTCTTTCTCAAAATAACTCATAATTAAATGCAAAATAAATCATAATAAAATTAAAGTAATATGGTAATTTAATATTCTTGAAAAATATTAATGTAAAATAATACAGTAACAGTAATGGGTGTAAGTTTGTTCTTATTTTATACGTTGCCGTAAATACGAAGGGTAGATCTTATTTTGAAGGAAATTTTTAAGTAATACTCTTTTAAAAACATTTTGACTTTAATATTTATAAATACTCATTATATATAAATTTCTACTGCCTTATTGGTCTAGTGGTTAGCGTATGCGGCTGCTGATCTCTTCGAGGTTTCTGGCCCGATTCCCAGGTCGGACTAACTGTTTGTATGATCTGCAAATATTTGTATGTTTATGTATTTCTATCACTAGTCTAGTACCCTACAAGCAACAGTAAGTAAGTACAAAAAAATTGTATGGATTAGTATAGGTATGACAAGTGAGCTAGCAGAAGGCTACACAGGTACACAGTTTTGGTAAGTTACTACCGCCGCGTCATCCATAGACCCTTCCAACCCAAAAGTTACAAGTGCATTACTTTCCTATAAGTCCCTCCAGGGATATTAAGGGAATTAGGAATGTGCGAGGGTTTGGAGTCTAGTAACATGAACATGTGAAAGCAACGAAAGAATACTCTAACGGCCTGATGATGATGATGAGGAAAGCACGGCTCCCGCACAATAACAGATTGAACAGTAAAAAGGTCTCTATTTCATAATAAATGGGAATATATATAGTGACAACCTATCGCCGTCCACTGCTTGAATAAATGTAACATAATTATACTCCTTCTTCTTTGATAAAAGGCTAAATTGGTTGACGATAAAAACATGTAAAATATATATTTTTAAAAGGTTAAAGTATTAATAAGAGTCATGCATGACATAACATACAATGAAATAATTTCTGGAAGATGTAGAGGTGTAATTTTTTATCATTTCTTTATTGATTTTTGTTATTCATTTCCTTTATTTCATAACTATTTTGACATCGTTTTCAGATACTAAGTGTATTCGTGATCGGTGCTCTAGCCGATCCTGCGCCTGGTCGAGTCCCGAAGGTGTACAATGCCCTCATCACTTCAAATCAAAATTTAGAACCTAGTAAGGCCTACCCAGTCTACCAGCCAGTATTACACGACCCTTTCGGATTTCCTTTTCAACCAGCTGTCTTGTACGGTGGTGATTTAATTGGCAATGTAAGTAATGTGACTACTGTTAATGAAAAACTGCATCTCTTTAGAGCAATAAGTGGGGCTCTCACCCCCTCTAATAACCTCATTCATTCGGAGTAAAACAGCGAAAAAGTTACCTAGAACTGAATTTGTATGAGCAGACTCATTCGATCGGAACCACGATTTTCCTTCAGCAATTGATTTAGTGTATTTTGTACTTCATGTCGGACTTTTTTTAAATATGAATGTACCTATGATTTACTTAACATATATCATTCTGAAACTTTAATAAATAAATTAATTGTTGATTTTAGGGTATTCTACCTCAACCAGATTTGCCACCAAAAGAGTCTCAATCTCCTAAAACATCGGCGCCGGCCACATCTGAATCACCGAAGGAGCCATCTGAAACTTCTACAGAAGCTCCAGTCAAAACTCTTAAACCCGAAAAACCAGAAACCGATGGCAGTGATGATAAACTGGCTTCCCCGGTCTCACCCTCAACGGAATCTCCAATTATTTTAAATGCATTCGGACTACCGCCACAAGTATTACCTCTTGGCCACGTTGATCCGGCATACAATGCCTTACCACAATTTAATCCCTTCACATATCATTATCCAGGATTGAGATTTTACGATCCCTATGACCCCTTTAGTTTCAGTGTACCCTCATTATACCGACCTTTACCCAATCTATTAGGACCTCGTTTTTCTGCAGTAATTCCGTTAGCCACAGCTAATAAAAAAGTTAATCCTACCCCTGCTCCGTCTGAATCCTCTGATCAAACTCCGCCTCCTGAGCCGAACGATCTAAGCATTTTAAATTATTCATCAAAGGATCCTGCTATACCTAACGTACCTCCGCCTCCGTTACCACAAGGTGGCCTGAAATCCGGTGATTCTGAATCTTAATTGTGATAAATTAAATTGTAAATTATATAAGCTTACCATTGGTACCTATTTTATTTACCCACATTCGCTCGATCTATAAAAATAGTCTAAAATTTTGGTTCCGACAGTTTCATTGAAATAGATATTTTTAAACTTGATAACTCTTATATTGGGGACTAACAACTACTCTAATGGGCCCGGTAAACTATCAAATTTGTTTGACAAATTTGTTTGTCAAACTTCACGTTTACATCAAAAACTTGTTTGACAAACGCGTCAAACACAGCAGAACCCGATCAAATAATTTGACAAACACGTAAATTTGTCAAACAAATTTGATCGTTTACCGGGCCCATTACATAACAAATTCAGTAATAGCGAACAAAGAATAATAATATGTCTATATATTTATTAGATTTAAGTGTGGTAGATAATAGAGTTTTCTTATATTTAGATTAAATACTATTATGGTAGAAGCACCTCATCCTACTAACATTATAAACGCGAAAGTTTGTGAGAATATATGTATGTGTTTCTTACTCTTTCACGCAAAAACTTCTGAATGGATTTCGATGAAACTTAACATTAATATGGCTTACATTTCAGAATAACACATAGGCTACTGAGTCCAGTCATTATAGTAAGTTCACCTCGGAATTCGAGATACCCAGCTGTAATTCTGTAAATACTTATATATTGCTCCTCTTAAAGTTGTCTCAAAACCTACATATGGTAGGGTGTACGCAACTATTAAATTTCAAGGTCAAAAGTCACAAAAATCGATTTTTTGCGCTTTTTTTGTAAATATCTCATTTCCTATGGTTTTTTGCTAGTTGTAATTATTTACAATATTGTAGAATACAAAATTCTCTACAAATTTTGTTTAAAAAAATTTTTATACGATGAACCGTTTTCGAGATGTAGGACGGAGAGCGCGCGGTCTCAGCATCACTTCAGGTCAACCTCAGGACTCCGGTTGAAAACTGATTATGAAAAAAATGAATATAAATATTTGACAATTTTTATTAACTATTATATTATATTTTATCATTTTTTCCTAACCTTTCCACTTTTTATTCAGTATTAATTTATTTAACAACACTTACCTGCCCATGTAATTGCAAATTGTTAATGAAAATATAGGACTTATATTTGAATTTTAACCTAATTAATATTAATAACTTATTACATGATGAAAAAAAAACAAATAAATTATGAATTAATATTTTTATTAAAAAATATCATTCAATACATTTATTTTTATCAAAAGTAAACAAATCGCATATTGGGTACAAAAACTACAATTTATAATTTCATTCATCTTCTTCCTCTTCATTATCATCTTTAACGACATTTGTCTTATGTTCTTCCATGATTTCGGAGTCAAAGGTTCCATCTTCGTTAATGTCGCTCTGATATGGTAGAGCATTGAGACAAGCTTGCCCATTACATTGGCCACAAGCTAAAGAGCATTGCAAGCCCGCTTTCCTGCAACCACTCTTGCAGTTGCAGAAAATTGTATTTAGCAAATCTTCTGGAGCAGGTGGTAAAATTGTAATTATAGGCTCCAGAAAATCGTTTCGCATTGCCCAACCCCATACTAGGGGTTCCAAAACATGCCCTAACCAAGTTTGAACTTGATAATATACACGTTTGAAATGTTGATGAGCAACTGCACTTACACATAAATTTGAATATTTACTTGTTGACCTGAAGTGATGCTGTGACCGCGCGCTCTCCGCCCTCTATCTCGAAAACGGTTCATCGTATAAAATTTTTTTTAAACAAAATTTGTAGAGAATTTTGTATTCTACAATATTGATAATGATTACCAATAGAAAAAAACCATAGGAAATGAGATATTTACAAAAAAAGCGCAAAAAAACCGATTCTTGTGACTTTTGACCTTGAAATTTATTAGTTGCGCACACCCTACCATATGTAGGTTTTGAGACAACTTTTAGGGTGTCAATATACAAGTATTTACAGACTTACAGGACTAACTATTTAACACAGTTATATATATTTAAGTAAAACAATTACTTTTATGAATGTTGCGCCTGTCAAAATTGTAGTAGCAGTATAAAGAAAAACTTTAGACAACTAAAAGTTACACCAACTGCAATTGATAGTATCGGATAAGTGTTTTGATATCATTGTGATCATTTCAGTATCATTGTATGTACAAATATTAACTAACACCTTGCTCCGTTCAATATTTTATCTATTTTTGTAGTCATTATTATTCCCAAGATTTTTTGGTGTCGGCTACTGTTCAAACACTTTTACCTGAATATCAGTCAGAACTTCTGGCATCAGACCCTGAAGTCGAGCTAACTTTGATGGTCGGACTAGTGATCAGTACATTTAAGGAAACTAAATTCCGAATAACCGACAAATGAAAATTTAAGACCAAAAAGGCAGTAAGCCTTCCAATATTTTAATAGCAAAAATGCGATTTGTCATTTGCAAACCTGTATAAACTAATCCTTTCTTATAAAAATCTGTGATGTCCCACAATAAAATGAATAATTAAAGAACTCATATTTCAACGGGTGATAAGTTCTGTATGTAATCCTGAAATTCATTTATATTATAAGAACATTCAATGTTCTATCAATCAGATATTCTTCCAAAATAGTTCTGTTTTAGAAATAAAAAAATGTCATTTGGTTGTCTTAAAAAAAACTATATACACAAATATTCTGTAGATTATAAGAATTTCACCGGTTCATCTAGTAATAGATAAATATATCCCAATCAATATTAGGCTTCATAAATGCTGGTAGAAACCACTCGTAAAAGTGAATGTAGATCTGGCTTCCATTATATTGATAACGTATTTTGGATAAACACATCGTAAACCCCGTTCGTTTATATTTGACCATATCCGAAACGGAAGACGTTGAACGTACATAGATACAAGAATAGTTCACGGGAGGATCCAGATATCCCTGAAAACAAACAACCAATAAAAGGTTATGAAGAAAAAGTGTTCGAGTGATTAGCACTAATAATCTGTGTGATATAATAGTGTGTACAGACGGATGGACGAACATTACCCGATTATATGGTACCGTTTTTTGAGATTTTGGCTACATCATCCTCCAGCCGTTACTATTCAACCGGTTTACCTTAAATACTAGTTTTTATATGGAGCGCAGTGGAAGCGTGCTGGGCCCATAACCTGTGATTTTAATGTGGAATAAAAGGAGTTTTATGGTATTTACCAACTGTTTTAATAGCAGAGTTACTGCACACGACCACCATTACACCGGAAGAGAAAAAAGTTACAAACACAGATAATTAACATAATATTTAGTCTATGGTACTTTTGTTGTTGGTTCTAATTCTACACTATTGACATTGGATCTCCGCAAACCTGAGGGCGATCTGAATTCAAATATTGAACTAGTTATTAGTATATTTTTGAACTGGTACTGACGGGTTCACCTGCTCTTGGATTCTGCTCATGCTTTCCATCGGGCAGGGTAGAGTCATTTTGGTAGGCTAAACGAAAAAAAAAGGGCGAGGAACACCAGCAAAGTTGCGCACTATGGACTCATCTTCCTAACCTTATTCCCAATATTATATGGGGCGGCTACTATGGACAAAGTTGCACACTATGGACTGTTGTTAAGAATTTCTTGTAAGGAAAGCCCAACAACACTTTTTGGCAAATCCCGCGATTCAGACCCCAGACCTCTTGATCGGAAGTTGCATACGCTAACCTCCATAACGAGGCAGTGTAGTCCTTTTGGCCACAGAACTCTTAACAACTGCAGCTAGGTATTGTCAATAGTAGATTTTACGCGAACGTATCATTCTTTAATACTTCAACGAATTAAATGCATTTGTAACAGCTTATTATCTCAAATATACGCCATCTAATGTGCCTTTTTGTCTTTAATGCTACAATATTCATAGATAATCAAGAAAATATGTAAAGCAAGATTTATGATATTGTATATTAAGATATCTAAGAAGTACTGGTAGTCTGACGGTAGACTGACGCAGTTCAATTATCCAAATCTTGAGACTTATCTAAGATATTTATTTACTTCTGTTACAATAAATATAATTAACATCTGTTAAAGGATATTATTATAACAAGCATTTTGTTAGCGTGCCACTGAAGGAAGCATAATTGTGTTTTACTGTGTCTAAATTACGTCTTGTTAGATCTACATGCAAACATAATTATAATTACCCGAATTATAAGCTTTCCTTTAAGATCTTCGTAGGTTATATGATCGTGTATAGCTAATACCTTATTTCTATTAGCACACTTTCCGTAATAATATTCGCTGTGTACCCCTTCTGAAAAAGAAAATAACTAACAGGATTTCTCAGACATTTATCTACACACAACTTTTACTACCTACGTACTTAAGAGTTCTTTGATATATTCTAGATAAATATATCTTTCCGTCACCTATATACCATTTATACCGAAAAATCACCGATCTATGACTTTTAATAATATAGATGATGTTCTGTTCTTTAAAAGGATGTTTAGCAGTCACAATTCCATTCTGCAGTGCAGGACATACACCTTCCCCAAGGTTTTCCATAACAAGTAGTTATATGCTATAGCTATCGGCTGAGACGCTACCTATAGATATACCTACCTAAATATATATATAAATATATTCAACCAAACCTCCACACATACAATGCTTCACTTTGATACTATATTGAAAATAAATTATATTAAAATCCAAAAAATCTTCTGCATAGTATCAAGGTATTCGAACCACGCAGATTTCAATCGGTGCCGGTTCAACCGGGGTGCCACTACCCTCGCATAGAAGACCAACCTAAAAATGACAGCATTCGTGCTGTTAGTGCGGGACCGTACGCACAATGATGTAGAAGCGCTTCACTAGGCCACCATAGAGTGGGTGACCATGTTGCATTGTGGATGAGGATAGTGAGTATGGTGAACAACACTCTTGAATACTGCTCACGACTTACATCAGGCAGGGTAGAGTCACTTTGGCAGGCTCATATAAAAATGATATATGATATTATGGTGACGGATTAAGAATACAGAGTGTCACCACCCCTATTCATCCCAAGGGTGTCGTAAAAGGCGATTAAGGGATAAACTACGCAAGACAACATCGATGCAAAGAGAAGGAAAACTTGAAATCAACCCTATACCAACCCGTCTGGCCAGCGTGGTATAGTAGGCCAAAACCT
This sequence comes from Phragmatobia fuliginosa, assembly GCA_932526445.1. Classification (NCBI taxonomy): domain Eukaryota; kingdom Metazoa; phylum Arthropoda; class Insecta; order Lepidoptera; family Erebidae; genus Phragmatobia; species Phragmatobia fuliginosa. Next base: position 8,254,357 of record OW052060.1, on the reverse strand, counting down.
CCTTTCTAAGGAGAGGCCCATGTCCGTCCAGCAGTGGACTGTTGAAGGTTGTTGATGATGATTGATGATGATATTATTGTATGGAAATATTGTAAAGAATGTTTACAGTTTGCCATTTTTAAATTAATTCTTCCCGCTTAATAGAGAGTAAGCCTAATATAAAATATTAGTATGAAAAATAGAATCCTACCTTCCGGCTCTTCTAACTGTGTGAATACGATGCTGTCGAGAGCGGAAAACGTTTTATAACATGACACCATAATTTCTGTAGAATAAAATAAATAACATTAAAACTATCATTTACAAAAAAAAGATCTTTGGTTTTGATTTAAGTACTAACCTATATAAAATAAACATAAAACGTAGTACAGCACATTCTCCATTTCAAAATTTAATTTAATTCTATTGTAACAATACTTGTTAGCTTGTTCTTATCGTTGTTTAATGAACAGTGAACTATGTAAAACAGAAAATGATTTATTAAACGAAATGTGAAACAAAACCAACAAAATTATGACATGAAGTCAGTAATATTTATAAACAATAATAGTAACTAACCTAACTATTAGAACTACAACTGAAAACAAACAAATAATAACCGACATTTGAGTAATGCTTGTTCACAAAAGATATCTTTAACCACGAAGCTAATGAAAAGTTGCAAAATGACAGGTAAATTAATAGATACAAGTAGCAAATCAACCTATCGCTTTCCACTGCTGAACAAAGGAGCGCCAACTATCCTAGTCTTGGACAGTCCGCATCGACTTTCTTTAGCTGCTTTATGAAGCATAGACAAACAATATCGTCGGTTCATCGTGCCGCAGAGCGCTCGTACACTGCATTTGCATATTAGCTGTCTCCACTCTCTTAAGTTCCGCCTCCAGCAACCATTCCATCGCTAAAACTGGAGATATGACCTGCCATCTTTCATATCTGAACATATTTATGTAAAGTAGCTGCAATAATTTTTCAATTAATGCACACATTTATTGAGACGAGTTGTCTTGTCTTTATTTAAACACACAAGGACTGAAATGAAATAATGTTAAATTGTAAGTAATGAATGAGAAACGTACTGTCAACAAATCAAGTTAAAGGAAAATTCTCCAAAAATACAATTATGCAAGAACGAAGATAAAAAAAATCGATTGAACTGGGTTTCATTGGAATTATGTTTTTTTACAGATGATGCATCACCGACAAAATCTAAATTTATTCGAGTGAACTCACTGGCACAATTCAGTTCTAAAGTAATCTTCAAATTAAATCTGTTTGCTCATTTTTTTTTTGTGCAATTTGTTCCATAACTACTGTTTTGCCATACCTTGATCAGAGTGAATTCCTTTGTTTGTGATGAACATCCTGTTGCTTTCCAACTTGAATGCAGATATTGCTCCAAAGAATTCAAACTGTGTTTGAAGCTAATTTAAAGTCTCAGTATTGTCTTGCAAGTTATCCCGAACACTACATAGACTAATTTACTTGTATTTTTTTTTAGAACTCACAATGTCCAACTATATATTTTGTTATTGTACTTGGTTGTTACTTTTAGGTAAGTTATCGCCCGCCAAAATGAGTCTGTATTAACGAGTCGTTCAGCTAGCTAGCTAGATAAAATATCTCTATATCATCTTTTTAAAGCAAGGAGATCCTGTGTATTACTTATAATTGTATTTTACTAACGTATTACAGGACTGTTTACTAATTATGCTGTCTGCCAGTATTTACCATGGGTTAGACACAAGCCTGAGCCCGTCGATGCGGACCACGCTCTCTACCCCGCTCTTTTCCAGAAATATGGTGAACCAGATCCAAATAAACTAGCTGAGATTGAACATGAAGGTTATTACCCAAGAAGTAAGTACAACAAGTCTGTTAAATACATTAAAACGTTCATATAACATTCTTATGTATGTACGTACGTTAATTCATTTAATTGTGGTCTAAATTAATTGTAATATCTGTTTAATATCTGGTTTGCTAATAGCCGTACAGGAACTAAATATTAGGGGCTAAAGTATAAAATTGCCGATTTGTAATGAAAAAATATTATTAATTTACAATATTTACAATAAAACGGTAATTTCATACTTTAACCCCTATTATTAGACAAACTTTTTCCCATAGTAGCCAATGTCCTCCTTCAAGAATAAAAGTAACTTATGCCAAATTTCATTGAAAGCAGTATTGTGATTTAGCCGTGACAGTGTTAGAGACAGACAGACCGACAGAGCTACTTTCTAATTTATAATATATTTATCCAATATACTTATAATTATGCGTCCATCAGAATATAACATATTATTATCCTTTCTATATTAAGTAATTAAATACAAATATATAAGATATCTCCCAAACTCAACTAATTCTATAAAATGATTGACCATACACATATACATACACATACACTCACATATATACAACTGTATACATATTTGACAGCTAAGAGTTAATGAGAAGAGAATGATAAAGAGTTAATGTCATCAAGCACAACCCAGTTCTTCTACCATAAAAGTTTTCAGATCCATATCGGTACTTACAACCATCTCGATTAATTAATTCAGTCCCTACTTAAGGAAACTTATGTCTTAAGTTATTATGTAATTAGTCAAATTGCTGCACTTAGCGAAACACATCTTCCCGATGAAGGAGAGCTAGTAGAACACCATGGCGGATACACTTTCTTTTGGAAAGGACTTGCTTCTTCGGAGCCGCGAAGGTCGGGCGTGGGTTTTGCTGTCAGGAATAATCTTGCCAAACAGCTACAGGAGTACCCTGTACACATCTCCGACCGCATTACCACATTACGCCTACACATGGAACATGACAACTTCCTTAATATCATCAGCGTTTATGCCCCAACGCTAGACAAGTCTGATGAGATTAAGGACAAATTCTATGAGGAACTAACGAGGTGCATTGAACATATTCGCCCGAGAGAACAGATCCTACTCCTGGGCGACTTTAATGCCAGAGTGGGGCGACAATTCGAGGCGTGGCCAAACATTCTGGGGAGACACGGCGTTGGCAACATAAATAGCAACGGGCAACTATTACTTAATCTCTGTGCACAATTAGAGCTTGCAATCACGAACACGATGTTCAGATTGCCTGCCAAACATAAGACGACGTGGATGCACCCCAGATCTAAGCACTGGCACCTTATAGATTACGCTATAGTACGTCAAAGAGACCTTTCCCAGGTCCAGGTTACCCGTGTCATGCGTGGTGCGCACTGCTGGACGGATCACCGGCTTGTCGTCACGAAGTTGCGTTTTCATGTTCGACATTCTCTCAGATCGGAAAGCATAAAACAGAAGCGCCTGAACCTTGAACGACTTTGCGATCTTAGCACAAGAACAAAATATGCGGAGTCCTTGAGCGTCGCCTTGCAGAGCCTCGACCTAAAATCTGGTGAGACCAGTACTGTCTGGGAGTCACTTTGTTCCCATGTTTTCGACACCGCTACACTTACCTTGGGCTTGAGAGTCCGAAAGCATGCAGACTGGTTTGATGAGAATGATGAAGTACTGACGGAAGCTATAGCTAAACACCGTCGGCTTCTGAGAGGCGACGTCGGGACAAATCGGGGTGAGGCTGTTGATTGTGTGCGTCGTAGTGACCTGGAGCTGCGTAAACACACACGGAGGGTGAAGGAGAAATGGTGGCAAGAGAGGGCTCGTCGGATACAGTGGCTTGCTGACACCAACCAACTTGGTGAATTTTATACTGAGATACGAAACCTACTCGGTATACCTTTCGCAACAAGAGTCCCACTAAAGCCGACCACCGGTGAAGGGCTTCTTAAAAGTAGGGAAGAGATACTCGAGCGGTGGGCGGAGTACTTTAACACCTTACTCAACGTTGATCGTTTTGTTAATCTGGACCACATTCACTCTCTACCCCAACAACCTCATGCCCACGAACTTGACGAGCCGTTCTCACTGAACGAAGTTATCCTTGCCATCAAGCAACAACAAAATAAGCGCGCGGTTGGCGTGGATTTGATGCCGGGTGAGTTATTGAGGTACGGCGGTGAGAATCTGCACGCGGCGATGTGGGAACTTTTCACCGTTATGTGGGAAAAAGAACAAGTTCCTAATACCTTTCAAGTATCACTCATTAGGGCCCTATACAAGGGCAAAGGCGACCGAGCTGATTGTGGTTCTTATCGCGGTATTTCTCTACTCTCAGTGCCTGGCAATGTGTTCACTAGAGTGCTCTTAAACCGCCTCAGAGATTTATCGGAGAGAATTTTGCCTGAATCCCAGTTCGGCTTTCGACCTGACCGTGGTACTTGCGAGGCAATATTCTCATTGCGTCAACTACAGGAAAAGTGTAGAGAACAGGGTCGTAACATGTATCTCTGCTTTGTTGACCTTGAGAAGGCATTCGACAGTGTGCCGCGGGAGGCCCTCTGGATAGTGTTGAGGAAGATTGGATGCACGGAGAAGTTTGTGCGAGTTCTGAGACTCCTGCATGACGATATGCAGAGCTGCGTGGTCGTCGGCGCTGAGCAGTCGAGGTTTTTCCCCGGTACCTGTGGGGTAAAGCAGGGGTGTGTTCTTGCCCCCACGCTGTTCGCACTGTACTTCGCAGTCGTAGTCCGGGACGTCTTAGAGACAACCCCTGAAGGTATCCGCATCCGTTTCCGCAATGATGGTAACCTTTTTAACTTAGCCAGACTCAAAGCTCATACGAAGGTGTCCAAATCACTGATAACAGAGATCGCTTATGCTGACGACCTGTGCTTTGTTGCTGACTCCCCTGATGGTCTACAGAAGCTTATGACCACTCTTCACAAATCTTGCCGTAGTTTCGGTCTGAAAATCAATGTCAAAAAGACGGAAGTTATGTCTATGGATATCCACGGTCAAGAAACACTTGCCATTAAACTTGGGGATGACATACTTAAGCAGGTCAGCACATTCCGTTATCTTGGGAGCACATTATCATCTAAGTGCGACTTCGACGCCGAAATCAATAGTCGTATCGGTGCCGCAGCTGCTGTTTTCGGTAAACTGGATCGTAAGATTTTTAGTTCACACGACTTAAAACTGACCACCAAAGTTGATATTTATAAGGCGGTGGTGTTGCCGAATATACTGTACTCTTCCGAGTCATGGACAATTTATCGCCGTCATATAAAAGTATTGGATCGCTTCCACATGAAATGCCTGCGCAAAATCTTAAACATCCGTTGGTCTGATCGTATTCGAAATACCGAAGTGCTGCGGAGAGCCAATATCAGCGGGATTGAGGCCTATCTCATGCAGCGGCAACTCCGTTGGTGTGGACACGTGTCCAGAATGGCAGACAAGCGGATGGCAAAGTGCATCTTTTTCTCAGAACTTGAGGAGGGCAAGCGAAAGCATGGCGGACAACTCCTTAGGTATAAAGATGTTCTTAAGCGCCATATGAAGAAGTGCAATATAGAGCCTTCAAAGTGGGAGCAAACGGCGGCTCAGCGATCGGAATGGAGGTCTTTGGTGAGGACTAGAGTCGAGAGCTTTGAGGACAGTCGCTGCGCTGAGTTGGATGCTCGGCGCGATGAGCTGAAAGCACGCCCGCCTAGTGCTTTCTCTTATAACTACGACAATGGTGTGCTCACCTGCCCGCACTGTGCGCGAACATTATCAAATAAGATCGGCTATATTAGCCATATACGAGCACACCAAAGACAGTGTGATCGGAGTTGAAGAGGTCGCCGTGGCCGAAACCGGTCGAGGAAGTACAAAAAAAAAACAAAAATTAGTCAAACTAACAACAACTTATATTGACCATATTAGGATTAAAAATCTAATATGTCTTAAGTTAATAAAATGACTTAATACATTGTATCTCACAAGTAATGCATATAATACTGAACTAGATTGTTCAGAGTGCGGTTGCCAAGTTAATCTATCTATTGATCTTGCTTTTTCATTTCGTAGGCCATTTTACAACTTACCTTTGAATATAGCTGTACCTAGGTACACTGATTCATTAATGCAAATGTAACTTTGTAATCCATCCAATAATAATCAATTTCGTCTCTTTGCATTTTAATTTTTCCTTAATTTACCAGCTTGTTTGGTTACTAAAAATTCCAACTTCTAGGTATATCCACAAAAAAGTTAAAGAGGGTCGAAAATAGCCTAAATTGCTTCTAGAAAAAGATGGTACGGCCTTGCTGATTCTCTGCTCCACTTGGCGGGGGCACTACCGTACCCCCAGATTATTGTATTAGTCTAATGGTAATAAAATACACTTCAAAAAAATTAATCTTGTCGAAATTTGGCGTTATATTTCCTCATTTGATACAATATTAATAATAAAGGAACAGTAATATATCTAAACTTTTGCTAACGCTAATTAGATAATATTATAATTACAGCATATCATCACAGTATTTTCAAATTCGGCTATTGTCCTCCTACAATCATAAAGAGACCTTTCCTCGCCAGGCGAGCAAATATAACCTTGACAGACATCCGATCGGCTGAAACAAATTATGTTTACGTACGTATTTATGTTTTTCTATAATAATTTAGATATAAAATTCCGTTCTGGATGCTATGAACATCTATGACAATCGTTATTGGGAAGTTTGTGTCCTGAAATACACTGTTCAACTATAGCCGGTTCCAAAAATAACGGGTCAGTCACATAAACCAATAACGGGTCAGTCACATAAACCCGAATATCTCCCGAACTACGTATGCCATCCTAATGAAACGAAGACTGTTCAATTGAGAATTTAATTATACAGATAAAAAATAAAATAAAACTTAGTTACACCCACAATATTAATCTTAAATTAAAAAAAAACTAAAGTAGTCATATTTTTCTTAAGATTACATTTTTTTTATGATTGTTTTTTTGCTGTTTTTCATCACTTTCTTCATTTAATACTTTGTATTGCCTCCACGTGATGAAGCCTCCAGTGATGAAAAACAGCAAAAAAACAATCATAAAAAAAATGTAATCTTAAGAAAAATATGACTACTTTAGTTTTTTTTTAATTTAAGATTAATATTGTGGGTGTAACTAAGTTTTATTTTATTTTTTATCTGTATAATTAAATTCTCAATTGAACAGTCTTCGTTTCATTAGGATGGCATACGTAGTTCGGGAGATATTCGGGTTTATGTGACTGACCCGTTATTTTTGGAACCGAGTGTAGTTTAACCTTCGAACTCAGTTCACCCTCAGGTTTGCCGAGGTTCGATGTCAGTCACTCCATGTAAAAACTGATATAAAGCCTGTTGAACTGGTTGCCAACCCCAAATAAAGTTCTGAATACTAAAGGGTAAGATCCCACGTAGGACAACACTTTGTTTGATTCACAATTTGTTGTTCTGAGTCTGGGTGTTCTTTGTGTCCGTTTCATGTATGTTAGTACAGTCCCCCGTGACACAGGAATTTATATTCCTAATGCGGGAGTTGTGTTAAAAAAAAAAAAGATGACGCGATAAATTTAGAACTTAATTAGAAGTAGCCGTGGATCTAACTGAGTGACGTGCAATTCGAGAGGCCTATGTTCAGCAGTGGACTGCAATAAGCTGAAGATGATGTTGATGAAAAATACGAACTCGTGATCCATCCGTGCGTATTATAAGAGGTGACTAAGAGAGTTAACTACGCAAGACAAGAACATACAAAGAGAAAGAAATCTTGGTACAAACCCTATACCGACCCAACTGAATCGTGTGGCTATAGTAGATTAAAACCTCCTTTCTAAGGAGAGGTCTATTTTCAGCAGACCATTTAGATGTCATTGTTAAAAAATATTGGAGGTCGTATATATTTATTATTACTAGTTGACCCAGCGAACTTCGTACCGCCCAACTTTAAAATTCCAGAACTTGATCGCAGCGCCACCTACCGGGTCCAATTGCGAATCTAAACCATTCCCAGATCCCCTTGAACACACACAAAAAAATTCATCAAAATCGGTCCAGTCGTTTGAGAGAAGTTCAGTGACATACACACTCACAGAAGAATTATATATATATAGATGTACTGGCCTGTAATCATATTGAACACATGTCTGTCACTGATTTGAAATAAGCATAGTTACGGTTGTTTATGTTCTAATATACTTTTGTAACTTGTATCTTGTGAACCACGAATAAATATACTCTAGTACACTGCTGCGCCTCTTATCATTATTCCAAAAGGGGCCAAGTGCGAGTCGGACTCGCCCATGAAGGGTTCCGTATCAGCAAGTAACATCTTATAAAAGTTCTTGTAGTTCGTTGTAACTTTGATCGATGTTTTTTTAATAGTGTATTGAATGAATGAAATTTAAATTGCGGTTTAGGATTTATGACGTATTACAAAAAAAACTACTAACTATAGTCGGATTTTTAATTAGACGATATCCACTGACGTTTACTGTGTTGTCAGTTTTTGATGAAATAAAAATAGTGTTGTGACAAAGTGAATGATTGAAAAAACTCCTGAATGAATAAAATTAATAAAAATTAATAGAATTAAAATTAATTAATAAAATTAAAAAACAATCCTAAACACAAGTACACAATGAATTCTATGCCATTACAACCAGTGGACTCCCAAAGAGACCTCGGAGTTATCATAACACATAACCTGAAGTGGGATGAGCATATTACAATGATAACAAAGAAGGCAAACTCATTGTTTTATATAATTAGAAAGGCATTCTATGTTATCAATAAAGAATTATTTCTCAGCATCTATATAACGTACATTAGACCTGGAATTCGCCTTTCAAATATGGAATCCATATTTAAAAAAATATACTGTAATGTTGGAAAGATTACAAAAAGGGTAACTAAATTGGTCTTCTCTTTGAAAAACATGTTCTATGAAGAACGTCTGCTATAACTCAATCTACCAACATTAGAACCTCTGTTCTAAAAACATAAACAGTTCTGTTCATAAACAACAAGAAATACTTTTTTATATATAATTATAAAAAAATACTTTTTATTTAAAAAAAATACTTTTTTATTTATAATTATAAATAAAAAAGTATTTTTTGTTGTTTATGAACTCTTTTGTATTTTCCATTAATACAGACTTATATTTCATGTTTTCATTGACATAAATCAAAGCCGGAATTTTCCAATGAAAGAAAAAATGTGGTTTGGGGAAGGGGCCCGCCCTCGTAAGACTTTGGTTAAAACCTCATACCTAAACATTTCTTTTGGAGGAACGGGGGTGAAGCACCATGGAGCTGTCAAAAGCCCATGTTACCACTTTGCCTCAACAGGAATTAACCCAACCTGTTGAGGGATGTCAGTCTGGGCTCCGACCAGCTGACTTAATGCAAGGAGGACAAGAGGATGCCAACCTTCTTGTTGGTATGTAAGTGGCAAATTATGAAGCTGTGCATAACGCCTCAGCCATCAGATACGTAACAGGATATCCTTGGTATCCGATGACAGTAACTCTACATAAAATATTGGTTTGAGGTAAAGAGATCATAAGAAATTCGGCGCTTCCAATAGTCATGCTATCCGGACAGGCTGGTGAATCTAGAAATAAATTTTAGAGATATGACCGGGAACACAATGCCAGAAAGTCAGGCCGCGAAAAACACATGACAGATCTATTTAACAGGGCACTTTTGTCGTCTGATCCCTACATTTCTGATGTAAGAGTGAAGAAGAGGCTACAAAAATTAGACCGTAAGCCACTAACAGTGAGGGCTTTAGAACTGATCCAACCATATCAAATACCAACATCAGATTTAAATGAACCAGATGATGTAAATGATCTCTTTGAAGATTGTGAGGATTTAATTTTTACATCCGACTTTCACAATTGATTCTTTTTAAAAATTTGTATGAATAGGCAAAATTTTCTGTCTGTCTGTCACTCAATTCGATTCGTTTATTTTTAACACAAGTGCAAGAAAGTACAACAAACTTATTGACATGTATACTGCCTACCTTTCCTGTTTGCTTTGCCTTTGCCCACAGACGAGTAATATCTCTATTAACAACCCTAAAACCAAAGAAAAAAGTACAAAACTCGAGAAGCTTGTAACTTAAAGATCCTGGATGATTAGGATTTGTTTTTTTTTTTGTATTACTGGTACTATTGCAGGCTAGTTATTTATCAAGGTTTTGAATCCAACTAAGACAAGATATAGCTGTAAAAAAATAAATCCTGAAATAACATTGTTTGTTTTTCTCTCCCGTATTTTTCATGTTATGGTTTTTAATTTTGTGTTATTTGTGTATGTTAAAGCCGCAAAGAAGGACATTAGTAGATTTGCAGAAACTCATATGGGATCTAAGATTTTAATATTATTTTTTTTTGAATATTTACAAAAAAAAACATATCTTTTGATCAAAGCACATTTGAACATCAGGAATTCTTGCCTTTCTTTTTAAATTAATTTATCTATTTAATAAAAATATAATAAGAAGATGGTTGTTTTTTGGGTCAAAAAACATAATGCGCGGCGTTGAGCCGTCAAAAAACTGATTGTTGTTACATACTACTAGTATCTTATATCAGAGCACATATACATATACAAGTTCATTCTTAAATAGATATAATACTCTTTTATAGTTTGAAATGATTAACTATTCACACTCGTTGTTCATTCATCTGATTGAATGAGAACTGAACGCATCACTATTACTTTAAATATGGCAGCATTATTTTACTAAGTGACATTAGCTACTGTCAGGTAGCTTCGTCTAATTAAAAATTCGACTATAGATCTCGTTCAAACCAATTTTCGTTGGTAGTTTGCAAGGCAATGTACAGCCTATTTTTTTTTTAGTTTTATCACTCTTATTTTAGAAGTTACAGGGGGGGACACACATTTTTCCACTTTGGAAGTGTCTCTCGCGCAAACTATTCAGTTTAGAAAAAAATGAAATTAGAAACCTCATTATCATTTTTGAAGACCTATCCATAGATACCTCACACGTATGGGTTTGATGAAAAAAAATTTTTTGAGTTTCAGTTCCAAGTATGGGGACCCCCAGAACGTGTTGTTTTTTTCTATTTTTATGTGAAAATCTTAATGCGGTTCACAGAGTACATCTACTTACCAAGTTTCAACAGTATAGTTCTTATAGTTTCGGAAAAAAATGGCTGTGACATACGGACGGACAGACAGACAGACAGACAGACATGACGAATCTATAAGGGTTTTGTTTTTTGCCATTTGGCTACGGAACCCTAATAAAAAAGGGTAGTTTATAATTGTATTCAACCGCAATAAGACTTACTTATTGGAATTTGATTATATGTTAAGTTACTTGATAAAAAGAATGGACATCAACGTTTTTGATAGAATTTTACTATAAAGGGTGAAGTTTTCGAAAAACAAATTTTACTCGAAAACAACCGTCAAGGTGAATAGTGTATATGCTTGTCATCACTTAAATTACAAAATCTGTGGTAATTCTTATATCTCGTCTAACACTACTTAAAAACCTTAACAAAACAACTTATTTTGTTATCAATAAATAACTTTTTAACTCTATAACTTTAAAATTATCAATTAAAATGTAATTCTTTAAAATTCGTAAAGTATTTGGAAGGTTGTTATCAATATCCCAAATTTTAATTACTATCTATTTCATGTTGCAGTTGATCGAGACGAATGCATCGATAAGGTTTCGTATTCAATGCGTTGTCATGAAATTACTAGTTCCCAGGCAGTATCTATTCGTAAGAGGACGAATTCCTATTTACTATTGTCAAGGTACACTACGATACGTGTACCTTGTGACATACCAAAAATACGACATCCACGAGTTTTATTTCCATCGAAACATTGGAATGCCTTCTCATTTAGAATTTGAGTTTTATCACGCAACTCCACTTGATAAATTTGCATAATAAACACACGTTTATATATGCAATAAACTCATTAATGTAGTAATGATTACTTTCATTGAAGTTTATCATGAGGAACACGGATTGGACCAAGACGATAGTCGTCACGACATATCTTGTGTTATTTAAACAACGGAAGGAAAGTGGGGAACGACAGGTACTATTGAGTATACTTTTATGTGAATGAATCAGAATTAAGTGGTGCAGAGGAGTCCTTGTACTGTACATTTCGTATATAAGTTCCTAATTTGTAACTTCTTTTTCCAAGTCGACTTTTTCAATTTAGTCATAGTTCTTATGCTAGTGACTAGTTCAACCTTCGAATTTCAATGCTCCCTTAGGATTGCCGAGGTCCAATGCCAGTCGCTCCGTGAAAAAACTGATATTCAGGTAAAACTGGTTGAACTAGTAGCCGACCTCAAATAATATTGGGAATAAGGCTAGAAAGAAGAAGAGTCATAGTCTTTGCGTGACATAAACGATCCTTGTGTGTCTGGATGTAATTTAACTATAATTTGTATGTATTGAGAAATATATGTCAATAGACAGGCTTTGCCTAGTTTGGGAACAGAAAGCCGTATATGAGATCCTTACAAATACTATTATTATTGTTAATTAATTGAACCGAATAGAGGTCCTACTATTTAAGGTATGTTGATGATGATGATATATTAAATCATGATATTTGGTAGATGAAATGACTTTTAAGGATCAGCGTCGACTGACGTAGTAATGGTAAAAATACTAAATATATAATAAATATATGAATTTAAATTCTGCCCAAAGTTTTTAGCGATAATTCAACAAGCAGCAACAACACAGCGACAATCCGTCAAGCTAAAACCTCACCTGTTTTCAAAAACTTAGTGAAGGATTATTATTCGTCAATATGAATAGTTATTTACTTGGTATAAATATTTTAGTGTAAATATTTATGTATATTTATACGTATTTTTATATGTGTAGAGATAAGATATACTTATATGATTATTTAATTAGAAAAAAATAAAATAGTGTGCTTTGGATTATTTATGAGATTTAAATTTGTGTACCAAAACTACCCTAAAATTTTAAGCATCTATAACAGATACTTAAAATCCTTATAAAGTTTGTTTCTAAGAAATCACCGTGAGTGATAAGACTGTCGATTGTTACTCACCTATATTTAATTTGTCACTTTTTTGTTATTTTTGATTTGTATACAATGAAATAAATAAAAGAACTGCGCTTAGAATTAAATCTTAAGTTATTGTATATACGTTTCATTTTTAACCCCCAATATAGAAAAAGTAATACTACAAAATGTAGAAAAAAACTAATTGCTTTACTTGAAATGAAATTGTGTTACCAGATTACTCATTATGTATTGTGATCTTTTGGTATAATGACTTTAGGTTCTCATGTTTATAATGTTTCGTGTTTATAATATTGTATTATCTCAATGTACTAAACTTCTTTTTGAACATAATGTAGTACTATAAACTAAAAAAAGACAATTAAAATAAGATTTAAAGTAACTGTTTTGTTTTATTTGCACTTAATACAGTATGCATTGGTGCTGATTTGGTTGTTTACATCACCAAAGTAAAATGCACTAAAATTTGTTGTTGAATTATATACTTTAATGTTTTTAATTTGATTGCCTTGTTGGTCTAGTGGTTAGCGTATGCGGCTGCTGATCAAGAGGTCTCGGATTCGATTCCCGGGTCGGACCAAATATTTTTGTGATCCACAAATATTTGTTTCGGAGTCTGGGTGTTTTCTATGTATAATATGTATGTATTTACAAAAATAAGTATGTTTATGTATTTATATCAGTTGTGTAGTACCCGTAATACAAGCTCTGCTTAGTTTAGGACTAGATGATGTTGTGTGTAAGATGTCTGAAATATTTATTATTATTTATTTTATTTATTTATTATTTGCTTAGTCTATTTTTCGATATCTCAAATCTTAGTTTTCACTTTACACATGCATGCTAAGCTCAGTGTGAAATGAAAGTTTATTAGTTAAAAACCCTTAACAAACATCTATTGAAGATTGCACCTTATCACCAAAACAATCCTTATACCATTATATTGGTTTACCAAATGACTCATAAAACTGACAATATAATTATTTATTTGTAACAACAAGACATGTAATATAAGTAATATGACTGACTTGTTGATAGTCAAAAGTTAAAGCATTCTTTCTACACCGTATGCGTGTAGAGAGAGTAACGTGCTAAATTGCGAAACACAAAACAATTATTTGTCCGAAACATTTTATTACTATTAAAAATTAAATGAGTGTTCATCAGTGTTACTAACACCTTGAAATAACAGGTCCAATTTGGCTAACTTGTCTTGAAGTTTTTGTAAAAGAAAATCTACTAACAGTTCAGATGGTGGAATAATATGGGAACAATGCGAGTAGACATTTTCCGTACAAAACATTATTTCATGTCAAACATTTGATGGTGTCGTTTGTACACAGACAAAGTTGAGCGAATTAGTTAGTATAAAATATCAGTATCTCTTGTTTTTGGATGATAAATAAATAAATATTTCGGACATTTTACACGCAACGCCATCTAGTCCCAATCTAAGCAGAGCTTGTATTATGGGTACTAGACAACTGATATAAATACATAAACATACTTTTTTTTGTAAATTAATACATATTAAATATTAATACATAGAAAACACCCAAACTTCGGAACAAATATTTGCGGATCACACAAACATTTGGTCCTACTTGGGAATCGCACCCGAAACCTCTTGATCAGCAGTCGCATACGTTAACCACTAGACCAAAGAGTCAGTTATAACAGTATCTGTGTCCTTCTTCTGAAATAAAAGACAAATGTCTCATTGTTGTCGTTGCTGGTGTTCATGGGTGGCGAAAATCATTTTGCATGACGTGACCCGAGAGATCGTGTTCGCGTGTTCGTTCGTTCATTTTCCTGCTTCAGACCCGTGCTTCAATCACTAGGGCAAAGCACTGGGACTACATATGTATGTATGTATGTAACATATACGAATGTAGCAGTGCTGTAAATTAGCCCATTGGTATATCAACTGACTATATAATAGGTGTTCAACCTCTGTGCACCTACCTTATAAGACTTCTACACCACCTAAGGTTGACTGGACATTAAGTTCGCCGATGTACAAAAATGCGTCAAGCTTATTACTTAATAAAATAGATTCTTATTAGTTTACACGTGCTTAGTAACCCTGCACGAGTGGTGTAAGCGGTCAACACGGTGTTTTCTATTACGCTGAGTGTTGTAGGTTCAAACTCAACGTAGGACAAAACTTTGTGTGATGCACATATTGTTGTTCTGAGTCTGAGTGTGAATCTCCTATATGATTTAATTTCGACTTTTTAGATTATATCATTAGAAATATTTTTATATTTTCAATAACTTTTGCATTTTACTGTACCTAATGAAGTTATTACGGTTTGGTTTCATTAATAAAAAAAGAGAGTTAGCTATACTGTACTTTACTGATTTTATTTTCTGCTTAAATTAAAATAATTTTAATAGCCTCAGTTGGATCTATATATTTTATTTTAATATGACGGAAAATGTTACGACTACCCATTCGTTTATGTAAGATGTAGTTAGTTTTTCTGGGCGGTTTCCGCACTTAGTCCTAGTTATTGGACCATTGTGCAAGATTTGATCTGATGATTGATCGTGGAATTGGTTATTGGATCTCTTCAAAATGTTAGAAGTCATGATGCTACTCACTCATGCCTCAAAAAAGTTGTAGAAATATTCAACATCGGATATACAGTGGCATGCATCAACATATTTTGAAATACGCGTTAAATTCAGTAACTGACGTCCTGTTTGCTAGTAATTTTAATAGTTATTAATAAACAGGACGTAAAATACTAATTCTAAACAACAACCAACTACAGAACACAACAGAATAGTGATTAGTATTGTTTTGTCAATGAACTTGGTTAATTAATCCAATATGATTCCAAGTGCAATGACAAGTATTATTAGTAGCGGTATATATTTATCATTATTTAATGGTAAGTTGAATGTATTGTCTTTATATTTAATTTAAATTCACATAAATAAAATCTAAATTTTTACATTTGATAAACGCCTTGCGCTCTCTACACGACAGTTTTTTTTTATCAATTTCATTAAATACTAAAATAAGCTCAATCAAATTTAACCTAAGGAAAAATATGTGGTTTTTTTTATGTGTATGTGCCTCGAGAGGATATGGTGAGAAATGACCCCATTAGAGATCTGAAAGTAGCACCAAAATTTTATATAGTTAAACCACGTTAAACATAAATATTTATTAGTGTTTGGTTTTATTAGTGTGGATTTTCCCGACGCGTTGTGAAATGAAAGACATTCATTTTTGCCACGACGACTTCAGTTTAAATCCTCCAGATGGACTACTCGACGAGTATTCATTCCCTTGGCTGGGCTTCACACAATACTTACATGGTATGTATGTTCAATTTTAAAATGGAGTAGTTGAATTGACAGAAGTCTTAGATACAACCTAATTTAACCTATAAAATTTGATATTTTCTGTTAAGTTTTGCTCTCATCTTTCTTTCTTTGAGTTGGTATGTGATAAAAATTTGTCCCAAATTTTCAAGTGCGACTTGAGTGTTTGATTCAAATTTCCCTTAGTAGTAATAGGACTATGACCCTCGCATTACACGGTGTGGTCGCTAGCTGATCAGACGCCCTAAGACTGTAGGAGTCAGAGACTTCCTTAATAGAGTATCTCTTGTCGGGCAAAATTTTAACCATGCTTTTTAGATACTTACTTTTGAATCATTTTGACGTTTAAAAGTACTGTTGATAATGTTAAAGTTATGTCCATAACATAATATGTACCTATATCTATACTGTAGAGAATGTATGCATAAATATGGTATAAAATGTAATTAATTTAAAATCTTGTGTTTGTTTACAGATTTAACTGGATTGTTACATCCTAATTTAGCGCCACGCGTAGTCCTTGTTCATAAACAATTCGTCATTACGACTGCTAAAGATATGTTGAACCTTCCTAAGCACTATAAACTGTACGTGTGTAATAATACACTATATAACACAATATCGTACAAATCCTTTAACCACAGACCATTCATAATAATATTACCTGTCTGTATATTACGCTTTTACAGCTAAAGCGCTTCACAGATTCCAGAGGAGAAAATAAAGATTTCAATGGCATAGATAATGTTTTTTACTGTATACGGGACTTATTTGCGATAGAATTAAAAAGGTTATACGATACCTTCTACTTTCCGACGTTTCGAACGCGTTCGACCACTTTTCAGCTTTATGGTAGTGAAGTCCCATCAAAATCGGTTTAGTCGTTCCAGATATAACCCAGACCAGACAAACAGACTGACAAGAATGTTTAGAAAATATTTTTTGATGTAATTACCATATATACTTTCAAATGAATTTAGTAAAAAACTGTTAATTTTATAATACATACAGAAACTTCAATTTTATTTATTTATATATGCATTCTAATATCAGATTTCAAAACTGCCCCTATTTCAGGGGGAATATGATATTTGGTGATTATGAACAGGAAGGAAAGGATTGTCACCTAACTTCTGATGATATTATGATGGGCAAAAGGTGCCCTCGAGCGTATATGGAAATGCCGTTTAAGGAAATATTACCACACCCAGAGTTCTCAAGGTATTAAATCGTTTTCTAATAGGTGTTATCCAAAGAGCACCTACTTTTTTTAGTTGCTATGTTTAATTTTCGGATGTCAGAAGACCTGTTTAATTTCAAGTAACGGCATCTGGCTACTTTCTCCTCACAATTAATATGTATTTGTAATGATGGCAAAAGTTTCAGCACATATTCAGATACTCGTTAACATTATAAGCATTGAAAATATTTTTTAGGTTTAGAGTGAACAACAGCATAGCGCTGGTGCACCTACTTCGCCCAATGAAGTCTCGTAAGTAATAGAAGACAATAATTACAGTAAATTGATTCGCTTAAATTAAAAATCTAATATGGCACGCCATAATATGACAAGGGAACATCTTGACAGCCACACTTTTAATCGTAAAGTAGCAATCATGTGTAATAAGCTCTTCATCTTAGTTCTTTTCTTTTTAGATTTTGTGTTGCCAGCCTGTCTTCCAACTATAGAAGAACGCACACGAAAGAAAACTTTAAATACTGTATTCCTAATAGACTACATTAGCGGTATGATCTTTACTCATCAATTCTAATGTTCTTCATGGCGAGATCTTTTGTGGAAATGCTTTAGTTACAGCGATAATTTAGCAGCTGTTCCCGAGCTCCAGCTCAGGCGAAGAGTGCTACAATGTGTGGTTTTAGTCGATCCTATTCGAACACACCACCTCACCGCAAATCCCGGTGAGGTTACGGCCCGTGGAGGCTTCCACAAATTAAAGAAAAAGGATTACCTAATACGATTAACTAATACCTATCTTTTTAGCAATAATTGAAGGTACGTATGGCATAGTAGTTTAAGCATGCCGCTTTCTACAGCGTTGAGTGTTGTGAGTTCATACCCCACACTGAAAACTCTTTAAGGGATCTGCAAATTTTTGTTCTGAGTCTGAGTGAAAGTCTGAATCAGACAGTCGAAATCCCCCAATATACAGGCGTATTCTCAGAATGAGTGTTATCTTTAAAACTATTTATGAGTGGGGTTCCAAACCCAAACAAACAGTTAAAGATTAAGATTTTCAGATTGATAAGTCCACATATCAATTCCACAGCGGTACCTAGAGACTTCGATTTTGAAAAAATGGGAAAGCGGACTCTTGAACTTTATCAAGATTCAGATTGTATTAGATTTCATAACGATACGGTAAAGTACACATTGATTTATTAAATTAAAACTTAGCGTTATCCTTATGGAATAAAATGTATTACCATTGGTCATAATTTTATTTAGAAGCCTTTAAGTCTCTTATATTTCTTAAAGATAAATCTAGTTGCTGTAATAAGTAGCTATTCAGCTACAATCTTATTTAATTAATCTTAATCATAAATTAAGACTTGGAATTACGTAGCAAACGTGACTAACCAGTCATCTAAATAAAAATCCAACTTTCCATATTTCTTTGTTAGGTCTAGTCTAAGCACATACATTTATTTTAGGTTGTTGGTAACAAAGACTTGTCGCAGTTTTTATGCACATCGGGTTGTGGTATGCGACCAGGTGCACCAATAATAAGCCATGCAGTGGACGGGCGGTTTGAGGTCATCGGTTTAGCGGTTGGTGAATCACGCTGCGTAGATCATAAAATGCGTCGCAGTTTCAACGATAACCCTCCTTTCTATATCGATGTATACCCTTATGTGCCGTGGATCACTAATGTCATAAACGCTCATAACATTCCTAAGTCTTATCCTGAACATTTCCAATTGCTTGAAGGAGGCTCTCGTAAGTTTATTTCAATAAAAAAATATGTTTCTCGCTTTCGTTATCGCGGTAAATAGTAGCCGATTCCTTTCTTAGGCTCTAGATAATACGACTTTAATTAAACAGTTAGACAGAATTACTTTCACATTTATGATATTAGTAAGGATTGACTGTGATTTAAGGCCCATTTAAACTCAAACGGGCGATTTAGCGTGTGTTGTGAACATGTTATTATGCTAGATTTTCATTCATTTGAATTCTTGTGGGGAAAATAAATGTATTTTAACACTTTATGTACTTTTGTTGTATTTAAAAAAAAATTAATATTTAATTTTTCATCTTCATTAACTTATGTTCTGTCCACTCATTTCTCTGGTTCATTAATTTCTTGAATTTAAAATTCAAATAAATAGGTATATGTCTAAGTTAAATTTTTACTACTAGAACCTTTTGTCTGCCTCACATAATGTTTTGAAATGTTGTTCTTTATATATTTTTTTCTTCTTTCATAAATAATAAACATTAACCAAGGTCATTGTCAGGGTCAACTGTAATGAGAACTACCTACATATTCTTATTCCAGGAATGAGTACGAGGCGCTCAGCCACTAGGGCACGTAACTTCGGCTGGAAGGGTCGTACATACTTATTCGGTGCCTCTTGTTTTGCAAAATATAAGGTCCGAAGATTAGATCATTTTTTCTACATGGAAAAGTTTGAAGCGCGCGCCAAAACTGATATCCTTCCAACTACTCTAAATATTACAGTCAAGGTACGATAAGTATATTTCTCTGCATTCACTTATTCACATATTAAATAGCAAAGTATTTTATTTTCATCAATCTTCCAATCATTATAAAGCTTTCAACATTTCACTGCTCCACATAAGCTCTTTAGTCCTTTTAGTCTATGTGTTTTAACATAATACATGAAGAGATTGCTCTTCAGCCTCTGAAACACGAATCTTTGGGTATTGGCTATCATATGATTAGCACAGCATCAGCAGAAAACATTTTCGACACACATTATTTTGAAGTAAATTTCACAATAATAACCACTGATAAAACAGTTTGAAAATGTCAGCTAATTGACAGTAAACATAAAAGAAATTCTAAATTCTCTTCGAAATCAAGGTTAATTTTTCTCCATTTACAATTTTGCATCACTAGTAATTAATAACTATGACCAGGTGTCATTAAGCAACGAAAACAGACAGTGAGATGTATTTTTATTTTTTCGAAAGACAGTCCGCATTTCATCTCATCCACATTTTTTATCTTTACTGTAATTGCGACAGTGATTTAAAGACTTTAAAACTTTAAACACTGGCCATTGGCGGAAATAGCAGAAATTATTCATCTGTTTGCCATCTCATCAAAAGAAGAAAAAGAAGGCAGAAGAACTGCGAGGGTCAGCTAATACAAAAATATAAGTCTTTAATTTACAGTCAACATTAATTCATCATCATCATGCGGGCAATTCGACTTTAATTAAACGATGTCATAAAGTTACACGTTTTAGTTCGATCTAAAACCTCCTTACATATGTATAAACAACTTTAATTTGGCTGCACGGTTGGCCAAGCGGTTCAAGCGGTCGCCACGTTTGCTTTCTGAGTGTAGGTGAAAAAAATGGGTGAAAATGTTGTGGGTTCAAATCCCACAAGGGACAAAACTTTGTGTATTCTGAGTTTGGGTGTTCTTTGTATCAATGTCATGTAGGAGAGTTTTTGTGAAAAGTTCCTCCAAACACAGAATGTATATATATGTCACTTATACGGGAGTGGTTTTCAAAAACATTAATGAATCAACAGCAAAACTAAGAAACAATCCCAGATTCCTTGTTAATTTGATCATCAAATAATATGAAACTATTGTTTTACAGATATCTCCAGGAATTGAATGTAGTAATGCTTGTTTTCGTATCCTGCTTCCTCATCGATTGATTCAACCGAAAACACATATAAAAGGCTATATCTTTACTTTAAACATGAACGTAGTCGCATTTTCTAAATCATTTTTCTTCTCTCTTGGTATCTCAGGAAGGAATATCAGTCGCGCTCTTTATAAAAGAAGAAAACAGAAGATTCCGATTCTAAATTAGACTAGAGGCTAGTGGTTAATCGCAATTAAATAAAAATATTATCAAAATGTGCATGTGTTTATTCATTTGCCCTTTTTTGTCGGTATTACTCTTGTCAGAGTTGTGGTGGTCATCACTTCAGGTATTGGTAGCAAGCTTTACAACACGCCGCCACTCCTGTCTAATCGCCGCCTTCCTTATGCATTTATGCAGTCATGATAAATCAATTATTGTCACTTTTATCTTTCCACCTCATAGACGATCTTCCTAGTGGTCTGCTACCCTCAACGTTTCCCCGAATCATAAGTAGCTCAATAGCCACCTCCCCACGGCAATATACATGACCGAAAATGGTAAGGAAACTTGACTGTTTCAAAAGACGACAAACGCTGCTTGATGCCGAGTTCCCGAAGTAAAAAACTTATTTATATGGAATTCAATTCACGATACTCCGAGCATTCTTCTCCAGCACCACATCTCCAGGGCGTCTCTCTTCTTCTTTTTGCAATTTATTCATTCAGCAATTTTACTTAGGCCGTTACTTGTCCTACCTAACACATATTTCTTAAAATTGGGTTACTAGTTTAGGCATTACAGTGTAACATACATTACAGTGTAACTGCCAAAACCTATCCCTTTGGCTTCGCAGTTTTCGAGTGTTGGCTTAGCGGCTTAAGCGGTCGCCATACCGCTTTCTACTGCGCCAAGTGTTGAGGATTCAAATCCCATATTGGATAACACATTGTGATTCCCAAATTGCTGTTCTGAGTCTGGGTGTTTTTTGTCTCCAGATAATATAGAAGTTATCTCTGAAATACGGTAAAATACGCTTAATTCGGTAAATTTAAATCACTCCATCAAACGGAAATTAAGCTATACTCTTTTACCCGT
The DNA here is from genome assembly GCA_932526445.1 of Phragmatobia fuliginosa. NCBI lineage: Eukaryota > Metazoa > Arthropoda > Insecta > Lepidoptera > Erebidae > Phragmatobia > Phragmatobia fuliginosa. Next base: position 8,232,138 of record OW052060.1, on the reverse strand, counting down.
GCCAACGAAGTCACAAGCATAAAAAATGTTATGATTTGTTTGATACGTAAACATAGATCGATTACTCGCAAAGGTACAGCTATTTAACTGGAAATAAACAACATTGTTTATTAGGAATTCAACAAACAGGGTGTAAGGTGTCTCTTAACAAAACTCTATGTGATTAACTTAATTAGTGCGACGCAGCAGGTGAAACTGATTGGAGCAGCTTAGTCTTACCTTTACTGGTAACTGTAATGTCCAGAAGGATAGACTACTCGTATATATTAAAGCTATTATTTTCGAGTGGTAAGTGACTTTTTATATTAGATCAAGAAGCTATTGCCTTTTCAGTTCTTATATATTAATTTCTGTCAGTATAGTTTAGTTTTGATTATTACCTTAATATTACTTTACCTAACAATTGAATATCATCTAACATGTTATTAATTATTTTAATATCACCAACCTTAAAGTATTCTAAAAACATTCGGTATGGTGAAAAATACATGTACTGAAAAATATATTTTCCAGTTCAAGCAAACCGTTAATCCTTACAAATGATAATCATTCACTCAATCGCTCAAATATTGTCGGTTTATAGAATATTGTAGAATATTCTCTACTAACTCAAGAGCTCTTTCTTTATGTCTTCTTACATTAAACTCCGTACTACATACATTTGTAAACTCCGTTACTAGCTAAATATATTCATTATGTCCAACACATCAATGAACACATTGATGTGTTGGACATAATGTTATCTATCTACTAAAGTGAAGTTTAACATTACTCACATTACTGTGTTAATCCAATGCTGTCATCTAACCCGGTGTTTTAATTTGATACTTTTATATTTTGTTTTTAGTTTTGATTCGACCGACATGGTGCGGAATGAACGTAATAAACGTTTGTCACGACGACTTCAACTTAAACCCGGCCGATGGGATACTAAAAGACCATACCTTCCCTTGGTTGGGTTTTGCACAGCATATACACGGTTTGATCAATTCTAATGTATTTCAATCAATATTATGTGTAAGGAAATGTGAATATTTTTATGCTAAATATGAATTAATCAGTAGAAAACAATGAAATGAAATTAACAGTGTGGGTATTCTAGGCCAACACTTCCATTCTAATGAAGATCATATGTTCAGAAATGCAGTATTAAAGGCCGATAATGGTGGTGATAATGATAGTGATACAAAGTAGGGTTAATAAGTAGTTTTTACTATAAATACGAAACAAATAACATTTTCAAAACATTTTATTTCATAACCAAAGGTTTTTGTATTTTTTTTTACATTTTACAAATCAGAAGATTCCTTAAATTAAATTCAATAAGCAATAAACCACCTTCTTTTTTTACAGTTTGATTTATTTATAATACTTTCACAATAAATTACAAATGTCGGGTGTACTTATTTGTGAATTCGCAGAAATGACTGGAATGTTGCATCCAGCGAGAGCACCGCGAGTGGTCCTCGTTCACAACCAATTCGTCCTAACAATGGCCAGAGATGTGTTGAAACTACCCAGACTCTATAAACTGTAGGTTTTTTTTATCTTAGACACATTTATAACGAAAGCAACTGGTCTCCTACTTGCAACCCTTCGAAATAGTATAGTAAATTTTGTCATGTGTTAAATCACACACAATTACAAACTGCGTATTTGCCTGATTTACTCAATTATTGGTAGATTCTATAAGAGTTCACAGTCAATTCGAATTACCGGTTTATTATCGAGTATTATATTTACTGTTTATGTATCCATTTATCCAACTTTATAAACAACAACTCTTTACAATCGTAATTTTGCCATCCAAACAATATTTCTTTATGTCATTCGCTATCTAATTCAAAATTTTATTTCCAGCGGTAATGTGATATTTGGTGAATATGAACGGGAAGAAAAAGATTGTGGCCTTGCATCTCAAGATATTTTAAAAGGCTATAAATGTCCACGCGCTTTCATTGAAATTCCACTAGATGAAATTTTACCACATCCAGAGTACTCTAGGTAAAATTCTCTTAAATTTTGATCGGTTACTGGTTAATATTCATTATCACTCTTTATTCAATAAGCCCATAGTTAAACAATAAATCTAAAATAAGAATGTATTTATTGCAGATTTGGAATAAAAAACAGTTTGGCCCTGATCAAATTACTTCATCCTATGAAGTCCTGTAAGCAAACCTTTTTCTGACACATTCATTAATGCAAAGATCTTTTTCCTATTGTGTTCATCTCATGACATGCACTGGTGTTACTTCTTAAAGATGATGATGATGATGCTATTGTTTATAAAATACAATAATTTGTTCTGTGTCTACGTGCTTAAAAATATATCCATATAAATTCGCATTCTCTAGAAAATTAACCAATGGTCTGGTTACCAACAAACAGTCGTAAATGTTCAAAGATTTAAATGTTTAAAGATAGGATAAAAAAAGAAGTTTTAAAGATGAAGAAGAAAATAACTTTTCTTTGACTGCCTGGTTGGTCTAGTGGTTAGCGTATGTGGCTGCTGATCAAAAGGTCTCGGGTTCGATTCCCGGGTCGGACCAAATATTTGTGTGGTCCACAAATATTTGTTTCGGAGTCTGGGTGTTTTCTATGTATAATGTATATGTTGTATAATATAAATGAAAAAGTATGTTTATGTATTTGTATCAGTTGTTTAGTACCCATAATACAAGCTCTGCTTAGTTTTGGGACTAGACGATGTTGTGTGTAAGATGTCCAAAATATTTATTTATTCTTTATTATTATTATTATTCCCCCCTATTTTAACTCCTCTTTGTACTTTTGTTTCATCAATTGGGCTTTACAGATTACATGGTTCCACTCTGCCTACCGACATTAGATGAGCGCATGAAAAAGAAAAAACTGAATACAGTATTCCTAATAGACTATATAAGTAGTGAGTTTCGTTTATTTTCTATTGTCTACAGCTTTGCTTAACTTAATACCAATATCCTTGGTAACGGGTGTGCAAAACTTTATAGTAACCAAATAAAGTTTGATATTTTGTATAAGATATTTAAAACATTTATTTCTTTTATTTGTACTTTTTTCTCTCTCTCTTCCTCTATCTCTATCTAGCTAAAGTTGAGAAATAGTATTATGAAGAGTTAGTAAAAATAATAATAATAAATGTCTATTGTTTTACTTAAATATCTGAATTATGGATACTGATATATTAAATATCTGAAGAGGCACTCACGTTGATAGGTCATAATATATTAAACAATAAATATAATTATTGCAGCATACTACATTTAAACATATTTACATCCTTACCTAAGTCCGAGAAACACGTTTTAAACTATTGCTGTTAAGTGAATAGTCCTTTAAAATACTATAACATTTAGCCCTAATAAGTGACGCTTTCAATTTACAGCTGTGCCGAGAGACCTCGATTATGAAAGAATGGGAAAAAGGACGCTTAAGCTTTTTACGCACAAAGAGTGTTTAAGAACGCTGTCGTACAATAAAGTTAAGTATACATTATATTTAAGTAAGCTGCATAACAAGTTATAAAAGAAATATTATTTTCCCTTATTATGTGTGCGATTGTATTGTGTGTCATACAGTTATAACTTCTTCGCGATATGATACGGTATGTTACTGTGAAATGCCTTAATATCTCCTTAATTCACAAAATATTGCTTGTTCTTTCACCATGAAAATGATCTTTAGAGTAAGTTTAATGCCATTAAAATATATTTTCAGGTGCGTAAGGGCCAGATTTTAACACAGATGCTGTGCACAACAGGTTGTGGGATGCGACCTAGTACACCCGTCATTTCTCATGCAGAAGATGGAAGGTTTGAGCTGCTAGGCCTGTCACTGGGTGGCCCGCTTTGTTCGCATCGCAGTATGAGACGTCGCTTTAACAAAAATCCTCCTTTCTATATAGATGTCTACCCCTACGTACAGTGGATCATAAACGTCATCACCGCACACAAGTTACCTAAGCCTTATCCCCAACACTTTCAACTGGTCCGAGGAGGGTATCGTGAGTTTCAATGTGTTAAAGATTTGTTATACGTAAAATAATGTTTTACGTTTTTTGATTTAGTGTTAATTTATTTAGATGTCATTTCAGAAATGAGCACTATCCGTTCATCTTACAATATACATAAGTCTGGTTGGAAGGGTCGTACATTTTTATGGGGCCAACGTTGTTTCCTAGATACAAAAAAGCAGAAGCAAGACTTGTTGTTTTACAAGGAAACTTTTTCAATAAAAGTTAACAGTTCCAAAAAACCAACAACACTGAATATTAAAATCAAGGTTCGTGAAAGTCCAAAAGCTTTTTTTTTCTATGTATACTTGATTCATATTTAAATGACATATGGATAATGTTTTCGGATCTCTGACACAACTCGTTCTCATTTCACACTAAGATGTCCGATAGAGTACCTAAGGAAGGCCTTTTATAGTATATATTGATAATCAAGAATAGGAAAATTTACTGTACTAAGAAAAAGGACATCTCCTCTACAACAAAGGATTATTTCCAACGAAAGGCGATAGTATTATTAGCACGGGTTTTACAATTTTATCTTTACACGATATTAAAGCGTGTTCACCTCAGTACGTGTGTCCCGGAAGGCGCCTGCCATAGATGTTTCTTCCATTTTATAAGCAAATAATTTGTTTTCTGTTTTACAGATATCGTCAGGTATTGAATGTCAAGTAGCATGTGTTCGTTTATTGCTTCCTCATCGACTGATTAAACCAAATATAGAAATGGTTGACAACGACTTAATTTTAAATATGCATGTAGTTACGTATTCAACATTCTTCTCTTTCTCACTCGGCATCTCTGGGAGGAATATTACTAGACCGACTTTTGTAAGAGCCAAAGAGCTCATTAACAACTATTTCCTTTTGTTATGATAAGATACATGTTAAGTTCAGGGGAATCTAAATAAAATATATACATTTATTTCTATGTATTTAATAGACTTACACAAAAACAACACGTTGATGATGTGTACTCCTAAGCGAATTCAACGACGGCGCGGGCAATCTAAATGGAGGCCAGCCAAATACATAGAAAATATTATAGTGTACCCATTGAGATATTATGTACAATCTCAATGTAGTGCACCAGTGTATGTCTAAACACAGGTGCACTTTCTGTTCCCTCACCTTCATAATCCGATGGGTTGCCTATAAGACACGACCAGGGAGAAAAGTAGCGCACATACTGCTTTATTAACATAGTTATTACAGTACTGAACTGTTTTCTGGTTTTATCTTTGGATTTATTAGTTATCCAAATAAATTTTCTGGACACTATTAGAAAGCACTATTTATGGTTATGAATACTAATCATTCTTAGGAAATGTGTCACCATAAATATTGTGACCATAAGATTCTATTGGAACAATCGCTTTTCTGTAAAATATGTACATGTATATATGTCTCTGATTATGATCAATAGACTCGAGCCGACTTTTAAATTGTCTTATTAAATACCTCTAATGTTACTCATATATAAATTTGTTAGTACATATTATACAAATTACAAAAGTAATTAAGTAGGTATGTAGTAGTTTTACTTGAAATACATATTATTATTGGATAAAATTAAAACTCGTGCTCTTATATTTCAGTAATATGACTTTAATTGTAGATATAACTTTTTGCACATTTCCATAAATTTAGGTGCATATCTTGCTGTTGCCATGCTAGGTGAAAATACGTCGGTCCAAAACTGCAAGTACAGTCCAAAAATTTTCTTTGCTGGCATCTTCGATGTTTGATCTATAGCGCGTATTTCTGAAATATGGTTTTTTCTAATCAAATTTTATATAATTATTTATTAAACATATTCTTTGTAAATAATTTTTAAACTTTCCTACTTTATGATACTTTGAAGACACACTAATAAAATAATGACTGCAAGAATACGAATAAATACAAAGGCTAGAGAGCCAGCCAGAATCAGGTATTTTCTTTCTTTTTAGTAGGGCTAGATAGTTGACAATTTTTTTGGACTCTCTACTTGGAAGGGGTCTAACGCCTTAGGCGTGCTCATAATCATCATCATCAACAGCCTTTAACAGTCCACTGCTGGACATAGGCCTCTCCTTTGAAAGGAGGTTTTGGCCTCAGAGGCTCCAAGTTTTAAATTTTTTGGACAAAACGTGATATCCAAAAGAGGTGCCATAGCCACCTCGTAGCCCGGACTTAACCCCAATGGACTTCTTTCTTTGGGGATACCTTAAAAGCAAAGTTTTCAACAGCAACCCAGAGTCCCTAAAGGAATTAAAGGAAAATATTCGAGAAGAAATTCAAAACATTTTACGAAACACTTGTGTGGCCGTCATTGAACAATTTCGCTCCAGGTTGCAGCAGCATCCAAATAGTCAAGGATCACATATGGATGATGTAATTTAAAAAAAAAAAACCATTTGTGTACTTTAATAATAAATAAACAGTTTTTATCTCACATAACCAATTTCTTTTAAATAATTATTGTGTAAACGAACTTTTGGTCCAACCTGTATATTATGTACATTCAAAAATCTCCAATTCGAAGTTCAGCTTACGACATATACATAATATAATAAGACATCACATTGTCTTTATTTTTTAATTTTTCAACTACAATAATCTTCCGACATTGCGCCCGCTGACGATCTTCACCAAATTAACTACACTCGGTTCCAAAAATTACGGGTCAGTCACAAAAATTGAAATACCTCCAGAACTGTAAAAGCTAGATCAATGAAATAAAAAACAGAATAAAGACTTTTTAGTTGCGCTTCTAATAGCATATTATTTAAACTGGTTGATGAAAAAAACTTCATTAGAAAAACAAAATTTAAAAAAATGACTATTTTTAAAAACAAAATTTTTGTTTCATGTCATTATGGATGCTTTCCATTTCTATTCTGTCACAAAAAAAATTATCGTGAACGTCTTCCACGTGCATAATTATTATTCTGTGAGGTGAAGCATGGCAGTCACGCTAGAGGAATGTACCAGAATCCTAACTTTTTTGGAACTTGGGCGGAGCCAGCGTGAAACAGCCAGAAACATTGGTGTATCTTTGTCGACTGTTCAGCGGGTAGTCCAGCGGTACCAAGAGACCGGATCACACCTTAGAAGACCAGGAAATGGCAGACCAAGATGCACAACGGCCAGGGAAGACAGACAACTGGTGGCTACAATGCTCCGAAATCGTTTTCAAACTGCTGTTGGTCTAAAAACTCACTTTATTCGCTTTGGAGGTGGCAATTTAAGCGCTCAAACAGTCACCAATCACGCTTCCCGAGCTCATACAAGCACTGGTGGAGGAATGGGAAGGTATTCCTCAGCACCGGCTCCGAAATTTGGTGTACAGCATGCCTAATCGCCTGGAAGCTGTCAGAAGAGCTCGTGGAGGCAATACAAAGTATTAAATGAAGAAAGTGATGAAAAACAGCAAAAAAACAATCATAAAAAAAATGTAATCTTAAGAAAAATATGACTACTTTAGTTTTTTTTTAATTTAAGATTAATATTGTGGGTGTAACTAAGTTTTATTTTATTTTTTATCTGTATAATTAAATTCTCAATTGAACAGTCTTCGTTTCATTAGGATGGCATACGTAGTTCGGGAGATATTCGGGTTTATGTGACTGACCCGTTATTTTTGGAACCGGCTTTAGTTTGCAGAGGTTTCTTTTTTAAGATTTTTCTTTGTACAAAATGTACTCTTGCTGCATTTTTAAATTTGATATACAAAATAGACTATTATTATCTTTCCTTTAAATTATAGTTACTGTGATTGTGTACACAATTTTACGTAGCGAATAGCAACTCGTTATTCCGAGATATTGCCGCAAAGAATTCCGATGTGTTGTATTAGGAAAAAATACTAGGTTTATTTTTTTATTATTATTGAGGTATATTGCATTGCATAATGTTGGGAATGGAAATTATTGGTTACATAGGAAGACCAAAAAAAAGGTGGATGAAATGTGTGAAAGAAGATATGGCTAGTAAGGGAGTTAACAGTAAAATGACGAGTGACAGAGTAAAATGGAAGGATAAAACTTACCGCGCCGACCCTAAATAAAATTGTGATAAGGGCAGGCAGATGATGATGAAGTATTTTGCATCTTGACATTAAAATATTTCGTCTGTTTAGAGTTTTGTTTCTACTTACCGTGCTCCCATCTTTTAATTTTCGTTCTCAAATTTTCTCTACCATTCGTTGGATTACTAACATCTGAATATAGTTCATCTGGTTGCAACTTGGCCTTATTTTCTTTAACCTGAAATGAAAATTAGTTATTCATGACAATAATATCATAACTAGTTTAAAATTCATGCGAGAATTGAATTCGTTTTTTGTATTAAACAATTAAAATGTAATTACAATAATACATTGAATCCCATGATATATTGCAATAGTTTGAAAATTTCTAGCTTACTATTAATTAATTTTGGTGCACCTTACTGTTTAAAACTGTCCTTGTCCTTAATTAGAGTACGAAATTTTGGACACTTCGCGTTTTATATTTTGAAAATTACGCATAGGTATACATAATTTTATGAAGAATTCCTATTTTATATTAATGTCCAGATTTTTTTTATATAAAAGATACTTGTACCTTTAAATCGCGTATATTCATTGCTTCAGTAACTGTAAATATAACTACAATAAATACAATACTGTTTAGTTGAAAAATCATTCTTGTAATACTAAAAGACTAGATGTAACTGCGAATAACAATAGCCTGAGACTGACATGATATTGTGACCTCATTTGTGTTTTAGAGTTCCCCAATCAATTTCGGAGCGCTAAACACTATTACTAAATCATAACAAAACGTTTTATCTTGTCATTAGAGCACATACTGTAAATGATCAGTATTTTAGTATGTAATAAGTTTAAAGGAGGAATTTTTAAATAAAATAATATAAACAGCAATCGCCCCTAAACCACGGTTATATGTACAGCAGTGGACTATTAAAGGCTGTTGATGACGATGGCACTCATACGTTTGAATATTACAGTAGTATGTTTCATAAATACTACTGAACCCTTAAGCCTAAATCATCTGATCTACATGCTGTGGTGTATTTTTATATACAATGCTCCACCAACAATAACCTCACTAGCAACACCAGGAAGAGAACAATAGTGTTTATCAAGCATATAATAAATAAATGAATAATTCAGTTTGTGGTCTTTGTTATGTCTACTTTTATACTAAATGTAAAGCGAGTAAATTAAAATAGTCCTGTTAGTGATTTTATAACAGATACGAGTTTATGGCATAGACAAATAACAGATATTAGAAAAAAAATCGGCCAAGTGCGTGTCAGGCCACGTACAGGAAAGGGTTTCTCAGTGACCCATAATGGTACGTGGATTTAAAATCGTATCCACAATAGATAATGTTATGTTTACGTATTAATGCGTTAATTTGTCTGCCTTGTTGGTCTAGTGGCTAGCGTATACAGCTGCTGATCAAGAGGTCTCGGGTTCGATTCCCAGGTTGGACCAAATATTTTTGTGATCCTCAAATATTTGTTTTGGAGTCTGGGTGTTTTCTATGTATAATATGTATGTATTTACAAAAAAAAGTATGTTTATGTATTTACATTAGTTGTCTAATACCCATTATACAAATTCTGCTTAGCTTGGGATGTTGTGTATGAGATGTCCGAAATATTTATTTATTTATTATGTATTTTATGTATGACGTTATCTAAGTAAGCGCATTTTACAAGTTAAGCCTCTTTAACTCCTAAACTAATAAAAAGGCATCTTATCCGTTATAGTTTTCCTTTAAAGCTCGTTATATGGACCACCATCACCAATTTTTTCAGATTTTTTGAGCCAGTGGTTTAGCTTTTAGAGGGGGGGACGCCCTGTTTATACAAATAAGTGCCCTTTAAATTGGAATTTCTCGCAAACGGACACCTAAATCAAAATCGTCTTAGCAACTCTATATTATTTTTAAAAGACCTATCTAATGATGGGGTAGCCGCGAGAAAAGTTCCGTAGTCACCCATAATAGTAACTGTTAACTTATTCTTTATTTTTGTACGAAGTTTTCCAAGCGAGTGCATTTTACAAGTTAGGCCCCTATAACTCCTAAAGTAAAAAGTTATCAAAACCGCTATAGTTTTCCTTGAAAGTTTAGCATATGGGCTATCAACATGATTTCTTTCAGATTTTTTGAGCCAGCATTAGCATTAGGGGGGGGGGGGGGGACGAAACTGTTTTTAGAAAAATGCGCTTTCAAATTGAATAACTGATAAACGGATACTTAAATCGAAAAATGGTTTTAGAAACTTGTTTTAAAAACCTATCTAATGATACTTCACGCGATGGGGTCGACGCGAGAAAAAAAATCACCCCCATTTTACATAAAAATATTTTTCATAATTTTATTGTAGCACTTTATCGACATAATTACAACACATGTTCGTGCAAAGTTTCATCTTTCTAGCACTTACCGTTAGGACGGTAAGTCGATGACGGACGGACGGACGGACAGACATGACGAATCTATAAGGGTTCCGAGTCATAAACTTTGGAACCCTAAAAAAAGATTAACCTATTGATGGTTACCAATTTCCTATTTGGTACCAGTGCTTTGATTTTATGTCAATTTATAACAGACAGATATTATATTTACAGTAATATGTTCTTTGTTTTATAAAGTGATGAATTGAATTCGCAAAAATACACGAAATAGTCGCAAAGAACACCAAAACTCAGAACAAAAATTTGTGGATCATACAATGTTGTCGCATGTAGAGTTGGAACTCACTACACTCAACGCAGTTAAAAGCGGCGAGCTAACCGTTTATGTCACTATACCATCCATGCAGTCGACTTACATTGTCTCGGTACTTGGTCTTTGATTTGGAACTAAAAATAATATATATTTGTGGTGATAGATTAAGACTACGAAGAGTAACCACCCTTATTTATCTCGTGAATGTCGTAGGAGGTTACTAAAGGAACCAAATCACTGCAGAAGAAAAGAAGAAAAACTTGTAGTAAGCCCTGCGGATGATGATGAGGAAGAGGAAAGTATTGTGCATTTAATATATAAAATTTGTACTGTGCCACGAGTGCAATGCTATTTTATATAGGAGTATATTTATTAGAGTTTCGATACAGAGTGTAATTTTCTTCATCTTGTCTAATTTAACATTTAATTCAAAATTACAAAGTTAATTTACATAAATATCTGTATATATTTCTTCTTAAACACAATGGACTTTTTAATGTAAATAAAACAATTCTAAGGCTATAAAGTTCAATGTAAGCAGGATAGAAAACGTTTTGTAACAAACTTGCTAGAATATAACTTTGGTACTATTTAATAGCTTACATAGGCACGTTGTTGGTGTATTACAAAACAAACAGAATAAGTTTTAAGTATTTATTTAAAGCCTTCATACGAATAGATACAAAATTCATGTGTTACATTGAAATACGTTATCGAGATATTGCACATAACATCCTCTGAATGAAAAATAACATAATTTTAAAGGACATGTACTAAGGAATTCAGTTTTATGTAATTTAACCATCATTCTTACTTCTTCAACAACTCATTTTCAGGCAGAATCGACGGCTACCGTATCTTCGTCATTAAAACTGCTTTCGTTGTTAGCAGGCGCTGGAAAACTCGCTGGTGCAGATTGCGATGGTGCTTGAGGGAAAATATTTGATGGCAATTGCGGGTATTGGGGAAATGAGGGGTTTTGTCCTTGTTGAGGAAATTGTGGACCTTGTGTGGATATTACAGGGTTTAGAGGATTTTGCGGAAATTGAGGAAATAAAGGTGTAGATTCTTGAGGGTTTTGGGGTATTTGTGGATTTTGAGGAACCTGTGGTGCTTGTGGAATTTGTGGAACTGATGGAAAAGCTGGGTTTGCGTCCTGGGGAAATTGTGGTTCTTGAGGTACTTGTGGAATCTGTGTATATTGCGGGAAAGAAGATGGCCCCTGTTGATTTTGGAGTGTTTGAGAATTTGATGGGAACGAAGGAGTCTGTTCTAATTCTTGATTGAAAGGTGGAAACCGAGAGCCACCTAATTGGTTGTCACCTGTCTGTGACAGCTGCCCTTGCTGTTGTTGAGAGGAATAGTCTATTGAATCTATAACAGCTGAATCAGCATCACCAGCAGTTTGCCCGAATTCTGCACTCGGTGTCTGAGATGGTGCAGATGGAGCCGGAGTACTTGGAGATACTGGTGCACTGGGTTGAGCGGGAAAAGCTCCAAAAGTCGGAATTACTGAATGGTGCGCTGGATAATAAACATTCGTTGTTGGTATATAAGAAGGATTTGCTATGGAAAAATATCCAGTCGGCAAAGGCGCGAAACTGTTCACCTGTGCAATTTGATACGGCAACTGGTGATGAGCTCCAAAGGTGTATGATGCAGGAATCTAAAAAAGTAAAACATATGATTACATTCATAAATAATAATAAACAGCCAAATTCGTATTGCTTTAATATAACTGCTGTAAGTAACTCTTTCAATAACTGTGCAGTTGGATTCATCAATTTATTATTTTAAGACATAATGGATCAGGCATCAAAGGCATATTGTGCATTGACATGAGCATGGCGAATTTAAATTCAGGAATACTCTTCAATCATCATAATGCTGATATGTGAAGTCTTTTATAAAATATATTCCAAGGTAGTTCGAAGTATCTTGTTTAAGCATTAAAAGAATTATGGACCAAGAGCCCAGAGCCGCCAGACCTACGTCATTAGTGCAAAGCTGAAATTTTCAGGATTATTAGTACAATGTTTTGTTAAGATGTATGTGTACCCATTAGCTTGAAAGCGGGGCCGTTTCTGAGATAGCGCGAAGTACAGATGGATAAAAACCTTACTTACCTACGTTAAAGGTGCAAAGCTAGTATTTACATATTTTATCAAGAATATTATTTAAAATTAAAATTCATTACTGCCAGACACTTTCCGTGGGCCATTACTTCTGCCAGACGTCTTGAAAGTTGTGAAAAAATTAGGTAAACTACGTTAGAGAAGCAAACCTAAATTTTATACATATTATCTAAGGTAGGTACTATTTTAAGACCATTTGTATGCGACCAGACCAATCCGAAGGGCCAATCATCCCCCCAGACACCTTTAAATATTTGTAGTAATTAGGAAGCTGATGTATATCATCTTTGGTATTATTTCAAGAATAGAATTGTAATATATTAAATGGTTTTTACACGCTTTTTATTAGCTTCACCTGTATGTTTGTTTGTTTGTAACCAACTCCTTTGGGTGCGATTTTGACCCACTTGGACCCACACACACAAAACTTGGGGTGCTTTCTGACAATATTTAAATAACGCCGCCCTACGCTTTTTACATTGAAATTATTTTCTATTTTTAGGTTAAAAGCCTATTTGTTTAGTTTTTTAAAACTAATCTTTTAGAAAAATACTAATTTGTTTAAAGATTTTTTTAGTTTTTTTTTCATATTAGTGTATTGTCATCGGTCCCCGATAAATCTGCAAAGTTTGAACGAAATCTGACCGTTTAAAGTGGGTCAAAATCGCACCCAAAGGAGTTGGTTACAACAAACAAACATACAGGTGAAGCTACTAAAAAGCGTGTAAAAACCATTGAATATTTTAAAATTCTATTCTTGAAATAATACCAAATTTGGTATACCTCAGCTTCCTAATTACTACAAATATTTAAAGGTGTCTGGGGGGATGATTGGCCCTTCGGATTGGTCTGGCCGCATACAAAGGGTCTTAAAATATTATCTAAGGTAGGTACCCTTAGATAATATGTATAAAATTTAGGTTTGCTACTATAACGTAGTTTACCTATTTTTTTCACAACTTTCAAGACGTCTGGCAGAAGTAATGGCCCACGGAAAGTGTCTGGTAGTAATGAATTTTAATTTTAAATAATATTCTTGATAAAATATGTAAATACTAGCTTTGCACCTTTAACGTAGGTAAGTAAGGTTTTTATCCATCTGTACTTCGCGCTATCTCAGAAACGGCCCCGCTTTCAAGCTAATGGGTACACATACATCTTAACAAGACATTGTACTAATAATCCTGAAAATTTCAGCTTTGCACTAATGACGTAGGTCTGGCGGCTCTGGGCTCTTGCTCTATTAGGTACATATGTATACATCAATTGCGTTAAGGCTCGAATATTATATAATTATATTCTGTACTAGCTTTTGCCCTCGGCTTCACGTATGTGTCGATTATCGCTATAAATACCTATGTTCTTAATCAAGAATCAAAGGATCTCATTCCAAATATCATCCAAATCAGCTAGTTTAGAGGATTTTGCTATTTTTTTAGGAGTGGCTTAGGCATGAAAGTGTAACAGACCATTAGACAGTGTTACTTTAGAGTTTATAATTTTAAGTATGGGTATATAATATACAGTTTATCATTATTACCGTGTTAATGTACTGTGTAGTAGAGTAAGCGGTGGTCTTTGTTTCTCCCGGTAGGATGGTTTTTAGAACAGGCGCTGACAAAGCGACGGGAGCAGACAAAGCCACAGCGCCCGGCCACCCTACTGACCCACCCGCTGCGTAGCCCATCAGAGCACAAAAAACGGATATTATAAATACCTGTAAAACAAAACATTACAGTCAGATTTAATGTTTTAAAGGACTAGAAAATTCCGTCAAAATCGGTCGAACGGTTTCAAAGATTAACCGGAACAAACAGACAGACAGACAATTTTAAAAATTGCTTTTTCTGTGTAAGTAACGAATATACTTAGTAAAAAACTGTTAATTTGATATTACATACAGACACTTCAATTATATTTATTTGTATAGATGAACGCGCCGTCCACACGCACTTATAAACATGACTCATTGTCGCGTTTCGCCTGCACGTAATTAATCTGTTTCAGTTTTAACTCATATTGTTTAAACATGTTTGCTTTTATACTAATCGAAATTAACAGGAATTGGTCTAAAATCGTATACCTACACGGCTAAAATTTGAACTCCGTTTTTCATATCATATCCCATTAATAGCCTTTGTCATCTGCTGGTCTTCTTCAAAAGTAGGTTTTGGCCTACTATACCACTTACTGTACCATCCTAGATTTTTTATACCATATTACTTAATTAGATTCGCTTATTTTAAAGGAACAATATTTAAAAGCAATAACGTATTCAAATCTACTCAAGCAATGGTCCTCACCAAGTCACTCAAGCAATGGTCACTTTAGATGCATTGTAAAGAAAAGTCCCTGCAAACCCTACAAACAGCCAGCGTTCCAAACCAAAGTACTAAGATCGCGTTTTCACCTCCACCAACATAATTAAAGGACTAAAAGAGAATTAGAGAAATAAAAGATAATACAAAATTCATTAAAAAAAGTCATTTGCTTCCAAACTTTTGAACAAATGTATTTTTACAACCACTTTTTTTCCACGTCATTAATTGAATCTTCACAATACGTACGAACGGCTGGTGTAATGAGACAGCTACGTGATTTCCTTTAAAAAAGTGTATAGAAACTTAAAATTTAGCTCTCTCTTTTTGGGTTTAAAAATATTCTTTTATAAACAGCTTTGTGAATTGTGACTTTGTCCATGTTAACTTTGTTTGTGAATTCAGAGAGTGAAACGTCTCTAAAAGGTTCTTCGATTATCTTCTGAAGGACTGAAGGACAAAGTAAAAGAAGACTGAAAATTCTCCGAAAATGGGAAAGTGGAAGAAATAAACACAGTTTGTGCAACAAGTGCATATTCATTAAGCATAAATAAACTAACGAAAAAACGACGACAATAATGATTCAAATATTAGGGATATTTTATTAGAAAATTACAAACAACCTAGGTATTTATAATTGTGTGATTTCCTGTTTCAAACAGTAGTTGCAAGCATTAGTGATTTCTTGATTTATTCTATATCTTTAAGTAAGATATTAAAAGTTTTCTGAAGGTCGATTTTTTTATCTCTGTTTTAATTTTAAGTAATAAAATCATAGCTGACAGACGTTATTCTGTGCGAACGTACAATGTAGTCTTGAAAAACAGCAGAATTGAAAAGTTCTTCTTTTGAAAGTTTAGAGTCATTAAAAACTATAATATAGTGTTACAAATGTAATTTGTAGAACTAGATTGTTGAACCACACAATTTTTTCCAAACACCCTTTTTAGGGTTCCGAAGTAGATATGACTTCGAACCCTTATAGATTCGTCATGTCCGTCTGTGCGTCCGTCCGTCCGTCCGTCCTCGACTTACAGTCCAATGAATGTGTATTGTAGTTACGGCGACTAAGTGCTACGATAAAATTATGAAAAATATTTTTATTTGGGGTACCTCCCCTACACGTAAAGTGGGGATGTTTTTTTTTCTTGGGGATACCCCATCATGTAGGGTATCATTAGATAGGTCTTTTAAAAACAATAAAGGGTTACTAAGACGACTTTTTGATTTACGTATCCGTTTGCGAGAAATACCACTTTAAAGGCCACTTTTTTGTAAAAACAGGGCGTTCCCCCCCCCTCCCCCTCTAAAAGCTAAACTCAAAAAATCTTGAAAAATTCCTGATAGTGGTCCATATAATGAACTTTTAAGGAAAACTATAACGAATTCGATGACTTTGTTAGTTCAGGAGTTATAGATGCTTAACTTTTACAATGCGCTTACTTGGAAAACGTCATACAAAATCAATGCATTAATACGTAAACTTATCAATTAATATCTATTGGATACGATTTCTAATTCACGTACCATTATGGGAGACTGAGGAACCCTTTCCTGTGCGTGGCCTGACACGCACTTGGCCGATTTTTTTTTTGGAAATCCATTGCGCTATCTACCAATTGTAGTTGTAAATCTAAATTATTGCATATTTATTTATTTAGCTACACTACCACAATTTTTTTAACATAACATAGATAGCGTAGTCGACAAGTTGAAAATGGTACAAAATAGAAATACTGGTCTTAAAATTATGTGCGATAGCTTATTGGATCCGGAGTGACGCCTAGAAAAATGTGCCAAAAGCGTGTTATTTAGCTATTAGCTATTAGCACATAAAAAACTGCAAAAGTTATAAACAATTAAAGATGAAAAAAAATGACATTTCGTTTTTTGCCAATATTTCATAAACTTTTAATATTTAAGGAATTTTAAAAAAAGATTCTGAAAGAAGAGGAAATTTACAATAAAAAACTCTTAACTCACGGAACTCTATTTCCATTATTTATAATTTTAATTTAAGCTGAAAATAGGTCTGCGCGCGACATTTTAGGTTGCACGCGTGGCGCCATAAGCGAGTACGGCACATTAATTAATTTATTTAATTTATTTTGAATATTTGTTTTTAAATTTAAAGAAATTATGGTGTGTTCTAAACACCATAAATAATTTAATTCCGTTGGAAATTTTACTCAAAGTAAATTTTTCAACAAGTTATACCATTGTCTACTGTCTAAATTGTAAGTGAAAAAAATTTTTTAAATAATGGTCTTAAAAATGTTTCGCTTAGTAGAGCTTTTCTTACATATATCCTTAACAAGATCGCGCCATAAAAGTTAAAAAAATATTTATACTTTGCTTATAATATTTTTTTTAACTTGAACAAAAACTGAAAAATCCAAGTAATGTAGTAAAGTAAAAAAAATTTTGAAAACACGCTTTTGGCACATTTTTCTAGGTGTCATTCCGAATCCAATGAGCTATCGCACATAATTTTATACTTTGCTTATAATATTTTTTTTAACTTGAACAAAAACTGAAAAATCCAAGTAATGTAGTAAAGTAAAAAAAATTTTGAAAACACGCTTTTGGCACATTTTTCTAGGTGTCATTCCGAATCCAATGAGCTATCGCACATAATTTTAAGAGCAGTATCTCTATTTTGTACCATTTTCAACTTGTCGACTAGACTAAGACATAGGCTTAGACATTTAGGTGCAAATGTTATTTTTAAGCACATTCGAGCATTTCATTATTTGTAAAACTTCAACTTAGCTGATGAAGTAGTATAAATACTGTTCTGTATAACAACATGACAATTAACATGGTTTTGCATAATAAATAAAGTGATTAGTTGTTCACAAACTGAGATGACAAGTAACCTCAAAAGCTAGATTAATAAATGAGACATTATCAATCCAAGAGACACCATAGCGTAGCCATGGATGTCAACTAGCAATAAACAAAAACAAAACAAATAGATCAGTGAACCACAAAGAATAATCACTCAGGCACGATCTTTTTATACACAATCACTTGTCACTAAAAGCTGTATTATTAATAGTAATCCAAGGTTAACACACGTACCTTCATATTGGAGGCACTAGTGATCTCTGTAATACTCGCACTGATCTTCAGACGAGCCTTTTATACGATAACTGCCACCCCGCCCACTAACAAAGAAAGTCACGCACTGGATATGTCTAACGTAATAAATACACGGCGGTGCGCCCGCGCTGATTAAATTGATACTACAGAAAAAAAAGATTCAACATCAAACCGAACATCATATTTCGCTCTTGAATCAGTTCTAAACATACTCGAATCCCAGACTGGCTAGATAAATAATAATTATAGTTATTAACGGAATTATAAAGTGTTCTGCATAAGAGGAATGTCACTAATTTAATCTTTTTACAATAGATTACTGTCATCAACCTCAGGTAACAATCTTAAGCCAATGAAGCTGCAGCTATTGCAAATTTCTGCATGAATGCATATTTACATGGTTAATCTATAAAAAACACTAGATACACTAGATTAATCTATAAAAAATACTGTTTCTATTACCACAATAAAAAACTACCACTATTTATAAAATATTAAATGGCTTTTTAGGGTTCCGAAGTTCATAACTCGGAACCCTTATAGATTCGTCATGTCCGTCCGTCCGTCCGTCCGTCCGTCCGTCCGTCCTCGACTTACAGTCCAATCGGTAAGTGCTAGAAAGATGAAAGTTTGCATGAATACGTGTTGTCATTACGTCGACAAAGTGCTACATTAAAATTATGAAAAATAATTTTATTTGGGGTACCTCCCCTACACGTAAAGTGGGGATGATTTTTTTTTCTCGAGGCTACCCCATCGTGTGGGGTATCATTAGATAGGTCTTTTAAAAACAATAAAGGGTTTCCTAGACGATTTTTTGATTTAGGTATCCGTTTGCGAGATATTTCACTTTAAAGGGCACTTTTTTGTAAAAACAGGGCGTCCCCCCCCCTCTAAAAGCTAAACGGGTGGCTCAAAAAATCTGAAAAAAATCGTGATGGTGGTCCATCTAATGAACTTTGAAGGAAAACTATAACCGATTAGATGACTTTCTTAGTTCAGGAGTTATAAAGGCTTATATGGTAAATTCCGGTTCCGGTTGTCAAAGTGCCAACAGCGTTGTGACTATACTTCTAGAAAATTAAAGATTTAAAAAAGTTATACGATACATCTGAACAAACACACCGTTAAAAACAACACTACAGACGCCGGGGCAGACCTAGAAAACACCATCCGTCGAATTCGCATCACATCTGTCCAGTAAAGTGAAATTGAAGATCTACAACAACATCCGAGGTCAGAACATTATTCAACCTCCATTTTGAATTATTTAATGTTTCAATAAGTTGCACGTGACTTCAACTGTTAATCTTGTGTCACCGATACTTTGACGTCAATCTGTCACTCAGTTCGGTTGGTATAGACTACAGTGTTGCCAGAACAAGAAAACCAAAAGTTACTATTTACTTTTACGTTCCGTTCCACGTAACTTGGCCCGAAATTATGGAGGGACAATTTGAAATATTATTTGAAAAAATGAAAATGGAAATGAAAAATCAGACAATTGAATTAACAGAATCTCTCACAAAAAATATTATGGATCGGCTGGATGAAAAACTAATGCCCATCAAGGAGGAAAATGAAAAACTAAAAGAAAAAATCGGAAAATTAGAGAAGGAGCTAGAACACATTAAAAGGGAAAAGAAAAGTAATAACCTTATTATTTTTGGACTAGAAGAGGGCGAAAACTCAACAGCTGAGCTATTCCAGAATATAAAGGAGAAATTGAAAAGAGATTTAAATATCAAGTTAGAAGAAAACGAAGTAAACAAATTAAACCGCTTAGGGAATCCAAAAGCCGAGAACAAACCGAGACCTGTACTATGTTCCCTTCTAAGCGAATGGAAGAAGAACGACATTATGAAAAACAAAAAGAAACTAAATGGAATTTATATATCGGATGATTATTCGAAAGAAGTATTAGAGATAAGGAAAGCTCTAGTACCGAAATTACTAGAAGAGAGGAAAAAAGGAAACATAGCTTTTCTGAATTACGATAAAATAGTAATCAAAGAACCCAACACCAACAAAGATAAAAGGAAAAGGGAACAATCTACCTCACCACAGTCACCGTCAAAAACTCAGCCCAAAAAACAACAAACACTGAGCTCTCTCAAAAATACCAACAACAGAACAAACGCCTTCGATGCAATGAGAATCAAATCAAACTCTCTAACAAATATTTCCACACGCAAGAACCAATAGCAACTAACATTCGGAACACCGGAAATTCAAACAAACTACGAAAACAAACAAAATGTAAAAACACAATCTCCCCCAATCCGATTGGTCCTCGTGGGGGATGGAGACCACAACCCTCTAACACTACAAACAAGAGAAGAAGAAAAAATCTATATTGCAGCATTGAATACACTCACTCTAAAAAATGAAGAAAACTTAACAGAGTTAACATACGCGCTAGAACATATCAAATGGGACATCGTTGGACTTAGCGAAGTGAGGCGATTGGGAGAAAGAATTGTTTCGTATCAGGATTTCTTATTATACCATATAGGGACCACTCCTGGCCACCATGGAGTCGGCTTTATCGTAAAAAAACACCTGACAGAATATATAGAAGGATTCATAGGCATTTCGGAGCGCACAGCAATGATGAATTTAAAGCTTCCAGGATACCAAGACTCATGGTCTATTATACAAGTGTACTCACCTACAGAACAGTCAGACCTAGAAACAATAGATACATTTTATCTTGAATTAAATAAAGTCATCCGAGATCACGCTCATAAAAATTTAATAGTAATGGGAGACTTCAATGGAAAAATTGGAGACAAGCGTCTTGGAGAAAACACACGAGGACCATTCACATATTGCAACAAAACCAGAAGCAGGAACGGAGAAAAAATTATGAACTTCACACTAGAAAACAACCTTACTATTTTAAATACTATATATAAGAAAAATAAGAAAAGAATGTGGACTTGGATCTCACCAGACGGAAAAACAAAAAATGAAATCGATTTCTTCATGACTAACAAACACAGTTACTTCTGCAACTTCAACGTCATCAACCAACTCAACTTTAACACTAATCATAGGCTGATCAGGGCCGAATTAAAAATAAAACAACCAAAGAAACCTAGACCAAGACAAGATCCAGCAAGAGTAAAGCTCGGAAAATATCAAATGGAACAAATAACAACCAGCCTGAGAGACAAATTCACAATCTTTAAAGAAAACACAAAGAACCTAAACATACAGGAAAAATACAACTGGATAGAGAATATTATTAAAACTGAAACAAAACTCGCTGCAAATGCCAGTAGGGAACACAAACAATGGCTTACAACTACCTCTATAAAATTGCTCGAACAAAGAAGCCACTTAATTAACAAAAGAGAGTCAAACGACAGAAGAAAACATCTAACAGAAATTAACAAAGAAATAAAGAAAAGCATAAGGATAGATAGGAACAAATATAGAATGGAGACTATTGAAAAACACATATTTAAAACGGGTGGTATCAAAAAAGCATACAAGGAACTAACTAAATCTTTAGACTGGGTAGTAAAAATGAAAAGCAACAAAGGAAAATGGAACCACGACAGAAAAGACATATTGGGAATTGCAACATCCTACTATAAAGAATTGTATGAACGCAACAACACCCCGCAAGAAGAAATAAATTTGTTAGAGATCTCAGACATCCCCAAAATTCTTCACGTAGAGATAGAGAAAGCAATAGACACACAACGGAAAGACAAAGCACCAGGACCCGATGGTATAAACAACGAGATCTTGATACGAAACAAGCAGGCAATCATACCGATCCTCACGGAAATGTTCAATGATATTATAGACACAGAAATTATCCCACAGCAATGGACAGAATCAAACATCATCCTTTTATATAAAAAGGGAGACAAACACGACATCGGTAACTATCGTCCAATTAGTCTCATGTCTAACATATATAAGATATTTGCCAAGATAATTTTAAAACGGATAGAAGGAACGCTAGATGAACATCAACCCATCGAACAAGCGGGTTTTCGGAAAGGCTACTCGGTGATCGATCACATTCATGTCATCCGCCAGGTCATAGACAAGTATAAAGCATACCAGCGCGAGTACTACATTGCTTTTATCGACTATACCAAAGCATTCGACTCATTATACCACGAAGAAATATGGAAGTCCCTAAAGGAACAAGGAATCGAACAAAAATATATCCGCTTGGTAAAAAATGTATATAGCCATAGCACCGCAACAATCCAACTAGAAAAGAAAGGTAAACCATTTACAGTAGGAAGGGGTGTCAGACAAGGAGACCCTCTATCTCCAAAACTATTCTCAGCGGTTCTCGAAACAATCTTCAGGGGTTTTAACTGGGATAATCTGGGAATCAATGTCGACGGAGCCTCCCTAACACACTTGAGGTTTGCAGACGACATAGTGTTATTTGCTGAAACATCGGAAAACTTACAACAAATGATACATGAACTAGCGGATGATAGTGAGAAGATAGGTTTAAAGTTGAACCCAGAGAAAACAAAGGTAATGACAAACGGGAAGAAAACAACCATACACTTACGAAATAACCAAATCGACTACACCGACGAATATATATATCTGGGACAGCTAATAACACAAGAGGATCCTATAGGCAAAGAAGTCGAGAGAAGGATAACAAATGGCTGGAAGAGATACTGGAGTCTGAGAGAGGCCATGAAAGACAAAACTCTTCACATTAATGCAAAGCAAAAACTTTTCAACACCTGTGTATTACCTGTTTTAATGTATGGCTGCCAAACATGGGCTTTAACACAAAATGTGACAAGAAAACTGGAAAGCTGCCAACATGCAATGGAAAGAAGTATGCTGAATGTGAAAAGGTCGGACCGAATAAGAAACAATGTTATTCGTAAAAAGACGAAGGTCATAGACATAACATCCAAAATCAGAAGACTCAAATGGCAATGGGCGGGCCACATGATAAGAGGTCAAGAGAAATGGAGCAAAATTGTGACACGATGGTACCCTAGAGAAGGAAAAAGAAAAAGAGGCAGACCACAGAAAAGGTGGGATGACGACATTAGGCAAGTGGCAGGAATAACGTGGAATAGAGTGGCTCAAGATAGACAGGAATGGAAAAGGTTGGAGGAGGCCTTTGCCGATTGGCAAACAGACCTACAAACATTAATTAAGTATTAGAATAGAATAAGTCTGTACAAAAAAAAAAAAAAAAAAAATATATATATATATATACTTTTAGTTTTAAGTTCTCAATACTTTGTAAATAGATGCTAAGTTGGTCTGAATAAAGGGCTTTATTATATTATTATTATTATATATGGTAAAATGCGCTCACTTGGAAAACGTCATACAAAATTAACGTATTAATACGTAAACATAACAATTATCTATTGGATACGATTTTAAATCCACATACCATTATAGGTGACTGAGGAACCCTTTCCTGTGCGTGGCCTGACGCGCACTTGGCCGATTTTTTTTTTAATGTACCAATCGACTTAAAAATTTCAATCAAATCCCTAGTAATATTATAAACGCGAAAGTAACTCTTTCTGTCTGTTACGTTTTCACGCCTAAACTGCTAAACTGATTTTTATTAAATTTGGTACACAGATAGTCTAGAGTCTGAGGAAGGACATAGGCTACTTTTACCCCGATAACCGACATATACGCGGGCGGAGTCGAGGGCGAAAGCTAGTTAGAAATATTTTGCAGTATTTACATTTGTAAAAACAAATAATTAATATGTGATAATAATAATAATAAATAAATATTTCGGACATCTTACACACAACGTCATCTAGTCCCAAACTAAGCAGAGCTTGTACTATGGGTACTAAGGAACTGATATAAATACATAAACATACTTTTTTTTGTAAATACATACACATTATACATAGAAAAACACCCAGACTCCGAAACAAATATTTGCGGATTCCACAAATATTTGGTCTGACCCGGGAATCGAACCCGAGACCTCTTGATCAGCAGCCGCATACGCTAACCACTAGACCAACAAGGCAGTGTTGTGATTGTCATATTAAATAAATTGTGAACAGGCCAGGCCAGTCCCCAACCCGCACTCGGCCACGTGGGGACGTATGGCCTTAACCGTCTCTTCAGAGGAGAGCCGAGCCCAGCAGTGGGACGTTTTGGGTTGTTGATCGAACAGGCCTGGTTTTATATGATTTAGATAAAAGTATCTGCATAAAATCACACAAGTTATTTCTTTATTAGAAGCTAACGAAATATATAAAATCGAGATCTCAGATTTACAACATCAAACATTGAACGCTTGTCACAGATACAAATTATTCTTATTAATCTTAATATATTATGTTACAACACGTTTTCAGTAACTCTAAATCTGTGACAAAATAAACTAAATTTAATTGAAAATCGGCAATTTTAATAAAAGCAAAGATGTTCTCGTATTTATGCTTTGAATGAAAGTATGTATGTATGTATTTTATTTTACTTTTTTATAGTCTACGTCGACGTCTATGTATCTCTTCAAAATGTTAATCATAATAAAATAATTAATGATTCGAATTCCCGTTTTTTCTTAAATTGTAACCTGAATTTTTTTTAAGAAATCAAAGTTGTATAAACCAATTATATTTGTGTAGTAAAAAAAACCATTCAATTTAATTATTTTGATATATACAACTCAAACTTTCTACTTCTTTAATACTTACATTAAACACGCAAATTATTAAACATGCAAATTGCATGATATCATATTAGGAAGTTTAAACCTTACTCTCAAAAATATGTTAAGCTACGACGGGCCGGTGGTGACCTAGGTGGGTGACCGTTTGTAGAATGATATGTATATGATTTCCGTAATTCGGAGGTCACGTTAAACAGTAGGTCCCCAACACGCACTCTTGAGAGGTGACCCGCGCCCAGCAGGGGGACGTTATTATGTTGTTGATGATGAAATGTCAACGTTAAAAAGAAACGATTTTGTTTTCTATCATTTTTTATTAAAAAAAAACAAAAGCAACCATAAGAAGAATATTATTTTGCAATTACACTCCATCCGCGTATTTGTCAATTATGCTACTGCATATATCCTTCCTTAAGTATCTAAGCATCTCCAGGATGAATTATAATAATAATAATAATAATATCGGTGCAGCAGCATAGCCATGTAAGCGAAATAAACAGGCATTTGAATTTGTATTATTAGTGTGAATTCCAAATTTATTTTCAATTACGATCAATATCATCTGCTCAAACCATTCTACTTCTGTCTAGTGGAGCATCAACACCGATTTCAGGGAACAGGAAGTCATAGACGCTCTCCTTAAAAAGAAGAACAGCAGGTTTTGGTACAGAGTGGAACAAGGCGTGACTGCCACCAACATGTTTCCCGTTTGTATAAAAAAAATTTTTCAACATCTGCAGATGGATTCGTAACACTTTAAGTTGTGGGAATTTCGCGGTTTCCACATATTTACCTGAAACAAAAAACAATATGAGTAAACTATATCTATCAACACATGTGAATTATATCACTATTTTAACCTAGTTACGTTGTATTTGCCTTACCAAGCATTTTTTACCTTTACACAACTTTACCCAACCAACTTTACCCCAGCATTTTACAGTGTGTGTAGCTGATGCCCGAGACTCCGCTTACGTTAATTTTATGAAAAATGGTTTATGTCCTATTATCAGACGTAAGACTTCATAAACACGTAAAAATTCTTAAAAATCGATTAAGCCGTTTCGAAGGATTATGGCAACTAACATTTGATAACATTGACACGAGAGTTTTATTATTAACCAACTTCTAATATCCTATTTTTTATATAAATATATTCGGACAACTTCGTTTCAGGCCACGCATACAATAGGGTTCCGTATTCACTCATAATGGCACGTGGGTTTAGAATCATGTCCAATTATTAGTATGTTTACACAGATTTCTCAAATTATCTATTTCATATTATTTATTTTATAATTATCCATTTTGCGTGTAGGAAAGGTAAACCGAAGAAAATATTTATGATTTTATTTTTAGCACTTTGTCAACGTGATAAAAACACATATCCATGCCTAGTTAAAGCTTACTAGCACTACCGTTTGGACGGTAAGTCGAGGACTGACGGACGGACATGAAGAAACTATAATGGTTCCGAGTTATATAGGTATTATAGAACTCTAAAAAGTAGACGAACTTACACTTTATAACATTAGCTACTTGCAAGTGAAAATCATTTCGAAATTGGATAGGATTCATCTTAGAGATTAGCATTAACAGACTGATAAAAAATTCAAAATGTGTTTTTGTAGTACCGTAAATGCATTTAGTAAAAACTATTTATTTGAAATTAAAAATAGACACTTTAATTTTATTTATATACTAGCTGTGCCCGCGACTTCGTTCGCGTGGTTGTCGAGAGCAAAACAACGTCGTTTAGATAAGAGTATATCACCTTTTTGATGATTTAGATAAGAGTCCTGACTTTGGTATAGTTGATTACGTTAATGCTTCTCTATATACTATGTTAGCGGTGGAATTACCCGGAGCATATACAAAAAGGTTGTTTGGGTTGCTAACACGTGATAGAGAAACATAGAGTTGGCCGTGTGAAAAACAATCAAAAGTAAGGTCTACACCCGCAACGGATAACGTCTGGCCTTGGGCTTTATTAATAGTCATAGCGTAACAGAGGCTTACAGGAAATTGCACACGTTTGAAAGTAAACGGAAAATTATTGGGGATAATGGGTATCCTGGGAATGAAAACAACATCACCGGAGCCGCAACCTGTTAAGATTTCGGCTTCGATGACATTTCGTTGGAGATTTGTTACTCTCAACCGAGTTCCATTGCATAGTTTTGGTGGGCTTAAATTTCTGAGTAGAATGATTGGTACTCCGACTTTTAAATAATTTTTGTGTGCTGGAAGACCTGGTGTATTTAGAGAGTCTAAAAACTCTACTGGATAGTGGGTGGCATCTCCTTCTTCTAAAACCGTGTTAATAGATAAATATTCCCTACTTTCTCCAGAAACATGTACCAATATTTGAGAATTTATTGCTGCTGCTTGGTCGTTGCGAGGTGCCAAAATAGCTCGTTGGCATAGCCAAGCAGCGTCATGGTTCGAGATCTCTGATGGATCTCCGTATACAGAGGAAATGAGTTCCTGCTGTGAGGCAACAGAAGAACACAGGCTTTCGACTAAAGTTACTTTACCTCCTTCTTGAGTCGGGTATGTGCCGTTACCAATTTGAAGTAGTAAATTTGAGAAAACCTGCGCGTTTGCGTCACCTCCCAAATATGCTCGCATATTAAAGCTCAAATTAGTTAATATGACACTACGCCATAAAATAGAGCTCTTTAAACAGGCACCTATTTCATCGGCCCTCGTTCCTCTGGGTATTATAGGGAGTGTCTGCCTGAAGTCTCCACAGAATAGCACCGTTAAGCCTCCCATCGGTCGGTCATTTTGTCTTATATCTCGCAACGTTCTATCTACAGCTTCCACAGCTTTACGATTTGCCATCGTACACTCGTCCCAAACGATAAGGGCGCAATCGCGTAAAACCCTTGCTTTATCACTATTGCGAGACACGTTGCAAACAGGGTTTTCTGTGCGGTCCAAGTCGATTGGTATTTTAAATGTTGTATGTGCAGTTTTTCCTCCTGGTAATAAAGTGGCAGCTATTCCTGAGGAAGCGACGGCAAGGGCAATTTTGTTTTGGCTCCTTATTTGAGCCAAGATAACTTTAGTGAGGAAAGTTTTACCTGTTCCACCAGGTGCATCTAAAAACAGCATTTCTCCTAATGAATGTTCTACACTACAGCATACTCTATCAAAGATTTGACGTTGTTCTGACGTCAAATTTGAACAGCCATTTCGCAATATTTCTGCTAACTCTTCGGGGTTGTAATTTATTTCAGATGTATACTCCCTATTAATTCGTTCCCCACCAACTGTCGGTGTCGGCAAGCCGTATTGACTGAGGGGGTTCCCTCCTATACTTGTAACTATATCTTGTATAGCCAGCAAAGCCCTATTATGGCAGCTTTCACGTACTTGGTCAGAAGTTTCACTATTTATATTTTGCTGTCTCAAAAAATCTTCGGCAAACGCGTCTTTATATTTTTGCCACAACTGCCCAGCGTCCGATAGGCCACAAAATGTCAACAAAATGGCAAATAAATGGCGCAAACGATGTGGACTATCACTGACGCATGCTTCGGCTAAAGCATCATCCCAATGCTGATCGCCATCTAATAAATGCCGTGCGCGGCAAGCAGCTTGAAATGTGGGATATTCTATATCGTCCACTTTGCGGAGCTCAGCAAAAGAAGTAGGTCCTCGCACTGTGTGAAGAAGAAGGCGTAAATAATAACACTCTGCATTATTTGGGTGCACCGTGTATACTCTTCCAATCACGTGTTCTTTAAAAATGCCGGACTCGCCTTCTACAGCAGTTCCACGTCTCCTGCGATTAAAAACACCTTGCTGCTTGTTATAAGTATAATAATGTGGCACTTCATTGTACAACAGAGACTTAGCGAAATTGTCTCTTTCGCAAAGGCGAAAGAATGCGAGCAAGGTGGTTTGTCTTGGGTTGTTCATTCTTTCTGCCACATTTTCTGGCTGAAAGTAAACTCGCTGCCCGCCTTCCAGGTGCACGTCAAGATGGATGACTGGCGGATACCTTTCATGAATAGGGAAACTCAAAATGCGCCAAACTGCCTCCGAAGAGCTTATGTATCGGCCAGATTGATACCTTGTCACTTCATCAAATTGGTTGTTATTTCTTAGTGCTATCATGGCTTGATCACTACCTTTATTAACATATTTACATATATATTTTATAGATTCGACGCTATTACAAATTTCAACATTAATGTGTGCTTGAAAAGCGTTTGACAAAACTGGAGAATACGGTACCACCCAACTATTATTTAGAATTATTTCTTGTCCACGGAATCTGACAGTAGCTGTGAAACCACCTTGTGACGGTGATCTTCGCCGGTATTGCGGATACCCATTTTCCCCAGCCATAGTTAGTTCTTTCAGTGCTCTGGGGTATTTTTTTGAGCATTGACCATCTTTCATGCACGGTGATTCCCTGTTTAAGAGGCCACATGGCCCGTGAACCATATGTGTTTTTACTATGTCATGCAAAATCGGATCTGCATTATAGTCCGGAAATTCTGCACTTATGACACTGTCTATAGCATCGGGACGAATTTTTTCTTCCAGCCACAGAAGAATGTGCGCGTGGGGTAAACCACGCTTTTGCCACTCGACGCTATACATAAAACAAAGAGTTGAACCGAAAACTTTCTCCTTTGTAAGTAGATTAATCAAGACTTTGAGTTTTAAATGAAAAATCCTAGCAATAATGTCATGTCTGTCGTATGACGCCTGTCCTGTGAGAAGTGCCTGGCAAATCTCCGTCCACTTTGGATTTGTTGTAAATGTTATAAAAAGGTCCGGCCGGCCGTATTTACGGACGTAACAAAAAGCATCTTGCGTTCGTTCGTGCATATACCGCGGACCGCCTGTGAAACTGGATGGCAAAATAACCAATCGACCCAAGTTTTCGACGTTATTATCTGATTGCATGGCGTCCCGCAAGTGCACGTATTCTTCAGCGCGTAACCGTCGCTGGTTAGTGCGAATATACACTAAACGTTCAGTTTCTATTTTTGCGTACATGTCCACAATAAATTGGCTGAACAAACCACGAAATCGTTGCAAATATACGAAACTGTTTTGCCTTATTTGTAAAAGGTAGGAATAGTATTGTTGAGCAGATATTTTTTTTTGATAATTAGTGACTCTCGTAGTAGGGTTCACTTGGTACAGCCCAAAATTGTACCCATCTTCACCATGACAATAGATTAGTGGATATTGCAGGGCGTCGTAAGCTCGGTGGGTTTCCAAAATACGTTGAAGGCGATCGTCGCGTGTACGCAACACGATATCACGTCTCTCACACTCCTGGTCGACTAAAACAACTGCAACTTCATCTGCGACGGGTGCATTGTGTCTTCCACGGTGTTCACCCACAGGACGTCTATCGGCACTTATAACAATTTTGAAATCATTGCTGCCTTGTGGAATTGACTCCAATGCAGCTTTGAATTCACGAACGTACTGGTTAACGCGATGCAGCAATTCTTGAAGTTGACCCAAAAGCTCAGCATTGAGCTGGGGAAAATTGTGATTTCTAACATTGAGCTGTTGCGTGTAATCGGATACAAAATAAATTTGGAGAAATTTGGGTTCATTTTCTGGCAGCAAAGATCCAATAAGGTGATAAACTTGACCTTGTACTTTGAAGGTTGGCATGAACGGTCCTTCCGTTATTTGTTTTGCCCCAAAGGAAGTCATTTGGAAAGCACTGTTATATAAACGAATATTATCCAAAAAACGGTTCGACTGGGGATGATCGCCATTCAGGAGACTTATAAGTAAGTGTGGTGGATCTTGGAAATTTGGAAGAACAATTTTTCCATTTGAGCAGCACATTCCATCTGTCTCTTTCCTCCATTTCAAAGCATGACAAAAATTACAAATTTCTCTCATGTCACCCACGAAAGTAAAGCCAGCATAATTAATTCTAGACGAATATGTGAACCCTGATTTTTCCCTATTGTCCCAAGGTAATAAAATATTTGCATCGTCATTTTCCATGGACTCATCAGCTCCGCTATTTGTTTCTCTATTCATATGGTATCGAGCTCGTTCTATTTCTAGGCGAGATTGACGTTGTTCTGCTGTTTCTGCTCGTCTTAGTTCATCTATTCTTTCCCTTTCAGATGCAAGATAACTTTCATTGTTTCTTTGTACACCTACATAGTTATGTCTAGCTATTTCTAATCGTTCTTCTCTTTGGGAGAGAGATTCAGACTCGCGCGAGAGAGCGTGTCGCTCTCGGTCAGATGACAGACGTGCTTGGCGTTCCTCGATACTCTCTTGAGAACGCAAAGTCGCGGTCCGAGTTCTTTGCGAACTTAAGCGCGACTCCCTTTCTGTGAAAGTCTCTGACTCGCGTGAGAGAGACTGGCGCTCCCGATCAGCAGACAGCCGAACTTCGCGTTCCTGGATATTCTCTTGAGAACGCAAAGTCGCGGTCCGAGTTCTTTGCGAACTTAAGCGCGACTCCCTTTCTGTGAATGTCTCTGACTCACGTGAGAGAGAGTGGCGCTCCCGATCAGCAGACAGCCGAACTTCGCGTTCCTGGATATTCTCTTGAGAACGCAAAGTCGCGGTCCGAGTTCTTTGCGAACTTAAACGTGACTCCCTTTCGGTGAACGTTTCCGATTCACGTGAAAGAGCGATGTGCTCTCGGTTAGCAGATAACCGTGCTTCACGATCTTCTTCCGATTCCTGAGACCTACAAAGTCTCATCCTTTTCGCATTTCGGCTACGCAGCGAAAGGTTAGTTTTTTTTCTTTGAGGCATTTTCAAGGAAAATTAAAGCAATAAACAAAACTAACAACACTTATGACTGAATAGCCTACAAACTTAAAAGAACGGTGCGTCGAACAGTCTAGTGTGACAACGTATCGTCTGTTCGTGGTCGTGACTCAACGAATTGGCAACACTAACTTACTGTATAACGATTGGCACTATTGGATTCAAACTACGAAGTAAATCAAATACAATCTTAACTTCGTACTTCAAACCAATGACCAAAGTTGACCAAACGAAACCAATAAGATAAGCAAATACTTTTTTTTCGACCAATTTAGAAAATCGATAAACCAAGCAACCAAAGAACTTTTACGACACACGCAAGAACTTTTAAGACACTTATCGAAACCCAATTTGCCTAGTAAACACGGTGGACGTCATCCTCGCGCGGAAAATCTTAACACCGCGATTCAGAAAATGACGTCATTTGCACAACGCCATCTATCGGATTTAGATTTCAACTATCAACATTAGTTCTATTTTTAGTCTTAAGATGTCGTTGCAAGTACTATACTTAATTGCGTAACGTAATATTTTACTTCTTGAACTCACTAAATTAATCATATCTTTTGATAGAGTGAACCGATTTCGATGAAACAAAAACTAAGTTAAACCTCAAGTTGCGTATAATTTTTGTATATAAACATTGTCAGCATTGAATTCGTAGATTTTACGTGATGTGCGCACAAACAAACAGACAAACAGACAAACAGACAAACAGACAAAAATTTCAAAAATGATGGAAATGGGTTCTGTTACTTATCTTTTCACACGCTGGCTATTTTTTGTTTCAATTTCTTCAATGTACAAAAATGACTTTTCTACAGATTTATTATATGTATAGATATAGAAATTTCGTGCTTACACTGAAGTACTTGTTACTAATATGAACTTACTAGTAAGCAAACTCGATGGTGTCATCGTTTATTTACATAGAATTAAAGTCCTGCAATAATTCCATCATCCTCAGGAGACAAGTCCTACTTTACTGACTTTAATATATTCGTGATTTATTTATAAGCCAACCACAATTATGTAATCATTCAAATTATATAAAAAAGGGAAGTGACTATCCAAACACAATCAATTTTGAATTTCGATCATAACTATGACAATAGGCTCATAAAATCGCCGGTGAGTAGAGAGGCGCTTATAAAAGTACTATTAAGTATTCTTTGTTATAGCCAAGTTGCCCTCGGTGATTAGAGACAATCGCCGAGGGTAAGTGAAGACGGCGCAGTCAGTACCTAGATGGATGACCGTCAGTAGTATGTTATCATGAGCGTCTCCGTCATACGGAGGTGACGTTAAGTCTTGAAGCTTAGTTTTAGACCTTCGCGCCGCTTAAAATCATTCAACGGTAAAATTACGTAGCCAACTTGTTTGGGCCAGTCCAGCGTGGGGACGTATGGTCTTTATAATCCTCTCTTCAGTCCCAGTCATGGGACATTATGGGTTGTTGATTGGTTAATTACAATGCATGTAAAACAAAAAAATGGTTTATATATGGCAAAAATGATCTTACTCCGTTCTTGACGTTTAAATCTTGTCCTTCCTATTCTTGTAGTATCTGCGGTATTACCATTACCATCAACGCCATCAGTAAATAGCAATATTTTATCTATTGCACTCTGAAACGTAGAATATATGTTAGCACATTACGTTCTTATCGTATCGACTAATACACTTCTTAAACAAGAAAAAGTTCAAAAAACGAAAAATAACAAAAACAAAAAACGATTAGGTAAAACTTTTGACAAAATGTATATAACCTGTAACCTATAGTCTTCTTCTTATTTATTTTTTTAATTACATAGTTTAAAAAACCGCTAACAAAAATCAATTACAGACAAAAATACAGATGAAGCGAAAAAATGGAATATTTTCAAAATTTTACTATACTATAATAGCAGAATTATATTAATCTTGTTATAATAAAATTTTGTTTTTGATAAGAACCACGAACTGAAATACTGAAAATTAAGGTTAAATTTATTTAGTTCTTAATGGAATTATATAGATTCTTTTAAGGAAATAAATTTTTAAATTGGCGTGCTTGGCTTGGTATATCCGTAGCTGGTTAAATACATAGTTAATGGGATATATTGGATTTTTCGTAAGTCATAATAATAATTTCACACTACTTACACACAGCATTCCAATAAATTTAGTCAGAAGTATAATCTTATTTCATCATCATCATCATCAACAGTCTTTAACAGTCCACTGCTGGACATAGGCCTCTCCTTAGAATGGAGGTTTAGGCCTACTATCTTATTTATACTTTGTAATTAATTTGTGGTGACGGATTAAGAATACAAAGTGTCACCATTCATTCTATGGGTGTCGTAAGAGGCAACTAAAGGAACAAAATAAGCAGCTAACATCACTGCCAAGAGAAGGAAAACTTGAAACAAACCCTTTACCAACCCGCCTGGCCAGCGTGGTATAGCAGGCCAAAACCTCCTTTCAAAGGAGAGGCCTATGTCCAGCAGTGGACTGTTAAAGGCTGTTGATGATGATGATGAATTAACTTAACAATTAAAGTAATGTGCCCACTTGATAAGTACATCTACCGGGAACATTACGTATTTAGTACTAAATTCTATTCTTTTAATGCTATTTGTACTAACCTCCATAAACTCAACGGTGTCTAATAAGGAAGCTGCATAAACGTTCGAACTAAAGTGAACTGATATAATAAAAACTAATAAAACTGTGCTTCTAAGTAACTGCATTTTGATAAATAAAAAAAAAGATTGACAATTATTCACGTCTTTACTAAATGACTTCCTTCACTACTTGTGGTACAACTGTTTTTATGTGACATCTTTTTATAAATATCATTTGTATTAACAATAGACAAATATTGTATCAACAAATAAATGGAACATAAAAGAACAATGACATTAAAGATGCATTGCTCAACGTCCCCACGTAAATTCGTTCAGAATCCAAGTAACATAAAACTACAAAAGATTTATGTATAATACTCGTATGTTAAAACAGATATATAAGGTCCTTGGCGAGAAGTCAGAGGGTCATGAACTCAGATCAAGGACGCAGGGTCAAGATAATGTTGTAAATAATTTTTTGTCTGCCTCCAAGATTTATTTCTGTTTTATCACTGTGATTGATGCAAGTCAGTGCCGTTATTTGAAAAGGTACTCACTCTACATTTATAAGTCCATGTTACTTAATATACTTCCCTACTAATATTATAAATGCGTAAGTAACTTTGTTTGTCTGTCTGTTACGTTTTCACGCTTAAGCCGCTGAACCGAATTTGTTGAATTTTGACATTGACATGAATTTTGATAAACGACATACAAGCCGGCATTCAAGATGTAGCTTCTATCTATCAATTTTAATAAATTGAGAACGGATCACAAACATTACAATAGATGTTATTTGCTCCAGATTGCAATGAATGATTGCATTTCAATTGACATTTTGTTTGTAGTTCGTACTTGTAGCTACCGGCCTCCACCTAATCCCACTGACATTTCGCCGCGTACTACATGTGAAAGTAATTTTTAGAGTTACGCGTCACGTAATAAAACTATAACCGTGATACCACGCATACTAACGACAGATTAAATAAATTTGTGATTTTTAGAATTACTTTGAATTACAATAAAAGCTACATATCCGAATACATACAAAACATCCACATGGGAAAAAGTGCATAAAACTGGTTACATATGTACGAACTTATGACAAACAATGACTCGGCATACGCCATATTTTCAACGATAGCTTACGAATCCGTTAATCATCGACCTTAGCATAACACTGTCCATAAGTTTTAGTTCTGAATAGAGCTGAATTAATTTAGAATCTTAGTGAACTGAGTTTATAAATAATGGACTGGTTCTTTTGATTGGCAAACACTATAACAGAACCATTAAACTACCTCTCAAATATTTCGAATCATTAGTGATGCGATACAGTTTGGATTATAAAAGCTATGTGTATCTTTTTTTAAATTTAACAAAAAAGGTTACGTGTAGAAATTAAAATATTTTTACTGAAATCAATAACATAATACATAACTTACAAAGTTTAAATAAGATTTTTCGACTGTCATTCACCATAGATAAAAGCTTTCTGAATTGAAACTTTTTGGTGAGATTGTAAGATCAAAACTTTTTATCCAAAAAAACTTGACAAATTCTTACACTGGCTGGCAAGTGAAATAATAAACATAAAAGCAATAAGCATTTAATAGGTTATAAACTGTCGGAAATTTCCAATCTGATTAAAATTTATTAATTGAAATCAGAAATGCAATGCAATGATATTACAACAAAGTTAACGCAAAAATATAAACAAAATCAAACGTTTTTGTAATGAATGAAAAATGTCGGGTGAGGACAAAACTATAAACATGTAATTTGAATGTGTACGCCGATTTAGTTATGTATAATTGCTTAATTTGATCATTTTGTTTCTTTGCGTTTAGCAACTGATTCTGCTGCACAAACTCAAGATATTGTCAAACCTAAGAGAAAACGTGAGTTAAATGATTTGATATTTTTTAAGTATTTTTACCTTTTTTAGTTTTATATTTATGATGCGTAATGATTTGAGCGTTCACCACCTTCCACTATACTGAACCTGTACTGCTATGGGTGATCCACAAATTTTTAATCTAAATTTAATTTTTGTTCGTGTAATATAGGCGTCGTTAGAAAATATTACTTATTTATAAGCTTCATGCACCAAATTTTTGCATCGACGATCTTAATACCCGGGACATTCTCTTCATGTCAACCTTATGAAAACCTGGCACAAATATTGAAAGGATTCATTGAAACCTAAACCTAAATTATTGGTGTATACAGGCAGGGCGCTCACTTACCATCACGGGGTCTGGTAGTATACTTTACTGTAATAGGTCGTACCTTAGGATAGGTAGGATATACATTAGTCACATAAAATTAAAATATGTAGGTATGTAAGTAAACCCGCACACAACCAGTGTGGGGACGTACGGTTTAGCCCTATCTTGAAAGGAGTCCCGAGCCTAGACGATACGGGTTGTTGATTTGATTTTAGTTTTGAAGTAAAACAATATTACTGGGCAGTTATTCATCCCTTTCCCTACTACGGTGAAGTCAAAAGGAAGGGTAATAGTTTTGGCAGTTTCTGTATGTTTGTATATTCCACTGTAGCGCCAATTCAATGAGATGTCAATAAATTCATAATAATGGGCCGGGTTATATACGTAGTTATGTAAATTTTATCAGACATTTTTAAGTACATAGTAGGGCTATAAATGTTCTTCACTGTCGGTGATTCTTATTTATCTCATTGCAAGTCTTATTAATAAACTGAAGGAATTGAACGGACTCAATAAGACCTTAATTTAGTCAATCAAGTTACGAAGAGAAAGGCTTTGATTTACGTTCACTAGCGTATTTGTATCTCCATCATCAAATTCAACAGCCTATAATAATCCACTTCTGCACATAGGCTTCTGTACAAAAAAAGGCTTTGGCTACTACATAATATACTAACGCTATGTTAAGTTAAAGTTTACGCGTGTCTAGTAATAAACTTATGTAACTTCGATTACATGACACAAAATACTTTTAAACTATATCGCAATTAAATCAATTATCAATATTTACATATTAATTTGTTAAGTGCATGTTTCAATGCCATCATAATTAGAACCTCTTGGTGTTAAATAAGTCTCTTTTTTTTGGTTCTATTAAACATTCATTTGTTGTATTTACTATTAGGGTTCGAAAAAACCTAAAGGTTGATGAAAACTAAAATATCAGTAACGTTACCAAACTCTCTAAATGAATCCTTAAATTTAGGGGATGTTGGTAAAAACGGCCATAATAGTATTTAAATAGTTTGACTAGCGCAGCGTAGTGAAAAAATATTTCCCGCACGGCAACGCACGCCCTTGCGCTTTCCCACTGAGGGGATCAGTCGGCCGGCAACCGCCGCGACGCGTTGAGCTCCTGACTCTACGCTCGACAACACACATTGTTTATTTACAAATAGACGGACATATTTTACTACAGAAGAGTCAACACGCATTCACGTACGTTTGTAGTACTTACATTATTTGTATTAAATCATATTCCATTACACTTCCTGTAAATCACACGATTTTAGACTGTGTCAACAAAAACACATTGTTATGTTCATGAGACTTGTGATTTTCTTTCTTGGAAAACGTCGTCTATTGTATTGAGTAGTTTCAGTTTACACTATTACGTTTAAATAGTATTTAATATAGGACTTTGTCGTTTACTATACCCTCAGTATTACAATTCTAAATCTTATGTTTATACAAAGGCGAACAATTATGCATGCACATTTTCTTCATGCACATGTAAAAGTGTATGAAGAAAATGTGCCAAAGCGTTATTTTGCACTTTCATAAAAGACCGAGTTCTAGAATCAAACGTACTTCACATTTCAATGTATAAAACAAAAGTGCTGATTTATTTTTAGTATACATAAGGGTCATTTAGTTATATTAAACATTCCATACGCTCACTGACATTTAGGAGTAAAAATTATCAAGTTGATGAAAGAACTTTATATTTCATCTCAAACTTTCTTATAATTACTGCATAGTAAAATTGTTTTATGTTCATCCGTTAAACAGTGTAATATATTTAGAAACAAACTAATCGTTCGGTAATCGCTAGCTTCGTCCTCACGTGTTTAAGCTCGCCTATAATATAATCATTGCACTGTCGCAATCGAACTCAATTAGCATTGCTTAAACTGGTACATACCCATTTTTTTCCCACCCTCTTTATTGAATTAGTTATATTATTATCAAAACTACTAGCCACTCTTAACATATTCTTGTTTCATAACAGTCAGAAAACCGACGTTTAACAGTCATAAATCATGTACACTTAAAATAAAAATGATATCAATTAATTATAATATTCTTTGAAGATTAAGCAGTCTGTTGAAACTGACGTCAGCAAATTGAGCATCACTAAGGAAGATCGCTCACGGTGATATTTTGTATTCAATACTATAAAGTAATATTATCATAAAAGTCATCATACAACCGCTAGCAATACATCTTCGCCCAGACGCCTGCGATTCTTTCTGTATTGCAATCAATGTAAACAATAACGGCGTAGTTAATACAGTCGCATGCAAATGAACCTGTCTTGTCACAACTACATACTATTCCTCATTATTCCTCAATCAATATTAATATAGCAGTTTTGAGTCAGGAAAAGTTATTGCTACAGACAGGCATTTTACTAATAGAGTCAAAGGTAATATAGGTTCAATTTAAACCTATTAGTCACAGGTTGCGCTTTTGCAAATACAATTAGATACATTAGACTTAGGTATATGAACGCGCTACTGAAACGGTATAAAATGTAGCGGTGTGCGATCACCTTAAACATGTCTAAATCAATAATATATTATTATAATACAATAAGATACATTAGACTTAGGTATATGAACG
Source organism: Phragmatobia fuliginosa (assembly GCA_932526445.1). Classification (NCBI taxonomy): domain Eukaryota; kingdom Metazoa; phylum Arthropoda; class Insecta; order Lepidoptera; family Erebidae; genus Phragmatobia; species Phragmatobia fuliginosa. Next base: position 8,192,905 of record OW052060.1, on the reverse strand, counting down.
CTCTACTGAAACGGTATAAAATGTATCGGTGTGCGATCACCTTAAACATATCTAAATCAATAATACATTATTATAATACAATAAGATACATTAGACTTAGGTATATGAACGCTCTACTGAAACGGTATAAAATGTAGCGGTGTGCGATCACCTTAAACATGTCTAAATCAATAATACATTATTATAATACAATAAGATACATTAGACTTAGGTATATGAACGGTCTACTGAAACGGTATAAAATGTAGCGGTGTGCGATCACCTTAAACATGTCTAAATCAATAATACATTATTATAAAACAATAAGATACATTAGATTTAGGTATATGAACGCTCTACTGGAACGGTATAAAATGTAGCGGTGTGCGATCACCTTATACATGTCTAAATCAATAATACATTATTATAATACAATAAGATACATTAGATTTAGGTATATGAACGGTCTACTGAAACGGTATAAAATGTAGCGGTGTGCGATCACCTTAAACATGTCTAAATCAATAATACATTATTATAATACAATAAGATACATTAGATTTAGGTGTATGAACGCTCTACTGAAACGGTATAAAATGTAGCGGTGTGCGATCACCTTAAACATGTCTAAATCAATAATACATTATTATAATACAATAAGATACATTAGATTTAGGTATATGAACGCTCTACTGAAACGGTATAAAATGTAGCGGTGTGCGATCACCTTAAACATGTCTAAATCAATAATACATTATTATAATACAATAAGATACATTAGATTTAGGTGTATGAACGCTCTACTGAAACGGTATAAAATGTAGCGGTGTGCGATCACCTTAAACATGTCTAAATCAATAATACATTATTATAATACAATAAGATACATTAGATTTAGGTATATGAACGCTCTACTGAAACGGTATAAAATGTAGCGGTGTGCGATCACCTTAAACATGTCTAAATCAATATACATTATTGTTTAGATAGTCTACATACTCACATCTCTGAAATAACTATTATTTTTAAAGTCATAAATAATTGAAGAAGATTTGACAATTGTGGTGTATTTTTGTGGTTATCTTTCGAGCACTAACCGTTTGGAAGTTAAATTTTAGGGTTCTGAAACGTGAACTACGGGACCCTAAAATGGTCTTTATTTTAAAAGGAGAAAAAAATGAGACAAGCCTCAAACGTAACTTCAACCATTTCCTGTAATAGTTCCATTATGTTTACAGTGGCCTAAAACTATATACATAAAGCTCATTTTATTATGAGTTATGTGTTTCCTAACAATATTATTACATGAAGGCCATAGAGAAAACGCTCAAATAACTCAATTTCATTAACAACATTTCTTGTACCGAAATAGCAATTAGAAGCGATTTTACGTCACTGCTATTTTCTCTTTCGCTGATGTTACATCTTATCGTATCTTTTCTATATCTCAGAATTATCTGTAAGTGATTTATATGCACATTGCACAATCTGTACATAAATTATTTTTTACTAATACATACGTCATTAAAACTCTAATGTGAATCTAACATTCGTTACACATGCCACAGTTTCGGCATTTTTCTTATTTACCCTTGCCATGGTTAATAACACTAAAATAGATTCGAATTGACATAGTGAATGTACTGTAAATGTTAGCTCAGAAGACAAAATAAAAAGGTATAAATGTAGGGAAGTTTAATTTCTACCGCAAAACGCCCACAAATGTAGAAACATGTATTAGGGTGTATATTATGGCACACTGGTTTGGTGGTTTGGTTTATTTGCGCTATTTAAGCACCTCGTAAGTCACGAAACCTATAGCAAGTGGACAAACAAGTTAATAAAACTGTCGTTATCAACAACCCATAATGTCCCAACGCTGTAGTCGTACGTGCCCACACTGGCCGAATACAGGTTGGGGACTTTTTGGCTACGTAATCTTGCTGTTGAATGATTTTAAGCTGCCCAAGGTCTCCAATAAAGCTCGACTGTTATCTTATGAAAACACCGGGACCGACTGCTTAAAATGACCTCCGAAACATGCAAACGCTCTTAGCATATCATGCCACAAATGGTCACGCATATAGGTACTAGGACCGCGCCGTCATTGCTTGCCCTCGGAGATTGTTTTTAATTAGGGCCACCGCAGACTAGCTACTTTTAGCATCGGCGATTGGCGATTTGGCGACTGCATCGATGCTGCATCGCGTTTTAGCGACTTCCTGCGTTCGATCGCGGTATCGGAAACGCGCGTTTAAGCGACTGCTCAGATGCCAAATCAATGCTACCGGCTCCGAATGTGTGCGGAGAGTAGCGTTCAGCTGCTGTGTCGCGCTTCTAAAAAGCGACTCAATCTCCACGTTTGGCGTTTTTAAGTGTGCGGTGTAGAGCGTTCGGTCGCCATATTTAGCTTCTAAAAAGCGACTAGTTGCCTATCGCCGATGCTAAAAGTAGCTAGTCTGCGGTGGCCCTTACCTAAGGCCACTTGGCAATGACTTCTAGTACTGTTTTCTTAATGACGTTATCTGTGCCCCTAGTAATGTAAATGTAAAAAGTAATAGAAGATCACAATTACTTCTGCCGTAATTGAAAACATTACTCGTATCTCAGTGTTTTGAAACAATACATAAGTTTAGCTAGTTATTTCAAATGGATTTTTCAAATGTGCCAATTATTTTTTCATTAAACAAAAATAGATTCAAGATTGTAATTAATGATTCTTCTGGCGAAAATAAAGTACTGACTAGTTTTACCATCTTCAAATATGTGTATATAAATTGATCCATCGTCTAATCTACTCTCATGAAATCATTTGGGGTTATTAAAACTTACGCTATAGTAACGTTTGCTTGCAGCGATCCGCATGGCAGACGATGGGGTGGCAGACTGCTTGTTCGAGCGACTCCGATTGCATCAGCAACGGGCACCTGACGCCGTCGAAGTGGCGCGAGCGATCACAGCAAGAATTAACTCTCGACTTACGTCACACGGTAATAAACTGTTTTATTTTTTTATTGAGGGGGTGCAAGATAATTCTGGATATCCTTTGCATATTGGAAGAGTTGGATGAAGCGAACGGATCTGTGATCTGTCGGACTCTTACTGACTAAAATGCACCCAGTTGTTCCTCTACTTCCCCGTAGCTAGGGACGCAAGAATCGTAATTCATCGCATTTTCCCGCCACTCCCGACAGGCAATGTTTTACCGAAGATGTGTCCCGTTGCCGATCCTAAACAAACAGTTTTATGTAGCCATATAAAAAGTTCAATGTTCCACCCACTCAAAATTGTTCAACGGACAAGCCCTCTTAATTTTGCCGCCGTGTTATAAAACCGTATTATTCAAAACGACAGTTCAACGACTTGTTTCCACAAACTGCAATCGATAATAGTGTCTGGAATTTGTAACACCCTGAGTTAATAGAGACAGGTTAATTGATAATAAGAGTTCGATTTAATTACAATGCTATAACTCCCATGACTTTCCATGACCAGAGATATAATTTTCTGTTACTCTTACTTTCAAATATTTTGCAGTATCTATTAAAGAAACTAAAAATGTTGGTACATATTCTAACTGATGCTCGCATCCGTTTCACTCTTTTATTATATTATCTAGGGGTATAAAAATCAGTATACGGCCTCTTCTCAGACCTACTGAATAAGAATAAAAATTTGATAAGAATCGATCAAGCCGTTTCCGAAATATGGCAACTAACATTATGAATAGTTTTTTTTTTTTTTTAAATGGATATTAATTTTTCGGTGACCAATTATTAATTATAAAACTATACTTGCATTGTACAATTGCATAAACTGTAGTTGCGTTAAATACGATCAATTTTGTATTTAGTTATAATTATTTGTACTACCTATATACATCCACATGTTTATGAATGTTTTGCTTACGCAAATTGTCTGCATTTTGGCGATTTGCCAGATACAACGTTTTGATAGCATATCTCGTCCAACCCGAAGCGCGAACTCAAAAGTGACAATGGACATTTGATTCGTAATTTTGTGACAAAAGTTAAAGAATCACTCACTGTGCGAAAATAAATTAACAGGTAAATTATGTAAAGAGAGTAAACGTAAGCAAGAAAAGTTGGCAAACTACATTTTCACGTTTATGATACAAGACAAAGTTCGTAATGATGTGATCCGACAAAAAATTAATATAATCGAAAACCTGCCTAATTTGCATATTGGTAGTATATGTGAATGCTGCGCTTGAGGTCTCGGGTTGAAATCCTGGTATGGTCGAAATGTATTTATGATCTACAAATAAATATATGTAGATTGTTTGATTTGTACTTTATTTTATCTCTTTCTCTCTCTCGTGTTTAAAAAAAGTATCCAATTATTCTATCAGTCAATTTAGCTTTCAGGGTACATACTCTGCTTATTTAGAAGTTAGTATGCGTTGTGTGTGTGATATCCGAAAAATATTTAAACATTTAAAGTTCAATTACTTATGGAGCTGAAGAAGCATTCAGTCATATAATAAGAAAACTAACTATGGTAGACAATTTTTTAAGGAGACATGCTGTTAATGGAAACTCTACAGTTAAGTGAACCCTGCAGTAACGATCTGCGCTGTTAAAACCTAGACAAAAAGAGATGTGAATCGAACCCAGTAGCGTTTATTATAAGAGGCTTACGTTCGGGGATGGACGCTGAAAGGTGAATCTTCTTCTGCCTCAGAATATACTATCGGTCTTGCTTAGCTGTGACTAAACTCGAAAAGTATATTAAAATATATTGTGACCCATTATTATTCATAAATGCCTTAATAAGAGTTAACATGTTGGCCCTCGGTATCACTCCCGTCCAACCTGCCGTACCTAGTCAAGACAAATTCTAGAAACGTAAACGTTAATAGAAATTAACAAATATATGGGAATGAGGCGTCTCAACGCTAAGTCACGGGGTCAAAATAAAATCATCAGCAACCCATCACTTCTCACTGATGGACTCATCTCCTCTCAGGAGAGAGTTAAGACCGTATGTCCCCATTCTGGTCGAGTGCGGGTTGCCGGATGCTGTTGGATGATTTTAAGCCACCCGAAGGCCTCCAACTAAGCTTCACGAGTGTTATCTTATGATAACAACCAGAAACGATGCTTAGCCTGATTTTTAAATCATGGAAATACTATTAACAAAACGGTTACCCATCTAGGTACTGACCGCACTGCCGTTGTTTACCCTTGGTGATTGTTTCCACCTAATACCACTTGACTATTAGCGCTTCAGTTACCTGCTGTGTCGCGACTTAGTATTTAACTACCCCAAAATAAAATATTGACCAATAAACAAGAAAACAGAAGCATTAGCGATTGTAGGAAAAGAGTAGGAAAAGAAACAACGAAACGATTTGCATTTGCTTTTCCATGAATCTAAGAATTCGTGGAAAAAGTAAAGATAAAGTGTATAAAGTACTAAATTTTCATTGGACAGCTCTAAATAACACACACATTCATGAATATATAAAACTATTATCAAATTAATAGTGTTTTAGTCTTGAAACTAATGAAATAAACACAACACACTCGTGTGTATTTTGCGTGACAAGTATCAGATAATGGCTGTCAGTTTACAAAGCCACACTTAAAACTTTGTTTCTGTTTCATTATAGTCATTCAATAGCTCCATCCAAACTTCTGTGTTAAGTAAATGTTACGTTTTGGCCTGATTCCCCCTTGTGCGATAGAAGTTTCAAAGAAACTAGTAACTGGTACGGCTTCGATACCATCAGCAATTTTCTAACGTCCTTTATTTGAGTTACGCATTGTGTTAGAAATAGTCCCTTTTCAGGCAATTAAGCAATGCCATTATAGAAGTAGATTACGAAATGACAGAGCAAACCTAAATATTTAATGGAATTAATCATCATAGTTTTCAGAATTAGTTAAAGTGTAATAAAACGGTCATAAAGCTCGTTTATATCATTTTATAAACTATGTACGCTATTGACATGACCATGTTTATGCTTATTTCAAATATTTTATGCCATTAAAAAAAGAACATAATACCACTCAACCATTTCATTTCCCACTATTCGGTTTTACATTTTGAATATTTGTTTTTTGTAAATTTTATGTTTTTACATTACAGTTTTACAATATTAGAGTAAACACAATTCACATTACACATTCAGATTATTAGGCAGTCACTATGTTAACCTGACTTCAAAAAACAAAATGCGTTCATGTCATGGACTTCCTTCCAGGAAGACTTCATACATCGTTGAATAAGAATAAGCCGATGCTGATATATATTTTTTTTAAATTTTACCCAAACAAACCAAATGATTCTTTATGCTGTTTTAAGCATAGAGTTCGAAACTCGAAAATCAGAATTACTACTAAATTAATCTTCCTAGCCCTTATCTATCGCAGGATTCTTTGAGGTACTACTAGTAAAACCGGTTTTAACTGAATGTCAGTTTTTCCACGGAGCAACTGGCATTGGATCTCCGCAACACTGAAGGCGAACTGAATTCGAAGATTGAACTATTTGTTCGGTGTATTTGTTGGCAATAACTTTCCCAATAACGACTGACGGAAAGCATGAATGGAATCCATACACACGAGATGTCCGCCCGCACCTGTCTCAGTCTCCTTTGTGGTCATACCCCCGCGCCCCTGTTACCGCAGGCGAGGACTCAGATAAACGGTCGGCCTATAGTATTATACCCATGTCTATCACATCTTTGATTGAAGAGATGTAAATTTTAATGAACATACATTATGTTTTCATAGATGTACTGACATGGAACTGTCATGATATTGATCTCCTTAAAAAGGCCCCTTACAGAATCGCGACTGCGGAGACTATGTATAGCTCTAATGGCTCTTTTTTGCAGAATAAAAATTGACTCTATTTCTGCAGCACGTCCCCAAAGCAAGATGCCGTATGACATGATGCTATGAAAATAAATTAAAATAAACTAATCGTGCGGTTTCCACATCCGTTAGTTGCCGAACTTTTCTAACAGCATATGCCGCTGAGCTATGCCGCCTAGCAAGTCATTTTACATGAGGACCCCATTGTAATTTTGCGTCTAGCATGATTCCCAAGAAAACAGTTTGGTCTACCAATTCTAGCTTCTCTTTGTTCACTAAAATGTCACAATTACTGGGTTTTACATTTGGCAAAGAAAATCTAATGCATTTGGTTTTCTTTCCATTCAGCAATAAGTTATTAGCAGTGAGCCAATGATGTACGTTGTTAATAGTATTATTTATATCAACAAAATTTTCAGCCCGCCTATCAACTTTAAAGATCAATGAAGTATCATCTGCAAATAACACAATGTTCGGTTGTTCTTGGAATATGTGTGGGAGATCATTAATATACACCAGAAACAAAAATGGACCTAATATTGAACCCTGCGGTACTCCCATTCTGACCCTTGAGCCCAGAGAATTTACGCCATTTACCTGTACTTTCTGCTGCCTATCATTGAGATAAGACTTAATCAAGCTAAGTGCTGGTTTATCTAGTCCGTAGTGATTAAGCTTTAATAATAATGTTTCATGACTTACGCAATCAAATGCCTTCGAGAGATCACAGAAAACCCCGATAGCATCCTGTGACGCTTCCCATGCATCAAAGATGTGCTTTAACAAGGTGACACCGGCGTCAGTTGTACAACGTCCTTTGGTGAAACCGTATGTTGATCGTGAAGGATATTATTTTTGTTAAAGTAGCGAAGCATCTGATTAAGCATGATCTTTTCAAATACCTTGCTAAAGACTGGCAAGATTGAAACAGGTCTATAATTATTTGTATCTCTAGTGTCTCCGGATTTAAATAAAGGTATTACTTTGCTTTGTTTCATTAAATCCGGAAAGACTCCTTGATCTACACAGGAGTTAAAAAAGCTAAGCTTTCTGCAGAGTTAGCTAATCGGAACTCGTATTCAAAAATCACTCGAATTTTCGAAGTATCCATCTTTCTTGTCCAAGTTGAATAAAAGAAAACAACTGAAAGTCGATAATCGAATGTTGCACATTTTTAGAACAAAAGAACAACCTCATACCATGCAGGTTCCATGTCAATTCGAGGTACCTTTTACAATAAAATTTCATACTTTTAACCCCTATTATTTGAGTTTTTGATGGTACTGGTTCAACCTTTTTTTAAGTTCAAGAAGTAAAAAACTTCTTCATACCTGTCTTTTAACACTGCAAGAATTTTAATATATTTGCAGACAATATAGTCAGTTTTAGGTTTCGTCAGCCCTGACAATATTTAGTAACAAATAACCCGCTATCCGGATATGATTGTCGTAGAAAATATATAGAAGTCGTTTCAAATGTATGTCAAGTCTCTATAAATTATAATCAAATGACCTAGAAATTAAATCTTGACAATTATCCAAATACTCCTTCGTACAATATTAATACTCGTATATATAATATTAGTTAAAATGTCTTATATAACGTCTGTTTTACGTCAATACACAGTAATAAAGTAAACAAAATATGAATATTATAGAAAATATGTTTCTAGAGCATAATATAAATAATAATATAATAATAAAAGTTTTAAGAATTATGGTTAACTCTTGGTTATGTTTGGCTCTTGGCTATTGGTTATGGTTATCTTTTAAAAAATTTCAGTGCCTATTTATGCAAAACCTTTGTAATTATCGGTGAACATACATAAAAAAAAAGATTCCGACGAATTGAGAACCTCCTCCTTTTTTTGAAGTCGGTTAAAAATAAGAAAACTTTTTTCTCAAAAGATCTCGAGCGAATCAAAATAAATTTATCTCTCACAGAACATTCTTGGAAATATTCACTACATACCTATTGGGAGTACTTACCTTCTTTGATAAGTTTGGAATTGGTTTAGACTAAAGAAACGTATATTTAACAAGCATCATCCAACATCGTCATCGACAATCTTTATCTATCCATTACTGGATATAGGAGGCCTTCTTAGATAATAATATAATAGATAACGATTATTATAATTCTTAGAAAGGAGGTCTTGATGATGCTGGGCTGATGGGTTCCTTCTCTTTGTAGTGATGTGATTCTACGTAGATTACTGTTTAAGTCGTCTCTAACGATACAAATGGAGTAAATAGGAGGATGATATTCTGTGCTTTTAATCCCTCACCGCACGGAGAATTTAAAAAGCGAATCTGGGAAAACCTAAGTACGCATCTAATCTACGTGGAGTTTAGTTGGTCACCCATCCGTGCTGTTATTTAACCGTGAACTTTATCTAGTAAGCCGAGATAAGTAGATAAATTTATCTTCTAAACCTTTTGATGCAATATAAAAGTATATAGCTTGTATCACCCGGGTTATTCGTAATAAACGAGTCTATTGACATTATTTATTAAAATCGGTTTAGTAGTTTAGACTACCGTGGATCATACATAGACTGCCAAAACTATCAACTTTATTTTGGTTTTGCCTTAGTCAGGTAAAATGTAATGTCAGTAATATATAATGTCCAACACTCAACATAATGCAAAATACTCGACCCGTAAAAGTACATTTAACCTTTTTATGATAATACTTTTTCGATTTTACGAGCCTGACGATAAATGGAACACGTTGCGTGTTACTTCAGATAATATGACTTATTTAGAAAAGAAACGGCAGTATTGTTCAATTTGCTTGTATAAATTCTACATTCATAAAATGTAGCATGCATATTTACGATTCTGTTGGTTTTCGCAAAAAAATTTATTACAACAACTTTTTTTCTTTATATATTTGGCCTTCCAAAATGATTCTACTCTGTCTAATGGAATGCATGAGTAGAAACTAAGAGTAGTATGGTGGTGTATTGAGAAGTTTCCGCCTCATTGCTCCTCTCCCACTAATTAACTTTCTTGGAAAACTATGCAATCTAACACTGAAAGATTTTTTTATTCGCACCAGTACCTATTTTCTAAGATTAGCACGAACAGAAAAACCCAGTAGCTTTATGTTTTCGATTAGATTGGGTTTAAAGCACCAATATCGCTCATACTGTCCTTACATATAAATAGGATAAAATATTGTATCCCAAGAATGGTCTCATCAAAGGTTAACTATAAACTTCGGATCAAAATTTGATACCGTAAGTCATCTTCAAACTGATTTTCAGCCTCCATCATGTATTAAAATACTATATTAAAACTTAGGAGCGCGTGGAATAATATTCTGCTCAATATAATTCTGTTCTAGTCATTTTATTGTTCAAGTGTTGCACGAATCTGTTAAATGAAGTGTTCAAACTCGTTAAACTTAGAACATAAATCAGCGAATGAGGTGTCATCACTGCAGCAGTATCGCGTGCGATTCCTACATAAAGTATCGTGCAGTAGGCCCTCGGCCAAGGCACCGCGGCCTAAGCCGTGCCTACACCATTAATTTACTCAACGATATTCAAAACTTATCATCCTTTGTTCAATTATCATACCTGGTACAGACAGTACCAGGGGTAGGGTCCCACAATATAACATTTGCGGATACATTGCGTGGGGCGGATACATTATTAAGTGTTATTTACTAACGGTAATAAATTGTCATTGTTTTCTGATGACGACACTTAATCTAAACTGCATTCACGAAAATTTCCTTACCAATGTAAAACAACGGCTGAAATATGTGGACACGAAGCTTGTAAATAATAAAATGTATTCAAAGAATAACAATCAAATGGTCTGCGCCGACAGGTCTATTTTTGTGGTGGAGTGAATTATATTTCGCCTTGACATTGGTTAGATGGTCTTCGAGACTCTGCCGATGGCCGTCGTACTGCTTTCTTTTATATATTTCAAGTACTTACAAAAAATGCATGAAGCCTAGATAGACAGAGACCTGTTAAAGTAATATAGTTATAACTATATTACTTCAACACTGTCTACACTGTCAACACTGTCTGGTACTAAATTAGAAACGAAAGCTTGTGAGTGTACTCGTATGTATGTATGTTTGTTGCTCTTTCACGCAAAAACTTCTTTTTTCTTTTTGTGATGTTAGTGCCGTATATACTGTCATAATCATTTACTGAAAATCTGCTAATTTACGATAACAAACAGACACTTCAAAGTTTTTCTTTTGTGAACATTTACAAAGAAAAAGTTAAGGAAACTAAAACTTTGATATTTGAAATTCTCTCTACATAATATATAATTTTTACATTTTACATTTCATATCCTTCACGTCGTCATTCAACTTTTGCTACTAAAGAATTCATTATTGAAATATATCATAATCATTTTAAAAGAAATACTCAGTTGTTTCCATACCAACACAAACACACTAAAATAACTAAGTGGCATAATTATGTAGTGTTGAATAAAAGCCAAAATTTCTACTAACGCAACCAATTAATGGTGTGCAGTATTTAAAGAACGTGGTGTATTTCTCATTTGTCAGATGTCTATTAATCATCGTAATCTAGAATTTAAACGATACCTCGAGCCACCTACGGCTTCTAGATGACCCCTTTTGTGTGGGAACCCCAATATTTCCTTTTTTTTGTTCACAACAGGGGCATGCAAGGGTAGCGCTCATGCCGTCACCCAAGCCTTCTTCTGCTAGGGTGACGGCCTCACCTGTCACCCCAAGGCATGCGCTTAAGGAGGACGGAGATCGTTTTCCGATCTCCATCTTTATCTTTCTTTCTATCTTTCTTCTAAAGACTATCTTAGTAATAATTGACACTTAGTGCCACCAATATGAAACATAAAATAAAAGTTGACTATCTCAATTTTTTATTAAACCAATGATTAGAAGACTCTCTTAACCTAATAAGTAACGCAACGATGAGCAAGCTAGCTTTAGTTTACACAATGTAAATAATCATTGTGTAAATAACAATTAATTTAAACACATTCGCACAAATAGGAGATAAATTCATACAGAGATATTTGCTTATTTATTTCCTATATTGATTTGACCAATTCATTTGCCCTTTCAAAATTTCGCACTTTAGCATGCATGTGGTAATATGTACGTACGTTAACAATTTAATGTAGGTTTATTACTACGGAGTACTAAAGAATGCCCTAGTTAAATCCCATTTGTGCGACTAAAACATGATCTAGTAAATTGTAGAGAAATGCGTAACACTCGTAAAGCTACTTATAAATTAATATTTTGGATATCTAACACACAAAGCAAAGCTTGTACTATGCAGAGCAGGTAATTATTTTTATAGTAATTAATCATCATCATTTAAAGACGGCCATTGCTGAACATAGCCTCCTCCCCAGGACTTTTCACAACAACCGGTCTTGTGCTACTCGCATCCAAACGTTTGCAGTGACCTTCAATTGGACGTCAGACTACCTTGAAGGGACCCGCGTGTTCCGATATCTTTTTTTTTGTGAAAATCTTTGAAAAAGTCTATAGTAAAGAATGAAAGATCTCTTGACACCATATACAAATATTGTTATTTACTCATTGTACACTTATTATTAGTACGAATGTCTTTGATGCGAAATTTGCCAATAAACTAACATGAACAATTTTAGGGTCCTTATGATGAGTACTGTACCATCACTGATCGATTCCGTCATTATAAACTCTTTTGCAAAAAAAAGGGCACTTAAGCAAAGAACTATTTATAGTTACTATTCGATTGTTTGACAATTTAAGGTATTGTTATCCTCAGAATTTTATAAATTAATTAGGAAGGAATAGTTTTTATCAGTTTTATCATAACATTTTGATTAAATTATTGACAAATAATGTTTAAGCTCAAAACACTATAATTGTATCTGCTCGCTAAATAAAAATAAGACGCGTTAAGTTCTTTGTTTTTATTGAATACATTAAAAGCAGATAAAAGTTTAGTATTGAGTGTGACCCCTTCTTGCTGAAATCACGGTTTGCATTCATCTGGGCATGCTAGCGAGTATATCTTTTATGGTTTCTTAGGGAATACGTTCCCACTCCGCGGTAATCACATTCTTTAGCTCTCTGATGGTCTGCAGAGCCGGCTGCACTGATCTCACTCGTCGCTTCAGAACGTCCCAGACATGCTCTATGGGATTGATTGAGGTCCGGACTTCTAGCTGGCCAGTCCAAACGACGAATTCCGACTTCTAGCATATACGCTTCCACATCGCCAGACCCGTGGGCGCGAGCGTTGTCGTCCATAGAATTGAGTTTTCGCCAAGAGCGATTAAAGCGGGTTGTGCATAAGGAATTAGATCTTCCGTTATGTATCGGTGTCCAGTCAGTGTACCGTTTTCGATGAAGACTAACTCCGTACGATCCATAGAATTTATTCCTGCCCAAAACATAACAGAGCCCCCTCCATAACGTGTGATTTCTTCAAAACATGCCTCTGCTAAGCGTTATCTTCGTCTACGTAGCACTCGCCGACGTCGGTCTTCACCATGCAGAAATATCCTGGCTTCATCGGAGAACAATACCCAATCCCAATCTTCATGAGTCCATGACACACAATTTCGAGCGAAGCTAAGCCTGGCAACTCGATGTCCACGGAGTAATTTAGGGCCGCGTGCCGGGCGATGACGCGAGAAGCCTCCTGACCGTCCATGTACTAATGTGCACATTTCTTACTTCTTCGAGTCTGTTCTTGAGGTCCACATAAGAAGATTTGCGATTTCTCAACGCTTGACTAACTAGAAAACGATGATCCCGTGGTTCGGTACATGTCTTTCGGCCAGAACCAGGCCTTCTCTTGACGGAACCGGTCTCTTGATTGCGCTGCCAGGTCCTTTGAACTGTCGACCGACTCACATTTAGCCTCTGAGCCACGAAGCATTGGTTGCAACCTTCTTCAAGCAGCACAGTAATTTTCCTTGCTTTTATCACTTTATCTACCATTTTCGAGATTGCTAAACAGCAATAACAATACTTTTAAATGTCAAGGACATCAGATAATTTAATAAAAATTGACAAAAAGTAAATTAGAGTCGATATCAACTATAGGGAATTCGCGCCACAAAATGTAGTTAAAAGTTGTTTTCTTTGAAAACCAGGCTGTCCAAAATTTGAATTTGGAAGGTACTCTTATAAACATTATGGCACTTTTATAACTGGCCAGTAACATGTTCAAATGATTAAAACCTTTTTGGTAGTTTATTTTTTTCAGCCAGGAAGAAAATCGAAACCGCTCGTTTTTTAGGGTTCCGTAGCCAAATGGCAAAAAACGGAACCCTTATAGATTCGTCAAGTCTGTCTGTCTGTCTGTCTGTCTGTCCGTCCGTCCGTCCGTATGTCACAGCCATTTTTTTCCGAAACTATAAGAGCTATACTGTTGAAATTTGGTCAGTCGATGTATTCTGTGAACCGCATTAAGATTTTTAAATTAAAAAAGAAAAACAAAAAAATACATTTTGGGGGTCCCCATACTTGGAACTGAAACTCAAAAATTTTTTTTTCACAAACCTATACATGTGGGATATATATGGATAGGTGTTCAAAAATGATGTTGAGGTTTCTAATATCATTTTTTTCTAAACAGAATAGTTTGCGCGAGAGACACTTCCTAAGTGGAAAAATGTGTCCCCCCCCCCCCCGTAACTTCTAAAATAAGAGAGTGATAAAACTAAAAAAAAAATATGTTATACATTACCATGCAAACTACCAACGAAAATTGGTTTTGACGAGATCTAGTAAGTAGTTTTTTTTTAATACGTCATAAATCGTAAAACGCAATTTACCTTTCATTCAATCAATACAATAATATAAAAACATCGATCAAACTTACAACGAAGTACAAGAACTTTTCTATGAAAAATCATAGCAAAAACTTGCTAATACGGAACCCTTCATGGGCGAGCATGGCACTTGGCCGCTTTTTATGCAAATGAGTGTATTTTGAGACACATGCATAAACTTGATCTATACTTCTATACTACTCGTAAGAGGTGAATTTTGTGATTTTTCAGGTTCTTATAGTTTGATATCTGGTGCTTTCCAAACGATTATGAAATTGTTGAGTGACTTAGGTTATTTATTCACCGGTCAGCTAGTAAATGAAATTTTAGTATATTGTCAAGACACTCATAGTTACTTTTCGATTTTTGATATCAACTGTCTGGCAGCTGGTGATGAGGACATTTTATAATTTGCTATTGGCACCACCTCGCACTTGTACTTCAAATATGTAGACCATGCACATCATTGGCATTCATATTATTGTATATTCATTTAAAAAAATTTAAATTAAAGATAGTAAAGAATGGTATTTAGCCAATTGACAAGTTCATAACATTTTGCCTGCACAGGATATTTTCAGATTTATTACTGATCGAAGTGATAAAACCGTCAACCATACAATGACGATTACGTTTGCAAGTCATCGGAATAAATATATTAACTTGTCTATTATTTAGGTTTTATCTTAACAATATTAAAAATGCATTGGCATATTACAAAGCATCAAGTAGAAATCTTTAATACAGTAACAGTACAATACAGTAACTATGAAAAATAATAACATGTACACTTATTCAAATACAACCGAAAACGATATAAAAAATGTTGACAACAGTTCAAAAACAGTTATCGTAGGAGAAATAAAGTCAGTAATATTAGCAATGACAATGAAAAGTGTAATAAAATAATTTATACACTTTTCAGGACTTATTCAACCTAAACACATTGAAACACGCTATTTTCTCTTCATTTCTATGAAGATTAGACTTTAGTGTTAAAAATGGAAAATTGGTAACACTTTGAGTAAAGTGTCCCAATTTTAAAGTAACATATAAAGTCAAAAATGACAGAATTTAGAATGGTGTGGTGTGAAGAATTTAGTAAGGTGACAATTTAGAATACCTAATTTCATGATCATGACCATCCCGATCAGTAAGAGTGGTATAGTCGAATAAAAGAACAAACTGTACAGAACAACAGCACTTAAAAGAGAAGAAAAACTGTACGTGAATTATATTTCAAGCCGTATGTGGCCAATGTAGTACAGCAGCTGTAAACATCTTTGATAAGGAGAGGTCTATGTCGAGCAGTTGGGCCTCTGGTCTCACACTCACCAACGAAAGACGACAACATGAATGCTGTCATTTTAGGTTGATTTTCTGTGTGAGGGTAGTACTGCCCCGGTTGAGCAGGCCCATTCGTGCTAAAATGAGCGAGGCTCTACTACCTCTATTTCATTTACATTTATTAATAGCACAATAGAAATTGATTTATGTCTTAACAGCGTACATATATTAAACTGCCATTACTGTGCTAAATGGTGCCAAAACATTCATTAAGCATATTGATTTATAGATATTCTTGGATGATTGGCAGATTTTTATCATTGTATACTAATTTTATTTTATCATGCGGCGCTATTTCACGTGCAAAGCAAAGCAAGGCTTTGCGTGTTGATATAGATTATAGTATTTAAGAGCATTTTTTTTTTAACGGATAAGTATTTGAATGAGTTTTACATTGTACGAGTATTTGTATTATGTACTTTATAGAACAGTGATAATTATAAATATAAAAATAATAATTGATTCTGTTGGACATTATGAGCGGTTTATCTGAACCCATCGCACCATTCGTTTAGCACCAAATCTGATTTCTGAACCGTAATAATGAATTAAGAGGGCGGACTTGGCATATTATTTATACACCATTGCGATTTCTGTCGATCGCAATCAGAAAACCAATTTACTTAATTTTAAAATATCATCATAATATACTACCAGTGTCAGTATCTTTTTAGTCCAATCATGGTGAAACGGTGAGAAGAATAAAATCTGCGAGATTTACACTTTTATTACAATAACGATGCATGTCGTTATAATTATGTGGATTAGCCTTGCGTTTATATCTTACTATAAATAATCATCCATTTTAATATTAGCAGTGACAGTATGATAAACAATGTTTACTCAATCGTTAGATCATGATAAAGCACCGGATCATCGCATGTCGGATATTACGGTCTGTTACCATGGAGCGGCGTTAAAATATTCAAAGAACTACATTGACCGGTGGTTTCACAGATTGTCCATGACAGAGCTGGCCAGATGCATGACGTTTATAATATCCGTGTGCCCCGCTGGAACTGCGCCAAAACTACCGAGACGGCATGTCATTGTCAATACTATCCCAGTAGGCCACTGTGATGTAAATTTTTGATACAGTATTTACAACGTCGTACTTGAACTAATTTATTACCACTTCCTGAATGGTTTATCAAGATTATTCTTGAATATACATAAACACGTGTCATTTACCCGTATTAAAAGTTATATCTTTGGTTTTGAGTACCTGTTTTTTGTCAATAAATTTGAAGGCAATTTTTTACTTCTTTATCCACTTTTGATGTTAAAATTTTTCAAGTTACGATTCGATTATTTTAATATGGTTGCTAATAAATTTATGCTCTTCACAATGCATTTAGCAAATAACAAACAACTTTTTATTACAAATAGCAGTTTTTAATGGCATTAAACAGTAATATTTAGAAAATAAGGCTTTTTGGTTTCCATTTAATAACGTACCACTGCTGGGCCCGGGTTTACTTTCAGGAGAGGGTTAAGGCCATGCGTCCTCAAGCTGGCCGAGTGCGGGTTTGGGACTGGCAAGACTTGTGGGTACGTAACGTTGGATGTTTTAAAGTCGCCCGAAGGCCTCCAACTAAGCTTCACGAGTGTTATCTTATGATAAAAACCCGGAACCGACTGCGTAGTGACAAAACGCTCGGTGAAAATGCCAGACTCGGCAAAAATGCCGGACCCGGGATAATGTGAATAGCTTCATGTAACTTGTACAGCCATTAGCCCTTCCGGCAGTTTTACCGGCCCGGCATATCTGCCGGTCCGGCGTAGTGGGAACCAGCGCTAACGTGATATCGAATCATGGGAACGCTCATAACATTTCATGCCGCAAAGGTTCACCCATCTGGATACTGACCGCGCCGTCGTTGCTTACCCTCCATGATTGTTTCCAATCACCTAAAACCACTTGACTATGAATGCTTCTTTTAGTTTTGATTGTAGGATTTTAAAAAGATATTGACTTTCAGGTGACTAGATATTGCTATGTTTGATATAGCTTTTATTTTTTTAATTCATCGTTAATCTATTATTTTAACCCATGAATCCTCAATGGCAACAGGGCTTATTTAGTGATTGAAAGTTTTAAACCTATGAGTTAAATTTAGAACTTAGTCCATATACCGTCAGATTTTAGCAAATATTTTGGAAGAGATACTAGTTGCACTTAAAGTAGATATTTGTATGTTGATTTGAACGAATACGCTCAGACAGCTGCGGTGTAATTATGCAGGAATGATGACATTTATTCTCACTAAAGACCACTAGGTGACCTTGGGAGTCAGTGCCCTACTCCACATGTAATCAGAGCAAAAAGACATACGGAAACAGTGAGGTGCCCGTCTAGTCAACAATACAGTCATTTCGATTGGCTTTAACGCACTTGCGTGGACGCCCTTTCCACGCATCGGCTATGACCCTACACACTGACATTTACAAAACATAAATGTACTTATTTATTCACAATGTCAAAAAATACTTCACCCGTAGCAAACAAGTTTAATTTATGTGTCTTTGTGTTTAATTTCAGATAAACATGTTCGACAATCCACTTTGGACAAAATATGGAATAAGCAATCGGGAGCTATACAGATGCTACTGTCCCTATTAGAAGTAAGTACCTACATTATGTTATTAGAAAATATTGAATGGGTTGTGTTCGAAAAATACGTTTTTTATGGAATTCTTGAACACCGCAAAAGGTAAATGTAAGGTTTCCACCTCTCAAGTAATTTTCATAAATCCGTTTCGATTAGATATTAGTACTAAAATGTACTTTTTTTGTATTATGCATTACAGAACTCCAGGGACTCAGCCACCGCGACATACATTACAGCAATACTGAGAGAAGCAATATGTTTAAAGCAAGGGAAAGGGAAAAAGTGTTCAGGTAATATATTATTTCAACAAAACATATCTTTAGAATAAACTTTAAGTTTTGTAATCTACTTTATATTTATCTCAGCCTACGTCTGGCCTACTTGACTATATTTGTATTCAAATTTTATTTTGACATCATATTTCATTGCAATCTTGAACTTTGAAACTTTTGGAAATTGAAGTTATTAATGCATCAGAAAGTACTGATACTAAGTTAAAGGCTCTTCTGAATTTCATTTATCGAATTTCCTTTTTAATAAATTAGTTCTCAATGAACAACCGAGTAACAAGAAGAAAGAAATCAAAAAACCCGGCAAAGAGAATAAAATGCCCGCTGTTAAAAAGGGTATGTCGAATGTGTGCTAAGATTAAACTAAACGATACAAAATGCTCTGAATTAATATTAACTTTTATGATTGAGTTCGGCACTGCATGTATTAATATGTAATTATTGAAGCAATTATCAAAACAAGCAAGTTTTTCTGAAATAACCTGTATCATTTTGCACTATACTTGGCTTACAACCTTCTCTGTAAATAAGCCATTAAAATTGAACGGTTTTATCTTTTCTTTCTTATTAACCATTAGATAGGGTTAAGTTGACCTATATGC
This sequence comes from Phragmatobia fuliginosa, assembly GCA_932526445.1. Lineage (NCBI taxonomy): Eukaryota > Metazoa > Arthropoda > Insecta > Lepidoptera > Erebidae > Phragmatobia > Phragmatobia fuliginosa. The sequence continues at coordinate 8,173,422 of OW052060.1, read as the reverse complement.
TCCTTACATACCTTTACAAAAAGAACAGTCTTCCTTCGTAACCCAAATGCTCTTAAAATATTTTTACAATTCCTATCTTTAGTATCTAAATTTGCGTGTAACGCAAGTGGGATTAAATCACATAATGGTAATTCTGGCTGTGACAGCGATAACGGAGGCGTTAGTGCATGTTACATGTATAAAACAAATTTTATTTAATGTCTCTGTAAAATAAATGTATCAATGATCACCGGTGTCTACCGGTGATCATTGATACATTTACTTTATATCTATATTGAGCAACACTGACATTTGAAATATTGCTTTTAATATCCCTGTCAACTTGCTACTTTTTGGCTGTCCGCTGACATTTAAGAGGAGCTCACTAATTTGACATTGAACCACTTACAACAGTATTATTTCGTTTAATACTTTAGCTATTGTTATTTCGCTGTGCTGCTTGTACTCAATCAAATTAACAAAGATATTTCAACACAGGTACACAAAATGTCTACCATCTGTATAATATAAATTAACATTATATGATCGCGTCGGTCTAGAAAAGCGTTACTTTTCATATAAATTCTAAATTCAATAATGAACTGCAATAGTTTAAACCAAGCCCAAGATACTATTCAGTACACTACTACACTACTACTTCTGAAATGAATTTAGAAATATCTAATATCTCTAAAGAAAATCAAAAGTGGACAAGTTACTCCCACTTAATCCACTTTGAATCTTTAATAATAGGGAACACCGATTAAATAAAAAAGTTTATGAGAATCTGATCCCTTAGGAATCAGGTCAGGTGTTCCTGATTAGACTCATCTACAAGGAGACCAAAGCTCTCCGGTTCTGCTCTTGGGGAGAATAGATAGTGTTAGCTGTTAATAGTATTATCCCCGTCTATAAGTTGGTGGTCAAAATTTCTTTAGGTACCGGTTGTTACTCGTACCACTAACAGGTGAGCCGCATAATTGTTAGCTGACATAGTTCTATGAAAAAATTATGGCACGCGTTTACTACCACAAGGGCACTGTAGATCATTTAGGGTAAGAAAATGATTTCGTTTGTGAGCACACACTTTCTAAAAATTTATGATCAAATAGTTATTTTGTAATCAATAATAATAATAAATAAATAAATATTTGGACATCTGACACACAACATCATCTAGTCCCAAGTTAAGCAGAGCTTGTGTTATGGGGTACTAGACAACTGATATAAATACATAAACATACTTTTTTTTTGTAAATACATACATATTATACATAGAAAACACCCAGACTCCGAAACAAATATTTGTGAATCACACAAATAATATTTGGTCCGACTTGGGAATCGAACCCGAGACCTCTTGATTAGCACCCGCATACGCTAACCACCAGACCAACGAGGCAATCAATTAAGGTTTTTTAATATTTTTTTCGTCTAAGGGACAAATCACTTACAAGTCACTTGATAATACTTAAGCTACTCCCAATTGCTGATGTTAGACCGCTGCGGTATTTAGTGGAGAGACCGATTCTCCGAGAGGCTAAGGCCCTGCGCGCACGGGAAACTTTTGTCACTGTGACTGTTTTGTCACTTTCATTATGTCTGTAGAATTATATGGAGATGCGCGCACGTTGCGACGTGACAATCGGATGACAAAACTGTTTTGTGCCTGCGAACAAGCCTGCGACAAAACTGTCAGCGCGCCGCTTTATACACCTTTTGTCTCCCCTACGAAAGATATGATACGAATAACGTTTTCCGTGTAAAAAAAGAAGATCACTTGGTGGAATTTTGTAATTTGAAAAGCCAAGTATGTTTAAAAAGATACATGAAGGGAGAGAAATGCTAATGTCCGCATACCTTACCCACTCGGTGACAAGGTATTGGGTGACACCAGTTTTCTGAGATACCTTTAAAATTTGGTTGACAGATGCAGTTGTACATAACGTCTTATAAATAAAATCTTTTAACCAAGTTAAGTGAAAGTAAGATTTAGTTGTTTTTTTTACCAATGTAAATAGCATGAAGTTTTGTAAACACATTCGGTTTCAACTAATAATTATAACTACATATTTATATATACGATATTTATGCCCGTTTTTCTCTAATATACTTAAGCCGTATCCTTACTAGGAGTCTCTTAACGTAGGTAGCCCCTAAATGTTTAAAATACATCTAAGCACTTAGATATCTAAAGGTTGGTGAAAATGAAAATTATATTTGAAATATTTAAATTGACATGCATGTTATTTACTGTTGTATGAACTGTTCGTTACAAATTAAGGAAAATATCTTTAAATAATATGTCATTGATGCACCTGTAAATTGTCATTACTCATTACAAAATAGACAGACGAGACGAGGTTTTATTGATTACAGATTTATTTTACCTTATATAAACATTCAATAGATACTTTGGATTATTAAAATATACCGTGAAAAAAATATACAGAGTCAAATGAAAACGCAATCCAAAAAAAAGATTTTTTCTCGGATATCACCATCGAATCCTAATCTATCAAAATAATCTATCCCCATTGTCCTGTGCCGATGCTCGAATAGGAAAAAGATATATTATACTTCATTTCTTATAAGCAGATAGTCGAGTAGGCACTCAGTTAATTTATAAAAACGCGTGATAATCGTAACAGTATATTATGCAAAAAATGAAAGCAAAAATTTTCAAAATTGAAATGGGCAATTTCAGCGAACAACATCGCGAGGCAGCAATGTTCACAGCACTTCATATCATTAACCGGCACGGAGGCGGTGATCCGCACGTTGATAACTACGCACGATAAACGGGACGGGAATGTCGGCACCGAGCTGATGATGATGGACCTCGTGTGGATAATCGCCTCGCTCGCGCCGAGAGGTACGAACTTGATGTAACCTACGCGATTGATTCCAGCTAACAACATGGCACGTCACCTATGCGCACAAGACTTCATACTGGTAAAAGGGACACAAGTAATCATACGCAGGATCATTTGTACATTTCATGAGAAAAGAGAACGTCTAAGCGGTACAGATTTGGTGCTACAAGATTTGCTCTGGATACTGGCACCAATTTGCTCTCGAGGTTATAAATACTAATTTTATCAATAAATCATATTCAATTTGCCATTTCCAGGTTCTAGAACAACAAAAATTCATACTAAATAATTATTTACAGATCCAAAATTTGCCATAAAAGTAAGAATGCTGGGTTGTGTAAGGACAATGCATTTAATATTGAAGGGCCACTTTACAGACAACAAAGTCATATTTCCGTTGCTAGTCATTATGAAACAGTTAGCGAAAAACCGTAAGTATAACAATTAGTATTGTCTTGTGTTACGACCATTTTCTCAATGTTCATAGGTTAGTTAAAATGTTTTGATTTTGAAGTATAACTTTTATTATATTTTAGCGGTCACCACTTCTATCTTGATCCGTGATGGTGTGATCTCAACATACGAACGTGTCCTAGTGAGCCTCGGTTTCATACCGACTGCAAGATTGCGGCTATGCCTAGATGCCATTGATTACTTCAGTAAAAATAGTTAAGTGAATTAATTTTAATGTTTTATAACATATCTAGCTGTCCATTGCAACAAATGTAATCGTTTTTGTTTCAAGATCACCTATGTTACCATTGTCTACTAAAATGCACACAAGATTTCAAAGATCCAACACAATTTGTTATAGTCATCATGCCACAAAAAAATTAGGTCACGTGACATATCTACACCAACACAGTCTGTTACGACAATATTCTGAATGTTTATGTTGATGAATTTATGATATGATCTGTTGCATGTTAGTATATCAAGTTTATTGTGTATGTCAGTCGAATCACACGTGCGTAACTCACACAGAGGTGTGCTGCATGCAGATCGTGAAGACAAGCCTCTCTAACGTGCTTCTCAGGGTGTTCGACCGTTGGGATCGTTACGAAGGACGCATGAGACTCAAGATTTGTGCACACATTCTTCAGACTCTACAGCACCTTTGCAATATAAGTACGTATAATGAAAAAAATTTAATAAAAACCTCGATAGAATTACAATTACTTAAATGTTGGCAAGGGGCAAAATAGTGTATATTATGATGATATGGTACTTACATCAAAAAAACTATTTTTGAATCTATCTGGCCTATCTTTGGAAGAGTTAGACCGATTCTGATAGGACTTTGACTGGCACAGAGCTGATAACATAAGGAGTAACTTTTTGAGTCTATTTTTTCACTCCCGTTCGCTGTGCGGCGTTACTCGTGATTTATAACAAAAACCACGGTAAACACCGCGAAACTCGGCTAGTAAATTACATTATTAATGAAAAATACATGAGGGGTAGAACAGATTTTAATAAAAAAACGAAAATTGGGACCGGTGTAGTGAAATGATATCCACTCTGATTTTCAAATTTCAGAAGTGGGCCGTCGAGCGCTATGTACAAAGAAACATGTACAAATACTACACAGGTTCTGCTCACAATGTCCTGATGAACCAGAGTTTGATGGACTTTTAGCAAGAGTATGTTCTGTTATAACATTATGCTTAAAGCATCAAGCGTTACCTGTACCTGCTACTAGTCCTGCTACTTTCAATCTCAATCCCATCCTTAAAGGTAATTGTTTAAAATTGACAGACTTTTTCAGGTATTTAGATAGATTTGCTACTATACCTTTGCTTTCAGGGACAAATGCATCATGGCCATGTCATGATGACGAAGAAGATGCAGCAAATTCTGACTCTAAGACTGTAAACTCAGAGACTGAATTTGATGGACCTTACGTAGATTTGGAAGGTGTCGAAGAGTTTCCAGAAATAGATTTCGAAGAAACCGAAATAAAACAGGAAATGAAAGGAGAACCAGAAAAAGAGGTACAGAAGGAGTTAATTTCTAAAAGTGGTGATAGTTTACAGACCTCGATGTGGATCAATCCAAATGAGAGAGATTTAGAAGACTTAAAGAAGTAAGATTACAGTAATATATCATCGTATTACTAGTTTTAAGAAAGATTTCTAATTTAATTATGACTGGCTTTAAAATTTTCTTCCAGATATTTCATTTTTTTCAAAGAATTCGGATCATATAACAAACAAATAAGACTTGTACGAAGTCGGTCCAACTCCAGGGGATCGATTTTAGAAGATTTCTTAGGATCTCAAAATAGCTCTCAGAAAACTGCTACTTCGACAATGAACCTGTCTTTGAGTGGCTGTTTAGGGACCATGGACGGCGAAAGTACAATAAACTATTCTCATGGAGCACCTAGCTATATGCAATTTCAGAAAATTCATGAGAGTTCATGTAAGTACCAATAGATTAAAAATAAAATACAGCTATGTTTTACGTTTTCGTTAAAAGTTACATCTAATCACATTGTGGTTAATATTAAACCACTTAATGTTCTTTTTTACTGTAATTGGGAAAAATGTGTCTTCATAAAATCAGATCATTTTTAGGGATCCGTAGTTCTTGACTAGATTCGCCATGTCTGTCCATTCGTCGGTCCGTCTGTCCGTCCATCCGTCTGTCCGTTATTTCGTCCATCCGTCCGTCTGTGCTACAAACAAATTATGAAAATATTTTTATTTGGGTTACCTCCCCTACACGTAAAGTGCTGATGATTTTTTTCTCGCATCTACCCCATTGTTTTGAGTATTAATTTCAGGAGTCATAGTCATACTTGTGAAATGCACTCACTTGGAAAAGTTGGTACAAAAATAAAGAAATAATAAGTAAACATAATAAATAACTATTGGACATGATTTTAAATTTACCTACCATTATTGCTGACTGCGGAACCCTATTCTGTTTTGATTTTATGGGACACTTGCGCTCTTATAATGAAATGTTTATATTGTTTATGTTACTTAGTCCTATTTAAAGAGCATTTTGTCTTTTCAGCCATGACATCTAATTCATCACTAAAAATACACAAAGATATCTCGAAATACAGGACATTTGAATCTGTCTATAGTATTATTTCGTCAAGGGTCAAAAGTGTAATTCCATTCGTAAAAGTAGCCTACCCAGATATGATGGGAGGTCAAAGCTACAATCAACCTGAACCTCTACACAAAATGGAACGCAGTGCTTGCAGGTTATTACTTAATCATATATTTATTTGTGTGGTATCTGGTCTGGAGATGATGACACGGTTGGCTTATTGATTTAAGCGGTCGCGACGCCGTTTTCTATTGTGCCAAGTGTTGTGGGTTTGAATTCCACATGTGTCAACACTTATTATACGATAGATTTTTACATCCTTATTTTGTGACGTTTATGATAAAACATAAGATAATTGTAACTTTGTAATTGTGACCTTAAAGGGTCTAATCTGAATAAATAAACACTTTCAGGATAAAGCTGCTTTCATGCGTGGACAGGGCCATAAATCCGGAGGCATATATGAACGAGACTGTTTATGATTTAGACGCGCTGTGTAGTGTCAGCGTCAATCCTGATATCACCGCGCAAAAGAGGTATAAACATTGTATCTTTATAAGAATCAATGTGTTTGTGATAATAATGTTTAGGTATAATCCACTATGCAATTAAATATTATCACTGCAAAATATCCTTACCAGTATAAAAAATTAAATAATTTAATTACCATAATAAAATCTAAATAATTATGGTCAAGACTAGTCACGTAATAAATAGCTATTGTATTATGTATTAAGATTTCAGTCCTTACTAAACACGAAAATTCTAGCAGACAAATTGTTTCTTTAGCAATATATGTCATCTAAAAGCCAAAAAACGTTTATTGTTTGTATTATACCTAATGTTTCTACTAATATCAGCTTTTGGGCGCAGCTTCACCCACGTGTTACAAACACGTGGGTGAAGCTGCTGGTAATCGTGACAAAAAGTTGCCTATGTCCTTCACCGTGGTCCAATCTATATATTGAAATTCATCCAAATCGTTTTAGCTGTGAAAACATAACAAATGGACAGTTACTTTTGAATTTATAATTTCAGTGGATTATTATTATTATTATTAGGAATCAAAATTTCACCCAGTATATTTGCTAATCAAAATTATCACAGTCATAAAGACGAATCCGAAAATGACTAATGCCTACCGCATGGTGTTTTCGTGACAATATAAGTTTTCATTTCCAGTAGTGATGGCAAGCCCTGCTGTGTAATACGTTATTCATATATCAAACTTTCATCATCATCAACAACCCATAATGTCCCACTAATGGGCGCTTTTCTCCCCTCAGGAGAGAACTCATATCAAATTTTCATCAATTTTTAATTACTAAAAAGTTAATAATAAGTAATTTATTTATTTTAATTTTAATTTAAGCTGTTAACACAGTTTCAGCTCAGAAAGTCTGTTCCTGACAAACTCCGATGAACAAGAATTAAACAAAGGGAATAATTTTACATCGAGATTAAGTTTTGAATCTAGATTCGAATCTGGCAATTTAAGGAAAGTTATTCAGGTAATCGTAATTTTTTCTCATACAATTTTAAAGCTAAGGTTCGCCATAATCAGTTCAAGTTAATAGCCATTAAAGTAGGGCAAAACTTATATAAGTTACAAAGACAAACTGCCTCTTTGGTCCAGTAGTTGCCTATGCCACATCCGATCTTGGGGTCTCGTGGTCGAATCCCCTGCAGTGGTAGTGATTGCGACTAGTTGGGTCAAGTATTTGTATGATCTACAGATATATGTTTCAGAGTTTGGGTATATTCAATGTAAAATATAGTAATTTGTATTCACAAAAAAAGATATAAAAGTACTAGCTGATGCCCGTGGTTCCGCTCACGTCCTAGGAGTATGAAAAATAGATTGGCTGATTCTCAGACCTACACGTTATGTAAGTTTACGACGTTATGAAAATTTTATACAAATCGGTCGAGCCGTTTCGGAGGAGTATGGGAACGAACATTGTGACACGAGAATTTTATATATTAGATTCTATCAGTCAATCTAGCTTTATAGTTTGATGATAAATGGCGTTGTTTTTTCCATGTCCAAAAAATATATGTTAATGTTATATTTCATCCTTTTTTGAGTTACTTTTTAATACATATTATGGCATCATGAATAAAAGTTTAAATGTTAAATTTGGTAAAATGCAAGTCAGTTATTTTGTTTGCTAAATATGTGATTAAAGTGGTTAGGACAAAATAGTACACATAGTAAATATAAAATAGGTCACTAATGGCAACAAAAGATTTTGTTTGAGTACAAATCCCATATTTTCGATTACCTAAGAACATGAGGCTGATTTGCTTAATCAATTTGTTGTTTTTTGCTATATGCTATAAATATATTTTGTAAAGGTGAATGACTCCAGGTAGGTCCGAGAGAATACGAATTGATCCTGATGCCGGACGTGAACTCAACGAAGCGCCATCAGTGGTTCTACTTCGAAGTCCGTAACATGCAACAGAACCGGCCCTACATATTCAATATCGTTAACTGTGAAAAGTCTGACAGTCAGTTTAATTTCGGCATGAAGCCTGTCATGTATTCTGTTAAAGAAGCCATTACAGGAAGACCAGGTAAATATTCTTGAAACATATCATCACTATGTGTGTAGTTTGAAAGTAACATTACTGCTACTGTCATTTTATTAATCTTAGCGAAATGTGTGTGCTGGGTGTAGTTGCAGCTCTTTCGAATTAACAAAACAGTGATCTATTTGAGATATTGTGCTGTCGTATTTGTTTAGTATATAGCCACCATGGCGTGGGTCGCCGTTCTGCATTGTCTGCACTCACAATGAGGATGGTTCTTGGATACAAACTTAGGTTCTCGACATAGCCCACAGAATTAGTATGTAAGTGGCAGTTGGCTGGCCGTATTAATTGCAGAACCCATTAGCCAAAGGCGATTCACACACTGCACCGCGCTACGGCGCGTAGCGCGGAGCGGCAGATTTTAATATTGTATGCAAGTACATCGATTAGTATAGAAAACACGCCAGGTCCAACACACTGAACACGCGCCTAGGCGCGTGAGCGCGTGCGGCTAGCAGCTTCGGGATTGGCTGCCCGCGCCTACGCGCGTGTTCGCGTCGCCAGTGTGTGAAGTCCCAAAATCGATCAAAGTGGCGTGTAATGAGAGAGACCCTGTCCAGCAGTGAACTGCGATAGTGGAATGTGATATTTTTAAGTAGCTAAATATAGCTGAGATTTTCTCATTATCAATGTAATTATATACCCCTATCATTCCCGTAACAAACTCTGTCTCATAAATAGTCATGAGCGCATATCTAAATTCGATGTGTTTTCTCCTTAGAAACAAAAACTAGTTCCTTTTACATTCTAGTATGGAAATTCTAGTTAGGAAAGTAATGTATGAACACTTAGTTAATTGTAAATACACAGGTATAGGGTTTCCTATATAAATGTCAAGATGTTAAACTCCAATTAAATGACGTCTAAGCTAGCACATGCCTGAATTTCAAAGCGTTAACTTATAGTCGTAACCAGGATCTACTGACAGCTTCACTTAACTACATATAAATTTTTATCTACACTGACCACTAACAATGTTCGCTTTATGTTTACGATCGTAAATTAAACAAGTAATTCGATAGAACATAAGGCGGAGCTTTCCTGTTAAAGAGATGGGATATAATTTAACTCCGGTTCTGACTATACCCTCTACATTTAAACGTGCAAAGATATCAGGCGAGTAAGTGTCCTAGTATAAGGTTACTAGATCTATATTACTTTCATTAATGTATGAAACCAGAACACTAGTTGACTGTGTTTACTCTAATTGTTTAAAAAACGTGGTATTTAATATGTAACAGGTACATCAGGTACAAATCTATAGTTTTAAAAAGTACATTGTCTTTATCGTCAGCAACAACCTCTAACGGTGACCTGGTGTACATAGGTCTTTACTTGGAAGGTTGGTTCTGGCCTGCTCTACTACGCTGGCCGGCTTGTTGTCCTGCAGAGTTTGATCCTTCAGTCGGCTTTTACTATACCCACGGGATGATTATACTCTGTATTCTTTATTCGTCACCAATAGAAGTGAATAGCGTAGCGTGAAAGAATATCTCACTAGCCTATGATAGTATAGGTCACCATGCTGCATTGTTCACGTTTGCAATGTCCACTCTTGAATTCTACCAATGCTTTCCAACAGGCAGAGCAGTCCTTTTGGCAGCTATCACATGTTTTTTTTTTCTTATAATTAAACATTTTTGTCAGGTTGGGTGCGGGCAGGAACAGACATATGCTACTACCGCAACAGCTACCACTATGCCAACCAGAAGAATCACAACAAATGTTACCTGACGGTCACGTTCAACATCGAGTTTCCTCACAACAATGACGTCGTTTACATCGCTTACCATTTCCCCTTCACTTACTCCATGATGATGGTGAGCTACTTCTTTCTATTTTCATGCTATCTTAGTTTAATGTAAAATATTGAGTTCTAAACCAAAAATTACACACAAAAAATCTGAGTATTCGTAATCGATTTTCTCGGCAGAAATATATTGTATTAACATACCACTACTAAGTTTCTGGTAGTTTAACCTACACTTTGTTGTTACTGAAGTATTCTACTGAAGTCGTCTCAGAGATATTCATTGTCATAGTTTAATTTAAATTAGCTTGAAAAGCTAATTTACATTAAAACACTGTGTTCATTTTCAAACATAAAAACGCAGACTTTTAATATCGTCCGATTATAGTAGATGATAAACTTCTGGAACTGAAATATTATTTGGTTGAAGATATTGCTTTTAATCGACACATTTTCTCTTTCTTTCTTTGGAACTTTTGAATACTTTTCTACAAACCAAGAGTTGTGCCGTAATTGTTGGACACTACTCTAAAAGGTTTTAAGATTTTGTATTTAGTACAAGTTTTGAAAAACCATTTAAAAAAGAAACGAAAATCTTTTCCTGTAAACCAGATGCTTATGCCTTCTCACTTTAAGGTTATTTTGTTTTTAACCCTAGAAAAATAGTCTGCGTAAAATTGACGCCTACGTTTTGCGAACTTTTGCTCTGTTTTTCTAAATAGTGCGAATCCATAACTGTGATTTTGGGACATCTCATTCGTCGCTGGGAGCTGCTGTGTGGCGTACTTGTCAATAATAACGCCTGTGAAGAGCAGACCACGAAAGTGAAGATGAAGTACAGCGCGACATGGAAAAAGCTTCTTTTATAGAAAAACGCTGATGTCCTGTTGTAGGAAAATAAATATATGGCCTATCGCTTTCTTATGTGGAATGGTAAACATGGCCTGCATAAACGCATATATAATATACAGCCACAATGTTAACAACAAAGAAAAAGCCCTCTAAGTCGCAAAAAAAATATGAAAAATCTTAGCTTGTCGTTTAGAAGCACCTACTTTGAAGAGACATTTGAGAGAATATATTGAATATATTACCAAATGAGGTACCTAGTACATCAGAAGTCAATATTGATGAGTCAGTAGTACGTAAACGTACTTATTGTACATTTTGGCCATCCAAAATAAGGTGAAAGGCAAATGCGCCCTGCAAAAAAAGTAAAAAATTATATGTCGTGTTTGTATCTGATTTTTGTATATTTTCCTAATATTAGTATGGTAGGTTGTTGATTTTGTATTAAAGATAAGACTGAATATTGTAGTAATAATAAGTTTTGATATGTAAGAGCAAGAGTAAAAAAAAATTGTTGATTTGTAGCAAAGTTTAAAGGGTTTGTTTTTTTATAAATAAATGACTTGATAAATTATCTGCAGTGTTACTCATTCTAATATATGTGTAAATGTAAAACAGTATTCGATTTATTGAAATAAATTAATATACCTAGACCAGCAACTAATTAAAACATATGCGGTAATTTTACGCATGAGTATCTTTTTGAATATGAATCTACACATATAGGGTTTTTTTCCTGAAAACTTACAAAAATTAATATAGTATTGGAACTTCTCACTATTTACTTAATTGTAAGTTAAAGTTCGTTTTCAAAATTTAAATTTCATACAAATTCTAGAAAATTTAATATTCCCAAATATTGTAAACTAAAAGTTGTTTAGTATTGTTGAACAGACTCGCATCTGGCAATGGAGCCAACAATTACCTCCAGGGACGTACCTACGCGCTGAGCCTTTATGCTATTCACTTAACAACAACGAAGTACCGTTGCTCACCATCTCGGCTGAGGACACGCCTACCAATCCTATAGTGGTATGTATGTTTACACTACACACCTCCAGGTCAAATAAAATACCGATAGACATGTTTGCTTTTTGCTTCACAATCTCTGTCTTGCACATTTAATGATTTCCTAGCTAAGTTCTTCTAATAAAGTATCAGTAGAACATTACAACATTCCTAAAGGTATTTTGATAAATTTAATTAAGATGATGTCTTTGAACTTAGAAACATCTGTTTTTATTAAGAATCTTACTTCTAATTCTTGGACTTAAACTGTTAATTGAAACAGGTTGGTGATAGAAATGTAGCTTACTTTACAATTTACGAACACATCCAGAAAATATCTTTATTATAAAAATACTAAAAGCATATTCGGTAGGATAGGTAAGAGTTGGCAGGCAGTTCAGCGACGCCGATTTCAGCACGAATGGGCCAGCTCGACCGGGGCAGTACTAGCCTCACACAGAAGACCATCCTAATGACGCAGAAACAACTGCCCAGGCCACCATGGTATGGGTCACCATGCTGCATTGTCTACCCTTACAATGAATATTATGACCCTACTCCTGGATTCTACTCATGCTTTCCATCATTCAGAGTAAAATCTCTTTGGTAGGCTTAAATATAAAAAGAACATGAGTCATTTTCTTGATGGTCTTAAATATTTTAGTTCTAATTATTTTGAATGTTAGCTTTGTAAATATATTTGTTCCATTGTAATAACTACTTCATTAAAGTGATGAAGCATATGTTACAACATGAGTGATTCGTTTAAGCTACAGTTCAGTCGAGGACCGATAAGCATTCATTTTAAGAAGCGTAATTTTAAATTAAGTGATTTTTGTTTCAAATTGCGCAAGCCATATTAACTGACTCTTACGCCCTAATCGATAATATGATTAAATTTTATCTAATTCCTTTTTTAAATAAATTAGATTAATTTATTTGTACATAAGGCTTCTGAATGCAGGATCGTGAAATAGTGTTCCTATCGGCACGTGTTCACCCTGGCGAGAGCAACGCGTCGTGGGTTATGGACGGTACACTGGCGTGTCTGCTGGGAAACTCCTGTGCTGCAGCTGCTCTCAGACACAAATATGTGTTCAAAATTGTACCAATGCTCAATGTGGAGGGAGTCATCAATGGATGGTGAGTCAAATGATGCAAACATATTGATTAAAGTATAAACTTTATTAACTTCGCTACATCACTATTCTTTAAATTCTTGAGTTTCAACTTAATATACTTAACTAGGTACGTCTCGTATATAAACACTATCTTATACCACTATTTCAAATGATATGTCCGAACGATCAATAACCTTTTCAATTTTCTTATATTAAGTTAATACAGTTTACGGTTCATCATTAAAAACATCGGAGATCTGACGTTTCTACGTTATTTACCTTAGAAAGATATTACATCTTTCCTTTACGTGGAATACTCATTTTGTAATATTCTAAATTACGAAGACGGAGGCAAGTCGCATGCTTGCGAGTCGCCAGCACCTTCAAGCCTTAAATCATATTGCCCCTAATATACCTTTGAAATTCCCATAATCATTCATTAATAAGCTTGAAATAATACAGTACTAGAAGTCTCATTTACATTATTTACGTAATATAGATATAACAAGGCGTACAGTGCACCCACAACACGCAAGCAGTTACAATAAAAACTTAAAAATAAGCATAAATGACGTAAATTATTAAAATAATACTTTTGGTAGAGTGAATACCTAATTGTTTGGAAGATATAGTTAAACCGGCCGGGCGAATACTAATAAGTAGGGGGTGCCAGCATTCCGCTGGCGTGGACGGATTGTTCGGTGGCGTCCGGCTCGGCAGTAGAGGGTGTGTCGTCGGCCGCTGCGTCGCGCTGCTCGTTGCTCAGGTATGCGGCGGGATCATCACCCACCATTCCCTCATCGTCGTCGTACGGACCTTGGGTCGCTTGTTCCTTCTGCTCCGGCTCAGTATCGTGTGCGTGTGCGTCGGATGCGCGAGAATAGTGAGAGTCAATTTGTGGCGATGATGACAGCCCTAGTTTCTTGATGTGTGGCGATTGGAGGCCGTCGAGTGAGGTTGGGCGCAGCTTGCCGATGAGGTCATTGAGGGTGAAATGAGTCGGCAGGTGTTCGGAGCGCGGCGGCGGCGGCGACGACGACGTCAGTGGGTGAGCTGTGGTCGTCGTCGTCATTGACAGCGGCTTCCTATAGATCAAAACATACCGACCCTCGTGTTAGAGAGCCGCTTATAAAACCCCCACATTGTTCGACCTCTGTTATTAGAAATATAGGTCGTGTTAATCAACAATATGACAAATAATTATTATTAGTATTTAAAGCATAGTGTTAAAGACAATTTAAACATTGATAATGTAATGTATCACTTGAACAAGAGATACCAAGCAAAGCCCCCTTCACCCACCCACCAAATTATGTACTCAATTTTGAAACTCGTGTATGAAATTCATAAATAATAGTAAAATTGAGAGTGACAATTTCGTCACAATAGCCAAATATATTCTGCTGGGTGTAGGGCTCTTGTTTGGTGGTTGGGTTGGCGCAGAGGCCTTATCCCGCGGGCCAGCACGCTTGAACATTTATTCCTTCCAGTTGAATTTATGTTAGCACACTGACTACTTCTAAATTATTATCCCAAATGTTATTATAAAAATTAAAATGTTGTACACACATAACAAATCTCAAAAGTTATGTAAAAAGCCGCTAGTTGTATGTGTTATTGGAGTGAGCGCGCGGCTAGTCGGGGAATGGGCCTCCGGAGACGGCTGGCATCTCACCTGGCATTACCCCTGCGCTGAGGACACGGGGATGGAGCCGTAGTTGTAGTAGTAGCAGCGAGTCTGCTCGCAGATGAAGTCCTTGATCTCTCCGCAGTGCTGTGGCTCCCAGTGGAAAGTCGGTGCCTTTAGCGATACGCATCCGTTTGTCATCACATGCTCCGTTCTGGAAAACCAACTAGTTTTTTATGCAATATGCATTGTAGAACCGGTACGAGAATTAAATTATATAGGACTTTAATGCCAAGTTATTTATAAATGGTTAACGTTGCCAACAGAGCGCATCGTGGGAAAAATGCGTAACCAACAATTTTCAAGACAATTTCATAACATGGTCATGTCATGGGAACTTTGGAACACCCTGAATTTTATAAATACTAATGTGCAAAACAAGCAACTATTGTATCTTCTTAACGGGTAAATATTAAATATAATTTTGCTATACCCATGTCTAGCGGTACGCTGGGGGGCAGTGCTACCCTGCGGTACGTCGAGCGGGTCCATGCTATCGTCAGCGTGCTGGCTGGGCGCGTCCAATGTCAGACGTCTCATGTAGTTAAATGTCGCGTTAAATGGTAACCCAGTGCTCATCCACAGGTACATGTCCGTACCCAGATTATTTCCGGAAGTCCAAAAATCATACTTGTTGTAACCTGGAATTTGTCAAATATCATTTGTAAAAAAAAAACTTTTTTTCCATACAATTTCATAGTTAGTACGAATGCTTTAAACTGTCAAGTCTCACCTGCATTAGTAAGGTACGTAGTTATAGAGTCTGCTTTTTCTTTCGTTTCAAAAGATGCGAGCTGCAAACCTAATGATCTGTGAACAATGCAATAATTTATTTGTAGTACAGACGTAACAAAACAAAAACGAAAATGTTTCCTAACAATGATACACATTTTTTTTTTTGAAATTTCAATTTAAGTGATAGTCCCCTATATAGTTAACAACATAATAAAATACACAGATGTTCATAAATTTTATACCAAAAACAAATAAATCTGTTGTATATGTCGTGCGCAGAGAACGGTTTAAATGAGACGCAGGCGATTGCATGTGTTAGCTAGTGATTTAATAAATTAATAATACCAGATCAAAAATATGAAAGCAAAGACAAGTCTTATCACACACACTTTGTTAAAACACCTAAATGTTTGAGTATAACACTTGCCCATATTACATACTCAAATACATAATTTTTCAAATATTTGCTAATAATAAAGTTTTTCCATACTCATCTACGGCTAATCATCCCTTCATTTATTTTACGACAGTTGTACAATTATCCAACGTCAGCTATAAACGCCGTTTCGCTAAATAACTATCGTTGTTAATAGTATTCAGCCATTAGCCTGTTCTGAGTACAAGTTGCACTGGAGCCTGTTTATCAAGACGCAATTTATTTGCTAAAGACAGCGCGTTCAGCTCGTGGCCGTGCCACCATGAAACCGCATTCCTTCTCCTAAGTTCAGAAAACTCTAAAGGAGATTTAATATAAGAACTAGTAAAGATGAGGCTATAATTTTCTTGTAATATTAAATATTTTTCTAGCACATTAAGTGCTATAAGAACATTGATGCTAGAAAAGCATCAGTTTCGTGATAACAAAAATTTTCGGTTCCAAACTTCAAAATAGGAACATTTTCTGTATCAAAAACCGTGTAACAATCAGAATAAGGATCGTTTTTTTTTTGTTACGGATTAAAACAACATAAATTGTATCTTGGTTTGAATTAACCGGTTTTTAAATGTATTAGATTTTGTATTAAATCTTGTCCTGCTGTATTTTTCTTCTTAAAATGTATAGTATCTGTCGTTCAGAGCAGTCTAGTTAAAAAATAGGAAGTAGTGCCGTGAATAAGTTGCATTAGTGAACGACAATTTATTATTTAGCGTTAGACGTTCTGTTTTACACTATTCTGAATTTGGTCCATCGTTGACTCTGTAAAATTGTTGTATGCTATTTTTTTTTGTTGCCAATATAAATATATTTTCTTTCTTTCTTTTTTATTTAATGAATTTGCTTATTAGGGCCTGTCGGGTACATAAGTTCCCACTTAATATCAATATTTCTTCTTGTTTATTACCAAAACTTAAATGGTTCTAAAATCGTTAACAATTGAGTATTTTGCGCCATATCAGTACCGTTAGTTGCCTTTTGTCGTCGCGATTGAACCAAACCGTAACACGACACGCAGCATTTTGTAAATTATCCACGGGTCCGGTGTTATTGCGACCGGCTACCACGACGCATGACCATAAACTTGTCGTCACACAGCACCTGCTTTTGCATTGCATCCCGTCATGCTTCTCATGACGACAATCTGAGTCATATATTACGACAATTGTACTTTGACCTTAATCGATTTCTTCGTTTCAACATTTCCCCATACTCTTTATTTACTCGGTGATATAGATATTACATAACTTTTTACAACTAAAAGCATTTGAAACAGTAAATAGGTCGTGACTTCGACTCGGTGGAAGGACATCGTGACCGAGCATTGAGGCTACTGACCTTTCGTAGCAATTTAAACTTGCACGTGGGTTGGATCTAGATTGTAGAATACGGAACCTTACCATTACTTTACTATGGCGCTCATTGCAGTTCCATATTTGAACATCTAATGATTTCTCGAATAGGATATCTATTTGAAATAAAACGGTTAATTCATAATTTAATTATCCCTGGATTTTCAAAGCAAATTTGGATTTAATATTTTAAGCCAGACATAATATTTTTAAAATATTATATTTAGAAATGAATGCAATATGTGCAAGTATATCTTTAATGAAGAATAAAAACTGTTAAAAGGATCACGGAAGCAGTTTTACGGTGGTGCCGATATTTCTCGATACTTTTCTCTAAGTCTTGTAACTGTAATGTAAACGACCCTGCACTTCCTTGTGCAAAGCGTCGGAGCACACACAGGCGCTAGAGCCGCTTGTTAACGCGAACCTAACCCTGCCTATGTTACAACTCGGAACAGAACACGACTCACCAGATAAGAACATACGAAGTCACGATTACAGAATATTTATTTCACGAGAAACTGTTTGTGAGAAGAAACTCGGTACATTTTTGTAGAACTAAATATGGGCCAGTTCCTAATAAAAAATAAGTTCAATATAGTCTGTCAGGGACTTTCACAGCAAGTGGTGAAACTCGTCTTAAGATATACTCATTTTAGGGGGCTTAGGATTTTAGATTAAGAATAATTTTTAATCATTTTTGTAATTAAAAATAGAACACAAATTTAAAAAAATAATTATTTAACGAAAGACACGAACAACATAATCCTAAGCTTTGTGTAACGTATTTTAGTGACTTCATCTAAATAGCAAGCTTAACTTTAAGAAAATTTGGCAAGTAGATTCTAGTAGTAGACTAGAGGAACATTAACTCTCTAAAGTACAGCAGACCTTTAAAGACTAAACAGTTTTATCGACCACACTTACCACAACGCCATATAATTTTATATTATTTGCTTAGTACCATGTTGGTGTCTTGGTGCAATCGAGACTCAGTTTGTTGTTTGACAAAATAGATATTTAGGCATCGTAACGTTCTCAAAAAAATTAATACGTATAATTTTGTATTACAAAAATAGATAAACCTAAATTTTTGATGAAACACTTCATACTCGCTCTCCTTTTTCTTTTGGACAGATAGTAAAAACTGTAAAGAATTAGAAACACTCATTACAGTTGTTTAATATATCAGCAGTATCTTTCTTACCTGCAGTACTGATATGCAAGGAAATAGTTGAGTTCCGGACTGTAAGGGTTCATTCTTGAGATAAAATATTGGACGCCATCTAGCTGAATAGTCGTTATCCTTTGTGCTGAAACAATCGAAGTAATTTAAATTAAATATTGTACAAAAATTGATATGGTCTCTAGACATCCCGGCTAACAGTAAAACTGCCATATACTGTATAGTTTTATATAGTAAACTAGAAAAACTGTTAAGCAAGTTAAGCGATTTTCTTCTTGTAATTGCTTATTTATTATTGCGTGGTGTGAACATTTAATAGTTCTAGTATTCAAATCCAACAATTTATCTGACAGAGTAAGAGACACAAATACATATATGAGCACACTGTTACTGATACTCCGTTGTTGGTCCGACCAAGGATTTGAACGAGAGAGCTCAAATACATCAGTCACATACACTACCACTGCACCACAGATGCAGGCAATTGTGTCTACATACTTCACTTACTTTCTAATATATAAACTAAATCTATTTTTTCCTACCATATAATTTTAAGATGTAGAACTTTGAAATCCTGTCGAATATCAATTTACGTTGCTTAAAAAAACTTACATTTCGCTCTCAGTATTACACAAAATGATCTCAAAACAACATAACGAGAGATTATACGCAGATCTCGAACAGAAGATAACACACAATGTTTCTTGGCACGGCAATGAATTCGACCCGGATAATGACGCCCCTCCTTGAATTCATTCATTGCGTTTAATGCGAGTGTTACGAGTGGGACGCCTCTTCACTCCTCATCTCTGTTACCTTGTGATTTACATCACATATCACATGACATTGGCGGTCATTTATAGTTCCTTTCAAACTTAATTCATATTTACAGATTATAGTTGTATGTAGCTAGTATTTTATAGATAATTTTATGAAATGTTATTTGTTACTTCTTATCTTTTATTACAAGTGAAGAACGTATTCCCACACTTTTCACGACTGTTTAATATGGCAGGCGCGGCGCCTAAAGTTCATTGTTATAAAGTTCGCAATTTCGCACGTCATATTCATACTACGATTGCAGTAAAATGCAAGAACGTGCATCACATACGAAGTAAAATTGCGGTAGACCCCACGCTGCGATGTACGACGATCATTTATAATAAATGTCCACAGCAATTGTGGTTAACCGCAACTTTTTTTATTACTACCTATTTGGTTTAGTATTCAACGGTGCTTTCTTTCATATGTCATGTCCTAATTAAATTGATATCACGACAATAATAAATAATAAACACCATACCATACCACCAAAGTACCATACCAAAGCATACCTGTACCATGGTAAGTAACAAATCAAGTTCTGATGTAAACTAACTATTAGCAGTGATGATTTGACAAAAATACAATGCGCAATCCTTAGCGACGGTCAACGCACCTTGCTATACTAGATTAGAACTGCAGTGTCATCCACTTTAAGAAGCTTCGACGCGAATCTCAGACTCAGTCGAGCACGAAACGCTTCGGACTGCATCTTTACAACCACGATCATTATACAAGACCACGACGCTCGTACAAATAAAACCAAGATTTTGTTTTCTCAAGAAAGTATGCACATTCCATGTCTCTGTGTACAATAAGAGCGCTTTGCAGTATATCTCGCAAAATATGTACATAAAACATGTAACAAATAACGACTTCGTAGTCCTCATGTTTGTACGTACATAAATTGATCTTCGCTATCGAGAGACTGATCAAGAAGCTGATCAGTTTTATAATTAAATGGACCATATCTCATAATATGTTACTCTATTGCGGAAGATTTAAATGCGCTTCGTTTTTGATTTACATACTTGTTGTAATGGTAATTCATTAATTCGCCCAAGATTGATAGAAACTTTGTCAGCCGTTCTCACGAAGACTTAGAAAGATGGGATCAAATTTATTCCCAGGCACGCTACATTGGAACCGGCCTGCTCTTAATAAATACCCTGGTACATCTCGTGTTTTAAACTAATGAAGCAACGATGCCAATATCTTTTATGATAACGACACCTGTAATCACACACTACTGTGTATGATTATACTGTATCGTATGTACTCCAACATTATAGCTAGGAGCCTAGGATTTTCATTAATCACTAAACTTCCACAGTAAGTGAACTTTACAAAATTCTACTAGTCTTATATTTTTATTATACAGAAATCATTTATTTAAACATACTTAATGTTTTACTCATGGAATTCGTTATTATTATTATGCATAGTGGTAATACCAATGTAATATACGAAACGTACGTCTATGTGATTTGTTGTTGGTCATGGAGAAGAAATGTACTCACGCGACACTGCACTTAATTAACCTATTAAAAAAGAGAAACATTCAGACATTACGTTAGCTACACAGTCTGCGTAATTTCAGCGTATTTAATGTTGTTCTAAACGGATAATCGTATGGTGACGAATCAAGAATAGAAACGTATGTGATGATGAACGAATATCATTTTAAGACTAATTCCGTTAGGGTAACTTTTGAAATAAGATAATAGAAGGCCAATTACAGAAGAGCAAGATGAAAATGTTGGGAACAAAAAAGCTTTGAAAAGTTCAGAGATAACTAGATTGGTCTTAGTAAACTACCATTGACTCAAATTAAAACCACTGTCCTACATAAAGCACGATTTTAAAGTGGTATGAATTAATTCGTCGCTAGATTCTTTTAATTTATATTTCATCAAATAACAAACATTTTAAATACTTCTATTTTTAACCTTTTTTCAAACCATACCTAGTATAGTTAAAGAATATCCTGTCGTGAACACAGCTGTGGCGAAACGTCGGCTTAAATACGAGGCGTATAAAGTATTACTTTCAGTTAATCTCAACTTTATACATTTACAGTAACTATCTTTTCAACAAATTATACTATACCGTGATGAGTATTTGTAATGTCAAATCTTATTTCTTTCTTTCACAGTAAAATCTAAAGTGCATAAATGAATAAATTTCGAATACTTGATCGTACTTAATAATTGTAATGGTACCACTTCTTTGAAACAGATACATATTTAGAAATTCAATGATACATTGTGTACAGTTTGTAAGAAACCCGAGTTCTAAAACTCAGCTTCACTTGGTTATTAGAGGCCTGAACCTCCGATTGGAATCCATGCATAATGTAAATGTATGCTCATACATAAACTCCGACTCACGAGTTAAAGTACTATTTACGTGATTACTCTTTTTGTACTATTTTTAAAGGTTTTATTTATGGGAAATATATTCTGCAGTTTGAACAGGAACTTTACTATAAGGCGCATAATATTGCTATTCTTATCACGAAGGTATTCAAAGCCCTATTTCAATCCATAAACCAGTCATAAAAGGAATTCTTTTCCACCATGTATGGTAAATATAATTATTGGTTCTCACGTGCAAGACGTATAAAAGCGAATAGAATTTGAGTTTGTTGATTGCAATCGTGTATAAAAGCACACCATGAACTCCAACGTTTCCGCTTATGGTTGCATTAACGAACCTATTCAAACCAAATAATCACAACTGTATGTGATTACAAAGTTATATATCTATTGAATACCTATATATATAAAGATATATATATAAAGCTTGTAGTAAAGAACGTTAGAAAGTGGTGGCTGCCAGCGACACGAGTATACACTGGCAACAATGAACGTCGGGGAGGCGGGTCACGTCTCGTGAGTCATGCGCGCGCGTCGCATACTGATGAACGACATCGGCACTCCTGTCCCGTCCGCCTGCACTCGTCATCGGAACCAGCAAGACGTGGATGGCACTGTTCCACATAGTTCACAGCGCTAACTTCTTAAGTTCTATTCATTTGATTAGCCGTATTACACTATTAGCAAACAGTTACCTAAATTATTTTATTTATTCCTACGCTACCACATAGCAAATTATTTTGCGTTGCACACAACCCTAACGTTAACAAGGGTGAGTACACTCGATTGCCATTGATGGCGCCGTCGTCGGCTGGATATCCGGCGAGCTCATCCACCGGACACTAACGGGCCACTGCCCAAAAACTTGAAGCAAATTTCATGACATCGGAACGCAACAATCACAAACCGACATCGCGATTTTAACTTGCCGACTTTTTACTGATCGCGAAACCTGATAGCTATATTTAGCTGTGCAATTTAAGCGCTTACCGTCAGATGAATTGAACTTGTGGCTATTTAAGGAAACTTTTTAAGAAAAGCAGTGATAAGAAGAAATTTAGGTATTTGAAAATTCTCTGATCTATTTTTCATTTAGTGTTTCCGTGTTTTATGACATAAATATATAATTATGTATTGACATTCTTGACTTGATGTGTTTAGTTTATAGCATGTTCTTTTTATAATACAAGCTTACATAGTAACTTGCCAAATATTAAAAGTTATATCCGTAATGTCTAGCAAAATCGATATAATAAAATAATTATCAGATATATTACATGTAATACAGTGTGTTGAATCATTTTAAATTTATTCTTTAAATATAAACATATTTTAGTTACAATTATTTTATAGGCAACCGAATTATTTTTCGACCGGAAATACATTAAAAAAATAGTCAGTTCTCTGTCAGACACGAAAATCGGCAGATACATACTAGTTACCTATTGGGAACTTTCGTATTTATCTTCTTAAGTTTACTTCCTACACAGTTACGTATCCTTTCATAAGCAATTCTGTGAATGTCGCATCAACGCTACGAATCTTTTTAATCGATTAATGATATCACCGCCGATAGCCAACAGGCAGGAACAACAATTTGCCTATTTAAAAATTACACAATCTTTTCCGTAGCTTGTTTCCGATAGAATTACGTGCCCTCTGTTTATAAATTCTATAGTTGTCGCACTAACATCAATCACCAGACACAGTCGGACAGTCGGAAGTTGGCAGATGTAAGCTATCTCTTTTGCATACAGAACATGACTCTAAGCACATGACTATTACTACCCACGATCCTTAGTGGCGATGTCTCATTAAAATTCGTTTATAACCAATCTACTCGAGGAATCTCACATTCATAGCCTCTCATATAATAATAATAACTTCCTTCCATTCATCGGTAACTCGTGTTACATCAGTATAAAAAGTAATAAGCCATAAAGTTTTATTGTTTGAGTTATTGTAAATAGGAACTGATTAGCTATTGCTCATATTTCAATACGCAAAGGAAATATTGACTAAGGTACATAGGTATACGAGTTAAACTATGTTCCTACTCTTCAAAAGCGTAAATAGTATTCATATTTTGAAATTGTTTAACTCTTTCATTGAATAAGAATTGAAGTCGTCGTCGTCTACTTATTAAAGTAAAAAAGTGATTGCATTTCTTAAAACTTTTATTAGTTTCTGACAGCTTTTCCAGCCTTGAAAATTCTTGTACCACATTATATATTATAATTATAAAAGCTACGGGTTAGAGTTACTTTATGGAAATTTATTCAGTAATAGCTACGAGAAATCACTCATCCTAGTTAAAGTACATACGTTTTTGTCTAATTGCTGGAGTTAACAATATGTCAATAAAAACTTTACACGTATTCCAGTATAATGACGTTGGGAAATTTTTACTAGCGTAATTCCTCATTATTGCACTCATTCCTGTCAGTAGAATAGCTATTATCGTCATATAATAGTTATTAATAGAAGCAAAAATTAAGAATTCCACCTATTCAACCTTTGGCTACTCTCTATGAATGTGTAACTAATAACTTATTAGTTATACATTCATGGAGGGCAGCAAAAGGTTGAATAATTATCATTATAATTATGATGTACTTCCACTCATAAATGCGAACCCAATAATTAAGATTTAAATATGCATTCTCACAAGGGAATTTTTATTTAAAGAGTTATTCATATGAAGACCCATCAGATAGCACAGATGTACTTATTACATATAAAGACAAAGTTTTAGTTTTGCAAACATCTTTGTTATACACATGCTGTAAATAAGTCCTTTTTTTTCTTTTACTAAGTCTTATAAGCGGTTAAAAAGTAACCCATATACCTAATGTTCAGCTAAATAATATCAAACATATGGAAAACATCGTAACGTAAAAAATAATGGTTATAAAACACTTTGTGTACAAATGTTTAAAAATACCCTAACAAAAATATCTATTCACATTCTACTTTAATCCTTGCTCATCATCGTCAGCCTATCACAGTCCACTGCTGAACATATGCCTCTCCCATTGCACACCGCTCTGATCGATTTAGGGGTTTTCGCATCCAGCTCCTGCCAGCTATCGTGCGCAAGTCGTCACTCCACCTGCCCATTTTATTCCTTAAAATTCCCTAAAGCGTATTTAATTTATAAGTCATTCATAATTCAAAATTTTACATCTCATTTTCTAACTGCACTTGTATTATAAAATTTTGTGAGACAAAAATATTTCTAACCGAGATTATGACAATTAGGTGAATTCAAAAAACAAAAGTTAAATGTTTCTAAAAGTCCTCTCTAAAGAACCAACTGAAGAGGTATTTCGAAAAAAGAAAGAACTTCTAACATATCTAAGTATCTAGCAACGTATGAGTTGACGAAGAAACATTGTATATAATGAGTATCTAAAAATACTCAACTGCTGATCTGAAAGGATAGGAGGATGTGTGCAAAAGCCTGCATCATTATTCTAACGGACGACGCACAAGCCCCTCGGGATATGAACATCTTTTAACTTTTATAGCTACATTATAGATTGAATTAATGAATCACGTCGATAAAAACATCTTGCATGCTCGTTATTGGTATAGAGTATAAAGTAGACGGTTTATGATTCAAAATTTCAAGCCTTAGCTTGTCTGTATGGTAAGCTGAAAGAATACTAGAAAATCTTCACTAATCAATTAATATGTATGTAATACTTGTACTGTTACTGATTGACAGAAAACACAAATTCTGAAAATGGATTATTAAGGAAAATTCCGCTCTTAAGAGGGTAAAAAAGGCAATCAAAGTTATACATCAGAGTAAAACGTAGGCGAGGCCGCGAGCAAAAGTTAGAGATATATAAAACGAGTCACTAGAATTGAATTGATTTTGAAAGAGATAGCTACAGATATATAAATACTTCATATAAAGAAAAACCATAATATTAAAATTTTGTGTTGTCGATTGCAATTAAGTTTATACATACATATATCAATCAAAATAATTTAACTTCAAACATGTTATGGAATACAGAAGAAACCAGATACAAAGTTGCAAGGACAGACAAAATATAAGAGAATTGATGGAAATGGTTGAGATAAGGAAAAGCTCTAGCCTCAAAAAAATGTCTAACCAACATTTACAAAAGAGAAAAAATAAAAAAGTAAATGATGAAATCCCAAGTTCAATGTATGAAATGTACATTGTAGATGTAGAAAATTAAATATAATTAAAAAGGAATTCACTTATAACATCCAATAAATAAGATTGAGCGAAACGAAATGTCGCTTTCACGTAGAACATGTGACATGAGACGTTAAACTTAACAAAGCAACAAAAAAAAAGTATAAAGAGCCGAAAGGGGTGAACCCGATCAGGGTAGCGTTGCCTGTTTCACTCAAAACATTTGACTGCTTTTCTGACAATTCTGTTATAATTTATAACATAAAAATGAATACACAAAATAATGTATCCTATTTCGTGTGAAATGTACAGAAACATCATAAAGTATCATATTTCGGATAAAAGTGGATTCGTGTAGAATTATAAAGAGATTTGAGTACTTTAATAGCTATCATCTCCGAAAAGAATCAGGTACTCGGACCTACATTCCAAGCATAATAAAATATCCCATTTCGTCTTTTTATGGCATCGTAAACTATTATTGTTAGGACTTATTTAGTGGACGTACCTATTCTTATTTATATGAATAGCTAACTATGAAGATAGCATTCGGATTTGTAGAACTACTACTCCCAAACTGATTTAACTCTTACACGGTATGACTACATAAAATTATTGCGAGACAAAATGAAGATCACTTTTTGTAATCATAAAATCAGAAATAATTAAACTTATCGCAGTATGGCCGATATTCGATGAGTTCATTTAATTAAATAATTATTAAAGGGCATGTAATCGTGTAACCGCAAGCCGTTGGCGCCGCTCGCCGGTGGCGGTAGTTCGCGGGTGCGCTCAAGTCTGTGCCTTCGCGCAATGCAATGCATTACATAACGCTAACCAGTTGCAGGATCGAGCTCAGTCATCCGGCTACGCACGCTCTACGCTCTATGCATACGATGTATTATGTATTTCACGGCCGCGTCAAGTTCAATGTTAAAAGCCTAAAAGATACTTCCCGTATTCTTACGTATTCTTTCCATGCCGATTGAGTACATCGCGCCCCAGATGGTCTAATACTAAAACAGTCATTGAACCTGTACTAGCAAATTGGATCTTGCCCACATTCGTTATTACCAAATTTTCTCAAAATGATTGGAACACCTGAAACCACAGAATGTTCGACAAATTACCTATTAAAAATTAATGTATTGTAAAAAATACTATTTGGTATCTATCAAAACCTTTTTGATTGGCGGTATGCGTGGGAAAATCGATCCGGTGGTTCGCGGTCGGATAATGATCGAGAGGCAAAAAAGGGACCGATGTAATGGCGAAGGAGCGATGCGCAGATCCCAAGGACGACGCGCGAGTCCTCTCTCGCGCCCGCTTCGGAATGCACCGGACTATTTTTAGTAATCAAACCCGATACCAACCCGGCCCTGGTCCTTGCCATCGAGACAAACAAATATCCATGATCGTCGATGATCCCACTGAAATTGTATTACTAACAAACTCGTATCGACCAATTACAATAAAACATACGTACTGCGAAAGAAAAACATTCGACGGTAACGAAGAATATTGAATTGTTTTTATCAAGAGGTTACTAAACCATTTTTTTGTGTATGAATAAGCAAAGCTCACGTCCTATAAGTAAATTGATACAATCATACCACCTGGAGCTCTGCCACATTATTTTGAATTATAGCGACGAAAAAAATATAGAAGAAGATGATCACATTAAAAATATCTCTGTAGGCTTTCGGCACCACCCAACCATTGAAGATTAACCTCATTTGATATTCATAATATCGAACTCGAGTTAGATACGCTCGAGTTAGAATTTTATATAAATTTAATTATGGAGTCGATCGACACTGATTTGTTTTTTCATTGACGACGGTTTATTCCCTAAATTCCTAAACACTAGTCAGACAGAGAATATGGTTATTGTAATATTCTTCTTTTGTTTATAAACATAGGCTAACTACGGTTAGGCAAAACCATTGTGTAAAATAGTTCATATTACTAGGAGAAGACTTTAAAACACCTAAATCCATATGTTACAAATCAATGTTACAAATGTGCATGTGTAAAAGTCGCGAATGTCTAAAACAGTTATAAATCAGTCCAGAGACCAGCTGTTTAATCAAAATTCGTTAAACTTTAATTACAGTAACAAATTTTAGGAATTACGATACCCTTTGTTTACTGATTGTGATGGCTTTACATTTCAAGCCACGTTCACAATAAGATTAGAAGCACATTTGTAATTATTTTCCCACGTAATACAAAAGTATTATCACACTAAAGCAATGCAAGCACATTACTCTTTAAAATGTATTTTTTTATTGTTAGTGGTATAATGTTGAAATAATATTTATGTGTTTATTATGCAAATATGTGTCAGCTAAAATATGTGACCACTTTTCATTTGATTTGCTGTACAAAAGCATTTATATTACGAAATAAGATAAAGTAGATTCTACGATACTTGCAACTATCTGTATATAATCTGGAGTCGTTTACGGTAACGGTGCAAAAGCTGCAAGTATGGTGGGAGAGGGCGGTTCTCAGCGCACCATAATATTATTCTATGGAATTGCAGCGCTAGATGTCCTGGACACGCGGCGGCTAGTCAAGGGGCGATGAACCCCTGCAGCTGTGGCTCCCTCCGCATCCCCGCACTATTTTTTCTCAACACCGACTTCCGTCGAAGTGTTTTTTGCCGACCTGTCGATAACCTGTCTGATTGCTACGGACACGTCTCATTAGCGGAATCACTCCTTACAATATTGATTACTTGGAATTGCCAGCTTTTCTCGCGGAGTGCTCCCGCACAGCGACATCCTTGATGAGGTAATTGCCTACATTCCGGTAAATGTTTACCTACGTTGACGAGTGTCACTGACTCACAGTGGGAAATTATTCTGAGAATGAACACTTACTGGTTTGAGATATTTTTCACAGATCCTTGAAATGTTTGAAAAATTGTGAAACATTTCTGCAACTGTTATAAAGCTCAAACTATTGGGATAGATATCTAAAATAATATTATACTTATATTATACCATTCTCAATATAGTGAAAAAGAGTATCTGGTAGTGCATTGTCGCATTGTTGCGTACACGCTGCTCGGGTCACGCACTTGAGTCAACACGCGAAACGTACCGATCACCGCATACACCACTTTATGGCTCACCTCAGTGTCGTAAGCTTTGTTGATATTACCTACCGGTTACGACGGATTATACAAATTTTATTGCGTGTAACAAGCTGTGTTATACGTACTTTGTACATATTTTTTTTTAATATTTATGTAACTACAACAATTGATGATTCATGCTGTACATCATCAAAACCAATTAAACTTCTGTAGTGCTTTTAACGTTACCAATGCAATTTAAAAGAATATTTTTTAATTTTGATGTATGCCATATTATAAGACTTAATGTAATCTGAAGAAAAGAATAATGTACGTGCAGGTATTGTACTCGAATACAAGTCTAACAATGAAGGTCGAAGACCCGTAGGTCACAGCAAATACCTTGCTGCCTCCTCTATGCGACCCATTGTAGCTCTTACATAAGTTTTTATAATGTTGAGCTCGAGTAGGTGCATGAGTTTCACTATTTCCTATTTTTTAGTTCTACGCTTGAATGTGCTGTATTTATGAACCAACATTTGAGTTATAATTTTAATGCATTCCCCTTAAGTCTATTTGATTGTGATACAAAAATAAATACAAAAACTTAAATCACTAAAAATTCAATGACAGATGACAGTAACTGAAAATAATCCCTGCTCAGCTATAAAGTAGGTAACTCAACTTCATACGTAACATTGATTTTGTAAGAAATTACTCAATTGAATGTATGAACTTAATTATTGTTGAGACATTGATTGATATTGAATGTAAAAATCGGTCCACTATCCGTAAAAATTGTACCAAATTTGTACAGTCAGTGTCATTTTTTTCCTGAAGGTCAAACCAATATTTTCTGAAACTATGAAATAGTGCGAAAAACAAAATATGTATTTTGACGTACCTGCTGCGGGACCAAGGGTAGCTGCGAAAAGCAAAAAACAGGTGGCTAGAACGATCTGCATGTTGAGGAGTCGAGTGTTTTCTGCGGGAATGGTGCGATTATATATGTAAGCTCTCGCAGGAGTGCGCACTATCGACACGGGACACTCGGGTACACTGAACGCGCGCTGCCCGGGACCCCCCCTTATAACAGAGACGCGTCCCGCGCGCACCACTACACGGGACCGCTACTGCGACCGCAACCCGCAACCTCTTGTACAATTCTTTATTCCGTTGGATACTCTCGACTGGGAAGGTACCAAACCAGCAATGTAAATGCCTCATTAATTCTATCCATACGGACGTTGTTTGGAGATGTCGGGCACGGACGTCCGGCGGCGGGCGGACGCTCGGCTCGGCGGCGCCCGCGCGCCTCGACACGGGAGTTATCTCGGCAAATCGTACCGCACAATAGTTCCCTCTCAATTTGTTCTTGTTGCGGTCGACGCAAATTCTTCGCTTGTCCAAAGGGTTGTCGGTGTTGTAGTGGTTTTTTCGCAAATTAATGCCGCGTGCGCCATGGGTGTTTTTATTAAACGCCCTGTTGAATATAAATTTTGTAAGCCAGCTAAATAATATAATCAATTCAGATACATATCTTCTACAATAATCAATCATGTTCCAACTACCAAGATTACTTTTTAG
The DNA here is from genome assembly GCA_932526445.1 of Phragmatobia fuliginosa. NCBI lineage: Eukaryota > Metazoa > Arthropoda > Insecta > Lepidoptera > Erebidae > Phragmatobia > Phragmatobia fuliginosa. The sequence continues at coordinate 8,142,730 of OW052060.1, read as the reverse complement.
CTAGTCACGGAAAACGTGATGTACATATTAGAATACACTCCTAAAATTTTCACGACGGTCGACTTCTATAGATTGATAGAATAAGGCACGCATTTAACCTTGTGACAGAAGTACAAACACCAACTAAGTTCAATATTAGATCTTTCCTGAAATAAAAGCAAATGGGACAGTCTATATGCGGTTAAAAGCAGCCGCCATTGCTTCACCACTTTAAACATGTTGCTTTGAAAGCCACGTTAATTGGTGAGATGCTATTTGCTTTGCACGCCATGCAGCCCAACAACTTTGACATGCCCCTATACAAATCCTATGTGTGCGCTATAATCATATATTTTAACGTTCCTTCTATCTACACACCCATTGTAACAAAACTAAAGTCAAAAATATACGTGCTTATTTTTTAAATGTTTCATCTCAGTACAAGACAGTGCACTTAAATGAACCTGCAAAAGTTAAATTGCTCTAGAGCCTGCAGAAACAATTTTAAAATTTCTTTTTTATCGCATTCAATCGATACCTATCAGTATTGTTTTACCTCCGATGAATTACATTCGAGGGCGATACCAGTCGATAAAATAAAATTCACGGTTTTATTTCATAAAAAATATGAAGGTTTAATAGCCACAAAGAGAGAAAGAACTTCAGAGATACGTACGATACAAAGTTTTTTTTTTGATGCTAAGATATGGCTCCGCTTCGGGGTAACATTTAATTGAACGGGAGCACGGCTCTGATGTTTTGAATAATAGAAGTAATAGACCTTATATGTCTTTTAATCGAAACTATTCGTATGTTATTCACAAGTCACAACACTGATGATGTTCGTGTGTACACGAATTCAAACCGACAAAACAAACGAGTGGAGAGGACAATGCATTAATTGAAATAATTATCACTAATTGTATCTAAAACGCACTTTCTTGTACAATTAAATTCTATCAGCTGGCTAACATAATACACAATTTATAACGAGAAGAGACTAACATAATAGACAATTCTTGCAGCCCGAAATAGTAATAACTGTCTACTAGAATCGAGGTGAATCGAGGTTGTGGGTAATGAGATTATTATGTCATTGTAATCTCGACGACGACTTCCATATAAGAAAAAAAACACATTATAATCCCATTAAGTCGCTTCGGCAGATGATCTTTTGACGTTTTAAGACAATATACCTATAGTTCAATTTATTTGACATCGTTAAAGAGATTCTTTGAGATATTTTCAATAATCTGTGACAAAACTATTCAACATCATGCCGCAACTTAGCGCGAAATGGGTTCGACAGGGCTATCAGACAAATTTTGTATAGATGCGAAATATAACTGTCAACAGTCGTGACAGACAAGGCCAACGATTTCCCATGCTCTTTAAGATACAGAGGAGTGTGACTTTTTGTTATCTTTCATCGATTTGTAGCCCACGATCTCATTCTATAAAATATAGATTTATTTAATAAATCAATGATAATCATGCGGTGTCTGCCACCACGATTAGCTCTTAGGTACTCTAACTCTACTTATATAAATGAATTCCTTTTAGATTATTTTTATATTAGAATAAACAACGTTTTCTTTATTTTAAATACATTCCTTTTAAATTCAGTCAACCCTATTTTTATATGTAGAACTCACAGATACCTTTATACAACGAGAGCACGATTTTGTCGTTAGCTATGTGTTCGAGGCATCCTGGCCCAATAACAAAGAACGAAACCATGAGCTTTTTTTATTATTACAATAGAGGTATGTATTAAACAAAAACAATGATTGTCGAAACCATGTTCAACTGCAGCTATTCAAGCAAAACAGTTTCCATAACTATTTATCATATGCTACATAGTTATAGTAAGTAGACCTTATCGTATAAAAGTAAAGTAATACTAGTTTTGCTGTCTAATAAAATAAGTCACATTTCCTAAGAACCACGTAAAAGATAAAATAGTTTGACACCCAATTAAACAGTCATTTCATCAGTCCCAAACCAGCACTCAGCCACCGTGGTGATGTATAGCCTTAACCCTATCCTGAGAGGAGACCTGCAGTGAGTGGAGTGGAGAGAGTCCAGCAGTGCGACATTATGGGTTGTTGATGAACCATTTCATATTAATTTAGGCGCATATGTTCGTACTTATTTACCTAGACCCAAATTTCATTCTAAGTAAGTACGTTTATATGTACAAGTCGTTTCAAGCAAAATGTTAGTATTAACGGAAACGGTATTATTGCATAAGGTATAGGTAAATGGAAAATGCAGATGGAGAATTGTTATCGATGTTTAAAAACACAATTATGTGTCATCGGTCGAACTATTTTCAAGCGTAGCGTTCGTCAGATGATACTCATATCTTGTGTTTATACTAATGTTTCTAAATTGCATGCGATGCTTACGGCTACGGTGCAGGTGGTCGTCCAATTATTACGATTCCATAAAAAAATCCCACAATCGTTTAAATGCTATTTTAAAAATACATTATACTCAATCGTATTTTAAGTTAAAAATAAAAGATTACCTTGACGATCTGTTTAGCTGGACGTCTCTGAATAACATTCGCAATATTACTCGATCATTATACTATGTGCACGTCTCTCGATAGTCGTTCGACATTTACATTAAGCCTACTCTTAAATTATCCATTTCGATTTGAATCTTGGTTTAACTTTAATATGTTAACATAACTTTTAGTATTTTAAAATGTATCAGTAAAACAGTATATAATATGTGTAAAATCTCGGTAAATGTAAAATAAATATGTATTGTAAAATAAAATGTAAATGTAAAATAAAATGTAAAGTGAAATCTTGATCGTCAACGATCATTCTTCTAACCAACTCTGCATCAACTATTCTTTTAGTCGTGACTTTTTCAATATACAATTCAACTTAAATAGTGTGGACAGTTTTTCTTTTCTTTTAATTGTTTTTAATGTAAATGCTTGTAACAATGTAAATGAAAGATTTTAATATATCTATCGTAAATATTGGTCATCTTGAATCTATTTTAAAAGTAACAACAATTTATGAAACTGATGCCACAATCGCTGTTCGACATAATGAATATACTGCGACCAGATAAGCAGCCCACGTCTTTTGCAAGTGATTTCATGTAGGTATTCCTGTAAAGTATGTTTTATAGATAATACAAATGTCTCGCATTCTATTATGAGACAGTTGGCTGAGTATAGTACTGTCAAGCAAAGGTAGAGGACAGAGATATTGTCAAACACTAATGTAAATATGGAACGTGAAACTGTATTCATATATATAATTTATTGATAAACTTAATGCGATGCATATACCTGTATTTCTTTGAAGTATTTCGTAATTGATGTTATAATATATATTTATGCATTCCAAAGTTACTCTACTCTGCTTCAAAGAAAGTATTAGTAGAATCCAAGACTAGGGGTCTCCATCTTTATTGTGTTTGCAGACAATGCAGCACGCTTCTTCATCATTGACCGCCCGGTCTCACACTCATCAACGAAATACGACAGCATGAATGCTGTCATAGAATAACAGCGTTTATGCAGACGTATTCTTCTGTAGACGTAGATGTTTGGACTGCCGCATCGGATTTGTTTTTTTTCCTTGTAAGAAGTTGTCCAAAATTCCGGAAAAAATGGTAATCTGTTAGAGCAACGTCCGGGGAGTATAATGGATGTCGCAGATTCCACCAAATACTTACAAGTAACTTTTTCTGAGTAAATTTCCGGCTAGGGCAGGATTTGGCTGGGCCTCCAGGCTTCAGCCATTGCGACGAGCGCTTCCGACTATCGTACAGTACACTTTTTATCACAAGTAATGATTTTATTTAAAATCCCTTTATTATTGAGTCGGTTGAGCAAAGTAACACAGCAGTCGACGTGTTTGCAAGTACGATTCACTCAATTCATACAGTACCCATCGTTCAAGGATTTTTACGTTCCCAATTTCCTTCAAGTGGATTAATACAGTTTTATCACTTACTCCGAAGCCTACAGCTATCTCTGAAGTGCTTTATGATGGATTCGCTTCCACAATAGCCTTAATTAATAACTTAATTCTTAATTTTTCACTTTGGTGTCCGGCCGTCCACGGGGTTGGTTCTGAAGGTTACCATTTTCAGAATGAAAACATTGAGACCAAAAACGTACCGTGTTTTGTTTTGCGACACCAGCGCTGTACACATTACTAATCCTTTGAGCTGTTTCTGCAGTACTGTTGCCACGGTAAAACTCGTACTCGTAAATATACCGATATTTCATGCTTTCCATTGTGCGGTAATAAGCAACGCCAAAGAAAAAAATAATAAGCAAAAAACAAATGACTGACTGTTTTCAAAATTCAAATGTACCAGCTAAATGAATTTATAAATTAGAATTTGGAATTCTGAACCAAATAGGAGATATTTCAGATCAAAGTGGTCAGCACGACAAATCGCTAATTTCATATGTAAGGACCTAATAGTAAGTATAGATTAGTTTGGTACAAGAATGAAAATTTACGAAGATTAGCACAGCACTATGGCGTTTTATAAAATTTAAATCATAAAAATGTACTAAAATTGTGATACTGTGAAAGAAGGGGTATCGTGTTCCTTCAACACAAAGGGAGGATCTTCCGACCAGGCGAGGTGATCATGACTGACGGGGCACGTTGGGCGATTGTGTGTACATATTTCAATCGGCGCCACAATCTCTACATCACGATTCAGTATTCCGTGTAGTTATTCCGTGGTTCAGTGGATATCGCCGTATTATGATTTTCGCTGGCGCGATTTGTGGCAATCGCCAATATGCTAATAATTTACTTATCTCTTGTTACATGAATGTAAAACACAATAAGACGATAGATAATTGCAAGCAATTGAGATTCTGCAAAAGAAAATGTGAACTATACATTGTTTGTGTGTACAATAGAGTAAGGTATACCATTAACTTAAGAATTTGTTTATTATGGAATAAATTTTTAGACATATACTTATTACTCTGTAATTATCAAAACGATATTTCTTTTACGTTTTTGGGTACGTACATGTTAGAGTGCTATAATTGAATTTTGTACTCGATTTACGAGCCTGGAACTACATCAACTATTTAAAAACTGAAACTATTAAAAAAACTATTTCAAATATTATCAAAACACTTCAACCTTCATTCGTTATTTTAGTATAAGTTAATTGAGTTTTAATCATAACTCCTATAGATACACCCAAGAATATTTTAATTTACAACTCGTAAAACTCACTCATTTTATTACGGCATAAACACAGGTTAACTGTGAACAACTAAAAATAACAAGATCACATGGCGATCGCCCCACAACGCAAAATCAAAAATAACTAGACTAAGTATTATCCTTTACATTTGTCGTCGTTTACTTTACGATCGTAAAAAATATCTCGCTGAAATTGCACTACTGACGCGATTGCTACTTATTTGCGCCATTTCCATAACTTAATCAAATTATTACCTGTTCCAAGCCAATCGTTCCGTTGCTGCCAGTGGTTTTATTTCGGTCGATTCCCCTGAGATTCTTCGCTTTTCTGTCGATTTACATGTTAAGGAGGAATGCTTTTGACCCGAATGATATATATTATGTATTTTTAACACGTGGTGTCTTATGAGAATGCTGCTGCTTTAATAAAATATTAAATGTTACTTAGGAGCTATTTAGACCATTAAGTTTGTTATCTCAATGAAGAGTAGCTTAGGTCGTTCCTCAAAAATCAAAGTACATATATTCAAACCAAATTTTATGAAATAAGTGCAGAGGTATAGCCGTGAAGCGTAACAGACAGACAAAGCTCCTTTTGAATTGCTAGCTTTTACCCTCGGTTCTACCCGCATGTCGTATGTCGGTTATCACGAAAAAAAGGAGTTTATTATTCCTTTTGCTAGGTCCAATCTATCTCATCATCTTCATCTTCCTAGCCTTTATTATTCGGTTACTACGAAAGTAAACTAATAACTAAATAACGTGTGTTACAAGTATTCACATGCCCATATTTTTAAGGATATTATGTGTAGGGCAGAGAAGAATCATAATTACTAAAGAATGTTTGTCAAGTGTTTTTATAGTAAGGACCCAAAGATGATTTCTACTGAATGTCTCACAATACATTGGAATTGGATCGGAATGCATTTCACATCCTTTAATCAACGATTATTCATCTACATAATATTTAAACATTATATTAAAAAACCGAGTAATCTTGACCGAGGATATCTTCCGCGACACCTAATTCGCCACGCAATTCGAATCTCATATTAACTTCTTCTTCCATTTGAGGAGAGATTTGTGACAAAACTAGTGGAGATTCTAAAAAGGAATACGTCGACAACCTGATTAAGGTTCAGCATCAGTAACAAATTGATACTTATTTTTATTTATTTATTCTTTATTGTACACACATTTTCTTATCCAAGCTACAAGGAGATTACATATGCAAAAGCTTAAATCTGAATGTTCTCTAAAAATAAATAAGATGAACGTAATTATTCCGAAAATCACTCCGATTTTCTATAAAAGAAAGATACAACTTCTACCCTTTGTTACACACAGTCCCCTATTATCTTCAGTTGCTATTTCTCAATGCTCTCTATCAAATTCAAAAAATATTCAGGTTCATTTTTAACAAAAAAATAAAAAATTTAAAGACAAATATCAAAATCAAAAAGCTTTTAATTCGAGTAGGCCTTTCCAGACACTTTCGAAACGTTATATTAATGACACTAGTTGCTCGGTTTCAAAAGTCATTACTATGGAGAAAAACCGGCAAAAAACTCTCGTATCGGAGATAAGAAAATAATTATAAGAATTTTAAACCAGCGGCGGTAGATCGTAATATAAGTCCAGAGGGAGTCATAACTTTGTGAAAATATAACAATAAAAAAACGCGGGTCACACAAGTAACATTAACACTATTAAGCATTTGGAACGAGTGCTCCCTTCGGTAATTGTAGTCGTTTTGTAACAGTCACACTAAATTTAAGAGGATACAAAGTGTAAAATATATGGATATATTTATTAAAAATTACCACAACAATCATACGATACATTGTTTTAAACCCACGGAGCATATTAAAAGAGGTAAATATGTCATAAGGAGAATTTTGTATGAAACAATGCGTGAAATTGCGAGGTTAGGGAATGTTAAGCTCCCTTCACTCTCTACTTTTCTCTTACTCTTTTCCATCTACCAAAGAGTGGCAAAACTACTTACATACTTATAATAATATTTTTATTTCGCTATGTAGCTTACTAGGTGTAGGACGTACGGTCCGTACTCAGAATTTTGTTGCCAGGGAGTTGTTTTTTCAAAGACAAAAACCATCTTGACATTACTCGTATTACAAAAATAACATTCATAATGGAAATAGATAAACCAAAAGTGAAAGTTTTTAGTTTTAAATATTTTCTACTTCCAGTCCCTTCAAATTTATTTAACCATGTTTATGATATGGGTTATCGCAAATAAACTTTACTAACTTCAATGAACCCAAATGAGCACAAAAGACAAAGGTCTTTATGTTTTACGTCGAGGCCAATAAAGCCCCCATTAATGAAAAACTGAATGTGTGAACTTTCATTAAAAAAATCTATTAATGGCAAAATTGAGGCAACACTAGAGAAGTAACCCGAGTGAAAATCTCTGTGGGAGGAGTTATTATTTATCTTTGTTGCAGTGAATGTCATAATTCGTAACAAAACTTACCATTGTTATTATAAGTAACTAAAATTAAGCCTTGCTATAAAAGTCGATTCTAAGACGATTCGAGGATGATTCATCAGTAGTTAAGGCTAGCAACATATAAGACACAATAGGTTTGAGAAATAATCCCAAGTTTACAGTTTTAAGTTAATCTTTGTTAAGGTTCAGGCTATAAATGTACGCGTTTTGTATACATTTATAGCTTACACCATAACCGTTAGGCTATCTCGCAATTAAAAGATAATACTTAAATACTACCATGGCAAGTTTAATAATAAATGCTTAGGATTTCCTAGTGAGGTGCCTACGTTGCATATATAATCTAATAAAGATACGTACAAACATCTCGTGTCTCGATATTTGTCGCTGTAGTCCTTCAAAACAGCTCGGGCCAATTTAATGTTTTTTTTGTAAATTTAAAACGAATGAGAATAAATCGTAAAGTATGTTTCACTGTCCCCCGGCTAGTCTGGAGACGTAGTGCGGCTCCTCTTGTAAAATTATAAAACAGTTTAGTGCTAAATAAGAATTTTGAACTTCATAGCACAATAGCGTATTTATTCTTTAATTCGCTATCAATACTTGATTTAACACGAAAACCGAGAAGAGTTGATTGAACTCGTCGACTATTTTTTCTTTTGTGTTTTTTGTTTGTAGATGTTTATTGCTCGCTATCCTCTAGTTCAGAAAAGCGTAAAATTGAAAGAACGAATCGCGTAATGTTGTCAGTGCGATTTAAAGTAAGTATATTTTTATAGTATTTTTACAGCTTTTGTGGATGTGGCAAGAATATTAAGCATTTAACAGCAGTGGATATAGGTGTGGGTTATGGATAAACGATTAGCGCTAAGTTGAAGAAGTACAATAAAAAAGGTGAATAAACAGTGTACTTACACCAGTTACACCGTATAATTTGAATCGTTCAAATTTGTAGTAAACATATAAAAATGTACTGATGAAAAATCTTTGAAGAAATGCATTCTTGGCGAATGTGATAGGTCATAACTCTACAATTCAGAGTCTCAGGCGCGACAGTGACCATAAACACGTATAAAATAGCAAGGAACTGCTAATTTATGAAATAAATGCAATCAACTTTATTATTTTATGAGAAATATATCATTCAAAATATAAATAAACAATTTTATTGTAATAGGAGACCGTACAACGATGCCATTGTTTCGCAGCTTTCAAACATCAGTGGAGGAATTTGGTTTAAGCCCCTGATTTTGAGAACATTCAAAAGCAGAGACAACCTTGTCTTTTTGATTGCGTGTGTCCATGCATGTTACCTTAACATGACCGGCTCTTATTACCCTTTACCTTATTTTATAAGAAAAGTAAAGGTGAAAGCAGTTTGGGGGTGTAAATAATATACTTTAAAACATTTCTTTATCATATTGGGAAAATTTCAAAACCTAAGAATTATTTTATATACCAAATATAATATACCAAATTTAACTGTAAATCTTCACATGGCTCACAATAAGGAAAGAACTTAAACATTATATGTTCGCAATATTTATAAATTCGGGACGGTGCGGTAATCTTTGAAATCAAAATTAATGTATCGGTGTATAAATTTGATTGATTTAGCTTGTTAATAGTCGGAATCTTAATAACTCATGACATCGCTGAAGAACGTACCGGTTTGAGTGCAAATGGAGTTTTTTGGCTCGAGTCTTGCGTTATTATCGCCGCCGTATCATTTGCATTGCGGTGACCAGTGGCATTGCCACTTTACGCTCCTCTTGTGCATCATGGTATACCTACCATATCTAAAGAAATATGTATAATAAATGAAGTTGAAGTTTCTGCATGTAATATCAAATTAACAGTTTTTTACTAAATGCACATGAAAGTGTTTGCGGTACTTACATCATCAACAGCCTTCAACAGTCCATTGCTGGACATAAGCCTCTCCTTAGAAAGGAGGTTTAAGGCCTACTATGCCACGCTGGCCAGACGGGTTGGTATAGGGTTGGTTTCAAGTTTTCCTTCTCTTTGCATTGATGTTGCTTTGCACAGTTTATCTCTTAGTCGCCTTTTACGACACCCGCGGGATGAATAGGGGTGGTGACACTCGGTATTCTTAATCCGTCACCACACGGATCTGTACTTACATCAAAAAAGCAATTTTTAATAGTTTTGTGTGTTTGTTCCGGGTAATCTATGGAATGGCTTTGCTGCTTTTGTATGGACTTTCACTGGTAGAAAGCTATGACATAAGGAGTTTAGGATATTTATTTAGACGAGCCCAACTCCGCGGTGTTATTCACGATTTTCAACAATTCCCTCGGGAGACACAATTATCGAAAATCAAATGTCTATACCATAAATACCCATGATTCATGACGCAAGTTGTTTTTTTTCTAATACTTAAGCCTACCAAAGGGACTCCATTTTGCCAGATAGAAAGCATGTGTGGAATCTAAGAGCAGAGGTCACCATCTGCATTGTGAGAGTAAATAATGAAGCATGGTATCCCATGGTGGCTTAGAGATTTATACTTATTTTTAGCTTTCTTACATTTATTGTCACTTATTTCGATTCGTTTTCATTCTTCGTAAGTATGATCATCATATATCTCTTTGCGTCTGATATAGGATCATCTCTATCAAAACTATATGAACTACTTCTTCATATTTCTGCGTCATCTGATGTTCATTCTCAAAGGATCCACTGGCTAGATTCACGATGGATTAAGTGAGATTTTTTTTTTAATTTGATATATTATTTAGTTTTCCAAATGATGTATTATTTGAAGAAATAGATCTAATGAAACTATTTATGTACGAGTATCTCAGAAAATCTGCAGCTTGAAATTAGGATGCATTGAGAAAAATATTCTCATTAGATCCATCATGAATCTAGTCAATGGATCACACATTTGTGAGTACATGTATGTTATTGTGCGCTTTCATCTTTAATCGTCTTGATATTTGATTATAATATATTATAAACATTCATCAATAGCTTTTAAATTTACGAATGTGTGAATGACCATGTGCATGTAATAGAATTGGTGGCTGTCGATATATGCAATCTCCACGTTCTATATTGATTCGTTCCGCCGCTGTGCTTTGCTTATGGGTTTAAGATGCTATAGACTTTAGTCCCAACCGACGCAACGCTATATCACTTTAGCTTCGTGGGATACCGTTATAATTGACGTGCACAAGCGGGCTAGGCTGAGGTGTCAGAGGATCGGTGCGGTGGTTTCGAGACACGCCTCACTTCTTCACTATAATTTAAGCCAGGTCTGTACGACAAGCCTTAATCACAATCACAGTGTTTAGCGATATCGTTATTCTCCGACTTTTATAATTGCGAAGTATCTTGTATTTTTATAAAGGAATTCTTATATAGAAGAAAACCACAAAATTTGTGCATATTCACAATATTTGTACACCCGCAAATTTTTGCCAATGGTTTTTGTATAAAGTGCTTGCTACTCTCATTCACTCACTACTCCAGTGATGTTAAATAATTTCTGGAAAAATATATTGTGTTCATGGAATATTTAGGAATAACGGCTTGGAATGACTTTGTTTAAGTTATTTTGCTCTTAATCTTGTCGTAACGAACATTCGTCAGAACGAAAGTTACTACTCAACTCATTTACTAAATGATCATTTTTACTACTATGTACGTATATAACATTAAAATTTGGCTGTTTTTTATAACAAAAGAAGATATTTCCTAACAATAAAACAGTCCTTTTGAATTTACTTGTAAATTTACTGTAATCTATGGGACTTCCATAATAATACGTAAACATTATTTGAATCTGTGATTACTTTTTGTTGTAGCCTTTTTTAAGGACACTATCCTCCTCTTCCTCGAATTACGTCAGCGTCATCGACGACTACTAAAAGAGTAATAGTCCAGTCATTATAGTAAGTTCACCTCGGAATTCGAGATACCCAGCTGTAAGTCTGTAAATACTTGTATATTGACACCCTAAAAGTTGTCTCAAAACCTACATATGGTAGGGTGTACGCAACTTTTAAATTTCAAGTTCAAAAGTCACAAAAATCGATTTTTTGCGCTTTTTTTGTAAATATCTCATTTCCTATGGTTTTTTGCTATTTGTAATTATTTACAATATTGTAGAATACAAAATTCTCTACAAATTTTGTTTAAAAAAAATTTTATACGATGAACCGTTTTCGAGATGTAGGACGGAGAGCGCGCGGTAACAGCATCACTTCAGGTCAACCGGTGCCTCCGGTTGAAAACTGATTATAAAAAAAAAAAAAAAAATATTTGTCAATTTTTATTAACTATTATATTATATTTTATCATTTTTATCCTAACCTTTCTACTTTTTATTCTTTCTACTTAATTAATACTTAATTTATTTAACAACACTTACCTGCCCATGTAATTGCGGAATTGTTAATGAAAATATAGGAATTATATTTGAATTTTAACCTAATTAATATTAATAACTTATTACATGATGAAAAAAAAACAAATAAATTATGAATTAATATTTTTATTAAAAAATATCATTCAATACATTTATTTTTATTAAAAGTAAACAAATCGAATATTGGATACAAAAACTACAATTTATAATTTTATTCATCTTCTTCCTCTTCATCGTCGTCTTCCGGCTGCTGGTAAATTTCAAACTTGTCTTCATTATCGTCTTTAACGACATTTGTCTCAAGTTCTTCCATGATTTCGGGGTCAAAGGTTCCATCTTCGTTAATGTCGCTCTGATATGGTAGAGCATTGAGACAAGCTTGCCCATTACATTGACCACAAGATAAAGAGCATTGCAAGCCCGCTTTCCTGCAACCACAACCACTCTTGCAGTTGCAGAAAATTGTATTTAGCAAATCTTCTGGAGCAGGTGGTGGTGGTGGTGGTTGGTTCCAAAACATGCCCTAACCAAGTTTGAACTTGATAATATACACGTTTGAAATGTTGATGAGCAACTGCACTTGTTGGTGGAATATTTGACCATAAATTTGAATATTTACTTGTTGACCTGAACTGATGCTGTGACCGCGCGCTCTCCGCTTTCTATCTCGAAAACGGTTCATCGTATAAATTTTTTTTGAAACAAAATTTGTAGAGAATTTTGTATTCTACAATATTGATAATGATTACAAATAGCAAAAAACCATAGGAAATGAGATATTTACAAAAAAAGCGTAAAAAACCGATTCTTGTGACTTTTGACCTTGGAATTTAATAGTTGCGTACACCCTACCATATGTAGGTTTTGAGACAACTTTTAGGGTGTCAATATACAAATATTTACAGAATTACAGCTGGGTATCTCGAATTCCGAGATTCTTACCTAATTTAAGCTTAAATGACTGGACTATAAAGATAATCTCTAAGACGAGAATTAAGCAATTTCGTTCTTTAAGCGGATTTAAAACAAAATACTTCGCTTGCTATACCTGTTGATTATCATAATTATTGTAGTGTTGACGTGCGATATCCTCGACGAGTCAAGGTTACGCGTGATCTTAAAATATCGTAAAACCAATCTCTATCGTCTATCAGCAACGTCGATCACTGCTTTCTCACGACTGTACGATTTTTTAAATATGGCAATATCGCCCTTAGCACTAAAGCTGTAATGTTTAAAGTAATATTTTGATAAATGTTCAAGAAAAAATGTTTTTTATGTATTTTATATTCTTAGTGGTATGTTTGAAGGTGGTATTCAGCAAATTGTTTGCGGTTCTTTGTTATCGGTGTTGACTCAACAAATATTTACACTAGATCAAACACCATTATAGGACCTGTCCGCTTTAGACCAAATCATAACATGATATTTCGTCATAACTTTATTGTTTTTTTAATCATTTTTTATTCACATTAAGATCTTCTAGCACAAACAATCAAACAGTCTTAAAATATTTTTCGAAATTTATATGGTGCTAACTTCTAGATGAATGTCCTCTTTCCAATAAAAATTTACATCAAAATCGGACTACGAAAAGTTATGCGAGGTCATACATAAAAAATAAGAAAATATATAAACCGAAATGAGAACCTGCTCGGTTTTTTTGGTTTGTTAATAAAACAATCTTGACATAATCCTCTTTATTCGTGGACGACATACGATACTCCTTCTAATCCGTGGTCCCGATGCAATGGGGACTATAACAAGCCATCACATAATTTAAACTGAATGATGAACATGAACGATATTATTACATTATGTTGGTTATGTTTGTATGTTTCTACATATGTACAGGAAAATGCTGATTTTCTTCTCTCTCTCTCTGAAAAACATTTATAATACATATTGAATTTAGAATGTTCTCATTATTTTAACTGTATATCAACTTGATCTTTGGTCATTGTTTTCAAAGTATTAAAATTAGAATGTAATATACATTGTGTAGATATAAATATAAATGAGACCTAAATATGAATTATGGAACTAAACCACACATACGCCAAAAAAAGGACCTTACCTTTAACGAGACAGGTATAATTATCTCGATTGGGCATGTGTATGGATTGGTTCCTTGTGCCTGAATAGGTTCAATATTTACAACTGTAGAACAGTCCGCTAAGTACCTGTACATTCAATTGATTATTGTAACTATAGCCCTGGGTTATATAAGTAACTCTGATACAAGTAGCAAAGTTATCAAAGGGTCAATGTTCAAAATGTATGTTGCTTCATCACGCTGTTCACATCATACCGCTGGCTGTCCATCGGTGCGGCGTATCCAAAGCTCAATTGCACAATTAGTGTTGCTTTTATTATGCTTCCGGATTCCCTCAGGATTACATTCACCTTCGTAAGATAATTTGCCTTATGGACCTGGCCGAGACTTTCTTATTATGTTGCATCGTCATCATCTTCATACCGCTTATAAGTGTAGACCGTAAATTGTTGTCGTAAAATTGTAATTATTAATTACTTGGTGCAGTCTGCGGTGTTATACGTGTGTTGTATCTTTGCAGCAACAACTGCAGGTAAAAGGTAACCAGAGTAGAGTGACGCTAGTCTAAATAACAAGTAGCGTAGATTTCTCCTTATATGATGATGGTCTATATGACCTTATATGACGGTGTTAAACGCAATTAACTGATAAACTATATGTCAGTGAAATCCACTTCAAAATCGAAATTAGCCGGAGCAATCAGACAGATAGACAAAAGTTCTAATAATTTAGTTTTTTTAATATAAGTAACGTTAATATACTTTTAGTTGTTGATTTGAAATTACAAACATACACTTCAATTTAATTTATTTGTATAGATGATCGGATGATGGTTTTGTTGAATACCTACCTGCGTTTCCGCAAATAATGTGCGAACATGTTTGCTGTTCGATTAACTTGCGTCTCGGCGAACGTATCGTCCTTGGTTTTTATCCAAGGACATCAGCAACTTGCAATTAAAATCGAAAACCTTCCGGGAAATGAAGAGGTTGATCTCCGCCGACACCTCCCGTTGCTCGTCAATCCTACCCATTCGTGCCGGCTCGACTTCTTAACACCAAATAACACTTTTTATAAACATCACTCGTACCCTTTTTTGACTTTATAACATCAGTAATTAATGTTCAAAAAGTATTGTGTTTTTAAGACATACAAACTTTTCAAAAAACCGTGAATTCAATTTGACTGTGGGTGTCGTCGAACCTTCATTCATACATTTATACAAATCAATAAAATTTAAGTTTATGTAAGTAATTTTAAATTAACGGCTTCTCATTCGATCCAAACGAAATTAATAATAATAATATGCCTGTATATATAATAAAATCATCTGCCTGCCCATAACCCAATTTCATTTGGGGTCGGCACTAATAAGTGCTCAGCTAGAATATTAACGATGTTCACTAACACTGTTTTAGTTACCATTTTAGCTACTGTTACAAAATAAATATTTAATCCGTCCTACTCCTTACACATATAAATGTATGTTGGTGCCTGTTTAAAAACAATTGAATGAAGAAAGTGATTACCTAATCATACCATGATCAGGTCATCTCTTTCAGATATTCAGTGTCTGGAATCGTTTCCTATTATAAATGATTAACATTCTAATAATACTTTTGTGTTCTCTAATACCTATCGCTGTCTACTTATGGGAGACCTAGGCTCAACAGCAGACGGCGATAGGTCGTTACTACAATACTTTTTTATTATCATTATTATTCAAAAAAAAATATAATATTATTGGGATAAGTTTTTATTGTAAATCTAGAGCTGGTTTTTTTACCAAATAATCAAGCACTTAAATTTTCATAGGTATGTATAAAAAAAATGTAATTTACACAAAGACCGATAAGTCGACTGATGTCTCCTCAATTCTTTATATTACTTGCTACTTACTATGTAGTGTATATTATTTTAGTGACAACAGAGAAAAATGTTCAGCTTTGAATGCACATGCCAGGCTTGAAACGATTTTATGAACCCTAACCCTTCACACAATCACCTGACAAGTAATAAATCACTGCTATTGAATACTTGAGCAGTCGTGTGAAGAAGGCCAGTGTAAAGAAAGAACATTGTATCATGCAAATCCTTGACCTCGGGTTCTCTATTCAAAAATCATTATTATTCCTCACTCGTATTGCTATAAAAGAGTGTCTACAACTTTGAAAGTGGCTACAAGGAAAGTATTCACGCACAAAACCTAAACGGTCATAAATAATACGCGGCGAGCGGAGTCAGCTAATGAATTACGAGTGCGAGGCTCATAATAGCAGGTCGCGCGGCGCTAAATGCCGCGCACGCGGGCAGATCAGCGCACCGGCCATTGCACGCAGACCCTGGTCCTACGTCCGCGCACCGTCCATCCCTTGCTCGTCCTCGGCGAAACAGAGCGAGCGAGCGACGTCAATCTTATGCAGATAGTTCACGCTCTACCACTTGCATCATTGTAATAGACGACTGGATCGGAGTCAACGACACCCGTCGACGAGTCATCGCCGTCATCATTCAACTCGAACAACTGTCTTTGAAACGTCCCTACCTTTGCTCGATTATAATGAATCATTATGGGTCTTACGATGCGCGTTCCGAGTTGATACTGATATAATGCGATAAGCTGAACAACGCCATCTGCTAGAGGAGAATTTATTGGAGTCTGCGAAGCGCCAAGGCCGCCATGTCGTTGCTATTATGTAAATAATTCGCTCTTATGTCGTATCCTCTACAGCATTCGCCGACTCCCTGCACGATTATATCTATATCACTAGATGTCACCAGTAAATCTTGTCTTAGTAACCATAATTGGTATGCATGATATTGATAACACTGGCGTGACTCAATTTCAGTACTCGATAAACTAAATGCTTGAGTTTTCTATTCGTTAGTTCGTTGTCTAGTGTACGATAGATACTTCGTTCAAAAATGGTTAACTTCACTTTTGCATTTTTTTAGTTGTACTCGTTAAGTTTTCAACTTCAACAAAGTCACTAAAGGATAAAAATAATAATATATGTTTCAGTTATATCTCTAATATGTCTTTGAGATTATCTCATCAATATAAGGATTCTGATTTATTTATGTGTTTTGGTGTTATGAGACATTCAAATCATCAATAACCTACCCAGAAGCATAGGAATCTGATACAACTCAATTTTAATTCGTGAGTTATTTCATAAAAGTAACTCGTACTCGTACTAAGTACTACAATTAACTTGTTTATTATTAATATTTTTTTATTAATATTTTTGTTACTTGCTGTGTTAGTGTTAGGTATGGACTTAAACATTTTCGGGTTTAATGCAAACTGCGAAATAATATAAAACTCTTCCAAGAGAGTGCTTGTTGGCTAATGGTGACTGCATTCCAACAGTGAGGATTGTCGCCGGAGAAAAGTGGCGTGTCATTGAACCGTCCTGTGTTGAATTGCTCTGCTTCCGCCAACACTCGACAAATAAAATCATCCATCTATTATCCCGTTACTTGAAATCTTACAACAACCTAACACAAAGAAAAATGAAAACATTGAGAAGACTACGTGAAGATTTAATAACAAAGATAGCACAGTTTATGCGTTCTCTTGCACCGTACCTAATGTATGTACCTGCCATTCTTGGCAACTGATTCAGCGAGGTTATAAATACAAGCTAGGCACGTGTCTTAATTCCATAGAACGCTATTTAATAAAGATAACCACGTCATGTTATTGTCGCGGTGACACCGGATAAGCCGAGCGACCGGCCGATTGTCTCGCGACTATCGTAAATAACTCGTACCGTGTCCGGTGTCTACCACGAATACTGAGTTGCTGACAAACACTGGCGAATCCTGGCCGCACGGTGCGGCATTCTACCCTCCGTGTCCCTAACTCAGCAAGCCTTCCTTAGTAACGAGCGAACGAACCGCACGCTAGAACGACATAGCGTCGTCGAGAAACCGTGGTAGAGCGTTCTCTCGGTGTGGCTAACAGGAAACAGCCTCCGCGCCAAGAATACGGATGAGCAGGACGTGTGCCGTAAGCTTGTCGACTTGTCTGAACTAAATCCTAATCGCTCCTTATATACCAGTATTGAATTATAACCGTCGTTCTGTGTCCATTTTGAAAGGTAATACCTAAACATACCTACCTAAGTAGGTAGGTATGCATTATATGCACAGTGCCGATACCTTACAGACGAGTTTTTTACAAACAATGTAAAGTTGATCACTGGAATTGGCTTAAGGCTACGAATTCCAGGTGAACAGAAACAATGGACATATGATATAAATAGGTGAAATAAATATAAAGTGGTTGCGTTTATTTGGTCTATTTAACTGACTGAACGATATGCGTAGGGTGTATAGAGGGCGGGCAGGACGAAGTAAAGCTGAGGCCCGATAGCATCGGTGCGCAATGCGCTATAAATAGATGAGCAGGCGGACCCTTGAACCAGCCGCGGTCGTCACCGCGCGCACACGAGGGTTACTGCTTAATAACTTACAACATGTAACACTATCTATATGATACGGCTATTTGTATGTACAATCAAAGTATTTATTCACATTCCATTTTAATTAAATGAGTACCGCAATCTGTACTTGGGTGCCATTCGTTCATTACCTATTGCACTGAAATTTAATATAATGCACAAAATCCCTATGGTGTCGATATCAAAATATCTTCTGCTACTGGATGAGTTACTGAATACGATCGATTCCTGAAAACTTTAATGCCTTCTCCTTCTTTTTTTCTTAGGCATTCGCATATCTTCCTTTAGCAAACGATGTGATCAAACCTAAAAGAGCGGCGAGTGAATCGTTGCTTTTCACAGTAAGTTATTATCAAAGTACTCCAGTATCGGGGGGAGTAAGACTTAAGAGACGGCATCTTTCTTGTGAATCTTAGTTGCATCTCTGCTTCTATCATCAGGCGATCCGTTGTTAGTTAGTTAGTTCATTTCCCCCTTTAAATTAATTTAAAAATTAAACTTTACCATAAAACAACTAATTATTCAAAAAAACTTTGATTGTAGTTTACAGTTTAAAGCTACTTTCATTATGCTAAGATGTTAGGTTAATCAAGTGAAGCCAGAAGATCACTTGTATGTAAAAAAGACATACCAGAAAAAATGCTACCTCCGATGCCTACTTTTCCTTCCATTACATCTTACTTTGATTAAAATGTTGTAAAAAGTAACGTAAAAATGGCACCGAGCCGCACCCCTGTTAGTTACTGCAGTACCGCAACAATTCACCATAAAACATACAGGCGGGGGCTTCTCGCTTATTCGCTTTCATTCGCGCATGCGGACCACGGTTATTTTTTTCGCTGATTAGAGTAAAAGATGCGCAACCGGTCGTGAAGCGAAGGCCGCAGCCAGGGCCGGGCTCGGGGCGAGGTGCGCCGCCTCCGCGCCCGCTAATGATGCGCCTGCGCTGAACCACTCCTAATTGGACGAACGCCGGATCACTCCAGGAAAAAATATACATGAATCATGCTACACTCACATGCTCAGAACACAAAATAATCAGAATTGCAAAATACCAGGGAATCATACAAATTATTTAAATTCTGCTAATTGAACTAATAGGGCTTCGTAAACATGAAAGCGTACAAACGTAATTAAAACATCGTGTCCTTACATGGAAACATTTTGAAATACTTATTCGTCGCTGATATACAATCATTGATCAAGATCTCTGAGATGTGAATATTTAAAATGAGACAGTATTTAAGTTTGAATTATATCGCGGGGGCAGTTTAATGACAAAATAATGTTTATAAACACCACAACAGTAACTTGATTCTTTTCTTCCTTGTGTACGTAAAGCGCAGCGTGGCGAATGCTATTATGTCAGGGGCACGTACACTATAAGAATTGCCCTTTAATAACGGTAGGGGAGTACATTGAAGAGCAGTAGATTGCAGACGCACTAAAGTCTACCTAGCTGTAGATAATGACACAAATGGCGTTTGTTGTTTAGCAGTTGGCGCTCCCGTGAGATATAAGGAAGTTGCAACTAATTAATACAATACATTGTTGATATTTATACTATTGCGTAATGTGTGCTTTTGCTAAAATAAGTCGATCCCGGTCAAAATGGATTGCATGGCTTTTAAAAATGACTGACACAATAGAATAAATTCATATTTTATATTCTAGTCTTGGAAATTTGCGTTTAAAATTCATGTTGTCGTTGGTCATCGGTAAAACAATTAAATTTAAAATGGGAATAAAACCTACGAATAAATAATAAGACTTATTATTTATTCGTTGAATTAAACAATATAATATTAATATTGACCATCTGACACGCACAACGCAATCATTTCAATATGAATAAAGAACTCGCAAACGAGAAAATCTTGTCAACATATATCTTACAATATTTTCTCCAATCGTTTATAAATGAATACAAATATAAAACTTTATTACAAAAGAAATGATCAAGTTGAAATCGTTCTAGTAATGTACGTAATAATTGATTTAGAATTGAAAGCAGTTTAGTTTTTTATAGAAAAGTACAGAAGTTGGTGATTTTTGGATAGGAGCATTTACAGAAAATTAGAAATAAGTAAATCTTATACAAGAGCATGGGTCTTGTGAATGCACGTACCGGCCACCGTGTCTCAACAACTTGCTACGTGGTTACTCATTTCATTTCGTTTAATAGCTTGTCATATAAAATGTACACGTAAAGTTTTCTTTGTCTTACGTGAAAGCCTCATATGAATCGTTTATTGTATAATTTGAGTCTATCTAATGAAATAATAACCGCTACGTTTAAAGCGCTACATCGAGTTATAAATAAGGATACTCCACACGGCTTTTATGTCAGATAATAGAAAGACTGCGTCCAACTCTCAACCCACGAACGTGTCATTACAAGTGTCAAGTGACACGTATCGGTGCTTACTTGTCTCCGATATTTCCTGGATGTTGCCTTGTCCTGTAACCTATCATGTGTTGTTGCAGTCATCGATGCGGGTTGACCAACGAAGACTTAAATCGGCGGTGGTGTAAACCGAGTGGCGTCCTGCATCCTTCTATTTACCACACTAAGGTGAGAAAACGTTACTTGGTAAAAGAAACGTTACTTAATAAAAATAAAAGGTCAAGATATCAATTGTATTATTTTTGTGCGTTATTTAGGGCCTCATAGAGTACCTTGTTCGAGTGTGGAAGAAACCCCCGTTGGTCTATTGTGATTACCACGGTCATTCCCGCAAGAAGAACGTATTCTTCTATGGTTGTGCAGCGGCTGAGAGCTGGTGCAGTAGTGACCGTCTAGGCCCTGATGAACCTGTGAAATACTTAGTAAGTTTTTGACTTTTGACGATTTGAGATTCAAAATGGTACCCCGCCACTTCGTTTAATTGAAGAACAAAAAGTAATTTTCATAGCACGCAGCATAGGTTCAGCACTGTATAACAGCGCAGTACTCTGCATACTTTTGAGAATAATTAAATGTTTCATAATATTATTATGAGGTAAATTTATGAGTTTCTGAGGTTTTGCTGCTGGATCTACCATGTCGATTTTGAAAAAAAAAATAAGCAATAGAATGCTATTATAATTTTATTGTATGTCATAGGCTATGAAAAAAAATACCACGTTATCAGTAATAGTTACTGCCTCGTTGGTCTAGTGGTAAGCGTATGCGACTGCTAATCAAGAGGTCTCGGGTTCAAATCCCGGGTCGGGAAAAAAAGTGTTTTTGGGATTTTCTTAGGAAATTCCTAATAGCTGCCCGGAGTTTGGAAGTTTGGCGGTGATTCACGCCCGTGCCTCGGAGAGCACGTAAAGCCGTCGGTCTCGGTTGTCATGAACACCTATGGTAATCGTTATTATAATATACTATACTTATAATATACTGACAACTAGTTCAATCTTAGAATTTCAGTTCTCCCTTAGGGTTGCGGAGGTCCGATGCCAGTCGCTCCGTGGAAAAACTGAAATTCAGGTAAAACCGGTTGAACTAGTAGCCGACCCCAAATAAACTTGGGAATAAAGGCTAGGAGGATGATGATCAGTAATACACACACACACACAATTTTTTATTAGAATTCAGACATGTCACATACATCTATCGTAGTTAATCTTCTTTTATATTATCTATCTATCTTCTTTTATAAATCACAGATAAGTCCTCGCAACTGTGTTGCATTACTTATATCTTACAACAAAGTCTTA
Organism: Phragmatobia fuliginosa; assembly: GCA_932526445.1. Lineage (NCBI taxonomy): Eukaryota > Metazoa > Arthropoda > Insecta > Lepidoptera > Erebidae > Phragmatobia > Phragmatobia fuliginosa. Next base: position 8,120,430 of record OW052060.1, on the reverse strand, counting down.
AACCGGAATGTAACGAACTGTTTTTATTTAAATAACTTGTCTTTTTCTTACAAAGATGCTGCCAGCGCTCATGCATCGAATATCACCGGCATTTGCTCTCGGTTCTTGTTCCTTCCGAGTGGAAAGAGAAAGAGAGAGCACTGCGCGAGTCACCGTTTGGCGTCATTTAGGAGTAACCAGATCCTACACAATGGAGGCCTCTTTTTGTGGCTTCGATAGAGGGCCATTTAAGGTAATTTCTAATGTCATAAACGAGCAATTTTAGTAGCTTTTTTATTTATATGTTCGTAATCTCGGCTCTAACAATTTCGCTGAAATTTGGTAATTAGGAGTTTTTGAGGGTGAAAAAGCGTGCTAGATTAGTCTTTTATTTGCGAAACCGTGAGTTATCGATTTATCATGTGTGTTTATTTCCCATTACTCTTAGCATTGCTTGCGACATATACTACTCTTTCAGTAACACTTAGTTGGTAGTTAGTACTGAGTAAAGTAGATGTAGTGTTGCTGCACTAAAGCTACTTAAGAGAATAGATGGCGTTGTTAATCAATAAATATGTAGTAGGAACTGAGCAAAGCTCGGTTACCCAGGTATTAAAACTACTTAATTATTAAAACCTTAATATTAAGTTGCTAGGTAGTACTATTATATGACAGTTCTGGCTTAAGACAATCTACTTGAATAAAAAAATAACTTAGAAAAAGTACGATGAACTTAATTGTCTGCAATGATATAGCTTTGCCTTGTTCAATAAATTGAAGTAGTTTATTGGTTTTGGGAATTTTATTAATACACAATTGCGCCTATAGACTATAAATTAAGGAAATCATAATAAATTTATACATAAGTATTTCTGCTGTCCATCTTTGTTGTTTCTCGCCATGACAGGAATATGATATCAAAGATAAGTCTTGATGACTCTTATTATTGAACATTCGCGAATGCTATCGCTGAATACTGTAGATTATCAGCGCATCATAACCTACTCATCTTCCGAGCCTTTATTCCCAAGTTTATTTGGGGTCGGCTACTAGTTCAACCGGTTTTACCTGAATTTCAGTTTTTCCACGGAGCGACTGGCATCGGACCTCCGCAACCCTAAGGGAGAACTGAAATTCGAAGATTGAACTAGTTGTCAGTATATTTGAGGGCACTGACTTCCCAATATCGATTGCCATAGATGTTCATGACAACCGGGACCGACGGCTTTACGTGCTCTCCGAGGCACGGGCGTGAATCACTGCCAAACTTCCAAACTCCGGGCTGCTATTAGGAATTTCCTAAGAAAAACCCAAAAACACTTTTTGGCCCGACCCGGGATTTGAACCCGAGACCTCTTGATTAGCAGTCGCATACGCTAACCACTAGACCAACGAGGCAGTTGTTCATAACCTACTATTTTACTTAATTTACTAATATCTTATTGTGGTCAATCTACACTAAAACATGGCAGGTACAATAAATTAAAGGTACTAATGGTCTTAAACTAGTTAACTTTGCTTCACCAATTATTTAATACTTAATTGGAAACCCTTATTTCCATTAACTTTCTCATCTCTGCAACCTTCATAGACCCCCGGGACTCTCTCGGACTCAGAACTCGTTCGTTTTTAATCGCATCTAGTTTATGTCTTGAATTAATAGACCTAATCAGGGATAATTAGTTACTTTATTTTTTTATCAAAAACTCATCGAATCTTTTATGTTTACCCTATGTTAAAGTATATTAACAGCTGTTTTCGATTACCTATTTCCAGTTTAAACTAGAGATAGGTAATTGTGTTAGAGTACTTGTCCGTTTGTATGATTTGTTCTTTTTTTAGACAGCAAGTACCAATAATATGGAAAATAAAATAAATTACATATGTAAATTTAAAAACTTATAAAAACTCCGACTGATTGGACTGATTTTCATCAAACATAGCTTTTAAGCTACTAAAACCCTCCCGACTAATTTACCTTTCGAACAAAATCTAAATCGGTTCATCCGTTCGGGAGCTATGATGCCACAGGAAGAGACACACACACACACACAGAAAAAGCGGCCAAGTGCGAGTCGGACTCGCCCATGAAGGGTTCCGTATCAGCAAGTAACATCATATAAAAGTTCTTTTAGTTCGGTGTAACTTTCATCGATGTTTTTATACTAGTATATTGATTGGATGAAAGGTAAATTGCGTGTTTCGATTTATGATGTATTAAAAAAAACTACTCACTAGATCTCGTTCAAACCAATTTTCGTTGGTAGTTTGCATGTTTGTATGTTTACAACATATATTTTTTTTAGTTTTATCACTCTCTTATTTTAGAAGTTAGAGGGGGGGGGGACACATTTTTCCACTTTGGAAGTGTCTCTCGCGCAAACTATTCAGTTTAGAAAAAAATGATATTAGAAATCTCAACATCATTTTTGAACACCTACCCATAGATAACGTATAGGTTTGATGAAAAAAAAAAATTTGAGTTTCAGTTCCAAGTATGGGGACCCCCAAAATGTATTGTTTTTTTTCTATTAGTAAGTAAAAATCGTAATGCGGTTCACAAAATACATCGACTGACCAAAGAACAATGCCCACTCTCCATACTGCCTCCGGCCTGGAAGTGGACAGTCAAAAATCGTACTACCTGTTTCTGCATTAGATAAATGAGCGTTTAACTAAAAATTTGAGATTGATTAGAGGTCAGCCACATTCATACTTTTTTTTTAAAGTACTTTTATAACCTCAAAAAAGAACAACTCAGTTATGCTTTTACTGATGTATCTTAGTTATAGTACAGCGTTGTTTCGTTGTTTTGAGTAAAAAAAAATGAACTGTAAGTCATAGTGGGAATGATGGCTAAGAACAATAAATAATACACTGTTTTCAGTTGTCTTCTATATTATATTATATTCACATGTCCTCAGTTTGGTTAAATAGGCAGCAAGCGCCATAGGTCCCCATGATGCAGGCTATTTAATCGAGGCACTTCTTGCAATACCTTTCTAAATTCGGTCTTAGTCATACCGAGCCAATAATGTACCAACTGATCATCACTTGTATCAATATTTTCAAAATCTATATTGCGGGATGTTTGAGTCTTTAATAGAGATGCAAAATCTTCTATATTCTCAGCAGTAAACAAATTATTACATTCCTGAATATTATTTAATTCATCCCAGACATTGGCTCTTAAATGAAAACTACAAATACGGCAATTAGGCAGCACATAATAAGTACTCCTATACACATCTTCGTCACAAAATAATCTTGTTCTGATTGCAGTTGGTACAACTAATTTGTCGGTCTCATGATACCTTGGAAAAAAGCAATGACTCTCTGTATTAGAGGCTCTTCTATAATTAGGTAAATGTATGGTCTGACTTGCATGTTGAACTATATTTGAAAGTGTTGATGAGGATTCTGCAATATTCACTGCAGCTTGGTCAACAACTGCAGATGAAGGAGCTTCAGATGTACGTTCAGGAGCTCGGTCAGCTCTTTGCCAACATAGATGGCAAATATGAGTTGATTCACTTACCTGTAAATATGTGGCTAGTTAATAAATATAGTACAAACCCTACAATTATTGCACTCTTAATCAGTATTATTCATTTGGATTGTTTTTTTTTTCAAATATTCTTTATGAATAAAATATATTGACTATCTTAAAGATAAATAGAATAAGAATACAAGTTGTCATCACTTCATACTGTACTTATTATTTAGGTAGGTATATCGTATTAGGTTTGTACTTGCAATTCTTGGTGCACACCAATGAACTATATTAGTTCTAACATGCCGTTCTCTTTCAGTATCAGACCTAAGTAAATGCTTTCGTATGCGCCCTATTGAACAGCCACAATTAATGCATACATTTTCATGGCCAACGCTTCTTGTTTCTAGTCTATGACCAACAAGAGTTAAATTGATTAACATCAAGCAACTGTGGCATAAGAGGCTATTTACAGTAGCCTAGAACAATGAGTAACAATAGATTAGTAAGTGTTTCTGATTCCAATGCAAAGTTGTAAGAAAATGGTTAATGTTACGAAAGTTTTCATACCTGTTGCGGAGCAACCCATTGCTGTAATAAAGTAAGCATCTCTTCGGATTCCACAGAATGCATTTGCATCATGGATATATAATATAAACTGCAGTTACGAGTACTACACCGTTGATCTTCCATCATGAGAGGTACAATTCTCCGTGTTAGACAACTGTACAAGCTTGGGCAATAATTTTATTTGGTAAAGGTGGGAGTCGTTGAGAAGGTAAAGGTCCGTGAGAAAAGTCAAAAGTCGTTATAGAAACCCAAAGACAGAAAATCATTAACAATTCACGCGAGCGAAAAAGGACATAGTTGGATGACATTTACTAAGCGCAATTTATTGCGCTTAGTTAATGTAATCATGTGTTGTCATTTTGACTTATTACAAACTAGCTTTCGCCCGCGGCTCTGCCTGCGTGTATCTCGGTTATGTCAATTTTTTTATTTTTCATAAAAAAAATGTATATGTTTTTAATAAAAAGTATACTATATTACTTCTAATACCTCAAAGAATATGTGTACAAAGTTTCATGATGATCGGTTGAGTAGTTTTCGCATGAAAGCGTAACAAACAAACTTATCTTCACAATAATAATATTAGTAGGGATAATGTTGATTAATCTTTTATCTATTACACGTTTATAGTTCAGGACATTAGAACATCTTTTTAAATATACATTTTGAATAAGTTTCTTTCCTGGACTTTAGTATTATCTATAAATTATGTTATAATATACAATAATTAACCAACAACCAATTAATACTCTAGTTTGCTGTCCACGAGTTCAAAAATTAGGCCGGAAATGGGCATTGTTCTTTCAAGAGTATAGCTCTTATAGTTTCGGAAAAAAGTGGCTGTGACATACGGACGGACAGACAGACAGACAGACTTGACGAATCTATATATAAGGGTTCCGTTTTTTGCCATTTGGCTACGGAACCCTATAAACCTATTTATTGTTTTTTTTCAATAGACTATCTCCAAATTTAACGACAGATAGGTTAATTAAAAGTTTCGTAATCTGTTTAGAACAAAAATTATTGAGGGCATTGTTTTGATACGGATCTTTTTGGTACGATTTATAATATTTTAAACATTTGAGTATGGTGCTGGCTTACGACTTCATCTCTATGGCAGAATTCAAACTTCACTAAAAGTATTTCAGCAGTATGAATGTTACAAGCACCAAGCCCACCATACTTTAGATTTCTAATAAGTTCTGACGTTACTTCACTTATAGTACAATCAGAAATGACAATTTATATTCAGAATAATGATAACGATACTCAGTAGGCCTGCCATGTGGGCTAATACATCTAGCGGTGTCCATCCTGTCCAGCCCATACTTAAGCCTAGATCACCGGATAAGGGTTACGTCGCTACAAATCTATCTTACTTCGCGTGAGAAGACATCTTACTATTGATGTTTTATTTATTAATGACTAGATTTTATCGAGAGTTATGCTCGTTCAGTTCTTGATTATCGCTCATAATAAACATTGGGTAGCCTGTCTAACATTTGCTACTTTTTAATTATTATTTATTTAATATAATATATTTATAACATAAAGCATTTGCCCGCGACTCCGACCGCGTGTTTGTCGGTTATCGCGGTAAAAAGTAGCCTTTGTCCTTTCCCAAGGTTCCACCTATCTCTATATAAAAATTCATCAAAATCGGTTCAGCGGTTTAGGCGTGACAACGTAACAGACAGTCACTTTCGCATTTTTTAAATTAAAGTTTCAAAAATTGTATTTTGGTTGTCAGTACCGTATATATATATACTTTCAGACACTCCAACTTCGATTATTTGTATAGAAATAATAATATCGCAATCGTGTCATTTAAATAAACTGTAATCATTCGTTTTCTTCAGGGTTTCCACTTGAATACGCAGCATCTGCAGAGTGTTGGCTGCGATTTCTGCGAAGCCCTCAACGGTCTCAACGACACCGCGACCAACGACGACATACAACTCACCAAGGATCTTAACGAGTCAGTATACTAGTTCCTTAAAGTACCAACACATAGTTAAACATAAAAATATTATCTATTCGTTAAAACGCTATTATGTTAGGTCTAATTTATTACAAAGGTGTCCTCCACTAATGCTGAAGAAAAACGGTTGTAAACGATCAACAGTATATTTTACGAGTAAAAGATGAAGAAAACACAGCCTTACAGCCAGTTAGTAGATGCCGCCTTGCTGTGTGGGAACCCAAATTTCTGCCCCCAAAAGACGCTTTCTCTACTAGTACGACAGACCTGTTCCGGCCCAGGCTTCCGGTTATGGGTGACGAAGGTCGTGTTATGATCTCTGGCGAGTCTTCTGTTCGCTTAGCTATCTCCTATTTAAAATTCCCAGCCCATTAAAACTCTTAAGTGATTAATAAATGGACCTTCAATTGTTTTACGTCGAATACACGCAATTCTACCTCGATAAGTAACGAACGGACGTTGGATGGTTTCAAGATGTTGGTACTTATAATAACTATTTGCTTGACAGAAATATCATTGAGATAACATTCACTGGTGCAGTGAAAAACAGGCAAGTCACTTTGATAAAACTAACCCTCAGAGTTACAGTTTTTCTAAACGATAACAAACCAACCATGCATCATGTAATTATTTCTTCGTATGCGTAATACTTTCAATTACTTTCATAACACGTGTCGCTCCTCGCATACTCCACCTATTTTTAACTCCGAGGCCTTCCCGCCATTGCTATCGTTGACTGTTTTTTTAAATCTTTTTGTTCTGTTTTTAAATATTGTGCTAACTATAATGTAAAGAACGTCTATATTTTAACGTATGTATAGTTTGAACGTCATTTATTTTATAAACAAAGTTAATGCCTTAGTACATTTTTATGCGCACAGGAACAAAATACTCCTTTTTATAAGTTTACTTTTTACATCAGAATTGAGTATCTCTAAAAGTCATGAATTTACTCAGTCAACCGCCAAAGCGTGTAAAAAATACGATATCAGAAATGGAGATTGAATTTGTAGGCAAATTAAAGTGTTTCCAATTCTTGCAACTGGAACAAGTAAGCTAAAAGCAAGCACCCGATAAAATAAGGCTGTATTATTAAGTAAATTTACTTACCCAACACTTGTGCCTATGCTTAGTTGAAGTTATTCAACTTTTAAACCACATCTTATCGCGTCATAAGGCAATTGCATCGCATTGTCATAGAACTATATTCGCCGAGTAGACTGAAACTATTTTCTCAGGGCTCTTTTCAAAAGTGATTAATAAACAGGATATACATGGATATGCACATTTGTAGTGTTACATTGGAACATTCAATTAAATTAATAAGTAGGCCACGCAGATTTCGAACTAAATTGAGAGGTCTTTAAGTTAGTACCTACGAAGGATCCCTAGTAATCGTACAAACGCGTCATTAAGTCTTGTTTACACAAGCTCGAACACCGTAACAAGGCTCAAACTAGTACCTATACTCGTTGCGATAATAATCACATACAAGTTTCGCAACAATCTCTCACTTTATTACTCATAAGTATATCTTACAAACTAAAGAATGCACAAAATTGCACATGAAAGTTTAACATGAGTTTAACAACTTTAATTTGTATGATTATCTTTGTTGCCACTACTTAGTTCAAAAGCTCTAAAAATGACTGTGTGATTCTCGTTTAATACGATTGCAAGTGTTAATGGTCGCATGTTTTCTGCCACGCTTTGAATAAAATTCTTGTAGTTGAGTATAATTTTGTTGCGCGTATTCATCCTACAGTCCAGCCTCAGGTGGTAATTCAAATTCAACGTTATTTAATACCTAAAAAATTCCAATCCAAATGATTTCTATGATTATTATTTTATGAATCTCTTCTTAATCAAGGATGATAGGAACCCATATCATTAAATACAACATAGTTACCCTTTCTTATAACTTGTTGCAATACGGGGTCACAGACGGCTGGTTTTACAAGGGTCCATCAGCTAGTATATGATTTAATAAAGAAAATCATAAAACATCATACTTATTATGCATAATAACAGGAAGTTATAACACTCCCGTTTACGTAACAGCTTTGCATGTGAATGTATCACTAAGTACACAAACGCATTGGTCTTTTATTGTTTATTTTAATTGCAATATTTGTCCGCAGAGTAATCGCGGTGGACAGCGAACCGGGCTCCGGTTCTGACAGTGTTCTGAAGACCGACTCTGATGAGGATTTTGACTAATTCGAATAACATTAACTTAGGATAAGCGCTTATTGCGAAAACTTTACTCAGGTTTGGTCTGCGTCACGAACTATTACAAACGTCTCATTGACAAGAAGCGTTCGCGACTCTAGCAGATCTCCTTGCGTATCTAAAAAGAGAAATAGTAGCAAAATTTTAGAAGTTCCAAATATATTCTATTAAAGACACCAAACTATCAGTACAACTAGAGGCTAGATTAGAAATATTTGAAAGTTGCAGAATATAGTGACTATAGCGATATTGTTTTCGAAAGTAATATTTTTATTTTGTTATGAAGTTTACACGTTTTAGTTTAGTTGTGTTAGGTTCGTCCAAAGACATTGTGTATAAAATTGGACCTTGTTGCAGGACATGTTGCGTATAACCGGAATCAAATTGATGTACCTATTTAGTTTGCTTTGATAAGGAAATAATAAATTACGAGTATACCTAAGTGATCTCAATTACAAATAAAATGTGAAATCACTCGGTCTATTTCATTTCTTACCAGTTTTTGTTTACCTGCTTTAGCATTTTTTTACATATTTAAGTCTACCAAAGTGACTACCCTGATGGAAAGCATGAGTAGAATCCAGGAGTAGGGGCCACCATGCTCATAGTGAGGGTAGGCAATGTAGCATGGCGAACTATGGTTCCGTAGCGGCCTGGTTAGGTAATTCTGCATCATTCTCCCGGACTTCGGAAGCCGGAAGAATGATGCAGAATGATTGGGCCTCCAGTCTCACACTCACCAACGAAATACGACATCAAGAATGCCGTCATTATTATGATGTTCTTTTGTGTGAGGGTAGTACTGGCCCGGTCGAGCGGGCCCATTCGTGCTGAATTGTGCCCAACGTGGCTCTACAATCTGATAATAAATTTTAGCAATCATTTATTTATTTAGCAATTAATTAGTCATGAACATCTATGGCAATCGTTATTGAAAAGTCAGTATCCTCAAATATACTGACAACTAGTTTAATCTTCGAATTCCAGTTTACCCTCAGGGTTGCGTAGGTCCGATGCCAGTCGCTCCGTGGAAAAAAAAAATTTAGGTAGAACCGGTTGAACTAGTAACCGACCCCAAATAGCCTTGAGAACATAGATATAGAATACCATTTATTAGTATTCTATATCTATGCTTGGGAATAATAAGTATAGGATGATATTTATACTTTGTCCATTCGTTTAGTCTTTTTGACAGGTCACGCCTATAAATTACCTGTATTTTTTTCGTAAAGTACTATAGTAATGTCGTACTTTATAGACGGGTAGGGAAGTGGGCAGTGTGCATAGCTAAAATCAACATTTAAAACAGTTCTTGAAATACGATAAATCGATTAAACGATTTAAATAATCTATCATATTATTATGATCAAATTAATTTGATTTCATGTAAGTATTGTTTCCGTAAATTTAATAAAATAAAAAGGAAATTAAAATAGTATGACTTCAAGATTGATTATTTGCAAGGAATTAAGTCGAAATTTTGGAATTTAAGTTCAAACTTAGAATAAAGAACAATAACTCTGTGCATTAATTAATTTATTTTTGGACCGCTGACTTAAAATTTAACTATGCACGCGTTAGTAAAATTTAACTTTGAAACGCGTGGTTAATAACGTTTAAATCCAGAGTTATGAGAAAATACATTTGAAAAATCACATAATACTTACTAAACCGACCTTCAAGTGACTGTGTTAGGAAGTTTTATTTGTTTTGGGCCAATTATATATCATAATAGTGCACATTTTATTTATTTACAATACTGACGAAGAATATTACATCGATTGATTTTGATTTCAAATCGAATCGGTGATGTGTGAGGGCGTCACTAATTTCGAAATTTGTTGAACTGTCAAAAAGATAATAAAGGAATGGACAGAGTATAGTTTCTATCGATATACTTATAATAATAATATCTTTCTGTATTAGAAATATATGTGTTTTTATCAGCAGTCTGGTTACCATAGTACATACAAACTGTACACAGTTTGGGATCGCACAGTCTTATATAGGAGGCGGAAAAAAACTACTAAGACATCTATTTATCAATATTTATAAAGCTGTTCCGTCACTGACTGAAAGACAAAAAATCCACCCCAAAGGAGGTGAAAAGACAAGTCAAAGTTATGCCTCAAAATAACACACAGGCGAAGCCGCGAGCAAAAGCTATTAGGGCCACCGCAGACTAGCTACTTTTAGCATCGGCGATCGGCGATTTGGCGACTGCATCGATGCTGCATCGCGTTTTAGCGACTTCCTGCGTTCGATCGCGGTATCGGAAACGCGCGTTTTAGCGACTGCTCAGATGCCAAGTCGCTGCTACCGGCATCCGAAATAGTGTGGAGAGTAGCGTTTAGCTGCTGTGTCGCGCTTCTAAAAAGCGACTCGATCGCCGCGTTTGGCGTTTTTAAGTGTGCGGTGTGGAGCGTTCGGTCGCCGTATTTAGCTTCTAAAAAGCGACTAGTTGCCGATCGCCGATGCTAAAAGTAGCTAGTCTGCGGTGGCCCTTAGGGAAATAAAAGAAAATAGATAAATCCAAAACTATATTGTCATCAACAACAATAAATCACAATGTATACTTAAATTAAATAAATCATTTGCACTGTTTGCATTCTCATTATTGTTTTCATTGACATTACATTATTTTAATAATAAAATCTGTACCTCAGAAGTATACAACAGTAACTCCACATTTTGTCGTAATTACGTTTATTATACCATTAAAATCCCAAGAACCAGTTCTACACAATGGTATAAAGCATAAAGTCCTACGTCGCCTATGAAAAGAGATATACAATGATGTGTAACATTAATTGCAGAAATAATAACATGGTTTATTATTTAGATAATAGATAGATTTACCGTAATTATGTGTAATTCATGATACTTCCCTCTATTTATTATAAAAAATACAGCTAAGTTAATTTATCTGCCTTTATTATAACTTTCTCAAAATTACATTCAAAATTTCACTAGGCGCATTTTTGTCTCTCCTGTAAAATTTGACTTTAGCCTCTCAATGTTGTATAACTCTAAGGTACAGAAATGTAACATGGCGCCTAATTTTTATAAGAATATAATAGGATAATACATATATTGTGTCAAAATAATTGGCTTCTGATTGTTAATGTGATGCTTAGAGTATTTAATAATTAACAAATAATAAATTCTAGTTAATTACGATATTGGTTACAACACTTATAAATATTAACAAAATACTGATATAAAACGACATTATAAAAATTAAGATTATCTTACAATTATAATGCAAAAAGTTTCTACTTTTGTTCTATGATCACACATATAGGGTTGCCTAAACTAAAAATTACAAAAGATCAGTATTGTCATAGTTAAAATGTTGTACATAACTCTCATCTAAGAAAGAATAAATCTGACGATTACGATGTTGCACATTAATTTAATGGCATCCAGCGTTTTTTTTTTATTGCCAATACAAAAAAAAACGTACATACGTATGCGAGATGTGCATGATTTCTATTTAAAATAATAACGTTCTGATTTGACCCCCTATTCCTTTAATTGGAAAAATGAAACAAAAATGTGTTTGATAGTGCTCATAGTGTTGACTTTAAATAATATACGTTGTTACACGATTACAGTACAGTATATCTATCATGAACTGATGATAGGGATGTATGGATGCGAAATTCTGATATAATCTTATCAGTTCTATACGATTCGGTCGAAATAGTCAACCAACGCACTTTATCTTATGACTTTTCATGTCTCCCATTTATTTGTATATTCTAAGCATGGAATATAAGTTCATATTTAATTTTAGTAACTAATCATCAGTTGATCCGCTTGTTAAATCTTCTTTATAACAAGATAAAGTTAAAAAACTATATATGATTATTATTCTATTGACAACTGTGGAACATATAAACATACGTAAACTGCCAAAACTATCACTCTTCCTTTTGGCTTCGATGTAGTTGGGTATAAAAGTAATAGCAATGGGCGTCATCAATCACGTTAATCTCCATAGAAAGGATAAGAGAGTTTTGGTAAGGACCATACAACAACGAACAAATGTTTTCAAAGAAATTACTACCGTAAGATGGGTGCCCAATACTTATAGATTTCAACAACTTCTTAAGAATTTAAGTATATTTCTTTGCAAACAGCACCTTTAGGGAATTAATCATTTTGTATTCTACGACATTAGAGACACATGAAGATAAAATTAAGTAAGAAATATAAAGTCTACGTTTTGCATTTACGTAATTAATAAGGAAAAAAGATTATCTAAATAACTTGGCAGTAAAACATTGTCTATTAAAAATAATATATAACAAGTGATTTGCACACGTGAGCAAAACTTATAAGTGTCTTTTTACAACGTGACATATTTACGAAAATGCCTTGCGTATATCACTTTTATATATTTTATTACATAAATATATGGACAGAGATCGGAGTTAAATAATGTTACATTATGTAGTTGCAAGCAGATTTGACAATGAAAATATTGTAACTTGCAAATTTATTATATTTTAGTAATTATTATTAGTTACTAAATTAAGAAGCTTATGAAATTGTTATTATACTTGATACAAGATAATTGTTTAGTAAATCCTAGTTTTTTAATTAGTTCGGTAGACTATTTTATTAAGTATAATCTAATACTTTTATTTAATCTAAATCCGATCCCTGTCTCTAATTAATATTTTTAGTTCCCACTAATTTATAAACATTTACACATATATTATATTAAAATGCTATATCTACACTGTGGAATTCTAAGCCGGTTTTTTAATAAAAAGTATGTTCTCTCAATATATTTTAATTACTAACATTTGTACCTAATAGAAAAAAAACAGGAACAATGCTTCCAACTCTGATTCGCACCAACTTTTGATTAGAACATATAATTGCATAAAAATATTATTAGTTACGCGAGCATTTCTAAAAAAAATCAATAATATTTAGCCTAGTGTTTCGCGCACGTGTTGTACAGACACATAATATTCGTAAAAATACCGACTCCAATTACACCGTGCCTAAACCCTTGAACTATAAAGGACGTAACTTTCACTATCATTTTGAGAGCGGTCGCCCAGCGACCGTCTGTAACACCGGTGGCGTTAACATACTCGTACATAAATATTATATACATAAACATTCTACTTACGCCGATCGTAATTCTAATCGTCCTGCACATCCGTCATCGACAATGTTATCCGAGCTTCTAGTTTAATTCGCGTGTGAACACTAGGGTGAGTGTCCGGTAGCACGTTGGGCCCGTGCGGGAGTGGTTCAGCCAGAGTAGCGCGTGCGGTGCGGGCCAGAGGGCGGGTGACGTCATTGCGCGGGCGCGGGCTGCGCGGCGGCGGGCGAGTGCGGGGTGTGCGGGACGCGCGGGCGGGCCGGCTGGCGTCTCTGGCGGGCCAGGAACGACTGGCCGCTCGACAGCAGAGCGAAGCGCGTGTCTACTGCGTCCCGCTGACAGCGCATGCCGAGCTGGTACCACGCCGTGGCCAGCAGCCGCTGCTCGTTAGCTCCTGCGCCGCGTACTTCCGACCCGCTCCACCTGTAAACGAGAATATTGCATAATTCTCGTTCTTGTATTTTCTCCCTTGACCTTGAATATGGTAGGCACCATCTTCGTACACCGATGTGTAGCCTTGGTACATAGAATTTAACACTTATAATTGTTGTTGAAGTTACATTACTAACTCAGATTTTTCTAGTTTACTAATTGAAAATTTATAAATATATCAATCTCTATGACTCGAACACATTCTTCTTTTTCTTCTTCCTAACCTTATTCCCAATATTATTTGGGGACGGCTACTAGTTCAACCGGTTTACCTGAATATCAGTTTTTCCACGGTGCGACTGGCATCGGGACCTTCGCAACCCTAAGGGATAACTGAAATTCGAAGGATGAACTAGTTGTCAATAAATTAGAGGGCACTGACTTTCCAATAACGATCGCCATAGATATTCATGACAACCGGGACCGACGGCTTTGCGTGCTCTCCGAGGCACGGGCGTGAATACCGCCAAACTTCCAAATGACTCGAACACATACATTCCAACGTAAACAAGAGAATTTTAAATATTTGATTTTTTTTTCTAACTTTTCATGAATTATTTTATTTAATTAATATGGAATTAATAAATTAATAATTATCGTGTTCTCATAAGCGATAACAGTGCATAATCAATAAAGATTTAGATTATAATTATTATGACTCACTCGAGCCTGTTGTTGGTGGGTGGCGGAGCGTCGGGCCGAGAGGGGCCGGCCGGGGCCGTAGCCCGGGAGTAGCCCAGCGTTATGTCCGACAGCGACTGTTGGGCTGGAATGGCAACTATTTATTTTAGGCTCTTATACAATTCTTCAAATTATTTTTAGGTCTTAGAACATTGGCTGAAATAATAGTACATTGTTTACCGAGGTAGGAATGGGACTTTCACCCGAGTGCTACACAGTGCTTTATATTACACCTGTGAGGAACATTTAAAGTATTTTTAAAATAAAATCAAAAAGTAAGACACCATGTAAGACACAATTTAGCTTAGAATTTGACCAATATTTCGCGCTTCTTTTGTTTTTTTTTTATTCTTCACAAAAGGATGTCAGTGGCACGGAGATTCCATATTTAAATTATACGAAAACTCCTTGGGCAGGCGCGCACCATACATAAGATAACACATGAGAAATGAAAATTCATACAACTTTCTCTCCCGCTAAAACACGTTATAAATGGATTTTTATACATTTTTTCTCCCGCTTATTCAGGTCAAGGAAAAGACTAACGTTCTCTTTTCATTTTCAGGGAATATTGACTACTGTTCCGATCAGGTGTAGTATAAAAATAATTAATTACTCCATAATATACATCATATATATTACGCACACACATCGTCATCATCATCAGCCTATCGCAGTCCACTGCTGGACATAGGGATGTTATGCACACATAATAATAACATTGACAATAATTGGACGTGATACTGTTGTCAAAATGATTAAATTATGTTGGAATTCTTTTAATTTTGTGGATTTATCAATCAAAATCACAATTATGTAAATTATCATGTCTTATTCGGTTTACCTTCTACTTTCGGTTAATAAGGTACAAATTCGACAGGTGTATGTTAAGGGTTTTTAACTAATAAACAGAAATATATATCTATGATGAACTTTTATTTAGTTCTGAACTAAACATCCATGCGTGCAATCGCTATATCACAAAGAAAACTTATCTTTGCACCTACTGCATCTCATTTTTACATCAACTGAAGGTTGACTGGGAGAGAATGCCTCATGGCATTAAGTCCGCCATTGTACAACAAGTGCAACAAGTTTTAAATAAAATAAAAATAAAAAATGAAAAAATTAAAGTATATAATCCAACAAAAAATTTGAGTGAACTTAAATTTAGTTATATTTTCTGTTATAATCTTTAACAAATCCGTATAAATAATAACAATTGATATAATGACATTTTACAAGCACTCTTCAATAAAAATTAAAACAGAGTAAAAATTATGACAGTATATTTTATTTGGGAAATTAAAACAACTATTTATTTTTAGAAAAAACTACTCCTAGATTATAATTAGTAATTCGTCCTTACTTGACGAAACTTATATATATAAATTAGATATATACTGCCTTTTGACTGCCTTGTTGGCCTAGTGGTTGGCGTATGCGGCTGCTGATCAAGAGATTTCGGGTTCGATTTCCGGGTCAGACCAAATGTTTATGTGATCCGCAAATATTTGTTTCGGAGTTTGGGTGTTTTCTATATCTAATATGTATGTATTTACAAAAAAAGTATGTTTATGTATTATCAGTTGTCTAGCATCCATTATAGAAGCTCTGCTTAGTTTGGAACTAGATGGCGTTGTGTGTAAGATGTCTGAAATATTTCATCATCATCAGCAGGTTTCGGTCCACTGCTGGACATACGCCTCTTCCACTGAAACCACCACTTTGATCGATTTTGGGCTTCTCGCATCCATCTTGCGCAACTCGTCACTCCACCTGGCCTGTGGGCGTCCGTGTAGGAACGTGTACGTCCGAAATGTTTATTTTATATTATTTATTTATATACACAACATACCTGATGCCCTGGGATCGAGCGACTTGATGACATCCTTGGCCTTCTCGAGGCACTTCTTGTACTTGTCCTCTGTGGAGAGCAGTTCCTGGTCCCGCGCCGCCAGCGCCTCCTGCAGCTTGCTGGACCGACGGCGCTCTTCTGCCAACGCGCCCTGCAGCTCTTCTACTTGCAGAGCTGTGGGACAACATATCACGAGATAGCCAACTTAAGTACGATTAATAATAATTTTATACATCTCACACGCGGCCGTCTTAACCCAAACTAGATATGACTAAACAGTTAAGAAAAAGGTATAAACCATGCAGGATCTAGGTAAGATTAAAATTTAAATCACATTCTACTGATCTCAATTTTTATGAACATATTAACAATACCTTTGAACATTATTTCATTTTTTTTTAATATTATTATTGCAAAACATAGATCAATAATTTTTATTGACAAGAAGTAGTAAATAGTAAATGCCCAATGTCCCAGATTTGAGCGTGCGATTTGGAAAATGGTGTTAAAAAACACGTAGTTTACCATTGTCACCAAAAGCAGCTTATTTTGGCATTGCACCCCGCAGCAATTTTACGGTTGCGCGAACCCAAATTTTATTAAAGCAGGTGTATTCCCTTTTTAAAGTTTAGCTAATGATTGCAGATCGCACCGACCATAGCATGCAACATATAATACGCAAACATATTCATCATTATCTTCAAGACTTTGACAATTAAATATTATATATCGATTGTTTTGGGAATTGAGGAATATTGAATAAACATAGAGGACTAACATTTCCTCTGGTTATCTTCCATGGCCGTGGTGAGCCTGGGATTGGGCGCTTCGAGCGTGGCTTCCAACTGCATTATCCGTTGGTTTGCCTCGCGGTTCATAGCTCGCTGCTTTTCTAGGCGAGCCACGTAGTCTTCAAGAAGAGCCTAGAAAACATGGTCAAATTATGCCGTACAGTAATAAAAAGAAACTGTTTGAAGTCTATGTATAAGTCTAGTACAAAAATACCGATTGTCCTCAATTTTGACATACCTAATGTAAGAGTACTAAGAGTGGCAGGTAATAATAATAACGCAGTGTAGGTAGCCAATGTATTTAACACAGCAGTGGTATAAATATGATATTCACTTGTTATAAATATTTTTACACACTTAATCTTTTTTATCCTTTGGCATCAGCAAATAAAAGGGCATCGCAACCGAGGCTTGATATTTATAATGAATACAAAACGCATAAAGCAATAACATTGTGATGTACAAAGTTCGGAATTCGAAGTGTTCAAGTGTGTTTAAGATTACACATCCATACTAATATTATAAATGCGAAAGTAACTCTGTCTGCCTGTTACGCCTAACTTATTATTTTCTGTACGAGATACAGAATAAATTAAAACTATGTTGCCATCCTAAAATCGTACCTGTACCGACGCCTGGTCTGCCTGAGCGCCCTGGTTCTGCCGCAGTAATTTGTTCTCGTGCTCCAATCGGATCAATTTCTCTTTCAGGTCGTTGGGCGTTTCACTCATCTCCCGCGATACGTTGCCTTCATTAGCTCCTGTAATTGTCAGTCTATACGTAATAATAAATGCCTATTGGACCTACCCAGTCACATTTGTATAATAAACCAGAGATAATTTATACTATACAATATTTGAGTGCTCATTACTTCAAGGCTTATTGATAGTTACCGCTACCGTTAAAGCGAAAACCAGGACGCAGTTATAGCTTGTGCATATAATTATAGCAGTGTTATGCAAGCACCCCTGGAATTGGCCGAATATAATGAAATGGTAACATTGATTTAAATAGAAATGTATAGTCAAATGTACAATCCATTATTAATTATCTAATAATTATGTACTTAAGAATAGAAACAGATTTTAATATCATTAGCCTAATGCACTTAGTAATATCTTTGACTGCCTCGTTGGTCTAGTGGTTAGCGTATGCGGCTGCTGATCAAGAGGTCTCGGGTTCGATTCCCGGGTCGGACCAAATATTATTTGTGTGATTCACAAATATTTGTTTCGGAGTCTGGGTGTTTTCTATGTATAATATGTATGTATTTACCAAAAAGGAAAAAGTATGTTTATGTATTTATATCAGTTATCTAGTACCCATAACACAAGCTCTGCTTAGCTTGGGACTAGATGATGTTGTGTGTCAGATGTCCAAATATTTATTTATTAATAAAGATCAATATAATTTTAATGATACATATAAATGCTACAAGATAAGGAATCGACGTAGAAGCCAGCAAGGAAACAGAATTTCACACCTACATACTACACTTTATTTTTAGGTTTGCATAGTAGAACCCACATCATCATCATC
The DNA here is from genome assembly GCA_932526445.1 of Phragmatobia fuliginosa. Taxonomy (NCBI): domain Eukaryota; kingdom Metazoa; phylum Arthropoda; class Insecta; order Lepidoptera; family Erebidae; genus Phragmatobia; species Phragmatobia fuliginosa. The sequence goes on along the minus strand of OW052060.1, from coordinate 8,101,743 downwards.
AACAGCCTTTAACAGTCCACTGCTGGATATAGGCCTCTCCTTTGAAAGGAGGTTTTGGCCTACTATACCACGCTGGCCAGACGGGTTGGTAAAGGGTTTGGTTTCAAGTTTTCCTTCTCTTGGCAGGATGTTAGCTGCTTATTTTGTTCCTTTGGTCGCCTCTTACGATACCCATGGGAGGAACAGGGGTGGTGATAATTTGTATTCTTAATCCGTCACCACACGGACAGACCACCCGAATAACAAAATGATGATGATGTTGTGTGTCAGATGTCCAAAATATTATAATTATTTATATGTTTATAATGTTTACCTGCAGTAATGGTCGAACAGCGCAACTCATCGACTGTGTCCCGCAGCGTGTCCCGTTCCTGCAGGAGCGCGTCTCGTTCACGTTGCAGTGACATAGCGCGACTGCTCAGCTTTTTATTTTCGATCTCCAATTTGTCAGCTTTTGTAATCTCAGCGTCAAGTTTTTCGTTTAAATCTGTCACCTGGAATGTATAAAATAGTATGTTTAGAATAAGACAGAATTTGACTTTCAAACCGACATTTTAAGGCACAGATGTATAGAGAGATGGATGGAATATTTAGAGATAAAAGATTCGAGCATTGGCAAGCGCGTCGTACTACTCTGCTACTACTCTGTCTGATAGAAAGCATGAGTAGAATCATGAAGTGGGGCCCACTTCTCTCCCTCGTTAAGCGTAACTTGTTGCAATACATTCTTGAACAAAAAGTGCAACAGCGTATTAGTTCAAGACTAGATCAGCTATTAAAAGAGCTGTGTACTAAATCTGAAGAATGTCTTCATACCACAGAAGACTATGATAAGGTAACTTAATTTGGTAGTATTATCACTGTAAGAAAACACAAGATATCATGAAAGGTAGCTACTTCCCATCAGACTAAGCCTGTGCTTCTTTACTAACTTCGTTGTAATTAAAGACACACTGACCTGTTTCTTGTATATGTCAAGCTGTGCCCGCACAGCGTTGGCTTTAACAGCAGCTTGGTCGTGTTCTATGGCGCGTTGCACATGCTCCGTGTTTGCTCGCTCTAACAATTTCACCTGGAAAGTATTAAATACCATTTAAGCAACAGAAATAAATTACATGATAAACTAAGGAACTTCGTTATCGGAGGTTTTACTTTTGTATCGGTTGGAAAAAAAGTGCAGTAAGTCAACATTGATAATGTACTCCTATTTCGGCCACGGCGGCCAGTCTCGACAGTAAACAATCTACTACTCAAGTGATATTAAATAGTGGATAAGTGTGTGCGCAAATACAGGTGCCCTCTCTGTTCCCTCTCCCTCGCAATCCGATGGGACTGCCATCCAACAAGACCGAAGAGAAATCAAGTGCCTGATTGACGCCTTTACGTACTATCGTGCTTGCCTTGATCCCATGCGTTGGACGCGAGGGATAACACCCCAAACTTTCAATCTAGGGGCTCTTATTAAGTATTTCTATAATCAGAACTTAATAACACTTTTTTGTCCAACCCGGAATTCGAACTAGAGACCTCTTGATCGGCATTCGCAAACGCTAACTACTAAACCAAAGAGGCAGTAAGTCTACATTACAATAATAATAGCATATCCCACACACGGCTGTCTGATCCCTAACTAGGCAGAGCCTGCACAATGTAATCAAACTGCTGATAAACATACTTATATATAATAAAATAATAATATATATATATATATATATATAACTTCCTTTCAAAGGAGAGGCCTATGTCCAGCAGTGGACTGTTAAAGGCTGTTGATGATGATATATATATATTTCTAAATACATACATATTTTAGATAAATTACTCCAAGACAGAGAACTTGTTGATCATACTCATCACAACACAAAGTAACACAAAAAAATATGATAAAATAAGAATTACCAGACACGTTGTACTATACTTTCGGTGCAAATTGTGTAAAGGAAAAAAGAACTTGTTAACATATAAATATGAGTATGAAATAGTAACCTGTCGTCGCAAGTCAACATGTTCCTCCATCCGCTTCTTGTATGACGCAACAGCAGCCTCGAGCGTGGCCGCCTTCGCAGCCGTCTCTCGGAGCGCGTCCAACTCATCCTTCAGAGTTACGTTCTCTGTCGCCGCCATCTGTTGTCATATTAATTTTTGTTTTACATACTTTTATTTTATTTACCAATGGATTTTGAAATAAGTTTCTAGAGTTTTTGTTGACACAAGTTTATAGGTGTACGGAATATTCTCTTACAGATTGCCCTTGCATGTGTATCGTTATTAAAACTATTAATTATGTTTAAGTTGTGGCACGAATGGATTGATTTAATTTGCGCGCACACGCAGAAATACCTGTTTATTAATTATTTGTGTAGCAAAAGTATTGTTTAGTTTTGTCTGTTGAAAATGAGAACATTGGAAGAAAAAAAATTAAGAGTGGCCAATATACGTAGGTACGAGTATGTGATATCTTCTAATATAAAAGTCAAATATCATGAGCCTTCTACAAGCTGGTTAAGTGCACTGTAAACAAAATCAAGAATATTGCCATACTTTCATGTAATGTCACCTAAATTCTATATTTCTAATGGCTTTTATTTTCCCTTCAAGAAGCTAAGCTTTTTTTACATCCCATAAATCAGAGCATCCCCTGAAGTTTTCTGTCAATAATAGGTCCAAGATTTCATGTCTCGGACACTTTTGAAGTTTTGCTACTGCAACATTATACTTAACTAGATAGAGTTTAGTATTTAATTTTGTTTTGATGTGGTAACGTTTGTCAACATTAAAACTCTTTAACTTGCGTGATATAAAATGCTTCATTCCTCCACGCAACTTAATGTGAACGATATAAAAAATGTTACAGTTGATTGAAAAAAATCTCACTTGTAGTTCCTCATTCCTAAGTTTGTACAAGGCCAATTCTCGCTCCGCGGCGTCAGCTCTGGCATGTTGGTCATCCCTTTGCAGTTCCACTTTATCTAGTTCATCTTTCAAAGCGTCGAGCTGTGCTCTCATAGTCGTGTATCTTAAAGTCCCGGCATGAGCAGGTCCTAGTGAGGCTCCCCCTTCATCCAGCTCCGGTGACCAGTTCTCGGCTGCGGTAGCCGCCGTCCGCGCTGCGGTCAGGCGTGCTACCTCGCTGATCAACGTCATCTTCTCCTCTTGGAGAATTTTTACCTGAAACAGAACATTTATTCGATTTCATTTAAAAACTCTACTCATAACGACGTCTCAGTTGCATAAAGGGAAGGCCGGGAGAATAATGCAGAATAATCTAACCAGGCTGCCATGGTAAGGGTCACCATGCTACATTGCCTACCCTCACAATAAGCATGGTGACCCCAACTCCTGGATTTTACTCATGCTTTCCATCAGGCAGAGTAGAGTCACTTTGGCAGGCTTAAATATAAAAAAAAAAAATTATACAACTGATTCTGTTCTTATCAACAACGCATAAAGTCCCACTTCTGGGCTCGGGTCTCCTCTCAGGAGAGGGTGGAAGCTATGCGTCTCCACGCTGAACGAGTTTTTTTTAGCTACGTAAATCTTGCCGTTAGATTTTTTAAGATTTTGAAGACCTCCAACTAAGCTTCACAACTATTATCTTATGATAACAACTGATTTCTGAATGACGGAAACGCTCATAACATATCAGTCCACAAACGGACACCGATCTCGGGATTGCTTACCCTAAGGCCACTTAGCTATGAGAGCTTGGAATAACCAATAAAAATACCTTTATATATACTACTAGTCGCAAAGTGGTTGGAATTCAACCTTAATAATGTTGCCACTTATAATTCAAATTAATTTTGAATTATAAGTGGCAACATTATTAAGGTTTAATTGTACTATAAATTCTATAATCGTACTACGATGTTAAAAAGAGTAGCAATGCCTGTGTGAGTCAAATACATGGTAGTGTGTGTTTTATATATTGATTTATTGTATTGTTTATGCACATTTAAAAAAATTGCTTCCTACACTCCTCCAAACAAACGATAAGTGTCCAAATACTCCTCCGTCGACGCCATTTTCGTTAAAAAGGATACAAAGTTATTGCTTTACGTAATAATTTATAGATTTTAAAGAGCAAATATTTAGCTCCCTTTACTTAACCACTTGATACTTCATTCATAGCCCTTGAATACTAGATTAAATTATTTTAATTATCAATAGGGTGATTTATCTCAATTGTATGCAGTGTTTGATTTATCTAATGGTTGGCAGCTGATGGATGCGGATTGCCCAAGACCGAGATAATTGGTGCTCCTTGAGGGAGACTTTTGGCCAGGAGCTGACAACGATAGCTTTATTCGTATCTAAACTCACATCTATTCCAATGATATGGTTAATGTTTTACCTTTTACTACCCTTAGATAACGATACGTGATATGTTATTTAAATGTAGTTAGGGTTTTTATCAATCGATAATAAACAGCTACTAATTTTGTATCGTAAATTATCAAATTAATACAATCTAATTGACATGACCGATAACATTTACCGATACAGTGATAGTGCATGGCTTTAATTCTCTTCAGATTACACTTATAACAATTTACATAATTTTAGTACAAGGAGAATGAACAAAAAGGTCATTTATAGTAATATTAAACACCGACAGTCTTTAACAGTTCAATGTTGGACATAATAGACCAAACTTTTATGCCTAAGGAGAGACTTACATTAAATATTTCGAACATCTCACGCACAAAGCCATCTAGTCACAAACTAAGCAAAGCTTGTATTATGGATAATAGACAACTGATATAAATACATAAACATACTTTATTTTGTAAATACTTATTATACATAGAAAACATACAAACTCCTAAATAAATGTTCATTTGCGGTTCACACAAACATTTGGTCCGACCCGGGAATCGAACCCGAGACCTCAAGTATAAAAGCCGAATACGCTACCGCTGCGCCACCGAGGCAGTCAAAATTATAGGTCTTTCCTAAGAAATAAAGTTTTGGGCTACTTTATGCACTCATTCTTTATGGTATATATGAAAACACAAAGCCTAGACTGACAACTAACTGTGTGATATATATATATATATCATATTTAGATATATTTGGAATCACACCGACGACCGGGAATGCCATTGCCTTGTGTAATGTAAGACGGGCTTATTCTGACTAAAAAATTTTTAAGAGAAACGAAAATCTTCTATGTGGAAACTCAATAAAAAATTCATACCGTGTATCAAACACAAAGTCATCAGGCACAAAATACAGGTAATATAAGTCCTTCTTTAACTACCGATTAATCTATTGTATGTATATTAGTACGTGAAGCAAAAACTTTGTACCCATGTTTACGTAAATTACTTTTTGTAGAGTAGAAGTGCTTAAGCTACTTTTTTTAATCAAACGTAAAAATTGATTCAATAATAGAACATTTCACACACTACCATGTACTCTTTTGTCAAATTAAAATTGTAGCGTAGCCTTGCGAAATCGGTGATTATAGAATATTATAGTTTTTAACAATAGAACCTTAATGATGTTGCCAATTTTTGAAATTAATTATGGTCGAATTTTTAATACTTGGCGACCTCTAGGTTACATAAGTAAATGTAATAACACCACCCCATGGCATTGCCCTAAAACTTGGTAAAAAGTACACAGTCGTCAGTCTGCTAACACATAAAGCGGTCACTACCACCGTTTAATAAAATTCTTATGAAATAGATATCAGCGTATGGTGAGGTACTGAAATGTTTCCGCAAACTAAACTATTTCCTTTGTAGTTAACTATGACTATTATGTACTGTTAAAATTACTGCAACACAGTTCCAATAGAATTTACTGTCCCGATCTATGATTTGCCTAAAAAAAATTGTGGTAAGCGCGAAGAGACATAGAAATCACAGTTTTTTTATATTGTCACACACGTATCTCTTCTTGAAAGAGAACCTTTCCCTGTAAGTACCCCCCGCTTAAAATTTAACCGCTTTGCTTGCTATCCTAGTGGTTTGAACGCAATAGTAAGTTTATATCTGTAATTGTTACTTGCAATATATACATATTATATTTCAACAATATTATATTTTAATTTTAAGTGGCATTGAAATACCAATTTAAATGACCTCTGCGATCGCATTCTTGGATACGCACTACAGCTAAATAAACATTTTCAATAATAAAGTGTTAACATCAACTTATCTTGTATTATATTCTTAACAACTAAAGCCTACATTGTAAAATTACGATGATATTGTAAACAAACAATTTCTGAATAGAGTTGTTTATTTTTAACATTATCATAACTTATCGCGTGAAAAAAAATACTAGATGTTTTTTCTAAAAACACTAAGTAATAGTATAAAATTAAATAAAAATAAATCTCTAAATCGAGATGCACGAGTCTAATTAGATATTCGACACAGTTTTGATATGTATAAAAAGTAGTAGGTAGTGTACAAAACAAGTTTACCTGTGTGTCCAGCTCATGACACCTCTGCGCCAGGGCTTCTTTCATGTCCGCATCAGACTGCTCCGCGGCCGGCGTGTCCAAGTGCACACTGCCACGGTTCGCGCCCAGCGTTAACGTCTGAAGTTCCTTTCAAACAAACAACACTCTAAACAAACCACTAACCCAATTTCACTGTACGATTAAACTTTTACTTTTAGTTAAACAGTGTGTCTGCTATATTCTTTGAACACCCAGCGCGCACACATCGCGCCACAACTGTAACTGTATCGTGATCCAAGGACATTAAGTATAACATAAGCGTTACTAAAACATTCAATTTCTTTACCGCTTCAAGTAACGAGTATGCAATACTGAAAGCGTTAAGCAAGAATATACGCAAAGTAAATCTTGCACCGATGAGCAGTATACTGTAACGCGCCCCTACTATAAGTAAAGCCGTTAAACTTTAATGCATGAAAAGGTAGCCCGAGCTAAGTTACTAACTAATTAGTTACGGATGGATAATGTAAAATTAAAATGTCAGACATTACATATAAAGTTATAAAAAATGTGTTTTACTTTTGTTACAAAAAATATTTCATAATTTATTTTAGAATGAGCACAGAACATTTTTAACATTACTTTAACGGTATTCTAAGTATTTTTCTATATTTATATAAACTATGTAGAGTTTAGACCCCTCCCACCATTTCAATTCATCACTACTGTTAATGAATAGTAAGAAACTTTTGCAGTGGTCGGGGTACATCAACTCAAGAAATTACCTGTTCTAACTATACATTAAAAAAAACATAGTCTATATTTGGTATAACATTCTAACATAAACGGTCTAGTGTCCTAACCAAGATATTCGGACAGAAAAATAATATACATTAAACAATAAGACGATGTTTGACTATCTATACCTAGATCGCGGTATTCGCCGGTATTCGCGGATATACACACACAAAATATTCGTTTCCGTACCTGCGGATATAATTTTTTTACGATCCGGCACATCACTAATAGAATAGAATTATTATTTATTCACCACACAGTTTTCACAGTTATATAGTGTACAAAGGTGCATTCATTTTCTACACCTTTCTACACCAATTCAGAACTTCAGGACACTAAATTCTCATTTACAAAGATTTTTTCCATTTTATTTCGATTTACTTTCAATATTGAAGAGCGCATCACACTTTTTCTTGAGTATATGGACAATTTCGATCATACATAGTTAATGAATTATGCACACTTTGGAATTTATCTAACGACGCTATTGTTACATTCGGTGCGGACTTATGACACCAGGTGCTCCGTCACGCTGGTCAATGACTGAGGCCACGAGCAAGTGTTTCCCTCTCTTCTAAATATGTTACAAACTATATTTACCTACTACTTCTTGTAATTACATACGTGATGTATGAAAGTAATTATATATTATCACACATATTTCACAAACTAAGTAATTAATTGATTATTAGAGTATTCGTATAAGTAATAAAATGTATTACCTCGCTTACTGTGCACTGAGTAGTAACACAACAAAATGGTAACATTAAAATCGTTCACGTAGTAGGAATGAATTGTATTCGTGCAGTAATTGTAAACATTTAATTAGATTGCGAATATGTACAAGGTCGTACGTACTAATAAACATTAGGCACGGTTTATTTTTGGTGTTGGTATGTTAAAGAGTAAATTAATCGAATAAATATGTTTAACGAGGCCTGACGACAAATCATCGTCGTCTCTTCAGTGTGCCGTATGTTATTATATTTTTTTATTATCTTTGCAAATATAAATAGTCAGCTAATGAAGGAAGGCTTTTATAAACACTCTTTTTACTGTTTTTAAGAGTGGTCAACGAATTGAATTACGTAGAATTAAAACAAAAACAATGTAGTAACAGATAGTAACTAACCACGTGTTTAGCGTTGTACACAAATGCTTGTTTTCAATGTGTTTTTTTTTTTAATTACAGCCACTCCCATAACACCTTTAAGCAACTTATATATGTCTTTATGACAAGACACATACATACAAAGAACGATGAAGAAATACCTGAATGGCCTGCATTATTGATCTCTGGAAGGACAGCTCCATTTCCATAATTCTGGTTATATATTCTTCTTTCTTCACACAGTTGACTGCACAACCTAAGAATTACAAACCTCTATCAATCATTAATAAGAGCCAAGTCTGTTGCTTTTTGCATTCAGGCGCCGTTTCCTTACATGACAAATATGATTAAATATAATGTAATTACTGATACGTGATACAAATTATTCATTTTTAATAATACTGTATCAATTTAATTAATTGAATATGGCTGAGCGCTGTGCACTCTGAAAAACAGGTATCTGTATGAGTTGGAGTATCAGATACCACCATTTTACGAATCCTACATGACTATCTGGGTATGAAAAAGTCAGTGCAAGATGGGTACCGAGAATGCTCACCCCGCTTAAGAAACAGCGCGTCGATGCTTCAAAGCAATTTTGGAGTTATATGGAGATGAACCTGCACAGATTTTGGAACGGATTGTTACTGGAGATGAAATATGGGTTAATCACTTTGAGCCTAATTCAAAACAGGAGTCCATGCAATGGCATAAAAAGGGCACACCAGCACCAAAGAAATTCAAGGTGTTAGAATCGGCTGGAAAGTTGATGGCTACTGTATTTTGGGATTGTGAGGGGATAATACTGATTGATTACAAAGAAAGGGGAAGAAATATAACCGGAGAGTACTACGCATCGATACGAGACAAATTAAAGGAGGCCCTCAAAGAAAAACGTCGATGAAAATTGGCTAAGGGAGTGTTGCTCTTGTAAGACAATTCACCAGTTCACAAGAGCAGAGTTGCAATAGCTGCTCTGCACATGCACGGCTTCCAATCACTAGTCCACCCTCCTTACAGTTTAGACCTGGCCCCTATTTAAAAAAAGATTTTCATTTGTGCCCCAATTTAAAAAAAGACTTATGGGGAAGGAAAAAAGAGGCAATTATGGCCAATTTTGAGGTGAAAGACAAAAAATATTAGTTCGACGGTTCAGCTTGAGGGTGATTATATTGAAAAGGAAAAATAGATTTATTGTTTCATTTAATTTAGGACCCTTTTATTCCTCGAACTTTTGGACCTTCCCTGTACAACAGGGCCAGTTATAGAAGATACACCAAACTAAGGAGTAACGAATCTCCGATTGGCATACTGTTCAACATCAATCGTAGGGGCTTGGCCAGCCAGGCACGATAATCTTGCTGGTCAAAAATCTTCCCTTTGTGTTGGATAAATAAGATACCCGTTCCTCCACAACTAGAACACTTAGCACCGTAGGAACCTGTGAGGTGATCGCTTAAACTACTACGCCATCGGTGCAGTGCGTATTTTTTTCATGCCACAATTGAATCATCAGCTTATTGGATATAAGCCTCTCTCACAAATTAGTATATTAGTCGAAAGTAAAAGTAAATTTAGAAAAACATATTGTTTTTATCAAAAATTAGAGATATTAATACTAGAAATTAATCAAAATGCTTATTCGGCACTTACTTAAAACAAGTTGAAGCAATCTCCCCAAGTCAGACGGATCTGCAGTTTCGGCTATATTTACTACATCTGGCCTTGAAAACTCTTGCAGGCTTAAATTTAGAATGTCCTGGTGGTAATCTGTGAATAATACTGTAAATTTGTATCAAGCAGAAAATATGTGAGCCCCAATAAAAATACATGTATAAAACATACATTATACAATAACTTCCTTTGTATTGTATTGTTATTTATGTGTACTAAATTGAGTAATACTTCCAAAAAGAACATACACTAATGAGTTACATACAACTATGTTATGTAAATTTACAAGATATTAAATTGTGTTATTACCAGATATTGCTATATTTGTCACTCTCTTTGTCAAAGAGGTTTTGGTCTATTGTACGACACTGGCCTCTTACAAAACCAACAAGATGAACAGGAGTGGTGAGACTCCGTATTCTTAATATTTCTATACAATGAGAATTTAATATTTATTAATTAACTATTTATTTCTTCTTATTATTATTATTGTCAAGAGCATAAATGTGGCGGAAGTGAATAGTGATTATTGTTAACAACTGTATTAAAATAGCAGCTGCACCCCACAGCATTACTTACTGGTTTTCTTGCTTTTGATAGGTTTCATCATCATTATCATCAACAGCCTTTAACAGTCCACTGCTGGACATAGGCCTCTCCTTAGAAAGGAGGTTTTGGCCTACTATACCACGCTGGCCAGACGGGTTGGTTTCAAGTTTTCCTTCTCTTTGCATTGATAGGTTTATTTTTCACTAATTTACTGGTTTTAAAATAATTGCACAGAATATTATAACTTTTGTTAAATAAAAGTAGCCGTAGTTACTCTCTATAACTTAAGCTATCTGCGTGCCATTGAATTGGTGCAACCGTTTCTGGGATTAGCCAGATTATACAGACAGATAAAAACAAATAAATTGATTTTCGCTGTTATATATATTCTATAAAATTCTATAAAACAAAGTCGCTGTCTGTCCCTATGTATGTATCTTTTAAACTATGTAATGGATTTTGATGCGGTTATAGATCAATATGGCCCTAAATGAATATTATTTATTAATTTCAATTTAAAATGGGGCATAACCATTGAGGGGTACTGGCCAGGGCCAAGTAGGTGGCACTGCTGTCGGTTTGTCACCATCAGTTAACAACTAAACACAATATTTATTCATTCTAAGGCAGTAGGAGTATTACACCATGGAGAGACAAGTTTACATACCTACAACTCCCTCTAATATTTTTTTCAGGTTGCTAACTTTTAATCTCCAGTTAAGTCCTACATCTGTCTTTATTTTGATATTCCAAGTGGGAGTGAAATATTCCGGAGCTATTTGGGTAAGGGCCTCAGCTATCGCCACTCCATCAGATAATTCTGAAAATAAATATATCATTAAGGCTACAGTTTTCTTTAAGTGAATTGCATTATTTTATTAATTTTAGTTTATTTCTATTAATGTCTGAAACTTGAAGAGCTATTTGAATAGTTCAAATTGCAAATGTATTCTAATTAAGCTATAAAAAAACTGATATCTATGTACAGTTTCAATTAAATATGTACTTACAGTGTGTGTCATTGGATCTTGTGTATTAAACTTTTCAAGACACAAATTAATTGTAAAAACAATCATCTGTAGATCTGTAGTATACACAATGTTATGTATAATTCAAATAAATACATTCACTTTCGTTTAAAGTTCAGAGTTAAATTGGTGTTGTGTGGGAAGATGTCAGTTTTGCCTTTCAAGAAATATTGTACACCAATATGACCGAAGACTACTTCTGAACAATGAGTACTACAGACCAATGAGACATTATAATGGCGAAAATAATTGCAGATTGAGCAATATCACAGCCAAAGGAGTGTACAGTCATGTCTCAATGAAATAAAAACAAATATGTGTCGAAATTATCCACTTAGTTGCCGACTCCTACTAGGGATGTGGGTCGATCCAGCTCCCTAGATCAAAAACATAGTGATATAGTGAGAACAAACTGCAATATTAACCTGAGATCATATTTACCTGACGGATTTCCATGTTTTGCCTTTAGATCTAATGTCTGCATCCACTTGATCAAATTGTCACATAAAACAATTCCATTTGCCTCCATCCTGGAGAATATAATAATGGCTCAGTAAAAACTAAATATATTTACTTGGATTTCTTACATGAAAACATTACATTTTCATAATAAAAGACCTAAAAAGTTAATAATGAAGAACTAATAAATGTTTTCCGTCGTCCGTAACGCGTGACGTCTGCGTAAGTGTTTATAAAGTCAGTCTTGATGCATGACATTTCCCGAATTTAAAAGAAGAGATCTTTTAAATAAAGTCTCGTTTATGCTTACTTTTGTTTGTTTTTTAGAAATTACATATTATTATTGTGCTTTGCTAATGTTATTTAAAAAAGCTAAAGAAATAATTTTAATAAGAATTTTTTTTTTTGAACTGAAAAATCACAATAAAGCATTCATGGAGTAAGTTTTACAATGTTGGAGTATCTCCTTAAAAACGTTATAAAGTATGCTGAAATTTGTAGTTTGTATATTACGTTATTTCTCTTAATTCAAAGCGTGTGTATTCCATGGCTTTACGACACTGTGTAGATGAGTCGACTAGCATTCAACAACATTCATTAAATTTATATCACCATCATTCAATCATTTATAAGGAATAATAACACTATTTAGTTTATATGGTTTTTGTCCTTGAAATAAAAATTATTTTTCCTTATAATTTTAGATGCACAGAGTTTAAAAAAAATATGAAAAATCCCACACGTCACGTTTCCAAAATATTTATTATTTTTGATTTATAAAAAAAATGCCTCTACACAAATATTTTAAAAAATTAAAAATGAATTGCTTTAGCTTTTTTCTTGTATTTATTTAAGTCTGTCTGTTTTAACAGACCAGTAAAAATCACCTAACATGGCTTGGTTCCAATACCCTTGATAATTTTGTTAAAAAAAAAACAAATCCTGATGAAAAAGCTCACCATGTTCGTCGCTGACTTCTCCGAGGTTTTCAGGGAAGAAATCAAGGTGCGAATGAAGGAAATGAATTTTCAAAGACATACTGACACCCATTCGTAGAAAATTATGTAATAAATCAGCACTTAATTGTCTGTAATTTTCATTTTGTTTGTTGTCAAAAAACTCTTTTATCGTCGTAGTGAATTTCAAGCACATCTTCAGTATCCGAAAGACTGTTTTTAAATACCTCACCTTTCCACATTATTTGATTTGAGGTCCAATAAAAATACCTTCTTTCAGTTTCGCCTCAGTAAGATATATCTGAACACATTAGCCAATTCATCTGAACTTGTGTCACTTTGAATGTGATTTTCTTTGGATTCCGTGTTAGTCATCAATGTTGTGCTGGAACAACCGAGAGGTTCTGGAATTTGTTACTTGTCTAAGCTGTAGATAGGTTTCGTAACTGAAGGAACATCTGCATCTATAATTTTATCTTTGTGCTTCTGATTAAAACCAAATGTTTTAGTGAGACAAAAGTAACAGTCATTTTCGTAGTTGGATGGTTCCCTCCATATCATTGGCAAATTAAAATTCAAATTTTTTTCGACATCTTTCACAAAAAAAAAATCCCATGCCGTGAGTAGCCTATTTTTGTCCTGGCGAGAGACCGAAATAAAGAAAATATGCTTCTTTTAGAGATTCCATTATGGGATATCCATTTGATAGATATAATAATTTCACCACAAAAAGTTTTGTGGTGACACAACCTTTCTGATATTTTGAAAACAAATATTTCTTTATCTGAACACTACAATGCAGCAAAATTTCAGGATGAATTCAGAACCAACTTGTGGGTAGTCTTAAAATAAAAAGTATTGATAACTTGATTATTTGACGTGATAAAAATAAAACAAATTTTTGCGTTTGCGTTTAGATAATGTCACTAAATAAAACGATATGAAATTTACTCGAAGGACATGATTTTTTTTATATTTTGTAAACTAGTGTAATTAATTGTAAACGGCGCGGCGGTTAGCCTATGCGACTGCCGATCGAGAAGTGTTGTGTTTGATTCCCAGGTCAGCCCAAATAAGTGTTATTGATCGTATCTAAATAGTATCTCATCTAAAGCATCAGATTGCTGTTCACAATCACAACAACGATAGTGAAAACCACTCTAGGATTCAAGAATGGTCTCTTACTGTCCTTAAAAAAACTTAAGTGCATTTTGTGTAGATGTTACTTTATGGACTGCCTCGTCGGTCCAGCAGTCAGCGTATGTGACTGTCGATCAAAAGGTCTCGACTGTCGGGCATTAGTGTTGTTGAGTTTTTCTTATAAGAAATTCATAATAACAGCTCGGCGTGTGCGGTGTTTGGGTTATATGTATAAATAGTTGTTCTGTATTCTGATCGTATTGGGTAATATTTCGTCAGATCAAAGTTATGAAATCCTGTGTCTAGTTAGCTTGTAGTTACTATGGGTACTAGAAAACTGATACAAGAGCATCCTTTAGTCTGTTATACATACCTACATATGGTACCTACATAGAAAACAAAAACAAATATATTATTTGCAGCCCATACAAGATTTAGTGCGATCCAGTAATCGAACCCGACAGCACAGCAGTCGCATATACTACCAATGCGTCGCCGCCGAGGCTGTCATGAATTTAACGGCACAGACAATTCTAAGTTTTCAATCATACAGACTAGCGGAAATGAGTGTAAGGTAGTAGAACCAGGTTGATTTCATTTTAAAATGGGCCGGCTCGACCGGGACGTTACTACCCTCTCACACAAAATCAACCTAAAATTACAGCATTATTGCTGTGCATGCATGCATAGTGAGTGAGAGACTCAAGGCATATTGTTGCAGAAACATCTCAATAGGCCGCCATTGTGGCCGCCATCGTGTGGGTCACTACACTGCATTCGCAATGACTAACCGTACTCACTGCGAATGCAGTCACCGGTCCCGGACAACTATTCTATATTACCTAAGACTCTACTGATGCTTTCATCAAACAGATCGGAGTCACTTAGCTTGACAAAGTGACTGTCATATATAAAATTAACTCTTCTTCCTAGCCTTATTCACAATATTATTTGGAGTCAGCTACTAGTTCAAACGGATTTACCTGAATTTCAGTTTTTCCACGGAGCGACTGGCATCGGACCTCCGCAACCCTGAGGGAGAACTGAAATTCGAGGGTTGAACTAGTTGTCAGTAAATTTGAGGGCACTGAATTCCCAATTACGATTGCCAAAGATGTTTATGACAACCGGGACCGACGACTTTATGTGCTCTCTCCGGGCTGCTATGCCTGCTAATAAATAATTTAAATGCTTTAAATATCTCTCATGATCAAGTTACCTTTTAAAATACTAAATTAGCCTACCATTGGAATATAAACTTTTTTAATCATAACAATAATTGTATTTATTGTTTCTCTCACATTGTACAACTTTACGTAGGCATTACAAAATAAACTTGCACTTGACATAATACCATGCTCCTATGTGAGAGACTGGTGTCCGTACTAGGACTGACCTGTGTGACCGATTACCAAATCAATCCGTTCTAAGAAACTATGATCGCTAGAGATAGAAACAGTAAATAATTTTATACACCGTCATACATGAGCCATCACTACATTTATTAGTAGAATATAAGATGAAATATTTAGTTGTTTCAATTCATAATTTTTAAGCGTAGGTACATAAGCGTTTTAGAAAGTAGTCATGTTTCTAAATTACCATAATGGACATCATGCTAACAGTCCGCCTAACGGTGGTCAATCGTCAAAAGTTAAAACACATGCAAATTAACACTTAGATTACACTTAAATGTATGAACTAATTTTGTAAGAGGTTAGTTTTGTGAAGTTGTAGTCGCAATCTGTTGACTTGACGAACCGATTTTGAAAATTATTTTATAAAAAAAAGTCAGATTGTGGTCCATCGTCTTTGCGCCTTTACGCGAGCGGCTGGCTAGCCGCTCGCGTCAGTGTCGGACGGCGCTGGATCCAGATGTTAACACTTCATAATTAAACGTCTTCTAGTACGTACCTAGTAGGTACTCGTACGTTCTATTATTTCATTGCTATACACAAGTGTAATCTAAATGTTATCGCTGTTACCTGTTGCATAGCAAGTGGAGTATAGTGGTGTAGCGATGATTTGGCTGATGATGTTTAAGAACTTACTGATGGTGATTCAAACCATCCTAGCATTAGTACCTATACACGATAAGCATACTTTAAAAACATAAAGTCAAACAATCGGCATATTTTTCTGTTTTTTTTTTTTTAATAGACATGTGCTTGCTCGTCAATGATTAAAGAATGTTGCTCGTTCACTAAGTATAGGGAGCGACCCGATCTAGTTCAGTATCCCAAATGAACTAGTTCAGTACCATAGTTCCATAAGTACACTTGTTGATTCAGAGAAAGGAATAAAATAGTTCTTAAGGCGATCATTCTGTCAATGAACTACGTACTACGAAGTAACTAGTTCAGTTCAGTACTATAGTTCCTTTATTACAGTTGTTGATTCGGATCAGGGAATAGTTCAGACATTCGGTCACATGCCGCGTGCGTTACCCCAGCAAAAAAGCAAAAACGAAACACATGAATAGATAGCTTCTGTTCAGCATTATATGTTAGCAAACAGCAAAATTTGTGTATGCTGTTGTTCATAAGTTATTGACAATTTTGCTGGGGCAATATTTTGGGCTTGTCTAGAACTTGAAAATGGCTGAACGCAGAAGTTTGAAAACAATACCATCGATAGACCTTCATTTTCATTTGCTTAAATTTGTTTAATCATTCGTTTTTGAATTGTTTAATGAACACCGATGTAATAAAATGGTTTTGAAAATCAGAAAAAAACTGTTTTGCTAGGAAACCAGTATACTTACAATTAAATAAAAAGCTGTAACATATAGCATTGGTTTACATTTATAATGCCTGTAAATTTGGATTAAGTAACTTTAAGCAATATGAAGATATAAGTAAATATTATAAATTTTAAATTGTATATTTACGTCATCGAATACGCAGTTCCTATAAAACAAGGAAACGTGGCAAACTCTAACAAATTTAAGTATATCATTAACAAACAAGCCTGTAAATTTCAGCTATCAATTATGAATATTATAAAAGTTATATGTAAAAAAAGAATGTATGAACATTCTCCTATAACCCAACCATTATATTTAATAGGTAACAAAAGCTATCTTTCCATGTATTTCGTTTGGGTCTGAAAGGCTTTTAAAAAATTTTTTTTGCTGGGGTAACGTTTGAAACGTTACTCCAGCAAAGTGTTTTTGTCCAATAACTTTTAAACTACTACATGCACAAATTTTGCTATTTGTAACAAATTACTCCTTTAAACACACTAATTTTCTGTTATACTCTCATCCCTCTAAGGCCCAATATTTTTTGCTTTTTTGCTGGGGTAACGCACGCTCACATGCCTTCTAGTACGTAGTACTCGTACATTTAGCACCGTATTTTGATTGAGAAAATTAGATTTTTATTTGAATTACACGGAATTTTCTGTGAATTATATTTTGATTTTTCTTAGTACTTTACAGGCTTAGGACTGTCATTCTAATATCAATTATTAACAAATAATATCTGTATTGAAAAAAATAGTGGACAGATTATAATGGCGCATTTAAAAATCAAAATGAACTGTAGAACTAGACTTAAAAGTTTTTTTCAAAATGGTCAACGGCAAAAAACTTTCTATATAATATAAATATATATAAATAATAGGTTAACAAAAGTAATAGCTAACGTAAAGAAAATAAAAAGAGTTCTATCATTGCGTCAAAAGATTGTATATAAATTGTTATCTACGCTGCTTTTTCCTATACTAAGTTCGCATACATCTAGCTCGCTCGATTGCGTCGAGTGACGTTGCGACGAACGAATCGAGTCGACAACAGCTGAAGAGCCGCTGCGTTTCGTTCACATCTTTAGTACTCCAGTACACTGCATTCATGAAGCGACAGTGTACTAAATGAACGATGTACTAGGAGCTTTGAGCTTCGTTCGAATACCTTGACAGGAACTAGTTCCTCATAGTACTTAGGACATGTACTACACAAGTCTATTTTTTAATAGACTATAAAGGCATTAAGATTCAAGGATTCAAGTGTCATAAAGAAAAAGTATATAAGATTTCTTATTCTTTATTTATATCATTGTTTTGGTTTTTATGTGTAAAAGGCAGATCACATCCCATGTATTTGTCGCTTTTGATAGCATGGTTTATAACTTGCTGCCACGATGGGTCACTTAAAAGTAAATGTGGGTCACAGAATAGTAATACTGCGACTTGAGCTCTTGTTAGCGCAACATTTAACCTCTTGGGGTTTTTAACAAAACCTAAAGCATGTTTTTGGTCTATAATAACATATTCTTCCGTCGTCCTAACTGTCGATATAATAATGAGACGTTTTTCTTGTCCTTGAAATTCTTCAACTGTGCCAATTTTTGGTCGTGGCAGTCCCATTGCATCGAATAGAAGACGAATATACTTGATCTAAAAAATTAAAATGTTTATCTTTACAACAAAGTATTAATAAAATCATTAATGGCAAAAAATCGAACCCTTATAGATTCGTCATGTCTGTCTGTCTGTCCGTCCGTATGTCACAGCCACTTTTTTCCGAAACTATGAGAGCTATACTGTTGAAACTTGGTCAGTAGATGTATTCTGTGAACCGCATTAATATTTTTACACAAAAATAGAAAAAAGGCAAACATTTTGGGGGGTCACCATACTTAGAACTGAAACTCAAAAAATTTTTTAGGTCTTCAAAAATGATATTGGTATACGATCATTTTTTTCTAAACTGAATAGTTTGCCGCGAAAGACACTTCCAAAGTGGTAAAATGTGTGTGTGATCTAGTAAGAAGTTTTTTTTAATACGTCATAAATCATAAACTGTAACCATAAACAAAATTTAAATTTCTTTCAATCAAAACACTATTATTAAAACATCGATGAGAGTTACGAACTACAAGAACTTTTATATGATGTTACTTGCCGCTACGGAACCCTTCGTGGGCGAGTCCGACTCGCACTTGGCCGCTTTTTTTAATTATAATTGAAATATTTCATACCTGTGCTATATAAGGCGTAATAATACCAACATCATCTGGCGAGATATTTTTCTTGAATAGTTTACATGCAGTCAAGGCTACCATTGAGGCTTCCTGAGGATTAAACCACGAAGGACTATCTTCCGCTCTCGTATTACAGCCTTTAATACCATGAACAAATATACCTCCAGTCTTTGGTTCATTGGTAGATTCAAATATTTCAGAAACTACATTTATTATTTGCTCAATCCATGGTTTATCTCTTGGTAGTTTAGGAACTAGTGAACTGTCGTAAAACATTTTGCTTGGTAATGTTATAACTTCTTCTAACGACCTGTAGTTGTCAGAAAGCCTAGTAACTAATTTCTCATTGAAACCATTCACAAAGGCGTGGTAGTCCCTTTGATATGGAAATGTTTCCAGAATTCTAGTCATGTAAGATTCGTCATATTCAAACTCTAAACAATATTTTGAATTAACTACAGGTCCGAGCTGCATTGGGTCACCAGCAAGTATAATTTGTCCATTTTCTTTGTCAATAAACGTCAAAGCTATCATTATTTCCGGTTCTAAAGCTTGTCCTGCTTCATCTACGATTACGTGAGTGAAGTGTCCTTTGGGCAGTCCCAACTGAGCCAATGACCCGAGACAATAACATGTTCCTATAGAGACCCGATATCTGGCGATGTATGATGCAGAAACGTCGAGATTAATATTGTCCTTCACTGTGTGCTTCGATTTGCTTGTGTCCTCTCTAGCTATGTTTATCGTTGCACAATAGGGTTTTATAATATCTGGGATGTTTTCGCTATCAACTAAATAGTTAGCAATTAATCTAACAACAGAATTTGAAAATAATTTTTTGTACTTCAATAATCTCTCTGCAAGTAAATTTGCTGCACTATTTGAAGGCGTGGCTACTAAAATGCGACTATCAGGCATTTGAGTAAGTATTTGCAGTATAGTTTCTATAACGGTCATAGTTTTACCAGTGCCTGGTGGTCCATAGATGCAATAAGGCATTGGTCGACATTCTCCCAATAAAATATTTTTTACTGCTGTCTTTTGACCATCATTCAAATCTTTATTATACCATTCAATTGATTCAATTTTATCATTTGGTACTTGAGGGTTGCGCAACTTAATACGACTTGGGAATAAAATATCTACACTTAAATTTGAAATTGCGAGATTAATAGCTTGATGAGATCTTCTAAATGTAGTTCGATTAAAATGAAATTGAACGGATACATCGCTGCCTGAATAACATTGGTGAAAAATAGGATTAAACTTCATTAAGACTAAGTCTCCTTTGATTAAATGAATATACCCTTCATGCAAAGGTTTATTATTATCCCATATGTCTTTTACTATAACTTTATCCCCTACAATCAGTGAAGGCCTTTTTTCAGCCAACCCATTTATTTCAATTCCAAGATATTCTTGGCACCTTATTAAGAATGCTTTAGATAAATCATAACACCTCATGTCGATAGTCACTTGAACCTCTTCCATATATATGAGTGCATGCCATCTATCCGTGTAGTTATTGATATTTAAAGTTTGTATTAAACAAGGCAAATGTGTTTCTATTCTTGATATAATTTTGTTATAATCAGCGTGATTTATAGTCTCATTGGAATCGCCTAAGACTGCATTCCAAACTTTGTCTGGAACAGGAAAGATTCCAAGTTTGACAGCAATGAAATTTGGAGCCCTATTCATTTTCACACCTGGCACAATTACTTTATTTTGATCTCTCTTGATTCTTTTTAACATTTCAATTTTCTCAGATTCAGTTCTACGAACACCATTTGCACTTGTGTCAATTCCTAGTTTATTATTGCTTAGTACATTTATTTCTATCAACCTTTCGACTTGAAATCCCTTAAAGAATACTATTAAATGTTCTTTATTTCGGCCATAAAATTTAGGTTGACAGGAGATTGTGAAACTACAAGACTGGTTAGGATATATCTTTTGTGGTCTTGTTAAAAATGGACTGATGTTAATTTGAGAATCCCTTTTCTTGCAAAGCATAATCCATTTATTGACCACAAGCGGGTAGTCATTTTTGTTAGTTATATTTAAAGTAATGGATGGATTCTGTTGCAATGTAACATTATCAAATTTTAATGGAAAAGTGACTTCAATATTCTTTTTGCTTTCTATATCTAAGCTCTTCTGTTCTATATCATCTATAGCGTTAGTAGGTTTTGATATTTCGGAAACTTTTGTCGAACTTATAACAGTTTCAGTAATATGCATTTTAATTACTCTCCATGAACAGCTACCTTGATTGCTCTCAATGGCTTCAAAAAGAACCTGAAACACAAGTCAATGCAGTAAATGAGGTTTAAATTGAGTGTTGTGTATCCTACTTCTACTACTCTAAGCGAAGCTATTTTGCTAAAGGGCAGAAAAATTATCTTAACTTAAAAGTGCTCCGGGATAATGAGCAGACTGAACTCCGATTAAAAGGTCTCACCCTAAATACTTAAATGCCCTATCAAAAACCTATTTTATAGACATTTTAAAGAGTATTTTGATGGAAAGAAATAACGAAAAGGGCATTTAGTATAAGAACATCCAACATCAACCTGCTAGGATAACCCGTTTTATTATTAATAATAATCTTAACAATAATATAATGTTAGAAAGCACAGATTGCACTCGGGCCACTACCTTTCTTAAAGTTTCGACATCTCATGAAAAAAGTGGATGCGCCGAATTGATACTGGCGGAGTCCTAGATGGTGTTCAACACATTTTAGTTGAGTATGTGAAATAACGACAACAAAGGGGAGCATATTAAAATGCAAATATCATGCTAATGTACATATGTGATGTATGATGTAGGACTCTATCATATTTCTAAGTAATTCAAATGTGGCATTAGATTTCTTTAATAGATTTACACAAATACGACCTCCTCTGTATCCAATAACAATCTAGTTATCATAGACTTAGCCACAATAGAGCTAACATATTACTTTTAATTAAAATCCTCTAAATAAATATAGATGTAAAATGTATTAATGAGGTACAAAGGAAGGTGTGTAAACCTGTGACGAAATAATTTGGATACCAACCTTTGAGCCAACAGTTGGTTCAATATTGTTAACTATACAAGATTTCTCGAGGAAATGCTGTTTATCACAGATGCCGAAGTCACCTGCCCAATCAGTTATCAAACCTGACTTCACTTTACTTCTCACTGGCTTAAAGGATAATACTTCAATAATCTGAAATTAATTTAAAAACTGTTAGCTTATTAGGGTTCCGTAGCCAAGTGGCAAAAAACGGAACCCTTATAGATTCGTCAAGTCTGTCTGTCTGTCTGTCTGTCTGTCTGTCTGTCTGTCTGTCTGTCCGTCCGTATGTCACAGCCAATTATTTCCGAAACTATAAGAGTTATACTGTTGAAATTTGGTCAGTCGATGTATTCTGTGAACCGCATTAAGATTTTTACATAAAAAAAGAAAAAAAACAATACATTTTGGGGGTCTCCATACTTGGAACTGAAACTCAAAAATTTTTTTTTCATCAAACCTAAACGTGTGGGGTATCTATGGATAGGTGTTCAAAAATGATGTTGAAGTTTCTAATATCATTTTTTTCTAAACTGAATAGTTTGCGCGAGAGACACTTCCAAAGTGGAAAAATGTGTGTCCCCCCCCCTCTAACTTCTAAAATAAGAGAGTAATAAAACTAAAAGAAATATATGTTGTACATTAACATGAAAACTACCAACGAAAATTGGTTTGAACGAGATCTAGTGAGTAGTTTTTTTTTTAATCCCTACTTAATATTATAAATGCGAAAGTACCTCTGTCTGTCTGTCTGTTACGCTTTCACGCCTAAACCACTGTACCGATTTTGATGAAATTCGGTATGATGATAGAACTGAACTTGGGAAAGGACATAGACTACTTTCTACTGCAATAATCGAGATACAAAGACCAAAGCTAGGTGATTATAAAAATACATAAATCGAAGATGTCAAAATGTATCACTGTTTACCTCCTGTCAAAACTTCACAGGTTGCTAGGAATAACACTTGCATGGCAACCATAATGATAGTTTGTAAATGACATATAGACCAGTAGACCGGAGTAGATAATTTTTGAAAACAAATAAAATTATAGTAGGATCAAACCCATTGGAAAAAGAGGAGAATATTATAAAAATGAAAGGAAAAATAATTTACGGGCGATCTGAGGTCGGGAAGGGGTAGGGGGGGGAGGTTTTCGGGGCGTGAAAAAGCATCTCACTAAGCCGCCATAGTGTGGGCCGCCATACATTATTGTCCGCATTCGCAGCAAGTGTGATAGCCCCGACTCTTGGATTCTGCTCATGCTTTCCATCAGGCAGGGTAGAGTCAGATTGGATGGCTAAATATATACAACAAAGGGTAAAAAACGGTTTATCTCGATTTCCGGCAAAACTACAAGGAAAAAAGTTAAATGGCAAAGTTGTAGGTAATTAAAAGATCTACAACTTTTTAGGGTTCCGAAGTTTATGACTTCGAACCCTTATAGATATGTCATGTCCGTCTGTCCTTCCGTCCGTCCGTCCGTCCTCGACTTATCGTCCAAACAGTAAGTGCTAGAAAGATGAAACTTTGCATGAATATGTATTGTAATTACGTCGACAAAGTGCTACAATAAAATTATGAAATATATTTTTATTTAGGGTACCTCCCCTACACGTAAAGTGGGGATTTTTTTTTTCTCATGGCTACCCCATCATGTAGGGTATCATTATATAGGTCTTTTAAAAACATTAAGGGATTGTTAAGACGATTTTTTGATTTAGGTATCCGTTTGAGAGAAATTCCACTTTAAAGGCCACTTTTTTGTAAAAACAGGCCGTCCCGCCCGCCGAAAAATTTGTGATAGTGGTCCATATAATGAACTTTAAATGAAAACTATAACAAATTAGATGACTTTGTCAGTTCAGGAGTTATAGAGGCTTAACTTTTACAATGCGCTTACTTGGAAAAGTCACACAAAATCAACGCATTAATACGTAAACATAACAATTATCCATTGGATACGATTTCTAATCCACGTACCATTATGGGTGACGGAGGAACCCTTTCCTATGCGTGGCCTGACACGCACTTGGCCGATTTTATTCTATACATTTGAATTAGTCATATCCCTATCCCTAAAAAGTTCCATTTAATAGTGGCATGAATGGTAAAAAGAAAAATTTACAAGTTGCTTTTTGATTTAGTATAATTATTAAAAATGGAAATATCAGTTAAAAGACCTTGTAATTATGTTGAGCCCTGCGATTTACATAAAATCAATAAATGCTTTTGATTGAATGATTACATAGATGTTCGTAATATTTATTTTATTTAATATAACTTGCAAAATATGTTAAAAAAAAGATATCTTACCATATCAAAACTTATATCCATGGGTTTGTCATCATCAAATTTGACTTTACATAACAACTCCAGCCAATCGCCTGGTATGGGAACAAATGTTCCAACCACATGATCAAGATCAAATTTTAAATTGCTGTTTTTTATAAAAACAGCACGATCCTTTCTGTTGTCAACTTCACCAACAAACACATGCTCAATTACATCATGACCACTTTCAGCAATAGCTTCGTCTTCATTACCCCAAAATATACCTTGGTTTTCCAGAATTCTGACAATGATTATGTCATCTTTTGCATCTTTGTAGCAAAGGTACAATACTTTGTCCATTACTTCTAAATTCAAATTACATGCTGAAGTGTCGAAGGTTATCGTTCCATCAATGAGGATATAATCTTTTCCCATGTATGTTATTACACCTGGAAATGCAAGTAGTGGTTAATTACTGGTTCCAAGTAACCTTATCCAACTTACAAATTGAATTCACTATATAGGTCCAAGGTATGATGCTGGTAAAGAAAATCTTAACAAATACCTAAATAAATAAAATGTCTGTTTTTTCTAAACACATATAATTCTAGATTAAAAAGTAGATGAAACTGAGACTAGTACCTGTTCTTTGGTAGCATGATGCATTTCTAGGAGTTGGAGGTGTACTGGTAACTATGTCTTCGTAATTATTATCATAATAATCATCTTGGTCATCTACTCCTAATTCTTGTAATTGATCATTTAAAAACTCCTCCAAGTCAGACTCCTCTTCAGAAGTATCGGGAAACCAGTATTGGTAAAACGATTTTATGTAAGAAATCATTGTGGTTTTATTTAAAGTTATTTTTTATTGAACAAATCCTTTATCATATTCAAACTCCCATTCAGTAGACTTCAAGTGATCTAGTTCTTTCCTCAATGCTTGAATTCGTTTCAGGTGTTCCTCCTTCTGTACACCTTTAAGCGATTGCTCAAAGCTTAACCCGAGATCAGCATGTCTGTTTAGTGACTTATCAAAGTTTTGGATTTTTCTCTGGAAATAAAATATTTATATAGTTTTGAAAATGCTATGTGTATATAAAAACTAGAGGTAGTAGAGGTAATAAAAACTGGTCTAGTTAGGTAACAACAGCATGTTGCTGATCAAGAGGTCTCGAGTTCTATTCCCAGGTCGTACCAAATGTTTGTGTGATCCACAAATATTTGTTTCCGAGTTTGGGTGTTTTTCTATGTATAATATTTATGTTCAAATTTACAGGACAAATTTGTCAGACTAGTATTGGAGTATGTATTCCAAATCTGGAGTCTACAATTTGTAAAGGACATTAAGGTTCTTGAGAGGCTTTAACACAGTTTTAATAAGATACAGTGATCACTGAAAGAACTACCAAATCAAGAACATGTGAAGATCCTAAAACTTCCAACTCTAAGGGAATGCAGAGATCATGGTGACTTAATTGAAACACCACTTCTTAAACAACAATCCTCACAAGCACTTTTTGAGCAACTGTGTATGACATTCGAAACAACGAGCTTGGAACGGGCTTCCAGGTGGCGTTATTTCTGTCCTAAATGTTGACTTGTCACCTACTTGCTTCAATTCAAAAAGATTAACTCATTGAAACTTATCAAGATGCAGGTCCTCATCAGTTGTTTCAACTGGCTGCCTGTCTATATAATAATAATTATCCAACAACTATTTGGAGCCTAAATGAATTATGAAAGGTGTTTACGGACTTAGTAATTAAAATGTTTTCTAACAAAATGTCTATACTCTGATGACTTTTGCGACTCTGTAAGTCCTTCAGGTGGCTTAAAAACATCCAAAAGCAAGGTTATGTAGCTACTACTTTGTCTTGCTAGTCGCAACCACCTCTTGGCCAGCATGGGGATGTAGGGTATTAACTTGAGAAGTTAGAGGAGCTCCTTAGAGGAGACCCCAACCTAGCAGTGGGACTTTATGGGTTGTTGATAATTCATGACTTTGAGCAAGAGTAGGTAATATTTTTTAGTTATGTGCCTTTTATACACTACGTAAAACGATATTCTGTTCATAAAAGGTAAAAATACACTATTTTATTTTAAAATAAACATAGCGGCACATGAAATTTTAAACACATAAAAAAATTAAAGCATGCGGTATAAACTTACATTTGGAGTTCCTGGTTCTGATGGAGAATATGTAGACTGTGAAACATTACTTGAAGAGGACATTATTTCATTTGTCGCTATATAAATTCATAGCAACTCATCCACCAACAATGGATTACTATCTCAAAATTACCAGGCTTGAAAAAAATTACCGAAACTTCTAAGCTTTTTTAAGACTGAAATTTCAGGTAGTAGAGTCCTGTGCTCGACAAATTTAAGTAGCAAACATCTAGAATGCCAAACTAAAACTATCTAACGATACCGAGTCACACTAATTGGTCCAAGAGCCCAGAGCGATCAGACATAACTTATTTTCACATGGATGAAACCTTAACTACTCAGTAGCGTCTAGTGTACTTTTAAATACCTGCGTGTTTGTGGAACTAGATCTGTGACACCTGGGCAGATATCAGGTGAGAAAGGTAACTAAAAATAAGAGTTATCTAACTTAAATTAGTATGGCTGATCTTTATATATATTTTGTAGAATATTATTCTAAACTAGTTTCATAAAGTGTCAGACACTTTTCATGGACCAGAGCTTGTGTCAGACGTTTTAAAGATCGACAAAAAATTAATGAACTTTACTTATTTTTACATGTCTGATTTTTTAATATGTTATTAAAGTAACTATCACAAAGTTACATTTCATCAGTCAGACAAATTCGAGTGACCAAACATCCCTTAAACACAAAAATTATTCAGCCGGGAGTGCGATCATCATGCTATTTCAGAGCGAGTGAGACGTCCACAGCAACTTGGATCCCGTTTTTAGGGTTCCATAGCCAAATGGCAAAAAACGGAACCCTTATAGATTCGTCATGTCTGTCTGTCTGTCCGTCCGTATGTCACAGCCACTTTTTTCGGAAACCTTATGAGCTATATTTTTGAAACTTGGTAAGTAGATGTAATCTGTGAACCGCATTAAGATTTTTACATAAAAATAGAAAAAAAACAATACATTTTGGGGGTCCCCATACTTGGAACTGAAACTCTAAAAAATTTTTTTCATCGAACCCATCGAGTAAAAAAAATAAATGTAATGAAAATACTTACTGATTTCAATCTAAGATTTTTGCATTCTTGTTTCAATAACATGGGCTTCAACATTAAGTTGTTAATTATTAAATATTAAAGTGAATTCATTTATTGCATGTATTTGTGATAGGTAAATATATTTTGTTTTGGAAATATCTTTATATTATTGTAAAAAAAATACCAGTTAGAAAAAGATATCACTAAGATATCACTACCACAAAAATATCACTATGATTAATTACAGCAAATATCTCCTAATCATCGCAATCATCGACGCAGTCATTAGAATAAATAAATAAATAAATTAAAAAAAAATTGCAGTTTACGATTTATGACGTATTAAAAAAAAACTACTTACTAGATCTCGTTCAAACCAATTTTCGTTGGTAGTTTGCATGGTAATGTACAACATACATTTTTTTTAGTTTTATCACTCTCTTATTTTATAAGTTAGAGGGAGGGGGGGGGACACACATTTTTCCACTTTGGATGTGTCTCTCGCGCAAACTATTAAATTTAGAAAAAAATGATATAAGAAACCTCAACATCATTTTTGAATACCTATCCATAGATACCCCACACGTATGGGTTCGATGAAAAAAATTTTTTTGAGTTTCAGTTCCAAGTATGGGGACCCCCAAAATGTATTGTTTTTTTTTCTATTTTTATGTAAAAATCTTAATGCGGTTCACAGATTACATCTACTTACCAAGTTTCAAAAGTATAGCTCTTATGGTTTCCGAAAAAAGTGGCTGTGACATACGGACGGACAGACAGACAGACATGACGAATCTATAAGGGTTCCGTTTTTTGCCATTTGGCTATGGAACCCTAAAAACGGGATCCAAGTTGCTGTGGACGTCTCACTCGCTCTGAAATAGCATGATGATCGCACTCCCGGCTGAATAATTTTTGTGTTTAAGGGATGTTTGGTCACTCGAATTTGTCTGACTGATGAAATGTAACTTTGTAATAGTTACTTTAATAACATATTAAAAAATCAGACATGTAAAAATAAGTAAAGTTCATTAATTTTTTGTCGATCTTTAAAGCGTCTGACACAAGCTCTGGTCCATGAAAAGTGTCTGACACTTTATGAAACTAGTTTAGAATAATATTCTACAAAATATATATAAAGATCAGCCATACTAATTTAAGTTAGATAACTCTTATTTTTAGTTACCTTTCTCACCTGATATCTGCCCAGGTGTCACAGATCTAGTTCCACAAACACGCAGGTACTTAAAAGTACACTAGACGCTACTGAGTAGTTAAGGTTTCATCCATGTGAAAATAAGTTATGTCTGATCGCTCTGGGCTCTTACTCTAAATAATCAGTCTCATCACCGGATTACTGAATATTAAGAACAATTAACAAATTCACGCAACGGCACCACAACAAAACGTTGTGATTACTTGTGATATGTCAGGGGGGGGACACTGTCATACTTGATGTAGGTCTCCACTTTTCTGCTTAGACAGTACCGCCATCTCGTAAAAGATCCGCTTAAACTTACTAGCAACTAGTGTCTAAAAATATCATAGATGACGCTTAGGTCAATATCAATAAACTTGCAATATAATTTTAATTTCAAAAAGACCTGCTTTATAAATCGTTAAAAAAATTACTCTCTAAATATATGTAACACATTTATTTTCAACATTTTTAATTAATTTCGACAATATTTTATATTAATTCCGACAGTATTTTAAATTTCTAAATTCTTTTAAACAATTTTTTTGGGTATGGCAATAATCCGGTAAAAAATCAAAATGGTTTCTACTTTCGGTGTATATGCGTATTTGTAGTTTTTTTCTATTTTGTGTGATTATCAGTGATTATTGTGGTGTAAAGCTTTTGATAAAGCTTCAGAAAGAAGAAACAGTAATAGAAATCTTTGTAGATTACCCTTTTAAATGTGAAATGCATAAAGAAAAATTAAAAACATACTTACTTCACAGATGTGACAATAAACATAAACATTATAAATAATTTATAGTTGGTGTAAGTCAATAAATCGGATTTTATCAGGGAAGCTTACCTACGATGGTGAGGATGAAATGAAGATATGTGCTCAAAATTATTATAATAAGCTTAAACATAAAACATACAAGTGAATAAATGACTTTAATATTTACATTATAATTTTATTTTGTTTGTATTATAAAATTTTCGGTTTTGCTAACATTCAGGTTATTTTTCCACATGAAATTTCATTTTACTTATTTTATTGTCATCAAGAATCAAACGCTAACTACTGCACAAACATATACAAAATGTTTGCAAAAACTGCTTTTTTTTATAATGCATGTACTAAATTACCTACTTCCTACCACTACATACAAACCCTATAGCCCTATAGCTATACCTATACCTATAATAAATAAATAGGTAGGTATATATACATATAGCTATTGCCGTTAGTTCGGCGGATATGATACCAGGTGGCGACACTTCAAATATAGGTGTCAAAAATTCTTGTGAGTGGGCTCTCTATTCCACCTATATTACTATACTCTATGTGATATGTGTTGTTATCTTGATAATCAACCAGTGTTGCCAGGTTGGATTGAAAAAAATACAGTGTTTCGCATGTAAAATTACAGTAGATCGGTAGGAAAATACAGTAAATCATAAAACTCATTACAGTGTTTTTACAGTAAAAAAAAACCTACTTTTATTGGAATTATAAATGTATTTAATAATCTCTATTATAAATTAAACATAATTTGTCAATCAATATCCGTATCACTGTCACATAAGGGTTCATTTCTATATATTTTGTCCGTAAAATTCTTGTTAATTTTTTTTTTTGGGTTATAATTTATACAAATAACAGAATTTCTTAAAATGGACTGGCGCGCTAATATATTACTCTTGATGGTATCTGTGATTAGTTGATGTATTACCCTGATATGATGGTTCACTGTATACTGTATAGCTGGAATACAGTGTACAGCAAAAGCAGTCAAATTACAGTAAATCTACTGTAATTACAGTGCACCTGGCATCACTGTAATCAACTCAAAGTCAGGGATCATCAGGGATGCCGACGTTTAGTCTGTGATATCGATTGATATCGATATTAATCGTAGAATCAGTTTTTGGGGCCTAAATAATTTTAACAAAAAAGAACCGACTTCAAGGAATAACTATTCCGAGTATCCAATTCGCGACATTGTACCTATGATATTTGAGGAGTTCCCTTGATTTCCTTGGGATCCCATCATAAGATCTCGATATGGTGACAATGGGACCACCTGTAAGCTACTCCCATTCCAATGCAAAAAGAATTTTTTGCATTGAAATCGGTTCATAAACGACGAAATTATCGCTGAACATACATAAAAAAAAAAAAAAAAAAAAAAAAAAAAAAAAAAAAAAAAAAAAAAAAGATTCCGACGAATTGAGAACCTCCTCCTTTTTTTTGAAGTCGGTTAATAAAAATCAATTTTATAAATCGATACTTTGTACTGATTCGATTCACTGATTCGATATTTTACCCTTGAAAGTCGACTTACGATTCTTTTTTTTTTTTACAATTATTACAAATTACAATTAATTAGCTGAATGTACGCTTAATATAACGGCGGTGCCGGTTACCGATTAAAGGTTTAATTACTCAAAAACTCGCGTGTATGTGCTTAGTTTTCGTCGCATCTCTTTAGTAAATAAAGTTGATAACCCAGAAATTGATTATTATGGTATCTTTCTTGTTTTTCATTAAATGGATTTATATTAACATTGTAAATACAATTTGAAAAAAATAGATGAGAAAACATCTATTTTTTTTTAAACAGTTTCTAAAGAGATGTCTAAAGAAATCGATCTTTTAGACCTTGATTTTATTGTTTCGATTCTTCAGGTTGCGACCCTAAGCCATTCAAAAAATTGGATATTTTTTGGAAAGTATCGGCATCCCTACTCATGTCACAGTATTATGATTGACAGACTAGACATAAAGGTCTTAGTTACCAGGTCATTAAATTCAAAAAAGAAAAATGATTGACAGAAATGTGAATTTGACAGTTGTGATTTAGGGATTAGGTTCACTGTCATAAGTGTCACATCGCTCGCTATTCTTGTTTTACGCATAAAAGTGCGCGTCCATTGGCCTGCGCCGGACGCACGGCACGCAACGGATTAAACGGATTTGCCGATGGCATGCGTCCACTGTATTCGGATTTTTTTATTTAGTTTCGAGTGTTTTCTTGTTGTGAGTTGACGTATTCGGTCACGGAGATTGACGAAGATATCATTGTTATTACTTTATTAGTTGGAAGCTTATTGGAAGATGAAGAAAAATGTAAAACTAAACGTAGAATGTAGGTTTATGAAATAAATTTGAAGCGACCAATATTTGGAGAGTATCATTCATTATTTGTTCCGGATTTACTTCAAGACGGAGAAAGATTTTTTAATTACATTCACATGTCAAGAGCTAAATTCATGAATCTAAATGGTTTACTCAAACCCCATTTGAAGAAACAAATCAATCCTATCTCCTCCCAAATATTGTCTCTTCTTTGGACATTAGAATAATGTGGATGTTTTAAATTATATAATTCTTCATATCTTTCTACTAATATTATCAAAAGTGCGTCATCCATTTTATTTTTTGTCGTTCGCTCCTCATCTACCTAAAACAAATAACGCGTGCGCAGTGGGCGATGTCAGCGGCGAACTGATTTGTGTGACGTCACCGGCACGCAACGCATTTTTTGCTCATAAATGCGGGCGTACGGTGCGGGCGGCGCGGATAGTGGACGCAGCACTATGTGAAATCATACAAAGCAAAAAAAATCCGTTGCGTGCGGTGCGTGCCGTACGTCCGGTGCGGGCCAATGGACGCGCACCTTAAGTCGGTCTTATTTAGTGCCAGTGTCCACAGTGATTCTCAAATATTTTATTTGTACTTGACTAAGATATCAATGTGGTTGGTTGAGTGTTATTTTGGTTGGTAATCCCTTAGTACTGTGTGCTGTTTTGCGTAGCTTAGACACATTGCTTAGACGGTAATAGATATACTCAAACCTAATCAATTATAAAATAGTGCTAAGTAGCGGTCTTAAAAATCTTTAGCATTCAAAGAAATTGTATATTTCTTTTATTGCTGCAAATAAGAAACTAAGAATCGTCTCTTCGGTGGGAGATGTAAGAATTATAGTATAAAAACAAAAATAAATATTTCGGACATCTTACTTACAACGTCATTGTGATAATAGCCTGAAGCCTCTTTTGTATGTTTAGTATCGTCTAAACAATTGACATATATCTAAGACTCTATGTTTCTATAATATTAATCATGTCGTATTTTATTTCTGAATAAAGCCAATATTCTGTTGGTTCGTTTCTCACTACGTATCAAATTATTCAACAATATTTTTTGTGTAACAAAACTCATAACGCAATGCCTGTCGAAAAACTTTCTATTGTCATATTCCGCTACCTCCACCCGAAAGATTTGAAGTCGAACCCTCGATGATGGGATCAGACCTGAAGTGGGCGCATTGAAAATATTCTTTCGAGAAGTTCATCGCAAGGGAGGCGGCCTCAGCTGACGATGCCCTTAAATATGAACTTCTGGTAAATCACATTTTTCCTCAAATTTACAATTTTATTCAAGCTAAATCTACTTACGCCGAAGCTATCAAAACACTCAACGATGTTAAGGAAAAGGTACAAAATATCACTCTTGGCCACCATAACGTCATTTCTAGAAATCAACAACCAGGTGAATATATTGCAGAATACTCGAGTCTAGAGCCTTAAACATATTTGCTCAAAAATGAAAAATATTTAACTGCAACTGAATATCAGAATTAAACGATATGCCTAGCCTTTATCGATGGTATATTCTAACAAAAATATTAAAGAGAGACTCTTAGAAAAATCTTTCGATAATCTAGACACAACTCTTACCTGGCTTTGTTTGTAGAATCTGCTGAAAATACTTCGCATCTTCTAATCGTGTCACCCTCTACTCATGTCAATGCTGTCTCTGAACCTCAAGAACAGCTGCAAAGTCCTAACGTAGCTGTTGCCAATACTCATATCAGATCTAGACCCAATTTTCACTCTAACTGCAATCAATCAATCAAGACGAAAGTGCTATTTCTGCGGTCGGGGTATGCATCAACAACATAACAAATGCCGTGCTTATTACGTAGATTGCTAGCTCCGTGCTCTAAAAAAGGCCACTTTGCAAATGTCTGTCGTAGTTCCGGACCCAACCAACGATCTGTCAACGCTATCGCCACTGACATAGAAAATTCTTACTCTCAATCGACTTACTCTCAATCTAACGACAAATACTTATCAAAGATCTCCGCTGCAGCTCCTGCAAGCCTTAAAAAAGCAACTATACCTATAACCATAAACGATGATCGAGGTGATGCACTGCTTGATACCGGTAGCTCAGTCAGCTGTATCTATAAAAATCTAGCTCAAATAATGAACCTTAATCGAAAACCCTGTAAACAAGCGATTACTCTTGCTTCTATCATCAATGTCTCGTACGTTGACGGCTTATGCTATGTAACAACCCAGATTGGTGGACACAAGTATCAGCAACAACCCCTGCTCATCGTTGGTAACCTGTGTGCAGATGTGATCATAGGACATGATGTCATTCGAACTTCAATTAGGAGGCGAAAAAAGCCTTTGAAAGTTTGCAACGTTTCACAAGCCTCAGTCCCACCGGCATAAGTCTTCACTAATCTCTCGCCAGACATAAAACCCATTGCTATTCGTTCAAGACGCCATTTTCAAGAAGACGCAGACTTAATTTCTAACGAAATAAAAAATCTACTTATAGATAATATAATCGAGCCCAGTATTTCACCATGGAGAGCACAAGTGCTTGTTGACGGAGGAGGCAATAACCGCGAACGGCTTGTCATAGACTATTCACAAACTATAAACCGATTTACACACCAAGACGCCTACCCTTTGCCAAATACCAACTTCATTGTTATAAAAGTCGCTAAATATAATTTGTTTAGTCAAATAGACTTAAAATCCGCTTACCACCAAGTGCTGATCCTTCCATGAGAAAACGTATATACAGCTTTTGAATCGTGTGGTAATCTTTACCAATTTACGAGAATACCATTTGGCGTGTCTAACGGGTAGCGGCGTTTCAACGAAGCCTACAATTATATCCAATGATGTCAATACATCGAAAAAAAAGCGGCCAAGTGCGAGTCGGACTCGCCCATGAAGGGTTCCGTATCAGCAAGTAACATCATATAAAAGTTCTTGTAGTTCGTTGTAACTTTGATCGATGTTTTTATACTAGTGTATTGATTAGATGAAAAGTAAATTGCGTGTTACGATTTATGACGTATTAAAAAAAAAACTACTCACTAGATCTCGTTCAAACCAATTTTCGCTGGTAGTTTGCATATTAGTGTACAACGTATATTCTTTTTAGTTTTATCACTCTCTTATTTTAGAAGTTAGAGGGGGGGGGACACACATTTTTCCACTTTGGAAGTGTCTCTCGCGCAAACTATTCAGTTTAGGAAAAAATGATATCAGAAACCTCAACATCATTTTTAAACACCTATCCATAAAACAACACGGATAGGTTTGATGAAAAAAAAAATTTTTAGTTTCAGTTCCATGTATGGAGACCCCCAAAATGTATTGTTTTTTTCTATTTTTATGTAAAAATCTTAATGCGGTTCATAGAATACATCGACTGACAAAATTTCAACAGTATAGCTTTTATAGTTTCGGAAATAATTGGCTGTGACACACGGACGGACAGACAGACAGACAGACAGACAGACTTGACGAATCTATAAGGGTTCCGTTTTTTGCCATTTGGCTACGGAACCCTAAAAACTTGACGTTACTGCATGCGGTAAAGACAAGACAAACCGCAACAAAAATCCCCAGAAATTCATGCAAGCTGCTGAAAAATACAAATTAACTCTCAATATAAATAAATGTGCTTTCGAATTCGAATCTTTTAACTTAGACTCCATTTCACGAAAGAAGTCCCGCAGACGCAGCGCTGTATTCGCGCGACATAATATTGCCAGAGTTAAATGTGGGGAAATCAGGGGAAATAATTTATCTTTCGTTTACTTTCATTTTATTAACTACTAGTACTACTACTAAATTGTTTATAATATAATGTATTTTAAGGTACCTATTTGATGTTCATACTACTAAGGTCTGATTAGTGAAAAATAAATCTTCCTGTAATTTCTAAAATATAAAATGGAGATGTTCGACAAACTTTAAATTAGAAAAATAAAATAATATTAAAAAGTTTTAATGAAAGTTTTATTGAATAATATTATGATCGGTCATACTATGATCACTGTCAGAAGAGTAAATAAAAAACAGTGAGACAGAATCTGATTCTATCACGATATAAATGGATCCATTTCTTCATAAGACCATAACTTTTTAAATAATCTTCCTGTAGTTGTTTAAATAGTCTTCCGCTGTAACAATCTCAAAAAACTGTTAGGCGCACAATATCTTTTGGATCTTGGCCCACGTTTTCTCCGCTACCCGTCTCTTTATAAGGCTACACATTTTTTCTATCGTTACAGTTTTCTCTGACACCCCTGCAATAAAATGAACAAGAATTAATGATTATTTTCGTATTTAATTACATTATTGTTGAATATAACTTTACAATTTTTTAATGTTTTAATTCCTTTAAAAAATTTAATTCTTAATTCTGTTTCATTTCTTACATTCATTGTCTTACAGATTGGAATTAAATAGAACTTAATTCCAATCTGTAAGAAATCAATCGGGAAAAAATCTGTATATATGGCAGCCCAAAAATTTACCTGTCATGGCGGCGACTCTCTTGCGAACATCGTTTATTGGTATTAAAACACCGTGATCCTTGTGTTCCGCTTCACAGATCTCCTTAACCTTTAATATGATTTCTTGACCAGTACTTTTTACAACTTCTGGCATCGTAAATAAACCTTAAAACGCTCTAATCCATTAATAAACTTACAAAATATGTACCATAACAAACGCACCTTGATAACATTGACAAATGACAACATGGCCGATCTCCCCATTTGTCAAATTTAGTTCCACAATATTCCGCGGGACTTCTTTCATGAAATGGAGTATACTTGGCTACACTATCCAACACAATGTTATCAAACCAGACAAGACTCGATTGGAACCCCTACTAAATCTTCCGATTCCTACCGATACTGTTACTTTGAAAAGAACACTTGGAGTTTTTGCCCATTACTCCAAGAGGGTAGATAATTTTTCTTCACCGACCCTTGATTGATGTTACGTTTTCATCAACCCAAGAAGCTATTCATGCTTTCCAGAATATCAAAACTGACATATCAAAATCAGCTTTAGCAGGAATTGATGACAACGAAATTTTTTCCGTTGAGACCGACGCCTCTGACTTAGCTACCGCGGCAACACTATCACAAAGAGAATGCCCTGTTGCGTTTTCTCACAATCGCTCAATGACTCTGAAAAAAGACAACCGTCTATCGAAAAAGAGGCGTGCGCCATAGTCGAGGCTTTAAGAAAATGGCGACATTTCTTATTAGGAAGACACTTCCTACTCACTACCGACCAACAATTGGTCCCATTCATGTTAATTCCGACGCACTCCTATAAAATAAAAAATGAGAAGATAGAGAGATGGCGACTGGAACTGTCATGTTTCAAGAACGACATTGTCTATCGATCTGAATTTGAATCTGTGCAGAAGTCAAACCACGCTATACGAAATATCAAGGACATCTAATTAAAGCGACTGCACCCTTCGAAAGGTTTTATATCGATTTTAAGGGTCCTATACCATCCAGCACTCAGAACCGATACATACTCACAATAATTATTGATGAGTGTAGTCGTTTTCCCTTCGCTTACGAGTGTAAAGATCTAACTTCAACTACGGTTATCACCTGCCTTAAGGACTTCTTCTCTCTTTTTGGTAATCCTGCATACATACATTCCGACAGGGGAACTTCCTTCTTATCAAATAAACTGCGGCAGTTTCTAACTTTGATCGGTACATCCTGCAGCCACACAACACCCTATAATCCGAGGGACATGGTCAGGTTGAGCGCCTTAATGTATGTATAAGCATGAGCGTATGTATAAGGCACGCGTCCATTGGCCCGCGCCGGACGCACGACACGCACCGCACGCAACGGATTTTATTTTGTTTTGTATGTTTTCACATAGTGCTGCGTCCACTATCCGCGCCGCCCGCACCGTACGCCGGCATTTATGTCATTTATGAGCAAAAAATGCGTTGCGTGCCGGTGACGTCCCACAAATCACAATATTTGGGAGGAAATAGGATCGATTTGATTTGAGAAATGGGGTTCTAGTAAACCATATAGATTCATGAATTTAGCTCTTGACATGTGAATGTAATTAAAAAATCATTCTTCATCTTGAAGTAAATTCGGAACAAATAATGAATGATACTCTCCAAATATTGGTCGCTTCAATTTTTTTTCATGAACCCACAATATACGTTTAGTTTTACGTTTTTCTTCTTTCATCTTCCAATAAGCAACTAATAACAATGATATCTTCAGCAATCTCCATGACCGAATACGTCAACTCACGACAAGCAAACACTCGAAACTTAATAAAAAAATACGGACACGGTGGACGCATGCCATGCGTCCGGCGCGGGCCAATAGATGCGCACCTTTAATCACCCGCGCCGCTCGCAAAATGGAACCTCCTTACCAACCTGGCTTATACACCTGGGCCTGTGTTCGTGAAAAAGAATGTTAGGGGCTCTCAATACGACCTGGCTGTAGAAGAAGTCCAGTTACTTCAGAATAACCCTGAATATTCTTTTATAAGACTGCCTGATGTACGAGAGACAACAGTCTCTAACAGATCACTTGCTCCGGTACCACGGAATATGGACGATGATCTATCTGAAGATGGATTTGACGATGACCAGTAAGAGGAATCTCTGCAAACCAAGATCCTATCAATGCCAACCCTGATGCTGAAAATGTGCAGCCCAATACCAACCCAGATACAATATTAATCATGTCGTATTTTATTGTTGAATAAAACCAATATTCTGTTGGTTCGTTTCTCACTACGTATCAATATAAAAAAAAAATATACAGTATAATACCCCGGACTTACACCATAGGTGGGACCAAGCGATAACCGTGTAAGTCGAATTCGCGCAAGTCGAGGTTCAATTTTGCATATAAATACGTATAAAGTTTGTGAAATCGGGACCAGAGTCTAAAGAAAATATTAATTTAGAAGAATAATGTTTTATACCTAACATTATTAAAACAATAAATTATATTACTATGAATAAACTTACACCGAAGTTAATTTGATGTCGAAGGCTTCATATATTCTGTTTTAATGACTTCGTATATTCTGTTTTAATGGTCCATTGGTTGAAGCAAGCTGGTAGTGTTTTGTAGCAAAAATACAACTTCCACCCGTGGATTGAAATTGATTAAAGCAACGACAGAGCGAAGTGGGCAAATGAAAAACCGCGTATCTCTGAATTCGCGTAAAACAAGGTAGCGTTAGTTGAGGTATGACTGTATTGAGTTTTTCGAGATTGATTTATCGATATCAGCTAATCCTCGAAATCATTATTTTAGGCCCGATATTTTCTTGCAAGGATAAGCTAAGCACGCATAGTGTTGCCCATCTCTAGTCTCAAAATCATCGTGTCAAAAAGCCAATAAAATTGTTTTATCAACAATGAGCGCTTGATCATTGTTCTATTACTTCTATTATTGGTTATTTGTATCTTAGGATCGTGCTAATTATACCAAACTCATGTGGTATATTAAAATTAAGTTTTAAAACTTAATTAATTCTTATTTGTAAGACTATTCGGATAATGGCTCAGAAAAAGTGTGTTTTTAAAAAGGTAAACTCGGATTACGAAGAAGAAGATTTTTTTACTGCTAAGTGTTTCCAAGTGAGCCCTGATGTACAGTTTAAAGAAGTTCCGACAAATGGCGAAGAATATCTGTTGAAAGTAATAAAAGAACGTGAAAAGTATGCTACTGTTTCACAATGTGATTACGCTCAATACAAAAGGTTGTCGAAAGCAAACTTCAGAAATGGGATTTCATATTTTGAAGAAGTATGTAACATTATTATGAACTTTCATACATGTTATTTTTGTTAATTTGTTTTCCTAAATTATTATTATAATTTCTAGATTGCAAATCCTGCAGCTCCTGAGAATATCAAACCGACTGCAGAATGGCAAAACTTACAAGTAGCAGATTTCTCAGATATACGTACATATTTACAAAAAATGCAAATAAGGGATGTAAACCCTCCTACAATAAAAGATATTATAGATAGGAAACTTCGTGACGAGTGCTGGAAACTACTTCTTATTGAAGAACCTACTATGACGCATCTTCTGGGAATATCTCAATTTATGATAGATAAAGGCTTGGATATTTTAACTGAACAATTAAGTTTAGTAAAATCTGGGCAAACAATAGATCGTAAAACAGGTATGTTAAGAGACTCTTTTTAATAAATTTCTTGATGAGCACAAAATTCTGTGCTGTAGTGTGCAGTAGTTTGCGATGACCTCACTGCTTTCTACTGCAATAAATGTTGGCTCGAAACCGAAATTTTTATCACCGTTACCGTCAAAGTTGTTATACCAAAGTATTATTAAAAGACAAATTTCTTTGGTTTTATATATGTTTGTTAAGTCCCCGTGACATGGAACAGAATTGATACTAGTGATGGTGTTGTCTTTTTTCAGGTCAATGGATATACTCACTCCTTGCCGTTACTAGATATCCACATTTATATGACACCACAGCAATACTACGAAGCCTGGCAAGAAAATGTTTAGAAATAAGGTATGTTATTGTTATTGAACCATAAAAAGGTACTTACCATTTTGATTTTGGAACAATTTGTGTTCTATACTCTATTTTATTTCTATTCTATACTTTATTCTATTAATTTTTTCTATTAATACTTTATTCTATTAATAAATTATTATATTCCCTGAGTTTGTTTCATCCTTTCTTCTCAGGGCTGGACTACAGTTAGGAAAGGCCAAACTTATCTGCTCAAAAAAAAAAAAAGTTTAACTTGCAAAAGTGTTCATGTAACCTAATTGCAGAATAAATGATTTCATTTCATTTCTATATTTTATTCTCTTGAAATAGTAAAAAAAAATAGTTCTCTTTGGTAATTGAATTCCTTTGGGAGTTAAAAAAAAAGTTTTACTTTTAAGACACGCAGCTATGACAACAGTTATATTATCATATTCATCAATCATCATCAACAGCCTTTCAAATTCAAATTACATACATATCAAGGATGCAATACATCTCTTGTGACAGGTCAAGATTCTACATGTACATTTATGCCATGTTCGCAAACAATAGGTAGAGCCGGAGAAAAGAACATGGCAATAAAAACTCGCGGCCACTCCTTTCAAATCGCCAATGTTTACATAGTTTTAATGTTTTAATATAATAAACCTGATATGGGGGTAAGGTGCTGCCACTAATATACTATACACCATGTTAGAGGACTGATGCAAATTATAGTGATTAAAAATTAGAACTTATGCTAATTTAAAAAAAAAACAACAGCCTCAGTGGGTACAACATAGTAGGAGCATCTACTTACAACAAAGGTAAAAACTATATGTGCTCAAATATTGGCCAAATTACTGGTAACAAAAGATTAAATATAAAATATTAATTATAAGATCAAAAGAAAGAGAAGAATGGCCTTTATTAGTCACGTAGAATCTTTACTTACAAAAGTAAAATCATGTTCTTAAACAATGTGATAACAACATTCACATGAGTAGATTAAAATGATAAGGAGCAAGTAGTCAAAACCATTTTTCTTTATCATTTAAAAATTCGTCAACTGTATAATAACCTTTACGTATAAGATAAGTTTTGACTACATTTTTAAACTTTTCCACTGATAGACTCATAACACTAGCTGGTAACCTATTAAAAAATCGCACGGAAAGACCCATAAATGAATTATGCGTTTTATGTAGCCTATGATATTGACCTACTAATTTATGCTTATGTCTCGTGTTCACAGAGTGAACGTCACTATTCCTGTGATATAAATGCATATTTTGTTTTATAAACATAATGTTTGCAAATATATATTGTGATGCAACTGTCATAATGCCTATCTCTTTAAACTTTTCTCTAAGGGAAACTCGTGCACCTAGTTTGTAAATCGCACGCACTGCACGTTTTTGGAGAATGAAAATTGTTTGAATATCAGCTGCCTTGCCCCATAGCAGAATGCCATACGACATGACGCTGTGGAAATAACCGAAATATACTAGCCTTGCTGTTTCCACATCCGTAAGCTGTCTGACTTTGCTGACAGCATACGCTGCAGAACTGAGTTTCCCTGCGAGACACGATATTTGGGCGCCCCACTGTAACTTACTATCTAAAGTAATTCCCAAAAAAACCGTTGAATCAACAAAATTAATAACTTCATTGTTTAAAACTAGATTTGTACTGATATTCCTTACATTTGGCAAACTAAACTTAATACATTTGGTTTTTTTAGAATTCAAAAGCAAGTTATTTGATGTAAACCAGTCAAGGACTAATGCGAGGGACCTATTTACTTCGTCAGAGTAATCGTTTTTGCGATTGGTTTTGAATATAAGAGAAGTGTCATCAGCAAATAGAACAATATCGCATAACTTACTAGTAAAAAATGGCAAATCGTTTATATACACCAAAAATAAAAAGGGACCCAGAATTGAGCCTTGTGGCACGCCCATACTCACTGGTGATCCGGAGGACCTTATTCCATTAATATCAACATACTGTATTCGCTCACTAAGATAAGAAGCAACAAGATTAAGCGCTGTACCTGTTATGCCATAATGCCTAAGTTTCAGCAGAAGTGTACTATGCATCACACAATCAAATGCTTTTGAGAGATCGCAGAAAACACCAATGGTGTCCTGCGAGTTTTCCCAGGCACTATATATATGTTTAAGTAGTTTAGAGCCTGCGTCTACTGTTGAGCGACCCTTTGTGAATCCATATTGTTCACTATGCAGTAGATTATTAGAATTAAAATGTGTTTCTAATTGCATTAGTATGGCTTTTTCAAAGATTTTACTAATAGCTGGTAAAATAGAAATAGGTCTAAAATTACTAGGGTCGCTTTTTGAACCGGCTTTAAACAAAGGAATTACTTTACTGTGTTTCATCAAATCAGGAAACACACCGGTATCAACACATCGATTAAATATTGTTGCTAAATGTGGTGCTATCTTAATAATAATGCCATTAATTAATTTAACAGAAATACCCCATAAATCTGCTGTCTTTTTGCAATTAATTGACTTAAATATTTTTATTATGTTAGTGGGGTTTATAAAATTAAAACTGAATGGTACAGTACACTCTTTCACACTGCCTCTCATAAGTGATTGAGCATCAACCGGACATGATCTTAGGGAGCTGGTTGCATTTTTAGGTATATCAGCAAAGAAATTATTAAATGTTTGCGCCAGGTCTAAATTGTCAGTTACAGTTTTATCACCAATACTTAACTCAAAATTATGTTCACGTGGCTTGACCCGCCCAGATTCAGCATTAATCATGTTCCAAGTGGCTTTAATTTTATTTTCTGCTTGTTTAATATTTTTACTTAAATATAAAGACTTGGCAGCAGCGCAAGTCTTTTTAAATACTTTGGAATAATTTTTAACATATTGAACAAACTTATGGTCAAAGTTATATTGTTTCATGCCATACAATTCATACAACTTAGC
Organism: Phragmatobia fuliginosa; assembly: GCA_932526445.1. Classification (NCBI taxonomy): domain Eukaryota; kingdom Metazoa; phylum Arthropoda; class Insecta; order Lepidoptera; family Erebidae; genus Phragmatobia; species Phragmatobia fuliginosa. The sequence continues at coordinate 8,058,276 of OW052060.1, read as the reverse complement.
TCTACTTATTTGTATGCCAGTAGTTGCCCAATCACAAAAGCTAATTTTTATATTTTTATAAAAAGTCTTAGTTGTGAATATGTTATTAAATTCCGATTTGATCATGTTAAACAAAGACGCGTAAAGGTAGTTCGGATCATCCTGACTAAAATCTATATTGGTGATACGGACAGAAACATTTTCATTAAATTTGTTTAGGCGAGCTGTACTCATTGGCCTACAGGTGATCTTATTTACTTTAGCCACTGTATGAATAGGAAAAGTGACTTTCTGTCCACAATGATCGGATGTTAAATCACTCAATATAACTTCATTATAATAACTACAGTTGCAAAAAATATTATCTAAGCAAGTAGCAGAATGTGATGTTATCCTTGTGGGTGCACAAAACAAATGTTTTAAATTAAATGATTTAAATAAAGTACATAATCTAATACACATAGGTGACTGTTCTAGTATATTAACGTTGTAATCACCACATACTACTACATGCTTTTTACCATAACTAAGTACTTTAAGTACATCTTCCATTATATTCTCGAATAAATTAAAGTCACTCTGTGGTGGACGGTAAACACAAACGGTTAACAGTCCACTGCTGGACATAGGCCTCTCCTTTGAAAGGAGGTTTTGGCCTACTACTCCCATAAGAACCAAGGGATTGACAATAAATACATTAGAATAATTAGGAATGTCTACAAGGATAGCAAAGCTAGAGTTATGTTAGAGAAAGAAGGTGAAGTCATAAATATATGCAGAGGCGTACGCCACGGTGACCCTATATCTCCTAAACTCTTTACTGCAGTTCTAGAAGAAGTATTTAGGAACATGGACTGGGAAGAATTAGGGCTAACAATAAATGGCGAAAAATTGACACACCTCAGGTTTGCAGATGACTTGGTGCTGTTCTCTTCCTCAAATTGAGTTAGAGACAATGCTCAATGACCTAGACAGGGAAAGCAAAAAGGTAGGGCTAGCTATGAATACTCAAAAAACGAATGCTATGACAAATGGTAGACAAGAACCCATTATGGTCAATAACACAGTTATACACTATGCAAATGAGTATACCTACCACGGTCAACTGATCTCGCCAGGCGATTTAACATCAAAAGAGATTGAGACTAGAATAGCCAATGCTTGGAAGAGATACTGGAGCCTCAAAGAAGTTATGAAGAGCAGCACCATACCTATAGCGATCAAACGCAAGTTATTTGAGAGATGCATACTTCCGGTTCTCACCTATGGTTGCCAAACATGGGCCCTTACTAAAGCCCATATAAGAAAATTAGAGTCCTGCCAAAATGCCATGGAGAGAAGTATGTTGGGATTAAAACTGTCAGACAAAATAAGAACCGAGATAATAAGAAACAAAACTAAAACTAAGAAGATAACACCAACTATAAAGAAACTGAAGTGGAGATGGACCGGGCACACAATGAGAGGAAAGGAAAAGTGGAGCAAATCTATGATGAATTGGTATCCAAGAGACATCAAAAGAAAAAGAGACAGGCCATTTAAGAGGTGGGAAGATTAAATAAAAGAGGTATCATGTTTGTGGACAAGAACAGCCAAGGATAGGGAGTTGTGAAAATGTCTGGAGGAGGCCTTTGTCAATAATGACAAACAGACAAGTGTTGCGGAGTCAGAAAATTAATTAAGCTAGGATTAAGTTGGTATTGTATTTAGAGTCAGCAATTTTTGTCTGAAATAAAAGGCTATTATTATTTGGCCTACTGTACCACGCTGGCCAGACAGGTTGGTAAAGGGTTTGTTTCAAGTTTTCCTTCTCTTGGCCGTGATGTTAGCTGCTTATTTTGTTCCTTTAGTCGCCTCTTACGACACCCATGGAATGAATAGGGGTGGTGACACTTTGTATTCTTAATCCGTCAGCACACGGAGAGAGTTATATTATCATATTAATAGCCATGTTTTAGGCCACATGACTAATAGTGATCTCATCTTGACTCAAATAGAGTTGCTCGGTAACACATTTTTGTCTCCGTATTATAATTTGCATATATAAATATCAAATACTATGTCACAGGACTAGAATAAAAATCACCTATAACATTTTCGTATACACATACACAAATACATTAAGTTTGTCTGCTCATCCTATACGTGTGGTAATGGACTCGGAATACAGACTGCAAAGAGAACGAAACTTGAAATAAAATTAATGTCAACATTTCTGGCAAGTGTGGTATAGTAGACCAAACCTCTCAAAGCAGAATGTTTTTATGTGTGACCTCCACAAGCTGTGACCCCACAGACGCTTGCGTGACAGGATGGTGTTGGAAACGGACCAACTAAAATTGTAGGGGTCAAGCCACTACTGTAATTAAGACTTCCCAGACCCCTCTCATGAAATGGGATATGTTAAGCAGCAGACTGTTAAAGGCTGTTGATGTGATGTTATTAAATTGGTGTCTGTAAGTGTATATATCATATACAAAAATCAAAAAGTTCTACACCATTTATGCTCAAAATTTGACATGTGGCTAAACACTACTGTCAACAAAAATACAGTTCAGTTAGTCAGTTTTGTTTTTCTTTATTACCCCAATATTCACCTAGTGCTTTATAATTTTAAAATATTAATAATATACACCATTTTACAGGTCTAGAATAAATCCTGAAGATGAGAATGCGCAAGAACTTGCAACACCTTTAAATTTGTTCATATGTTTAGTAGCAAGGTATTTTGGACAAAAAGACTTGGCAGACTAAGGAAAATGTTGTGATTTCCATATAACTATGTTTGAACAATAATATGTATTACATATTGTGTATTATGTGTCAAATTGTGCAGAAGAAACTGAATATTATGACTCTTATCACATTCACAGTCCTATGAGCCCACTGTGGGCTCACGTCATGTGTATGGCTCCAAATTCGTGAGCCCACATTGGGCTCACACCTATTGAGTAACTTGTTCTGAATTTTTTTTCATGGACGTACCAGTTAGGCCTTTTAAGTTTTAGGACTTGTGACCAAGGTATTTGTGGTTTGAAAACTATCAAAACAATCAATACAAATCAAAAAATACAGTCACAACAGTCAACAGCACTAACTGTTTGGACTTATAGTAGTAGTTTAGTAATATGTGTGAGAACTGTGAAGGTGTTAACTTTGTATACGAATGTAACTATGATAACTTATGCATTTTATATGAATAAAATGATTTTTTAACCTTAATTGTGAGCTTATTTAAACAGTCGTAATAAATATTGTAACATTTTAGACTGTGGATGATTCTAGACGAATATATACAAATGTGAGGGCTACGTAATATGAGACGGGTACAAAAAACACCCTACTCATAAAAACAATTTGTGAATTACACAAAGTGTTGTCCCATGTGGGGTTTGAACCATGAATACCTACTGTTCATCACGTTTGCCGAGACGCGGTCTCCACTCCAGAACTTTTCTACCCCAACGGTCATCAGTTCTGCGGCTAATACGGCCAGCCCTGAGCATAGACAGATTTGTCCTACATATTAGAAATGACCGATGCTAACTTGGCGGCAAATACTCTTATTGATAGGGTCTCATCAGTCATAACTGCACACACAAAAATTACGAAATCTCCTAAAAGACATAGAATCCTTAAGCCCTGGATAACACCAGGGTTGGTTCGATGTATTAGAAACCGTGACAGATTGCACATTAGGGCAAGAAAATTTCCTGAAAATATGACTCTCAAAATAACTTAAACTAGATACAGAAACTTCTGCAATCGTTTGCTTCGTGAACTTAAATTAGCTTACAACAAAAATCTCATAGATAAAGCAGGCTCCAATCCTAAAGCTCTCTGGAAAGCCATAAAAACAGTTACTAACATCCAAAAAAGTAAAGATAGCCCTATTAAACTATTATCACACTAGAACCCTCAGCAGTCTATTATCAGTGTCTGTGACTTTTTTTCTTCTATCGGGAAAAATTTGGCCGGAAAAATAACTTCTGCTTCTGATTATTTGAGGACCACTACGTTTACTTCAACCTCTGCCTCTAGTAATGGTAAGTCGATGGCTCTACTGGAAGTAACCGAAACGGAAGTAGAAACTATTATAGCACAACTTAAATCAGACAGTGCTCTAGGGTGGGATGGGATATCCTCCTACGTTCTAAAACACACCCGAAAAACTCTAATCCCCTCTATAACCCATATTTGTAATCTTGCCATAAATAGTGGGGTATTCCCCGACGCATTTAAAAGGGCAGTCATTCATCCGATTTACAAGAGTGGTAATAGAGACTGTGTTAATAATTATCGCCCTATTTCAGTACTCACTGCGTTATCTAAAATTCTGGAAAAGGTTCTGAACAATGCACTCAAGAAATATATTGGCAAATGTAAAATCTTAGCGAAAAACCAATATGGTTTCCGATCAGATTTTTCCACTGAAGACGCGGTAATTGACCTCGTAAACGCTGTAGTCAAGAACTTGAACGATAACAAAAGATGTCTATGCATATTTTTAGATATTTCCAAAGCTTTTGACACAGTCTCCGTTCCAATCCTTTTGAGAAAAATCGAGAAATTTGGCATAAGAGGAATCACATATAGTCTTTTCAAAGATTACTTGACAAATAGAACACAAAGGGTAAAAATTGGTGATCGATTGAGTGATGAGTTTTTTTGTGTCCTGCGGCGTCCCTCAAGGGAGTGTTCTAGGTCCTACACTCTTTCAATTATATATTAATGACCTGTGCACTATGTCTCTTCCCTATACTGAAATTTTCACCTACGCTGATGACACTGCAATTGTTGTTGAGGGGCCTGACTGGCCGTCGGTTAGAGAGAGAGCAGAGTCCTCTCTCAAACAAATAATGAGATGGCTCTCTAATAATCTCCTAACGATAAACCTGGATAAAACACTCTATGTCCCCTTCTCTTTGTCTAAAATGATTGCGTTTATATAGATTGTAGACTTAGGTGGGATGTCCAGGTAAATGTCTTGAAAACCAGAATCAGAAAATTAATTTACCTCTTCAAAACTCTACGTGACACGACCACCCTGGAAAAGTTGAGAATGATCTATCTTGCCCTATGCCAATCAATAATTCAGTACTGTATTCCGGTGTGGGGAGGGTCCGCCAAAAGACATTTATTGGGATTGGAGAGAGCACAGAGAGCTGTTCTTAAAGTTATGAACAAAAAGCCAATCAGATACCCCACTACGCAACTTTACTCAGACAATAAAGTCCTAACGGTGAGACAGCTGTTTGTCCTCCGAGCAATATTGAGAACCCACAAAATTGTGCCTATCCCTGTTCACAGAAAACGTGGTAAGCAACCAATATGTCTTAGATTTCGTTGCAGAACCACTTTTGCCAAGCGTCAGTGCAAGGGCTTAAGTTGGAAGCTATATAAAGCTCTGAACAAAGTTGAAGGTATTGTTAGTCTAAGTAGCTACGAGGTTAAAAATATAGCAACTAGTTGGCTACTTCAACAAAATTACGATAATACTGAAGCATTACTTAAATATATAGAATAAACATTTTGCACACACACACACACACACACACACACACACACACACACGCACGCACGCACGCACACACACTTATTAAAAGGACTTTCGAATCATTTGCATTACCATGGTCACTATACTGTCTGCAGTAAACTGTTAGATATTTGTTTGTGAACTGTCTACCAAAATACAGGCTTTAGCCTAGTTTGGTAACCAGTGATAATACCCCAATGTAAACTACAGTGTATAACTTCAGCGTAAAATTATAATTGTATTTGTTCTTAAGACCAATAAAGATTTATTTATTATTTATGACCAATAAAGATTTATTTATTTATTTTACATAAGAATTCCATAGCACGCTGAGAAACTTTAAGCTTGTGGACCAACCGTACCGTAAGTGTCTCGGCTCCGTATGTCATGACAGTTAGGACGCACTGATTAGATAAATACTCAGCGCAATGAAAAAGGGCATGGTGCCCGCTTACGCCATATTATGTGATTTCAATTAATCTATAACACAGGCTTAAGAGTAAAGATAGACAAAAATCACATCCTCAAAGAACTTCACATAAAACACAGGTTATCGTCGATTGTGCAGTTGTGAATATTGAAGTTCTTTGGGCACATCTCTAGAAAGGCAGATTCGATGGAGAGATTGGTCCTGCAAAGTCGTATGGAAGGTACGAGATCGAGAGGTCGGTCCCCAACCCGATGGATAGACCTAATTAAAGCTACGACCAAAGCGACTGTAGTAGTGTGTCCGCAATGCAGCAAATCGACAACAGTGGAGAGACATCGCAAGACGTGCAGCGGCCTGAAATTGATCGGCGACAATGAGTCGCAACAGTACCTTTCAACTGCCACGACTAATCTCTCAAGAGTGTTCGACTAAGAAGAAGACAAAAATACAGTTGGATACATTAAAGAATGCTAACTACATTTTCTGCAATTGCTTCATGATATTATAAAAAATTGGCCAAGTGCGTGTCATGCCACGCACAGGCAAAGGTTCCTCAGTCACCCTTAATGGTTCGTGGATTTAAAATCGTATCCAAAAGATAATTGTTATGTTTACGTATTAATGCGTTAATTTTGTATGACGTTTTCCAAGTGAGCGCATTTTACAAGTTAAGCCTCTATAACTCCTGAACTAATAAAGTCACCTAATATAGTTATAGTTTTCCTTCAAAGTTCATTAAATGGACTACCATCACGAATTTTGTCAGATTTTTTGAGCCAGCTGTTAAGCTTTTGGAGTGGGGTGACGCCCTGTTTTTACAAAAAAAAGCGGCCAAGTGCGAGTCGAACTCGCCCATGAAGGGTTCCGTATCAGCAAGTAACATCATATAAAAGTTCTTGTAGTTCGTTGTAACTTTCATCGATGTTTTTATACTAGTGTATCGATTGGATGAAAGGTAAATTGATTGTTACGATTTATGATGTATTAAAAAAAAACTACTCACTAGATCTCGTTCAAACCAATTTTCGTTGGTAGTTTGCATGGTAATGTACAACATATATTTTTTTTTAGTTTTATCACTCTCTTATTTTAGAAGTTAGAGGGGGGGGGGACACACATTTTGCCACTTTGGAAGTGTCTCTCGCGCAAACTATTCAGTTTAGAAAAAAAATATATTAGAAACCTCAATATCATTTTTAAACACCTATCCATAGATGCCCCACACGTATAGGTTTGATGAAAAAAAAATTTTGAGTTTCAGTTCCAAGTATGGGGACCCCCAAAATGTATTGTTTTTTTTCTATTTTTATGTAAAAATCTTAATGCGGTTCACAGAATACATCGACTGACCAAATTTCAACAGTATAGCTCTTATAGTTTCTGAAATAATTGGCTGTGACATACGGACGGACAGACAGACAGACACTTGACGAATCTATAAGGGTTCCGTTTTTTGCCATTTGACTACGGAACCCTAAAAAGGTAATAGTGACTGATAAATAAATTATTGTAATCTCTAGTGAAAACAGAAGTGACATTTGGTAAGTAGTTAAGCTACACCACTGTTCCACCCCATGTAACTCACGCATTGGTAGAAAGAGTGGGAAATTTTCCGTTTATCGCTACATGTAGGGGTAAGTGTTTGGTTTCTTTTTAAAACAGGATTTGTACATTTCTTTTTAAATAAAAGCTGACTGTTAACTAAATCTCATAGAGAAGGGATAGTTTTACTTTTATTTATTTATTATTACAGTACATATGTGCCAAGCCGACTAAAATGTATTTGTATTATAAAATGCATGCGCCAAAGTTGGAAAAGTATTCAATTCAAGAGATATTATATATATATATTTTTCTTTTTTTTTTTATAGTTGAGCCTGCCAAAGTGACTCTACTCTGCCTGATGGAAAGCATGAGTAGAATCTTTTAAAACCTAAGGAAATGCCTTAGTAAATGCTTGCTCTAAATCTTCGAGAAGGTCTTCTATATCCTCTAAACCGATTGATATTCTGATAAGCGCGTCCGAGATACCAAGCTTAAGTTTCTGTTCTTCAGGCACCGATGCGTGCGTCATCAACGCCCTGCAAAAGTGGAAAGAATAAGTATAACGTTAATCTGAATGTAAGCCATAACCAGATTGGAATCATGTTTCAGAACACAGAGAAAGGAAGATCTTGGGATGAACAAGATGTTCATTTTGTTTTACTTACGGTATTTGAGCTAAACTTTCAAAGCCACCCAAGCTTTCTGCCAACGTGAATACTTTAACTGCATGCAGTAGCGCCTCAGATTCCTTTATTCCACCGCAATGTTTGAAACTGAACACACCCGAGTGGCCAGAGGTTTGCCGTTTACTAATCTCATATTGTGGATGAGTGGGTAATCCTAAAATAAAATTATTAAAATGGGGTTAGGTAGCATTTTATCAATATCATCATCGACAGCCTTTTACAGTGTTCTCCTTAAAAAAGAGTGTATCGTTTACTATTAGGCTGAAAAAGCGGGCATAGGTTTTTTTCAAGTATTTCTTTAATTATCTAGTGTGCTGTTGTCTTGCGTGTTTTGCTTCTTTAGTAGGATAAGATGAATAGGGTTAGTGACACTCCGTATCCTAATACGTCATCACAAGGAACTATTAAAACGTACGTTAAACTTACAACGTATATTCATTTATAAGAACTGTCGACTTCCAGCGCAATAAAAAAATTACCTACAGCGCCATCTACTGAAGACGCACTACGGAGTTAACATTAACCGATATAGAAATTTCCCGCGACGATGACCATTTATACAACTTCCCAACATAAATCGTTGGGCCATGGCCCGCCGAGCCCGCCACACTCCCTTTGTGTCAGAGGGACACAACAGCCATTTCTCGACGAAAGTTTACAATTTTTTTGTCCAGACTTCATGTATGATGGAGTATAAAAAATATATTACTTTATCAAAAGCGCACCAACGTGCCCAGCCCTTTATATTAAGTATATTATAAACTGCTAGAATAATAATTTTAAGAGCTTGCATGTGACCGATACCTGGGTGCAAAACTTCAGTAACCTTGGGATGTTTTTGTAACCACTGTGCAATAGCCATGGAGGATTTCTTATGTTGTTCCATTCGCAGTGGTAACGTTTTCAAACTTCTGCTGACTAAATAACAATCAATAGGCGATGGTACGCCTCCCATAGCTAGAACATGAAGAAAATAATAAGTGTTACTAAGCCTCTAATAAACCATTTTTTTTTGTCAGACGTAAATTTCAGGAGATATCTGCTAGATATATGATGAAGGTAGGTACACTACAAGATTGCTGGTAATTTTGATAATTCCGTTAGGTTTTTTTTATAGAAACGAAATCGTCAATCAATTCCATTATGTACAAACAGTCCCACGTTTGTTTACATTGAAAAAACTGGGTACCTACATATATGTGCTCGTACATTCTTGACTTGAGGTAACTCTAAGGTCTAAAGACACTGCTTCCAGGAAAATACCGTAAACCTGACCAATGACGTGTTCGTTGGGCTGGTCCGAAATTTGGTAAATAAAAGTTAGATACACTTTATCATCATCCTCAGCCTATCTCAGTTCAGTGCTGGGCATAGGCCTCTTCCATTGCACACCACTCTGATCGATTTTGGACATGCTTGCACTTTGGATGCACTTGTCTCGAGCTAATTTCAAGAACCGGCCCGGCACCCAAAAGGTGCCTTTTCCTTTTTGAAATAGTAATAATAATCCATTTATTCACTCTCACAAATCTTTCTTAAGGTAATGTACAATATAGCGTGGCGATAGCCTCGGTTTTTAGGTAGCTTCGTGAGAGACTGATGCCTGAAGTATCTTTAGAAAACCTGTAATTACAGGTCAGCAGGCCCCCCCCCCCGCAGCAACGAATCTTTACAAAGCCAATTATGTATGAACCCTGTATTTCGATAAATGTAACTTTACTCAAGAATAGACTTAAAAAAAGTTAACTAAAAATATAAAAAAAAAATACAAATAAAACAAATTGAAATTGATACAAATCTTGTAACAAACTAAATTTCATAGAGTCTGGTTAGCCTAACGAATGCTCTAATGACAGTCTTACGCAAAACACGACCATATACCTTCAGGTGCATTCGAAGTCGACTGTCACCGAATTGAATACAAATTAATTAATCATTCAATTCTTACATTTAAACAGATCAAACTAAGTAGGTATTAGGGAACTACCTTTCTGTAAAAAGTGGAGCTTCTTGCCCAATTCTTCATCTTTAACAACGGCTGCTCCCATCACTATATCAGAATGTCCATTCATATATTTTGACATAGAGTACATAGCAATATCAGCGCCGAAATCAAGAGGTCTTTGTAAGTATGGTGTGAGGAAGGTATTATCAACGACCAGTAAAATATCACCAAAACCTTTGATCACTGCGCTAATCTCAGCAATATCAAGAACTCTTAGTATGGGATTGGTTGGTGTTTCGATCCATACCATCTAAAAGGAAATAACAGAGGTTTAGAATCATCTTACACAAGCATACTATTTATAATGTTATCTTCATTGTGCGGTGACTCAAATGTTTAGTACTGTAAAACTAACAATAAACTTCTTCCACTTTTTAACTATTGTTATATGTAAGCTATTACTGCTGAATAGTTTTGAAATATCTACCCGTTCGAGGCGTTCGACGTGATGGCGATATGTAGTAGAACCGCTCTGATTTCAGCACGAATGGGCCGGCTCGTATTTGTATGTTATTTTGTATGTTCCACCGTAGCGCCTAAACTACTGAACTGTTTATAATTAAGGCGTTGTCATTACTAACCTTCGTATTCTTTTGAATGGCCTTGGCTAACGTTTCAGTACATGTACAGTCGACAAATGAAACTTCAACGCCTAGTCTTCCTATGATCTCTCTGAAAACGCAAATACAACACAATTGCTTAATTTTTATTTTATAAATTTTATATTACATACTACCTGACCCGGCGAACTCCATACCGCCTTAGAATATAAATTCTTATTAAAGTATTGTGTTTCGTTATCAACTGATGGTGACAAATCGACAGCAGCGCCACTTAAAGGGCTTCGGCCGGTACCGCCACAATCGCTTTCACTGTCACCCCCAGGCCTTCGCTTATGGAGGACGGAGATCGTTTTGGACTTTGTTTGATACCTACTATGTAGTGATAATAAATCGAAGCGCTCATTGGCAAGTTGCCCTAGGTGATTAGAAACAATCACCTAGGGTAAGCAACGACCTAGATCGGTGACCGTTTTGATGATGATGGATGATATGTTATGATCGTGCCGTGATTCACGTTACGTGGTCGGTCCCGGTTGTTATTGTAAGATAACAGTCGTGAAGTTTAATTGGAAGTCTTCGGGCTGTTCAAAAACGTCCAACGGCAAGATTACGTACACACAACGTGTCTTACCAGTCCCCAAGCAGCATTCACCCAACGAGGGCGTATGGCCTTAACCACGTCCTGAGAGCCGAGCAGTGGGACATTATGGATTGTTAATCATTTATTAAATTTCAAAAGTTATAGTTGGCAGTATTTTTGCCTTACCTGAATAGTCGACTTGTGCCCCCATAAAGATCATCACTGGAAATTATATGATCACCTCTGCTAACTAGAGAAGCAATCGTAGTGGTAGCTGCAAGACCTGAGGCACACGTTATAGCATCAGTTCCACCGTCTAGTTTGGCAAGACAATCTTCCAAAGCGCTTCTTGTCGGGTTTGCAGACCTGCCATAAATGTAACCCTGAAAAACGCTTCAAATATCAAAGGCTTATAATATCGGGTAGAATCACACCAATCGTGACTACGAGCGGTAAAGCCCGTTCGAAACGTCGTAAAGTACAAGGTATCGTAATCTTTTTAAAGAATTTTATCGCGCATAAGTAACGTTTACAATAAAAAACATGAGTATGTTTATAAGACACGAAAGTCCAAACACAGATATGGTTTCTACTTTATTGTTTTTATGATATAAATCTTAGAAGTACATACCTAGTCATTTGCTAGGTTACTATGCAGAAAATATCATAAGTATCTAATTTGTTCATGCAATGCTTTAAGGAATACTGTAGTCACTATAGAGAGACTGTTACGCGTAGGGTTGCCACCCGTACTTTATAATAAAGTATTGTACGTTATTTCAGGTAAATGTACTCTATACTTTATGATAGCTATAAAGTACACGAAAATACTTTATTTAGCATGATTTGATTTCTTTAGGATTATGAAAAATTTAGTTTTCGTAGATGTCGCCACTCTCACCACCGCCAGATCACCTAAACACTAGTTTTTAAAGAATTTCTTAACGCAACCTAACCTCAAATATTAACAATTTATGTGTCATTGTCAAAAACACATTTAGAAGAAATTGTTTTATTAAACAAACTTTATAACGAGACGAAACGAACGAAACAAAACGTCTCTGAATTTGATAAAAGTTACATTACGTTTATTTTAATATAGATCGATTGATAGAAAACTCTTTATTTGTACACCGTGTTACAGATTTACAATACAGAACAGAAAAGACTTAAATAATTTAATGTTTGTACATTAAATTATTTAAGTCATTTCTGTTCTGTATTGTCTAGGGCGGCCTTATTGCTAAATACAATCTCTTCCAGGCAACCTTAGATTGTAAAGATGTTGTGAAATTGTTTAGTAGAGATACTTATTTGTTACAAGCTGCAAAAAACATTAGTAAATGTTAAATATAATATTAATCAATAAAAATGAATTGTACTTTATTTTGATACTACCTATGTACTTTTTTTTTCTTACCTATAATAACTATGTACTTTAACTGCAGCAAAAAAAGGTGGCAACCCTAGTTACGCGTGACAAAGGATCGTAACAAATTATTAATACATACGGTATGATTATGTACTGTCCTTTTGTATACAGTAGATGTTACAATTGGAGGCACGACGGCTCCTGACCATTTTTCGGGATCTTTGCCAGTATGGACAGCGATAGTTGCAAACCCTCTTTTGGGCTTGAGAAATCCTTGATTTGCCATCTAATAAAATAAACAAACAGAAGAATGAATAGACGATGGACACTATTTCTTAAATGTTTAGCTAAAAAATCAACACCTTTTTATGGTCTATACCGGTCTGTAGAGATAAGAGAATACAAAGAATTTTACTGCAACTCTTTATTCAGAAAGTGTAAGTGTAACGGTTTTGAGAAATAATATACATATTTCAATCGAAATTGAGTTCCCATTCCTTAGTAACATAATTTTCAGATCAGTTTCCATAAGTTAGAATTTGATATAAGTAGTTCAAGTGAAAAAAAACACTCCTTTTTAGAGAACCGTAGTTCATGACTGCTTAAAGAATCGTCATGTCTGTTAGAATGTTCGTTCTTCCGTCCGTCCTCGACTTACCGCCCAAACGGTTGGTGCTAGAAAAGTGAAACTTTGTATGAATATGTGTTTTGCTTTTTTGATTACGTCGACAAAGTACTATAATAAAATTACTAAGAACATTTTTATTTAGGGTACCTCCCCTACACGCAAGGTGGGGATGTTTTATTTTTCTCGAATATACCCTATCGTGTGAAAAACATTGCGAAGTTGCTACAACCATTTTTAGGGTTTCTTATTTTATGACTCGGAAGTCGGAACCTTTGTAGATTCGTGTTGTCCGTCCATCCGTCACTGTCACGTCACTTGGCCAATTTTATTATTTAATGATAGGCCAATATTATTAAAAAAAAACTATCGATGCCTGGTGTTATTTTTATAAAAAGTATCAGAACAGAACACCGTTATGACGTAAATGTGTAAAATTAAACATTTTCGCACAATTGCTAGAAATCGAGAGACACGTGCGACGGCGAAGTGCCAATAATTTCTATACAACGGACCTAGACAAAATGTGTTTAAGATACAAGAAAGGAAGTTTTGTAATAAATTAATTGAATATTTTATGACGAAACTGTGAGAATTCCTAGTCATGTACGTCGAAACCCCAAAAAAACGTACAACTGCATTCAATAAATATTAGAAACAGAAAACGCGACGAAATATTAGAAAGAGAAAAACAAGTTTTACAATATCTATATAAAATTCGACTGACTAATAATGCAGTGTTTTGTAAGCTTACTGATTACTTTATGGTGGCTTTAATCACCAGAGAAAAATGAGAGGCAGATACAGGACGGATATACCTACATAAATCACTACAGAACAGAACAGAACAGACAGAACCTACAAACAAAAAAGCGGCCAAGTGCGAGTCGGACTCGCCCATGAAGGGTTCCGTATCAGCAAGTAACATCATATAAAAGTTCTTGTAGTTCGTTGTAACTTTCATCGATGTTTTTTATAGTAGTCTATTGATTAGATGAAAGGTAAATTGCGTGTTACGATTTATGACGTATTAAAAAAAACTACTCACTGGATCTCGTTCAAACCAATTTTCGTTGGTAGTTTGCATGGTAATGTACAACATATTTTTTTTTTAATTTTATCACTCTCTTATTTTAGAAGTTAGAGGGGGGACACACATTTTCCCACTTTAGAAGTGTCTCTCGCGCAAACTATTCAGTTTAGAAAAAAATGATGTTAGAAATCTCAACATCATTTTTGATCACCTATCCATAGATACCCCACACGTATAGGTTTGATGAAAAAAATTTTTTTGAGTTTCAGTTCCAAGTATGGGGACCCCAAAAATGTATTGTTTTTTTTTCTATTTTTTTGTAAAAATCTTAATGCGGTTCACAGAATACATCGACTGACCAAGTTTCAACAGTATAGCTCTTATAGTTTCGGAAATAATTGGCTGTGACATACGGACGGACAGACAGACAGACAGACTTGACGAATCTATAAGGGTTCCGTTTTTTGCCATTTGGCTACGGAACCCTAACAAAGTTATTGAGGTTTTAAAAATTTCTAAATACGCTTATAAGGGCGTGCCACAGAATTTTACACACATACATACTCGAAAAACATTACCCTACTTCTGACGCAGTCGTGTACAAGGAACTTCTTGTTTCAAAGTAAAATAAACATGCCAGGGTACTTACGATAAGTCACACGCTTTATGTGCCTGATCCACAAAAATCACAACTTCCCTGCCTAACAAAACAGTACAAACACGACTACTTAGCACAACTTATAGTCTGTAAATGCTACATCGTATCAGCCTTTTGCTTCTAGAAAATAATATATATGAGCTTCAGATAAGATTAAAAGGTATAAGTACCTAGTTGTTTTCTGAATTTAGCAAAAAAATATTGTTTTGAATACGTATTTAAAACGATAAGGTAGGTATTATACGGATTTTTTATTTAATTGATTGCCTGCCAAGGTGACTCTACTCTGCCTGATGGAAAGTATGAGTAGAATCCAAAAGTGGAGTCCACCACACTGCGAATTCAAGCAGTGTGGCGGTGATGGTCCACATTATGGTGCCTATCAGCCTAGTGAGATGTTTTTTTCACGCCCCGGTTATAGGACCCGAGATCGGCTGATCGTAATGGGAAGGAAAGACGTGAGTTGGTTTAATTCCTAGATTTTAACTGCTCGGTACAGGAAGGAAGAGCCGAACCGTTTAGTTCTAATGCGTATTGCCACAGTTTATTATTTTTTTAACGTTTGTTACAGGTATCATTCTAGGATTGATTAGGTGTTTATATATTCTACTAACGGGTTTTTTAGGGTTTCGTAGTTCATGAATCGGAACCTTATAGATTCGTCATGTCCGTCCGTACGTCCTCGACTTATCGTCCAAACGGTTCGTGCTAAAAAGATGAAACTTTGCATGCATATGTGTTTCGACAAAGTGCTAGAATAAAATCATGAAAAATATTTTTATTTGGGGTACCTCCCCTACACATAACGTAGGGATGACTTTTTTTCTCGCGTCGACCCCATTGTGTGGGGTATAGTTAGATAGGTCTTTTAAAAATATTGAGAGGTTGCTAAGGTGCCTTTTTCATTTCATATCTATTTGCCATTTATTTAACTTTAAAGGTTTGTTCTTAAAACTGGGCGTCCCCCTCCCCTTGTAAAAGCTAAATGGCTGGATCGAAAAGTTCTACAAAAAATTAAGGTGAATGTCCATTTGATGAACTTTGAAGGAAAACTATAACGGCTTATATAGCTTTCTAAGTTCAGGAGTTATAGAAGCCTAACTTGTGAATTACGCTTACTTGGAAAACTTCGTACAAATATAACTAATTAATAAGTAAACATAACAATTATATACGATTTTAATTCTACTTGTCACTGTATATGACTACGGAATCCTATTCTATGCGTGGCCTGATACGCACTTGCCCGATTTTATTTTTCTTCACAGTTTCCAGTTTATACAGTTCAAACAGACAGACTAACACAAACAGTGGACGGAATTTGTTTCATAATATGAATGCAGTGAAGATTAACAACAACTAATCGATTAAAACAAAGATAAGATAGTAGGTGCTTACTATATTTATACATCACCCTATTACATAATATAATATAATGGCTACAAAAATGGATTAAATGTAATGTATTTGATCCGAGATACGGGTCTCACTTTAGTAGTTAATCTTGAGCATTAACCCAAGATTATCTACTTAAATTAGTATTGGAATTGAACTGAACTAAACCTAGTAGTGGAATCTCACTACTAAGTTAGATAATATTTTAGTTGGGATTACCCAATACTAACGAAGATTTGATGGGAATTGGTATCCAGGACTCAATAAAGTTTTACAAGTTGCACTGAGTGTTTTTTTTAGATTGTTTTTTTATATTTGAGCCTGCCAAAGTGACTGTTTTTGATGAAAAGCATGAGTAGAATCCAAGAGTAGTGGTCATCCTTATTGAGGCCCACACTGTGGCTGCCTAGTGAGATGCCTCTGTATCATTGATCCTTCGTTCTCACACGGTTAGTGCAAACAAAACTCGACGGCACGATACTGCCTACCTACCTCACTTCTTCCTTCCACTTCCTAGGTTCCAATCATGACAGAACCCTCCGCTCCACAAATAGTCCTCTTCTGCCATGCCCCTCTCACACTTCATCATGCGTTCACACTTCCTTCATAGTTCAATCTGTCCAGAATGGCACCGAGTCGTGACTCCTTCAAGGCCAGAGTGCGGGCTCTCCTTGCTCAGAGCATTGCAGAATCATCACAAATCTGATATATATATTATTAAGTATATATTTTGTATGAATGTATATGTGTATGAATGTATCTATATATTGTATGTATGCTTATATACCTATATATATGTATGAGTGTATATATTTTATATGAATAAATCACAGATATATTATTATCATATCTCAATCTTTATTTCCACTATCTCTCTTAACGTTTAATTCTTTCATGTCTGTTTCACTATTTCCAACCAAAGTGCACCTTCACGATATTTTCTGCACCACTCACGGTAGACTGGTAGAATGCCTTTGGCATTAAGTCCGCCATTTTACTCTCAGTGCATGAAGTTTTTAAATAAAAAAAGAAAATACTGCTATGCTGTCATTTTAGACTGGTCTCGTGTGAAAAGGTAGTACCACCCGGTCGATTCGGCCTGTTCGTTCTGAGATCAGCGTGGCTTTGTTACCTTGAGTGATGACAGCTGAATGATTACTTTAAGACACGTATTACAAGGAATACGGTTTCTCAATCTCAATGTAATGATTGTAAAAAAATAGGTATCTTATAACTGTTAATAGCATGGGCGTACCCAGGGAGGGGCAGCTGCCCCCCCCCCCTGGAAATCTCGCAGAACATGTATGAACTCGCCTAATTACTAATCAAAGTGTAAACGGGGCCTTATGCTCTAACTTTTAAATGAACCGCGCAGTAGACACTGGCAAAATGTACGGTGCAATTGCCAAAAAACCGGGGGCGATGATGGCGGACGAGGAATACCAAACTTAGCCGAGCGATAGAACGCTCGGGAATCATCTGTGTCTGATCCGGAAGGAGCCGACGCCTGGGTGTCACCACTGTGATGGCCGAACCGTTGACACGGCGCTCCATACGTCGGTAGAAGGTCCAGCGTGGAAGAAGCCGAGGCGTGACCTCGTGGCGGCCATCGGAGTGGATACTCTCTCGCTCCGTAGCATGATTGCGGCCATGATACGCGAGAGCGCGTGGAACTCCGCAGTCTCTTTCTGTGAGTGAGTTATGCTTGCGAAAGAGATGGCGGAGAGAGTCCGGGAGAGGTTCAGAACTCTCCCGGTCCACCAGGCCCGGGAACGGGCTAGGTACCGCAGACGACTCAGGCGCCGGAGATCGTTAACTGATCTCCGTCCTCCATAAGCGCATGCCTTGGGGTGACGGATGAGGCCATCTTTCACCCTGGCAGAAGCAGGCCGCGGCGGCGGTGCAAGCGCTATTGTTGTTCGGGTTAGGAACAGTAGGTTTCTCTCACAGGAGGGGGCTATCTACAAGCTGTAGGTGACCCGAGGTACATCGGGGTCCCTGGGATTTCCTTGTGAGGGTACACCTGGTTGCTCGGCTTCTGGTACCTGTGACGGCGTGCGGTTTTGGTCGGTTCGAGTCCGACCTAACCACCAACTGGTATCTGAGGGGATTTCCGCACAGACAAAAAATAAAAAAAGCAGCCAAGTGCGAGTCGGACTCGCCCATGAAGGGTTCCGTAGAAGTAAATAACATCATATTAAAGTTCTTGTAGTACATTGTAACTTTGATCGATGTTTTAATAATAGTCTATTGATTAAAAAAAACTACTGACTAGATCTTGTTCAAACCAATTTTCGGTGGTAGTTTACATGGTAATGTACAACATGTATTTTTCTTGTTTTTATCACTCTCTTATTTTAGAAGTTACAGGGGAGGGGAGGACACACATTTTTCCACTTTGGAAGTGTCTCTCGCGCAAACTATTCAGTTTAGAAAAAAATGATATTAGAAACCTCAACATCATGTTTCAAGACCTATCCATAGATACCGTACACGTATGGGTTTGATGGAAAAAAAATTTTTGAGTTTCAGTTCCAAGTATGGTCTAGTAACCTCTCTCACTTTCTCTGAAAATCAAAAGTAAAATACTGACTTTTGTGAGGCAAATAGCAACATAGCATATAATTACATTGCTATATCTTTTTTAGAATTTTTTATCACAAAAATAGATTACCGCGTCATTTAAGTAATTTAAATATGTTTTAGTAGTGCAATGGGTGAACATAAGGCTTTCCATAGCTCAATCTCAACTCCTTTAGGTTTCGGTATGGGGAGTTTAGGAATAAAAACCATGAACACGATTGTACATGTTGCGGAGATTAAAGAATTATCAGTGTCTATCGAATGCAGATGAAGACATTTTAGTTTATGAGGTCTGCATTCGCTTGAAGTATTCCCAAAGTCAATAAAAGGTATAATTAGGTACATGGTAACGCATGATCACTTTAGTATGTAGGAAGTTTTGAAGACCAAGAAGTGTTCGTTGGTTTCCTGTTACTTTCTGGTTCACATGAGTAACTTGAGCTCGTTATCGATCAACATTTTATAGTATGTATGTATATATGTACCTACTTCTATCTATTCCCAGCCAACTACATGGGTGATAAAATGTTCACAAATGTGTGCGCAAACACAGGTGCAATACGTTTCCTCATTCTCACACACAATACGGTGGGACAGCTATCCGACACGACCAGAGAGAGATCAATCGCAGGACTTACATATCTATCAACTAGCTTTCGCCCGCGGCTCCGCTCGCATCTATAATTTCGGTTATCGCGTTAAACAGTAGCCTATATCCTTTCTCAGGCTTTGGTCTATCTGGATTATTCTGGATACAAAAATTCAATTTAATCGGTGCAGATTTTTTTGAGTTTATCGCGAACAGACCGGCAGACAGACGCTATTATAAGGTAAAGAAAGTTAAAAGTAAACTCTTTTACATTTTTGCATTCTTGCCGGGCGTCAGTGGCATTTTATACTGAGAACCAAAATATCGAAAAATATTTATACATCGTACGTCACACTCATTCTCAATTTTCTTTTTTCAAATATAATCTTAGGTATAGCTCGAACCAAGAGCATGGAAAAAATGAACAATGTGGGATAATAAACTACTTTTTTATAATTATTATTCATAGAAAAGTCAAATTTCTAAAAAAAAACTGTCACTCCTTATCTAGGATTATACTTCCCTCCAAATGTATGATTATAGGTATAGGTTGTTGCTATAGCCTAGTACTAGTGAGGTTGTTACGTTTTGTTTTACCAATAACATAACATCATAGAGAATAAAAATATCGGCCAGGTGCGTGTCAGGCCACGCACCGGAAAGGGTTCCTCAGTCACTCATAACGGTACGTGGATTTAAAATCGTATCCAATAGATAATTGTTATGTTTACGTATTATTGCGTTAATTTTGTATGATGTTTTCCCAGTGAGCGCATTTTACAAGATAAGCCTCTATAATATATATGGACCACCATCACGAATTTTACCAGATTTTTTTAAACCAGCCGTTTAACTTATAGAGGTTTTTTTGTAAGAACAGGGGGGCACCCTATTTTTACAAAAAAGTGTCCTTTAAAGTGGAATTTCCCATAAACGGATACCTAAATCAAAAAATCGTTTAAGAACCCCTATTGTTTTTAAAAGATATATCTAATGATACCCCACACAATGGCGTAGTCGCGAGAAAAAAAAGTCAACCCCAGTTTACGTGTAGGGGAGGTACCCCAAACAAAATCATTTTTCATAATTTTATTGTAGCACTTTGTCGAAGTAATTACAACACATATTCATGCAGATTAATTTTTCTAGCACTTGCCTGTTGACGGCAATAAAAGAAAATAATCAAAAAAGAAACGTTGTCTGTGATGTCTATGGAGCTCTTCCCCCCTTTTTTTTCTTGTGCAATCTTTGTTTATGTTACGCTTCTTCGGCAATGTAAAATGTTTAATTTTAAAGCCACTGTTTCAAATAAATAAACACAATTACCAGCTGACCCGGCGAACTTCGTACCGCCTAGAATATTAATTCATAATTAAGTATTGTGTTTAGATATTAAAGCCTCGTATACACTAGGGGATAAATTGTTCCTCAACATGTCGCGCAACATTATATGTACGTGACGCTGCAACGTTGCATCGAGACCCGCAACATTTCCCTCGACATTTTGAGGAGCATTACGTGACGCGGGGTATGTTGCCAGCTCTCGTATTGAGAACGGGCGCACGTGTTGCGCGTCAAGCCTCGTATACATTAGGGGACAAATTGTTCCTCAACATGTCGCGCAACACTATATGTATGTGACGCTGCAACATTGCATCGAAGCCCGCAACATGTCCCTCGATATTTTGAGGAACATTTACATGACGCGGGACATGTTGCCAGCTCCCGTACTGAGATCGGGCGCACGTGTTGCGCGTCAGTGCCGCGCAGATTCATATGCGTATGAAGTAATGCGTCTTGCTAAAAGCAGAATGTTGGCTCAAAATGAATTTTCTATATATGGGCAGTATGTAGCTACAGAGCTACGTGAAGTGAAAGACACAAATTTCATATTGATGGCAAAATATTACATAAATAATATCCTACTTGATGTACGTTTGGGGAAATACCATTCCGACCATAGCAGCCGGTCAATTGAGCATCACGGCTATGGTGCTAAATCCAGCTATGTCAGTCCTGAGCATGTAGATGAGAATAGCCAGGCAGCAGGGCAGCGCAATACTACCGCCGGTAATAACGCTGCTGCTAACCACGCTGCACTCGACAATTTGAATATTCGCGCCCTCTGCGCTCCATTCGCTCTTAGCACTGTATGGTCGGTGGCGACCAATCAGCGCTCAGAGTGAAGCGTCTTTTTTAGGATTGAAGTCACGATAGCGTGGTGAGGATGAATCCTCACCACGCTATTTTTTTTAATTCGGGCTACAGTAATATTCTATTGTTTCAACACTTCAACAGTTGTAATAGTTATAAGTGACTCATGTTAAACTGTTAACAAGTGTTTATATCGTTTGACTGAGCCTTGTTTAAAGGGGGTACCTCATTTACTCCAAGATGTACCCTTAAATGGTATATACCAGTTGTTGCTATCCGAATTGGTATAGAACCATAACCCCATAGCACAAATTATTTCAGAAATGAATTCATCGAACGAGCAACAATAATTACTGTTATTGATATTATTAAGCCTTTTATTTTGTATTATTTTCTAAGTTGTTGATTTAAGTTCGAATAAAAATGATTGGTATCGCCAATAAAGCGGTTTTAAGTTTAATGAATACCAAACAAACTAGGTGTTTCGCCAGGGGCAGGGGCGGTTAGGATATGATCGTGCACCTACCTCGATGTGTATGAAGATAGGTCGACGATGAAGATGGATCTTCTCCAGGGGCCCCCGGTCACGTCAGCAATTCTATCCTGGCGATGGCGAGCTGCTTTGTGGGACGTTCCGTTTGTTCAGTATTTTTAAAGACGATACTTCTTGTCGAGCGCGGCGTAAAGACTTATAACCACGGGTTATATCGTCCGTTTTAATAAGTTCAAAGCTGATGCTTTACGAGCGATGCAAAAACATCAAGCTTAGGCGGTGGGTTGAACTTAACTGTTTTACCCAGACCATAGGTTTTCACACACTAAAAATAAGCGCCACCTGTAGTCTAGTTATGTACACGATCAATGTCGCGGTAGTGGATGGGAGAAAGCTCAACACCTTGTAAATTAATTATCGATACATTACAGAGATGGCGTCACCATTTCCTCCCCACCTTATAGGGTCACCTTTAAAAACATTCATAAGAGCTATGTCTAAGCCTAACAAACTTATCGCGGAATACTTATTATCTAAGCGGAGCGTAATACTAAATAAAGCGGTAAATTAACATAATCTTAAGCGGAACTTAATACTAAATAAAGTGGTAACCCTAACAACTTACTTACTACTGAGTAGGAAGCGGGCATAGGCGTACTACAGGGCGAAGATACGTGCCCTTGGCGGTTTTTACTGAAACCACGCGCACAATACCGTCCTTTGAGGGATGAATTTTATCCACAATCGCTAATGGCCATGACAAGGGAGGTAAATTATCCGTCATGACGACTACTACGGTACCGGGTGTAATCGGTAGAGAAGGAGTATTCCATTTCTCCCTGGTCTGCAAACTGTGCAGATACTCTACTCTCCATCTCCTCCAAAAGGACTACACGAGTTTGTCTAACAGTGAATGTCTGTGAAGCAAACCTAAATTTTCAGTGTTAACTTCA
This sequence comes from Phragmatobia fuliginosa, assembly GCA_932526445.1. Taxonomy (NCBI): domain Eukaryota; kingdom Metazoa; phylum Arthropoda; class Insecta; order Lepidoptera; family Erebidae; genus Phragmatobia; species Phragmatobia fuliginosa. Next base: position 8,035,097 of record OW052060.1, on the reverse strand, counting down.
GACGCGGGTAGAGAGAGTAAAGGAGCGGTGTGCAAAAAGTGGCTAGGAGTCAAGGCGGTTGGTTCAGCGGGGTCCGAGCTGAGTACGGTAAGAGGCCGCGAATTCAATAAACATTCTATCTGAGTGAGCATAGTAACCAGCTCCTCGTAAGACAACAGCTGTTGACCAATTACCTTAAACAAATGATTTTTGACTACTTTGACCATGCTCTCCCAGCATCCGCCAAAGTGTCCTGCGGCTGGACAATTAAATTTCCAGGTAATGCGATTTTCTGTCAGCTCTTCCTCAAAGCGACAGCGGTACTCGTCACTGTTAAGGAACTTGTATAAATCGCGTAAATAAGAGTTCGCGCCGACAAAATTCGTTCCTCTATCGGAATGCATGAATTGAACCGGACCTCTACGAGACAAGAAACGTTTTAAGGCAGCCAAAAAACTGGCTGTACTTAAATCCGTGGCTACTTCTAGATGTAACGCGCGAGTCGTTAAGCATGTGAAAACGCATATATAAGCTTTGAGAGCTTTCGTACCTCTGCGGCGTATCGGAGTGTACGCTATAGGTCCCGCGTAATCGCAACCCGTGTTTGTAAATGGTTTAACAACTTGTCTCGTGCGACAGTCAGGCAAGTCAGCCATGAGCGGGTATGTCGAACGTGGGCGAGCGCGAAAACAAATATTACATTTGTGGATTATGTGACGTATAGTACGACGAGCGGACAAGATCCAATACTTTTGTCGAAGCAAGGACATGAGCAATTCAGGTCCTGCATGTAGATACTTTTTGTGGTAGTAATCAATAAGTAAATTGATTACGTGATCCTGCCGAGGCAAGAGTACTGGATGTTGCTGTGAGAAATTCAAATTAGAACTAGTGAGACGGCCACCAACTCGGAGTAAGCCATCATATAAAAACGGTCTTAATTTATTAAGAGCCGGAGAGAGCGATGCGTCACCCTTTAAATTCAAAATTTCCTTTTTAAAATGCCTTTCTTGGAGAATTTGAAGCAATTTATTTTCTGCAAATTCCAAGTCAGTCGCGGTAATAAAAGCCGATTCACGGCGATTTAGCAATTTAGCGAATCTACAAATATATACTATAACACGTAAAAGTTTACTCCATGAAGACATGTGACAAGCAGCCTCATAAATTACAGAGTCGTCGCTAGGTGCTGAAATAACGTATAAAAGTGTTTTCTGTTCAGGAACATCCACGTCGTTTATTCCGTCATTGAGGCCTTCAATGGGCCACTGCGAAGAATTTAAACGAAGCCATGAAGGCCCTCGAAACCACAAGGGATGGTCCTTCAACTTGGCTGGGGTGACTCCGCGTGACAGACAGTCGGCTGGGTTGTCAGACCCCGCGACGTGATGAAACCTTTCAGCAGGAATACTTTCCGTGACTTTAACGACTCGATTAGCCACAAAGGTCTGCCATCGATGTGGTGAACTTTTGATCCAATAAAGAGCGACTCGGGAATCACTGAAAGCGTAGACGTTTATTGGAAAGCGGGTTTGATAATTATCTAATACAGTGCGTAATAACTTTGCCAGTAGGACTACTGCACAAAGCTCCAGGCGAGCAACCGTATGAGGCGTGGAAGGTGCGACCTTTGATTTGGCGCATAATAGGCGTACCGTATTACCAGTAGTAGAGCTAACGTGAATGTATACTACTCCACCGTAGGCTCGTTCGCTAGCGTCAGCGAACCCGACCAAAGTCACCACACAGCCATCCATCACTCCTAAATAGCGCGGAATATTTATTTCATTGAGCAGCGGGAGCTCTGAGCAAAACTGACGCCACACCTTTACTATATGTATAGGTGGGGTATCGTCCCAATCCATTTTAAGCTGCCATAGCTGTTTGATCAGCAGCTTTGCATATAAAATGGTTGGCGCTACGAAGCCCATTATGTCCCAGAGTCTAGCAATGGTGGACAGGATGGTGCGTTTGGTACATCTAGCATCAGAATCCATTGGTTCAATCTTGAAATAAAAGTTATCTTGGTCTGTAGACCAGCGAAGACCCAAGATCTTATGCTGCGTAGCCTTATCAAATTCAACCTCAGCAGGAAGCCTGTGCGATTCGGGAAGTTCATTGAGGACTGCTCGTGAACTGCTGTTCCACTTTACAAGGTCCCATTGCGCACCCTTAAAAATGGCAATCAATTCCTTCGCAGTGTCCACCGCCTCCCTCTCGCTATTTGAAGAGTATGCGATATCATCCATATACAGGCATGACGATGCGACTTCACTGGCACGAGGATAATTAGCACCGTCATCAGCTATAAGCTGCTGCACAGTGCGGAGCGCTTGAAAGGGACTTGATTTTAAACCAAAACAGACTCTGTTAAACTGAAGTAACATAAGCGGTTCGTCTGGTGAAAAGCGGTAAAGAATTCTCTGATAACGTCTATCAGATTCACGAATCATGATTTCTAAGAACATTTGTTTACAATCAGCGGTCATCGCTACAGCGTGTAAGCGGAAATTTAAAATTATTTTAAACAAATCCCCTTGCAGATTCGGCCCACTGTGCAACACCTCATTAAGCGAGATGCCGGAGGTAGTCTTACAGCTCGCGTCGAGCACCGGGCGTAGCTTAGTGCTGGCCTTATCTTCGCGGAGAACCCCATGGTGCGGGATCACATAAGTTGGTAATAAACCATTGGGCTCTTGTTGAGTATCAGATACGAGCGATAAAATGTCTTTAGCGATGTAACCACTAATGACGTCGTCGTAAGCGGAGCGTAATTTAGGAGAAGCTTCAAGCTTCTTTTCTAAGCAAAGAAACCGTTTGCGTGCAATATTAAAGGAATTACCAAGTAAACACACGTCTTTATCAAACGGAAGAGCGACGGTGTAACGGCCAGACGACGCGTCACGTTCCGTAGTCGAGCGGTAAAATTCTTCACATTCAACATCCGCGGGGTGCTGAACGGGCGAGCCGGGTACCTCTTCCAGGTCCCAGAAGCGAGTAATTAATTTATCCATAGGTTCTTGAACTATGGCACAGCAAGACGTAATGCATGCCGGGCGGTTGCGTAGTGTAGGTACAGTCCCCATAAGGACGTAGCCTAACACGGTATTAATAGCGGGGGGTGCCGACGGTTCACCAGAAACTACATCAGGCAAAATAAGATGCGGGAATAAAGAGGCGCCGATCAAAACATCGATTTTATCGGGCTCAGCGAAGCGTTCGTCTGCCAACTGTATTTTATTTAAGTATGGCAGCTCTGAAACATTTACAAATGCGGTAGGTAAGTCGTCGGTAATTCGATCGACTACCAAAGAATTTACATTATATTTAACATTACTATTAAAGCGAGAAAAGATGTCTAAGGTGACTGTCCCGTCAGATGTCCTCTCCGTCCCCCCGAAACCTCTCACAGTAGCACGCTGCATGTTATTCGGGCGCAATCCCAAACGATCACAGCATTCTCTTGTAATGAAGTGACTTTGCGAAGCGGAATCAAGTAATACTCTTATTATGTGCTTATCACCTCGACTATCGTACGTTACTACCTGCGCGGTAGCGAGCAAAACAGTCGTGGGTGTTTTACATTGCGTCGTATCACTGCGAGCGGCGTCTGAGACACTAGGACGCGGGGCGGCAATGAACGTCGAACACAACGCGATGTCCATTTGCGTGAGCGCAGTCGAGTTTTGTTTAGTAGGAGTCGACCCGAGTGCCGGCTGCATGCATGACGTCACCGGGCCGCTTGGTTCGTTGTGTGTTGGCACAGCGGCGCACGTTCTCGCAGCACTAGCGTTGGGTGCGAGGTTTACTTCCCGCGTAAAGTGTAAAAGCGAGTGATGTCTTTGTTTACAAACACGGCAGCTTGATGTAGAATGACAGTTGCTTAGTTTGTGTTTATTACTTAGACAATTAATGCAACCATTAACACCTTTAACGGCTTGATAGCGTGTGTGAGGAGTCATTTTATTAAAATCGGGACATTTAAACAAATGTTGATGCGTAATATTAGTGCAGAGGCACTTGTGAGCGGTAGCGTTTAGCGGAGTTTCGACCGTACTAACGTATGCATTATATTGCGGGGGCGATTTTTTATTAATATTATTATTATTGATGCGTGCACTCTCCACTGGTCTCTTTGCGCTGCTAGGAGTGACAGCAGGCGCACGCTGCAATATTTTACTTTGATTATTTATAAAATTAACTAAATTATCAAAGGTGGGTATCTCTGACTGGTTATTGTTATTTTCGAAAGTGTGAACAGTATCAGAATCTAATTTTGTCAAGGCGATTTGTAAAAAGATTAAATCCGACAAGTTATTTATTTCTAAATTATGTAAGGCACGAACAGCATTTACAAACTTGTCGTTGAAAATATCCAAATTATTTGCAGTAGCGGAATTTAACGGCTTAAAATCAAGTATTTGTTGTAAATAGGTAGCCGCGAGTGTGCGTTTATCTTCATACCTATTCACGAGCGTTTCAAGTAATATTTTATAATTTTCTGCGGAAGGCACAATGCTTGAACAGGCAGTTCGAGCCTTGCCAGTCAGTGTGCCTAACAAGTAATGAAGTTTTTCATAGTCCGAAAGAGATGGATTATCATGTATAGTACATTTAAAATTTGCGAAGAACAGTGGCCATGAGCGAATGTCACCGTTAAAACTCATCAACTCAATCGGCGGTAATTTTATTTTACTTTTCGGCGTAATATTTTCGGTAGGTTTCTTTACAAGAGTACAAGATGCAATAACTTGTTTGACTCGACAGTATAGCGTTTCAAAGGAGATAAGAGATTTATAATCGGGCTTAGCGGTTGGAGACGTCGACAATAAGCATATGTTATATTCATCTAAGACCTTATTGAATTCCGTGCGAATTACATCAATGTTACTACTCGCGAACAGGAATTTCTCTGTCGAGGCTTCGTCGGTCACCTCCGTAGACAAATCATAAACGTTTTGTAGGCATTCGAACAAAGCATTACGTTTAGCTTCCAACGTTAATAGTGAGATTTTGTTTACATTTGTATCGGGGCCCGAGTCGGCTTTCGGCATTTTTGAATACAACTAAAATGTATATAATATAGTATATAAAAATGCAAAATTACCGCAAAAGAATACCTTTGAAAAATAAAACTACAATATATGTATGTAGGTAGGTAGTAGGTAAAATCTTATCTACGCGGGCTGTGGCTAAATGTTCTCAGTCTACCGTAAAATATTTATAAATCGACTTAGTAAAATGATAAATTGTAATTATTTTACTTTTAAATAACTTGAAGTATGCTGCGGATTATAAATAAGGATAGAGTGAATATATCTACCTTTTTATATATGATATTTGTTTAGCGAAACTAAATGATATAAATTACCGAAGTATGTACGTAACGCGCTGCGCAGGCGTTGCCGTACCTACATAAGTACTCTTTTTGGGTTAATATAACCTAAAAAGGGCGGGTTTTCTCCTACTAGGTGACCCTGTAGGGGCGAAATGGATTCACATCCAGGACTGAATAACCAAAGAATGGTTTTCATCCGGCGTCGAAGGACCACAGACAATGGTATCGCCAATAAAGCGGTTTTAAGTTTAATGAATACCAAACAAACTAGGTGTTTCGCCAGGGGCAGGGGCGGTTAGGATATGATCGTGCACCTACCTCGATGTGTATGAAGATAGGTCGACGATGAAGATGGATCTTCTCCAGGGGCCCCCGGTCACGTCAGCAATTCTATCCTGGCGATGGCGAGCTGCTTTGTGGGACGTTCCGTTTGTTCAGTATTTTTAAAGACGATACTTCTTGTCGAGCGCGGCGTAAAGACTTTTAACCACGGGTTATATCGTCCGTTTTAATAAGTTCAAAGCTGATGCTTTACGAGCGATGCAAAAACATCAAGCTTAGGCGGTGGGTTGAACTTAACTGTTTTACCCAGACCATAGGTTTTCACACACTAAAAATAAGCGCCACCTGTAGTCTAGTTATGTACACGATCAATGTCGCGGTAGTGGATGGGAGAAAGCTCAACACCTTGTAAATTAATTATCGATACATTACAGAGATGGCGTCACCAATGATGATAAAACTTATTAATTCTCAAAAATGCTAAAGTATCTCTGTCTGTCTGTCTGTTACGTTTTCACGCCTAAACCGCTTAACCGATTTTGATGAATTTTGGTACTCAAATAGTTAAGAACCTGAGTTGTGTCACGTCACCACGTCACCATGTCCTTTACATAGGCTACTTTTTACCGCGATAACCGACATAGACGCGGGCGGAGCCGCTGGCTAAAGCTAGTAAATAATAAACTTATTCTATAAGTATATATATATGACTGCACGGTTGGCCTAGTAGTTTAAGCAGTTGCGACACCAATTCCTACTGCGCCAAGTGTCGTGGGTTCAAATCCCACGTGGGATAACACTTTGTGTGATTCATAAATTGTTGTTCTGAGTCTGGGTGTTCTTTGTGTCCATTTCATGTATGTTTGTAAAGTCCCCCGCGACACAGGAATTTATATTCCTAAAATGTAATAATAAAAAAAATGTATTCACTTTTACCTTTACAAAAGATTTCAAATAGCCGAAAATCACTTACAAAATTGACTTTTGTTTCTCGTTCTCGTAAATAATAACGCATCCACCACCCTTTCTTTCGTTTCATCTTTTTCCCGATATAAGAATGTACGCAGCACTAATCAACACAACCGCTTCGGGCGACATCCGTCACTGGCTAGTGTGTACAGCACGTCCCGCGACAATTTTGTACCCGAGACTCTTTCGCGTTGTTGACGAGCGTCATGTTCGAGGACATGTTAAATGATAAATGATATTTATTTCTGTAAGTAAATCTTTTCAGACATTTTTACAAGTCGGACTTATAGCTAGAAGGCGCCGGCATTTCCTACGACTCACTCTGGGAAGAAACGCCGAAACAAACCACAGAGGTGTCTTTTTTTCTTTTTTTTTTAAGTCCGTGTACAATATTAAAGAGAACTATGTGAGTGCAGTATAGGGTCTGGGTTGGCCTTTTGAAGAAAGAACCATAGTTTTGAGTCGACCTGCCCATACAGACGGCACACGGGCCCCAGCACAATTGTTGCACAATTTGTCCCCTAGCGTATCTGAGCCTTAACTGATAGTGACAAATCGACAGCAGGCCAACTAACACGCCCTGGCCGGTACCGCCACAATCGCTTTGTTCCTGCATTTTAAATCTGTAATATCTTCAAAAGTACTAATTTAAATTACTTACTGCAAAGGGCCATATTAATCTATATTAAATACACAATGTATTTATGGTACTTACTCAGAATACAGAAAGAACCAGAAGCCGCATACGCGCCTAATACTGAAGCATCAAAAACTACTCCTAAATAGAGTAGTTTGACGCGCAACCGATCAGTCACTCTGTGAACGTCGTATCGCGTAAAGTGTTTTACTGGTGTCCAATTTATTTTAATTATGCCGTCTTGTGTCATTCCTACCTGTAAAAATGCAGCGGGCCTAAAAAAGAAGCAGGATGGGATCACATTTCACGTGTAAGTAGCGCATTCAGTTATCGTATTATTTAATTACTGAATTAATTGTTCAGTTCATAATTGTCATAGATAATTATGAGTCCATCTTGCGAGTGTTGCCAATTTAGGAGTTTTGATTTTCCCTTCTTATTATTGCTTACTGAGGGCGTTTATTCGTTATACATAATAGTAAATTATTAAATACTTAAAATAAATTACCGACTTTAAAAAAAGAAAGATTTTCAATGCGACCCGTATGTATATAATAATGTTAGAGTTGCATAACATTCATGATTGGTACTGTGTTATTCTATTGGGATTTCTAAACGAGCGTACAAATATTGTGTTGTGTGAGGGTGGAAGGAGGGGGGTGTGTATATAATAATGTATTTACCTAACAATATTATTAAATCAAATTTTAATATTGACAATATTTTAAGAAGCTTACTCAGCAGAAAGGAAATTAAATGTTTTTTTAATCTAATCCTTGTTTTATTTGAAGACCTTCTTTTTTCGTGTCATTATCAGGTATAGAGATTAGAAAGAAAATATTAATACGTGTATAGAGTGATTTTATATTATCTTACCTCATCTTTACCCTATAAAAAATTTATATAAAAACTCTCAACATTTACCCCACAAACGGGTCAATAATGCATAAGTTAGCAACATTACGCGGGTGGGAAGTGAGGCGGGCGCGGGGTGTTTATTTTGTTTTTGGACACACTCGCAACTTGCAATTTCAGTGGAACGCGGCTTCTGGTTCTTTCTGTATTCTGAGGGTACTTAATTGGATAAGGATTAATACTGTGTTGCCGATAATCGCTTTGTAAATAAACCATTATTTCTCATGAAAAGAAAAAGTAGAAAAATGGTTATTGTGGGTTATCCCTAAGAGATAGACATATACCATCGCGGACTTTTTTGTAGACCTTTTTAAGATGTACAATACTGTAGTACATTATTTTAATCTATCTCGTTGGGTACAGCCAGCGTTTGCAATATAAACGTAAAAAACATCACATTAGAAATCTTTAAAATTATTATGCATGTATTATACATAAAAACCTTCCTCTTGAATCACTCTACCTATTAAAGAAAATTTCATAAAAATCCGTTGCGTAGTTTTAAAGATTTAAGCATACAAAGGGACAGAGAAAGCGACTTTGTTTTATACTATATATATATATATATATTGAAAAAAACACCACATTAGAAACCTCTAAAATTATTATGCTTGTATTATACATAAAAACCTTCCTCTTGAATCACTCTACCTATTAAAAAAATATTATTTTAATTATTTTAATTTTGAATTGTATTTTTGTTGTACTATGGACACTTTTAACGTGCACGTCTTGCTACATCCTTCTCACATAATGTACCATCTCAACATGATTGATGTAACCAAGATTTTGTAAAAAACATTTTGATTTAAAAGAGTGTCCATGGAGTTTCTTGCCCGTTCTTCTCCATAGAGATCTACGCTAGGGAATGGGCAACTACAGTACTTTCACAGTTTTTATGTCTTGTGACTGGGACTGTAGCTACATTTAATTTTCATTTTTGTTTCGACAATTCAAAAGTGCCTGTAACTGGCCTACTTGAAATAAATGCTTTGATTTTGATTTTGAAAGAAAATTTCATAAAAATCCGTTGTGTAGTTTTAAAGATTTAAGCATTCAAAAGGGACAGAGTAAGCGACTTTGTTTTATACTATGTAGTGATGATAAAATTACCGTTTGGACGGTAAGTCGAGGACGGACGGACGGACGGACATGACGAATCTTTTAGGGTTCCGAGTCATTGACCTCGGAACCCTAAAAACTACTCACCGTAGCGTTTATATTGATAAGACTTGTCCAAATAATATATTAATAATAATATCTAAAAGACAACTCACTAAGAATGATACCGTAGTGTCAATTGATATCTTCTAGGTAAGTACATTATATAAATATAATTTCACGTTTGCAAATTATCCTTAAGATTTCACAAACAATAGGTATAATCACTGACTAAAAATATACTTGTTTATATCACTGACGGCATCTCATGTACGAACGAACGAAGCGAACTAATATTAGTACCTACCTACTAGTTTTTTTTGTATTTGCCGTTTATAAGACTATTGCGACGCGGCAGCGGCCGTATTCAAGAGTTATTTTCATCCTATTAATATTGATCTCTTTATATTTGGGATAAAAAGAAAAATAAATACAAAAAAGTAAAAGTTTAAAATATTACGGATTCTCACGCCTTTTCCAAAATAATGTCTACATGTCTATCTAAACACGTGTATGAAATATGTTTGTAAAAAGAGCAAGTTTGCGCTCTAACACAATTCACAACAATGTACCTTTTTAAAATGTTTAGGCAATTTACTGAAAAAAAAAATGAACGAAGTCATAAAAACTCACAAAGTCCATAACAGCGACCCCGAAGAAAACATAAACGGTCAATGTATCGTTACTGGGCGTTTTTCAAAATTTTGCTCCGTTACGTACAGGTGTCCATTTATTTTCATAATAAATCACGTCACGTCTGGACGTTACGTATAACGCGGACTTGTCATCACATGTTTCTTTGGTATAAAAAAAGTTGATTATATTAGTTTACTAGTACACATTCATTATCTACAACTACTTATAATTTAACACGAGTAGTATATAATATTTGTGGGTCTTACCTTTCAAAATCAATGTTCGTACCGGACAAACAAACAGACCCGTTACGTACGTCACGGACCGCAAGTGTTGACGATTGAATTTCTTCAGTTATAATTTAAAGGAAAAGAACGAATGAATGATAAAAACATTGTCAATATGGCATTGCTTGAAAATAATTAGAGCCAAAGACAATGTTATTGTTATTCTTTATAAAATCATACCGTTACGTACAGGACTGTCCGCTGTGGCCAGTTTTTTAAATCTGATAATTTCAGTATTTATATTAGAAATATATACTTCAACCTTATTATATTTTATTTAAAAACAAATAAAATGAGTTATTTCATTCGAGTAATACTAAAGATATCTAAATATAGCATAAATATTCTCCAAAATACGTAATCAAAATCCAGGATATGAGGATATTATGAAGGACACATAAAAAGTAGGATAATATTTGGTATTTTATTAAATATTAAAATATGTTTTCCGCTTAAGTCTTATATTTTTATATGTAGCTATACTGAAACATAATTCATACAAGAAAAGATCGAGCAGGAAAATATTTAGTAATATTTACAAATCCTAATAATAAAGAAATATTGGTCGCATTATCAAATGAACAATTACTTACTATGTTTTACTTTTACACGAAAAACTGATAACGATATTTCTTTTCGACACTATACACACTATAGCTTGATCTCAAACTGGGCAGAAATTGATCTGATGCTGATGTTAAACAGACTGCTGATAAAAATCCATTGCACCCCGACCCGACACAAATAATAATATAATATATTAGAAACATAACCAGCTGTTAAAGAAACATTCATTCAAATTACGAGTATACCTAGATAAATAAGCATTAATGAATTCACCGATTGTTGTTCAATTATGTCTGTGGAACATGTCAGCTCTCTAAATTAGCTTTAATGTTTGAATCCATAAATTACAAGCTCTGTGCCCCAGTACAAGAATGCTTATCATGGTAACGTTTTGAATCAATTTAAATTGGTATTATACATTTTTTAAATGAACTTGCTATATAAAATGTTCAACAAATAATTAGCTAAAAACCGGCCCTTTTAATGATGATCATGATGCGTTGCCATAATTGTATTAAACTATATTATTTGTAGATTTCTAACTATTACTGTTATAGGTGATAAACTCAACCAAAGAGGAAGATTATTCTTCCGAATGAAAAAAGATTTTTCCAGTTCCATTTTTTGAATGACAGATTTTAAAGATAAAAATCAGCCAACTAAATTGAAAATCTCATTTAAGGGCCACAGCACACTAGCTACTTTTAGCATCGACGATCGGCAACTAGTCGCTTTTTAGAAGCTAAATACGGCGAATGAACGCTCCACACCGCACACTTAAAAACGCCAAACGCGGAGATTTAGTCGCTTTTTAGAAGCGCAACACAGCAGCTGAATGCTACTCTCCGTTGCCGATCGTCGATGCTAAAAGTAGCCAGTGTGCTGTGGCCCTTATAGACCACACTACAGCCGACGCGATCTAGGCATCTGAGCAGTCGCTAAAACGCGCGTTTCCGATACCGCGTTCGAACGCAGAAAGTCGCGAATGATGCAACATGACGCGCGATTTTGATACAGTGATCGAACGCAGGAAGTCACTAAAACGCGATGCAGCATCGATTTTTTTAAAACTACTAACATGTGATTTTGGTACCTACTACTAAACTAAAGTACAGAATATAACAAACTATTAATCTTCATAAACTAATGTAAGCATACTTAAATAATTTTGAATCAGCGCCAAACAATCAATGAACAAAGATAACTAAATCAGTTTATCTTAACAAACAAATAAATAAATCATCTTCCTAGCCTTATTCCCAAGTTTATTTGGGGTCGGCTACTAGTTCAACCGGTTTTACCTGAATTTCAGTTTTTCCACGGAGCGACTGGCATCGGACCTCCGCAACCCTAAGGGAGAACTGAAATTCGAAGATTGAACTAGTTGTCAGTATATTTGAGGGCACTAACTTCCCAATAACGATTGACATAGATGTTCATGACAACCGGGACCGACGGCTTTACGTGCTCTCCGAGGCACGGGCGTGAATCACCGCCAAACTTCCAAACTCCGGGCAGCTATTAGGAATTTCTTAAGAAAATCCTAAAACACTTTTTGGCCCGACCCGGGATTTGAACCCGAGACCTCTTGATTAGCAGTCGCATACGCTAACCACTAGACCAATGAGGCAGTTTATAATAAATAAATAAATAGTTTCGGACAATTAGACACAACGTCATCTAGTCCGAAACTAAGCAGAGCTTGTAATAAGGGTACTAAACAACTGATACAAATACATAAACATACTTTTTTTTAGGGTTCCGTAGCCAAATGGCAAAAAACGGAACCCTTATAGATTCGTCAAGTCTGTCTGTCTGTCTGTCTGTCTGTCCGTCCGTATGTCACAGCCAATTATTTCCGAAACTATAAGAGCTATACTGTTGAAATTTAGTCAGTCGATGTATACTGTGAACCGCATTAAGATTTTTATATAAAAATTGAAAAAAAACAATACATTTTGGGGGTCCCCATACTTGGAACTGAAACTCAAAAATTTTTTTTTCATCAAACCTATACGTGTGGGGTATCTATGGATAGGTGTTCAAAAATGATGTTGAGGTTTCTAATATCATTTTTTTCTAAACTGAATAGTTTGCGCGAGAGACACTTCCAAAGTGGAAAAATGTGTGTCCCCCCCCCTCTAACTTCTAAAATAAGATAGTGATAAAACTAAAAAAAATATATGTTGTACATTACCATGGAAACTACCAACGAAAATTGGTTTGAACGAGATCTAGTGAGTAGTTTTTTTTAATACGTCATAAATCGTAACACGCAATTTACCTTTCATCCAATCAATACACTAGTATAAAACCATCGATGAAAGTTACAACGAACTACAAGAACTTTTATATGATGTTACGGAACCCTTCATGGGCGAGTCCGACTCGCACTTGGCTGCTTTTTTTTGTAAATACATATACATATTATGCATAGAAAACACCCAGACTCCGAAACAAATATTTGTGGATCACACAAATATTTAGTCCGACCCGGGAATCGAACCCGAGACCTCTTGATCAGCAGCCGCATACGCTAACCACTAGACCAACAAGGCAGTCAAAGTGAAATAAAATAAAGAAACAAGTGCGTGTAAGTTTTATTCCTTATATAATAGACATAACGAATCTTTTGACACGTATCATAATAGTTAAAAAATTCAAACGACTTATGTCAACTTCCAAAAGTTATCGTGAATGTTACGTATGTACCTACTTACATTATCAGGCAGACCGTGTGCATTTACATTTACTACTAAATATTATGATGACATCGTTCTATTCTCGGATATGTATGATATAATAATAATAATACGTGTATAGATACAATCATATCTAACTTACCTACAGAGATAAAGTATCACAGTGTTATCTATGAACATGTACGATAACAACCCTATCGTTATTAAGATGCATTATAATGTAGTACCTAAAGTAAAGTATGAGATGTATTTCATTAATTTGTATTAGGTCTTTACCTATGAAATTGCCTTTCTTCAGTACTGGTCATTTCAAATAAAAAAAAGTTTGTAATGGCTCTGTATTCTAAATTCAAATTAATTTTGTTTTAAAACCATGACATTCTATTTACAAACTCAGTCTTTTGTTTTTTGATTAGCGTTGTATTTTCATTACACTTGAACATTTTTCTTCATAATGGAAACTTTAAAAATTCGTGTAATTATGGAATATGAGTTCCGTCGTGGTACCAACGCGACGCAAATGGCACGTAACATCAAAAACGTTTACGGAGAGAACTGTACAAACGAACGCACAACCCGTTATTGGTTTTCCCGGTTCCGTTCTGGCAATTTTGACTTGAAAAATGAAGCTCGTTGTCGTCCGGAGACTTTGGTTAACAATAATGAATTAAAGGCGATTGTGGAAGCTAACGAAACTTAATCTACAGCTGAGCTAGCAGCAGCTTTTAATGTAAATATCAAAACAATATTGATACATTTGTGACAAATTGGCAAGGTAAAAAAGCTTGATAGATGGGTGCCCTATGACCTTAACGATCGTGCGCGTCGAGACCTGCCTTGCGCTGCTCAACAGGCAAAGAAGTGAAGGAATTTTGAAACGAATTGTTACGTGCTACGAAAAATGGATTCAGTTCGACAATCAAAAACACTGAGCAAGTTGGTTAGACCCTGGTTCAGTACCAAAGCAATGCCCTAAACCAAAAATGACCCCTAAAAAGGTGATGGTCACTGTTAGGAGGTCTAGTGCGGGTGTGATTCACCACAGCTTTTTACAAAACGGCATGAGCATTAATGCAGATGTGTACTGTGAAGAACTGGAGAGAATGATGGAGAAGCTTGCACATCTGCAACCAGCTTTGGTCAATCGGTCGTCCCCACTGCTCCTTCACGACAACGCGCGACCCCTATACTGCGCAACAGACAGTCTCCAAGCTGCAAAGAGCTGGGGTTGGAAGCTCTCCCTCATCCGCCATACACACCAGACCTTGCACCTACCGATTATTACTTTTTCCAAAATTTAGACAACTTTTTAGTGGATAAAAAATTCAATTCCCGAGAGGCAGTACAAAATGCCTTTGAAGAGTTTGTTGCCTCCCGTCCAGCTGGTTTTTACAAGAAGGGCATCAATAAACTGCCAATGCGTTGGCAAAGATGCGTCGATCGATTGCATGGGTGATTACTTCGAATAACAAAAATATAAAAGTTTTAAAAAATAAGTACTTTCACTTATTGCATACAAAACGGCAATTTCATAGGTAAAGACCTTTTATTATCATCGTCCTATTTTTATTATGTTTCCTCTCGCTTCTCTTAATCTGTAGAAGTATTTTTATGCAAAGGGACGGAAGGAAGTAACAGGAAGCCGGAGAAGCGTAACCTGTTCGATTTACAAATGAACCCGACCAGTGCTACATGTGTGTTACAAAATTTATGAAGCGTCTACTAAAGGCTCGAGCACATTATGCCGGGCCGCAGCGTGTCGGGGCGGGCCGCAGCGCAGCGCAAAATGCTAACTTAGCACATTGTGAGTTGTGACGGGCCGGGTCGCAGCGCATTGACGGATTTTGAGTAGAGTGTACCGCATGCGCAACTGTTGTGTATTTAGTGCAACTGTACCTTATGGATAGCTCTGACCAAGAACTTTCTTTTTTTTGCCTGCTGTTAGAAGAAGAAGAAGAAGTTAGAAGAAAAAGTATCAAAAAACGCAAATTTCGTAAAATAAACACGTACGCGCATGCACACCAATCCGCTTGCTATAGCACACTGTGACGGGACGCAGCGGGGCGGGGCGGGTCGCATCGCACGGACGCAATATCCGCGTCGCAATAAGGGCTTTCACACACTGGCCACGCGCTCACGCGCGTGGGCGCGTGGCAGCAGATCACGCGCGCGGCGACGGTGGAGCAGATCTGCCCGTTCGAGCAGATTCTACCGCGCCTACGCGCCTGCCGGCTTTGTCGCCAATTTGCTGGGCGTTGTTCAATTTCGAATATAAATGTATCCGTGTCCAGATCCATCGTGTACAAGTCCTTATAGCACGAAAACAGGCGCGATACTTCGTTCAATTTCGTATATAAATGTGTTTACTGCTGCGGCCCTCACGCCTAAAGCGCGCGGGGGCAGAATCTGCCCGCGGCACGCGCTCACGCGCCTAAGGGACTTCACACACTGGCCACGCGCCCAGGCGCGTGAGCGCGTGCCGCGGGCAGATTCTGCCACCGCGCGCTTAGGCGTGGCGGGCCGCAGCAGTAAACACATTTATATACGAAATTGAACAATGCCTAGCGCCTGTTTTCGTGCTATAAGGACTTGTTCACGATGGATCTGGACACGGATAGATTTATATTCGAAATTGAACAACGCCCAGCAATTTGGGATATGAAAGGACAGGCGCGTAGGCGCGGTAAAATCTGCTCGAACGGGCAGATCTGCTCCACCGTCGCCGCGCGCGTGATCTGCTGCCACGCGCCCACGCGCGTGGCCAGTGTGTGAAAGCCCTAATGCGAGCCGCTGCGGCCCGACACAGTGTGCGATACTTCATATAATTTGTATTGAAGCAATTTGAGCGGATATTTGCGCTCCGCCCCGGCACGCTGCGGCCCGGCATAATGTGCTCGAACCTTAAAGGTACGCGTCCATTGGCCCGCACGCACGCACGGCACGCAACAGATTGAACGGATTTGCCGATGGCATGCGTTCACTGTATCCGGATTTTTTATTTAGTTTCGAGTGTTTTCTTGTCGTGAGTAGACGTAATCGGTCATGGAGATTGATGAAGATATCATTGTTATTAGTTGCTTGTTGGAAGATCAAGAAGAACTTAAAACTAAACGTAGAATGTGGGTTCAAGAAATAAATTTGAACTGACCAATTTTTTGTCATCCTATCTCCTCCCAAATATTGTCTCTTCTTTGGACATTAAAATAATGTGTATGTTTTAAATTGTATAATGCTTCATATCTTTCTACTAATATAATCAAAAGTGCGTCATCCATTTCATTTTTTTGTCGTTCGCTCCTTATTTAAATAAGACAAACAGGACGTGCGGCAGTGGGCGATGCCAGCCGGGCCAGCGGAGAACTAATTTGTGTGACGTCACCGGCACGCAACGCATTTTTTGCTCATAAATGCCGGCGTTCAATGCGGGCGGCGCGGATAGTGGACGCAACTCTATGTAAAATCATACAAAGCAAAATAAAATCCGTTGCGTGCCGTGCGTGCGTGCGGGCCAATGGAGGCGTACCTTTAGGGTCGCTCGTTTCCATTGTTTCTATATTAACTAGGGTTTACTCGCGATTCTGCACACATGTTTGTGGGTTATCGCAATAAATAGTGGTCTATTTCCTGTGTTATGTACCAAATACTTAAAAAATACTTGTAAATTATTTTTTACATATTTTATTAATATTGGTTTAAATGGCAGATTGAATAACTTTTGCATCCATTTTAATTTGAATTGACATTACATAGACAGTCCCTCCACTCCCGCACCGCGCTCCCTCATAGTCGGAAGCGTCCATAAGCGCCTGGTGGTGACAGATGAGGCTATCTGTCCCGAGCAGACAGGTAACATTGGGGTTTCCACTCAGAAAGGGTCATCAACAAGTCTTAAGTTTCCCGGCTTCTAGTGCCCGAGACGGCGTGCAGTTTTTGGTCGCTTTCGAGTCTGATATAAGCACCAGTAGTTCAAAAAGTAAATATTATTTTTTCTTTGCACCTACCTATATTTCTATAACACCTGAAGGTTCACTGGGAAAGAATGCCTCATGACATGAAGACCGCTTTTGTAAAACATGTTCAATAAGTTTAAAATAAATAAATAAGTACTTATCAAACAACAACCCATAATGTCCCACAGATGGGCTCGGGTGTCCTCTCAGCAGAGGGTTAAGGCCATACCGCATACGACCCAGGCTGGCCGAGTGCGAGTTGGGGACTTTAATAGGGAATAAGTAGGTACATAAGTATTGTGAAATTGTTTATTTTATACAAATAAATATTAATTATAATAATCAGAATTATTTCATATTATTTATTATAAGACGTCTTAGGGTAGCTCTTACTATTATTAATATATTTGAATCTGAAACGGAGAATGGCGCAAGTATACAGGAAAAAAAAGTAAAAATAGGAAACAACAGTAACATATTAAATAGTTCAAAAGTATTTTTAAACCACTCACGTGAGGTAGAGCAAACATTGCATAATGCAAGTTTAAAATACAATAACAACAATAGTTCAAAAGATACAGATGAACATGATAATTGTGTTTACTAACATACTAGTTTGACCTTTCTATTGATATATAAGTAAAGATGACAACAAACGCATAATATCTATAGTGTAAATGTAAAATTAGATTCTAAGTGTAAAGATGCTTTACAAACCTGGTAAATAATTCAAATGTTTGGATTGTAATTTTTCGTAACTTTGTGTTTATTTTATAAATAAGTAAATACTATGAGATACATCTTTATCACCAATAAAGATAATTTTTATGTGACATTATAAAAGTTTGTAAATAAATACGTATGTATACAATTTAGAGCACCTAAAGTCAGTGTGAGATTTTAAGGTTTATACGTTGGTAATAAGTTTCTCGCGTTTTAGTCACAGCTTTGCTAATTTAAAGTCAGTTCATAATTTTTTTTTCATTCTTTCTTTTCAAAGGAAGACTCCTGCATTTAGGAATATACATCCTACGTTACGTAGGATTCCATAAACATACATGAAACGGACACAAAAGACACCCAGACTCAGAACAACATGTGGGATTTGAACCCACAATACTTGGCGCAGTAGGAAGCAGCATGGCGACTGCTTACATCACCAGGGGCTAACCGTGCAGTCAAATTTCATACACATTAATAAAAAAAAATGTTTTTTAATTTTTGTTCCGAGATTTTTAAAAATTTAAAAATTGTTAATTATTTTATTAATTTCAAAATATGAAACATAATTAACGGTCCAGCCGTTTTTAACATTATCGTTATTCTTCTCTTATTATTTTAGTGAGACATCGTAGATAATTAGTGCTTTAACTAAAATATTATATGAAAAAGTCGATTATATAGGGTAAACTATAAAAACACATACTACGGTTAAACAATATACATAAAGTCACAGCACTCACAGCTCAACAATAACTTAAATTACGGATATTCAAAATGAATTATTACAATTTATTAAATCAAGTAACAACATATTATACAAACTGTCACAAACTACCAAAGTCAACAAACGCTGAATCCTGACATTTATCCAAGAAAAATTGCATAACAATTTGCTTTGAGATTATCTATGTCGAAATAGGTATATTAAAATAAAAAATAATGTATAGCTATTAAATCTAAGTAAATATATTTATATTGGAGTAGGTGATCCTTAAAAATAAAGGAACATGATTGATTTTTCTTTATAAATAAGAAGAGATTATTCACCAATAAATAACAATATATATAAAGGTACCTATATAGTACGACATGTTCTTTCAAAACTAACACTGTTTAAAATGTTTGTTTAAAAGCTTGTTCTAAATCTTTTACTAGGTCTTCTGTATCTTCCAGTCCAACTGATAGTCTTATAAGTGAGTCGGTGATACCTAGCTGTTGTCGCTGTTCATCTGGCACCGACGCATGAGTCATCAGAGATCTAAAAGACATTATATTTATTAGATTCATCATCATCATCATCATCATCGACAGCCTATAACAGCCGAAGGTTGAATATAGGCTTCTCCTTTCTCGAAGGTTTTGGCCTACTATACCACGCTGGCCCGACCGGTTGTTATAGGGATTGTGTCAAGTTACCCTTCTATCTGCAGTGTTGTTGTATTGTGTCGTTTGCTCAATTAGTCGACTCTTACGATATCCAATACGATATCATACGAATTTTTTTACATTAAATATTATAAATGAATTAGATCGATAATTCACTATTTACAATAGTTACAAAAAAAATATAGGTAGTAAAATACTCACGGTAATTCTGCTAAACTCTCATATCCTCCTAAACTTTCGGCCAAAATGAAAATTTTTAGCGACTTCAAAAACTTCCTAGATTCCTCTAAACCGCCCTTGTGTATGAAGCTGAAGACACCGGAGTGACCCGTCATTTGTTTTTTAGCAATTTCATGTTGTGGGTGATCCTCTAGACCTAAAAATGCATTTTCATAGTATATAAAACCTTTTTTGTGGTTTTACATTGATTATTTGCTTCTAAAGTTATTTTTAAGATTGATGGT
This sequence comes from Phragmatobia fuliginosa, assembly GCA_932526445.1. NCBI lineage: Eukaryota > Metazoa > Arthropoda > Insecta > Lepidoptera > Erebidae > Phragmatobia > Phragmatobia fuliginosa. Next base: position 8,015,101 of record OW052060.1, on the reverse strand, counting down.
TACTGGCAAAATCGAGGGGAAAAGCTGGGTCTTTTCCCTTCACCGCAGCCCATTGCGCTGGGCAGACCAAATTTGCTCCTCTCTCAGCAGTAGGATCCATGATGCCCTGCATACTGCTCAAAACCGAGACAAATGGCGAACTGCCACTCGCAGAACTCTAATTAGCAGGGGTCACGAGTCACGACCCTCAGAATTGAGGATAACGACGCAAGGAGGAGGAAAGTTATTTTTGAAAGAACACCCGCATCATCCTGTGTCGGGAGGAACTTTACAAACATTCTAGGTCTCGACTCGAATCAATTTATGAATCATACAAAGTGTTGTCTTAAGTGGAGTTTGAAAATTGTGTGCATGGGCGACGGTAGTAAATAATGTTTATTTTTGTAAGTAAATCTTTTATAATAATTATGATAGTTCGACTTTACAGGGAAAAGATACTACTGTGGATGATGGAAAGCATGAGCAGAAACCGAGAGTAGTGGTCACCATCCTCATTATGATGCAGTATGGTGACTAATAAATATTTCGGACATCTAACTCAAACTAAAAAAAAAGCGCATCATCATCATCATCAAAAGTGTATGAAAGAAATGTTACCATTTAAAAAAAAAAATGGTGACATCATTTACAATGTCCGTCTTTTAAACTTGGCTCATTTTATTCTTTTTTTTATGATAAAATAATTAGTTTAGGCTTTATAACATCAGACTACGCGCAATAGGAGGCGCTTCGAGGTTGCGTGGGTCAGCTTGTTGATTTGATAAAGTTATGTGGGTACAGTACAGGATCTGGGATCGGACTTTTGAAAAAAATACCATAATTTTGAGTTGGCCTTTCTATACAGATGGCATACGAGATCCAGCCATCATGTCGCTTACTACCTGGTTTACCCATTTGTTCTACCATAAAAAAATGTTTTCACTTACCTGGATGCAATACCTGCGTAACTTGTGGATGTTGCTGTAACCATTTGGCGATAATTAGGGATGATTTTTTATGTTGCTCCATTCGTAACGCCAAGGTTTTTAAGCTTCTGTTTACTAAGTAACAATCCATTGGTGACGGGACCGCACCTAGAGCTGAAATATTATAATAGAGGTTTGCTTTTAAAATTTTAAATGCGAGTAGGCCGTAACTTTACAGGTAAAATTATTTGTTTTTTTTTTCTCTTTTTAATTCAGTACGTGTATTATAATGATACATACGTTTTTGAACAACGCCTATGTTGCTTATTATTTATGTTTTTTTTTATATGAGCGCACACATAATGAGAGTTGACGAGTGATGGAAAGCATGAGTAGAATCTAGGAGTAGTGGCCACCATACTCATTTCTATTGTAACCATGACTATAGCGCTCTATTGAGACGCTTACGCATCACTACTGGGCCTCCGATTTCAAATTCACAAACGAAAAACGACTGCACTAATTCTATCAGTTAAGGTTGATCTTCTATGAGAGGGTGTAGTACCACCACACTTGAGTCGACCCGTTCACGCTCAATTGTGGCTCTACTAATAGCTTTTGTTATAATAATAAATAAATATAAAATAAAGTGCTCCGCCGCGTCTGTCTGTCTGTTCGCGATAAACTTAAAAACCACTGCACCGACTTAAATGAAATTTGTTGTTCCTAGATAGTCTAAAGCTTGAGGAAAGACATAGGCTACTTTTTACCACGACAATCGACATAGACGCGGGCGACGCCGCGGGCGAAAGCTAGTGAAATATAATATAAAGGCAGAGATTAAAAAAATTGGACATATAAACAAATATTTTCGATATATATTCCAAAACATACTTAAGAAAATGTATTTATTTCTTTATAATACCTTTAACATTGCATTGATAAGAACAATAAACACGTTTTATTTACTTGAACATAACAGATTCGTCTTTTGTTTTTCATGAAAACGTTTAATATGCATGCATTAGTGTGTATTTTATTATCACCTTATCCACAAACCAATAAAACAAAACAATAAGATTTGAAATGACAATACGTGGTAACAAACCAACATATTACGTAAAAGTTCCATTTAGAGGAAAAGGAAACAATGATGACATGAGAACAATGTACATGCATTTAATGATGACAAGGGAAATTCTAAATTATGACTATGAGTCTAATAAGTACCTATGTACATTGTATCAATATTATGATTTAGCGGCTTCACATCATGACTTGCGGTTTCCTAATACATTTTGCCTAGTGACTCATAGTGTGACCGATTCTGTACTAACGGTTTTAACACTCAAATGCATATAATTTCTTTGAGCCGTATATGTATTTTAATAAATACCATACCTGTAAAACTTACTGTTGGAAAATAATCAAGAGTGCATGTTTTAAATGCGAAATACTTGCCTATGCCAATAATTACTATTCTACTTATATAATTTGACTTGATTATTGTTCGTGTTCTTACATTAAAAAATAAATAAATTATAAACAATGTATAATCGTTCAGCCATAGTTGAATACACTAGGCCGTCATAATATGGGTCACTATACTTCATTGTCTGCCTTCACAATGTGTGTGGTGACCACTGCTCTTGGATTCTACTCATACCTTCCATAAGGCCGAACAAAGTCAATTTGACTGGCCAGTCAGCCAATGTAAGTAACTTTATATGTTAATCCCCTATACCGTGGGTGTCGTAAGAGTACGACTGGTCAGCGTGGTATAGTAGGCCAAAACTTCCTCATAAGAAACAGGCTATGTCCTACCCAGTAGACTGCTAAAGGCTATTATTAATAATAAAAATAATAAATATTTCGGACATCTTACACACGACGCCATCTAATCAGAGCTTGTATTATGAATAAAGAGAAACTCCGAAACAAATATTTCCGAATCACACGAACATTTAGTTCAATCCGGGAATCGCACCCGAGACCTCAAGCACAGCAGACACGCTCCCACTACGAGGCAGTAAAATGAATAATTCTTACTTACCATTTTGAAGAAACCGTAGTCTCGTAGCTAAATCATCATCGTTAAGTACCGCCGCACCCATAATTGTATCGGAATGTCCATTCATATACTTCGTTAATGAATACACCACAATATCGACACCGAAGTCCAGAGGTTTTTGTAAATAGGGTGTGAGGAATGTGTTATCCACAACTGTTACGATTCCTTTGTGTCTTTTTGCCACTTTAGCCACTGCAGCCAGATCGATGACTTTCAACATCGGATTTGTGGGTGTCTCTATCCAAATCATCTACAATAGAATTACAGTATTTTAAAAAACTAGTTAAATAATATAAGTACATATAATAAATAAATAAATATTTTGGACATCTGACACACAACATCATCTAGTCCCAAGCTAAGCAGAACTTGTGTTATGGGTACTAGACAACTGATATAAATACATAAACATACTTTTTTTTGTAAATACATACATACTATACATAGAAAACACCCAGACTCCGAAACAAATATTTTTGAATCACACAAATAATATTTGGTCCGACCCGGGAATCGAACCCGAGACCTCTTGATCAGCAGCCGCATACGCTAACCACTAGACCAACGAGGCAGTCAACACAAACTATGATGGCAAGAAAATTTAATACAACCACAAGTAAAACGCCACTGCAAAACTGATGTGGGAGACATCAGTACAAACAGATGTTACGGTCGAACACAATAGACCATAATATATCATTTACATAAATAAGTCGGAAAATAAAACGTACTAAATAGACATAACAATACTCTCTGACTACAATATTAGTACAAAGGAAGTTGAAAAACTCAGTGTATACCAACCGTTCAAGAGATTAGCCAGAACAAACCGATAGACGGACAATTTTTTTTTACGTAAGTACGGTTTGATTTACGGTATGTTATACTTTCATATGCATTTAGGGAAAAGTTGTTCATTTTCAATTATAAACAGATACTACAATTTTATTTATTTATTTGCATGTTATGGATAAATTGATAACGTACACATGGCCGCACGATTCTGCTTCATCATTAATAACCTGTACTATTGTCATAGTACAGGTTTTTAATGATGAAACCAGACTGATGATAAACTTATCCCTAAATTCCACCCAAACAGATTGTGCTTCTCATACAATAAATTTCCTCGATGGGAATTGAACCCATGATCTGTATCTTAACAGTCACTTTACCATCAGACGAGTCAGATAGTGACAGTAAATAGTTTAAACATCAATAAAAGAAATTAAAGGACCACTTTAGGCTTGCTCGTAAATACGACGTTGCAAAAAGGTTTTTATCAATATTATATGACAAAAAATACACAATAAAATTTATACTAGAAATTATAGTAATAATTCTGTACTTTGAATTTAAAACATATGCGATAAGATTGTTGTAGTTATACGTGGGGCGTAATAGTGTTATGAATTTTCGTCATATTACAAATAATCCGTGCGCATACAATACACGATAAAGTCGAGCATTTAATAACATTTGCTTTCAAAGTTCGCAAAAAAACATGGAACGTCTATCTTTATTATTCTATCTTACGGTTAATGTAAGGCTGATTAATTGTTCAGTAATTAAGGTTAATTAAAAATTAGGGTCTGTTCTAGTACCATATTACCGAACAGATTAATACCGTCCCGTAACAGTCAAGTGAGCATATCAACGTAACTTTAAAAATACTGTCATGTAAGAGTTTGAATGGCAAAAACATATTTTGAATTGGTTCTAAGTAGTTATTACTTTTAGAATCAATTTTTTCATCCTATGTTTTCACATAAATTTTAAATTATATAGGTATAGGTGCGTTTGATGAAACATTTTTTTTGTTTTTTCATTATAGGTAATGTTCATTTGGCACTTCTAGAACGTCATTTACATCAAATAATAATAGCAAACGTTTAATTCTTGTTAATTTATCTTTGCAACTGGCAAGTGATTCATCTCTTACAACGAGATATCCGATGTCCTTATTTAATTACACCAAATTGCACTACATGTATCAAGTCAGTCACTTAATCATGTCAGCAGAAATTTATATTATCTTAAGTAATTACTGTCAGTTTTAAATGGAACAATCCAAAATCCGAAAAATCCATTAGAAATCGTCGTCTGTTATGATTATTTAAAAAAATTAGTGTAACATTTATTTACACTGGAAATGTTATCACCAATATTGATAAACTGAAAGAAATTTCAGAAATCATAATTATTATTACTTATAAACGGTTTTTTATTTACATATTATATTTAAATATCTTATACCCTATTCGTCAATAAATGTAAAACGATATTGTTACGATTAAAACATGCCATTAAAGATTTTTACTACAAACCTTGGTGTTGGGTCGAATTGCTTTTTCTACGTTTTCAATGTTTGTGAAGTCTGTAAATGAAACTTCAAACCCCATCCTTACCAGAACTTTGCTGAAAAATATATTTTAAATTAATATTGCTGCAAATCCACTTAAATTTTATAGGTAGTACACACTGATTTTCACGCTGAGCCATGCTCTACCTGGGCGGTACTATCTTTACACAGAAGATCAACCTAACCAGCATCGTACTATCATATTTCGTTGGTGAGTGTGTGACCAGAGGCTCAGTTTATAGAAGCGTCTCACTAAGTCACCATAGTTTGTGTCACCGTGCTGCATTGTCTGGACTCATAAAGAGGATTGTGTTCCTTATTCTTGGATTATACTCATGCTTTCCATCAGGCAGAGTAGAGTCACTTTAGCGGTCTTAAATATATAAAAAAACGTTTAATAGTTTTGACGAAAATAAATAACAAAGAATTAGATTTAGAGATTAACAACTATAATAAACTTATTAAAATCATATACCTATATAAATACTACTTATAAATATATATTAGGTTTGCTTCTAATAAAATCTATTACGATATCCTATCCGTTTAATTACTTCATAGTATAGTAATTTTGATTCAGAGAAAGATTGAGTAAATCTCTTAAAATTAAAAAACTTTTTTGGATGTGTCGATCGATATGATTTTTAAAATAAACAGGTTTAAAAAACTTCCATTATTTTTCAATTCTGACTTCCATAAAATAAAGAAAATTCCAATATAACTCATTCAGAATTAACAGAATAAACAAAGGTGATAATTTTTACGTAGGATTCACAAATTCTTAAAAGGAAACCGAACACTAACTATTGCGTAACCGCGGGCAAAAGGTCATCTTGTAAATTCATAAAAATAAAACGATAACAAATTCGCAGTTATTAAATGATTTTCCTCTGACATTAGCAATGTTTACTTAGATGTCACTTATTTGCGCATAACAAAACATTTCAGTCATTATATTCTCTGTATTTATTTATTGGGGTACCAACAATTGTTTACAATTTTCTACATAACCATGTACTTATGGCTAGTGTAACAATATATTATATGTAAGCAATGTAGTTAAGTAGGTCCTAATAAAAAGTGCTTAATTTTATTTACCTGAAAAGTCGATTGATACCGCCATAAACGTCATCACAGCAAAGTACGTGGTCACCACTATCGAACAAGGAATAAATTGTTGTTGCCGCTGCAAGACCTGAAGCGAAAGCTAGGCCATATTTCCCACCATCCAATGCCGCGAGGCATTCTTCAAAAGTATTCCTAGTAGGATTTCCTGACCTGCCATACTCGAATTCCTAAAAGAATTATATTGTTATACGAATGCCAAGATTCAATGTTTGTAGTAGATATTCTAGTCCTCTGAAGAGGGCTGATGTTCTATAAATATAAAAACTCACGATTGGTTCTGCAGGTGCTGGTTGTTTAAAGGTAGTTGAAGTAACTATGGGTGGTACGACGCATTTGGAAGACCATTTCTCTGGGTCTTGTCCGGCATGAATAGCAGTTGTGGCGAAACCAGGTTTTTGTTCGAGGAATCCTTTGTTGTCCATCTACCGAAAAAAAATATTATTACAGAACATTTTCGCTAATAACTTTTTTATTTATTGTTCTACGACAAAAAGTTACTGGACTAAAGTTGTAGAGAATTTAATTTGCAACAAAAAATGCTAACAATTTTTTTTATCAAATAAATAGTTTTAGAGATATATCGTAAAAACCATTTCAACTCCTATTTTGAAGATGGCGGCCGTGGGACAAGGGTGGCGACCCCACAAACTTTACACTGACCCCCCTACATAATAAAAATAAAATTGCGTCCTAAAAAATGTAACATTTCAATGGACTAATTAGCTTGATATCTGTGACAGTCATTTCAGAACTTATAGGACACATTTTAGGTGCGATGTTTATATTTATAACAAGCCGAGACCCGCGGTGTTAGCGTTGTTGTAAATCGTGAGTAACGCCGCAGAGCGAATCTTGTCTAATAATAAGTCTAAGTTACTCCTTACGCCAACAACTTTCTGCCAGTGAAAGTCCCATCAAAATCGGTCTAGTAGTTCCAGAGATTACCCGGAACAAACCCACAGACAGACAATTAAAGGATTAATATTCTTAAATAAAAATAAAATATTCTCTAATTGTCTGACATATTATGCTTTTTAGATGAAGTACCGTATATACTTTCATAAACATTTAGTAATAAAATTGTTTTGATATTACATCCAGACACTTAAATTTTATGTATTATATTTGTATAGATGTATTGCACTTCATTTGTGATATAATTTTAACAAAAAGGAACCGACTTCAATGAAAAACTATTCCGAGTACCCAAATCGCGACATTGTGCCCATGATATTTGAGGAGTTCCCTCGATTTCCTTGGGATCCCATCATCAGATCCCGATATGGTGACGATGGGACCACCTGTAAGCTACGCCCATTTCAATGCAAAAAGAATTTTTGAAATCGGTTCATAAACGACGAAATTATCGCTGAACATACATAAAAAAAAAAAAAAAAAGATTCCGACGAATTGAGAACCTCCTCCTTTTTTTTGAAGTCGCAAGTTACCTTATTGGTTTCATAGCTACCACAGATCAAACTATATTTTAAGGACTACAGTAATATTCATGAAATATTTAGTAGATGCACCTATCGGTAAGAAATAACATTATAACGATAATGATGACAAGCATGGACGCATAAAGAATGACAAGTATCAAGGTATAAGACAAAGCTATAGCACAGCTTTGGAATGGTTGTATTGTAAATTAGATTCCGCCCGATACACTACGTCCATGAATGTTTATATGAGTCTCGTACTTGTCTCAAGTGAAACAGGAGCATTACACGATCATAATGACCAAGTGGTTTAGGTTTCGTTTCGTCATCTATTCGCGGAGTTACTTTGTATTCGGGTTCCTTGAATTGCAAGTGTAGATTACGATTACTATCCAAATATTTGATAGATTATAAATAACAAATTTTAATCGTTACGTTTCTTTTAATTTATTTACTCATCCATTTATATGCTTCTTTCTAGTTTATACCCGCAGTCGCGACTACACCCGTATGTCGGTTGTCGCGGTAAGAAGTAGCTATAAGATACTCGTAGATAATGTAGTTTTGCATTGGTGAAAGATTTTCGAAATCGGTTCAGTGGTTTACGAATGAAAACATCATCATCATCATCATCATCAGCCTTTAACAGTCCACTGCTGGACATAGGCCTCTCCTTGAAAAGGAGGTATTGGCCTACTATACCACGCTGGCCAGACGGGTTGGTATAGGGTTGGTTTCAAGTCGGAGAGTCTCGAGCGTGACCCCTGGGGTCGGCCCTATCGTGCGGTGCGCAAAAAGCTCTGCGCGGGGGGCCTGCCCCTCACGGAGACTCTCCAGCCCAGCTTCCTGCAGGAAGTGGTCGAGGGCCTATTCCCACAGCGGGCGGAGCACACGCCCCCGTCGATGGCCGTCATGGCCGGAGGCGACGACGAAGGCGAGGCTGATGTGCCGCCCGTCAGGGAATCAAAGGTAGGGGCGGCTGTTCTAAGGATTCGATCCAAGAACACCGCCCCCGGGCCAGACGGGGTACCTGCCCGAGTGCTGGCCCGAGCCCTCGATCATATGTCGGACCGCCTCAGGGGAGTGTTAGACGCTAGTCTGGCGTCCGGACGCTTCCCTGAGTGTTGGAAAAGCGGGAAGCTGGTTCTGCTCCAGAAGCCAGGTCGGTCTGCCGACTCGGTCGCGGCCTATAGGCCCATCGTGTTGCTGGACGAAGCGGGTAAGCTGTTCGAGAGGGTGCTCCACGCCCGCATCGTCCGGCACCTGCGCGAGGTGGGCCCCGATCTGTCGGACGCCCAATTTGGATTCCGGGAGGGGCGTTCGACGGTCGACGCAATTCTGCGTCTGAAGGCCGCGACCGAACAGGCGGTGGGCTGCGGCGACGTGCTGTTGGCGGTGTCGTTGGACATCGCCAACGCATTCAATAGTCTGCCATTCAGCTGCATCAGGGCCGCACTCCAGTACCACGGAGTGCCACAGTACCTGAGGCGGCTAGTGGCAGACTATCTGACGGAGCGTACTGTCATGTACGAGGACCGAGAAGGAGTCTTGAGACGTCGGGCCATGTCGTGCGGTGTTCCACAGGGGTCTGTCCTCGGACCACTCCTGTGGAACATGGGATACGATTGGGTCCTGCGAGGGCGTCTCCCCCCCGGGGTCGGTGTAATTTGCTACGCCGACGACACTCTTGTGACAGCCCGGGGGGCGATCTTCGAAGAGGCGGCACGCCTGGCCACCACAGGAGTCTCCCTGGTGGTCGGGCGCATTGAGGCGCTGGGTTTGCGGGTGGCCCTAGAAAAGATGGAAGCCCTACTTTTCCATGGGCCCCGTCGTGGTCCACCCGCCGGCGCCTCCATCGAGGTCAACTCGGTCCTCGTACCGGTCCGGGCCCACTTGAAGTATCTGGGTCTGGTCCTAGACGGTAGGTGGCTCTTCGACGAGCACTTCCAACAGCTTGCTCCGAAGCTGATCGGCACTGCCTCCTTCCTTGGGCGTCTTTTGCCCAATCTGGGAGGAGCCAGTGTCGCCACCAGGCAGCTGTACACGGGGGTTGTCCGGTCTATGGCACTCTATGGTGCACCGGTGTGGGCGGCGGCTCTGACCGAGCAGAATAGGGCGCGCCTCAGGCGGCCGCAGAGAACTCTGGCGGTCAGAGCCATACGGGGTTACCGCACCGTATCGACGGAGGCGGCGTGTGCCCTGGCCGGAACACCCCCGTGGGATTTGGAGGCGGAAGTGCTCGCCGACGTTTATCGGCGAGTGGCTAACTACCGGGCGGAGAGTGGTGGAGTTGGACCTCCGCCCGAGGACGTGCGCGAGTGGCGCGAAGCCGCTCACCGAGCCACGATGGATCGCTGGTCGGTCCGGCTGGAGACTCCACGTGCTGGCCTCGCCACCGTAGAGGCGCTTCAGCCGGTCATCGGCGAATGGGCAGTGCGGCAGCACGGGACCCTTACCTTCCGACTGACGCAGGTTCTTTCCGGGCATGGTTGCTTCGGAAAGTACCTGCACTCGGTTGCCAGGAGGGAATTGAGTCCCGCCTGCCACCACTGCGACTGCAGTGAGGATTCGGCTCATCACACGCTGGCGGTCTGCCCCGCATGGGAGACGCAGCGCCGGGTCCTCACTGCAGTCATCGGAGAGGATCTCTCGCTTCCGGCCGTCGTTCGTTCCATGACCGGCAGCGAGAGCGCATTTACCGCGGTCGCAACCTTCTGCGAGGACGTAATCACGCAGAAGGAGGCGGCGGAGAAGGCCCGGGAGGACGACATCCAATCGGACCAGATTCGCCGCCGGCGACTCGGGCGGCGGAGGCGCGAACATCTGCGCCTCATGCCGCCTTGAGTGTGGCCGTGGGTGGACGGGATGGGTTTTCCCTCCACCCGCCCTATGTGGCCAGCCGCGAGGAGGCGGCGTCGGTGTGTGCCGGACGCCGCCTAAGAGAGGGTCGTCAAACCGAGACGGTGCCCGCATCAGGAGCGGGCAGGCGCTGGAGAAGTTCAGAAGGAGATCTCACCCTGGACTTCTCCTCCTCCTAAACGGAGAAGCGCGGAGAGGGCACACTGTGTGGTTTTTAGTCGGTTCAAGTCCGACACACCACCCCGCCGTAACCCCCGGTGGGGTGACGGTCCATGATGATTAAGGGTTGGTTTCAAGTTTTCCTTCTCTTTGCATTGATGTTGTCTTGCGTAGTTTATTCCTTAGTCGCCTTTTACGACACCCACGTGGGATGAAAAGGGGTGGTGACACTCTGTATTCTTAATCCGTCACCACACGGACAATGAAAACATAACAAAGAACAATTCAAAATCGCATATATATTATTTAGGAATAGCAGAGTCCCGCTAAACATAGCGGGATCCACGGTAACTGTTGTAAAGGCAAGCAACGCCGCGGAGTGAATCTAGTTAAGTTACTCCTTATGTCATCAGCTTTCTGCCAGTGAAAGTCCCGTCAAAATCGGTCCAGCCGTTCCAGAGATTAGTCGTTTTTTTTTTTAATGCTTTTTTTATTGTAAGTAGGTACCATACACACTGATATGCATTCAGTAAAAAACTGTTCATTTGATATTACATACCAGTGTTTCCACTTTTAGGGAATTCTCCCTATTTTAGGGACAAATAGCTGATATTTTGGATTGTTAAAGACAATTTGAAAAATACAGGGATTTAGGGAATTTCGGGGTAAAATCAAAGTCTATACTGGTAGTCCTGTAGTAAATTAAATGATAGACTATACCATAGCTTTTTGATTGGGGATTCCCCAGAATCCTAATAAATGCTATTCGTCAAAAAAAAAAATTGACCTATTTTCGTTGATGTCACCAGAATTTGGTCGTATTGTAATGTGTAGGTTCTTGATTTGATATGTTTGACGTTATTTCTGTATTGCGGAGTAGTAGTGGCACTAGTGGCATCAATTTTTCAAGTTCAAGTTATTACGATATTATATGGAAGGAAATAATAATTAAGCATCATCTTCGACGAAAATAATGTAAAAGCAATGCGTCAACTTCCAAAAATTTTAATCCTATAGATGTATGATCTTCTGTGGGCATTTTGTTATTATATATACCTATATTAAATAATATGCTGAGGTTTATTTTCTGTATTATATTTATGTTCCCTAAATAAAGGATTTATGAAAGTAGTTTAGGGAATTTTAGGGATAAATTCAAAAGAAACTAGGGAAAAATGGAAAACGAAAGTGGAAACACTGTTACATACAGCAGATACTCCAAATTTTATTATTTTTTATAGATGACGGGCATGCAGCCCACACTGCATTTATAAGAAAACTGAATTGGCGCTGTTTAATTAACGCGTGCGCTTTATCACATGAGCTTAAGTTTTGGGACAGCTATCGTTATTGCAAATGCCGTAATAAAAAGCGGCCAAGTGCGAGTCGGACTCGCCCATGAAGGGTTCCGTATCAGCAAGTAACATCATATAAAAGTTCTTGTAGTTCGTTGTAACTTTGTTTTATTGTATAATAGTGTATTGATGAATGAAAGGTAAATTGCGGTTTACGATTTATGACGTATTTATAAAAAAAAAAAATTACTAGATCTCGTTCTAACCAATTTTCGTCGGTAGTTTGCATGGTAATGTACAACATATCTTTTTTTTAGATTTATCACTCTCTTATTTTAGAAGTTACAGGGGGGGGGGGACACATTTTTCCACTTTGGAAGTGTCTCTCGCGCAAACTATTCAGTTTAGAAAAAAAATGTGAGCCGTCACGGGACACCTGGCAGATGTGAAACATCGCCATTATTTTGTAAAAGTAATATGCAGAAAAGAACATATTGTAATAGGAACTAAATATGTCATAATGATTAAATAAAATATTACTAATTATTAAAATAGTAGTCTATATGCAGTAGTGTGTACACCGTACATACGTCGCCGTTTTTTTCGCTTCGCGTCGCCACACATCGTACACACTACTGCATATAGACTGTATATATATTATACCATCGTATAGCGTGCCGTGGCGACGCGTCGCCAGGCCGCGCGCGTCGCTAGGCCAGAAATCTGTTTTACGTGCGGCTATAGATGTTTCACATCAAAAATGATATTAGAAACCTCAACATCATTTTTGAACACCTATTCATAGATACCGCACACGTATGGGTTTGATGAAAAAAAAATTTTTGAGTTTCAGTTCCAAGTATGGGGACCCCATAAATGTATTGTTTTTTTCTATTTTTATGTGAAAATCTTAATGTGGTTCACAGATTACATCTACTTACCAAGTTTCAAAAGTATAGCTCTTATGGTTTCGGAAAAAAGTGGCTGTGACTTACGGACGGACAGACAGTTTTCTGCCATTTGGCTACGGAATCCCAATAAAGGATTCATTTGATGAAGTGAACTATCAAACTCATTTGATAGTTCACTTCAGTGTCTGTGTTATAATAATTGGTATACGTGTTAAGTCTAATAAATGTTAGGAAACGATTTGAGTAATCAATAAGACTCGCCAAATCTATTTTTATGTTAGCCCGATATCACACGAATCTTTTGGAGTTTTTTTGTAGTTTTTAACGTACAACGTGGTTAAAAGAATTCAAAAATAGGTACAGTAGGTCTTTACGCCTTTTAACATAAACAGCTTTATCACTCTATTTATTTAAACAATGCTGTGGGTATAGATAACAACACTCAAATAAACGTAAAACAAGTTATAACTGCCTATTGCCTAACTTAGCTCACGTGAATGCAGATTTTGACATAAAAAACCTAACAAAGTAACTCAATTCTCTCTACAAACAAGTTTTTCTCAATGACTTTGATTTCATAACGATATTATTTTTAAGTTCAGGTACAGTGTTTTTGTGCTAGTTAAATCGATAACTACTATTTACTCATCATCATAAACAGCCTCTAACAGTCCACTGCTGGACATAGGCCTCTCCTTAGAAAGGAGGTTTTGGCCTACTATACCACGCTGGCCAGACGGGTTGGTAAAGGGTTTGTTTCAAGTTTTACTAATTACTCAACCCTTCGATAATCCTTCCGAATACAGGACGTCCGGTCAGGATGACAGACCGACGAAAACCGCAAACCGTCTCGGGTATCAATAGCCGGAAATAAAGGAAACGAAATCTCAGGTAACCCTTTCCTGTACACTTTTATGGCTTAAAATGGTGAGAAATGCACACATTCTTACATTTTAATAGGTACATATTAGTCAAGATAATATAGTTTGGATTATATTAATAGAGTGACGTTATTATTATACATTTTAATGTCAATAAATAATTACTGACCGAGTCACCTTCTCATTAATTAACTAAACTCGTTTTAGCACTTACTGATAAAGAAGTTACAGTAGGTATACATAGGGAAACTGAAGTACAATTTTTTTATCCCGAAGGATCGAAAAATTATTTTCAAGCAGCCTGTTCCGAAGCGAAATGAACGTTTATAAAATTTGTAAGACAGACATAAGTCTATATACACATAGGTATATTGTTCAAAAATTGACGAAGTTTGGCAAGCGTGTAATAATCAACCCATTACCTATTATTCTTTAAACAACTGGGACTTTACTTTATTATGGTTTCATAACGAAATTTTATAACAGGTCGGATTCGAAGGACCAGCGGCGGAAGCCCGGGAGTTCGTAGAGTTATTTGCACATAATTTTTAAATTGTCCACGCTAAAATACTTTTTTTGTTAATAACAAAACATCCCTTTTTTTATAATAATAAGTGGTTGATTTCATTAATTCTTATACTTAAATACCATTTAAAATAGTTATTCCATAATTACTTTGACTTCAATAACATTGGACTTTACCAGGGCCCGTTGAAAAGCCATCACCCAAAAGGGAGTTGATTTTTAAAGTTAAATTATTTGTGAATTTCTACACCATCTATACAGAGCATTTATTTTAAATTTCAAGTCTCTAATACTTTAAAAACATAGGACTTTCATACAAACTTACAACCCCCGTTTTAGCCCCTTCCTTAGTTTCGGAGATTTCGTGAATAATCAGTGAGTAGTATTTCGCTTTTATATATTAAATACATATATGTGAAATAAAAAAATCGCTATAAATTCAGATTATTATGAATAGAAGAAAAATTATATTGTCTTGAAAAAAAATGTTTAAGTACTGTAAATGTAACATTTTAATTTTTTTTCAGTACAAAACCAGAGAATCATTATTTTGGAACTAAATAAATTGATACCGGCTATTAATAAAGTAGAAACACATGTTATATTAACTATCCCAATAATTGACACGCAAAAATTCAAGGTTACAGTGGCAAAAAATGTGCTAATATTTCGTCATAATGAGATGATTCTCTTACTCATAATTCTCACATAGTATTAAATAGTTCAGCTTATAAATATATTGCAAATAAATTTCTACTTACATTTATTTTCTATCAGAATATTAGCCGCAAGAGTTCCTAATTAACCTATTAGCACACCACTAACAGGCTTTGAATTTCAATACAAAATGAGCAATTGTAGACGTCAAACCGTCTTTTTATTGCCGGCGTTAACCGCCAACAGGACGGCAACGCTTCGCTTGCTATCGAATCACAGTAGTTGACGCACGCGAGTCGTCCCTCCTTCCTTTGCCTCCTCTGACTTCCAGCCGTGTTATGATGAAAATTGAATTTTTGAAAACCACAGAGTACATACATAACTACTTCGATGGAAAAATTGGAAACTAAAAAGCATAACATACTCATTCGTGGCATGGAGCAAACATTTAAAATTTATTTTACATAATGAATAGTGTAGAGATATATCACCTAAAGTTAAACAACTATTTTATGTTACAATCATTTATATTTTGTTCTAAATTTTTTCCATATTGTTTATAAATATTATTCACCACAGAATTATCAACAACAACCGAATTTATTGATCATTTAATTTGAACAAAAACTAAACGCTAAATCAGGGCTGTCAATCTAAGACCCTTTTTACCCAAACATAGACAACTAAAAAAAATCTAGATTTTGAATCCATTGATTCAATCCACAATAAATACATAAATCGATTTTAAGTATCTCCCATATCTAAATTAGAAAAAAATAAATTTGGAAAATCTCTTCCCCTTGTTTAACATTTATTAGCTAGCAATCCACAAAAAAAGAATAATATACCTTGGACTGATTTTCGGGCTTCTTTTAAAAAAAAAAACATATTGGATTGAATCTTTTTAATTATTTGGATATAATCACTACTCTTAACGTTTCTTTTGTTCTTAAGTAAGAACTATCAAAGATCACGCCACCTCATTGTTAGAAAAATAAGACATGGTTGAACCCCCTTTCCCCTTTCGTCTTACGTAATAAACTAATAACACTTAAAAATAATATTCCGTATCTTTAAACCCTTACCATTTATATCTTGTTTAACTCATGTCAACTATACTCATGTCTCAGGTGAGTCAGAAGTAGTTTTTATAGGGAGAGACGTTTTAGGAACTTGTTATTCTTAATCACCAAAACTATTTAAATAAGGAACTTTTAAGGGAAATTCAAGTTACAGGGTAACACTACAAAAAGTCACGTCATGTGTATCACTTGTCAGTTGTCACCTGCCCTGCCACCTGGTGGCTGGAGTCTGGAGTGGTAAACTGTAAACTGGTAATTGGTACCTACATACTTATTGTTATTTAATTGAGCTTGTTTGTTAATTATATTTTCATTGATTGTAATTATCGTTAACATAAACAAATAACAATTTAATTATGTTGAATTTGGCAAATAGTTTTTATTTTATTTTGAGTTTTATGTCTTTGATAATCACTTCATATATGTAATTTGACTATTATAAGTATGTATTGTGTAACTTTTTGATTCTCCAGTAATGTCTATGACAAATATTAAAATAATTTGTACTTAAGTACCTACCGGAGATGTGAGAAATTATCAATAAGATACTTAAGTAATACATTTTAATATAACACAAATTTTAAGCTTTTTTGTTGTCACACCCTCTAAAAACTGTAATTATTATAAATGTAAGAAACCATTCTTTTGTCTGTGATCAAGTCTGTAAAGTATACACAGAGTAGTAGTTGCTCTGTGAAAGTATATTATGCTGTGTTCTTGGCACAAATAAGTTTTTGAAGTGGTTTTTGAAGCAGCCGTGTTTGTCTGTCTGACTTTATAAATCGCCTCAGTATCCTGTGATGAAGATGTATGTTGAAGTATATGCAAAACACATCACTGCCGTGAGAAGGAGAACTTGAAATAAACCTTATACCAAGAAATCTGACCACTGTGGTGTATTAAACCAGACAGCCTAAGGAAAAGCTATATTAAGTAAAAGCTCTTATTACCAGGTATTTGCAGGTAGTAGAGCCACATTGATTTTAGCACCACCACAGCCGTATTACCCTTACACAAAAGACCAATATAAAACGACAACATATATGTTATTGTTTTGTTAGTGAGTATGAGACTGGACGCCTAATGATGTAGAAGGATCCCTAAGCCAACATAGTGTTGGTGACCCATACTGAATTGTCTGTACTCACAATATAGATGGTGATCTCTACTCTTGGATTCTATTCATACTTTCAATCAGGAGGGAGACGGGCAGGTGACTTTGGTAGACTTAAATATATGTAAAGAAAAGTAAAACCCTAACAATCAGTATTATAAATGTTCAGCGTAATGTAGAACTGTATTTAAATTATGTGTGGAGATAAAATACTATACTTACCAAGCTATATAATCACATATTCTGTTAAATAAAGTGTATTTCCACGTTAGAGAATGTTCAGGTGCCTTAAGCCCTTCATTTGTATAAAAATGTCTTGCAAGAAACATCTGTATTTGATATTTTTCTTCATGATGAAAAATGTGGGAAAAATGGGTGTGAAAAATGGGATCTTTTCGTAAAATATATTCAGATTTAGATATCTAATTAATTGTTTTAAACAAAACTTTATAATAGGTATATAAGCAGCAGCTAAATAGTAAAAACTTCTAATTTTAGCAATAGACTCCATTACATTATTCTCTACTCTTTCCCTTGTCATAGGCCTATAACAATTTCTATTGTTTCCTGTCTGGTGCAACCCATCTCCAGTTGTCTTGCTGTGAGTTTCAGGCCATCCTGCCATCCCATTTAATTATTTCCCCCAATGACCAATATTTCTTTCAGCTACATATTGGTTCTTTTGTAGATCTCTTTCACTATCTGATCTTGGGATGTTAGGGTCCTAGGTAGGATTTATTTATGGTATGAAACAAAAATCTAATTGAGGACTAATAAAATTGAAATATAATATCAAAGCATACCTATAGCATTTGTCTAAGTTATGCTAAATGCGCCACTATTTTATTTTACTTGCTAAGGTACTACTTCTCCATGTGGTGATGGATTAAGAATACAGTGTTACCATCCATATTCATTATCTGGACAGCATTGCAAAAAGAGAATGATTACTTGAAACAAACTATACCAACCTGTGTGGTATAGATGGCCAAAACCTTCTTTCTAAGGAGAGGCCTATATGGAGTGGACTATTCCACCGAAACCATAAGAACTATACCTTTGAAACTTGGTAAGTAGATGTAATCTGTGAACCGCATTAAGATTTTCACATAAACATTGAAAAAAACAATACATTTTGGGGGTCCCCACACTTGGAACTGAAACTCAAAATTTTTTTTTTCATCAAACCTATACGTGTGTGGTATCTATGGATAGGTGTTCAAAAATGATATTGAGGTTTCTAATATCATTTTTTTCTAAACTGAATAGTTTACGCGAGAGACACTTCCAAAGTGGAAAAATGTGTGTCTCTGTAACTTCTAAAATAAGAGAGTGATAAAACTGAAAAAAATATATGTTGTACATTACCATGTAAACCACCAACGAAAATTGGTTTGAATGAGATCTACTAAGTAGTTTTTTTTAATACGTCATAAATCGTAAACCGCAATTTACCTTTCATTCAATCAACGAATTACAAGAACTTTTATATGATGTTACTTGCTGATACGGAACCCTTCACGAGCGAGTCCGACTCGCACTTGGCCGCTTTTTTATCTAATGATCAAATATTTTATTATACAAAACTTTATTAGACATCTTGGTGATGTACATCAATCCTTTATAACAAATTTTGATCAAGAATTAACAATCTTGAATTAAGAGCTCTTGAATTTTATCATTAACTTATTTTTTTATTAATCTATCCATTGTGCCATATCTGAATAAACAGAAAATGTAGAAAAGTAAACGGGTCAATTATTTCCATAAATCAACATATTTTTGATACCTCCTTAGGGTGTTGCCCTCCCTATGTGTACACACAGCACCACCTCCAAAAAGTCTGAATTTGCTTATTGTTCACCTTATCAACTGTTATCAATACTGTGCTATGTGCATTTATTTATCGTTCTTCTGTTCACTATTCAGGCTGGTCATAACCAAACTTACAGTTTGGTCTATATACAGTCTATACAGTTTCCTACCAAATTACACACCTGATCAATGCAATTGATTACGATCTGGGATTTACCAATAACTGCTTTTTATTAGGACGGACACGGTGAACTGCCAATCTGCCAGGGTTTTCAGTGAAGCTGCTTATTGGAATCGAACCGACAACACCACAAGTGTAAAAATACTGTTTTAAGAAAGTAGAGCTTACCTACAGTTCGTGACAACAGGAAAAAATGTGTCCAGGAAATTAAAATTATTAGGTGTGAGATAAGTACAAAGAAATTATTGCAAAGTCTTTCGTATTGTAATACCGGAATGACTCGCGGGTTTCTAGTCGGGTTAGCCGATTACCTCATGACGTCGGTATATCATGTTAATATTAGCTAGTCTACTAGAATTAGGTACCTCATCAACAGCCTTTAACAGTCCACTGCTGGACATAGGCCTCTCTTTAGAAAGGAGGTTTTGGCCTACTATACCACGCTGGCCAGACGGGTTGGTAAAGGGTTTGTTTCAAGTTTTCCTTCTCTTGGCAGTGATGTTAGCTAGCTGCTTATTTTATTCCTTTAGTCGCCTCTTACGACACCCATGGAATGAATAGGGATGGTGACACTTTGTATTCTTAATCCGTCACCACACGGTGGTAGGTACCTACTCTATAAAAATTAGTTGATTTGCCTATTAGCGGTTCACTGGATAAAATAGACGTTAGAATGCTTCAGTTCTTTTTTCTGAAATAAAGTCGACGATGTTAAAATACCCCCAACTTTAAGTTTTTTGTATAGGTAACCATGTTAATATTAGATTGTACTTTAGATATAGTAACGGCAGTCTATCTGTCAGTGGATGCTAACGGTTGATTTCTCGATCACGTAGAAAGAAAAGATAAAAACATGTCGTATATAGAAAGCGGGTAATATGGATTCCAAGCGATCTATCTAGCTTCCAAGATTACTAACTTTTTGTGAGCCTGTCTCTCTTTTAGTTCCTAATTTCCGGAACGGCTGAACTTTTTTATTTATTTAGTGTCTAGTTGTGCCCCGTGGTGTCTTGGGGCTGTTGATGTAAAGGTACAGCAACAACAGCAGCTAGATTAAAATAAATACATACAGCACATACCCAAACATTGTACATAGTACAATTCTAGTGTGGGAGGTCAGTAGTGTAGTAGTAGTTTCCTGTCGTGGAATATAAAATATTTTAAAATTAAACCGTACCTACCCGAGTACATTTTTTTTTTTTATTTTTTTTATTTTTTTAAAAAGACAACTCCCGCAGTAGGAATATAAATTCCTGTGTCGCGGGGGACTTTACAAACATACATGAAACGGACACAAAGAACACATTATTAATTAGGTTTGTATATAACTCTACTTTTAGCAGGACAGTCCAATATTTTTATTGAAAAGCAACTTTGAAAGCTTGGTCCAAATCTTTTATAAGATCATCGGTGTCTTCTAGTCCAATCGAAAGTCTTATCAGAGAATCTGTGATACCTTCCTCAATTCGTTGTTTTTCGGTAAGCTCCACATGTGTCATCGTAGACCTAAGTAGTAAAAAAACTATTAAAGGTCAGGTCATCATTCCATTCATGTGTGTACCTATATAGAAAATACGACCACTTACGGTAATTCTGCCAAACTTTCTGTTCCACCCAAACTGACCCCCAACATAAAAATTTTTAAGGCACACAAAAATGTTTTAGATTCCTTTAAATTTCCCGAATGCCTGAAGCTGAAGACACCTGAATGTCCAGAAGTTTGTCTTTTCGCAAGTTCGTGCTGTGGATGTTCTGGGAGTCCTGAAAGAGTTTTTGTAAGTTGTATTTTAATGAGAAGGTTTCTTGTTGACATATATTCATACTATTTATCTTTTAGCTTCTTACCAGGATGTAAAACTTCTACAACGTGTTCCTGGGCTAATAACCATTTTGCAATTATTAAACTTGACTCTTTATGTCGTTCCATGCGCAAAGACATTGTTGTCAAGCTTCTAGTCACAAGATAGCAATCAAAGGGAGATGGCACCGCCCCCACATCTGCAAAGAATGATAAGTCAGGCAGATTTATTGATAATTATTCTGGCAATTATTCTGGCAATTAAATATACTTAGCACCTAAAGTACTTACATTTTTGTAGGGTTTTCAACTTGTTTGCTATTTTTTCATCTCTAACAATTGCTGCACCCATTACGACATCTGAGTGACCATTTATAAACTTAGTTACAGAATACATGACAATATCGACACCAAGATCTAGAGGTTTTTGAAAATACGATGTAAGGAAGGTGTTATCAACACAAACAAGGATATCACCATGTCTTTTGACTAATTTGGTAACGGCAGCTATGTCAATAAGTTCGATCGTCGGATTTATTGGAGTCTCAATCCAAACCATCTGAAAGAAAGTTAACACTTTAGTTATGTTTTATAAATTACAATATAATCGTAGATTAAGTATGTATAATTTATAATACATACTTAATCTACGAATATTTCATAAAGTGTTTTTCTTTAAAAAAATTTTTTTCTTTAAAAAGACAACTCCCACATTAGGAATATAAATTCCTGTGTCGCAGGGGACTTTACAAACATACATGAAACGGACACAAAGAACACCTAGACTTAAAACAACAATTTGTGAATCACACAAAGTGTTATCCCACGTGGGATTTGAACCCACGACACTTATATAGAAGAAGAACCCTATCTTATATTTAAGAAAACAATTTCATTCATTTCAGTTTCAAATCGTTCTATTTCACTGAGAAGTAATAATAGGGTTTGTAGTATGCAGTAAGACTAAAAACTCTCTAAAACCGCATTTCAATGAGGTTTCTATGTTTAAGACGTTTGTGTTTTGTACTCGTATGTTTAAATCTTGTCTACACAAATAAATACAATTATTTAATAAAATAATTTTATTTATTAGTATGGACAATATTTAAACATACAAAATACAAGCTTCAATAAATTCATATGAAAGTTTTAAGAACAATAAAAAAAGCTTACATTTAGGACTTAGAACTAGTTACATTATGTAGCTACGAGTAGCGGCCTTATCGCTCGTAGGCAATCTCTCTATGAGATGGAGAACAAACACAGAAAAAAGTATGGTTTAGTGTCTGGTGTGTTAAAAGTAGGTAAACGGAGCAAAATAAACAGAAACTACAGCAGTGATAAAATATCATATCTTCTAATATATAAAATTCTCGTGTCACAGTGTTCGTTCCCATACTCCTCCGAAACGGCTGGACCGATTTGTATGAAATTTTGTGTGCATATCGGGTAGGTCAGAGAATCGGCCAACATCTATTTTTCAAACCCGTAGGACGCGAGCGGAGCCGCGGGCATCAGCTAGTAGTTTTATAGAAATACATCGTGTGGATCATTACATACCTAAATACAAAGACGAAATGAGTATAATATTAATCACTTAGATGCTTAAATGAAGGAATGCGACCTAATTGTCTAAGAAGAGAAAGTAGGTTTAGGGGATCTTGGTGACTCCCAGGTAATGCTCCTTTACCAGCCTTTTGCAAGTAGTTAGTGTACGTCATTCATCAACCGAACAGCTTGGATAGTGAAGGAATGGTCGAGAAATTTGGTAGAATACGCAGGCATTAATCTCAGGTTCTCTAACGACTTCAGTAATTTGTTATGAGAGTCATGTAAAAAGGTGAAGGCAGATTTAAGGTACCTAACGTGGGGTAAGAGGATTAAAGAAAATGTTATAGAGAAGAGAAAGAATGTGTGCATTCCGGCGAAGTCGAAGGTTTTCACAATAATCGGAGACATGATCATGATCGGAGGGTTTGGAGTCTTTCAAGCTTATTTAGTTGGTCTTCACTAAGATCTAGATAACTGGCAGCAGCATGATCAAGGATAGGGAAAAGAAGGGATTTTTGAAATCATTCTCAAACTGGCAACAACAATGACTTGAGTTTTAGATAGGTTAATCTTCAAGCCGTGGGAAATACTCCAATTACAGATTTTTTCCGTAT
Source organism: Phragmatobia fuliginosa (assembly GCA_932526445.1). Classification (NCBI taxonomy): domain Eukaryota; kingdom Metazoa; phylum Arthropoda; class Insecta; order Lepidoptera; family Erebidae; genus Phragmatobia; species Phragmatobia fuliginosa. The sequence continues at coordinate 7,991,754 of OW052060.1, read as the reverse complement.
CGGCATTTATGGTGTTAACTGCACTGGCCAGATTAGCCAGTGGTGCTCTGGTATATATCTGGAGATCATCCGCGTAAAGGTGGTAGGAGGAAGTCAGGTCATGAGAGATAGTGTTAATAAAAACGGAAGAAAACACGCCGTCTTGACGTACACCACCACCACTATAAAATGAAGAGACGAAGAGTCATTGTTATCCACGGTAATGCGTTGCCGGAGACCAAACAGGTAATTGTGAAACCAGTGAATTGCAGTTGGAGATATGTTATTAGAGCGCAATATTCAAAACAGTATGTCAAAGTATTAAAGGCATTACTGAAGTCCAGACTGGAGAGAATTTAAGAGCTGGTTTACGGAAAGGAATTTTGAAAATTGAGTATGAATGAGACATTATGACATAAAATCAATTTAAAATTTTTTGTCTGTCTGTCCGTCTATCTTTTTGTTCCAGCTAATCTCTGGAACGGAATGACCAATTTAACGGGACTTTCACTGACAGTTAGCTGATTACATAATGAGTAACTTAGGCTAAGTTCTAGCTTTTTAGACTAAGTTCGCTCCTTGACGTTACCTGCGATTGACAACAATATCGGGGTAGTACCCCGAGATACTTTTTAGGGTTCCGTAGCCAAATGGCAAAAACGGAACCCTTATAGATTCGTCAAGTCTGTCTGTCTGTCTGTCTGTCTGTCCGTCCGTATGTCACAGCCAATTATTTCCGAAACTATAAGAGCTATACTGTTGAAATTTGGTCAGTCGATGTATTCTGTGAACCGCATTAAGATTTTTACATAAAAATAGAAAAAAAACAATACATTTTGGGGGTCCCCATACTTGGAACTGAAACTCAAAATTTTTTTTTTCATCAAACCTATACGTGTGGGGTATCTATGGATAGGTCTTCAAAAATGATGTTGAGGTTTCTAATATCATTTTTTTCTAAACTGAATAGTTTGCGCGAGAGACACTTCCAAAGTGGAAAAATGTGTGTCCCCCCCCCTCTAACTTCTAAAATAAGAGAGTGATAAAACTAAAAAAAATATATGTTGTACATTACCATGTAAACTACCAACGAAAATTGGTTTGAACGAGATCTAGTAAGTAGTTTTTTTTTAATACGTCATAAATCGTAACACGCAATTTACCTTTCATCCAAACAATACACTAGTATAAAAACATCGATGAAAGTTACAACGAACTACAAGAACTTTTATATGATGTTACTTGCTGATACGGAACCCTTCATGGGCGAGTCCGACTCGCACTTGGCCGCTTTTTATTAAAGCGTTTTCATTAAAAATTATATTAAACTTTTCTTTATTTTTAAGTATGACCTTTGAAATTAGGATAGGATACTACAGATTATATTTATTTTACTGTTACCTTTGTATTCTTTTGTATTGATTTCTCAATATTTTGAACATTTGTTAAGTCTACAAATGTAACTTCAATTCCAATTCTTGAAATTATCTCCCTGAAAATCATTGACCAGTAATGTAAAAAACGTAAATCATTGAACTTTAGAAAAATTTAACAACAGAAATAACTAACAATTTCCTTACCTAAGAAGGCAAGAAGTACCAGAATAGATTTTATTATTGGAAAGAATGTGATCTCCTTGACTCAACATCATAAAAATTGTCATCATCGCCCCATGACCCGAAGAGAAAGCAAATCCATGTTTTCCGCCTTCCAATTCTGCTAAGCAGTGCTCCAATGAGTAGCGATTCGGGTTGCCGCACCTACTGTAGTATATTCTCTATAAAAATAAAGTTTTCGGTTTGGTTTAGGTATAGAAGTTGAACCAAATGTTTGTAGGAATTGCAAATATTTATTTCGGAATTTGGGTGTTTTCGATGTTTAATATGTATGTAAAAACGTATATATGTGTCTAGTACCCATAGTACAAGCTCTGCTTAGTTTGGGACTTGATGTTTTTGTATGTCAGATGTCCGAAATATTTATTATTTTATGTACTTACCAAATTGGAATTCATTTTTCTAATTAATTTACAGTTTCAGCGATACAGATGGCTAACTAGTACATATTCAAAATGGTTCTAGGAAAAAGTATATATTATTGTTTGGTAGGCAAATTTACTTTTGGGAGGGTGAGTTTGTTCAGGTTTTATACTTACATCCTGAACAACGGGTTCAGAAAGTTTGAATGTAGCTGCTGTTACTATAGGCTGCACTGCGCCTGTGCAAATCTCCTTCGACTCTACCCTACAGTGAATAGCAGTTGTGGAAAAACCAGGTCCTGGAAAGTCTTTATCTGCCATCTAAGAACACAAAAAAATATATGTATTACCTACGCATAATATCTCTGTACAATAAATAAAAAGACTAACTAACTAAATAAGAAGACTTCAAAAAACACATCAACGGCAAACGTAAACTCTGCCAAATACTACAGGTTAGAATTTCTCAGTATGGATTAAAAAAGTCCCCAAGATACTGGAATGAGAGGTTTGACAAGATCATGATGCAGGAAGGGTCTATTCCAGGCAAGTGTGATTACTGTATATATTACAAGGAAGGAGTTAAATTCTATGTTTTGTTATAGGTTTACGACATAATATTAATGTCAATGGATATGAAGAAAAATTGGAGAAATTTTGATATGAAAAAGAAAGAGGGAAAATATTTAGTATTAAATAAAAAAAAACATACAGAAGAAAAGGGGAGTAATTGATCTTAGCCAAGAAGACAATTTGAAAAAAAAAATTAAGGAATATAAAATGGATGACTACAAGTCAGTAACTACACCAATGATACCAGGACTAAGAATTGAGAAAAGTAACGAGAATAATGAGGTATTGATAAAGAGGTGTAGGAAATTAATTGGAAGCTTATGTACCTATGTTATGGTGGGTACTCGACCTGATATATGCTATGCGTCAAGTTATTAAGTCGATTACAGTTATGTGCGAATGAATATGTGTGGAATACTTTTTTAGAAATTATCGCATATCGCTGAACATACATAAAAAAAATCCGACGAATTGATAACCTCCTAATTTTTGAAGTCGGTTAAAAATTGTCTATATAATTGACCTAGGAATAAACACACATATTAACTTGCAAAATTACAGCGTTAACAACATAGGCGACCCGTGCATAAAATTCTACTTCCTTTCCTTACAAATAATAAATAAATGCAATGGATATAGGGACGGATGTGTGATACCCTTTCACACAAAATTTAAATTTAATTTAAAACTACCATAATGTAGCAAAACTATTGGGCAGGCTATTGGGACTTACCTTTTTATCCACAAAATTAAACGAACTGAATACACGAACACGTACTTTATTGTTAATACAACGAAGTTTATTGTTCTGCACCTAAAAAACTACACAGAATCCGACTCTAGTCTGCTCGTTTTTATATTACTTAACTTTATACCCGTTACTGCTAAAAAACCTCACAAGAATTCGTTGAACTCAAACTAGACTATCGCTTGAAAGTAATATACTTTGTGATATTTAAAATAACGAAACTAAACAATTATTGATATCTCTTTGAAGGGCATCTGGGTTATTGACATATCGTCACTTATCACTTCAAAATTTATGTGAACTCCTTAAGCAATTGTAAAGCAATATGTATCTATACGTACAAATAAATAAAATTGTAGTGCCTGTTTGTAATTTTAAATTTCGCATAATGAAAATAAAAATATTTTGGGACTGTTTGTTCCGGTTTATCTCTGAAACCGCTTCACTGATATTGACGGTACTTTCACTGGTAGATAGCTGATGATATAATACTTATAATAAATTAATTAATTAATCTGATACACAACGTCATTTAGTTCTCTAAGCAGAGCTTGTACTAGTACCTTAGTATGAGTACTCAGTTTATCTTAGTAAGGTTTAAGGCCAACAGGCGCAAAGGCTTTCTCTCATTATTTTGTTACTTTTTGAACAGATGTTTAAAAATGTGGGAAAATATTAATAATGTGTTTCTTGGTTCCTCTTGACAATAAAATAAAATAAAAAAACTGAATACATTTATTTATTATTTATAAATAAATAACCGTACTTAAAAATGTTGGTATCCCTTATAATATATTAATACAAAAAAAGGTGTAGATATAGCTTTTTTATCAGCACAATCGGCTATTATTTACGAAAAGCAACTTTAAAAGCTTGATCCAAATCTCTTATAAGGTCTTCGGGTTCTTCTAGCCCAATAGAAAGTCTTATAAGAGAATCTGTGACCCCAATTTCGCTTCGTTGTTTTTCAGTAAGCACTGCGTGTGTCATGGTAGCCCTGGATAATAAAAACATGTATTAGAACTCTTTAAATATATTAATGTACAATATTTGCCCAAGATCGAATATAGTGGCGTTCTCTTGTGTCGGAGACCAAGACTGGGCCAATGGAATCGTATTATTAGGTATATGTACGAGGGGAGGTCAAAAAGTTCGCGGAATGAAAGTGGAGGGGGTTGAAATTAAACACCAAACTATTTTTTCTTTTCAATATATTCTCCCTTAACCTTTTTTCAGATCTTTCAAATAATTTGTATAAGCCATAAAAAAAAGGATTTATCTTTGGTGTCAAAATAGGCCGAAATTGTCGACTTGACTTCTTCATCGTCGTCAAAATTCCTTCCACGCAGCTCTTTCTTCATTTATCATCTTCATATATCAGGAAATAAATAAGGCGGTGTGCCTTTTTTATGTTACTGCATCGACTCTTGCTTCGATTCAGGTTAATTATGATGAACCCAGCTTTCATCTACAGTAACTATCACGGACTTCTGATTTTCTCTCTCAGCAGAACTCCAAAAACAAGCGAGAACACTCGCGTTTCTCGGCACCCATCTTGCACTGACCTTAGTCATCCCAAGATGATGATGTAGAACATTTAAAATACTTGTTTCGGATACTCCAACTATTGCTGCGTCAGGCATCTTCCAATACAAGTTTCAACTTTTTCGACGATTTCCGGTGTGGTTGCCTCGATTGGCCGTCCAGAGCGGGGGTCGTCTTCAATGGACTCCCTTCCTGGTTTGAAAAGACCATGCCACTTGTAGATCATGGTTTTACTAGGGGCAGAGTCCCCGTAAACCACTAACAGCTCTTAAAAAATCGTCTGAGCTGATTTTCCTTGCTTTGTAACGTGCAGTTATTAAGTTCTTTGGTGGTGGTGGTAAAAAATAGGTGATAAATTTTCTACATACTGGCTGATTACTTCCCGATTTAGTTATTTTTAGGTCGATAACTCAAAGGTTAATGAATTTGGTTCAAACTAGGTATGTATACTGTTAATGAGATGCTTAACTACTGACTACCTGGAAGAGCAAACCTACCCCCACGAACCCCTTCATTCCGCGAACTTTTTGACCTACCCTCGTATATGCATTTATTCAGCTAATGTGTGTTAACCTAACAGTTAACATGTATCTTCATTTTAACGTCCCGTTTTTGTGCCATATGCATGCGAGATTGCTAGTCATTGTTAGGTATTAATTTACGTTCGTTATTCTGTGGTTAGTTATATTTTTATATTATACGTAGGTTATACTTAAAATATCATTAAATTAAAATGTGAAAACATGGATAGTGATATACACTATCTAGAGCTGTTATAAGTTTGTTGTTGTTAGAGGACAATAGCAGCATCAGGAGGTCAAAGGCCGATTCCTAAATTTTTATTAGTACCTATGTAGGAACAAAATTACGGTCACTTACGGTAATTGAACCAAACTTCTTGTTCCACCCAAACTGATACACACCGCGAACAGTTTCAAGGAACACAGGAATGATTTAGATTCCTCATATTCACCAGAATGCCTAAAACTGAAGACACCTGAATGACCAGAAGTTTGTCTTTTTGCCAGTTCATGTTGCGGATGTCCCGGGAGCCCTGAAAGTTATTTAAAAAAATATTTATAAGATATAATTTTCCTGTTTATAATATATTCGTACTGCTCATGTATCAGCCTCTTACCAGGGTGTAAAACTTCGACCACGTACTTCTGAGTTAATAACCATTTGGCAATAGTTAAACTTGATCGTTGATGTCGGTCCATGCGCAAAGATAATGTAGTCAAGCTCCTAGTCACCATATAACAATCCATGGGAGATGGTACCGCCCCTACATCTGTAGCAAATGAATAATCAGGTGGGCTACTTGGCTATGGATTGCCCTAGATGAAACATGTGTATTTAAATAGTCAAGTATTAAAGTTGTGTGTAAGATGTCTGAAATATTTATTTATTAAACTTACACATTTGTAGAGATTTCAATTTCTTTGCTATTTTCTCATCGTTAACAATAGCTGCACCCATCAAAACATCTGAGTGACCATTTATATACTTCGTTGCAGAAAACATACTGATGTCTGCACCAAGATTTAGAGGTTTTTGAAAATAAGATGTAAGGAAAGTGTTATCAACACAAACAAGGATATCACCGTGACTTTTAACCAGTTTGCTTATGGCAGCTATGTCCAGAAGTTTGATTGTCGGATTTGTTGGAGTTTCCACCCAAACCATCTGAAACAAGGCGTACCAAAATTTAAGTAATTATTTAATACTTAAACTATTTCAAATGGATATACAGAAGAATATAATAATAATACAATCGGTCAATACTCGAGAGAAGGAACTAAATCTAAATATAAACGCGCCTTGAGAAGTTAATTTATAAACGATGGTAGGGTAAACGATCGGAGGACTTCACCCGTATTATCGCTCGCTATATGTAAAACTTTCGTAAACTCCTGAACATTAGAGGAGCTGGCTTTTGGTTATGGTTATTATAACTATTTTTTTTGTAGCGTTGGAACAGAGACGAGACAAACACTAATCTTTTCGTCTTCTGGTATTCTTAAAGTTCTTCCTAGTTTAGACCGAGAAAAGTAGATTAGGTTTTTATAACGCCACATGTAAGTAACTACATGTGGTATCATCCGAGTATATCATATCTGCACGTATTGACGCAACAGGATTAGTAAATAATCCTTTTACGTTATTAAATTAGTACATTATTTATTAGTACTTCGAGAGCATTCGTGATCAGCCTTATCTCAAGATTTAATCGCTAAAAGCGCGGCGCGGCGTAATCTATGTATGTTTATCAGTTAAAATAGAGTTCCGTAGTCACCCACAATGGCTCGTGAATTTTAAATCGTGGCCCATAAATAATTTTGTTACTTATTATTTCTTTAATTTTTACGAAGATTTCCAAGTGTGTACATTTAACAAGTTAGGCCCCTATAACTCCTGAACTAAAAAAGTTATCTAAGCCGCTATAGTTTTCCTTTAATATATGGTTCAATATATGGATGACCATCATGATTTTTTTCTGTTTTTTTAGCCAGGCGTTTGGGAGACGATGATTTTTCAAAAAAAAGTGATTTAAAGTGAAATAACACGCAAACACATATCTAAATCAAAAAATTGTCCTGGTAACATCTCAACGTTTTCAAAAGACATATCTAATGATATCCCACACCATAAGCGAGATGCGATGCGAGAAAAGACTCAAACATCCCCATTTCACGAGTAGGGGACGCATAGGTATACATTTCATGTCTTGAATAAAAAATTGTCGATGTCATAAATACAAATATCCATGCAGTTTCATCTTGCTAGCACTAACCCTCTGGACGGTATGCCGAGGACGGACGGACGGACATGACGAAACCGAGTCATGAGCTACGGAACCCTAATAAATAAATAAATACTTTTACCTTTGTATTCTTTTGAATTGATTTTTCAATATTTGCAATATTTGTAAAGTCTGTGAAAGTTATTTCTACTCCCATTCTAGAAATGTGTTCCCTGAAAATAATTAATTAATTAATTAATAAGTGGTAAATTATTAAAAAAACTGAAGTACCTAAGTATTATTTTACTCGTGATGGAAGTTTGCTCACCTAAAAAGACAGGCAGTACCGGCGTAGATTTCGTTATCGGTAATAAGATGATCTCCGTGACTCAACAACATACTAATAGACGCCATTGCTCCATGACCGGAAGAGAAAACAAAACCATATTTTCCTCCTTCTAATTCTGCCAAACAGTGCTCCAATGAATATCTATTTGGATTGCCGCATCTACTGTAGTATATTTTCTAAAAAAATATTTTAGTAAGTTTTACAAAGGGAGACAACGCTTAAAAGATGATCCCTCTTCGGTATGACTCTTACATAGGTATTTTGATTTTAAAAGAAATTGGCATCTGTAAATTTGAATTATAACTTGATCTATTTGGTTTAAAATATAATTGTACATATAAAAAATTAAATTATAGAATGAATAACCTATATGTATGGAATTCAGCACAAAATAAGTTTTTTTATGATGATTAATTTAAAAATTACTATGTTAATGTCCGTGTGGTGACGGATTAAGAATACAGAGTGTCACCACCCCTATTCATCCCACGCGACTAAGGGATAAACTACGCAAGACAACATCAATGCAAAGAGAAGGAAAACTTGAAACCAACCCTATACCAACCCGTCTGGTAGGCCCATACCTCCTTTTCAAGGAGAGGCCTATGTCCAGCAGTGGACTGTGTAAAGCTGTTGATGATGATGATGTTAGTGGCCTATTCAAAAATCTTTCAGTGTAATTCACGTATCTTAGCTATCACAGGCATGTCGTGAGTCACAGTCGACTCGTGACACTTAACCAAAAATTATCTGACGCACTCAAGTATTTGAATGTTACTGATTTTTTCCATTTATTTTTATTTTTAATTATTAAATAAGGCTCTCAATTGTTACATTAATTCTTTTCTACCTTTTAGCGCGATTAGCCACTCACTTAGTGCGGTTACCGCCGTAACCGGAGGGAACGCATTGACTTGATTTACTTTCATAACAATCGCTTACGCCTTTATTTTGTTATAATGTTCGTGCGAAGCCTGATAAGTGTTCGTGAGAAGCCTTATGCCCGTTTTCACCAACTATACCTACTTATACCGTCTCCTTACTTGGAGCAGCCTAATGTAGGTAGCCCCTAAATTTTAAAGGACATCTAAGCACCTAGGTGTTCCCTAAAAGATTGCGTAAATGAAAATATCAATAATGGTTACCCAGGGTTACCTAACTTTATCTAAATGGTACCTTATATTTAGGGGACGTTGGTGAAAACGAATATTAGTCACGTATCTGTAGCTGAGCTGTCTGATCGTTTGACTCTTACCGAAAACAAAAAAAACTTAAAAACGAAAACTTATTTTTGCTTTCGGTAATGTGTAATTAATCAAAATCTATATTTGTGGTGATATTAGTAGAATTAAAAATTTTATATCACCATTTTTTTAATTAAAAATTAAAAACATGGTGATATTAGTAGAATTAAAAATTTCCAACTTAAAAATATGTATTATTCAAATAATATACTTACATCCTGATTAACAATGGGCTCAGAAAGTTGGAACGTAGCTGATGTTACTATAGGCTGCACTACACCTTTGCAAGTCTCCTCCGACTCTACCCTGCAGTGAATAGCGGTTGTTGCAAAGCCTAACTTTTGTTCCGGAAGTTCCTGATTCGCCATCTTAGAGCACAACTAGAAACATTTTAAAACTATAATCCTTTCGCTAGACCTTGCTCAAACGGACTACCATTTTTTTCGTGATTTGGACAATTTTCTACGTGATCAAAATTTTTCTACCCAGGAGGCAGTACAAATTGTTTTAACACATTTAGTAGAATCTAGATCACTAGAGTTCTATCGCAAAAAAAAGGCATAAATGACTTTCCTATTAGATAGCAGCAATGTACAGATAATAATGGTAAATATTTTGATATATTAAATATGTTAAATGATAAAAAAACAAATTTAAATTTTTCAGTACAAATCGGCAATTTCATACTTTAACCTCCAATATTAGTTTTGCTATTGGCTGCACCGTATTCGAGTAAAAACAAATGTTATGTACTAATATTATTTATTAGACTGCACTGCAATGAAAAATGAGTTGAGTATACAATATCAAGCTACTAATTACAGCATTAAGAAAATAAATTATCTTTCACATAAAAAGTGCCGCTTTTTCTGCTCCAAATAATTTGACATTGACAAAGTAATATTTTAGTATACGAAGTTTTAATCGTTCTGATATGGATAAAAATTAAATATTAATTAATAAATATGAATTTTCAAATGGTATTGAAAATATCAACAAATAATTTAAAAAATACTTACTCAGATCGCTAAATTATATCTACGGCTTACCTTTTAAGAGGTTGTTGTTTTATTAATTTTGCTAATAAAGATTTGATGAACTGACTGACTGACTAAAATATCGTTGGAAACTAATGTCTTCTGTGATGTCTAAACCAAACTAAACATTTAAAACCCATCTATTTAAAGACTATCTGGGTTAATTGCTTATCTTAAGATAAATACTTAAAAAGTGAAGTGAAGTGAGAATTTAATCACCTTTCAAGATTATATGCATTGAACAATAGATTTAATAACTATTTTATAGCTATCTAGGCTGTATGCTTATCTTGAGAAGTTAAGGGCAACTGCGTTTATTAGGTTTTGAAATAAGCTCAGACAGAGACAAAATTGAGTTTGTTCATTTTCAAAGTTATTAAGGGGTACATCTTTATATATATAATTCTTGTGTGAGTGTGTATGTCACTGAACTTCTCTCAAACGACTGGACCGATTTTGATGAAATTTTTTGTGTGTCTTCAAGGGGATCTGGGAATGGTTTAGATTCGCAATTGGACCCGGTAGGTGGCGCTGCGATCAAGTTCTGGAATTTTAAAGTTGGGCGGTACGAAGTTCGCTGGGTCAACTAGTACTATATATTATACATTAATTTCGAAATGTTTTACTCATTCATTATAGACCAGGGTAGAAGCCTCATAAAATAACAAAAAGTGAACATAAATTATAGTAGGATGAAACCTATTGTAAAAGGAGGAGAATAGTACAAAAACTAAAGGAAAAATAAATTACAGGCGATCTGAGGTCGGTAAGGGGGAAGGAGGGGGGGGGTTTAAGGGAAAAAAATGGCTTATCTCGATTTCTGGCAAAACTACAAGTCCTATGGAAAAAAGTTGAATGGCAAAGTTGTAGGTAATAAAAAGATCTACATCTTTTGCATTGACACTTTTTTCACATAACCTCAAATTTTATGTGAAAAATTCAAAAAACCAAGTTTTTGGTTTTTTTTTTTTATCTTTTACAAATAAAATTATTTTTTAACAAAATTTTGTGAAAACTTAGCTTTTCATGTCCCGAATACACCGTAATTTATTTGATTTGAAATATCTATTTTTTCACCTTATTTTGACGGAATACCGAAAAAACCCCTAATTTTCTAACGAAAATTCATCCGTCAAAATATCAACTTTTTGAAAAAAATAGGGTGTTTTCTATTCGATGAAATCTCTACTTTCCTATCCTGTAAAAATATATATTTATTACTATAGTAAATCTTCTCAGAAAATGCAAAAAATGAAAAACTCGAATTAGATTTTTTTTAATCGTTATTGAGATATTTATTAAAATTTACACTTTAATCACTCGAAAAACGTAAGATTGCATGTTACAATCATAAACAAAAATATTGCAAATCGAAATATACTACTATAATTAACAAACAAATAAATAATAAAGTTAATATTTAATAAAACATCTACAATATTATGAGAAAGTTATGGAATCATCTTTAAATTGTATGTGTATATGCTTATTTTTAGATAATTTAATACCTGAGTGACTTATAAAAAATTTTGGCTATTAAAAGTTTTTTTTATAGAGATATATATATTTCGTAGCAGCTGTAAAACAGAGCAGTGTACGACATCGTTTATAAAACTACACGTGCAGGCTGAGTTATTTTCTATGAAATACCTTTTGATGGCCTAAAATTTTTCAAATTCATCAAAACAATGCTTCTGGCAATCTCATAATGTTTTTGTTTTTAAAGGCCTATCTAATAATATCCCACACGATGGGGTACCTCAAATAAAGATATCTCGTAATTTTATTGTAGCACTTTATCGACGTAATCATAACACATAAGCAAAGTTTTAACCTTCTAACACCAATCGTTTGGGCGGTAGGTCGAGGATGGACGGACGGACGGACATGGCGAATCTATAAGGGTTCCGAGTCATGGAGTACGGAACCCTAAAAAAGCAATTTAAAAAGGAAGAGTATGAATAGTGACAATAGTTTTTACCCGACTGCGTCAGAAGGATGGTAATGTTTTTCGAGGCCTACGCCTACGGCCTACAGCCCAAACGGCTAAACGGATTTTGACATACAAGGTGTCGTTGAATTTGTTAGATTTGTGGTAGGGACATAGGCTATATAAATTTTCAAAATGGCGCCTGCAAACGGAAGAAAGGGAAGGTGGATTGTTTTTCTTTACCTTAGCAAGATGGATATCAAATTAATGATATAATGGTATTAAAATACCATTTCAAATAAATATATATCATATTACATTTATATTACTGTCTTATCATAAATTGACAAAAATCATGCTTAATATATCGAGATGTTAACTGGATTTGAACTCTGAAAAATATTGAAAAAAGAACTTGTAGGTTTAATAAACTAAAGAGTATGTACTGAAATAAAATAATTATTATATAAATAAACAACTGTCGACTGCTTAACAGCAATGCACTGAAAAGAGAAAAACAAGTATCACAATGTCAATATAAAATTGGTCTGACTAATGCATTGTTTTGTAAACATTAAATACTTTATGATGCTGATAAAATGAAAGTCGTTATTATAATTATGTCGTGGGACATAGGTATATTTATAATTATCAAACACACAATTATTTTGGGTTATAACTTTTTTATTTTAAGAAGAAAATTAAATACTGCATCGTTGCCATCCTTGGACCAAGGGCACTCATTAAGGGGTGCTGCTGGCTAGAAAACCTCCACGTGGTGCACCCTGGGCGCTGGCGATAGCACTGTTCCTCCTCATTTCCTCCGCGTTATCTGGAGGGGAGGATTATCGCCAGCGGCTAATATTCTAGCTGGAGAGGAAGCCATGACATCGGCTCTCGGGCAAGGCCCGGCCAGCGGGGTGGGCGTGTCTGCCGGTTGCCCTGCTGGCTCTTCGCTCCTCGGAGCATGGAGGAGGAAACCTCAGTAAAAAACCAGAAGGAGGGACCCTATGGGGTCAGGTTCTCCGCTGTTAGCGGTGGAGAAAGGAGGGCGGGCTCGGCGTGTACTTACACTACCACCGAGCAGGCAGGGGGACGCAGTCCTCCTGCCACCGTCGGCATAGCGTAATCCCGAGAGAAGTGCTGTGGTCAAGTCTCGCGACTTTGATCGGGGACGTGGGTCTTGGCTTAACCGCCCGGACCGCGAGGAAGAAAACCTCTCTAAAAAATTACCCCGAATCCCAAGTTCTGGTGCGTGGCCAGGGGATGCATGGCTGATGGGAAGTTCAGTCGTGAGCGCACCCCAAGCCGAGGTACCTGCGGACCCCTCGGTTGGGTTAAAAATTTTCGCTTGCCCGGGTATTGGGGGATCTCTGCCCGGGTCGACCTTTATTTCTCCCCCACTCGTGGGACTATTATGGAAGCTGATAAATTGAAAACAGAAATACGATCGGAAAAAATTCTAACGACTAACCAGGCAAGCACAACGGATTTTGAAATGGAGAGAGGAAGGGCGAAGAAGGGCATCCTCAAGGGGAGCTCTTCTTCGATAGTGGACCTAGTGTCCAAGGAGGCTGTGGTGGCACTCGGGCCGCCCACCTCGGTGGGGCTCCCAGTAGTCAAACGGACTGCTGGGAGCCGAAGAGGAAGAGGAGGAAGATCCTCGGAGCGCATACGCTCCAAGTCGGCGGTGGCGGGCAAGAGCGATGCTGCGCGCGCGGAGCCGATGGAGACGGAGAAGCGGGCGGGCGACAGTAAGAAGCGTCTGCACTCCGAGGATCTGGACAGCGAGGCAGACGGTTCGCAGGCCCCTGTCTCGCTACAGACGGACTCCGTATTCTCGGAATCGGAGGCCTATAGGAGGAGGCGACTGGAGTATCAAGTCGCAGCGGAGGAGGAGATCGCCGATCTCCTGCTTAAGATTCGGGAGCCGGTGGAGGGGGAACCCCCCAAAGCCCCCGTGTCGGTGCAGGAGAGGGCGAGCGCGGCGGTGGCCATTATAAATAAAGTGGCCATCAAGTCCGTGAACCTGAAGGGCGTCTTCGTGAAGGCCCTGAAGGACTCCTCCTCCGCCTTGTCGGAGGTTGACCCTGTGCGGGGACATGGCGCGCCTCGAGGAGGCCAACTCCCGCCTGACGGCCCAGGTAACTGCCCTGAGCGCGCAGTTCGCCCAATTTCGGGCTCAGTGTGCTCAGCCGGTGGCCCCGGCCTCGCCTGGGTCGTCTCCGCCCGGGGCAGAGGTACCGGCCCCGCCCAGCCCATCTCGGGTAGAGGTGCCATCCCCGCCCAGCCCGTCTCGGGCAGAGGTCCCGGCCCCGCCCGGACCGTCTCGGGTAGAGGTCCCGGCCCCGCCCGCGCCGTCTCGGCCGGAGGCCCCTGCTGGCGGCGAGTTCCCTGACGCCATGCTGCGTCAGGCGCTCGACGCCATGACGCGAATGCTGGACGGGCGTCTGGCCGGCCTGGAGGCGAGGCTTCCCCCCGCGCCAGTTGTCCGCCCCCCGCTCGCGTCGCAGAGGCCCCCGGTTGCCATCCTGGTGGGAAGCCGCGTAAGCTACGCGGCGGCGATGGCGGCCCCGCCCCCCCCCCCCCCGGCCAAGGCACCGGCCAAGGCGCCGGCCAAGGCTCCGGCCAAAGCGCCGGCCAAGAAGGGGCCTCAAACGGCGCCCACAAGTGGAGCGGATTTCCCCCCGCTTCCCACTCCGGCGCCTCCGACGGGGTCCTCGGGACCAGCCACCTCTAACGAGGATTGGCAGGTTGTGGGGTCCTCGAAGAGGCGGGGGCAGCGGCAGCGAAAGCGGGCGAGGAAGGCCGCCCAAGGCGCAGCCCAAGCCCCGCAGTCGCCGCCGGTGGCGGCAGCGGCCTCTAAAAAGAAGCCGCGGAAGCTGCAACCGCCCAAGACCGCGGCTGTCGTGGTGACCGTGTCGCCGGAGGCGGCCAGTGGCGGGCTCACGTACGCGGCCCCTATTTAAAGGGGCCCGTCCCGGGCTCGCCGCTGAGTTCGGGGCCGCGGGGATGAGACTGCGCCGCGCCCAGACGGGAGCTCGAGTATTCGAGTTCCCGGGGGCTGAGGGCGCCAAGACGGCCGATACATTCGCCGAGAGGCTGCGGGAGGTGTTTGCCGCCCAGGACGGTGTAAAGATCGCCAGGCCCACCAAGTGCGCTGAACTGCGCATTTCGGGTCTGGACGACTCTATCACGTCGGAGGATGTCCGCGATGCTGTCATGGAGAAGACTGGCTGCACCGCGGGCACCATCCGAGTCGGCACCGTCCGGCCGGGCCCGGGAGGCCTCGGCTCGGTGTGGGTGAGCTGTCCCATGGCGGCGGCCAAAGTTTTGGCCGATGCCGGGAGCATGCTCATCGGCTTTGTGAATGCCAGAATCACGGTTCTGGCCGCGAGGCCGATGAGGTGCTTCAAGTCGC
Source organism: Phragmatobia fuliginosa (assembly GCA_932526445.1). Lineage (NCBI taxonomy): Eukaryota > Metazoa > Arthropoda > Insecta > Lepidoptera > Erebidae > Phragmatobia > Phragmatobia fuliginosa. The sequence continues at coordinate 7,976,207 of OW052060.1, read as the reverse complement.
GGGACACACTCGCACCAAGTGCGAGAGTTGCTTCGACTGCAGCGAACTCTGTTTCCGCTGCGGTCGACCCGGGCACAAGGCGGCAGAGTGCTCTGCCGCCCCTCACTGCCCGATGTGTGCGGCGGGTAACAAGCCCGCCAATCACCAGATGGGGCAGGGGGGCTGCAAGCCTCCCCGCGCTTCTCGGCAGACGCCGGAGGCTAGCCCGGCGACCCAGGCTGCCTCCGACGTCAATCAGGCGACGACGTCGTCGCCCATGGAGGGGGTTGTAGAGACGATCCAGTAATGGATCAAGTCTCCAACCTCCTGGTCCAGACGAACCTCAACCACTGTGCCGCGGCGCAGGATCTCCTCCTGCAAACGATGGCGCAGTGGTCTGTAGGTGTTGCCGTAGTCGCGGAGCCTTATTTCGTCCCTCCCCGTCCAAATTGGATGGGTGACTGGGACGGCTCCGTGGCAGTCGTCAGCTCCACGGCGGCTCATTCCCCGCCCTTGTCACTAAGAGACAAGGGTACTGGATATGTTGCCGTCGAATGGGGGGGAATCACCATTTATGGTGTATATTTCTCCCCCAACCGGAGTCTGAGCGACTTCGAGGTTTTCCTCAACAACTTGGAGACCTCGATACGGCGATTGGGGTCTGGGCACGTCCTCGTGCTGGGGGACTTCAATGCAAAGTCCATTGCGTGGGGTTCCCCGGCGACGGACGCCAGGGGCGAAGCCGTGGAAGAATGGGCGGCATCGGTGGGCCTCTGTTTGCTGAACAGGGGCGCCACCAACACGTGCGTGCGACAGCAGGGGGGGTCGATAGTGGACCTTTCGTTCGCTACCCCTGCAGTCGCCGCACGAGTAAGGAACTGGAGTGTCCTGGATGAGGTCGAGACGCTCTCGGATCACCTATATATCCGATTCGAGCTCTCCCGGTCCCAGGACGCCAGTAGGGGTCACGCGGCGCGGCGTCCTTCCCGTTTTCCGCGGTGGGCTGTCGCCAAGCTGGACAGGGACCTACTAGAGGAGGCGGCCATTGTTTGCTCTTGGCTGTCTCCGCAGGCCCCGACCGAGGAGGTCGACGTGGGGGCTGGTCGCTTCGCCGATGCGTTAACGCTCATCTGTGATGCGGCCATGCCCCGCGTTCGTGGCCGTCGGCCTCCTCGGAAGGAGGTCTACTGGTGGTCCCAGGAGTTGGCGGACCTCCGTGCGGCTTGCGTACGTGCCCGGAGGTCCCACACCCGGAGTCGGCGACGTCACCGCGGAGGCGGTGAGGAGGTGGACCGGCTTCACGAGGAGTACCGAGCAGCTCGGGAAACTCTGAGGCTGGCCATCTGCCGCGCCAAAGACGCGTCTAGAGAGGAGATGCTGGAGAGTCTCGAGCGTGACCCCTGGGGTCGCCCTTACCGTGCGGTGCGTCAAAAGCTCCGCACACAGGGCCCCCCCCCTTACGGAGACTCTCCAGCCCAGCTTCCTGCAGGAAGTGGTCGAGGGCCTATTCCCGCAGCAGGCGGAACACACACCCCCATCGATGGCCCGTCGTGGTCGTCGTCGGGGCAGCGTGGGTGATGTTCCGCCTGTTAGGGAATCGGAGGTAGGGGCGGCTGTTCTACGGATCCGGTCCAAGAACACCGCCCCCGGGCCGGACGGGGTTCCAGCCCGAGTGATGGCCCGAGCCCTCGACTACATGTCGGACCACCTCAGGGGAGTGTTGGACGCTAGCTTGGCGTCCGGACGCTTCCCTGAGCGTTGGAAGTGCGGGAAGCTGGTCCTGATACAAAAGCATGGACGGCCTGCCGATTCGGTCGCGGCCTACAGGCCCATCGTGTTGCTGGACGAGGCGGGCAAGTTGTTCGAGAGGGTTCTCTCTGTCCGCATCGTCCGGCACCTCAGCGAGGTGGGGCCCGACCTGTCGGACGCCCAATTCGGTTTCCGAGAAGGGCGTTCGACGGTCGACGCGATCCTGCGCCTGAGGGCCGTGACCGAAGAGGCGGTGAGAGGCGGTGGAGTGCTGTTGGCGGTGTCATTGGACATCGCCAACGCCTTCAATAGTCTGCCATTCGGCTGCATCAGGGCCGCACTCCAATACCACGGAGTGCCAGGGTACCTGAGGCGGCTGGTGGCAGACTACTTAGAGGAGCGTACTGTCGAGTACGAGGACCGAGGTGGCGCCTTGAGACGCAGGGCCATGTCGTGCGGTGTTCCGCAGGGGTCTGTCCTAGGACCACTCCTGTGGAACATGGGATACGACTGGGCCCTACGAGGGCGTCTCCCCCCCGGGCTGGGTGTGATCTGTTACGCAGACGACACCCTGGTCACGGCCCGGGGGGCAAACTTTGAGGAGGCGGCGCGCCTGGCCACCACGGGAGTCTCCCGGGTGGTCGGGCGCATCGAGGCGCTGGGTCTGCGGGTGGCCCTGGACAAGACGGAGGCCCTATTATTTCATGGGCCCCGTCGTGGTCCGCCCGCCGGCGCCTCGATCGAGATCAACTCGGTCCTCGTAACGGTCCGGGCCCAGATGATCCTGACCCAGACCCCAGACCTGGGTCTGGTCCTCGACGGTAGGTGGCTCTTCGACGAGCACTTCCGACAGCTTGGTCCTAAGCTGGTGGGCACTGCCTCCGCCCTAGGGCGACTTCTGCCCAATTTGGGCGGGGCCAGTGTCCCCACTAGGCAGCTGTACACGGGGGTTGTCCGGTCGATGGCACTATACGGTGCACCGGTGTGGGCGGCGGCTCTGTCCGCCCAGAACAGGGCGCGCCTCTGGCGCCCCCAGCGGATACTGGCGGTCAGAGCCATACGCGGATACCGCACCGTGTCCACAGAGGCGGCGTGTGCCTTGGCCGGAACACCCCCGTGGGATTTGGAGGCGGAAGTGCTCGCCGAAGTTTATCGGCGAGTGGCTGACTTCCGGGCGGAGAGCGGATTTCGCCCTCCGCCCGAGGACGTGCGCGAGTGGCGCGAAGCCGCTCGCCGAGCCACCATGCAGAGATGGTCGCTCCGGCTGGAGACCCCACGCGCTGGCTTCGCCGCCGTGGAGGCTCTTCAGCCGGTCATCGCGGAGTGGACAGGGCGGCAGCACGGGACCCTTTCCTTCCGGCTGACGCAGGTACTTTCCGGGCACGGTTGCTTCGGAAAGTACCTGCACTCGGTCGCTAGGAGGGAACCGAGTCCCGCCTGCCACCACTGCGACTGCAGTGAGGACACGGCCCAGCACACGCTGGCGGTCTGCCCCGCTTGGGCGGCGCAGCGCCGGGTCCTCACTGCAGTCATCGGAGGGGATCTCTCGCTGCCGGCCGTCATAAGATCGATGGCCGGCAGTGACAGTTGTTTTACCGCGGTCGCAACCTTCTGCGAGGACGTAATCTTGCAGAAGGAGGTGGCGGAGAAGGCCCGGGAGGATGCAATCCAATCGGACCCGATCCGCCGCCGGCGCCCGGGGCGGCGTAGGCGCGCATACCTGCGTCTCATGCCGCCCTGAGAGTGGCCGCGGATGGGCGGGACGGGTTTCCCGTCCGTCCGCAGTGGAGGCCAACCGCGAGGGGGCGACGTCCGCGTGTGACCGGACGTTGCCTAATTAGAGAGTAAAAATTTTGAGATGGTGCCCGCAACAGTGCGGGCAGGCGCCGGTTGGAGTCCAGAAGGAAATCCCCTCCCTGGACTCCTTCCAATACAAAGGCGCAGAGAGGGTCACACCGTGTGGTTTTAGTCGGTTCGAGTCCGACACACCACCCCGCCGTAACCCCCGACGGGGTGACGGTCCGCGGGGATTTCCACACGTTAAAAAAAAAAAAAAAAAAAAAAGGGCACTCATTAAGCCATGAGGTTGCTATCAACGGACTGAAAGTTTATTCTCGAGGTCCAATCGAAGAGGTCAATTACAATAAAACTATCGCTTATCTTACTTACTGCAAGTGACCTAAGCTTTTATTATATTTATTTTTGACCTTAAATTTAAATGGTTTTATTGATTTGTTTGATTGTTTGCTTGTCATAAGGGAATGAGCGTTCTTTGTCTCTTTTCGAAGGTAAGTCATAATTTAACAAAATTTCGCATATTTGTAATCAAAAAACATTTTTTCTGTATTGAAACCATGTTTTATATTATTTTTTTAAGTTAATTCAAATGCCATTTTGTAATTCTGGAGAGATCACTTTCAGAACCTGGTATTATTACGAATTCTTTATCGTTTAATTTTTTACTTTATTTAAATTTCTTGCTTGCTTCATATAAGTAAACTCCTTATTTCCTGACTAAATCAAAAGCAAGATTCATATTTTTTTTCATTACAGGTAAAGTACTTTCGTTTTTTCGGCGACATACAGGCAATTCAAATATTTAGAATGGTAACTAAAATACATGTAGGAATAACATAAAAATACAAGATTTTAAATGAATGCCCAGTGCTTTTTCCATCCATTCATTTCAGTAAAATACACGTCACCTATTCCAAAAGTAATTATGACCAAAAAAGTACTGTACCTACATATAAAAAGTTGCTATAATTGGACCGGTCTAACAGTGGAACTCTCATGAGGTCCATTGATAGCAACAAGGTACTTGTTAAGAAAATTAAACCTATGAAAACGTGATTAGACTGAATTGAATAACACTCATAGAATCTATATAATAATAAGTGAAGCAAAAACTTTGTCCTCTTTTTACGAAAATTGCGTGGATGGAGGATAGTGAAATTTCGCACACTTATTCATAGTTTTATATGGAGAAAGAGTGTGGGAAGCTATTTTTTTTAATATGTTTAAAAAATACAGTAAATCAATAGCTAAAACGTTATACACAGTACCATGTATTTGAGGTGCATTCTCTTATAATCTATGTATTAGGTATCTATCTACTATTTTGTCAAATTAGAAATGTAGTGTAGCCTTGGCCAGTGGCGTAACAATAGGGTGGCAGGGCTGGCAAAATGCCACGGGCCCCCGACCCAAGAGGGCCCCGGCCCAAGAGGCTGCGAGCTCAAAAATATTTTTTTACACTGTACCTGAGTATTTAATTTTATTTGAAAGGTATATTTTTTGTAAGTTCTGCTTAAAATCCAAAGTGAGTCAACTAAAGACAATAACACAATTTCAAGTTAATCGTTATGCATTTCAACCAACCTAAACAAAAATATGTTGATTCAGTTTTAGAGATGTACACGTTACCCGTGGCGAGTAATTTTACGTACTTATGACCGTCTACAATATTTTTTTACACTGTACCTGAGTATTTAATTTTATTTGAAAGGTATATTTTAAAAGTTCTGCTTAAAATCCAAAGTGAGTCAACTAAAGACAATAACACAATTTTAAGTTAATCGTTAAGCAATTCAACCAACCTAAACAAAAATATGTTGATTCAGTTTTAGAGATGTACACGTTACCCGTGGCGAGTAATTTTACGTACTTATGACCGTCAAAAAACCGTCAATAATCCAGAACAACCACAACAAGGTAGGTACTAGCAAAAATCAAAGAGAATTATATTTTAGCATGAACAATATTGTATCTTTGCCATATGTTACTGATAAGGGTAATTTTAAAGAGCTAACTGATCAAGTTCGTGGTTGAAAACGGACATTGTAAACCTAAGGGCCCTTTCTTAAATTTATTAATATTAAATATTTCTGACAAATATTAAATAAATATTTCGGACATCTTATATGATAGTGACAATAGATCTTTTCTAGAAAATCATTACTATATTGTTTCCAAGTCTGGCGTGAAACTTGAACGTACATGGCTATCCTATTCTTTAATACTTCAGAAGGCGTATTGTGAACCGTGTTGGTTATTCGCAAATCGGGCATCTAAGAAAATATAAAATGTTTGGATTACGGGCTATGACGACTGGAAACATATTGTAGATGCCATACAAAGATACGAGACATCATAAATTCATCTGGATTCCTATCTTTCATATCAACAGTGGCGGCTACATGGAACACACTCGATGAAGAGCAAGGGTCTATGATAAAAAAGAAAAATATTTTTGGCGCCAAGTACTTTCTAGGGTCCTTGATGTTACTCTGACACTTTCAACGTGTTCTTTAGCCTTTCTTGGCCACAGAGAAAACGCAGATAGCAGTGATCCAAGCTCTAAAGGAAACTTTTTGAGTATTGTTGAGTAGGTAAATACGACTCGATTTTACAAGAATTGTTAAGTAAACCAAAGGGCCAGATAAAATATTTAAGTCTTAAAATACAAAATGAGCTAATTTCTGTCCTGGTTCTAAAAGTAGAAAATTCACTGATAAATGAAGTAATGCCGCACTATTCTACTCTATCATATTCGATACAACTCAATATATTTCAAAAATAGATCAAATTTGTGAACTTTACCGTTATTGTATGATCGAAAAAAAAAGTAATGGGATCCCAAAGGCACTTGTCATTAAAGAAACATTTTTAGGATTTCATGAAGTTAAGGATCAAACTGCCTTAGCAATGTTCAAGCAAATTATTAAATCCATAAATGACAAATATATTCCACTAAATAAGTGTCGAGGACAACGATATAATGGTGCTAACACAATGAAAGGGACTTATGGTGGAGTTAAAAAAATCATAAAAATGTCGAGCCGAATGCCGTATATGTTCACTGTGCTGCTCATAATTTAAATCTAGTACTCAATGATGCAGTGAAAGAGGTAATTGATTTGCAAAATATTTTTGAAACAGTTCACCAATTTATAATATTTTTGGGCATAGTATCAAAAGATATTCCATATATTTTATCAAGTTATGTATCTAATGAAGAAATTGAGTCTTCAACTTCAATAACATTAAAAACATTAATCCCTACTAGATGGGCAGGACGTTATGATGCCGTTTTTGCTTTAAAAGTTCGGTTTGTTGAAGTCCAAAAAGCGCTAACTAAAAAGTTAATAAGAAAATATACATAATTATATTATAAACCTGTCTGCTCTTCTATGGATGAATGTGAAGTCTCCCATACGTATTAGGCTAGCGTGGGCACTACAGACCATTGCCTCTCGCTTATGAGAGCCTATGGTCAATAGACTCATTAGTGGGACATATACAACGTGTAATTGAGTACGCTAAAACTCTCGAAGTTTATTAAAATTAAACTGAGTATAACGTGACGATTTTTACTGATAGGGCCCCATCAAAAGAACTTGCCACGGGCCCCAGATGGTATTGTTACGCCACTGGCCTTGGCGTAATCAGTGATCATAGAAGTACAGTCTTTGTTAATTAAGAACCATAATAATGCTGCCACTTAGTCCACTTTCCTGTATATTTTTTTCCTTCCTTTCTTTCTTTAACACTTGGAGACTACAAGTCAGAATTAAACATGTAGAAAAATAATTCAAAATCAATAATCCAGAGTAAATGAATAAGATTTTGACCGTTGAAACATAACCACACGCGTCGCTCTTGCAGCGTCATTATGGTAAGAGGGGGTGCAACTGAGTCGCAACAGATTCGTTTCAACTAGTTCAAGTGTTCCTAGCTTGAACAGTTTTGGAAATACATTTATGGTCCAATGAAAAAGTAAGTCCAATGATCACAACCATCCCCTAAATATTAGGTTTGTTATTGTAATACAAGTTGAATTTTATACAAAATATTTTTCCATTCCATTCTCAGATTACCTAATCTGTTCATGGAATGGAAAAAAATACGAATCGAGTACATACTCGTAGATTATATGAACAGACAGCGCCACAATGATTACTGTAATAATAAGACTTATCTCGGATTTAAGTTTGTTTGTTATATTATTTTTCGGTTGCTATTTATCTTGTTTCCCTTTTATTACTTACCTGAGTCCAGTGGTGTTACCCACGCTTAGTATTGTTATAAATCGCGAGTTAGGTCGCGAATCAAAACTAGTCTAAAAGAAAATGGGCTAAGTTACCCGTTGTATCATCACTCTGCCAGTGAAAGTCCCCTGAAAAGCAATTCTGCCTTTCAGAGTTTAATCGGAACAAACAGACCGACGGACAATTTTCTTATAAATTCCTTTTTTGATGTGATATAGACTGATTTAGATGGGATTTTCACTGGCATATAGCCGATGTGGTAACTTAGATAAACTTTTTATACCAGCTTACCTCCGTGGCATTACTCGCAATTTACAAAAATAACCACGGGTAACACTCAGCTAGTAAATAATAAATAATTTATGCAGTTATTGTTGTTCTTCTTTGTAGGTAACCCGAATATGCTATACCTATAAGTTATAGTAAATAAGTAGTAAATGGTAAACAAATTAAAGACACTAATCTCATGAAAATATCTAGGTACTGCTTGCCACATACCTACTTAAGATAAGAATTTGTGCAATCATAATGCATTTTCATGATGAAATAATAACACTAGTACTAATGAATTACCTTGTTTTCCAAATGAACAATAATTTTTGTGTTTATAAATAACACCCGGGTTTATCAAAATAAAATTATTTCTGTTTTACTATCTTTCATAAATACATCATCATAGCCTTTATTGTTCACAATATTATTTGTGGTCAGTTACTAGTTTAATTAATTGACGTGCTCTCCGAGGCACGGCGGTAAAACACCGTTAACTTCCACACTTAGGGCTGTTATAAGGAATTTCTTTTAGGAAAAATCTAACAACCGCCGAGATCCGGTAATTGAACCCAAGACCTATTGATCACCAGTCGATAGCACTACTCACTAGACCAACGAGGTAGTCTTATCTTTAATAAACGTCATTGGCAAAGGACAAATTTATTAAAAGAACAAGATTATTTTAATCAGTATTATTTTTAGAAGCATCTGTATGTTTACACGAGTCTAATTGCACATAGTTTAAATTAAACCTCTATGATTTGTTTCAGAACTTTGATTTCAGGACAGTTTGGTTTGTGAAATTACCAAAGTTTGGTTGAATAAAAATATATAACAGAAACAGAAAACCCGACTGCTTTAAAATTAATAAACTGGAAAGAGAAAAACAAGTATCACAATCATCATCATCATCAGCCTATCGCAGTCCACTGCTGGACATAGGCCTCTCCCATTCACTAATTTTTGGCAGGAGCTGGATGCGAGAAGCCCAAAATCGATCAGAGTGGTGTGCAATGGGAGAGTATCACAATCTTATATATAAAATTCGCGTGTCACAATGTTCGTTCCCATACTCCTCCGAAACGGCTGGACCGATTTGTCTAAAATTTTGTATGCATGTCGTGTGGTCTGAGAATCGGCTAACATCTATTTTTCATACCTCTTGGACGCGAGCGGAGCCGCGGGCATCAGCAAGTATCTATATAAAACTCGTTTGTTTCTAAGCTTACTAAATACTCTAAGTAGCTGTTTTGGTAAGTTATTTAATATAAACTTTTAAAAATGAATGAGCCTCCTGATCCGAGAGATATAGGTCCTCAGGGGACTTCTTATGTTATGCTAGAAAATAATTCCGGTATGGATACAGACTATATAGATTCATCTGTAATAGTCATAGGTTGTTAAATCACACTCATTTACAAAGCAAGAAAAGTAAGCGTAAAAGCAATAATCTTGATAAAAAGAGTAGTAACGATTGCTCCTGTTATAATGAAGTGGGTAATGTTGAAAAACCCCAAACACAAAGCGACACGACTGGTAGTCCCTAACCTCAAGATTCATTGACACGTCTAACCCCCAACGATCTAAATGTACGTATCATGTACCTATGACCATACCAATTCTGCGCCTTCTTTGGTCCAATTCCCCGACGATGGCACCACGTTGCACCTAGTAACTTTTGGCAAATTTCTCAATCAATCAAATGTTAAAGGACAAATTTCTCAACTTAGTTATGGATATGTCCTTAACTAAGTAGAGCTTTTATTATGGGTAATTTTCCGGTTTTTTCAGACTTAGAGTTATTTTCCGGTGAGACATCGTGCTTAAGTTGCTTCTTTCCAGTTATAATCTTGGTAAGTTCCTGCTCAGTATGTAACAGGCGTATTTAAAACATCGCGATCTATAGTCGAAAATGTAGAAAATGGCGTATGTGTCGTTCTTGGCATAATAAAATTTTAATGCAGTCCAAAAACGATATAAATAGCACAAACAACAAACACTGCATATTATATTTATTGCAAGTATTAGATAGAGAAATCGAAACTAGGTATTTATTATTAATATGCGTTATCAGTTGCAGGTGTTGTATTAGTGATCGGAAATTTCCGGTGATATTTGGTACCGTGACAGTCGCATGCAACGAGTTGAATGACGTTTATGAATGATGCGAAATGCGAAACTGCGTCAGTACCTACTGTTTCATTATTAGGCATTCGGAGCAAAGAGCAAATACAAAGAGGAGATTAATATATTTAATATAGCGACATTTTTGTATGAAATAAAGTGTGACAATTTGCGGGGTGAGGGGATGATGAGCTCCCTGTACTTTACTCTTTTCCATCTACAAAACAATAGCAGAACTACTCGTATTCTAAAGCCTGCAATACATGTCGGACGAGCTTAGGCCAACGCGAACGTAGGCAAATTAATACAATGCAAGGCAAGTGTTACTGCTTAAGCCTGCAATACGCCAATGTCGCCGAGTGAACGCCAATACCAACGTATAGACAGTATATAAATAAATAATTTATTAAATATTTTGGACATCTGACACACAACATCATCTAGTCAAAAGCTAAGCAGAGCTTGTGTTATGGGTACTAGACAACTGATATAAATACATAAACATACCTTTTCTTTTTGTAAATATGTACACACATATTATACATAGAAAACACCCAGACTCCGAAACAAATATTTGTGAATCACACAAATAATATTTGGTCCGACCCGGGAATCGAACCCGAGACCTCTTGATCAGCAGCCGCATACGCTAATCACTAGACCAACGAGGCAATCAAATATTTGCATTGTCTTGCCATCGCTCGGTATAACTCGGTGTAGCTCGCGTCGTAAACGACTTTCATTTTGACATAGACAATATCCATCCATGAACAATTTATAATTAATGTACCTAGTTTTAAATATTCTAGAATTTATTTGACGAAATATTAATTTCCTTGTTGACTTACGGAAATGATTATTTTGACATTGCATGCAATAATTAATTTAATTTAATTTATATAGATAATTGCTAATTAAATAATTTTATTATTTTTTCATAAACCTAACTAATATTTGCATACCATGTATACTGGTAGGATGTCAATGGGACGTGTTTAATTTTAAGATCATACTTTGTACACCTAAATTCTGGCAAATAAATGATTATTATTATTATAACGTTAATTAATTTATGAGCCCGTCTTTCGTTTTCCCATTAAAAATCAAAATATCATTTTCCTTTTTTCATCTTTTCAAATACCCATATTTCTTTAAAATATGATTATTTCTTATTCTACCATGCATAGAAAAATTGCCCTTGAGCGCCGCGTGTCAATTATTAGAAATATTTAATAATACTCCTTTAAAAAATAAAAAAGCCGTAATGGGATTTCGAAGACAATTAATTGCGCATTTCGCATGCGCGGTAGAAAAACGGCAACACTGCTGCGCTGACTAGTATACTCCATTTCATGAAAGAAGTCCCGCGGAATATTGTGGAACTAAATTTGACAAATGGGGAGATCGGCCATGTTGTCATTTGTCAATGTTATCAAGGTGTGTTTGTTTTGGTACATATTTTGTGAGTTTATTAATGGATTAGTGCGTTATAAGGTTTATTTACGATGCCAGAAGTTGTAAAAAGTACTGGTCAAGAAATCATATTAAAGGTTAAGGAGATCTGTGAAGCGGAACACAAGGATCACGGTGTTTTAATACCAATAAACAATGTTCACAAGAGAGTCGCCGCCATGACAGGTAAATTTTGGGCTGCCATATATACAGATTTTTTCCCGATTGATTTCTTACAGATTGGAATTAAGTTCTATTTAATTCCAATCTGTAAGACAATGAATGTAAGAAATGTAACAGAATTAAGAATTAAATTTTTAAAGGAATTAAAACATTAAAAAATTATAAAGTTATATTCAACAATAATGTAATTAAATACGAAAATAATCATTCATACTTGTTCATTTTATTGCATGTGGAGCCTTATAAAGAGACGGGTAGCGGAGAAAAACGTGGGCGAAGATCCAAAAGATATTTTGCGTCTATCAGTTTTTTGAGATTGTTACAGCGGAAGACTATTTAAACAACTACAGGAAGAATATTTAAAAAATGATGGTCTTATGAAGAAATGGATCCATTTATATCGTGATAGAATCAGATTCTGTCTCACTGTTTTTTATTTACTCTTCTGACAGTGATCATAGTATGACCGATCATAATATTATTCAATAAAACTTTGAATAAAACTTTTTAATATTATTTTATTTTTCTAATTTAAAGTTGGTCGAACATCTCCATTTTATATTTTAGAAATTACAGGAAGATTTATTTTTCACTAATCAGACCTTAGTAGTATGAACATCAAATAGGTACCTTAAAAATACATTTTATTAGAAACAATTTAGTAGTAGTAGTGGTTAATAAAATGAAAGTAAATGAACGATAAATTATTTTCCCTGATTTCCCCACATTTAACTCTGGCAATATTATGTCGCGCGAATACAGCGCTGCGTCTGCGGGACTTCTTTCGTGAAATGGAGTCTAACTGTAGTGACAAGACTTGAGAATTTTGAGATTTAGACTAGGGATGGCGATTTGAGATCGATTAATCGAAGTATCGTAATTTCGGACAAAATAAAACGTTATTAAGTACTGAACCGAAATTAGTCAGTGCTGCTCGGCTCTTAATTTAATAAAAAATTTCGTTGCATCGTAATCGTTTGGAATAATCGGTTTTCTAGGCAGCGATTAGTGGCCAGTCTAAATATTATGTACGATATTTCTTTACCAACAGTAACGCAAACAAAATTTTATGTATAATACTCGAAATTGATAGAATTTCGCACACTGAATATATTGCAAGAAAATTTGAAAAAAATATAATTTGCCAAGATGTGTGATTTTAGTGATTTATCTTGATAGTGACACATGCGCTACCATGTCTTGCCAATACAAAAAAAATATGTTGTTCCCGCACTTCCCGCCAAAATTAAACATGTCAAAAAGTTAGATTATTTTTATTTATTTAACTAATCTACTCTACTTTGAGTGAGTGTATTCCCTTGCAATAGTTTTTTATTAGCTTTAAATAATGAAAATTGATAGTAAACCGCTTAGGTATGCTCACGCTGAAGGTCATACAGACGTATGTTACACTGAAGATGGGCAGTAAGTTTTTCTGTTACTTCCGTTCGATATCTTAGTGGTACACAAGCTGGTGGGTGCCTAATTACTAAAACTCTTCTTCGATCAGGCACATAATAACGTGTGGGAATGACGGCGACGTTAGAATATGGGTAGACATAGAAGATGATGATCCCACCTCGCATTGTGTTGGAGAAAGTGCGACTGCTGTATGTTATAAAGACAAGCGACTGTACGTGGCGACAGACAACCATGCAGTTCAAGCTTACACGTATCCCGCATTCGATAAAGATGGTATTGTCACAAGATTTACGGCACCAGTTACTCAAATCAAATCTACTAACAAAATCGAGGTAAGTGATCATTATTCCACCAGTGTACACTATGTAATTCTTTTATAAGTTTATCTGATCCGATTTGTCTATGTTGTTAGGCCTTGGGATGTTCATCTGAAAATATGGAAGCCAAGGTATGTAACTTGGAAGGTGGTGCACCATTGTTTGTCATGATAGACCATAAAGGTCCAGTGCTTAGTATTGCGATTTGTCCGCACATGAAATTTGCCAGCACCGCCTGCGGAGATGGCATATTGAGGATATGGGATATTGATACACAGAAGATTGTCAAAGAGATTGTATGTGTACCCAAGATAAATACATTTTATGCTGCCAAAGTTTTATGTAAGTATAAAATAATCTTCTTTGTTAATGTAAAATACCATACCATATTTCCATGTCCTCCAGTTTTCTTTTGAGTAATATTAATGTGGGTTTTAAAAAAATAGGCACAATTTTTCCTAGGACTTTCTGAGTGTCAAGGCTTGGTGTGTTTATTGGTTACTATTGTTCGTTTGGTGGACAGTGGTGGATGTATGGGAGGGACCAGTCCATACCAGCCACTTACAAATATTTAAAACTTTATACTACTGAAAGCAATTGATGTAAAATACCAATTTTGATGAATTTTGGTGTTGAGGTAAATTGAACCCTGGAAAAAGACAAGACTTTTTGTTGTGAAAATAATTATATAACCAGTTGGTGCCACAGAAAAAAAGCTAGTTTTAAATAACCTAATGTTAATTTTACATGTTTATCTACTGTAAGCAGTTTTACTTAATTTTTCAGGTAGAATGGATTTCGAACCAACTGAAGGGAAATATTTAGCTTATCCTAATAATCGTGAAATAATTTTATTGGATTGTGAAAGCTGGGGTCAGAGAATGACATTTACACATAGTTTGGTGAGCTTGTGTGTATTAGTAAGAAGAGTTATATTGAGTTAAAGCTAAGACTATGCCATGGTAGTTCAAATTATAATTAAAAGCAAATATTTCAGACTTCTGACATGCAACATCATTTAGTCCCAAACTAGGCTTATACTAGACAATTTATATAAAAACAGAAATACTTTTTTTTCGTAAATACTTTACGAAAAAAATACCAATATACTTAGAAAACAACCAAACTACGAAACAAATATTGGCATATTATACAAACGTTTGGTGTGACCGGAGAATCGAACCCAAGACCTCTCAATTGGCAGCCACATTTGCTAACTACTAGACTATCAAGGCAGTTAATGGATTATTATCCATCTCTAAGAGTTAAAAACTCCTAAAATGTCCTACTCAGAGTTATCTGACTTAGAATAAATAACTTAAATGTAATAGATGTCAAGTTTCATTTATTTACTTTCAGATAAAATGTGCAATATCACAATGCTTGTTTTCACCATGTGGACAATATTTAGCAGGCAATACCATTGCAGGACAAATAGCCGTCTGGGAAATAGGTTCTGGTGAATGCATAGATATAATTGAGCATCCCACTTCTCACAATGTGACTGCTATGGCTTGGAATCCTAAAGGTATTTTTTTAAATCATTGTCATCAAAGCAGCCCTAAATAGTATACTGAAAAGTATATTCCATAGAAATGAGGTTTGGGTCTAAATTTACTTTTCGAAACCAACAATTTGTATAAAATGAAGACATTAATGAGTTTTATCGATACCTTTAAAAGGTATCAAAAGCCTGGTATCATGTACTGATTCATTAAATCTTTGAATACAATAATAATATTATTTCTATAATATCTTTATTTGTTATTTGGATGAAATTGAATGAATTAATGATGAATGAAATTGAAAATTAAATGTACTATTAAGTTAAAGAGACAAGTTGAGTTTCATCAATCATCAAGACGGGTTGGTGTAGGGTTGGTTTCAAGTTTTCCTTCTCTTTACATTGATGTTGTCTTGCGTAGTTTATACCTTATACGCCTTTTACGACACCCGCGGGATGAATAGGACTGGTGACACTCTGTATTCTTAATCCGTCACCACACGATAATTAAGTTTACAAGTCATTAATATTACAAACCTAAAAATTTGTAAAATATGAATATATGCGAGCGAGCAAATGTGAATCACACAAACATTTGGTCGAACCCGAGACCTCTTGATCAGCAGTCGCATAGGCTAACCACTGGACCAACGACCAACTATTGCTAGTAAATAAATGAAGTTGTTTAAATTGTTTTAGGTAATGGTATTTTAGCATATTGCGATGTTGCTGGACAACTCGGTACCTTAGTAAACTGCTATGGTAAAGACAGCAACAAGCTTGGCACAGACACTGATGACATTGAAATGGTTGAAAGGGCTGATGGTAAGTTAGGTCTTTAATATTTCTAAATTTTATTTAGCTCTTTTCAAATAATATTGGGGAGTTCTAAAGGTTTCCTATACTGATTCATCTTAAAACCAATTCCTACAATGTACCCATGTTTTTGTTCTATTTATTTACCAATCTTGTAACATTTGATAAATAATAATATAATTTTATCTTTATGTATCATCATCATCAACAGCCTTTAACAGTCCACTGCTGGACATAAAAATAAATAATACAAATCTTAGGAGCCTCTTAAAAGGAATAAATGTTCCCTGTTTATGCTTAATTATTAGGGTCATTCATCGAGGGAGGATGACCTCCCTTGATGAATGACCAACATATATATAATAGTTTTTAAATTTGGATCAGTACTTTCTGAGATACAGGATGTTCAACAAAACAAACGCTTCAACTTTTATTGTATTATACCTTATTGACGCTTAGTAATGCAGTTTTAATATTTTTACAGACAATGATGACATGTTGGAAAATTTAGTAGAAAACTACGAAAGTGATGACGAAAATGCTATATCACTGGAAAAAATCAAAAATGAAACTTTAGGATTAATGAATACTGAACATGATGAATCAAGACCTGTGTCGCGACACACTACACTAGCTCCCACCTCTGTTCCACCACAGCCACCCTTTCAACCTTCTGCAACTCCTTCTCATCTTGAACATAGGTTTGTAATCAAGTGGCCATTTAGGTGAAATTTTAATCCACTACAGTCTATACCAATGTATTTTCTACAGTTTCAAGAAATTTGAAGGTATTGAAGCTCATAGTTTCTCAGAGAAAGAAAGCTAAAAGTGACCTAACAGTCGTAAAAGACCAATTGAGTATCAATTTTTACCATACTTCCAGATACATGTGTTGGAATGACATTGGCATAGTTCGTTGCCACACCATGGAGAATGGAGAGTCCACTATAGACGTTGAATTCCATGATACTAATTTGCATCACGGTATTCATTTGAACAACTATTTAAATCATACTATGGCCAGTTTGTCTTCTACTGTCGTGGCTCTGGCTTGTGAGACGCCCAGGTGAGTGATTTTTATTCTACTAACAAAACACTTATATCCCAAAACAACAGCAAATAAAACAACCAAAGCAAAAACCGCAACCATGACGAAAAAGAAAAACAATCAACAACTACTACAACTATCTCAACAACGTCTATAACAACCACAACAATCACAGTAACTACACACAACAACATCTAAAACAATTACATTAACTACACACAACAACATCTAAAACAATTACATTAACTACACACAACAACATCTACAACAAATACAAACAACTACAACAATCACAACTACAACAATCACAGTATCTAAAATAATCACAACAACTACAACATTATTTACAACAATCACAACTACAGAAACCAAAATGTTAGAAGAGACCTATACCCACAGAGGGGTACAAATATAAAAGTAGTTACGACTAACAAACACCACTTTTTTGTCTACGCGGAAATCCCCTCGGATACCACCAGTTGGTGGTTATGTCGGAATTGAACCGACCAAAACCTCACGCCGTCTCAGGTACCAATAGCCAGGGAACCAGGTGTACCCTAGAAAGGAAATCCCTGGAACCCCGACGTACCTCGGGCCATCTACCTTCGGCTTGTAGATGACCCTCTTCAAAATAATAGCGCATGGCGCATCCACTCTGGCCTGCTTCTGCTAGGGTGACAGATGGCCTCACCTGTCACCACCAGGCTAGCGCTTATGGAAGACGGAAGTCGTTATGCGACCTCCGGCGCCTGAGCTGTCTACGGTACCGGGTCCGTTCTCGGGCCTGGCGGACCGGGAGATTTCTAAACCTCTCCCGGTCCACTTGCAGATCGAGAGAATACCCACTCCGATGACCGCCACGAGGTTATCCCTCTGCGCCGCCCACGCTGGGCATCCAGCCAGCCAGCCAGCGTATGGAGCGATGTATCCAGGTCCCTCCATCGTGACACTCAGGCGTTGGCTCTTTTCCGATCAGACACAGGTGATCTCCGAAGCATCTCTTTACAGTGATCACTTGCGTCAACCGTTATGAGAGTGTCCCGTGGTTCTTCTCGAGCCAATCCTCCATTATGGGTCTTACAGCCGCAATAGCGGCGTGCCCTGCGCTTGGTTGCCCAAGTCATTCCTTCCACGCCTTCACGAGGACCTGGCGGAGCTGGGATTTCTGATCCTCGATTTCTCGAGGTTCAGAACTCCGGCATAACTCTTGTAACAAACACCACTAACTTTACTTTTAATATCAAAATTAACACTATTAATTAATAAAAGACAAATATACATATTTTTTTCATTATTATCGATTATTTTTTATGCATTTAAAAGATTTTTACTTTAACATTGACCTGATTCTATAACAAGAGAGTGAATAAAGTTGTGGATCATACAAAGTATTGTTCTATGAAGGATCCACGAGACTACTAGGTACGAAACTAAAATATTTGTGGTGAAAGTGTGACAATAGTACAATTGTTGTGCAGCAAGCTGGTGTGTATCTCTCTGGTGGGCAGCAGTAAGGAGTGGAGCGCGTCGATGCCGGACACGGAGGAGGTTCTGTGCGTGGCGGCAGCCAGTGCCGTCGTCGGCGTGGCTACCACGGCGCGTCTGCTGCGGCTCTACACGCCCATGGGCACCCAACGACAGGTACCCGTCCTACCTAACTATGAAGCTCGACACTTCTTTTTTTAGGTTCCATATGAACTAAGGAACCCTAAAAAGGAGTCTCGAGCTCGGAACCCTTATAGTTTCGTCATGTCCGTCCGAGCGTCCTTAACCTCGTCCTACAGTCTAGTCTACAAAGTGCTGGGTATCATTAGAAAGGTCTTTTAAAAACATTAAGAGGGTTCTAAAACGATTTTTTGATCTAGGCATCCGTTATGATCCGTTTGGGAGTTAGTATACGTTAACGGACATTCTTTTAAATGAAAACAGGGCGTTCTCCTCCCCTCTAACAGCTTAACGGCTAGTTTGAAAATTCTCTAAATAATAATAATGGTAGAACATGTGATGAACTTTCAAGCAAAACTGTGACGGTTTATTTAACTTCATTTATCATCTAAAAGTCATAAAGGCCTAACTTATAAAATACGCTTACTTGGAAAAATTCGTACAAGAATAAATAACGAAATAATTAGGTTTACATTCATAACCATATTGGACACGATTTCAAATCCACGTGCCGTTATGGATGACATCGGAACCTTGCTCTATGCGTGCCCTGAGACGCACTTGGCCAACATTTTTTTTATAAATATGCCTGATGGAAAGCATGAGCAGAAACTTAGAGTAGTGATCCACTTTTCAAATATAAAAATATTTGAGGACAAGGATGTCCTGTTCTTTTTCCAAAACAAAGAACGAAGAGTTCGAACGATATAATATTAATATGAGTTGTGAGGGAACTTTTTGTGTGAGATCGTGGTATAAAGCCGGTTAGTCGATATCCAATTTTGTAAACTAATCCAATCCAATCCTAACTAATCCCTCTTAATATTTACTAATGGGGAAGATAAATAAATAATAAGGATACCTATTACTTATGAAATACTATTACAGGTAATTTCGCTAGCAGGCCCAGTAGTTACCTTAGCGGGCTTTAATTCTACCGTATTGGCAGTGTACCATAGCACGGACCCGGGCGTATCAGATCAACACCTTGCAATGGATGTTGTTGCATTAAACGGTAAGACATCTATTATTAAATTATATGACGTGAATTGTAGAAAATCCATTCAGTAAATAATTGTGAAAGCACTCAAAGACACATTTCAAATTATAGGTATATTTATAAATCACTAATTGTTACGATACTGCCTCGGTCTAGTGGTTAGCGTATGCGACTGCTAATCAAGAGGTCTCGGGTTGAAATCCCGGGTCGGGCCAAAATGTGTTTTTGGGTTTTTCTTAGGAAATTCCTAATAGCAGCCCGGAGTTTGGAAGTTATGCGGTGATTCACGCTCCCGTGCCTCGGAGAGCTAGTAGCCGACCCCAAATAAACTTGGGAATAAAGGCTAGGAAGATGATGGAGATGATGTTACGATTCCTCCGAGAATAATTTCGAAACCGCAGCATCAGCAAAAAATGTTATAAACACGAGTCCAATATCAACTGAATAGTAGCAACTGTTGTGTCTTTTAGTCGAAACTACTTAAAATATATTAAAAATATGGTTTCAGGTCGTCAAGTCCGTAGTAAGACAGTTCTAGTACCCTTAACTCCAAGCTCGAAGCTGTGCTGGCTGGGAACTTCGGACGCAGGTTCGCCGTGCTCATACGATAGCACGGGCGTGATGCGGCTGTACGACATCGCCAGTGGTCTCTGGATGCCAATTTGCGATACTACCACGCACTCTAGAGGCGCCTCTGATTCCTGGTTTATTGTTTCTGTAAGTGTTGTGTCATCATCATCAACAGCCTATGATAGTCCACTGCTGGACATAGGCCTCTCCTTAAAAAGGACGTTTTAGCCTACTATACCACGCTGGCCAGACGGGTT